>JAQQTP010000061.1:15000000-20000000 GCA_029884605.1 Ormosia emarginata | reverse complement strand
TCTGGTACAATGCCTGTTGTGCATGACGTATTACTGTGTACTATCTACACAACGTTTTGATTATGCACTATTTACATGACATTTGACTGTGTAATATTTGGTTGGGGCAGCCTGAGCTACGGTCAGGTCTTCCGAATCATTCTCTCTGGTGTTGTGTTTAGCTCCATGGAGTAGAAATATGATGCATTGTGCATATCAATAGTCGATATACATATTGTTGTGGCATTGTTAAGGTACATATCATGGTGGCATAATCATTATATATATATATATATATTATTGATATTTGTTGTTGAAATACTGTTAATGTTTATATTATGGTGATATATGTTTTTTGAATATAATGATAAATTGATAACATGATTATACTTGTGATATCTGTGTGTATAGAGTGACTTTGTCATTCGTATCATTCTTTGCTACCATACTGGTATTGATGAAAATGGATTACACCTCTTTGCTGTATTGTTTTGTTGTGTTTGTATTGTTAAAATTCATATAGTAGGCGAAGAAAATTTCTTAGACTTAGCTGGAGGCAATGTTCTGAGGTCGGTGACGACATCGAGGAGTGATCTTCCATGTTTCGATAGTATGCAGTTTGGTGGAGAAACAAAGCAAGTATGTTGAATTTTCTCGTTAGTGTTGTTACCGTGCTATTAAGTAGGACCTGTCAATGGGTTTGTTACTGTTTCTATGAGTCTGTAAGTTTTATGTTTTAAATGTTGTTGAATATTATGTGGTATAAATAATATATGTATTAATCAGTTCAATCTATTTTCTGTATTATTTATATTTTTGGTAAGTTTATATTATCGGCGAAAAGAAATTTTAAAATCCATATTTTAGAACTCAAACCTTTTGTTAAATGACTTTCAGATTTTAAGTTTTTAGTTGGAAATGTAATGCCCTAAGGAGGGTGTTACACATCATATTGAGATTAGCTACCTCAATATGTATTGTTCTGTGTGTACAGGAGACTATGGAATCTTCAAGGCGAACCTGCGGAAATAGAAACTCTAGTAATGAAGGTCCGAACGTGGCTGGAGCCTTTATCGTTTATGGCGGATGCTTTGAGGGAGATGACAGCCGCTACTGCTGATGCGATGCGGGAGCAGAGGACCGCTACTGTTGAGGCTATCAGAGAATAAATAGCTGCGATTATAAGGATGCTTGAGAGGATGGGTGCGACGTAGCGTCAACAGCCTATGTCACCAATACATTAATCGAAGCAACCGAACCAAGTGGTTTTAGTGGGGAAGAGTTAAACTTTCCAAGACCACTCGAATTTCAAGGAGAATAATCCACCGTCCTTCATGGGGGAGTATGACGCAGTGGGAGCTGAGAGTTGGCTAAAGGAAATAGATGAGATCTTCACTGTTATGGTTTGCTTGAATAGGCAATGAGTGCTCTTTGCTTTTAAATGTTGGATGGAGAAGCAGAGTATTGATGGATGTACATCAAGAGATCTTTCGAGGTGTCAAGGACTCTTGTTATGTGGAAGATCTTCAAGAATTTGTTTTGGGAGAAGTATTTTCCACAAAATTTGCAAAAATGCAAAGGAAATGAGATTTTTGGGGTTGGAGCAAGGCGAGTTGTTTGTTGGTCAGTTGTGGCCAAGCTCAATGAATTGTCGAAGTTCTCATCCTGTATCAGAGTGGCGCAGCGGAAGTGTGTTAATTTTGAAAAGGGATTAAGAGAAGACATTCAGAGAGTGATCCATCCTTTTTAAAATCTGAGATTTCGCAGCCTTGGTAATCAAATGCAGAATCGTTATGGATAGTGTTGGTAAGTCTCAATAGGAGCGAAGATCTCTGGACCATCAAATGAGGAAGTGGATCTGCCACCTAAGTGAGAAATAGAGTTCTTTATAGACTTAGTTCCTGGGATGGGATCTATCTCTACGACACCCTATAGGATTGCACCACTCGAGTTAGCGTAACTCAAAAAGCAAATCAAGGATTTGTTGGTTTAACAGTTCATTAGGCCGAGTGTTTCTCCATGGGGAGCATCTGTATTCTAGTAAAGAAAAGGATGGTACGATAAGGCTTTATCTGGATTATAGATAACTGTATATGGTGGCTATCGAAGACAAGTATATGTTACCTATGATAGATGACTTAATGAATCAGCTGAGAGGAACTGTGGTTTTCTCAAAGATTGATCTTTGGTCTGGGAATCATCTGATAAGGGTTAGGAAATAGGAAATTCCTAATACCACTTTCAAAATTAGGGAGGGACATTATGAATGTTTCATGATGTTCTTTGGGTTGACGAATCCACTAGTAGTGTTCATGTGATACATGAACAGGATCTTGAGATCCTACCTGGATTAGTTTGTTGTGGTGTTTATTGATGATATTCAAATCTATTCATAGTTAATGGAGGAATATGAACCACATTTGAGGATAGTGTTAGAAACCTTTAGGGAGAATGTGTCGTTTGCCAAACTATCTAATTGCCAAACTATCAAGTGGAAACCTTATAGCCTGAGTGCTTTGTGTGTGGAAGGCCACACGATGTTAGACCTTGTGAGGTGTGCTTTGAGTGTGGTTGACCAGAGCATTATGCTACGAGGTGTTCACAGGGACAAGGAGTTATGTCCGATCCAAAGCTGCAAGCTTCAGGGAGGGTGAATACTCTAGTCAGAACAACAGAGGCTACATCTTCTGATCTCATACAAGGTATTCTTTTGTGTATGCCAATTGTTGGGAACCCATCAGGATATTCTTGTAGGTTGCATGCTAATTGAGTTGTTAGTTTGTTTAAAATTAGTGAGATATCATTAAAGGGAAGTGTGATCTTTTTGAGTATGATATCGTATGTGATAGGTGGTAATTTGAATTTTGGGGACAAAATTCTTAAAATAGTGGGGAGAAATGTAACACCCTGGCAAACATGTTAGGCTTGTATATGGATATAGGGGTAGCCTAATACTTGCTTAACATGTCTGTATAATTTTGTGGTCTTCTAAGCATGTTTAGTCACTTTGTTGTAACACTATGTGTGAAATATAACTTTTATTAGCCCCAAAAATGACTTAAACTACTCAGTTAGTGGAAATAAATATGGAGACTTTATTTCTAGGTCATAAAGGTATGAACTGTGATACAGTTAAAATCTGAGGATAATAAGAGCTAGTTTGGTATTTTTAAGCATACTGATTGTGCGTTTTAATATCAGTTTGACTAGAAGCTGATATGGAAAATGATGGTTTTGATATAACAAGATTTTTGATGAATCCTGTGATTTATTTTAAACTTGTTGGCTGCAAGAAAGCTGGTTTTGGAGAAATATAAGTGTTCTTAGCAGATTGGAATTTTTGGTACCCTTTAGTGATTTGGCTTTAAGAAGCCAAATATGACTTCTTTTCTTCATTTTGCTCACGATAGCCAAAAATAGAAAACAGAGAAGAGAAAGGGAATGGGGAAACTGTGGGGGAGAAGGAGAAAAAGGGGAAAAAGCTAAAGGGCCAAGGATCAAAGCTTGAAGGAGGATCCAAGAGCAAGATCAAAAGTTCACAATCTTCATCTTTGTTGCACAAGAGGTAGGGGTTCTTGAAATCTAAATTCACTTTTTTCTCATCTTCCATATCTAACTCATTTGGGGGTTAATATGTCAAAATGACATCTAGAGGTGTTTTATGTGATTTTCTTGCTTAGATGAGTTACAAATGAGGTTTATGACTTGTTCTTGCAAAGAATTTGGATTAGAAACTAAAACTATCCATTTTGGACCTAAAATGCTCAAAGTGTAGATTTTAGGGTTTTGATGGGTGATTTTGTGTTTGGATCCATTTTTGATGAAATCAATTGGTGTTTTATGTTTCCTTCATGTTTGTAAACTTGTATAGGACTTAAAATCATCAAGAAACAACTTGGAAGGGATCAAGTATTGTGTTTTTGGCTAATGGAACAGTGGCTAGGTCATGCAGAATTTTTTGCAGTGTTGTTGTCAAAGAGATACGGCTCGTGTCCGAAGACACGGGTTGGGCCGTGTCCCTCCCTGCCAGTTCAATTTCTTGAAACCGTGCAGACAAAATATGACACCGGGGGTATGTCAAACAACACGGCCTATGTCCCTAGATAGAGCAAGAACTAGCTTTTGTGGTCTTGATGAAAGTTGTAGCTCTTTCTCTTAGCTTTCCAATGGCACTGAAATCACTTCTTTTCGACCTCTGTAGCTCAAGTTATGTTCATTTTACTGAGCAAAGGTCAAAGGTTGATATTGTGCAAAAGGAGCAAAGTGTTGTTTTGGAAGAAAGGAGCTTTCCTATGTGTTGGGATCGCTCATATATGCCTTTTTAAGTGTGTCGAGGAACTAAGGGAGGTATTTCTTAGGGAGAATAACCACTTAGCATATATGAGAAGTTTGGAAACCTTTAAGCACCCAAAGTAACAAAATTTACCATAGGATGAGGTTAGAGAACCTTTAGGCATCCAAAGTGTGAAAAATGCCTTATGATAGACTCGTGAGACCTTAGACAACTGTAGTGAGGTGGAATGTCAAGGGGTAATATCTTTGGAAACCTTAGGCTTCCATGGTATGATAGTATGCCATAGGGTAGCCTTGAGAACCTTAAAGCATCCAAGTGAGTTGGTTTTCTATAAGAAAGTGTTTAGAACCTTGTTCAACATGAGGTTGACTTCTAAATCACTTGTGAAGTGATGGTGTAGGGTTCTAGATACAAGAGGGATAATGGTACTTCTTGGGGAGAATAATCCCTTACATTATTTGAAGGACTTTGGGAAGTTTAGACGGGGTATACTAGAAAGAACTAGTTAGGTTTGTTGGTGTAGAATGCCTATCTTTATGCATAGAGTACTCCTTTAGTGTTAAAGTTGAGTGTAAGATGCATAGGTGGTGTATATTCTCTTGTTCTTAAAGGTTGAACTTGAGGATATGCTAGAAACATGAGTTGGTTCCTTTATGTGATAGGGTTGAGCCAAGAGTGCATGTTTTCTTGTTATAGTTCTTTCACTTGGTTAGGGTGAACCCTGTGATAGGATTTGAGAAACCCTAGGCATCCTTTGAGAAGGAGAATGCCATAGGTCAATACCTAGGACCTTGAACAACTTGTGGTTGCCTTGTGAGTCACTTGTGAAGTGATGAAGTGAGGTACTAGGTGTTATAAGCTAAGTGTGCTTGGCTAGTGGTATTTGTTATCATGCATAGGTTGCTTCTTGTGAAGAAGGTAGAACTAGAGATGTATGAATGACATTTACTCCCTTGTGAGACGAGGTTCAGATATGGGAAATTCTAGAAAGATGACTTTGCTACTTATGTGATAAGTGAGCTTAGTTGGAAGGTTTACTAGTCTTATTTTGTCACTTGGTTAGGAAGGACCTAGTGGTGTGTGTAAGTGTTTGTGAAATACTTTGCATATTTGGTTTCAAACTTGGTATTTCCTATTTCCTATGTATTGTAACCTTATGTGGTGTGGTGTACACAACCATATGGCTAGAGAACAAGGTGTTGATCTAGATTCTCATAGCAAGTATGCTATTGTGGTCAGAGTTACTGATAACTCCACATTGTGTAGTTATTTATGCCCCATATTTGTATTTCTGTGATTGCTAAAGTCCTTGTATTTATGCATATTTAGAAGTTTTGTGCTTATATTTGTTATACCCAATTCTGATACCTTTCCTATATGATATTGAGCAAATTGTGCGTATTATGTTATTGATTAAGTGGATTTTGCATTTGTCATTGATTTGGTGATTTCTCTATTACAGGATGAGCTGCAAATAAGCAGATTGGTGGAAGATTTGGACCAACGCTGATAAGAAAGCCCAAGAGGAACCCAAAGGAGCAAAAATAGCAGTAAAACTCTGTTTGCTGCAGAATTCTGTAGACAAACTTATCACGTTGCAGCACTGAGGAGCGTACTCTGCAGCGTGATGGTGCCTCCCCTACATCAAAGTTTGAGAGCTACGCAAATTAAACGCCACGACGCAAGCATGTTAACACCGCGGCATCCCTGACCTAATTTGACACGCGCCGCGGCGTAGTCATATTAATGTCGCGGCGTGCTTCTATTTTTCTGAGTCTATAAATACATTTTTAATAATTTTTAGAGAGGGTTTTTTTAGAGTTTTTTAGGTTTTAGAGAGGCTGCAGCTTGTTCTTCATTTTTGGACTGATTGGATGCCTAGGGAGGCTAGGTTGGAGGCCATCTTCTTCATGGAAGGAGATTCAAGCTTTAAGGATGACATCCATGGATTCCTTCCTCTTCTCCCTTTGTTTCTCTTCTCTTCCCTATCTTTTGAGCATAGTTTTGATGTGTAATTTCGTGTTCATGGATTAGCCAAGCTATATTTAGGAAATACTTTGGATCTTTATATGAATATTGATGTTTATGTTATCTTTTGAGTTTATATTAATGTTTGGTTTTGTTCTTCCATGCTTATGCTTAATGCTTGCTCTTGTTTGGCCAATAATTGCATGATCTTGGTTGATGCATATGCGACGAGTTCAATTGGCTTTGATGAGTTGATTCGCTAACTAGATAGAAATATACCTTTTAGCCATGTATTAACGTGTGTTTGAGAATAGATCATTCATTAGTGGAGTTTACACTAGTTCTCATGGAAACATAGTGGATTAGGTAAATGACACCAGGGTTAATTACGCTAGACATAGGCTTTTAACTAAATCAGATTCTCAAGCTAATTTAATAATTCATTGATGTTGCTTATAAGGATTGTATATCATTATTATGAAATAAGAAGTGAAGAAAGATTTCCTATATCTCTAAACCATTATCTTTATTGCTTTTGTAGTTTAGATTTAGATTATTTATGCTTTCTCTATTTTATATGTTCTTGAATAGAATTTAGCTAAGCTATTGGTTGTTACTTAGTATTGGAAGCCATATATCCTCATGGGAACGAACTTATACTCTGTATCTGTATTACTTGAATGACCCGTGCACTTGCAGTACACAAATAGTCTTAACAGTTACCGGTTTAGGGGTGACAATAATACTCTTACTTTGATAAGGGGTAGGTGTTTACCTATAACTAAGTGGGATTTAAGCTTTTGGCTTATTGTAACGCCCCTTTTTCATAGTCATAACGGGTAAGAAGAAGGAACGTCGCACTATGGTGAAATGACAGACAAATAAATACGAAAAATTTTGACATATTTTTTTTTGATTTATTTTAAAATGAGTCCAGTTGAAAATTTCCATTAACATACGTATATACCTGTTCATGAATATATAGTGTTAAATGAATTAAAAATTAAAAGTTTCTTTTCAAATAAAACATCCGTCAAAATGATCAAAATAAAATCAGCGTGAAATAAAAACATACGATCATACACAATATGGATACTTACATATATTGTACTAGAAACATAAGCCTGTTTAATTACATTTCCAAAATATACCAAAAAGAAGCAAAATATGTACCCACCCTAAGAGATACAAATACACCCCAACATGTACAGACATCAGGCTTCCCAAAAAAAAATATAACTGGTTAGCCATCAGTAGCTACCAATAACTCAGCCCCTAGGACTGACGAGAAAGAACCGTAGTTGGGTCCTCCTCAGGATCCTCTTCGTCCGAGGAAACTTTCATCGGAACGACAGAGCAACGGGCAGGAGCCTAAGCAGTAGACAAAAAGGAATCCTCCTGCGGGGTGTAATACATATCAACCCACATGTCCCTCACGGGCAGGTAAAATTCCAGCCATACAAAGGCATGGAAATAAAAAATGGAAGCATAATAACATCCCCACGCCAAGGACACAGTCAATTCGCCATGGTATACACAACGATCAGTCTGCACATTGATGTGCCAGCAATCAGGACCACCATGAAAGTTGATCCGCACATAGCCAAAAAATCCACGGGGGCGATACGACATCCTTGGCAGCTTTAGTTTTCAGTCAAGATAGGGCCAGAAGCTAGAAAACTCAGAAGTTTTCTTTTCTTCCTCGGGAGCATCTTCAGAAAATCATATGATAAAACAAAATAGTGGAATATACAGTAAAGAGGTGAGATACTCGTCATTCATTACCAGTAATAGCAGCAATAAACTAAACGGCGCAAAGCGCCCACATAATACAATAGGGTAATAAACAACATAAAATCTAGGCAGAGGGCAATTTAATAATACTTTCCAGCAGCTACAACATCAATAAAATCACGAATATATATATGAATATAGAATAGCAATTTAGTCGGCATATGAGTACATGACATAAAATATGTGACTGAAAATACATATGCATATGATAACAAGATCCCACATTGGGTACTGACAAATTCCTACTCCATGGAGCTAGACATAAACGTTGGAGTGAATGATCAAGGAGACGTCCTAGTATCTCGTTAGCCATAAAAACAAGTGCTTCCCATAAAAATAATATTTTTGCGCATCAAGGCTTTATACAATGGCATTCTCACAAGATCGCGATCATAGGAAAGTGTCTCGGTCCGGATCGTCAGTGTGTTGCATTGGTCTATCCCACGACGCAGAAGAGCTACCAACTGGCCATATGATGGAATATCCACAACCCAACGTCCCCAAGGTCAACGAAGACCTACACTTGTCTATTCGCACCCGCACTAAGGTATAATTCAACTCCTAGGCAACAGAGCCTTTTAACAGTCACAGACTGAGCAACTATTTAATGCATGATGACCCCATGCATCATCATGTGAATATTTTCAATAAAGTACTTCCTCATTGTAACATCTCGGGATTGCCTGTAGGATTGATGAGCGTCTCCACAAACCAACACAGGTCTTTTCAGCGTGCTTTGTCCTCACTCACACGCATCCTAGGAAACTTCCCAAGAGGTCACCCATCCCACAATTGCTCCAGGTCAAGCACGCTTAACCACGGAGTTCTTATGTTCTAGGCTCTCGAAAAGAAGTTGCAACTTGTTGATATGGCTTAAGCCATCCTCAACTATGCAGTCCCATACCTGCACAGTCTCTGAATCCCTCTCATTCCGGTGCGTATTCAGTTCATTCGGACCCTTCGCCTAGAAGCCTGCCAGGAGCTGCTCCTTGTACGTGCTTCTCTTGCACTGGCGTCCACTCCCCGCCCTCGTCAGCCCCGAGACACCACATGCCTACCAACTTCCGCTTGGTTCGTCCTCGAACCACACCGCACTGGGAGAGGTCCCGTCTCTAATACCATCTAAACATCCCGGGACTGCCTGTAGGATTGATAAGCGTCTCTACAAACCAACACGGGTCTTTTCAGCGTGCTTTGTCCTCACTCACACGCATCCTAGGAAACTTCCCAAGAGGTCACCCATCCCACAATTGCTCTAGGTCAAGCACGCTTAACCACGGAGTTCTTATGTTCTAGGTTCCCGAAAAGAAGTTACAACTTGTTGACATGGCTATGCCTAATCAATTCCTTTAAGCCATCCTCAACTATGCAGTCGCATTCCTACACAGTCTCTAAATCCCTCTCATTCCAGTGCGTATTCAGTTCATTCATGGGACCCTTCACCTAGAAGCCTGCCAAGAGCCGCTCCTTGTACGCGCTTCTCTTGCATTGGCGTCCACTCCCCACCCTCGTCAGCCCCGGGACACCACATTAGGTCTATTTTACTTGTGTTGTGTTCTCTGTGTTATTGTTTTCCGAAAGGAAACAATGTTGTTTATAATGGATATTAGATCCATTGTATTTTGATTCGCTCGTCTCTGAAGAAAAAGAAAAAAAAAGGAATGACTCGTGGTAGGTATACGCGTGTGGAAGCGGAACATGTTACTAGTAATGCAGTTGCAACTACGGGAGCAATGTGGAAAGACGACTGCACGAACAGAGGATCGCTGAACAGTGGAAACTGGAATTTAAAGTTCAAGATTTGATGGAAGAGAATCAGTCTTGGAATATAAGATTTCGTAATTTTGGAACCTAGTATTTCTTTCTTAGGGATATTAGGAAAGCGATTGATTTCAACGGAAGACGTATTTACAACCATTGAGGAAACCAAAAGCAGTAAGTAAAGTGAGAAGGGACAATTAATGAAGGATTGTATGTTCAAGGAAACAATTTGTTTTAAGTGCGGGAAGTTTGGAACACAATCCCTGAAAATAGAGTTCCTTTGAAAACAGAGTTTTCTGTTAGTAAAATTTTAGATAGTAAGGGAAGTTGTTACTCTGAATGGAACGGGAGTGTTCTGAGCTGAAGACCTAAACAAGGGAGACTGTACTACAAGAGGTAATTCTTTGATCATAGTGTATATCTTTGGGAGGAAACTTATTCTTTGTGTAATATGATTGAGTAGATCAATTATGTTTTAGAGTTATCCGTAATCCTCTGGTCTGTTTATTTCTGTTTCTATTCTTAGCTGATCGAGCTACTTGTGTTATTCAAATATTATTATAGATCAAATCTTTGTGTTAGTTTGATCTGTCGTTAAAATTTTTTGTGTTAGTTTGATTTGTTTCATAAACAGATGTGATCTTTGAAAATGGATTGGTTATTTTTCAACCATATCCCATGAGATTATTTCAATAGAGTGTGAGTAATCCAGAGAAAATTCATTTTTGAAAATCGGGTTACATCCAATTCTTTGCTGGATATGTTCGATAACAGGTTCGATTCGTTTTGTTATCTTCCATGATGTTTTCTTTCATCTCCTGCAATTGAAGGAATATCTTACAAGAAAGGATATTTCTATATTTGTATCCATGTTAACGTATCAAAGTGGCGCAGTGGAAGTGTGGTAGATTCTTCAAAAGTTGAAGAAGTTCGTCAATGTGAAAAATTAAGACGGTAATGGAAAATTGTAGAAAAAAAATAAAATTTTATTGAGATATTTGTTTGATCAGGAGAAGTGAACAAGAGAGAAAGAACTTTCACTGGTTAAAATCGTTTGGAATAACGTAAGAGGAGAAACTACGAGGGAACTAGAAGAAAAGATGGAAGAGGAATAGTTGTATTTATTCCGAGGATGTGAAATCATGGTTATTAAATTTCGAGGACGAAATTTTGGTAATTGGGAGAGTATTGTAACATCCTAAAAATTTTGTATCTCTTAACCAGTAATTTTGACAGTTAACATAATTTTACTGTTTAGTAATTTCTGAGTGCTGTAAAATTATTTTAATTATTCCGTCAGTATATTTGATCGTTTTAAGTGATTTACTCCGTGTCAGGAAAATATTAATTTTCGGGCCGAAATTTTTTTACGTAATTTAATTATTACTGAAAATTTTTAATTATTTTGCGTAATCTGATTTGATATTTGTGCGTTTTCTAATATTTGTGATTTTTGTGGATGATTATAAAATTTTTTTTACTGTTTGTGGGCCCAGGGGGTGTATGTGGGCCCAGGTAGCCATGCGTGGCCCCAGGTGGGTCCCGCAAAGTAAAAAATTTTCTATGCATAGAAAATTTGTACTGTTCAGACGGAGACAGGGGATCTTACTAAACCTGAATCCGGAAACAGTTTTAGAAAATTTATTGTACTGTGTTTTGTACTGTATTTAATTTATCGGACGATAAAAAATACAGTAAATATAATTTTGTGGGCTTTTAGTATATAAAAATAAATATTATGCTGCTTAAGTCAACATTGGTAGTTTAGATATCCACCATTAATTTAATCAATGGTGGAGATTTAATCTAAACAAGCTTAATAAGGAAGACTTTGATATCAACCGTCGATTTAATCAACGATGTAGAATTGGTCATATAAAGTGGCTATGACCATTTGTAAACATTGGATATGGATTTAATCAATGGTAGAGATTTGGTCTCAAAAAGTAACAAGGAACATTTATGACCATTGGATGTAAATTTAATCAATGGTGGAGATTTGGTCTTAAAAAGTAGCAAAGACTAATTTTGACCCTTGGATTAAAAGTAAGAAGGAGTAATCTTGACCCTTCATTTTGGAGATGCATCTAATGGCTTAGATTTCAAGAAGGAAAAATCTAATAGCCTAGATTAAGTCTTCTAAATCAAAAGTCTATCTAAATCCTAACCATTGAATTAATCAATGGCTAGAAATGCTCTAGATGGTGGCTAATAATGATGACAACATTATTGCATGCATAAAGCAAGGGGGACGGTTTTGTGCTTCATTTTGGAGCTAAAGAAAAACTTTATGTCATTATTAGATGTCTTGGTCAATTATACATAATTATTGATCATTTTCCTAAAGCAAAAATATTCTCTTCTTTCTCTCCAAGCATAGCTACGGCCATGCACTCCAAAGGGGGCCAAAATCATTTTATATATTTGCTATATCACTTCATCACCTTTTCTCTCAAATGATGTAGTACCAATTATTTGCTCAAATAATTCACTCTTTTCTCTCTTCACTATACGGCCATGCATTTTTTTTATGGCCAAAATTATACACTTAATTCTTCTTTCTTCAATTATATCAAATATCAATAAATAGTCAATTATGGTGGCTCTCCATTTTGTTTTCTACGACCATTCATTCGAAGGAGACAAGATTCATGCAATTAATTCATTTGGCAATTGTCTTTATGCCTACAAGAAGCTATACAAAGTTAGTCAATGTTTGGTGGCTATTCTTTTCAATTCCTACGGCTATGCTTGCTTGGTAAAAGAGAAACATGTTATCTTTAATTCATTTCTATCTCTTTTGTTTCAAAGTGGCTCACGGTCAAGTAGTCTTGGGGGGGCCTAAATATTAACTTCTCATTAATAATTCTTATCACCTTTCTATCAATTAATCAAACAAAGTCTCTCTCACCTTTTTCTCAAAACAAGTGCACGGCCAAGAAGGCCTTAGAAAGCCAAAATTGTGACTTTAGTTTACTTGAACATCTTTTCTATTTCAAGAACCAAAAAATCATATCAAATTTCTCTCCACTTTCTCTCCATCTCTTCTTCATGGAGTAATGATCACATATTTTATACAACAATAAACCCTCATTTTTAGTCATTTACACTCTCCATGTACTTAATTGATTAAGCCTAGTTATATTTTGTAAGTTTGGACTCAAATTGGACTTAATTAATTTTTTTCAGCACTATTTTGGTCTTACGTTGTTTCTGTATTTCGGCCATATCTTGAGTTCTAAATGTCTAATAATTATGAATTTTACCCTGTAGGAAAGATAAGAGAGAGCTCTACAACTTTGATGAAGAGCTTAAAGTCTCAATCAGACATCTAGTAGAGCTAATTGGGCTTGGAAGACAGAACACGAGTTTTGTGTCTGAAACCTGAATAGTGTACAGTAATCAGAGCATAATTCGAGTTTGGGCTTATAAAATGGGCTGAAAATTTGGAATCTGAAAGTTAAGACCCATATCTACAACTTTCATGTTGAACACAAAACTTGATTCGAGCTCCTTGATGGTGATATTGGGTCTGAAAGTCAAAATAGAGGTGCTGAAACTGGGCCTGAACAGTCTGTAGTAATTGGGTCATATCTTGGGCTGTAGGACGAATTTTTGGTGATTCTAGAGCCATTGGAAAGCTTAGACAATTTCCTAGAACTTTCATGAAGACCACTTGGCTCAAAAATGACGGAATCAATGAGTTAAGCAATGAATGATTTCGGAGACAAAGAATCTTAATAATCCAACCACTAATTCAATAATCCAACCACCTAACCAATCATCCAACCACTCCACCCACTAATCCACCTACTCTTAATAATTCTCCTTGTCATTTTGTATCCCTACTCTTCTATAAAAGGCACTCAAGAGTTAGACACAGGGTGTTAGGCTTAGTTTGTACAAGTTAAGGTTATGCTTGTTTATTGTTTTCCTTTGTTGTAATTTTCTCTTGTTCTAAATTGAAGTTATGTTCATCTTTCTCTTCTTCTCTCTTTCTTTCTTCTTATCCATGAGTAACTAAATCTTAATCTTGCTTGGGTGAAAGAGTGAAGCTCTTGGTAATGAAATAAGGTTAGATTATTTTATTTCTTGTGCTTAAATGATATATTATTAAATGAACATTATATGTGTTGTATTTTGTTTCCAATCAATTTAGAAACCTTCTTTGTTAATGGAGATCTTGATTTATTGTAGACAATAGGATTGGCACAGTGAATGCTTGAACTCATTTACAAATGTTGGTAGATAATTAAAGGAATCTTAATATGATTGCATATATAATTGAACTTTGAATGTTACATTTTTCGATTGGAACCTACGTTGTGTGTGGATTTCAATTAAGTTATAAAGAGAAATAATCTTACCTTTAATTTATTACCAAGAGTGGATCTCCTAACCCAAGCAAGCCCTTAAATTCATTTGTGAACTTGTTTTATTACTTTTGGTGTTGTGACAAATCCTCTTCTTACCTCAATTAATTTTTCTTTATCAATTCCCTGTGGATCGACCTCGGACTCCCGAGAAATTTACTACTTGAGACAACTTGCACTTGGGTTTGCATCTTTAAATCCCGCAGTCTAGTTTTTAGCACCGTTGCCGGGGACTTGATTTGAAGTTTTGATTTATTGAGGTTCGTTTTCTTTAATAAAATCTATTCTCTCTTCTCCCTCACCGGAGCAAAAGATTGACTTGCCGATCCTTCGGTTTCTTTACTAACTCTCTAACTTTCTAACTATCTAACTCTAACTTACTAACTTGCTAACATACTAACTTTCTAACTTTTTTATTTATGTCATTTATTTTTGTTTTTTTAATTTTATTTATTTATTTTCGCCATTTTTTTTCGTCAGTGGGGGAAACTCTCCCTTTTATTTTACTCATTAACTTAGTGGGGGAAACTCTCCCTTTTACTTTTCTCATTATTTGTTTTTCCGTAATCTAATTTAATAAAATAATATTTCTTCTTCTCTTCTCTTTCGCCGGCTCTGTGGGACTCTGTCACTCTCTGGTTTTCATATTTAAATTTACTTTCTGCACTTTATTTTTATTTTTATTTTTGGGTGGTTGGTTTATTACCCCATCCCTGTTAATATTTAATGGTGGGTGACACCGCCAGCTTGTATATTATTTTTTTTGTTAATTCATTTTTAGTTATTTATGTATTTATGCTTAATTGGTATCGTGATTTAAATTCTGGTCGTTTAGTTAAAATTAATTCTGGTACTTTATATATTGACTTGTTTGAATCACAATCACACACAATTGACACAATGGCTAACAATGAAAGTGTACATGATGAACATGAAAATCAACCGTTGCGAACCATGCGTGAATATTTGCAACCACCTCGAAGTTCTAGTCCATCATGTTTTATCTTTCCACTCAATGCCAACAATTTTAGATTTAAGCCAGGTATGATTTCTTTACTTCCTAATTTTCATGGTTTAGAATCTGAAAGTCCATATTTACATCTGAAAGAATTTGAGGAAGTATGTATTACCTTCAATGATCAAAATTACACTGAAGAGATTGTTAAGCTTAAATTATTTCCTTTTTCTTTAAAAGATAAAACAAAATCTTGGCTTAACACTTTGAATTCAAGATCAATTGGCACATGGCAAGAAATGCAAGGTGAGTTCTTAAAGAAATTTTTTCTAACACATAAAACCAATGCTATGAAAAGACAAATCCACAATTTTTTTCAAAATTCAAATGAAGCATATTTTCAATGTTGGGAACGGTTTAAAGATTTGTTAAATTCTTGCCCACATCATGGTTTTGAAAAATGACGTACTATAAGCTTCTTTTATGAAGGTTTAACACTTGAAACTAAACAATTTGTGGAAACAATGTGCAATGGTGAGTTTCTGGATAAAGAACCTGATGACGCTTTAGACTATTTGAACTAGTTGGCTGAAAATTCTCAATCTTGGCATAGTACTAACCCTTTTGAAAATTCAATTAGATCTAATCTTGCAAGTGCTAATAAAGGAAAATATCACCTTAGTCAAGAGGAAGATCTAAATGCTAGATTTGCCAGTTTGGCTAGAAAGGTTGAAGCTATGGAATTGAGAAAAGAAATTAAATCTGTGCAAAATGAAGAAATTTGTGGCATTTGTGATGATTTAGGACACTCAACACATGAATGTCCTAAAATTCCTGTTTTTAAAGAAGTTGTACTTGAGCAGGTAAAGATCAATATTCCTATGTTAGATGCTATCAAACATATTCCTTCTTATGCCAAATATTTGAAGGACTTGTGCACAATTAAAAGGAAACTAAATGTGAAAAAGAAAGTATTTTTGGTAGAACAGGTAAGCTCCATTCTTTAGAATAATAATGCGTTGAAATATAAAGACCCTGGTTGTCCTACAGTTTCATGCATTATTGGAGAACATAAAATTGAAAAAGCTTTACTTGATCTTGGTGCTAGTGCCAATTTGCTTCCATATTCAGTTTATCAGCAACTCAACTTGGGTGAGTTAAAACCAACTTCTGTAACTCTTCTACTTGCAGATAGATCAATTAAAATTCCAAGAGGAATAGTGGAAGATGTGTTGGTTCAAGTTGATAAATTCATATATCCTGTGGATTTCATTGTCTTGGATACTGAACCTCTGGTTGTTAGTTGCAAGTCAATTCCTGTTATTTTAGGCCGTCCATTTTTAGCAACATCTAATGCTTTGATAAATTGTAGAAATGGAGTGGTGAAGCTAACATTTGGAAACATGACACTGGATCTCAATGTTTTTAACATGTGCAAGCAACCACAGGAAGTCCTTGATGAAAATGAGGAAGTTGAAGGAATTGAAGCCATTATAGATGATCATCTTCAAAAAGGGAGTTCTTCTGACCCATTAGAAGTTTGTTTAATTAATTCATTTGATTTGCTTGATTGTACAGAGGAAATAAAATACAAAGGAAGAAAGCCAAAATTCGAAGAGCTAAAACCCATGTATGATAATGCCCATGAAGATGTACCCACACCAGAACTAAAACCATTACCTGCTGGGTTGAAGTACACATTTTTGGGAGAAAAGCAAAGCTTTACTGTGGTAATTTCCTCGTCTCTCTTACTGAAGAACAAGAAGGAAAAATGTCGCCTCAATGGACGCACCAAGATAGAAGGAAATTTTTGACAGAGGTGAAAATTTTTTATTGGGATGACTCATACTTATTCAGATATTATGCTGACCAAATCTTTCGAAGATATGTACCCGACAGTGAGGTAGGTAGTATCATTAAATTTTGTCACTCAGAAGCATGTGGAGGTCACTTTTCTTCCAAGAAAATAGCTGCAAAAATCTTGCAGTGTGGATTTTATTGGCCCACTTTATTTAAGGACTACTATACTTTTTGTAAAAGTTGTGAAAATTGTCAAAAGACAAATCCAATAAAATCTACAGTCAAGGTAATTTTGAGAAAATTTTTTGAAATTGGTCAAAAAGTTCTGCTTTATGATTCTCGCCTGCACCTATTCCCTAGAAAGTTGAGATCTAGGTGGAGTGGTCCTTTTGTTGTCAAACACGTGTATCCTCATGGGGCCGTAGATATTGAGAATCCTAGGAATGGTAATGTGTTTAAAATCAATGGACAAATGCTCAAATCATTTCTGGAAAACCAAGTTAATGAGGTAGAATTCATCTCTCTTTCTCATCCTTGTTATGAATAGAATTCACTCTAATTTTGTTGCCTTGTTTTTGCAGTTCTTTGTGTTGCCGGTTAAGTGGCGGATATGGTACTCCGTGACTCTCAAGTCGGTTTGTCTTTCAGTTTCCCAAAATAACTGAATCCTTTTTCTCCTTTAAAATGGATGTCATTCTTTCAAACCTGAGAAAACATTTTCCTTCTCTCCCTCTAAATGCTCTGAAAAAAATCTACAAAGTTCGATGTGAAAGATTGAGATTGTTAATGCACAAAGGTATGCCAGAAGATGTACGCTGGATAATTGAAGCAAAGGTCTGACTAGCAGGTGAGTCTTCAATTTCATTTGACTCATACATGCCAGGTCTTGGAAGAAGTTCGTATTCTAAAAGGAGAAGAGCAAAAAGGTTACAAGTCTGTTACAAATGTGGATGATGGAATGGTAACATGCAATGTCATTCTTTGGGGATGGTTTCTGCAAATAGATTCTTCATTAAGAATGGACTGAGTAAGGAGTCATTAAATGACATCTTATTGACTCTTAAGACGTGTTCTTATGGATTAATGCAGCGTGAAATTCTTAATTTGTGGAATCTCTTCAAGGATGAAGAAAAATGCTACAGTCTTGGGAATCTGTCTCTAAAAGACCCTGTTTGCCAATTTATAAGAAAATTGGATGGGAAGCTTATCCTCGACTCATAGAAGGCATTTAAGCCGTTACTGGATGTTAAACCAGAGGCAGATGTGAGCCATATCCACATCAATCTGTACATATCATCTTTTTCTTCTTCATGTAATCTTTAAAAAAAGGAGAAAAAAAGAAAAAAAATAAAAAAAAAGAGAAAAAAAAAAGGTTTGAACAAGGGCGATCCGGAAAGAGTACCATGACTTTAATTAGTTATGGAGCCCCAGCCTTTGGCTGACCCGTCATTGACTCAGGTGGACCTTTACACGCTGGTCTTTAAAAAAAAAAGTTCGTGAGTGTTTACTGCACTGGTGACATGCAGTATAAAGATATGCCACTACTGCACTCATGACGCGCAGTATAAAGATACGCCATGAAAGTTGTACATACAGGTATGTCATTAGTTGCTATTATATCTCTTTTATCTTTGTATGATTTTGCTGTATTTTGGTTTTGGACAGACGATCCTTTGAGCAGGGTCCTTCAGGGGTTTCTAGACTTCTTTACCCCGATGGTTTTCTTGAAGTCACAAAAAAAATAAAATCATTACCTTTGATCTTTGATCCTGATCCAAAGAATAACTCGGATAGATTGGTCAGCAGGAGGCAGTGAGGGAAATAGGATGAAAAAGGAGCCAGATTTGACACTTCGTTTAAAGCTTTCCTTTACTTTGGATTTATCATACTTTGTTTTTGTTTAAATTTGTGTCAGTTTTCTCTAACAGGTATTATCTTCTATCCTTTACTCATCTATATTTTAACATTGAGGACAATGTTGTGATCTAGTTGGGGGGGAAGGATAGTTGACTCAAAAAAAATTGTTTTGTTTTGTTTGGGAAGTATGATATGATTGTCATGGACTTACTAAACCAATTAGTGATGGCAGAGTAAGAAGTAATTTTACTTCTGAGACGCATCTTAATTTGTGGCAGAGTAAAGAGTTTTTAGGTAGTAATTAATTAGTATTGATTTGTGGAAGTAACAAAGTTTTTGTCTTTTGATTTCCTTGGAAAGATTCAAGCGAATGCACTCTCACAGCCTTGGAAGCAATTGAAATTCAGGAATCATAGCATGATTGAATAAATTATCTTCTTTCTTAAATTTCACATGCTTGGTTATGGATATTGAATTGGTGGATTGAGAATGATAGAAATATGCCTTGTGAGATTTTGAGCCTATGATGAATGGATTGAATATCTATGCCATTCTCTTCTTTCTTGTGTGATTTTCACTCATGGAATTGTTACTCTAGAACTTGCTTTGATTCTTTTTGAGGCTACATTTTCACATACATACATTAATATGATTGAGGCATTTTGAAATAGCTACTTTGACTAAATAGCTATCCATGTATATTTTCCGTTGTGTAACCCCTTTAAACTTGTTTGACCATTCCTTGCTTTAAGCTCATTTCATCCTTCAAAAAAAAAGAAAAAAAAAACATGTTTTTACCCAACCTTAGGGAATAAGAGAGCATTGACCTTGTTCTTGAATAAGTGTGGGGGTGTGTGTGCAAAATGAAAAAAAAATTATTGACCACCGTTGCAATCAAAGGATTATCAGAATAAAGGTGGATGCCTGGAAACAACAGGAAGAAAAGGAGAATGTTCAAGTCTAAGAATGAATTCAATTCACCAATTTGGGATTGATCTTCAACAAAACATTAGTCAAATATTAGTGAATGTCCTTTATGATGAATGTTCTCAAACATTTTCTGCACTCTAACTGTACCATAATGCTCTTTTATTCTCTTTGGTATTTATCTTTTCATATCCATATTATCTCCTCTCCTTTACTATGACCCCATTACAACCTTGAATAAAGTCCTCTTGATTTTTGTATGCATGTGTTTTGAGTAGCGGAGAAGTAGAAGATAAGCAAGTTTATGGTAGTGCAATTGTTCATGGGTTGAATAGCGTGAAATACTTACCTTTTAAACACTTGAGAGATTGAGAGTGAATTCTATGAGGATCTATCATTCTTGATTCATTCTTTTCAACGGAAGCTTCCTTGCTTGTTGGTTTGAGATGTGAAGTAATGTTACCTCATTTATGCTTTGATCCCTTGAATTTCTTGTTGCTCTTCTTGCTTCATCGAGTCTTTTAGAGTTTTTAGCTTTTGAGTCTGTGTCATTTTTCTTTGTCTCCTAACTTTGGTCTTATGTGTTTTGCCCAGGAGTGCAAAAAGCTAAGTGTGGGGGAATTTGATGATCACATATTTTATACATTAATAAACCCTCATTTTTAGTCATTTACACTCTCCATGTACTTAATTGATTAAGCCTAGTTATGTTTTGTAAGTTTGGACTCAAATTGGACTTAATTGATTTTTTTCAGCACTATTTTGGTCTTACGCTGTTTCTATATTTTGGCCATATCTTGAGTTCTAAATGTCTGATAATTATGAATTTTACCCTGTAGGAAAGATAAGAGAGAGCTCTACAACTTTGATGAAGAGCTCAAAGTCTCAATTAGACATCTAGTAGAGCTAATTGGGCTTGGAAGACAGAACACGAGTTTTGTGTCTGAAACCTGAACAATGTACAGTAATCAGAGCATAATTCGAGTTTGGGCTTATAAAATGGGCTGAAAATTTGGAATCTGAAAGTTAAGACCCATATCTACAACTTTCATGTTGAACACAAAACTTGATTCGGAGTCCTTGATGGTGATATTGGGTTTGAAAGTCAAAATAGAGGTGCTGAAACTAGGCCTGAATAGTCTGTAGTAATTGGGGCATATCTTGGGCTGTAGGACAAATTTTTGGGTGATTCTAGAGCCATTGGAAAGCTTAGACAATTTCCTAGAACTTTCATGAAGACCACTTGGCTCAAAAACGACAGAATCAATGAGTTAAGCAATGAATGATTTCAGAGACAAAGAATCTCAATAATCCAACCACTAATTCAATAATCCAACCACCTAACCAATCATCCAACCACTTCACCCACTAATCCACCTACTCTTAATCATTCTCCTTGTCATTTTGTATCCCTACTCTTCTATAAAAGGCACTCAAGAGTTAGACACAGGGTGTTAGGCTTAGTTTGTACAAGTTAAGGTTATGCTTGTTTATTGTTTTCCTTTGTTGTAATTTTCTCTTGTTCTAAATTGAAGTTATGTTCATCTTTCTCTTCTTCTCTCTTTCTTTCTTCTTATCCATGAGTAACTAAATCTTAATCTTGCTTGGGTGAAAGAATGAAGCTCTTGGTAATGAAATAAGGTTAGATTATTTTATTTCTTGTGCTTAAATGATATATTATTAAATGAACATTATATGTGTTGTATTTTGTTTCCAATCAATTTAGAAACCTTCTTTGTTAATGGAGATCTTGATTTATTGTAGACAATAGGATTGACACAGTGAATGCTTGAACTCATTTACAAATGTTGGTAGATAATTAAAGGAATCTTAATATGATTGCATATATAATTGAACTTTGAATGTTACATTTTCTGATTGGAACCTCCGTTGTGTGTGGATTTCAATTGAGTTATAAAGAGAAATAATCTTACCTTTAATTTATTATCAAGAGTGGATCTCCTAACCCAAGCAAGCCCTTAAATTCATTTGTGAACTTGTTTTATTACTTTTGATGTTGTGACAAATCCTCTTCTTACCTCAATTAATTTTTCTTTATCAATTCCCTGTGGATCGACCTCGGACTCCCGAGAAATTTACTACTTGAGACAACTTGCACTTGGGTTTGCATCCTTAAATCCCGCAGTCATGGAGGTTTCGGGCAAGACCCTAAAAAATGCCTTCCATCACTCAATAATTTTAACCAACTTTATTTGTTGAATCCTTACCTTATTCTAAGCAACTTTCATGTTGGAGACTTTCTCTAAATCATTCATCTTCATGGACTTTCTTCAAGATCAAAGTTATGGGGTATTTATGGTGAAGTGTAAGGAAACTTCATTTCTTCTCTCTTTTTTATGATCTAAACCATGTTTGATCCATGGTTCCTCTTAATCAAGCTTAGTATACTAATTTCTATGTATTTTGTTTTGTATTTGAGAAGCCCTTGGTGGTGAAGGACTTGGAAAGAGAAGCAAAACAAGAAGCTTTTGAGGATCTTTAAGAGGTAAGAGGGAGATCCATCTCACCAACCAAGTATGGTGGTGAGAGATGGTCTTATATTTGATGGATAGTGAAATCATGTGAGGATTCATATCCATGGTCATGTAATTTATTTGTGGGTGTTTATGTGCTTTGATTATTTGCTTATGCTTGATATGTTTGGCATGATTTTATGGCCTTGATAGTATGCTTAAAATATGTATGATGAGTATATGGCATGCTTGTAGTATTTATGATGAAATATATATGTGTATGTCATGATGTGAATATGGAAAGAAAATAAATTTTTGGTTCTAATGGCCAAGGGAGAGTGGTCACGGTTTTGACACTCATGATTTGGGTTTATGTTGAAAATTTTCAAGAACAGGAGAAATTAATTTTTGGATCCCTAGAACTTAGTGAATTTCGGCCAAGACACCTCAAAATGGGTGTTCACAAATTAATATTCTCATGAAAGATGAAAATGAATGATTTGAAGAGTATGGAAAATAAACAAAGGGTTTGTTTTTCAAGAGAACAAGAACACGGTTTTTGAGGAATTTTTATTGATTTATTTTGTGTATAAAGATACTAAGTATGTTTCTAAACATGACTTTTAAATGAAACGGGCAATGTTGATTTTAAGGATTTGCAAAGAAAGTGAAAAAGGATTTGTAAAGAACGTGAAAATGAATTTGCAAAGAAAGTGAAAAATGAAAATGAACAAATGACTTGATTTCAAAGACCAAGTGTTCACGGTTTTTGTCAAGGATTTTTAATGGTTTTGTTTGTGTAAAACCATATCAATTTAGAAGAAAAAATATTTGATGGTTTCAATAGTCATGTCCACGTTTTTGAAGGCTTGTAATGTCTTGATTTTTATGGAACAAAGTGATATTTTACAAAACGAAGTGTTTTGTCACTCAAAAGATTTGACAGTTTTAAATGAACACGTTCACGGTTTTTGAAGACTTGCGGATACCTTGATTTTATAACGAAATGATTTTTGCACAAGAATTTGGAAAGGGAATTAGAGCGTTTTATCACTTGAGAGAATAGAAATTTTCGTAACGGAAAACAAAGAGAGGTTGAAAACGTTTGAATTTCAATTTATTTTGAAGAAGATTGGTTTTGGAAATGATTTAGGAAAAATGGAGAATATAATGGTATTTTAAAAATTTACTAACGTATAACTGATTTTCGAGTTTTGAAGTACGTTAGGAAATTCTTAAAGTTTAAAACATTGATTTATATCAATGGAAAAGTGATTTTTGTGGGTTATATTTGAAAAAGAATTTATTGAGTAAAGAACTATGGAAAATGATTTTTATGAGTAAGAAAATATATCAAATGAAGTATAAAGTTATATTATTTTGAGAAAAGTTGAAAAGGAATTTTTGAAGGTTAAGAAATATTTTCTGTAATGAAATTGTGGTGAAAAATTATTTACGTAGCTTAAAAATGATTTGAAAAATGTTTAAATATTTCTATGCGATTTGGAAAGCGTTTAAATATTTTACGCAACTGAAATATTGTTGAAAAATCACTACGTGATTTGAATAATGAGAGAATATTTTTACGTAATTTCAAAAATGGCGGAAAACTACTATGAGATTTAGAAAGTGTTTTAAATATTTTGAGAATGATGGAAAATGATTTACACGACTTAAAAGAATAATTTTTAAGTTACGCGATTTTGAAAACGGTGAAAAATTTTGAGAAACGTATATTTTTATGCGATTGAGAAAAACGTTGAAAAATTAAATACGTGATTAAGTGCAACAGAAGAGTTGTAGCATTTTGAAAACGTAACAGAAATGTTACAAAATTTTGTAAATGTAACAGTAGTGTTACGGTATTGTGAAAACGTAATAAAAACGTTTTGGAATTTTAAAAACGTAACAAAAGTGTTACGATATTGTGAAAATGTAAAAGAAGTGTTATGGTATTGTGAAAATATAATAGAAACGTTTTTGAATTGTGAAAATGTAACAGAAATATTACATGATTGTGAAAATACGGCAAAAGTATTTTATGACTATAAAAACATGATAATATGATGATTACTACCAAAACAGTGTATGAACACTATGTGAGAAAATGACGAGTTTCGCCTACGATTTGCTTTTGATGCATTTTATATGCATTGGAAAGAGATGCCTGTATTTGGTATTTGGGGCACTTTACGTATTAGAAAAATATGCGTTGAAGCATATGATTTAAATTGAACAAATGAAATTGAAAAGTATGGCCCTTGTGGTTGGACTTGCACTGAGATATTAGTGCATTGTATAAAATATATTTTGAAAAATTATGAGTTAAACCTGTGATTGGTATCCTATCTATGATTTGGTATTTGGTGCATTATACATGCATTGGAATGGTCCGATGGACTGGATAAAGCTAATTGCCTAGAAGAAACGTACACCACTTGAGTGGGTGCGATATGCGTAGTGTAGGTCACTCATTGACCTTGGGGGCATCGGGGTGCGGGTTGCCTACAGTGGGCAGTGAGTTGCTCTACTGTAACCATGGGTTAGACCGACGCGACACACCGATGATCCTGACCGAGACACTATTCTTATTCAAGTTCTGATAAAGACTGTCGTGTATATGCTAGATGTGCAAAATCAAAATGAGGATTATAGCACATGGTCTGAGGCATGTGGTACCGACAGATCTTTTCGATCATTTCTCTGACCTGAGTTTAGCTCCATGGAGTAGGAAATCGAGTCTTGTGCACATGCATAATTTGAACATTTATATCTGTGTGATATATTAATTGAGGAATATTGGCTATGAAAATTGTTTTGAATACTTGGGTGATGATGATGATAATGCTGAGGGCATTATCATAATTATTATTTATGATAATTGAACTGATAAATGATTGGATGATGATAGTTGATTAATGTTGATGGCATGATCATAATTGTGCTATGATCTATCTGTATGATATGCTGCTTGTGTTATCTCTGTACTGCCATGTTGGTATTGGTATAGGTGATCTCACCTCTTTGTTTTATGTTTTGGTTGAGTTTGTGCTGTAAAATAAATACGTAATAGATAGAACGAGTTTTCCGAGAAGAAACTAATGGTAGATACTCAGAGATTGATGAAAACATTGAAAAGTGGCTATCTTAAGTTCGAAGATGTGCCGGATAGACAAGGAGTAGAGTTCTGATGCATCAAGTTAGATACAAGAGAAGAAACGAGTATGTTAAGATTTAACGTTAGTGTTATACTGTGCTATTAAGTAGAACCTGTCATAGGGTTACTACCTTAGAAAAAAAAGAGTCTATAAGTTTTATATTTCTTGAATAATTGTTAAATATTAAGTGGTATTTGTTATATGAGTTTAAATCAGTTTAAATATATTTTTTAGTATTACTTATAAATTTCAGTAAGTTTATGTTTAAGTAAGAAAGAAATTTTAAAACCCATCTTTTATAACTCAAACTATGTGCAAACTTCTTTTTGATTATGAGTCGGGAGTCACACATGTGATACCCTAGGGAGGGTGTTACACTCATCAATAAATAGTCATGCATTATTAATAAAAGCGCAACATTCTGGATTATGCCACATATGGCTCGATCAATTATCAATGAGGTTTAAGTCCTGATTTTGGACCTATAACGATATAGCGTTCGTCTTAATGTCGCGCTTTAATTAATGTTACTCATAGGATTATGATTGACTTTTTTTTTACTTTGATTACATCTCTAATGACATTATTATGATTATGTAATTACTTTAATTGCCGTTGAGTGACATTATTATTATGGTTTATCTTAATTGCCTTTTAATAGTATTAGTATTATAGCTTATGTAATTACCCTAATTACCTTTTTAATAGCTTTATCATTATAACTTACTTTAATTACTTTTTAATGACATTATTATTATACTTACCCAAATTACTTTTCCAAAATGAATCTTTATCTTTAAAAAAATTCTTTTATGTTTTCTATTCAATTCTTAACACTTTGATAAATTCACATTTCCCTTTAATCTTAATTATAGTTTACTTAATGTGTTTGTCTCAATTCCTCCAACTCACACACTCATGGTCTTCCTCTTAATTAAAATTTTCTAAGTTACCAAATTAAGTCTTTGATTAATTGTTCTTACAAATTATGGATCCCTAATTACTTTCTAATGTCCAATTGAGTAATTCCTCATCCAAGTCAAATTTTTCACCATTCTTCCTCCCCATGGCCGTGAGCCATCATAGGATTAGGGTCCAAGTTTTCATTTTTTTTTTCCATTAGTCCTTGTCCACTCAATTATCACCAATCAATTAGATTACAAAAATTTTAAGCATCCCCACCCCACCAATGGGGACTTGGCTGTGAGCCTCCTTGCATAAAGCAAGGGGCTTTTGTCTCAATTTCATTAATTCCAACCCATGAGAATTATTATAACATTATCAAGAGTCAAATCCATACAAAAAATTAAAGAAAGTCATAGAAATGTAAAGAACCAAATAGAAGACAACAAAATTAAAAGAGTAACCCATATTAGGGTTTCTCACAAATCCTTAAATGAATAAGTCCAACCACCATTATAGGTTGAATAGAGTGATCTCCCTCTTACCAAAGAGGTGAACACGAAAATGAGCTCCTCTTTGTCCCTTGTAGTTTCGATTTTGGGTGGCTCCACAACCCTAGGATTTTCAACCATCAAAACCAACCATTAGACATGAAAAAGAATGGATCCATGGCCATTAAAGAAGCCAAGGAACACGAAAATGAGGAGAAAAGAGAAGAAAGGTTGGATCTTGACCTCAAAGCTAGAGACTTTACCTTGGAAGTCAATGGAGAAAAAATTGGATTTTGGAGAAACTTTGTGAATGAAGGTTGTAGAGGAGATGAAGAGGATGAAGAAAATGTATTTAGTGAATAAAAATGATGAAGAAAAGTGGTGGGAGAGGGGGCTGCCGAATGGAGGAGAAGAGAGGAAGAGAAGGGTTGAGAGAAAATGAAGAAGAAGAAGGTGAAGAGAGAGAAGAAAAGTAGTGAAATGAATTAGGGTTTGAGTTTTTAATGTGTAGTAGAAGCTTGATCAATTTTGGCTAAATGGGCTGGCAACCGTAGCCCTAAGGAGAGTGGGATGGAGTGTTGTGTCATTTCCATGTGACTAGAGTGGGTAGTTAGGTCATTTTAGGTCAAAACTTCTAGAAGCTTGATTAAAATAGTATTATATTTGAATTAAAGTAGATTTGTTATGACATAAAGTAGATTACCTTTGGATAAGGTGATAGGATTTTTATTACATGCTATTATCCAATGGATAATAGTTACAGTAGACAGAAGTCAGTATTAATTTATCTGACGGATGAATTTTTATTTGTTAAAATTTTCTAAAAAAATGTGAAACCTCGTAAACTATGTCCGGCCTCGGGTTTAGTAAGATCCCCCATCGACGTTTCCATAGTTCAAGGTTCTCGGAGAAAATATCTCATTTCCCTGGTTCTGCTCAGTGCGCATGTAAAACGAGGAATATATTAAAATATTTAACGTTTTCAGAAAAATTTCAGAAAATTCCCAAAAATCACAAATATTATAAAATGAATATTTGTCATAAAAATTTTCAACTTTCAAAGCGCTACACTCGTTTTCTAGAGTCTGCTCAATGTAACACTCCAAAATTTATTGATTTCATTATAGATACTCATTTTATAATATTTGAGACTTTTTGAAATTTTTCTGGATTTTTCTGAGAACGCGAAATATTTTAATATATTTTTCGTTTTGTGTGTATATTGAGCAGAGTCGGGAAAGCGACTGTAATGCTCCAAAAGTTGGAAAATTATAGGACGAATAGTCATTTTATAATATTTGTAATTTTTGAGAATTTTCTAGGATTTTTTCAGAAACGTCGAATATTTTAATATATTTCTCGTTTTGCATGCACACTGAGCGGAGCCGGAGAAATGAGATATTTTCTCCGAGAACCTTGAACTATGAAAACGTCAACGGGGGATCTTACTATACCCGAGGCCGGACATAGTTTACAAGGTTTCATATTTTTTGAGAAATTTTAATAGATATAATAATAAAACATTGCGAAAAATTTATCTGTCAGATTAATTGATACTGACTTCTGTCGACTGTAACTATTATCCATTGGATAATAGCATGTAATAAAAATCCTATCACCTTATCCCAATGTAATCTACTTTATGTCTAATCAAATCACTTTAATTCAAATTTGAACACTATTCAAGAAGCTTCTTTGAGAAGCTTTGACCCAAGATGACCATAATGCCCTTGGCTTACATGAGAAGCTAGCAATTTCCTCTCTCCTCTCTCTCAATGCTGCGGCAACTCATGGGCGATGGGGGGAGAAATTTGTTTTCCCACACTTTAAGCTAGCTCACAAAAAGATCTCACTCACTTTAACCTAGTTACTTCTCTCTGTACCCCTTCATCTTCTTCCTTACTCTCCCTTCTCTCTAGAACCTCCATAGCCACACCAAATTTGCAGCCCCTCTTCCTCTTATTTTTATTATCTTTTCTCTTCATTAATCACATTTCTTTACTCTCTATCACCATCTTTACCACTTTCATTTACAAAGTTTCACCAAAATCTTCCATTTTCTCTTTCTCTCTATTTCGGGTTTCCTCTTCCACCCACACCATTTTCGTTTTCTTGCTTCACTAATCCCATTCTTAGCTTCTCTTTTCTCTTCATCAATCACATTTCCTTACTCTCTATCACCATCTCTACCACTTTCATTTACAAAGTTTCACAAAAATCTTCCATTTTCTCTTTCTCTCCATTTCGGGTTTCCTCTTCCACCCACACCATTTTCGTTTTCTTGCTTCACTAATCCCATTCTTAGCTTCTCTTCATCATTCTAAGTCTTTTTCCTTTCATACCCTACATCAAAATCCTTCATCTTCACCATCCTTCTTCAAGAGCAAAGTGTGAGTTTTGGTTGGGCGAGGTTAAATTCTTGGGCCATGTGATTTCAAAGGAAGGAATTGCTGTAGACCCATCGAAGGTGGAAGTTGTTCTTCAATGGGAAAGACTGAAGACGGTGACAGAAATCTGAAGCTTTGTTGGATTGGCAGGCTACTACCGGAGGTTCATTAAAGGATTTTCTAAGATTGTTGGACCTCTCACTCAACTCACAAGGAAGAATCAAGCTTTTGAATGGATAGATGCTTGTGAAGGAAGTTTTCAAGAGTTGAAAAGGAGACTAACTACTTCACCAGTGTTAGTTCTACCTGATCCAATTGAATCATTCGAGGTGTAATGTGACGCTTCGTATCAAGGATTGGGCTGTGTCCTTATGTAAGGCGGAAGAGTGGTGGCTTATGCCTCAAGACAATTGCGAGTGCATGAAAAGAACTACCCAATGCATGACTTAGAGTTAGCTGTTGTTGTATTTGCTTTGAAGATATGGAGACATTATCTCTATAGAGCAACGTTCAACATTTTTAGTGATCACAAGAGTTCGAAGTACTTGTATGATAAAAAAGAGCTGAAAATGAGGCAACGAAGATGGTTAGAATTCTTGAAAGATTACGATTTCCAACTTCAGTATCACCTTGGGAAGGCGAATGTTGTGGCCGATGCCTTAAGCAGGAAGACAATCAGTGTTTCTGCCATAATGATCAGGGAAAAAGGACTTTATAGAACAATTCAGAGACATATGGTCTTTTGTAGAATTAATGCCAAGAAAGATCTGCATGAACATGGTCACCATTTCGAGTGATTTAATGGATGATATTTGAAAGAAGCAGAAGGTTGACAAGTTCTTGCAAGAAGAAAGAGAGCTGATGAAGCAAGGTGGTATGTCAACATTAGAAGAAGGGAGCAATGGAATTTTACAATTCTAAGGTAGAGTTTGTGTGCCTAAGGATGAGAAACTCAGGAAGTACATTCTTGAACATGCTCATACGAGCAAGTTGAGTATGCATCCTGGAATGACCAAAATGTATCAAGATTTGAAGAAGTTATTTTGGTGGCATGGGATGAAAAGAGATATCGCTATTTGCGTATCGTCTTGTTTGGTTTGTCAGAAGACAAAGATTGAACATCAAAGACCGTTAAGGTTTTTGCAACCCTTGACTATTCCTGAATAGAAGTGAGATAGTATTGCCATGGACTTTGTTGTTGTGTTGCCAAGAACAAAAAGAGGATATGATTCAATATGGATAATTGTGGATCGACTTACAAAGTCAGCACACTTTTTGCCGATCAACATAAGATATCCATTGGAAAAGTTGACTCAGTTATACATCGGTGAGATTGTCAGATAACATGGTGTGTCTACAAGTATCATTTCTGACAGAGATCTAAGATTTATATAGAAATTTTGGCAAAGTCTTCAAGAAGCAATGGAGACAAAGCTACGATTGAGTTATGCATACCATCCTCAGACGGACAGCCAATCAGAAAGAATAATTCAATCGTTAGAAGATTTGTTGAGAGCTTGTGCCATAGAGCAGACTAGAAGTTGGGATGAAATTTTACCGTTGGTAGAATTTACCTACAATAACAGTTATCATTCCAGCATAGGGATGACACCCTATGAGGCTCTGTATGGATGAAGATGCCGAACACTTTTATGTTGGTATCAAGATGGAGAGCGACTTACGGTTGGACCTGATCTTATTCAGCAGATAACTGAGAAGGTCAAGATGATTCAGGAAAAGATGAGAATGGCTCATAGTTGACAAAAGAGTTATGCAGACAAAAGAAGGAAACTTCTTGAATTCGAGGAAGGAGAGCATGTGTTCCTGAAAGTCACGCTTACGACTGGGGTCGGTTGGGTTCTCAAATCTAGAAAGCTCACTCCAAAATTCCTTGGACCTTATCAAATTCTTCATCGGATAGGTCCTGTTGCTTACCAAATGGCTTTACCACCTTTTCTTTCAAATCTACATAATGTCTTTCATGTGTCACAACTTCGAAAATACATTCCGAGTCCTGATCATGTCATAGCACCCAATTCAGTACAATTAAATAAAAACTTGACTTATGAAACAACTCCTGTGAGGATTGAGGATACGAGAATGAAGCAACTCAGAGGGAAAGATATTTCATTGGTGAAAGTAATCTGGAACAAAGCAACTGGAGATGCAACATGAGAGCTGGAGGACAAGATAAAGGAGCAATATCCAGAACTATTTTAAGGTATGAAAATTTCGAAGACGAAATTCATATTTGTTGGGGAGAGTCATGACATCCCAAATTTTATTTATTTTATGATAAATATTCATTTTTTAATATTTGTGATTTTTGAGAATTTTTCTGAGAATGCAGAATATTTTAATATTATTTCTCATTTTACGTGCAAATTGAGAGGAGCCGAGAAAATGAGATATTTTTCTCGAGAACCTTGATCTGTGGAAATGTTGATGGGGGATCTTACTAAACCCGAGGCTGAACACAGTTTACGAGATTTTACATTTTTTGAGAAATTTTAACAGATAAAATAATAAAATGCTGTGTAAATTTTATCTATCAGATAAATTAATACTGACTTCTGTCGACTGTAGTAATTGTCTATTGGATAATAACATGTATTAAAAATTCTATCACATTATCCCAATGTAATTTACTTTAAGTCTAATCAAACATACTTTAATTTAAATTTAATGTATTTTAATCAAAGCTTCTTTGAGAAGCTTTGACTACCAAATGACCAAGCATGCCCTTGGCTTGTTGGGGAAGCCAAAACTTCCCCCTTCTCTCTCTCCATTGCCGCGCCAATGCATGGCCAAAGGAGGCAAAAATTTGCCTCCTCACTTAATGCATAATACACAAAATTTCTCATTTTACTATCACACTTTCTCTTTCTAACTTTATCTTCTTCATTTTTCTCTTCCTTCTCTCTTCTTCTCCTTTCTCCTATCCGAAATTTGCAGCCCCCATTTGAGACCATTTTCTTCTCTTTTCTCTTCACCAAGACCATTTTCATACTCACCTTAACCTCCTCTACCTTTCCTATTTAGAAATTTTCTTCAAAATCCAACCTTTCCTCCATTGTCATCCAAGACAAAGCTTCAAGTTTTAAGGTAAAGTTTTCATTCTTTTTCTTCTTTCTCTTCATTTTCGTGCTCCATGGTCTCTTTGATGACCATGGATCTCTCCCCTTCCAACCCTTGATGTTGATTCATTGTCTTGAAATTCATAGGGTTTTGGAAGCTCAAAACCGAACCCACCAAGTAGCATCTAGGAAGCCATTTTCGTTATTCTCATTTAGGTAAGAGGGAGACTACTCACTTCAACCATTTTTGGTAGTGAGGGAACCTTTGTATGCTTCCTTTGTTTTGGTGATTTTGTAGGTTTATGTATTCTTGAATTGGATTAATGTTTGAATGTATTGGATGTGTTGAAAATACTTGATCATGTTAGGGTTGTTAAATAGAAAATTTGGAGTTTCCTACCCTAATGTGATGCCATGGTTTTGACTAGAAATTAGGGATGTAAATTAATTTTTGTACACAATAAAAATGAAGCTTATGAAATTAAATGTTGAATGATAATGTTGAAATTAATGGATGAAATTTTTTGGGGGTTTCCTAACCCATGTGAGGCCACAGTTTTGGCTTGGAATTTAGGGAAATTGGAGTGATTTTGTGTGAACTAAAATTTGAGTGATTATATATCAAGAAATTAATGCATAAAATGGAAGAAAATTGGAACTTGAAAACCCTGTGAGGCCACCGTTTTAGAGAGAAAATTTTGAGGTTAAAGGATGCCTTGGTGCATTTTTGAAGATTAAGAATTTAGAGACATGCATAATCCATAATTAAGTGGAAGAATTAAATTGAGTCGTAACACTTGAGAGTGTTACGGTTTTGAAGGGTTACTTAACCCAAAAATTGTCATAATTGACCTAAGTTTAAGACTTTGAAGATATGGACTTGTGATAATAGATGAACCCTAAATACATATTGATGTTGAGAATTGGTTCTATGTTGTTGTGATCTCCTATGTGGGACTAAGCAATTGATAATATGTATTTGATGATGAATATATATATGCCATTGTGGGATGCTTATGATGAATGCATCATTGATAAACATGTATGATGTACATTGTGTCGTCATGCATATGTGTTGTCCATTGGACATTGTTGGAAAGGTTATGCATGCCTAGGAGTTTGAATAACACCTATGTGCGGGTGCGAATAGACTAAGTGTAGGGTCATAGTGGTTGGCCCTAGGGGCTTCGGGGTGCGGGTGTCTCATAACGGGCAGTGGTAGCTCCACTGGGGCCTTGGGATAGACCGATGCAAACACACCGACGATCCGGACTGAGACATTGTCCTATATCGCGATCAATTGTTGAGGTACCATGTATAAGCCGTATTGTGCAAATGTTTTTATGAGATGAGCATACTATTTTTAAAGGCTAACGAGATACTGGCTTTACTCCTTGATCATTCACTCCGAAAATGTTTATGTCTAACTCCATGGAGTAGGAATTTTAGTACCATTTGCATTATGAACTGTCAGTCTCATAATTCATTGAGCCTGAGTATCTATTATTGTGAAAATTATCTATTATTATTATTGCAATAATTATTTAAGTGCTTAAACTATTGAATATTGGAAATGTTGTTGCTGTCTACCTGTTATTGATGATGTTTACTGTCATTTATTATTGTTATGCTCTTACCGTAAATTTTAATTATGATTGTATTTATATGTGGGCGTCCAGCGCCGTTTTGTTTTCTTGCTGTCATTTTGGTACTGAAAGCTGGGTGTCTCACCTCTTTTTGTATTTTCTGCATTTCTTCTATTTTCTGTATTTCGGTTAGACTGTGTACTTCTGAGAAGACGTTCGTGAGGAAGAGAAGGAACCGACTGAGTTTTCGGGTTTCTGGCCGCACTACGACTAGAGCTGTTGAGGATGTCGTCACGCCCACGCCACTTTTTGGGGTAAGTGAAGTTGACCTTCCTTGGAGGACCAGATTGCTGGCACCTACATGTGTAGACTGATCAATGTGTCTACCGCGGGGAGTTGACGGTGTCTTTATCTTGGGGTCGTTATGATGCTCCTGTCTTTGATTTTTTAGCTTTTGTTATTTTAGAATTTTACCTACCCGTGATGGATATGTGGACTGATATGTTCTACACCCCTCAGGAGGATTCTTTCCTCTCCATTGCTCGGGCTTCTGCCCAAAATTCGATCTCTCCGATGGTGATTTCATCGGATGAAGAGGATCCTAAGGAGGACCCGACTACGGTCCCTTCTCGTCCGTCTTAGGGGGTGATACTATATGTGGCTATTGATGACTAACTGTTTATCTTTTTGGAGAAGCTTGATGTTTTGCTAGTTCATGGGTGTAAATTTGTAACTATTTTGAGTGGGTAAAACTTTTACTTTTGTATATTTTGGGATGTAACTAAACAGGCTGATGCATATATATATATATATATATATATATATATATATATATATATATATATATATATATATATATATATATATATATTGTGAATGTATAGTTCTTGGTCTATGTTGATTTTATTGTATCTGTAGTTATTCTTATTTCTTTTATTATACATAATCAAAAAAAAAATGTAACGCATGTTTCGATGTTTAATTATTTCACTATCAAGAATACAAACTATTCAATCTTATATTAATAATGAACCGGGTTTTAATTAATCACTGTAACTATTATTTTCCGCAAAATTTATTCGTATCTTTAGTATTATGGTGTGACGTTCCTTCTTCGCGGTATTTAAGCAAAAGGGGTGTTACAAGAGACACTTAGAATCCATGATTTGAGGATTAGAACTTGGTTAGAAACCAAAATCATGCATAACCCGAATTATGTAGAAAACAGGACAGCATCAAGTAGTCTGTGATGTTTGTTGCATAACTTGAGCTACAGACATCGTATAGACTTGATTCCTGAGCCATTTTAAAGATAAGACATAAGGCTTCATGTAATAAAAATTTTAGCATTATTGAGAAACCCAATTGGTCCCAGTTTTGATTTGAAACCGATCCAAATTCTGTAGAAAAAGCAATCTGGCACCTGTTAAACCAGATTGCATAATTTCTTGCTCCGATATCGTATTTACATGAAACCAATGCCATTTGAAAGATAACATACAAGGCTATATGAAATTTCAAAATTATTGAGTTCTTAGGTTGTTCCCAGTTTCTTTTCAAAGTCAGGTCATTTTCGGATAAAACAAAGGATACCCTATTTTATCTTCTACATAATTTGCCATAACTTTGGCTACATTTATCCAAATGAGATGAGATTTATGGCATTTGAAAGATATGAGGGAAGGCTATATGACTGTAAAATCTCAGAATTATTGAAGTTAGTATGTGCATTTGGTGCACTCATGAAAAACAACCTTTTTAGGCGAAAATTAAGGGGTTTTTGAGAAAGTTTGGACCCTAGAAACTTTAGTAGCTTCTTTAATAGGTAAAGTTGAATTATGAAAGTGTAATAGAAATGTGTTTTCTCCTTTATGGGTTAAACTTGAATTAAATGCTCCTTTATTGAGCTTAGAATGAAATATATGTATGATATTGATGTATAAATGTAATAGATTGAATGACTTATGAAGTAAATCATTATATGCACTTAGTATAGAATGAATGACATATGTGAATGATGTTGATGTTATAATACATTGAATATACCTTGTATGGTACGGATAAGGTTGATGAACATGATATTGGGAAGAAATATAAAAGAAAAGGTAAAGGTAGATGAGGTTAAATGAGTCCCTCTCTATAAACTTGCATAGTAATGTACAATAGAAACTTTAATGATTATGGTAATTGCTTCCCTATTATGCAAAGAAAAGTACGATTATATAAAAAGTGAAGGAAGGAAAGGTTTTAATACTCTTACATGTTTTGTTTTCAAACTTGTTATTTGATGTTTCCATGTATTGTAAATTTATGCTTGGACAAAAGGGCTCCAAGTGGCTTAGACAAAAGGGCTCCAAATGCCAAAGTTATGAATGTTTAGTAGTGCAAAGAACAAAAGGGCGTCCTGCCTACCCAGAAAATAATACAAGGAACGAAACGGCTTCCTGGAACAAAAGGGCTTCCTGGAAATAATCAAATAACATGTGTTTTCTAAAATAAAATCTTTTCAAAGAATCATTATACGAGCATATTTTAGGATTTTCATTAGGCATAATCATACATTACCATGCATTGCATAAAAATTGACGATTGTATGGGCAATCGTCTTGTTTGGATTCAATATGAAGATTAAGGTTAAAAGCTTATTATAAAAGGTTGATAGTAGTATTTAAAGGAATTAAGTGTTGTTTATAGTATGATGACAAATGTTTACGGTACATGCTGTTTAAGTTGTGATGTTGAATTGATTTGTTATGATATAAATGAATTATTTTGTAATTGAATGAATTGTCTGCTTTGGGAAGGGAATGGATTGAGTTTTGGCTTATGGCACCTTTCCAAATGATTAAGTACAATTTACTTTTTACCCCAAAGCAGTTGGATTTACCATGATGTTACGATTTCAAACTTACTACTGAGAATCATTAATTCTCACCCCGAACTCTTTATGTTTTCCATGATAAATCCAGAGGAGGATTCAAGCAAGCGCAATGCAAGGAGATGAGGATTTGTTTATGTTATTAATCTAATAGTTTTGGTTATGTAATTATATTTATGGCTTTGTAAATAAATTAATGTAATTAGTTTTGTAAATGTTTGTAATATCAAACATATCAGATAGATTTCTAGTAAAGAGAAAGTTTCCTGAGGTGTAAAATGTCTTGCCCTCTTGCTTTCTTAAAGGCTCTATATATTTATTCGTTAAATAGATATTGAACAGGTTGTTTATTACACTAAAGTTAGGAAGTGATATACTAATTCTATTTACTTAGTATACTTAGGGTATACTACAGTATTTAGAATTAGGGTGTTACAAGGGGAGTAGAAGATATATGAAGAGTAGTGTGGTTTATATGCTTTATGTAGATAAAGTTTGTATTTTATACTAGATCTAGTTGTACAAAAAGTTTATGTATACAATGAGCCTGTTTGGGGCAAAGATGTATGTATAAATATTTTAGTTTTCCGCAAGGCTCTCCATTATTATTTGTTTGAATGATATGGATTAGTATGATGTTTAAGTTAGAAGTAGCATAACTAATACTGCTTATCCAAGTATATGCACGGAATACATGGTTAATGGTATTAGGGTGTTATATTATGGTATCAGAGCAGTTCATCCTATTAAGCCGGGGTATGGACTGGCTATGCTTAGGTATGTGTAGGAGTTCCTATATGTGTTGTTATACACTTCTTTGTCTCTTGTGTGAGATGGGTGATAGAACTGCATGACTTGCTTTTGGTAGGACTGTTTTTAGTTACTATTGCACAGTTACATCATATTGAGATTAGCTACTTCAAAATGTATTGTTCTGTGTATACAGGAGACTATGGCATCTCCAAGGTGAACCTGCGAAAATAGAAACTCTAGTAATGAAGGCCCAGACGTGGCTAGAGCCTTTATCGTTTATGGCAGATGCTTTGAGGGAGCTGACAGCCGCTACTGTTGATGCGATGCGGGAGCAGAGGACCGCTACTACTGAGGCTATCAGAGAATAAATAGCTGCAATTATAAGGATGCTTGCGAGGATGGGTGCGACGCAGCGTCAACAACCTATATCACCAATACATTAATCGAAGCAACAGAACCAAGAGGTGTTAATAGGGAAGAGTTAAACTTTCCAAGACCTCTCGAATTTCAAGGAGATTAATCCATCGTCCTTCAAGGGGGAGTATGACCCGGTGGGAGCTGAGAGTTAGCTAAAGGAAATGGATGAGATCTTCACTGTTATGGTTTGCTTGAATGGGCAATGAGTGCTCTTTGCTTTTACATGTTGGATGGAGAAGTAGAGTATTGATGGATGGACATCAAGAGATCTTTCGAGGTGTCAAGGACTCTTGTTCTGTAGAAGATCTTCAAGAATTTGTTTTGGGAGAAGTATTTTCCACAGAATTTGCAAAAATGCAAAGGAAATGAGATTTCTGGGGTTGGAGCAAGGCGAGTTGTCTGTTAGTCAGTTGTGGCCAAGCTCAATGAATTGTTGAAGTTCTCATCTTGTATCAGAGTGGTGCAGCAGAAGTGTGTTAATTTTGAAAAGGGATTGAGAGAAGACATTCAGAGAGTGATCCAGCCTTTTTAAAATTTGGGATTTTGCAGCCTTAGTAATTAAATGTAGAATCATTATGGACAGTGTTGGTAAGTCTCAATAGGAGCGAAGACCTTTGGACCTTCAAATGAGGTAGTGGATCTGCCACCTGAGTGAGAAATAGAGTTCTTTATAGACTTAGTTCCTGGGATGGGATCTATCTCTATAACACCCTATAGGATGACACCACTAGAGTTAGCGTAACTCGAAAAGCAAATCAAGGATTTGTTGGTTTAACAGTTCATTAGGCTGAGTGTTTCTTCGTGGGGAGCATCTATATTCTAGTGAAGAAAAGGATGGTACCATAAGGCTCTATCTGGATTATACATAGTTGTATATGGTGACTATCGAAGACAAGTATCAGTTACCTATGATAGATGACTTAATGAATCAGCTGAGAGGAACTGTGGTTTTCTCGAAGATTGATCTTAGGTTTGGGAATCATCTAATAAGGGTTAGGAAAGAGGAAATTCCTAAAACCACTTTCAAAACTAGGGAGGGACATTATGAGTGTTTCGTGATGTTCTTTGGGTTGACGAATCCGCTGGTAGTGTTTGTGTGATACGTGAATAGGATCTTGAGACCCTACCTGGATCAGTTTGTTGTGGCGTTTATCGATGATATTCAAATCTATTCATAGTTAATGGAGGAACATGAACCACATTTGAGGATAGTGTTGGAAACCCTTAAGGAGAATGTGTCGTTTGCCAAACTATCTAAATGTGAGTTTTGATTTTCACAAGTATGGTGTTTGGGACATATAATATCTCAGGGTGGGATTTCTGTGGACCCAAGTGATAATCACATATTTTATTCATTAAGAAACCCTTATGTTTAGTCATTTACACTCTCCATATTCTTAATTGATTGAGTTTGGTATGATTTTGTAAGTTTGAGCTCAAATTGGTCCTAATTGAATATTTTCAGCATTATTGAGATTTGACACTATTTCTGTATTTTGGCCATAACTTGAGTTCCTAATATCTGATAAACATGAATTTTACCTTGTAGGAAAGCTAAGAGAAATCTCTACAACTTTGATAAAGAGCTCGAAGTCCCAAACAGATGTCTAAAGGACCTAAGTTTACATGGAAGTCAGAATACGGGTTCTGTCACTAGAATCCGAACGGTGTGCACTCATAAAATCATATCTCAAGATGTAATAATGGATATAGGCTGAAATTTGTACAGCTGATAGTCAAGATCCAAATAAACAACTTTCATGAAGAACACTTTTTGAAAAAATGAAGTCTAGTAGGTCAGTTTGAGCTTGCAAGTCGGAACAGAGGTGCTGAAGTTGGGTTTGAGCAACCTACGGTATTTGGGACATATCTTATGCTGAAGGAAGCCAAATTGGATGAACCAGATATGCATTTTATAGCCAAGACAAAGATCTACAACTTTCATGAAGAGTACTTTTCATGGATCTGAAGTATAGTGGGTCGTTTTTGGCTTCCAAGTCAGACACGAAATTTTCGTCTTCAACCACCCACTCATCCATCCACTAATCCACTAATCCACTCATCCACTCATCCACTAATCCAACCACTCAGTCACTCCACCCACTCATCCACTAATCCACCCACTCATCCATCCACTCACCCATTCATCTCCATAATTTCTCACTCACCAAAAGTCCTTTGGCATTTTCCACTCAACTAACCCACTCAACCATTCCACTCACTCATCCACTAAACCAACCCACTCAACCACTCCACTCAAACACTCCACTCACTCACCCACTCATCCACCCACTCCCCTTTGTCATTTTGTTACCCTAGACTTCTATAAAAGGCACCATTGGTTATCATGAATAAGTGGTATTCTCCTTCATTTCTCTCATAGTTTCTTCTTGTTTCTTCATAGTTTCTCATAGCTTTTGTATATTTTGATGCTCCCCTTCATGGTAATGGAGGGCTAAGCTACTTTCGGTTAATTTAGAACTCTTGAAGAGATTGTGGTTTGGATTCTTGAGATCTTGGTTATGTATTGTATTTGATTTGTAATTGAATTCCTCTTTTCTTCTTCTTGATCTTGAATGCATGAATGGTGATTCTATTTATGTTGATCTGATTTGATATTGGTTTAAGATTGAGATTTGTGATGAAACTTAGAACTGATTGATCTAAATTAATCTCAAAATTGAAAAGGTTAGGTTACTGATTTGTGCCTAAGTTAATTGAATTCGGTACTTGAAATTAACATAGATCTTCATGAATGGTGTGATTGCGGATTTGTGATTATCACTTGTTAATTAAATTCTAGACGATCATCTAGTATGAATTCTGGATTTGATGCAGAGATCTCGGTTAGATCCAAATTAACAATTCAATTGCGCTTCAAGTATTCTATGATGGGTCTATGATTGAATCCACCCAATCTTGGATAGGTTTCTAAATTGACTGCTCTTTAATTGTTATTTCTTCCTTTAATTTTGTTAAGTGCGATCTTAAACTGTCAAACCCCCCTTTGCTAACTTTCACTTGATTTGATTAAATTGCATCTACAATCCTCGTGGAGATGATCCGGTGTTGTCACTGTGCTACAAGCTTAGGTAATAACTTCGGTTATAATTTTGACTGAGTTCGGCGCTCGTCAAAATTTTGGCGCCGTTGCCGGGGATTAGTAAGTGTAATCTTTTCATTTTAAGTGTTTTTACTAACTTTTGCTTTTTATTAACTTTTCTAACATTTTTATCCATTATCTAGTATTGTTCATACTACACTAACAATTTTTTTTCTTAGATTTCTGAATTTCTCTAGTGAAGGAAAGACGGAAAACTGGTGATTATGGGTAGTTGATACAATTTTCGAACTGAACGTGCCCAGAAAAATATGAAACTTGGTCGGCTGAAGGAAAACAGCCTGATAAACAAGACTCACAGTAAATTGTGAGGTCAACCCTGGTTTTTCGAAATTCTATCATTTAGACCATTTTTTTAATTTTTTTTATTTTTTATTGCATTTTCTAGTTTCATTTTTATGTAGATTTTGTCCTGTGTTGCTCCCATAAATTTTAAAAATGTTTAGATACATTAACTAGATTTATTTTTGCATATTTTGAGTGTTAATCCCATACTAACTCTTTCTTTTTAATTTTTTCTTTTTCTTTCATTATCATTTTGTTGCATTCTGTTGCATTTTAAGGATACAATGGACCATGCATAATGGAGTCAAAACTTGAGGAGTTGACTTCTTTGGTAAGACATATAGTAGTGAGACAACAATCACTGTGCAGAAGCTACACTTGTGTGTAACATTTGTTTTTTTCATCTCACCCCACATATGCATGCCCTACACTTCATGTATGGCAATTCTGTTTTTTCCATATCAATTTGTTGCAAAGAAATGGTTATTTTCCCGATGAACCACAGCTTCTAGCAAAGAGTAACAACGAGTTATGACCCCTTCTTCAACACATACAACCCTAGCCGGGAATACTATCCGGATCTGGGATATGGCAATACGGCATCACTACAAAGAATAATCATTTCAATATGAGTAGCCATTCCAAAGAGATAACAAGTCCATCAACCACAAAACTTGAGCCTTCATGGGAGGACTTGATGAAAACCCAAATTGAGTTCCAAAGAGAATTTCATTGCCACTATTCAGATTTAAAAACCCAAATTGACCAGTTGACAACCACTGTTAATGAACTGAGATGTCAAGAGTCAGGCCAACTCTTTCCCCAAACAATTCCCAACTCCCTGCATTCTAATTGTCATATTGATTTACATGCAGACTTAGTTGAGGAAACTCATGATGAGTTGTGTGCTGAATTTCCTGATTTAATTGGTTTTGATGATTCTATCAATTACAACTCATGTGCTGATCATGATGGTGATATAAAATGTTACCCAAGTGGCTTCAGTACTCAAGATAGGGGGTGAATTGAGTAATTAAAGATTTTTCGCAAAAGCTTTAAACAAATAAATTATACTGAATTTAATTATTAAAAGTCGTGAATGAGATGAACATAAGAAGAACAGATAATAATTAAATTGCAAGAATAAATAAAGTGCATAAAGATAAAGAGAAAGGGTAGAAAAGCAAGCACGATATTTATCCCGGTTTGACCACCAACCACTTGTGGCCTACGTCCAGTCCCAGAAACACGCTTCGAGATTTTTCACTATTCAACACAAGCTTAAAACAGTGCTTGCAACCTTTACATAACAGGATACCTCACCCTATTTACTAGAGGGATACCTCACCCCTTTGAAGGATACCTCACCTTCTTTACAACAAGGGATACCTCACCCTTTTACTAGAGGGATACCTCACCCTCACAAAATCACTAAGGGATACCTCACCCTTTACGTAAGCGAGAATAGATGAAAAAATAAACTCTCACTTAGAGCAGATATATTACAAGTTGAAGTGCTAATAAGCTCTCTAAAGGATATCTCAAGGTTTTGGCAAAAAGAGCATAGAAAAAATGAAATAATCACGTTTTAATCACAAGCAAATAGTTCAAAATGGTTGGGTATTTTTAGAAGAGACCCAAGGTCTCTATTTATAGAGCAATGGAAGAAACTAGCCGTTGGAGCAATTAAAAGCAAGTAATTATTGAAATTATGGCCGTTCTTGCCATTTTCGAAAGCTTCGTGAAATCCAATTACGAGAACGGTATTCGAATACCTTATGAGGTATTCGAATGCCTCTTGCCAAAACTCTTTAAAAAACTGATTAAGGCTGGGTTATTCGAATACCAGTTAAGGGTATTCGAATGCCTCATTTAAAAAGGTCCATTCTGAAACTAGGGTATTCGAATACCATATGGGGTATTCGAATGCCTCTGTTTTGGCACAGCAGCAAATATCAGTTACGAATCAGGTTATTCGAATACTTGGAGGGGTATTCGAATACCTCTTTGAAAAAACAGAAAACGTATAGGCTTGAAAAACACTCTATTCGAATACCTAACAGGGTATTCGAATACCTCTGTTATAAAACCAGTTTTAAATGCTTTCAAATGACCAGAAAATGGTTGTTTAATTTTGGAAAAACAATTTTGAAAACATTTCTTTGCAATGCCAAATAATGAGATATCCAATGAGGCTTTTACAAGGATCCTAAGTCCTAAAGCTTATTCTTGAAAATCTTGGACTTGGTCTTCTCATCATCTTCATGTTTGTCTTCACGTTTGTTATCATCAAAACTATTGCTCATGATAGCTAGCCAATTACATTCTCCCCCTTTTTGATGATGACAAACTAACATTTGAGAAAAGTATTAGTTCATATAAATTGGAATTCACAAAGTCGGTTTAGAGATACTTACTCCCCTCTTTTTCATAAGAGGTGATTTACATCAGAGATATGCACAGCAGCTCCCCCCTTACTTTTGGAATTCAATTTCTATTTTTATTTTGACTTTTTCTTCCTGACTTTTCTCAAGCAAAGACATTTAATCTTGTTCTCCCCTTTTGTACATTTGATACCATTCTCCCCTTTTGTCATGATCAAAAAGATGGGGCAAGTATTTTTCTCTCCCATTTTATCATATTAAACAATGTCCTCAAGTTGAATGAATTTTGTCCATTTAAATTTGTGCTTGAGGTAGTGTTCTCCCTACAACAAAATTCAGAGTGCTTTCATTGGTATCCATTAATGTTGGATCCATAGGAGTTAGTCAAACTCATAAGCCAATAAGCATTTAAAACAATGAGGCAAAAGCAAAGAAATGATTCTCAAGGGCAAAAATATATTTATCGATTAATTTGGCCAAGAAATCACTTGTTTGATATCATTTGTTATCATTTGTTATTACTTGTTATTATGTTCATACCACTTTGATATCACTTGTTGTCAAAATGTAAAGCATTTACCACTTGTTTGATATCACTTGTCAAGATGTTCTAAGCATTTACCACTTGTTAACAAATTCTTATAAATCTGACATATGTCAATAAAAACATAGATATTAAATATTTCATATACCACTTATTGCACTTGTTCGTATATCAAAACAATAGCCAATTACATTTACCTTGAACATTTACCTTACAAAGGATTTAAATATGCAGCATATTCTAGAGAAAGATAAGGTGAAAGAGCAAGCAAAAATATGCATTTAAGAACATTATTTGATTTTCATATAAGGCATAAATGAAGGCTTGATGAAATAAGATTAAAAGCATGTTATTTGTATTGCCTATGCAAGAAAAAAAAAACATAGAGGAACGAAACAGAGATCACGATGAACAACTTGCTTTCAGCCTTGTGGTATTCGAATACTTTTTTCCGTATTCGAATACCCATCACATTTTATAAACTCCAGAAGGAGCAAGTATTCGAATGCCTAGGAAGGTATTCGAATACTCCAGATAAGCATGTAAGAAATACTTGATGTGATAGATATCTGGTTATTCGAATAACTATATAGTTATTCGAATACACTTGCTTTATAAAGACATAAAATTGATGTATCTTGATGTATGGTATTCGAATACCATGGGAGGGTATTCGAATAGACCTATCGAAAAACATGAATTTTCACGTACAGATGCAATGGTATTCGAATACCACAGGAGGTATTCGAATAACTCAAACATAAAAGCATATATTTTGCATCCAGAAGGCATATTTGAGATAAGAAAGCTTACCTTTTGATGAAAATACTCATATGAATGCAAGTCCAAGCCTGATAGAGACAAGAAGGAAGAGCTTGGAATTTATTATAGTCTTGTGCTTGCAGCAACCACTTTCAAAAATGCCGAAGTCAGCTCTTGGCTATCAAGCACACCCGCAACACAATTCAATTTTTGGTTTTTGGTACCCAAATTTTCTTGGGTCCTTGATTGTCAATTTTGGGCAATGTACCCTTTGGAACCCAAACCATTTTTGTCCCAATTTTTGTGTTAACATTCTTTCTTGCATTACATGTTGAAGCATTGTGACCCTTCTTCCCACAATAGAAACATTTAATAAATGGGCTACATGAGATGCTAGAATTAACAAAATAATTTTTATAGGATTTGTGTTGATTATTCGGGTTATATCCTATTCCAGCCTTTTGAAAAACAACCCTTTGTTTTCCTAATAAAATATTTAAATTATCTCTTCCACATGTGAATTTGGCAAGGGTGTTCTTTAAATTTTCAAGTTCATTTTCAAGCAAATGACATGAAGAACAAGAATACGAAGTAGAAGCATGTGAAGAATGATATGAGCATGCATCAATTAATCCTAATGTCTTATTTTCAATTTTTAATTCTTCAATTTCTTTATCAAAATTAGAATTTGATTTTCTAAAGAAGAGATAGTTTTCTTAGATGAAGAAATTAATTTTGTAAGCCTAATTGTTTCGTCATGCAATTCTTCAAAGGCATCTTGTAACTCATCATAAGAAGGAGATAATTCAGAATTTACCTCGTTGTCGCTTTCTTCTTCTTCTTCTTCTCCTTTCGCCATAAAACATAGATGGGCTTCTTCACTATCTGAGCTATCAGTGAGTCCATGTCGTTGTCATCCCATGCTATGTAGACTCTTCTTTCTTTGGAGGGTTTCTTTTCAACTTTCTTTGGGGGAAAAGGCGGTCTTCTTTGTGTCCCCTTTTTCTTTAGGTACTTACCAAATTTTCTTACAAGAAGGCCGAAATTTTCTTCATTAATCTCATTGTTTTCAGTGCCTTCTCCATCCTCGTCATTACGGTCATCATTTACTGAGGTGGTGGCTTTGAGGGTTATTCCCTTCTTCTTCTTGTCATTTTCTTCACTTTGACTTAGTCTGTTTAGTTCCAATTCGTGCTCGTGAAGCTTTCCGAATAGGGTGGCTAGAGACATTGTTGATAAGTCTCTTGATTCCGCAATTGCTGTTACCTTGGGCTGCCAAATCCTGCTAAGACATCTCAACACTTTGTTAATCAAATCTTCGTTAGTAAAATTCTTTCCTAGTGATGCAAGATGGTTAACAATGTGGGTGAACCTCTTTTGCATTTCTTGAATGCTTTCTCCTTGGTTCATTCTAAACAATTCATATTCTCGAGTTAGAGAATTGATTCTCGATCTCTTAACTTCACTAGTACCCTCATGGGTAACTTGTAAAGTGTCCCACATTTCTTTAGCAGTTTTACAATTTGAAATTCTAAAAAATTCATCATATCCCAAAGCAGTAGTAATAATATTTTTGGCTTTTAAATTATATTGAACTTTTCTTTTATCCATATCGACCAATCACTTCTAGGTGTCTCGGTTTTTACACCATTGACAACGCGTGTAGGTATAAATGCGCCATTTTCGACAAAGATCCCACACATCTAGATCAATAGCCTCTATAAAGATTTTCATTCTTTCCTTCCAATATGCATAACCATCCCCATTGAAAAAGGGTGGCCGATTTATGGAAGTTGCTTCTGATAAAACATTTGATGAAGCCATGTACTCTTGAAGCGGCTAAGCTCTTTATACAAGAGTCTAGCTCTGATACCACTTGTTACCTAAGTGGCTTCAGTACTCAAGAGGGGGGGTGAATTGAGTAATTAAAGATTTTTCGCAAAAGCTTTAAACAAATAAATTATACTGAATTTAATTATTAAAAGTCGTGAATGAGATGAACATAAGAAGAACAGATAATAATTAAATTGCAAGAATAAATAAAGTGCATAAAGATAAAGAGAAAGGGTAGAAAAGCAGGCACGATATTTATCCTGGTTCGACCACCAACCACTTGTGGCCTACGTCCAGTCCCCGAAACACAATTCGAGATTTTTCACTATTCAACACAAGCTTAAAACAGGTGCTTGCAACCTTTACATAACAGGGATACCTCACCCTATTTACTAGAGGGATACCTCACCCCCTTTGAAGGATACCTCACCTTCTTTACAACAAGGGATACCTCACCCTTTTACTAGAGGGATACCTCACCCTCACAAAATCACTAAGGGATACCTCACCCTTTTACAGAAGCAGAGAATAGATGAAAAAATAAACTCTCACTTAGAGCAGATATTACAAGTTGAAGTGCTAATAAGCTCTCTAAAGGATATCTCAAGGTTTTGGCAAAAAGAGCATAGAAAAAATGAAATAATCACGTTTTAATCACAAGCAAATAGTTCAAAATGGTTGGGTATTTTTAGAAGAGACCCAAGGTCTCTATTTATAGAGCAATGGAAGAAACTAGCCGTTGGAGCAATTAAAAGCAAGTAATTATTGAAATTATGGCCGTTGCTGCCATTTTCGAAAGCTTCGTGAAATCCAATTCTGGAGAACGGTATTCGAATACCTTATGAGGTATTCGAATGCCTCTTGCCAAAACTCTTTAAAAAACTGATTAAGGCTGGGTTATTCGAATACCAGTTAAGGGTATTCGAATGCCTCATTTAAAAAGGTCCATTCTGAAACTAGGGTATTCGAATACCATATGGGGTATTCGAATGCCTCTGTTTTGGCACAAGAAGAATATCGATTCTGAATCAGTTATTCGAATACTTGGAGGGGTATTCGAATACCTCTTTGAAAAACAAAACGTATAGGCTTGAAAAACACTCTATTCGAATACCTAACAGGGTATTCGAATACCTCTGTTATAAAACCAGTTTTAAATGCTTTCAAATGACCAGAAAATGGTTGTTTAATTTTGGAAAAACAATTTTGAAAACATTTCTTTGCAATGCCAAATAATGAGATATCCAATGAGGCTTTTACAAGGATCCTAAGTCCTAAAGCTTATTCTTGAAAATCTTGGACTTGGTCTTCTCATCATCTTCATGTTTGTCTTCACGTTTGTTATCATCAAAACTATTGCTCATGATAGCTAGCCAATTACATAAAATGTGTTGTGTGTGCTGAAATTTCTGCATATTTGAAAACTAATGATTCTGTTTACGCAGGATCTAATGATATAGAAGGGTCTATCAACAATGTAGTTGCAGAATCTGAAACATATAGGGAGGTGGAGTTGAAGGCCATTGAGGAATTTTCAAAGAAAGAGGAAAGTCAGCAGATACTAGTAACTACTGAAGTGGATTTTGTTTTTAGGCCATGGTCCAGCATTATCAATGAAAGCAGGATTGCAAAATTACACATATTGCATGCCATTGGTGAAGTCAAGGAAGACCAATGGGACCCCAATGTGAACCCTCATGCTTCAAGCTTCACTTGGTCGTTACACTTCAACCAATGGGACCGTAGTGGAAGCTATCATGTTGTGTCAACCATAACCTGGTCATCACGTTTCAACCAATGGGATCCTAGTGGAGTCTTTTCACCAACCTCACTTAATAAGACCAATGGACACCATCTCAAGCCGAAAAATGTGGAAGTGAAAGTGATGGGCTTTTATCATCCACATTATAAAGATCACTAAGAAGTGTCACAACGTCGAGCTAACGACGTTAAACAAGCGCTTATTGGGAGGCAACCCAACTAGATTTGCTTTCAAGATCTTTGGGGATGGTTTCTGCAAATTGAGAAGATAAAAACATACTTCACTTTGAATGGCTGAGTAAAGAGTCAGTAAGTTATACCTTATTGACTCTTCAGATGCATTCTTGTGATCTGGTACATCATGAACTTCTTAATTGTGGAATCTCTTCAGAGATGAACAGTAGTGTTACAGTCTTGGGAATCTGACTCTAAAAGACCCTCATTTTTCTTCTTTTAGTTGTTTTTGTTATTTTTGTTTTAAATGCTACTCAGGTGTTAGGATTTTTCAAGGTCTGATGTGGCATTGACTGTGTGTTTCTTTTCTGCTTGGCGTTGACTCACTCCTCATTAGGTTGTGTTGCTCTTTTCTTTACTCTTTTCTATATCTCTCTTTCACATTGAGGGCAATGTTATATTAAGTGTGGGGGAGAGATTTTAGCATGTTTCTGTTTCTTTTGGTTTGTTAAAAAAAAATCAATCAAAAAAAAAAAAGGGTTCATTGCATGATTGAATAACTTTTCTCCCTTCTTGAACTAATATGCTTGGTGATGGATGATTGAATTGATGAATTGAGTTTGATGGATGCATACCTTGTGAGATTTTGAGCCTAATGGATGGATTCAACATTTATGTCATTCTCTTCTTTCTTGTGTGATTTTCACTCATGTTAATGACCACTCTAGAACTTGCTTTGATTCTTTTTGAGGCTACATTTCACTTGCATGCATGAACATGATTGAGGCCCTCTTTCTTAATTAGCTAGTTTAACCAAATAGCCAACCTTGTTCTCAATATGATATCAAGCACTCTTTTGACTTCTTGAAAATTCTCTGATTCCTGCCAACCTTGTATATTTTCCTTTGCTTAACCCCTTTGAGCTTATTTGACCATTCCTTGTATCTAGCTCATTATGTGCCTTAAATGAAAAATTGTAACGCCCCTTTTTCGGAAGGGAACATCACATTATCAAATAAAATAAAATGCGGAAATTAAATAATTAAGACAATTAAGACTCGGTTCGTTTTTATTCAAGATTAGTTTATTTAAACTTATCGGTACATGAGTAAAATGACGGTATACTATATATATGTTTTTTTTTAATCAATTGACCAAATGTAATTAGCCGTAAAAATAAGGCAAAAAGGTAAAACTTATAGCTGAATAACTTGCACATATACTATATATATATGAATGTTAACAACGTTTTAAATACAAGCCTGGAATATCCAAAAAGTAAAAACTATACCCGCCCCAAGGAAATCATGCATATATAACCATCATGCATATACAAAATATACAGCCCACCAAAATAAATACATCAGGCCTCCAAAATAAAAGCACTGGCGACCATCAGTAGCCACCAGTAAAATCAATCCCTCAGATGAGGAGGAACCGTGTCAGGATCCTCAGCGGGATCCTCCTCTTCCGAGGAAACCTCTATTGGGACCACAGAAGCACGGGACGGGGCCCGAGCGGTGGAATCAAAGGAGTCCTCCCAAGGAGTGTAGTAGTGATCGCCCCACATCTCACGGATGGGCAAATAAAACTCTAGTCGTAGGCTGATGTGGCAGGTGAGGACAGGCGCCTCATGTTGTCTCCAGGCAATGGTGATGGACACGTCTCCCAAGTAAGTACAGCGCTCAGAGTTCAGGTTGATGTGCCAGCACTCTGGCCCTCTGAGGAAGGTCAGACGCACATCACCCAAGAATCCACGCATACGTGTCCCCATCTTCCGCAGCAGATGCTAATCTTGTTCGGGCCAGAAGCCGGGGAAGTCAGGAGTTTCTAACTCATTGCCATCGTCTTCGGTCGATACAAAGTATATATGTACAGACAACAGATAGTAGAAATACATAAAGAGGTAAGACATCCTACCATCATTACCAATTGTAGCATGCTAGAAACAAAATGGCGCCATGCGCCCAAATAGCAATTCAGAATATCACATCCAATTAATAAACAGTAATTCCAACAGTAAGCAAATAAACAGTTCCAGGCAGATAATCATCACGGTAGTAATCAAATCAGTCATAGTTATGGAAAATGAATATTAACAATGACAGTGTATATCATGACTCGCATGCAAGCTTTTCCCAAATTCCTACTCCATGGAGCTAGACTCAAATAATCGGAGAGAAAGATCAGGAGACATATCTGTAACTCGGCTGTCGAGGCCAGTGCTATCAATAAATTTTCTTGTGCGCAATCATGGCATTGTACAGACATTCTACACTAGATCACGATATAGGACAGTGTCTCGGTCCGGATCGTCGATGCGTTTGCATCGGTCTACCCCACGGGCAGGAGAGCTACCAACCTCCCATTGCGAGGAACCCGCACCCCGACGCCCCCAAGGTCAACCAATGACCTACACTTGTCTATTCGCACCTGCACTAAGGTGTGTTCAATCTCCTAGGTAACTTGGCCTTACAACAGTCCACAAGGACATTCACAATGCATATGACACTATGCATGAACATGTATGATTCACAATTTCATACCATTCAATATCATGCCACAATAGGCCAATATAAGCATCAACATATATTCCTTATCACACACATACCACAATTTCCATGTCATGGACCCAAGAATTTCATTTTCAAAATTATTTCTTCTCTATCGGTATGAATACATATTCCTATCATATTTAGGTAAGGTAAAATCCTTGAATTCAGGGTTTTTAGGTTATGTTTGAGTTACAAAGGACAAAGAACCATAATCTCAATTATTTCCAGTTCAAAAATCTCATTTTTGGGCCCTGGTAATCGATTACATCACTCTGGTAATCGATTACCAATAAACAATCCCCATGTCGATGACCATCACATTGTAATCGATTACACGATTTCCGAACTTCAATTCGTAACTTCAGGACCTGTAATCGATTACACAGCCGTGGTAATCGATTACAATCGAACAGAACCTCCGTAATCGATTACCCACAAGTTGTAATCGATTACGTGATTCCTAGAAGCATCATTTCGTGACATCAGAGGCTTGGTAATCGATTACACCATTCTTGTAATCGATTACAAAGCTAGACAAAATCTCAATCGATTACACACAAGATGTAATCGATTACAGATTTCCGAAATCACGATTTTTGTATCTTTATGAACTTGGTAATCGGTTACAAGCCCCGTGTAATCGATTACCACGCGTAAACTTGCAGAAAACAGGGTTCTCAGGTCCTTTAACTCAAACCAAACCAATCATTATCATATTTTATCAACAAGATTACTCCAATACAGTTTCAAATCATGCAAGGGACATCCATAAATCATACAAACCCAACAAAATACATTATCATCAAGAACAACATAAAATGAGAGAACTTTATACATAGATTCAAAAATCAATAACAATACACATACAAGGTTCCTAGATGCTAAGAGAGGTTGAGGAGGAGTGTCTTCCTCTTACCTAAGAGAAGAAATCAAGAGAAACACCAAGAAATCTTCTTGTGAACTTTCGGATTTGAGTTCCACCAAACCCTAAAAATGGTGACTTGATTAGAATGGCACATGGACATGAAAAACGAAATGTGAATGGTTATTAGAAGACCCTTGTAACTGAAAATAAAGAAGACAGAAGAGAAGAGAGGTCTTGAAACTTACCCAAAAACCCTAACTTTGAAACTTGAAGATGGTGGTGAAAATGGTGGAATCTCTAAATGCTCCAAGAAGGGAAAGTGTTTAGAAGAAGGAGAGGATCCAGAAAATGTAGTTAGATGAAGATTTGGTGAAGATGGAGTGGGGAGATGAAGGCTGGTGTCGTGGGGTTCTAGGAGAAAGGAAGGAGAAAAATAATAATAGGAAGAAGAAGAAAGAAGCAGACGGAAGAAGAAGTAGAAGAGGTGATATGGGAAAAATCAATTCTTTTCCCCCCTTCCAAGGGCTTTCTGTAGAAGTGAAGAGAGAGAGAAGTGAGGGAGAGTTGGCTTCCAAAGGAAGCCAAGGGCACATAGGTCATTGACTTGGTCAAAGCTTCTCAAATAAGTTTTGGCCATTTTAACCATTAAATTTTGAATCTAAGTGGATAGATTAGACATAAAGTAGGTTGCATTAAGATAATGTGATAGTATTTTTATTACACACTATTATCCAATAGATAATAGTTACAGTTGACAAAAGTCAGTGTCTAATTAATCTGACAGATGAATTTTTCTTTTCGCTGTATCGATTTATTTTATCAGTTAAGATTTCTCGAAAATTTGCGAAACCTCGTAAACTGTGTCAAGTCCCGGGTTTAGTAAGATCCCCTGTCGACTTATCCATAGTTCAAGGATCGCAGGGAAAATATCGCGTTTTCCCAGTTCCGTTTAGCGTGCACGCAAAACGAGGAATACATTAAAATATTCGACGTTTCCGTAAAATTCTAGAAAAATTCCTAAAAATCAAGAATAATATAAAATGACTATTTATTCATAAACAGGTATTTTTCAGGATGTTACAAAAATCGTGTTCTTACTTTACCTTAGGGAATAAAAGAACATTAGCTTGGTTAATGGATGAGTTTTTGAGCAAGTGTGGGGGTGTGTGTACAAATTGGTTGTTGAAAAAGGAAAGAGTGCCTAAAAAAAGGAAAAATATATGTATATAGTTATGTTCATATATAAAAAAAAAAAAAAAAAAAAAAAAGAAAAGGATTGGAAAATGAATATGTAAAGGGATATACATTAGAGTTGGGATGAACTTTTATGCTTGTTTTTTGAACTCAGCTCTCATTTGCTTTTATTCTCTTTGGTATTTATCTTCTCATATCCATTTTATCCTCTTCTGTTACCTTGACCTCACTACAACCTTGAATAAAGTCCTCATGATTTGTGTGTGCATGTGTTTTGAGTAGTGGAGAAGTAGAAGACAAGCAAGCTTATGGTAGTGCAATTTTCATGGGTTGAATTGAGTGAAATACCTACCTTTTAAACACTTGAGAGATTGAGAGGGAATCTTGTGAAGATCTATCATTCTCGATTCATGTTGAAGATACCTTGCTTGTTGGTTTGAGATGTGGAGAATTGTTAACTCATGAATATTTTGATCCCATGAACCTTTAGTTGTTCTTCTTGATTGTAAAATTTTGGGCTCTTAAATGTCGTTGGAATTTAAATTTTTGTTAATCTCTTATGTCCTTGTTTTGGTCTTGAGTTTTGCCCAGGAGTGCAAAAAGCTAAGTGTGGGGGAATTTGATAATCACATATTTTATTCATTAAGAAACCCTTATGTTTAGTCATTTACACTTTCCACATTCTTAATTGATTGAGTTTGGTATGATTTTGTGAGTTTGAGCTCAAATTGGTCCTAATTGAATATTTTCAGCATTATTGAGATTTGACATTGTTTCTGTATTTTGGCCATAACTTGAGTTTCTAATGTCTGATAAACATGAATTTTACCTTGTAAGAAATCTAAGAGGAAGCTCTACAACTTTGATGAAGAGCTCGAAGTCCCAAACAGATGTCTAAAGGACCTAAGTTTACATGGAAGTCAGAATACAGGTTCTGTCACTAGAATCTGAATGGTGTGCACTCATAAAATCATATCTCAAGATGTAATAAAGGAGATGGGCTGAAATTTGGATAGCTGATAGTCAAGATCCAAATAAACAACTTTCATGAAGAACACTTTTTGAAAAAATGAAGTCTAGTAGGTCAGTTTGAGCTTGCAAGTTGGAACAGAGGTGCTGAAGTTGGGTTTGAGCAACCTGCGGTATTTAGGACATATCTTGGGCTGAAGGAAGCAAAATTGGACGAACCAGATATGCATTTTATAGCCAAGACAAAGATCTACAACTTTCATGAAGAGTACTTTTCATGAATCTGAAGTATAGTGGGTCGTTTTTGGCTTCCAAGTCAGACACGAAATTTTCGTCCTCAACCACCCACTCATCCATCCACTAATCCACTCATCCATCCACTAATCCACTAATCCACTCATCCACTCATCCACTAATCCAACCACTCAACCACTCCACCCACTCATCCACTAATCCACCCACTCATCCATCCACTCACCCATTCATCTCCATAATTTCCCACTCACCAAAAGTCCTTTGGCATTTTCCACTCAACCAACCCACTCAACCATTCCACTCACTCATCCACTAAACCAACCCACTCAACCACTCCACTCAAACACTCCACTCACTCACCCACTCATCCACCCACTCCTCTTTGTCATTTTGTTACCCTAGACTTCTATAAAAGGCACCATTGGTTATCATGAATAAGTGGTATTCTCCTTCATTTCTCTCATAGTTTCTTCTTGTTTCTTCATAGTTTCTCATAGCTTTTGTATATTTTGATGCTCCCCTTCATGGTAATGGAGGGCTAAACTACTTTCGGTCAATTTAGAACTCTTGAAAAGATTGTGGTTTGGATTCTTGAGATCTTGGTTATGTATTGTATTTGATTTGTAATTGAATTCCTCTTTTCTTCTTCTTGATCTTGAATGCATGAATGGTGATTTTATTTATGTTGATCTGATTTGATCTTGGTTTAAGATTGAGATTTGTGATGAAACTTAGAACTGATTGATCTAAATTAATCACAAAATTGAAAAGGTTAGGTTACTGATTTGTGCCTAAGTTAATTGAATTCGGTACTTGAAATTAACATAGATCTTCATGAATGGTGTGATTGCGGATTTGTGATTATCACTTGTTAATTAAATTCTAGATGATCGTCTAGTATGAATTTTGGATTTGATGCAGAGATCTCAGTTAGATCCAAATTAACAATTCAATTGCGCTTCAAGTGTTCTATGATGGGTCTATGATTGAATCCACCCAATCTTGGATAGGTTTCTAAATTGACTGCTCTTTAATTGTTATTTCTTCCTTTAATTTTGTTAAGTGCGATCTTAAACTATCAAACCCCCCTTTGCTAACTTTCACTTGATTTGATTAAATTGCATCTACAATTCTCGTGGAGATGATCCGGTGTTGTCACTGTGCTACAAGCTTAGGTAATAACTTCGGTAATAATTTTGACTGAGTTCGGCGCTCGTCACCAAGCAAAGTTGATGTAGTGTTGCAGTGGAAGAGACCCACCACTGCGACCGAGATCAAAAGCTTCATAGGCCTAGTGGGGTACTATAGAAGGTTCATGAAGGTTTTTCTCAATGAGCGCTACCCTTGCTTAGTGTGACTAGGAAAGGTAATACTTTTGAGTGGACTTCAGTTTATGAGAATGGCTTCCGAGTAATGTTGGGGTTAACTACTGCACCGGTGTTGGTAATTCCAGATCTTTTGAGAACTTTGAGGTATGTTGTGATACTTCAAAGAAGGGTTTGAGTTATGTTTTGATGCAACGTAGAAGAGTTGTTGCTTATGCATCAAGGCAATTGAGGTCTCTTGAGGAAAGCAACCCTACTCATGATCTAGAGGTAGCGGCAGTAGTGTTTGCCCTAAAAGTTTGGAGACATTTCTTATATGGAGTTAAAGTATCATCCGAATAAGACCAATGTGGTGACTGATGCACTAAGTAGGAAATCCCTGTATGTGTTCCAGATGATGATGGCCTAAGAGAGTGAACTTCCTAAGAGTTTTAAGGACATAAGTCTTTTAGTAACTGTGTTACCACATAGTCTCAGTATGAGTCAAGTGGACATGGTGAGTGACTTGAGGACTCAGATCCTGGAAGCTCGAAAAGAAGATGAGACTCTTAGGGATACAAGTGATCATATCTTTTAAAGTAATCCTAAAGAGTTTTGATATGAGCGGATGATGGGTATGAGGGAAGTGTTCTTACACCCAGCTATCCACCAGATAAGGGTGAAGAAAGCGTTTCTACATCCAGTTCTTCAAAAGGTGATGAAGACGATGAAGATGAGCTAGTTCAAGTGGAAACCTTATGGCCTGAGTGCTTTGTGTGTGGAAGGCCACATAGCGTTAGACCTTGTGAGGTGTGCTTTGAGTGTGGTCGACCAGAGCGTTATGCTACGAGGTGTTCACAGAGACAAGGAGTTATGTTCGATCCAAAGCTGCAAGCTTCAGGGAGGGTGAATACTCTAGTTAGAACAACGGAGGCTACATCTTCTGATCTCATACAAGGTATTCTTTTGTGTATGCCAATTGTTGGGAACCCATCAGATATTCTTGTAGGTTGTATGCTAACTGAGTTGTTAGTTTGTGTTTAAAATCTAGTAAGCGGTAATCTTTTTGTGGGAAGTGAGATCTTTTTGAGTATGATATCGTATTTGATAGGCGGTAATCTGAATTTTAGGGACAAAATTCTCAAAATAGTGGGGAGAAATGTAACACCCTGCCAAACATGTTAGGCTTGTATATGGATACAGGGGTAGCCTAATGCTTGCTTAACATGTTTGTATAATTTTGTGGTCTTCTGAGCACATTTTGTCACTTTGTTGTAATACTATGCATGAAATATAGCTGTTATTAGCCCCAGAAATGACTTAAACTACTCAGTTAGTAGAAATAAATGTGGAGACTTTATTTCTACATTATAAACTATGCTACAGTTAAAATCTGAGGATAATCAGAGTTAGTTTGATATTTTTAAGCATACTGGTAGTGCATTTTAATACTAGTTTGACTAGCAGCTGATATGGAAAATGATGGTTTTGATACAACAAGATTTTTGATGAATCTTGTGATTTATTTTAAACTTGTTGGTTGCAAGAAAGCTGGTTTTGGAGAAATATAAGTGTTCTTAGCAGATCAAATTTTTTGGTACCCTTTAGTAATTTGACTTTAAGAAGCCAAATATGACTTCTTTTCTTCATTTTGCTCATGGTAGCCAAAAACAGAAAACAGAGAAGAGAAAGGGAATGGGGAAACCGTGGGGGAGAAGGAGAAAAAGGGAAAAAAGCTAAAGGGCCAAGGATCAAAGCTTGAAGGAGGATCCAAGAGCAAGATCAAGACTTCACAATCTTCATCTTTGCTGCACAGAGGTAGGGGTTCTTGAACTCTAAATTCATTTTTTTCTCATCTTCCATATCTAACTCATTTGGGGTTCAATATGTCAAAATGAGATCTAGAGGTGTTTTATGTGATTTTCTTGCTTAGATGAGTTATAGATGAGGTTTATGACTTATTCTTGCAAAGAATTTGGATTAGAAACTAAAACTATCCATTTTGGATCTAAAATGCTCAAAGTAGAGATTTTGGGGTTTTGATGGGTGATTTTGTGTTTGGATCTGTTTTTGATGAAATCAATTAGTGTTTTATGTTTCCTTCATGTTTGTAAACTTGTATGGGACTTAAAATCATCAAGAAACAACTTGGAAGGGATCAAATCTTGTGTTTTTGGCCAATGGAATAGTGGCTAGGTCATGCAGAATTTTTTGCAGTGCTGCTGTCAAAGAGATACAGCCCGTGTCCGAAGACACGGGTTGGGCCGTGTCCCTCCCTGCCATTTCAATTTCTTGAAATCGTGCAGACAGAGTATGACACCGGGGGGCGTGTCAAACAACACTTCCCATGTCCCTAGATAGAGTGAGAACTAGCTTTTGTTGTCTTCATGAAAGTTGTAGCTCTTTCTCTTAGCTTTCCAATGGCACTGAAATCACTTCGTTTTGACTTTTGTAACTCAAGTTATGCTCATTTTACTGAGCAAAGGTCAAAGGTTGATATTGAGCAAAAGGAGCAAAGTGTTGTTTTGGAAGAAATGAGTTTTCCTAAGTGTTGGGATAACTCATATATGCCTTTTTAAGTGTGTGGAGGAACTAAGGGAGGTATTTCTTGGAGAGAATAACCACTTAGCATATATGAGAAGTTTGGAAACCCTTAAGCACCCAAAGTAACAAGATTTGCCTTAGGATGAGGTTAGAGAACCTTTAGGCAACCAAAGTATGGAAAATGCCTTATGATAGACTTGTGAGACCTTAGACAACTATAGTGAAGTGGAATGTCAAGGGGTAATATCTTTGGAAACCTTAGGCTTCCATGGTATGATAGTATGCCATAGGGTAGCCTTGAGAACCTTAAAGCATCCAAGTGAGTTGGTTTGCTATAAGAAAGTGTTTAGAACCTTGTTCAACATGAGGTTGACTTCTAAATCACTTGTGAAGTGATGGTGTATGGTTATAGATACAAGAGGGATAGTGGTACTTCTTGGGGAGAATAATCACTTAATTTATTTGAAGGACTTTAAGAAGTTTAGATGAGGTATACTAGGAACAACTAGTTGGGTTTGTTGGTGTAGAATGCCTATCTTTATGCATAGAGTACTCCTTTAGAGTTAAAGTTGAGTGTAAGATGCATGGTTGGTGTATGTTCTCTTATTGTTAAAGGTTGAACTTGAGGATATGCTAGAAACATGAGTTGGTTCCTTTATGTGATAGGGTTGAGCTAAGAGTGCATGTTTTCTTGTTATAGTTCTTTCACTTGGTTAGGGTGAACCTTGTAATAGGATTTGAGAAACCCTAGGCATCCTTTGAGAAGGAGAATGCCATAGGTCAATACCTAGGACCTTGAACAACCTGTGGTTGCCTTGTGAGTCACTTGTGAAGTGATGAAGTGAGGTACTAGGTGTTATAAGCTAAGTGTGCTTGGCTAGTGGTATTTGTTATCATGCATAGGTTGCTTCTTGTGAAGAAGGTAGAACTAGAGATGCATGAATGACATTTACTCCCTTGTGAGATGAGGTTGAGATATGGGAAATACTAGAAACATGACTTTGCTACTTATGTGATAAGTGAGCTTAGTGGGAAGGTTTACTAGTCTTATTTTGTCACTTGGTTGGGAGGGACCTAGTGGTATGTGTAAGTGTTTGTGAAATACTTTGCATATTTGGTTTCAAACTTGGTATTTCCTATTTCCTATATATTGTAAGTTTATGTGGTGTGGTGTACACAACCATATGGCTAGAGAACAAGGTGTTGATCTAGATTCTTGTAGCAAGTATGCTATTGTGGTCATGGTTACCGGTATAGGGGTGACAATAATACTCTTACTTTGATAAGGGGAAGGTGTTTACCTATAACCAAGTGGGATTTAGGCTTTTGGCTTATCCTACTTTGTATATACAAGAGACAGAGGTTTCTGGAAAATTAAGCAAGTAGCTTGTGTTTTCAAATCTTAAAACCTACACTAGCATTGCATAATCATTATATTAGTAATTTGTTTGAGCATAATCATACCTCATTACATAAAGCATTGCACGGTTGATAATTGTATGGGCAATTGTCATGGTTTGATTGATTGATAATATCTTAGGATTGTATAGGTGATCTTTTGATGTTATTGATTTTTGAATATTCATATTAATGTGTTTAGTTCGTTATTTGTTGTAAACGATTAACTGTTGGTCTTGGTATGCAAATACTGAGAAATGCGATTTCTCACCTCGTTTGTTGCCATGTAAATCTAGGTAGAAGCTCTTCAAGAGGGGAGTAGAAGATATATGAAGACTAGTGTGGTTTATATGTTTTATGTAGAAAAAGTTTGTATTTTATACTAGATCTACTTGTACAAAAAGTTTATGTATACAATGAGCCTGTTTGTGTCAAAGATGTATGTATAAATCTTACTAAGTTAAAAGTAGCATAACTAATACTGCTATTCCAAGATGCATGGTATACATGGTTAATGGTATTAGGGTGTTACATAGAAGATCTCGATCACAATATAAAGGTTATTCATATATACTCCTGTATCTCTAAAAGCACCATGACAAAAGGTGAGAAAACTCTCAGTAGAAAAGAATGATAATTACAATGTAAGTTTTAAAACAAATGGTGCTTCCAGAGGTTCAACTGTAACTCCAAAATCATGCCATTCTCTATTCAAAATAATCTTTTCAAGAGGTTCAATTTGTTCAGCCCATGGTAGGGTCCAAACCACGAGCAACAACAATCCAAATAGACAAGATTTCATCTTCATACTATTAAATTCTCCAATGCCACTCTTAATTCCTAGGCATACATTCCTTATTATTCATTTATAAGCCTAGAAAATCTCTAATTTTTTATGAAATCCATTACTTAGAGATGTGAATATTTCATTCTTATAAATAAGTAAACGAAACCAACTATTCTTCCTAGATACCTAGTCATACCCAAATATCACATGTTACCAAGCATTCAAATTTCTCATTCCTCTACTTCTCTATGCATCATGTAAGCATAGTAAAAACATTAGGAACATCAATAACCACATGCAAATTCTTCAAATAATTTTATCCCAATACTACCATAAAAGAATAATGATGTCCAAGTCCATATAATTACAAGTTGTTCATTAATAACGAATTACAAGGTCATGGATTAACTAGAAGGAAATCTCTATGAATTCTTTCTTACCTCAATGGATTCGGTTTCTTAAAAAAAAAAAGGGGATTGGAAGATGGCTTGGTTGCTTGATGAGATCCTCTAACACCTTGGCTTATCCACTTGAACCAAAATATCTTCCTTTTCTCCTTGCTCACTCTCGGCCTCACTCACTCCCTCTCTTTTCTAATATTTCAAACTTTAAAATGAAGTATTTTTGGTGCCTCTTGAGAGGTCATGGCTAAATGGTCTTATATAGAAGAGGGGGAGGGCATTAGTTTGTCATCCCTATTAAAATATTACTTAAGAGGTGTGGCTTCATTAAGTGTAAAGTAGTGGCTCACCAATCATTGGGCTTTCTTCCTAAAAGTTTTCTTACAACCCAATAATGACCTCTAGGTCCTATGTTCTCTCTCCTTCTTAAAGCAAGACTTCCTATTGGGTGGTTTGTATAAATATCTCCTAAACTAATATTATTTTATTAGTTGGTACATGTAGATTTAAATTTTAATTATTTAATTAGTAAGAGGGTTCAAGTTATCTTGTTAGTTAAGTCTTTTTATATGCCTATTATAATTAAATATGTATATTTATCATCACACGACATAATACTTCATTATTTATATGACCAAATGTTTATATCTATTCATATGCACACATCACATGCAGAAGCACACATGTGCACACACACTCACATGTGCGCACACACACACTCATATAATAAATCATATTATTCCTAAATTTTCCTAATTTTAGTTTAAATATTTTCTAAATAAATTTGATAATTTTTCTAGTTTTGTTAATAATTATGCCGATGTTACAAAGACCACCATTAATTTTAGGTGTACATACCTTCTCCCATCACTGGGCTGCTCTTCCTCTTATCAAGAGTTGAACTCCACAAGAACTTCTTACTGTCTTTATCAACCTCTTTGCAAATGGAGCTGGGGACAATGTCTATTTGAATAGCATAAGAAGGAGTAGATTGACATGACTGCTTGTCAAAGAGTCAATCTACCTTCCAAGGATAGGGAATTAGCTTTCTTGCTTTGCAGCCTCTTAAGCACCCTCTCAATAAGGAAATTGAATGTTCTCTTGAACACTTTTTTATGAAGGAGAGGCATACCTAGATATTTTCCTAAGTCATTAGTTAGTGTAAAGCCAAAAGCATCAAATATTTCTTGGGCCCTGTTATGATTGTCATTTTTAGAAAAGCAAATTCTAGTCTTTTTTCCATTAACATTTTGGCCAGAACTATCATAATTTGATAATGTCTACATGATTGAAAGATGCCTCTGCAAAAAGGAACAGGTCATTAGCAAAGCAAAGATGATATATTGCTGGTTCCTTCCTAGAGAGATAAATAGGCTTCCACAAGTTTCGATCCATCACTATAGCAACAAAATGCCGAGGGGGGGGGGGGTGTAATTTGTCCATGCAAATAATGAAAAGATAGTAGGATAAAGGTCCCCCTTGTTCGATCCTTCTAGATGGTAGAAATTCCTTCATACATTAACTAGTCCAAAGAAAATTCATTGAGTAAGAAGAGACACAATGCCAGATTAAAATGCTCAAGTGCTCTTATAAACCTAACCCCTTGAGAGAATCCTTCAGAAAGATCCAATTCAAGCGGTCACAGGCTTTCTCCAAGTCAATTTTAATGGCCATAAAGCCTTTTCCCTGCTCTTTCCTTTCATTTTATGAATGACGTCTTAAGCAATGATAATATTGTCAGTGTTATGCCTACCAAGCACAAAATTACAATAATTCAGTGATATAATAGTGGGCATGATTATTTTCAAAGTGTCGGTGACAATTTTAGTGACCGCGCGATTTATACACCATATTACATAAGCTAATAGGTTTGAACTGTCTAATATGCTCAGGATGGTCTACCTTAGGAATAAGGGAAATGAAGGTCTGCTTAATACCACAAACCCTATCTAGAAAGTCAAAGATCTCCTGAGCTAAACTATAGACTATGACACCAACCAAGGCCCACTGAGATTGGAAAAAAGAGAGCGTGTAACCCATTCGGACCAAGGGCCTTAAGCCCACATGCTGAACAAAGCTCTCTTAATTTCATCCACGGTAACTTTGAAATGAATAATACTCAAATGGTTCCCTTAAAAGTAACCTGTAAGCGGAAAAGGGGAGGTAGCCCCTGGATCCTTATACAGGGAAATAAAAATGGGAACGAGCCATATCCTTAAGCTTAATTTGATTATACACCCACTTCTATTTCTTTTAAGAGCTTGTATCTTATTTCTTCTCCATCTTGCAATTGTAGAAAGATATAAATAATGAGTACTACGACCTCCAAAGTCAATCCACTTTGCTCTAGACTTTTGAGCCCATAAAAGTTCTTCATTAATAAGAGCTTGCTCATATTCGTCCCACAAATCTATATGATGATGTTCAAGAAAGGGATTTGGACCAAGAAGCAAGCTATTGTGAATACCTTGAAGTCTACTACTCAAAAGATTCTTCCTCTTTACAAATGTCGAAAAGTGTTCCAATTCCAGTCACTAGCACTAGATGTAAACTACTAAATATTTTTAGCCCAAGATTTATCCATATCCTAGTTACATTTAACCAAATCTTCAAAAGAATCATGATCAAGCTATGCCACAAGGAAACATAATGGTTTGCGAGTATTAATAGCAATAGTCTGCATAACCAATTTGATCGATTGGGAAGAATGGTCTGATTTGAAGAAAGGGAGATAGATAACTGATGCATTAGGGAATGTAATTTGCCAATTTGAGTTGGTAAGCACTCTATCCAGCCTCTTTCTCAAGTTACCTCTCTTCGAAGTGTAGCAAGGCCCTTGAAAACCAACACAAGAAAACATACTATCAGTAACGCACTGCCTAAAAGCTCTACAAATTGGAGGAGAATTTGAGCACCACCACTTCTTTCATTCTCAAAAAGAATAGAATCGAAATCGCCAACAACACACCAAGGACCTGTAATGGAGTTAGAAATCTGTCTCAAATCACTCCGGAGCTTAAAACAAAGAACACCTTGAGGTCTAGCATAGCAAATAGTGAAGAACACGAAGTGATTCAAACTGTTGTGAATTTCCATAAGCCCAAATTGTCTGGAAGAACTAATAATGGAAATTTCCAAACCTAACCCCTCCCAAAGACATCAAATTCCACCCACAAAGCAATGACTATCAACTCTGAAAGAACTATGAAACTTCAGTTTTCTCACCATTGCATTTGCTCTCAAGCCGTTGATCCTTGGCTCAAGAAGGATAAGAAATGAAATTCTAAATTTCTTACAAAAATCTTTATCAAGGGTAGGAAAATTCCTCCTGCTAGCACCACAACAATTCCAAACTAAAATATTGTTGTTATAATCCATAAATAGAAAAAAAAGGCAAGTATGGTAACAAAAAACTAGGCACATGTGTACCCGTTAAGAAACAATTTTAATGTTATCTGCCTTCATACTACCAGACATAGAATCTAGTTGATTCTTCATGTCAAGGTCTAATATAGTTACCAACATCTTCCCATCTTACTTTAGCAAATGAGAATTTGGTGGCTTTCGTTTAATCTCTAAAGAAGTATCCTTGCTCACCGTAGTCTATAACATAGCCTTATCCCAGTTCTCAAAGAAGAATTTTTGGTGACATCAAGCAGTTTCATTGCCTCAAGGGCCAGGTCAAGCTTAGGCTTCAGGTTTCAAGGTTGCAATGCCAAGAAGTTTTTTAACTCCACCCTTAGGACCTGGCAATTGCGCTGACCTCCCTCCTTCTTTCAAAAGTGATTAGGTATTTGGGACTTCAATATCTTTCCTTTTTTACCTCAAAGAATGTTGGCCCACTATTTTACCAGCAATAGTTTTAACATTGATTTCCTCACCTTAGGTTGCATAGTTTTTAGGCCTGTACGAGACCTTAGCCTGGGACTCTTGAGTAGACCATTCCTTAGGTGCCACATGTAACATCCTAATTTGATTTATTATAATATATTCAAAATATACATACGTAAACATAATTACATATGTTACTATTAACTTTAATAACTATACGTATTGAGTTTCAATATGTATAGTTATTAAAGTTAGTAGTAAAGATTTTTTACTACTAATAACTAAAAGTAGAAAGAAATAAAAAAAAGTTATATGTGAAATTATTAAAAAAAATTAGATTTGAATAATATTTTTGATGATTTAGTTTATAATAGGAGATAATAACGTTGTTTGATCCATATTGCTGATCTCACCTATTGAAAAAAGACTTAGTTATTGTTGTATTGAAAAAAATATAATATCGAATATCATTGAAAATAGAGCCTCGAAATGAAAGTAATTAAATTAAACATTTCGATTATCCACAGTACATAATTTCGATTTGTTACTGAAACATCCAATTTATACATAATACATCAAAAAGTGTTCGAAATACAACCTAGGCCTTTATGGCATATATACAACATACACAAATCAAAAGTAGAAGTCCTATTCGAAGCTACAACTTCACTTTTCCTCCTTGGATAGATTTTGACTTCGATCTATATTTTTAACATACAAACAAACAAAGGGGTGAGAATTCAAAAATTCTCAGTAGCATAACACATACAACAATAATCACATTACCACTCCATGATAAATACCCATAGATAACATCTCATATGTAGTTATGTTTTGATGCTCATGAAATGATCAATGTTAATATTTATGAAATGTAATATGATGATGATTATGAAACGTATTATGTTAATGATTATGAAATGTAATATGCTTATGTTTATGAAGTGTCATGCCCTTTGTGAAAGTGCCCATATGCTACTTTGACCTTCGTCTAAGTTCCCGTACGCAGCTTTAGCCAGATGCTCATGAAATGTCATGTTCTTGTCGAAGTGCCCATATGTAACACCCTCCTTAGGGCATCACATTTCCGACTCCCGACTCATAATCTGAAAATCAATTTGTAAAAAGTTTGAGTTATGAAAATATGAGTTTCAAAATTACTTCTTTACTGAAACGTAAATTTACTGAAAATATTAGGTAATATTGAAAATCATATTTCAACTATTCATTATGCAATATTGACACCAATTAATATTTCACAATTTAAAGAGAAATATAAAATTAACAGACTCTTTTTTTAACAGTAGCAAACCCTATAACGGGTCCTACTTAATAGCACGGTACAACACTAACGAGAAACTTTAACATACTTATTCCTTTTTCTGTCCATCTTGATGCATCAGACATCTGTTCCTTTGTCAACACTGCACACCTTCGAGTCCTGAATGTCCACTCCTTATTGCTGTCACCAATCTCAGAGTATCCATCGCCCGTTATGTCTAAGACAACTCGATCCTTCTATTATTTGATTTTAACAATACAGACATAGTAAAACAACATAACAAAGAGGTGAGATCACCTACACCAATACCAACATGGCAACACAGAGATAACACAAGCAGCATATCATACAGATAGATCATACCACAATTATGATCATGTCATCAACATTAATCAACTATCATCTTCCAATCATTTATCAGTTCAATTATCATAAACAACAATTACGATAATGCCCTCAGCATTATCATCATCATCATTCAAGTATTCAAAACAATTGTCATAACCAATATTCCTCAATTAATATATCACACAGATATAAATGTACTCATATAATGCATGTGCATTTGGACTCAATGTTCCTACTCCATGGAGCTAAACTCAGGTCAGAGAAATGATCGAAAAGATCTATCTGTACCACATGCCTCAGACCACGTGCTATAATCCTCATTTTGATTTTGCACATCTAGCATATACATAACAGTCTTTATCAGATCTTGAATAAGAATAGTGTCTCGGTCAGGATCATCGGTGTGTTGCATCGGTCTAACCTATAGGAAGAAGCGCGACCAACCACCCGTGTAAGCAACCCGCACCCCGATGCCCCCAAGGTCAACAAGTGACTTATACTACACATATCGCACCCACTCAAGAGGTGTTTCTCCTAGGCAATCAACCATATCCAGTCCTCATCGGACCATTCCAATGCATGTATAATGCACCAAATACCAATCACAGGTATATCTCATAATTTCTCAAATATAGTTTATACAATGCACGAATATATCAGTGCAAGTCTAACCACAAGGGCCATTCTTTTCAAATTCGTTTGTTCAATTAAATCATATGCCTCAACGCATATATATATATATATATATATATATATATATATATATATATATATATATATATATATATATATATATATTTCAAAAATGCATCTAAAATGCACCACGTGCCAATAATAACAGAGACAAAACTCATTGTTTTCACAAACAGTGTTCATACAATGGTTTTACAGTAATCATACTATATTTTTTTCAATAACAAAATCATGTTATCATGTTTTCATAGTTATAAAACACTATTGTCATGTTTTCACAATCCCGCAACATTTCTGTTACGTTTTCACAATTCTAAAACATTTCTATTACGTTTTCACAACATCGTAACACTTCTGTTACGTTTTTAAAATACCGCAACACTTCTGTTGCACTTTTAAATCACGTATTAATTTTTAAACGTTTTTCTCAGTCGCATAAAAATATACATTTCTCAAATTGCGTAGCAATTTTCCACCGTTTTCAAAATCGCGTAACTTAAAAATCATTCTTTTAAGTTGCGTAAATCATTTTCCATCAATATCAAAATATTTAAAACACTTTCCAAATCACATAACGACTTTTCACCACTTTTCACAATCACGTAAAAATAATTCATCACTTTTCAATCATGTAGTGATTTTTCAATAGTAATTCAAATTACGTAAAATATTTAAACGTAATTCAAATCGCGTAGAAATATTTCAACATATTCCAAATCGCGTAGAAATATTTTACTGTATTTCAAATCATTTTTAAGATATATAAAATATTTTTCAACATTTTACAATCACGTAAAATATTCCTCAATATTTCAAACATTATTTTGGACTTAAATAAATCAATATCATTTTCAACACATTTTTCAAATTGCGTAAAAATATTTTACTACATTTCAAATCGTTTTTAAGCTACGCAAATAATTTTTCACCCCAATTTCATTACAGAAAATATTTCTTAACCTTCAAAAATTTCTTTTCAACTTTTCTCAAAATAATATAACTTTATACTTCATTTAATATATTTTCTTACTAAAGAAAATCTTTTTCCACAGTTCTTTACTTAAGAAATTCTTTTTCAAATATAACCCACAAAATCACTTTTCAATTTATTTAAATCAATGTTTCAAACTTTAAGAATTTCCTAATGTACTTCAAAACTCGAAAATCAGTTATACATTAGTAAATTTTTAAAATACCATTATATTCTCCATTTTTCCCAAATCATTTCCAAAATCAACGTTCCTCAAAATAAATTGAAACTCAAACGTTTTCAACCTCTCTTTGTTTTCCGTTACGAAAGTTTCTATTCTCTCAAGTGATAAAATGCTCTAATTCCCTTTCCAAATTTTTGTATTAAATCAATTATATTTTCACTTGGAAAATCACTTTGTCTCATCAAAATCAAGGCATTACAAGCCTTCGAAAACGTGGACATGACTATTGAAAATTATCAAAACATTTTTCCTTCTAAGTCAATATGGTTTTACACAAACAAAACTATTAAAATTTTGCTTTCAAAACCGTAAGACTTATGGTCATAAAAACCAAACCCATTTGTTCAAATTCATTTTCACTTTCTTTGCAAATTCTTTTTCACTTTCTTTGCAAATCCTTAAAATCAACGTTTGCCCGTTTCATTCAAAACTCATGTTTAGAAAAACACTTAGGATCTTTTTACACAAAATAAATTAATAAAAATCCTTCAAAACCATGTTCTTGTTCTCTTGAAAAACATATCCTTTGTTCATTTTCTATGCTTTTCAAATCAATCCAATTTTATTCTTCCATGAAAATATTAAGTTATAAACACTTATGTTGAGGTGTCTTGGCCGAAATTCTCAATGTTCTAGGGACCCAAAAATTAATTCCCTTGTTCTTAAAAATTTTCAACATAAACCCTCTTCATGGGTATCAAAACCGTATTTCATTTCCTTTGGCCATTGAAGCCAAAAATTGATTTTCTTTCCATCATCATATCAGGGCATACATATACATAATTTCAACATATTCTCATCATGCATATTATAAGCATACCATATTATCATCATGCATATTATAAGCATACTATATAAGCCATAAAATCATGCAAAGCATATCAAGCATAGGCAAATAATCAAAGTTCATAAACACACACAAATAATTTACATGACCATGGATATGAATCCTCACATGGATTCACTATCCATCAAATATAAGACCATCTCTCACCACCATGCTTGGTTGGTGAGATGGATCTCCCTCTTACCTCTTGAAGATCCTCAAAAGCTCTTTGTTTTGCTTCTTTTTCCAAGTCCTTCACTACCAAGGGCTTCTCAAATACAAAACAAAATACATAAAAATTAGTATACTAAGCTTGATTAAGAGGAACCATGGGTCAAACATGGTTTAGATCATGAAAAAGAGAAAAGAAATGAAGTTTTCTTACACTTCACCATTAAAGCTTCAATCTTTAGCTTGAAGAACAAGGTTGAAGAGAGATGATTTAGAGAAAATCTTCAACATGAAAATTGCTTAGAATATCATGTAGATTCAAGATCTATGGTTGGATGAAATTAAAAAGGATTGGATGGTGATTTTGGATGGTATGGCCGAAATTCCTCTTGAAGAACAAAGATGGAATTTTTGATTTTTTGTAAGAGAAAAGCTTCTTAGGCTTGGTTAAGACAAGAGATGAAGTGAAAACACTTAGTTTTTCCTTCCACAAATTTTGTGAAGCTCATTGGGAAAATTCCTAAAAATCATAAACAAAAGTTACAATCAATAACAAGTGTAGAAATAGGTAAACCATGGTTTAGTCATGGCTTAGAAAATCAAAACTAGAAGATTAGAAGAAGAAATATGAAATTTACCATTTTTGGTAGAATCTTGAAGCTTGGATTTGAAGAGCAAGATGAATGATTTAGAGAAAACTCATAACTAGAGATGTTCTTAGAATAAGGTAATGATTCAAGAGACTAGATTGGATGAAATTTTTAAGTGATGGAAGGTGTTCTTGATGGTCATGGCCGAAACATAGAGGAGAAGAGAAAGGAGAGAAAATTTTCTAAGTTTAGCTTCTTGAAATTCACAAAGAAAGACCAAGAATGAGTAATAATGATGGTCTTCCACTTTGCCATCCTCTTAAGGCACCAAAAACTATGCCCCCCTCCAAACACTCTCCTAAGGATGCAAACAAATCAATAATAATGCATGTTGACCAAGACAAAGTGATAGAAAATGATAGGAATTGATTTGTAATAATTTGCCTCACAAATGGATGCATTGCCATGGAGAGTGAGTGAGAAATGAGTGAATTATTGTTAGAAGAATGACCAAGTAAAATGAATAAAGGAATTGGCCCCCTTTAGAGTGCATGGCCGTAGCTTGCATGGAGAGAAAGAAGAAAATATTTTTGCTTTAGGAAAATGATCAATAATTATGTATAATTGATCAAGACATCTAATAATGACATAAAGTTTTTCTTTAGCTCCAAAATGAAGCTCAAAAACCGTCCCCCCCTTCATCCTTGCTTCTTCAAAGTTGTCATCTTTTTCAAGCCATTATTTGAAGCCTTTCTAGCCGTTGATTAATTCAATGGTTAGGATTTAGGTAGACTTTTGATTTAGAAGACTTAATCTAGGCCATTGGATCTTTCTCCTTTAAATTCTAACCATTAGATGTGTCTCCAAAATGAAGGGTCAAGATTACTCCTTCTTACTTTTAATCCAAGGGTCATAATTAGTCTTTGCTACTTTTTAAGACTAATTCTCTACCATTGATTAAATCTTCATCCAATGGTCATAAATGATTCTTGTTACTTTTTAAGACCAAATCTTCACCCTTAATCAATTCTAAATCCAATGGTTGTAAATGGTCATAGCCATTATATAAAACTAAATCTCTACCCTTGATTTAATCTCCATTTAACGGTTATAAATAATCCTATTTACTTTTAAGATCAAATCTCCACCGTTGATTAAATCAAGATCAAGTCTCTATCGTTAATTAAATCAATGGTAGATATCCAAACCACCAATGTTGACTTAAGCAATATAATTTCTATTTTTATCTACTAAAACCCCACGAAAGATTATATTTACTGTATTTTTATCGTCTGATAATTAAATACAGTACCAAACACAGTACAAGAAATTTTCTAAAATTGTTTCCGGATTCAGGTTTGTAAGATCCCCTGTCTCTATCTAAACAGTACAAATTTTTCTATGTGTAGAAAAATTTTTACTTTGCGGGACCCACCTGGGTCCACGTAAGGTCACCTGGGCCCACATAGGACCACCTAGGCCCACATATAGTCAAAAAAATTTATAATCATCCACAAAAATCACAAATTTTAGAAAACGTATGAAAATCAAGTCAGATTATTAAAAATAATTAACAGTCAAGAGAAATAAATATTTAAAGATTTTCTCCGGCCTGAAAATTATTATTTTCCTGACACGGAGTAAATCACTCAAAACGATCAAATACGCTGACGGAATAAACAAACTAATTTTACAGTGCATAGAAATTACTAAACAATAAAATTCTGTTAACTGTCAAAATTATTGTTTAAGAGATAGGAAATTCAGGATGTTACACCATACGTTACTCCAACCTCTACAAAGTTCCCGTATGCAACTTTGTTATTGCTCATGAAATGTTAATGTCATGACAATTTAAAATTTGTTATTCGATTAGCTCTCTAAGCCTTTTTTCTAACAACATCGAAAAACACTTTCACTTGTCTTTAAAATAACTCATTTCATTTTCGATTAGAATCGAAATCATGCCATTCTATGCCTTTTCTACTATAATCGAAGACATGCCTTTCTGAACTATGTTGATAGAATAACTCTCATAATCTATTCGATTAGCTTTGAAAACGTGACATTCGAATAGCTTTTAGTCTTAAACTTTTTATCATCGAAAATATGCTGTTTCAAATAGTTGGCACATCAAAACATTGTGTGATGTCCTGCTCGAAAATGCCTTCTGGGGGTTTCAAAACAACACTTTTCCTGATTCATTTCATTCATGCTCATGTATGTCCATACACATGTATGCTCAAGTATCATTTAACAAACAAATCCATACACAGAATCAAATCTCATCGAATATATATTAAATACACAAAATCATGATTTTTCTTAGAGTATCATGAAAACTCCATGCTATCCATTCATTGCAGTTTTTGACAAGTAGAGAATGATATAACATAGCAAACAAACACAATAACCCATACCTCAACTCTTTATGGATGGTTTCAATTCTTTTCCTTGATCTTCCTTTGGTTCTTACTGTAACACTCCAAAAATTGATAATTTTGTGATAAATAGTCATTTTATAATATTTGTGATTTTTGTGAATTTTTGTGGATTTTTTTGGAAATGTTGAATATTTTAATATATTTTTCGTTTTGCGTACACGTTGAGCGAAGTCGGAGAAATGAAATATTTTTTCCGAGAACCTTGAACTGTGGAAATGTTGACAGGGGATCTTACTAAACTCGAGGTCACGATTTACAAGGTTTCACGTTTTTTGAGATTTTATCTGATAAATAAAATCGCGGAACGTTCTATTAAGTAAAAATCGTTGTACATTTTATTATCAGTTAGACAATTAATACTGACTTTGCTACCTGTAACAGTTGTCCATTGAATAATAGCTTGAAGTAGAAAATCCTATCATCTTATTCAAAATCTACTTTGTGTCACATCCTTTAACTTTATTTCAAAAGAATGATTAAATTTAATCAAAGCTTACTAAGGAAGCTTCCTAGAAATTTTGCAAATAATACATTTCTCCCTCTTCCCTCCCCACACTCTCCACGGCAGAGGCACTCTTTGGGAGCCAAAAATTTCTTCTCACTTTATCACATTCATTTCTATTTCAAAACACAAAAAAAAAACATCTATCACTTTCTCTTTCCTTCTTCTCTCCTCTCATTTTTCTTCAAGCTTTTCTCTCTTCCTCTCTTTTTCTTCCTCTGCGGCACCACCCACACTTGGAGACCATCTCTATTTGTTTGCTAAAAAAATCTCATTTCTTGCTTCCTCTCATCATCCTAAGACACTTTCCCTTGGTGGTCATCCACTAGTTCTTCCTCTTCCATTTTCCACCATTGAAGCCAAAGCTTGGAGCTTTTGAGGGTAAATCTCTTGATCTTTTCTTTCTCTTCTTCTTTTTCGTTTCTATGGTCATTTCCATGACCATGGATCCTTTCTTTCTCAAGCTTTTGTGTTGATTTGTTGAGTTGCATTTTTAGGGTTTTTGGAGAGGTCTTGGCCGAAATCCACCAAGAAGCAACCAAGGAGTCTTTTCTTGTTCTTCCTTTAGGTAAGAGGGAAATAATCCTCTTCAACCTATCTTGGTGGTGAGGAAACATTGGTTTGATGTTGTTGATGAGGGAATCCATGTGGGATTACTCTCTTGGTTGTATTATTTTCATGATTTTGTTGTTATTTGATTTGTATGAATCTATGGATTTTCATTGTGTGTTTTGATGACAATGAATCTATTTATTTTTATTTTTGTACCTTGATGATTATGAACCATGTTTTGGATTGTTTGAAATTGATGAGAAGCCTTGAAATGGGATCAAAATTTTGCAGAAACAAGTTTTGCAGAATTTTTGCTGATGCACGAGCGCTCAGGCGCTGTGCAGTAAGCACCTAGGTGCTCAATCGGTGCTCAGGCGCTGGAGCTTGGACACTTATACACCCAACGCCCAGAAGGACTTCCAATAATGCAGCTCAGTGAGCGCTCAAGCACTGCGTGTTGAGCGCCCAGGCGCTCAACCAGCGCTCAGGAGCTGAAGACATGGCGCCTAAGCACCCAGAGCAGAATTGGCCAGATAAATGTGAGATGATACTAGGACTCCAATACGAAAATATTACAATTAAACTAAAGTAAAGAACTTGATTAATTAAGAGAATTCCTCTAGAGAAAGATTTTATAAGAATTGTTAAGCTAAAGTGAAATTCCCTAATGAACCTTAAGGAGTGTTTTACCACTTTTGAGAACTTGATGCTATGTTATTTTGGGTCTATGAATGGGACTAAGGAATTATTGATGTTTAACTTGACCAAATTGTGATATGTTATGGATGAGTATATCAATTGATGAATATACATGAATATGCATTGAGTCATCATGCATTGTGAAAGTCCGATGGACTCTGTTGAAAGGTTGTATGCCTAGGAGATTGAATTACACCTTAGTGCAGGTGCGAATAGACTAGTGTAAGTCATATCGTTGACCTTAGGGGCGTCGGGGTGCTGGTGTTCCACGAACGGATAGTTGGTAGCTCCTCTGCGTCATGGGATAGACCGATGCAAATACATCGATGATCCGAACCGAGATACTATCCTATATCGCGATCTTGTGAGAATGCCGTTGTATAAAGCCTTAATACGCAAATTATGAATTTTTCTGGAATGCACTTGATTTTATGGCTGACAAGATACTGGCATGTCTCGTTGATCATTCTCTCCGAATATTTTTATCTAGCTCCATGGAGTAAGATTTGTAGTATCGAATGTTGGATTTTGGTACCATGTGCACGTGCATAGTGAGTCAACATATCATTTAATATTTATTTATTCACTTGATGATAAACTGTTGTTTTATTGATATTATAATATGCCTGAAAATGTTGAGCTATTTATTATTTGAATTTTGATACTAATTATTATTTCTGCCATGATATGTGGGCGTCTTACGCCGTTTTGTTTCTTTAGTGCCATAATTGGTATTGAATGTAGGATGTCTCACCTCTTTTCTGTATTTTTATTATTTTGTTTATTTATTTGTTTTTCTAAAGACATTGATGAAAAAGGGGAAGTGCACGAGTTCCCCAGCTTTTTGCCTGATTTTGATTAGCACCAGTTGGAGCATGATGTCCCGTCCACGTAGCTTTTTGGGTTACGTTAAGCTAACTTTTCACAGAGGTCCGGATTGCTGGCACATTAACCTGCGTATGGATCGCTACGTCTACCATGGGGACGTGATAACTCTCTGGCTTAGGGTCGCTATGACCCACCTATTTTTAACATTACAGTAAATGTTCATTTAGAGTTTTATTTACCCGTTCGTGATATGTGGAGTGATCTTTACTACACTTCATGTGAGGATTCGTTTTTATCATCTGCACGAGCCCCCGCTTGTAACTCAACTACTTCGATGAGGATTTCCTCTGACGATGAAGACCCCGAAGAAGACCCCGAAGAAGACCCAGCCACGGTTCCTTCTCATTAGTTTTAGGGGTTGATGCTGTCGATAACCACTAATGGTTATTTGTAAATCTTTTGAGGGCCTGATATTTTGTCTTTTTGGTGGGCTGTATATGTGTAACCATTTTGGAGTGGGTAAAGCTTTTGCTTATTTTGTATATCTGATGATGTAACTAAACAACGATGATATAAATATATATGTATATATGACGCATGGTTATTTCTGATGTTAATGATGTTGTAATTATGTTTTATTATTTTCTTTTCTCAAAGCACAAAAAAAAAAGAATTCACCAAATTACTTATATGATTTACTAACTAAATAGGCTTTTCTATATTAAAATGAACCGGGTTTTAATTTACGATTTATTTTCGTATTGTGCTTTTTGGTGTGACGTTCTCTTCTCAAAAAGGGGCGTTACACTTACTTCCTCTTCTTTCTTTCTCACGTTCTACTTTCTCTTTCTTCCTGCTGCTCTTTCTTTCTTTTTCTTCCTTCCTTTCTCTATTTCTCTCTTTTCGTTCCTTGCTCTATCTCTTTTTCTCTTTTCTGCTACTAACAGTTGTGTGAAAAGAGAGAAAGTAAGGGATATTTAAACCATTAAGTCAAAGACGGTGGAAAAGGGGAAATTTGGATAATACCAACTGACTTTGGGTAACTTTGAACATTTTATACTTCTAAAGACATTTAAGTCCTCTATATTATACAAAATTTCCAAACTAACTCATACTAATATTAATATAAATCTATAACTATAAATTAAGACTAATAGATTAGAGAGAATGTTGCACCACCTTATCCTTACTAGTGCTACAACCACTGGGTTGAGAGAATTTGGATTTACCTTTTTTATGTGGGCCCTTATCATAAGCATTAAAGTCTCCATGCAACAAATATGATATTCTAAGATGATCAAATATATTCACTTTCTTCTTATCAATAGCTTGTGTTAATTTTGGCAATCCTAAGGAGTGAGACTTTGGTTGTTTTTTTTTGTCTTTTGCTAACCATAATACATTGTCCATGCGTTGAAAAATCATCATTAACAAGTAATGCATGTGAAGGCAGTTGCTGAATTTTCACTTGGGAGTTATGCTTTGAGGATGTGACCCTATCTTCCACTTGCACCTGGTTGTTACTGTCAGTGGTGGTATCATCTTAAGAGGTGCTTGTTGTGCAGTCTCTGGCTACATGGTTGTAACATCCACACAAGGCACTTAAAATATGCAGATCCTCATACTCCACATTAATCCAAGTTTCACCTACACAAACCTTGCCCACCATTGGGTCTTTCAAGTTAATTTCCACACACACTCTGACATAACTTCCCCTTTCCACCTTGAGAGTGCTACAATCCACCTTTATTGGCTTCACCACAACGTACAAAATGGCGAAAAAGACATTCTCATCATAGGTTAGCGGGTTAAGAGAAGAAAAACGAACCCAGACCAAAGTATTCTTAATAGTTGTCTTACAGGACGCAAACTCCAAATACCAAGGGCACACCGGAAGGTAATGATCAAAAACCATCAAGGGCCCACCATCAATCCACAACAAGAATTTTAGACATTAGCTACCAAAATTAGCTATGAATATTTTTCGTCGCTAATTAGCTACGGATTAGCTACGAATTAGATTTCCGTAGCAAATTTTTGAATTGATAGGGAAAAAATATATGAAACACATAGCTAGGGAATAACTAGTATTTAGCTACGGAATTTAACTACAGAATTATATGGTAGCTAATCCGTAGCTAATTAGCTACGAATTAGCTACCAATTAGAAATCCATAGCTAAATTTTGAATAAAAAAATTTATAAAACAAATAGCTACAAAAATATTTCTCTAGCTAATCCGTAGCCAATTAACTACGGATTAACTACAAAATATTTCCCTAGCTAACTTTTTATTGAATCATTTAAGTAACTTTAGTAATTAATCTGCTTTAAGCGCCAGACCCTCCCTCCACTTTCCAAAAATTTCTCAATTTCTCTCCCTCCTGCTGCAATTGCTCCCATTCCCTGAAGTAAACACGAAACCCATACTGAAGTAAAACTGGGGGAAACCCATACACGAAATCCATACTCAAGTCCTCCACCCACAACACTGCCTCCTCAGCCGCGCCACCGTCCACCCACAATCTCTCTCATCTCTTCTGCTTTAGTTTAGGCAAAAGGGTTGTCTCTGCCTTAGCAAGAAGCACCGAGGGTCGTAGTACGTGAGAAGATCACTGACGATTCGGAAACTCGCATTTGGAAACTCGATCACTGAAGATCACCGAGGCAAAAGGACCATGTTTGGAAACTCGTGTTGCGGTTTCTGGGGAAACTTCTCCTTTTCCCAGAAAATCCGATTCTGGATGCTAATATTTTTCTGATTTCAGGTTTTTCTGATCTAGGTAAGCAAAAGCATAGGCTCTCTCACATACTCTCTGTGTTTTTTTTCCTCTTTCTAGCTTAGTACCTCCTGGTGTTGTATGTAATCTATAAAAGATGGATTTTTATGCTACCTTTGATGTTTTTTTCTCTTTACTGGGTATGTACCCTTTATGCTTAATTTCACCAATTGGGTAGCATAAAAATCCATCTTTCCGTGTTTGGCTCATTTTTCTTTTTTAATTAAATTTATTATTGTGTATTTTACTGAAGAAATTGTCGTATAAGTTCATAAATAAGTAGAAATTTCGCTTTATGATGTTTTGATTTTGAGGGTTTTGGTTCATGCTTCAAGTTCAATAGAAGAGGATAATTATGATTGGTATGAGTGGCCTCTTTCTCGAGAAAGGGAATGGGATTTTGGCCTTTTTATTACAGGTAATTGATATGGTCATCTTTGTTGGATTTATAGCACAAGGTAGGGAGATATGGTTTGTTCTGTCAAATTGATTTGTAATTGGTGGTGAATGTTTTGGACAGATTCTGTTTCAATGTTAATAATAAATAGAGCTTATTAGCACTGAAAATAATCTTATGAGGTGATGAGGTAAGAGACCGTAAAGTTGTCATCTTTGTGGTGATTTTGTTTTGATTCATAAAAGGTACCCGATGATGAGGTAGAACAGTGAATTGGAATTGGGGGTTGTTGCGGTGTGGGATTGGGAAGGATGCAGTTAACCTTGAAATGAGAAATTTGTGCTGTAACACCCCAATTTTTAGAAAAATGTCCCGAATGTTCTGTTTGCTGTTTTTTAAGCTTTTGTGTAAATGACTGTTGTGTCCCTATTTTACTGTTTCTTGTTTTTCGGTATGAAATACAAATATGTTTTACAGGCTAAAATTTTATTTGATCGTTTTACGTATTTTTCTTCGAGACGGTAAAATAAAAATTTTCTCAAGCTACTGTTTTAATTTTTCTGGGAGATATATAGACAATTAATACTGTCTGTAATTTTATTTGAACGTTTTAGATGATTTGCTTCGTTGTGGGGAAAAATAGAAAAATGACCATTACGTCCTAATTGTGCTGTTTTTAATTTTTCTATATGTTACTGATTTAATATTACCACTGTGATTTTATTTGGACTTTTTGTGCGATTTGCTCAAGGACAGAAAATAATATTTTTTCGCCAGGAAAATCTTATTTTAATTATTCAGACTGGGGATCTTACTAAACCCAATTCTCGAATGAGACAATAATTAATCTTTTAATTTTTAGGATTTAATCACAAATAAAATAATTTTGTATTATTATAATATTATTTTATTAGTCAAGATAATTAGATGACAAAGTGGACCCTAAATGTTTTGCGGGACCCACGTTTAGCTAAAACAGCTTAACTTAGTAGCTTAATTAAGCATCATTAGTGAAGGAATTCTCTAGAACATGATGACTAAGTGTGGTGACTAGGTTAATTAGTGACTAATCATGGTGACTAGGCTAGATGACTATGCTAAAATCAACCAATGGGAGACAAGCTTGCTAACCAAGTTTTAATCTTGACCTTTGATTCATTCTAAGGCTTGGATGAAGCCAAGCAAGGCTACACCTTGCATGGCATGATGTTCATGGCCATTTGGCCTTTGGAGGACAAAAATCATTTCATCTTTCATGCAATTTCTCTCTTCTCTCTTCCAAAAACCCTAAACACCATTGAAGCTCTCTTGAAGCTCCATTCGGTCAAACACAAAACCATACCATCCAACCACCCAAAATTTTATCCAACCAAGTTTTCTAAACCTAAACACAATTCTAAGAACATCTCTAGTTGAGAGTTCTTGCAAAATCTTCCATTTGAAGCTTGAAACCTACTTGGAAAATTTTACCTAGAAGGTGAAATTTCTAGTTTTCCATTTCTAAACTCTTTTTCAAAGTTCTAAGCCATGATTTCTTCATGGTTTAAGCTCTCTTTTATGGTTAGTAACTTGTAGACTTTTGTTTGAGTTTGTTAGGTTTTGAAGGAGGAAAATCGAACCCTAGGAAAGGTGTGAAAGAGTAATTTTGTCTTCACTTAAGGTAAGAGGAAGACTAATCTTATCATCCATGGGTGGTGGTAAGAAGATGGAGTTTGATTGTTATGATTGTAGAATCCATAAGGATTCCTTGTTTGTGTTTGTTTAATAGCTTGTTTGTGTGGTTGTTAGTAGCTTTCCTATTTGATGTTTGTAATAATTTGTATGATGTTGCATGTCTACAAGCTTTAAATTGCATGTCTACAAGCTTTGATAATTTGTATGTGTTAGAAATGCATGATAATGTATAAGATGTGAATAACATGATAAGGATTGCATGAGTGTTCCAAAGAACACAACACCAAGGCTCACGGCCATTGACCCAAAAGGAGAACCAAAATGTTCTCATTATTTTCCTAAAGTATAATTTAATTAACCTAGGAAAATTAACAAGAGATAGAGTTGTTTAGATCAAGGAAAACGAATTTAGAAATCAAGTAACACAAAGTGTATATTTCGGCCAACATGCCAAACCAAAGATCCATGATTTCTAAAATCAATTCCAAACCATTTTCTAAAATAATGATTTAATGAATTTAGGTACTACAATAAATTTGACATGGATTTAGAAGATGAAAAATAATTTGGAGATCAAATGCAAAGACTTTGTTAAAATTGGCCAACATGCCACATACTTTTGATCCAAATTTATTTTCTAACTATTGACTAGATAATTTAATAAAAATAAACTAGATCAAGAGTTTTATAAGAGATTAAATGTATGGAAATAATTAGGAATGAAGTATAAAGCATAGAATGATTTTCGACCAAAAAGCCAAATTTAAATGTGTTTTGATTTATAGAATTGTTTTCAACTAAGGTTAAGTAATAAATGCCAAAAGGATTTTAGTACAATGAGTTTTAAAGAAACAAATTGATTAGAATTAAGTTTAAGGATTAAAACTAATGATTTTACTGTTAGAAATGAAATACAGTAACTTTTGAAAATTTCTAACATATAGCTCATGCTATAATTTTGAAGCATGTTAGTGGTTTTCAAAAGGATTAAATTATACGGTTAAAAATTAAGTAAATAGAATTTTTACGAAAAAATTAGGAAACCATTAATATAAGTTTCTAAACAAAATATTGTCAATTTTTAGTAAAAACGGGCAAATAAGATAGAAAAGATGTCCAAAAGACAGTATACGCTATGAAAAATATTTTACGCAGTTTAAACGTATTAAATATTATTTCAGTTTATTTAAACAGTAATTTTAAGGAATTCGGACAAGAAAATGATTTAAAAATCTTACGCGATTGAGAAAATGTATTAAAATCTTACGCGATTTGCAAAAACAGCAAAATATATTTATGCGATTTAAAAACGTTTGTAAAAATGACGAGATTGTGAAAACGCGATAAAATTTCTACGCGATTGACCGCAACTGTATTTTTATACCAATGATGGTATTCTGTTTTTTTTTCTGTTGTCGGGCTATGAGGTGAACCCGTACAGGCTTTGGAACAGTATTTGTCTGGTGGGACTTACTGTATCTTTTTATCTTTGAGGATATCCTGGTAATTTGAGGATATGCCAGTTTTTGGTGGATTGGTTGACGAGGTGAATCACATCGTGTTGTCGATGCGATAAACGTAGTGTGGTTCATTGTCTTTATGAACTTGGAGACGTTAGTGTACGGGATTCCACATATGGATAGTCGGTCGCTCCGCTGGGCCGTGGTAACCGATAGCACACTAATGGACTCGACACACACTATATTTAATCAAGATTTCGTAAAGTCTAATAGTACATTGCCTGTAGTGCCACAATGTGAGACCGTGAACTACACCATGCTTTGGATGATGGATTCCATATGACGTGGGGCTATAGACGCAAAGTGTGACAGCGCAATAGTTTGGTTGGGCAGCCGTGGTACTAATAGATTTTGCGAGTCATTCTTTCTCTGATATCTGTTTGTGTTTAGCTCCATGGAGTAGGGTCGTATCATATTGTATATGGTTATATCTTGGATATTATTTTATTTTATCTGTTTATCTTATTTGGTTATTATCATGATAATTGGTATATTTCTTATTTTATTTTATCTGTGGTATTATTTTATCTGTGATATTGTCTTATCTATGATATTATCTTATCCGTGATATTATGTGTTGTTGTGACACTATCCTGTTATTAATTAATGTTATAGCTTTTCATATTGCATGAACTGTATATCTGTTGTTTGTCGTTTTCTTATTTGCCATGTTTGTGATGATTTTAGATTGTCTTACCTCTTTATTGTACATGTTTTCTGTATATTTGTTTTACGTGGTAAAGAGTTTGAGGAAGAGGACCAGCCTCTTGAGATTTTGTATTCTGAGAAGGAAGAGGAGCAGCAAGCTGAAGATCAGTACGACGACCAAGAACTATCTGATCATCCATATCCATTGGACTGATTTGTTTGGATATGGCGGTGCCAGGATTTTTGGGCTTTGTGACACTCGAGTTTCACGGTGGATCGTTAGCTTGGCATCTGCGGGGAGACAGAGACTCAGTGACTTATGTGGGACGGTTGACTGTGTCCATACGACTTACGTTTGATGAAGAGCCAGTGATGACGACTACTGTGTTTCTGCACTTAGAGTTACCTTTATCTCTTAGGCGTCATTGGGGTGGTGTATCCATTGAGCCTAGTGAGATAAGTATCGTGTCGATTGGGCGGTCCCATTACCGCCGAGAGTCGAGACATCCTGGATATTTATCTTCTGATGAGTTTCCTGAGAGTGATCCATCAGAGGATTAAATGTTTATGATGTGTATTTTTGGGCGCGTCTGCGTATGTATATATTGACTCTTTACTGTTTCTGTTTACTGCTGATGTTTAAATATTTGTAGTTGTAGTTGTAAATTATTTGTATAACTTATAACTTGGACCATATGTATATTATGAGTGATGTCGTTCTGTTGGTTTTATGTTTTCACGTTATTTTATTTAATAATATTCTGTTTAACAGGAATTATTTTACAACCCGTATTAGTACATAACAAATGTTTTACAACTTGGGTAGATTTTATTTATCTTTCTTTTATTTTCTTTATATATGTGACATCCCCACAAGGGTGTTACATGTGCAACATTTTTCACTCACCGATTTTGCACAACTCGGTTTTAGCTTTCAACCATTCTCCACACTACAAACTTTACTGTTTTTTCTCTTCTTTTCCATTTTTCTAGCTTCCATAGCCCTATCTTGATGATTTTCGTACTAGATTTCTTGTTTGTGATTTTGTTGTTGATTTTGTTGTAGATTTTGTGACTGAGCAAAGACAATTTTGGATAATTATTTCAGCCAACCTATTGCAAAGAAGAACAAGATCTCGACCTTAATATCATTGCTCAGGTGAGGTTCAACTTCTTCTTCTTCTTCTCTATATGCTTTTCTTCTCTCTTATACCTGTTTGGGTGCTGAGAATATTGAGGGAATATAGTTTTCTTAACAATGGAGATGTTAGTTCAGGACAAAGATTTTCTTTTAAATCTCCTAGCGATTTCTGTCCCATCATCTATAAATTATCATATATTATATGATTCCTTCTGTTATTCATATTGAGTTTAGAGTTCTACGTAAGAAAATTTAGAATAAATAAAGAAACATTCTACTTAGTCAATAAACAACTGCTACCTTCGATTTAATTTATTCTATATAGTATATCTCTAGTTTGCAAAAGAGACAATTATAGCAGCTCTAGCCATGAACCCAATAAGGATGGCCTTACATAGAAAGTCAATGATAAATCCTAGCCTGCAATCATTAACACCTTATCTTATGTATAAGAAAGATTCTTATACTTTTCAAATAAAAAATAAAATGCTAATTGCAAAACATGGGAGGGATTACCTTAGAATTCCAAGAGAAGCTTGAAAGAGACCAGTAAAGAATGTTGAAGTTAAAGCTAGCTGAAGAAACAAAACAGGATCTGTTGTGGGAGACACTTGTCCCTGAGCATAGATCCCAGGACAAGAGAAGCAATAGAGACAAGTCCTACTTGCTAGGTCCCTTTAGCTTCCAAGAACAGCATAAACAAGTGGGGGAACAAAACTAGAATCTGAAATATGCAAAACGAACCCATAAGCTAAAATGAATTAGCACAATTTGTGAAGTGAAAAAGGCAACCCTAAAGCCAGAATCAATACACTCACAAAGTCCAACAATTAGAGGAAGACTTGCAAGCTTAGCATAACTGATTCCCTAAATGACAAAGTCCATAATTGAATAAGAGAAGCAAGTTTAGATGGCTAATAATTTTTATGACCAAAAGTCAGAGAACTTAATGACTAACCTAAGGGATGGCCAAGCTAGCAATAGTGAGGCCAGAAACAAGGTCAGATTTAAAGAGCTTAAGGCTGTAATTAGGACCCCATTGAAGAATAGGGAACACATATTGAGCTCCAAGGATTAGTTTTCTCTTAAGTGGTTGTCCCTTGAATTGGTGCAGAGGATCATCAGGGAAAAAAGTTTCCTTGCGCCTGGCCTTGAGCTTCTGTAAGGTGCTCTTGTGCTCTTGTGGGGTGGTGGGACAACTTGGTGCACTTCCATGGTTATGTCTATGCAATGAGAATGCATGTTAGTGGCATTAGGCTCCATTGAAGAGAACAGTGCTATTGGAAATGATTTGGTATATAGCTTCTTGTGGTTTGAGCAATGCTGCCTTTTATGTTAGCCTCCTCAACCAACCCCATTAATCAACATCTCCACAGACTGCTATAAAACAAGATCGCACCTCTCTCAAGTAAAGTACAAAAGGATAGAAATAATACATAAGAGATATAATTTCAGAAATGAAAAATCACAGGACGAACTTAAATGCATGCTGCCATAGAGGGCCCAATCGTTGCGGTGTCACTCAGAAAATCTAATTTAATTTAATTTTAATTTTAATTATTTTTGTTCTGTAGAGTGATAAATGCCAAGGAAAAGAGCTTACATCGTACTGGTTCGAGTCCTTGTCTGGTAACTTTGCAAAGATCGAGAATGCTAGTTGGGTTTTAACTTTTTAAATGCTATACATTCAGTGATTGAGTTTTCCAATCGTAAAAATTCAGTGCTAAATTTCATTGTTATTAGACACCACCTCTACCAATCTTTATTTTCTCTCTCTGTCTCCTCTCTTAATGTTCCTTTGTGTTACTGTTTTATTGTTGCTGGCTTGCTGCATGTTACTGTTTGTCATCTTTTCATTTTTTTATGGTTGGATTGGTTTTGGTATCTTAGGCATTTTACAATTTTTATTACTACTGTCACACATAAGTGAAAATGTCTTTGTGTGTCAGGAAGTGTCTTGATACCAGTGATCAAGATTTGGAAGAGAAGCAGAATAGCAAGAAAGACACGGTTTGTAACTTTTCCTTGCATACTTATTTTTTTAGTTATGGTTTTGGCTTTTATATGATTTCTATGTTTGAATTTGATATTTGACTCAGATAAGTTGCATTTCCTTTCAATATACAGAATTCAAAATTACTTTAGTTTAAAACATATTTAATACTTTATAGTTTTAAGGAATAAATTTTAAATGTGTTTGCTTTAGGTAGTTAGTATGTTAAAGATAGAGAGTTATGTCATTGGGTGGTAAATTTTGGGGTAGTCAAAGAAAAAAAAATGCATATTAAAATCCAAATTTAGATTGCTCAACCGGATTATGATTTCTGATTTTGCACAACCAGAATAAGAAAAAAATGCACATGAAATTTTTGGCTTGCTGATGTCAACCTATACAATGTTGTCACCTTCCTTAAGGGCAAGTCGTTCCTCAATCAGGTAAACAATGAAACGTAACACCTTTCTCAACCAAAGCCAATAATGAGTTAGTTTCTGATTCTGTTAGAGTTAGTTTTCTGAGTTAGTTTTTCTGTTGTATAGTTAGCAATTATGAGCTACGAATAATTGCTCATTGTACACGTGATTGATAGTTAAGATCAGTCATAGATAATCATCTCTGTCTTTTCTTTTCTTTCTCTGCAACTTTTCTTTTCTTGTTCGTTTTCTCGTCTCTGTCTTGGATATTCTTTCATGGTGATCATAGCTTTGATCCATGGAAACTACTTCTACTGCTGCCTGTTCTTTTAATCCAAATCTTGTTACCTTTTCTCATTCAATTTCCATAAAGCTAGATGAGAAAAATTTTCTTCTATGGAAACAACAAATTCTTGCTTTGATCAAAGGCCAAAAACTCATAAAGTTCATATTTGGACCTGATAAAGTTCCTCCTGAGTTCCTCATTGCTGAAGATGAAGCTCTTGGAATTGTGAATTCTGAGTTTCTGCTTTGGGATCAATAAGATCTACTCCTGCTGCAACACCCCTTTGGAGGATGTCACACATAAAAGAAAATAAAATAAATAGAAATAAAATCTACCCAAGTTGTGAAACATTTGTTAAATATTATTACGGGTTGTAAAATAATTCCTGATAGACAGAAATATGTAATAAAAAGATGATGCGGAAAAATACGAAATAAAAAAAAACATCATCACTAATAATATACATATGATTAAGTTATAAACTGTACAAATAATTTACAACTAAGTCTACAAATATTTAAACAAAAACAAGAAAGAAAGCAATAAAAGAGTTAATATATACGTACATACGCGACGCGCCTAAAAAAAACATCATGATTATCTAATCCTCCGATGGATCACTCTCGATGAAAATGATCATCGGGAGATAGATATCCTGGATGTCTCGACACACGGCGATAACGGGATCGCGCAATCGATACGATGCTTATCTCACTAGGCTCGGGTTTTCAAAGACCCCAATAACGTCTAATAGATAAGGGTAACTCTAAGTGCGTAAAAAGTGTCGTAGTCATGACAGGCTCTTCATCAAAACGATGACGTAGGATCACAAATACACGTCCCGCATACGTCACACAGTCACGATCTCCTCGTAGATGCCAAGCCGAGCACCTCCATGAAATACCAACTCTATGAATCCCAAAATCTCAAGGTCGCCATCCCTCACAATCAATCTAGAGGATATGGATGATCGGATGGTTCTTGATCGTCAACCGATCGTCCGCTCACGGTCTTCCTCCTCTTCGGGGTACACGATCTCAAGGGGCTATTCCTCTTCCTCGAAGTCTTTACCGCGTAAAATAAATAAACAGAAAATACATATAACAAAGAGGTAAGACAACATAAAATCATCACAACATGGCCAATAAAAAGACGACAAACAATATACATACGCTTCATGCAATACATAAAGCTTTAACAATTATAACAACAGATTGAAGAAAATTTAGATATCATCACAATGTATCACATCACAAATAAAACTTCACAGATAAAACAAGAAAGATAAGAATAAACAGATAAGATATAATAACCAAATATAATAAAAATAACCGATAAAATAAAAAAATAAAATACGTATAAACGATAAATAGATAAGATGGAAACAAATAGACATAGAGATAAATAATATGACAAAATCCTACTCCATGGAGCTAAAGAAAAACACAAGTATCAGAGAGAGGAATGATTCGCAAAACCTAATAGTACCACGGCTGCCCCACCAACTATTGCTGTCCACACGTTGCGTCTATAGCCCCACGACACAGGAATCCATCAATCCAGGCGTGGTGTAGTTCACGGTCTCACGTTGTGGCACTACAGGCAAATGTACTACTAGATTTCACAAATCTCGATTAAATATAGTGTACGTCGAGTACCATAGTGTGCTATCGGTTTACCACGGCCCAACGGAGCGACCAACTGTCCACATGTGGGATCCCGTACACTAAAGCCTCCAAGTTCATTAGAACAATGAACCACACTATGTTTATCGCATCGACAACACGATGTGATTCGTCTCGTTAACAAATCCACCAAATACATGGCACGCATAACATATAGATGGAAAGCTCCGTACGGGTTCACATTTTCCCGACAAAGAATAATTCTCAAAACCTCATGACGGGTTCACATTTTCCCGACAAGAAAATAGATTTTCAAAAGCCTCGTACGGGTTCACATTTTCCCGACAAAGATATAGATTTTCAAAAGCACATCGTACGGTTCACTTTTTCCCGACAGCATAAAATAAATATAGTAACGGTCAATCGCGTAGAAATTTTATCGCATTTTCATAATTCCGTCATTTTTACAAACGTTTAAAAATCGGGTAAAGATATTTTTCTGTTTTTAAAATCGCGTAGCATTTTTAATACGTTTTCTCAATCGCGTAGGATTTTTAAATCATTTTCTTATTCGAATGCCCTTAAAATTACTGTTTAAACAGATAGAAATAGTACTTAGTACATTTAAACTACGTAGAATAATTTTTCATACCGCATACTGTCATTAGGATATTTTTACTATCTTATAGGTTCATTTTTACTAAAAATTGACAGCATTTTGTTTATAAACTTATAATAATGGTTTTCTAAATTTTCCATAAAATTTTCTATTTACCTAATTTTTAACCATATCATTTAATTCTTTTTGAAATCTCTAACATGCTTCAAAACTTAAAGTGAGCTATATGTTAGAAAATTTCTCAAAATTTCTGTATTTTACTTCCTAATGATAAAATCACTAGTTTTAATCCTTTAAGCTTAATTCTACTCAACTTGTTTCTTCAAAAATCATTATAGAAAATTTCTTCTTAACTTGTATTGTCTCTTTTTGATTGAAAAAGGTTTGGAATCAAGTTTTAGAAATCATAATTACCTATAGTGGCATGTTGGCCGAATTTTGTAAAACTCTTTCATTTGATTTCTAAATCATGTCAAAGGTATTATCTTATCTAAGTTCATTAAATCATGTTATAAAGTAAAGATTTTGAATCAAATAAACCCTTTAGGCATGTTGGCCCAAATTTACTAAATCTTTACCATTTGATTTCTAAATTCCTTTTCTTTGATCAAAACAATTTGAAACCTTCTTATTTCTCCTAATTAATTAAGTTGCACTTTAGGAAAAATGAAGAGAACATTTTGGTCCTCACACTTTTTTGTCATTGCCGTGAGCTAGGGAATGTGTTCTTTGGAACACTCATGCAAACTTACACATGTTATTCACATCTTAAACCTTATCATACAATTCTAACACATGCATTTATATTTCTAACACATGCAAAATATTTCTAACATATAAAACCTAAATTAAAGCTTATAGACATACCATCAAAAGCTAATAAACATGCAAAATTATTACAATCACCAAACAAGAAAGCTACTAACATACAACACTTAAGCTACTAGCAACCACAAAAATTAACAAATACACATCAATAAACACACCACAACCGAATCCTTATGGATTCTACAAACAATCCATCTTCTTACCACCATCAAGGGATGATAAGAATTGTCTTCCTCTTACCTTAAATGAAGACAAAAAGCTTGCTTTCACACCTCCTATGGTTCGGTTTTCACTCCACCAAATACCTAAAAATCTCAAATAAAATCTACATGTTATTAACCATGAAAAAGAAGCTAAACCATGGAGAAATCATGGTTTAGAACTTTGAAAAAGAAGAGAGAAAAGAAAAATATGATATTTCACCTTCTAGGTCAAATCTACAAGGTTGATTTCCAAGCCCTTAATGGAAGATTTTAAAGAAACTTCCAACTAGAAAGGTTCTTAGAATAGTGTTTAGGTTAAGGAAACTTGGTTAGAAAAATTTTTGGATGGTTGGATGGTTAAGAAACAAGCTTGGCCGAATGGAAGGAGAAAAAAGAACAACAATGGTGGCTAGGGTTCTTGATGAGAGAGAAGAGAGAAAAGTGATGAAGGAGAAATGTGATTTTGGTCTTCAAAGGCCTCTTGGCCGTAGCACTCAAGTGGTGTGCAAGGTGGGCACCTTGCTTGGCTTCATCCAAACCATTGGATGCATGAAAGGCTAGGATTAAGTCTTGGTGAGCAAGCTTGATTTCCATTGGTTGGCTCATGGTGACTCACATGCTGAGTCACACAGTGTATTTAATTTTCTCACGAGTCACTAGTCACTGCTCGGAAAGTTCTACCGCTACGGTGATTAATTAAGCTACCGATCTAACTGTTTCGCTAATTGTGGGTCCCGCAAAATATTTTCGTCCATCATCACTAAATTATATTGACTAATAAAATAATATTATAATAATATAAAATTATTTTATTTGACATTAAATCCTAAAAATTAAAAGATTATTTTTAGTCTCATTCAGAATCAAGTTAAGTAAGATCCCCCAATTCTAAATAATAAAATAAGATTTTCCCCGCCCTAAAATATTATTTTCCCCCGAGCAAATCACACAAAAAGTCCATATAAAATCACAGATGATTTTCGTGCCTTAAATCAAGAAGAAAACAATTAAAAACAAAAAAACGAATAAAAACAAGACGTTCGGGACGTAACGGTCATTTTTCCATTTTTTCCCACAACGTAGGTAATCATCCAAAACATTCAAATAAAATATCCAAGCAAGATTATATAGTCAGTATATCTTTCGAAAAATTAATACAAGAGTTCGTAAAAATTTTTATTTTACCGTCTCGAAATAAACTACGTAAAACGATCAAATAAAATTTGAGCCAAGATATCGTAATTGTTTTCATACGTAAATCGAGAACGTAAAAATAGGGACACAAATGTCATTCATACAAAAGCATGAAAAATGTAAAAGAAACAAGACATTCAATATATTTTCTAAAAATTGGGGCGTTACAACTCTCCCCAACAAATAAAAATTTCGTCCTCGAAATTCGATGTTCATCCGAACAAATGAGGATACTGATCCTTCATTTTATCTTCCAACTCCCAGGTAGCCTCACCCGTCACATCATTCCATATGACTTTCACTAACTCGATCATCTTCCCTCGAAGTTGCTTTTACCTTTCTGTCCTCTATCCCGACAGTAAAATTTCGTAAGTCAAATTCTCCTTTAATCGCACGTCATCCGGGCGTATAACATGTGTCTGATCTGGTATATACTTCCGTAATCGAGACACATGAAACACGTCGTGCAAATTGGATAGAAAAGGCGGCAAAGCAATGATATGCTACAGGACCTATACGTCGGATAATCTGATATGGTCCAATGAATTTAGGAGTAAGCTTCTTCGACTTAATCACTCTTCCGACACCAGTCGTAGGAGTAACTCTTAAAAACACATGCTCACCCTCCTTAAACTCAAGAGATCGTCTTCGTTTGTCCGCATAACTCTTTTTTCTGCTTTGCGCCGTCTTCATCTTCTCTTGTATCATCTTGACTTTATCCGTAGTCTGTTGTACAAGTTCCGGTCCAACAGCCATACTCTCCCCATCTTGATACCAACATAGCGGCGTTCGACATCGTCTTCCATACAATGCTTCATAAGGTGCCATTCCGATGCTTGCGTGAAAACTATTGTTGTAGGTGAATTCTATCAAAGATAAAAATTCATCCCAACTTCCTCGCTGTTCTAAAACACAAGCCCGCAACAAATCCTCCAAGGACTGTATAGTTCTCTCTGTCTGACCATCCGTCTCATGGATGATAGGCCGAACTTAATCGTAACTTGGTTCCCATAGCTTCTTGCACTCGCCAAAATCTTAACGTAAACCTCGGATCTCTATCAGAAACTATACATGTAGGCACTCCATGTAATCTAACAATCTCGCTGATGTACAACTGGGTTAATTTTTCCAATGAATATTTAATATTGATTGGTAAGAAATGAGCCGATTTCGTAAGTCTATCAACTATAACCCATATTGCATCATGACCTCTCCTTGTCTTTGGCAAACCAAGAACGAAATCCATAGAAATGCTGTCCCATTTCCATTCGGAATCGATAATGGTTGCAACATCCCAAATTGGTCTTTGGTGTTCAACTTTCGACTTTTGACAAACTAGGCAAGTTGACACGCATCTAACCACATCACCCTTCATTCCATGCCACCAGAATAACTTCTTCAAGTCTTGGTACATCTTTGTTATGCCTGGATGCATACTTAATAGACTAGTATGGGCATGTTCCACAATATATTGCCTCAAATCTCGCACACGAGGAATACAGATTCTACCCCGAAACCTTAGAATTCCATCAGTTCCTTCTTTGAACTCTACTGCCTCATTTTGCTTCATTTGCTCCCTTATTCCTTGTAAAAATTTATCGGCATTTTGCTTTTCCCTTATGTCTTCCATCGCCTCGCTTGAGATAGTAACCATATTCATACGATCTTTCCTGCTTCAACTCAACAAATGACCACTCATCTCTAAATTGTTCAATGAGCTCCTTTTCTTTGATCATCGCCACGTAAACACCGATAATCTTTCTACTCAAGGCATCGGCCACGATGTTCGCCTTTACCAGGGTGGTACAAAAGTTGAAAATCGTAGTCGTTCGTAAATTCTAACCATCTTCGCCGCCTCATATTCAGCTCCTTCTGTCGTACAAGTACTTCAAACTCTTGTGATCACTGAAGATGTTGAACGTTGCTCCATAGAGAAAATGTCTCCATATCTTCAAAGCAAAAACTACCGCAGCCAATTCCAAATCATGCGTAGGATAATTCTTCTCATGAACCTTCAATTGTCGAGAAGCATATGCCACCACGTTCCGATCTTGCATCAACACGCATCCTAGTCCTTGATAAGAAGCGTCACAATACACATCGAAAGATTTCGTCGAATCGGTAGGATCAACACCGGCAGGTGCAGCTTGTTAACCTCTTCTTCAACTCTTGAAAACTGGCTTCACGCTCTTCGTCCATTCAAAAGCTTGACTTTTCCTCGTCGCCAGTGTAAGTGGTCCAAGCAATCTTGGAAAAACCTTCGATAAATCTTCGATAATAACCAAGAAGTCCAACAAAACTTCGAACTTCATTATCGTCTTAGTCTTTCCCATCGTAAAACAGCTTTCTACTTTTGATGGGTCCACCGCAATACCTTCTTTAGAAATTACGTGACCAAGAAATTGGACTTCTTCCAACCAGAATTCACACTTAGCCAATTTCGCATACAACCGCTTTCTCCCTCAAAATCAAGAACAACTTTTAGATGTTCAAAGATGCTCTTCCTTCGATCTAGAATAGATCGAATGTCATCGATAAAGACAACGACAAATCTGTCTAGATACGGATGAAATATCCTGTTCATATAATCCATAAATATGGCAGAGCATTCGTCACCCCGAATGGCATTACTTGATACTCATAATGTCCATAACGAGTTCGAAAAGCGCTTTCACGTCTTCCCCTCTTACACGAATCGGGTGATAACCCGATCGCAGATCTATCTTGGAAAATATCACAGCCTCCCTCAATTGATCCATCAAATCGTCGATTCTTGGAAGCGGATATTTATTCTTGATAGTCACCTTGTTCAACTCGCCGATAGTCCACACAAAGTCGTGACGTTCCATCCTTCTTCTTGACCAAAAGCACAGCGCACCCCATGGGGAAACGCTAGGTCGCACAAATTCTTTCTCCAACAGCTTCCACCAATTGCTTTTTCAGCTCCTCCAACTCTACCGGCGACATACGATACAAGTGCAATTGAGATAGGACCCGCTCCCTGTACTAAATCAATTGAGAACTCGATCTCCCGCTCAAAGCAGAACCAGTGTACATCTTCGTGAGAAAACATCCTAAAATCGTTGACAACAGGAATAGTATTCACATCCTTCTCATTCTTAACTTCTAGAGAAGACAATACCGATATCCTCAAGCGCTCCATCTCTCAACAAAGACTTGACCTTAACAAAGCAGCTTAAGAATCCACTCTTCTTCCTTAGGAAAACTATAGTTTTCTTTGCACAATCTATAAGGATATGGTTAGAACATAACCACCCATCCCTAAGATTACATCTATCTCAATAAGAGGCAAACAAATCAAATTGACCAAAAACAAACGGCCCTTCACAACAATAGGACAATCCAAACAGATCTTAGAAGTAACTACAGTTTAGCAAGCCATGAGATACACTCAACTTAACATTCAGAGAAGACACAGTAACTTCAAATCTTTCCACACAATCATAGGCAAATAAACGAGTGTGTAGCACCCGAGTCATACAATACAAATGCCGAAGGTTACCTCCAATGTCACCTTCTCCTTGAATAAGGTCATCCGATTGAGAAACTTCAGATCCCATCATTGTATACACTCGCCCTCCGATCTCGGTTGAGTATTTCCGTATTTTTGCTGATTAGTTCTAACATGACGAACAACAGTGTTTCTTCTCTCGGTCGAGTACAATCCTTCAACATATGTCCAGGCCGTCCACGCTTAAAACAGCATGCTCCTTGATTGTACAACTGAGATAGATGGCCCTTCTTACCGCACTTAAAACACGCTCTGTAAACACCACTCTCTGTCCCGCTCCACCACTAGGTACACTCCCTCCAACTGGCGGTCGCTGAGTCTGACTTCCTTGTGGTCTAGCATACGGCTTACGCAGAAACCGATTTGTATTGCTACCTCCACCTCTTTGAAACCTTGTCGGCCCAAAGTTCCGACTCCTCTGATCTCGCGACGGCTCAAGCTCCTCAAGTCGTGCACATGCGTCTACCAAAGTATGAAAATGATTCATCCTCGTGATATCACTCCCCGCTTCAATTCTACTCTCAATCCGTACTCAAACTTCCGACATTTCCATACCTCATCTTGTCGATTTTGAGCATAATCTGAAAATTGAGACAAACTTTCAAATTTTGTAGCATACTCATTCACGGTCATGTTTCCCTGTCGCAACCCAAGAAATTCCATCTCCTTGGCATGCCTAGCACTTGCAGGAAAATACTTATCCGAAAAGTATTAGAAAACACTTCCTGTGTGATCTCAAATCCCTTCACTTGCAACACTCGGCGGACTCCTCTCCACCAATGTTCTCAGATCTCCTCTCAAATGAAAACAAAGATAAGTTACTTTCTTTTCATCCGTACATCTCATCCCCTCAAAGATTCTTTCTAAATCTTGCATCCACCGACTCGCTTTCTCCGATCCACCTCGCCTCTAAATTGTGGCGGATTATGGCGCCTAAATTCGATAAATTTAGGGCATCACCGTAGCATCTTGTCATTGAGTCGCTCTCAAATTTTGTCGAGTAATCACTTCACCATCCGCCGCATAGCTTCAAGAAGAACCAACATCGGTCCTCATCACGATTTACGTTAGCACGTCCCTCTACCTCTACCACCATCTTCTTTCTTCAAACATAACAAAACAAAGTTAGATGCATCCTTCTAGATATTTCCAAAAGGATATAAATCACAAAGATCACAGAGAATCACACAAAGACAAACAAAAACAGACCCAACCACAACCCCAAAAGACTCTAACTTGGGCTCGATACCAACTAATGCAACACCCCTTTGGAGGATGTCACACATAAAAGAAAATAAAATAAATAGAAATAAAATCTACCCAAGTTGTGAAATATTTGTTAAATATTATTACGGGTTGTAAAATAATTCCTGATAGACATAAATATGTAATAAAAAGATGATGCGGAAAAATACGAAATAAAAAAAACATCATCACTAATAATATACATATGATTAAGTTATAAACTGTACAAATAATTTACAACTAAGTCTACAAATATTTAAACAAAAACAAGAAAGAAAGCAATAAAAGAGTTAATATATACGTACATACGCGACGCGCCCTAAAAAAACATCATGATTATCTAATCCTCCGATGGATCACTCTCGCATGAAAATGATCATCGTGAGATAGATATCCTAGATGTCTCGACACACGGCGATAACGGATCGCGCAGCCGATACGATGCTTATCTCACTAGGCTCGTGGTTTTCAAGACCCCAATAACGCCTAATGGATAAGGGTAACTCTAAGTGCGTAAAAAAGTGTCGTAGTCATGACAGCTCTTCATCAAAACGATGACGTAGGATCACAATCACACGTCCTACATACGTCACAGAGTCACGATCTCCTCGTAGATGCCAAGCCAGAGCACCTCCATGAAATACCAACTCTATGAATCCCAAAAATCCTGGCGTCGCCATCCCTCACAATCAATCCAGAGGATATGGATGATCGGATGGTTCTTGATCGTCAACCGATCGTCTGCTTCACGGTCTTCCTCCTCTTCGGGTACACGATCTCAAGGGGCTGTTCCTCTTCCTCAAGTCTTTACCGCGTAAAATAAATAAACAGAAAATACATATAACAAAGAGGTAAGACAACATAAAATCATCACAACATGGCCAATAAAAAGACGACAAACAATATACATACAGTTCATGCAATACATAAAGCTTTAACAATTATAATAACAGATTGAAGAAAATTTAGATATCATCACAATGTATCACATCACAAATAAAACTTCACAGATAAAACAAGAAAGATAAGAATAAACAGATAAGATATAATAACCAAATATAATAACAATAACCAGATAAAATAAACAAATAAAATACGTATAAACAATAAATAGATAAGATGGAAACAAATAGACATAGAGATAAATAATATGACAAAATCCTACTCCATGGAGCTAAAGAAAACACAAGTATCGAGAGAGGAATGATTCGCAAAACCTAATAGTACCACGGCTGCCCCCCACCAACTATCATGGCCGTTGTCACACGTTGCCTATAGCCCCACGACACAGAATCCATCAATCCAGCGTGGTGTAGTTCACGGTCTCACGTTGTGGCACTACAGCAAATGTACTACTAGATTTCACAAATCTCGATTAAATATAGTGTACGTCCGAGTACCATAGTGTGCTATCGGTTTACCACGGCCCAAATGGAGCGACCAACCGTCCACATGTGGGATCCCGTACACTAAAGCCTCCAAGTTCATTAGAACAATGAACCACACTATGTTTATCGCATCGACAACACGATGTGATTCGCCTCACAACAAATCCACCAAATACATGGCACACATAACAGATAGATGGAAAGCCTGTACGGGTTCACATTTTCCCGACAAAGAATAATTCTCAAAACTCAGACGGTTCACATTTTCCCGACAAGAAATAGATTTTCAAAAGCCTCGACGGGTTCACATTTTCCCGACAAAGATATAGATTTTCAAAAGCCTCGTACGGTTCACTTTTTCCCGACAAAGATAAAATAAATATAGTAACGGTCAATCGCGTAGAAATTTTATCGCATTTTCATAATTCCGTCGTTTTTACAAACGTTTAAAAATCGGTAAAGATATTTTTCTGTTTTTAAAATCGCGTAGCATTTTTAATACGTTTTCAATCGCGTAGGATTTTTAAATCATTTTCTTATTCGAATGCCCTTAAAATTACTGTTTAAACAGATAGAAATAGTACTTAGTACATTTAAACTACGTAGAATAATTTTTCATACCGCATACTGTCATTAGGATATTTTTACTATCTTATAGGTTCATTTTTACTAAAAATTGACAAAGATTTTGTTTATAAACTTATAATAATGGTTTTCTAAATTTTCCATAAAATTTTCTATTTACCTAATTTTTAACCATATCATTTAATTCTTTTTGAAATCTCTAACATGCTTCAAAACTTAAAGTGAGCTATATGTTAGAAAATTTCTCAAAATTTCTGTATTTTACTTCCTAATGATAAAATCACTAGTTTTAATCCTTTAAGCTTAATTCTACTCAACTTTGTTTCTTCAAAAATCATTATAGAAAATTTCTTCTTAACTTGTATTGTCTCTTTTTGATTGAAAAAGGTTTGGAATCAAGTTTTAGAAATCATAATTACCTATAGTGGCATGTTGGCCGAATTTTGTAAAACTCTTTCATTTGATTTCTAAATCATGTCAAAGGTATTATCTTATCTAAGTTCATTAAATCATGTTATAAAGTAAAGATTTTGAATCAAATAAACCCTTTAGGCATGTTGGCCCAAATTTACTAAATCTTTACCATTTGATTTCTAAATTCCTTTTCTTTGATCAAAACAATTTGAAACCTTCTTATTTCTCCTAATTAATTAAGTTGCACTTTAGGAAAAATGAAGAGAACATTTTGGTCCTCACACTTTGTCATTGCCGTGAGCTAGGGAATGTGTTCTTTGGAACACTCATGCAAACTTACACATGTTATTCACATCTTAAACCTTATCATACAATTCTAACACATGCATTTATATTTCTAACACATGCAAAATATTTCTAACATATAAAACCTAAATTAAAGCTTATAGACATACCATCAAAAGCTAATAAACATGCAAAATTATTACAATCACCAAACAAGAAAGCTACTAACATACAACACTTAAGCTACTAGCAACCACAAAAATTAACAAATACACATCAATAAACACACCACAACCGAATCCTTATGGATTCTACAAACAATCCATCTTCTTACCACCATCAAGGGATGATAAGAATTGTCTTCCTCTTACCTTAAATGAAGACAAAAAGCTTGCTTTCACACCTCCTATGGTTCGGTTTTCACTCCACCAAATACCTAAAAATCTCAAATAAAATCTACATGTTATTAACCATGAAAAAGAAGCTAAACCATGGAGAAATCATGGTTTAGAACTTTGAAAAGAAGAGAGAAAAGAAAAATATGATATTTCACCTTCTAGGTCAAATCTACAAGGTTGATTTCCAAGCCCTTAATGGAAGATTTTGAAGAAACTTCCAACTAGAAAGGTTCTTAGAATGGTGTTTAGGTTAAGGAAACTTGGTTAGAAAAATTTTTGGATGGTTGGATGGTTAAGAAACAAGCTTGGCCGAATGGAAGGAGAAAAAGAACAACAATGGTGGCTAGGGTTCTTGATGAGAGAGAAGAGAGAAAAGTGATGAAGGAGAAAGTGATTTTTGTCTCCTAAGGCCTCTTGGCCGTAGCACTCAAGTGGTGTGCAAGGTGGGCACCTTGCTTGGCTTCATCCAAACCATTGGATGCATGAAGGCTAGGATTAAGTCTTGGTGAACAAGCTTGATTTCCATTGGTTGGCTCATGGTGACTCACATGCCGAGTCACACAAAGTGTATTTAATTTTCTCATAGTCACGAGTCAGTCACTGTTGCGAAAGTTCTACCGCTACGGTGATTAATTAAGCTACCGATCTAACCGTTTCAATTGTGGGTCCCGCAAAATATTTTCGGTCCACTCATCACTAAATTATATCGACTAATAAAATAATATTATAATAATATAAAATTATTTTATTTGACAAATTAAATCCTAAAAATTAAAAGATTATTTTTAGTCTCATTCAGAATCTAAGTTAAGTAAGATCCCCCAATTCTAAATAATAAAATAAGATTTTCCCCGGCCCGAAAAATATTATTTTCCCGCCTCGAGCAAATCACACAAAAAGTCCATATAAAATCACAGACAAGATTTTCGTGCATTAAATCAAGAAGAAAACAATTAAAAACAAAGAAAAACAATAAAAACAAGACGTTCGGGACGTAACGGTCATTTTTCCATTTTTTCCCACAACGTAGGTAATCATCCAAAACATTCAAATAAAATATCCAAAAGATTATATAGTCAGTATATCTTTCTTAAAAATTAATACAAGAGTTCGTAAAAAAATTTTATTTTACCGTCTCGAAATAAACTACGTAAAACGATCAAATAAAATTTGAGCCAAGATTATCGTAATTGTTTTCATACGTAAATCGAGAACGTAAAAATAGGGACACAAATGGCGGTCATTCATACAAAAGCATGAAAAACAAAGAACAAGACATTCGAATATTTTCTAAAAATTGGGGCGTTACAACTCTCCCCAAACAAATAAAAATTTCGTCCTCGAAATTCGATGTTCATCCGAACAAATGAGGATACTGATCCTTCATTTTATCTTCCAACTCCCAGGTAGCCTCACCCGTCACATCATTCCATATGACTTTCACTAACTCGATCATCTTCCCTCGAAGTTGCTTTACCTTTCTCGTCTCTATCCTGACAGGTAAAATTTCGTAAGTCAAATTCTCCTTTAACTGCACGTCATCTGGCTGTATAACATGTGTCGGATCTGGTATATACTTCCGTAACTGAGACACATGAAACACGTCGTGCAAATTGGATAGAAAAGGCGGCAAAGCAATCTGATATGCTACAGGACCTATACGTCGGATAATCTGATATGGTCCAATGAATTTAGGAGTAAGCTTCTTCGACTTAATCACTCTTCCGACACCAGTCGTAGGAGTAACTCTTAAAAACACATGCTCACCCTCCTTAAACTCAAGAGATCGTCTTCGTTTGTCCGCATAACTCTTTTTTCTGCTTTGCGCCGTCTTCATCTTCTCTTGTATCATCTTGACTTTATCCGTAGTCTGTTGTACAAGTTCCGGTCCAACAGCCATACTCTCCCCATCTTGATACCAACATAGCGGCGTTCGACATCGTCTTCCATACAATGCTTCATAAGGTGCCATTCCGATGCTTGCGTGAAAACTATTGTTGTAGGTGAATTCTATCAAAGATAAAAATTCATCCCAACTTCCTCGCTGTTCTAAAACACAAGCCCGCAACAAATCCTCCAAGGACTGTATAGTTCTCTCTCGTCTGACCATCTGTCTCATGGATGATAGGCTGAACTTAATCGTAACTTGGTTCCCATAGCTTCTTGCAGACCTCGCCAAAATCTTAACGTAAACCTCGGATCTCTGTCAGAAACTATACATGTAGGCACTCCATGTAATCTAACAATCTCGCTGATGTACAACTGGGTTAATTTTTCCAATGAATATTTAATATTGATTGGTAAGAAATGAGCCGATTTCGTAAGTCTATCAACTATAACCCATATTGCATCATGACCTCTCCTTGTCTTTGGCAAACCAAGAACGAAATCCATAGAAATGCTTGTCCCATTTCCATTCTCGGAATCGATAATGGTTGCAACATCCCACTGGTCTTTGGTGTTCAACTTTCGACTTTTGACAAACTAGGCAAGTTGACACGCATCTAACCACATCACCCTTCATTCCATGCCACCGAATAACTTCTTCAAGTCTTGGTACATCTTTGTTATGCCCGGATGCATACTTAATAGACTAGTATGGGCATGTTCCACAATATATTGCCTCGGCTCTCGGTCCACGAGGAATACGATTCTACCCCGAAACCTTAGAATTCCATCAGTTCCTTCTTTGAACTCTCCGCCTCATTTTGCTTCATTTGCTCCCTTATTCCTTGTAAAAATTTATCGGCATTTTGCTTTTCCCTTATGTCTTCCATCAGCTCGCTTGAGATAGTAACCATATTCATACAGATCTTTCCCGGTTTCAACTCAACAAATGACCACTCATCTCTAAATTGTTCAATGAGCTCCTTTTCTTTGATCATCAGCGCAGAAACACTGATAATCTTTCTACTCAAGGCATCGGCCATGATGTTCGCCTTACCAGGGTGGTACAAAAGTTGAAAATCGTAGTCGTTCAGAAATTCTAACCATCTTCGCTGCCTCATATTCAGCTCCTTCTGGTCGTACAAGTACTTCAAACTCTTGTGATCACTGAAGATGTTGAACGTTGCTCCATAGAGAAAATGTCTCCATATCTTCAGAGCAAAAACTACCGCAGCCAATTCCAAATCATGCGTAGGATAATTCTTCTCATGAACCTTCAATTGTCGAGAAGCATATGCCACCACGTTCCGATCTTGCATCAACACGCATCCTAGTCCTTGATAAGAAGCGTCACAATACACATCGAAAGATTTCGTCGAATCTGGTAGGATCAACACCGGTGCAGTTGTTAACCTCTTCTTCAACTCTTGAAAACGGCTTCACGCTCTTTCGTCCATTCAAAAGCTTGACTTTTCCTCGTCGATTGTGTAAGTGGTCCAAAGAATCTTGGAAAAACCTTCGATAAATCTTCGATAATAACCAAAGAAGTCCAACAAAACTTCGAACTTCATTCTTGTCTTGGTCTTTCCCATCAGTAAAACAGCTTTCTACTTTTGATGGGTCCACCGCAATACCTTCTTTAGAAATTACGTGACCAAGAAATTGGACTTCTTCCAACCAGAATTCACACTTAGCCAATTTCGCATACAACTGCTTCTCCCTCAAAATCTGAAGAACAACTTTTAGATGTTCAGATGCTCTTCCTTCGATCTAGAATAGATCAGAATGTCATCGATAAAGACAACGACAAATCTGTCTGGATACGGATGAAATATCCTGTTCATATAATCCATAAATATGGCAGGAGCATTCGTCACCCCGAATGGCATTACTTGATACTCATAATGTCCATAACGAGTTCGAAAAGCAGTTTTCGGCACGTCTTCCCCTCTTACACGAATCTGGTGATAACCCGATCGCAGATCTATCTTGGAAAATATCACAGCTCCCCTCAATTGATCCATCAAATCGTCGATTCTTGGAAGCGGATATTTATTCTTGATAGTCACCTTGTTCAACTGCCGATAGTCCACACAAAGTCGTGACGTTCCATCCTTCTTCTTGACCAAAAGCACAGGCGCACCCCATGGGGAAACGCTAGGTCGTACAAATTCTTTCTCCAACAGTTCCACCAATTGCTTTTTCAGCTCCTCCAACTCTACTGGCGACATACGGTACAGTGCAATTGAGATAGGACCTGTTCCCGGTACTAAATCAATTGAGAACTCGATCTCCCGCTCGGGCGGTAAACCAGTACATCTTCAGGAAAAACATCCTAAAATCGTTGACAACGGGAATAGTATTCACATCCTTCTCATTCTTAACTTCTAGAGAAGACAATACCGGATATGCTGCGCTCCATCTCTCAACAAAGACTTGACCTTAACAGCGCTTAAGAATCCAGATTCTTCTTCCTTAGGAAAAACTATAGTTTTCTTTGCACAATCTATAAGGATATGGTTAGAACATAACCAGTCCATCCCTAAGATTACATCTATCTCAATAAGAGGCAAACAAATCAAATTGACCAAAAACAAACGGCCCTTCACAACAATAGGACAATCCAAACAGATCTTAGAAGTAACTACGGTTTAGCGGTTGGCGTAGATACACTCAACTTAACATTCAGAGAAGACACAGGCAACTTCAGTCTTTCCACACAATCATAGGCAATAAACGAGTGTGTAGCACCCGAGTCATACAATACAGTCAGAAGGTTACCTCCAATGTCACCTTCTCCTTGAATAAGGTCATCAGATTGAGAAACTTCAGATCCCATCATTGTATACACTCGCCCTCCAGATCTCGGTTGAGTATTTCCAGATTTTTGCTGATTAGTTCTAACATGACGAACAACAGGTTTCTTCTCTGGTCGAGTACAATCCTTCAACATATGTCCAGGCTGTCCACAGTTAAAACAGACAGTTCCCTTGATTGTACAATCTGGAGATAGATGGCCCTTCTTACCGCACTTAAAACACGTCGGTGTAAACACCACTCTCTGTCCTGCTCCACCACTAGGTACACTCCCTCCAACTGGCGGTCGCTGAGTCTGACTTCCTTGTGGTCTAGCATACGGCTTACGCAGAAACCGATTTGTATTGCTACCTCCACCTCTTTGAAACCTTGTCGGCCCAAAGTTCCGACTCCTCTGATCTCGCGACGGTTCAAGCTCCTCAAGCCGTGCACATGCGTCTACCAAAGTATGAAAATGATTCATCCTCAGAGATATCACTCCCCGCTTCAATTCTACTCTCAATCCAGACTCAAACTTCCGACATTTCCATACCTCATCTTGTCGATTTTGAGCATAATCTGAAAATTGAGACAAACTTTCAAATTTTGTAGCATACTCATTCACTGTCATGTTTCCCTGTCGCAACCCAAGAAATTCCATCTCCTTGGCATGCCTAGCACTTGCAGGAAAATACTTATCTAGAAAAGTATTAGAAAACACTTCCCAGGTGATCTCAGTCCCTTCAGCTTGCAACACTCGGCGGACTCCTCTCCACCAATGTTCTGCATCTCCTCTCAGCATGAAAACAGCATAAGTTACTTTCTTTTCATCTGTACATCTCATCCCCTCAAAGATTCTTTCTAAATCTTGCATCCACTGACTCGCTTTCTCCGGATCCACCTCGCCTCTAAATTGTGGCGGATTATGGCGCCTAAATTCGATAAATTTAGGGCATCACCGTAGCAGCATCTTCTTTGTTGAGTGCTCTCAAATTTTGTTTGAGTAATCACTTCACCATCTCCGCCGCATAGCTTCAAGCGAAACCAACATCGGGTCCTCATCACGATTTACGTTAGCACGTCCTCTACCTCTACCACCATCTTCTTTCTTCAAACATAACAAAACAAAGTTAGATGCATCCTTCTAGATATTTCCAAAAGGATATAAATCACAAAGATCACAGAGAATCACACAAAGACAAACAAAAACGGACCCAACCACAACCCCAAAAGACTCTAACTTGGGCTCGATACCAACTAATGCAACACCCTTTGGAGGATGTCACACATAAAAGAAAATAAAATAAATAGAAATAAAATCTACCCAAGTTGTGAAATATTTGTTAAATATTATTATGGGTTGTAAAATAATTCCTGATAGACAGAAATATGTAATAAAAAGATGATGCGGAAAAATACGAAATAAAAAAAACATCATCACTAATAATATACATATGATTAAGTTATAAACTGTACAAATAATTTACAACTAAGTCTACAAATATTTAAACAAAAACAAGAAAGAAAGCAATAAAAGAGTTAATATATACGGACATACTGTTGACGCACTAAAAAAAAACATCATGATTATCTAATCCTCTGATGGATCACTCTCAGTATGAAAATGATCATCAGGAGATAGATATCCTAGATGTCCCGACACACGGTGATAACGGGATCGCGCAGTCGATACGATGCTTATCTCACTAGGCTCAGGGTTTTCAGCACCCCAATAACGCCTAATGGATAAGGGTAACTCTAAGTGCAGAAAAAGTGTCGTAGTCATGACAGGCTCTTCATCAAAACGATGACGTAGGATCACAGTCACACGTCCTGCATACGTCACAGAGTCACGATCTCCTCGTAGATGCCAAGCCAGAGCACCTCCATGAAATACCAACTCTATGAATCCCAAAAATCCTGGCGTCGCCATCCCTCACAATCAATCCAGAGGATATGGATGATCGGATGGTTCTTGATCGTCAAACTGATCGTCTGCTTGCCGGTCTTCCTCCTCTTCAGGGTACACGATCTCAAGGGGCTGTTCCTCTTCCTCGAAGTCTTTACCGCGTAAAATAAATAAACAGAAAATACATATAACAAAGAGGTAAGACAACATAAAATCATCACAACATGGCCAATAAAAAGACGACAAACAATATACATACAGTTCATGCAATACATAAAGCTTTAACAATTATAACAACAGATTGAAGAAAATTTAGATATCATCACAATGTATCACATCACAAATAAAACTTCACGGATAAAACAAGAAAGATAAGAATAAACAGATAAGATATAATAACCAAATATAATAACAATAACCGGATAAAATAAACAAATAAAATACGGATAAACAATAAATAGATAAGATGGAAACAAATAGACATAGAGATAAATAATATGACAAAATCCTACTCCATGGAGCTAAAGAAAAACACAAGTATCGAGAGAGAGAATGATTCGCAAAACCTAATAGTACCACGGCTGCCCCACCAACTATTGCGCTGTCACACGTTGCGTCTATAGCCCCACGACACGAGAATCCATCAATCCGGGCGTGGTGTAGTTCACGGTCTCACGTTGTGGCACTACGAGGCAAATGTACTACTAGATTTCACAAATCTCGATTAAATATAGTGTACGTTGAGTACCATAGTGTGCTATCGGTTTACCACGGCCCAATGGAGCGACCAAACCGTCCACATGTGGGATCCCGTACACTAAAGCCTCCAAGTTCATTAGAACAATGAACCACACTATGTTTATCGCATCGACAACACGATGTGATTCGTCTCGTCAACAAATCCACCAAATACATGGCACACATAACGTATAGATGGAAAGCACATGCGGGTTCACATTTTCCCGACAAAGAAATAATTCTCAAAAACACATGCGGGTTCACATTTTCCCGACAAGAAATAGATTTTCAAAAGCACATGCGGGTTCACATTTTCCCGACAAAGATATAGATTTTCAAAAGCACATGTACGGGTTCACTTTTTCCCGACAAAGATAAAATAAATATAGTAACGGTCAATCGCGTAGAAATTTTATCGCATTTTCATAATTCCGTCGTTTTTACAAACGTTTAAAAATCGGGTAAAGATATTTTTCTGTTTTTAAAATCGCGTAGCATTTTTAATACGTTTTCTCAATCGCGTAGGATTTTTAAATCATTTTCTTATTCGAATGCCCTTAAAATTACTTGTTTAAACAGATAGAAATAGTACTTAGTACATTTAAACTACGTAGAATAATTTTTCATACCGCATACTGTCATTAGGATATTTTTACTATCTTATAGGTTCATTTTTACTAAAAATTGACAGCATTTTGTTTATAAACTTATAATAATGGTTTTCTAAATTTTCCATAAAATTTTCTATTTACCTAATTTTTAACCATATCATTTAATTCTTTTTGAAATCTCTAACATGCTTCAAAACTTAAAGTGAGCTATATGTTAGAAAATTTCTCAAAATTTCTGTATTTTACTTCCTAATGATAAAATCACTAGTTTTAATCCTTTAAGCTTAATTCTACTCAACTTGTTTCTTCAAAAATCATTATAGAAAATTTCTTCTTAACTTGTATTGTCTCTTTTTGATTGAAAAAGGTTTGGAATCAAGTTTTAGAAATCATAATTACCTATAGTGGCATGTTGGCGAATTTTGTAAAACTCTTTCATTTGATTTCTAAATCATGTCAAAGGTATTATCTTATCTAAGTTCATTAAATCATGTTATAAAGTAAAGATTTTGAATCAAATAAACCCTTTAGGCATGTTGGCCCAAATTTACTAAATCTTTACCATTTGATTTCTAAATTCCTTTTCTTTGATCAAAACAATTTGAAACCTTCTTATTTCTCCTAATTAATTAAGTTGCACTTTAGGAAAAATGAAGAGAACATTTTGGTCCTCACACTTTGTCATTGCCGTGAGCTAGGGAATGTGTTCTTTGGAACACTCATGCAAACTTACACATGTTATTCACATCTTAAACCTTATCATACAATTCTAACACATGCATTTATATTTCTAACACATGCAAAATATTTCTAACATATAAAACCTAAATTAAAGCTTATAGACATACCATCAAAAGCTAATAAACATGCAAAATTATTACAATCACCAAACAAGAAAGCTACTAACATACAACACTTAAGCTACTAGCAACCACAAAAATTAACAAATACACATCAATAAACACACCACAACCGAATCCTTATGGATTCTACAAACAATCCATCTTCTTACCATCATCAAGGGATGATAAGAATTGTCTTCCTCTTACCTTAAATGAAGACAAAAAGCTTGCTTTCACACCTCCTATGGTTCGGTTTTCACTCCACCAAATACCTAAAAATCTCAAATAAAATCTACATGTTATTAACCATGAAAAAGAAGCTAAACCATGGAGAAATCATGGTTTAGAACTTTGAAAAAGAAGAGAGAAAAGAAAAATATGATATTTCACCTTCTAGGTCAAATCTACAAGGTTGATTTCCAAGCCCTTAATGGAAGATTTTGAAGAAACTTCCAACTAGAAAGGTTCTTAGAATGGTGTTTAGGTTAAGGAAACTTGGTTAGAAAAATTTTTGGATGGTTGGATGGTTAAGAAACAAGCTTGGCCGAATGGAAGGAGAAAAAGAACAACAATGGTGGCTAGGGTTCTTGATGAGAGAGAAGAGAGAAAAGTGATGAAGGAGAAATGTGATTTTGGTCTTCAAAGGCCTCTTGGCCGTAGCACTCAAGTGGTGTGCAAGGTGGGCACCTTGCTTGGCTTCATCCAAACCATTGGATGCATGAAAGGCTAGGATTAAGTCTTGGTGAACAAGCTTGATTTCCATTGGTTGGCTCATGGTGACTCACATGCTGAGTCACACAGTGTATTTAATTTTCTCAGTCGAGTCGACTGTTTCTGAAAGTTCTACGCTACGGTGATTAATTAAGCTACCGATCTAACCGTTTTACGCTAATTGTGGGTCCCGCAAAATATTTTCGGGTCCACTTGTCACTAAATTATACTTGACTAATAAAATAATATTATAATAATATAAAATTATTTTATTTGACATTAAATCCTAAAAATTAAAAGATTATTTTTAGTCTCATTCAAAATCGGGTTAAGTAAGATCCCCCAATTCTAAATAATAAAATAAGATTTTCCCGGCCCGGAAAATATTATTTTCCTGCCTCGGAGCAAATCACACAAAAAGTCCATATAAAATCACAGACAGTATTTTCAGGCATTAAATCAAGAAGAAAACAATTAAAAACAGCAAAAACAGCAAAAACAGTACGTTCGGGACGTAACGGTCATTTTTCCATTTTTTCCCACAACGTAGGTAATCATCCAAAACATTCAAATAAAATATCCAGCAGTATTATATAGCTGTATATCTTTCAGAAAAATTAATACAGTAGCTCAGAAAAATTTTTATTTTACCGTCTCGAAATAAACTACGTAAAACGATCAAATAAAATTTGAGCCAGTATTATCGTAATTGTTTTCATACAGAAATCGAGAACGAGAAAAATAGGGACACAGCGGTCATTCATACAAAAGCATGAAAAACGACAAACAAGACATTCGAATATTTTCTAAAAATTGGGGCGTTACAACTCTCCCCAACAAATAAAAATTTCGTCCTCGAAATTCGATGTTCATCCGAACAAATGAGGATACTGATCCTTCATTTTATCTTCCAACTCCCAGGTAGCCTCACCCGTCACATCATTCCATATGACTTTCACTAACTCGATCATCTTCCCTCGAAGCTGCTTTACCTTTCTGTCCTCTATCCTGACAGGTAAAATTTCGTAAGTCAAATTCTCCTTTAACTGCACGTCATCTGGCTGTATAACATGTGTCGGATCTGGTATATACTTCCGTAACTGAGACACATGAAACACGTCGTGCAAATTGGATAGAAAAGGCGGCAAAGCAATCTGATATGCTACAGGACCTATACGTCGGATAATCTGATATGGTCCAATGAATTTAGGAGTAAGCTTCTTCGACTTAATCACTCTTCCGACACCAGTCGTAGGAGTAACTCTTAAAAACACATGCTCACCCTCCTTAAACTCAAGAGATCGTCTTCGTTTGTCCGCATAACTCTTTTTTCTGCTTTGCGCCGTCTTCATCTTCTCTTGTATCATCTTGACTTTATCCGTAGTCTGTTGTACAAGTTCCGGTCCAACAGCCATACTCTCCCCATCTTGATACCAACATAGCGGCGTTCGACATCGTCTTCCATACAATGCTTCATAAGGTGCCATTCCGATGCTTGCGTGAAAACTATTGTTGTAGGTGAATTCTATCAAAGATAAAAATTCATCCCAACTTCCTCGCTGTTCTAAAACACAAGCCCGCAACAAATCCTCCAAGGACTGTATAGTTCTCTCTGTCTGACCATCTGTCTGCGGATGATAGGCTGAACTTAATCGTAACTTGGTTCCCATAGCTTCTTGCAGACCTCGCCAAAATCTTGACGTAAACCTCGGATCTCTGTCAGAAACTATACATGTAGGCACTCCATGTAATCTGACAATCTCGCTGATGTACAACTGGGTTAATTTTTCCAATGAATATTTAATATTGATTGGTAAGAAATGAGCTGATTTCGTAAGTCTATCAACTATAACCCATATTGCATCATGACCTCTCCTTGTCTTTGGCAAACCAGTAACGAAATCCATAGAAATGCTGTCCCATTTCCATTCTGGAATCGATAATGGTTGCAACATCCCAGCTGGTCTTTGGTGTTCAACTTTCGACTTTTGACAAACTAGGCAAGTTGACACGCATCTAACCACATCACCCTTCATTCCATGCCACCAGAATAACTTCTTCAAGTCTTGGTACATCTTTGTTATGCCTGGATGCATACTTAATAGACTAGTATGGGCATGTTCCACAATATATTGCCTCAGCTCTCGGTCACGAGGAATACAGATTCTACCCCGAAACCTTAGAATTCCATCAGTTCCTTCTTTGAACTCTACTGCCTCATTTTGCTTCATTTGCTCCCTTATTCCTTGTAAAAATTTATCGGCATTTTGCTTTTCCCTTATGTCTTCCATCAGCTCGCTTGAGATAGTAACCATATTCATACAGATCTTTCCCGGTTTCAACTCAACAAATGACCACTCATCTCTAAATTGTTCAATGAGCTCCTTTTCTTTGATCATCAGCGCAGAAACACTGATAATCTTTCTACTCAAGGCATCGGCCATGATGTTCGCCTTACCAGGGTGGTACAAAAGTTGAAAATCGTAGTCGTTCAGAAATTCTAACCATCTTCGCTGCCTCATATTCAGCTCCTTCACAGTCGTACAAGTACTTCAAACTCTTGTGATCACTGAAGATGTTGAACGTTGCTCCATAGAGAAAATGTCTCCATATCTTCAGAGCAAAAACTACCGCAGCCAATTCCAAATCATGCGTAGGATAATTCTTCTCATGAACCTTCAATTGTCGAGAAGCATATGCCACCACGTTCCGATCTTGCATCAACACGCATCCTAGTCCTTGATAAGAAGCGTCACAATACACATCGAAAGATTTCGTCGAATCTGGTAGGATCAACACCGGTGCAGTTGTTAACCTCTTCTTCAACTCTTGAAAACTGGCTTCACGCTCTTTCGTCCATTCAAAAGCTTGACTTTTCCTCGTCAGTTGTGTAAGTGGTCCAGCAATCTTGGAAAAACCTTCGATAAATCTTCGATAATAACCAGCAAGTCCAACAAAACTTCGAACTTCTGTTACTGTCTTAGGTCTTTCCCACCGTAAAAAACGGTTTCTACTTTTGATGGGTCCACCGCAATACCTTCTTTAGAAATTACGTGACCAAGAAATTGGACTTCTTCCAACCAGAATTCACACTTAGCCAATTTCGCATACAACTGCTTCTCCCTCAAAATCTGAAGAACAACTTTTAGATGTTCAGCATGCTCTTCCTTCGATCTAGAATAGATCAGAATGTCATCGATAAAGACAACGACAAATCTGTCTGGATACGGATGAAATATCCTGTTCATATAATCCATAAATATGGCAGGAGCATTCGTCACCCCGAATGGCATTACTTGATACTCATAATGTCCATAACGAGTTCGAAAAGCAGTTTTCGGCACGTCTTCCCCTCTTACACGAATCTGGTGATAACCCGATCGCAGATCTATCTTGGAAAATATCACAGCTCCCCTCAATTGATCCATCAAATCGTCGATTCTTGGAAGCGGATATTTATTCTTGATAGTCACCTTGTTCAACTGCCGATAGTCCACACAAAGTCGTGACGTTCCATCCTTCTTCTTGACCAAAAGCACAGGCGCACCCCATGGGGAAACGCTAGGTCGTACAAATTCTTTCTCCAACAGTTCCACCAATTGCTTTTTCAGCTCCTCCAACTCTACTGGCGACATACGGTATGGGTGCAATTGAGATAGGACCTGTTCCCGTACTAAATCAATTGAGAACTCGATCTCCCGCTCGGGCGGTAAACCGGTACATCTTCGGGAAAAACATCCTAAAAATCGTTGACAACAGGAATAGTATTCACATCCTTCTCATTCTTAACTTCTAGAGAAGACAATACCAGATATGCCTGCGCTCCATCTCTCAACAAAGACTTGACCTTAACAGCAGTTAAGAATCCAGACTCTTCTTCCTTAGGAAAAACTATAGTTTTCTTTGCACAATCTATAAGGATATGGTTAGAACATAACCAGTCCATCCCTAAGATTACATCTATCTCAATAAGAGGCAAACAAATCAAATTGACCAAAAACAAACGGCCCTTCACAACAATAGGACAATCCAAACAGATCTTAGAAGTAACTACAGGTTTAGCAGTTGGCGTAGATACACTCAACTTAACATTCAGAGAAGACACAAGCAACTTCAGTCTTTCCACACAATCATAGGCAATAAACGAGTGTGTAGCACCCGAGTCATACAATACAGTCAGAAGGTTACCTCCAATGTCACCTTCTCCTTGAATAAGGTCATCAGATTGAGAAACTTCAGATCCCATCATTGTATACACTCGCCCTCCAGATCTCGGTTGAGTATTTCCAGATTTTTGCTGATTAGTTCTAACATGACGAACAGCAGGTTTCTTCTCTGGTCGAGTACAATCCTTCGACATATGTCCAGGCTGTCCACAGTTAAAACAGACAGTTCCCTTGATTGTACAATCTGGAGATAGATGGCCCTTCTTACCGCACTTAAAACACGTCGGTGTAAACACCACTCTCTGTCCTGCTCCACCACTAGGTACACTCCCTCCAACTGGCGGTCGGCCGAGTCGACTTCCTTGTGGTCTAGCATACGACTTACGCAGAAACCGATTTGTATTGCTACCTCCACCTCTTTGAAACCTTGTCGGCCCAAAGTTCCGACTCCTCGATCTCGCGACGGTTCAAGCTCCTCAAGCCGTGCACATGCGTCTACCAAAGTATGAAAATGATTCATCCTCGGGATATCACTCCCGCTTCAATTCTACTCTCAATCCGGACTCAAACTTCCGACATTTCCATACCTCATCTTGTCGATTTTGAGCATAATCTGAAAATTGAGACAAACTTTCAAATTTTGTAGCATACTCATTCACGGTCATGTTTCCCTGTCGCAACCCAAGAAATTCCATCTCCTTGGCATGCCTAGCACTTGCAGGAAAATACTTATCTAGAAAAGTATTAGAAAACACTTCCCATGTGATCTCAGTCCCTTCACTTGCAACACTCGGCGGACTCCTCTCCACCAATGTTCTGCATCTCCTCTCAGCATGAAAACAGCATAAGTTACTTTCTTTTCATCTGTACATCTCATCCCCTCAAAGATTCTTTCTAAATCTTGCATCCACTGACTCGCTTTCTCCGGATCCACCTCGCCTCTAAATTGTGGCGGATTATGGCGCCTAAATTCGATAAATTTAGGGCATCACCGTAGCATCTTCTTGTTGAGTCGCTTCTCTCAAATTTTGCTGAGTAATCACTTCAGCCATCTGCCGCATAGCTTCAGCAGCAACCAACATCGGGTCCTCATCACGATTTACGTTAGCACGTCCTCTACCTCTACCAGCCATCTTCTTTCTTCAAACATAACAAAACAAAGTTAGATGCATCCTTCTAGATATTTCCAAAAGGATATAAATCACAAAGATCACAGAGAATCACACAGCACAAACAAAAACAGACCCAACCACAACCCCAAAAGACTCTAACTTGGGCTCTGATACCAACTAATGCAACACCCCTTTGGAGGATGTCACACATAAAAGAAAATAAAATAAATAGAAATAAAATCTACCCAAGTTGTGAAATATTTGTTAAATATTATTATGGGTTGTAAAATAATTCCTGATAGACAGAAATATGTAATAAAAAGATGATGCGGAAAAATACGAAATAAAAAAAACATCATCACTAATAATATACATATGATTAAGTTATAAACTGTACAAATAATTTACAACTAAGTCTACAAATATTTAAACAAAAACAGTAAAGAAAGCAATAAAAGAGTTAATATATACAGACATACGCTGACGCGCCCAAAAAAAAACATCATGATTATCTAATCCTCTGATGGATCACTCTCAGTATGAAAATGATCATCAGGAGATAGATATCCTAGATGTCCCGACACACGGTGATAACGGGATCGCGCAGTCGATACGATGCTTATCTCACTAGGCTCAGGGTTTTCAGCACCCCAATAACGCCTAATGGATAAGGGTAACTCTAAGTGCAGAAAAAGTGTCGTAGTCATGACAGGCTCTTCATCAAAACGATGACGTAGGATCACAGTCACACGTCCTACATACGTCACAGAGTCACGATCTCCTCGTAGATGCCAAGCCAGAGCACCTCCATGAAATACCAACTCTATGAATCCCAAAAATCTTGGCGTCGCCATCCCTCACAATCAATCCAGAGGATATGGATGATCGGATGGTTCTTGATCGTCAAACTGATCGTCTGCTTGCCGGTCTTCCTCCTCTTCAGGGTACACGATCTCAAGGGGCTGTTCCTCTTCCTCGAAGTCTTTACCGCGTAAAATAAATAAACAGAAAATACATATAACAAAGAGGTAAGACAACATAAAATCATCACAACATGGCCAATAAAAAGACGACAAACAATATACATACAGTTCATGCAATACATAAAGCTTTAACAATTATAACAACAGATTGAAGAAAATTTAGATATCATCACAATGTATCACATCACAAATAAAACTTCACAGATAAAACAAGAAAGATAAGAATAAACAGATAAGATATAATAACCAAATATAATAACAATAACCGGATAAAATAAACAAATAAAATACGGATAAACAATAAATAGATAAGATGGAAACAAATAGACATAGAGATAAATAATATGACAAAATCCTACTCCATGGAGCTAAAGAAAAACACAAGTATCGAGAGAGAATGATTCGCAAAACCTAATAGTACCACGGCTGCCCCACCAACTATTGCATTGCTGTCACACGTTGCGTCTATAGCCCCACGACACGAGAATCCATCAATCCAGGCGTGGTGTAGTTCACGGTCTCACGTTGTGGCACTACGAGGCAAATGTACTACTAGATTTCACAAATCTCGATTAAATATAGTGTACGTCGAGTACCATAGTGTGCTATCGGTTTACCACGGCCCGGCGGAGCGACCAAACCGTCCACATGTGGGATCCCGTACACTAAAGCCTCCAAGTTCATTAGAACAATGAACCACACTATGTTTATCGCATCGACAACACGATGTGATTCGTCTCGTCAACAAATCCACCAAATACATGGCACGCATAACAGATAGATGGAAAGCACATGCGGGTTCACATTTTCCCGACAAAGAAATAATTCTCAAAAACACATGCGGGTTCACATTTTCCCGACAAGAAATAGATTTTCAAAAGCCTCATGCGGGTTCACATTTTCCCGACAAAGATATAGATTTTCAAAAGCACATGCAGGTTCACTTTTTCCCGACAAAGATAAAATAAATATAGTAACGGTCAATCGCGTAGAAATTTTATCGCATTTTCATAATTCCGTCGTTTTTACAAACGTTTAAAAATCGGGTAAAGATATTTTTCTGTTTTTAAAATCGCGTAGCATTTTTAATACGTTTTCTCAATCGCGTAGGATTTTTAAATCATTTTCTTATTCGAATGCCCTTAAAATTACTTGTTTAAACAGATAGAAATAGTACTTAGTACATTTAAACTACGTAGAATAATTTTTCATACCGCATAATTGTCATTAGGATATTTTTACTATCTTATAGGTTCATTTTTACTAAAAATTGACAGCATTTTGTTTATAAACTTATAATAATGGTTTTCTAAATTTTCCATAAAATTTTCTATTTACCTAATTTTTAACCATATCATTTAATTCTTTTTGAAATCTCTAACATGCTTCAAAACTTAAAGTGAGCTATATGTTAGAAAATTTCTCAAAATTTCTGTATTTTACTTCCTAATGATAAAATCACTAGTTTTAATCCTTTAAGCTTAATTCTACTCAACTTGTTTCTTCAAAAATCATTATAGAAAATTTCTTCTTAACTTGTATTGTCTCTTTTGATTGAAAAAGGTTTGGAATCAAGTTTTAGAAATCATAATTACCTATAGTGGCATGTTGGCGAATTTTGTAAAACTCTTTCATTTGATTTCTAAATCATGTCAAAGGTATTATCTTATCTAAGTTCATTAAATCATGTTATAAAGTAAAGATTTTGAATCAAATAAACCCTTTAGGCATGTTGGCCCAAATTTACTAAATCTTTACCATTTGATTTCTAAATTCCTTTTCTTTGATCAAAACAATTTGAAACCTTCTTATTTCTCCTAATTAATTAAGTTGCACTTTAGGAAAAATGAAGAGAACATTTTGGTCCTCACACTTTGTCATTGCCGTGAGCTAGGGAATGTGTTCTTTGGAACACTCATGCAAACTTACACATGTTATTCACATCTTAAACCTTATCATACAATTCTAACACATGCATTTATATTTCTAACACATGCAAAATATTTCTAACATATAAAACCTAAATTAAAGCTTATAGACATACCATCAAAAGCTAATAAACATGCAAAATTATTACAATCACCAAACAAGAAAGCTACTAACATACAACACTTAAGCTACTAGCAACCACAAAAATTAACAAATACACATCAATAAACACACCACAACCGAATCCTTATGGATTCTACAAACAATCCATCTTCTTACCACCATCAAGGGATGATAAGAATTGTCTTCCTCTTACCTTAAATGAAGACAAAAAGCTTGCTTTCACACCTCCTATGGTTCGGTTTTCACTCCACCAAATACCTAAAAATCTCAAATAAAATCTACATGTTATTAACCATGAAAAAGAAGCTAAACCATGGAGAAATCATGGTTTAGAACTTTGAAAAAAGAAGAGAGAAAAGAAAAATATGATATTTCACCTTCTAGGTCAAATCTACAAGGTTGATTTCCAAGCCCTTAATGGAAGATTTTGAAGAAACTTCCAACTAGAAAGGTTCTTAGAATAGTGTTTAGGTTAAGGAAACTTGGTTAGAAAAATTTTTGGATGGTTGGATGGTTAAGAAACAAGCTTGGCCGAATGGAAGGAGAAAAAAGAACAACAATGGTGGCTAGGGTTCTTGATGAGAGAGAAGAGAGAAAAGTGATGAAGGAGAAATGTGATTTTGGTCTTCAAAGGCCTCTTGGCCGTAGCACTCAAGTGGTGTGCAAGGTGGGCACCTTGCTTGGCTTCATCCAAACCATTGGATGCATGAAAGGCTAGGATTAAGTCTTGGTGAGCAAGCTTGATTTCCATTGGTTGGCTCATGGTGACTCACATGCTGAGTCACACAGTGTATTTAATTTTCTGATGAGTCAGTCCTGTTCTGGAAAGTTCTACTGCTTACGGTGATTAATTAAGCTACCGATCTAACTGTTTCTGCTAATTGTGGGTCCCGCAAAATATTTCCTGGGTCCACTTGTCACTAAATTATACTTGACTAATAAAATAATATTATAATAATATAAAATTATTTTATTTGACATTAAATCCTAAAATTAAAAGATTATTTTTAGTCTCATTCGAGAATCGGGTTAAGTAAGATCCCCCAATTCTAAATAATAAAATAAGATTTTCCCCGGCCCGAAAAATATTATTTTCCTGCCTCGGAGCAAATCACACAAAAAGTCCATATAAAATCAAAGACAGTATTTTCAGGCCTTAAATCAAGAAGAAAACAATTAAAAACAGCAAAAACAGCGAAAATAATACGTTCGGGACGTAACGGTTATTTTTCCATTTTTTTCCCACAACGTAGGTAATCGTCCAAAACGTTCAAATAAAATATCCAGCAGTATTATATAGCTGTATATCTTTCAGAAAAATTAATATAGTAGCTCAGAAAAATTTTTATTTTACCGTCTCGAAATAAACTACGTAAAACGATCAAATAAAATTTGAGCCAGTATTATCGTAATTGTTTTCATACGAAATCGAGAAAAGAAAAATAGGGACACAGTGGTCATTCATACAAAAGCATGAAAAACAGCAAACAGTACATTCAGAATATTTTCTAAAAATTGGGGCGTTACACCTGCTGTCCTGGTTACTATCTTCACTATCTGATGCCATGCTAACTCGTATGGTTGGATGTTTCAAGTCTTAGCAACCGTGGGAGCAGATTCACATGTTTTTCAACTCTCATACTAGAGCTAAGGTTCGACAGTACAGATCTGAATTGAGAAATACAAAGAAAGGTTCAAAATCTATTAGTGAGTATCTTCTAAAAATTAAAACACTAGTTGATTCACTGATTTCTATTGGCAATCCTATTAGTGTTCAAAAACATATTGAAGTAGTTCTAGATGGCTTACCAGAAGAATTTGACTCCTTTGTCACCTCAGTCACCAGTAGATTAGATCCATATACATTAGGAGAAATTGAATCATTGTTGTTACTGCATGAAGCTCGGTTGGAAAAAGATCACAAGGATTTGATACCTGATGCACTTTCTGCAAATGTTGCTCACACCACTACAACATCAAAACCACAGAGTTCTGATTTTTCTGGATCACATCAATCACATTATGCTGCAAGTTCACAATTTCAGCAACCAGTTTCTACTCAATACCTACCTTCTTATCCTTCTTTTATTTCTTCACCACAAATTCCCTATGCCTCCTCCAGTCATCAATTTCGTCCTTCTTCAAGTTCCTATCCTGCATCCACACCTTCCTCATTTCAGCCAACTTGTGCTCCATTTCAAGCTCTTACTCAGGCTATGATTGCTGCACCTGATTTGTTAAACAACCCTGCATGGTTTCCTGATTCAAGTGCTACAAATCATGTAACACATGATCATCATAATTTTATGGAGAGGTCTTCTTTCCCTGGTACTGAGCAGATGTTAATGGGGAATGGTCAAGGTGTGCCATTTCAATATATTGGTTCTTCCTCTTTATATGATCAGTTCTCTCTTAAGCACTTACCTACCACCATTAAGTCTTCTTCTTCAGTTACTAATAATCAAATAAAGTTGCTACTATCTCTCTCTTCCTTCTTCTTCTTCTGTTGACTCTAACTACTTCTCCCTTTCCCTCCTCATCAATCAATCTTCATCATCATACTTCCACACAAACTTCATTTGCACTACAAAAAACTTGATGAATTTTCTCTCTGTTTACTCCTTACTACCTTACATAGGTTTATCTGTATTATGAATGAATTAATGGTTTATTATATCAGAAACTTCAAATTCCTCACCATTGCTCATTTAATCATTCATCACTTACCAAACATCCATGAAAATAGCACCAAAAGAAAAACAATTTCTAGTTTTTCTTGTTTTCATGTTTTCTCAAATATAAGCCATTAATTTTCTCTCTCTCTCTCTCTCTCTATAATTCTCTCGTCTTCCTCCTCTTTCCACTGTTCCACACAAAGTTCAATTGCCATAATTTTTGCCCCATTTCATTTTTATCTTGTTGTGTGTGAAACTTCATCTTACAATTCCAATTCTTGTGTGGAGGCCACTTCGTTTTCTCCCTTCAATGCATGCTCTCAAATGTATTTTATTCTGACACAAAAAAGAAATCCAAGAGTTTTGGTTCTTTTTTTTCCACTTCTTCTCTTTAAATTCGCTTTTTTATGCGTTGGCTTATCAGGACAGAGATGTGCACTGATAAGTCAAGTAGATGGATGTAAATGAATAGATACCACCCATTATAAGGGGTTACTTAAATAATCCACTAAGCAGACCACATTAAGACAAAAGCAACCACATCAAATTATACGTGTATGTTAGTTGTTCATAACCATACCTTTTTAGATCATAGACACACAGATAGCCAGTAGATGGCAATGCTGTTTTTCCTTTGAATAATCAAATAAAGCCTCTATTTAGCATATTTTACTGCCTCCTCAAAACACATTGGATCTGCAGAATCTGTCAACGCCATGTTAATCACATCTTCTTATGATAGTCCTTCTCCTGTCACATAATCTTCCAACCGTGCTGGAGCATGTCTTATTCTACCCTCTGTAACACTCTGAGGAGCATGTGTTGAGTTTCATTCTGATCAGTTTCACCTTATTCTACCTCCTCATTTGTGGTTGTATCATAGAAGTTATCATCACTCACTGAAAGTGCATGCTCGACTGCACTTAGCATGTGGAGAATGAATACTTTATTGAATAGAAGTCAAGCCTTTATATAGGCATTTATTGGTAACAATAACAGAAAGATAAGTCTAACTAAATGATAACCGAAGCTAATTAAAGATAAGCTAATTAAAGATAATGGAACCTTATCAGAATGCAATCTGATTTAGCTAAACAGATAAACTAAAGATAAGATACATAACAAACTCAACAAATAGGACATTCTGTTTCTTTACATTGACCAAGTTTTTTTCTCTAAATTCTAGCAAAATAAGTGTCACTATTGAAATCCAACTAGATCTTTCTTTGTTGCAACTTCAGTTTTGCTTATTCCAGCTAGCTAACTAAAATTATTGAACTAAATCCATAACTCTTGATTAGTTAGCCTAATTAATAAGGCACTTGGCCAATCTCTTCAGAGATTGCCTTTGTACTGGCTGCTGGATCTTATGGCTCTTTAGTCTTTACTCTTCTGTCACACTGTGCCCTCTCCCAAAACATAAGCTCACAAACTTTGGTTTTTCAGTTGAAACCTCATCACACAACCTTCTGAAGCTTGTTATACAATTTCTGATTTTGCACGGAAGTGCCTCTTGATTTACTTTTAATATAAGAAAGTTGTAAGAGATCTACAATAGCAGTTTTAAAACCGCTCTACATTCTACAATAGTAGTTTAAATGTTTGAAAGAAATGGATGGCTCATTTGTACAGCCATATATCATCTATTCCAAGTACTAGTACGACCATATGGCTCATTTGTACGGCCATATATCATATATCAACTTTTATAACCAAATAATTGGTATGATTTAATAAGAAGGCCAAATCTATCTAACGTGCAATAACCACTATTGCTTAAGGCACAAGAAGGAGAAAAAAAAGAAAAGAAAAGAAATTGATAGAAGGCTAGTTAGCGACCCAATTTCCATGCCTTCAAGTGAAGCATCCCAAATAGAAATTAATAGAAGGCTAGTTATATCTGTGGAAGACGTCTCTCAACCGTGAGTAATAGTGTGAATGTCATGTTTTATTACATTTATTTACTTTTAGATTATTAACATATCATGGACTTGTAGGAGGAGGTTTGTCCCGCAGTCTGTGACTCATGAGATTATGGCTACTGTGATCACACGGATGCCCATTCCAGCTGAAAAATGGAAAAATTATCCTGTTAACTTGATGGATGAACTATTTCAGGATTTTATGGTAAGTAATTATGTTTTTAGCCACATTGTATTATACAATTATCTATATAGAGAAATACTAACATGGATTTGTTTTAGAATAAATATCGATTTGCATCAGATTATGATCATTGTATGGCAAGAACTGTTTGGGACAAAACATGCATAGACCATTATTCAGATGATTTGAAGAATTATAGGAAGGCAATCATGAAAAAGTTGGGGACATCAAACATGGCTAACCTTAAGGGCCATGGGCCCCCAGTTTTGAAGTCAGAAGTGTGGGATGGTCTAGTTGACATTGGGTTAACGCCAGAGTGGCAAAAGAAGTCTGCTGGTGGTCGAAGCAACAGAGCAGCCGTGCCTGATGCTATCCTGCATACTGCAGGCTCAATAAGCTTCGGTTAACATAAGAAGAAGATGGTAATATAGAAAATTTCTTATGTATTTGTTGCAATATCCTAATAATTCTATTTTATACTATTGTATAATTATAGTACAAGTGAGTTAAGGTTCTAGTAGCTTGTATGTTGTGTGACACTTTGTTGTATGTGTGAATGAATAAATTGCATGACGTTGGTCTTATTTTAAAAATAAGATACAAAGTTTTTTGTGATTTTAGAATTTTATATTCTAATAGATGTTGATTACAGGAGGTAGAGTTGAATCGTCCAGTCCTTTCGAGACTTGTATGAGAGTGTGCATAAGAGGAAAAATGGAGAATATGTCACTCAACGCTCGAAGGATTTCATTGTAAGTGTCTTTAAAATTAAAACTAATTATATTTAAGTTGATTGTTTTGATAAAGTTTTCAACATTTTTCGTTTCAGGACTCTTATGACACTACGATATTAGATAAGTATGGAGAAGACTCTTCATTGCATCCTATGGTAGATCAGGAGGTGTGGATGCAAGTGACGGGTCCCAACAAGAAGGGACGAGTCTATGGCATGAGTCACAGTTTAGGTATTAACATTCATGGCTCTAGCTCTGCTTCTTCCTCACATGTTGGTGGTTCTTGCTACACTGTTCCAACACAAGCCATAAAGGAAGCTGTCAATGAAGCGATTGCTTCCTTTGTCCAAACGCAGCTGGGGCCCATCCTCCGTGACATTGTTAGTTCTCAAGCAAGAAGTGGTGTGCCACAAACACCATCACAAGACAATGCAGTTGGAGAGGATGATGAAGCTAATGATGATGAGATTAACTTAGATTGATTTTGTACTTATTGATTAGTTATCCTTTGTACATAGAATATGTTTTGAACTAATGTAATTATGATACTTTGCACAAACTATTTGTTGGGTTTCTTTATTTGAATTTGAATTTTGTTGGATTGAATTTTGTTTGGATTGAATTTTGGTTTGGAATTGAATTTTATTTATAGGTATAATTTTAAAATTAATTAATATTATTATAAAATTAATTTTGGTTTGCTATGGATTTGCCATAAGGGATAATTGTTACAGATTAGCTATGGAATTATTAGGGATTTACCAACATATTCGCTAGGAAATAACTACTGAATTGCTAGGAAAAATTGCTGCGGATTAGCTACGGAATTGCTACGGATTTATCAACATAATTGCTATGGATTAGCTACGGAATTGCTATGGATTTAGCAACGTAATAGCTATAAAATAGCTATGGAATTGCTATGGATAATTGCTACGGATTAGCTACGGAATTGCTAGGGATAATTGCTATGGATTAGCTATGGAATTGCTATGGATTTAGCAACGTAATAGCTATAAAATAACTACAGAATTGCTACAGATAATTGCTACAAAATAGCTACGGAATTGCTATGGATAATTGCTATGGATTAACTACGGAATTGCTGCGGATATAGCAATATAATAGTTAGGGTATAGCTGTAAAATTACTACGGATTGTTAAAATTAGCTACGGAATCGCTACGAAATCTTTCGTAGCTAATTACCTACGGAAATATAGAAAGTCTTTAAACAAAAATTAGCTACGAATTTGCTTCGGATTAGCTACGAAATTTTTTTAATTACCTACGGATTAGCTACAGAATTTTTTTGTAGCTAATTAGCTATCAAAATTTTACTACGGACCAATCCGTAGCTAAGTCGTAGTTAATCCGTAGCGAATTAGTTTAGCTACGGATTAGCTACGGATTAGCTATGGATTTTTCCGTAGCTAATCCGCAAATTTCTTGTTGTGATCACCTTATGCCTATCCTTTGGCAAGTCAAATTTAGTCATGAAAAAAGCATGACCAACATCCATTATATTAAAGTCTCCAACTGACTTCTATGTGGTCACTAGCAATATTCTTGCTCAGAAGCTTAATGATTAGTGCTTCTTTCCAAGGAATGGACAACTCCTCAATCACCTCTCTTGCAAAGGTAACCTTAGGTAAAAGATGGTTTCCGTTAATCCATTCAGTAGACATCAACTTCTTTACTAGTAAATCATGCCTTGTTTTTCTAATTATTCTTCAAATAAATATTCCTTTTTTTTACAGGAAATAAATATATATTCTTCAATGCTAAACAACAATAAAAATTTAGCTTATTCTAGTATGAACAGTGTTTCTTTTGTTAATGTTTCTTTTACTTATTTCCAAATGAAATAATCACATTTAATAATTAAGTGGCTACATTTTTGTTACAATGATTTTGTAGTGGGTGTCATTAGGTCATGATCTTGCCACTTTAGAACCAATTAGGACTCACCATGTGGGCAACTATAAAGTCACGTCTCCAAGACTTTCACTAAAAAATCTTCTATAGACTTAGTGTAGATCAAGTCAATAAAAGATTGACACAATCATTTTAAACAAAAAAAAAATAGTTGTTTGGCACATGAATTTATTCAATTTTTTATTTATTTAATGTTAAATGATGATGTATTGTGTAAAATTCTTCTTAGCATGTTAGTTTTGTATATGATTTTAGAGGTATCATAATACTAACATGACATGCCTATTAAATTTGGTGACCTTCTGAGTCAGTTTAAGCAATTTGCTATAACACTGAATGTGAAAAATAGTTGTTATTAGTTTAGAAAAATGGCATAAACTGCTTAGATGAGGAAAATAAATATGAAGAATTTATTTCTAAGTCACAAATAAGTAGGTTATGATGTGGGTAATTTTTAAGAATTAACTGAGTTAGTTTGACATCTCTTATAACATTGAGTGAGTGTTTAGGACCCATATTAAATAGGCAGATAATTAATAGTGTATGAAAAATTATGAGATGTTGAATATAGGAATGGAGCGAATCCTAGGATTTTCTATAATACTATTTAAAGTTGAAAGACTCGATAATGGAATATTACAATATCCTTAAGAGGTACAATACTTCTAGTTAGTTACCGAAGTCATAAGATATTTTTCTTTCCTTTCTTTCCACCGTCTATATCACTGTTTCATTGACTTTCTTACATCTCTTTCATTCTTATCTCACTTTTCACTCTCTCACTCTCACGTGGGAGCAGCTGAGGAAATAGAGAAGGAAAAGAAAAAGAAAGAAAGGGAAGAGGAAGAAGGGAAGAGGAAGAAAGGAAGAGGAAAGGAAAAGGAAAGAAAAGCAAGGAACATCCATAGCCTATAATCTTCAAGGAGTTGAGGTAGTGGGTTACTTGACTGCCTTGCTTCACTCTTTTCTTTTGTTACCACTACTTGGTCTTAGGTTTGTGGTATAAGTTGGTGAAGTTTAGATCTTGTAGTTATGGTTTAGTTATGGGTTTGAGTTATGAGTAACTTCAAAACTTGGTAAACATGAAAATAAAACTATGGGTTGTGTGGCTTGGTGTTGTTATTAAACCCATTTGGTTTTGTTTAAGAATACTTGTGATTGATTTGTGCTGATTTTTCACTTGTATAATAGTTTAACTTGTGTGTAAGCTGAGTTTACATGATAAGTTGAGGGAAGGATTAAAAGGTTTGGAAACTACTGTGTTTTAGCTCTATTTTTCTAGTTCATTACACCCAGATAATCAATTATCTAAGGAGGATAACTAATTATTGGTCTGTTCCAGAGGATCATGATAACTAGATAACTAGTTATGCCAATGGGCTAACCGATTATCAGTGTCTGAAAGAAAATCTTATTAACCATAAAATCGATTAGCCAAGAGGGGCTAACTGATTATTTGGTTACTCCTGAGAGCTGGCTAATAACTAGTTATGCCAAGGGGCTAACCGATTATTGTGTGTTCCAGAATGCAAGTTAATTGGTCATAACCGATTAGCCAGAGTGGGTAATTAGTTATAGACTTTTTAAACGCCACTGTTGGCAACTGATAATTGATTAGAGCTAGTACTAATCGATTATCCTATCATAAAAACACATAATTTCAATGTTAAATGAACACCAAACCTTGACAAATGATTGGTAGACCTCTGTTTTAGATTAATGGAGTTCTATACCATGAAACATGAATAGTTTTGATTAAGTTCACAACAAAAAGTGACTTATGCCATGAGCGTGTGCTCTATTTACTTGAGAAATGTTATAATTGTGCACTTAGTTTGGTTGTACACTTGCTTTGGTTTAAGAAGTGTGCCAAGTATGCTTTGTTCCTTTATTTGTAAAATGATGAACCATTATAGCATAGATATTATAATGGGCTCCTTTACTTATTGAAGTTGAGCCACAAGCATAATGTATCCTAAGATAAGGGAGTGAGAAAAACACTTTGTCATGGATGGATTTATGAGGCAAGGGAGTGAGAAAATCATCTTGTCATGGTAAAGGAGTGATAAAAACACTCTACCAAAGGTAGTAAAGGAGTGAGAAACACACTATACTAAAGGCAAAGCAGTGAATAAAACTCTTTGCCGGGTGAAGGGGTAAGAAAAACACTTTGTCAAGGGAAATGATATTTTACGATTATATGGGCAATTGTTTATCATTGAAAAGAGAATAGTTATGAATGTAGTTTATGGGTTTGCTTTTGTGAATGTTTACATAAAGAGTATGTGAATGTTCCATTGGTAGTGAGTAATGTCTCAATTACTTGGTGCAATCATAATCTATGGTTCAAAAGTTTATTCATTGTGAATGGTAATTATATGATAATTGGACCATAAATGTGAGTAAACTGAATAAATCTGTTTCGGAAATAGAAATGATATGTTTTAACTTTTGCCACATTTTTGGGTGATATTTAATGACTTATTTTTCCCCAAAGCAGCTGGAGTTATCATGATGCCTTGTTTTGTAATTGTATTACTAAGAATTGTGAATTCTCACCTCGTTTGTTGTATTCATGATAAATCCAGGTTGAGGCTCTTCCAAGAGGAAGAAAAAGAAGCAGATGGACTAGTTTAGTTTTTTTTTTTTTTTGCTTTTGAACAAATCATATTTTATGACATTTGCTTTGACTTGTACAAAGTTTTATGTATTACAATATGCCCTTTTGAGGCCAAGGTTGTGTATATATATATTCTTGTCTTTCCCTCTTGACTCTTATAGTACCTTGTCGGGTTGTTATAGATCTAGTACAATATGTTTAAGATACAAGTAATGTGCCTGACTTTGTATACTTAAGTATATTGTGGATATATTATGGCATTAGGAGCAAGGTGTTACCTTATGGTATTAGAGCAGTTTATCTTGTTGAGCTGGGGTATGAGCTGACTATGCTTAGGCATGTTTGGTGATTCCTGTTTTATGTTGTGCATTTTATTGTTTCGTTGTGAGATATATGGATAGAACTACATGACAACCTTAGGTATGAATGTTATTAGCTACTGTCGCACTGTTACATGATATTGGGATTGATTAACTGAATATGTATTATTCTGTGTGTACAGGAAACTATGGCTTCTCCAAGGCAAACTAGGGAAAACAAGAATTCTAGTGAAGGTCCAGTCAATATTACTAGAGCATTAATGGCAATGGTAGCTGCAATGAGGGAGTAGGTTGCTGCCACTACTAGGATGCTTGAGAGGATGGAAGCCAATCCACTTCAATAACCAACAACCCCACCAGTACAACCAGTGCAAGAGGTACAAGTGGGGAGGAACCAAAACTTCCTAGATTTGTCAGAGTTCAGGAAGGCTAACCCTTCATCTTTCAAGGGAGATTACAACCTGGTTAGAGCTGAGGGTTGGTTGAAGGAAATAGAGAAAATCTTCACAGTCATGGCATGATTGGATGAGCAGAGGGTTTTGTTTGCTACCTATATGTTGGTGGGGGAGGCAGCGGATTGGTGGACTGATGCCAAGAGGTTGTGATAAAACTATATTTTATACATTTTATAATCCTCTCACTAGCTTCTTAAGGTTCAATTAAGCTTAATTAAGTTGATTTTGACACATTTTATGATATTGAACCTTATTGGATCATTAAACAAATTATTGCATAAATTAACCTTAATTATCTCTTTGGCAGTGTTTAGTAAACTGGCTATAACTTGAGTTGCAAATATCTGATTGATGTGATTTTGGTCTTGTAGGAAAGCTTAGACAATTCCCTACAACTTTCATGAAGAACACAAAACTCAGTTCTTTGAAGGTGATATTGGGCTTGCAAGTCAAAATAAATGAGCTGAAATCAGATCTAAAACATTCTGCAGTAATTGGACCATATCTTGAGTTCTAGGAATGATTTTGGACTCAAATCAAAGCCATTTTAAAGCAAATATCCAGGCCTACAACTTTCATGAAGACCACTTTTCTCAAAAATGAAAAAAACAGGAGACACGGCTATACACGTTTGCTCAATTATTATTAAAAAAAATAAAAAAAAATAAAAACAAAAACAAAAACGTCATTGATGACGTTTAAGACTTAATCATTAAGTTTGGTTACTATGCATTGCACAGTAACCTAACTTTGCCTATAAATAGGCAATTGCATCAGAATTGGAAAATACACAATTCAGAGGAGAATTCGGAGGGGGAAGAGGAAGAGGAGGTTCTGGGTAGTGCCCAGCCTCTTCTCCTCAGTCTCCCTTCAATTTTTTTTTTCTTTCTTTCTCTCTTTTTCTTATTTCTAGTCTATGTGTAAATAAGTTTCAGTCTATTTGGATCAAAGTGTGAAGCTCTTGGCAATAAAATAAGGTTAGATTTATTCCTTTCTTGTGCTTTAATGATTTATTTTTTTTAGTAGCTATTATACGTGTTATATTTTGTTTCTGATAATTTAGAAACTACCCTTATAAAGAGGAGTTCTTGATTTGTTGTAGACAAGATTTTGGCACAGTAAATGCTTTAACCTATTTACAAGTGGTGGTAATAATTAAAGGAAACATAATATAATTACGTAATGGACTTTTAATGTTGTATTTTTCGATTGGAACCTCCATGTTGCGAGGATTCTAATTGAGTTATAAAAGGAATTAATCTTACCTTTACTTTATTTACCAAGAGTGGATCTTTTAACCCAAGTAAATAATTTTTATCGTAGTAACAAAATATTTACCTTACCTTAATTAATCTTCATCAATTCCCTGTGGATCGACCTCAGACTCCCGAGAAATTTATTACTTGAGACAACCTGCACTTGGGTTCGCAATGCAACAATTAATCTCGCATCAAGTTTTTAGACTTGGTCAAGAAAAAGTGTGCATCAGGTTGTTTGAAGCATCAGACACATGTTTCTTGGGAGATGTTTAAAAATTCTTTTTTGGAAAAATATTTCCCTAAGAATCTACGAAGTGCTAAGGAAATGGAATTCTTAAGGCTAGAGCAAGGTGTGTAACAACCTCTTTTCAGCATGTTAGACTAGTTTTTAATTACAAAAGTAATATAATACTTGTTTTATATGTCTATTTTATTTTGTGACAAACTGAATTAGTTTGGGCATTTTGTTGCAACTCAAAGTATGAAAAGTAGCTTAAAATGACTCAGATAATAGCTTAAATGGCTAATTAAAGGGAAATAATCTAGAGAATTTGTTTCTAAGTCATAAATAGGTGTAAGAGGATGTTGTTAAAATTTGAGAATAATCAAAGTTGGTTTGACATTTTTAGGCATACTAGTTGTGCATTTAATGCCGAATTAACTTGTAGCAGATATGAAAATTTATGGTAATAGTGAAACAACAATTTTAATGAATCTTAGTATTTATTTTAATATTATTAGAAGCTAAAAAACTTGATTTAGATAAATCTAAGTGTTATTAGTAGATTAGGAAGTAACAGTGAAATATCAAAGGGTTATAAGTCACTCTCAGATGAAGACCTTTTTGTTGACTTTTAATACTTGATATTTCAAGCCTTTCATCCTATTTTCACTCACTTTTCTCACGGTGGAACAAAAATAGCAGTAGCAACCAAGGAGAACAAATGGGGGAAAGCTAAGGAGGAAGAGGAAAAGAGAAGGAAAGGGAATAACAAAGCCAAGGCAGATCTCCCACCATCACCAACCACTTGAGGTAGGGGTTCTAACCTAGAAATTCATCTCTTTTTTTCCTCCATTTTCTCTATACTAGAAGTTAGTTACATAAAAGAGAAAATAGGTTGTTAAAGAGTGAAAATTTGTTTTCTTTACTTGATTCTTATTTTCATTAATTGGAATTAGCTAATTCAAGTTAATGAGAGCATGAGAATTGAATTGTTCCTTAGTTATGGTCAATTAGTTCCTAGAGTGGGAATTTAAGCAATGAACAACTAAGTATATGATTTTGAGCTTTGATTCAAACTTAAGTGAATCAATAGGTTGTATAATGTTACAACATTTTTAGAAGTTATTGGTGATATTAGAATTCACTTGGAATCCATTTTTGGTGGCTTAGAGGCTGCTTGGTTCCAATGGAACAGTAGCAACAATTCTGCACAATTCTGCAGAATTACTGATATGTGACCAACGCTTAAGCGCTGGCATTCGAGCGCCCAGGCACGTGCAGCCCAGAGAGCTGATGCGCATAGCAGGGCATTCAACGCTCAGGCTTTGAGTGCTAAGCGCCTAAGCGCTTTGCAACAGAACAGAACAGAGCATTTCTTTGCCCAGTCAGCGCTCAGGCGCAGGAGAATGAGTGCTTAGGCGCTAGTACCAAAGATGGAAAACTCCATTTCTTGGACATTTTGAGTTTCCTAAATTGATGGGATTATTAGTATATGCTATCTTAAGTGTATTAAAACACTTTTAAGGAAATTTCACAAAGGAAATAACCACCTAGCACATAAAAATATGTTATAGTTTATAAGCTTTTCTAGAGTTAAGAATTGCTTAAATTGAAATGCTTGTTAAGAGTTGGTTCCTATACCGGTTTACATGGAGCCATAGTACAATTATCCTTATTAAAGAAGTGAGTTAAACTCTTTGATTAGGAGGTGATTGTGAGAGGAAAGTGTCAGTACAATGCTTTACCTAGGATAAAGCAGTGAGCTAAACTATTTGTCAAGTAACATGAGGAATATGATCAACCTTATGTAAGTGTAGTAAAGTGAGTCAAACTTACTAACACGACCCTTAGGATGAGTTAAGTCCTAAGTTAGGCATTGAAGCGAGATAAGCAATTTGCCAAGTTTAGTTGATGTTATACAGTTGTATGAGTGATTGTGTAATATTAAGATATATTAGATTTCTATACATTATACATTTGTATGAGCGATTATATAATGTGGTTATTGATTATGTTATACGTAATTTATATTAATGAATGCCATGAAATACATGTCTATTACTAAGAATTTTTATGTTCTCACCTCTTTCTGTGTTTCTATGGTTAAAGCAGGTCAAGACCCTTTATGTTAAAGGGGATAAGCTCATGAAGAAAGGACAACAGGACTAGATAGTTATTAGTTTTTGTTGTATGGACAAATCTTGTATAATTTACTTTGAGTTGTAGTACTGTTGTATATATAACGATATGCCCTTAGAGGCTTTTGATGTATATATGTATGACCCACTTTTATCGTGGCTCTCCATAAGAAATTACTAAATTATATGGGATTAAGAGAATAGTAAGAGTAGAAGCGACATGTTTAATGCTATATATCTTTATATATGTAGTTATATTAAGATATTTGTATTAGGTGTTATAAGGTGGCATGTCTGTTGGCCAATATGTGGCCACGTTTGATGAATTGTCAAAGTTTTCTTCCTACTTCAGATTCAACCCAGATGAAGCATAGAAGTGTGCCAAATTTGAAGAAGGGCTGAGGGAGGACATTCAAAGGGCCATTAGACGTTTTGAGATTCGAGATTTCTTGACCTTGGTTGTAATATCCTCTTCAACATGTTAGACTTGTAAATAGTTACAGAGGTACCTTAATACTTACTTAACATGCCTGTTTAATTTTATGATAATCTGAGTTAGTTTAAGCATTTTGCTGCAGCCCAAAATGTGTAAAGTAACTTAAAATGACCTAGATATTAGATAATTGGCTTAGCTAATGGAAATAGAAGAGGATAATTTATTTCTAAGTCACAAATATATATTCTATGATGTGGTTAAAATTTGAGAATAATCAGAGTTAGTTTAGTATTTTTAGGCATACTGGTTGTGTATTTTAATACCAAAATGACTAGTCACATATATGGAAAATGATGATTTTGGTGCAACAAGATTTTTTATGAATCCTGTGATTTATTTTAAACTTGTTGGCTTTAAGAAAATTGGATATAGGGAAATCTAAATGTTCTTAGTAGATCGGGAGTATCACTTGGTCACTTAAGTGACCAAGCTTCTCAAGTCTGTGGCCTTATATTGGTTTCTAATTCATTTTCTCAATTTTCACTTCTTTCTCACTTCTCTCTCATGGTTGAAAAATAGAAGCAGAAGAGAAAGAAGAAAAAGGAGGAAAAAGGGAAAGGAAGAAGAGGAATTCAAGAAGGAAATGCAATCTTGAAGACTTGTGATCATTTTCATCATCTTCTCCATCATTATAGTAGCTTGAGGAGCTTGAGGTAGGGGTTCTTGAGCTTGAAACTTCATCTTTTTCTCATTCTTCCATGTTAGGTTTATTTGAGGTTTAATATGCCAAAATGAGTTCTTGAGGTGTTTGAAGTGATTTTTTTGCTTGGATAAGTTTTAAATGTAGTTTATGACTTGTTCATGCTAAGAGTTTGGATTAGAAATTGAAAATTCTCTATTTGGACCTAAAATGCTCTAAGTGTTGATTTTAGGGGTTTGGATGAGTGATTTAGTGTTTTGATCCATTTTTGAGGAAATCAATTGGTGTTTTATGTTTCCCTCATGAAGGAGATGGAATTCTTTAAGCTTGAGCAAGGAAGTATGACTGTAGGTCAGTATGAGGTGAAGTTTAATGAGTTATCAAAGTTTTCTTCTTTGTATAGGCTCAATCCCGATGAGAATTGGAAATGTGTCAAATTTAAAAACGGATTAAGGGATGACATCGAGATGATGATAAGACCAATGGAGATTAGAGATTTCCCTTCCCTAGTTAATAAAAGTAGAATTGTGGAATTGGGTTGTCTCCAACTCCAAACAGAATAGAAGGCACAAGAATTCCAAAAAAGAAAAAGTGAGGATGATGTGTACAAAAATAGTAAGAAGAGTGCTTTGAAAACTGGTTTTCTCCAAGATGAAGATGGAAGAGTTCAGAAGGAGTTAAAGGGGCTTCAATGCCCTAAGTGTGGAAGAAATCATGGTGTCAAACCATGCCTAGTGGAGCAATCAATGTGTTATAAATGCGGGCAGCCATAGCATTATGCTAGAAAGTGTCTGCAAAAGGAAGAAGTAAAGATGGATAGTAGACCCTCAGCTCTGGGAAGAGTTTATGTTTTGCAAGCTGAGGAGACAACACAACCATTTGGTTTAGGAAAAAGTGAGTGAGTAATTTGTTTCTTTAAGATTTGTTGAACCTAGTTTTAAATGTGAGTTGTATGAGACTTCTTACATTAAGTAAACCAAATGTTGAGGACAAAATTTTAAAAAGGAGGGGAGATATGTAACTCCCTCGATATCATGTTAGGCTTCTATAGGATTATAAAGGTTGCCTAATACTAGTTTGACATGCCGTGAAGTTTGGTGATAAACTGAGTTAGTTTAGGCACTTTATCGCAACACAGAAAGTGAAAAATTGCCTACAATAACTCAGAAAATGGTGTTAAAGGTTAAGTTGAGGGAAACAAGTATGGATTATTTGTTTCTAGATCATAAATGAGTTAAGTAAGATGCAGTAAAAGTTTGAGAGTAAACTAAGTTCGTTTGGTATTTTTAAGTACACAGAGTGAGTGTTTTAATATCGAACGGACTTAGTGCAGATATGAAAAAGTAAGAAATTTATGTTTTTGGTAATTAGATGAATCTTAGGATTTATTCTAATACCTAAGAAAGTTAGGAAAACTTGATTTAATAAGATCAAAGTGTTCATAAGAGATATAAAGTATTAGTGTAAGTTAGTAATTATCCTTTAAGAAGCCTTTTGACTTCTTTTTCTCATCTTCATAGGGTAGAAGCAAAAATGGAAGGAAAGAAAAGAGAAGAAGAGAAGAGAAAAGAGAAAGAAGAAAAGGAGAGGAAGCAAAGAGGAAAGGCCAAGGTGCGATTATCCACTCCACAAAGAGGTAGAGGTGCTTGGTTTTCATCATTTTCCCTTAATCTTCATCTTGTTTCTTGGTTTGACTTGATGAGGAAAAATGGGTTTTGGGTCAGAATAGGGAGATAGATATTAGTTTCTTGTTTCTTTAGTTGAAATAAGTTAGATACTAGCTAGTTTGATGCTTGGTTGATAGTTTGGAATCCTTGGAATCCATAGATTCCTATGGAGTAGTTAGTTGAAAAATCGGTTTGTGTTTGGCTTAATTTGATGATGTTTGAGTGCTTGGATCCTAAAAATATGATGTTGTTGAGTTGATTATTGATGATTTTGGTGTTTGAATGATTACAGATCTTGAATGGATGAAAGAGGTTGAGTTTGGGTGGTGTACTTGAAGAAATTATGAAAAACCCTTAATTTCAAGGGAGAGGTGTAACATCCTCCCTAAACTAATAATCCTAATCAGGGTTATAGAAGCTCAATAATTCCGCTATGAGTTATCTGTTAATTCGGGTAATTTTCTGAACCAGTTTGAGCGTAATTCGGTAACTTTGAATACAAGACAATAATTAAGGTATCTGCTGAATCAGTTGATACGATAGAAATAAATATGAAAAATTTATTTCCTAACTAAGGACCATTGATAAGAATTATAAAAAATTTTAGAGAAGCAACAGAGCAAGTTTAGTATTTTTTAGGATACCAAAAAGAAATTAAGGGAATAGTTATGGAATAGCTAAATAATTCAGAAAATTTTGAAATTTCATGGAAATGATAAGTAGGACATGGAGAATATTTTAGTATAAAATGTCAATTAAAAAAAGTATCAAAAAGCTTATTACTTATCCCTCGGTTTAATTCAATTCGGGACCGAGCAATGAAGTTTAATTGATAAATAGTAGTATATGAAAAGTTATGGAAAAATAAATCCAAACTCTAAGATGAGTTTTAAAAATTTTCATAATACTTATGATAACTTAAAAATTCAACTTTAAAAAATTAAAATATATGTAACAGATATAAAAGTTCTAACATAAAATTTTTGGTTAGAAACTTAAGTTTCCACCGCCAGAAACATATCTAGACTTTTCTACATTTCTTCCCTTCACTTTTTCTAATCTTTTCTCGTTTTTCTCTTCATCTTTCTCTCCCCTGTTTTGTGAAGCAACTGCACCCCAAAGAAAATCAAAGAAAAATAAAAACTACAAGAAGAAGGAGACATGGGCAAGAAGAACCAAAGGCAAAGAAATATTAGCAATTTTGAGAAAATAAGGTAGAGGAATTTATCTCTAATTTGCTCTTATTCTTCTATGTTTTTCTTAATCAAAAAATTCTGTTTTACTTGGCTCATGGGTTCACAGTCAAAATAGGGAATTAATGGAAGAATTATGCTCTTTTTATTTCATTTTTTTCTGCTATTTTATTGTTGTTGTGCGCTGCTGTTGCTGTTGTATTGCTGTTGAATTTTTTTTGCTATTTTGTTGCGGCTATGTGCTACCATTGCTGCTGTATTTTTGCTACTGTTTGTTGTAATTTTGTTGTTTCTATTTTGTTTGTTATAATTTCATCGCTACTACTGCTATTTTTATTTTATTTTGCTATTCTTGTTTACTGTTTTAATTTTACTACCGCTATTTTTGTTTTATTCTCTGCTTGCTATTTTTATTTTAATTTTGCTATTGCTATTTTTGTTTTATTCTTTGTTGATATTTCTGTTTTATTTTGCTGCTATTGTTTCAATTTAAATTTTTTTGTTGCTGCTTCTGTTTTATTATGTTGTTTCTATTTTATTATGCTAATTTATTGTGTTGTTGCTGTTTTCTAAACAAAATTTGATTATTTGTGTGCATAAATATCATGTATTGGTGTTAAATGTTGATTAATGATGCCAAGAAAGTATTACATACAATATTTAAAGATTTGATGAGGAAATGTTATTAATAAAGTTACTTGTTAAATTTCTTGAAGTATAATGGATGATATAAAATTGTGCATTGCCTATGTAATATGGAATTTATTGCTTCTTGATTTATCAAGTTGAGCCAAAATATGGTTTGTAATGTGTTTGGATAATTCGTGCTTATGAAATTTGGATTTGAATTATATATGAGAATTGGGGTTGTTTATCCTTGAATGGAAAAAAGAATGATTTAGTATGTTATTCCCAACATATGAGTATCCTCTTGTATTGAATAAATTTGGCATTTTGCCTTATTTGAATATATTTGGCATAAATGAATTATGGAGTTGATCCTTTATGAGGGAAGGGTATCCAGATTCCATTAGAATTATGGAAATGATCCTTTGAGAGGAAAGGGATCCTATATTCTTAAAATTCCTCACTAGTTTTCCTCATAGGCTTAGGGTCCCTCATATGTATACATAAGGATACTCAGGAATAATTCTGTGTGATAAGTGAATGGTCATAAATAGGTTGAGATGAGCCTACCTAAAAGCAGACTATTACTAAGCTAGAATTCAAGTTATGTGAGGTGACTTGATTCTATGAGCATTAGAATTAGCACTGGATAATGAACACTAAGATGAATTTGAAATTTGATATCATATTATGACTCTGATATATGATAAGAACCATTGCATGAGTTTGATATCATGATTCTTGATTGGAAACTGTTTATGAAACTATTATGAATATAAATTGTGTTGTTTGATATTAAAAGATTTTGGAAAATATTAATAAATGGAATTTTGTTTCAGGAAGAAGAATGATTGTATTTGACTTTTGTCACCTTCCTACATTATTAAATGATTTCTTTTTAATGGTTTTTTCCCAAAATAGCTAGAAGTATTACGATGACATGAATTTTTTTTATTATACTACTAAGAATTTCTAAAATTCTCACCCTTTTTTTATTTGTATTTCTGTAATATTTCCAGGTACGTGTGCTTCAATAAGGAGATAGAAGATGAAGACATAGAATAGTTTTAATGACATTTTGTATCTTGTCATAAATATATAATTAATACGTTGTAAAAAATTATATAATATATGAGTATTGTAAATTATATTGTATATTATCCTTTTTAATATATGTACGTTATCATATTCTGCTTTAGGCTTATATTTTCTATATATATCATTAAAATCTAGTTAAAATTTATTATATTAGTTGTATGTGGCATACTTAATGCTAGCTACTAATGCGTAATTCCGAATACGTTATTAGTACTAGTTTAAGGATGTTACAAGAGCCGTGGCACAAGTTGAGGTGAAGCCGCGACACTCTAGTCTTGGCCAAAGCTAAAATTCAGCCCAGAGACCTCAGGCCGCGGCATAAAATATTTGGAGCCGCGGCAAACCCATTATGCCGCGACACTCTTGAGTTTATGTCGCGACAGAAGTCATATTTTGGTAATTTATGAGGATTTTGATGCATCCCCAAGTTTTGACTTGCCTTAGTTGTGTATCTAGGACCATAAGCAACATAGAGTTGCATTAGTTATCACTTGAGAAGTGGTTGAGAGAAAGAGAACTAGATATAAACAATCAAGTTAGTTGGCATGAGTTGAGTGCCATAGGGCCTAGTTGGCAAGAGTTGAGTACCATAGAGCCTAGCTAGCAAGAGTTGAGTGTCATAGTGCCTAGTTAGCAAGAGTAGGATTCCATACTGCATGAATGCTCTCATAGAGTTGAGGTAGAGCTAGTAATGCAAAGATAAAAGGTATACTAAGTTTGTTTACAAAAGTAGAGTGCCACAGTGCATGAATGCTCTCATAAAGTTGAGGTAGAGCTAGTAGTGCAAGGACAAACTTGGTATAAGGTTTATGTGGTGGTTATGTAAGTGTTAGACATAACACCACATTCTTCATACACATGCATACACACACTTGTTATTCTTAACAGTTTGAGGTAGTGAAAAAGTCCACTCAGCATAAAGTAAGTTAAGGAGGTAATATATTCCTTCCCTACCTAGTAGGTTAAGGAGGTAACATGTTAAGATAACAGATTCCCTTCCTACCATAAAGAAGAATAGACAAGTTCATGACATTGCATCCGCACAAATCACATTGCAGCTCATTATCATATTCATACATCATAATATAGCATTTGCAGTTTCTAGACAATTGTATGGGCAATTGTCTTATCATGCAAATGAGAACATTATATAGAGAAAGAATGTAATTGTTCCTTGAGATATGGGTAGTAGTTTAATTGCTAATTACAGACATACTTATGATGTTTATGGGTTGTATGATCTTATGGTTATTACAACTGCTGGTATTGGTACACTTATACTGAGAATATGTGATTCTCACCCTGTGTGTTGCCATGTAAATCTAGGTTAAAGCTCCTTCCAAGACAAGAAGCAGAAGAAGACTAAAGATTTGACTAGTTTTATGTTTTTGTAATTAATTTCTGTATACTCATGTATGTTTGAAATCAGTTTGTAAACAAATGTATATATGTTACCTTTTTTTCATTTGAGACAAAGTTGTATGTATATAAGTGGAGGTTTGTTTCTGCAAGGCTCTCTATAATGGTTTATTGACATAAATGTTGTGGATTAGATATATGGTTAAGTTAGAAGCAGTATAACTAATACTTCTTATCCAGGTATATGAGAGATATACTAGGGTTTTAGTATTAGGATGTTACATTATGATATCAAAGTAGTTCATCCTGTGAACCGAGGTATGGACTGACTAGGCTTAGAAAGGTTTAGGAGTTCTTAGTAGGAAGTTTTACTTGTGTTGTTGTTAGTGTATGCCCTAGAGGCTAATTTATTTTGACCATCTTATATATATTGTATTATGTTATTTATTTAATATATGAGACATTTCATTTATTGTGTGTTATTTATGATAAACATAATAAAGTCTTTAGAATAGTAAGTTTTATGCCATAGGACTTCAAGTGGATGACTTGATCGTGAGACCCTATTAGATAGAAATAAAACACTATTCTCAAATGTCCCTAGTCAAGTATTATTATTAATCAGGACGACAATAATGCATTGAGTCTAGTATGTGCATACACTGATGACCACATCTCACGGGTCATGGATATGAGATATCAAGTCTTCACATGGATACATATTAGAGTAATGATGTATTGGACTAACCCACCATGAGAACACTATGTGGATCGTTACGTGAGTGTCATAAGTGATTCTCATAGTGATAATGGTGTATATGGTCCTTTGACCTGAAATCACTACGATTCCTACACAAGGAGTTATATGTTTTAATGCCATCAAACGTCATCTGTAACAAGGTGTTTATAAAGTTAGTTATTGGACATACTGCAAATCATGTGGAGGGATATGAGTGACCAAGATGAGATTTGTCCCTCCTACATAACATGAGTGATATCTTCAGGCCCCTTGATTGAGTAAGACTATGAAATGCATGGCCATGCTCAATTGAGTCAATATGAGATATTGATCTCATTTGTTATTATTACATCTACTCAAGTATCAGGAAATGGAAGATTGAACTATACAAGGGTGACACGCTCCATGCCTTGTGTTCAATCTAGATATCTAGACAAAGGGACTAAATTGCACAGTAACATTGCTCAAGGAAAGGTTATGTCAAATCACTGATATTCTCATTACTTGGGTAGTAGCGATGTGATGCTAGATACCGCTCACTGTTTATAATATTATAATAAGATTTCAATATTACTAACAACGTCATAAGAACCTGTAGGGTCGCACACATAGAGCAGACTAAATTGGAGTAATTAGAAGCCAAGTTGGACTGGGATTCAATCATGGGTCAGTCTCATAACAGATGAGTCTAGGGTTGCATAGCTTACCTTGCTGCTACTGTTACTTGCATAAGGTAGAAGTTATTATAAATAGCATTGCTACAAACCCTAGCCGCACTTGATAGAAACAATGAGTGAGAGAGTGACAGGTTTCTCTTCTCTTCTCAACTAGCACTGTGCCAAAGATGTGGGACTCCTCTTTGCGGATGTTGGACGTTCGTGAGTCTGTTCATGTGGATATCGCAGAGACATCGTTGTTGTTACGGTGTTGGTGATTCACAACGCTTGACTTTATCACACTTCAAGAGGTAAACTCTTTTAAAACTAGGATTATGACCTATTTCGCATGGATCCTTGGTGGGAATTTTTGTTTTTCCGCTGCGTGATGTATCCGTAATTCCCAACATTGTGTAATTCTTGTTTTTTTTTTTAGATGCTTGCACAGGATTGCATGGCTTGCCTTAGGGTGGATTGTTAGCAGTTACTATTGCACGATTACATGATATTGAGACTGATCACCTTAATATGTAATGTTTTGTGTGCACAGGAAACTATGGCACTATTGAGGCGTATCCGAGGAAATGTGAATTCAGTAAATGAAGGACCAAATATAGCAGAGGCTGTTATGACAATGGCTAATGCCATGAGAAAGCAGACAACTATCATGGCTAATACAATGAGAGATCAGGCAGCGATCACAGCTAGAGTGCTAGAGATGTTGGGAGTTAGCCAACCTCAACCACCCGGGCAACCTCAACTAGTATCGGAGGTGCAAGTTGTAGAAAACCAAAATTGTCAAGATATTTCAGAGTTCCAGAAGTTGAATCCCCCACATTTCAGAGGTGAATATGACCTGATGAAGGCCAAGGAATGGTTGAATGAAATGGAAAAGATCTTTAAGGGTATGCGATGTTCAAACGAACAGAGGATTTCCTTTAGTTCCTTTATGTTCAAAGGGGAAGCAGAGCAATGGTGGAGAAGTACCAGGAGATTGCTAGAAGCAACAGGAACATAGATCATATGGGAAGTGTTTTGGAACACCTTTTTGGAGCAATGCTTCCTGAGAATCTTTCGAAAGGATAAAGAGATGGAATTCCTTAAGCTTGAGCAAGGAACTATGAGGCAAAGTTTAATGAGCTATCAAGGTTTTCTTCTTTGTATAGGCTTAATCCAAATGAGAATTAGAAATGTGTCAAATTTGAAAATGGATTGAGGGATGACATTAAAAGGATGATAAGACCAATGGAGATTAGAGATTTCCCTTCCCTAGTTAATAAAAGCAGAATTGTGGATTTGGGTTGTCTCCAACTCCAAACAGAACAAAGGGCATAAGAATTCTAGAAAAGAAAAAGTGAGGATGATAGGTATAAGAAGCTAGTTTTCCTTAAGATGAAGATAGAGAGCTCAGAAAGAGTTAAAGGAGCCTCAGTGCCCTAAGTGTGGAAGAAATCATGATGTCAATCCATGCCTAACAGGACAATCAGTGTGTTATAAATGTGGCTAGCCAGGGCATTATGCTAGGGAGTGTCTGCAAAGGGAAAAAGTAAAGCTGGATAGCAGACCCTCAGCTCTGGGAAGAGTTTATGTTTTACAAGCCAAGGAGACAGCACAACCATCTGGTTCAGGAAAATATTAGTGATTAATTTTGTTTTTTTAAGATTTGGTTGAACCTGGTTTTAAATATGAGTTGTATGAGACTTCTTACATTTGCTAAATCAAATTTTGGGAACAAAATTTTAAAAATGAGGGGAGAAATATAACACTCTCGATGACATGTTAGGCTTGTATAGGGTTACAGAGGTAGCTTAATACTAACTTGACATGCTTGTGAAGTTTGGTGACAAACTGAGTTAGTTTAGGCACTATGCCGCAACATAGAAGGTGAAAAATGGCCTAAAATAACTCAGAAAATGGTGTTATAGGTTAAGTTGAGGGAAACAAATATGGATAATTTGTTTCTAGATCATAAATGAGTTAAGTAATATGTAGTAAAAGTTTGAGAGTAAACTGAGTTCGTTTGATATTTTTAAGCACATAGAGTGAGTGTTTTAATACCGAATAGACTTACTGCAGATATGGAAAAGTAAGAAATTGATATTTTTGGTAATTAGATGAATTTTAGGATTTATTCTAATACCTAAGGAAGTTAAGAAAACTTAATTTAGTAAGATCAAAGTATTCCTATGAGATATAAAGTATTAGTGTAAGTTAGTAATTATCCTTTAAGAAGCCTTTTGACTTCTTTTTCTCATCTTCATAGGGCAGAAGCAAAAACGGAAGGAAAAAAAAAAGAGAAGAAGAGAAGAGAAAAAAGAAAAAAGAAGAGGAAAGGAAATAGAAGGAAAGAGGAAAGGCCAAGGTGTGATCATCCACTCCACAAAGAAGAAAGATGAAACATGCATGCTTTTAAGATATAAAAGATTATTCATGCAATATTTTTCATATTTTGGTACATCAACATTTAACATATGATAGTAGTAAAACACTTTATGTAATCAAATAAGGATGTAAGCCAAGAAATATGAATAACTTAATAGCTAGGCTCCCCCTCATTGAAGCACAAGATGGATAAAGCGAACTATGTATGCCAAGATCATGGAAGCACATTACTATAAAGTAAAGCAAGACAAAAGATACTTATTCTTAATCCATCAATCAAAAACCATTTTAAGACTTCTTTCCCTTTCAAAAAGAATTTTATAAGAACACATTACATTTTCAAAAGAATTTTAGAATGGAAGAGAGGTTTTATATTAAACCACATATTCCTTGAGAGTGATCAAACCCAAGTCAAAAGAACATCTGAAAATATATCTCATCTCTTTCTCATTGAACAAGAGCCTTAAGAAAATAAAACACTTTAAAGAACAAGGCTTCTCTTTTGAAGTATTAAGATGGGCTCTATAGAACGTTTCAAAAGATTTATTTAGAAACTTTCTTAAACATTCTCTCAAGATTTAATAAAACTTTTCAAAGCAAATGAAGAGAGTACTACATTTATAGCACATATCCAAAGATTTCTAAATTTTCAAGACAATTAAGATGTGAAAATACTTTCAAGATCTTAAGACAAGTTCAAATGATTCTCAAGGATATGAAACTTGAAAAGCTTCTTTCAAGTATAATAAGAGATTTTTCTTTAAAAAACTTTTTAATCAAACTACAAATTCTTTTAAAAAACAAGAGTATGATTCTCATAGGTGTTATATCACTAAGAAACCATAGATCAAGAGAATCTTAAACATCAAACATTCACCTTGATGAATTATGCTCTAGGGATCAAAGCATGTGTAGAACTAACATCATCCACCCTATATGCACTGACAAAATTAGCAAGTTAATATCCAATTAAGTTCTTTGTCAATGCTAAGCATACTTCTCTTGTAAGGAAAATATCTAATCATTTAAGATCAATTTATCAACAAGTATCATACAATCCATAACATATAAAATACTACAATAGCTTGGGGATAGAGATACTTATTGAGTTAGATAGAGAGTGATGCTTCATTAAAATGTTCTTCGTTTATTGGTTATTTGAGTTTGAGCTTTCTTCCATTGCATTGCACTTGAAGAAAGTTTCCTCATGTCCCTCTTCAGTCAACTATTCTCTTTATCTATTTATACTTGACATTTCAATATTTGATGGTTATATTTGAAACAAATAGAGAAACTTGCAAAGCTAACTCTAACAGTTCTCTAAAATATAGGTTAGCATCAAATATCATTTATGTAACACCCCAAATTTCCTAACTATTCGACAGTAATTTTGACAGTTAACAGAATTCTACTATTTAGTGATTTCTGTGTACTTTAAAATTATTTTGAGTATTCTGTGAATACATTTGATCGTTTTGTGTGATTTACTCCGTGTCAAGAAAATAATAATTTTTGGGCCGGGGAAAATCTTACGTATTTTAATTATTATTGTTAAGTTTTAATTATTTTACGTAATCTGATTTGATTTTCGTAAGTTTTATAATTTTTATGATTTTGAGGATGATTATAAAATTTTTATATTTCTCTGATTATTTTAATATTATCCATGGGTTGTCTGTGCATCCAGGTGGGTCTCGAAAAGTGAAAATTTTTCTGCAGCCAGAAAATTGCACTATTAAGATGGAGACGAGGGATCTTACTAAACCTGAATCCAGAAACAATTTTTAAAATTTTCTTTTACTGTGTTTTGTACTGTATTTAATTATCGGGCAATAAAAATATAGTAAAAATATTATTTGTAGGGTAATAGCAGATAAAAATAAATATTATACTGCTTAGTCAACATTGGTGGTTTGGATATCCACCATTGATTTAATCAAGGGTGGAGATTTGGTCTTACAAAGTGGCTAGGACCATTTGTGACCCTTGGATGTAAAGTATGAAGGAGTGATCTTGACCCTTCATTTTGGAGATACATCTAATGGCTAGGATTTCAAGGAGGAAACATCTAATGGCCTAGATTAAGTCTTACATCTAAGGCTATACCTAGAATCTACATTAATCCTAACCATTGATCTAATTAATGGTGAAGAATGCTCAAAATAGTGGCTAGTGAAATTTGTCACACATTGAGAGTGCAAGAAGGGGGGTTCGGTTTTGGAGAGGCCTCAAGGCCATAGCAAAGTTTCAAGACCATTATTGCTATTCTTGATCATTATTGGTCATTTCCAAGAAGCTAAGCTTATCAAACTTTTCTCTCCATTTCTCTTCTTCTCTAGTTTTGGCCAAGGCATCTACAATCACTTTCCATCACTCAAAAATTTTAAACAACCTTACTTCTTGAATCTATACCTCAATCCAAGACACTTTGCAGTTTAGGTCAAGTTCTAAATCCATCATCTTCAAGGACTTTCTTCAAGAGCAAAGTTCTAGGGTTTTTGAGGTGAAGTGTAAGGAAACTTCACTACTTATCTCTTTTTCATTTTCTAAGCCATGTTTGATCCATGGTTTACCTTGTTCAAGCTTAATATGCTAATAAATTTGTGTTTTGTTTTATATTTGAGAAGCTTTTCGTGGTGAATCACTTGTTCAAGGAGAAAACCAATGAGCTTGGGAGTTTCTTCAAGAGGTAAGAGGGAGATCCATCTCACTAACCAAGTATAGTGGTGAGAGATGAATTTGTATTTGATGGATGGTGAATCCATGTGAGGATTCATATCCATGGTCATGTAATTATTTGTGGGTGTTTATGTGTTTCGATTATTTGCTTATGCTTGATATGATTTGCATGATTTATTGCTTTTGTTTATGGCATGCTTGTGATATATATGATGAATATGTATATGTATGCCATGATTTGATGATGGAAAGGAAAATAATTTTTGGTTCCAAAGACCAAGAGGAATTTCGGCCAAAACACCTCAAAATAGGTGTTTACAAATTAATATTTTTATGAATGGTAAAATTAGAGGATTTGAAGAGCAAGGAAAATGAACAAATGAATTAGTTTTAAAGACCATGAGTCTCACGATTTTTGAAGGAAAATTTAATGGTTTTGTTTGTGTAAAAACAAGAATGGTAGTTAATTGATTTAGAAGGAAAAATATTTGATGGTTTCAATGGCCATGTACCACAATTTTGAAGGCTTGTAAATACCTTGATTTTATGAAATAAAGTGATTTCAAAGTGGGAAAAATAATTGATGAAGTACAAGGATTAAAGAAATGGAAACAAAGTGTTTTGACACTTGAAAAATAGAATTTTCGTATATGAATGGAAAAGAGAGGGTGAAAGTGTTTGAATCTCAGTTTATTTTAAAGAGAACTGAGTTTTAGAATCAATTCATGAATTATGGAAAATACGTTGGTAACTTGAAAATTTCTACGTATAACTCATCCTTTGGGTTTTGGAGAGCGTTAGGAAATTTTAAGTTAGAAACTTTGATTTAATTCAATGAAGTGGTGAAATTATGGAATATATTATGAAAAAGATTTCTTGAGTAAGAAATTGTGAAAAATAATGTGAGAAGTCATATTATTTTGAGAAAGGTTGAATTGAGATTTTGAAGGTTGAGAAATATTTTTCAACATTGAAAAATGAAGAAAAATGATTTACGTAACTTAAAATCATGATTTTTAAGCTACGCGATTTGAAAAACGTTTAAATATTTCTATGCGATTTGGAAAGTGTTTAAATATTTTTACACGATTGAAATATTGTTGAAAAATCACTACGTGATTGAAAAATGATGAAATATTTTTACGTGATTGAGAAAACGATGGAAAATTACTACGCGATTTGAAAACGCAACAGAAATGTTGTGAAAATGTGAAAAACTATCAAAATTCTTGCGCGATTGTGAAAAACACGACAAAAGTGTTTCGTAACTATGAAAACGCGATAACGTGATTTCGCGATTGAATATACAGTATGATTACTGTTGAATCAGTGTATGGACATTGTAAGAGAAAATGATGAGATTTGCCTGTGATTGGAATTGGTGCATTTTACATGCATTGGAAAAGTCTAATGGACTGGATATGGCTAATTACCTAGGAGAGACATACACCTCTTGAGTGGGTGCGATATGCGTAGTGTAAGTCACTCATTGACTTTGGGGGCATCGGGGTGCGAGTTGCCTACAGTGGACAGTTGGTAGCTCTTCTGTATCGTAGGTTAGACCGATGCAATGCATCGATGATCCTGACCGAGACACTATTCTTAATTAAAACTAGTAAAGACTGTCGTGTATATGCTAGATGTGCAAACACATATGAGAATTATGGCACGTGGTCTAAGGCATGTTGGTACAGACAGATCTTTCGGATCAATTTTTCCGAATTGAGTTTTAGCTCCATGGAGTAGGAAAGTGAGTCTATGTGTACATGCATAATTATTGAGTATTGGTTATGGTAATTGAACTGTTGAATACTTGGATAATGTTTAGGGCATTATTATAAATATTGAATATTTATATCTGTATGATATAATAATTGAGGAGTATTGGATGATGATGATGATAAACAATGTTGATGGCATTATTGTAATTATCGTGTGATTTGAATAATGTTAATGGCATGATGATAATTATTATTTATTATATTTGTCGTGATAAATAATAATTGAGGGCATGATTATAATTATTGTATATGTTATGATAAATAATATTGAGGGCATTATTGTAATTATGGTGTGATATATTTGTATAGTATGTTGTTTGTATTATCTCTGTGCTACCATATTGGTATTGGTGTAACACCTTCCGTAGAGTATCACATTTCCAACTCCCAACTCAATCTATAAAGAAGTTCATAAACAAGGTTTGAGTTATAAAAGATGGGTTTTAAAATTTCTTATTACAGAGACGGAAACATAAACTTACTGAGATCCATAAGTATTACTGAAAATATATTTAATATACAATATTGACACCAATTAATATTTAACAATTTAAAGAGAAATATAAAACTTACAGACTCTTTTTTTTAACAGTAGTAAACCCCATCACGGGTCCTACTTAATAGCACGGTACAACACAACGGTAAAACTTAACATACTTATTCCTTCTTGTATCCATCTTGATGCATTAAACATCTGTTCCTTGTCAACACTGCACACCAACGAGTCCTGAATGACTACTCCTCCATGTTGTCACCAATCTCAGGATATCTACCACCCGTCATGTCTAAGACAACTCGTTCTATCTACTATTCAATTTTAATAATACAAACACAGCGAAACAATATAACAAAGAGGTGAGATCACCAACATAGTAGTACAGAGATAACACAAACAACATATCATATAGGTATATCATACCAGAATTCCAATAATGCCTTCAAAATTAATCAATTATCATCATCCAATCACTTATCAGTTCAAATATCATTCAATATACACGATAATGCCCTCAACATTATTTATCATCATCATCATCCAATATTGTTCAGCAGTTCAATTATCATAACCAATACTCCTCAATTAATATATCACATAGATATAAATGCTCAATTTCATGCATGCGTACATAGACTCAATGTCCTACTCCATGGAGCTAATACTCAGTTCGGAGAAGTTGATCCAAAAGATCTGTCTGTACCAAAATGCCTCAGACCAAGTGCTATAATCCTCATTTTGATTTTTGCGCATCTAGTATATACACGATAGTCTTTACGAGATCTCGATTAAGAATAGTGTCTCGGTCAGGATCATCGGTGCATTGCATTGGTCTAACCTACGCGAAGAAGCGCGACCAACCACCCGTGTAAGCAACCCGCACCCCGATGCCCCCAAGGTCAACAAGTGACTTACACTACGCATATCGCACCCACTCAAGAGGTGTACGTCTCTCCTAGGCAAATAGCCTCATACAGTCTATCGGACCTTTCCAATGCATGTTCAATGCATCAATGCCAATCATAGGCAAAATTTATCATTTTCCCATATAGTGTTCATACACTAATTCATGCATATAAAATGCACCAATGCCAATCACAGGCAAAATTCACCATTTCCAATGCATGTTCAATGCACCAATGCCAATCATAGGCAAAATTTATCATTTTCTCATATAGTGTTCATACACTAATTCTTGCATATAAAATGCACCAATGTCAATCACAGGCAAAATTCTTAGTTTCATATTCAGGGTCCACACATTGGCCCATTCTCAGTTTAATTTCATAATCTCATAATTAGGGTCCATACACTGGCCCAACGGTAGTCATACTGTATTTTCAATCGCGAAATCATGTTATCACTTTTTCATAGTCATAAAACACTTTCATCGTGTTTTCACAATCGCATAACATTTCTATTATGTTTTCACAATTTTACAACCTTTTTGTTGCATTTTCAAATTACGTAGTGATTTTTCAACGTTTTCTCAATCACATAAAAATATTCCACCATTTTAAACCACATAGCGATTTTTCAACAATATCTCAAACGTGTCAAAAATATTTAAACGCTTTTCAAATTGCGTATAAATATTTCAACATTTTTCAAATCGCGTGGAAATATTTGAATGTTTTTCAAATCGCGTAGCTTAAAAATCACGTTTTTAAGTTACGTAAATCATTTTTCACCATTTTACAATCACGTAAAATATTCCTCAATATTCCAAACATTATTTTGGATTTTCAAACAAATCAATATCATTTCTAACATCATTTTTCACATTTTCTTACTCAGGAAAATCTTTTTCATAATATATTACACAAATTCACAATTCCATTGAATTAAATCAATGTTTCTCACTTTTAAAAAATTACTAACGCTCTCTAAAACTCAAAGGATGAGTTACACGTTAGAAAATATCAAATCACTATTATATTCTCCATTTTTCCTAAATCAATTCTAAAATCAATTCTCTTTAAAATAAATTGAGGTTCAAACACTTTTAACCTCCTTTTGTCTTTCATAAACAAAATTCCATCTTAAAAGTAACAAAACACCTTGTTTCCATTTTCTTTAATCCTTGTATTAAAACACTTTGTTCAAACACTTTGTTTCCACTTTGAAACCACTTTGTTTCATAAAACCAAAACTATTCCAATCTCCCAAATACCGTGGAGTCTTTGGCCATTGAAGCCATCAAATACTTTTCCTTTTAAGTCAATATGGTTTTACACAAACAAAACCATTAAAGCCATCAAATACTTTTCCTTTTTCAATTGATATGGTTTTACACAAACAAAACCATTAAAAATTCTTCACAAAAATCGTGAGACTCATAGTCTTGGAAATCAAATCATTTGTTCATTTTCATTTTTCACTTTCTTTGCAAATCCTTAAAATTGACAACTCATTGCTCTTTTCATTTAAAACTCATGATTAGTAAAATATTTAGAACCTTTTTGTTCAAAAACACCCTTGAGGCTGTGTGCTTCTATGGTTCTTTGGAACCAAAATTGTTTTCCTTTTCATTATTACATCATGGCATACATATATATATTCAAATATATATATCATAAGCATGCTATAATCAAAGTAATAAATCATACAAATCGTACTAAGTATAGGCAAATAATCAAAGCACATAAATACCCCCAAATTATTACATGACCATGGATATGAATCCTTACATGGATTCAACATCCATCAAATACCAAACCATTTCTGACTACCATACTTGGTTGGTGAGATGAATCTCCCTCTTACCTCTTGAAGATCCTCAAAAGCTCCTTACTTTGCTTCTTTTTCCAAGTCCTTCACTACCAAGGGCTTCTCAAATACAAAACAAAACATATGTTTATTAGTAAATCAAGCTTGAACAAGATAAACAATGGATCAAACATGGCTTGGAACCTTGAAAATCAAAAGAAAAGTGAAGATTAATAAACTTCACCAATAAAGCTTCAATCTTTAGCTTGAAGAACAAGTTTGAAGATGAATGATTTAGAGAAAGTCTCCAACATGAAAGTTGCTTAGAAAATCATATAGATTCAAGATTTATGGTTGGATGAAATTAAAAGAGCTTTGGAGAGTGGTTTTAGGTGTCTTGACCGAATGGTTCTTCTTGAAGAACAAAGATGAAATTTTTTATTTTTGTGAGGGAAATGTTTCTTAGACTTGGTTAAGGTAAAGAATGAAGTGAAAACACTTGGTTTTCCTTCCTATCAATTTCGTAGAGCGCCTTGAAAAATCCCTAAAAATCATAAACAAATCTTAAAATCAATAACAAGTAAAAGAATAGGTAAACCATGGTTCAAGCATGGCTTAGAAAATCAAAACTAAAAGATTAGGTGAAGAAATATGAACTCTACCATTTTTGATAGAAACTTGAAGCTTGGATTTGAAACTCAAGATGAATGATTTAGTGAAAACTCATAACTAGAGATGTTCTTAGAATGGTATTTAGGTTTAGGAAATGTGTTTAGATGAAATTTTAGAAGCTTGGAGACATGGTTTCTAAGTGTTGGCCGAAACCTCCATGAAAAGAAAGTGGAGAGAAAAGCTTGATGAGTTATTGTTTTTGGAGAAGACAAAGGAAATCAAGGATATCAATAATATGGTCTTCAAACTTTTCTATGTCCTAAAGCTTCTCAAAAACCGTCCCCCCTCCTTCAAGCATTCTCCTTAGGATGCTAAATGATCAATAATGATGTATAATTGACCAAGACATCTAATAATGTCATAAAGCTTTTCTTTAGCTCCAAAATGAAGCACAAAACCGTCCCCCCTTCATCCTTGCATTTCAACAAAGTTGTCATCTTTTTCAAGTCACCATTTAGAGCATTTTAGGCCATTGATTAATTCAATGGTTAGGATTAAGGTAGACTTTTGATTTAGAAGACTTAATCTAGGTCATTAGATCTTTCTCCTTGAAATCCTAGCCATTAGATGCATCTCCAAAAATAAAGGGTCAAGATTACTCCTTCTTACTTTTAATCCAAGGGTCATAATTAGTCATAACCATTTTAGAAGACCAAATCTCCACCATTGATTAAATCCAAATCCAATGGTCACAAATGATCCATCTCCACTGTTGATTTAATCCGAATCCAATGGTCACAAATGGTCCTAGCCAATTTGTAAGACCAAATCTCCACCCTTGATCTAAATCTAAATCCAACGGTCATAAATGATCATAGCCATTTTCTTAGACTAATCCTACACTGTTGATTAAATCGACGGTTAATATCAAAGTCTTCAATATTAGACTTGCTTCCTATTGGTCCGTCAAAAGTTATCATAACCACTATTGTTGACTTAAGCAGTATAATTTCTATTTTTATCTGCTATAACCCCACGAAAGAATATATTTTGTAACATCCCGGGACTGCCTACAAGATTGACGAGTGTCTCCACAAACCAGCACAGGTCTTTTCAGCGTGTTTTGTCCTCACTCACACGCATCCTAGGGAACTTCCCAGGAGGTCACCCATCCCACAATTGCTCCAGGTCAAGCACGCTTAACAATGGAGTTCTTATGTTCTAGGCTCCCAAAAAGAAGTTGCAACTTGTTGATATGGTTACGCCTAATCAATTCATTTAAGCCATCCTCAACTATGCAGTCCCATACCTGCACAGTCTCTGAATCCCTCTCATTCCGGTGCATATTCAGTTCATTCATAGGACCCTTCGCCTAGAAGCATGCCAGGAGCCACTCCTTGTACGTGTCTCTCATGCACCGGCATCTACTCCCCGCCCTCATCAACCTCGGGACACCACATACCCACCAGCTTCCGCCTGGTTTGTCCCCGAACCACACCGTACTGGGAGAGGTCCCGTCTCTGATACCATCTGTAACATCCTGGGACTGCCTGCAGGATTGACGAGTGTCTCCACAAACCAACAAGGGTCTTTTCAGCGTGTTTTGTCCTCACTCACACGCATCCTAAGGAACTTCCCAGGAGGTCACCCATCCCACAATTGCTCCAGGTCAAGAACGCTTAACAATGGAGTTCTTATATTCTAGGCTCCCGAAAAGAAGTTGCAACTTGTTGATATAGTTATGCCTAATCAATTCCTTTAAGCCATCCTCAACTATGCAGTCCCATACCTGCATAGTCTCTGAATCCCTCTCATTCTGGTGCATATTCAGTTCATTCATGGGACCCTTCGCCTAGAAGCATGCCAGGAGCCACTCCTTGTACGTGCCTCTCATGCACCGACGTCCACTCCCCCCCCCCTCATCAACCCCGGGACACCACATGTTGTAACACCCCAATTTTTGGCTAAATTATGATTTTGTCCCAATTGTACTATTTTCTATTTTCTGTGTGTTATAAAATTAATTTGACTGTTTCGTAACTGTATTTGAGTGTTTTGTGTGATTTGCTCCGAGTCAAGAAAATAATAATTTTCGGACTTGGAAAAATCTTATTTTAATTTTTCGGAGCTAGGGGAGCTTACTAAATCCAATTCTGAATGATATGTGTATCAATCTTTTAATTTTTAGAATTTATCTGTACAATAAAATAATTTTATATTTTTATAATATTATTTTATTAGTCAGTACAAATAAAACGATCATGGACTCGAAAAAGTCTGTGAGACCCACTTTTAGTTTGTGAGACCCACAATTGGTATGCGGGACCCACGTTTAGAAAAGCAGCCAACGTCGATGGCTTGGATTATTTTTAAGCCAATAGGAATTAGTCAACAAAGAGGGCTTGACTTAATTTGCACCATTGGATGAAGAGGTCTAGCTTTGAATATCAACCACTGATCTAATCAACGGTTGAGAAACAAACTTAATGAAGAAGCTTTGGATGATCACCTTTGATTCAATCAATGGTGTGAGAGTAAACTTGGTTAGGAAGGCTTTGGATATCCACCGTTGATTTAATGTACGGTAGAGATTGGTCTCACAAAATGGCTAGGACCATTTGTGACCATTGGATGAGAAGAATGTAGAGAAGATCTTGACCCTTTATCTTCAAAGATGAATCTAATGGTTAGAATTTCATGGAAATAAGATCTAATGGCTTAGATTTGATCATATCACTACCTAATATCAACCCTTGATATGATCAATGGTTCTTGAAATTTGGATAATAAAAATATTAGCAAATTAGTAAATGTAACTAATTATCTTAATTAAGTTAGACTAAGTGTGCTTAGAAGCTTAAAGGGATTAGTAGCTAATTAATCACCATTAAGGAGGAACATTCAAGAACAAATGACCATGCATGTGACTAGGCTTATGACAAGGCTTGGATTAGTCAATGGAAGACAAGCTTGGTGATCAAGTTTTGATCTCAACCTTTGATCACATCTAAGGCTAGGATGGAGTCTTGGATGGTCAAACAAAATGGCCACCTCCACTCTAATGAGCTCCATGGCCAAGCTAGAGTTAGGAGACCATCTTTACTTCATTTCCATCTTTGCTATCACACTTTCTCTCTTCTCTCTCTTCAAACACAAGAGCTCACCATTGTTGTTCTTCTTGGAGACCATTCGGCCTCACCCCCTTGCACCATCTTCCAGCCTTCAAAAATTTTATCTAACCTTATTTTCCAAACCTAAACACCATTCTAAGAACATCTCTAGTTGAGAGTTCTTCCAAAATCTATCATCTTGAGCTTGGAAAATCACTTTGGAGATTTTTCCTAGAAGGTGAAAATCCTTATTTTTCATTTCTAACTTCTTTTTCAAGGTTCTAAGCCATGATTTATCCATAGTTTATATTTTTCTCCTATAGTTATGACTCTTTAAATTTTTGTTTAAGATCTTTAGGTTTTCTTGGAGGTGAACCCAAAATCCCTAGGAGAAGGAGTAGTAGATTTTGTCTTCCTTTAAGGTAAGAGGGAGATTACCCTCATCAACCATATGTTGGTGGTGAGGAATGGATGTGTTTGCGGTGAAGAATCCATAAGGATTCATTCACTTGGTTGTTTATTGTTTTTCCTAATTGTGTTTGATTTTGTGTGCAAGTATGTCTATAGCTTTAATATTTTTGGTATATGTTTTATGATTGTTTTAATATATGGTATGTGTTCATTGATGCATAATTATTATTGTAAGATATGAATAATATGTGAAGGATTGCATGAGTGTTCCAAAGAACACAAAGGAGCTCACGGTTCTATCATCCATAAAGAGGACCAAAATGTTCTCAATTATTTTCTAAAAGAATGATTTAATTGATTTAATTTGATGAATGGATTTTTCAATGATTTAGAGGATGAAAAATAATTTTAAAATGATTTATAAGGACATGTAGAATTTCGGCCAACATGCCATATACCTTTGATCCAAAAATTATTTCCTAACTATGGATTAGATGATCTAATAAAAATAAATTGGATTAAGAATTTTTATAAGAGATTATATGATGAGAAACCATCAAATATGATTTTTAATGCATAGAATGATTTTTGGGCCAACGTGCCTACTTATGATGTTTTTAATCCAAAACTATTTTAAAAGTGTAGACTAGTTGTTTGAACTAAAAAGAATACATTTGCAATGGATTTTCAAGACTTAAAGAAGTAAACAAATTTTTATTAGAAATATGGTATCAAAGAGAAATAAACAAAATTCTTGGAAAATCTTTACCTTTGAATTTTAAAGTATGATAGTAATTTTCAAAGTGTATTTTGTAATTATGAAACTAAACAAAGGGATTTTTATAGGAAAACGTAGAAAATATATTTTATAGATTTTCTAGACAAAATACTGTCACAATTTTTTTAAAATTGAACAAATAAAGGAAAGAATTTCACAATATATTTATAACATAAGGAAAATATTCTATGTAGTTTAAAAATATTAAAAATAGCTTACGCGGTTTTAAAATAATGATTTTAAAGCTTTTCGATCAAGAAAACGATTTAAAAATCCTACGCGATTGAGAAAATGATTTAAAAACAGTACGCAATTTTAAAAACAGCAAAATATGTTTACGAGATTTAAAAATATTTGTAAAAATGATGAAATTGTGAAAACGCGATAAAATTTCTACGCGATTGACTAAAACAACGAGTTTTACTATAGGGCCCAAGTGGTGGACCCGGACAGATTGAGAAATAGTATTGTTAGGTGGGACGTACTATATTTGAGATTTGTTGAGATTTGAGGGCGTTTTCATAATTATGGTTCATATATATGTGCATTGAGTTGGTATGCATAGTCGATGGTTGTGATGGCTTTTGTTGTTTAGGAATGAATGAGAGCTGAATATTGTGATCCAAGTGAGAGATCTACTGGGGACGTCAGGGCGCGGTTATTCATAGTGACCTGTTTGTCACATTATATGCCTGGCCATGATATACAGTTGCAACGCACTGGCGTATTGTCCCGACAAACAATATTTATGTCTCGCGTCTAGCTTAGACTGTCATTATGGGTGGCAAATCTTCTGAACCATTCATATTCGAAACTGTTTAGCTCCATGGAGTAGGAATGTGATGAATTGTGCATATGCATAGTTGTGAACATATTGTTGTGGCATTGTCAAGGTCCATATCATGGTGTCATAATCATTACATATGTATATTATTGATATCTGTTGTTGATATACTGTTGATGTTCATATAATTGTGATATATGTTTTTTGAACATAATGATAATTTATTAACATGATTATACTTGTGATATTTGTGTGTATGGAATGACTTTGTCATTCGTATCATTCTTTGCTACCGTACTGGTATTGGTGAAAGAGGATCTCACCTCTTTATTGTATGGTTTTGTTGTTTTTGTATTGTCAAAATTTATATAGCAAGCGAAGTAAGCTCTTTAGACTTAACTGGAGGCAATGTTCTGAGTGCGGTGACGGCATCAAGGAATGATCTTCTCAGTTTCAACAGTATGCAGTTTGGTGGAGAAAACAGAACATATATGTTGAGTTTTTCTTGTTAGTGTTGTTACCGTACTGTTAAGTAGGACCCATCGTTGGGTTTTGCTACTATTTCCTTGAGTCTGTAAATTATGTTTTAAAATGTTGTTTAATATTATGTGGTATAATTTACATGTGTATTAAATTGGTTCAGTCTATTTTCTGTATTAACTATATTTTTGGTAAGTTTATATTATGAGCAACAAGAGATTGTAAAAATCCAAATTTTTGAACTCAAAGCCTTTTGTTAAATGATTTTTAGGTTTTAATTTTTTTTAGAAATGTGATGCCTTATGGAGGGTGTTACATATTTACTGTATTTTTATCGCTCGATAATTTAATACAGTACAAAACACAGTACAATAAAATTTTAAAAACTATTTTCGGATTCAGGTTTAGTAAGATCCCCCGTCTCCGTTTAAACAGTACAAATTTGTCTATACGTAGAAAAATTTTTACTTTGTGGGACCTACCTCGGCCCACGTAAGGCCACCGGGGCCCACAAATAGCTCAAAAACAATCTGATAAATATAAAAATTTATAATCATCCACAAAAATCACAAATATTAGAAAACTTATGAAAATCAAGTCAGATTGTTAAAAATAATTAACAATCAAGAGAAATAAATACATAAAGATTTTTCTCCGGTCCAAAAATTATTATTTTCTTAACACGGAGTAAATCACTGAAAACGATCAAACACGCTGACGGAATACTCAAAATAATTTTACAGTACATAGAAATTACTAAATAGTAAAATTCTATTAACTGTCAAAATTACTGTCAACTATTTAGGAAATTTTGGGGTGTTACAATTGGCGTAGGTGATCTCACCTCTTTGTATGTCTATTTTGTACTGTAAATATATTTGTAAAGACACTGAGCAAGGGATTGAACAAGAGGGTGAAAAAGAGCAGATTCCTCCTGAGGAAGCAGAGTTTTGATAAGATGACATCAAGACCTAGTTTCTTTGGTTACGTGAGATTACAGTTCCATGGTGGAGCTGGAGCATGGAGGACTAGTCCCAATGAGAGGGGACTAATATATCAGGAAAATCTGACGGTTAACATGAGCAGGGAATTTCATGGAGATCCGTTCCTTTCCGTAACTATTTATGTACATGTCGAATTTCCGCTGTCAATCAGGAAGTATTGGGATACTAGGTATTATGTCCTAACGGAGATTAATATCGTGTCGTCTACTTGGACACCTGCTCGTAGGACTTCGCGTCGAGCTGGATTCCTACCTGCTGAGGAATCTGAGGAGGACCCATTTGAGGGTTCTGCTGTCTAGTTTATACTTGGGCAGTATGTGAGTTTTAAATTATGTTCAAATACTTTGAGAACTATGTCTGTATCTAAATAATCTTGACAGTACTTTTGTAATGTATAAATGATGTAAATTATTTGTGATGATGTTGTAATATTTTTATTTTCCACTAAGTTTATTTTATTGACATTAAGAAATTTTACAACTCGTATTTTTATAACATCACAATTTATGAACTTGGGAGTAATTCGGTAATAATAACGTTTAAATGTGGCACCCTATGGTAGGCGTTATGCCCATTTACAAGCATAATTTAGGTTGATATATAATATAAAGCATGTACCACAATATCAACAATGCAATGTTAGCTCTTACAAGAACAAAAGAAGAACATATGCACTTGAATCCAAAACCATAATTTAATCATTTTCAAAGCAAGATTCAAGTTTATTAAGAAAAACTTGATCACCACCAAAACATATATGAGCATTTTGGGGCAAACAATGATCATGTAAGGCATGTAATATCATGTAAGGAATTCTAGTATGCACATATGCCAATCAAGAACAAAAAGTCCGTTATTGTAATGCAAGAATTGAAAAACTATAGAACTATAACTTTTGAAACCATTTATGATTCATTTGAAGATATACTTCATTGTAAAAACCACTGAAGTTCAAAGACAAGTTCAAGGTACAAAATGAATCATTTACTTCTTGTTTTCAAGATATGAACATATCAAGCGATTTCAAACAAGAAGACATATAACTTTTAACTTTCCTATTTCTAAGTAAATATACAAGACAATTAAGCATCAAAGAGAAAAGATTAGAATTACTTATGAGCATGTGAATTTCCATATTGTAACAAAGAGAATTGGTCACAAGCTCAAGAACAATGATATTACCATAAAACATGTCATTCCAAACAAAGTGTGTGTATATCTAGCATGTTAGCATATGTAAAGACACTTTCAAGATATAATGCTAGAAAAGCACAACTTAAGGCATAAAATAAGTCTCTACTTCTCCAAATATCACATGATATTTAATTTAAAGTATAAAAGATATTGATGTCACCAAAAGTGTACTATTTGATATTTTGTAGGTAACTCCAACTTCCATGCCTCAAGGCTCCTTGAGAATGTTGTGGTTCTCTATGTTATCCATTTACGTTTTTTATTACTCTTGGAGAACTTGGACCATTTCAAATTTTCCAACCTCAAGTAGCATAGTTGTATTTCACTTCAATGCATGCTTGAGCTAATAGTCACCCTACAACACAATTTAAAGTACTTTCTTTGGTATCTACTAATTTTGGATCCATAGGTATTAGTCATTGATTATTAATCTATTATACTCTCATAAATATCAATTTTTCCATAATATGTAAATTGAGCACAACAAATTAAATAATCAATTATCATTAAGCATATAGCCAATAAAATGCTTACTTTTATGATATATAGACAATTCAAAACATAGCAAGCATACCTAGGCATTGTAGAACCTTATGTACCAAGATATATAACAAATTAATGAGCTATGGTACAATAAGAATAGGGATGGCAATTTTACCCATCCCCGCGGGTATCCGCGGATAATATCCATGACGGGGCGAGTAATACTCGTGATTATTCCCCCGCGGGTACGGGTACCCATTTATTTATTATCCCTGTTTAATAAACGGGGCGGAGGCGGGGGTGGTTCTCTCCGTACCCGCGGATACCCGTAAATAAAATTACAAAAATACCCTTCAGTATGTAACTTAAAATAACACTCTCACAGCCCAATCCTACCACCGACACACCCATCTTTATTCCCAAATGCTGCTATGCAGCCTCTGCTTGTCACTTCTGCGGTTCTGCCCAACAATCCACTGCTTTCTTCTCTTTCCCAAAAAACCACCCATTCTAGAAAATCACCCATCCACCTTCCTCATCTTCTCCATGGCACTCGAGGTGGTGAGTGGCAGATCTACAGCTAAGAGTGGCAGATCTACGGCTAAGAGTGCTGATTTGGTGGATCTACGAAGGATTTGGTACTTGCAGCCACCACCTCCTAAAACCCCATCGTCACCAACCATCTTCATCAACCTGAACTTCACACACATCTTCTCCATCCTCAAACATCTCTGAATCGAGTCGCGGCAGGGTGAGTGGCGGCCTTGCTGGTTTACGGTGGCAGGGTATGTGACGGCGGCACGGTGGTGATTCTGACTATGACTCAATGAAACAAAGGCAAGATTGGGATTTGTGGTATTTGGGTTGTGGTGCACAGGGTCGAACGACTGCTGGCCGGCGTGGGAAGGGGAGTGGGAGCCATTTTTTTTTTGCAATTTATTGGGTACCCGTGAATATCCGTGGGTACCCGTTTACCCGCGGGGAGAATGAGAAATAGGTATCAGTGTGGATATGGGGCGGGGGCAGGGGCGGATATTCATCCTCGGGGACGGGAAATGGGGGACTACTACCTGTCCCCGCCCTGCCCCGTTGCCATCCTTAAATAAGAATGAACATAAACATGTGCCAAACATAATTTTCAAATTTTACCAAGTACACATGATTTTATCAATCACTTAACGCCTACAAGGGATATACCTCAAATTCGTTGACTTTACAAGTGAATATGCATAAGACGTAAAATCTTTTGATACCTTGGCCTTGGTAATCAAAGAAATACTTTTTCTTACCCATTGCTTCTCTTTTGGAGTCTTGAACTTTACAAATTCTACATTTTGTACTTGAGAAGCTTTGGTTGAAGCCATCTTCCTTCTTTGTCCAAAACTTCTACCATTGGGCTTTGGAAGCATTCTCCTTGATGATTCCTCTCTTTTTTGACCAATTAGTCCATTCTTTTGAGAAATTTTCTGCATAATTAAAATACTATGAGGACATTTTGGTACCCACTTCATCTTGGGTCTTTGAATGTTAGTACTAGGGTCTTTAAGATCTTTAGGAACCCATATCATACAAATTCTCATATAAAGATTCCTTCTATAATTGCATAAATGAGAAATATGTCCTAGATGATCACAAAAATTATAAACAATTAAATTTAATAATGGTTTGATCTTTTGAAGATCATCTTTTGAAAACTTAAGTCTTTTGATATTACGTTCTAAACTATTTTTGCCATAAGCGTTGCTTGGATTTTTATGTGGAATAACATTAATTTTGTTCTCATTCACAAGCATGGAATATAAGCAATTAGAATCATTATCTTTGGCAAATTCAGAATATAAGTCCTCAACTTGATTTTCTAAATCAATGCCCTTTTCACAAGAAGTTGAGGTTTCATATTTCAAAAGCATTTCCTCAATGAGAATAGCATATTCATTTTTCAAAGTCTCAATTTCATTTTCAACGAAGGAAATATTTTCCAAACAAGATAAGTTTTTCTTTTGTAAATTCAACAAACCATCATACAATTCATCATATACACATTGTAGCTCATAATAGGAAGAACTATAGTCTAGTTTAACATTATTTACCCCAAAGTCCTTTTTAGCCATATAAGAAGCGGTCTTAATTTCTAACATACTTGGCTTTTTAAGAGAATCACCATCTTCCTTATTGTTGTCCATTAAGGATTCAAGAACATCTTCTTTTTCAATTTTGTTTTGCTTTGACTCTTCTTCAAATTGAGCACCATCATCATCAAGAGGCATTGAACCCATTTTCTTACTTTGAACATCTTCTTGAGGACATTTTTCATAACAAGCTTCCTTCAATGGCTTTAGCTCTTCTTGCTTTCTATATAGAACTTTATACACAAAATCATTGCTAGAAATATAAATAGCATCAAGGTGTCCAAAATTTCTTTGGCACTAGAGTAATTCTTAATTCTAGAATAAGCATCATCATTCAAACTACTTCTCAAGATTGACATTGCTCTAATGTTCAAGAAAAAATATTTCTTGTCATAAGCATTTCAAGTTTATTTTGATTTGCAAGTAAATCCATTAAGCATAATATCCCACAAATCAAGATCAATAGATTGCATATAAAATTCCATTCTAGTTTTCCAAAAAACAAAATTTGCACCATCAAAGAATGGTGGTTTATCAATTTCAAAACCTTCCATTTTGAAAAGCTTTCAATGGTTGCCAATAAACAAGGATCTTTAACTCTTAGTGGTTAAGCTTTCAACAGAGCATGAAGCTCTGATATTACTTGTTAGTCATGGCAACCATCAACCAATAGGGAGTGAATTAGGTGATCATAAACTTTTAAAACAACATTAAAAAAATTAAGCATTTTGAAGCACTCAATTAATAAATGCAATGGAATATGCATAAATTAAGTTAATATAGAATATAAAGAGTGTAGAAAAGAGAGAATCAAACTCAAGAATTTATCCTAGTTCAGCCACCAACCACTAGTCTCCATGCTTAACTTGAGATTTTCTTCACTATCTCCTAGACTTCACGAGTGCTAGGAAAACCTTTGTACAAGCAAGAGCACTCCTCACACCTTAGGATACCTCACCCTTATGCTAGAGCCTTAACTCTTCAAGCTTCACAGGTGCTTGAAAAACGTTTACATTCAAGAGCACTCACAACACCTTTAGGATACCTCACCCTTTGTGTTTGAGCCTCACTACAAGGGATATCTCACCATTTTCTCTCTTGAGGGATACCTCACCCTCTTACAATGATTTAAGATGAAGATAAAGATTATAAACTCTCACAAGAGTAGATATACAACTTGAAGAACAAAGGAATAGAAGGATTTTGCAATAAAGAGCTCAAAATATGATTTTGATGATTCAATGATCAAATCAAGTTTTTTGAAGTTGTAAATGCCTCAAACATCACTTATATATAGAGCCCAAGTGATAAAATAGTCGTTGGTAGTGTTTAAAAATGATTTCTTATGAAAACTAGCCGTTTATAGCCGTTGGGAATGTTTCAGACTCGTCGTAATCGATTATATGGATGTAGTAATCGATTATAAGGCTCTTTGAATGCTTTTTGGGATTTTCTGGGCAAGATGTAATCGATTACTGTTGGGGGTGAAAAAATACAAATCCTAATTTGACAAAGATGTTCTCGACAGACAAGTGATATTCAACGAAGTTGGATGATTCGACGAAGATAATGTTTTCAGTCAAATGATACCATTGAGACATTCGACGAATAAGAGTTTCGACAGCCAGATGATAACATTGAGATATTCAACAAAAAGATTTTCGACAGCTCGATGATGATGACATTGAAGAAATTTTCTAATGTGTTATAGTCAGATGTTAATTTTTGTCAAAAGATCTCAGTTGCTTTCAGTTATTAGTCTTGAATTCAACAGCCAGATGGAGGTTCAAGTGGTGGCCAATTCTCAAATGGCCAAGGGTTGTTTTCGTCGAAAATAAAAGTTACCAATTATGAATTCGACAGGAGTTAGTTATTGTTGAAAATTAAGATATTAGAGAGAACGTGGCATAACTGCCATGAACGTGGTCAGTTTCTTAGAAGTTAGTTATTTTTATTTTTGCCTATAAATACTAGTATTCACGATGTAAAAATAGTGGTTTTGCTGGATATACAATCCTAACATCTCACTCAATAAGATTAACGGATTTGATTCCAAGTATGACTTCCATTTTCATTTCCAGCCATTTATGTTAATACAATGTCTCTTTAAATTCTTTATTTTCAAGTCTTGTTCTTTTAATTTCTTTACTCTTTCTGTACTTTAAATTCATGCATTTTATATTTTCTACACTTTAAACTTACTGCACTTTTACATTTTTTGCATTTAAACTTTCTGCACCTTTATTTTCTGTATTTTAACCTTCACACTTTACATTTCTTGCAATTTACTTTCTCTGCACTTTAAAATTTCTTTGCACTTTACATTTTGCATGTAACTCATCAAAAGCTTCTTTTCTAATGAGATTACCACATAACTCGTGAATCCACATTCGACTGATAAAATATATTTGTTTGTTGGAATTTTTCTTATACCAAATTCACCCGTAAACAAATTGGCACGCCTGGTGGGACGAGTTCAGAGTAACTCAGTAATGTCACAAACCTCTTCATAAGAAGATGGTTTTATGCGTTTAAGAAGTGGAAAGTTGGTATTTTCTTATCCTTCTCAAGATACGCAAACTATGAGTAACGCAAATAATCAGGTGTCGAATGCACTTTTAGTTGAAGTTAGTGTGCCATCTTCGACAGCCGTTACTGTGTCACCTTTAACAACGGGTCCTGTGGTTGATGTAATAGCAACTGGTACTCTCAGAAGTAACCCAGTGCTAGAACAAGTGTTGTCTGGAGTAACTTAGTCATCACCAAATCAACTAAGTAATCAAAGTGTAATGAACTTAAATTTAAGGTTGGCACCACAATATGGTTTGCCACCAAATTATATCCCTCCCGTGTTGGCACAAATGGGACTTGGTTCTACTTTGGATAATACTATAGGCCAAATGGTAGCTTCACAAGGCCAACCACAAATAAGTTTGGCTTTAGCAAGTTTTAATGGCCAAGGAACAAGAGTTGCAAGTTCAAGTAATCCAACTCCTTTTCGACAGGAGAGATCGAATTTGGGACCTGTATTTTCAAATATGTTGAGAGATATTCCTCAGAATATAACTGGGCTAACTACAAATTCTTTGGCCAGTTTTTGATAACAAATAGATGAAAGTAATCATGAAATGGTGCATATGTTCACTCAACAAATGGGTGTTGTGATTACACCAATCATGGAAAACACAAATAATGCTTGCAGCGCATTGGCCCAACAAACGGCAAGGTTAAATCAAGCCTTGGGAATAGGTGAATTGGTTAATGAAAATGTGCAAGAACCCAGTCTAGAGTAAACAGAGAAATGGTTATACCGCAGGAAAATGGGGGACAAAATCAACAAAACCTAGAACAACCTAGGCAAAATGATCAGCCACACTTGGAATATGGGAATGTCCATATGCTCCGTCGAGGTGATGAGGGTCAAATGGCTAGAAATGATGCAGCCATGAGATTGCTTCGACAAAATCTCAGGGGGCACCAAGTAATTGAGCAAAATGTAAACCAAGTAATGGAACAGGTGCTGAATAGATTTGGGTTCAATGTTGGATATGCCAACCAATCCTATTTTGTTTCATGGTTTCTTGAGTGGGTACAGCAAGCAGAATTGCCTAGAGGAATTAAAATTCCTAAACTTTCAAAGTTTGCTGGTGAAAATGGAGAATCGACCATCGAACATTTGGCACGGTATACAATAGAAATGGGAGAATTGGCCACTATTGAATGCCTCAAAATGAGATTTTTCCCAAGTTCCTTTACTAAAAATGCATTCTCTTGGTTTTCGACATTGAGACCAAATTCGATACACTCTTGGACTTAATTAGAAAGAAGTTTCCATGATCAATTTTTCAGAGGGGATTTGAAAGTTGGACTTACAGATCTTTTCAATATCAAGAGAATGTATAATGAAACAATAGAAGATTACCTATCTAGGTTTCGACAAGTGAGGAGTAGATGTTTTACTCCTATACCTGAAGCAGAAATAGTAAAAATTACTGCAGGAGGTTTAGAGTATTATATAAGGAAAAAGTTAGTGAATCAACATTTAGTTGATCTTACCCAACTAGGTGAAAAGGTTAGGCAAATAGAACAACTAAAAGCTGAAAAGGTTCATAAACAAAAGAGATTCCTCAAAAGGGAGAAAGTAGCAGTCGTCGGATTAGGTGAATTCGACAATGAAACTGAAGATAACAATGACAAATTTGAAGTTAACATTGCTGAACTTCAGAATGGTCCTCTTTGTGTGTGTCAGGCTCTTCAGCCTACAAGAAATAAGGAAAAAATGAGTTATGTCAATAGAAAAACATATACGTTCGACGTAACAAGAACCGACAAAATTTTTGATTTGTTGTTAAAAGATAAACAGATTAAATTGTTGGAAGGCCATAAGTTATTAACATCTGAAGAAATAAAAGATCGAAAATATTGTAAGTTTCATAACAATTTCGGTAGTGTTACTAACGAATGTATTCCTTTCAGAGATTTTATTCAGGAGGCACTAATGGACGGGCGTTTGAAGTTTGCTGACAAGCCTAAAGCGGATATGAAAGTTGATACAGATCCATTTCAGGATGGGATTTCATACGTCGATCAACAAGTTCTTTTAAATGTTGGAATGATCAACATAAGGAGTTTGCAGGGATTCGACATTGACATGGAAGATGCAATGGACGTTTATCCCAAATCAGGAGAATGTCTTGAAAATTTCCTTGAAAGAAAAAAATAAAAAGGCAAAGTAAGGTTCTGTTCCAGATGCAATGCGGTGTATGATGAATTTGCTGCAAAGAAAGCTGTTGAGGAGCAAAAGAGTAATTCACAAGGTAAAAAGAAGTTTTTCGACAAGAAAGTTGGAAAACTAGAACAGCCCTTCAATACTCCAAAGCCAATTTATACTCCAAAGCCTAAGCCAATCTATATGCCAAGGTCTAAAATGAATGGTTGGTTGGTCGAATCGTCTAATGGATCTATGGGGAGCAATGTATTTCCCAGGAGTTGCGTCAGACCAGCTAGGACCAGAGTACTATCTGTCAATGTTGTTGTGGACAGATGGTTCAAAAATTCTGCAATGGCAAGTTACACATATTTTCGATGAAACATGGTTGATAACTTCAGGAAATGAAGTTAATTCACTTGAATTTGATTGTATTTGACCATGCTATCCCTAAGTTTTCAAGGTCATAAGTTCAATAATTGCATGACTTTGGTGAATTAAGCTTGTTGATTCAAATGATTTATAAGTGAATCTTTGAAGATCTTGTTTATCGAAGTTGGATGGATTGTGATTTGATGGACCTTATTATTATTTTGATATAGGTATTCAAGATGAGAAAGGCCTTGGAAGGGATGAGGAAAGTGAAGAGAGGCTCAAAGTGTGAAGAAAACAACAAGGGAAGGTGCTGCCAACCCACGCCTAGGCGTGGCCCTTGCAGTTTCTCAGGGATTCCAGGTAGAGACATCCACGCCTAGGCATGGTTAAGTCACGCCTAGGCATGGCAAACTCAGTTTTTCAGGGTGTTTAGACAGAGACCTCCACGCCTAGGCGTGATAAAATCAAGCCTAGGCATGGCAAGCAGAGGAAAGGCACGTGATTCATAACCACGTCTAGGCGTGGGAAAGCCACACCTAGGCGTGGTTAAAACCCTGGTCCGCGATGTTGGCCCTTTTTATCTAAATTTGGGGACATTTTTCAGGATCTTCTTCAGTTTTGACCTAGCCACGAATTCCAGAGAGCAAGTGAGAGGAGGAGGAACCCACCTGGATTGAAGGTGACTAAAGGGAGAATCAAGAAGAAGGAGGAAGATCAAGCTTGGAATCTCTCCAATTTTGTTCATTCTTTCCCCTTTCTCTCTTGATTTGTAACATGATGAATCATTTGATTACATTTGTTTTCTTCTCCTTGATAATGTGTAACTAAACTCTAATCTAGGGGCTCTCTAGGATCTTGCTATAGATTTGATTAATTTATAATTAGTTGAGTATCCTTTCAATGAAATTGGTTTTGTTCATCCATATCTATGCTTAGTGCTTGTTATTGATTAGCCGTCAATTGCATGATTTTTAATATTCCAATTGAATTAGAAATAGGGTCTTGTGAATATGGATATGGTATGGTTGATGTATGTTTAACTAAGGGGATGGACACATACCCTTTGGTCATGCATGGCAAGTGTTTGATAATTGGCCTCAATGAGTGATTCTTATATTGCTTCACATGGACACACAGTGGAATAGCTAGGTTTCACATGGGTAATTGTCCTAGCGGTAGGCTCTTATCTATTGATGATTATTAGCCAACTTATATCAATTCATTGATAGGTGCTTGTTAATTGCAATTAATCATTGAAGTAGCAAGTGAATAGGGACCCCTAGGCTTTAATCATTCTCATCTTCTCTTGTGGAATTGGTGTTGGTGTTTTCTTATTTTGTTTCCTTTAAGTTGTTATTTTAATTACAACCCACTCTCCTTCGTTTGCTTGGATAAAAATTTGTGAATATTAGTTAAGTTTAACATTCTTCTAATTATTCAATCCTTTGGGACACGATACTCTAACTCTCCTTCATATTACTTGTTGACCCGTGCGCTTGCGGATTTACGGACCAACAAGTTTTTGGCACCGTTGCCGGGGAATTGAATTTAGATTTTTGTGTTATTTCTTACATCTATTCATAGTTCTTATTTCAAGTTTTGTTTGTTTTGTTTTGCATTTTTTTTTCCAGGTACTTGGCTCTTGTATGCGAAGAACTCAAGGTGTGTCTCGATTTCCTTACGATCCTGAGATCGAGAGGACATTTCATAGATTGCTAAGAGAACAACAAGTACAAGAACAAGCACTAAATTTGGTTAGTGAATCTGAGATGGCGGAGGAAGCAAATGCCGAAAGACCCTTAAGAGAATATGCCACCCCAAGTGCTAGAGAAATCCGATCAAGCATTAGAAGGCCAACTGTCCAAGCACAGACTTTTGAGATCAAGCCTGCTATTATTCAGATGGTTCAACAAAATGTGCAGTTTGGAGATTTACCCCATGAAGATCCTAATGCTCATCTAGCCAACTTCTTAGAGATATGTGATACTTTCAAGCATCATGGGATGACTGATGATGCAGCTCGCTTAAGGCTCTTCTCTTTTTCCTTGACGGATAGGGCCAAGGCATGGCTTCATTCTTTACTGGAGCATTCCATCACTACTTGGGAAGAGCTTGCTCAGAAGTTCTTGGACCGATTCTTTCCTCCCATGAAGGCAATGAAGTACAGAAATGACATCTTGTCCTTCAGGCAATTTGAAGGAGAAACTTTACATGAAGCATGGGAGTGATTTAAAGATTTGCTAAGGAAGTGCCCCCACCATGGCATAGCAAAATGGATGTTGGTTCATACTTTCTACAATAGCTTGACAACCTCCATTCGTTCCATAATTGATGCAACAGCTGGAGGGGCACTTATGAGTAAGACTGTGGATGTAGCCTATGACCTGTTGGAAGAAATGGCTAACAATAATTATCAGTGGCCAGCAAAGAGAGTTGCTCCGAGGAGAGTGGCAGCCGGGATACATGAAGTTGATGCTCTCACATCACTTTCTGCTCAAGTGGCAGCACTCTCCAAGAAGTTAGACACCATGACAGTCAACTCAGTTGCAAGCGGAGCTAATGTCACAGCTGAGATTTATGATCATTGTGGGGATCATCACTCCACTGCTAATTGTACGGCTAGCTTGGAAAGTGTACAATATGCTAGTCAATTCCGTCAACCGGGTCACAACACTACATTTGGTAATACTTATAACCCCAGTTGGCGGAACCATCCTAATCTCTCATGGGGTGGGAATGTTCAAGGCTCTTCCTCGTCTCATTAGCATAATCAAGCACCTCGTGCTCCTCTAGGCTTTCAACAACAGAGCCCCCTTCAAGCCCAAACTTCAACATCGACTTCAACTTCTAATTTGGAGAAGATATTTGCTCAGTTTATGACCAGTCAACAAGATTACATGACCAAGACTGATTCAAGGCTAGCATCCCACGATGCTTTAATGCAAAGTCAAGCAGCTTCATTGAGGAATCTTGAGACTTAAGTGGGTCAACTTGCCCAAGCTCTAAATAACAGACCCTAAGGGAATTTCCTAAGTGACACCATCAATAATCCCAAGGGTGCATCTAATGAGCATTGCAAGGTTATCTCATTGAGGAGTGGGAAGGAGATAGAAGGTAATCCAATGACCAAACAACTTGAAGAAGAAATAGAGGTGGCTCAAGATGAAGAGGTTGTGAGCAATGAGGTTGAGAAAAATTAGAAAATGGCTAGGGAAAGAGTTGAAGACAAAAAGAAGGAGGACAAGCTCATAACACCACCTCCACCTTTTCCTAACCGGCTAGCAAAGCAGAAGCTTGATGCTCAGTTCCAAAAATTCTTAGAAATTTTCAAGAAGCTTCACATCAACATTCCATTTGCTGAGGTGTTAGAACAAATGCCGAGTTATGTGAAGTTCATGAAGGACATCTTGCCCAAGAAGAGGAAATTGGGGGATTATGAGATCGTAGCTCTCATAGAGGAGTGTAGTGCAATCTTGCAGAACAAGCTACCTCCCAAATTGAAAGATCCCAGGAGCTTCACCATTCCATGCACAATCGGGAGCCAATTCTTTGGAAAAGCCTTATGTGATCTAGGGGCAAGCATAAACTTAATGCCCTTATCTATCTTTCAAAGGCTAGGTTTGGGGGAGGCGAAGCCAACTTCAGTTACCTTGCAACTGGCTGACTGTTCTTTCACATACCCTAAAGGGGTCATAGAAAATGTATTGGTCAAAGTGGACAAGTTCATCTTTCCAGCGGATTTCATCATTTTAGACATGGAAGAGGATCGCAATGTGTCTTTGATTCTTAGGAGACCCTTCCTGGCCATGGGTAAGACTATGATCGATGTCCAAAAAGGTAAGCTTACAATGCAGATCAATGAGGATAAGGTAACTTTTAACATTTACAAATCCATGAAATTTCCTAATGACCATGAAGAATGTTCTTACCTGGGTATGATTAATCAAGTAGTTAATACTGCATTCCATACTAATTTCACTGATGATCCCCCTGCTTTATCATTAACATCTATACATGAGCATGTAGATAAGGATGATGTGATGGAATGTATTAAACTGCTTGACGTGTCTGCTAAGTTTTACAGGAGACCAGGTTTTGAACCATTGAACATACCCTCTGATAAGCTCAGTCTCCAACCCACTGTCGTAGTTCCACCCAAGCTAGAACTCAAGCCATTGCGTGATCATTTGAGGTATTCATACCTGGGGGAGGAGTCCACATTGCCAGTTATCATCTCCTCATCCTTGTCAGAAAAGCAAGAATCCAAGTTGCTCAGAGTGCTCAGAGAATACAAACAGGCCTTGGGGTGGTCCATTGCAGATATCAGGGGTATTAGCCCCACCATCTGCATGCACAAAATATTGTTGGAAGCTGACTATAAGCCAACCATTAAACATCAGAGGCGCCTAAATCCCATCATGAAGGAGGTTGTCAAAAAGGAGATTATCAAGTGGCTGGATGCGAGTATCATATACCCTATTTCTGATAGCAAATGGGTGAGCCCAGTTCAGTGTGTGTCCAAGAAAGGTGGAATGACAGTGTGTGCCCTTCGGGTTGTGCAACGCTCCTGCTACTTTTCAGAGGTGTATGATGGCTATTTTCACTGATATGGTAGAGAACTGCTTGGAGATATTCATGGACGATTTCTTTGTTTTTGGTGATTGCTTTGATGGTTGTCTTCAAAACTTGGCCCTGGTGTTGCAAAGGTGCGAGGAAACCAATTTAGTGCTCAATTGGGAGAAGTGTCATTTTATGGTCCAAGAGGGAATAGTACTTGGTCATAGAGTGTCATCTAAAGGAATGGAAGTGAACTGAGCTAAAATTGAAGTGATTGAGAAACTTCCTCCATCAATTTCAGTGAAGGGAGTTCGGAGCTTCCTTGGTCATGCTGGATTCTATCGGCGGTTCATCAAAGACTTCTCTAAGCTTACTAAACCGTTGTGTAACTTGCTGGAAAAAGATGTGGTTTTCAAGTTTGATGAAGTTTGTATGGAAGCCTTTGTGGAATTGAAGAAGAGGCTTATCTCTGCACCCATTATCACTACTCCAGATTGGACCTTACCATTTGAGCTCATGTGTGATGCTAGTGACTATGCAATTGGAGCAGTGTTGGGCCAAAGGAAGAACAAAATCTTTCATTCCATCTGTTATGCAAGCCAGACACTCAATGATGCTTAGTTGAACTACACCACCACTGAGAAGGAACTCCTTGCTGTAGTGTTTGCTTTTGACAAGTTCAGAGCATATTTGGTTGGCACCAAAGTCATTGTCTTCACAGATCACTTTGCCATCAAGTATCTAATAAGCAAAAAGGATGCCAAGCCAAGGTTGATTCGCTGGGTATTATTATTACAAGAGTTTGATCTTGAGATCAGAGACCAAAAGGGTGCTGAAAATCAGGTGGTTGATCATCTTTCCAGGTTAGAGAATGAGAAGTATCAGCAAGACCCAACCTTGATTGGTGAGTCGTTTCCAGATGAAAAGTTATTTGCAGTGTTTGCTAGTTCAGATCCATGGTATGCTGATTTTGCTAACTACATAGTGAGTGGATTGGTGCCATCTGAATTGTCTTATCATCAAAAGAAGAAGTTCCTTCATGATGTCTGATATTTTATTTGGGATGAGCCATTTCTCTTTAAACAGTGTGCTGATCAAGTGCTTAGAAGATGCATTCCTATGGAGGAGACTAGTGCGATACTTGAGTAATGTCATGCTTCACCATATGGAGGTCACTATGGGGGTGAAAGGACAACGGCTAAGGTATTGCAATCAAGCTTCTATTGGCCTTCTCTGTTTCGAGATTCTTACTCCTTTGCAGCCTGTAACACCCTGAATTTCCGTATCTCTTAAACAATAATTTTGACAGTTAACAGAATTTTTACTGTTTAGTAATTTCTATGCATTGTAAAATTATTTTGTTTATTCCGTCAGCGTATTTGATCGTTTTGAGTGATTTACTCCGTGTCAAGAAAATAATAATTTTCGGGCCGGGGAAAATCTTGTTTGATTATTTGGAGCTGGGCGATCTTACTAAACTCAATCCGAATAATATATATACAATCATTTAATTTTTAGGATTTTTCTGTATAATAAAAATATTTATCATGCAGAAAAGTCTGTGGGACCCACGTTTGGGTTTGTGGAACCCACTTTTAGGAAAAAATTTACCAACGTAAATGACTTGTAAAATTCTAAACCAAAAGGTTAAAAATCCATAAAAATGGTTAGATTTAGTAGATTAGTTAATTTAAAACTTAATTTAATAAATTAGTTAATTTAAAATCCAATTAAGTTAATCTAAAGGGTTTAAGTGATAATTAAATAGATTAAAACCTAATTAGTTTTTATCAAATTTTAGTTAGACAATGCATTAATATAATTAAGTAGAAGATTAAGGACTATAAGTAAACTAATGATTAACTAAAATACAAAGGAATCTAACTAACTTTTAATTAAACCTAACTAGGAGGACTTAAATATAAATAAGCTATTAAAATCAATCAAATATTGATTAGAACTCCTATAGCTATTTTCGGACTATGCATGCATTATGCATGAATTATGCTCTCAAAATTCAATAATGAAGCAATCATGAAGTCTAGAGCAAGCCATCCACCATCCAAGTCATCAAAGGCTATTATTAAGCCAAATTTGTCAAAAAAGGTGGCTAGCTTACGGTCATGCATAATGGAGGAAGACTAATATTCACTTCATTATTTCATTTCAATCATTCTACCTCATCCTTTCATTTCTCTCCTACCCAAAGAACACCAAAGAAAACTCCTAAGTCCATTTTTCTAACACCATTCGGCCAAGCATCTTCTATATACTTCCATCCATCAAAAATTTCATCCAACACAATTTCCTAAACCTAAACCATATTCTAAGAACATCTCTAGTTGTGAGTTTTTGTTAAATCATCCATTTGGAGCTTGGAAAATCACTTTGAAGTTTCTTTCCTATAAGGTGAAAATTCTTCTTTCTTGTTTCTAATTTGATTTTTGATGTTCTAAGCCATGATTGATCCATGGTTTATCTTTTTCATCCAAAGTTTATGACTTTATAATTTGTTTAAGCTTGTTAGGATTTTGTTGAAGCTACACGAAATTTCTAAGGAAGAGTCCAAGGAGATCTTGTCTTCCTTATAGGTAAGAGGGAGATCCATCTCACCAACCAAGTATGGTGGTGAGAGATGGTCTTATATTTGATGGATGTTGAATCCATGTGAGGATTCATATTCATGGTCTTGTAATTTATTTGTGGGTGTTTATGTGCTTTAATTATTTGTCTATGCTTGGTATGCTTTGCATGATTTTATGGCTTTGATGGTATGCTTATAATATGCATGATAAGTATATGGCATGCTTGTGGAATTTATGATGGAATATGTATATGTATGCCATGATGTGAATATGGAAAGAAAATAAATTTTTGGCTCCAATGGCCAAGGAAGAGTGGTTACGGTTTTGACACTCATGATTTGGGTTTATGTTGAAAATTTTCAAGAACAAGGAAAATTAATTTTTGGGTTCCTAGAACAATTAGAATTTCGACCAAGACACCTCAACATAGGTGTTTATAACTTAATATTTTCATGGAAAAATAAAATTGGATTGATTTGAAAAGCATGGAAAATGAACAAAGGATATGTTTTTCAAGAGAACAAGAACATGGTTTTGAAGGATTTTTATTAATTTATTTTGTGTAAAAAGATCCTAAGTGTTTTATCACTTGAGAGAATAGAAATTTTCATAACGGAAAACAAAGAAAGGTTGAAAACGTTTGAATTTCAATTTATTTTGAAAAAGACTGATTTGGAAATGATTTGGGAAAAATAGAGAATATAATGGTGTTTTGAAGATTTACTAACGTATAATTTATTTTCGAATTTTGAAATACGTTAGAAAAAAATGTTAAATTTTGAAACGTTGATTTATATCAATGGAAAAGTGATTTTTGTAGATTATATTTTGGAAAAAGATTTTCTTAAGTAAAAAAATATATTAAATGAAGTATAAAGTTATATTATTTTGAGAAAAGTTGAAAAAGAATTTTTGAAGGTTAAGAAATATTTTACTGTAATGAAATTGTGTTGAAAAATATTTTACGTATCTTAAAAATGATTTGAAATACAGTAAGATATTTCTACTCGATTTGAATTACGTTTAAATATTTTACGTAATTTGAACTACTATTGAAAAATCAATATGTGATTTAAAAGTGATAGAATATTTTTACACGATTGTGAAAATGACAGAAAACTGCTGTGAGATTTGGAAAGTGTTTTAAATATTTTGAGAATGATGGAAAATGATTTACGCGACTTAAAAGAATGATTTTTAAGTTACGCGATTTTGAAATAGTGAAAAAATACTATGCGATTTGAGAAACGTATGTTTTTACGCGATTGAGAAAAATATTGAAAAATTTGTACGTGGTTTAAAAGTGCAACAGAAGAGTTGTGGTATTTTGAAAACGTAACAGAAATGTTACGAAATTTTGTAAACGTAACAGTAGTGTTACGGTATTGTGAAAACGTAATAAAAACGTTTTGGAATTTTAAAAATGTAACAAAAGTGTTACAGTATTGTGAAAATGTAAAAGAAGTGTTATGGTATTGTGAAAACATAACAGAAACGTTTTTGGATTGTGAAAACGTAACAGAAATGTTATGCGATTGTGAAAATACGGTAAAAGTGTTTTACAACTATGAAAACATGATAACATGATTTTGTTATTGAAAAATACAGTATGGTTACTATAAAACTAGTGTATGGATACTGTTTGTGAAAACGAGTTTTGCCTGTTATTGGCATGTGGTGCATTTTAGATGCATTGGAAAAAAAAATATGCATTGAGGCATATGATTTAATTGAACAAACGAATTTGAAAAGAATGGCCATTGTGGTTGGACTTGCACTGATATATTCGTACATTGTATAAACTATATCTGAGAAATTATGAGATATACCTATGATTGGTATTATACCTGTGATTGGTATTTGGTGCATTATACATGCATTGGAATGGTCCGATGAGAACTGGATATGGCTGATTGCCTAGGAGAAACACACCTCTTGAGTAGGTGCGATATGCGTAGTGTAAGTCACTTGTTGACCTTGGGGGCATCGGGGTGCGGGTTGCTTACACGGGTGGTTGGTCGCGCTTCTTCCCGTAGGTTAGACCGATGCAACACACCGATGATCCTGACCGAGACACTATTCTTAATCAAGATCTGATAAAGACTGTCGTGTATGTGCTAGATGTGCAAAAATTGAAATGAGAATTAAAGCACGTGGTCTGAGGCACGTGGTACCGGCAGGTCTTTTCAATCATTTTCTCCGACCTGAGTTTAGCTCCATGGAGTAGGAACATTGAGTCTAAATGCACATGCATTATATGATTACATTTATATCTGTATGATATATTAATTGATGAATATTGGCTATGACAATTGTTTTGAATACTTGGATTGATATATGATTGGATGATGATAGTTGATTAATATTAAATATAGTATTGGAAGTCTGGTATGAAATTCCTTTATGATATTGCTATTTGTGTTATCTCTGTGCTGCCATGTTGGTATTGGTGTAGGTGATCTCACCTCTTTGTTATGTTGTTTTGCTGTGTCTGTACTGTTAAAATCAAATAATAGAAGGATCGAGTTGTCTTAGACGTAACAGGCGATGGATACTCTGAGATTGGTGACAACAATAAGGAGTGGACATTCAGGACTCGAAGGTGTACAGTGTTGACAAAGGAACAGATGTCTGATGCATCATGATGGACAAAAAAAGGAATAAGTATGTTAAAGTTTCTCGTTAGTGTTGTACCGTGCTATTAAGTAGGACCCGTTATAGGGTTTGCTACTGTAAAAAAAAAAGTCTGTTAATTTTATATTTCTCTATAAATTGTGAAATATTAATTGGTGTCAATATTGCATAATAAATAGTTGAAATATGATTTTCAATATTACCTAATATTTTCAGTAAATTTACGTTTCAGTAAAGAAGTAATTTTGAAACCCGTATTTTCATAACTCAAACCTTTTACGAATTGATTTTCAGATTATGAGTCGGGAGTCGGAAATGTGATGCCCTAAGGAGGGTGTTACACAGCCAACTGTGACTATTGTCAACAGACTGGAAATATCTCAAAGAGGAATGAGATGCCCTTGAACTCCATTTTGGAAGTGGAACTCTTTGATGTGTGGGGCATAGACTTTATGGGACCCTTTGTATCATCTTTTGGCAACCGTTATATTCTTGTAGCGGTGGATTATGTGTCGAAGTGGGTGGAAGCCTGTGCTTTACCCACTAGTGACTCCAAGGTGGTCCTGGTTTTTCTGAAAAACAACATTTTCTCAAGGTTTGGCACCCCTCGTGCTATTATCAGTGATGGAAGATCTCATTTCTACAACAAGTACTTTGTTGCATTGCTTGCCAAATATGGGGTGACACATAGGGTAGCCACAGCCTACCATCCACAATCAAGTGGCCAAGCAGAGGTTTCTAATAGAGAGTTGAAGCGGATTCTGGAGAAAACTGTGAGTCCTTCTAGGAAGGATTGGTCAAAGAAGCTGGATGATGCTCTTTGGGCATATCGCACTGCTTACAAAACCCCTCTTGGCATGTCCCCCTATCAACTAGTTTTTGGCAAGGCATGTCACCTTCCTGTTGAGCTTGAGCATCATGCTTACTGGGCCATCAAGAGATTGAATTGGGATTCTGAAGCTTGTGGAGAGAAACGATTGTTGCAACTCAATGCACTTGAGGAATTTCGTCTCCAAGCATATGAAAATGCCAAGTTGTACAAGGATAAGGTGAAGAAGTGGCATGACAATCGTATTATCCAAAGAAACTTTGCACTAGGGCAGAAGGTTCTCCTGTTCAACTCAAGGCTTAAACTATTTCCTGGCAAGCTCAAATCTAGATGGTCAGGTCCATTTCTGGTTGTGGAAGTTTTTCCTCATGGTGCCGTAACCTTGGAAGACCCAGTTTCAAAGTCAACCTTCAAGGTCAATGGTCAGCGGCTCAAACCCTACTTAGGTGGTGAGGTGGAAAGGCACAAAACCTCACTTACCCTCGCTCCTCCATCCTGAGTGTCTGCAAAGTCCAGCCAGGACTATAAATGAGGCGCTTGTTAGGAGGCAACCCAATTTCTGAACCCTATCTCTTCGCTTAGGACAATTTTATGCATGATTTTTCTTTTAGTTTGTAATTTTGGTTGATTTTGTTTTATTTTTTTATAGTGTTTGTTTTTCAATTTGACGCTTTGATTGTTCTTGTCATTCCTATGCTGTTCTTAGATGTTTGAGAATAAGGAGGGTGTTTTTGATGCATGGATGTGGGGTATTCTGGTGTTGCTATTTAGATTTGAGATCCAAGGTCCCACGCCTAAGCATGGTGGTCTCAGCTGCAATAGGGGGAATTTTCCAGAGAGTTACACGCCTAGGCGTGCATTCTTCACGCCTAGGCATTGTACTCTCTGCGTTTTCAGTATTGTTGACCTGCAAGCATCACGCCTAGGCATGTGTTTTCCACTCCTAGGCTTAGTATTGTTGTCCAAAAAAAAATAAAAAAAATAAAAAAATAAAAAAATATTCAAATTAATAACCACGCCTAGGCCTGGTAATGTCACGCCTAGGCGTGATGAGTCTCTTCTTTGCACAAAACGCAGATAGCTTTTCTCTCTCTATCTATTCCCCTTCTTAAATCCCTAACCCCCTTTCGATTTCTTCCCTTTCTTTGTGCATAGACCACCATTCCTTCCCACCATTCCATCTCCCCGTATTCTCTTCTTTCCCCCTCCACCAAAACACCACCACCGTAACACCACCGTACCCCCTCCATAGCCACCGTATTACGAACCCAACCAACCACCACTGTATCTCCTTCCACCATTTCCCCCACTCCAATCACCTCCGTAGCCACACTAGCACCCACACTCAAGTTCACAAATTTCTTTCTTGCTTTTTATTTCTTTGGTATTTCGTGATAGCTAGTACTCTTGGTGTTTGGGTGCCCTGGTTCCTCTTATGCTTCCCTCAAGGTGAGTCTTTTAATTTCCCCATTTGTCTGTAAGTTCACATATTATGCCTCTGTTATGATGTGGTTCACCCACAATTTCTGCTCGAATTGCTCACATGTGATTAACTGGGGTGTTCTGTGCTTTACTTGTTAATGATGTGCTTAATTTGTGTGATTGGCCTATTTTGTTTACGTGGGTTGCTGATTCCTTGTCCATTTCTGGTTTAGAATCTTCCTGTGGAGATTGTTTGTTGGCTATTCTGTTGCAAAATGAGCATTTGTGAATTTCTAAGTAATTTTTGAATTTGTTAATCACTTGCTTGTTGGAAAAATTCTGATATGCTGCTTGAGGTTGATTAAGGTTGAGCCACCCTAGGGATAGGCACTGGTTTGAATTATTTTCTAATATGTCCACGTTGTGCGTGTTGTCACTGGTACTGTTGCCATGTTTGGCTCATTCATTTGGGCTAGTGTTAGGTTGTGCATTGGTTTTGGTTGAGACTCCAACTGAATTGTAACTTGTATGGTTAGGGATGACCTGTTTCATGATGGTTTGGTTGATAGTTGGATCTGTTTGCCTAATTTTCTTTTGACTTGCATGCTTGCATTGCTCTGTTCATAGTGTCAGTCAATTGCATTAGCTAAAATTTAATTGGGTTGTGCATAATTGATATGCTGATGCTGTAATGAGATTGGTCTGCTTAATCTGGCTGTTTAATGCTCAGTTAATTTAATGTTCTGGCTGTTTGAATATTGCACTGCTTGGATATTAGAATAATTGATCCTGTTCATTGCTGCCTATTAGTTGTGTCATTGTGCCATTACATGTTATGATGCTTGGTCTACCCTATTTTAGTGTCATCATGTTGATTGAGTTTGGCCTGCGAAATTGCTTGATTTTGGACTGGTTGGGATGTGCTCTAGTTTGCTTTTTGAATTGATTGAGTTATGACTTGATTTTGCTAAGCTGTACATTGGAAATGCTTGGATTGAGGTTGTGATTGTTGTCGTTGTTCCATGCTCTAAATTAATTTGCATTGATTGATTGTTTTGACTGGATATGGGTGCTTCTATTGATGGCTTGATTCTTGTTTAATGGTCATAACTAGGTTCTATTTCTTTTCAGGTGTCCTCTGATCATGTCAAAGTGTCAAAGAAAAACTGTTAAGGCTGGACCAAGCCAGGTTAAGGAAGATGATGAAATTCTAGTCTTTGACCCAACCTACTTTACCTCGCAGGATGCCTTTGACTACTTCTGGCAGCATTTGCGCAAGATTAACATCATACCAGAGAGGGGCTTCCATGGTATCAATGTGGCACGCTATCCTGCCATTTCCGATGCCACTGAAGCACTCCACTGGAAGACCTTTGCTGAGCATCCCGTTGAGGAACCTGTGGCGGCTGTAGTAAAGGAATTCTACGCCAATGCGTATGCTGAGAAGCGCTCCACTTCCACTACCAGGGTCAGAAGGAAGTTAGTTGATTATTCTGTGGATCGCATTCGCCAGATTATGGACGTTGGCCCTCCTCCCCTTCAATGTGCTTACAGAACTTTACAGTTACCTAAAGAGGAGGGAGGAACCCCATTCAGCACAGTCATGACCAGCATCTGTGATCCGGCATTCCCTATTCAGGTTCAGCGGAACTTAGACCGCTCCATCATCAAACAGGAGAGTCTACGCCGTGAGCTGCGCCCTTGGAATCACTTTGTGTGCTCCTGCTTGCTCCCCACTGAGCACCGGTCAAAGATCTATCCTGAGCGGGCGTACATGTTATATGTGATCCACAGTCTACAGTAGGTGGACACTGCTCAGATATTGTACGATCAGATCAGACTGTGCATCACCTCCCGGCTCAAATCACTTTTCTTCCCCTTCCTCATCTGTCAGCTTTGTAAGAGAGCTCACGTCAGTGGAAGGATACTGAGGTGCGTGTCAAGCTGAAGACTCCTATGACGGAGAGGGCAGTTCAGACGATCATGACCACCCAGGAGAAGTGCAGGTAAGCCCCTGCTCAGCCCCCAGCTGCAAAGCCTGAGCCTACTCCTGTACCAGCTCCACAGCCTGCCCCTGCACCTGTCCCACAGCCTGCTGCAGTCTTTGATGCTGCTTGGGCTGCCTCTGTTGATCAGCGCCTGGATCGGCAGCAGGAGATGCTGACTACGTAGCAGGAGATGCTGGCTGCGATTTACCAGGGCATTCATTAGATGGCATTGGGTCAGGGACGCCCATTGGATGATTTTCCAGCATTTCCTCCTTTTGCAGCTCCACCAGTTGCAGCTTCACCTTCTCCTCCACCTCCTCCACCTCCTCCACCTGTTGATGATACGGAGATGGGCGCTGAGGGCGATGACCTATTTGATGAGGAGGACTTGTTTTGAGGCGCCAGGGCCTTTGTTTTCTTGCTCTTTCTGCTTTATTTTTCTATTTTTGCTTTCAGTCCATTGTACATACTTTATTGAAAAACTTGATTTCTTTTGGATACAGTGGGACACTGCATATCTTAGGTTGGGGGGGTTGGATTGATGATATTTTTGTGACTGCTTGTTGAATCATTGTTTGGACATATATATATATATATTGATTCCCTTCTCTTCGGATCTGAGTGAGCATGATTTTGCCTTGAGGGTTGTGTGAATTAGGAATTGAATTGATGAGTGTGTGTTGAGGTAGGTTGAACTTGTGCATGCCTGATTTCTAATTAAAATATCTGATGATTGTGTGGATCAAATATACACCTCACTGCTTGGGAACTCATTTGTAAAAATTCAAGATTTTGTGCTTACACTTATTGCCATAATTGCATATGAGAGAAGTTCCCTGTTGCATATGTGGTGGATTCTGGAATATGAATGAAATGCATGATTGGAGAAATTTATGATTGGCATGTGTATAGTCAATTTTGCATCTTAGAAGCTTGTCTAATTCCCTTTTGAGGCGAAATCCTAGGCAATGCGTTTTCAAGGAAATGACTAGGGCACTTGTTTGGACCGATTGAACTTTTCAAGCCAACCTTAAGTGAATGAGTCCCCTAGTACCCCCTTTTGAAGCCTAGTGTGCGTGTGTGTGGCCTAATTTTCATTTCTTTAACCATAATCTCTACCCTCTTAAACCATGCTTGTGAAAGAAAGATCTCTTCCCCTCAATACAAGTCCCTTGTTGAGCACATGATTGAGCAGTTCTGTTGTTTTGAGCCATAGTGTTTTGCATGATGCTAAGAATCCAGGAATTTGTGTTTACTAGCTTTCATTCAAAAATGGTATTCAAAAAAAAAAAAGAAGAAAGAAAATAAATAAGTGGGCTGTTGTGTAAATTGAAGCCCTTTTGATTATGTGATGAGAAAATGATGAGAAAATGGAATAAAGAAGGTTGATTCTTAAAGTTAGATTGTGTTTGTGCATCTACATGCTTGGCTTGATTCAATGGAAGTGGTTGATTATGTGTTTGATATTTGAATTCAAATCCTTTCCCTTCTTTCTTAGCCACTACCCTTAGCCTTACATTACAAGCTTAAAAGACCCTCATGATCTTTGATTCTGTCTTGCCTACATTAGTGGAGAAAGGGATGAAGGACATTCTTTTGAGAGTGCATGTGCATTTTATAAATTCATCCATCTTGCTCTTCATGATCAGGAAAGGGTCTTAAATACATGCGCTTGGGAAATCTTTCATGCACAAAAATGGCATTCAAGGGTGATCATGATAGTTGGGAATTTCTTGCATGTGTGAACCTTGTTGTGAGGTTGTGAAGTGATTTCTGAGGGTATGAATGATAATTGGAAACTGGGTTTACCCTAGTTCAAATTGCCTCATGTTCTTGACCTTTGAATTAGACTGTAATTCCTTTTCCTGCTTGGATTAGTTTGCTCGAGGACTAGCAAAACTTTAGGTTTGGGGGTGTGATAACTTCAGGAAATGAAGTTAATTCACTTGAATTTGATTGTATTTGACCATGCTATCCCTAAGTTTTCAAGGTCATAAGTTCAATAATTACATGATTTTGGTGAATTAAACTTGTTGATTCAAATGATTTATAAGGGAATGTTTGAAGATCTTGTTATCTAAGTTGGATGGATTATGATTTGATGGGCCTTATTATTGTTTTGATATAGGTATTCAAGATGAGAAAGGTCTTGGAAGGGATGAGGAAAGTGAAAAGAGGCTCAAAGTGTGAAGAAAACAACAAGGGAAGGTGCTGCCAACCCACGCCTAGGCATGACAATTCCATGCCTAGGCGTGGCCCTTACAGTTCCTCAGGGATTCCAAGCAGAGACATCCACGCCTAGGCGTGGTTAAGTCACGCCTAGGTGTGGCAAACTTAGTTTTTCAGGGTGTTCAGACAGAGACCTCCACGCCTAGGCATGATAAAATCAAGCCTAGGCGTGGCAAGCAGAGGAAAGGCACGTGATTCATAACCACGCCTAGGCATGGGAAAGCCATGCCTAGGCATGGTTAAAACCCTGGTCCGCGATGTTAGCCCTTTTTATCTGAATTTGGGGACATTTTTCAGGATCTTCTTCAGTTCTGACCTAGCCATGAATTCCAGAGAGCAAGTGAGAGGAGGAGGAACCCACTTGGATTGAAGGTGACTAAAGGGAGAATCAAGAAGAAGGAGGAAGATCAAGCTTGGAATCTCTCCATTTTTGTTCATTCTTTCCCCTTTCTCTGTTGATTTATGACATGATGAATCATTTGATTACATTTGTTTTCTTCTCCTTGATAATGTGTAACTAAACTCTAATCTAGGGCCTCTCTAGGACCTTGCTATGGATTTGATTAATTTATAATTAGTTGAGTATCCTTTCAATGAAATTGGTTTTGTTCATCCATATCTATGCTTAGTGCTTGTTATTGATTGGCCATCAATTGCATGATTTTTAATATTCCAATTGAATTAGAAATAGGGTCTTGTGAAGATGGATATGGTATGGTTGATGTATATTTAACTAAGGGGATGAACACATACCCTTTGGTCATGCATGGCAAGTGTTTGATAATTGGCCTCAATGAGAGATTCTTATGTTGCTTCACATGGACACATAGTGGAATAGCTAGGTTTCACATGTGTAATTGTCCTAGACGTAGGCTCTTATCTATTGATGATTATTAGCCAATTGATATGTGCTTGTTAATTGCAATTAATCATTGAAGTAGCAAGTGAATAGGGACCCCTAGGCTTTAATCATTCTCATCTTCTCTTGTGGAATTGGTGTTGGTGTTTTCTTATTTTGTTTCCTTTAAGTTGTTATTTTAATTGCAACCCACTCTCCTTCGTTTGCTTGGATAAAAATGTGTGAATATTAGTTAAGTTTAACATTCTTCTAATTATTCAATCCTTTGGGACACGATACTCTAACTCTCCTTTATATTACTTGTCGACCCGTGTGCTTGCAGATTTACAGACCAACAATGGCTGCCAAGAAGAATAGGTTTCAAAAAAATCAACCATTCTGGAATGAAGATTACAAACATGGTAGAATTGACCGAAATGAAGTTTTGATTAGCCATGATGTAGCAGGACCATCAAAGTCTTTACCAATGTCAAAGAGTCGAAAAAGAAGGTTGCAGAGGTTGAGACAAGCCCAGAAGAGAAGGAGTTTGACTGAGGGTTTAGTTATTAAAGAATGATAACTTCAGAACATGGAGTTAATTCACTCGAATTTGATTGTATTTGAGCATGCTATCCCTAAGTTTTCAAGGTCATAAGTTCAATTTTTGTTTGACTTTGGTGAATTAAGCTTGTTGATTCAAATGATTTATAATTGAATCTTTGAAGCTCTTGTTTATCGAAGTTGGATGATTTGTGATTTGATGGACTTTATCATTGTTTTGATATAGGTATTCAAGATGAGAAAGGCCTTGGAAGGGATGAGGAAAGTGAAGAGAGGCTCAAAGTGTGAAGAAAACAAGAAGCGAAGGTGCTGCAAACACACGCCTAGGCGTGACAATACCACGCCTAGGCGTGGCCCTTGCAGTTTCTCAGGGATTTGAAGCAGAGACCACCACGCCTAGGCGTGTTTAATTCACGTCTAGGCGTGTAAGACTCAGGTTTTCAGGGTGATTCAGGCAGAGACCACCACACCTAGGCGTAGTAAAGTCAAGCCTAGGCGTGGCAAGCAGAGGAAGGCACGTGACTCATAACCACGCCTAGGCGTGGTAAATCCACGCCTAGGCGTGGGTAAAATCCTGGCACACGAATTTTACCCTTATATTCGGATTTTTAGGAAGAGGAAAGGGGCATCTTGAGTTCTAACCTAACCACAAATTCCAGAGAGCAAGAGAGAGGAAGAGGAATACACTTGGATTGAAGGTGACTAAAGGAAGAATCAAGAAGAAGGAGGAAGATCAAGCTTGGAATCTCTCCAATTTTTGTTCATTCTTTCCCCTTTCTCCTTGATTTGTAACATGATGAATCAATTGATTACATTTGTTTTCTTCTCCTTGATAATGTGTAACTAAACTCTAATCTAGGGGCTCTCTAGAATCTTGCTATGAATTTGATTAATTTGTAATTAGTTGAGTATCCCTTCAATGAAATTGGTTTTGTTCATCCATATCTTTGCTTAATGCTTGTTATTGATTGGCCATCAATTGCATGATTTTTAATATTCCAATTGAACTAGAAATAGGGTGTTGTGAATATGGATATGGTATGGTTGATGTATGTTTAACTAAGGGGATGGACATATACCTTTTGGTCATGCATGGCAAGTGTTTGATAATTGGCCTCAATGAGTGATTCTTATGTTGCTTCACATGGACACATAGTGGAATAGCCAGGTTTCACATGGGTAATTGTCCTAGACATAGGCTTTTATCTATTGATGATTATCAGCCAACATATATCAATTCATTGATAGGTGCTTGTTAATTGCAATTAATAATTGAAGTAGCAAGTGAATAGGGACCCCTAGGCTTTAATCATTCTCGTCTTCTCTTGTGGAATTGGTGTTTGGTGTTTTCTTATTTTGTTTCTTTTAAGTTGATTATTTTAATTGCAACCCACTCTCTTTCGTTTGCTTGGATAAAAATTTGTGAATATTAGTTAAGTTTAACATTCTTCTAACTATTCAATCCCTTGGGACACGATGCTCTAACTCTCCTTTATATTACTTGTCGACCCGTGCGCTTGCGGATTTACGGTCACAACAAGTTTTTAGGCGCCGTTGGGGGATTGAGTTTAGATTTTGTGTTATTTCTTACATCTATTCACAATTCTTATTTCAAGTTTCGTTTGTTTGGTTTTGCATTTTTTTTGATTTTCAGGTACTTGGCTCTTGTATGCGAAGAACTCAAGGTGTGTCTCGATTTCCTTACGATCCTGAGATTGAAAGGACATTTCGTAGATTGCTAAGAGAACAACAAGTACAAGAACAAGCCCTAAATTTGGTTAGTGAATCTGAGATGGCGGAGGAGGCAAATACTGGAAGACCATTGAGGGAATATGCCACCCCAAGTGCTAGAGAAATCCGATCTAGCATTAGAAGGCCAACTGTCCAAGCACAAACTTTTGAGATCAAGCCTGCTATTATTCAGATGGTTCAACAAAATGTGCAGTTTGGAGATTTACCCCATGAAGATCCTAATGCTCATCTAGCTAATTTCCTAGAGATATATGATACTGTCAAGCATCATGGGATGACTGATGATGCAGCTCGCTTAAGGCTCTTCTCTTTTTCATTGAGGGATAGGGCCAAGGCTTGGCTTCATTCTTTACCAGAACATTCTATCACTACCTGGGAAGAGTTGGCTCAGAAGTTCTTGGACCGATTCTTTCCTCCCATGAAGGCAATGAAGTACAGAAATGACATCTTGTGCTTCAGGCAATTTGAAGGAGAAACTTTATATGAAGCATGGGAGCGATTTAAAGATTTGCCAAGGAAGTGCCCCCACCATGGCATAGCAAAATGGATGTTGGTTCATACTTTCTACAATAGCTTGACAACCTCCATTCGTTCCATAATTGATGCAGCAGCTGGAGGGGCACTTATGAGCAAGACTGTGGATGCAGCCTATAACTTGTTAGAAGAAATGGCTAACAACAATTATCAGTGGCCAGCAGAGAGAGTTGCTCCGAGGAGAGCGGTAGCCGGGATACATGAAGTTGATGCTCTCACATCACTTTCTGCTCAAGTAGCAGCACTCTCCAAGAAGTTGAACACTATGACAGTCAACTCAGATGCAAGCGGAGCTAATATCACAGCTGAGATTTGTGATCATTGTGGGGATCATCACTCCACTGCCAATTGTACGGCTAGCTTGGAAAGTGTACAATATGCTAGTCAATTCCGTCAACCGGGTCACAATACTGCATTTGGTAATACTTATAACCCCGGTTGGCGGAACCATCCTAATCTCTCATGGGGTGGAAATGTTCAAGGCTCTTCCTCATCTCATCAGATAATCAAGCACCTCGTGCTCCTCCAGGCTTTCAACAACAGAGCCCCCTTCAAGCCCAAACTTCAACATCGACTTCAACTTCTAATTTGGAGAAGATGTTTGCTCAGTTTATGACCAGTCAACAAGATTACATGACTAAGACTGATTCAAGGCTAGCATCCCACGATGCTTTAATGCAAAGTCAAGCAGCTTCTTTGAGGAATCTTGAGACTCAAGTGGGCCAACATGCCCAAGCTCTAAATAACAGACCCCAAGGGAATTTTCCAAGTGACACCATCAACAATCCCAAGGGTGCATCTAACGAGCAGTGCAAGGCTATATCATTGAGGAGTGGGAAGGAAATTGAAGGGAACCCCAAGACTAAGCTTCTTGAAGAAGAAGTTGAGGTAGCACAAGATGAATTGGTTGTGAGCAAAGAGGTTGATAAAAATGAGGAAATTGTAAAGGGAGAGGTTGAAGACATGAAGAAGAAGGACAAGCCTTATACACCACCTTTACCTTTCCCTAACCGGCTTGTTAAACAAAAGCTTGATGCTCAGTTCAAAAAGTTCTTGGAGATTTTCAAGAAGCTTCACATCAATATTCCATTTGCTGAGGCATTAGAACAAATGCCGAGTTATGTGAAGTTCATGAAAGACATTTTGTCCAAGAAGAGAAGACTTGCGGATTATGAGACAGTAGCTCTCATAGAGGAGTGTAGTGCCATCTTACAAAACAAACTACCTCCTAAGCTCGAGGATCCAGGGAGTTTCACCATCCCTTGCACAATAGGTGAGAAGTTTAGTGGCAAGGCCTTATGTGATTTGGGAGCTAGCATTAATCTCATGCCTTATTCCATTTACAAAAGACTAGGTTTGGGGGAAGCTGCACCTACTTCAGTTACCTTACAATTGGCAGACAGAACCCTTACTTACCCGAAGGGGGTTCTTGAGGATGTGTTGGTTAAAGTGGACCAGTTTATCTTCCCTGCAGATTTCGTCATACTTGATATGGAGGAAGACAGTAAAGTCCCTTTGATTTTAGGCCGACCCTTCCTTGCGACTGGAAGAACCCTTATTGATGTGGAAAAAGGGGAACTTACCATGAGAGTTCAAGATAAACAGGTTACCTTCACTATTTTCAAAGATACCAAGAGCCCTCAAGATCAACAAGAATGTTCTGTGGTGACTGTAGCTGAAGGGAAGACATCCGAGGCAAGGGATTTAATTATTGTCTGTACTCCTGGTGAAAGTCATGTGATCTCATCGGATGATAGGGACGAAATTCAACTGAAGCAGCGGCACGCAAACAGGGTGTTTTACTTATGCAAATCACCCATTGAGGAGGCTCTAACCATGAAGTTAAAACCTTTGCCATTTCATGCACACCATGCTTACTTTGATGAAAAGGAGGAAGATCCTCCTCCCATAAGCACGTGCAAGTGAAAATGAAAATAAAGTCCAGCCAGGACTATAAATAAGGCGCTTTTTGGGAGGCAACCCAATTTCTTAACCCTATCTCTTAGCTTAGGACATTTTTATGCATGAATTTTCATTTTGTCATCTTACTTTGTTTTTGTTTTATTGTTTTATAGTGTTTGTTTTTCAATTTGATGCTTTGATTGTTCTTGTCACTCCTATGTTGTTCTTAGATGTTTGAGAGTAAGGAGGGTGTGTTTGATGCATGGATGTGGGGTATTCTGGTGTTGCTGTTATGATTTGAGATCCAGAGTCCCACGCCTAGGCTTGGTTTTTACACGCCTAAGCGTGGTGGTCTCACCGCACAGGGGAATTTTCCAGAGAGCTCCACGCCTAGGCGTGGAGTATACACGCTTAGGCGTGGTACTCTCTGCGTTTTCGGTCGCCTTAGCCCGCAAGCATCGCGCCTAGGCGTGTGTTTTCCACGCCTAGGCTTGTATGTTTCATGTCGGAAATCTTCATCACCTACAAAAATTAATTAAAAAAAATTTAAAATTTAAACCACGCCTAGGCATGGTAATGTCACGCCTAGGCGTGGTGTGCCCGTCTTCTTTGCACAAAACGCAGTTCTGTTTTTCCTTCCTATTCCCCCTCTTAAATCCCTAACCCCCTTTTTCTTATTTCTTCTTCCCTCCTCTCCACCTAAACACCTCCATCGTACCACCACCGTAAACCCCTCTTCTCACCATCACCATATCTCCACCCACATTCCCCACCCAATAGCCACCGTACCCTTCTTTCACCATATCCAAATCTTCACCTCCTTTCCACCCCTTTTCCTACCCCATTTCTCCCACCAGCACCCACTTCTCACAATTTTCCCACCCATAATCAAAGTCACATATTTCTCCTTATTTCTTCTATTTTCTTTGGTGTTTCGTGATAACAATAAATCCATGACGTCCTCGAAAGGATATTCTTGGTGTTTGGCTGCCCTGGTTCCCTTTGTGCTTCCCTCAAGGTGAGTCTCACAAATGTTAATTTCCCCATTTGTCATGTAATTCCATGTATTATGCCTCTAATTAAAGTTAATTATTCTTCTTGAATTGCTTCACATGTGATTAACATTTTAGAGGGTCTCAACTTTCTGTTGGCTTTACTTGTTAATGATGTGCTTAATTTGTGTGATTGGCCTATTTTGTTTACATGGGTTGTTGATTCCTTGTCCACTTCGGGTTTAGAATTTTTCTAGGGAGATTGTTTGTTGGATATTCTATTGCAAAATGAGCATGTGAATTTCTGAGTAATATTTGTATTTGTTAAATCACTTGCCTATTGCAAAATTCTGATATACTGCTTGAGTTTGATTAAGGTTGAGCCATCATGTGGATAGAATTAATTTAGGTTAGTGCTAAGTTGTGCACTGGTTTTGGTTGAGACTTCACTAAGTTGTGACTTGTATGGTTAGGGATGACCTAGATGGTTTGGTTGATAGTTAGATCTATTTGCCTAATTTTCTTTGGTTTTCAATTATGTGGTTTGCATGCTTGCGTTGCCCCAAAATGCCCCATTAGTTAATAGTGTGTTGCCACATGTTAATAGTGTGAGTCAATTGCATCAACTAAAATTTAACTCATACAATTCCCAATGGGTTGTGCATGATTGATATAGTGATGCTTTGTGATGAGATTGGAGAATGTTAATTTATATGGTCATCATGCTTGAGCTCGAGTTATCATTTTGAGTTTTCTGCTGAAAGATCTTCTTCACTTTTGGGGTTGAATTGTTGATTTGGGCGAGCTTTGGGCTACATGGTTGCATGAGTGACATTTGTGAATGATTGGGCTTATTGTTTGCATTGCCTAACTGTTCTAATTGGATATGACTACTTACATTGAGTGCTTGATTCTTGTTCAATGGTCATAACGGGGATTAAATTCTTTTCGGGTATCCCTCTAACCATGCCAAAGCGTCCAAGGAAAAAGTCGTTGAGGCTGGACCAAGCCGGTGAGCCGGATGGTGATGAAATTCCAGTTTTTGACCCAGCCTACTTTACAACGCAGGATGCTTTTGACTATTTCTGGCAGCATTTGCGCAAGATTAACATCATACCAGAGAGGGGCTTCCACGGTATTAATGTGGCACGCTATCTTGCCATTTCCGATGCCACTGAAGCACTCCACTGGATGACCTTTGCTGAGCATCCCTCTGAGGAACCTGTGGCGGCTATAGTAAAGGAATTCTACGCCAATGCGCATGCTGAGAAGCGCTCCATTTCCACTACCAGAGTCAGAAGGAAGGTAGTTGATTACCTGACATCTCTGCCAATTCTGGTTGGTTCCATGATGCTGTGATTGCATTCGGCGAGATTATGGACCTTGGCCCTCCTCCTCTTCGGTGTGCTTACGGGACTTTACGGTTACACTCGAAGAGGAGGGAGGAACACCATTCAAAGACTTTGTCATGACCGGTATCCGTGATCCGGCCTTCCCGATTCGGGTTCGGCGGAACTCGGCACCGCCCCGCTTCCAAGCCATGCAGAACCTTGCCACTGTAGTTGGAATCATACCTTCTCCTTGAACTCCAACGCCGCCACCTTCACTTTCTTTCTCTCATTATATGTACTAGTTGCATCATCGATTCATCAAACAGAGAGTTTGCGCCGTGAGCTGCGCCCTTGGAATCATTTTGTGTGCTCCCGCTTGCTCCCCACCGAGCACCGGTCGGAGATTTATCCAAAAGTAGCAGCGGGCGTACATGTTGTATGCGATCCACGGTCTTGCGTTATGCGTGCAGTGGACACTTTGCTCGATATACTTTACGATCGACTAGAATTTAAATGGCATCGGAAAGACCAATTTTAGTGCATCACCTCCCGGCTCAAATCGCTTTTCTTTCCCTTCCTCATTTGTCAGCTTTGTGAGAGAGCTCACGTCAGATGGAAGGATACTGAGGTGCGCGTCAAGCTGAAGACTCTGATGACGGAGAGGGCAGTTCAGACGATCATGACTGCCCCATTACCGGGAGAAGCGCGGTGCCCCCGCTCGCCCCTAGCCGCAGAGCCCGAGCTGCTCCTATACCAGCTCCACAGACCTACCCCTACACCTGTCCCACGCCCTCTCACATAGTCTTTGACACCGCTTGGGCAGCCTATGATCGGCGCACGGATCGACGCGGAGATGCGACTACGCGGCCAGGAGATGCTGGCTGCGATTTACCAGGGCATTCATTGGATGGCTTTGGGTCAGGGTCGCCCAATGGATGATTTTCCAGCCTTTCCTCCTTTTGCAGCTCCACCAGTGGCAACTTCACCTTCTCCTCCACCAGCTCCACCAGCTGATGATACGGAGATGGGCGCTGAGGGCGATGACTTATTTGATGAAGAGGATTTGTTTTGAGGCGCCAGGACCATTGTTTCCTTGCTCTTTCTGCTTTATTTTCCTGTTTTTGCTTTCAGTCCATTGTATATATGACGAGCGCCAAACTCAGTCAAAATTATAACCGAAGTTATTACCTAAACTTGTAGTATAGTGAACAACACCGGATCGTCTCCTCAAGGATCGTAGAAGCAATTTGATCAAATCAAGTGAAAGTTAGAAAAAGGGGGGTTTTGATGGTTCAAGGATCGCAGTGACAAGATTTAAAGAGAAATAACAATTAAAAGAACAGTCAATTCAGAAATCTATCCGAGATTGGGTGGATTCAATCATAGACCTTTCAACAAACATTTGAAGCACATTTGAATGGTTAACTTGGATCTAACCGAGATCTCAAATCATCGATCCGAATTCATACTAGACAATCGTCCGAATTCAATTGACAAGTAATAAACATAAATCTGCAATCGCACCATTCATGTAGATATATATCAATTTAAGCACCGAATTCAATTAACCTAGGCATCAATCAAGTAACCTAACCTCTTCAATTACGTGATTAGTTCGATCAATCAGTTCTAAATTTCATCACAATACTTAATCTTAAACCAAGATCAAATCAGATCAAACATAAACAGAATCACCATTCATGCATTCAAGATCAAGAGAACAAAAGAAGAAGATAAGAGGAATTCAAATATAAATCAAATACATTACATAACCAAAGTCTCAAGAATCCAAGCCACAATCTCTTCAAGAGTCCCGAATTGACTAGAAGTGACTTAGCTCTCCATTACAATGAAGGAAAAATATACAAGAACTATGAAAAACTATCTTTAACACCAAGTGTGTGTTGTGTTTAGAGCTCTCCACATGCTTCCTTTTATAGAGGATTCAGAGTAGTAGTAGATGGGTAGATGAGATTAGTAGGTGGAATTAGTAGGTGAGCTTGGTAGGTGAGATTGGTAGGTGAGCTTGGTAGGTGAGATTGGTAGGTGAGCTTCCTTGTCTCCGAAAGTATTCATTGCTGAACTCATTGATTTCGTCATTTTTGAGCCAAGTGGTCTTCATGAAAGTTCTAGGAAATTGTCTAAGCTTTCCAATGGCTCTAGAAGCACCCAAAAATTCGTCCTACAGCCCAAGATATGACCCAATTACTACAGACTGTTCAGGACCAGTTTCAGCACCTCTGTTTTGACTTTCAGACCCAATATCTCCATCAAGGAGCCCGAATCAAGTTTTGTGCTTGACATGAAAGTTGTACATCTGGGTCTTAACTTTCAGATTACAAATTTTCAGCCCATTTTATATGCCCAAACTCGAATTATGTTCTGGTTACTACACACTGTTTGGGTTCCAGTCACAAATCCCGTATTCTGATTTCCATGCCCAATGAGCTCCACTAGATGTCTAAAATTGACTTTGAGCTCTTCATCAAAGTTGTAGAGCTCTCTCTTATCTTTCCTACAAGGTAAAATTCATAATTATCAGACATTTAGAACTCAAGATATGGCTAAAATACAGAAACAGTGTAAGACCCGAATAATGCTGAAAAAATTAATTATGTCCGATTCGAGTTCAAACTTACAAAACATAATCAAATTCAGTCAATTAAGTACATGAAGAGTGTAAATAACTAAACATAAGGGTTTCTTAATGAATAAAATATGTGATTATCAAATTCCCCACACTTAGCTTTTTGCACTCCTGGGCAAAACATATAAAACTAAAGTTAGAAGACAAAGACAAACGACACAAACTTAAAAGCTAAAAACTCTAAAGGACTCAATGAAGCAAGAAGAGCAACAAGAAATTCAAGGGATCAAAGCATAAATGAGGTAAGATTTCTTCACATCTCAAACCAACAAGCAAGGAAACTTCCGTTGAAAAGAATGAATTAAGAATGATGGATCTTCACAAGATTCCCTCTCAATCTCTCAAGTGTTTAAAAGGTAGGTATTTCACTCAATTCAACCCATGAAAATTGCACTACCATAAGCTTGCTTATCTTCTACTTCTCCACTACTCAAAACACATGCACACACAAATCATGAGGACTTTATTCAAGGTTGTAGTGAGGTCAAGGTAACAGAAGAGGATAAAATAGATATGAGAAGATAAATACCAAAGAGAATAAAAGCAAATGAGAGCTGAGTTCAAATAACAAGCATAAAAGTTCATCTCAACTCTAATGTATATCCCTTTACATATTCATTTCCCAATCCTTTTCTCTCTCTTTTTTTATATATATGAACATAACTATATACATACATTTTTCTTTTTTTTTTCTAGGCACTCTTTCTTTTCTTTTTTCTTTTTTTTTTCTTTTTTTTTTCAACAACCATTTTGTACACACACCCCCACACTTGTTCAAAAACTCATCCATTAACCAGGCTAATGTTCTTTTATTCCCTAAGGTAAAGTAAGAACACGATTTTTCATTTAAGGCACATAATGAGCTAGAAACAAGGAATGGTCAAATAAGCTCAAAGGGGTTAAGCAAAGGAAAATATACAAGGTTGGCAGGAATCAGAGAATTTTCGAGAGGTCAAAAGAGTGCTTGATATCATATTGAAAACAAGGTTGGCTATTTGGTTAAACTAGCTAAGAAAGAGGGCCTCAATCATGTTCATGCATGCAAGTGAAATGTAGCCTCAAAAAGAATCAAAGCAAGTTCTAGAGTGGTCATTAACATGAGTGAAAATCACACAAGAAAGAAGAGAATGGCATAAATGTTGAATCCATCCATTAGGCTCAAAATCTCACAAGGTATGCATCCATCAAACTCAATTCATCAATTCAATCATCCATCACCAAGCATATCAGTTCAAGAAGGGAGAAAAGTTATTCAATCATGCAATGAACCTCTCTTTTTTTTTTTTTTTTTTTTTTTTTTTTTTTAACAAACGAAAAGAAACAGAAACATACTAAAATCTCTCCCCCACACGTAATATAACATTGTCCTCAATGTGAAAGAGAGAGATAGAAAAGAGCAACACACCTGATAAGAAGTGAATCAACGCTAAGCGTAAAAGAAACACACTTGTCGATCCGCATCGACCACGAAAAGAAATCAAACAAGAAAACGTTAGTACTTCCACAATTCAATACTAATTAATTACTACCTAAAAAAACTCCTTACTCTGCCACCAATTAAGATGCGTCTCAAGAGTAAAATTACTCCTTACTCTGCCATCACTAATTGGTTTAATAAGTCCATGACAATCATATCATACTAAACAAAACAACAACAATTTTATTTTATTTTTATCAAACCCATTAAAGAGAAAGTTTCAGATCGGGCTCTTGTTTCTTGTTACTTCCTTCGCTGCTTCCTGTTGACCAATCTATCTGAGCTAATACCTGATCAGGTACATACTCAAAAGCTTCTAATTTATCAATGAGCTCATCAATAGTGGAGGCAGAGATAAGAAGTTGTCTTGCCGAATGAGTGATAAATTTCTGTTCCACAGCTTTGTTAAGAAAAAATAACAAAAGATCAAAGAAATTATTAACATTCAACAAACCAATGGGTTTATGGTGGATGTTCAGTTCGGCCCAAGAGACAATTTGAAAAATTTCTTCCAAAGTACCAAAACCACCTGGTAAGGCAATGAATGCATCAGAGTTTTCAAGCATTATCTTTATGCGTTCATGTATTGATGATACTTTAAGTTCCTCCCCAATTGTCTTTCCATTGATGTTCTGTTGAGCTAAAGTTTCAGGAATGACACCTAAAACCTGACTGTCTCTTATAAAGGCAGCAAGTGATACAACCCCCATTAACCCACGACAACCTCCCCCATATACAAGATGAATATTCCTCGCAGCAAGTGATCGACCAAGAGTGCTAGTTGCGTTTACAAACTCTAATCCCTTCCCATAACTCGACCCACAAAAAACACAGACATTTTTGAGGTTACGAATAGAAGGCCCCATTCTATACTCTTCCTCCCTTTGAGTGTTTCTGAGTGTGAAGGAAAATAGAGAAAATGGAGTGTTTAAATAAGAAAAAGAATGGAAAGGGAAATAATTGCACCTATAAGGGTAGGTTGGTTTGTCGAGAAAAGGTTGAAATTAAGAGACACGAGAATCTTTTTTTTTTTTTTTTTTTTTTGACTTCAAGAAAACCATCAAGGTAAAGAAGTCTAGAAACCCCGAAGGACCCCCGCTCAAAGGATCGTCTGTACAAAAATCAAAATACAACAAAATGATACAAAGATAAAAGAATAGAAAATGATGACATACCCGTATGTACAGTCTCCATGGCGTATCTTTATACTTTACTTGGCGTCATGAGTGCGAGAGACATCACGTCCTTTTTTTTTTTTTTTTTTTGAAATTGTTAGAAAAACTTGATGAAAGATGAGTGTATACTTACTTAAGATTGGGATGGAGGTAGTCTGCTCTTTTTCGGCTTTGTGCCAAAGCATTGTTGACCAAGATTCGACCCATTCAAGACCAGTGCAACATAGGGCTCCCAAAAGGGACAAGTGGCCATAATACGACCGGCTGCCTCACATATGGGATACAATCTACCTTCTTTGTTTTTCAATTAAGAAGGCTGGATCAGGATGCATGCATTTCCCCATTCACGGTTTGTGTTACCAAAGCCAACTCTAAGAAGTAGACATTTTTTTTTCATTTTTTTTTTGTTTTTTGTTTTTTTTTTGTTTTTTTTTTTTGAAAAATGACATGAAGAAGAAGAGGATGATATGTACAGATTGTTTGTGGATATGGCTCACATCTGCCTCTGGTTTAACGTCCAGAAACGGCTTAAACGTCTTCTATGAGTCGAGGATAAGCTTCCCATCCAATTTTCTTATAAATTGGCAAACAGGGTCTTTTAGAGTCAGATTCCCAAGACTGTAGTGTTGTTCTTCATCCTTGAAGAGATTCCACAATTTAAGAATTTCACGATGCACCAATCCACAAGAATGCATCTCAAGAGTCAATAAGATATCATCTAATGACTCCTTACTCAGTCCATTCTTAATGAAGAAAATTTTATCTTCTCTATTTGCGGAAACCATCCCCTTAGTACGACATCGCTTGTTACAGTTCCATCGTCCATATTTGTGACAGACTTGTAACCTTTTTGCTCTTCTCCTTTTAGAATATGAACTTCTTCCAACACCGGGCATATATGAGTCAAATGAAATTGAGGACTCACCTGCTAATCGGACCTTTGCTTCAATTATCCAGCGTACATCTTCTGGCATACCCTTGTGCATTAACATTCTCAATTTCTCACATCGAACTTTGTAGATTTTTCTCCGAGCATTTTGAGGAAGAGAAGGAAAATGTTTTCTCAGATTTGAAAGAATGACATCCATTTTGAAGGAGAAGAAGGGTTCAGTTATTTTGGGAAACTGAAGAATAAACCGACTCAAGAGTCACGGAGTACCGTATCCGCCACTTAACCGGCAACACAAAGAACTCAAGAACTTGGTTTTCCAGGAATGGTTGAGTCTTTGTCCATTAACTTAAGCGCAGTACCATTCCTAGGATCCTCAATATCTACGTCCCCAGAGGATACACATTTCTGACAACAAAAGAACCGCGCCACCTAGATCTCAATTTTTCCAAGGAGTAGGTGCAGATGATAATCTCAAAGCAGAACTTTTTTGACCAATTTCCGCAGCTTTTGCAAAAGGTGTAACAGACCTTTAATAAAGTAGGCCAATAAAATCCATACTGCAAGATTTTCGCAGTTGTTGTCGCTGAAGAAAAAATGACCTCCACATGCTTCTGAGCGACACTACCTACCTCATTGTCGGGCACACAACTGTTTTTTTTTTTCTTTTTTTCTTTTTTTTTTTTTCTTTTTTTATTTTTTTTTTTTTTTTTTTTTTTTTCTTTGTTTTTATTCATAATGCGGATGGAGAAGGTTCATCACCTCCACTTCGCATTCTCTTGAAGTTCATGATATCTTGTTTAAGGCGGTGTCCATTTACGATGAAAGCTTTGGCGGTGACCTCACTTTTAATCTGAACAAAGACTAGAAGGAAAAACATTAGTAACAATAAATGGTCCATCCCATCTAGACCTTAATTTGTCAGGCATGAGTCGGAGGCGGGAGTTATAGAGGAGAACTTTTTGACCAATCTCAAATGTTTTCCTCGAAATCAACTTATCATGGAAGGCTTTGGTCTTCTCCTTATAAAGTTTGGAACTTTCATAAGCCTCCAAGCGGATCTCCTCCAATTGCCGCAGTACAGCAGCTTCCTCTCCATACCGCTTGATCTAGGTCCAAGTTGCACCTTTTCACCGCCCGAATGCTCGATGCTCAATTTCCACCGGCAGGTGTGCAGGCTTTTCCAAAAACAATCCGATACGGAGACATCCCGATTGGTGTCTTATAAGCAGTCCGGTAAGCCCATAAAGCATCCTCAAGCCTCTTGCTCCAGCTTCTTTCGTTAGGTTGAACTGTCTTCCGGAGTATCTGCTTAATTTCTCTGTTGGAGACCTCGGCTTGCCCATTGGTTTGGGGGTGGTAGGGTGTAGAAACCTTGTGTTGGACTCCATACTTCTTCATCAAAGCCTCCATGCTTCGATTGCAAAAATGTGAACCTTGATCACTAATGATGGCTCTCGGGACTCCAAACCTACGTAAAAATCGTGATCTAATAAAATCCACAACAACTTTAGAATCATCAGTCCGAGTGGCCTTAGCCTCCACCCATTTAGATACATAATCCACAGCAAGTAGAATGTAAACAAAACCAAATGATACAGGAAAAGGACCCATAAAGTCAATACCCCAAACATCAAAAATCTCACAGAATAATAAGGGTTTCTGGGGCATTTCATTCCTACGAGAAGTATTCCCTGTTCTCTGGCATTGATCACAAGATTTGCAAAACATATATGCATCATGAAATAGAGTGGGCCAATATAATCCAGAGTCTAAAACTTTCCTAGCAGTCCGTTGAGGACCGAAGTGGCCGCCACATGCAAGTTTATGACAAAAGCTAAGAATGGAATGAAATTCATCATCAGGCACACACCTCCTAATTACTTGGTCACTGCAAAATCTCCATAAGTAAGGATCATCCCACATATAATACTTTGACTCACTTTTCAATTTATCAATCTTAGCCTTAGTGAAATGTGCAGGTATTGCGTTAGCAACCAAGAAATTAATCAAATCAAAGAAACCAAGGGATGTTGCCTTGCAGCTTGAAAAAGTCGCTCATCGTGGAAAACATCATGGATGGGAAAAACATCCGCCTCCCTTTCAATTCGACTCAAGTGATCACCACCAAATTCTCCGCTCCACTTCTTGTCACGGATCTCAATATCAAACTCCCGGAGGAGCAACATCCACCTAATCAACCGGGGCTTGGCATTGGGCTTCTTCGGGAGAAACTTCAATGCTTTGCATGATCCGAAAACACAACCACTCGGAACCAAGCAAATATGATCGAAATTTATCTAAAGCAAAAACAATTGCTAAAAGTTCCTTTTCAGTTGTGGTGTAGTTGATTTGTGCAGGATCTAAAGTTCTCGAAGCATAGGAAATGACATGAGATACTTTACCGACCCTTTGTGCAAGAACAGCTCCCAATGCATAATTAGAGGCATCACACATCAGTTCAAATGGAAGTGTCCAATCCGGCGATTGGATGATAGGTGTACTGGTCAATGCCTGCTTCAATTGATTGAAGGCATCCTGGCACTTCTTGTCAAAGTGAAACTCCACATCTTTTTGTAGTAAGTTGGATAGCGGAAGTGCAATTTTGCTGAAATCCTTTATGAACCGCCGATAGAAACCTGCATGACCAAGGAAAGAACGAATCTCCCGCACGCATGTGGGGTAAGATAGGCATGAAATAACATCTATTTTTGCAGGATCTACCTCAATACCCTCACGAGATATCACATGCCCTAAGACTATACCTTGTTCTACCATGAAATGACATTTCTCAAAATTTAGAACGAGGTTAGTCTTAATGCATCTATGCAAGACCTGAGCCAGACTATCTAAACATGCATCAAAGGAAGATCCATAGACAAGAAAATCATCCATGAATACGTCCATGCAATTTTCTAAAAAATCAAAAAGATACTTACCATACACCTCGAAAGGTGCCCGGAGCATTGCACGAGACCAAAGGGCATCCTCCTCGTATGCAAATGTGTCAAATGGACAAGTGAAAGTAGTCTTCTCTTGGTCTTCGGGGCTATATGAATCTGAAAATAGCCCGAATATCCATCCAGGAAACAATAATGTGACTTGCCGCCTAGCCGCTCCAACATCCGATCAATGAAGGGCAGCGGAAATGATCCTTTCTCGGTAGCCTGGTTGAGCCGCCTATAATCAATGCAAACTCGCTAACCGTTTTGAACTCGTGTGGGCACAAGCTCATTGTTCGATTCGCAACCACCGTGACCCCGCATTTCTTGGGAACCACTTGCACGGGGCTCACCTATTGATCGTCGATATGGGATAAATAATGCCGACTTGAAGTAGCTTTGTAACTTCCTTCTTCACCACATCTAGAATCGGGGGATTTAGTCTCCTTTGGGGCATCTAACCGGTTTGATCCCTTCTTCCAATAAAATCTTATGCATGCATGTGGAGGGACTAATACCGGGAATATCTGTAAGAGTCCATCCGATGGCTTGCCTATTCTCGCCTCAAAATCTGCGAAATTTTTCTTCTTGATCGGTTGTAGGTTTTTAGCAATGATCACCTAGAAGTGTCTCACCATCTCCCAAATATGCATATTTAAGATGGTCTGGTAAAGTCTTCAACTCCAAGGATGGACGTTGTACAATGGAAGGTAACAAGTGATCTCAAACAGACTAACTCAAAGAACATTAATTTCAAAGCATGGTACCGACTCTCATTCTCAATTGTTGCATCATCAAGCACAGATTATTACTCATAACAATAAATCTCAAGACATGCAAAGACATGGTTCAACATCACAAGTGGCACATGTATCACAAGAAACAGAACCAAGATAGTCAACAATATCGGGAATTCAACATATAAATCAAGATAGACATCATCAACCAAAGATCTCAATCATATCAACATGGAAAACAGAATGCTCCTCTGGGGGTGTCTCATGGCATCAAAAATGTTAAATTGTACCAAATCGTCGCCAAACTCCATAGAAAGGGTGCCGCATGCACGTCTATCTTGGTCTTGGCGGTCTTGAGGAATGGTCTCCGCCTAGAATCAATGGAGCATGGTTTGTTGGAGACTCATCTTCCATGTCCGTAATGTAGAAATCTGCTGGAAAAATCAACTCATTCACCCGAACTAACACATCTTCCAAAGACACCTGCAGGGATGAGCGGTGGCTCTATTTGCCAACCGAATCACGATACCGTGGGTTGCAAAGTACCAATGTTTAAACACTTATACACTGACATGGGCATGACATTGATCGAAGCACCCAAATCTAGCATTGCATGCTCAAATCTAGAGTTGCCAATTGTGCAAGAAATTGTGAAAGTTCCAGGATCTTTGCATTTCTGTGGTATGCTTGGCAGAATCATTGTAGAAACATTTCTTCCCATGCTGATCTTCTCATCCCTTTTCAACCTTCTCTTATGAGTGCACAACTCCTTGAGAAATTTAGCATATTTTGGAATTTGCTTGATTGCATCTAGGAGGGGAATATTGATTTCCACTTTCCTGAATGTTTCCATGACTTCTTTTTCCATTTCTGCTTGCATTGTTCTCTTGGATTGTGTGATCCTATTTGGAAAAGGTAATGGAATGGTAACATCTGAATTCTCTGTAATTTTCTTCAGTGGCACAGATTTCTGGACTGAATTATCCATTTCCTGCCGTTTTTGGTCAATTTCTGATTGCTGTAAGGTTGGAACATCAACTTCTTTGCCACTTCTCAAGGTAATTGCACTTACGTTGCCTCTTGGATTATTGACTGTTTGTGAAGGCAATTGGCTAGAACCTTGACTCTTTAGCTCGCTCACAGTGGTTGCCAGCTGCCCGATTTGAGTTTGTAAATTCTGAATGTTGGCACTGACGTTCTGCTGGAACTGAATGTTATTTGTGGCCATTTGTTTCATCAGGTCTTCCAATGATGGCTCAGCTAGAGTGGATTGGACAGACTGCTGAACAGGTTGCTGTTGTCTGAATGCAGGGGGTATTTGTTGGTATTTGTTGCTTGGACCTGCAGCTTGGTATCTAAATTGTTGTTGCTGCTGGTGGGGCTGTTGTTGCTGCTGGTGGGACTGTTGTTGTTGGCTAGGATTCCCATATCTCAAATTGGGATGGTCTCGCCAACCAGGATTATAAGTGCTAGAAAATGGATCATATCTAGATTGTTGTTGTTGTTGCTGATATTGGGGTCTACCAGAAAAACACCAGTGCGAACAACACATTGATCTGGAAGAGCGGAACCATCTTCGTGAAGTGTAGGGCATGAATCAGTAGGATGAGATGAATTAGAGCAAATTCCACACACTGATGCAGGTCATCTCCATGGGTGGTTGTTGACCCACTGCTATCTGTCTTACCAAAGAAGTCAATTCATCTAGTCTGTGTTCCATTCTTTGTTGGTCCATATGAGATGCTTGAATTTCATTAACTCCTCTGGTTGTGGTGATGATCCGCGAGCCAAACTTTTGGGTATTGGCTGCCATGTTTGCTATCAGATCTCTTGCGGCGGTAGGAGTTTTATCTACTAAGGCTCCTCCAGAGGCAAAGATCGATCATGCTTCTATCATTTGGCAAAGAAGCCCTCATAAAAGTATTGAATCAAGAGTTGGTCACTAATTTGGTGATGAGGGTAGCTCGAACACAACTTCTTGAATCTCTCCCAAGATTCATGCAAAGTCTCACCAGACATCTGTCTGATGCCACATATATCCTTCCTAATTGCAGCAGCTCTCGAGGCAGGGAAGAATCTCTCCAGGAACAACCTCTTCATGTCATTCCAACTTCTAACTGAACCTGGTGAAAGATAAAATAACCAATCTTTGGCTGCATCGACAAGTGAGAAGGGAAATGCCCTTAACTTGATGTGGTCCTCCAGAGATGCCTTGTGGCTTCATGGTTGAACACACAACATGGAACTCTTTCGGTGCTTATGAGGATCTTCACCCGCAAGACCATGAAACTTTGGTAACAAGTGTATCAAACCAGATTTCAAGTCAAAATCTGCATCAAGATCAGGATATTGAATGCACAAAGATTGGTAAGATACATCAGGAGCAGCAAGTTCCTTAAGGGTTCTATTATGCATGTTATCGCCCATGATTTCAAGATTACTTAAGTTATCGTGTTCACTCCCAAAATTAGGTTCAATTAACTCGAATTTATCACACGAGATCTAATTAATCTATGCAAGGTCCTATCAATCTCAGGATCAAGATCAAGCAAGATATCAGGATTGGACCTAGTCATGCATCAATTAAAGCACAAAAACACAAAAACTGCAACTAAGCAAAATACACTAAACAACACTCAAAATATGCAAAAATAAATCTAGTTAATATGTCTAAATATTTTTAAAAATTATAGAATCAACACAGAACAAAATCTACATAAAAATGAAACTAGAAAATGCAATAAAAAATAATAAAAAATTGAAAAAGTGGTCTAAATGATAGAATTTTGAAAAACCAGGGGTGACCTCACAGTATACTGTGAGTCTTGTTTATCAGGCTGTTTTCCTTCAACCGACCAAGTTTCAGCTCATTCTGGGCATGTTTCAGTTCGAAAATTGCAATAGTTACCCGTAATCACCTGTTTTCCGTCTTTCCTAAATCAGAAAAATTCAAAAGCTAAGATAAAAAAGTTAGTATGGTATGAACAATGTTAGTAAATGAAAAATAACTGTTAGAATAGGTAAGAAAGAACAAAAATTAGTAAGGTTACTCAAAATGAAAAGATTACACCTACGAGTTCCCAAGAATCGCGCACCAAAATTCGACGAGCGCCGAACTCAAATCAAAATTATAACCGAAGTTATTACCTAAACTTGTAGTATAGTGAACAACACCGGATCGTCTCCTCAAGGATCGTAGATGCAATTTGATCAAATCAAGTGAAAGTTAGAAAAGGGGGGTTTTGATGGTTCAAGGATCGCAGTGACAAGATTTAAAGAGAAATAACAATTAAAAGAACAGTCAATTCAGAAATCTATCCGAGATTGGGTGGATTCAATCATAGACCTTTCAACAAACAGTTGAAGCACATTTGAATGGTTAACTTGGATCTAACCGAGATCTCAAAGATCGATCCAAAATTCATACTAGACAATCGTCCAGAATTCAATTGACAAGTAATAAACATAAATCTGCAATCGCACCATTCATGTAGATATATATCAATTTAAGCACCGAATTCAATTAACCTAGGCATCAATCAGTAACCTAACCTCTTCAATTACGTGATTAGTTCAGATCAATCAGTTCTAAATTTCATCACAATACTTAATCTTAAACCAAGATCAAATCAGATCAAACATAAACAGAATCACCATTCATGCATTCAAGATCAAGAGAACAAAAGAAGAAGAGAAGAGGAATTCAAATATAAATCAAATACATTACATAACCAAAGTCTCAAGAATCCAAGCCACAATCTCTTCAAGAGTCCCGAATTGACTAGAAGTGACTTAGCTCTCCATTACAATGAAGGAAAAATATACAAGAACTATGAAAAACTATCTTTAACACCAAGTGTGTGTTGTGTTTAGAGCTCTCCACATGCTTCCTTTTATAGAGGATTCAGAGTAGTAGTAGATGGGTAGATGAGATTAGTAGGTGGAATTAGTAGGTGAGCTTGGTAGGTGAGATTGGTAGGTGAGCTTGGTAGGTGAGATTGGTAGGTGAGCTTCCTTGTCTCTGAAAGTATTCATTGCTGAACTCATTGATTTCGTCATTTCTGAGCCAAGTGGTCTTCATGAAAGTTCTAGGAAATTGTCTAAGCTTTCCAATGGCTCTAGAAGCACCCAAAAATTCGTCCTACAGCCCAAGATATGACCCAATTACTACAGACTGTTCAGGACCAGTTTCAGCACCTCTGTTTTGAATTTCAGACCTAATATCTCCATCAAGGAGCCCGAATCAAGTTTTGTGCTTGACATGAAAGTTGTACATCTGGGTCTTAACTTTCAGATTACAAATTTTCAGCCCATTTTATATGCCCAAACTCGAATTATGTTCTGGTTACTACACACTGTTCGGGTTCCAGTCACAAATCCCAAATTCTGATTTCCATGCCCAATTAGCTCCACTAGATGTCTGAAATTGACTTTGAGCTCTTCATCAAAGTTGTAGAGCTCTCTCTTATCTTTCCTACAAGGTAAAATTCATAATTATTAGACATTTAAAACTCAAGATATGGCTAAAATACAGAAACAGTGTAAGACCCGAATAATGCTGAAAAAATTAATTAAGTCCGATTCGAGTTCAAACTTACAAAACATAATCAAATTCAGTCAATTAAGTACATGAAGAGTGTAAATAACTAAACATAAGGGTTTCTTAATGAATAAAATATGTGATTATCAATATACTTTGTTGAAAAACTTGACTTCTTTTGGATACAGTGGGACACTGCTTATCTTAGGTTTGGGGGGGGATTGGATTGATGATCTTTTTGTGACTGCTTGTTGAATCATTGTTTGGACATATATATATATGTATTGATTCCCTTCTCTTCGGATCTGAGTGAGCATGATTTTGCCTTGAGGGTTGCGTGAATTAGGAATTGAATGGATGAGTGTGTGTTGAGGCAGGTTGAACTTGTGCATGCTTGATTTCTGATTAGAATATCTGATGATTGTATGGATCATATATACACCTCACTGCTTGGGAACTCATTTGTAAAAATTCAAGATTGTGTGCTTGCACTTATTGCCATAATTGCGTGTGAGAGAAAATCCCGGTTGCATGTGTGGTGGATTCTGAAATATGAATGAAATGCATGGTTGGATAAATTTATGAGTGGCATGTGTGAAGTCTATTTGCATCTTAGAAGCTTGTCTAATTCCCTTTTGAGGCGAAATCCTAGGCAACGCGTTTTCAAGGAAATGACTAGGGCACTTGTTTGGACCGATTGAGCTTTTCAAGCCAACCTTGAGTGAATGAGTTCCCTAGTACCCCCTTTTGAAGCCTAGTGTACGTGTGTGTGGCCTAATTTTCATTTCTTTAACCTTAATCTCTACCCTCTTAACCCATGCTTGTGAAAGAAAGATCTCTTCCCCTCAATACAGGTCCCTTGTTGAGCACATGATTTAGCAGTTCTGTTGTTTTGAGCCATAGTGTTTTGCATGATGCTAAGAATCCAGGAATTTGTGTTTACTAGCTTTCATTCAAAAATGGTATATATATATCCAAAAAAAAAAGAGAAAAAGAGAAAAAGAAAAAGAAGAAAGAAAATAAATAAGTGGGCTGTTGCGTGAAGTGAAGCCCTTTTTGCAATGAAATTAAGGTTGTATGTATGATCTTAGAAATATAAAAAAAAAATTGAAATGATGAGAAAATGGAATAAAGAAAGTTGATTCTTCAATTTGGATTCTGTTTGTGTATCTACATGCTTGGCTTGGTTCAATAGAAGTGGTTAATTATGTGCTTGATATTTGAATTCAAATCCTTTCCCTTCTTTCTTAGCCACTACCCCTAGCCCTTCATTACAAGCTTAGAAGACCCTCATGATCTTTGATTCTGTCTTGCCTACATTAGTGGAGAAAGGGATGAAGAACATTCTTTTGAGAGTGCATGTGCATTTTATAAATTCATCCATCTTGCTCTTCATGATTAGGAAAGGGTCTTAAATACATGGGCTTGGGAAATCTTTCATGCACAAAAATGACATTCAAGGGTGATCATGATAGTTAGGAATTTCTTGCATGTGTGGACCTTGTTGTGAGGTTGTGAAGTGATTTCTGAGGGTATGAATGATAATTGAAAGCTGGGTTTGCTCTGGTTCAAATTGCCTCATGTTTCTTGACATTTGAATTGGATTGTAATTCCTTTTCCTGCTTGGATTAGTTTGCACGAGGACTAGCAAAATTTTAGGTTTGGGGGTGTGATAACTTCAGAACATGGAGTTAATTCACTCGAATTTGATTGTATTTGAGCATGCTATCCCTAAGTTTTCAAGGTCATAAGTTCAATTTTTGTTTGACTTTGGTGAATTAAGCTTGTTGATTGAAATGATTTATAATTGAATCTTTGAAGCTCTTGTTTATCGAAGTTGGATGATTTGTGATTTGATGGACTTTATCATTGTTTTGATATAGGTATTCAAGATGAGAAAGGCCTTGGAAGGGATGAGGAAAGTGAAGAGAGGCTCAAAGTGTGAAGAAAACAAGAAGCGAAGGTGCTGCAAACACACGCCTAGGCGTGACAATACCACGCCTAGGCGTGGCCCTTGCAGTTTCTCAGGGATTTGAAGCAGAGACCACCACGCTTAGGCGTGTTTAATTCACGTCTAGGCGTGTAAGACTCAGGTTTTCAGGGTGATTCAGGCAGAGACCACCACGCCTAGGCGTGGTAAAGTCAAGCCTAGGCGTGGCAAGCAGAGGAAGGCACGTGACTCATAACCACGCCTAGGCGTGGTAAATCCACGCCTAGGCGTGGGTAAAATCCTGGCACACGAATTTTACCCTTATATTCTGATTTTTAGGAAGAGGAAAGGGGCATCTTGAGTTCTAACCTAACCACGAATTCCAGAGAGCAAGAGAGAGGAAGAGGAATACACTTGGATTGAAGGTGACTAAAGGAAGAATCAAGAAGAAGGAGGAAGATCAAGCTTGGAATCTCTCCAATTTTTGTTCATTCTTTCCCCTTTCTCCTTGATTTGTAACATGATGAATCAATTGATTACATTTGTTTTCTTCTCCTTGATAATGTGTAACTAAACTCTAATCTAGGGGCTCTCTAGAATCTTGCTATGAATTTGATTAATTTGTAATTAGTTGAGTATCCCTTCAATGAAATTGGTTTTGTTCATCCATATCTTTGCTTAATGCTTGTTCTTGATTGGCCATCAATTGCATGATTTTTAATATTCCAATTGAACTAGAAATAGGGTGTTGTGAATATGGATATGGTATGGTTGATGTATGTTTAACTAAGGGGATGGACACATACCCTTTGGTCATGCATGACAAGTGTTTGATAATTGGCGTCAATGAGTGATTCTTATGTTGCTTCACATGGACACATAGTGGAATAGCCAGGTTTCACATGGGTAATTGTCCTAGACATAGGCTTTTATCTATTGATGATTATCAGCCAACATATATCAATTCATTGATAGGTGCTTGTTAATTGCAATTAATCATTGAAGTAGCAAGTGAATAGGAACCCCTAGACTTTAATCATTCTCGTCTTCTCTTGTGGAATTGGTGTTTGGTGTTTTCTTATTTTGTTTCTTTTAAGTTGATTATTTTAATTGTAACCCACTCTCTTTCGTTTGCTTGGATAAAAATTTGTGAATATTAGTTAAGTTTAACATTCTTCTAACTATTCAATCCCTTGGGACACGATACTCTAACTCTCCTTTATATTACTTGTCGACCCGTGCGCTTGCGGATTTACGGTCACAACAAAGAACAACCCACAGAAATGGGATTAGTAGTCGAGGTTAAACCAGCACTTGATGAAAATAAATATGACAAGAAATTGAAGAGCATTGTCAAAAAAGAATTTGCAGATACAAGGGGGGCAATCCTAACTAAGCCAACAACTAATGAAGTTGAATGGTCGAATGAGAATAACAATTTCTGACAAGAAAAACTTACAGAGATAAAGAAAGGGAAACAAGTTCAAGGGCCTACTTCAAACAAAATTAGAAGGAAATGGCCAATTGGACTTATAGCAGCAGAAAAAGAAGCAAAGGAAAACAATCTGGCAGTTGATGAAAGTAAGGACATGGCTAGGTTGAAAGCTGAGAAGATGATAAAAGGAATAGTTAGAAACAAAAGCAATAGTGATGATGAAGATTGGTCGAAGGAAGGAATCTTAAAAGTTCTGAAAGATCCTGACTAAAATGTCGAGTGGAAAAAGGAAATGCTTGGTATGATCAAGGGAAAAAGAAATTTGGCGAAGCCTTATTGCCAAATTGTAGATATGGATTTGACAGTTGATGAAGTTATTGAAGCCTTGATTGATCCAGATGATATTTTGGGCTTTGGTGATAATGAACAAATCAATATGGATTTCAATCTGGACAAAGATATGGATGACATCATAATGGCTATGGATAGTAGTTTGTCGTCGAAAGAGTACCTCAAGCTTGGTGGGTATAAAAGTCATAAAGAGTCAGATGAAGAGGAATTCTTGAAGTCAATGGATGTGAACTTGATTTTAGTTATACCTGCTGAATTTGAAGGGTATCACAAAATTGAATATATAGGAGAGAATGAAAAAGACTTAGATGACCTCGACAATCATTAGCTTTTTTGTCAAGATAATATGTTAACTGTGTTCGACAACACAACATATTTTGAAAAGCCAACAGAGGAACAAAAGACTCATCTCTTCCCACTGCACATCAAGGCTTTGTTAGAAGCAAAACTGACAAATAGAGTCTTGATAGACGGAGGGGCAGCTATCAATCTGATCCCAAGGGCAATGTTAAAGAAACTTGGGAAGAATGAGTCTGATTTGATGGCGACTAACATGATTGTTTCTAATTTCAGTGGCAAAACGTCCCCGTCAGACGGAGTAGTGATGTTGAATATACAAGTTAGATCTATTGAAAGGTTGACATTGTTTGTCGTAATTCCAACAAGATACAGTTACAATCTTCTATTGGGGAGAGACTAGATACATGCCGTTGGAGCAATACCATCAACGGTTCATCAGAAACTTATTTTTTAGAATGCAAATGATCAGGTGGAAATAGTAGAGGCAGATGACAACCCTTGCTATTTACAACAACTTCATGTCGATTTTAAAATTTATGCTCCAAATGTCAAACCAGTCACGACAAATAATGGAGTTATCGACAAGATGCACTTGAAACATGCTTAATGGATCAGTTTGGCATTCGACTAGTGAATAAGGCCGAAATGGATCGGCCAAGCATTAGCCATGAGTGTTAATCAGTTGGATCGACTGTCGGCTTATTTGGCCGACAGTGCTGTGTACACCACTGAAGGTGTATTGTCGGATTCTACAATAGACGATGGTCCTTTGGGTTTTGAGAAAGGACTTGATGAAAGACAAGGTGTAGAGGTGGAAGACCCTTTGGAAGAAATAAACTTGGGCACTAAAACAGACAGGAGGCCTATATTTGTGAGTTCATATTTGCCAAAGGAGTTCAAAGAAAATCTTGTTGAATTAATTAAGGAATATAAAGATTGCTTTGCATGGGATTACGTTGAAATGCCTGGTTTGAGTAGAGATCTTGTCGGGCATAGACTTCCATTGAGAGAAGGTTGCAAACCTGTCAAGCAAGCTATTAGAAGATTTGCACCTGAGGTAGTTTTGAAGATAAAAGAAGAGATTGAAAGGTTGCTCAAAGCCAAGTTCATCAGAACAACCAAGTATGTCGAATGGTTTTCTAATATTGTTCCTGTAATTAAGAAAAATGGTAAGTTAAGAATATGTATAGATTTTAGGAATCTAAATACTGCTACACCTAAAGATGAATATCCAATGCCAATTGCGGACATGTTAGTTGATGCCACATCTGGACATGAATTATTAAGTTTTATAGATGGTCATGCAAGTTATAATCAAATTTTTATAGTCGAAGAGGACGTGTCGAAAACTACCTTAAGATGTACAGGAGCTATTGGGACATATGAATGGATAGTCATGCCTTTCAGTTTAAAGAATGCAGGGACCACCTATCAGAGAGCAATGAATACAATTTTCCATGATGTTATTAGAAAATTTATAGAGGTGTATATCGACGATGTCATTGTCAAGTCGGAAACAAAAGAGAGCCACTTGACAAACTTGAGGCAGGCATTCGACATGATGAGAAAGCACAGCCTCAAGATGAATCTAAAGAAATATGGTTTTGGAGTGTCGGTTGCTAAATTCTTGGGCTTTTTAGTCCATAAAAAAGGTATTGAGGTGGACAAGAATAAAGTCAAGGCAGTTTTGGAAGCCGTACCTCCGATGAATAAGAAGGAATTACAATCTTTCCTAGGGAAGGTGAACTTTTTAAGAAGATTCATTTCCAATTTGTCAGGAAGAACCAGAGTTTTCGCCTCATTAATCAAGTTGAAGGGTGAACAAGACTTTGTATGGGAGTCTTGTCATCAAGAAGCATTTGACCAAATTAAACAATATTTGACAAATCCTCCGGTCATGATGCCTCCAGTGCCTCATAGACCGTTGAAATTGTACATATCAGCGTCAAATGATACTATAGGTAGTATGCTGGCTCAAGATGAGAATGGTGTCAAAAGAGCTGTATATTATCTTAGTTGAGTTTTAAATGATGCTGAAAGGAGATATAGTGCAATAGAAAAACTTTGTTTAGCATTATACTTCTCATGTACTAAGCTTAAATATTATATGATGCCTTGTAATGTATTGGTTATGTCAAAAACTGATGTAATAAAGTATATGTTGTCAAAACCAATATTAAATGGATGTATTGGTAAATGGACCGTTACTTTGTCAGAATTCTCTTTACAATATGTTCCAATGAAAGCAGTCAAAGGTCAAGCAATTGTTGATTTTTTGGCTAACCATCCATGTTTGGATGTTGATAATATAAACTTCATCGGGTTAAAACCTTGGCGCTTATATTTTGATGGCTCAAGGCATCAAAATGGAGTTGGAGTGGGAATTTTAATTGTTTCTCCTCAAGGTACTCCAACTAAGTTCATGTTTGAACTTAAATATACATGCTCAAACAATGAGGTTGAGTATGAAGCCTTAATTGTCAGGTTAGAATATTAATAGAAATGAAAGCATGTAATGTGCATATTTTTAGGGATTCACAGTTAGTCATTAAGCAACTCACACAAGAATATAAATGTGTCAGTTATAATCTGACCAAATATTATATTGTGGCGAGTAAGTTAATGAAGAGATTTGACAAAGTTATTGTCGAACATATCCCTAGAAATTTGAATGAAGAGGCTAATGAATTAGCACAGATAGCCTCTGGGTATAAAATTTCGTCCAAAGTCCTGACAAATCTAATGGAGATTAGAGAACTTTTATATCCATTAGAAGAAAGAGATGTACTACAAAATGATATTTCGATAGTTAATGACTGGAGACAACCAATATTAAGCTATTTGGAAAGTCCAAGTCAAAACGTGGATAGAAAGCTCAAATATAAAGCGTCAAAATTTGTAATATTAGGAGGGGCTTTGTATAGAGAATCTGTCGATGGAAATTTAGAGGTCTGCTTGAGTGAAGCAGAGGCTTATATTGCCTTAGCAGAGGTCCATGAAGGGATTTGTGGAGCTCATCAAGGAGGTGATAAAATGAAATGGGTCCTTCGACGACAAAGGTATTATTGGCCTACGCTAGTAAAGGATTGCATAATGTTTGCCAAATCTTGTGAAGAATGTCAAAAACATGGCCATATACAGAATGTTCTTGCTAGTGAATTACATTCTATTGTTAAACCTTGGCTTTTCAGAGGATGAGCTTTGGATATAATAGGCCAAATTCATCCTACATCGTCGAAAGGACACAAGTATATTTTAGTTGGAGTTGATTACTTTACAAAATGGGTTGAGGTTGTAGCCTTAAAAGAAGTTACCCAACAAGAAGTAATCGATTTTATAGAAGACAATATAGTGTGTAGGTTTGGAATACCACAAACTTTGACAACTGACCAAGGAACGGTGTTCATTGGAAAGAAAGTTGTCGAATATGCCAATTCAAGAAAAATTTAAATGCTTACGTTGACTCCATATTATGCTTAAGCAAATGGCCAAGTAGAGGCCATGAACAAAATAATCATAAGTTTGATTAAAAAGCATATTAGTCGATAACCTAGAAATTGGCATAATACCACCTTAATCAAATTCTATGGGCATATAGAAATTCACCAAGAGAATCGACGGGCACTTCACCATATAAGTTAGTTTATGGTCATAATGCAGTGTTACCAGTTGAGATTAATCTTCAATCCATTCGGATTCAGAAACAAGACGAGTTACCAATTGAACATTATTGGGACTTGATGTTTGATGAATTAAACGAATTAAGTGATGAAAGATTAGTTGCTCTAGAAAACTTGATTCAACAGAAAGAAAGAATTGCGAAGTTTTATGACAGTCGAGTTAAGTATAAATCTTTTAAGATAGATGACTTAGTTTGGAAAGTTATCTTGACCATGGATAAGAGTTGTCGAGAATATGAAAAATGGTCTCTAAAATGGGAAGGACCATTTAAAATTATTCAAGTATTTTTTGGGAATGCTTATGCACTTGTCGAAGTTAATTCTGGTTTGAGGGTTAAGTCAATTAATGGAAAATATTTAAAGCCATATAAATCGACAATGTGTGAAGTAAAGATTGATAATGAGTAAAAATAAATTTTCATTCATATATTCGACAACTACAAGTTACTGATATTACAACTTATTTAAGTTGTCAGAATATTACAAAGAAAAATAGACCTATTCTAAATAAACCAGAAGCTTCTCCCCATCTGAGCATGTGTTCCGTTTAAGCTCGTGGGACCTAAAGAAAAGGAAGAAGTAGATGACCTTTAACCTATGCTGGACGAGATGTTGGTTGGTCGTTTACTCCTTGATGAGTCTTCCACATTATAACAACCATGTTTTAGAAACACTTGGTTGTTACGATGATTACTGAAGCTCATTAGGAATATTACGATTCTTACTGAAGCCCAAGATAAGTATCACCATTAATATAGAGACCATCTTCCATTTTTCCCATTAAGAGAAGAGGAAGTTATCTGATGACATGGTGAATTTCGCTGGAAAGGAAGAAGGAAAGGGTTAGATTACACTCTTTTGAATCCTAGTGTCTCAGAGGACATTATTTATAGGAGATTTTTGCAAAATAAGTCATTATTCAATGTTTTGTAACTTTCATTATAATTAATTAAATTAATTATGATGCACAGTTACGAGATGCATTGAAAAGAAACAGAATAAAGGAGCATTTAAAGCATATAGAATTATGGAGCAAATAAAAAAAACGTATTGGAAATTGATCAAAAGGAATGTTTATTAAGTGTTGGCCTAGAAGGCCATACAAATTCTGTCGGATTACATGATGATCGACAGATATATATATATATATATATATATATATATATATATATATATATATATATATATATATATATATATATAAACCAATATAATTAAATTCTCTGCAAAACCTCCCAAGAATCTTCCAAAGCTCGTTTACTGGCACAAGCTTTTTGATATTCTGATTCAAGAGAATGTATATCGCACAGCTTTGGTTTCGACAGCCCATTGTTTCGAGTTGTTGACAATGCTTTGCTGCTTTATATTCCCATGTTGCAAAGCCATGCTGAGTTTTTGCTTTCGACGATGAGTTTCTTCAAGCTTTTTCTCGAAGTCTTCAATTTCTTTGTTTAGTTCTGCCTCCTTATTTTTTCCATCAATAAGATAGCCTTTTAATTTGGCTATCTCATTCTTTGTGTCAATCAGCTTCTTTAAGATTATGGATTTTTCTTGAAGTTTTTGATCATAAGCAGGAATGATCTGATGAATAGTAGGCATGTTCAAAAATAAGTTCTGGAGAAAATCTTTGACAATCGAAGGTAGAGCTCGACTGGTTATTAGAAGTTGTTGAGAGAGAGGTTCCAACTCAGTTACAATGGCCAGCATTCTTTCCTAAAGCGGTTGGTTAGAACTTAACTGCTCAAAGGAGTAGGTAAAATCATTCTTTAACTCTGCCAAAAGTCCAGTAACATAAGAGTCAATGGAATCTTGTCCAGGCTGTGTAGAGGAGCAAGCTGACTGCGGAGAACTTCTATGACTACCCGACAACATGGATATCAATTCATCCAAATCTACCTCCATGTCCTCAGCATTTTTTGGTTTTGTGACAGAAGAATGGAATTGAGATGATGAAGGTAGATTGGAAGGTACAATTTCAGCTAAGAGAGCATTCATGTTGAATTCTTCCGAAACAATTTTGACAAGATTGTCCTCATTTATTTGGGAAGAACTAGCACCTTGGATTTCTTTTGGGAGAGGCAAAGAGATAATGGGTATTTCAGGAGCTGGAGAAATTTGATCCTCCAAAGAAGGATTCTCATTGCCTTACCTAATAGGACTGTCGGGTATAACAGGATTTATCAACTGCTGTAGAAAACAAAGGCAATGTCAGGATAAATGAAATCAAAAGGATTTTCCAGTTGAAAGACTTGGAAGATTTTATCTCAGCAGCCCGTCGAATTTGATCCTCAACGTTTAATTTGGCGATAGGTCCTGAAGGACTTTCAGTAGTTTGTTTAGCCTCTGGATCCTAAAACAAGAAAGATCAAATTATTGAATGAAGTCTTGGAATTTTCAATTTGTAGGGAAGAAAATTGTGTCGGATAGCATTTACCTTGGGAGGGATAGAAGTGGTTTTTGATTCAAGTTCAATGGTAGGTTTCAAACTAGAACTTAAGGATTGAGTCTTCTTCTTTTTCTTCTGCAAAGGTAAAATGAGATGAGAATTTACCAAGATATACAAAAAAGGAAGTAATAAAAATTATACCTTTGGAGGATTTTCAGAAGATGGGCATAGAAACTCAATAATTTTGACAGAAGAAGTAGGAGTCGAGCTACTAACCTAGATTTGACTAAAGATTTAGTTTTGACAAGTTGAGATCAAGTTTTTAAAGATTGGTCAAAAGAAAATATATATACCTTGGAAGTTTTTGCCTTAGAAGGCTCGGCAGCAGCTTTGGGTTTAGCAAGACTTTTTGTTGATGCTGCTCTAGTTGTTTTAGCCTTTGGGGCTTTTGGGATAGGAGGATTCTGAGCTTTCTTGCCTTTTCTCTTTTTTAAGGCAGAAGTTTCTATTTCTTCTTCTTCCTCTTCTTCTAGTTGCTTGTACTCCAAGGGTCTTTTCAATGGAGTTGCTATAAATAATAATAATAATAATAATAATAATAATAATAATAATAATAATTAGTTGATGAAATAAGGAATTGATATCAGAATCAAAATAAGTACCTTTGAGAAATTTAGTGATGACTCGGGTATCTTTGGCAAATTATTCATATGACGAAGCAAACCGTCAGGTAAAAGTAACTTTTGGAGTTCTTGTAAGAAAGATGTTACTCGCAGAAAGGACCCTTTCAAAAGTGAGGAAGTTACCAGCCCTGGTGGGTTTACCTGAGAATTCGTCGGCCAAACCAAAACGAGCACAAGGAAGAGGCACTGGTTTCGGAAAAAGAACTTGAAAAGGTTCAAGCCGTGCTAACGGGTTTTTTATGGAAACCACAATGAAGTTAATGGAGCATTTTTCTTTGTGCATTTGTTTTTGTTTAGCCACGACTTCTTTGCAGTGTCGAACAATTGTGCCAGGATACCTATAGTCCCACTTGATCTTGTAGTATTTCTCAAAAGTTCTAATATCTTGAATATGTTTACCTTTAGTTTTTGTCGAAGGCTCTTGATCCTGCACAGGAACGAGTTTTTCAGTTATACGGCTTCGACAAACATCAATATCGATATGGTAGGGACTATAATATGTAGTCCACCATTCGACAAAATCTAGGGTAACCCCTCTATAAGGTGTGAAAGGGGAAATCAAAAAATGTTGTTTGTATCTCTCATTCTTCACAGCAACTCGTACAAGATCTGACATGTCTTGTAAACAGCCATTAATAAAGTGCTCTTTGACTTTTTGAGAGAATGGAGTTGGAATGGCCTGGCAAAACCCTAGTTGTTGAGCCACTGAATTTGGTAGGTGTAATTCTAAAAGATTACCTGTTGAACCAGGAAGGCCAACAACTAACACTTGCCGACAAAGAAAATTTGACCATATGGAAATATTGTCAGTTTGAGTGGAAGGGTTGTCAGAAATTAGTGATCGAGTAAACCACTCTGGACTGACAAAACGGTCAACAAAAGGTGCAAAATAAATGTCTTCAGTATTGAAGGAAATGGAATGAAAAATGCTAAAAAAATGAATGAAATTCTCTGAGTGATGCTTGTGAATTTTTTCGTGCTTAACATGGCAAAGTCTAATGCCATAAGTAGCAGAAGAAATTGTCAAAGGAGAAGTGTCGACTAGATAGTTTCTAAGAATGGCATTTAGCCAGAGTTACAGCAACCATATAGGGCCACCAGCGTTGGTTTTCTTGGTTTGAGACCTAATACTTTGTACAATGTCGCCAATACTAAAGTAAAGATTGGCAAGAAGGAATTGACTAAAAGCCAATTCTTAACCTTCATGAAGAAGATTGGCAAGATAAAGATAGGATTTCAATACCTGAACTGATTTAGTACAGAGAGCATAGGCCGACAACCAAAGAAGAAGAAAAGCCGCATGTTCTTCATCAGACACAAGGTCGTCTGATGAAGAATAGAAATTAACAAAGTTTGAAAAAGAAGTTGGGGCTTTTGAATAAACGTCTATGTTATTCAAAGGTAGAAAGATAGGAGTTATAACTTTCCCAACTGGTCGAAGACCAGTTATGGTAGCTACGTCGAAAAGCATAGGTCCCATCATGCCATAAGGGAAATAAAAAGAATTGGTGGTTTTTGATCCAAAAGAAAAAAGACGTACCCAGCATACAAGAATCCATTTTTATGGGGTAACGTGAAAGTTAGATACAGTAAAAAATACCTGATTTCCTCCATGAAGTTTCTTTAGAGGCTTGGACTCTATTAAGCCAATCAAGATACCCATTGATTTGGTCAGGTGGGGTTCTAAAAAGCCTTTCAGATTTATTAAAATAACTTATAGGGATGGAAGGAAGAGAAGCTAAGATGCATTCGTCTTTTTGATTTTTGCAAGGGAAAAAGCTTTGAATTTCTTTGGTAATAAGTGCTTTGGGCAGAACTGGGCCCAAGAAAGCAGCTGGAGGATCTAAAGAAAGTGAAATGTCATTGATAGGAAGGATTACCTTGGAAAGATTCTACAATTCAGATTTCTCTAGAACTGGGTCTTGAACAACGGCGTGGCTGCCCAAATCTACTGATGGTTCATCGACAGATTGAGAGTGAGAACCCATTGCTGAGAAAGAGGGTTTTTACAGAAAAGATGCACGAAAATAAGGTTGGGGACGATGAACAGTAGAAGATGGAGTAAAAGTGGCGTGTTTATGTGAAATTTAAAGAAGTGATGAACAGTAGAGAAGGTAAGAGGACGTGTGATATTCGTAAAAAGAAATTTTTTCAGAAAGGGATAAATATGATCCCTATTTATTAGGAAGAAATGACTATTTAATGTTTGAAACGATAAGTAGCAGTTGTGGTTTTCAAAAAAAAATCCATGGAAGATTTTATTGGATTTTTGAAAATCAAATCAAAAATGATTTCAAAAAGGATTCTTGATAAGGTCTTGACATCGGATTGGAACTAGAAGATAAGATTAAAATTTGTCTTTCTTCCAATAGTGTCGAAAGAAAAATTTTGGGGGGCATCTGTTGGGGGTGAAAAAATACAAATCCTAATTTGACAAAGATGTTCTCGACGGACAAGTGATATTCAACGAAGTTGGATGATTCGACGAAGATAATGTTTTCAGTCGAATGATACCATTGAGACATTCGACGAATAAGGGTTTCGACAGCCAGATGATAACATTGAGATATTCAACAAAAAGATTTTCGACAGCTCGATGATGATGACATTGAAAAAATTTTCTAATGTATTATAGTCAGATGTTAATTTTTGTCAAAAGATCTTAGTTGCTTTCAGTTATTAGTCTTGAATTCAACAGTCAGATGGAGGTTCAAGTGGTGGCCAATTCTCAAATGGCCAAGGGTTAGTTTCGTCGAAAATAAAAGTTACCAATTCTGAATTCGACAGGAGTTGGTTATTGTTGAAAATTAAGATATTAGTGAGAACGTGAAATAACTGTCATGAACGTGGTCAGTTTCTTAGAAGTCAATTTTTTTTTTATTTTTGCCTATAAATACTAGTATTCACGATGTAAAAATGGTGGTTTTATTGGATATACAATCCTAACATCTCACTCAAGCAGATTAACAGATTTGATTCCAAGTATGACTTCCATTTTCATTTCCAGCCATTTATGTTAATACAATGTCTCTTTAAATTCTTTATTTTCAAGTCTTGTTCTTTAAATTTCTTTACTCTTTCTGCACTTTAAATTCATGCGTTTTGCGTTTTTTGTACTTTAAACTTACTGCACTTTTACATTTTTTGCATTTAAACTTTCTGCACCTTTATTTTTTGCATTTTAACCTTCAGCACTTTACATTTCTTGCAATTTACTTTCTCTGCACTTTAAAATTTCTTTGCACTTTATATTTTGCACGTAACTCATCAAAAGCTTCTTTTCTAATGAGATTACCACATAACTCGTGAACCCACATTTGACTGATGAAACATATTTGTTTGTTGGAATTTGTCTTATACCAAATTCACCCGTAAACAATTACAAGGTTCATGTAATCTATTACATAGCTTATGCTAGAGTTGTAATCGATTACATGGCTTATATAATTGATTATATGCACTCTAGTTTCGAAAATTGACTTTAAATGATCATAACTTTTTCATTTCTTATCCATTTAAAGCAAATGACCACTCATTCGAAAGCTCTTTGAGTTTATTTTCAAATGAAAGAAGCTTCAAAACAAAACTCAAAGTATTTTGAAAGTTATGATCAAAAGATTAACTAAATGTTAGATTTTCAAAACTCAAACTTGACTATTTTTTCATAGTTTTTAACTACCACAATGACTAGCTTTTCAAAACATGTTTGTTGGGCATTTTAACATGTAAGAACTATTTGTAAAGATTTAAAAACATATTTGAGTTCTTTTCTTGTAAAACCTCTATCTTTACATAGGAGAAAGCCTAAAAGAAAAATATACCAATTCTAGTCCTTGGGTTTCTTGATGTAATCCAAGCTTCTAAAAATTTATTCTCTTCAAATATTGCAAATTCTTGAAACACTTTATCATTCTCATTCTTCTTGAGTTAAGCATAATAATTACTTTCTTGTTGCAATGCTCACTCTTAGTACTTGGACTATCCTACAAAGTATTACTCACTTAAACAAACATAGTTAGTCCAAATTCATAATTTATTATCTTCGTATGCATGATTCATAAATGTATAACTCTAGTTAGTCTAACATATATATAAGACTTTCATAAACGCATCCAAATAAGACATTTATCAATTACTAATAGATATGCTTTATATATGATACAACAAAGAACATTTTGCACATTTTCATTTAAATAGAGTCAAATCCAATATTAATTTAATACCACTTATATAACATATTGTTAGATATATCCTATAAAAGATGCTATAAAGAATATGCATGATTCTTATATGAAATATAACAAGATGGATTACATGATCATGCGTGATCCAATATAATCTATTAGCACATCTATGTAGCATAAACATGATTCTTTTTGTCTTGTATTTGTCATCATCAAAACTTAGCATATTAAACTATTGAGGCAAAATTATTTCCATAGGGACAAGGGAGGAAGAAAAAGGAAGCAACCAAGGGAAAAGCAAGGGGAAAGGAAAAAAGAAGGTGTCAAGCTAGGTAGGGTTTTTTTTTTCTCACTTCCCCCTATTCATCTTTTGTATTTCAAAATATGAAAACTTTATGATTTTGATTGAGATTTTAACTTGATGATGAAAGATTTATGATTTTATGCTTTGATTATGTGTAAAGTTTCAAGCTTTAACTTTGATTTCTTGATGAACTTGAGATTTAAAAAGGGGTTTGAGGCTTATATTGGTTTGCTGCTTTGATTCATGAATCTCCATACTAATTGACTTTTGAGATTGTATAAGAGTTTCAACAAGTGTGGGTTGAATTTTTGTGTTGAAAAGATTCAAACTTGGGTTGTATTTCTTGAAGAATGTAGGAAACCTAAAAAATGAGGGAGAGCTGCGACATATCCCAAGATGAGCCGCGACACTCCAGTCTCTGCAATGCAAGAGAGAGCTAAGGGCCGTCAAACAAAATGGCCTTGAGCCATGGCACCTATTTGTTAAAATGTGAGGTTGCCACACTCTTATAAAAATCCTCCTTGACTTGTTTTCTTATGTGATTTTGCTGTGAAAAGTATGATCATAAATGATATAATGGAATACACTAATGTTTTGATTGAAGAGATATTAATGCATTATGCCATGTTATTAGATTGATTGGTGACTTTGATTACTTATGATGAGAAAAACCTTTATTTGCATACTATTGCATGTTTGATAAAATGTGAGGCCTTGTGCTATGATATGATTGAATCAAATAAGATTGATGATTTGAGGAATGATTTCATGATATGATTGAATCAAATGAGATTGATGATTTGAGGAATAATTTCATGATATGATTTGATCAAATGAGATTGATGATTTTCATGAGTAACCCATTATCTAGCATATCCTTAGACCTAGGAGGTAACTTGGGAATAGTGGTTGAGGATGGAAATTCCCTTACCACCTGAGTATTGAGGTTGAGGATGGACACTCCCTCCCTCTTTACTTAAGTTCTCCCTAGTTGATGTGTAGTTAAGGATGGACATTCCCTCTCTACACTTGAGGCATTCCTAGTTTGAAGATAGTGCGAGGAAGGATGATACACTCCCTATTAACAGTAGTTGAGGATGGACATTCCCTCAGTGTTGTGGCTGATATTGGTTACTAGGAGTAGTTTTGTGTAGTAAGAGTTATAAATGGGTTGAAGTGAACTAACTCGAAAGCAAGCTACTACCAAGTGATTGGTATTATGAGGATGGACATTCCCTCTATACCTTTGATTTTAAGATGACATATGTGTCTCGATTATTTGATGACATGAGATTTAATGATGTAATTTCTGATTTAATGATTTGAGTTTTGATGCTTTGAAATATGATGAGATTTTAAGAAAAGAGATTTCTTGACATGATTATGATTTGATGACCTGAGATTTGATGACAAAATATATGATTTGATGACTTAAATGATTTTCATAATGATAACATGAACAGTCTATTTCGGGAAGAGGAATGACATGGATTTGGCTTTCTGCCATCTTCTTAGCATGACTTTAAATGAATTTAAAAATAGATTTTTCCCCAAAATAGCCTGAATGATTATGATGACAAGTTTTTCACAACTACTACTGAGAATTGTGAGATTATCACCCCATTTCTTGATTTTCCATAATGATTCTAGGATGTGTTGGTGTATGCCGTAGAGACCAATTTATTTTGACCGTACTAGCTTACAATGTACTATGCTATTTATTTAATATATATATGAGGCATTGCATTTATTGTGTGTTATTTATGATAAACATTATAAAGTCCTTAGAATAGTAAGTCTTTTGCCATAGGACATCAAGTGGATGACTTGATCGTGATATCTTATTGGATAGAAATATAACACTATTCTTAAATGTCCCTAATCAAGTATTATTATTAATCAAGACGACAATAATGCATTGAGACTAGTATGTGCCTACATTGATGGCCACATCTCACTGGTTATGGATATGAGACATCGAGTCTTCACATGGGTACATATTAGAGTAATGATGTATTAGACTAACCCACCATGAGAACGCTGCATGGATCATTACGTGAGTGTCATAAGTGATTCTCACAGTGATAATGGTGCATGTGATCCTTGGACCTGAAATCACTACAATTCCTACATAAGGAGTTATATATTTTAATACCATCAAACGTCATCTGCAACAAAGTGATTATAAAGTCAGTTATTAGACATACTGCGAATCATGCTGAGGGATGTGAGTGACCTAGATGGGATTTGTACCTCCTACATAACAGAAGCGATATCTTCGGCCCCTGAATGAGTGAGACTACAGAATGCATGACTATGCTCAGATGAGTCAATATGAGATATTGATTTCATTTGTTATTACTACGTCTACTCAAGTATCAGGAAACAAAAGATTGAACTATACAAGGGTGACACGTTCCATGCCTTATGTTCAATTTAGATATCTGGACAAAGGGACTAAACTACACGAAAACATTGATCATAGAAAGGTTATGTCAAATCGCTAACATTCTCAATACTTGGATAGTAGTGATGTATTGCTAGATACCGCTCACTACTTGTAATATTAAAATGAGATTTTAATATTACTTCCAATGTCATGAGAACCTACAGGATCACACACATAGAACAGACTAAATTGGAGCAATGAGAATCCAAGTTGGACTGGGATTCCATCATGGGCCTAACTCATAACATATGAGTCCAAAGGTTGCACAACTTACCCTACTACTGCTCTCACTCACTTAAGGTAGTCATTATTATAAATAGTACTGTTAATGGGGCTACTAAGTACACAGAACATAACCTTAGCCGCACCTATAGAAATAGTGAGTGAGAGAATGATAGGTTTCACTTCTTTTCGTAGCTAGCACTGTATTAGAGATGTGGGACTCCAATTTTGTGGCCGTTAGGCCTTCATAAGTCTATTGGTGATTCACGTTGTTTTTCATCTTGCTTCAAGAGGTAAACTCAAAAATCATGTATTTTGGTCGTCTTTTCGCATGGATCCTAGGTGGGAATTTTGTTTTTTTTTTGCTGCTTTTGTTTCGACAATTCCCAATAGTGGTATTAGAGCCACTTGCGAAACCATGATTTGGTCTTTGCTATTTACGTGTCATATAAAATAACATGATTAGTTGTTCTCTTTTTGATAAAAGATATGATCTTTAATATGTTATTTCAAAAATCAAAAGAAACCTTTGCGAAAACATAATATGTTTGATATTTTGTATGCGAAACCATGATGCTATTTTTGAAACCATGAAGATATTCATATGTTGTCTGTGAAAACCGTTTAATATGCATGTATGTTTTGTGAAGTTTTCTGGTATATATGTGATGTATACTGACGAGCGCCGAACTCACCAGAATTATAATCGAGTTATACCTATGGCTTATAGCACAACATATAACACCGGATCGTTTCTCAAGGATTTTGAAATGCAATTTGATTAAATCAAGTGAGAAAAAGAGGGGTTTAGGCAAAATTACAGAAGTAAACAGAACAAAATTCGAATTGATAAAACAGAAATAACAAAACAATCAATCCAAAAAAATTGTCCAAACTTGATTTTAATCCATTCTTGATTACTAAAGGTCCATTCAAATATCAATCAAATCCTTGATCTTAGACTATATCAAGAAGCCTCTCAATGATCATAGATCTTAACTAGAAATGCTTCTAGAATTCAATTAATTAAGGTTAGACAAATTAAGCATTCAGCCAAATCGAAATCAACTTAAAAGCCAAGATCCAACCAAGTTAAACATTTCATCAAACACCTTCAATGTCTTGTTTAATCTCTGAGTTCATCTCTTTGCACATGGTAATTAAGCAATTAACATATGAAAATTTCAATTAAGCAACCAGAATTAACAAAGAGAAGAAGAAGAAGAAGAAGAGAAACTTGATTAATATATGAACTTAAACATTAAAAATGAAATCTCAAGATTAATAACCAAGCATATTCAATCTCTTGGATTGATCTAAAGGCTCTACCCCTCCATGAGAAGGGGGAACTCAGAAAAATAAAAGAAGGAAGAGGAAAACCAAAAATTAGAGAGAAGGGAGAGAAGAGAATTCTAGAGAGAAGGAGGAAAAGTGTCAAATGAGAGATGCCTCAGTTTATGACTTCTCACCCCCTAAACTACCCCCTATTTTGGCTTTACATAATTAAAAACTCATTAATTATAAAGTTAGGTCAGTTACGAATATCTGGGCCCAAACCCCATCCAATTTGGAGGTCAATAACTCAAGTTATGACCAAAACAACATCAAAGGGTCTTTGAACTCATATTCTGACTTCCATGCAAAATTAGGCTCACTAAACATCTGATTGAGATTTCGAGCTCTTCATCAAAGTTAAAGAGCTTCCTAATCGGAGTTGATTTTGATAACTTTGTATTAGTTAATTGCTTGTAATTAAGAGTGAGTTTTAGTTGGATCCTTATCATTATCTTCGTTTTTACAGAATTGAGAGATTTAATACATTTGGATGAAAGCAAGTGAAGATACCAAGTTTTCAAAGCAAAAGAGGTCCATTTTGGCTTTGGTAGGGTTCTGTGTTAGTTCAAGAGTGTTTAAGGACTTAGACATGGCTACGTCCAACTTGGATGAAGCTTTTGATATGAGAGACGGCTGTGTCTCCCACTCACTTGGCCGTGCCTTCCCAAAAATGTGCAGAAAAGCCATTTGACAAGAGACACGGCCGTGTCTCCAACTCACATGGTTGTGTCCCCTAAGCTTCTCCAATACACTAATGATGTCATGAGACACGGCCATGTCTCATAGACACACGACTGTGTCTTTCCCAAAACTTGTAACACACGTTGAAGTTAGTCAAAATGTACACGCAATCCTGTCAGAATTTGTTGAACATGTTATTGTGACATGAGACACAGCCATGTCTCCCCTTTTTGGCTTCACACGACCGTGTCTAACTCTCAAAAAGCTTCTGACTTATTAGACACAGCCGTGTCTAATGGAGACATGACCATGTCTCCTGTTGGACCCCAAATTCTCTATAAATACAAGTGCAGAATGCAGGGGACAGAGTTTTTTAGTTTTTAGATAGTTTTTAGGTTAGTTTTAGGTTTTTCTTTCAGTTTCTTAGGCAGTTTATCAATTCCTTTCATATTTAGTTTGTAATTTGAGTTTTGGAATCTAAAGAGAAGAGGAACAATAAGAAGGAGAGAGATCTGATCGAAGATTGGAGTCTCAGGTTCGAGCAATTGGAGATCAATCATCCTCTATCCTTGGAAACTAGTTTGATATTTAGTTTTCTCTACAGCTTTATTTCATACACTGTCTTTCTTATGTTTTTCTGTTGCTTTTGAATTCATCATGTGTGGCTAAGTTTTCATTTGGTTAAGAGAGAATGAAACTCTAGTATTGATTTTGTGAATCTTGCATATTTGTTTATTTCAATACAGTTGTGTTTCTATTCATATATTTTTTATCATTATTGTGATAAAAGAATCTTTATACTCTTGCCAACTTTAAAGTGGTAGACCTAGGTTTATTATGTGCACAGTTGCGGTGATAAATCTAGAGGATTGTATGATGTTAGTATAAAGGTTTTTGTATTCTTGCCAGTTTCTAAAGTGGTAATTCTAGAATTATTATGTGCACGGTTGCGGTGATAAATCTAGAGGAATATATGATCTAAGCAATTTAATCCCATTGTGTGATTAGATCTTAGCGTAATTGGTTTTCTAAATCTTAATGCAATTGTTAGTTTGTTATAAGAGTGGTTGCTTTATAATTAATCAGTAATTAGGAGTTGATTTGAGTTGTTGCTAAATTAGCCAAAACCTGAGGAAAACAGAGATTTAATCTCACAATTGCATAGAAATATAATTGATCATATTGGAATAAAAAAAATATGTGGGTTAGCAACATCATATAAATCTAGTAGTGGATTCCATCTCTTAACCAATTCATTTAATCTGTCATTTCTAGTTTGTGTTATTATTATTGTTGTTGATTTGATTCAATACTCCCCAAAACCCCATTTTTACTGTACGTTAACCTTTGGAGTTTAAATTAGGAATCAATTCATAGTGTTAATTGAATTAGTTATCTATGGATCGACCCTTGCTAACTACAACTAGTTACAAGATTTTTATATTTTTGGTGGAACTTAGCAACTGAATTTGTTCTTAAATTTAATCACTATCCACACCACACTAAAATTTTGGCGCCATTGCTGGGGAACTAATTGTCCAATTGTGCTATTAATTTGTTTCCTATTTTTCACTCTATTTTTGTTTTAGTTTAATACTTTCCTCCTTTCTTTTCGACTGTTTTATAGGTGTTCATGTCCAGTGGTGAAGTGAACGAGCAATTGAGGAATCTAAGGCATTACTTTGAACAAGTCAACTCACAGTTTCCTTTTCAATTCACACCTGCTGATGTCGAAGCTGCCCACTATATAGATTTATCCAGTTCTGAGACATTTTCTGAAACATCTCAAGAAGTGGTGATGCCAGAGAATACTTTAAGGGCATTGGGTGCTCCATATTTAGACCAATAACCCCTTTGCATAGAAATTCCAGAAACTAAAGGGGCATTTGAGTTGAAGTCTGGTCTAATCCACCTTTTACCATCTTTCAACGGATTAGCTGGGGAGGATCCTAACAAGCATCTAAAAGAGATACATGTGGTTTGTTCTAGCATGAAGCTTGTAGGAGTTTCAATAGAACAAGTCAAGTTAAGAGCTTTTCCTTTCTCATTGAAAGATTCTACAAAGGAGTGACTGTATTATTTGCCACCTGGATCCATTAATTCATGACAGGACATAACTCGAGCTTTCCTAGACAGATAATTCCTTATCTTAAAGGCCGCAACCATCAGAAAAGAAATTTACGATATACAACAAAGGCATGGGGAATCACTTCATGATTATTGGGAAATGTTTAAGAGATTATGTGCTAGCTGCCCTAACCATCAAATCTGTGAGCAGCTTCTGATTCAATATTTCTATGACGGTTTGCTAGTGATGGATTGCAACATGATTGATGCTGCTAGTGGAGGAGCTTTGGTTGAAAAAACTCCACAAAAGGCTAGAAATTTGATAGCAAGAATGGTTGGGAACACTCAACAATTTTTCACCAGGAATGAACAGGAGTACGAGTAGTTAAAGAGGCAGAAACAATTAGCTTGCAGTAACAAATGACTCAGTTGACCACCATGGTTCAGAAGCTAATGGATAGTAAGAAAGCATCAGTTAATGCTTGTGGTATTTGTTATTCTCCTGCACTTCCTACTGATATGTATCCCACTCTTTAAGAGGACACAAATGAAGAAGCAAAGGCAGTGGGGGGATTTTCTGCACCATCCAAGAACTACAACCCCTACTCCAATACATACAATTCAGGATGGAAGGATCATCCTAACTTTAGCTATGCAAAGCAGCCCCAAACTTAACCTCAAGCTTATGGACCCCAGGGTTTCAGCAAAGACAAGCACCTTTCCCTCAAAGGCAATAAGTTCAAGCTCCTAGGCAACTTGAGCCTTCTCTGGAGGAGCTAATGAGGCAAATGGCTACTAACAATATTCAGTTTCAATAAGAAACAAGGGCCACCATCAGTAACTTGTAGAATCAGGTAGGCTAGATAGTCACAAAACTCAACAAGGTTTAGAGTCAACTTTTTGGGAAACTTCCCTCATAGTCGGAGGTAAATCCGAGGGAAAATACTAGTGCTGTTAGCTTGCGAAGTGGGAAGACATTGGACAAACCCACATCTTCTCCACAAGTCACTGAAGACAAAGCTTAAAAGCCTAAGGAGGTAGAAGAGGAGGGGCACAATTCTAAGGCCCCTAAGGTAAATGTTCCTGAACCACTTCCTAAATATGTCACTAAAGCACCTTTTCCCAGTAGACTAGTAAAAACTAGGAAAGAAGAAGCAAAAAAAGAGATCCTAGAGACTTTTCAGAAAGTGGAAGTTAGCATCCCTTTGTTAGATGCCATTAAGCAAGTACCTAGATATGCAAAGTTTTTGAAAGAATTATGCATTAACAAAAAGAAATTAAAAGGAAATGAAAAAGTCCAAGTGGGAGAGAATGTTTCAGCTGTAATTAAAAAGAAACTCCCAACTAAATGTAAGGATCTTGACACATTCATCATACCATGCACTATAGGTAACACAAGGTTTAGGAGGGCAATGCTAGATTTAGGTGCATCTATAAATGTCATTCCTTATTCCATTTATGCATCTTTACATCTAGGTCCTTTGGAACCAACTGGTGTTATAATTCAATTGGCTGATAGATCTAATGCATACCCAAAGGGTGTTGTTGAAGATGTTTTAGTGTAGGTGAATGAATTAGTGTTTCCAGCAGACTTTTATGTGTTGGACATGGAAGAAGACAAATCTCCCAACTCTACTCCTATCTTGTTAGGGAGACCATTCTTGAAGACTGCTCGGACAAAAATTGATGTCCACTCCGGGATATTGACAATGGAATTTGATGGGGAACTAATCAAATTCAATATCTTTGAGGCCATGAGATACCTGAGTGATGTTCACTCTGCTTATTTAATGGACTCTTTTGATGTTTTTGATTCTTTAATTTCTGCAGCTTTTGAGTCTGACCATTTTAATGCTCCCAATACAGTTTTGACTCAAGGCTTAGATGTACAGGGAGAAAAGAAAGATGATGAAGGAGAGCCATGGGATGAGGACATTGATGATGTTGTAGCTACTTTGCAAGAGCTCTTTTCCACTTCAGAAGAACATGAGATTTTTTTTGTTGAATTACCAATTACTACTGATGTACCTCAACCTTCTATTGTGCAGGCACTCGAATTAGAACTAAAAGCATTACCTGATCATCTTAAATACATACTCTTGGGAGAGAAAGAGACACTTCCAGTGATAATTGCAAAGTCACTCACCCAAGAACAGGAAGAGAAATTGGTGGCTGTTTTGCAAGAGCACAAAACAGCCATTGGTTGGTCGATAGCTGACATCAAAGGTATTAGTCCCTTCATTTGCATGCATAGAATCTTAATGGAGGAGGGTGCTAAACCTGTGAGAGACCCCCAAAGAAGGTTGAATCCTCCTATGATGGAGGTTATGAAAAAGGAGATACTGAAGCTCCTAAGTGTGGGGGCGATTTACCCCATTTTTGACAGAAAGTAGGTATGCCCAATCCAAGTAATACCAAAGAAATCTGGAATTACTGTAGTAAGAAATGCTGAAAATGAGCTTATCCCCAATAGATTACAAACAAGGTGGCATGTTTGCATTGATTACAGGAAGTTGAATGCTGCCACTAGAAAATACCATTTTCCTTTACCTTTTATTAATCAAATGTTAGAAAGATTAGCTGGTCATTCTCACTACTGTTTTCTGGATGGATTTTCAGGTTATAATCAGACTGCCATTGCTCCAGAAGATCAGGACAAAACCACTTTCACTTGTCCATTTGGTACCTTTGCATATAGGCGAATGCCTTTTGGACTTTGCAATACACCAAGGACCTTTCACAAATGCATGATAAGCATATTTTCTGATTATATTGAAAGCATTATAGAGGTCTTTATGGATGATTTCAGTGTTTTTGGAAATGGTTTTGAGAACTGTTTAGAAAACCTAACATTGGTGTTAAAAAGATGCATTGACACTAACCTTGTGCTGAATTGGAAAAAATGTCATTTCATGGTAGAGGAAGGTATAGTGTTGGGTCATGTAATTTCTACTAGGGGAATTGAGGTAGACAAAGCTAAGGTAGAACTCATGCATTCTTTACCTCTACCCACTAGTGTACGAGAAATTTGTTCTTTCATTAGTCATACAGGTTTCTATCGGAGATTCATCAAGGATTTCTCCAAAATATCATTACCCCTTTGCAAACTACTTCAAAAGGATGTTCCATTCAACTTTGAAGAGAAATATATGAGAGCTTTTACTAAGCTCAAGGAATTGATGACTGTTGCACCTGTCATAAGGCCACCAAATTAGGAACTACCATTTGAGCTGATGTGTGATGCCAGTGACTTCGCGGTAGGGGTTGTCCTAGGACAACGAGTTGATAGAGTGCCTTATGTTATCTATTATGCATCAAGGACTCTAAATGATGCTAAACTTAATTACTCTACAACTGAAAAAGAACTTCTAGCTATGGTGTTTGCTTTAGAAAAATTCAAATCATATCTTATTGGTTCTAAAGTAATTGCTTTTTTAGATCATGTAGCCTTGAAGTATCTTCTCACAAAAAAAAAAGTGAAACCTAGATTGCTCTTATCGATTCTACTACTCTAGGAATTTGACTTGGAAATAAAAGACAAAAAAGGAAGCAAAAACTTAGTAGCAGACTATTTGAATAGGTTGGTGATTGAGAAGGAGGAAATACCAATCATAGAAAGTTTTTCGGATAAGTATCTAATAGCCATCAAGGCTATAATCCCTTGATATGCTGATATTATAAATTACTTGGTCACCAAAGACTTTCCAGAAGGTTGGAACAAGGCTCAAAGAGATAAACTGAAGAGTGATTGTAAATATTATATATAGGATGATCCTTACCTATGGAAACATAGTGCAGATCAAGTAATTAGGAGGTGCATTCCGGACTCAGAAACTCACTCCATTCTCTCCTTTTGTCACACCTATGCTTGTGGAAGACATTTTGGAATAAAAAGGATAGCCAACAAAGTACTTGATAGTGGTTTCTATAGGCCAACAATTTTCAAGGATTCTTATAACTTCTGTAAGTCTTGTGACCGCTGTCAAAGAATAGATAATATAGGTCCTCAGAATCAAATGCCTCAAACCCCAATCATCTTTGTAGAAGTATTTGATGTGTGGGGCATTGACTTCATGGGACCATTTCCCCCTTCTTTTGGTTTTTCATATATTATTTTATCTGTTGATTATGTGTCTAAATGGGTGGAAGCAAAAGCCACCAGATCTGATGACTCCAAAACTATTGTGGATTTTGTAAAGTCACATATTTTCTCCAGGTTTGGAACTCCGAAAGCCATAATCAGTGATCAAGGGACGCTTTTTTGCAACAGATCGTTTGATGCTCTTTTGAAGAAATATGGAGTGATGCACAAAATTTCCACTCCCTATCATCCCCAGACAAATGGGCAAACTGAAGTATCCAACCATGAAATCAAGTCAATCCTTGAAAAGACTATTAATCCAACGCACATGGATTGGAGTTTAAGAATTGATGATGCATTATGGGCTTACAAGACTACATATAAGACCCCAATTAGTATGTCTCCATTTCAGTTGGTATTTGGAAAGCCCTATCATTTGCCCGTTGAGCTACAACATCAATCTTATTGGGCCGTTAAGCAAGTCAATTTGGACTTGGAAGGTGTTGGGAAGCAGAGGAAGCTCCAACTACAGGAGTTGGAAGAACTGCGAAATTAGGCCTTTGAAAATGCCCTCATTTATAAGACAAAAACTACGGCATTCCATGACCATATAATCTCTAGGAAGAACTTTAACAAAGGACAAAAAGTGCTACTGTACCAATCCAGACTAAAATTGTTTCCAAGTAAACTACGTTCTAAATGGATTGGACCATTTGTGGTGGCTAATGTTTTTCCTTTTGGTGTAGTGGAAATCATAAGTGAGGCATCTGGAAAAACATTCAAGGTTAATGGACACTGTCTCAAGCCTTACCATGAGCTTCCAGATATGAAGAAGTGGAAGAGATGACCTTCTCCATCCACATTATAAAGATTACTAAGAAGTGTCCCAATGTCGAGCTAATAACGTTAAACAAGCGCTTGTTGGGAGGCAACCCAACTAGATTTGCCCTCTTTCTCTATTTTGTGTTGTAATGCTTTTCTGAGTTATCAAGTCAAGTCGTTGGGGATAGTTTTCGCAAGCTGTTAAATTATACTTCTTTATGAATGGGCTGAGTAAGGAGTCAATAATCTTATTAACTCTTGAGGTGCATTCTTGAGAATTGTGCATCATGAACTTCTTGTTTGTGGAATTTCTTCAGGGATGAACATAAGTATTACAGTCTTGGGAATATGAATCTAAATGACCCATGTTTTTCTTCTTCTTCTTAGTTATTTTTGTTATTTTTGTTATTTTATTTTAAATATTATGCATATGTTTGGGATTTGTCAGGGTCTGTTGTGGCGCTGACTGTTGTGCTTCTTTTTTGCCTACCATTGTTTCACTCATCATCAGGTTATATTGCTCTTTTCTTTACCCCTTTTATTTATTTCTCTTTCACATTGAGGACAATGTTTATCTTAAGTGTGGGGGAGTGATACTGTACTTTGTGAACACTTGAGTAATGTTGATAATTAAGCTGGAATTGTGTGTTAATTGCTCGATTTGTTCGGAGCTGATAGAGATATGTTTAAAAGGGGAATCTATTAATCATGAGATTATTTTGTGTGAAGCAATCTTGTTCAATTAAGAAAAGTGAAATTTAGCATCTTTGTTGGAAATTAGACATGTCTGCTTGTTTCTATTTTCTTTATCAATTTAACCAAAAAATGGGTTTTGAGCCTTAACGACTGGATTTTTCATAAATAAAGTCCTATTTTCCTTCTGGAGTGAATTTTCTCTTGACTGATGTGTGCTAGAATTTGCTTTGATATCTTGTTGAAACTTTAATGATTCGCATACATACTTGAATATAATTAAGGCAATTAGGCTTTATTATTTCTTGACTTTCAGAGTTGTATTGATAAAATAACCCCTTAGTTACCCCATTTGAGCCTGAATTTGATTTCTTTGAATACCCAACTGAATAATTAGGTTGAATTCTTTGGAGCATCTGATGTGTTGATAAAAAATTCTTGAAAAGTTATTTTTATCTTCAAGGGTATTTATATATAAAAAAAAGAGGAAAAGAATTATTGGTGAAGAATAATGAAAATATTAGGTTGAATATGAGAATTGTTTAAATCCTTGTGCATCATGATTTCAGCCTGATTCTGCTCTGTATTGATAGTCCTTTACCCTTATTTACCTTTTTCCTGCCTTTGATTGTTACCCTTGGCCCTGTTACAACCAAATGAAGCCTTTTTGATTCTTGCTATATATGTGAACTTGAAAGTGGAGATGAAATTGATAGGCAAGCCTATGGTTTTGCATTTTTCATGAGAAATTTAAGTGATCTCTTTGTCCTTAAACACTTGAGCAATGGAAAGATGAGTGATCTTGTAACATCCCGAAAAATACATATTTAATCATAAATCATCATTTTATAATATTCTTGATTTTTAGGAATTTTTCTGGAATTTTTCGGAAACGACGAATATTTTAATATATTTTTCGTTTTGCGTGCAAACTGGGCTGAGAATTGCTGAGACCAGTGTAACACTCCGGAAATTGATTATTTCACCATGAATAGTCATTTTCTAATATTTGTGATTTATGTGAATTTTTTTCGGAATTATCCGGGAACGATGAATATTTTAATATATTCTTCGTTTTGCGCGAACATTGAGCAGAGTCGTGAAAATGACTGTAATGCTTTAAAAATTGAAAATTTATATGACGGATAGTCGTTTTATAATATTTGCAATTTTTGGGAATTTTCTGAGAATTTTCCGGAACCGTCGAATATTTTAATATATTTCTCGTTTTACGTGCGCACTGAGCAGAACCAGAGAAACGCGATGTTTTCTCTGAGAACCTTGGACTATGGACATGTCGACGGGGGATCTTACTAAACCCGAGACTTGACACAGTTTACGAGGTTTCACAATTTTCGAGAAATTTTAACAGATACAATTAAATCAATACAGCGAAAAATTCGTCTGTCAGATTAATTAAATACTGACTTTTGTCAACTGTAACTATTATCTATTAGATAATAGTGTGTAATAAAAATCCTATCACATTATCCTAATGTAATCTACTTTATGTCAAATCTATCTACTTTAATTCAAATTTATTGATTAAATAATCAAAGCTTCCTTAAGAAGCTTTGACCTTACCTTTGACCCATGTGCCTTAGCTTCTCTTGGAAGCCATTCCCCACCCACTTCTCTCTCTCTTTGCACAGCTGGAAGGCAGCCAAGGAGAAGGAAATTATCACATTTCAATTATACCATTATCACTTAATTCATTAATTTCCAAAACACTTTCTCTCTCTTCCATTTCTTCTTCTTTCTTCTTCTTTTCTTCTTCTCTCTCCATTTCTCTCCCACACCACACGGCCAGCCACCATCCAGCCCCTCCAACCTTCACAAAAATTTAAACAAATTACATTTTCTTACTCTCCTCACCATTCTAAACACCTTTCCCTCTTGGAGCTTCTTGAAAATCCTCCATTTTCACCATTTTCTCCAAGCTCCAACTTTGAGCATTTTGGGTAAGTTTCAAGACCACTCTTTCTCCTCTCTCATTTTCGTGATTATGGTTTCTTTAATGGCCATCCATGGCTTATTTTTCAAGCCTTGATGTTGATTCTAACAAGTCTCCAATTTTAGGGATTTTTGGAGGCCAAATCCGAAAATACAAGGAGGATTCTTGGAGTTCTTCTTGATTTCTTCACTTAGGTAAGAGGAAGACACTCCTCTTCAACCTCTCTTAGCATCTAGGAACCTTGATTGTATGATTTGTGGAAAAACCCTAATGAGGGTTGTTCTTGAATTTGATGATTAATTGTGTTATGTGTTGATTTTGTGTTAATTGTGACTTTGGATTGATTTGTGGTATATAATGGAATGTTGGAATAGATTGAGTGATTTAAAATGGAAGAAAAATGATTGAACACCCACCAAGGAGTGTCACGGTTTTAGGCTAGAAATTTAGGGGAATTTATGTTGAAATTGTAATTGGTATAAGACTTAAATTAATCAATGTATTAGATGGAATTCAATGGAAGGAAAATTTGAAATAGAAACCACCATGAGGGCTACGGTTTTGAAGTCAAGAACCTAGGGTTTTTGGGTGAATTAATTTGACAAATGAACAATTTAAAGAATTGAGACAATGGTGTACAAGATGATGACTTGAAAAGAAATTTGAAACTTGACCTATTAGGGGGTCACGGCCTCTAGGGCATTCTTAGGTAAAAGTGTGATTTTAGTGATTGGAAGCTTAAGTAATTAGGTAATTGGAAGCCTAGGTAATGAAATGGATAATTAAGAGATTAGAAGAATTTATTAAAAATCAAGACTTCATAAGTTTCAAAGAACCAAGAGTGAAAGTATCATAAGAATTAAGGAGATTCTAAGTGAGTGAAGAACATGAGAGTGTGAGGCCTAAGATCTCAAATAAAATATAAGTTATGGGAAATTGAGTTGTCTTGGAATATTAAGTTGGTTATAAGGATTGATTTTTGAAGATGAACCTTAGAAAGGGGAACAAAGTTAATTTAGGATTCATAATGAACCTAATGATGCATTAATGGGCTTGATACTTATATTATGTGATTATGGGTCCATGTGAGTGACCATTTATATAATGATGCTTATGTTGGCCTAATGTGGCATATTATGAATTTGTATGAGATTGTGGATCATACATGTGCATGCATAGTGTCTTATGCGTTGTGATGTCCTTGTGGACTGTTGTAAGGCCAAGTTGCCTAGGAGATTGAACACACCTTAGTGCGGGTGTGAGTAGACAAGTGTGGGTCGTGTTATGACCTTGGGGGCGTCGGGGTGCGGGTCCTTCACAATGGGCAGTTGGTAGCTCCTCTGTCTGTGGGGCAAACCGATGCAAACGCACCGACGATCCGGACTTGACACTATCCTATATCGTGATCTAGTGTAGAATGTCTGTGCAATGCCATGATTGTGCACGAGAAAATTTATTGATAGCACTGGCCTCGGCAGCCGAGTCACAGACATGTCTCCTGATCTTTCTCTCCGACTGATTGGGTCTAGCTCCATGGAGTAGGAAATTGGGAAAGCATGCATACGAGTCATGATATACACTGTCATCATTAATTCTTATTTCTGTAACTATACTTGATTTAACTGCCATTATAATAATTATATGCCTGGAACTGTTTAATTACTTACTGTTGAGATTACTTGCTCATTAATTGAATATGATGTGTTGGATTGCTATTTGGGCGCGTGGCGCCGTTTTGTTTCTAGCATGCTATAACTGGTAATGATGTAGGATGTCTTACCTCTTTCCTGTGCTTCTATTATTTGTTGTTTATGTGTACCCTGTACTGATCGAAGACGACGGTGAGGAGACAGAAGATCCTGCCTTCCCCGGCTTCTGGCCTGCACAAGATTGACCTCTACTGCGACGATGTCTGCACGTATGCGTAGGTTCCTGGGAGATGTGCGTCTGACCTTCCTTAGGGGGCCAGAGTGCTGGCACATCAACCTGAACTCCGACCGCTGCGTGTACTTGGGATACGTGTCGATAGCACTTGCCTGGAGACGTCATGAGGCACCTGCTACCTCAGCTTGCGTCTGGAGTTTTACCTGCCCATTAGGGAGATGTGGGGTGCCCGTTATTACACCCCGCAGGAGGATTCTTTTGATTCCACCGCTCGGGCTCCGTCCCGTGCTTCTGTGGTTCCTATGGAAGTGTCCTCGGATGAGGAAGATCCTGATGAGGGTCCTCCTGAGGATCCTGAATCGGTCCTTTTTTATCTGAGGGGTCGATGATCATTGGTGGCTACTGATGGCTGCCAGTGTTTTTATTTTTGGGGGCCTGATGTATTTTTATTTTTGGTGGGGCTGTATATTTTGTATATGCATGATGGTATATATGCATGTTTCCTTGGGGTGGGTATAGTTTTGCTTTTTGGTGATGGCCAGGCTTGTATCTACAAAACAGCTTGTATCAAATTTTATATATATATATGTATGCTATTCAGTGCAATTTCTGTGTATTGTTTTATTCGTCACTTTTATCCACATTCCGTATTATCATTATTATTATTATTATAAAAAAAAATATTGCCAATTTTGCTCACATGGTTAAACATCAATTAAATAAAATGAACTGGGTCTTAATCGTTTGTTTATTCAATTTTCGCATTTTATTTTATTTGACAATGTGACGTTCCCTCCCAAAAAGGGGCGTTACAGATCTCATATGTTTGATGAAGAGAAAAGTCACAAGCTATGCTAAAGAATCTTATTGTTTTAAATTGCTGAATGATCTTGATTGATTGGATTTGATTGTTGATCTTAAATTTTTAAAATTTTGGAATTCCCCTTGATTCATATCTCTGGATGTTGAGTTTGATCTTGTTGTTGATTCCCATTCTTTGCTTGAGGATAAATAAAAGCTCAAGTGTAGGGACGTGATTAGAGTTGATTTTGATAACTTTTTATTAGTTAATTGCCTGTAATTAAGAGTGAGTTTTAGTTGGATCCTTATCATTATCTTCGTTTTTGCATAATTGAGAGATTTGATACATTTGGATGAAAGCCAATGAAGATACCTAGTTTTCAAGGCAAAAGAGGTCCATTCTGGATTTGGTAGGGTTCCGTGTCAGTTCAAGAGCATTTAAGGACTTAGACATGGCCATGTCTAACTTGGATGAAGCTTCTGACATGAGACACGACCGTGCCTCCCACTCACACGGCCATGCCTTCCCAAAAACGTGCAGAAAATCTATTTGACAAGAGACACGACCGTGCCTCCCACTCACACGGCTGTGTCCCCCAAGCTTCTCCAATACGCTAATGATGTCATGAGACACAACTGTGTCTCATAGACACACGACCGTGCCTCCTCCAAAACTTGTAACACACACTGAAATTAGTCGAAACGTGCATACAATCTTGTCAGAATTTGTTGAACACGCTATTGTGACATGAGACGTGACTGTGTCTCATGGACACATGGTCGTGTCTCCCTCTTTTGGCTTCACACGGCCGTGTCTAACTCTCGAAAAGCTTCTGACTTATTAGACACGGAGACACGGTCGTGTCTCCTGCTGGACCCCAAATTCTCTATAAATACAACTGCAGAATGTAGGGGACGGAGTTTTTTAGTTTTCAGATAGTTTTTAGGTTAGTTTTAGGTTTTTCTTTCAGTTTCTTAGGCAATTTATCCTTTCCTTTCATATTTAGTTTGTAATTTGAGTTTTGGAAGCTAAAGAGAAGAAGAAGAACAAGAAGGAGGGAGATCTGATCGAAGATTGGAGTCTCAGGTTCAAGCAATTGGAGATCAATCATCCTCTATCCTTGGAAACTAGTTTGATCTTTAGTTTTCTCTATAGCTTTATTTCATACAATGTCTTTCTTATGTTTTTCTGTTGCTTTTGAATTTATCATGTGTGGCTAAGTTTTCATTTGGTTACGAGAAGATGAAACTCTAGTATTAATTTTGTGAATTTTGCATATTCATTTATTTCAATACAATTGTGTTTCTATTCATATATTTCTGATCATTATTGTGATAAAAGAATCTTTATACTCTTGCCAACTTTAAAATGGTAGACCTAGGTTTATTATGTGCGCGGTTGCGGTGATAAATCTAGAGGATTGTATGATGTTAGTATAAAGGTTTTTATATCCTTGCCAGTTTCGAAAATGGTAATTCGAGAATTATTATATGCGTGGTTGTGGTGATAAATCTAGAGGAATATATGATCTAAGCAATTTAATCTCGGTGTGTGATTAGATCTTAGCGTAATTGGTTTTCTAAATCTTAATAAAATTTTTGGTTAGTTGTAAGAGCAGTTGCTTTATAATTAATCAGTAATTTGGAGTTGATTTGAGTAGTTGCTAAATTGGCCAAAACCTAAGAAAAATAGAGATTTAATCTCACAATTGCATAGAAATATAATTGATCATGTTGGAATAAAAAGGATATGTGGGTTAACAATATCATATAAATCTAGTAGTGGATTCCATCTCTTAACCAATTCATTTAATCTGTCATTTCTAGTTTGTGTTATTATTATTGTTGTTGATTTGATTCAATACTCCCCAAAACCCCATTTTTACTATATGTTAACCTTTGGAGTTTAAACTAGGAATCAATTCATAGTGTTAATTGAATTAGTTTTCTGTGGATCGACCCTTGCTAATTACAACTAGTTGCAAGGTTTTTATATTTTGATGGAACTTAGCAACTGAATTTGTTCTTAAATTTAATCACTATCCACACCACACCACTTTCTCTTTGCTTTCCTACAAGGTAAAATTCATGATTATCAGATATCTAGAACTAAAGTTATGGCCAAAATACAGAAATAGTGTCAAAGCCCAATAATGCTGAAAAAATTCAATTAGGCTCAATCTGAGCTCAAACTCACAAAACATGACCAAACTCAATCAATTAAGAATATGGAGAGTGCAAATGACTAAACATGATGGTTTATTAATGAATAAAATATATGATTATCAAATTCTCCCATACTTAGCTATTTGTACTCTTGGGCAAAACACAAAAGACCAAAACAAGGGCATAAGGGATCAATAAAAAAGAACTCAAATTTCAATGACATTCAAGAATGCAAAAGCTTACAAGCAAGAAGAGCGACCAAAGTTTCAAGGGATCAAAACATTCATGAGTTAACATTTCTTCATATCTCAAACCAATAAGCAAGGTAGCTTCAAATTGAAAAGTGTGAATCAAGAATGATAGATCATCACCAGATACACTCTCAACCCTCAAGTGTTTACAAGGTAAGTATTTCACTCAATTCAACCTATGAAAATTGCACTATCATAAGCTTGCTTATCTTCTACTTCTCTACTACCAAACACATGCATACAAGAATCAAGAGGACATTATTCAAGGTTGTAATGGGGCCAAGGTAAGGGAAGGAAATAATATGAATATGATAAGCTAAGCACCCAAGAGAATAAAAGAGCAATGGGGAGGAACTCAAATGACAAGTAATAAACATGAAATTTTTATCCCCAATTCTATATTATGCACATTCTCTTATATATTTCTTTCCATTTCCTTTCACAACCTTTATTGCATTTATTCTTTTTCTCTTTATTTTTCATTTTATTTTTTTAAATTTTCATTTTTTTAATTCACCTTGCATATTACACATCAATTTGCACAACTCCTACACTTGATCTATTAATTACCCACAAGCAAAAGAGCTCCTCAAATGAAAATGAACCAATGCTCTCTTATTCTCTAAGGTAAGGTTGAAACATGGTTTTTCACAAAGGCATAAAATGAGCTAAGACAAAGAATAAGCAAATATGCTCAAGGGGGGTAATCAAAGAGAAATGATGCAAGGTTGGCTATTTGGTGAAAGTAACTAATCAAGAAAGAAGGTCTCAATCATGTTTATGCATACAAGTGAAATGTAGCCTCAAAAAGAATCAAAGCAAGTTCTAGAGTGAATATTAACATGAGTGAAAATCACACAAGAAAGAGGGGAATGGTGCAATGTTAAATCCATCCATCAATAGGCTCAAAATCTCACAAGGTATACATCTATCAAACTCAAGCCACCAATTCAAACATCCACCACCAAGCAAATTAGTTTCAAGAAGGAAGAAAATTTATTCAATCATGCAATGACCTTGAATTTCAATTGCTTCAAACTCATAAACTTCACAAATCTCATAACATCATTTTTTTTTATTTACAGAAAATAGAATTTAAAAACAGCAAAAATGTAGCAAAATAGAAACAAAGAAAACAAAAAAAAAATAGTAGACAACATGCTAAAATCTCTCTCCCACACTTAAATTTTATATTGCCCTCAATGTAAAGCTCAAAAATCATTAGCAAACCATCAATAGAATTAACAAATATGAGACAAGTAAAATAAGAGAGAGAGGAAAGAAATAGCCTGATCAAGTGGGGTAGATGGCTTCTTGCAAGGTAACCACCTCCACATCGTCTGCTTGAGCTTAAGCTCCCTCATAAAATGGCTTGAGGCGGTGCCCGTTGACTGTGAAAGCTTTCGCAGTGGCCTCACTGGTAATCTGCACAACACTAGAAGGAAAAATGTTAGTGACAACAAATGGACTTGACCATGTAGATCGGAGCTTCCTAAGCATGAGCTTGAGGCGAGAGTTGTAAAGGAGAACTTTTTGGCCAATCTCAAATGTTTTCCTTAAAAACATCTTATCATGGAAGGCTTTTGTAACACCCCAACTTTTGGGTGAATGACCGTTGTGTCCCGATTTTACTGTTTCTTGTTTTTCTACATGAAATACAAGTATATTTTATAGGCTCTAATTTTATTTGGTCATTTTGCGTAATTTGCTTCGAGACAGTAAAATAAAAAATTTTGTCAAATTTACTGTTTTAAATTTTCTGTGTGATATACAGATATATTTTACTGTCTATAATTTTATTTGAGTGTTTTGAGTGATTTGCTCGGTTATGGGGAAAATGAGAAAATGACCATTACGTCCCGAATGTACTGTTTTAAATTTTTCTGTATGATACAGTGTTTTATATTATTGTCTGTGATTTTATTTGGGTGTTTTATGTGATTTGCTTCGAGTCAAGAAATTTAAAATTTTCTGGACCGGGGAAATTTTATTATTATTCGGAGCCGGGGGAGCTTACTAAACCCGAAACCGGAGTCAGTTTTTGAAGTTTTATTTTCTTACGATTTTATCTGACAAATAAAATTGGGGTATGTTTTATTATCTATTGGATGATATTTTTCTTGAAAAATATCTAGTGGATGATGACTCATCGTAACGGGCCAATAGAAACTCGACACGTGGCGTGACACCTCAGCACCATGACTCAGCAGATTCCGAAAGATTCCAGAAGCGGTGACTCGCCCTGTGACTCACGTAGTGAGTCACCTGTTCCAGAAGCTTCTATGATGACTCACCATGCTGACTCAGCGCTGTGACTCATCATTGATGACTCAGCTGATGACTCAGCCAGTGACTCAGCACTGTGACTCATCATGCTGACACAGTCAGTGACTCAGCACGCTGACTCGCCATGCTGACTCACCCGTTTTAGAAAATATCTACGCTGACTCAACATACTGACTCATCGTAGTGAGTCACATGTTCTAGAAATTTCTCTTTGATGACTCGCTTTATGACTCATCAAGGGCAATCAGTAGAAAAATGATCAATAATAATTGCTACTCTGCTAGTATAAGATAAAAATCTAGGTATATTTTATTATCCATTAGACAATAGACATTGACTTTATAAGCAGTAATTATTGTTCATTGCTTATAGTGTACCAAAAAATATCTTAAGCTTTTATCTTTTTCCTGGAGTCTATAAATAGGAGGGCCTTAGTTCATTTGAAACTTTGGCAAGAAGCTCTCACTCTCCTTTTCTCTCCTTGTGCTCCACGGCCATGGCTCCCAACTGGAGACAACCTTCATCCATTCACCTCACTTGCTCTCTTATACATCCTTTTCTCCAAAGAACCAAGAACAAACAACCAAAACTCTCTCCTTTTCTTTCCCCCTTTGATTCGGCCAAATCATCAAGAACCATTCTCCAAACTTCAATAAATCCTACCAATATCATTTCCTGAATCCTTTCATCAATCCAAGACACTCTCATGTTAGGAATTTCTCAAGATTCCTTCATCTTCATCTTCCTATCAAGCAAAGACCACAAAAGCTCATATCTCTCCTTTTCTTAAGCTCACGACCAACCCCACAAAAGTCACCTTCCAAGCTTCAATAATTCTAAACAACCTTAGATCTCGTATCTCCATGAGATTCTAAGGAACTTTCATGTTGGAGATTTTCTCTAAATCGTCCATCTTCATTTTCGTTCTTCAAGCTCAAGGTTTGGAGTTTTAAGGTGAAGTTTATGAAATCTTCACTATTGATTTCATTCTTTCATTCTAAACCATGTATTGATCCATGGTTTTCTTATTCAAGCCTTAGCTATTAATATTGCATGTTTTCTTTGATTTTCAAGAAACTCTTGGTGGAGAAAGTTTACTTGAAGGAGGCATACAAGGAGCTTTGGAGGTTCTTCAAGAGGTAAGAGGGAGATTACCCTCATCAGCCATGTGTTGGTGGTGAGGAATGAATGTACTTGCGGTGAAGAATCTATAAGGATTCATTCACTTGGTTGTTTATTATTTTTCCTAATTGTGTTTGATTTTGGATGCAAGCATGTCTATAGCTTTAAAATATATAGTAGGTTTTTTATAATTGCTTTAATATTTTGTATGTGTTTTATGATTGTTGTAACATATAGTATGTGTTCATATATGCATGATTATTATTGTAGATCATGAATAATATGTAAAGGATTGCATGAGTGTTCCAAAGAACACAATAGGGGCTCACGGCCTCAACACAAAAAGGAGAACCAAAATGTTCTCAACAATTTTCTAAAAGTGTGATTTAATTAACCTAGGAAAATTGACATGTTACAAATTGGTTTAGAGCAAGAAAATGAATTTAGAGATCAAATGGCACAATTTTATGTAATTCGGCCAACATGTCAAAACTAAGTGTTTATAATTTCTAAAGTTGTTTTCAATCAAAAAGAAGCAATATATGTTAAAAGGAATTTTCTACAATGAGTTTTGAAGAAATAAATTGATTAGAAATAAGTTTAAGAAGTTAAAACTAATGATTTTACTGTTAGAAGAAAATACAGTAACTTTTGTAAAATTTTCAACATATACCTCATATTATATTTTGAAGCATGTTTGTGATTTTCATAAAATTAAATTATACGGTTAAAAATTAAATAAAAGGAATTTTTATGATAATGTTTTTAAGGAAATAAAAGGATTTAGATTAAGTTTAAGTGGTTAAGATTAAGAATTTAATAAATGGAAATAAAAACAGTAACTTCTATAAAATTTCTAACGTAGAGCTCATTTCACATTTTGAAGCACGTTAGTAATTTTCAAGGAAGTAATTATATGGTTAAATAAATAAAAGGAATTTTTTTACATAAAAATTAGAAAACCATTATTATGAATTTTCTAAACTAAATACTGTCAATTTTTAATAAAAACAGACAAATAAGATAGAAAAGATATCCAAAAGATAGTATACGGTATGAAAAATATTCTACGTAGTTTAAACGTACTAAATATTATTTCTGTTTATTTAAACATTAATTTTTAAGGAATTCAGATGAGAAAATGATTTAAAAATCTTACGCGATTGAGAAAACGTTTGAAAAACTCTACGCGATTTTAAAAATAGTAAAATATATTTACGCGATTTAAAAACGTTTGTAAAAATGACGAGATTTTGAAAACGAGATAAAATTTCTACGCGATTGACGAAAATAGTAAGTTTTTACTGTCGGGCCAAAGTGGTGGACCCGGACAGATGGTGAAACAGTATTGCCAGGTGGGTTCGTACTGTCTTTTTTATACAATTTGCCAGTGAGGGCATATTTGTAATTTTGTTACAGTATTGCCAGGTGGGTGCGTACTGTATACATTTGGAATTTTTTTTTTCTCATATATTGAGTTATGCCAATTTTGGTGATTTGATTGATGAGGTGAACAACATCGTGTTGTCGATGTGATAAGCGTAGTGTGGTTCAAATTGAATGAACTTGGAGACGTTAGTGTGCAGAATTCCATATATGGACAGTTGGTCGCTCCTCTGGGCCGTGGTGACTGGTAACACACTAATGGACTCAACAAGTACTATACTTAATCAAGATCTTGTGAAGTCTATTAGTACAAGCCTGTAGTGACACGACGTATGACAGTGTGCTACACCACTATATTTTTTCATGGGCTATAGGCGCATAGACGTGTGACGTGAAAATGGAATAGTTATTGGGCGGTCGACGGTGCTAATAGATTTTGCGGGTCGTTTTCTCTGATGTCTGTATTTTTAGCTCCATGGAGTAGGGTTGAGTCACATTTCATATATTTATGTTTTATACATTTTAATATTATTTATTTGTTCTACTTTATCTATCTGTATCACTTTATCTATCTGTATCATTACATTTGCATATGTGATCTGCATCTTTATGTGGTTATTTATATTCATTGTTGAGATATTATGTACGTTGTGACTATATGATTTAATTGTATCCATTTATTATATCTATCACGGTAATATTATTGCTATTCATTTTATTATAATATGTGTTTATTGGAATTATTTGTAAATTGACAACATGACTATATTTGTGATATCCGTGTGTATGGAATGACTTTGTCATTCGTATCTTTCTTTGCTACCGTACTGGTATTGGTGAAAGGGGATCTCACCTCTTTACTGTATTGTTTTGTTGTGTTTATTTTATTTAAATTCGAATAGTAGACGAAGCAAGTTTCTTAGATCCATTGGAGGCAAAATTCTGAAGATGGTGACGGCGTCAAGGAGTGATCTTCCAAGTTTCAACAGGTTGCAGTTGGTGGAGAAATAGAACATGTAGGTTGGGTTTTCTCGTTAGTGTTGTTACCGTGCTATTAGTAGTACCCGTCATTGGGTTTGCTACTGTTTCTCTGAGTCTGTAAGTTACATGTTTTATTTCTTTAGTGAATATTTTGTGGTATATATAATATGTGTATTGTTCAATTCAATTTAATTTCTGTTTTTCTTGAAATTTTTGGTAAGTTTATGCTTCCATGAAAAGAAAGTTAAAAATTCATCTTTTAGAACTCAAGGCTTTTATAAAATGATTTTTAGGTTTTAAGTTTTCTTTAAAAATGTGATGTCCTATGGAGGGTGTTATAGCTTTAGTCTTTTTTTTTTATAAAGTTTGGAACTTTCATAAGCCTCCAAGCAGATCTTGTCCAATTGCTACAACTGTAGCTTCCTCTTCATGCCTGCTTGATCTAGGTCCAAGTTGCACCTCTTCACCGCCCAGAATGCGCGATGCTCAATTTCCACCGGTAGGTGACATGCTTTACCAAAAACAATCCGATACGGAGACATCCCAATTGGTATCTTATAAGCAGTCCGGTATGCCCATAAAGCATCCTCAAGCCTCTTGCTCTAGTTCTTTCTATTAGGTTAGACTGTCTTCTGGAGTATCTACTTGATCTCCTTGTTGGAAATCTCGGCTTGCCCATTAGTCTGGGGGTGGTAAATTTTAGAAACTCTGTGCAAGACCCCATACTTTTTCATCCAAGTCTCCATACTCTGATTACAGAAATACGAACCCTGATCACTAATGATAACCCCTGAGACTCCAAACCTGCAAAAAATTTGTGATCTAACAAAATCCACAACAACCTTGGAATCATCAGTCCGAGTGGCTTTTGCCTCCACCTACTAGGATACATAATCAATAGCCAGGAAAATGTAAACAAAACCAAAAGAAATAGGAAAGGATCCCATAAAATCAATACCCCAGACATCAAAAATCTCACAAAACAGTAAAGGTTAATGGGGCATTTTGTAACACCCCAAAATTTACTTTTCTACTCTCAGGATTCATTCTAAAAATATTTATGATTTTCTAGAATTTTCTGAGAACGCGGAATATTTTAATATATTTCTCGTTTTACGTGTGTACTGAGTGGAACCGGAGAAATGAGACATTTTCTCCGAGAACCTTGAACTATGGAAACGTCGACGGGGGATCTTACTAAACCCGAGGCCGGACACAGTTTACAAGGTTTCACATTTTTCGAGAAATCTTAACAGATGAGATAATAAAACACTGTGAGGAATTTATCTGTCAGATTTGTAATGCTGACTTCTACCAACTATAACTATTGTCCAATAAATAATAACATATATTAAAAATATTATCACATTATTCAAAATCTAATTTTTGTATCACATCTATTAGTTTTAATTTCAAAAGAAAGATTAAATTTAATCCAAGCTTGTTATGGGAAGCTTCCTAGCAATTTCCCTTGCAACACATTTTTCTCTCTCCCTTTTTCCACTCTTCTACTGCAGAAGCTACAAGGGGGAAGCCCAAATATTTCCCATCCATTGTCTTAATATTTCACTCTCATTTCTCTAAACCCAAATACCCATTTCTCTTTTTCTATCTTCTTCTTCCTCTCCACCGTGCACACACACATACACCCTCACATTGGAGACCAACTTCCTTATTTGCCAAACAAATCACATTTTCTTGTTTCTTCCACCATTCCAAGACTATTCTCCTTGGTGGTTATCTCTTGGTTCCTCTTCTTCTTCTTCTTCCATTTCTCTTCCACCATTAAAGCTAAAGCTTGGAGCTTTAAGGTAAAGTCTTCAACTTTCTTCCATTTCCTTGCTATTTTCGTTTTCTCTTGGCCACCTTGGTGACCAAGAACCTATTTTTCATGGTTTGAGTGAACATTGTGGTGATCACTCACATTGGAGTTTTCTTGAAGGGGGGAAAACGAAAATCTAGGACAAGAAGGAGTGGCACATTGTGTTGTTTTCCAAATAGGTAAGAGGGAGATGATCCTCTTCAACCAATCTTGGTAGTAAGGGAATGTCTTGTATGTGTATTGTTATTGATTTTTGAATCCATGTGTAAAGCTCTCTCATTTTTATGTTGTTCTTGATGATAATGTATTTTGTTGGGTTTGTATGATTCATTGATGTCTCTTGCATGATTTGAAGGTATATTTGAGTATTTTGTTGATTAAATATGATGAGGAATGGTTTGGTTTGAGTTAGAGGACCTGATAACTCTGTTTTTCTGCAAACTTACACGTGGTAATCGATTACACGGGGCTTGTAATCGATTACCAAGCTCTTAAAGATACAAAAGCGTGATTCTGAAAATCTGGTAATCGATTACATCTGGTGTGTAATCAATTATAGAGATTCTGTTTAGCTTGTAATCGATTACAAGAGGAGTGTAATCGATTACCAAGCCTCTGATGTCACGAAATGGTGCTGCTGGGAATCACGTAATCGATTACAACTTGTGGGTAATCGATTACGGAGGTTCTGTCCAATTGGTAATCGATTACCACGGTTGTGTAATCGATTACCAGTGCCTTGAAGTTACGAAACATGATTCTGGGAATCACGTAATCGATTACAATGAGATTGTAATCGATTACAGAGGTTCTGTTTCTCGGGTAATTGATTACAAGGATGATGTAATCGATTACCAAGACCAAAAATGAGATTTTTGAGCTGGAAATGATTGAGATTATGGTTCTTTGTCCTTTGTAACTCAAACATAACTTAAAAACCCTGGATTCAAGGAATTTACCTTACTAAATTGTGATAGGAATGTGCATTCAGACCAATAGAGAAGAAATGATTTTTAATATGAAATTCGTGGATCTATGACATGGAAATTGTGGTATGTGTGTAATGAGGAATGCATGTTGATGCTGAGAATTATTGATGTAGTACTCAATGAGACAAGGATGATGATGTGCCATTGAGGCAATGTTTTAAATAAAAGTATTGTTGATATGTCATGTTGGACATTGAATAATGCTTATGTGCCATTGAGGAAAGGCTTATGTTGAATGCATCATTGATGAACATACATGATTGGACATTGTGTCATCATGCATGCGTATTGTCCGTGGGACATTGTTGAGAAGGCTATGTTGCCTAGGAGTTTGAATAACACCTATGTGCAGGTGCGAATAAACTAAGCGTAGGTGTCATATGTTGTTGACCCTGAGGGCGTCGGGGTGTGGGTGTCTCACAATGGGCAGTGGTAGCTCTACTGGGGCCGTGGGATAAACCAATGCAACACACTGACGATCCTGACTGTGACGCTGTCCTATGTCGCGATCAACTGTTGAGGTGCCATGTGTGAGCCATTTTGCGCAAATGTTTTTATGTGATGAGCACACTATATTTTTAAGGCTAACGATACACTGGCATTACTCCTTGATCATTCACTCTGAAAATGTTTATGTCTAGCTCCATGGAGTAGGAACTTTGGTACCCTTGTTGCATTGTGAGTTGTCAATCACCTGGTCCATTGAGCATTCATGATTGGATAATGTGTTTACTATTATGACTGTGATATTTATTTGATTCTTGGTAATGCTAAGGTTGCTAGTTGGCTATGGATAATGTTAATTGTTGTTCCTTGCTGTTTTACTCTTATTAATTTCTTTCATGTGTTACTATACCTGTATGTGTTAACTGTGTCTTATGTGGGCATATAACGCCGTTTATTCTCTTGTTGCCTTATTGGTACTGAAAGCTGGGAATCTCACCTCTTTCGGTACTTTTCTTTATTTTTCATTTTGGTTCAATCGTATGCTCTCTAGAAGACACTCGTGAGGAGAACAAGGAAGCTACCGAGTTTCAAGGTTTCTGGCCTTATCTCGATTAAGACCGAAGTTGCTGAGAATGTCTTTTCGCCCCCGTGGATTTTTTGGTTACGTGCGGATCAACTTTCATGGTGGTCCGGATTGCTGGCATATCAACGTGCATACTGACCGATGTGTGTACTACGGCGAATTGACGGTGTCTTTGGCATGGGGACGCTACACTGCTTCTATTTTTGACTTTCATGCTTTTGTGTAGTTGGAATTTTATATGCCTGTAAGAGATATGTGGGCGGATATGTACTATAACCCACGTGATGACTCTTTCTTGTCTACTGCCCAGGCTCCTGCCCGCTATTCTGTCGTCCTGATGGATGTCTCGTCGGACGACAAGGACCCTGAGGAGGATCCATCTATGGTTCCTTCTCATTCCAGGCAGTCTTAGGGTTGGTTGTAAATTGATGGCTGACTACTGATGGCTGTCCGTTTATTTTTGAGAGAGCCTGACGTACTACTGGATTGTGGGTAGATATTTGTATCTCTTGGGGTAGGTACACATTTTGCTTTTTGTATATCTTTTTTTGGAAATGTAATTTAAACAGGCTTGTAATTCTAGTACAAAGTATGTAACTATCTATATTGTATATGGTTGTATGTTTCATTACAAGTTGATTTCTCTTTGACGTTTTTGATAAGAAGTCTTATATGAAGGAGGAACTTTTAATTTTAACTCAATCACGCAATATATTTACAAATAGGTGTATCTGTATATTGATGGAAGTTTTAACCGGAACTATGTTAAAAGAAAAAAAAATGCTCAAATTTTCCTTAGTCATCTTTGGGTCGTTTCACTATAGTGCGACGTTCCTTCTTCTCACCCGTTATGACTGAAGGGAGAAAAAGGGGCGTTACACATTTCATTCCTGCTAGAAATATTACCTGTTCTCTGGCACTGTTCATAAGACTTACAAAACAAATATGCATCATGGAGTAAGGTAGGCTAATATAAACCAAAGTCCAAAACTTTCCTAGCTGTACGAGTAGGTCCAAAATGTCCACCACATGCAAATGCATGACAAAAGCTAAAAACATAATCAAACTCATGATTAGGGATGCATCTCCTAATTAACTGGTCACTACAAAATCTCCAGAGATAAGAATCATCCCACACATAATACTTAGACTCACTCTTTAACTTATCAATCTAAGCCCTAGTAAAACATGCATGAAAAACACCAGCAACTAGGAAATTAACCATATCCACAAACTAAGGAGAATTGACCTTACCTTGCAGTTGTAAAAGCTGCTCATCAGGAAATGAATCATCAATAGGAAGGGGATTTGAGGCTCGCTCAATTCTGCTCAAGTGATCAGCCACCAAGTTCTCTACTCAACTCTTATCTCGGATCTCCACATCAAATTCCTGGAGTAGCAGTATCCACCTAATCAATCATGGCTTAGCCTTAGGCTTCTTCAGAAGAAATTTTAGAGCTGCATGATCAGAAAATACCACAACCTTAGAACCAAGCAAATAAGATCGAAACTCGTCTAATGCAAACATAATAGCTTCTTTTTCAGTGGTTGTGTAATTTGCTTGAGTAGTATCCAAAGTTCGTGAAGCATAGTAGATCACATAGGAAGCTCTGCCCACTCTCTATGCCAAGACAGCTCCTATGTCATAGTTAGAGGCATCACGCATCAGCTCAAACGGGAGTGTCCAATCAGGTGGTTGAATGACAAAGGTATTGGTCAATGCTTGCTTCAAATGATCAAAGGCCTCCATGCACTTCTGGCCAAACGCGAACTCCATATCTTTCTACAACAAGTTGGATAGCGGAAGGGTTGTTTGATTGAAATGTCTGATAAAGAGCCTATAGAAACTCACATGTATAAGAAAAAAATGAACTTCCTGCATGCATGTGGGGTAAGATAAACATGTAATCACATCTATTTTTGCAAGATCAACAACAATACCCTCGCTAGACACTACATGACCCAAAACTATACCATGTTCTACCATGAAATGACATTTTTCAAAATTCAGGACAAGGTTAGTTTCAATGCATAGATGCAGTACTCTAGATAAACTATCCAAACAAGAATCAAAAGAAAAATCATAGACAGTGAAATTATCCATAAACACCTCTATGCACTCCTCTAGAAAGTCAGAGAAAATACTTACCATGCACCGCTGGAAGGTACCAGGGGCATTGTAGAGGCTGAAAGGCATCTGATTGTAAGCAAAGGTGCCAAAGGGGCAGGTGAATGTGGTTTTCTCCTGATCCTCAGGTGTAATGTGAATCTGAAAGTAGCCAGTGTATCCATCCAGGAAGTAATAATGGGATTTCCCAGTCAATCGATCCAGCATCTGATCAATGAAAGGCAAGGGGTAGTGATCTTTCCGAGTGGCCTGGTTAAGCCGCCTATAATCAATGCAGACTCGTCAACTATTCTGCACTCTGGTGGGGATCAACTCATTCTTTTGGTTGGCCACAACTGTCACTCCAGACTTCTTGGGGACAACCTGCACAGGACTCACCCAAGTGCTATCAGAGATGGGGTAAATAATACCAGCTTGCAGTAACTTGGTGACCTCTTTCTTCACCACATCCAAAATCAGAGGGTTCAGTCTCCTCTGGGGTTGGCACACTGATTTAGCTCTATCCTCAAGTAAAATTATGTGCATGCAAGTGGAAGGGCTAATGCCAGGAATATCTGCCAGTGTCCATCCGATGGCCTTCTTATTTTCTCTCAAAACTTGTAGCAATCTTGCCTCTTGTTCAGCAAGGAGGTTCTTGGCTACAATCACCAGAAGCTGCTCATCATCCCCCAAATATGCATACTTCAAATGCTCAAGCAAAGGCTTAAGCTCAATGGTAGGTGGTTTTTGGATTGATGGTATCAATCTGGTTGCAGAAACTTCCTAAACAATAGGATCATATCTTATAAGGGAAGGTAATGTAGAACATGCAGAGTTATTATTTTCAGAATAACCAGAATTACCAAATTCAGAACAACCAGAATTACCAGAGAAAATAGAATCAGGGACAACAATAGCAGCAACAGATTTATTGTAACATCCCGAAAATTTATAATTTTAGAATAAATGATCGTTTTACAATATTTGGGATTTTTAAGAATTTTTCTGGATTTTTCGGAGAACGTAAAATATTTTAATATTATTTCTCGTCTTGCGTGCACATTGGGCGGAATTGGCAAAACGACTGTAACGCTCCCAAAGTTGGAAAATTTTATTACGAATAGTCATTTTCTAATGTTTGTGATTTATGTGAGTTCTTTCAGAATTTTTCGGAAACGATGAATATTTTAATATATTTCTCGTTTTACGTGTGTATTGAGCAGAGTCGGGAAAATCAAATATTTTTTTCCGAGAACCTTGAACTATGAAAACGTCGACGGGGGATCTTACTAAACCCGAGGCCGGACACAGTTTACAAGGTTTCATATTTTTCGAGAAATCTTAACAGATGAGATAATAAAACACTGTGAAGAATTTATCTGTCAGAGTTGTTAATGCTGACTTCTACCAACTATAACTATTGTCCAATAAATAACAACATATATTAAAAATATTATCACATTATTCAAAATCTGATTTTTGTATCACATCTATTAGTTTTAATTTCAAAAGAAAGATTAAATTTAATCCAAGCTTGTTACGGGAAGCTTCCTAGCAATTTCCCTTGTAACACATTTTCTCTCTCTTCCCTCCCCACTCTTCTTACACGGCAGATGGCATTGAAAGCCATAATCATATTTTCATTTTATCTCTTCTTCTCTTCTTCTTCTCTTCTTCTCCTTACTTCACCACCGTACACACCCTCTCATTGGAGATCATCTCCATTGTTGCTACAACTAAACTCATATCTAGCTTTCTTCCATCATTCCAAGACCATTTTCCTTGTGGCCATCCTTGGTTCTTCTTCTTCTTCTTCCTCCATTCTTCACCATTGAAGCTAAAGCTTTGAGCTTGGAGGTAAAGTCTTAACCTTTCTTTCACTTTCTTTTCATTTTCGTTTTTCTTGGTCACCTATGTGATCAAGAACTCATTTTTCCAAAGTTTGAGTGGACATTATGGAAATCACTCACATTGGTGTTTTTCTTGAAGGGGAAAACGAAAATCTAGGGCAAGAAGAGGTAACACCTTGTGTTGTCTTCCAAATAGGTAAGAGGGAGATGATCCTCTTCAACCAATCTTGGTAGTAAGGGAATGTCTTGTATGTGTGTTGTTGTTGAGTTTTGAATCCATGTATAAAGTTCTCTCATTTTTTTATGTTGTTTTTTATGATAATGTATTTTGTTGGGTTTGTATGATTCATTGATGTCTCTTGCATGATTTGAAGGTATATTTGAGTATATTGTTGATTAAATATGATGAGGAATGGTTTGGTTTGAGTTAGAGGACCTGAGAACTCTGTTTTTCTGCAAACTTACACGTGGTAATCGATTACACGGGGCTTGTAATCGATTACCAAGCTCTTAAAGATACAAAAGCGTGATTCTGGAAATCTGGTAATCGATTACATCTGGTGTGTAATCAATTATAGAGATTCTGTTTAGCTTGTAATCGATTACAAGAGGAGTGTAATCGATTACCAAGCCTCTGATGTCACGAAATGGTGCTGCTGGAAATCACGTAATCGATTACAACTTGTGGGTAATCTATTCCGGAGGTTCTGTCCAATTGGTAATCGATTACCACGGTTGTGTAATCGATTACCAGTGCCTTGAAGTTATGAAACGTGATTCTGGGAATCACGTAATCGATTACAATGAGATTGTAATCGATTACAGAGGTTCTGTTTCTTAGGTAATCGATTTCAAGGGTGTCAATCGATTACAAGACCAAAAATGAGATTTTTGAGCGGAAATGATTGAGATTATGGTTCTTTATCCTTTAACTCAAACATAACCTAAAAACCCTGGATTCAAGGATTCTACTTTACTAAATTGTGATAGAAATGTGCATTCACCCCAATAGGGAAGAAATGATTTTGAATATGGAATCCTTGGATCCATGATATGGAAATTGTAGTATGTATGTAATGAGGAATGCATGTTGATGCTGAGAATTATTGATGTAGTACTCAATGAGATAAGGATGATGATGTGCCACTGAGGCAATGTTTTAAATAAATGTATTGTTGATATGTCATGTTGGACATTGAATATTGCTTATGTGCCATTGAGGAAAGGCTTATGTTGAATGCATCATTGATGAGCATAGATGATTGGACATTGTGTCGTCATGCATGTGTATTGTCCGTGGGACATTGTTGAGAAGGCTATGTTGCCTAGGAGTTTGAATAACACCTTTGTGCGAGTGCAAATAGACTAAGCGTAGGTGTCATATGTTGATGGCCCTGAGGGCGTCGGGGTGTGGGTGTCTCACAAAGGGCAGTGGTAGCTCCGCTGGGGCCGTGGGATAAACTAATGCAACACACTGACGATCCTGACTGTGACGCTGTCCTATGTCGCAATCAACTGTTGAGATGCCATGTGTGAGCCATTTTGCGCAAATGTTTTTATGAGATGAGCACACTATATTTTTAAGGCTAACGATACGCTGGCATTACTCCTTGATCATTCACTCCGAAAATGTTTATGTCTAGCTCCATGGAGTAGGAACTTTGGTACCCCTGTTGCATTGTGAGTTGTCAGTCACATGGTCCATTGAGCATTCATGATTGGATAATGTGTTTACTATAATGACTATGATATTTATTTGATTCTTGGTAATACTAATGTTGTTAGTTGGCTATGGATGATGTTAACTATTGTTCCTTGTTGCTTTACTCTCATTAATTGCTTTCATGTATTACTGTACTTGTACGTATAAATTGTGTCCTATGTGGGCGTTCGACGCCGTTTATTTTCTTGCTGCCATGTTGGTACTGATAGTTGGGAGTCTCACCTCTTTCCTACGTTTGTGCGTTTCTGTTTTACATTTATATTTAATAAAGGATCGTGAGGAAGATAAAGAGGGACTATACCTTGATTGATTGACTTGAGCATCTGGATAAGAATTCGACGACTACGTAAGAGTGCAGCCATGTGGTGGCATTGATGCCTGTCGTGTCAACTGGGGCGTCGTGTGTCATGTGCATATGGGGTTGCGGCCTTGTCTGCTGGTAGTACCCATCCCTGGGTTACTACTCCTCCCCTTTAATGTTTTTATTCCCGCTGTATTTTATTTGACTCTGTAATTACATTATATTCTATGTTATCAGTGATTCGTGTAAGTTGGCTATATATATATATAAAGAACGTGATTTCATTCCAATGGTTGTATTAGGGGTCGAATACATTTATATTTCATTCATGGCTCATATTTTGTACTTATGCATAAATGCGAAAGAGGAAAAAAGGAAAAATTAAACTCCGATATTTGGAAACTACTGTTATCATGACTATGACACACTTGGATTTAGTAACTATGGTGTAATGACGATTGCGCTGCAGTTGGTATATTTAGGTGCGTTACATTTATCACAAACAAAAGCAGAATCAGAAATAGTAGAATCAGTGTTATCAGAATCAGAAACAGATTTATCAGCATCAACAAAATCAAATTGATCAAAATCAAAAATAACACATGCAGAATTAGGAATTTTAGCAAAATCAGAAACAGTACATGCAGAAACAGATTTATCAGCTAAACTAGATTTATCAGAAACAACAATTTGATCAGCAACAGAAGCATATGCATAATCAAAAACATTAAATTTAGATTTATCAGAATCAGCAAAATCAAGAACATCAGAATCACACATTTCAGAAATAACATACGCATATTTAGCAGAAACAACAACACCATCAAGAAATCCCATAATCCCAAGAAATTCAGCTAGCATGTCAAAATGCACACCATCAACTAACATATCAAGGACATCTACATGAAAAATAGAATGTTCTTCGAATGGATGTTTCATGGCATCAAAGATATTGAATTGAACTATGTTATCACCAAATTCCATGGAAAGGGTTCCAACATGCACATCAATCTTAGTCTTAGCAGTTTTCAAGAAAGTTCTACCAAAAATTAATGGCGGCTGACTAGAAGCAAATTCATCTTCCATGTTCAGAATATAAAAATCTACTGAAAATATTAACTCATTTACCCTTACCAAAACATCCTCAAGCACTCCTACCGGATGAGTTGTGCTCTTATTTGCTAGCTGAATGATGATTCCAGTAGGCTTTAACTCTCCAATATGTAGGGATTCAAAGACTGATTTAGGCATGACATTAATAGATGCACCCAAATCCAACATTGTATGAGTGAAGTGTTGGCTGCCTATTATGCAAGGAATGGTGAATGTTCTAGGATCCTTGCATTTCTGTGGCAAATTTGACTGAATCATTGCAGAAACATTTCGGCTCATACTAATCTTCTCTGTACCCTTAAGTCTTCTCTTGTGAGCACACAACTCTTTGAGGAATTTGGCATACTTTCGAATTTGCTTGATTGCATCCAGGAGGGTGATATTGATTTCCACCTTGCTGAATGTCTCCAGGACTTCTCTTTCCATTTCAGCTTGCACTGCTTGCTTGGGCTGTATGACTCTATTTGGGAAGGGTAGTGGAATGGCCAAATCTGATTTTTTTGCATAATTCTTTTGTGCCATAGATTTTTGACCTAAGCCACTTATTTTCTAAGAAGTTGCACACTTCTAGGCTGGTTGCTAAGGTATAGTTTGATGCATAAAGTGTTGCTCAAGGTGCTGCTGCTCATGTTGCAGAACTGGTAGCTGAGGACCATCAATTTCTCTGCCACTTCTCAAAGTAATGGCACTTACATTGCCTCTTGGGTTATTGAATATTTGTGAAGGCAATTGGCTTGATCCTTGACTTTTTAGTTCATTGACAATGGTTGCCAGCTACCCAATCTAAGTTTACAGGTTCTGAATTGTGGCATTGACATTTTACTGGAATTAAATATTGGTTGAGGCCATCTGTTTCATCAAGTCTTCCAAGGATGGCTTGGTTGGGGGAGTGGCTACAAGACTAGGTAGCTGGAGGGGCTGCTATATAGGTGGCAGCATAGGTTGTGCTTGCCTGATTGCAGGTGGTCGGTACTTGTTGCTAGGGCCTATAGCTTGGTATCTAAACTATTGTTGCTGGTGGGGCGATTGTTGCTGTCCAGAATTCCCATATCTAAGGTTGGGATGGTCTCTTCAGCCAGGGTTATAAGTACTCGAAAATGGATCATATTTGGGTTATTGGGGCTGCTGGTATTGGGGTTTACCAGGAAAAATGCCTATTGCTGCAACATGATATGCTTGGTTAGCAGAATTCTATTCTTGAAGGGTTGGACAAGCATCAGTAAGATAAGATGGACAAGAACAAATTCCACATATAGTGGTAGCCATTTGCATAGGTGGTTGTTGTGCCACTGCTAACTGTCTCACCAAAGAGGTCAATTCATCCAATCTGTGCTCCATTCTCTGTTGACCATATGAGACACTTGAACTTCATTAACTACTCTAGTTGAGGTGATCATTCGAGTTCCAAACTGCTGAGTGTTGTCTGCTATGTTTGCTATCAAGTCTCTAGCAGCAGCAGGGTCTTATCCACCAAAGTTCCTCCACTAGCAGCATCAATCATGCTTCTTTCCATAGGCATCAGTCTTTCATAAAACTATTGGATCAACAATTGATCACTGATTTAGTGGTGTGGACAACTTAAACACAACTTCTTGAACCTCTCCCAATATTCATGCAAAGTTTCACCAGAAATCTGGCTGATGCCATAATTATCCTTCCGAATTGCAACAGCTTTGGAGGCAGGGAAAAAATTCTCTAAAAACAGTCTCTTCATATTATTCCAGCAAGTCACAGAGCCTGGGGAAAGATAATAAAGTTAGTCCTTAGCTGCATCAGCAAGGGAGAAGGGAAATGCCCTCAGCTTGATGTGTTCTTCATGGATGCCTTGAGGTTTCATGGTTGAGCACACAACATAAAATTCCTTAAGATGCTTATGAGGATCCTCACCTGTAAGTCCATGAAACTTAGGCAGTAAATGGATTAGTCCAGACTTTAGCTCAAAGTCAGCATCAATCTTAGGATAGTGAATGCATAATGGTTGAGAAGTGACATCAAGGGCAACAAGCTCTTTAAGAGTCCTATTATGCATGTTATCAGCCATGGTTGCAATATCACTTAAATTCTCAAATTCAATAACAGATTTAGTATCAGAATGAAATGAGGAATCAATTACTTGACTAAGCCTACGAGCTCTTATCGATGCATGCAAAGTCCTATCAATCTTAAGATCAAGATCAAGCAAATTAACAGAATCAGACCTAGTCATGCACTAATCAAGGCTAAAAGAATGTCAGAAAGCTAAAAACTAAAAACCATGCAAATCTACACTACAAAATAGCTAGAAAAAATAAAAAAAAAACATATCAAATGATTTTTAAAAATTATAGGACTACCACAAAATGAAAACTATGATTTTTTAGAAAATTACTAGGCAAAGAAAATATTTCAAAAATTGAAAAAATGGTCTAAACAATGGAATTTGGCCAAACGGAACATAGTTAGGGTTGCCTAGAAGGCTTGCCTGGCTGAGTTATTTGGATTTCTCTTTATCAACTAGCCAAAATTCAAGTCATTCTGACTTACCAAAACAATTACTAAAATTACTGTTATATCCCCAATCTTCTCAAAACTCCTATTAGATGATGGAATTTGGCTAAAATCCGAGTGGATGATCCTTAGGAGATCTCCTTGCTCAGAATGGTGATTTAACTTTGGAGACCAAGTCTCAGCTCAAAACTCCACAGCCAAAATTGAACTAGTCTCCCCTGCACCCGAAAAAATTAGAAAATGGGGAAAGAGTGCTAGCAGTGTATGAAATAGTGGTATGCAGTTAGGAACTCGTCCAAAATGAGTGAATGACATTTACAAGGAGGTCTTACAATGCAATTAGCAATAAGGCTAGCAAAAGGATGGTTAAAAGCAGCAAAAACCAATAGAATAGTAACTAACCAACAGAATTGCAATGCAACAGGTAATTGGACAATTGTGTGAGTGTTGCACAAAATTATCAGTTGTATGATATTATGGAATGCAATTGTAATGAAATCATGCAATGTACATGAACAAAATACAATGCACAGCAGCAAAATTCAATGCAATAGTAACCAGCAAAATGTAACAGAAACTAGAAGAATGCAGCAGAATGCAGAATGTAGTAGTAATGAACCTAAGGAAAAGTAACTAGTGCAGCAAACTGCAATGCAATTAGAATTATGTTATCATGCAAAAATGCAAAATGTAACAAGAAAGTAATTAACAGTACCAAATAGAGATTATGCAGCAAAATGCACCTATCAATGCAGCCGAAATTGTGCAATCAGAGTAGCAGTCAATAGCAGAAATTAGAATGTAGTATAACACAATAGATCATATCAAAATATACCAAAATGCAGCAGCAGTGGTCCAAAGTTGTGGATTGGTAACTATAAGTAAGAACAAAAGTCAGTAAGTCAGTAATGGCACTCAATATGATTAGATTGCAGATCACAATCCCCGGCAATAGCGTCAAAATTTTGACGAGTACCGAACTCACCAAAATTATAACTGAGTTATGCCTATGGCTTGTAGCATAGCATAGAACACTGGATCATCTCTCAAGGATTTTGAAACGCAATTTGATCAAATCAAGTGAGAAAAGGGGGGGTTTAGGAAAAATTACAAAAGTAAATAGAACAGAATTCGAATTGATAAAACAGAATTAACAAAACAATTAATCCAAGAAAATTGTCCAAACTTGATTTTAATCCATCCTTGATTACTAAAGGTCTATTCAAATATCAATCAAATCCTTAGTCTTAGACCACATCAAGAAGCCTCTCAATGATCACAGATCTTAACTAGAAATGCTTCTAGAATTCAATTAATTAAGATTAGACAAATTAAGCTTTCACCCAAATCGAAATCAACTTAAAAGCCAAGATCCAACCAAGTTAAACATTTCATCAAACACCTTCAATGTCTTGTTTAATCTTTTAGTTCATCTCTTTGCACATGGTAATTAAGCAATTAACATATGAAAATTCCAATTAAGCAACCATAAATAACAAAGAGAAGAAGAAGAAGAGAAACTTGATTAATAGATGAACTTAAACATTAAAAACGAAATCTCAAGATTAACAACCAAGAATGTTCTATCTCTTAGATTGATCTAAAGGCTCTACCTCTCCATGAGAAGGGGAGAACTCAGAAAAATAAAAGAAGGAAGAGGAAAACTAAAAATTAGAGAGAAGAGAGAGAAGAGAATTCTAGAGAGAAGGAGGAAAAGTGTCAAATGAGAGGTGCCTCGATTTCTGACTTCTCACCCCCTAAACTATAACACCCCAAAAATTCATATTTTATTTATTACTGTCAACGCTTAGTTATTTTTATTGTTTTATTGACTTTTATTAAGTTTTATAATATTTGTGATTTTTATGAATTTTTGTGAGTTTTTTGATATTTTTGACTGTATATGGGCCCGAGGCGGGCCCAGAAAAATAAAAAATTTTCTTGAGCTGGAAAATATTGGACTACTAATATGGGGTAGGGAAATCTTACTAAACTCGAAACTGGAAACAATTTTTATAATTTTCTTTTACTATATATTTTTGTATTTTATTTATTGGACAATAAAAAATACAGTAGCTATTGTCCATTAGTTAATATTTATCAAAAAATATCTATTGTGCACCAATAGGAAGAAAACCTTAAGGCTAAGCAAGGTCTAGTCTAACATAGTGGCTATGACTTTATTATGGACCAATAGGAAAACTTGGTCAACATTAAAGGCTATTACAACTTTAGTATAAGCTAATAGGATTTGAGAGCTTCATGGTGAAGTCTGGAATGGTCAAGCAAAGTGGCCACCTCCTTGGTGTGCTCCACGGCTATGCATGCCAAAATGGAGCCAAATTCACTTCATTATGCACTTGGTCATTTTCTTGTTCAACATTCATCAAAGCAAAGCCAAAAATATCTCACCTTTCTCTCTCTTGAATCCCACGACCATGCACTCCAAATAGGGAATCAATATTCATTAATTCACTCACTTGTTCACTTGTTCATCACTTTGTGCAAGCAACCAAGAAAACAACACAAAAAGTTCTCTCACTTTTTCTTCCTCCATAGTTTCGGCCAAGCTTCACTAAACACTCTCCAAACTTTAATAATTTCTACCAACATCATTTCTTGAATCCTTACATCAATCGAAGAAGCTTTGTAGTTGAGGCCAAGTCCTAAATTATTCATCTTCAAGGATTTTCTTCAAAGCCTAAGTTCTAGGGTTTTAAGAAACTCTTGGTGGTGAAGGACTAGTTCAAGAATCAAAGCAAGGAGCTTTGGAGGCTTCACCACAAGGTAAGAGGGAGATTTATCTCACCAACCAAGTATGGTGGTGAGAGATGAACTTGTATGTGATGGGTGGTGAGTCTATGTGAGGATTCATTCCCATGGTTGTGTAATTTATTTATGTGTGTTTATGTGTTTTGAATTTATTTATTCATGCTTTTATGCTTTATATGATTTTTATTACTTTAATGTTATGCTTGATATATGTTATAGTATAAATGATTATCATATTCCACGTATGTTATGATATATGTTGGAGAATAAAATAATTTTTGGGTTCCAAAGACCATGAGGCTTACGACCTCTACACCTCAAAATAGGTGTTCCAAGCTAATATTTTCATCAATGATAAAATTGGATGTTTAGAAAAACAAGGAAAAGAATTGATAATTTGGTTCCAAAGACCATGAGAGTCACGACCATGGTGTTTTGTTACAAAAATTTATGTGTCAAGTGTAACTTAGATGGTTAAGCATAAAAGAATTAATTGAAGGATTTTAAAGTAAGCGATTTTGAGATATAAAAATAAGAAAAGCTTATTTTTAGAATTAATTAAATTGGTGGATTTGGTTTATAAATGAGAAATAAAATTGGTGACTTAAAGTTTACTAACATATAGCTCACCCCTTGATTTTTTGAGTGCGTTAGGAAATTTTAAGCTAGAACGATTGATTTAAATGTATGAAAATGTAATTTTATATGAGATAATAGAAAATTTACAAAAAAGATTTCTTAAATGAGAAAATGTGAAAAAATGAAGTTAGAAGTTGTATTAATTTTTGGAAAAATCCAAAATGATGTTTAGAATATTGAAAAATATTTTACGAAGTTAAAAATGATGAAAAATATTTTACGCGATTTGAAAATGTGATTTTTAGGTTACGCAATTTCAAAAACGTTAAAAAATTGCTATGCAATTTGGAAAACGTTTAAATATTTTTACGCGATTGAGAAAATATTAAAAAATAACAACGCGATTTGAAAACACGACAGAAATGTTGCACAATTGTGAAAATGTGATAAAATGACTACGCGAATGAAAATACAGTAAAATTACTATTGGGTCAACATGTGGGACCCATATATGTGAGATTATGATTTTTGGCCTATAATTGACTATATGCATTTATTATGCATTGGGAAAGTCTTGTGGACTATGTCAAGGCCGATGGCCTAGGAGTTGAATAACACCTTGATGGGTGCGATAGGCATAGTGTAGGTCACTTGTTGACCTTGGGGGCGTCGAGGTGCAGGTTTTCCACAATGAGCAGTTGGTAGCCCCACTATACCGTGGATCAGACTGATGCAACGCACCGATGATCCAGATCGAGACACTATTCTTAATCAAGATCTGGCGTAGTCTGTCGTGTATATTGCTAGATGTGCAAAAATGATGAAAATTATAGCACTTGGTCTGAGGCAGTTGAAATATCGACAAATCTTCTAGATCATTCTCTCCGACTTGTGTTTAGCTCCATGGAGTAGGAATTTGGGTTGGTATGCATGTGCATAGTTTGTATTTATCTTTGTGATATTTTATTTGTTAAATATTGATTTATGTTTGATGCTATGATTATATTCACTGTTTGATATATTTGTATGACATTACTGTCATTTCTATCTCTTCACTGCTACGTTGGTATTGGTTTGGTAGTCTTACCTCTTTGTATGTTGTTCTTGTACTGTATTTGTATTTGGTAAAGACTGTGAGGAAGGCGACGAAGAGGAGATTCCTTTTATGGACGTTGATTTCTGATTTGATGGCGTCGAGACATAGTTTTTTTGGTTACGTGAGATTGCTGTTTCGTGGTGACGCTAGAGCATGGCGTATTAGTCATAGTAAGGAAGGACTATTTACCAAGGAAAGTTGACGGTCTCCACGAGTAGGATCTACCATAGAGATCCTTTCTTTTCTGTTAATATATATGTACATCTAGAGTTTCCATTATCTATTAGACAGTATTGGGGTGGTCGTTACCATATCCCTAATGAGATCAATATTATGTCATCTGCTCGGACACCTGTCCGTAGGGCCACACGTCAGCCAAGGTTCCTTTCTTCTGAGGATCCATTGGACGATCTGTCGGAGGGTCAGAACTTTTAGTTATGCACTTGGGCTAGTCTATAGTTTATTTTGAGTCAAATAGTTTATAGTCCTGTCTAACACTGTGTATTTATATGTATCTTTAGAAATAAAATTATATGTATAATTATGGTGTGTTATATTCAGTAGTTGTATTTCATGTTATGTCTTGTTTGTTTACTTATGTTATCTGCAAAAAGAAAAATTTTACAACTCGTACTATTATATTAATAAATGATTTATAACTTGGGTAAGGTTTTATTATAAGTATTAATAAATGTGACATCCTACGGAGGGTGTTACATTAGTTAGTATCAGAGCCCAAGTTAGAGTCTTTTGGGTTTATGGTTAGGTTTGTCTTGTTTGTGTTGTGTGATGCACTGTGTTTGGTTTCTGAAAGGAAACAATATTGTTTGAAATGATTGTTCTTAACTTTTATTTTGTGTTGTTTTGTTTGATTTTAGAAAAGGAATGGCGGGCAGAGGAGTTAGACGTAGGAATACTAGAGGTGGATGTGTGAATGTTGGAGATGACAATCAAGGCATGGTTGCAGCTGTGGCAACAATGCAAAGGATGGCAGATGTCATCGTGCAACAAAATCAAAGAGCTGCTCAGCAGCAAGAAGCAACTGCCAAAACTCAAAATCTATCTAAGTTTCACAGAAATAATCCGCCACAGTTCAACGGAGAATTTGACCTAGAGAAAGCCAATCTTTGGATCAAAGAGCTAGAGAAAATATTCAGTGGTATGGGTTGTACTGATGAAAGAAAGGTCACTTATGTGACCTTTATATTGGTTAGTGATGGTGAAGATTAGTGGGCAAGAGCCCGAAGATTACTAGAAGCTGAAAGGAGAGTTATAACATGGGAACTCTTCAAGCAAAGATTTTTGGGAAAGTATTTCCCAGCAGTGTTAAACATGCTAAGGAGATGGAATTCCTTGGCTTGAGGCAGGGAGTAATGTCTGTGAGTGAGTATGCTATGAGGTTCGAAAGTTTGTCTATGTTTTCGAGATATTTTCAGTTGCAACCAGATGAAGAATGGAAGTGTAGGAAGTTTGAAGAGGGATTGAGGCATGACATAAAGAGGGCAGTAGTATCATTGGGAATTAATCAGTTCCCAACACTGTTAGACAAATGCGAAAGAATTGAGGAGCTAGATCAGTACCGTGATACGAGAAATTGGAACTTTGGGCCTACTCGGTTCCAAAGAGGAAAAAGTAGCAGTGGCAACTGTTATCAGCAGAAACCATATGCTAGACCATCAAGAAGTTAGACTCGACAATCATCTTATGAAGGAGGTTCTGGTAGTAACAAGTTTGATCAAGCTAGAACTTCTACATCCAAATGTTTCAAATGCAAAAGGACCACTTGACTAAAGACTGCACAATCAAAGGAATTATATGCTTTAGGTGTAGGAAGCCTAGACATTTCTCAAGGGACTGCAATCAACTGAAGACGGAACCCCCTATGGGCAATGTCTGTACTGCTAGACCACAGGTGGGTGGTCGTGTATATACTATGAGCGGGGAAGAAGCCTCGAAGTCAGAGGATCTAATTATGGAAGAGTGTGCCATTGAAGGTAATCCTTTAACCATATTATATGATTCAGGAGCAACCCACTCTTTCATTGCCTGTTATTATATGGAGCGTTTGGGATTATCTATGACTACATTGCCTTTTGACTTGAGTGTTACTCCTATTGATAAGCCTGTGATTACTGCAAAGGTTTGCTTGAATTGTCCTATTTGCATTAAGGATAGAATCTTTTATGTTGATTTGATCTGTTTGTCTCTTTCCAAGATTAATGTAATCTTAGGAATGGATTGGTTGTCTTCTAACCATATTCTAATAGATTGTTCCAATAAGTCATTAGTTTTTCCCGAGGCTAAGAATTCTAGATTCGTAACAGCAACTCAAGTCGAAGCTTGTTTGAAGGAAGGAGCTCAAGGGTACTTATTGTTGTCTTCTTTGGAAGTTCAAAGCGAAGAAGCTGTGAAAGATATTTTTGTAGTCAACGAATTTCCTAAAGTCTTTCCTGACAATATACCTAGACTATCACTGACAAGAGAGATAGAGTTTGTTATTGATCTTGTGTCACGAGCTAAACCTATATCTATGGCGCCCTACAGGATATCGCCATCAGAATTGGCAGAGCTTAAGAAGCAGTTAGAGGAATTATTAGAGAAGCAATTCGTGAGACCTAGTATGTCACCATGGGGAGCCCCAGTGTTGTTGGTCAAGAAAAAGGATGGGACTTCTTGCCCATGTGTAGACTATCGACAGTTGAACATGTTGGTGTATGCCCTAATGGCCAATACGTTTTGTTTGTATTTATATACATTATATTATGCTATTTTATATGAGGCATTTCATTTATTATGTTCTTTTTTTGGTAAACATGATAAAGTCCTTAGAATAGTAAATTTGATACCATAGGACATCAAGTGGATGACTTGATCGTGAGATCCTATTGGATAAAACACTATTCTTAAATGTCCCTAGTCAAGTATTATTGTTAATTAGGACAACAATAATGCTTTGAGACTAGTATGTGCGTAGACTGATGACCACATCTCACGGGTCATGGATATGAGATATCAAGTCTACACATAGATACATATTAGAGTAATGATGTATTGGACAGACCCGCCATGAGAACGCTACGTGGATCGTTACGTGAGTGTCATAAGCAATTCTCATAGTGATAATGGTGTATGTGGTCCTTTGACCTGAAATCACTACGATTCCTACATGAGGAGTTGTGTGTTTTAATGCCATCAAACGTCATCTCGTAACAAGATGATTATAAAGTTGGTTATTAGACATACCGCGATACATGTGGAGGGATGTGAGTGACCTAGATGGGATTTGTCCCTCCTACATAACAGAGTGATATCTTCGGGCCCCCGATTGAGTGAGACTATGAAATGCATGGCCATGCTCAAATGAGTCAATATGAGATATTGATCTCATTTGTCATTACTATATCTACTCGGGAATCGGAAACCGAAGATTGAACTAAACAAGGGTGACACGTTCCATGCCTTGTGTTCAATTTGGATATCTGGACAAAGGGACTAAACTACACGGAAACATTGGTCACGGATAGGTTATGTCAAATCACTGACATTCTCATTACTTGGGTAGCAGTGATGTGTTGCTAGATATCGCTCACTGTTTGTAATATTAAAATGAGATTTTAATATTACTACTAATGTCATGAGAACCTGCAGGGTCGCACACTTAGAACAGACTAAATTGAGTAATCAGAATCCAAGTTGGACTCGGATTCAATTGTGGGCCTAACTCATGACGGATGGGTTTAGGGTTGCACCACTTACCTTGCTACTGCGCTCACACTCACTTAAGGCAGCCACTATTATAAATAGTACTCGCTAAGGGGGGCTGCTACTAGGTTACATCACAACCCTAGCCGCACCTACGAAAGTGAGTGAGAGATAGTGAGGTCTTCTTCTCCTCTCTTCGCAGCTAGCACTACGAAACAGAGGCGTGACTCCTTTTGCAAGTCCTGTTCGTGTGGATACCGCAGAAACATCGTCGCTATTACGGTGTTGGTGATTCACCTCGCTTGTGTCCGTCACGCTTCAAGAGGTAAAATTTTAAAAACCTCGGATTATGGATTTTTCGCATGGATCCCGTGAGGGAATTCTCATTATTCCGCCGCGAGACTTTGATCCGCAAATTCCCAACAAGTGGTATCGAGCCACTTGCGAAACCATGATTCGGTTTTCTGCTTTTCTTGTTATATGCGATAACATGATTCGTTACTTCCTCTTTTTTTATAAAAGATATGATCTTTATATGTTATTTCTGAAACCGTGAAGATGTTCATATGTTTTTGCGAAAACTGTTCTAAAAGCTTTCTGTTTCTGCATTTTTCTCGGTATATATATATGTGATATGTATGAATGAAAATCGTTTTGAATGCTTTCTGTTTTTGCGTTTTTCTCGGTATATACATATGTGATATGTATGTTTCTACGAAAACCGTTTTGAATGCTTTCTATTTCTGCATATTTTATGTATGAATGCGATATACACAAAGCAGCCACGACACAAGGTTTTGGAAACCTTGTTTCCGTTTTGCGACGGCCATGAAGCTTCCTCATGACATGAAGTGTTCATGTCTTCACACATTCTGGAAACCTTGTTTCGGATAGGCGATGACGGCCGTGAGGAACCCCTGCGGCACATGAAGCGTTCATGTGTTTGCGGGCCTTAGGGTTCAAGTGTTGTTGCCCTAGCCGTCATAGAGGCGGGCAGAGGTCCAACTCGAATTTTTGTTCAAGTAACCGGTGGTGGTACATGAATGAAAAATTTTGAGGCGGGCGCCGCCCGCACCCAAGGGGCGGCCTCCCTTGACCCCGTCAGTGGCCCCGCCCGAACCCCGTTTCGTGGTGTGTGATATTCGAAAGTGCAATATTCAAAACTAGTTTTAAAATTCACAAAATAATAATGTGTTATTGCCTTGTGTTTATGTATTATTAGAGATGCATGGTGCATGGTTATGGCCTTAGTCTTTATTTTATGTTATTTTGGTTATTTTAAATACGACCTACGTGTCATGCCTTTCTCTCACATTCTGATTGTACATTCTCTTCTCATCTAACTCCCCTCGAATGTAAAAAAGGTTTCTATAATGTAATCTTCATGTGGAGACAAGGAGACGACATCAAGTGAGAACGTTGGTGGGAGACGCTTGGTGAAGTGACATTTATTAATGTTACTCTCTTAGAGGCCATAACCATGTCACATTTATTATATGCTTTATATGTATGAGATGCATGGATAATGTTTATGGTATGATTAACAAGTTTAATAAATGGTGAGATCTAATAATAAAATTCCCTCAAAGAAAATATTAAGTCATTATGTGATGCCTTCCAATGCGTGGCACTCGTCAAGACTAATATCGATCAAGTGTAGGTCTGCCAAAGCGGGGTGCCTTTATCTATATTAGTAAGATGCGATAGGATAATAGTAATATCCAATTGTCAACCATTGGGTTTGACTTAACTAGGCCATTTCAATAGGATTGAAGGCTTAGAGGCATGAAGTTGGGCTTTAGTCCATTAGATGGATTAGAATAAGTGTTATTCACCCAACTATCCAAGAGTTGCATGTGATGTAATTGGAAAGAGTTTCCTACCTAAATAACTCGAATTTTGGGCGATCACCAAAGTGACTCAAAACTAGGTGAAATATGGATCTTGGCCCACTAGGAAATCTTCCAATGGGATTTTCCAAGTCAATGCTTGAGGGTCATTGAGTTGAATAAAATAGTGGGAGACGTATTTAATTAAAAGACCTTGTTAAATATGTTTATAGCATAATACTTATATTTTGCATATTTCTGTTGATAGATTACCATGGCAACAAACACATCAAGTAACTTATCATTGCGATCGGTCCTTGAGAAGGACAAGTTGTCTGGGACAAATTTCCTAGACTGGTACAGGAACTTGAGGATTGTCCTCAAGCAAGAGAAAAAGTTGTATGTTTTAGAACAACCTATTGCTGAACCACATGCTGCTAATGCCCCTAGAGTTGAAAGAGATGCTTATAAGAAGCATCAACATGATGCCTTGGACATTGGATGTCTAATGCTAGCCACCATGAACTCTGAGCTCCAAAAGCAACACGAGAACATGGAAGCCTACGATATGATCGTACACCTCAAAAAGCTCTATCAAGAGCAGGCTAGACATGAGAGATATGAGGTCTCCAAAGCACTCTTTCAGTGCAAGCTGGTAGAAGGAAGCCCTGTTGGTGCTCATGTACTCAAGATGATTGGGTACATTGAAAACCTTGAGAGACTCGGTTTTCCTATGGGCCAAGAGTTGGCCACTGACTTAGTCCTGCAATCGTTGCTTGGAGAGTTTTAGTCAATTTGTCATGAACTACAACATGAATGAAATTGACAAATCACTACCAGTAGCTGCTAAGCATGTTGAGAATCTGCCGAGCGAACATAAACAAAGGCAAAGGAAAGGCCATAATGATGGTCCATAAGAATAAGGGCAAGAAACAAAGCAAAAAGCCCCGGACAAGTGGAAGGGTAAGGGCAAAGAAAAGTCCAAGCCTAGTACTTCGGCTTGAAACCAAGGGTGGAGTGGCTAAGGAAGGTACATGCTTCCACCGCGGTCGACCGGACATTGGAAGAGGAACTGTGCCAAGTACCTAGAGGAGCTCAAGAAGAAGAAGGAAGTGAGACTTCCACTTCGGGTATTTTTGTTATAGAAGTCAATTTATCTACTTCGCATCATGGGTATTAGATACTTGGATGTGGATCTCACATTTGTGTAAATGTGCGGGATCTAAAGAGCAAGAGACCATTGACTAAGGGCGAAGTCGACCTACGAGTGGGAAATGGAGCAAAGGTTGCTTTGCACTAGCCGTAGGGACTTATTTATTAGCTTTGCCAACCGGGCTTGTAATTGAATTGGATAATTGTTATTTTGTGCCTGCTATTAGCAGAATATCATTTCTGTTTCTTGTTTGGACAAGAAGGGTTTTACTTTTATAATTAAGAACAAAAGTTGTTCTCTTTATTTGAATGATATTTTCTATGGTAGTGCACATTTGAGTAATGGACTTTATGTCCTTGATCTCGAAACGCCCATTTATAACGTAAATACAAAGAGGTTCAAGTCAAATGATATGAACCCGACTTATCTCTCGGCATTGTCGTTTGGGCCATATAAATGAGAAACGCATTTCCAAACTCCATAAAGATGGATTCTTGGACTCGTTTGATTACGAATCATATGAGACATATGAATCTTGTTTATTGGGAAAGATGACTAAGGCCCCATTCACTTGGACAAGGTGAAAGGGCTAGTGATCTTTTGGGCCTCATACATAGTGATGTATGTGGGCCACTAAACACACTAGCTAGAGGCGGTTTTCGGTACTTCATTACATTTACCGATGATTTCAATAGATATGGATTTGTATATCTTATGAAGCACAAATCGAATCCTTTGAAAAGTTCAAAGAGTTCAAGAATGAAGTACAAAACCAACTTGACAAGAGTATTAAAATCCTTCGATCGGATCGAGAGGTGAATACTTAAGCCAACGGTTTGATGATCATCCGAAAGAGTGTGGGATAATATCTCAACTCACTCCTCCCGGAACACCACAATGGAATGGTGTTTCGAAAGGAGGAACCGGACCTTGTTGGACATGGTCCGATCTATGATGAGTCATGCGAGACCTTCCAGGCTCCTTCGGGGACATGCTCGTTAACAGCAGCTTTTCACACTTAACCGTGTTCCATCTAAGACGGTTCAACAGACACCATATGAGATGTGGACTGGGAGACGACCCAGTATGTCTTTTATGAAGATTTGGGGTTGCGAAGCTTATGTGAAACGTCAAGTTTCTGATAAGCTTGGCCCAAAATCAAATAAATGCTTCTTTGTGGGGTATCCTAAGGAAACCAAGGGATACTATTTCTATAATCCTACCGAGGGCAAAGTGTTTGTCGCACGAACTGCTGTATTCCTAGAAAAGGAGTTTTTCTCCAAAGGAATCAGTGGGAGGAAAGTAGAACTTGAAGAAATTCAAAGTTCACAAAGTAGCAGCGAACCAATGGTGGAAATAGAGCTGCCTCCACAAGTCATTGTGGAACCACAATCTGCTCTAGTAGCACAAGACCCGCGTAGGTCTAACAGGATACGTCGTCAACCAGAGAGATATGGATTTCTCATGACTCAACAAGGTGACGTATTACTCATGGATCAAGATGAGCCTGTGACTTACCGAGCATTATTGGCCCGAGAATCGAAAAAATGGCTTGAGGCCATGAGATCCGAAATGGAATCCATGTATACCAACCAGGTATGGACCTTGGTTGACCCACTGAAGGGATAAAACCCATTGGGTGCAAGTGGGTTTTTAAGAAGAAAACCGACATGGATGGTAATGTGCATACCTTTAAGGCGCGATTGGTGGCTAAAGGTTTCAAGCAAATTCATGGTGTAGACTATGATGAGACTTTTTCCCCGGTTGCGATGCTTAAATCATTCGGATCTTGCTTGCTATTGCAAAGATACCATGATTATGAAATCGGCAAATGGATGTCAAAACGCTTTCCTTAATGGAAATCTTATCGAGGATGTGTACATGACACAACCCGAGGGTTTTGCCACTCCACGAGGATGCTACAAAGGTATGCAAGTTGCAACGATCTATTTATGGATTGAAGCAAGCTTCCATAAGCTGGAATCTTCGTTTTGATGATACAATCAAACAGTTTGGTTTCATCAAAAATGAAGAAGAATCTTGTGTCTACAAGAAGGTTAGTGGGAGCACAGTTGTCTTTCTAGTATTGTATGTAGATGACATACTACTAATTGGAAATGACATCCCTACCCTACAAATCAGTAAAGACTTGGTTAGGGAAGTGCTTTTCTATGAAGGACTTAGGCGAAGCCACCTATGTATTAGGTATCGGGATCTATAGAGATAGGTCGCAGAGATTGCTTGGTCTAAGTCGAGTACATACATAGACAAAGTGTTAAGACGATTTAACATGCATGAATCCAAGAAAGGACTCTTGCCTATGTCGCATGGTATAAGCCTATCTAAGGCTCAATCCCCTTCCACCCGGGATGAGAGGGATCGCATGAGTAAGATTCCATATGCATCCGCAATTGGATCTATCATGTATGCCATGTTATGTACTCGACCGGATATCTCGTATGCTTTGAGCATGACGAGTGGTACCGATCGATCCCGTGAGAGTCACTGAGTCTTTGTCAAAAACATCCTTAAGTACTTGAGAAGAACTAAGGATTCGTTTTTGGTATATGGAGCCGAAGAGGAACTAGTAGTAAAGGGTTACACGATGCTAGCTTCCAAACCGATAAGGACGACTCCGGATCGCAATCGGGTTTTGTTTATTGCCCGAATGGTGGGGCCGTGAGTGGAAGAGTTCAAAGCGGGAGACAGGTCGTGATTCTACCACGTAGGTGAGTATATTGCTTTGCCTCCAATGCAAAGAAAGGAGGCCGTTTGGATTAGAAAGTTCATTATTGAGCTTGGTGTAGTTCCTAGCATTGTGGACCCAAAGGACCTCTATTGTGATAATAATGGAGCCATTGCACAAGCTAAGGAGCCCGGATCACACCAGCGATCCAAACATATACTTAGGCGCTTCCATCTCATTCGAGAAATCATTGATAGAGGAGATGTGAAGATATGCGAGTACCAACAGATGATAACATTGCTTGATCCACTTGACGAAGCCTCTTGCACACCAGAAGCATGAGGGTCACACTAGGTCTTTAGGCATTAGAAATATGCCTGATTGGCTCTAGTGCAAGTGGGAGATTGTTGGTGTATGCCCTAGTGGCCAATACGTTTTGTTTGTATTTACATACATTATATTATGCTATTTTATATGAGGCATTTCATTTATTATGTTCTTTTTTTTGGTAAACATGATAAAGTCCTTAGAATAGTAAATTTGATACCATAGGACATCAAGTGGATGACTTGATCGTGAGATCCTATTGGATAAAACACTATTCTTAAATGTCCCTAGTCAAGTATTATTGTTAATTAGGACAACAATAATGCTTTGAGACTAGTATGTGCGTAGACTGATGACCACATCTCACGGGTCATGGATATGAGATATCAAGTCTACACATAGATACATATTAGAGTAATGATGTATTGGACAGACCCGCCATGAGAACGCTACGTGGATCGTTATGTGAGTGTCATAAGCAATTCTCATAGTGATAATGGTGTATGTGGTCCTTTGACCTGAAATCACTACGATTCCTACATGAGGAGTTGTGTGTTTTAATGCCATCAAACGTCATCTCGTAACAAGATGATTATAAAGTTGGTTATTAGACATACCGCGATACATGTGGAGGGATGTGAGTGACCTAGATGGGATTTGTCCCTCCTACATAACAGAGTGATATCTTCGGGGCCCCGATTGAGTGAGACTATGAAATGCATGGCCATGCTCAAATGAGTCAATATGAGATATTGATTTCATTTGTCATTACTATATCTACTCGGGAATCAGGAAACTGAAGATTGAACTAAACAAGGGTGACACGTTCCATGCCTTGTGTTCAATTTGGATATCCGGACAAAGGGACTAAACTACACGGAAACATTGGTCACGAGATAGGTTATGTCAAATCACCGACATTCTCATTACTTGGGTAGCGTGATGTGTTGCTAGATATCGCTCACTTTGTTTGTAATATTAAAATGAGATTTTAATATTACTACCAATGTCATGAGAACCTGCGGGTCGCACACTTAGAACAGACTAAATTGGAGTAATCGAATCCAAGTTGGACTCGGATTCAATTGTGGGCCTAACTCATGACGGATGGGTTTAGGGTTGCACCACTTACCTTGCTACTTTGCTCACACTCACTTAAGGCAGCCACTATTATAAATAGTACTGCTAAGGGGGCTGCTACTAGGTTACATCACAACCCTAGCCGCACCTACAGAAAGTGAGTGAGAGATAGTGAGGTCTTCTTCTCCTCTCTTCGCAGCTAGCACTACGAAACAGAGGCGTGACTCCTTTTGCAAGTCTGTTCGTGTGGATACCGCAGAAACATCGTCGCTATTACGGTGTTGGTGATTCACCTCGCTTGTGTCTGTCACGCTTCAAGAGGTAAAATTTTAAAAAAACCTCGGATTATGGATTTTTCGCATGGATCCTGTGGGGGAATTCTGTTATTCCGCTGCGAGACTTTGATCCGCAAATTCCCAACAGAACAAGATTACGATTAAGAATAAATATCCTCTTCCAAGGAAAGATGATCTGATGGATCTACTATGGGGAGCCGCAATCTTCTCCAAAATTGACTTACATTCTGGTTATCACCAGATTCATGTGAAGGTGGAAGATATTCCCAAGACAGTATTCCGAACGCGTTATGGGCATTACGAGTATCAAGTAATGTCGTTTGGTGTAACGAATACACCTGCCATATTCATGGATTTCATGAATAGGATTTTCCATTCTTACTTGGACAAGTTTGTTGTTGTCTTTATTGACAACATTTTAATCTACTCTCAAAGTCAGGAGGAACATGCTAAACATCTCAAAGTGGATATCTAGATTTTAAAGGAGAATAAGCTATACGCAAAGTTGTCCAAATGTGAATTTTGGTTGAGTGAAGTTTAGTTTTTGGGGCACGTGATATCGGAGGAAGGAATTGAAGTTGATGCTTCAAAAATGAAGACAGTTCTTGAATGGGAAAAACCGAAGACTATATTAGAGATCCGTAGTTTTATCGGATTAACTGGTTATTATCAACGATTTATTGAGGGGTTTTCCAAGATAACGGGACCTCTTACCCAACTTACACAGAAGAATCAACCTTTTGTAGGGACTGATGCATATGAAGAAAGTTTTCAAGAGTTGAAAAGACGATTGACTACTTCACCGATATTGATTCTAACTGATCCTAATGAACCTTTTGAAGTATATTGTAATGCTTCATACCAAGGATTGGGTTGTGTACTTATGCAAAATCGGAAGGTTGTGGCATATGCTTCAAGGCAGTTAAAGGTACACAAAAGGAATTATCCCACTCACGATTTGGAGTTGGCAACTATGGTGTTTGCATTGAAAGTATGGAGACATTTTCTCTATGGAGCAACATTTAATGTCTTTAGTGATTATAAAAGCTTGAAGTATATGTTTGACCAGAAAGAGTTAAACATGAGGCAGAGGCGTTGGCTAGAATTTCTGAACAACTACGATTTTCAGTTACAGTATCATCCTGGAAAGACGAATGTCGTAGCAGATGCTTTAAGTAGGAAAATGCTTAATGCTTTTGTTGTGATGATCAAGGAGAGCGACTTGATAGAGGAATTTTGGGATATGCGTTTGTCTGTGAAGTTGACGTCGGGAAAGATGTGTTTGAACATGATCACTATCTCAAATAGTTTGATAGATGAAATCCGACAGAGACAAAACGATGACTAATATTTGCAAGAAGCGAATGAAGCAATGAAAAAAGGCGCAATGTTAGAATTTAAAGAAGGAACAAATGGAATTTTGAAATTCAAAGAGAAGATTTATGTGCCAAATGATCAAGGACTTAGGAGATTGATTTTAGATGAAGTTCATAGAAGTAAGTTGAGTATGCATCCCGGAGCTACAAAAATGTATCAAGACTTGAAGCAATTGTATTGGTGGCAGGGAATGAAGAAACACATCGCTGAGTATGTATCATCTTGCTTTGTCTGTTAGAAGGCTAAGGTTGAACATCAAAGACCTTCTAGAATGTTGCAATCTCTGTCTAATCCTGAATGGAAATGAGATGATATAGCAATAGACTTTGTGATTGGACTACCAAAGACTAGAAGGGGTTATGATTCTATTTGGGTAGTTATTGATAGGCTTACGAAGTTGACGCACTTCTTGCCAATTTACATCATGTACTCAATGGAGAGGTTGACCCAAGTGTACATCGGTGAAATCATTAGACTTCATGGTGTGCCTTCCAGTATTATTTCGAATCGAGATTCGAGATTCACGTTGAGATTTTGGCATAGTTTGCAAGGGGCGATGGGAACGAAGTTACGTCTAAGTTCTGCTTACCATCCACAAACAGATGGTTAGTCAGAAAGAATGATTTAGTCACTGGAAGATTTATTGAGGGCTTGTGTGCTAGAACTGTCTGGATGTTAGGATGAATTCTTACCTCTGATAGAATTCACCTACAACAACAGTTTTCATTCAAGCATAGGGATAGCGCCCTATGAGGCGTTGTATGGAAGACAATGCAAAACACCGTTGTGTTGGTATCAAGACGGTGAAAGTGTTATTTTATGACTAGAGCTTGTACAACAGACCACAAAAAAAGTAAAGATGATTCAAGATAAGATGAGGATAACTCAGACTCGGCAAAAGAGCTATTCTGATAAAAGGAGAAGACCGCTTGAGTTTGAAGAAAGTGACCATGTGTTTTTGAGAGTGACACCTACGACTGGAGTCGGATATAACACCCCAAAATTTCTGTATCTCTTAAACAATAATTTTGACAATTAACAGAATTTTACTGTTTAGTAATTTCTATGCACTGCAAAATTATTTTGATTATTCCATCAGCGTATTTGATCGTTTTGAGTGATTTACTCCGTGTCAGGAAAATAATAATTTTCGGGCCGGAGAAAATCTTTAAATATTTATTTCTCTTGACTGTCAAATATTTTTAATAATCTGACTTGATTTTCATACGTTTTCTAATATTTATGATTTTTGTGGATGATTATGAATTTTTTGACTGTATGTGGGCCCAGGTGGTCCTATATGGGCCCAGGTGACCTTACGTGGGCCCAGGTGGGTCCCGCAAAGTAAAAAATTTTCTACGCATAGAAAAATTTGTACTGTTTAGACGGAGACAGGGGATCTTACTAAACCTGAACCCGGAAATAGTTTCTAAAATTTTATTGTACTATGTTTGGTACTGTATTTTTTTATCAGACGATAAAAATACAGTAAATATAATCTTTCGTGGGGTTTTAGCAGATAAAAATAGAAATTATATTGCTTAAGTCAACATTGGTGGTTTGGATACCCACCATTGATTTAATTAACGATGGAGACTTGATCTTGATTTAATCAACAGTGGAGATTTGATCTTAAAAGTAAATAGGATTATTTATAACCGTTAGATGGAGATTAAATCAAGGGTAGAGATTTAGTTTTATATAATGGCTATGACCATTTACAACCATTGGATTTAGAAGTGATCAAGGGTGGAGATTTGGTCTTGTAAAGTAACAAGGACCATTTATGACCATTGGATGAAGATTTAATCAATGGTGGAGAATTAGTCTTAAAAAGTAGCAAAGACTAATTATGACCCTTGGATTAAAAGTAAGAAGGAGTAATCTTGACCCTTCATTTTGGAAACACATCTAATGGCTAGAATTTCAAGGAGAAAAATTTAATGGCCTAGATTAAGTCTTCTAAAATCAAAAGTCTACCTAAATCCTAACCATTGAATTAATCAATGGCTAGAAAGGCTTCAAATAATGGCTTGAAAAAGATGACAACTACATGAATGCATTAGGAAGAGGGGGGACGGTTTTGTGGTTGGTTTTGGAGCTAAAGAAAAAGCTTTATGTCATTTTAGATGTCTTGGTCAATGTTGCATCATTATTGATCATTATTGATCAAATTGCACTCAAGGAGAATGCATTGGAGGGGGGGCTATGGTTTTGGTGGCTTAAGTGAGTAGCAAAGTTGAATACCACCATTATTACTCATTCTTGGTCTTTCTTGGTCAATTTCAAGAAGCTAAACTTAGCAAATTTTCTCTCCATTTCTCTTCTCCTCTAGGTTTTGGCCATGACCCTCCAATCTACCTTCCATCACTCTTTAATTTCAACTAACCATATTTCTTGAATCCTTACCTTATTCTAAGCAACTTTCATGTTGGAGATTTCCTCCAAATCATTCATCTTCATGGACTTTCTTCAAGATCAAAGTTATGGAGTATTTATGGTGAAGTGTAAGGAAACTTCATTTCTCCTCTTCTTTTTCATGATCTAAACCATGTTTGATCCATGGTTCCTCTTAATCAAGCTTAGTATACTAATTTTTATGTATTTTGTCTTGTATTTGAGAAGCCCTTGGTGGTGAAGGACTTGGAAAAAGATTCAAAACAAGGAGTTTTTGAGGATCTTCAAGAGGTAAGAGGGAGATCCATCTCACCAACCAAGCATGGTGGTGAGAGATGGTTATATATTTGATGGATGTTGGATCCATGTGAGGATTCATATCCATGGTCATGTAATTAATTTGTGGGTGTTTATGAACTTTGATTAATTGCCTATGCTTAATATGCTTTGCATGAATTTATGATTTTAATGGTATGCTTATACTATGCATGATGATAATATAGCATGCTTTTGATATATATATATATATATATATATATATATATATATATATATATATATATATATATATATATATATATATATATATATATGTATGTGTATGTATGATTTGATGATTTGATGATGGAAAGGAAACCAATTTTTGGCTTCAATGGCCAAGGAGAGGGCTACGGTTTTGATGCTCATAATTAGAGATTCATGTTGAAATTTTTCAAGAATAAGGAAATTGATTTGTTTAATGAAAATTATGAAGTGGAGAAAAATGAATTTTCTTGATTCTAAAGGCTATGGGATTTTCAGTCAAGACACCTCAACATAGGTGTTTATAACTTAAGATTTTATGAAAGATTAAAAAAATGGATTGATTTGAAGAGTATGGAAAATAAACAAAGAATATGTTTTTCAAGAGAACAAGAATATGGTTTTGAAGGATTTTTATTGATTTATTTTGTGTAAAAAGATCCTAAGTGTTTTTCTAAACATGAGTTTTGAATGAAACATGCAAACGTTGATTTTAAGGATTTGCAAAGAAAATGAAAAAGAATTTGCAAAGAAAGTGAAAATGAATTTGAACAAATGGGTTTGGTTTTTATGACCATGAATCACACGGTTTTGAAAACAAAATTTTAATGGTTTTGTTTGTGTAAAACCATATTAATTTAGAAGGAAAAATATTTGATGGTTTTAATAGTCATGTCCATGTTTTAGAAGGTTTGTAATGCCTTGGTTTTATAAAATAAAGTAATTTTCAAAGTAGAAATACAGTTTGGTTTAATACAAGGATTTTGGAAAGGGAATCAGAGTGTTTTATCACTTGAGAAAATTTTGTAAACGAAAGACAAAGAGAGGTTGAAAATGTTTTAACTTCAATTTATTTTGAAGAGAATTGATTTTAAAATTGATTTGAGAAAAATGGAGAATATAATGGTGATTTGAGAATTTACTAACGTATAACTTATTTTCAAGTTTTGAAATACGTTAAAAAATGTTAAGTTTTGAAACATTGATTTAAATCAATGGAAAAGTGATTTTTGTGGATTATATTTTGGAAAAGGATTTCTTGAGTAAAGAAATGTGGAAAAAGATTTTCTTGAGTAAGAAAATGTGAAAAATGAAATACAAAGTTATATTATTTTAAGAAAAGTTGAAAAGGAATTTTTGAAGGTCAAGAAATATTTTCTATAATGAAATTGTAGTGAAAAATTATTTACGTATCTTAAAAACGTGATTTTTAAGCTACGCGATTTGAAATACAAAAAAAAAATATTTCTACATGATTTTAAATACGTTGAAATATTTCTACACGATTTGAATTACGTTTAAATATTTTACGTAATTTGAACTACTATTGAAAAATCACTACGTAATTGAAAAGTGATGAATTATTTTTTACGTGATTGTGAAAAGTGGCGAAAAATCGTTATGTGATTTGGAAAGTATTTTAAATATTTTGAGAATGATGGAAAATGATTTACGCAACTTAAAAGAATGATTTTTAAGTTACGCGATTTTGAAACAGTGAAAAAATACTATACGATTTGAGAAACGTATGTTTTTATGTGATTGAGAAAAACATTGAAAAATTTGCACGTGGTTTAAAAGTGCAACAGAAGAGTTGTGGTATTTTGAAAACGTAACAGAAATGTTACGAAATTTTGTAAACGTAACAGTAGTGTTATGGTATTGTGAAAACGTAATAAAAACATTTTGGAATTTTAAAAACGTAACAAAAATGTTATGGTATTGTGAAAATGTAAAAGAAGTGTTATAGTATTGTGAAAACATAACAGAAACGTTTTTGGATTGTGAAAACGCGTAATATAAATGTTACGCGATTGTGAAAATATGGTAAAAGTGTTTTACAACTATGAAAACATGATAACATGATTTTGTTATTGAAAAATATAGTATGATTATTGTAAAACCAGTGTATGGATACTATTTGTGAAAACAACGAGTTTTGCCTGTTATTGGCACGTGGTGCATTTTAGATGCATTGGAAAATATATATATATATATATATATATATATATATATATATATATGCGTTGAGGCATATGATTTAATTGAACAAACGAATTTGAATAGAATGACCCTTGTGGTTGGACTTGCACTGATATATTAGTGCATTGTATAAACTATATCTGAGAAATTATGAGATACACCTGTGATTGGTATTATACCTGTGATTGGTATTTGGTGCATTATACATACATTGGAATGGTCCGATGAGGACTGGATATGGCTGATTGCCTAGGAGAAACACACCTCTTGAGTGGGTGCGATATGCGTAGTGTAAGTCACTTGTTGACCTTGGGGGCATCGGGGTTCGGGTTGCTTACATGGGTGGTTGGTCGTGCTTCTTCCCGTAGGTTAGACCAATGCAACATACCGATGATCCTGATCGAGACACTATTCTTATTCAAGATCTGATAAAGACTGTCGCGTATATGCTAGATGTGCAAAATCAAAATGAGTATTATAGCATGTGGTCTGAGGCATGTGGTACCAACAGATCTTTTCGATCATTTCTCCTACTTGAGTTTAGCTCCATGGAGTAAGAACATTGAGTCTAAATGCACATGCATTATATGATTACATTTATATCTGTATGATATATTAATTGAGGAATATTGGCTATGACAACTGTTTTGAATACTTGGATTGATATATGATTGGATGATGATAGTTGATTAATATTAAATATATTATTGGAAGTCTGGTATGATATCCCTATATGATATTGCTGTTTGTGTTATCTCTGTGCTACCATGTTGGTATTGGTGTAGGTGATCTCACCTCTTTGTTATGTTGTTTTGCTGTGTCTGTACTGTTAAAATCAAATAATAGAAGGATCGAGTTGTCTTAGACATAACGAGCGATGGATACTCTGAGATTGGTGACAACAATAAGGAGTGGACATTCAGGACTCGAAGGTGTGCAGTGTTGACAAATGAACAAATGTCTGATGCATCAAGATGGACAAAAAAAGGAATAAGTATGTTAAAGTTTCTCGTCAGTGTTGTACCGTGCTATTAAGTAGGACCCGTTATAGGGTTTGCTACTGTTAAAAAAAAGTCTGTTAATTTTATATTTCTCTTTAAATTGTGAAATATTAATTGGTGTCAATATTGTATATTAATCAGTTAAAATATATTTTCAGTAATACTTATGGATTTCAGTAAGTTTATATTTCAGTAAGAAAAAAAATTTGAAACCCATATTTTCATAACTCAAACCTTTTACAAATTGATTTTCAGATTATGAGTCGGGAGTCGGAAATGTGATGCCCTAAGGAGGGTGTTACATCGAATGAGTGATTAAATCTAGGAAACTCACTCCTAAGTTTATCGGACCATATCATATTCTTCATTGGATAGGTCCGGTAGCTTATCAAATTGTGTTACCACCTTTTCTTTCAAATCTATACAATGTATTTCATGTATCGCAATTGTGGAAGTACTTTCATGATCCCCACGTATGTTATTGAACTGGACACAATACAACTGAAGGAGAATTTAACCTATGAAACATTTCCCATCAAGATCGAGGATCAAAGGATAAAACAACTCAGAGGTAAAGAGATTTCATTGGTTAAAGTAGTTTGAAATGACGTAAGTGGAGAAGCAACGTGGGAGTTGGAGGACAAAATAAAAGAACAGTATCCGTATTTGTTTTAATATATGTTTAAGTTTTGAGGACGAAACTTCTTTTTAGGGGGGAGAGTTATAACACCCTAAAAATTCATATTTTATTTATTACTGTCAACGCTTAATTATTTTTATGGTTTTATTGACTTTTATAATATTTGTGATTTTTGTGAATTTTTAGGAGTTTTTGATATTTTTGACTGTATTTGGGCTCGAGGCGGACTCGAAAAAATAAAAAAAAAATTGGACCCGAAAAAATTTGGACTGTTAATACAGGGTCGGGGCATCTTACTAAACCAGAAACCGGAAACAGTTTTCAAAATTTTCTTTTACAGTATATTTTTCTATTTTATTTATTGGATAATAAAAAATACAGTAGCTGTAACACCCACCGTAGGGTGCCACATTTAAACTTTATTATCACCGAATTACCCCCACGTTATAAAATGTGATGTTGTGATAAAAATACGAGTTGTAAAATTTTTTTCCTCTTTGATATTGATAAAATAAACTTAGCAGAAAATAAAAATATTATACATCATCACACATAATTTACATCATGTACATTACAGAAGTACTGTCGACATTATTTATATACAGACCAAGTCTCAAAAGTAGTTGACATACTTAAATATTTAAATGACTCGCCCAAGTCTAACTAAATAGCAGAACCCTCAGACGGGTCCTCCTCAGATGCTTCTGCTGGTAGGAATCCATTTTGACGAGAAGTCCTACGGACAGGTGTCCGTACAGACGATACGATACTAATCTCACTAGGAGTATAGTAGTAAACTCCCTAGTACTGCCTAATGGATATCGAAAACTCTAATTGTACATAAATATTTACACTGAAATAGGGGTTCCCTTGATAAAGCCTACTGTAGGTAATGTTCAAGTCTCCTATATAGAAAATACATTGCCTATCTAGATGGACATGCCAAGCCTTCGGTCCTCCACGAAACTGCAACGTCATATATCCTAGGAAACTGGGCATCACCATCTTCTCAGAAATCAGCTTCTTCAGTCGGGATCGGTTCTTCTTTGCCTTCTTATTCTATTCCTTGCTCAACGTCTTTACCAAATATAAATATAGTACAAAATAATATACAAAGGTGAGATCACCTACGCCAATACCAATATGATAGCAAAGAGATAAATTAAACAGCATACAATACAGATATATCACACCATAATTACAATAATATCCTCAACATTATTTATCATAACAGATACAATAATTACAATCATGCCCTCAATTATTATTTATCACAACAAATATAATAAATAATAATTAACATCATGTCATTAACATTATTCAAATCACACGATAATTATAATAATGTCATCAACATTATTTATTATTATCATCATCCAATATTCCTCAATTATTATATCATATAGATATAATTATTTAATATTTACGATAATGCTCTCAACATTATCCAAGTATTTATCATAACCAATACTCAATAATTATGCATGTGCACATAGACTCAATTTCCTACTCCATGGAGCTAATACTCAAGTCGGAGAAATTGATCCGAAAGATCTGTCTGTACCAACATACCTCAGACCACGAGTCATAATTTTCATGTGTTTGCACATCTAGCATATACACGATAGTCTTTAAGAGATCTTGATTAAGAATAGTGTCTCGGTCAGGATCATCGGTGTGTTGCATCGGTCTAACCCACGGTACAGAAGAGCTATCAACTGCTTATTGTAGGCAACCAGCACCCCGATGCCTCCAAAGTCAACGAGTGACTTACACTACGCATATCGCACCCACTCAAGAAGTGTACATCTCTCCTAGGCAATTAGCCTTATCCAGTCCATCGGACCTTTCTAATGCATGTAAAATGCACCAATGCTAATCACAGGCAAATCTCATCATTTTGTCATACAGTGTCCATACACTGATTCAACAGTAATCATATTGTATATTCAATCGCGAAATCACATTATCACATTTTTATAGTCGCAAAACACTTTTGTCGCATTTTTCATAATCGTGTAACATTTCTGTTATGTTTTTACAATTTCGCAATATTTCTATTGTGTTTTCAATTCGCGTAGCGATTTTTTATCGTTTTCTCAATCACATAAAAATATTTCATCATTTTTTAATCACGTAGTGATTTTTCAACAATATTTCAATCTCGTAAAAATATTTAAACGCTTTCCAAATCGCATAGAAATATTTTAACATTTTTCAAATCACGTAGCTTAAAAATCACGTTTTTAAGTTACGTAAATCATTTTTCTCCATTTTTCAATGTCGTAAAATATTTCTCAACCTTCGAAATCTCAATTTCAACTTTTCTCAAAATAATATGATTCTCACATTATTTTCCACATTTTCTTACTCAAGAAAATCCTTTTCACAATAAATTCCACAATTTCACCATTTCATTGAATTAAATTAATGTTTCTAACTTAAAATTTACTAACGCGCTCCAAAACTCAAAGGATGAGTTATGCATTAGAAATTTTCAAGTTACCAATGTATTTTTCATAATTCATTAATCAATTCTAAAACTCAGTTCTCTTTAAAATAAATTGACGTTCAAACACTTTCAACCTCTCTTTTCTATTCATATACGAAAATTCCATTTTTCAAGTGTCAAAACACTTTGTTTCCATTTCTTTAATCCTTGTACTTCATCAATTATTTTTTCACTTTGAAATCACTTTATTTCATAAAATCAAGGCATTTAAAAGCCTTCAAAACCGTGGTACTTGGCCATTGAAATCATCAAATATTTTTCCTTCTAAATCAATTAAGTACCATTCTTGTTTTTACACTAACAAAACTATTAAAATTTCCTTCAAAAACCGTAAACACTTAGTCTTCGAAATCAAAAACATTTATATATTTCCTTGCTTATCTAAACATCCAATTTTAACATTCATGAAAATATTAATTTGTGAACACCTATTTTGAGGTGTCTTGGCCGAAATCCTCATGGTCCTTGGAATCAAAAATTGTTTTCCTTTCCATCATCAAATCATGGCATACATATATATATTCATCATATATATCACAAGCATGCCATAAACAAAAGCAATAAATCATGCAATTCACATCAAGCATAAGCAAATAATCAAAACACATAAACACCCACAAATAATTACATGACCATGGATATGAATCCTCACATGGATTCACCATCCATCAAATACAAAACCATCTCTCACCACCATACTTGGTTGGTGAAATGGATCTCCCTCTTACCTCTTAAAGAACCTCAAAAAGCTCCTTGCTTTGCACTTTGCACAAGTTCTCCACCAACAAACGTTTCTTGAACATAAAACAAACACAAGTTTATTAGTATATTAAGCTTGAATAAGGAAAACCATGGATCAAACATGGCATAGAACATGAAAAAGAGATAAGATGTGAAGTTTCTTTACACCTCACCTCAAAAACCCTAGAACTTGCTCTTGGAAAAAGTCCTTGAAGATGAAAAATTTAGAGCTTGGTCTAAACTACAAAGGTTCTTGAATTGCGGTAAGGATTCAAGAAGTAAGGTTGTTTAAAATTTTTGAGTGATGGAAGGTGGTCTTTGGGTTCTTGGCCGAAACTAGCATGAAGAGGAATTGGAGAGAAAAATTTGATATGCTTGGCTTTTGGAAATGATCAATAATGATCAAGATTGAGTAATAATGGTCTTGAAACCATGCTATGCTCTTAAGCATCACCAAAACCGTCCCCCCCTCCTTATGCACTCAATAAGTGACCATCTTTATTAGCCACCATTTAAAGCATTCTTAACCATTGATTAGTTCAATGGTTAGGATTAAGGTAGATTCTAGGTATAGCCTTTAGATTAGAAAACTTAATCTAGGCCATTGGATCTTTCTCCTTGAAATCCTAGCCATTAGATGTATATCCAAAATGAAGGGTCAAGATCACCTCTTCGTACTTTCCATCCAATGGTCATAAATGGTCCTAGCCATTTTATAAGATCAAATCTCCGTCGTTGATTAAATCGATGGTGGATATCCAAAGGCTTCAACATTAAGCTTGGTTCCTATTGGTTCGTCATAAAGCTGTCATAACCATAATGTTGATTAAGTAGTATAATTTTTATTTTTATCTGCTATTACCCTTTGAACAATATTTTTACGGTATTTTTATTGCTCGATAATTAAATAAAATACAAAACATAGTAAAAGAAAATTTCAAAAACTATTTCCGGATTCAAGTTTAGTAAGATCCCCTGTCTCCGTCTCAACAGTTTGAATTTTCCTGACTGCAGAAAAATTTTCACTTTTCCAGACCCACCTGGGCCCACATACAGTCCCCTTAGGCCCACAGATGGCCCACAGATAATACTAAAATAATCAGAGAAACATAAAAATTTCATAATCATCCACAAAATCATAAAAATTATAAAACTTGCGAAATTCAAATCAGATTACATAAAATAATTAAGACTTATCAGTAATAATTAAATTACGTAAGATTTTTCCAGGCCCGAAAATTATTATTTTCTTGACGCAGAGTAAATCACACAAAACGATCAAATGTATCCACGGAATACTCAAAATAATTTTACAGTACATAGAAATCACTAAACAGTAAAATTCTGTTAACTGTCAAAATTACTGCAAATAGTTAGGAGATTTGGGGTGTTACAACTCTCCCCCTCTAAAAAAGAAGTTTCGTCCTCGAAACTTGATAAACTTGATTTCACACCCTCAGAATAAATATGGATATTGCTCTTTTATCTTTTCTTCCAATTCCCATGTAGCTTCACCGCTTACGTCATTCTAGACTATTTTAACCAATGAAATATCTTTACCTTGAAGTTGCTTTGTTCTTCGATCCTCAATCTTGACTGGAAACGTTTCATAGGTTAAGTTCTCCTTCAGTTGTACCGCATCCGGCTCAATAACATGAGTGGGATCAGAAATGTACTTCTGCAATTGCGATACGTGAAATATATTGTGAAGATTTGATAACAATGGTGGTAATGTAGTCTGATAAGCTACCGGACCTACCCGACAAAGTATCTGATACGGCCCGATAAACTTTGGAGTGAGCTTCTTGGACTTAAGCACTCGTCCAACTCCAGTCATAAGTGTTACTCGCAGAAATACATGGTCACCTTCCTCAAACTCAAGCAATCTTCTCGTTTTATCAGTATAGCTCTTTTGCCGAGTTTGAGTCATTCTCATATTGTCTTGAATCATCTTCACTTTCTCAGTTGTCTGCTGTACAAATTCTGGTCCTATCATAGCACTTTCACTATCATGATACTAACATAACGGTGTTCTGCATCGTCTCCCATACAATGCCTTATAGGGTGCCATCCCTATGCTCAAATGAAAATTGTTGTTGTACGTGAATTCTATCAATGGTAAGAACTCATCCCAACCTCCAGTTTGTTCTAGAACACAAGCTCTCAACAAGTCTTCTAATAATTGAATCATCCTTTCTAACTGACCATCAGTCTATGGATGGTAAGCAGAACTCAGACGTAGCTTTGTTCCCATCGCTTCTTGTAAACTATTCCAAAATCTCGTCGTAAATCTTAGATCTTGATCCGAAATAATACTGGATGGCACACCATGAAGTCTAACAATTTCATTGATGTACACTTGGGCTAACCTCTCCATTGAGTACTTAATATTAATCGATAAAAAGTGCGTCGACTTAGTAAGTCGATCAACAATTACCCAAATAGAATCGTGACCTTTTCAAGTCTTTGGTAGTCTTGTCACAAAATCCATTGCTATGTCATCCCATTTCCATTCAGGAATAGGCAAAGGTTGCAACATTCCCGAAGGTCTTTGATGTTCCACCTTAGCCTTCTGATAAACTAAACAGGATGATACATATTCAGTGACATCTTTCTTCATTCCTTGCCACCAATATAACTGTTTCAAATCTTGATACATCTTTGTGGCTCCTGGATGCATACTCAACTTACTCTTGTGAGCTTCATCCAAAATCAATTTCCTAAGTTCTGGATCATTAGGCACACAAACTCTTCCTTTAAACTTCAGAATTCTATCAGCTCCTTCGCTAAATTCCAACACCGCTCCTTGGCTTCTTGCTTTTTTTGCTTCTTGCAAATACTGGTCACTATTTTGTCCTTCTTGTATTCTATGCATCAAATCATTTGAAATGGTGATCATGTTTAAACGCATTCTCCTTAGCGTCAATTTCACAGATAAACACATACCCTGAAATTCCTCTATTAATTCCTTCTCCTTGATCATCATAACAGAAGCACTAAGCATTTTCCTACTTAAAGCATCTGCTACGACATTCACTTTTTCGGGATGATACTGTAACTGAAAGTCATAGTCCTTCAGAAACTCTAACCAATGCCTCTGCCTTATGTTCAACTCTTTCTGGTCGAACAAGTACTTCAAGCTTTTATGATCATTAAAAACAGTGAACGTTGCTCTATAGAGAAAATGTCTCCACACTTTCAATGCAAACACCACAGCTGCCAATTCTAAATCATGAGTCAGATAATTCCTCTCATGCACTTTCAACTGCCTTGAAGCATAAGCCACCACCTTACGGTTCTGCATAAGTACACAACCCAATCCTTGATACGAAGCATCGCAATATACTTCGAAAGGTTCATTCGGATCAGGTAGAATCAAAACCGGTGAAGTAGTCAATCGACTTTTTAACTCTTGAAAACTTTCTTCACATGCATCAGTCCATGCAAATGGTTGATTCTTCTGTGTAAGTTGGGTAAGAGGTCCTGCTATCTTTGAAAACCCCTTAATAAATCATCGATAGTAACTAGCTAATCTGACAAAACTACGGATTTTTGATACAGTCTTCAACCTTTTGCATTCAATAATCGTCTCCACCTTTGAAGCATCAACTTCAGTCCCTTCCTCCGATATCATGTGTCCCAAAAATTGAACTACGCTTAACCAAAATTCATATTTGGACAACTTGGTATACAACTTATTCTCCTTCAAAATCTGGAGAACCACTCTGAGATGTTCAGCATGTTCCTCCTAACTTCGAGAATAAATCAAAATGTCATCTATAAAGACAACAACAAACTTATCCAAGTACGAACAGAAAATTCTGTTCATAAAGTCCATGAATATGGTAGGTGCATTCGTCATACCAAATGGCATCACTAGATATTCATAATGCCCATAACGTGTCCGAAATGCAGTTTTGGGAATATCCTCCACTTTCACACGAATCTGGTGATACCCAGATCGTAAATCAATCTTGGAAAATATTGCGGCTCCTCGCAATTGATCCATCAGATCATCAATTCTTGGAAGTGGATATTTATTCTTAATCGTAATCTTGTTCAATTGCCGATAGTCTACACATAGACGAGAAGTCCTATCCTTCTTTTTAACCAACAATACTGGAGCTCCCCAAGGTGACACACTTGGTCTCACGAATTATTTCTCCAACAAGTCCTCAAGCTGTTTCTCAAGCTCTGTCAATTCTACCGGTGACATCCGATAGGGCGCTATAGATATAGGTCCAGCTCCAGGTACTAAATCAATAGCAAACTCAATTTCTCTTTCTGGTAGTAGTCCAGGTATATCTTCAGGAAATACTTCAGGAAATTCATTAACAAAAAAAATATCTTTCAAGACATCTTCACATTGAACCTCCAAAGAAGATATTAGTAAATACCCCTGATCTCCTTCCTTCAGACAAGCTTCTACTTGAGTAGCCGTTAGGAATCTAGGATTCTTAGCCTCAGGAAATACTAATGTCTTATTCGAACAATCAATTAGGATATGGTTAGAAGATAACCAATCCATTCCTAAGATTACATTAATCTTGGAAAGAGGCAAACAAATCAAATCCACATGAAAGATTCTATTCCTAACACAAACAGGACAATTCAAACATACTTTTGTAGTTATCATAGGCTTATCAGTAGGAGTAGCAACAATCAAATCATAAGGCAATGTAGTCACAGTCAATCCCAAACGCTCCACATAATCACATGCAATAAAAGAATGTGTTGCTCCCGAATCATAGAGTACGGTTAAAGGATTACCTTCAATAGCACACTCCTTCATAATTAAGTCCTCTGACTTCGCGGCTTCTTCCCCGCTCATAGTATATACACGACCACCCGCCTGTGGCCTTGTAGTACGAACATTCCCCACATAAGGTTCCCTCTTTATCTGGTCACATTCCATGGATAAATGTCCAGGTTTGCCACATCTATAACAAACAAGTCCTTTATGCTGACAATCCTTGGTTAGATGGTCCTTCCCACACTTGAAACATTTAAATGTAGAAGTTCCAGCTTGACCTGCCTTACTGCCACCAGAACTTCCTCCAACAAATTGCTGCCAGTTCTGACTTCCTGCCAGTTTGGTATACGGTTTCTGTTGAAAACAGTTTCCTCTGCTACTCTTTCCTCTTTGGAATCTTGTAGGTCCAAAGTTCTTATTTCTCACTGCACGTTGTTGATCAATCTCTTCAACCTTACGACACTTGTCCAACAATTCTGGAAACTGTTCAATTCCCAGGGTTGCTATAGCTTGCTTAATGTCAAGCTTTAATCCTTCCTCAAATTTTCTACACTTCCAATCCTCATCTGGGTGCATCTGAAAATACCTCGAAAACTTAGACAAGCTCTCGAATTTGCAGTATACTCACTTATAGACATCACCCCTTACCTTAAACTAAGGAATTTCATCTCCTTAGCATGACGAACACTTGCTGGAAAATACTTTCCCAGAAACTTCTGCCTAAAGATCTGCCATGTCACAACTCTTCCCTCAGCTTGTAACAATCTTTGAGCTCCTGCCCACCAGTCTTCACCATCTCCTACTAACATAAATGTTGCAAAAGTAAGCTTTCGTTCATTAGTACAACTCATACCTTCAAATATCTTCTCTAATTCCTTGATCCACATATCAGCTTTCTCTGGGTCAAATTCTCCACGAAACTTTGGTGGATTGTTCTTACGGATTTTTGACAAACTGTGAGCATCCTCAGTTGCCCTTTGGTTTTGCTGTACCACTACATCAGCCATCCGTTGCATTGTTACTACAGCTGCAGCCATGTTCTGGTTGTCATTACCAATATTTTCGATTCCTGCTCTAGTATTGACACGTCTTCTTCCTCGTCCAGCCATTACTTTTCTCTAAACAAACTGAACAACACAAAGAAAGTAAGGTCAATCTTTAAACAAACAAACTAGTCACAAAGAATCACACAACACAAACAAGACAGACCTAACCACAAACCCAAAAGACTCTAACTTGGGCTCTGATACCAACTAATGTAACACCCACCGCAGGGTGCCACATTTAAACGTTATTATTACCAAATTACCCCTACGTTGTAAAATGTGATGTTGTGATAAAAATATGAGTTGTAAAATTTTTTTTCCTCTTTGATATCGATAAAATAAACTTAGCAGAAAATAAAAATATTATACATCATCACACATAATTTACATCATGTACATTACAGAAGTACTATCGACATTATTTATATACAGACCAAGTCTCAAAAGTAGTTGACATACTTAAATATTTAAACGACTCGCCCAAGTCTAACTAAACAACAGAACCCTCAGATGGGTCCTTCTTAGATTCCTTTGCTGGTAGGAATCTATTTTGATGAGAAGTCTTACGGATAGGTGTCCGTGCAGATGACATGATAGTAATCTCTCTAGGAGTACGGTAGTAAGCTCCCCAATACTGCCTAATGGATATCGGAAACTCTAATTGTACATAAATATTTACAGTGAAATAGGGGTTCCCTTGATAAAGCCTACTGTAGGTAATGTTCAAGTCCCCTATATAGAAAATACATTGCCTATCTAGATGGACATGCCAAGCCTCTGGTCCTCCACGAAATTGCAACGTCATATATCCTAGGAAACTGGGCATCGCCATCTTCTCAAAAATCAGCTTCTTCAGTTGGGATCGGTTCTTCTTCGCCTTCTTGTTCTATGCCTTACTCAACGTCTTTACCAAATATAAATATAGTATAAAATAATATACAAAGAGGTGAGATCACCTACGTCAATACCAATATGGTAGCACAGAGATAACATAAACAACATACCATACAGATATATCACACCATAATTACAATAATTTCCTCAACATTATTTATCATAACAGATACAATAAATACAATCATGCCCTCAATTATTATTTATCACAACAAATATAATAAATAATAATTACCCCCATGCCATTAACATTATTCAAATCACACGATAATTATAATAATCTCATCAACGTTGTTTATCATCATCATCATCCAATATTCCTCAATTATTATATCACACAGATATAATTATTTAATATTTATGATAATGCCCTCAACATTATCCAAGTATTTATCATAACCAATACTCAATAATTATGCATGTGCACATAGACTCAATTTCCTACTCCATGGAGCTAATACTCAAGTTGGAGAAATTGATTCGAAAGATCTGTCTGTACCAACATGCCTCAGACCACGTGCCATAATTCTCATATGTGTTTGCACATCTAGCATATACACAACAGTCTTTACTAGATCTTGATTAAGAATAGTATCTGGGTCAGGATGATCGGTGTATTGCATCGGTGTATTGCATCGGTCTAACCCACGGTAAAGAAGAGCTATCAACTGCCCATTATAGGTAACCTGCACCCCGATGCCCCCAAAGTCAACGAGTGACTTACACTACGCATATCGCACCCACTCAAGAGGTGTACGTCTTTCCTAGGCAATTAGCCTTATCCAGTTTATCAGACCTTTCCAATGCATATAAAATGCACCAATGCCAATCACAGGCAAATCTCATCATTTTCTCATACAGTGTCCATACACTGGTTCAACAGTAATCATACTGTATATTCAATCGCGAAATCACATTATCACGTTTTCATAATCGCAAAACACTTTTGTTGCATTTTTCATAATCGCGCAACATTTCTGTTACGTTTTCACAATTTCGCTACATTTCTGTTGCGTTTTCAAATCACATAGTGATTTTCCATCGTTTTCTCAATCACGGAAAAATATTTCATCATTTTTAAATCACATAGTGATTTTTCAACAATATTTCAATCACGTAGAAATATTTAAACGCTTTCCAAATCACGTAGAAATATTTTAACATTTTTCAAATCGCGTAGCTTAAAAATCACGTTTTTAAGTTACGTAAATCATTTTTCTCCATTTTTCAATGTCGTAAAATATTTCTCAACCTTCAAAATCTCAATTTCAACTTTTCTCAAAATAATATGACTTCTCACATTATTTTCCACATTTTCTTACTCAAGAAAATCCTTTTCACAATAAATTCCACAATTTCACCATTTCATTGAATTAAATTAATGTTTCTAACTTAAAATTTACTAACACGCTCCAAAACCCAAAGGATGAGTTATACAATAGAAATTTTCAAGTTACCAATGTATTTTCCATAATTCCTGAATCAATTCTAAAACTCAGTTCTCTTTAAAATAAATTGATGTTCAAACACTTTTAACCTCTCTTTTCTATTCATATACGAAAATTCCATTTTTCAAGTGTCAAAACACTTTGTTTCTATTTCTTTAATCCTTGTACTTCATCAATTATTTTTCCACTTTGAAATCACTTTATTTCATAAAATTAAGGCATTTAAAAGCCTTCAAAACCATGGTACTTGGCCATTGAAACCATCAAATTTTTTCCTTCTAAATCAATTAAGTACCATTCTTGTTTTTACCCAAACAAAACCATTAAAATTTCCTTCAAAGACCGTGAACACTTGGTCTTCGAAATCAAAAACATTTATTCATTTCCTTGCTTCTCTAAACATCCAATTTTACCATTCATGAAAATATTAATTTGTGAACACCTATTTTGAGGTGTCTTGGCCGAAATCCTCATGGTCCTTGGAACCAAAAATTGTTTTCCTTTCCATCATCAAATCATGGCATACATATACATATTCATCATATATATCACAAGCATGCCATAAACAAAAGCAATAAATGATGCAAATCATATCAAGCATAAGCAAATAATCAAAACACATAAACACCCACAAATAATTACATGACCATGGATATGAATCTTCACATGGATTCACCATCCATCAAATACAAAACCATCTCTCACCACCATACTTGATTGGTGAGATGAAACTCACTTTTACCTCTTGAAGAACCTCAAAAAGCTCATTGCTTTGCACTTTGCACAAGTTCTCCACCAATAAAAGTTTCTTGAACATAAAACAAACACAAGTTTATTAGTATATTAAGCTTGAATAAGGAAAACCATGGATCAAACATGACTTAGAACATGAAAAAGAGATAAGATATGAAGTTTCCTTACACTTCACCTCAAAAACCCTAGAACTTGCTCTTGGAAAAAGTCCTTGAAGATAAAAAAATTTAGAGCTTGGTCTAAACTACAAAGGTTCTTGAATTGAGGTAGGGATTCAAGAAGTAAGGTTGTTTAAAATTTTTGAGTGATGGAAGGTGGTCTTTGGGTGCTTGGCCGAAACTAGCATGAAGAGGAAGTGGAGAGAAAAATTTGATATGCTTGGCTTTTGGAAATGATCAATAATGATCAAGATTGAGTAAAAATGGTCTTGAAACCATGCTATGCTCTTAAGCATCACCAAAACCGTCCCCCCTCCTTATGTACTCAATAAGTGACCATCTTTACTAGCCACCATTTAGAGCATTCTTAACTATTGATTAGTTCAATGGTTAGGTTTAAGGTAGATTCTAGGTATAGCCTTTAGATTAGAAGACTTAATCTAGGCCATTGGATCTTTCTCCTTGAAATCCTAGCCATTAAATGTATCTCCAAAATGAAAGGTCAAGATCACCTCTTCATACTTTCCATCCAATGGTCATAAATGGTCCTAGCCATTTTATAAGACCAAATCTCCACCATTGATTAAATCGATGGTGGATATCCAAAGGCTTCAACATTAAGCTTAGTTCCTATTGGTCCGTCATAAAGCTGTCATAACCACTAATGTTGACTAAGCAGTATAATTTTTATTTTTATCTACTATTACCCTTTGAACAATATTTTTACGGTATTTTTATTGCTCGATAATTAAATACTGTACAAAACACAGTAAAAGAAAATTTCAAAAACTATTTCCAGATTCAGGTTTAGTAAGATCCCCCATCTCCGTCTCAACAATACGAATTTTCCTGACTGCAAAAAAATTTTCACTTTTCCGGACCCACCAGGGCCCACAGACGGCCCACGAATAATACTAAAATAATCAGAGAAACATAAAATTTCATAATCATCCACAAAATCATAAAAATTATAAAACTTACGAAAATCAAATCAGATTACGTAAAATAATTAAGACTTATCAGTAATAATTAAATTACGTAAGATTTTCCTTACCCCGAAAATTATTATTTTCCTGACACGGAGTAAATCACACAAAACGATCAAATGTATCCATGGAATACTCAATAATTTTACAGTACACAGAAATCACTAAATAGTAGAATTCTGTTAACTATCAAAATTACTGTCAAATAGTTAGGAAATTTGGGGTGTTACAGTAGCTATTGTCCATTGGTTAATATTTATCAAAAAATATATATTATGCACCATTAGGAAGAAAATCTTAAGGCTAAGCAAGGTCTAGTCTAACATAGTGGCTATGACTTTATTATGGACCAATAGGAAAACTTGGTCAACATTAAAGGCTATGACAAATTTTGTATAAGCTAATAGGATTTGAGAGTTTCATGGTGAAGTCTTGAATGGTCAAGCAAAGTGGCCACCTCCTTGGTGTGCTCCATGGCCATGCATGCCAAAATGGAGCCAAATTCATTTCATTATGCACTTGGTCATTTTCTTGTTCAACATTCATCAAAGCAAAACCAAAAATATCTCACCTTTCTCTCTCTTGAATCCCACAGCCATTCACTCCAAATAGGGAATCAGTATTCATTAATTCACTCACTTGTTCACTTGTTCATCACTTTGTGCAAGCAACCAAGAAAACAACACAAAAAGTTCTCTCACTTTTTCTTCCTCCATAGTTTCGGCCAAGCTTCACTAAACACTCTCCAAACTTCAATAATTTCTACCAACATCATTTCTTGAATCCTTACATCAATCAAAGAAGCTTTGTAGCCGAGGCCAAGTCCTAAATCATTCATCTTCAAGGACTTTCTTCAAAGCCTAAGTTCTAGGGTTTTAAGAAACTCTTGGTGGTGAAGGACTAGTTCAAGAATCAAAGCAAGGAGCTTTGGAGGCTTCACCACAAGGTAAGAGGGAGATTTATCTCAACAACCAAGTATGGTGGTGAGAGATGAACTTTTATGTGATGGGTGGTGAGTCCATGTGAGGATTCAGTCTTATGGTTTTGTAATTTATTTATGTGTATTTATGTGCTTTGAATTTATTTATTCATGTTGTTATGCTTTATATGATTTTTATTGCTTTAATGGTATGCTTGATATATGTTATAATATAAATGATGATCATATTCCATGTATGTTATGATATATGTTGGACAAGAAAATAATTTTTGGGTTCCAAAGACCATGAGGCTTACGGCCTCTATTGCTCAAAATAGGTGTTCCAAGCTAATATTTTCCTGAATGGTAAAATTGGATGTTTAGAAAAACAAGGAAAATAATTGATAATTTGGTTCCAAAGATCATGAGAGTCACGACCATGGTGTTTTGTTACAAAAATTTATGTGTCAAGTGTAACTTAGATGGTTAAGCATAAAAGAATTAATTCAAGGATTTTAAAGTAAGCGATTTTGAGATATAAAATAAGAAAAACTTAATTTTAGAATTAATTAAATTAGTGGATTTGGTTTATAATTGAGAAATAAAATTGGTGACTTAAAGTTTACTAACGTATAGCTCACCCCTTGGGTTTTGGAGCACGTTAGGAAATTTTAAGCTAGAACGATTGATTTAAATAAATGAAAAGGCAATTTTATGTGAGATAGTAGAAAATTTATGGAAAAGATTTCTTAAATGAGAAAATGTGAAAAAATAAAGTTAGAAGTTGTATTAATTTTTGAAAAAATCCAAAATGATGTTTAGAATATTGAAAATATTTTACGAAGTTGAAAAATGATGAAAAATCTTTTACGCGACTTAAAAATGTGATTTTTAGGCTATGCGATTTAAAAAACGTTAAAAAATTGCTTTGCGATTTGAAAAACGTTTAAATATTTTTATGCGATTGAGAAAATATTAAAAAATAACAACGCGATTCGAAAATACGTCAGAAATGTTGCACGATTATGAAAACGTGGTAAAATAACTATGTGATTGAAAATACAGTAAAATTACTGTTGGTTCAACATGTGGGACCCATATATGTGAGATTATGATTTTTGGCCTGTAATTGACTATGTGCATTTATTATGCATTGGGAAAGTCTTGTGAACTATGTCAAGGCCGATGGCCTAGGAGTTGAATAACACCTTAGTGGATGTGATAGGCATAGTGTAGGTCACTTGTTGACCTTGGGGGCGTCGGGGTGCGGGTTTTCCATAATGGGCAGTTGGTAGCCCCACTATACCATGGATCAGACCGATGCAATGCATCGACGATCCGGACTGAGATACTATTCTTAATCAAGATCTGGCATAGACTATTGTGTATAATGCTAGATGTGCAAAAATGATAAAAATTATAGCACTTGGTCTGAGGCAGTTAAAATACCGACAAATCTTCTAGATCATTCTTTCCGACTTGTATTTAGCTCCGTGGAGTAGGAATTTAGGTTGGTATACATGTGCATAATCTGTATTTATCTTTGTGATATTTTATTTGTAAAATATTGATTTATGTTTGATGCCATGATTATATTCACTGTTTGATACATTTGTATGACATTACTGTCATTTCTATCTCTTCACTGCTATGTTGGTATTGGTTTGATAGTCTCACCTCTTTGTATGCTATTCTTGTACTATATTTGTATTTGGTAAAGACAGTGAGGAAGGCGGCGAAGAGCAGATTCCTTTGGTGGACGTTGATTTCTGATTTGATGGCGTCGAGACATAGTTTTTTTGGTTATGTGAGATTGCTGTTTCATGGTGACGTTGGAGCATGGCGTATTATTCCTAGTAAGGAGGGACTATTTACCAGGGAGAGTTGATAGTCTCCATGAGTAGGATCTACCATGGAGATCCTTTCTTTTCTGATAATATATATGTACATCTAGAGTTTTCATTATCTATTAGACATTATTGGGGTGGTCGTTACCATATCCCTAATGAGATCAGTATTGTGTCATCTGCTTGGATACCTATCCGTAGGGCCACACGTCATCCAGGGTTCCTATCTTTCGAGGATCCATTGGAGGATCTGTCGGAGGGTTAGAACTTTTAGTTTTGCACTTGGGCTAGTCTGTCGTTTATTTTGAGTCAAACAGTTTATAGTTTTGTCTAATAGTGTATATTTATATGTATCTTTAAAAACAAAATTATATATATAATTATGGTGTTATATTCAGTAGTTGTATTTCATGTTATGTCTTGTTTATTTACTTATGTTATCCGCAAAAAGAAAAATTTTACAACTCGTACTATTATATTAATAAATGATTTATAACTTGGGCAAGGTTTTATTATAAGTATTAATAAATGTGAAATCCTACAGAGGGTGTTACATAAACTACCCCTTATTTTAGCTTTACATAATTAAAAACCCATTTATTACAAAGTTAGGTCAGTTATGAACATTTGGGCCTAAACCCCATGCAATTTGGAGGTCAATAACTCAAGTTATGACCAAAACAACATTAAAGGGTCTTTGAACTCGTATTATAACTTCCGTGCAAAATTAGGCCCACTAGACATCTGATTGAGATTTTGAGCTCTTCATCAAAGTTGTAGAGCTTCCTCTTAACTTTCCTACAAGGTAAAATTCATATTATCAAATATCTAGAACTCAGGTTATGGCCAAAATATAGAAAACAATGTCAAAGCCCGATAATGTTGAAAAAATTCAATTAGGCCCAATTTGAGCTCAAACTCACAAAACATGACCAAACTCAATTAATTAAGAATATGGATAGTGCAAATGACTAAGCATGAGGGTTTATTAATGAATAAAATATGTGATTATCATATACAGTGTAATGCCTTGGGACCGCCTATAGGATTAATGAGTGTCTCCACAAACCAACACGAGTCTTTTCAGCGTGCTTTATCCTCACTTACACGCATCCTAGGAAACTTCCCAAGAGGTCACTAATCCCACAATTGCTCTAGGTCAAGCACGCTTAACAATGGAATTCTTATGTTCTACGCTCCCGAAAAGAAGTTGTAACTTGTTGATATAGTTACACCAAATCAATTCCTTTAAGCCATCCTCAACTATGCAGTCCTATACCTGCATAGTCTCTGAATCCCTCTCATTCCAGTGCATATTTAGTTCATTCATATGACCCTTCGCCTAGAAGCATGCTAGGAGCCGCTTATTGATGCTTTCTCTTTTAACACCGGCGACCACTCCCCGCCCTTGTCTGCCCCAGGACGTCATATGCCCATAAACTTCCACTTGGTTCATCCCTGAACCACACCGTACTGGGAGAGGTCTCGGCTCTGATACCATCTGTAATGCCCCGGGACTGCTTGCAGGATTGATGAGTGTTGTAACACCCCGAGAATTCGTATTGTGTTTGTTTTGGTCGATTCCGAATTATTTTGAGTAATCCAACTCGACTTCTATGGATTTTATATTTTTTGTAATTTTTAGGAATTTTTGGGAGTTTTTACGTTTTTGATTATTTTAATATTATTTTTGGGTTGTGTATATAAGCCTTCATATTTTATTTCTTTCTGGCAATCCTTAATTATTTTTACCAATCTGATTTGATTTTCATGAATTTCACAATTGTTATGATTTTTGTGAATTTTTGTGATATTTTGGATATTTTGAATATTTTAATATATTTTAGATGTTTTAAGATATTTTGAATATTTTATTATATTTAGATATTTTGAGATATTTTAAATATTTTAATATATATTTAAGATATTTTGAGATATTTTGAATATTTTATTATATTTTTGATATTTTGGAATATTTTGAATATTTAATATATTCTAGATATTTTAAATTTTGTGTGTGGGCTCGTAGGCGTCCGGAAAAATAAAAAATTTTATTGGCCAGAAATTTTTGTACTGTTGATTCGAAGTCGGGGGATCTTACTAAACTTGAAACCGGAAACAGTTTTTGAAGTTTTGTTTTTCCACGATTTTATCAGACAAATAAAATCGAGGTATGTTTTATTATCCATTGGATAATATCTTTCGGAAAAATATCTAGTGGATGATTCTAGACGCAAGCCTAGTCATCCACTCTAGAATGTTCTAGACGATGACTCATCATTTAGTGACTCACCTAGGTGACTAGCCTAATGACTCATATGTTCCAGCTTGTTCTAGAAGACTCTAGAAGACGCCTCGTCACACGCCTAGTCATCAAGTGCTTTACACGTGGACCAATAGGGAGCCGGTCAAAGCTAGTGACTATGACTCATCGTGAAGGACCAATAGAAGCTCGACACGTGGCGTGACACCTCAACACCTATGACACAGCATATTCAGGAAGCTTCCAGAAGCAGTGACTCGCCATGTTCCAGAAGCAGTGACTCGCCATGTTCTAGAAGTGAAGACTCGCCATATTCTGGAAGGTTGTAGAAACGCTAACTCGCCCTGTGACTCGTCGCAGCGAGTCACACGTTTCAGAAGATTCCATGTTGACTCAGCTGGTGACTCAGCTGATGACTCGCCATGCTGACTCACCAATTCTAGAAATTTCTATGCTAACTCATCATGCTAACTCATCGTAGTGAGTCATATGTTCTAGAAACTTCTCTTTGATGACTAGCTTTGTGACTCTTCAAGGGCAATCAGTAGAAAATGATCAACAATAGTTGCTACCCAATTGGAATAAGAGAAAAATCTAATTATATTTTATTATCCATTGGACAATAGACAATGACTTTATAAACAGTAATTATTGTTCATTGCTTATAGTATACCAAAAAATATCTTAAGCCTTCATCTTTTTCATGAAGTCTATAAATAGGAGGGCTTTGGTTCATTTTCAACTTTGGCAAGAAGCTCTCACCCTTTTCTCTCCTTGTGTTCCACGGCCAAACACTCTTGGAGGCCAAAATTCTACACATGCTCATCTTTTATTCATCTCCATCCAAGAAGCCAAAAGCTATACATCAAACTCTCACTTTTATGGAAATTTTCTCATCCTTTCTCTTAACTAAACCCATGGCTATGACTCCTTGGAAGACCAAGTTCTATGCTTAGTTCATCTTTTTCTCAATTTCACCAAGAACCAAGAACAAGCAACAGAAACTCTCTCACTTTCTCTCCCTCCATAGATTCGGCCAACCACCACAAAATCACCTTCCAAGCTTCAATAATTCTAAACAACCTTAAATCTTGAATCTCCATGCAATTCTAAGGAACTTTCGTGTTGAGACCATCTTCCAAATCATCCATCTTCTAGCACTTTTTCTAAGATATAAGTTTGAAGGATAAAGGGTGAAATTCTTGATATCCTCTTCTAATCATAGATTCAAAGTTGTAAACCATATTTTGATCCATGGTTTTTCTTATTTAAGCCTTAGATATTAATATTTCATGTTTTCTTTGATTTTCAAGAAGCACTTAGTGGTTGAAGTTCTTCTTGAAGGAGACAACAAGAGGACATACAAGGAGCTTTGGAAGTTTCACCAAGAGGTAAGAGGGAGATTACCCTCATCAACCATGTGGTGGTGAGGAATGGATGTGTTTGTGGTAAAAAAATCATAAGGATTCATTCACTTGGTTGTTTAAAGTTTTCCTATTTGTGATTGATTTTGTGTGCAAGCATGTCTATAGCTTTAAAATATATGGTATGTGTTTTATGATTGCTTTAATATATGGTATGTGTTCATAGATGCATGATAATCATTGTAGGATGTGAATAACATGTAAGGTTTGCATGAGTGTTCCAAAGAACACAACATGGAGCTCACGACTTCACCATGAAAAAGAGGACCAAAATGTTCTCAGCCATTTTCTAAAAGAATGACCTAAATGATTTAATTGGATTAATGGATTTTTCAATGATTCAGAGGATGGAAAATAATTTTAAGATGAATTATAAGGACATGTAGAACTTTGGCCAACATGCCATATACCTTTGATCCAAAATTATTTTCTAACTATGGACTAGATGATCTAATAAAAATAAATTAGATTAAGAGTTTTACAAGAGATGAAATGCATGGAAATAATTAGGGATGAATTATAAAGCATGGAATGATTTTTGGGCCAACATGCCTACTTATGATATTTCTAAATTAAAGTTATTCACTAAGTATGAATTTTAATGAATTTTAGAGAAGAAAGTAAACAAACTTATTTTACAAACTTAAATAGAGAAATTAAGATTGGATAAGAAATAAATTGAACACTTGAAAAATGCTAACGTAGAGCTCACTTTGGGTTTTGAAACACGTTAGTGAGTTTCAAAGTGTAAATAATGGTTATAATTAAAGAAAGTAAATTTTTAAAGGAAAACGTAGAAAGCACATTTTTAATAGATTTTCTAGACAAAAATGCTGTCAAAATTTATTAGAAATGGACAAATAAAAGAGAAAGTTTCATAATATATTTATAACATAAGGAAAACATTCTATGTAGTTTAAAAGTATTAGAAATAGCTTACGCTTATTTAAAATAATGATTTTTAGCCTTACGGTTAAGAAAACGATTTAAAAATCTTACGCGATGGAGAAAATAATTTAAAAACGTTACGCGATTTTAAAAACGTCAAAATATGTTTATGCGATTTAAAAATATTTATAAAAGTGACGCGATTGTGAAAAAGCAATAAAATTTCTATGCAATTAATTGGAACAGTGAGTTTTGCTATCGGGCCAAAGTGGTGGACCCGGATATGTTGCGATATGGTACTGTCAAGTGGAGACGTACTATATTTGAGAATATTGAGATTGAGGGTATTTTTGTAAATATGATGACATTTTGAGACTAAGGATAATTATGTAATTATGATTCTTATTCATGCATTGAGAGTCGTGTCAATTTGGTTTATATTGGCGATTTATTGACGAGATGAATTACATCATGTTGTCGGTATGATAAGTATAGTGTGGTTCATCGAGTGGACTTGGAGGCATTAGTGTGCGAAGTATTCCACATGTGGACAGTTGGTAGCTCCTCTGGGCTGTGGTAACTGGCAACATATTGATGATCTCGACACGCACTATTCTTAATCAAGATCTTGGGGAGACTGTTTAGTACAATGCTTGTAGTGCACGACGTGTTTGGACTGTGTACTACTACATGATGTTTTGGACTGTGGGCTATAGACACGACGTTGGACAGTGTAATAGTTTGGTTGGGCAGCCTGAGGTACTGATAGATCTTTTTGGATTATTCTCTCTGATGTCTGTGTTTTAGCTCCATGGAGTAGGAATGAGTCTGTGTATATTTGCATATGTGGTCTGCATCTTAATGTGGTCATTTATATTCAATGTTGAGATATTATGTATGATGTGTTAATGTGAGTTAGTATGCATGATGTGATTATATGGTTTATTATATTAATTGTTATATCTGGTATGCTAAAATTGTTGCTATTCATTTTTATTGTGATATATGTTTATTTGAATTATTTGTAAATTGATAACATGATTATATTTGTGATATCGATGTGTATGGAATGACTTTGTCATTCGTATCATCCTTTGCTGCCATACTGGTATTGGTGAAAGGGGATTTCACCTCTTTGTTGTATTACTTTGTTGTGTTTGTATTGTTAAATTCGTATAGTAGGTGAAACGAGTTTCTTAGACTTACTGGAGACGATGTTCTGAGGTTGGTGACGGCGTCAAGGACTGATCTTCCAAGTTTCAATAGTAAGCAGTTTGATGGAGAAGCAGAACAAGTATGTTGAGTTTTCTCGTTAGTGTTGTTACCGTGCTATTAGTAGGACCCGTCATTGGGTTTGCTACTGTTATCTTGAGTCTGTAAATTTTATGCTTTAAAATATTGTTGAATATTATGTGGTATATATAATATGTGTATTAATCAGTTCAGTTTAATTTCTGTTTTACTTATAATTTTCAATAAGTTTATGTTTTCGCAAAAAAAAAAAAAATTAAATCTATATTTTAGAACTCAAAGCTTTTATAAAATGATTTTTAGGTTATAAGTTTTTAGTCGAAAATGTGATGCCCTATGGAGGGTGTTACAAGTGTCTCCACAAACCAACACGAGTCTTTTCAGTGTGCTTTATCCTCACTCATACGCATCCTACGAAACTTCCCAGAAAGTCACCCATCTTACAATTGCTCCAAGTCAAGCACGCTTAACCATGGAGTTCTTATGTTCTAGGCTCCCAAAAAGAAATTGCAACTTGTTGATATAGCTACACCAAATCAATTTCTTTAAGTCATCCTCAACTATGCAGTCCTATACCTGCATAGTCTCTGAATCCCTCTCATTCTGGTGCGTATTCAGTTCATTCATGTGACCCTTCGCCTAAAAGCCTGCCAGGAGCCACTTATTGATGCTTTCTCTTTTAGCACCGGTGACCATTTCCCGCCCTCGTCGGGAATGAAAAGAGACATAGCTGAATATGTCTCAAGGTGTTTAGTTTGTCAGAAAGTGAAAATTGAACATCAGAAGCCTGCAGGACCTTTACAGTCGTTGGGAGTCCTTGAATGGAAATGTGATAAGATCTCAATGGACTTTGTAATGGGTTTACCCAAAACTCAGCTAGGATATGATGCGATTTGGGTCATAGTGGATAGATTAACTAAATCTGCTTACTTTTTACCAATTAGAGCTAACTATTCTCTAGAAAAATATGTCCAGTTGTATTTAAAAGAGATAGTTAGGCTGTGTGGATTCCCTGTGAGTATAGTATCAGATAGAGATCCTAGATTCACCTCTAGATTCTAGGAAGCCTTGCAAAAGGCATTTGGGACTAAGCTGAGCCTTGGCACGGCTTATCACCCTTAAACAGATGGGCAAACAGAGAGAACAATCCAAACTCTAGAAGATATGCTTAGAGCATGTGTTTTAGAACAGCAAAGTAGTTGGGATAAATTCTTACCATTGGTGGAGTTTTCTTATAATAACAGTTATCATTCCAGCATAGGTATGGCGCCATATGAGGCTTTATGTGGAAGGAAATGTAGATCGCCTCTATGTTGATATGAGGTAGGTGAGAGAACCATCCTTGGTCCAGAGTTGGTCCCACAGACCACAAAGCAAATTAAAATGATTAAGGATAGGTTAGTTACTGCTTATAGTCGAAAAAAGAGTTATGCTGACAAGAGAAGAAGACCCTTTGAGTTTGATGAGGGAGAGCATGTGTTTTTAAGAGTTACTCATACCACAAGGATTGGCAAAGCATTGAAAGCTAAAAAGTTACATCCTCATTTTCTTGGTCCCTATCAAATTCTAAAGAAAGTCGGACTTGTAGCCTACCACATAGCCCTTCCTGCCAGTCTGTCAAACTTTCATAATGTTTTTCATGTATCTCAGTTAAGAAAGTATAATCCAGATCCTTTGCATGTCATAGAAAATGAATCTGTACAGTTAAGAGATGATTTGTCTTATGTTGTACACCAGGTAAGGATCGTGAACAGAGGGGTTAAAGAGCTTAGAGGTAAACAGATTCTTTTGGTGAAGTTTTTGTGGGGTGACAAGAACACCGAGGAGACTACTTAGGAGCTAGAATCCTATATACAGCAAAATTACCCGGAGTTGCTCTTATCAAGTAAACAATTTTGGGGTCAACATTTTAAAAAGGAGCAGAGAAATGTAATACCCTTAATAACATGTTAGACTTTTATATGTATACAAAGGTAGCATATGATTTGCTTAACATGCTTGTGGAATTTTGTAGCAAACTGAGTTCATTTAGGTACTTTGTTGCAACCCCAAAAGCGAAAAGTAGCTTCAAATGACTCAGTTAATAGTATAAATTGCTTAGATAAGGGATTTATGTATGGATACTTTATTCCTAAGTCACAAATATATGTTATAAGTTGTGGTTAAAATTTGAGAACAATTGGAGCTAGTTTGGTATTTTTAGGCATACTGGTTGTGCTTTTAATGCCGGATTGACTACCAGCAGATATGAAAAATTAAGATATTGGTGAAATAATAATTTTGATGAATCTTAGTATTTATTTCAAAGTTGTTGGAAATTGAAAAACTTAATTTAGCTAAATTTAAATGTTTTTAGCAGATCTAGAAGTTACTGCAAAATATCTTGAGTGGACAAGGCATTCACGTTTTTTGCAGCCCTCTTTATTGACTTTCTATGATATTTATTCACTTTTTCTCAACTCTTTCTCATGGTTGAACCAGCAACAACAACCCTAAAGAAAGAAAACAAAGAGAGAAAAGAAGATCAATCAAAGGAGGAAGAAGAGAGAAAGAAGAGGGAATCAAAAGGGAAAGCCAAAGTTTGAGGATTTCTATTGCAAAGGACCTAAGGTAGGGGAGCTTGATTTCATATCTCTCTTGTTCATCTTCTCTTTGTTCTCAGTTTTCTTTGATGAATAAAATGATGTGTTCTTGAGATGTTTATGAGTGTTGAAGTTTGAACCTTGTTTCTTTAGTTGAAATGAGAATGATAGAAGCATGTTTGATGCATGATAGTTAGTTTCCATCCCTTGGAAGCCATAATATTCACTTGTGTAGTGAAGTGAGAAATGAGTCCTTAGGTTGGTTTGATGATTAAACCCATGTGTAAATGAGTCAGATTTAGTGGTTGATGATTGTAATATGATTAGAAATTGTATTTATAGTTAGATATCACTTAGAATCCAAGACATGGAGGTTTGAGAGTGATAGGGATCCAATAGCACAGTAGTTGTGCTCTTGTTTCTGCATTTTTCCTGTTTCCTGTATGCACCCATAACCGATTATGGGTGTTGGCTAATCAGTTATGGGAAAGAAACAGAGACTCATGTTTCTTGTAAAATAAGCCATAACCAATTATAAAAAAGGTGTAACTGATTATGAGGTTAGAACAAAAACTCACGTTGAGCCTCATTAAGCCTATAACCGATTATGAGAAACTCCATAACCGTTTATAGATGGTTCCAATGTTAGAATGTAGCTTGTCTTAGCTATCTATTCAAGAGGAATAAGGGCTAGGACTTTAATAAGGTTAAGTCTAACATTCTTGGGCTTCATGTAAGACTAGTTTAAGCTAGGTAATGAACACCCATGATTGAATAAAGATTCTTATACATGTTTTAATATGTATAGGAAAAGTTTAAACCTTTGATCAACCCAAAGTAAGGGATTCACTTGGGTAAGTGTCTAATACCCTTAGTGACTTAATATTGCTTGAGATGTCACTTGAGACGTGATGGTGTGGTGTACTAGATGCAAGTAAGCTAGGATGGGTTGGTAGTGTTTTTCCTATAAATGTGACCCTAAATGATATTATGATGTCATTTAGCTAGAAGGGAAGGGGTCAGAAGTTCTCAAGGGGACAAGTATCCCTAACCAAGAGCTAGAGTTACATGTAGTTGAGGTTATAGATTTTTCTCCCTATAATAGATAAGCGCAAGAAACCAAAGTTCCTAGTAGAACATGCTTGAGCCTTAAATGAGCTAAGTGTGTAAGTATAAATGCATGTATGATTAACTTGGTTCTGCTAGATATTAGAGTTGAACCTTATAGAGACTTTAGACATATCTTATTATAGCATGTTCTAAGATTATGTTTATTAAGCTATGTATGATAGGTTTTGATTATTTATACTAAGAAATGTTGTTTCTCACCCAGCTGTGTGTCATGTAATTCCAAGTGAAGCTTCTTCCAAGAGTAAGAAGAAAAAGGAAGCTAAAGATTAGAGTAGCTTAATAGTTTATGTTACAAATGTTGTATTTCTTTTTACTTCTCAGTATTATAAAGAATTATGTAATACGTCAAGCCTTTGCTAAGGCTAATGTTATATATATATAAACACGTTTATAATAATTATACATTTATGCATTTCATAAGGCTCTCTATAATGACTTGCTTAGTGGTTATAGATATATTATGAGGTAGTGAAGTATAAAGTGACGTTTTTAGTACTGTTTATTGTAACACCCTAATACTATTTTCGTAAAATACACAGAATATTTTAGGACAAATCGCATTAAACGTGTCACCTCAAAGAATGCATATAAATAAAATCCATAAAAACCTCTATAGTTAACATAAAAAGCCTCGAATGATAAAAAGATCATATATACATACATCTCTAACTAACAAGCCATATCATATACATAAACTTTTACATACAACTAGAAAAGTAATAACATACAAACTGGTTCAAAAAGAAGTACAACTACTAAACTAAGTCTTCTATTTTTTTTTCTTGCCCTTTCCTTTTGAAGGATTTTCACCTGGAATTACATGAAGTATACAGAGGTGAGAAATCACAATTTCTCAGTATTCGCATACCAAGACTAACATTTAATCATTTAAAATAAATAAATAACTGAACAAAATAATATTAGAAACAATATAAATATCCGATAATTAATAACATGAAAAGATTGCCCATACAATTATCAAACAAACGACTAACTAATCAATCGATTAAGCAATGACAATTGCCCATACAATTGTCAACCATGCAATGCTTTATGTGATGAGGTATCATTAAGCTCAAACAAGTACTAATATAATGATTATGCAATGCTAATACAGGTTTTAAGATTTGAAAACACAAGCTACTTGATTAATTTTCTAGAAACCTCTGTTTCTTGTATACACAAAGTAGTATAAGCCTAAAAGCCTACTCTTACTTGGTAATAAGTAAACACCTTCCTTTCACCAATGTAAGAGTACTATTGTCACCCCCATACCAGTAACCCTGACCATAATAGCATACTTGCTATGAGAATCTAGATCAACACCTTATTCTCTGGCCATATGGTTGTGCACACCATGTTAAGTTATAATACATAGGAAACTATCAAGTACCAAGTTTGAAAACCAAGTATCATGAACTATCTCAATTCACAATTAAGGCATATCACAAGATTCTCATAACTAAGTGACTATCCAATACTAATACATATATGTCCTAACATCACCTATTCCACAAGTTAGTAAGAACTATGTAACTTGTAACATCCCGAAAATTTATAATTTTAGAACAAATGATCATTTTACAATATTTGGGATTTTTAGAAATTTTTCTGGATTTTTCGGAGAATGCGGAATATATTAATATTATTTCTCGTTTCACGTGCACATTGGGCATAATTGGCAAAACGACTGTAACGCTCCCAAAGTTGGAAAATTTTATGACGAATAGTCATTTTCTAATGTTTCTGATTTATATGAATTCTTTCAGAATTTTCAGAAATGACGAATATTTTAATATATTTCTCGTTTTGTGTGCGTAGTGAGCAGAGTCGGGAAAATGAAATATTTTTCTCGAGAACCTTGAACTATGGAAACGTCGACGGGGGATCTTACTAAACCCGAGGCCGGACACAGTTTACAATGTTTCATGTCTCTCGAGAAATTTTAAAAGATGGAATAATAAAACAATGCGAAGAATTAATCTATCAGATTTGTTAATGCTGACTTCTGCCAACTATAACTATTGTCCAATAAATAATAACATGTAATAAAAATCTTATCGTACTATTCAAAAATCTACCTTGTGTCAAGCTCCTTTAGCCTTATTTTCAAAATAAAAGTTAAATTAATTCAAAAACTCATTGGGAAGCTTCCAGGAAATTTCCACCCATTTCCCATTTCTCTCTCTTCCCTCTCTCCATTCTTCTACACGGTAGAGGCCCCTTTTTGGGAGCCAATAATCACATTTTCTTCTTTTTCTTCTTCTTCTTCTTCTTCTTCTTCTTCTTCTTCCTCCTCCACCGTACACCATCACCATTCACCATCTTCATTTCCTTTCTTCCCCACTTCCACATCTAGCTTTCTTCCATCATTCTAAGACCATTTTCCTTGTGGCCATCCTTGGTTCTTCTTCTTTTTCCTCCATTTTTCACCATTGAAGCTAAAGCTTTGAGCTTGGAGGTAAAGTCTTAACCTTTCTTTCACTTTCTCCTCATTTTCGTTTTTCTTGGTCACCTATGTAATCAAAAAACTCATTTTTCCAAGGTTTGAGTGAACATTATGGAAATCACTCACATTGGTGTTCTTCTTGAAGGGAAAACGAAAATCTAGGGCAAGAAGAGATAACACTTTGTGTTGTCTTCCAAATAGGTAAGAGGGAGATGATCCTCTTCAACTAATCTTGGTAGTAAGGGAATGTCTTCTACGTGTGTTGTTATTGATTTCTAAATCCATGTATAAAGTTCTCTCATTTTTATGTTGTTCTTGATGATAGTGCATTTTGTTGGGTTTGTATGATTTATTGATGCCTCTTGCATGATTTGAAGGTATATTTGAATAACTTGTTGATTAAATATGATAATGATTGGTTTGGTTTGAGATAAAGGACCTGGAGGACTTTGTTTTCTGCAAGTTTACGCGTGGTAATCGATTACACGGGGCTTGTAATCGATTACCAAGCTCTTAAGGGTACGAAATCGTGATTATGGGAATCTGGTAATCGATTACATCTTGTGTGTAATCGTTACAGAGATTCTGTCTAGCTTGTAATCGATTACCAAGCCTATGATGTTACGAAATGGTGCTTCTGGGAATCACGTAATCGATTACAACTTGTGGGTAATCGATTACGGAGGTTCTGTCCAATTGGTAATCGATTACCACGGCTGTGTAATCGATTACCAGGGCCTTGAAGTTACGAATCGTGGTTCTGGGAATCATGTAATCGATTACAATGAGATTGTAATCGATTACAGAGATTCTGTTACATTGGTAATCGATTACCAGGGTGATGTAATCGATTACCAAGACCCAAAAATGAGATTTTTGAGCTGGAAATGATTGAGATTATGGTTCTTTGTCCTTTGTAACTCAAACATAACCTAAAAACCCTGGATTCAAGGATTTTACTTTGCTTAAATGCGATAAGAATATGTATTCATACTAATAGAGAAGAAACGATTTTGAAAATGGAATTCTTGGATCCATGACATGGAAATTGTGGTATGTAGGAACATATATTCCTAGTGAGAATTATTGATGCAAGTGTGATTCCCTATGTGGGTTATGCAGTTATTGATTCAGTATTCAATGAGATAAGAAATGATGATATGCCATTGAGGCAATGTTTTTAATAGATGTATTGTTGATATGTCATGTTGATCATTGAATAATGCTTGTGTGCCATTGAGGTAATGCTTATGCTGAATGTATCATTGATGAACATACATGATTGGACATTGTGTCATCATGCATGTGTATTGTCCGTGGGACATTGTTGAGAAGGCTATGTTGCCTAGGAGTTTGAATAACACCTATGTGCAGCTGCGAATAGACTAAGCGTAGGTGTCATATGTTGTTGACCCTGAGGGCGTCGGGGTGTGAGTGTCTCACAATAGACAGTGGTAGCTCCACTAGGGTCGTGGGATAAACCAATACAACACTCCGACGATCCTGACTGTGACGTTGTCCTATGTCGCGATCAACTGTTGAGGTACCATGTGTGAGCCATTGCGCAAATAATTTTATGAAAGAAAGCACACTGTATTTTTAAGGCTACTGATACACTGGTATTACTCCTTAATCATTCACTCCAAAGATATTTATGTCTAGCTCCATGGAGTAGGAACTTTGGTACCCTTGTTGCATTATGAGTTATCAGTCACATGGTCCATTGAGCATTTATAATTGGATAATGTGTTTACTATTATGACTGCGATATTTATTTGACTCTTGGTAATGCTAATGTTGCTAGCTGGCTATGGATAATGTTATCTATTGTTCTTTGCTGCTTTACCATCGTTAATTGCTTTCATGTATTGCTGTACTTGTATGTATTAACTGTGTCTTATGTGGGCGTTCGACGCCGTTTATTTTCTTGCTGCCATGTTGGTACTGAAAGCTGGGAATCTCACCTCTTTCCTATATTTGTGCATTTTTGTTTTACATTTATGATTGATAAAAGATCGTGAGGAAGGTAAAGAGGGACCATACCATTGGTTGATTGACTTGAGCATCTGGACAAGATTTCGTCAGCTGCATAAGAGTGCAGCCGCGTGGTGGCATTGATGCCTGTCGTGTCAATTGGGACGCCATGCGTCATGTGCATATGGGGTTGCGGCCTTGTCTGCTGGTAGTACCCATCCCTGGTTACTACTCCTCCCCTTTAATTGTTTTTATTCCCGCTGTATTTTCTTTGACTCTGTAATTATTATATTCTATGTTATCAGTGATTCATGTAAATTGGCTATAAACTATATATATATAAGGAACGTGATTTCATTCCAATGGTTGTATTAAGGGTTGAATACATTTATATTTCATTCATGGCTCGTATTTTCTACTTACGCATAAATGCGAAAAAGGAAAAAAAAAAGAAAAAAATAAACTGGTCAATTTGGAAACTACTGTTATCATGATTGTGACACACCTGGATTTAGTAACTGTGGTGTAATGACGATTGCGCTACAGTTGGTATATTTAGGTGCGTTACACTAAGGTGGTATCAGAGCAGTTCATCCTGTAGAGTCGGGGTATGGACTTGCTATGTTTAGGCATATTAGAATTTGGTCTGTTGTGCACTTCCTTGTCTCTTGATTGAGATGATGGGAAATGAATGCATGACTTGCCGTAGGTTGAATATTGATGGCTACTGTTATACAGTTGCATGATATTGAGGATTGGCCTACTCAATATGTAATGTTCTGTGTGTACAGGAAACTATGACTTCACCTAGGCGTACTGTGTTAGGAAAATAGGATTTCTTTTGTGAGGAGATCAAAAGGTTTTCAAGAACCGATCTTCTGGAGAAAGAAATAGTTGGTGCAAACTAGATTCGAGAAGCAGTTTGGAAGTTGACGGCTTATGAAGGATTACGCTGTGGAAGCAGAATGAAGAAGTTCGAGCTGGAGATTGTTAGGATATATGAAATTGAAATTGTCTTGTTTGAATTGTATGAATTGTGTGACTCTCTGTATTTGGTTTTCATAGGGAGATATCACTGTTTGAAGTAATTTTGTGTTTGTGGTATTTATGTCCGTCTTCAGAGAGATTCAATGGCTCGCAGTAGACATGCAAGGGCGGTGGCTCATGACAGACATATACATGTGAGCGCGGGACAAGACAATAGGAGTATGGCTACGACTGCAGAAGAAAGGCAAATGATAGCTGAGGTGATAACTCGCCAAGATCGGACGGCCACGCAACAACGAGAATTGGAGGTTGAGGTCCAGAATCTGTCGGAGGAAAGTCGGCTTTGGGGCAAACTTGGACTACCTAGATTCCAAAAAAGGAATAATAGAAAAGTTAACCAGTTTAAGCGGAAACCATACGCACGGGTATCAGGGAAACAACAACAACAACCAACTCCTAGACAAAGTACTAGTGGTGGTGTATCCAGTCAGACCCCGACATCTTCGCCAAGATGTATGAAATGCGGAAAGGAACACTTCATGAGGGAGTGTAAAATCAAAGGGATAATCTGTTTTAAATGTGGAAAGCCTGGACACGTCTCCCGCAACTGCAACCAAGCAAAGGCAAATTCTTCAGTCAATGCTGTAAGGGCTGTAGAACCACAAGCAGAAGCCAAAACTTATACCCTGGGAGGTGCTGAGACTTCAAAATTCAGAGATCTAAACCATGGAAGTTATACCGCAAATGATGATCCCATAATCGTGCTGTATAATTCTGCGGGTAACCCCTCCTTTTACAATTTGTGACTGTATGGATCACTTGGATTCATCCTTATCTTTATTATCTTCAGCTTAGTTGTTTCCATTTCTGTTGTTACGACTTGTCGTTGACACCTAAGTTGTGTAATCTATCCTATTTCTACTAAAGATCAAGTCTTTTGTTGACCTATCTTGCTTACCTCGAATCATATCTATTCGAGTTCATGATTTTAGAAATTGATCGGTAGTTTTCGGATTATTGTCGGCTAGGTCGTTCCGATAAAAACCTTAGAGATTTTTAAAACTAAGACTTTTAAACTCGTAACGGCCAACATGGTCTAAGCCTCATAAAAGAAAGGAGCCTGAGGGTACATGTAATGTTTTCCGTAGAGGACCAAGAGTAAAGGGAATATAAATGCCACTCTAATAGCCAAAGAGTTCCGCATGTTGAGCTAAGATGATGTCGGTTAAGGAGAAGGATTGATACAAGGACTATCGCCAGTTAAACAAGATTATGATCAAAGACGAGTATTCTCGGAGGAAGGTAAATGATTTGATGGATCAGCGAGGAGGAAATCATTGTTCTCTCCAAGATAAATATATGTCCTGGTCACTGATGGATTCGTGGAAATAGAGAATGTCCCCAAGATGATTTTTCGAGTGTGCTTTCGACATTATGGGTATCCCGTGATGTCAACTGGAGTGACAAACGCTCATGTTGTATTCTTGGACAACATGAATTGTATTTTCTATCCTTACCTAGAACGGAATCGTCGTTGTCATTGACGATGACATTCTGACCTATTCTCGAAGGTATGGGGAGATACGTTGGACATCTCAATATAGTTTTCCTAACTTTAAAGAAGGGGGAGTAAGTGCCAAAGTATCAGAGTGCGGATTCTTGTTTAAGGAGGTTCCGTTTTGGATCATGAAATTCCAAATGAAGGAATCGTGTGGATTCACAAAAAGGTTGAAGTAGTTCCTCAAAAGGAAAGATCGGAAACCGTGAGGGAAATTCATAGCTAGTGGGATCAGTTGGTTTTATCGAAGGAGTATCGACAGATTCCTGAAGATAGTAGAACAACTTGCTCCGATTACAAAAAGAGAATCAAAACTTTTACGGACCATCACAGGCAGAGAAAGTCTTCCAACGATTGAGGAAATATTCCGATTTCGATACTGCCTGATCCCAATGAAACAGTCGAAGTGTTTTTGGGATGCTTCACATCAAGGTTTAGGATGAGTGTTCATGCAAAGTTGAGAAGTTATAACTTATACCTCGAGGTTGTTGAAGGTGCATTGGGAATTGCCGACTCACGAACGGGTGTTAGCCGCAGTTATATCGGCTCTGGGAATATGGAGACACTTTCTATATGGAACAATATTCAATGCCCTTCGCTGTCACAAGAACCTGAAATATTTATTCGATGGGAAGGAACCAAACATGAGGCAGAGAAGTGACCAAAGATTTTGAAGAAACATGATCTCTAACTTTAGAGTCATCTTGGAAAAGAAAACGCCATGGCGGACGCTTTGAACCGGAAACTGCCTAATACCTTCATTATGATGGTCGAGAAGAAGGAATTAGTAGAGTATTTCGAGGACGGGTGGCTGTCCTTAGAAATGACACTGGATGGGGTATGTCTAGATATAGTCGCTATTTCAAATGATCTATTGGGAAGGATTCAAGAGAAGTAGAATAGTAACCAATTTCTACAAGACAAGAAGAAGCTATTAAGACAAAGCATGGTGTCAGAATGCGAGGAAGGAACTCGATAGAATCTTAATGTTCGCATGTGAAGGTTGCAATACCAGATGATTTAGAACTTAAGGAGTTCATTCCCAATGAAACCCCCGAGAGTAAACCGAGTTTACACACCAGAGTGATCAAGGTATATCAAAATCTAAAACAGAAGTGATGGTAACAATGGATGAAGAAAGACGTTGCTAAATGCATGTCATCTTGTTTGGTCTGCCAGAAAACGAAGATTGAACATCAAAGACCAGCTGGACTGTTACAACCCTTGACTATCCCCGAATGGAAATGGGATAGTATTGCCATGGACTTTGTTGTCGGGTTGCCAAGGACTAAGAAAGGAAATGACTCAATATGGGTAATTGTGGATCCGCTTACAAAATAAGCCCACTTTTTACCAATCAACATAAGATATCCATTGGAAAAGTTGAGTCGGATATACGTTGGTGAAATTGTCAGACTTCATGGTGTGCCCACAAGTATCACTTCCGATAGAGATCCAAGGTTTACGTCTAAGTTTTGGAAGAGTCTTCAAGAAGTTATGGGAACGAAGTTGCGATTGAGTTTGGCATACCATCCACAGACTGATGGCCAATCAAGGAGGACGATTCAGTCATTAGAGGATCTGCTAAGAGCTTGAGCGATAGAGCAAAACCGCATGGAGGCAGGGAGATCACATTAGTAATAACAATGTGAATTGACGTGATTAGGAGCGCGATATGGAGGTCAAAAGATAAGGTGAAGAAACAATATCGATATTTATCCTAAGGGACGAAAATTTCGAGGATGAAATTTCTATTTGAAGGGGAGAGTTGTAACATCCCGAAAAATTATAATTTTAGAACAAATGATCATTTTACAATATTTGAGATTTTTAGAAATTTTTCTGGATTTTTCGGAGAACGCAGAATATATTAATATTATTTCTCGTTTCACGTGCACATTGAGCAGAATTGGCAAAACGACTGTAACGCTCCCAAAGTTGGAAAATTTTATTACGAATAGTCATTTTTTAATGTTTGTGATTTATATGAATTCTTTCAGAATTTTTCAGAAACGATGAATATTTTAATATATTCCTCATTTTGCGTGCGTAGTGAGCAGAGTCGGGAAAATGAAATATTTTTCCCGAGAACCTTAAACTATGGAAACGTCGATGGGGGATCTTACTAAATCCGAGGCCGGACACAGTTTACAAGATTTCACGTCTCTCGAGAAATTTTAAAAGATGGAATAATAAAACAATGCGAAGAATTAATTTGTCAAATTTGTTAATGCTGACTTCTGCCAACTATAACTATTGTCCAATAAATAATAATATGTAATAAAAATCTTATTGCACTATTCAAAAATCTACCTTGTGTCAAGCTCCTTTAGCCTTATTTTCAAAATAGAAGTTAAAGTAATTCAAAAACTCATTGGGAAGCTTCCAGGAAATTTCCACCCATTTCTCATTTCTCTCTCTTCCCTCTCTCCATTCTTTTACACGGTAGAGGCCCCTTTTTGGGAGACAATAATCTTATTTTCTTCTCTTCTTCTTCTTCCTCCTCCACCGTACACCCTCACCATTCACCATCTTCATTTCCTTTCTTCCCCACTTCCACATCTAGCTTTCTTCCATCATTCTAAGACCATTTTCCTTGTGGCCATCCTTGGTTCTTCTTCTTCTTCCTCCATTTTTCACCATTAAAGCTAAAGCTTTGAGCTTGGAGGTAAAGTCTTAACCTTTCTTTCACTTTCTCCTTATTTTCGTTTTTCTTGGTCACCTATGTAATCAAAAAACTCATTTTTCCATGGTTTGAGTGAACATTATGGAAATCACTCACATTGGTGTTCTTCTTGAAGGGAAAACGAAAATCTAAGGCAAGAAGAGGTAACACCTTGTGTTGTCTTCCAAATAGGTAAGAGGGAGATGATCCTCTTCAACCAATCTTGGTAGTAAGGGAATGTCTTGTATGTGTGTTGTTATTGATTTCTGAATCCATGTATAAAGTTCTCTCATTTTTATGTTGTTCTTGATGATAGTGCATTTTGTTGGGTTTGTATGATTTATTGATGTCTCTTGCATGATTTGAAGGTATAATTGAATAACTTGTTGATTAAATATGATAATGATTGGTTTGGTTTGAGTTAAAGGACCTGGAGGACTTTGTTTTCTGCAAGTTTAAGCGTGGTAATCGATTACATGAGGCTTGTAATCGATTACCAAGCTCTTAAGGGTACGAAATCGGGATTCTGGAAATCTGGTAATCGATTACATCTTGTGTGTAATCGATTACAGAGATTCTGTCTAGCTTGTAATCGATTACAAGAATGGTGTAATTGATTACCAAGCCTATGATGTTACGAAATGGTGCTTCTGGGAATCACGTAATCGATTACAACTTGTGGGTAATCGATTACGGAGGTTCTGTCAATTGGTAATCGATTACCACGGCCGTAATCGATTACCAGGGCCTTGAAGTTACGAATCGTGGTTCTGGGAATCATGTAATCGATTACAATGAGATTGTAATCGATTACAGAGATTTTGTTCCGTTGGTAATCGATTACCAGGGTAATGTAATCGATTACCAAGACCCAAAAATGAGATTTTTGAGCTGGAAATGATTGAGATTATGGTTCTTTGTCCTTTGTAACTCAAACATAACCTAAAAACCCTGGATTCAAGGATTTTACTTTGCTTAAATGCGATAAGAATATGTATTCATACCAATAAAGAAGAAACGATTTTGAAATGGAATTCTTGGATCCATGACATGGAAATTGTGGTATGTAGGAACATATATTCTTAGTGAGAATTATTTATGCAAGTGTGATTCCCTATGTGGGTTATGCAGTTATTGATTCAGTATTCAATGAGATAAGAAATGATGATATGCCATTGAGGCAATGTTTTTAATAGATGTATTGTTGATATGTCATGTTGATCATTGAATAATGCTTATGTGCCATTGAGGCAATGCTTATGCTGAATGTATCATTGATGAACATACATGATTGGACATTGTGTCATCATGCATGCGTATTGTCCGTGGGACATTGTTGAGAAGGCTATGTTGCCTAGGAGTTTGAATAACACCTATGTGCGGGTGCGAATAGACTAAGCGTAGGTGTCATATGTTGTTGACCCTGAGGGCATCGGGGTGTGGGTGTCTCACAATAGACAGTGGTAGCTCCACTGGGGCCGTGGGATAAACCAATGCAACACTCCGACGATCCTGACTGTGACGCTGTCCTATGTCGCGATCAACTTTTGAGGTACCATGTGTGAGCCATTGCGCAAACAATTTTATGAAAGAAAGCACACTGTATTTTTAAGGCTACTGATACACTGGTATTACTCCTTGATCATTCACTCCGAAGATATTTATGTCTAGCTCTATGGAGTAGGAACTTTGGTACCCTTGTTGCATTGTGAGTTGTCAGTCACATGGTCCATTGAGCATTTATAATTGGATAATGTGTTTACTATTATGACTGCGATATTTATTTGACTCTTGGTAATGCTAATGTTGCTAGCTGGCTATGGATAATGTTATCTATTGTTCTTTGCTGCTTTACCATCGTTAATTGCTTTCATGTATTACTATACTTGTATGTATTAACTGTGTCTTATGTGGGCGTTCGACGCCGTTTATTTTCTTACTGCCATGTTGGTACTGAAAGCTGGGAGTCTCACCTCTTTCCTATATCTGTGCATTTCTGTTTTACATTTATGATTGATAAAAGATTGTGAGGAAGGTAAAGAGGGACCATACCATTGGTTGATTGACTTGAGCATCTGGACAAGATTTCGTCAGTTGCGTAAAAGTGCAGCCGCGTGGTGGCATTGAGCCTGTCGTGTCAATTGGGATGCCGTGCGTCATGTGCATATGGGGTTGCGGCCTTGTCTGCTGGTAGTACCCATCCCTGGGTTACTACTCCTCCCCTTTAATTGTTTTTATTCCTGCTGTATTTTATTTGACTCTGTAATTATTATATTCTATGTTATCAGTGATTCGTGTAAATTGGCTATAAACTATATATATATATATAAGGAACGTGATTTCATTCCAATGGTTGTATTAAGGGTTGAATACATTTATATTTCATTCATGGCTCGTATTTTCTACTTACGCATAAATGCGAAAAAGGAAAAAAAAGAAAAAAATAAACTCGTCAATTTGGAAACTACTGTTATCATGACTGTGACACACCTGGATTTAGTAACTGTGGTGTAATGACGATTGCGCTACAGTTGGTATATTTAGGTGCGTTACATAACTAGTATCTCCTTACCTAAAACTTCTCACCATCACTTCACAAGTGATTTTCAAGTCAACCTTATGTTGATCAAAGTTTTAGATATTCCCTAAGGCATTCTAACTCATAGATTTGCCTAAGGTTTCACCATATTTAAATATATGTCATATGGTTATTCTCTCTAAGAATTATCCCTATTTGTGCCTCAACACACTTAGGAAAGCATATAAGAATGATCCCCACACTTAGAGAATGCCCAAACCTCAAGAATACAATCCTAAAAAATCCTGGTACTCACCTAAAAAGGGTGATTTTCATGAATGCACCAATTGTACATCCTAACTTTAATAATTCTGAAATTTTATAGTCAAATAACCTTATGTCTTAGCTTTCAAATGGCTCTAGAATCAGGTCATTTCGATATATGTAACTCAAGTTATGCTAAAAACACTACAAGCTATCAGAATACCATGCTTTGCTAATCGTTGGGCGCCCAACTCGCTGCACCTGAGCGCCCGAAGGTCCTATTGCATGCTTATTCTATCTGCATGTTGAACACTTGAGTGCCCAAAAACTAGCGCTTGAGCGCTGGATGCCCAGAACAAGTTCTGCACAAAATGTGGTACTGTTCCATTAGAACAAATCACGAATTTTGATCACTTCAAACCAGTTTCTAGGTGATTTCAAGTTCCTAACAAGTTCATTAACATGAAGGAAACATAAAACACTAATTAGTTTCATAAAAAATGGATCCAAACACAAAATCACCCATCAAAACCCCAAGACCTATAGTTTGAGCATTTTAGGTCCAAATTGAAAAGTTTTAGTTTCTAATCCAAACTCTTTGCATAAATAAGTCATAAACAATATTTATAACTCATCCAAGTAAGAAAATCACATAACACACCACAAGAACTTAATTTGACATATCAAGCCTCAAATAAATCTAACATGGAAAAATGAGGAAAAAGATGAAAATGAGTTCAAGAACCCTTACCTTCAAACTCTATAAGTTGTAGTATATGATGGAGATGATAAAGGATTGATCACAAGTCTTCAAGCTTCCCTTTCCCTTTAGCTTTCCTCTTCTTCCTTTCCTCATTTTCTCTTTTCTCTTCCTTCTCTCCTTGTTTTGTTTTCAACTATGAAAGAAGAATGAGCTGTGATAGAAATATCACATAAAAGAAGTTAAGAAAGAAGGCTAAACTGTGGATGGCTTAGGGCCTTTAGTTACTATACTAGAAATTTCAATCTGCTACAAACACTTATCTTTAGCTAAACCAAGTTTTCCAAGTTCCAACAACTTTCAAATAAATCATAGGATTCATTAAAATTATTGTTGCTCCAAAACCATCATTTTCCATATCTGTGACTAGTTATTTCGACTTTAATTAGACAACCAGTATGCCTAAACATACCAAACTGACTCCGAAAATTCTCAAACTTAAACCACATCACAGAATACATATTTATGACTTAGAAATAAATTATCCACATTTATTTCCATTAGCTAAACCATTTATGCTAATATCTGGGTCATTTTAAGCTATTTTTCACCTTTAAGCTTGCAACAAAATGCCTAAACTAACTCAGATTATCACAAAAAAAAACAGGTATGTTAAGCAAGTATTAAGCTACCTCTGTAACCATTTACAAGTCTAACATGTTGAAGAGGATGTTATATTTCTCCCCCTATTTAAAATTTTTCCCCCAAAATTGCTTATATCATATAAACCATTACAGGTAATCTAGTTGCATATGGGACTCCAACTCCTAAGTTGCCTCCTCCAAACCAGCACCATCCCAAAGCACCTTCACCAGAGGAATCTGCTTACCTCTAAGCTCTTTGACTCCCTTGTCCACGATCCTTATCGGTCGCATAGTATAAGACAAATCCTTTCTTAACTGCACAGATTCATTCCTTATGGCATATGAAAGACCTGGATTGTACTTCCTAAGTTGTGACACATGGAAGACATTATGAAGGTTAGACAAGCTAGGTAGAAGGGCAATTTAGTAAGTTACGGATCTGATTCTCTTTAGGATTTGGTAGGGACCAATGAAACGAGGGTTCAACTTCTGTGTTCTCAATGCTCTACCAATCCCTGTTGTAGGAGTGACTTTCAAGAATACATGATCTCCCTCATTGAACTCTATAGGTCTTCTCCTCTTATCAGCATAGCTTTTCTTCCTACTATAAGCGCTCACTAATCTATCTCAGATCATTTTAATCTAATCTGTGGTCTGCTGCACCAACTCAAGACCTAGAATGGTTCCTTCTCCAACCTCATACCAATACAAAGGGGACCTACACTTTCTGCCATAAAGTGCTTCGTATGGTGTCATACCTATGCTCGTATGAAAATTGTTGTTGTAAGCAAACTCTAGCACACATGCTCTTAGCATATCCTCTAGTGTTTTAATAGTCCTTTTCGATTGACCGTCAGCTTGTGGATGGTATGTTATACTCAAACTAAGCTTTGTCCTAAAAGCTTTCTGCAAGGTGTAACATCCCGGGACTATCTGCAGGATTCATGAGTGTCTCCACAAACTAACACAAGTCTTTTCAGCATGCTTTGTCCTCACTCACACGTATCCTAGAAACTTCCCAAGAGGTCACCCATCCCACAATTGCTCCAGATCAAGCACGCTTAACCATGGAGTTCTTATGTTCTAGGCTCCCAAAAAGAAGTTGCAACTTGTTGATATGGCTACGCCTAATCAATTCCTTTAAGTCATCCTCAACAATGCAGTCTCATACCTGCACAGTCTCTAAATCCCTCTCATTCCGGTGCGTATTCAGTTCATTCATGGGACCCTTCGCCTAGAAGCCTACCAGGAGCCGCTCCTTGTACGTGCTTCTCTTGCATCGGCGTCCACTCCCCGCCCTCGTCGGCCCCAGGACACCACATGCCTACCAGCTTCCACTTGGTTCGTCCCCGAACCACACCATACTGCGAGAGGTCTCGTCTTTGATACCATCTATAACATCCCGAGACTGCCTGTAAGATTGATGAGTGTCTCCACAAACCAACACGAGTCTTTTCAGCATGCTTTATCCTCACTCACATGCATCCTGGAAACTTCCCAGGAGGTCACCTATCCCACAATTGCTCTAGGTCAAGCATGCTTAACCATGGAGTTCTTATGTTCTAGGCTCCCAAAAAGAAGTTGCAACTTGTTGATATGGCTACGCCTAATCAATTCCTTTAAGCCATCCTCAACTATGCAGTCCCATACCTACACAGTCTCTGAATCCTTCTCATTCCGGTGCATATTCAGTTCATTCATGGGACCCTTCACCTAGAAGCCTGCCAGGAGCCGCTCCTTGTACGTGCTTTTCTTGCATTGGCGTCCACTCCCTGCCCTCGTCGGCCCCGAGACACCACACAAGGCTTCCCAAAATCTAGATGTAAATCTAGGGTCTCTATCAGAAACTATAGAAAAGGGAATACTGTGCAACTTAACTATCTCCTGAAGGTATAACTGAGCTAGTCTATCCAAGGAGTAGTTAACCTTATAGGGTATAAAATGGACAAATTTGGTTAATCTATCCATTACAACCCATATAGCATCAACCCATCACAAAATCCATAGTGATGTTATCCCATTTCCACTCAGGAGCTACTAAAGATTGAAGAGGTCTAGAGGATTTCTGGTGTTCTATCTTGACCTTCTGACAAGTTAGGCACCTAGATACAAACTCAGCTACGTCCCTCTTCATTCCAGACCACCAAAACAACTTCTTCAAGTCTTGATACATTTTTGTGGTCCCCGAATGTATAGAGTATTGACTACAGTGAGCTTCTTTAAGGATCCTTTCCTTGATCATAGATTCACGAGGAAAGTAAAGTCTACCTCTAAACTTAATCATCCTATCATCTGCCATATAAAACTCTCTAGGATTACCTAAAAAGATTTACTCACTAAGATCACTAAGAGTATCATCTTCCTTCTGAGCATCTAAGATCAAAGTCCTAGAGTCACTCGCTATGTCCTCTCAGCTCACACTGAGGCTATGTGACAACACAGTTACTGAAAAGCTCAAGTCCCTAAAACTCTCCAGAAGTTCACTTTCTTAGATACTCATACAGGACAAATGTAGGGATTTCCTACTCAGTCTATCCATCTCCGTTGTCTCATGTTCAGCTCTTTTTGATCAAATAAATACTTCAAACTTTTATGATCACTAAACACCTCAAATTGAACTCCAAATAAGTAATGTCTCTAAGTCTTCAAGGCAAACACTACCACAGCCAGTTCCATATCATGAGTAGGGTAGTTCTCCTCATGAGGTCTCAACTGCCTTGATACATAAGCAACAACTCTCCTATGCTGCAACAAAACACAACCCAAACCCATCTTTGAAGCATCACAATACACCTCAAAGTTCTCCCGAAGATCCGGAATAACCAACACCGGTGTAGTAGTCAACTTTACCTTTAGCTCTTAGAAACTATCCTCATAATCCTGAGTCCAATCAAAAGAACTGCCTTTTCTAGTTAATCTAGTCAAGGGTAGTGCTAATTGAGAAAAATCCTTTATGAATCTTCTATAGTACCCCGCTAGGCCTATGAAGCTTCTGATCTCCATTATAATGGTGGGTCTCTCCCACTGCAACACTGCATCAATTTTACTTGAGTCCACAGAAATCCCTCCCTGAGATATCACATGTCCCAAAAACTGAACTTGTGAAAGCCATAACTCACACTTCGATAGTTTGGCAAATAACTTATTCTCTTTAAGTGTTTCCAACACTATCCTTAAATGTTGTTCATGCTCATCCATTGTCTTTGAATAGATTAAGATATCATCAATAAACACCACAACAAACTGATCCAGGTACGACCTAAAGATCATGTTCATGTAATCCATGAACATTGCCAGAGCATTAGTCAACCCAAAGGACATCATGAGGTACTCATAATGCCCATACCTAGTTCTGAAAGCAGACTTAGGGATATCTTTTTCCTTAACTCTTATCTGATGATAACCAGACTTAAGATCAATCTTTGAGAAAACTGTAGCTCCTCTTAACTGATCTATTAGATCATCTATTCTAGGCAATGAATACTTATTCTTAATGGTCACCTTATTTCGCTATCTGTAATCCACACAGAGCCTCATGGTACCATCATTTTTCTTCACTAGTAAGATAGCTACTCCCCACGGAGAAACACTCGGCCTAATGAAATGCTTGTCCAACAAATCCTCAATTTGTTCTTGAGTTCCACTAACTCTAGTGGTGCTATTCTATAGGGTGCTATAGAGATAGGTCCCGTCATAGGCACTAAGTCTATAGTAAACTCTATATCTCGCTCAGGTGGCAACTCCACTATATCACTAGGGAAAACTTCAGGATATTCACTCACCACAGATATATCACCTATGCTTTGCTTAACCTCAGCACTTAGTAACAATAAGAGAATATATCCTAGAGATCCCTCCTTCAAACAAAAATTGACCTGATTCACATTGAGATACATAGACTCAGATGAAACAACTCTAGTAGGTATATCTAACAAGAAAACCATGGATTTTTCTGAACAATTCAACACTACATGGTTGGCAAACAACCAATCCATTCCAAGGATGACATCAATATCTACTAAAGGCAAACATAAAAGGTTTACATGAAAAATCCTATCTTCAACTTTTACACAACAATCAAGACATACTCTGGATGTTGTAACTAGGTTACCAGTGGCCATAGATACAAATAAATCATAAGAAAGTTCAGACACAGGCAAATCCAATACCTTCACACAATCATTAGAAACAAAGGAGTGGGATGTTCCCAAATCATACATCATAGTTAAAAGATGATTGTGAATAAAGCATTTACCTTCGATAAGATCAGAAGACTGAGTCACCGTTTCACCACCTAGAGTATACACTCTCCTTCTGGCTTGTGGTTTCTGGGTAAGCACTGCTTCTTTCTTTGATGGACAGTCCTTAGCATAATGCCCAAGTTGCCCACAGACAAAACATACCGAGCAAGGCCGGTCTCCATACTGCTTTCCATATTTAGGACACTTAGGTCCCTTAAGCTGCTTCTGAATCTGCTTACCCTTGTATTGACGGAAACTAGATTTAGAAGTCCCTTTCTTGAACTTATCATCATCCCGTTTCTTCGTTTGGAAGTCTTGTGACTTAGGCTCCACAAAAAGCTTCTTCGAACGCCCTTCGATTATCCTACACTTGTTAATCGAAGTTTCAAAATCTTGAATCTCAAGTGGTAGGATAGCATTCTGAATGTATTCTCTCAATCCTTCCTCAAATTTAATGCACTTCCAGGATTCATTTGGGTTAAGTCTGATACAAGATAAGAACTTAGACAATTCATTGAATTTTGTCACATACTGACCAACAGACATATTTCCTTGCTCCAACCTATGAAATTCCATCTCTTTGGCATTTTGTAGGTTTTGTGAAAATTTTTTTCTCTTAAAGACCTCCTATGTAATAGGAGTCCTTGCTGCCACCAGAGCTCTCTTGGCATCTACCCACCAATCCTCAGCGTCACCTTCCAGCATATAAGTAGCAAAAAGCACCTTCTATTCATCTGAATAAGCCATGACCGTAAAAATCTTCTCCATCTCTTTGAGCTAACCCTCAGCTCTAACCAGGTCGTACTCCCCTTTAAAGGAAGATGGATTAGATTTCCTAAACTCGGAGAGATTTTGGAAAGTTTGATTCCTTCCAGCTACCTCTTGATCTGGTTACACCTGATGGTGTGGTGGTGGTGTAGGTGGTTGATGTTGAGTCGTCGACATTCTTTCAAATATCCTATTTGTAATAGCAGTTTGCTCTCTTATAGTTTCAACATGAATGGCTGTTTGGTTCCTCAAGGCTTCAGCCATGGCCATAAAGGCTCTAGCCATACTAGGGTCTTCGTTAGATGAGTTCCCTGTCTGACGGGTTAGCCGTTTTGGTGCCATAGTTTCCTGCACACATAGAATAATACATATTGAGTTGATCAGTCCTCAATATCATGTGCCCGTGTAACAGTAGCTATTAACAATCCAATACTCAAATGAGAGACAAGAAATGCATAAAACACAAAGGAATGCATACTCAATCCATACCCCAGCTTAACAGGATGAACTGCTTTGATACTATTTGTAACGTCTTGGGACTGCCTGCAAGATTGATGAGTGTCCCCACAAACCAACACGAGTCTTTTTAGCATACTTTGTCCTCACTCACATGCATCCTAGGAAACTTCCCAAGAGGTCACTAATCCCATAAGTGCTCCAAATCAAGCACACTTAACAATGGAGTACTTATGTTCTAGGCTCCCGAAAAGAAGATGCATCTTATTTATATGGGTGGTGCTAATCAATTCCTTTAAGTCATCCTCAACTATTCAGTCCCATACCTGCATAGTCTCTGAATCCCTCTTATTCCGGTGTGTATTCAGTTCATTTATGTGTCCATTTGCTTAGAAGCCTGCCAGGAGCCGCTCATTGTCTGTGCTTCATCTTTATGCACCGGAGACCACTCCCCACCCTTGTCGGCCCTGGGTGTCACATGCCCACCAACTTCTGCATGGTTCGTCCCCAAACCACATCGTACTGGGAGAGGTCCCGCTCTGATACCATTATGTAACACCCTAATACAGTTTTCATAAAATACACAGAATATTTTAGGACAAATCGCATTAGACGTGTCACCTCAAAGAATGCATATAAATAAAATCCATAATAACTTTTATAGTTAACATAGAAAGCCTCGAATGATAAAAAGATCATATATACATACATCTCTGGCTAACAAGCCATATCGTATACATAAACTTTTACATACAACCAGAAAAGTAATAACATACAAACTGGTTCAAAAAGAAGTACAACTACTAAACTAAGTCTTTTGTTTTTTTTCTTGCTCTTTCCTTTTGAAGGGTTTTCACCTAGAATTACATGAAGTATACAGGGGTGAGAAATCACAATTTCTTAGTATTCACATACCAAGACCAACAGTTAATCATTTACAATAAATAAATAAATGAACATAATAATATTAGAAATAATATAAATATCTGATAATTAATAACATCAAAAGATTGCCCATACAATCCTAAGATATTATCAAACAAATGACTAACCAATCAATCGATTAAGCAATGACAATTGCCCATACAATTGTCAACCATGCAATGCTTTATGTGATGAGGTATGATTATGCTCAAACAAGTACTAATATAATGATTATACAATGCTAATGCTGGTTTTAAGATTTTAAAATACAAGCTACTTGATTAATTTCCCAGAAACCATTGTTTCTTGTATATACAAAGTAGTATAAGCCTAAAAGCCAACTCCCACTTAGTAATAGGTAAACACCTTCCCCTCACCAATGTAAGAGTACTATTGTCACCCCCATACTGGTAACCCTGACCACAATAGCATACCTGCTATGAGAATCTAGATCTACACCTTGTTCTCTGGCTATATGGTTGTGCACACCATGTTAAGTTACAATACATAGGAAACTATCAAGTACCAAGTTTGAAAACCAAGTATTAAGAACTATCTCAATTCACAATTAAGACATATCACAAGATTCTCATAACCAAGTGACTATCCAATACTAGTATATATATGTCCTAGCATCACTTATTCCACAAGGTAGTAAGAACTGTGTAACTAGTATCTCCTTGCCTAAAACTTCTCACCATCACTTCACAAGTAATTTTCAAGTCAACCTCATGTTGATCAAAGTTTTAGATATTCCCTAAGACATTCTAACTCATAGATTTGCCTAAGGTTTCACCACATTTAAATATATGTCATATGATTAATCTTTCCAAGAATTACTCCCATTTGTGTCTCAACACACTTAGGAAAGCATATAAGAATGATCCCCACACTTAGAGAATGTCAAAACCTCAAGAATACAATCTTGAAAAATCCTGGTACTCACCTAAAAGGAGTGATTTTCATGAATGCACCAATTGTACATCCTAACTTCAATAATTCTAAAATTTTATAGGCAAATAGCCCTATCTCTTAGCTTTCAAATGGCTCTAGAATCAGGTCATTTCAATATGTGTAGCTCAAGTTATGCTAAAAATACTACAGGCTATCAGAATGTCCTATTTTGTTGATTGTTGGGTGCCCAAGCGCTCAATTCCCGGCGCTTGAGCACCTGAAGGTCCTACTGCATGCATATTCTATCTGTACGTTGAGCGCCCAAACACCAGTGCTTGAGCGTTGGACGCCCATAACAAGTTTTGCAGAATTTTGCAGAAATGTGGTACTGTCCATTGGAACAAATCACGGATTTTGATCACTTCAAACCAATTTCTAGGTGATTTCAAGTTCCTAACAAGTTCACCAACATGAAGGAAACACAAAACACCAATTGGTTTCATAAAAAATGGATCCAAACACAAAATCACCCATGAAAACCCCAAAACCTACACTTTGAGCATTTTAGGTTCAAAATGGATAGTTTTAGTTTCTAATCCAAACTCTTTACATAAACAAGTCACAAACAACATTTATAACTCATCCAAGTAAGAAAATCCCATAACATACCACAAGAACTCAATTTGACATTTCAAACCTCAAATAAACCTAACATGGAAAAATGAGGAAGAAGATGAAAATAAGTTCAAGAACCCATACCTTCAAACCCTATAAGTTGTAGTATATGATGGAGATGATGACGGATTGATCACAAGTCTTCAAGCTTCCTTTTCCCTTTAGCTTTCCTCTTCTTCCTTTCCTCTTTTTCTCTTTTCTCTTCCTTCTCTCCTTGTTTTGTTTTCAACTGTGAAAGAAGAATAAGATGTGATAGATGTGGCGTCCCGGGGCTGATGAGGGCGGGAAGTGGACGCCGATGCTAAGAGAAAGCATCAATGAGCGACTCCTGGCAGGCTTCTAGGTGAAGGGTCCTATGAATGAACTGAATACGCACCAAAATGAGAGGGATTCGAGACTGTGCAGGTATGGGACTACATAGATGAGGATGACTTAAAGGAATTGATTAGGCGTAGCCATAAAATCAAGTTACAACTTCTTTTCGAGAGCCTAGAACATAAGAACTCTATGGTTAAGCGTGCTTGACCTGGAGCAATTATGGGATGGGTGACTTCCTGAGAAGTTTCCTAAGATACGTGTGAGTGAGGACAAAGCACACTGAAAAGACCCATGTTAGTTTGTGGAGACACTCGTCAATCCTGTAGGCAGTCCCGGATGTTACAATAGAAATATCACATAAAAGAAGTCAAGAAAGAAGGCTAAACTGTGGATGGCTTAAGGCCTTTAGTTACTATACTGGAAATTCCTGATCTGCTACAAACACTCAACTTTAGCTAAACCAAGTTTTCCAAGTTCCAACAACTTTCAAATAAATCATAGGATTCATTAAAATTATTGTTGCACCAAAACCATCATTTTTCATATCTGTGACTAGTCATTCTGGCTTTAATTAGACAATCAGTATGCCTAAAAATACCAAACTGACTCCGAAAATTCTCAAACTTAAACCACATCACATAATACACATTTGTGACTTAGAAATAAATTATCCACATCTATTTCCATTAGCTAAACCATTTATGCTAATATATGGGTCATTTTAAGCTATTTTTCACCTTTCGGCTTGCAACAAAATGCCTAAACTAACTCAGATTATCACAAAATAAAACAGGCATGTTAAGCAAGTATTAAGCTACCTCTGTAACCATTTGCAAGTCTAACATGCTGAAGAGGATGTTACATTTATCTTTATGTATGTTAGATATATCAAGATATTAGTATTAGGGCGTTACATCCAGAATCAGGTCATTCTAATATCTATAACTCAAGTTATGAAACAAACACTACAAGCTCTCAGGATGCTGTCTTGTATCATGCCTAGGCTTGGTTTTACCATGCCTAGGCGTGGTGCTCTCTGTCTCGCAAACTGATCAATCCATGCCTAGGCACGCCTAGGCGTGACAAACACCAGAAAATTATGCAGAAATGTGGTTTCTGCTTTCCTTTGATTTCAAACCAAAAACCATCACCAAAAATCAATATTCAAGCATCAACAATGTTCTCAAATAACTTTGTATCTCCATTACACATCTTTAATATAATCATACATAAATTAAGGATCAATCATCCATCATGAAAAACCCATTTTTGAAACTCATCTTTCTATGAGATCAAGCCACTTCTCAATCACATCCATGATCCATTAACCAAAACAAACCATTATCAACTTAAAATAGTATGAATCAAACATAAAAATCATTATACAACAATCATAACCCATTTTTTATTCTTGCCATCAAACATGGAAGAAAAGAAGATTAAGAGCTATGGAAGAGTTTTCCCCTACCTTGGTTGATGACTCTTGATCTTGTTTCCCTTTCCTTCTCCTTCTTCTTCTCCTTCTTCCCCTTTTTTCTTCTTTTCTTCCTCTATTTTCTTTCCTTCAGCCGTGCGTGAGAGGGATAGAAAGATGAGAGGAAATCTCATCTTTTAATAAATAAGCTATAAGGGCAATTTGTCCTTTCGCTCAATTTTGTAGCTGCTAAGAACACTTTGATTTAACTAAATCAAGTTTCCTACTTTCCAACAACCTTAGAATAAATTATAAGATCCATCAAAATTCTTGTTTTATCATTTCCATAATTTTTCATATTTGTTGTACTTCAATCTGGTACTTAAATACTCACTTGACATCCTTAAAAATACCAAATTGACTCTGTTTGCCCTCAAAATTTAATCACATCTTCTTTCACACATTTATGACCTAGAAATAACTTCTCGATATCCATTTCCTTTACTTCAGCATTTATGCTATTTTTTTTGAGTTAAAATAGTCATTTTGCACATTCTGTGTTACGACAAAGTGCCTAAATTAACTCAAAACATCCCAAAATTTACAAACATGTTAAACAAGTATCAAGATACCTCTGGTAACCTTATACAAGCCTAATGTAACACCCCAAATTTCCTAACTATTTGACAGTAATTTTGACAGTTAATAGAATTCTACTATTTAGTGATTTCTGTATACTGTAAAATTATTTTGAGTATTTCGTGAATACATTTGATCATTTTGTATGATTTACTCCATGCCAGGAAAATAATAATTTTTAGGCCAGGAAAAATTTTATGTATTTTAATTATTACTGTTAAATCTTAATTATTTTACGTAATCTGATTTGATTTTTGTAAGTTTTATAATTTTTATGATTTTGTGGATGATTATGAAATTTTTATATTTCTCTAATTATTTTAGTATTATCCATGGGCTGTCTATGGTCCTAAGGGGCTATATGTGGGCCTAGGTGGGTCTGAAAAAGTAAAATTTTTTCTGCAGCCAGGAAAATTCGTACTGTTGAGACGGAGATGGGGGATCTTACTAAACTTGAATCCGGAAACAGTTTTTAAAATTTTCTTTTACTGTGTTTTGTACTATATTTAATTATCAAGCAATAAAAATACCGTAAAAATATTGTTCGAAGGGTAATAATAGATAAAAATAAAAATTATACTGCTTAGTCAACATTAGTGGTTATGACAGCTTTATGACGGACCAATAGGAAGCAAGCTTAATGTTGAAGCCTTTGGATATCCACCATCGATTTAATCAATGGTAGAGATTTGGTCTTATAAAAGGGTTAGGACCATTTATGACCATTGGATGAAAAGTATAAAAGAGTAATCTTAACCCTTCATTTTGGAGATACATCTAATGGCTAGGATTTCAAGGAGAAAGATCCAATGACCTAGATTAAGTCTTCTAATCTAAAGGCTATACCTAGAATCTACATTAATCCTAACCATTGATCTAATCAATGGCTAAGAATGTTCAAAATGGTGGCTAGTGAGATTGGTCACTCTTTGAGAGTGCAAGAAAGGGGGACGGTTTTGGCGATGGTTTAATGCATAGCAAAGTTTCAAGACCACCATTATTGTTATTCTTGATCATTCTTGATCATTCCAACAGGCTAAAGCTCACAAAACATTTTCTCTCCTTTTTTTCTTCTCTAGCTCACGGCCAAGCTCTCAAGAACCCACTATCACTCTTCAAAAATTTCTACTAACCTTATTTCTTGAATCTATACTTCAACCTAAGACACTTTGTAGTTTAGGCGAAGTTCTAAATCCATCATCTTCAAGGACTTTCTTTAAGAGCAAAGTTATAGGGTTTTGAGGTGAAGTATAAGGAAACTTCACTTCTTATCTCTTTTTCATGTTCTAAGCCATGTTTGATCCATGGTTCTTCTTGTTCAAGCTTAATATGCTAATAAATTTGTGTTTTATTTTGTGTTTAAGAAGCTTTTGGTGGTGAATCACTTGTTCAAGGAGCAAACCAAAGAGCTTTGGAGGTTCTTCAAGAGGTAAGAGGGAGATTCATCTCACCAACCAAGTATGGTGGTGAGAGATGAATTTGTATTTGGTGGATGGTGAATCCATGTGAGGATTCATATCCATGGTGATGTAATTATTTGTGAGTGTTTATGTGTTTTGATTATTTGTTTATGCTTGATGTGCTTTGCATGATTTATTTGTGCTTACATGCTTGGTATGATTATTTATTGCTTTTATGGTATGCTTGAAATATAATATGTTGATTATATGTGATGTATGCCATAAAAATTGTTGGAAGGAAAAATAATTTTTGGTTCCAAAGACCAAGAGGATTTTGGCCAAGACACCTCAAAATAGGTGTTTACAAATTAATATTTTCATGAATGGTAAAATTAGATGTTTAGAAGAGCAAGGAAAATGAATAAATGTTTTGATTTCAAAGACCAAGTGTTCACGGTTTTTGAAGGAAATTTTAATGGTTTTGTTTGTGTATAACAAGAATGGTATTTAATTGATTTAGAAGGAAAAATATTTGATGGTTTCAATGGCCATGTACCACAGTTTTGAAGGATTGTAAATGCCTTGATTTTATGAAATAAAGTGATTTCAAAGTGAAAAAATAATTGATGAAGTACAAGGATTAAAGAAATGGAAACAAAGTGTTTTGACACTTGAAAAATGGAATTTTCGTATATGAATGGAAAAGAGAGGTTGAAAGTGTTTGAACCTCAATTTATTTTAAAGAGGATTGGTTTTTGGAATTGATTCATGAATTATGGAAAATACATTGGTAACTTGAAATTTACTAACGTATAACTCATCCTTTGGGTTTTGGAGTACGTTAGGAAATTTTAAGTTAGAAACATTGATTTAATTCAATGAAATGGAGAAATTGTGGAATTTATTATGAAAAGGATTTCTTGAGTAAGAAAATGTGGAAAATGACGTAGAAGTCATATTATTTTGAGAAAGGTTGAATTGAAATTTAGAATGTTGAGAAATGTTTTACGTAGTGGAAAAATAGTAAAAAATGCTTTACGTAACTTAAAAACATGATTTTTAAGTTACGCAATTTGGAAAACGTTTAAATATTTTCACGCGATTTAAAAATGTTGAAATATTTTTACACGTTTGAGATATTGTTGAAAAATCGCTACGCTATTTAAAAATGGTGGAATATTTTTACGTGATTGAGAAAACGTTGAAAAATCACTACGTGATTGGAAAATGATGAAATATTTTTACGTGATTGAGAAAACGATGAAAAATTGCTACGCGATTTGAAAATGCTACGGAAATATTGCGAAATTGTGAAAACGTAACAGAAATGTTACGCAATTGTGAAAATGTGACAAAAGTGTTTCGCGACTATAGAAACACAATAATGTGATTTCACGATTGACTATACAGTATATTACTGTTGAACCAGTGTATGGACATTGTATGAGAAAATGATGAGTTTTGCCTATGATTGGCATTTACATGCATGAACCAGTGTATGGACACTGTATGAGAAAATGATGAGATTAGCCTGTGATTAGCATTTGGTGCATTGTACATGCATTGGAAAAATATGCATTGAGTCATATGATGAAATTGAAAAAAATATGTATTGAGGCATATGATGAAATTGAACAGAATTGCATTGAGATATTCGTGCATTGAACAAAAATATAACTGATAACTATTATGGCCTTTATGGTCGAAGAGAGAATGAGAATTGAAAAGTGAGATCTATGATGGATCTTGGGGGCGTCAAGGCGCGGCGGTCGATCCAATGGGCAGTGGTAAGTACCCTGTGGCACTTGGTGACGTAGTCCGTTGCAACGCATTGATGATACCCGACAAGAATACGATTCTTTTCGAACACTGGCGATTGTCTGTGGGCTAAGGCTGGACAATTAATTAGAAAGACTGGAGATTGTCTGTGGGCTAAGGCTGGGCAATTAACCAGAGCATTCTTCTCAAAATTGTGAAAACCTCCATGGAGTAGGAAAATTGAGTCTAAGTGCACATGCATAATCTGAGTATTTATATCTATGTGATATATTAATTAAGGAATATTGGATGATGATGATGATAAATAATGTTGATGGCATTATTGTAATTATTGTGTGATTTGAATAATGTTGATGGCATGATGGCAATTATTATTTATTATATTTGTTGTGATAAAAATGACTGAGGGCATTATCATAATTATTGTTTATGATAATTGAATTGATGAATACTTGGATAATGTCGAGGGCATTATCGTAATTACTATTTATTACGTCTGTTGTGATGACAATAATGTTGAGGGCATGATTGTAATTATGGTATAATATACCTGTATGATATGTTGTATGTGTTATCTCTAAGCTACCATGTTGGTATTGGCGTAGGTGATCTCACCTCTTTGTTATATTATTTTATTGTGCTTGTATTGTTAAAATTATATAGTTGATGGAACGAGTTTCTTAGACTTGATTGGAAGCAAATATTCTGAGTTCGGTGACAACGTCGAGGAGTGACCATCCCAGATTCGATGGTGTACAGATTTGAGGAGGAACAGATACATGACGCACCAAGATGGATACAAGACGAAATAAGTATGTTGAGTTTTATCGATAGTATTTTACCGTGCTATTAAGTAGGACCCGTCATGGGATTTGCTACTGTTTAAAATTGAGTCTGTAAGTGTTATTTTCCTAAATAGTTGTTAAATATTATGTGGTGTCAGTAATGTATGTTTATCAATTTAAAACTATTTTTCACTATTACATATAAATTTTAGTAAGTTTATGTTTCTGCGGAAAGAAATTTTGAAACCCACCTTTTATAACGCAAACCATTTATGAAATCATTTTCAGATTATGAGCTTGTAGTCAGAAATGTAACACCCTTGTGGGGATGTCACATTTATGAATGCAATGAAATAAAAATAAATAAAATATTTACCCAAGTTATAAAACATTTGATACATAATTAATATGAGTTGTAAAATTTTTTCTTTTATACTGGATATTGTTAAATAAAATAACATGGAACATAAAATAAAGCAAACTATTATCACACTCCATAATATACATATGATTTTTCTTCAGTTATACAAATAATTTACAACTACAAATATTTAAACAAAGCAGTAAAGCGTTAGTATAATACAAAACATAGAAATGCCTAAGTGCACATCAAAGTTTTCTAACCCTCCGAAGGATCATTCTCAGATGAAACCTCGGGTGATAGAAATCCAGGATGTCTCACAGCTATACAGATTGGAGTCCGTACTATTGATACTATACTGATCTCACTAGGGGTACTGAAAAATCCTCCCCAGTGACGCCTCAGATCCAACGGCATCTCCAGATGTAGATATAAAGTAGTAGTAAAGACTGGCTCAGCATCAAACTCTCCACGTAGGGACACAGTCAGACGTCCCAAGTAAATCACCGATCCTCGATCCTCTCGCAGTCGCCAAGCCTCTGAACCTCCATGAAACTCCAGTCTCACGAAACCAAGAAATCCCGGCAACGCCATGATCACAGGATCAATCTAAAGGATATGGATGATCGGACGGATCGCACTTGTCAAACTAGTCGTCCATCTGCTGATCCTCAGGGTACACAATCTCAAGAGGCTGTTCCTCTACCTCTTCCTCAAACTCTTTACAGAAATAAAATAATAATACAAAAACACATACAAATAAAGAGGTAAGACAATCTTACATCAATACTAGCATGGCAAATAAGAAAATGACAATACAACAGTTATCACAGTTTAATACAATAAAGCATACCATAACATCATAAATAATAGCATAATTTAACACAAGAATTACATACCACAATATCATAAATAACATGATTGGAAGGCTATGTTGAATGCTTATGCTGTTGAATACCATAACAATGCTTATGCTGAATGCATCATTGATGAACATGCATGATTGGACATTGTGTCATCATGCATGTGTGTTGTCCGTGGGACATTGTTGAGAAGGCTATGTTGCCTAGGAGTTTGAATAACACCTATGTGCGGGTGCGAATAGACTAAGCGTAGGTGTCATATGTTGTTGACCCTGGGGGCGTTGGGGTGTGGGTGTCTCACAATAGACATTGGTAGCTCTGCTGGGGTCGTGGGATAGACCAATGCAACACACCAACGATCCGGCCTGAGACGCTGTCCTATGTCGCGATCAACTGTTAAGGTGCCATGTGTGAGCCATTTTGCGCAAATGTTTTTATGAGAAGGGCACACTATATTTTTAAGGCTAACGATACACTGGCATTACTCCTTAATCATTCACTCCGAAGATATTTATGTCTAGCTCCATGGAGTAGGAACTTTGGTACCCTTGTTGCATTGTGAGTTGTCAGTTACATGGTCCATTGAGCATTTATAATTGGATAATGTTTTTACTATTATGACTGCGATATTTATTTGACTCTTGGTAATGCTAATGTTGCTAGCTGGCTATGGATAATGTTATCTATTGTTCTTTACTGCTTTACTCTCGTTAATTGCTTTCATGTATTACTGTACTTGTATGTGTTAACTGTGTCTTATGTGGGCGTTCGACGCCGTTTATTTTCTTGCTGCCATGTTGGTACTGAAAGCTGGGAATCTCACCTTTTTCCTATATTTGTGCATTTCTGTTTACATTTATGTTTGATAAAAGATCGTGAGAAAAGGTAAAGAGGGACCATACCATTGGTTGATTGACTTGAGCATCTGGACAAGATTTCGTCAGCTACGTAAGAGTGCAGCCGCGTGATGGCATTGATGCCTGTCGTGTCAATTTGGGACACCGTGCATCATGTGCATATGGGGTTGCGACCTTGTCTGCTGGTAGTACCCATCCCTGGGTTACTACCAGCAGACAAGGATTTGGTCTGTTGAGCCGGGGTATGGACTTGCTATGTTTAGGCATATTAGAATTTGGTCTGTTGTGCACTTCCTTGTCTCTTGATTGAGATGATGGGAAAGGAATGCATGACTTGCCATAGGTTGAATGTTGATGGCTACTGTTATACAGTTGCATGATATTGAGGATTGGCCTACTCAATATATAATGTTCTGTGTGTATAGGAAACTATGACTTCACCTAGGCATACTGTGTTAGGAAAATAAGATTTCTTTTATGAGGAGATCAAAAGGTTTTGGAAAACCGATCTTCTGGAGAAAGAAATAGTTGGTGTAAACTAGATTCGAGAAGCAGTTTGGAAGTTGACGACTTACGAGGGATTACGCTGTGGAAGCAGAATGAAGAAGTTCGAGCTGGGGATTGTTAGGATGTATGGAATTGAACTTGTCTTGCTTGAATTGTATGAATTGTATGACTCTTTGTATTTGGTTTTCATAGGGAGATAACACTGTTTGAAGTAATTTTGTGTTTGTTGTATTTATGTCCGTCTTCCGAGAGATTCAATGGCTCGCAGTAGACATACAAGGGCGGTGGCTCGTGACAGACGTATACATGTGAGCACAGGACAAGACAACAAGAGTATGGCTGCGACTGTCGAAGAAAGGCAAGTGATAGCTGTGGTGACAACTTACCAGGATCAGAGGGCCACGCAACAACGAGAATTGGAAGTTGAGGTCCAGAATCTGTTGGAGGAAAGTCGGCTTTGGGGCAACTTTGGACTGCCTAGATTCCAAAAGAGGAATAATAGAAAAGTTAACTGGTTTAAGCGGAAACCATACGCGCGGGTATCAAGGAAACAACAACAACAACCAACTCCTGGACAAAGTACTAATGGTGGTGTATCCAGTCAGACCCCGACATCTTCGCCAAGATGTATGAAATGCGGAAAGGAACACTTCACGAGGGAGTGTAAGATCAAAGGGATAATTTGTTTTAAATGTGGAAAGCCTGGACACGTCTCCCGCAACTGCGACCAAGCAAAAGTAAATTCTTTAGTCAATGTTGTAAGGGTTGTGGAACCACAAGCAGAAGTCAGGACTTATACCCTGGGAGGTGCTGAGACTTCTAAATTTGGAGATCTAAACAAGGGAAGTTACGCCTCAAACGACGATCCCATAATCGTGCTGTATAATTCTGGGGGTAACCCCTCCTTTTACAATTTGTGACTGCATGGATCATTTGGATTCATTTATATCTTTCTTATCTTCAACTTAAGTTATTTCCATTTCTGTTACTAAGACTTGTCGTTGACACCTAAGTTGTGTAATCTATCCTATTTCTACTAAAGATCGAGTCTTTTGTTAACCTATCTTGCTTACCTCGAATCATATCTATTCGAGTTCATGATTTTAGAAATTGATCGGTAGTTTTCTGATTATTGTCGGCTAGGTCGTTCCGATAAAAACCTTAGAGATTTTTGAAACTAAGACTTTTAAACTTGTAACAGCCAATATGGTCTAAGCCTCATAGAGGAAAGGAGCCTGAGGGTACATGTAATGTTCTCCGTAGAGGACCAAGAGTGAAGGGAATATAAATGCCACTTTAATAGCCAAAGAGTTCCACATGTTGAGCTAAGATGTTGTCGGTTAAGGAGAAGAATAAAAATTTCTCGGTGATACAAGGACTATCGCCAGTTAAACAAGATTATGATCAAAAATGAGTATTCTCGGAGGAAGGTGAATGATTTGATGGATCAGTGAGAAGGAAATCATTGTTCTCTCTAAGATAGATGTATGTCCTGGCCACTGATGGATTCGTGGAAATAGAGAATGTCCCCAAGATGATTTTTCGAGCGTGCTCTCGACATTATGGGTATCCCGTGATGTCAACTGGAGTGACAAACGCTCCTGTTGTATTCTTGGACAACATGAATTGTATTTTCTATCCTTACCTAGAACAGAATCGTCATTGTCATTAATGATGACGTTTTGACCTATTCACGAAGATATGGGGAGATACGTTGGACATCTCGATATAGTTTTCCTGACCTTAAAGAAGGGGGATTAAGTGCCAAAGTATCAGAGTACGGATTCTCGTTTAAGGAGATTCCGTTTTGGATCATGAAATTCCAAATGGAGGAATTGTGTAGATTCACAAGAAGGTTGACGTAGTTCCTCAAAAGGAAAGATCGGAAACTGTGAGGGGGATTCATAGCTAGTGGGATCAGTTAGTTTTATCGAAGGAGTATCGACAGATTCTCGAAGATAGTAGAACAACTTGCTCCGATTACAAAAAGAGAATCAAAACTTTTACGGACCATCACAGGCGGAGAAAGTCTTTCAAAGATTGAGGAAATATTTCGATTTTGATACTGTCCGATCCCAGTGAAACATTCGAAGTGTTTTTGGGATGCTTCACATCAAGGTTTAGGATGTGTGCTCATGCAAGGCTGGGAAGTTGTGGCTTACGCCTCAAGGTAGTTGAGGGTGCGTGAGAAGAATTACCTGACCCGTAACTTATAATTAACTGCTGTTATATCTGCTCTGAGAATATAGAGACACTTTCTACATGGAGCAATGTTCAACACCCTTAACTGTCACAGGAACCTGAAGTATTTATTCGATGAAAAGGAACCAAACACGAGGCAGAGAAGGTGACTAAAGATTTTGAAGCAACATGATCTCTAACTTTAGAGTCATCTTGGAAAAGAAAATGCCATGGCGGACGCTTTGAACCGGAAACTGCCTAATACCTTCATTATGATGGTCGAGAAGAAGGAATTAGTAGAGTAATTTGAGGACAGGTGGCTGTCATTAGAAATGACACTGGATGGGGTATGTCTAGATATAGTCGCTATTTCGAATGATCTATTGGGAAGGATTCAAGAGAAGTAGAATAGTGACCAATTTCTACAAGACAAGAAGAAGCTATTAAGACAAAGCATGGTGTCAGAATGCGAGGAAGGAACTCGATAGAATCTTAATGTTCGCATGTGAAGGTTGCAATACCAGATGATTTAGAACTTAAGGAGTTCATTCCCAATGAAACCCACGAGAGTAAACTGAGTTTACACGCCAGAGTGATCAAGGTATATCAAAATCTAAAATAGAAGTGATGGTAACAATGGATGAAGAAAGACGTTGTTAAATGTGTGTCATCTTGTTTGGTCTGCCAGAAAACGAAGATTGAACATCAAAGGCCAGCTGGACTGTTACAACCCTTGACTATCCCCGAATGGAAATGGGATAGTATTGCCATGGACTTTGTTGCCGGGTTGCCAAGGACTAAGAAAGGAAATGACTCAATATGGGTAATTGTGGATCGGCTTACAAAATAAGCTCACTTTTTGCCAATCAACATAAGATATCCATTGGAAAAGTTGAGTTGGATATACGTTGGTGAAATTGTCAGACTTCATGGTGTGCCCACAAGTATCATTTCCGATAGAGATCCAAGGTTTACGTCTGAGTTTTGGAAGAGTCTTCAAGAAGTTATGGGAACGAAGTTGCGATTGAGTTCGGCATACCATCCACAGACTGATGGCCAATCAGAGAGGACGATTCAGTCATTAGAGGATCTGCTGAGAGCTTGTGGATAGAGAAAAACCACATGGAGGCAGAGAGATCACATTGGTAATAACAAATTGAATTGACGTGATTAGAAGCGCGATATGGAGGTCAAGAGATAAGGTGGAGAAACAACGTCGATATTTATCCTAAGGAATGAAAATTTCGAGGACGAAATTTCTATTTGAAGAGGAGAGTTGTAACATCCCGAAAATTTATAATTTTAGAATAAATGATCATCTTACAATATTTGGGATTTTTAGGAATTTTTCTGGATTTTTCGGAGAATGCGGGATATTTTAATATTATTTCTCGTTTTGCGTGCACATTGGGCAGAATTGGCAAAACGACTATAACGCTCCCAAAGTTGGAAAATTTTATTACGAATAGTCATTTTCTAATGTTTGTGATTTATATAAATTCTTTCAGAATTTTTCGGAAACGACGAATATTTTAATATATTTATCATTTTGCGTGCATATTGAAAGAGTCGGGAAAATGAAATATTTTTCCCGAGAACCTTGAACTATGGAAACGTCGATGGGGGATCTTACTAAACTCGAGGCCGGACACAGTTTACAAGGTTTCACGTCCCTCGAGAAATTTTAACAGATAGAATAATAAAACAATGCGAAGAATTAATCTGCCAGATTTGTTAATGCTGACTTCTGCCAACTATAACTATTGTCCAATAAATAATAACATGTAATAAAAATCTTATCACACTATTCAAAAATCTACCTTACGTCAAGCTCTTTTAGCCTTATTTTCAAAATAAAAATAGAGTTAATTAAAAGCCCATTGTAGGAAGCTTCAAAGAAGTTTCCTTGTGGACACATTTTTCTCTCTCTTCCCTCCTCACTCTTCTCCACGGCAGAGGTGATATTGGAACCCAATATTCACTTTCATCTTCCTAATATTTTCTCTCTTCTTCTTCTCCTCTTCTTCTTCCTCCTCCACCATACACCCTCACCATTCACCATCTTCATTTCTTTTCTTCCCCACTTCCATACCTAGCTTTCTTCCATCATTCCAAGACCATTTTTCTTGTGGCCATCCTTGGTTCTTCTTCTTCTTCCTCCATTTTTCACCATTGAAGCTAAAGCTTTGAGCTTGGAGGTAAAGTCTTAACATTCCTTTCACTTTCTTCTCATTTTCGTTTTTCTTGGTCACCTATGTGATCAAGAACTCATTTTTCCATGGTTTGAGTGAACATTATGGAAATCACTCACATTGGTGTTCTTCTTGAAGGGAAAACAAAAATCTAGGGCAAGAAGAGGTAACACCTTGTGTTGTCTTCCAAATAGGTAAGAGGGAGATGATCCTCTTCAACCAATCTTGGTAGTAAGGGAATGTCTTGTATGTGTGTTGTTATTGATTTCTGAATCCATGTATAAAGTTCTCTCATTTTTATGTTGTTCTTGATGATAGTGTATTTTGTTGGGTTTGTATGATTTATTGATGCCTCTTGCATGATTTGAAGGTATATTTGAGTATCTTGTTGATTAAATATGATAAGGATTGGTTTGGTTTGAGTTAGAGGACCTGGAGAACACTGTTTTTCTGCAAGTTTACGCGTGGTAATCGATTACACGGGGCTTGTAATCGATTACCAAGCTCTTAAGGATATAAAATCGTGATTCTGGAAATCTGGTAATCGATTACGTCTGGTGTGTAATCGATTACAGAGATTCTGTCTAGCTTGTAATCAATTACAAGAGTAGTGTAATCGATTACCAAGCCTCTGATGTCACGAAATGGTGCTTCTGGAAATCACGTAATCGATTACAACTTGTGGGTAATCGATTACAGAGGTTCTGTCCAATTGGTAATTGATTACCACGGTTGTGTAATCGATTACCAGGGCCTTGAAGTTACGAAACGTGGTTCTGGGAATCACGTAATCGATTACAATGAGATTGTAATCGATTACAGAGATTTTGTTCCTCAGGTAATCGATTACAAGGGTGATGTAATCGATTACCAAGACCCAAAAATGATATTTTTGAGCTGGAAATGATTGAAATTATGGTTCTTTGTCCTTTGTAACTCAAACATAACCTAAAAACCCTGGATTCAAGGATTTTACTTTGCTTAAATGCGATAAGAATATGTATTCATACCAATAGAGAAGAAACGATTTTGAAAATGGAATTCTTGGATCCATGACATGGAAATTGTGGTATGTAGGAACATATATTCCTAGTGAGAATTATTGATGCAAGTGTGATTCCCTATGTGGGTTATGCAGTTATTGACTCAGTATTCAATGAGATAAGAAATGATGATAAGCCATTGAGGCAATGTTTTTAATAGATGTATTGTTGATATGTCATGTTGATCATTGAATAATGCTTATGTGCCATTGAGGCAATGCTTATGCTGAATGCATCATTGATGAACATACATGATTGGACATTGTGTCATCATGCATGTGTGTTGTCCGTGGGACATTGTTGAGAAGGCTATGTTGCCTAGGAGTTTGAATAACACCTATGTGTGGGTGCGAATAGACTAAGCGTAGGTGTCATATGTTGTTGACCTGGGGGCGTTGGGGTGTGGGTGTCTCACAATAGACATTGGTAGCTCTGCTGGGGCCGTGGGATAGACCAATGCAACACACCAACGATCCGGCCTGAGACGCTGTCCTATGTCGCGATCAACTGTTAAGGTGCCATGTGTGAGCCATTTTGCGCAAATGTTTTTATGAGAAGGGCACACTATATTTTTAAGGCTAACGATACACTAGCATTACTCCTTGATCATTCACTCCGAAGATATTTATGTCTAGCTCCATGGAATAGGAACTTTGGTACCCTTGTTGCATTGTGAGTTGTCAGTCACATGGTCCATTGAGCATTTATAATTGGATAATGTGTTTACTATTATGACTGCGATATTTATTTGACTCTTGGTAATGCTAATGTTGCTAGCTGGCTATGGATAATGTTATCTATTGTTCTTTACTGCTTTACTCTCGTTAATTACTTTCGTGTATTACTGTACTTGTATGTGTTAACTGTGTCTTATGTGGGCGTTCGACGCCGTTTATTTTCTTGCTGCCATGTTGGTACTGAAAGTTGGGAATCTTACCTCTTTCCTATATTTGTGCATTTCTGTTTACATTTATGTTTGATAAAAGATCGTGAGGAAGGTAAAGAGGGACCATACCATTGGTTGATTGATTTGAGCATCTGGACAAGATTTCGTCAGCTACGTAAGAGTGCAGCCGCGTGATGGCATTGATGCCTGTCGTGTCAATTTGGGACGTCGTGCGTCATGTGCATATGGGGTTGCGACTTTGTCTGCTGGTAGTACCCATCCCTGGGTTACTACTTTTTCCCCCTTAGTGTTTTTATTTCCCGCTATATTTTATTAGACTCTGTAATTATTATATCCTATGTCATCAATGATCTGTGTAAATTGACTATGGAATATATAAGGAATATGATTTTATTTTGTGGTTGTATTATGGGTTAAATATATTTATATTTCATTCGAGGCTCGTATTTTCTACTTATGCATATTGTCAAAACGATAAAAAAAAACCAAAGAGATCTAGACTCTATTAGAATTTGAATGACTGTTATCATGACTGTGACACACTTGGGTTTAGTAACTGTGGCGTAATGACGATTGTGTCGCGGTTGTTAGATCTAGGTGCGTTACATACACAGTCAAAATACATCGTGCACTACAGGCATTGTACGAAACAGTCTTCCCAAGATCTCGATTAAGTATAGTGTGTGTCGAGATCATTAGTGTGTTGCCAGTTACCACAACCCAGAAGAGCGACTAACTGTCCACATGTGGAATACTCCGCACACTAATGCCTCCAAGTCCATACAAGCTGAACCACACTACGCTTATCACACCGATAACACGGTGTAATTCGTCTCGTCAATCAATCGCCAATATCAACCAATCGACAAGACTCTCAATGCATGAATAAAAACTAAAATTATTAAATTACCCTTAGTTTCAAAATATTATCATATTTACAAAAATGCCCTTAATCTCAAAAACTCCAATATATAGTACGTCACCACTTGACAGTACCATATCTCAACATGTCTGGGTCCATCACTTTGGCCCGACAACAAAACTCACTGTTCCAATTAATTGCGTAGAAATTTTATCGTGTTTTCACAATTGCGTCACTTTTACAAATATTTTTAAATCGCATAAATATATTTTGCTATTTTTAAAATTGCATAGTATTTTTAAATCGTTTCCTCAATCACGTAAGATTTTTAAATTGTTTTCTTAACCGTAAAGCTTTAAAATCTCCATTTTAAAACTGTGTAAGCTATTTTTCATACTTTTAAACTACGTAGAATATTTTCCTTACGTTATAAATATCTTATAAAATGATCTCTTTTATTTATCTGTTTCTACTAAATTTTGACAATATTTTGTCTATAAAATTTATTAAAAAATGTGCTTTCTATGTTTCTCCTTTAAAAATTCTTTTACTTAGTTTATTACTACAGAATACACTTTGAAAATTACTATAATGCTTTAAAACTCAAAGGTAAGTATTTTTCAAGAGTTTTGTTTATTTCTCTTCTATACCATATTTCTAATAAAAATTAGTTTACTTCTTTAAGTCTTGAAAATCTATTACAAATGTATTCTTTTTAAGTTAAACATCTAATCTATACTTAGAAAATAAATTTTGGATTGATTATACCTTAAGAAGGCATGTTGGCCGAATTTAACAAAACTTTGGCATTTGATCTTTGGATCATTTCTCATTTTCTAAATCATTTTGGAATTCATTAATTTACCTAATTCCATTAAATCCTTCCTTTAGAAAATGGTTGAGAACATTTTGGTTCTCTTTTCATGGTGAAGCCGAAAGCTCCATGGTTGTGTTCTTTGGAACACTCATGCAAACCTTACATATTATTCACATCCTAATTAATAATCATGCACATATTAACACATGCAATATATTTTAAAGCTTATAGACATGCATACAAACAATATTAAACACAAATAAGAAAGTATTTAAATAATCAAACAAGTGAATCCTTATGGATTCTTCACACACATACAATCCATTTCCTCATCACCACACTTGGTTGATGAGATTAAATCTCCCTCTTACCTTAAAGGAAGATAAAACCTTCTACTCTCCTTCTCCTAGGGTTTTCGTGTGGCTCCCTCAAAGATCCTAGCAACCTTAAACAGATTTTAAAGAGTTATAACAATAGGAGAAAAATACAAACCATAGATTAATCATGGCTTAGAACCTTAGAAATGAAGTTAGAAATGAAAAACAAGGAATTTCACCTTATAAGAAAAATCTCCAAAGAAATTTTCTAATCTTAAGATGAAGGATTTTGGAAGAACTCTCAACTAGAGATGTTCTTAGAATGGTATTTAGGTTTGAGAAATAAGGTTGGATGAAATTTTAGATGGTTGGATGGTGGTGTAGGGTTGTTGGCCGAATGGTCTTCAAAGAAAACAACAATGGTGATTTTTGTTTTAGAAGAGAGAAAGTGTAAGTTTAGTGATAGTAAGAAATGAGACTGAAGAGCAAAATGGTCTCCTTTTCCTAATGCATGACCGTAGAGCTCCTTCAAAGGAGGTGCTTCCTTTGTTGACCTTCCAAGACCACTTAATAGCCTTAGATGTGATCAAGGGTTGCTATACAAAGTTTTGCCTCCAAGCTTGTCTCTCATTGGTGCATGAAAACCTAGTCACTAAGTGACTAAGCTCTTCTTGAAGCTTCTTGAAAGCTCTTGGCCGAATTGCCCTAAGGAGAACAAACCAAGTTTGTGATCTATTTGGTCTTCTAGTTACATTTAGGTGCATTTGATTAATTTGTTTAGTTACTTGTCTAACTATATAGTTACTTAGGTTAACTAAGTTAGTCTTGATATTTTGAGATCATTATCTAACTAGAACTTAACTAGATAGCTAACTAGGTTACTTCACTTACTTACTATATAAGCCTTCTATGTTAACTTAGTTAGATTTTAAGCTAACTTGGTTAAACCTTCTAGTTTGATTTCAACAAGTCTAACCATTTTTGTGGACTTGATTCCTATTGGTCTAGAAATTTCAAGCCTACATTGTTGACTTGTTCCTATTAGCTTAGAATTTAGTCTAGCCAAAAGCGTTGACTGTTTCTCTAAACGCGAGTCCCACATACTTTTCCAAGTCCATAGTCGTTTTAGAGCAGATTTCTACTATTTTTGAGACAGTAGGTACTATCAAATAAAATAATATTATAATAATATAAAATTATTTTATTACACAGTTAAATCCTAAAAATTAAAAGATTAACAATCATATCACTCGGAATTGGGTTTAGTAAGATCCCCCAGCTCCGAATAATTAAAATAAGATTTTTTCGGCCCGAAAATTATTATTTTCTTGACTCAAAGTAAATCACACAAAACACTCAAATATGAAGACGAAACAGTCAAATGAATTTTATAACATACAGAAAAATATAAAACAGTACAATTAGGACAAAATAGTCATTATCCAAAAATTGGGGTGTTACAGGAAATGTGATGCCCTACGTAGGGCGTTACACCTAACATGTGTAAAAAGAGGATGTTACATCCGTGACATGAAGTGTTCATGTCCTCACGGCTATGAGGGTTCAAGTGTTGACGCCCTAGCCGTTAAGGAGGCGCAAGAGGTTCAGCTTTTGTTCATGGTTCAAAATTTTGAGTTAAACCTCTTGCACCTCCTTGATGGCTAAGGCGTCAACACTTGAACCCTCATAGCCGTGAGGACATGAACACTTCGTGTCGCGAGAACCCTTGCGCCGCTATCTAGAAACAAGATTTGCTTGACATCAACACTTGATGCCACTGCAAACCAAGAATAAGGTTTCCAAAACCCTTGTGTCGTTGTACTGTATACATCACATATATACTAGAAAACTTTGCAAAACATACATGTATATTAAACGGTTTTCACAGGTGACATATGAACATCTTCATGGTTTCAAAAATAGCATCATGGTTTCGTATACAAAATATCAAACATATTTTGTTTTCGCAAAGGTTTCTTTCATTTTCTGAAATAACATACTAAAGATCATATCTTTTATAAAAAAAAAGAACAACTAATCATGTTATTTCATACAACACGTAAATAGCAAAGACTGAATCATGGTTTCACAAGTGGCTCTGATACCACTATTAGGAATTGCGAAAATAAACACAGCAGAAAAAAAAAATCCCACTAAGGATCCATGCAAAAAGAGGACCATAATCATTGATTTTTGAGTTTACTTTTTGAAGCGAGATGAAAAACAACTGATGTGAATCACCAACACTGTAACAGCGATGATGTCTCTGCGGTATCCACATGAACAGACTCACGAACATCCACCATCTACAAAATTGGAGTCCCACGTCTCTGACACAGTGCTAGCTGCAAAGAGAAGAGAAACCTATTACTCTCTCACTCACTATTTCTATAGGTGCGGCTAGATTTATGTTCTGCGTACTTAGCATCTCCTTTAGCAGTACTATTTATAATAGTGACTACCTTAAGTGAGTGAGAACAGCAGTAGGATTAGTTGTGGAACCTTTGAGCTTAACTTTTATAAGTTAGGCCTACGATGGAATCCCAGTCCAACTTAGATTCTTATTGCTCCAATTTAGTCTGCTCTATGTGTGTGACCCTGCAGGTTCTCATGACGTTGGCAGTTAATATTACAAGCAGTGAGTAGTATCTAGTAACACATCACTGCTACCCAAGTAATGAGAATGTCAGTGATTTGACATAACCTTTCCATGATCAATGTTTCCATGTAGTTTAGTCCCTTTGTCCAGATATCTAGATTGAACATAAGGCATGGAATGTGTCGCCCATGTATAGTTCAATCTTCGGTTTCCTGATATTCAAGTAGACATAGTAATAACAAATGAGATCAATATCTCATATTGATTCATTTGAACATGGCCATGCATTCCGCAGTCTCACTCAGTCAAGGGGCCCGAAGATATCGCTCCTGTTATGTAGAAGGGACAAATCTCATCTTGGTTGCTCACATGCCTCTGCATGATTCGCGATATGTAACTAACTTTATAATCACCTTGTTATAGATGATGTTTGATGACATTAAAACATATAACCTCATGTAGGAATCGTAGTGATTTTAGGTCAAAGGACCACATACACCATTATCACTGTGAGAATTGCTTATGACACTCACGTAACAATCCATGCAGCGTTCTCATGGTTAGTCAGTCCAATACATCATTACTCTAATATGTACCCATGTGAAGACTCGATATCTCATATCCATGACCCGTGAGATGTGGCCATCAATCTACACACATACTAGTCTCAATGCATTATTGTCATCCTGATTAACAATAATACTTGACTAAGGACATTTAAGAATAGTATTTTGTTTCTATTCAATAGGATCTCACGATCAAGTCATCCACTTGATATCCTATAGCATAAAACTTATTATTCTAAGGACTTTATTTTGTTTTTCATAAATAACACACAATAAATGAAATGCCTCATATATATATATATATATATATATATATATATATATATATATATATATATATATATATATAATAGCATAATACAATGTAAGCTAGTACAGTCAAAATAAATTGGCCTCTAGGGTATACACCAACAATAATTTCATGTAGAGACTTTTGTATCTGCTAAGCGCACTTTAATCCTCTAAAGCTAAGTTTTCAAGTTATCATAAGTGTTATGGAAAATTTTAGAACTCATCTTAGTCCTTGGATCCATTTTTCCATAACTTTTCATATACTACTATTTATCAATTAAGCTTCATTACTCAGTCCCGAATTGAATTAAACTGAGAGATTAAGTAAATATGTTTACTTACACTTATCTTGATCTATATTATATACCAAAATATTCTCCATATCTTACTTGTCACCTCCATGAAATTTCATAATTTTCTAATTTACTTAACTGTTCCCTTAATTTCTCTTCACTATCCTTAAAAATACCAAACTGGCTCAATTACTTCTCCAATATTTACTACAACTTTTATCATTCATATATGACCAGGAAATAAATTATCCATGTTTATTTCCAATATATCAGTTGTTTACGCAAAAACTTTGGTTATTTCATTATATTCAGTGTTATAGAATTACGCTCAAACTAGTTCAGAAAATTATCCGAATTAACAAATAATTCCTACCAGTATTATTGAGCTTCTATAACCTTGATTATGAGGATGTTACAAAATACAACTATGCTACTTGAGGTTGAAAAAAATTGAAGTGGTTATTTCTCTAAAAGTGGTGAAAACATAAAAAGAGTGGCATAGAGAACCACAACATTCTCAAGGAGCCTTGAGGCATGGAAATTGGAGTCACCTACAAAAACTCAAAGAGTACACTTTTGGTGATATCTATAACATCCTAAAATACTAACACTAATGACGTATTCAATTTACACATCAGTAATTAGAAATTTGGTACATTACTTATGAATATCCAAAATATGTCAAATAACAGTTTAATAATATACAAAAATATGAGCCTTTAGCAGAAACATATTACACACATAATATAAAATAAATTATTACACAAGGAATAAATCGCTAAACATAATAAACTTATATCGACTTATTATACAAAATCTGATCCAAATAACTAAATATTTATTCATCACTAAGCTCTGTCCTGCTTCATCTTGCTTGTCACTGTAGATTCCTCCTAAAATTATCATGGAAATATTGATGTAGGAGGTGAGAATTATGAAATTCTTGATAGTTTAATTAAAAACGTGTCATTACAATAATTCCAGCTATTTCGAGAAAAATCCATTTATTTTAAAAACATTTATTATTAATCTAGGAAGGTGGCAAAATGCCAAAACGAGTGTTTCCTCTTCCTGAAATAGATAGTCCATTTTATTATTATGAAAATCATTCATAATCTTGAAAATCACATCATAAATCGTATCTTAAATTCTTATATCATCTTGTCATAAATTATATTATGCAATCTCACATTTTTATATATTCAAAATATCATCAATACTAAAATTATAACATGAAATCTTATTTTGTATAACTTATCAAATCATAAATCAATTTATGATATATCAAATCATCAACACTCAATTCTCATATTAAAATCAAAGATATGAGCTTATAATATTATTCATTCACTTGGTAGTAGCTTGCTTTCGGGTTGGTGCCCTTCAACCCATTTATGACGATCAATTTGTCACACAGGACTACTCCGGGTAACTAGGCCCTATCAATCTCAGTCTAATAAAGAGAATGCACAGAAATTCTCAATCTAGATATAAGAATAGATGACAACTACTAGAATAGAGAGAACACACAGAAATTCTCATACTAGTAGTCGTTTAGGATAGGGAAAACACACATAAATCTTCACACTATCCTAGATTTAGAATCACCCCAAGTAGTAAAGTCTTCCTCAACCACTTGATGACTAGGAAAACTTAGGTAAAGAGGGAGGTCTTCCTCAACCTCAATTACCATAGTATAGAGAGATTCTCAATTTCGCTCTTACCCTTTTTCCAAGACTTACCACAAGTCTAAGGTATATCCAAAATTCACTTAGTCCAGTTCCACAAAGGGATACCCAAAAAAAAATTCAAATCATATTCATCAAATCTCTTTGTATAATGAATCATCAAATATGCAACATAATGCATAATCCAATCAATTTCAAATTATCATACAATGCATTGATATTTAATCATTAAACCTCAAATCATTGTACAATGCATTGATATCTTATCAAAATCAAATTCATCATTCAATCTTAAATCATGTTTATGCATTTTCTCAAGTCAAATCTCATGTTATGCATAAACATTTCTCAATCAAATTCATAATCATCTCAAAATTCTTAGTAATCAAGAAATACTTGAATCTCAATCTCATATTTAAAATCACAAAATTTCTAGTTCAATTTGGGCAGCATTTTGCCTCAAAAATCAACCCCCAATTAAGCATCAAACTCAACTCAAATACATTTAAAACTCAAGCATAACAAGGTAGCCATTGACCTATGCTTTTTATCACAATTTGGTTCATATTTCAAACAATAAAACATAACAATTTTACACCTAAAAACAGGGCACAACCGTGGCTCATCCATAAGAAATCAAGCAAGAAAATTCAATAGGCTTCAAACTCATTTTTCAACCAATATTTCCTCAAGAATCAAGAACCAATCATGGGGTTTTCAACTCAATCACAACACAAGCACATAAATCCATCGATCTCAAGTTAAAAATCTCAACTTCTCAAGCAAATTTCAGTTCTATAAATGTCACGAAAATGAGAGGAAAATCATGAGAAAAATCTCCCTACCATTGTCACAATTTTCTTACTTCTTTTTCCCCTTTCATGTTTCTGCCCTTTCCTCCTTCTTTCTTCCTTTGCTTTTCTTTTCTCGCTCAGCAAGAGCGAGCCAGCAAGAGCGAACAACTGAGCGAGAGAGAGGATAGCGGATAGAACAACAACGAATGGACAAGAGCACATGAGAGAGAGCAGACCACGACGTGAGAACGAACACCGCGAGATAACGAACGAGAGGGAGAGAGAGAACTGCGTGAGAAAAAAGATGAATGAGTGAGAAATAAGGGAGGAATGAGAGTGAACTAGCGGGAGTGAGAGGACAAATGAGAGTGGGTGAGATCTATGGGGAGTGAGTGAGAAATCAAAAAACTTAAAGAGAGAAAAAAAAAAGAATTAGCAAAGATATTTTAGGAAAGAATTAATAAAATATTTCATTGAAAGCACTTTATCTTTTAAAGACATTTTAATCCTCCATACTAAATTCTTAAACTCTCTCTAGAATCATAAAAGATTTTAAGACTCATTTTTAATCCTAAATATCATCCTTTGACACATAATTATAAACATATTTATTAATAGCTAAGCATCAGTATTCATCCCTAAAATAATTTAAATATTAAGAAATTGACTAGGAAATTCTCAAACGTATAATTTAATCTTTTTCCACTATCAAATTAATCTTCATCTTCTATTTTACATCTGTTCTTAATCTTATAATTTTCTAAGCTATTTATTGTGTTTAATATTATAGTTCTATGCTCAATTCGCTCCAAACAATTACCCAAAATTCTTAAGTAAACTGTACCAGATTTATTGAGTTACTATACACCAATTTGTGTCAACAGGTTGGGTAGAATGTTACAATATCAATCTGTTATCCTTATTTATACTTTAAATTGAACATCATGTAATATTTCAAAGTGTCTTTACATATGCTAACATGCTAGATAAGTACAAACCTTATTTGGAATGACATGTTTTAGGGTAATATCATTGTTCTTGAGCTTGTGACCGATTCTCTTTGTTCAAATATGGAAATTCACAGAAGTAGTTCTGATCCTTTTTCCTTGATGCTTAATTGTCTTATATACTTACTTGGAGATTGGAAAGTTAAAAGTTATATGTCTTCTTGTTTGAAATTACTTGATATGTTCATATCTTGAAAACAAGAAGTAAATGATTCATCTTGTGCCTTGAACTTGTCTTTTGTTTGTCCTTTTATACGTTGAAAGTGCACAGATCGAATAAGTAATATAGTTAAAGAGTAGGATATCGCTCCCACGAGGATAATGGAACCCCTAATGCTAAATATCAACCAATAGCTTAAGTTTTTCTATTCAAGAACATAAAAATAGGAAAAAGTGCGTTTAAACTAATCTAAAGACTGAAAAGCAATAAATGGAAATAAAAGATAATGAATAGAGTTTAGGGAATCATTCTTCATCTCCTACTTCACTTGATAATATGTAACCCTTTTAAGCAACATGAATGAATTAGTTAAGTTAGCTTGAGAATCTACTTTAGTTAAAAGCTTATGTCTAGGTCAATCAACCATGTTTCATTTGCCTAAATCATTATGTTTCCATGAGAACTAGAGCAAACTCCACTCATTGAGGTCTATTTTCAAACACCTGTTATGCATGGCTAAGAGGTATACTTCTATCCCATTAGCAAATTAACTCACCCCACCATTAGAATGAAATTGAACATGCATCAACCATACATATGATCTCAAATCCAAATTCTTATGTCTAGGTTCATTAGATTTCAACAAATCACTTAAATGTTGGCCAAACCATCAAGAGTATTAAGATCCATATGATTCAACAAAACTAAACATTAATATAAACTCAAAAAATCATTAATATCCATATAAGGATCTAAAGTAATCCTTAAATACAGCTTAGCTAATCATTGAACACAAAAATATATAACAAAACTTATGTTCAAGATACAAGCAAAAGAGAAAGATGAAAAGAAATGGTAGAAGCTCAATAGATGTGATCTCTGATGCTTGAATCATCCTCCATGAATAAGATAGCCTCCAACCTTGGCTTCCCTAGCTTCCTCTTTGCCAAAACGTGAAAACCTAGTAGCTGTTGCTCTAAACAGAAAAGCTCTTCTGCAAAAGACTAATAAAATAGTATTTATAGGCTCAGAATTCTGCTTCACGCCACAACGTGATGCACCTTTGCACTGTGAAGCGCGTGTAAATTTGGTCACCATGCCACGACATTAACTCCTTTACGCCACAACATTCTAGCCTCAGGTTTTAGTATACAGAAGGTTAAATGCACTATGCCGCAACATGATCTTGCTTGCACCGCGACGTGAGTTGCTGAACATTACACTTGGCTTTCTCTTGGGCTTTTTCATCCAATGTGTAACACCCTAATATAATTACTTCAATATATTAACATATATTAAAATAATTAATATTAGCTATGTTACTTATAAACTATTTGTATACTATCCTATATTATTTAAACCAATAAATATGGAGAGCCACAATAAACGCAAGTTATACATATTTACATCAAAAGCCTTAAAGGTAAGTGTAACATATATACAACCAAAAATCAACTCAGGATAACATATATTACAAGAGTTGATATCAAAAGATTTAAAACATAACATCAATTCTATCTATTCATGAATCTTTTTCATCTTTTTCTTTTCAACTCTGGATAACATGTTTTAGGGTAATATCATTGTTCTTGAGCTTGTGGTCGATTCTCTTTGTTCAAATATGGAAATTCACATAAGTTGTTCTGATCCTTTCTCTTTGATACTTAATTGTCTTATATACTTACTTGAAGATTGGAAAGTTAAAAGTTATTTGTCTTCTTGTTTGAAATTGCTTGATATGTTCATATCTTGAAAACAAGAAGTAAATGATTCATCTTGTGCCTTGAACTTGTCTTTTGTTTGTCCTTTTATAGGTCGAAAGTGCACAGATCGAATAAGTAATATAGTTAAAGAGTAGGATATCGCTCCCACGAGGATAATGGAACTTCTAATGCTAAATATCAACCAATAGCTTAAGTATTTCTATTCAAGAACATAAAAATAAGAAAAAGTGTATTTAAACTAATTTAAAGACTGAAAAGCAATAAATAGAAATTAAAGATAATAAATAGAGTTTAGGGAATCATTCTTCACCTCCTACTTCACTTGATAATATGCAACCCTTTTAAGCAACATGAATGAATTAGTTAAGTTAGCTTGAGAATCTACTTTAGTTAAAAGCTTATGTCTAGGTTAATCAACCATGCTTCATTTGCCTAAATCATTATATTTTCATGAGAACTAGAGCAAACTCCACTCATTGAGGTCTATTCTCAAACACCTCTTATGCGTGGCTATGAGGTATACTTCTATCCCATTAGCAAATTAACTCACCCCACCATTAGAATGAAATTGAACATGCATCAACCATACATATGATCTCAAATCCAAATTCCTATGTCTAGGTTCATTAGATTCAACAAATCACTTAAATGTTGGCCAAACCATCAAGAGTATTAAGATCCATATGATTCAACAAAACTAAATATTAATATAAACTCAAAAAATCATTAATATCCATATAAGGATCCAAAGTAATCCTTAAATACAGCTTAGCTAATCATTGAACACGAAAATATATAACAAAACTCAAGTTCAAGATACAAGCAAAAGAGAAAGATGAAAAGAAAGGGAAGAAGCTCAATAGATGTGATCTCTGATGCTTGAATCATCGTCCATGAATAAGATAGCCTCCAACCTTGGCTTCCCTAGCTTCCTCTTTGCCCAAAACGTGAAAACCTAGTAGCTGTTGCTTTAAACGGAAAAGCTCTTCTGTAAAAAACTAATAAAATAGTATTTATAGGCTCAGAATTCTGCTTCACGCCGTGGCATGACGCACCTTTGCACCGCGAAGCGCATGTAAATTTGGTCACCATGCCACGACATTAACTCCTTTACGCCACAACATTCTAGCCTCAGGTTTTAGTATGCAGAAGGTTAAATGCACCTTGCCACAACATGATCTTGCTTGCGCCGCGCCGTGAGTTGCTGAACTTCACACTTGGCTTTCTCTTGGGCTTTCTCATCTAATGTGTAACACCCTAATATAATTACTTCAATATATTAACATATATGAAAATAATCAATATTAGCTATGTTACTTATTAACTATTTGGTATACTATCCTATATTATTTAAACCAATAAATATGGAGAGCCACAATAAACGCAAGTTATACATATTTACATCAAAAGCCTTAAAGGTAAGTGTAACATATATACAACCAAAAATCAACTCAGGATAACATATATTACAAGAGTTGATATCAAAAGATTTAAAACATAACATCAATTCTATCTATTCTTGAATCTTTTTCATCTTTTTCGTTTTGTTCTTCTTGGTATCCTTTGAAGTATCTTGACCTACTAACCATGAAATACAAAATGGGTGAGAATATAAAATTCTCAGTAATAGAATAATCTTGCATGACACTAATATAAATATAGACAAAACATCAATATAAAGATATATTCATAACTTTCTACTAATATTAAACAAATGGTCATTCAAGTGTAAAACATCAACCATAGTAAGTAAATGCTCATCTTTTAACTAATCCTTAACTTAAGTAAATGCTCATCAACCACAGTAACTTAACCTAGCCTCAGATAACTAATCTTTTCATGAAACATTCCAGTATCACCACTTTACTAGGCTTACCTAGCACTATCCACTTACTTAGATGCTAGTCCTTTCATGAAATACTCCGATGTCACCATCTTACTAGGTTTACCCGAAAATGTCTATTACTTGGACAACTAATCTTTTCATGAAACACTCTTGTGTCACCACTTTACTAGGCTTACCCAGCAATGTTCACTACTTAGATAACTAATCCTTTTATGAAACACTCTGGTGTCACCATTTTATTAGGCTTACTCAGCAATGTTCACTACTTGTATAACTAATCACAATACTAGTGGTTTTATAAGCCACACTAATGTGATAAAGGTTCTAAGTAACTCTTTTAAACAAGACTTATTCTTGTAAAACTTGAAGACTTCACTTGCTTCCATAAAATAGATGGGTTATTTCCTTTATGAAATATCTATAAAAGTGTTATAATATACTTAGGAAAACACATATAAATGATCCCAACTAATAAAGAACTTCAAAATACTAAGAATATAATTCTTGGAAAATTTTGTTACTCACGCTTAGGCATGACTTTCCCATGTCTAGGCATGGACAAAAACCCTGCCTCACGCCTAGGCGTGACTTTACCATGCCTAAGCGTAGAACTCTCTGTCTGATTCTGGACGAAAACTGAGTACTCCACGCCTAGGCGTGACAATTCTACAGAAATCGAGCCGTAGTTTTAATGGTTTCAAACTAACTTCAATCTTCCAAGTCTTGGATTCTAAACATTTTCTAGCCTTAATCATGATCTCTAATCATGTTAAAGCCATTAAACACAACTTACAACTCATTAAACCTAGGATATGAACAAAATAGAATCATTCAAAACCTAGTTCTTAACTTTGAACTCAATCCCTAAGGAACTATTTCTAATCTCAAAATCAACCACCAAGCATAGGTTAGGCTAGAATTAAACCAAACTTAGTCATTGGAAATAGATATTAACCAAAGAACTATCTTTATCTCAACTTTTCCTTTTTCCCCAAATCCATTCACCCATCCATATATACTACTAAGAATGGAGAAGAAGACTAGGTTTAAGGAAAAACACCCCTACCTCTTACTTGATTGATGATGATGAAGCCTTGCTTCTCTTCTTTGGCTTCCTCCCTTTGCTCTTTTTCTTCCTTTCTCCTTCGTTTTTCCTTTTCTCCCTTTTTCTGATTTCTTTCTTCTGTTTCCAGCACGAAACGTGTGAGGAAGAGAAAATACAAGCCAAATAATAAGGTTAAAGGTCTCTTAATATACACTGACAAATCTATATCTGCTATGAACACTTATATTTTACTAATTCAAGTTTTTCAACTTGCAACAACTTCGAAATAAATACTGAGATTCAACAAAATTATTGTTTCACTATTTTCTCAAATTTTCATATCTGTTGGGAGTCAATCCGACATTAAAACAGATAACTAGTATGCTTAAAAATGTCAAACTGACTCCAATTGCTCTCAAATTTTAACTGCATCCTTGTTACCTTATTTGTGACTCAGAAACTCTCTAGGTTTATTTCCCTCAAAATAGTCATTTATGCTACTATTTGAGTCATTTTAAGCTACTTTTTACATTTCAGACTGCAACAAAGTGTCTAAATGAACTTAGTTTGTCACAAAACTTAACTGACATGTTATTCAAATATAATAGTACCTTTGTGACCATATACAAGCCTAACATGTTTCTTGGGATGTTACACAATGTTGGTCCAAAACTTCCACCAATCTGCTTGTTTGCTACTACTCCTGCAATAGACAAATCACCAAGTTAATAAAAATTACAAATCCACTTAATTAATTAAAAAATATGCACAATTTGTTTACAATCATATAGGAAGATATCAATATTGAATTTGAAAAATATAAGCAAAAAATCTTCCATATATTCATAATAACAATGACCAAGCTATCAATAAAGCGCAAATATATGACACAAATAACTACATTTTATGAAGATATTGTAACAACCCTAAATTTGATAACTATAGTACAATCGTCATCATACCACAGTCACCGAAATTCAAGCTTGCTGCAGACAATAATGCATTTCTAAAAATGTTAACAAGGTACATGTATAGAAAATACGAGCCACGATATGAAATATACTTACATTTACTCGCATCCAAAATACAATGTCAGCTTAATATAAAGTTACATTTCCACAATCCATGCATAGAAGTAACATACAACATAATTAAACATGAGTTTTTCATAGCATAACTACCATATAAAAGATCATCCTCCCCCGAAGTCAAACACTTGGAGAGGAGAGTCCTGCACTTGATCCTCCTCTGGATCCCCAACAGATGATCTTTCCCCTTGCAACACGTCATGATGAATGGGAGCCTGAACATGCGTTATGACCAAAACCTCTCTAGGGAAGAGGTGGCGGTTATCCCACATCTCCCCAATGGGTATAGGGAACTTCACATGCATAAAAGTATGAGAGATGCTCATACCAGCTCCAAGATCATTACCCCACTGAATTAGGGTCACATTCCCTATATAAGTAAAATGCTCCGCGTCACGATCAGAATGCTAGGCTTCCAAGCCTCCATGGAACTATATCCATATGCGACTAAAGAAAGCTTGTTCAGATGCCATCGCAAGGAAACAAAAGTTGATCCTCTAAACTAAGCGAATTTAACTCGCATTCTTCACAGTCTTTATCCAATATAGCATAAGACAAAGTAATATAACAAAGAGGTGAGACATCCTACTTACATTACAAATTATGGTAGTAAAGAAAACATAACAGCACAGGACGCCCACATAGCAGAGTAACAATATTAAATAGCAGTAATCTCATACGATAAAAGAAACAGTATAGAGTCTCAAATAATAAACAATAAAACAGTTCAAATAATCATAACATCATTTAAAGCCATAGTTTAATCATCATATAAATGAGTGCCAAATGATATGATATAAATGAGTACCAAATGATATGCTGACCCACTATACTGACTCACAATGCCGACTCACAATGCATGTGCACTTAGTACTAAGAATTTCTACTCCATGAAGATACATCAATATCAAAGATGAACATTTTAGAATATTTGTCTCCCTCAATGACTGTCTACACCGAACCATGAAGTGAATAGTGCTTGTCAGCTCCTCGTCAGTATGTTACAATCGGTTTTTCGGCCAGGGGTATATAAGGTGATAACATCATCACTAGAGGGATAACCACGCCCTGACACACCCAGAGATCCATCAGGGATCACACTATCCAATTCTCATTCATTCACCTCGAAAAGAATAGTGATTTGTCAAGCCTGTAATGCATGTAATCGGTTTACACCATGCCTTACGCTTCCCCATAGATCCTTCCATTGGATCACACCATTCAATTCTTATTCATTCACCACGAAAGGAATAGTGATTTGTTAGGCCCGTAATGCATGCAATCGATTTACACCGTGCCTTACATTACCCCATAGATCCTTCTATTGGATCACACTATTCAATTCATAGGCTCATACAACCTTTTAACAGTCATCGACTGAGCAATTATCCAATGCATGTTGACTCTATGCATAATCATGTATATTCAACAATAACGATATACTTTCCATAACACGCCACAATTTGGCCAAGTTAGATATCAACATGCTCATGTATATTTCACAGTAATACTTTTCCACAATATGCCACAATTTGGCTAAGTTAAGCATCGATAGAATTTTAGTCCCAAACATGGACCCACAATAGCATAATATTAATCCTCAAATTCTCAAGAATAATACCTTGTTATTAAAATTTAACCCAAGGTTACATTCTCATCTTAAGACTCTTAATTAGCCAAGTTCTTTACTTTAATCAAGTAAGCTTATTTAGGAAATTATTCCAAGGTTTACTAAACATCACACACTCTTGTTCTTTCCTTAAGTCCTAACTCACCCTAGGTCATCAAGTGACTTTCTTTCTTTCATTCTTTCCATATTATCAACTCCTAAGAAATCTAAAATTTCCAATCATCTAAGTCTCCAATTTAATACTACATTTTGTGGCATTTTGCCTTAAGAGACCATGGGCCTCATTATAATAAAAGTCCAACCCTTTTTCTTTCACCACACTATTGATCACTTATCACTTAATTACCCAAGTCCCAAGGTTGCACAAAATCACAACTTAGACCAATAATTCCCTAGAGGCCGTGAGCCTCCCAAGGTGAGAAGTCCCAAAAATTTTCTCTAACAATCATCAATTCCTTAACACCTAATCACCTAAGTTCCAATGTCTCCAAAATCACACTTGATTCCCCAAAATTTTCCCTAAGGCCATGACCCTCAGAAATGATAGGAAAACCCTACATTTTTCCATACATTAATTCAAACAATCCAATATACCAAAGCCATGAAAACATGCAAAGATGACCAATAACTCATACAAGTCCAAATAAATACACAATCATAAAAAACAACACAACAAAGAGAGCAATCCATACATGGATTCCTCATTAACAACACCAAAAACGTTTCCTCACTACCAAGATAGGTTGAAGAGGATTATCTCCCTCTTATCTATTGAAGACAACTCAAGAAAGCAAGCTTCTTGGTTCTTTCCTTGAAATTTCGTCCAAATCTTCAAGAAACCCTAGAATGAGCAAACTTTCATAATCACAAACCAAAGCTTGGAAAGAGGAGTCATTGGTCACAAAGGTGACCAAGGAATATGAAAAAGAGAAAGGAAAATAGAAAAAGTCATGAACTTTACCTTGAAGCTTCAAAGCTTAGAGCTTTAATAATGGATGATGAAAATGGAAGATTTAGGAGGTGACCACTAAAGAGAAGAATCTTAGAATAATGGAAGGAAGCTAGAAATGTGATTGATTGAAATTTTTGTGATGGTGAAGGTGTGAAGAGAGGGTGAGGCCGTGAGGTAGAGGAAGAAGAAGAGGAGAAAATGAGAGGAAATGGAAAGTGGAGAGAGAAAGTAATAAGAAAGTGTTTTGAAATGAAAGTGAAGTGTGATTGGTGAAATGGAAAAAGTGATATTTGTCACATTTTCCTCCACTTTGCCGTGGAGCTACAAGGAGGGGGGGAGAGAATTGGCTTCTCCTACAAGGCATGAGGAAATTTCTTGGAAGTTTCCTTAAGAAGCTTTTTGATTAAATTAATCATTCTTTTGAAATAAAGGAGATTGGATGTGACGTAAAGTGAATTTCCTTTAGATAAGGTGATAGGATTTCTACTACAAGCTGTTACCCAATGGACAATTATTATAGATAGCAAAGCCAGTATTAATTGTTCAACAGATAATAAAATGTACAACACTTTTTATTTTTTTCTGATAAAAATATTGAAAAACATAAAACCTCGTAAATCGTGTCTAGCCTCGGTTTAGTAAGATCCCTTGTCGACGTTTCCACAGCTCAAGATTCTCGAAGAAAATATCTCACTTCCCCGACTCTGCTCAGCGCGCATGCAAAACGAAGAATAATATTAAAATATTCCACGTTTCCAAAAAAATCTAGAAAAATTCACAAAAATCACAAATATTATAAAACGACTATTTATCACAAAATTATTAATTTTCGGGGTGTTACAAATATCATTTTTGAACTTCAATGTAAGAAACTTGAATTATGTGTGCATACTAGAATTTCTTACTTGACATAACATGCCTAATGTAACAGCCTAAACCGGCACCCTAGTATATCCAACATATACCTAGATAAGCAGTATCAGTCATTCTACTTCTAACTATTCATCAACTAATCCATAACATTTAAATAAATAATTATGAAGAGCTAAATCTAAAAGTTATACATATTTACAACTTTCTACATCCTCAAAGCAAATATAATAATTACATAAACTTTGAACTGAATATATTAAAACTAAACTAATTTATTTCTTCTTTTATCTTCATCTTCTTACCCTCTTGTGGGGCCTTGACCTGCTAACCATGAAACATAAAAAGGCGAGAACACAAAATTATCAATAATATAACAATATTTCATGGCACTAATATAAATATACACAAAGGTATAATTATAAAACTATAACTCATAACTTACTACAAATATTAAACAAATGGTTATTCAAATGTAAAATATTAATCTCACTAAGCAAAATGCTTATCTTTTATTTCACCCTTAGCCTAGCATAGGATATGCTCATCCACCGCCTGGCTTAAAACGTAAGTAGTCCACCGCCTAACATAGGATATGCTCGTCCATCGCCTAGCTTAGGACATAACTGGTCCACCACCTAGCATAGGATATGCTCATCCACCGCTTGGCTTTGGACGTAACTAGTCAAAACTCCACTTTTAGCAAAAGGTTTTACTCACTCCTTTGCATGGTCAAGGGGCTTGCCTCACTCCCTCAGTTAGAAATTGTGATAAACTATGGTTCAACCTTATTGCATAAGGGTTCCATCTCTTTTGGATCAACTCATATGGGAGCCACTTACTAGGTTTAACCTATAGGAGAGCCAACCACTAGGTTCAACCCATAGGGGAGCCACTTAATAAGTTCAACCCATAGGGGACCCACTTACTAGGTTCAACCCATAGGGGACCCACTTACTAGGTTCAACCTATAGGGGAGCCAACCACTAAGTTCAACTTATAGGGGAGTCACTTACTAGGTTTAACCCATATGGTAGCCGCTTACTAGGTTCAACCCATATGAGAGCCACTCACTAGATTCAACTTTGATAAACAAAGGAACTACTCTTGCTAAACACTCCACTCAATCCCAACTTAATGAGAAAATAGAGTATTTTACTAAAGAACTTGCATATTTAACTCAACTTTAACTATTAAAGGAGTTACTAGTATTTCTAGGACTCACACCATCCCAAAACACCTCAAAATCTTGCCTAAAAAGATTGATTTCCAAGAATGCATCAAATGTGCATCATAACTTCTAAAATTCTAAAATTTTATGAGCAAATAGATTTCTCTCATATCTTTCAAATGCCACAAATCTCACTTCATTTGGCTAAGTATATCTAAAGTTATGCGACATTTTGTAAGTGCCAAAATAAGGCATTCACTGATTTACCTGATTTTGTCCTGACTTTAAATTGAAACAGAGAATAAACTAAAATTAGTAAAATTTTGAAATTTTACAAGCAAGAAGCCTTACATCTTAGCTTTAAAATGTCATTGGTCTTATATCAATACGACATCAGAGTAAGAAATTATATAATCTGGTTTACTGGCTGTGAGAATGCATTTACTGTAGAATATATCTCAGATTCAAACAGAAACTGGTACTGATTAGCTTGCTTAAAATTCTAAAATTTTTGAACATGAAGCCTTATGTCTTAGCTTTCAAATGCCACTAGAATCAGGTCAATACGATGTCTGTAGCTCAAGTTATGTAACAAACATCACTGACTGTCACTGGATTCTACAGAATCCGATGGAACAATTCTCACTTCCAATCATTCAAGATCAGTTTCTATGTGATTTATAACACTAATCAAGGCCTCTAAACTTGTTGTAACTCTTTTACAACCTATTGATTCACTTAGACATGGATTTAGGTTCCAAATCACGCTAACCTGAACCATTTACCAATTCTTCATCTATGAACCAACATGGTTTGAGTTGAGCCACAAATAGCCATCTAACACTCATTAAGTTAAAACTAACCTAACTTAATCCTTAGTATCAAGAATCAAGCTAAGAACTAGGATTTGACTCTCCAAATCTATTTTTCCATTCAAAAACCCTAACCATATTCAAAAGAACAAAGAGGGAAAAACAATAGAAATACCCTACCTCTTGTAGACACTTGTTCCTTGAAGTCTTGCTCTTGATCTTGCTTTCCTCTTCCTCTTCTTTCTTCCCCCTTTCTCTTTTCTCTCAGTTCTCTTTCTTTTTTCTATTTTTCTACTCATCCCTTCATAAGAAAGAAGAGAAAATGAGATATAGAGACAAGGAAATACTTGTCATTTTGATATTTGGCAATAACTTCTTGATATGTTAAGAACACTTAGATCTTTCCAAATCAAGTTTTCTAACGTCCAACAGATTTAAAATAAATCTTAAGATTCATTAAAAATCATGTTTAATCACTTTTCTATTTTTTTATATCTGTTGGAGGCCAATCTAGCATTAAAAGCACAACTAATATGCTTAAAAATACCAAACTAACTTCGATTGTTCTCAAATTTTAACTACACTTTATTTAACTCATTTGTGACCTAGAAACAAGTTATCCAAACTTGTTTCCCTCATCTAAGCAATTTATGCTACTATTTGAGTCATTTTAAGCTACTTTTTAATTTTTATGTTGAAGCAAAGTGTCTAAACTGACTCAGTTTGTCACAAAACTGAACTGGCATGTCAAGAAAGTACCAGGTTGCTTCTGTAACCATTTGCAAGTGTAACATCCTACAAATTTCGTATCTCTTAACCAGTAATTTTGACAGTTAACAGAATTTTACTATTTAGTAATTTCTAAGCACTGTAAAATTATTTTAATTATTTCGTCAGCGTATTTGATCATTTTGAGTGATTTACTCCGTGTCAAGAAAATAATAATTTTCGGGCCGGAAAAATTTTACGTAATTTAATTATTACTGAAAAGTCTTAATTATTTTACATAATCTGATTTGATATTTGTGTGTTTTCTAATATTTGTGATTTTTGTGGATGATTATGAAATATTTTTACTGTATGTGGGCCCAGGTGGCCATACGTGGGCCTAGGTGGGTCCCGCAAAGTGAAAATTTTTCTGCGCATAGAAAAATTTGTACTGTTTAGACGGAGACAGGGGATCTTACTAAACTTGAATCCAGAAACAGTTTTAGAAAATTTCTTGTACTGTATTTAATTTATTGGATGATAAAAAATACAGTAAATATAATTTTGTGAGCTTTTAGCATATAAAAATAAATATTATACTGCTTAAGTCAACATTAGTGGTTTGGATATCCACTATTAATTTAATCAATGGTGGAGATTTAATCTAAACAAGCTTAATAAGGAAGGCTTTGATATTAACCGTCGATTTAATCAACGGTGTAGAATTGGTCATATAAAGTGGCTATGATCATTTTTAACCATTGGATATGGATTTAATCAATGGTAGAGATTTGGTCTCAAAAAGTAACAGGGACCATTTATGACCATTGGATGTAAATTTAATCAATGGTGGAGATTTGGTCTTAAAAAGTAGCAAAGACTAATTTTGACCCTTGGATTAAAAGTAAGAAGGAGTAATCTTGACCCTTCATTTTGGAGATGCATCTAATGGCTTAGATTTCAAGAAGGAAAAATCTAATGGCCTAGATTAAGTCTTCTAAATCAAAAGTCTATCTAAATCCTAACCATTGAATTAATCAATGGCTAGAAATACTCTAGATGGTGGCTAATAATGATGACAACATTATTGCATGCATAAAGCAAGGGGGGACAGTTTTGTGCTTCATTTTGGAGCTAAAGAAAAATTTTATGTCATTATTAGATGTCTTGGTCAATTATACATAATTATTGATCATTTTCCTAAAGCAAAAATATTCTCTTCTTTCTCTCCAAGTATAGCTACGGCCATGTACTCCAAAGGGGGCCAAAATCATTTTATATATTTGCTATATCACTTCATCACCTTTTCTCTCAAATGTAGTACCAATTATTTTCTCAAATAATTCACTCTTTTCTCTCTTCACTATACGGCCATGCATTTTTTTTATGGCCAAAATTATACACTTAATTCTTCTTTTTTCAATTATATCAAATATCAATGAAATAGTCAATTATGGTGGCTCTCCATTTTGTTTTCTATGGCCATTCATTTGAAGGAGACAAGATTCATGCAATTAATTCATTTGGCTAGTGTCTTTATGCCTACAAGAAGCTATACAAAGTTAGTCAATGTTTGGTGGTTATTCTTTTCAATTCATACGGCTATGCTTGCTTGGTAAAAGAGAAACATGTTATCTTTAATTCATTTCTATCTCTTTTGTTTCAAAGTGGCTCATGGTCAAGTAGTCTTGGGGGGGGCCTAAATATTAACTTCTCATTGATAATTTCTATCACCTTTCTATCAATTAATCAAACAAAGTCTCTCTCACCTTTTTCTCAAAACAAGTGCACGGCCAAGAAGGCCTTAGGAAGCCAAAATTATGATTTTAGTTTACTTGAACATCTTTTCTATTTCAAGAACCAAAGAACCATATCAAATTTCTCTCCACTTTCTCTCCACTTTCTCTCCATCTCATCTTCATGGAGGTTTCAGCCAAGGCCCCTAAAAATGCCTTCCATCACTCAATAATTTTAACCAACTTTATTTCTTGAATCCTTACCTTATTCTAAGCAACTTTCATGTTGGAGACTTTCTCTAAATCATTCATCTTCATGGACTTTCTTCAAGATCAAAGTTATGGGGTATTTATGGTGAAGTGTAAGGAAACTTCATTTCTTCTCTCTTTTTCATGATGTAAACCATGTTTGATCCATGGTTCCTCTTAATCAAGCTTAGTATATTAATTTCTATGTATTTTGTTTTGTATTTGAGAAGCCCTTGGTGGTGAAGGACTTGGAAAGAGAAGCAAAACAAGGAGCTTTTGAGGATCTTCAAGAGGTAAGAGGGAGATCCTTCTCACCAACCAAGTATAGTGGTGAGAGATGGTCTTATATTTGATGGATGGTGAATCCATGTGAGGATTCATATCCATGGTCATGTAATTTATTTGTGGGTGTTTATGTGCTTTGATTATTTACTTATATTTGATATGATTTGCATGATTTTATGGCCTTGATAGTATGCTTAAAATATGTATGATGAGTATATGGCATGCTTGTAGTATTTATAATGAAATATATATGTGTATGCCATGATGTGAATATGAAAAGAAAATCAATTTTTGGCTCTAATGGCCAAGGGAGAGTGGTCACGGTTTTGACACTCATGATTTGGGTTTATGTTGAAAATTTTCAAGAACAAGGGAAATTAATTTTTGGGTCCCTAGAACTTAGTGAATTTCGGCCAAGACACCTCAAAATATGTGTTCACAAATTAATATTTTCATGAAAGATGAAAATGGATGATTTGAAGAGTATGAAAAATAAACAAAGGGTTTGTTTTTCAAGAGAACAAGAACACGATTTTTGAGGAATTTTTATTGATTTATTTTGTGTACAAAGATCCTAAGTATTTTTCTAAACATGAGTTTTAAATGAAACGGGCAATGTTGATTTTAAGGATTTGCAAAGAAAGTGAAAAAGGATTTGTAAAGAACGTGAAAATGAATTTGCAAAGAAAGTAAAAAATGAAAATGAACAAATGACTTGATTTCAAAGACCAAGTGTTCACGGTTTTTGTAAAGGATTTTTAATGGTTTTGTTTGTGTAAAACCATATCAATTTAGAAGGAAAAATATTTGATGGTTTCAATAGTCATGTCCACATTTTTTAAGGCTTGTAATGCCTTGATTTTTATGGAACAAAGTGATATTTTACAAAACAAAGTGTTTTGTCACACAAAAGATTTGACAGTTTTAAATGAACACGTTCACGGTTTTTGAAGACTTGCGGATACCGTGATTTTATAACAAAATAATTTTTTGCACAAGAATTTGAAAAGGGAATTAGAGCGTGTTATCACTTGAGAGAATAGAAATTTTCATAATGGAAAACAAAGAGAGGTTGAAAACGTTTGAATTTCAATTTATTTTGAAGAAGATTGATTTTGGAAATGATTTGGGAAAAATGGAGAATATAATGGTATTTTGAAAATTTACTAACGTATAACTGATTTTCGAGTTTTGAAGTACGTTAAGAAATTCTTAAAGTTTAAAACATTGATTTATAACAATGCAAAAGTGATTTTTGTGGGTTATATTTGAAAAAGAATTTATTGAGTAAAGAACTGTGGAAAAAGATTTTCTTGAGTAAGAAAATATATCAAATAAAGTATAAAGTTATATTATTTTGAGAAAAGTTGAAGAGGAATTTTTGAAGGTTAAGAAATATTTTCTGTAATGAAATTGTGGTAAAAAATTATTTGCGTAGCTTAAAAACGATTTGAAAAATGTTTAAATATTTCTACACGATTTGGAAAGCGTTTAAATATTTTACGCGACTGAAATATTGTTGAAAAATCACTACGTGATTTGAATAATGAGAGAATATTTTTACGTGATTTCAAAAATGACGGAAAACTACTATGACATTTAGAAAGTGTTTTAAATATTTTGAGAATGATGGAAAATGATTTACGCGACTTAAAAAAATGATTTTTAAGTTACGCGATTTTGAAAACGGTGAAAAATCGTTACGCGATTTGAGAAATGTATATTTGTATGCGATTGAGAAAAACGTTGAAAAATTAAATACGTGATTTAAAAAGTGCAACAGAAGAGTTGCAGCATTTTGAAAACATAACAGAAATGTTACAAAATTTTGTAAACGTAACAGTAGTGTTACAGTATTGTGAAAACGTAATAAAAACGTTTTGGAATTTTAAAAACGTAACAAAAGTGTTACGGTATTGTGAAAATGTAAAAGAAGTGTTATGGTATTGTGAAAATATAATAGAAATGTTTTTGAATTGTGAAAATATAACAGAAATGTTACACGATTGTGAAAATACGGCAAAAGTATTTTATGACTATAAAAACATGATAATATGATGATTACTACCAAAATAGTGTATGAACATTGTGTGAGAAAATGATGAGTTTTGCCTACGATTGGCTTTTGATGCATTTTATATACATTGGAAAGAGATGCCTGTATTTGGTATTTGGGGCACTTTACATATTGGAAAAATATGCGTTGAAGCATATGATTTAAATTGAACAAATAAAATTGAAAAGTATGACCCTTGTGGTTGGACTTGCACTAAGATATTATTAGTGCATTGTATAAAATATATTTTGAAAAATTATGAGTTAAACCTGTGATTGGTATCCTATCTATCATTTGGTATTTGGTGCATGATACATGCATTGGAATAGTTTGATGGACTGGATAAGGCTAATTGCCTAGGAGAAACGTACACCTCTTGAGTGGGTGCGATATGCGTAGTGTAGGTCACTCGTTGACCTTGGGGGCATCGGGGTGCGGATTACCTACAGTGGCCAGTGAGTCGCTCTACTGTAACCGTGGGTTAGACCGACGCGACACACCAATGATCTTGACCGAGACATTATTCTTATTCAAGATCTGATAAAGACTGTTGTGTATATGGTAGATGTGCAAAATCAAAATGAGGATTATAGCACGTGGTCTGAGGCATGTGATACCGACAGATCTTTTTGATCATTTCTTCGATCTGAGTTTAGCTCCATGGAGTAGGAAATCGAGTCTTGTGCACATGCATAATCTGAACATTTATATCTGTGTGATATATTAATTGAGGAATATTGGCTATGATAATTATTTTGAATACTTGGATGATGATGATGATAATGCTGAGGGCATTATCGTAATTATTGTTTATGATAATTAAACTGATAAATGATTGGATGATGATAGTTAATTAATGTTGATGGCATGATCATAATTGTGGTATGATCTATCTGTATGATATGCTGCTTGTGTTATCTCTGTACTGCTATGTTGGTATTGGTGTAGCTGATCTCACCTCTTTGTTTTATGTTTTGGTTGGGTTTATGTTGTGAAATAAATACGTAATAGATAGAACGAGTTTTCTGAGAAGAAACTGATGGTAGATACTCAGAGATTGATGAAAACATTGAAAAGTGGTTGTCTCAAGTTCGAAGATGTGCCGGATAGACATGGAGTAGAGTTCTGATGCATCAAGTTGGATACAAGAGAAGAAACGAGTATGTTAAGATTTAACGTTAGTGTTATACCGTGCTATTAAGTAGAACCTGTCATAGGGTTACTACTGTTAGAAAAAAAAAGAGTCTGTAAGTTTTATATTTCTTGAATAATTGTTAAATATTAAGTGGTATTTGTTATATGAGTTTAAATCAGTTTAAATATATTTTTCAATATTACTTATAAATTTCAGTAAGTTTATGTTTCAGTAAGAAAGAAATTTTAAAACCCATCTTTTATAACTCAAACTTTGTGGGAACTTCTTTTTGATTATGAGTCGAGAGTCAGACATGTAATACCCTAGGGAGGGTGTTACAGTAAGCCTAACATGTTTCTCAAGATGTTACTTTTCTCCCCCCTTTTTAAAATTTAGTCATCAAAATTGCTTTTTTTCTGGCCACAACTCTAGGCAATCTTACTTTATATAGGACTCTAACTTCCAAAAAGGTTTATTCGGTGCCAACTTCACCCTTTACTATCCTTTGGCAAAAGGCACCTAGACACCAATTTTACTATGTTCTTTTTCCTTCTAGGCTACCAAACGTTATCCAAAGATCTTAGTACATCTTAGTAGCCTCTGAATGAATGGTATACTTTCTCTTGTGAGCTTCATCTAGAATCCCTTCCTTTGATCCTTAACTCTCTTGGAACACAAAGTTTGTCTCTAAACTTCGTCATTCCATTTTCAGTTATAACAAAATCCTTTCGGGTTTCTTAGAGGATCTGTTCACTCATGTCCCTTAGAGTTTTATTCTCTTCTTGAGTTTCTAAGATCTAAGTCCTTAGGTTATTTACTATGCTTACTTTACTCACTATGAGACTATGTGGCACCATAAACACCGCTAGACTCAAATTCTTAAAACTCTTGAGAAGTTTACTTTATCTTGGATCATCATTTAGGACACATGTAGGACTTTTCTACCTAGTGCATTAATTGTTGCAGTGGCTTTACCCAGATGATACTATAACTTAAGTTATGATCCTTTCATCACAACCAAGTTTTGCTTAGCTTTCCATCCATCATCTTTGTCTCTTGTTCAGCTTCTTCTGATCAAACAAGTATTGCAAACTCGTATGATCATCAAACACCTCAAACCATCTACTAGCTTAACTCACACCATACTTGTAAAGAGTTCTGCTTCTCTCTTAGGTGGTACTCATTCATCTTTCTAGGAAATACTCCTGGATGTCTTCTTATCATAGATATATTCCCTAAGACTTACTTAACCTCCACATACAAGGAGAAAAGGAAAACGTATCCTTAAATCTCCTCTACTTGGAAGTTGTTCACTTATTTAGCTCTCAAAACATAGAGTCTAAAGAAATAGGCATAGAAGAATCATCAGATATAAACCTCTATGTTTTATCTAATAAATTCAAAATCATGCCTAATCTAACGTCCATGTTAAGAAGAGGTAAACTGATAAGATTCACAAAGGAAATCATACCTTTAACTTTGCACAACAATCCAAACTTACTACGAAAGTTGTGACTAGCTTTCATGTTAGTGTAGACAAGGATAAAACATAGGGAAACTCAACATAGGTAAATATGATCTCTTTATATACTCATATGAAATCAAGGAGTAGGAATACTCTTGAATCACACATTACAACTTAGAGATCATCAATAACTATATCTTTATCTCGTGAAATCGGGAATCTGAGCCACTTCCTTACTACTCAGAGTATAAACTCTTACTTTAACTTGAACTTTAAGGTTAGGTACTGCTCCAAACTTCTGCACACACTTATTTAAAAGTATTATGGTCAACCACAAGTATAATATACTATTTGGCCAACTAAAACTTGATCTACCTCCATGTTATCTCCCACGTCTATCACACTTTGGTCCTTTCACTTATGCTTAAGCTCGCTTACCATTATTATCTTGAGGATAACTAGATCTAGAAGCATACTTTGTAACATCCCGAGAAACACGTTAGGCTTGTATATGGTCTCAGAGGTACTATTATACTTGCTTAACATGCCAGTTCAATTTTGTGACAATGAGTCAGTTTAGGTACTTTGTTACAACACAGAAGTTGAAAAGTAGCTTAAAATGACTCAAAAGTAGCATAAATTGCTAAGTTGAGGGAAACATGTATGGATAACTTATTTCTAAATGAAAAATCAGTTAAACAAGGTACAACTAAAATTTGAGAACAATCAGAATTCGTTTGGCACTTTTAAGCATACTGGTTGTATTTTTAATGCTAGATTGACCCCCAACAGATATGGAAAAATAGAAAAATGGTTAAATATGATTTTTTATGAATCTTAGGATTTATTTCAAATCTATTGGAAGTTAGAAAACTTGATTTGGTGAGATCTAAGTGTTCTTAATAGATCAAGAAGTTACAGCAAAATGTCAAAATAACAAGTTTTCCCTTGTCTCTTATTTCTCTTTTTTCTCTCATTCTCTCGGATGAAAAAAATAGAAAACAGAGGAAGAAGAGCACCAAAAGAAAGGAGAGAAAGGAGAGGAAGAGGAGAAAGAAGAGGAAAGATCAAGAGAAAGGCTTCAAGAATCAAATTGTCTATAAGAGGTAGGGGAGCTTCTTTCTCATTTTTTCCTTTTGTTTCATCTTGTATGGAACTAGGTTGTATGAGAATAGAGAAATAGATTTGAGAAGCAAATTAGCTTGATTCTTGGTTTTAAGAATTGAGTTTGAGTGTTTTCTAGCTTGTAGTGGAGTTTCTATTCATTTTTTCCCTTTTGGTTCATCTTACATGAACATAGGGTTTTATGAGTAGAAAAAGGGATTTGGAGAGTCAAATCCAAGTTCTTAACTTGGTTCTTGATTCCAAGGACTAAGTTAGGATGTTTTTAGCTTAGTAAGTGCTAGATGGCAATTTATGGCTTAAGCCAAACCATTTTTGGTTCATGAGGAACTTGAGAAATGAATTGGAGTTAAGATGATTTTTGAACCTAAATCTATGTCTAAGTGAATCAATAGGTTGTAAAAGAGTTATGACAAGTTTAGAGGCCTAGATTGGTGTTAGAAATCACATAGAAACTGATCTTGAATGATTGGAAGTGAGAATTGTTCCAAAGGAACCATTCTTGGATTCTATAAAATTCTACAGAATCTAATGAGTAGCTAGTGATGTTTGTTGCATAACTTGAGCTACAGACATTGGATTGACCTAATTCTAGTGAAATTTGAAAGCTAAGACATAAGGCTTCATGTGGTAAAAATTTCAAAATTTTATAGAAAGCCAATCATTACCAGTTTCTATTTAAATCGGAGACAGATTCTGCAGAAAATGTATTTTGGAAACCAGTAAACCAGATTGCATAATTTCTTGCTCCTATGTCGTATTGACATGAAATAATGCCATTTTAAAGTTAACATGTAAGGCTTCTTGTCTGTAAAATTTTAGAATTTTCTCACTTTTAGTTTGGCCCCAGTTTCAGTTTAAAGTCAGGACAAAATCGGGTAAATCAAATAATGCCCTGTTTTGGCCTCTGCAAAATGTCGCATAACTTTGGCTGCACTAAGCCAAATGAAACAAAGTTTATGGCATTGGAAAGATATGAGAGAAAGCTTTTTGCTCATAAAATTTTAGAATTTCTTAAGTTATGGTGCACATTTGGTGCAATATTGAAAATCAGCCCTTTTAGGCTAGATTTGAGGTGTTTTGGGTATGGTTTGAGCCCTATGAACACTAGTAACTCTTTTAATAGTTAGAGTTAAGTGCTATAGGACCTAGATGACAAGATTTGAGTGCCATAGGGCCTAGTTGGTAATAGTTGAGTGCCATAGGGCCTAGTTGGCAATAGTTGAGCGTCATAGGACTTCGTTGGCGAGTGTTGAACGCCATAGGACCTAGTTGTCAATAGTTAAGCAACATAGGGCTTAGTTGGCAAGAGTTGAGTGCCATAGGGCATAGATGGCAAGAGTTGAGTGTCATAGGGCCTGGTTTGGCAATAGTTGAGCGTCATAGGACCTAGTTGGCAAGAGTTGGTTCCTTTATTTATAAAGGTTGAACCATAGTTTATCACAATTCCTAACTAAGGGAGTAAGGCAAGGCCCTTGACCTGGCAAATGAGTGATAAAAACACTTTGCTAAAGGTGGAGTTTTGATTAGTTATCCGAATAGTAGACATTGCCGGGCAAGCCCAATAGAGTGGTGACACTGGAGTGTTTTATAAAAGGATTAGTTATTCGAGTAGTAGACATTGTCTGGCAAGCCCAGTAGAGTGGTGACACCGAAGTGTTTCATAAAAAGATTAGTTATTCGAGTTGTGGACATTTCCAGGCAAGCCCAGTAGAGTGGTGACACTGGAGTGTTTCATAAAAGGATTAGTTATCCAAGTAATGGATATTGCTGGATAAGCCCAGTAGAGTGGTGACACCGGGGTGTTTCATAAAAGGATTAGTTATCCAAGGCTAAGCCAAGGATGAGTTATGTCCTATGCTAGGCTATGGACCAGTTATGTCCTATGTTAGGCTATGGATGAGTTATGTCCTATGAAGCACGAATACGTCGATTTTAAGGCATGTTCACATGTCGGACACGTGTCCATGTCAGACACATGAAGACACCCATATGACACATGTGTCCTGTATGTTTGAATGTGTTCGATTAAAGAGATTATTTTTTTTCAGTATGGACACGTCTCGAACATGCTCGGACACGTCTCAGACACACTTGGACATGACTTGGATACGACTAATTAATATTTTTTTTAAAAAAATAGTTTTTATGACTAACATTCAATTAGTAAGCCTGTAACCCACCCAAGTTGAATCACATGACTGACATCACAAGCCACTATTTTCACATACCAGTATTTTAAATTTTATCTTTTCACACACCATTATTAGACTTTTAAGTTTTATTTTTTCACACACCATTATTTTCATCTGCTCTTTCTACCTCTGCTCGTACCAAGCCGTCTACTTCATCGTCACCGAAGCTTGCCTTATACCAATATTCCCTTTAGTTAAATTTTTTTTTATGTTCATGTACTTACATATGGTTAGTTCTATTATGAGAAATTAGTTTATGAGATTTTTTTAGAATATGTCAATAGAAATTATGCTCCATATTTTTTAGGAGAAGCTTATTAGGTAGCAAATTGTAACACCCCTAGACCTAATAATCACTGCACAATCGTCATTACACCACAGTCACTAAATTCAGGCGTGTCACAGTCTCAACAACAATCTTTTCAAAATAGATATTTCATTTATACATAGATAGAAAATATAAGCCCTGAATGAATGCATATTTAGTATCCAACCATTAAAGTACAACCACTGAAGAAAAACATATTTCATATATAACATATTCATCCTTAACACAAAGCACTGACAATACTAAATATAGTACTTACATATTCAAATAAAATATAGCGGTTACTAAAGCACAAAAGGGGAAAAGTAGTAACCCTGGGATACAACCCCAGAAATATATACGACGCTCGATGTCCCAATCGACACGCCAGGCATCAATGCCCCCATGGAGTTGTACCCGTGCATAACCGAAGAAATCTTGTCCAGACTGTAACACTCTTGTGGGGATGTCACATTTTTAATGCAATAAAATAAAATCTTACCCAAGTTATAAAACATTTGGTACATAAATAATATGAGTTGTAAAATTTTTCTTTTTACATTGGATATCATTAAATAATATAAAACGAAACATAAAGTAAAACAAACTATTGTTACATACCATAATGTACATATGATTTTGTCTTAAGTATACAAATAATTTACAACTACAAATATTTAACAAAGCGGTAAAAAGTTTGATACCATACTAATATACAAACATGCCCAAGTGCACATCAAAGATTTCTAACCCTCCGAAGGATCACTTTCAGATAGATCATCGGATGACAGAAATCCAGGATGTCTCGCAGCACTACGGACAGGAGTTCGTGTTGTCGATACACTACTGATCTCACTAGGCGCATGAAAAATTCCTCCCCAATAACGCCTAAGAGACAGCAGCATCTCAAGATGTAAATATAAAGTAGTAGTAAAAATAGGTGCTCCATCAAACTCTGTACGTAGGGTCATAGTCAGACGCCCCACATAGACTACCGATCCTCTATCTTCACGCAGTCGCCAGGCCTCTGAACCTCCGTGAAAATCGAGTCTCACAAAACCAAAGAAATCTGGCAATGCCATCACCATAAAATCAGTCCAAATGATATGGGTGATCTAATGGCTCGCCTTCTTCAAACTGGTCACTCGGTTGCTGTTCCTCCGGGTACTAGATATCAAAAGGTTGCTCCTCTTCCTCTTCCTCAAACTCTTTACATAATATAAAAATAATACAGAAAATACATACAACAAGGTGAGACAATCTACATCATTACCAGCATGACAATAAAGAAAACGATAATACAAACAGATATCACAATTTAATACAATAATGCATAGCATCATGTCATATACAATATCTCAAATTAACATATCATACATAATATCACAAGTTACAGTAAACATTAAGATGCAGATCATAAATACAAATATATACCGACTCATTCCTACTCCATGGAGCTAAACACAAACATTAGAGAGAATGATCTAAAAAGAACTATCAGTACCTCAGGCTACCCAACCAAACTATTACACTATCCAACGTCGTGTTTATAGCTCACAGTCCAAAACATCGTGTAGTAGTACACAGTCCAAATATGTCGTGGACCACAGGTATTGTACCAGATAGTCTCCACAAGATCTTGATTAAGAATAGTGCTTATCGAGATCATTAGTGTGTTGCCTGTTACCACGGCCCAGAGGAGCTACCAATTGTCCACATGTAGAATCCTCCGCACACTAATGCCTCCAAGTTCAATTAATGAACCACACTATGCCTATCACACCCACAACACGGTATAATTCATCTCGTCAATCAATCGCTAATTTCAACCAAATTGACACAACTCTTAATGCATGAATAAGAATCATAATTACATAAATACCCTCGATCTCAATATGTCACCATATTTACATAAATACCCTCAGTCTCAATATTTCCAAATATAGTACGTCTCCACTTGACAGTACTATCTCGACATGTCCAGGTCCACCACTTTGGCCCGACAGTAAAACTCACTGTTCCATTTAGTCGCGTAGAAATTTTATCGTATTTTCACAATCGCATCACTTTTACAAACGTTTTTAAATCGCGTAAATATATTTTGATGTTTTTAAATGTCACATAATGTTTTTAAATCATTTTCTCAATCGCGTAAGATTTTTAAATCGTTTTCGTAACCGTATAGCTTAAAAATCTTTATTTTAAAAATGGGTAAGCTATTTTTAGTACTTTTAAACTACGTAGAATATTTTCCTTACGTTATAAACATATTATAAAACTTTCTCTTTTATTTGTCCATTTTTAGTAAATTTTGACAGCATTTTGTCTAGAAAATTTATTAAATGATCTTTTCTACGTTTTTCTTTAAATACTACATAGTTTAACCTTAACCATTATTTACACCTTGAAACTTGCTAACGTGCTTCAAAACTCAAAGAGTGAGCTCTACGTTAGTATTTTTCAAATGTTTACTTTATTTCTTACTTATAACAAATTCTTCTAATTTTAAGATTCTAAAACTAAGTTCATTCATTTTATTCCCCAAAGATTCATTGAAATTAAATTCTTTTGTAGTTAACTACTCAACCTACCTAAGAAAATATTTTTTTTTTGGAAATCAAATATACATTGAATGGCATGTTGGCCGAATTCAGCATATCTTTTACAAATGGTCTTTAAATCATTTTCTATCTTCTAAATCATTTTCAAATTCATCGTTTTACCTAAATTCATTGTTTTAGAAAATGGTTGAGAACATTTTGGTTCTCTTTTTCTTGGAGAAGCAGTGAGCTCCTTTTGTATTCTTTGGAACACTCATGCAATCCTTACACATTATTCACATCCTACAATAATAGTCATACATCTATAAACACATGCAATATATTTTTAAAGCTATAGACATGCTTACAAATAAAATCAACCACAAATAGGAAAGCATTAAACAACCAAATGAATGATTCCTGATGGATTCTTCACCACACATACAATCCATTTTCTCATCACCACACAAGGTTGATGAGATTAAATCTCCCTGTTACCTTAAGGGAAGACAACTCCTTCTAACCCTTCCTAGTTGATTTCGTGTGGCTCCCAAAGAGTTTCTAACAAGCTTAAACAAATTTTAAAGAGTTATAACTATAGGAGAAAAACATAAATTATGGATCAATCATGGCTTAGAACATCAAAAATCAAGTTAGAAATAAGAAACAAAGATTTTCACCTTGTAGGAAAATCTTCAAAGATGGTTTTCCAAGCTCAAGATGAACTTTTTTTAAAGAACTCTCAACTAGAGATGTTCTTGGAATGATGTTTAGATTTGAGAAATAAGGTTAGGTAAAATTTTAGATGAGTATAGGTGTGGGTTATGGTGTTGGCCGAATGGCTCAATGAAGAAAGCTAGAGAGTTGTTCTTGGTGTTCTTGGAGAAAAGAAAGGTTGAAGATGAAAAATGACTAAGTAAAATGTTCTCTTTTACTATGCTTGGCCGTAGGACTCCCTAAAGGAGGTGGTCTCCTTTGTTGACTCCTCCTAACACCTAATGGCCTTAGATGTGATCTAGGGTTGATATTCAAAGCTTTGCCTCCAAGCTTGTTTCTCATTGGTGTAGGAAATCAAGTCATCAAGTGACTAAGCACTTCTTGATCCTTCTTGAACATGCTTGGCTGAATTGCTCCGAGGGAGAGGAAACTAGTTTTGTGTTCATTTATTCCATCTAGTTAGACTTAGGTGCATTTAGTTAGTTTACTTAGTTACTTGTCTAACTATCTAGTTACTTAGGATAACTAGCCTTTGTCTTGATATTATTAGAACCTTCTCTAACTAGAACTTAAATAGATAGCTAACTAGGTTTCCTTCATTTAGTTACTAAACAAGCTTCCTATGCTAACTTAGTTAGGTTTAAGCTAACTAGGTTAAGCTTTTTAGGCATAATTCAACAAGTCTAACCACTTTTGTGGACTTGCTTCCTAATGTAGAAAATATAAAACAGTACATTTAGGACAATATCGTACATTTAGTCTAACCATTTAGGCAGTTAAAAATCCAGAATCCTCATCCTTAGGAAAAACTAAGGTTTTATTGGCACAATCTAATAGGATATGGTTAGAAGATAACCAATCCATTCCTAATATTATATCTATTTCAACAAGAGGTAAGCAAATTAAATTGACCGAAAAGACTCGATCATTTATGGTAATAGGACAGTTCAAACATACTTTAGATGTAACAACAGGCTTTATCAATCAATTGAAAACTCAAAGAAGACACGAGCAATTTCAACCGATCCACACAAATATACGCAATAAATGAATGCGTCGCACCAATCATATAGTACAAATCAAAAGATTACCCGCTACGACACCTTCCCCCCCGAATAAGATCTTCGACCGAGAAGCCTCAACCCCGCTCATCGTGTACACTCGCCTCCGGATCGCGGCCGAGTAGCACGAACATTGCTCACCACCGGCTTCCTTTCTGTTTGGTTACATTCCCTAGAAACATGTCCGGCTTTCCACACTTGAAACAAATTGGCCCTTTGATTGAACAATCTCTAGATATGTGGCCACTCTTTCCACATTTAAAACATCTTGGCGTAAACGCCACGTTTGTACCAACTTTGTTGCCACTCTTCCGCCGATAGACGGACGTTGAGGTTGATTCCCGGTGGTCTCGAATACGGCTCATTGTTGTTGTTGTTGCCTCTCTTTGGAACCTCGTTGGTCCAAAGTTACGATTCCTTGGATCACGTGACGGCTCCAACTCCTCGATCTTTCACATGTGTCCACCAAAGCATGAAACGGTTCATCCTTAAGGGTAGCACTCCTCGCTTCATCTACCTCACCCTTCCTCAAACTTACGACATTTCCACGTATCATTCTCTCGAGTTTGAGCATAGTCCGAGAACCGAGACAAGCTCTCAAATTTAGAAGCATATTCATTGACAACCATGTTGCCCCCCGACGTAAACCAAGAAATTCCATCTCCTTGGCATGTTGAGCACCGGCGGAAAGTACTTTTCCGTAAATACCTCACAGAATACCTCCTGGTAATTTCGCCTCCCTCACTTGTAGTAAGCGTCGGGTTCCTCTCCACCGCTTCTCGATCCCCTCTCAAAGATAAATGTAGCATTCGTCACCTTTCGATCATTAGCGCACCCCATTCCTTCAAATATCTTTTCGAGATCTTGATCCAAAGACTCGCTTGATTAAATTCACCTCGAATCGGCGGGTTATTGCGTCTAAACTCGACAAGTTTAGAGCATCGCGATCGCTCTTCTTGATTTGTTCATTTTGTTGCGTAATCACCTCGCCATACGCCGCATAGCCTCAAGCAGTGCAATCATTGGGTCAACATTACGGTTCATGTTTGCACGTGTTCCTCTTCCGCCGAACATCTTTTTCTTCAATCAAACAAGACAAAACAAAGTCGATGTATCCTTTCGGACACCAATCACGAGAATCACACAACACAAGCAAAAACAGACCCAACCACAACCCCAAAAGACTCTAACTTGGGTTCGATACTTGTCACACCCTAATAGGGATGTCACATTTTCGAACAATAATAATAACCTCTACCCAAGTTATAAATTATTACGTAATATATAATAATATAAGCCGTAAAAATATTTTTTTTAACATTATATTATAAAATAAACATGAACATAAAATAAAACAAACTATTACATACACACCATAATTATACATATGATTTTGTGTTTAATAGGTACAAATAATTTACATATTATAAACTAGTTAATTAAAACAAAAAACTGTCTGGTTTAAAGCAAACCATAAACTAGCCCAAGCATAACACTAGAAGTTCGATCCTCCGAAGAATCCTCCTCGGGAAGATTATCGGAAGACGAAATACTGCAGTAACATCATACCACGCTGCAATCAATCCATATGATATGGATGATCTCGAGGTTCACCTTCCTCGAACTGGTCACTCGGTTGCTGCTCCTCGTTGTATTGACAATCCAACAGTTGCTCCCCTTCCACTTCCTCAACGACTTTACGGAACATAAATAATAATACAAAAAATATATGCAAAGAGGTGAGACAATCTACATCATTACCAGCATAGCAGTAAGAAAACGACAAAACATACAGATATAGCAGTTAAAGCAACAAAATCATGTTAGCACAACATATATCATATCTCAATCAAGTATAAATGTCACAGATGCAAAATATCATAAATCAAATTATAATTATTCACACAGTGATGCAGATTAAATATGCCATGTACTCAGACTCATTCCTACTCCATGGAGCTAAACACAAACATCGAGAGAATGATCCGGTAGACATGTCCGCACATCAGGCTGCCTCAACCAGCTATTACACAGTCAAATACGTCGTGTAAATAGCACACAGTCAAATACGTCGTGTGAATGACACACAGTCAAATACGTCGTGTGAATAGTACACACCAAACACGTCGTGTACATCCAGGCATAGTACCAGACAGATCCCCAATAGATCCCGATTAAGAATAGTATTTGTCGAGATCGCTAGTGTGTGTTTTTCGGTTACCACGGCCCGGAGGAGCTACCAATCGTCCACATGTGAATCTACGCACACTAACGCCTCCAAGTTCTCCACATGAACACACTACGCCTATCACACCCGCAATACGGTGTAATTCATCTCGTCATCAATCGTCAATTTCAACCAAATTAACATACCACTCTATGTATGTAATGATCCATAATTACAAAAATACCCTCGTATCACCATGAATCATAATTACATAAATATCCTCATTGTCATCATAATTACGAAATACCCTTCGTAAAAAAAAAACAAGATGTCTCCACTTGACAATACTATTTCCTAACGTGTCCGGGTCCACCACTTTGACCCGACATAGTAAAAATTTACTTGTTTCCATAAGTCGCGTAAATATTTTATCCCATTTTCACAATTACGTCACATTTTACAGACGTTTTTCAATCACGTAAATATTTTTCAACGTTTTCTCAATCGCATAACATTTTTAAATCATTTTTCTCAATCGCGTAGTTTAAAAATCACCATTTTAAATACGCGTAAAGCTATTTCTACTATTTTTCACTATATAAAATATTTCTTGACATTCCAAATTAAATTTTTTAAACTTTCCAAACTAAAAACATTATTTGAATATTATATTCTATTTTTCTTACAAAAATTACTCTAAGTAATAATTTCTGACGTTTTTCCCAAAAATTTGATTTTAATAAATTCTTCTATAGTTAATTTTATTCTTTAACTACGTAAAATATTTCCTTGCTTTCTAAATGACATTTTGAAACATTCTTCAATACTTGCTCATTTTTAATCAATTTTGACAGCATTTCGTTTAGAAAATCCACTAAATGATATTTTCTACGTTTTCTTTTTTAAAAATTCATTTATTTTATTATAACCATAAAATACACTTTGAAAATTGCTAACATATTTTAAAACTCAAAGGTAAGTATTTTTCAAGTATCTAAAATTTATTTCTTTTCTATACTAGACTTCTAATAAAAATTTGTTTACTTATTTATTTCTTGAAAATCCATTGTAAATGAATTCTTTTTAGGTTAACTAACTAGTTTACACTTAGAAAATAATTTTTGGATCAATTAAACATTAAAAGTGTATTTTGGCCGAAAATCACCACTTTTATACAAACCTTATTTAAAATTATTTTTCATCCATTAAATCATTGAAAAATCCTTTAACTTAATTAAATCAATTAGGTTATTCTTTTAGAAAATGGTTGAGAACATATTGGTTCTCTTTTCATAGTCAAAACCATAAGCTCTTCATCTTGTGTTCTTTGGAACACTTTTGCAAATCTCAATATATTTGCACATCGAACAATAATTATCATAGATCTATGAACATATACATATATTTATGAACACATACCATATATTAAAGCAATAATAAAACACATACCAAATATCAAAGCTATAAACATGCTTGCATGCATAATAAATCACAAATAGAAAAGACAATAAACATGCACACAAAATTAATCACAACTAGAAAAGACAATAAACATGCACACAAAATTAATCACACAACAAACAACCGAGTGAATGAATCCTTATGGATTCTTCACCACAATTACATCCATTTTCTCACCACCACACATGGTTGATGAGATTAAATCTCCCTCTTACCTATAAGGAAGACAAGATCTCCTTGGACTCCTCCTTAGAAATTTTTGTGTAGCTTCAAGAAAAATCCTAACAAGCTTAAACAAATTATTAAGTCATAAACTATGGATGAAAAAGATAAACCATGGATCAATCATGGCTTAGAACATCAAAAATAAAATTTAGAAACAAGAAACAAGAATTTTCACCTTATAGGAAAGAAACTTCAAAGTGATTTTCCAAGCTCCAAATGGATGATTTAGCAAAAACTCACAACTAGAGATGTTCTTAGAATATGGTTTAGATTTAGGAAATGAAGTTGGATGAAATTTTTGATGGATGAAAGTAGAAGAAATGGTGTTGGCCGAATGGTAGGAGAAAAGGGACTTAGGAGTTTTCTTTGGTTTCTTTGGGTAGGAGAGAAATGAAAGGATGAGGTAGAATGAATGAAATGAAATAACAAAGTGAATATTAGTCCCTCCCCCCCCCCATCATGCATGGTCGTAGAGCTCAATAAGAGAGCTAGCCATCCTTTTTGACAAAATTGGCTTAATAATGGCCATAGGACACTCATAATGGAGCTTTGTCTCCTTTGTTGACCAACTAAATGCATAATGCATGCATAGATCCAAAAATAGCTATAGGAAATTCTAATCAAAATTTGATTGATTTTTAATAACTTATTTATGCTTAAGTCCTCCTAATTAAGTTTAATTAAAAGTTAGTTAGATTCCTTTGTATTTTAGTTAATCATTAATTTACTTAGAATCCTTAATCTTCTACTTAATTATACTAATACAATTGTCTAATTAAAATTTGATAAAAACTAATTAGGTTTTTAATCTATTTAATTATCACTTAACCCCTTTAGATTAACTTAATTAGATTTTAAATTAACTAATCTATTAAATCTAACCATTTTTATAGATTTTTAACCTTTTGGTCTAGAATTTTACAAGCCTTTTACGTTGGTAAATTTTTCCTAAAAGTGAGGCCCACAAACCCAAACGTGGGTCCCATTAAAGCAAATGTGGGTCCCACAAGCCAAACGTGGGTCCCACAGATTTTTCTGCACGATAAATATTTTTATTATACAGAAAAATTCTAAAAATTAAAAGATTGATATATGTATTATTCAGATTGGGTTTAGTAAGATCGCCCAGCTCCAAATAATCAAACAAGATTTTCCCCGGCCCGAAAATTATTATTTTCTTGACTTGAGCAAATCACACGAAACAATCAAATACGATTCTGAAATAGTCAAATTAATTTTATAACACAGAATCGAAAAAACGAAGACAATAAGGGCAAAATCGTAATTAACCAAAAAATTGGGGTGTTACAACTCTCCCCACTAACAAATTTCGTCCCCGAAATTTATCGTACTTAGAAAAGATGTGGGTATTGCTCCTCATTTTGTCTTCTAGCTCCCAAGTAGCATCTCCCGTTATCTCATTCCATATAACCTTTACCAAAACAATCATCTTCCCTCGAAGTTGCTTCACTCTCCTGTCCTCAATCTTAACAAGAAGTGTCTCATACGTCAAATTATCTTTCAGTTGTACTTCATCAGGTTGAATGACATGTATTGGATCAGAATATATTTTCTCAACGAGACACATGGAATACATTATGAAGATTGGATAGAAAAGGTGGTAAAAAGCTATCTCGGTAGGCTACGTGACCTATCCGACGAATGATTTGATAAGGTCCAATAAATTTAGGAGTGAGTTTTCTGAATTTGATAACCCTTCCGACACCGGTCGTAGGTGTTACACGCAAAACACATGCTCACCTTCTTCAAATTCAAGAGGTCTTCTCCATTTATCGGCAAGATAACTTTTCTCACCTTCTCGAGTCGTCCGCATTTTCTCCCGAATCATCTTCACCTTCTCCGTAGTTTGTTGCACAAGATCAGGTCCAATGGACATACTTTCCCCATCTTGATACCAACACAAAGGTGTTCGGCATCGTCGCCCATAAAGTGCTTCATAGGGTGTCATCCCTATACTTGAGTGAAAACTATTATTGTAGGTGAATTCTATCAAAGACAAATTCATCCCAACTTCCTTGTTGTTCCAACACACAAGCACGCAATAGATCTTCCAAAGTGATTGAATAGTCCTCTCCGTTTGACCATCACCATGCGGATGATAAGCGAACTCGGGCGTAACTTAGTCCCCATGGCTTCTTGTAAGCTTCGCCAAAACCTTGACGTAAACCTCGGGTCTCTATCGAAACTATACTTGAGGGTACACCGTGAAGTCTAACAATTTCACTAATGTACACCCTGGGTTAATCGTTCCAACGAATACTTAATATTGATCGGCAAGAAGTGCGGCCGACTTCGTAAGCCTATCAATTATAACCCATATAGAATCATGACCCTTCTTCGTTCTTGGCAATCCGGTAACAAAATCCATCGAGATACTATCCCATTTCCACTCGGGAATAGTTAAAGGTTGTAACATACCTGGCTGGTCTTTGATGTTCCACTTTTGCTTTTTGACAAACCAGACAAGACGCCACACGTTCCGCAACATCTCTCTTCATCCTTGGCCACCAAAACATCCGCTTTAAATCTTGATACATCTTTGTCATCCCCCGGATGCATACTCAATCTACTAGCATGAGCTTCGTCCAAAATCGCTTGCTTCAGCTCGGGATCATTAGGTATACAAATCCTTCCTTTAAATCTTAAGATTCCATCAGATCCTTCCTCAACCGTCGCCTTATGACCTTGCTTCAAAAATTCTTTCTCATTCAACAAATATGGATCCTTATCCTGTTTTTCTTTGATTTCTTCCATCAAGTCATTCAAAATAATAACTTTACTTAGACGAATCCTTCCTGGTGCCAATTCCACTGACAACCGTAAATCTCTAAACTGATTGATCAATTCTTCCTCCTTTATCATCATGGTAGAAACACTGATCACCTTTCTACTTAAGGCATCCGCCACCACATTCGCCTTTCCCGGATGGTATTGAAGTTGGAAATCATAGTCCTTCAAGAACTCCAACCATCGCCTCTGCCTCATGTTCAATTCCTTTTGATTGAACAGGTATTTTAAACTCTTGTGATCACTGAAGACATTGGAACACAGCTCCATACAGAAAATGTCTCCACACTTTCAACGCAAAAACCACTGCAGCGAGTTCCAAATCGTGCGTTGGATAGTTCCTCTCATGAACCTTCAGTGCCAGGGAAGCATAAGCTACCACATTTCGTTTCGCATCAACACGCATCCTAACCCTTGGTAAGAAAGCGTCACAATACACCTCAAAAGCCTCGTTAGGATCCGGCAAAATCGATCGGTGCAGTAGTCAATCTCTTCTTCAACTCTTGAAAACTTGCCTCACATTCTTTCGTCCAATCAAAAACTTGACTCTTCCTTGTGAGTTGCGTAAGAGGTCCAACTATCTTAGAAAAACCTTCAATGAACCTCCGATAATATCCGGCCAATCCAACAAAACTCCGAATCTCGCCATTCTGTCTTCGGCTCTCCCATTGCAAAATAGTTTCTATTTTTGATGGGTCCACCGCAATACCTTCCTTGGAAATTACGTGACCCAAAAATTGAACTTCTTCTAACCAAAATTCACACTTTGCCAATTTTGCATACAGCTTCTTGTCCTTCAAAATTTGGAGAACTATACTAAGATGTTCAGCAAGTTTCTTCCTTATTTTGGGAATAGATCAGAATGTCATCGATAAAAACAACGACAAATCTGTCTAGGTATGGACGAAAAATCCTATTCATATAGTCCATGAATATTGCAGGAGCATTCGTCACTCCGAACGGCATCACCTGATACTCATAATGCCCGTAACGAGTTCGAAAAGCGGTCTTAGGTATATCCTCTACCTTGACACGAATCTGATGATAACTTGATCGCATCTATTTTAGAGAAAATAGCTGCTCCTTTCACCGGTCCATCAAATCATCGATCCTTGGAAGTGGGTATTTGTTCTTTATCGTGACCTTGTTCAGCTGACGATAGTCTACGCAAAGACGAGAAGTTCCATCCTTCTTCTTGACTAGTAGTACTGGCGCTCCCCACGGTGAAACACTCGGTCGCACAAACTGCTTTTCCAACAATTCCTCCAATTGCTTCTTCAATTCCACCAATTCCCGATGGCGACATCCTATATGGTGCAATTGAAATAGGACCCGCTCCCGGTACCAAATCAATAGCAAACTCGATTTCTCTTTGCGGTGGTAAGCCAGTACATCATCGTAAAAACTTCGAAAACTCATTCACGATTGGAATAGCATTCACATCTTTTCACTCTTGACCTCCAAAGAAGACAAAGAAAGATGTATCCTTGAGCTCCGTCCCTCAACAAAAATTTGACTTTGACGGCAGCTTAAAAATCCAGAATCCTCATCCTTAGGAAAAACTAAGGTTTTATTGGCACAATCTAATAGGATATGGTTAAAGATAACCAATCCATTCCTAATATTATATCTATTTCAACAAGAGGTAAGCAAATTAAATTGACCGAAAAGACTCGATCATTTATGGTAATAGGACAGCTCAAACATACTTTAGATGTAACAACAACGCTTGGCAGTTGGTGTAGAAACAATCAATTGAAAACTCAAAGAAGACACAGTAATTTCAACCGATCCACACAAATATACGCAATAAATGAATGCGTCGCACCGAATCATATAGTACACAAAAAGATTACCTGCTACGACACCTTCCCCCTGAATAAGATCTTCAGACTGAGAAGCCTCAACCCCGCTCATCGTGTACACTCGCCCTCCAGATCGCGGCTGAGTAGCACGAACATTGCTCACCACTAGCTTCCTTTCTGTTTGGTTACATTCCCTAGAAACATGTCCGGGCTTTCCACACTTGAAACAAATTGGCCCTTTGATTGAACAGTCTCTAGATATGTGGCCACTCTTTCCACATTTAAAACATCTTGGCGTAAACGCCACGTTTGTACCAACTTTGTTGCCACTAGAACTTCCGCCGATAGACGGACGTTGAGGTTGATTCCCCGGTGGTCTCGAATACGGCTTGCGCTGAAACCGGTTGTTATTGTTGTTGTTGTTGCCTCCTCTTTGGAACCTCGTTGGTCCAAAGTTACGATTCCTTGGATCACGTGACGGCTCCAACTCCTCGAGTCGTACACATGTGTCCACCAAAGCATGAAACCGGTTCATCCTTAAGGGTAGCACTCCTCGCTTCAACTCTACCCTCGCCCTTCCTCAAACTTACGACATTTCCACGTATCATTCATCGAGTTTGAGCATAGTCCGAGAACCGAGACAAGCTCTCAAATTTAGAAGCATATTCATTGACAAATATGTTGCCCTGACGTAAACCAAGAAATTCCATCTCCTTGGCATGTTGAGCACCGGGCAGAAAGTACTTTTCCGTAAATACCTCACAGAATACCTCCCGTAATTTCGGTCCCTCACTTGTAGTAAGCGTCGGGTTCCTCTCCACCGCTTCTCGGATCCCCTCTCAAAGATAAATGTAGCATTCGTCACCTTTCGATCATTAGCGCACCCCATTCCTTCAAATATCTTTTCGAGATCTTGGATCCAAAGACTCGCTTTCTCGGATTAAATTCACCTCCGAATCAAGGCGGGTTATTGCGTCTAAACTCGAGACAAGTTTAGAGCATCGCAAGCCGCATCTTGTTCATTGAGTCGCTCGTTCATTTTGTTGCGTAATCACCTCGCCATACGCTGCATAGCCTCAAGAAATGCAATCATTGGGTCAACATTACGGTTCATGTTTGCACGTGTTCCTCTTCCGCCGACATCTTTTTCTTCAATCAAACAAGACAAAACAAAGTCGATGTATCCTTTCTGACACCAATCACGAGAGAATCACACAACACAAGCAAAAACAGACTCCAACCACAACCCCAAAAGACTCTAACTTGGGCTCGATACTAACTTAAATGTCACACCCTAATAGGGATGTCACATTTTCGAACAATAATAATAACCTCTACCCAAGTTATAAATTATTACGTAATATATAATAATATAAGTTGTAAAAATATTTTTTTTAACATTATATTATAAAATAAACAGAACATAAAATAAAACAAACTATTACATACACACCATAATTATACATATGATTTTGTGTTTAATAGGTACAAATAATTTACATATTATAAACTAGTTAATTAAAACAAAAACCGTCTGCGGTTTAAAGCAAACCATAAACTAGCCCAAGCATAACACTAGAAGTTCGATTCTCCGAAGAATCCTCCTCGGGAAGATTATCTAAGACAAAATACTCTGGTAACATCATACCACGCCGCAATTAATCCATATGATATGGATGATCTCGAGGTTCACCTTCCTCGAACCGGTCACTCGATTCTTTGCTCCTCGTTGTATTGACAATCCAACAGCTTGCTCCCTTCCACTTCCTCAACGACTTTACGGAACATAAATAATAATACGTAAAAATATATGCAAAGAGGTGAGACAATCTACATCATTACCAAAGATAAATAGAAGAAAACGACAAAACATACGATATAGCGCTAAAGCAACAAAATCATGTTAGCACAACATATATCATATCTCAATCAAGTATAAATGTCACAGATGCAAAATATCATAAATCAAATTATAATTATTCACACAAAGGTGATGCAGATTAAATATGCCATGTACTCGTACTCATTCCTACTCCATGGAGCTAAACACAAACATCGAGAGAATGATCCCAGAGACATGTCCGCACATCAAAGTTGCCTCAACCAGCTATTACACGGTCCAAATACGTCGTGTAAATAGCACACACAAATACGTCGTGTGAATGACACACACCAAATACGTCGTGTGAATAGTACACAATCAAACACGTCGTGTACATCCAGCATAGTACCAGCATACCCCCAATAGATCCCGATTAAGAATAGTATTTGTCGAGATCGCTAGTGTGTGTTTTTCGCTTACCACGGCCCAGGAGCTACTAACCGTCACATGTGGAATCTACCGCACACTAACGCCTCCAAGTTCTCCACATGAACACACTACGCCTATCACACCCGCAATACGGTGTAATTCATCTCGTCACCAATCGTCAATTTCAACCAAATTAACATACCACTCTATGTATGTAATGATCCATAATTACAAAAATACCCTCAAGATCACCATGAATCATAATTACATAAATATCCTCATTGTCATCATAATTACGTAAATACCCTTCGTAAAAAAAAAAAAAGATGTCTCCACTTGACAATACTATTTCCTAACGTGTCCGGGTCCACCACTTTGACCCGACAAGTAAAAATTTACTGTTTCCATATCGCGTAAATATTTTATCCCATTTTCACAATTACGTCACATTTTACAGACGTTTTTCAATCACGTAAATATTTTTCAACGTTTTCTCAATCGCATAACATTTTTAAATCATTTTCTCAATCGCGTAGTTTAAAAATCACCATTTTAAATACGCGTAAGCTATTTCTACTATTTTTCACTATATAAAATATTTCTTGACATTCCAAATTAAATTTTTTAAACTTTCCAAACTAAAAACATTATTTGAATATTATATTCTATTTTTCTTACAAAAATTACTCTAAGTAATAATTTCTGACGTTTTTCCCAAAAATTTGATTTTAATAAATTCTTCTATAGTTAATTTTATTCTTTAACTACGTAAAATATTTCCTTGCTTTCTAAATGACATTTTGAAACATTCTTCAATACTTGCTCATTTTTAATCAATTTTGACAGCATTTCGCTTAGAAAATCCACTAAATGATATTTTCTACGTTTTCTTTTTTAAAATTCATTTATTTTATTATAACCATAAAATACACTTTGAAAATTGCTAACATATTTTAAAACTCAAAGGTAAGTATTTTTCAAGTATCTAAAATTTATTTCTTTTCTATACTAGACTTCTAATAAAAATTTGTTTACTTATTTATTTCTTGAAAATCCATTGTAAATGAATTCTTTTTAGGTTAACTAACTAGTTTACACTTAGAAAATAATTTTTGGATCAATTAAACATTAAAAGTGTATTTTGGCCGAAAATCACCACTTTTATACAAACCTTATTTAAAATTATTTTTCATCCATTAAATCATTGAAAAATCCTTTAACTTAATTAAATCAATTAGGTTATTCTTTTAGAAAATGGTTGAGAACATATTGGTTCTCTTTTCATAGTCAAAACCATAAGCTCTTCATCTTGTGTTCTTTGGAACACTTTTGCAAATCTCAATATATTTGCACATCGAACAATAATTATCATAGATCTATGAACATATACATATATTTATGAACACATACCATATATTAAAGCAATAATAAAACACATACCAAATATCAAAGCTATAAACATGCTTGCATGCATAATAAATCACAAATAGAAAAGACAATAAACATGCACACAAAATTAATCACAACTAGAAAAGACAATAAACATGCACACAAAATTAATCACACAACAAACAACCGAGTGAATGAATCCTTATGGATTCTTCACCACAATTACATCCATTTTCTCACCACCACACATGGTTGATGAGATTAAATCTCCCTCTTACCTATAAGGAAGACAAGATCTCCTTGGACTCCTCCTTAGAAATTTTTGTGTAGCTTCAAGAAAAATCCTAACAAGCTTAAACAAATTATTAAGTCATAAACTATGGATGAAAAAGATAAACCATGGATCAATCATGGCTTAGAACATCAAAAATAAAATTTAGAAACAAGAAACAAGAATTTTCACCTTATAGGAAAGAAACTTCAAAGTGATTTTCCAAGCTCCAAATGGATGATTTAGAAAACTCACAACTAGAGATGTTCTTAGAATATGGTTTAGATTTAGGAAATGAAGTTGGATGAAATTTTTGATGGATGAAAGTAGAAGAAATGGTGTTGGCCGAATGGTAGGAGAAAAGGGACTTAGGAGTTTTCTTTGGTTTCTTTGGGTAGGAGAGAAATGAAAGGATGAGGTAGAATGAATGAAATGAAATAACAAAGTGAATATTAGTCCCCCCCCCCCCATCATGCATGGTCGTAGAGCTCAATAAGAGAGCTAGCCATCCTTTTTGACAAAATTGGCTTAATAATGGCCATAGGACACTCATAATGGAGCTTTGTCTCCTTTGTTGACCAACTAAATGCATAATGCATGCATAGATCCAAAAATAGCTATAGGAAATTCTAATCAAAATTTGATTGATTTTTAATAACTTATTTATGCTTAAGTCCTCCTAATTAAGTTTAATTAAAAGTTAGTTAGATTCCTTTGTATTTTAGTTAATCATTAATTTACTTAGAATCCTTAATCTTCTACTTAATTATACTAATACAATTGTCTAATTAAAATTTGATAAAAACTAATTAGGTTTTTAATCTATTTAATTATCACTTAACCCCTTTAGATTAACTTAATTAGATTTTAAATTAACTAATCTATTAAATCTAACCATTTTTATAGATTTTTAACCTTTTGGTCTAGAATTTTACAAGCCTTTTACGTTGGTAAATTTTTCCTAAAAGTGAGGCCCACAAACCCAAACGTGGGTCCCACAAAGCAAATGTGGGTCCCACAAGCCAAACGTGGGTCCCACAGATTTTTCTCGCACGATAAATATTTTTATTATACAGAAAAAATTCTAAAAATTAAAAGATTGATATATGTATTATTCAGATTGGGTTTAGTAAGATCACCCACTCCAAATAATCAAACAAGATTTTCCCTACTAAAAATTATTATTTTCTTGACTTGAGCAAATCACACGAAACAATCAAATACAGTTACGAAATAGTCAAATTAATTTTATAACACACAGAAATCAGAAAACAGTACAATAAGGGCAAAATCGTAATTAACCAAAAATTGGGGTGTTACAGTCCTTATCTTCTCTTGTATTATCTTCACTTTTTTCGTAGTGTGTTGCACAAGATCAGGCCCAATAGTCATACTTTCTCTATCTTGATACCAACACAAAGGTGTCTGGCATCATCGTCCATATAGGGCTTCATAGGGTGCTATCCCTATACTTGAGTGAAAACTATTGTTATAGGTGAATTCTAGCAAAGACAAGAATTCATCCCAACTCCCTTGTTGTTCCAACACACAAGCACGCAACAAATCTTCCAACGACTGGATTGTTCTCTCCATTTGACCATCAGTCTGCGGATGATAAGCAGAACTCAATCGCAGTTTAGTTCCTATGGCTTCTTGCAAACTTCGCCAGAACCTTGACGTAAACCTCAGATCTCTATCAGAAACTATACTTGTGGGTACACCATGAAGTCTAACAATTTCACTAATGTACACTTGGGTTAATCGTTCTAACGAATACTTGATATTGATCGGCAAGAAGTGTGCTGACTTCGTAAGCCTATCAACTATAACCCATATAGAATCATGTCCTTTCCTCATTCTTGGCAATCCAGTAACAAAATCCATTGAAATACTATCACATTTCCACTCTGGAATAGTTAATGGTTGTAACATACCCGCTGGTTGTTGATGTTCCACCTTTGCCTTTTGACAAACAAGGCAAGACGCCACACGTTCCGCCACATCTTTCTTCATTCTTGGCCACCACAACATCTGCTTTAAATCTTGATACATCTTAGTCATTCCCGGATGCATACTTAAATTACTAGTATGAGCTTCATCCAAAATTGCTTTCTTAAGATCGAGATCATCAGATATACAAATTCTTCCCTCAAATCTTAAGATTCCATCAGTTCCTTCCTCCACCATCGCCTTATAACCTTGCTTCAAAAATTCCTTTTCATTCTGTAAAAACGAATCCTCATCCTGTTTTTCTCAAATCACATCTAGCAAGTCATTTAAAACTACAACCTTACTTAGACGAATTTTTCCTGGTACCAATTCCACTGACAACCATAGATCTTTAAATTGATTAATCAGCTCCTCCTCCTTTATCATCATAGTAAAAACACTAATTACCTTTCTACTCAAGGCATCTGCCACCACATTTGCCTTTCCTAGATGGTATTGAAGCTAAAAATCATAGTCCTTCAAGAATTCTAACCATCGCCTCTGCCTCATGTTCAATTCCTTCTGATGAAACAAGTATTTTAAACTCTTGTGATCACTAAAGACATTGAACATAGCTCCATACAGAAAATGCCTCCACACTTTTAATGTAAAAACCACTGCGGCTAGTTCCAAATCATGCATTGGATAGTTCCTCTCATGTACCTTCAACTGTCTTGAAGCATAAGCTATCACATTCTTGTTTTGCATTAATACACATCCTAACCCTTGGTAAGAAGTGTCACAATACACCTCAAAATATTTGTTAGGATCCGGTAAAATCAGCACTGGTGCAGTCGTCAATCTCTTCTTCAACTCTTGAAAACTTGCTTCACGTTCCTCCGTCCAATCAAAAGCTTGACTCTTCCTTGTGAGTTGTGTAAGTGGTCTAGCTATCTTAGAAAAACCTTCAATAAACCTTCGGTAATATCCGACCAATCCAACAAAACTTCGGACCTTTGTCACTGTCTTAGGCCTTTCCCACTGCAAAATAGTTTCTACCTTCGATGGATCCACTGCAATACCTTCCTTGGAAATCACGTGGCCTAGAAATTGAACTTCTTCCAACCAAAATTCACACTTTGCCAACTTTGCATACAGCTTCTTTTCTTTCAAAATCTGGAGAACTATGCTGAGATGTTCAGCGTGCTCTTTCTAATTTTGAGAGTAGATTAGAATGTCATCGATAAAAATAACAACAAATCTATCTAGATATGGACGAAAAATCCTATTCATATAATCCATAAATATTACAGGAGCATTCGTCACTCTGAATGGCATCACCTGATACTCATAATGCCCATAATGAGTTCGGAAAGCTGTCTTAGGTATATCCTCTACCTTTACCTGTATTTGATGATAACCTGATCGCAGATCTATCTTAGAGAAAACAGCTGCTCCCTTCAATTGATCCATCAAATCGTCAATTCTTGGAAGTGGATACTTATTCTTTATCATGACCTTGTTCAGCTGACACAAAGACGAGAAGTTCCATCCTTCTTCTTAACTAGTAATACTGGTGCTCCCCACGGTGAAACACTAGGTCGCACAACCTGTTTCTCCAATAGTTCCTCCAATTGCTTCTTCAACTCTACTAACTCTGATGGCGATATTTGATATGGTGCAATCGAAATAGGACCTGCTCCTGGTACCAAATCAATAGAGAAATCGATCTCTCTTTCCGATGGCAAACTGGGTATATCATTAGGAAAAATCTCTGGAAACTCATTAACGACAGGAATAGCATTCACATCTTTCTCGCTCTTGACGTCTAAAGAAGATAGCAACATATATCCCTGAGCTCCATCTCTCAACAATGATTTGACTTTAACAGCAGTAAAAAATCCAAACTTTCTTCCTTAGGAAAAACTATGGTTTTGTTTGCATAATCTATTAGGATATGGTTAGAAGATAACCAATCCATTCCTAGTATTACATCTATCTCAACAAGAGGTAAACAAACTAAATTGACCAAAAATACATGATCATTTATGGTGATAGGACAATTCAGACATATTTTGGATGTAACAACAGGCTTGGCAGTTAGTGTAGAAATAATCAATTGAAAACTCAGAGAAGACACAAGCAGTTTCAATTGATTCACACAATCATATGCAATAAATGAATGTGTTGCACTTGAATCATATAGCACAATCAAGAGATTACCTTCAATGACACCTTCCCCCTGAATAAGATCTTCAGACTGAGAAGCTTTAGCTCCAGTCATCGTATACACTTGCCCTCCAGATCACGACAGAGTAGCACGAACATTACTCACAGCTGGCTTCCTTTCCAACTGAGTGCAATCCCTAGAAACATGTCCAGGTTTTCTGCAATTGAAGCAGATCGTTCCTCTAATTGAACAATCCTTAGATATATGGCCACTTTTTCCATATTTGAAATATCTTGGCGTAAACGCCACATTTTGACCAGCTTTGTTACCACTAGAACTTCCCCCAACAAGTGGACGTTGAGACTGACTTCCCAATGGTCTTAAATAAGGCTTGCGCTGAAACCGACTATTGTTGTTATTGCCTCCTCTTTGGAACCTAGTCGGTCCAAAGTTACGATTTCTTGGATCTCGTGACGGCTCCAACTCCTCGAGTCATCGACACGTATCCATTAAAGCAGGAAATTCATTCATCCTCATAGGTAGCACTCCTCGCTTCAGCTCTACCCTCAGCCCTTCCTCAAACTTACGGCATTTCCATGCCTCATCAGGTTGAATTTGAAAATATCTTGAGAACTGTGACAAGCTCTCAAACTTAGCTGCGTACTCACCAGCAGTCATGTTACCCTGACGCAAACCAAGAAATTCCATCTCTTTGGCATGTCGGGCACTAGCAGGAAAGTACTTCTCTAGAAATACTTCACTAAACACCTCCCAAGTAATTTCAGTCCCTTTAGCTTGTAATAATCGGCGGGTTCCTCTCCACCAATTCTCACCATCACCTCTCAACATAAAAGTAGCATACATCACCTTCCGATCATCGGCACACCCCATTCCTTCAAATATTCTTTCCAAGTCTTGTATCCAAAGACTCGCCTTCTCAGGGTCAAACTCACCTCTGAACTGCGGCGGGTTATTGCGCCTAAACTCAGATAAATTTAGAGCATCAGCAGTCGCATCTTGTTGTTGGGCTGCTCATTGATTCTGTTGAGTAATCACTTCTGCCATTCGTTGCATAGCCTCAGCAGCTATAGTCATCGGATCCACATTACGTTCCATGTTCGCACGCATTCTTCTACCACCAGACATCTTCTTTCTTCAACAAGATAAAACAAAGTCAGATGTAACCTTTCGGAAACAAATCACAGAGAATCACACAACACAAGCAAAAACAGACCCAACCATAACCCCAAAAGACTCTAACATGAGGTCTGATACCAACTAATGTAACACCCTTGTGGAGATGTCACATTTTTAATGCAATAAGATAAAATCTTACCCAAGTTATAAAACATTTGGTACATAAATAATATGAGTTGTAAAATTTTTCTTTTTACACTGGATATCATTAAATAATATAAAACGAAACATAAAGTAAAACAAACTATTGTTACATACCATAATGTACATATGATTTTGTCTTAAGTATACAAATAATTTATAACTACAAATATTTAACAAAGCGGTAAAAAGTTTGATACCATACTAATATACAAACATGCCCAAGTGCACATCAAAGATTTCTAACCCTCCGAAGGATCACTCTCAGATGGATCATCGAATGACAAAAATCCAGGATGTCTCGCAGCTCTACGGACAGGAGTTCGTGTTGTCGATACACTACTGATCTCACTAGGCGCATGAAAAATTCCTCCCCAATAACACCTAAGAGTCAGCGACATCTCAAGATGTAAATATAAAGTAGTAGTAAAAATAGGTGCTCCATCAAACTCTCTACGTAGGGTCACAGTCAGACGGCCCATATAGACTACCGATCCTCAATCTTCACGCAGTCGCCAGGCCTTTGAACCTTGTAACACCGTTGTGGGGATGTCACATTTATGATGCAATGAAAGAAAGATAAATAAAATATTACCCAAGTTGTAAAACATTTGTTACATTAATAATATGGGTTGTAAATTTTTTTCCTTTTTATACAGGATATTACTAAAAAAAATAACATGGAACATAAAATGAAACAAACTGTCATCACATATAATATACATATGATTTTGTTTTAAGTAGTACAAATAATTTACAGCTATAAAATATTTAACAAAAACAGTAAAGAGTTAATATAATACATAACATCCAAAAAGTGCCCAAGTGCATATCCCAAATTCCTAACCCTCTGAAGGATCACTCTCAGATGACACTTCAGGTGATAGGTATCCAAGATGTCTCACAGCTCTACGGATAGGAGTCTGTGTTGTTGACACTATACTAATCTCACTGGGAATACGGAAAAGTCCTCCCTAGTGATGCCTCAAATCCAATGGCAGCTCCAGATGTAGATACAGAGTCGTGGTAAAAATAGGCTTAGTATCAAACTCTGCTCGTAGAGTCAAAGTCAAACATCCCACATAGACAACCGATCCTCGATCCTCGCATAAACGCCAGGCCTCAGAGCCTTCGTGAAACTCCAGACTCACGAACCCAAGAAATCCTGGCAACGCCATCCTCCAAATCAATCTAGCGGGTATGGGTGATCAAAAGGTTCGCCCTCATCAAACTGGTCACCCTGCTGCTGCTCCTCCTCCTCCTCAGGATACACACTGTCTAGAGGTTGTTCCTCTTCCTCTTCCACACATTCTTACATAAAATAAACAAATACCATTGGATATACAAATACAGAGGTAAGACAATCTATATCATCACAAAACATGGTAAATAAGAAAACGCAAATACAACAGAGATAACAGTTTATACAATATATCATACCATGACATCATAAATAACAATATAATTAAATACAGAAACTCAATGCAACAGTAACACATAACAATAATTCAACAGAGTCATAATATCAGAGATAAAAATATTACAATGTATGATACAAATGCAATATGACTCGTTCCTACTCCATGGAGCTAGACACAAATATTAGAGAGAATGACCCGTAAAGATCTATTAGTACCTCAGGCTGCCTAACCAAACTATTGCACTGTCTAACGTTGTGTCTATAGCCCACTGTCCAAAACATCGTGTAGTAGCACACAGTCCAAACATCATGTAACTACAGGCATTGTACTAAAATAGACTTTACAAGATCTCGATTAAGTATAGTGCGTGTTGAGATCACTAGTGTGTTGCCAGTTACTACGGCCTAGAGGAGCGACCAACTGTCCACATATGGAATACTCCGCACACTAATGCCTCCAAGTCCATGCAAATGAACCACACTACGCTTATCACACCGACAACACGGTGTTATTCGCCTTGTCAATCAATTCATCAATTATCAACCAAATTGGCACAACTCAATGCATGAATAAAAATAATATTTACCAAAATACCCTTGGTCTCAAAACTATTCTCAATTTTACAAAAACGCCCTTAATGGCACTATTACCCATATTTACGCAAATGCCCTCAATGGCAAGAATCTCAAATATACAGTACGTCCCACTTGACAGTTCCTGTATCTCAACACGTCCGGGTCCACCATTTTGGCCCGACAGTAAAATTCGTTGTTCCAATTAATTGCGTAGAAATTTTATCGCATTTTCACAATTTTGTTGTTTTTACAAACGTTTTTAAATCGCATAAATATATTTTGCTGTTTTTAAAATCGCATACTGTTTTTAAATCATTTTTTCAATCGCGTAAGATTTTTAAATCGTTTTCTTAACCGAAAAGCTTTAAAATCTCTGTTTTAAAACTACGTAAGCTATTTTCACTACTTTAAAGTTATGTAGAATAATTTTTTCCTTACGTTATAAATATATTATAAAACGTTCTCTTTTATTCATATGTTTTTAGTAAAATTTGATAGTATTTTGTCTATAAAATCTACCAAAATTTGTATTTTCTATGTTTTTCTCTAAAAAATTCATTTACTTGATTTATTATTACTAAATCCACTTTAGTGATTGTTTCTATGCATTAAAAGTTAAAAGCAAGTATTTTTCATAGTTTTTGTTCATCTTGCTACTATATCACATCTCTAATAAAAAAAATTGGTTTACTTCTTTAATTCTTGAAAATTTATTACAAATGCATTCTTTTTATATAAAACATCAATTCTACACTTAGAAAATAAATTTTGGATTGATTACACTTTTATTTGGGCATGTTGGCCGAATCCCATAAAATGTTGGCATTTGATCTTTGGATCATTTTTCTTCTTCTAAATTAATTTGTAGCTTGTCAATTTACCTAAGTCAATTAAATTTCTCTTTTGGAAAAATTGTTGAGAACATTTTGGTTCCCCTTTTTCATTGAGGCCGTGAGCCTTGGATTTGTGTTCTTTGGAACACTCATGCAAACCTTGCATATTATTCACATCCTACTAATTATCCATGCATATACTAACACATACAATATATTCAAAGCTTGTAGACATGCATATCAATACAAATCACAAATAAGAAAGCTATTACAACAAACACACTAATGAATCCTTATGGATTCTACAATCACAAACAAATCCATTTTCTTATCACCACCCAAGGATGATAAGATTAAAGTCTTCCTCTTACCTTAAGTGAAGACAAACTCTTCTCCTTTCCTTCCTAGTGATTTCGGGTTCACCCTCCAAAATTACCTATCAAGCTTAAATAAATTCTACAAATTACTACCATAGAAGAAAAACATAAATCATGGGTCAATCATGGCTTAAGTCCTTGTAAATAAGATTAGAAATGAAAAACAAGGATTTTCACCTTTAAGGAGAAATCTTCCAACTTGTTTTCCAAGCTCAAGATGAATTTTTTTGAAGAAATCTCTAACTAGAGATAGTCTTAGAATAGTGTTTAGGTTTAGAAAAGTAAGGTAGATAGAATTTTAGGTGGATGGTTGATGGTGGCTAGGATTTGGCTGAATGGTGCACAAGGAAAGCTTCACTGGAGTTTTTGTTTTTGCAAGAGAGAAAGATGATAGAAAACTAACAACACTAACCCTTCTGTCCTTATTGTAGCCGTAGAGTCACCTTAGGGAGGTGTCCACTTTGGTGGCTTCATCCAAGCCTTAAAACTCATCAAAGGATAGGATAAATACTTGGTCTCCAAGCTTATTTCTTATTGGCCTAAACACACCTAGTCATGCTTATGACTATGCACTTCTTGGAGCTTCCTAAAGCTCTTGACCGTGAGGCCCCCCAAACAAAGCAACTAAGTTTGCATTCCTTTTGATTATCTAGTTATACTTAGGAATATAATCTAGTTACTCATCCAACTAGTTAGTTACTCAAACTAACTTAGTTAATTTGATATTTATAGATTTTTATTAATTTAGAAACCAACTAGATAGCTAACTATATTTCCATCATCTAGTTACTTAAAAAGTTTCTATACTAATTTAGTTAGGTTTCTAATCCAACTAGGTTAGGTTTTCTAGTTTAATTCTAACTAGTCAAACCAATCTTATAGACTTGATTCCTATTGGTCCAAAACAAAATATCAAGCCACTAATGTTGACTATTTATTGTAAACGCGGGTCCCACAGACTCTTCTGGGTCCATGATTCGTTTTCGAAGCAGATTTCTACTGTTTTTGAGACAGTAGACACTGTATAATAAAATAATATTACAATAATATAAAATATTTTTATTACCCAGTTAAATCCTAAAAATTAAAAGATTAACAACCATATCATTCAGAATTGGGTTTAGTAAGCTCCCCCAGCTCCGAATAATTAAAATAAGATTTCTCTGGTCCGAAACTTGTTATTTTTCTGTCCCGGAGCAAATCACACAAAACATTCATATATGAACTCAAAACAGTCAAATAAATTTTATATCATACAGAAAAATAGAAAATAGCACAATCAGGACATAACAGTCATTTATCCTAAAGTTAGGGTGTTACAAACCTCCGTGAAAATTGAGTCTCACAAAACCAAAGAAATCTGGCAATGCCATCACTACAAAATCACCGCGCCCTGACGCACCCAGAGATCCTTCGACGGGATCACACTATAATCAATTCTCGTTCATTTACCACAAAAAGAATAGTGGTTTGTTGGGCCCGTAATGTGTGCAATCAGCTTTCATTGCGCCTTACGCCTCCCCATAGATCCATCATAGATCACACTATTCAATTCTCATTCATAGGCTCATACAGCCTTTTAACAGTCATCGACTGAGTAATTTGTTCAATGCATAATCATAGGCTCATCTAGCCTTTTAATAGTCATCGACTGAGCAAATTATTCAATGTGAATATGCATATTCAAGCCATCATTGTACTGTCCCCAATGATATTAAACACTCGTCCATACAATTGTCTAATACCATTAGTATCAATGATATTACATAACCGCCCATACAATTACATATTAACACTGATCCACCTGGGTCTAGTACATTGGCACAACAACAAAAGGTGTATAATGTTCAATGCATGTTGACTCCATGCACAATCATGTATATCCAACAATAATGATATATTTTCCATACATGCCACAATTTGGCCAATTTAAGCATCAACATAATTTTAGTCCCAAACACAGACCCACAATAGCATAGTATCAATGTCCTCAAGAGTGACAACACAATTTAATTAACGCCTCTTATTAATTCACTTTCTAGAAAGAGTCTCTTGAAGTCCTTATTCAATCTTCATTCCTTTAGGTTGATCAAGTTCCTTAATTTAGTCAATTATGCTCAGTTAAAAATTACTCTAAGGTTTTGCAAGTCTCACAAACTCTTTTGTTCTTCCCGTATGTCCAAATTCATTCTAAGTCATAATATAAAGTCTTATTTTTTTGTTCTTCCCATTTTATGAACTATTAACAAATCTAGAATTCCCTAATCATCTAAGTCTCCATTTTAGCACTACATTTCGTGGCACTTTGCCTTAAGAATCCGTGAGCCTCATTATAACATAGTCTAACTCTTTTTCCTTCACCATAGTGTTGAACACTTATCATTTAATCACTTAAGATCTAAGGTTGCACAAAGATCACAACTTAACCAATAAATCTCCTAGAGGCCGTGAGCCTCCCTAGGTGAGAAGTCCCAAAATTGTTCCATTACAATAATCAATTTTTTAATACCTAATCACCTAAGTTCCAATGTCTCTAAAATCAAACTTAAATCCTTAAAAATTTGCCCTAAGGTCGTGACCCCTAAAATGGTAAGTAAACCCTACATTTCTCCATACATCAATCCAAACATTACAACATACAATCCATAGTCATCAAAGCATATAATAACAATTAATAAATTATATAAGTCAAAATAGCACAAAATCATGAAGAACATCACAACCAAGAGAGCAATCCCACATGGATTCCTCATCAACAACATAAAGAAAACGTTTCCTCACTACCAAGATAGGTTGAAGAGGATTATCTCTCTCTTACCTATGGAAGACAACTCAAGAAAGCAAGCCTCTTGGTCCCTTGTAGAGATTTTTGTACTACACCTTCAAGGAAACCCTAATGACATCAAAACTTAACAAAATCATCATCAAAGCTTAGAAAAGGAACCCTTGATCACCCAAGAGATCAAGGATCACGAAAATGAGGAGAAAAGGGTGGAAAAGCTATGAACTTTACCTTAAAGTCTCCAACTTTGAAGCTTGATGGAACAAAATGAAAATGGTAGATTTGGGTGATGGTCACAACATGAAAGTTGCTTAGAATGGTGTCTAGATTCAAGATCAAAAGTTGGTTGGAATTAAAGAAAATGGATGGGTGTATTTGAGGGGTGAGGCCGTGTGCCTCCAAGGAGAAAGGTGAGGGCTTTATGTATAGCTTCTTGGTTCTTGGATAGAAATAGATGAAAATGGGGATGAAGATGGAGATGAACTAGTAAAAACTAAACCTTGAATCCTCCAAGATGGTGCTTTTCTTTGAGGGTTTCGTCCAACACCTCCTTGGTGTGCTCCTTGGTGGATTCGGTTTTGGCTCTCCAAAACCCTTCAAGCTCCAAGCTTGAATCTTGAAGGAAAATGGTAAATGTGTGAACTTCTATGGATGGATCCAAGAAGGATGGTGTCTAGGAGGTGTAGTAGCTTAAGAAAAATGAAGACTTTAAATTTTTGCCATGGTAGAGGTGGGTGGAGATGGTGGTGCCATGGAGAGGGTGAAGGAAAGAAGAAAAGAGAAAACTTGAAGAAGAATGAGAGAAGAGAGAAAATTGAGAGAGAAAGTGTCTTGGAAACTTTTGAAAGTAAGAATGAAAGTGATAAAATGAAGAAGCAAATCTTGGTTCCCCTAAAGTGAAGCATTGTCGTGGAGTTAGAGAGAAGGAGGAGAAAATGGTTGAGAGAAAAGTGTAGAGAGAGAAAGTGATAGTAAAGTGAAATGAAATGAAACATGTAATTAGGTGTATTTTATGTAAGTGTATGAATTAAAATGTGTGGCCACAAAGAGCTCTAAAAAATGTGTGGTAGAGAGGAGGAGAGAAGAAATGTGGCTTCTTGAAGAAGCCAATAGGAAAGTGCAAGGAAACTTCCTCCAAGCTTCTCCAACAAGCCAAAAGGAAAGTGCTAGGAAGCTTCCTCCTTTTGAAAAGTCAAAGTGATGTCATGGTGATGATGTCACTATGGTGATGTCATTAAAATATTCTCTAAAATATGACTAACACTATTGGATTTATTATCAGTGGACAAAAATTACAATTAACAAAAACTGATATTTATTATCCAATGGATAATAAAATTATTCTGCTATTTTTCTTTATCAGATAAAAATCTCAAAAAATATAAACCTCGTAAACTGTGTCTGACTTCGGGTTTAGTAAGATCCCTCATCGATGTTTCCACAGTTCAAGGTTATCGGGAAAAATATCTCATTTTCTCGACTCCGTTCAGCGTGCATGCAAAATGAGGAATAATATTAAAATATTCCGCATTCACAGAAAAATTCACAAAATTCACAAATATTATAAAACAACTATTTATCATAACATTATTAATTTTTGGGGTGTTACACAAATATTGACACATATGACATATATTAAAATATTATAAATCTCCAAGTTTATAGAAATGATATTAATGAATTATGATTTTTTTTTAAAATTTTGTAATTATATATATATATATATATATATATATATATATATATATATATATGACATGTCTGTGTCCTGCAATTTTTTGAATTTGATGTGTCCCCGTGTCCGTATCTGTGTTTTGTCCGATGTCTCGTGTCCATGTCTGTGCTTCATAGGTTATGTCCTATGCTAGGCTATGAATGAGTTATGTCCTATGCTAGGCTATAAACCAGTTATATCCTATGCTAGGCTATGGATGACTTATATCTTTTGGTAGGCAAAGGAAGAGATAGGATGTTGTGTAAGTAGTACATGGAACATTCCACTTATCAACAGATATGATGTTATGGAATTAGTACATGGAATAGTCCATTCATCATTAGACAGTATAAAGGATATTTAGTCTATTCTACACAGAGAAATACGAGGGAATACAGTTCCTAGAAATAGCTAAGTTATGTGTATAAGTTTAGTATTGGATTATGAGATTGCTAGTTGAATGTTTACATAGGGTCAAAATGTGAATGTTCTAGTTGTAATGAGTAGAGACTCATTTACATATTACAATTGTTAATCCAATGCTAGTAGTGTTATTCATTATGAGTTGATGTTGATTAGTGCTTATATCCTGTTAATGAATAACTAGACATGAGATATTTCTTAGTTTATTTATTCAGTACAAATGTTTAAATACTAGTATTGGTTACTCATACTGAGAATTATTGTTTCTCACTCTGCTATGTTTCCATGTAAATCCAGTTTAAGGCCCTACAAGAGGGTAAGAAGATAAAGATAACAAAAGAATTAGTAGAGTTTAGTTTAATATTTTCAGTTCAAAGCTTATGTAATTATTTATATTTGCTTTGAGGATGTAAAAAGTCATATGTATGTATGACTTTTAGATATGACTTTCCATAATTATTTGTTTAAATGTTATGGATTAGTTTATGATTAAGTTAGAAGTAGCATGACTGATACTGCTTATCTAGGTATATGTCAGATATACCAGGGTGCAGGTTTTAGACTGTTACATACTTTATATACCTATCATCCCCTCTTTTCCTCTTGTGAAAACCTTGCAACTTTTGTTCCACTTAAGGCTAGCTATAGGGACCCTCAACTATTCTCTTGAATATCATTAACAACATCATTCTCTTTATTCTACAAGTATCTAACGATAGTATAACTCACGTAGAAAAGAATTGGAAACCCAATTTTACTTTGAGTATCATGAAGAACTTGATACTATCCATCCTTCATCAGCCTTCACAAACAAAGAATGGTGAGCATAGAAAAACAAATGCTACAACCGCTTAATTCAGAGTTCCATGGGTTGAAGTTTGATTTCTGTAGCTTGCTCTGTACTTATCGCTTATTTCTTTGAACTTAGCCACATACTGGCCTACCAACAAGCCACCTTGTTCAGGTCTTGAGAACTTTATTTCCTTGGCATTCTGTTCACCAAAACTCTATCTCCTTTCTAATATATAGGAGATAATAAAAACTTTCAGGTTATCTGAACAAACCTCAGTTGTAGATATTTTCTCTATTTTCTTAAGCCATCTCTTTATTCTAAACGGGTCTTACTTTCCCTTAAAGGATGTAGGGTTTGCTTTTCTAAACTTTGAGAGATTTGGGGAGTTTCAGTCTCTTACTACCACTACTACATTCACTGACTGTATTAGTAGTACTAGTTGTTAAGATAAAATTACTTCCATCCATTCTAAAACTCTGCTTGTGATAGTAGTCTGCTTCTGATTTGTTGATAATTTCAGTATTTTGAATGCTTTATATTTGATCTAATTAGACTCCATATATGCTCAATTGAAAACATTTAGCTAAGTTTCTGATATTTAACTTAATTGGAACCTTATTGTGAAACTTTGCTTAAATGTGTTCATAAACACTCATAATTGAATTGCACTTTTCAAGAAACCCTTAAGTGTTGGAGTCCATTAGCCTCAAACTAGGCTTACTATCCATTTGAAGAAAGAGCCAAGGATTCATAAAGATCAATACCACCTCTTCAAGCAAGGAACTAAGAGTGTTTGTTGAGAATCCAAGCTAAAGTTGAAGAGAGTAAGCAACACGGCCCGTGTCATCATCCACGGGGTACCTCGTGTACTCCTCTGGTACCACAAGAAGGTGTCCAACCATGAGTTTGCCTAACACAGCCCATGTCATCTGACACGGGGTATACTGTGTACATTGCTGTCATGACAAGGGAATCCAGTTTTGAGCTTTGACTAACAACATGACCCGTGTCATATGACACGGGGTTAGCCGTGTATCTCTCTGGTATCTTAAGATGGGTTCAATGCTGAGCCAATTCAACAACACGGCCTGTGTCATCAGACACGGGGTGTGCCATGTAGTTCTCTGAGTTCTAAAGTATATGAGTTTGTGAAGGCAAAGTCAGACACAGGGTAGGCCGTGTCATATGACACGGTTCGTGTCTACTGAAATTTGAATTTTGATGCAAAATTAGGGATCCAAAGTTATAAATAGGATTGGCTAGGACTCATAACACAGTTCTGGACTGAGAGCCGTCAGAGAACAGAAGATGATTCGAAGAATAAGAAAGAGGGAGATTTGATTGAAGATTGGAGACTCGGGTTCGAGCAATCGAAAATCGATTAACCTCATTCGCTGGAAACTAGTTTGATCTTCAATTTTCTTTCGTTCTTTCATTCTAATTATGTTTTTTTTATTTGTTTATTTTGAATTCACCATGTGTGGCTAAACTCCTTCTTTGGTTAAGGGAGGATGAAACTCTAGTTTTGGTTATGTGAATTCTGCATATTCTTTTATTTCAATACAATTGTATATTTATTCATATGTTTCTGATCTTAATTCAATATAACGGTTTTTATATTCTTGCCAAATTTTGAAAGTAGTAAAATTAGGATTGCTAGGCACGGTTGCGGTGGTAGGACTAGTGGAACATATGATCTAAGCAATTTAATCCTGGTGTGTGATTGAATCTTAGCGTAATGGGTTTTCTATCTTTTAATGCAATCATTGGATAGATATAAGAGCGGTTGCTTTATAGCTAACTAGTGATTAGGGTTAGTTTGAGCGGTTGTTAAATTAACCATTACCTAAGGAAAACATATATTAATCTCACAATTGCGTAAAAACATAATTGATCATATTGAAGTAAAGGATATGTGGGTTTGCATGATCATATAAACCTAGTAATGGATTTTATCTCTTAACCAATATTCTTAAATTGGAATTTCAAATCGTGTTCATTTTGCTGTTGTTTTATCTTTGGTTTCTATTTTAGTTTGAATTAATAAAACCCCATTTTTACTATTCATTGTCATTTAGAGTTTAAATTAGGATTCAGTTAATAGTGTTAATTGAGTTAGTTCTCTGTGGATCGACCCTTGCTAACTACAACTGGTTGCAAGATTTTTATAATTTTGGTGGAACTTGGCAACTGTTTTTAATCTCAATTTTAATTCACAATCCACACCACACCAGCTTCCTCTTAGCAATTGCCATCTCTCAAAACACTTCAGTTATAATAGTTGATCCTTCACTAAAAGAGTTCCTATTGCTCCTACCTCGCCTTGGTGAAGTAATGGTTCCCTATACACACTACGTGTGACAGTAACCATTAACACTCAAACTTAAGGCCTATCATGTGATTCTATCAACACATCTCACATATGTGACAAGAAATGCATAACAGTTAGCGGGAAAATACTAAACTGGCCTAAGCCTAGTCAGTCCATATCTCGGCTCACAGGATGAATTGCTCTGATACCATAATGTAACAGCCTAATACCGATACCCTAGTATATCCGACATATATCTGGATAAGCAGTATCAGACATACTACTTCTAACTTAATCATCAACTAATCCAAAACATTTAAATAAATAATTATGGAGATGCATATCTAAAAGTTATACATATTTACAACTTTTTACATCCTCACAGCAAATATAAATAATTATATAAACTTTGAACTTAATATATTAAAATTAAACTAATATATTTCTTCTTTTATCTTCATCTTCTTACCCTCTTATTAGGCTTGACTTGCTAACCATGAAATATAAAGGGGTGAGAACATAAAATTCTCAATAACATAACAATATTTCATAGCACTAATATAAATATATACAAACGTATAATTATAAAACTATAACTCATAACTTACTACTGATATTAAACAAATGGTTATTCAAATATAAAATACAAATCTCACAAAGCAAAATGCTTATCTTTTATCTCAACCTTAGCCTAGCATAGGATATGCTCATCCATTGCTTGGCTTAGGATGTAACTAGTCCACTGCCTAGCATAGGATATGTTCGTCCACCACCTGGCTTAGGATGTAACTAGTCCACTGCCTAACATAGGATATACTCATCCACTGCTTGGCTTAGGACAAAACTGGTCCACCACCTAGTATAGGATATGCTCATCCACCACCTGGCTTAGGACATAACTGGTCCACCACCTAACATAGGATATGCTCATTCACTGCTTGACTTAAGACATAACTAGTCACAACTCCACCTTTAGCAAAGGGTTTTACTCACTCCTTCGCAAGGTCAAGGGGCTTGCCTCGCTCCCTTAGTTAGGAATTGTGATAAACTACGGTTCAACCTTATTGCATAAGGGTTCCATCTCTTTTGGATCAACCTCATTACATAAGGGAGGCAATTTACTAGGGTTCAACCATATTGCCTAAGGTAGCTAATTCACTAGGGTTCAACCTTATTGCATAAGGGAGCTAATTCACTAGGTTCAACCCATAGGGGAGTCACTTACTAGGTTTAACCCATAGGGGAGCCATTTACTAGGTTCAACCCATAAGGGAGCTAACCACTAGGTTCAACCCATAGAAGAGCCACTTACTAGGTTCAACCCATAGGGAAGCCACTTACTAGGTTCAACCCATAGGGGAGCCACTTACTAGATTCAACCCATAGGGGAGTCAATCACTAGGTTCAACTTTGATAAACAAAGGAACCACTCTTCCTAAACACTCTACCCAATCCCAACTTAATGAGAGAATGAAGTATTTTACTAAAGAACTTGCATATTTAACACAACTTTAACTATTAAAGGAGTTATTAGTATTTCTAGGACTCAAACTGTAATGCCCCTTTTTCTTAAATACCGCGAAGAAGGAACGTCACACCATAATACTAAAGATACGAAATAAATTGGCAAAAAATAATAGTTACAGTGATTAATTAAAACCCGATTCATTATTAATATAAGATTGAATAGTTTGTATTCTTGATAGCGAAATAATTAAGCATCGAAACATGCGTTACATTTTTTTTTTATTGTGTATAATAAAAGAAATAAGAATAACTGCAGATATAATAAAATCAACATAAACCAAGAACTATACATTCACAATATATATATATATATATATATATATATATATATATATATATATATATATATATATATATATATATGCATCAACCTATTTAGTTACATCCTAAAATATACAAAAAGTAAAGGCTTTACCCACCCAAAACAGTTACAAATTTACACCATGAACTAGGAAAACATCAGGCTTCTCCAAAAAGATAAACAATTAGCCATCAGTAGCCACCTATAGTATCAGCCCCTAAGACTGACAAGAAAGGACCGTAGCTGGGACCTCCTCAAGGTCCTCTTCATCCAATGAAATCACTATTGGAGAGACCGAATTTCGGGCAGAAGCCCGAGCAGTGGAGAGGAAAGAATCCTCTTGAGGGGTGTAGAACATATCAGTCCACATATCCCTCACAGGTAGGTAAAATTCTAAAATAACAAAAGCTAAAAAATCAAAGACAGGGGCATCATAATGACCCCAAGATAAAGACATCGTCAACTCTCCACGGTAGACACATCGATTAGTCTGCACATGTAAGTGCCAGCAATCTGGTCCTCCATGGAAGGTCAACTTCACGTACCCCAAAAAGCGGCATAGGCATGACGACATCCTCAACAGCTCTAGTCGTAGTGCGGCCAAAAACCCGAAAACTCATTTGTTTCCTTCTCTTCCTCACGAACGTCTTCTCAGAAGTACACAATCCAACCGAAACATAGAAAATACAGGAAATACAGAAAAAGGTAAGACACCCAGCTTTCAGTACCAAAATGGCAGAAAGAAAACAAAACGACGCTGGACGCTCACATATAAATACAATGATAATTAAAATTTACGGTAAGAGCAGAACAATAATAAATAACAGTAAACATCATCAATAACAGGCAGACTGCAATAACATTTCCAATATTCAACAGTTCAAGCACTTAAATAATTATTGCAGTAATAATAACAGATAATTTTCACAATAATAGATACTCAAGCTCAATGAATTATGAGATTGACAATTCACAATGCAAATGTTACCAAAATTCCTACTCCATGGAGCTAGACAAACATTTTCGGAGTGAATGATCAAGGAGTAATGTCAGTATCTCGTTAGCCTTTAAAAATAGTGTGCTCATCTCATAAAAACATTTGTGCAATACGGCTTATACATGACACCTCAACAGTTGATCACAATATAGGACAACGTCTCGGTCCGGATCATCGGTGTGTTTGCATCGGTCTATCCCACGGCCCCAGTGGAGCTACTATTGCCCGTTGTGAGACACCTGCACCCCAACGTCCCTAGGGCCAACCACTATGACCCTACGCTTAGTCTATTCGCACCCACACATAGGTGTTATTCAAACTCCTAGCCATACATAGCCTTTCCAACAATGTCCAACAGACAACACATATGCATGATAACACAATGTACATCATACATGTTTATCAATGATGCATTCATCATAAGCATTCCACAATGGCATATATATATTCATCATCAAATACATATTATCAAATGCTTAGTCCCACATAGGGGATCACAACAACATAGAACTAATTCTCAACATCAATATGTATTTAGGGTTCATCTATTATCACAAGTCCATATTTTCAAAGTCTTAAACTTGAATAAATTATGACAATTTTTAGGTTAAGTAACCCTTCAAAACCGTAACACTCTCAAGTGTTACTACTCAATTTAATTCTTCCACTTAATTATAGATTATGCATGTCTCTAAATTCTTAATCTTCAAAAATGCACCAAGGCATCCTTTAACCTCAAAATTTTCTCTCTAAAATTGTGGCCTCACAGGGTTTTCAAATTCCAATTGTCTTCCATTTTATGCATTAATTTCTTGATATATAATCACTCAAATTTTAGTTCACACAAAATCACTTCAATTTCCCTAAATTCCAAGCCAAAACCATGACCTCACATGGGTTAGGAAACCCTCAAAAATTTTCATTCATTAATTCCAACATTATCATTCAACATTTAATTTCATAAGCTTCATTTTTATTGTGTACAAAAATCAATTTACATCCCTAATTTCTAGTCAAAACCGTGGCATCACATTAGGGTAGGAAACTCCAAATTTTTCATTTAACAACCCTAACATGATCAAGCATTTTCAACACATCCAATACATTCAAACATTAATCCAGTTCAAGAATACATAAACATACAAAATCACCAAAACAAACTAAGCACACAAAGGTTCCCTCACTACCAAAAATGGTTGAAGTGAGTAGTCTCCCTCTTACCTAAAGGTGAATCACGAAAATGACTTCCTAGATGCTCCTTGGTGGGTTCGATTTTGAGCTTCCAAAACCCTAGGAATTTCAAGACAATGAATCAACATCAAGGGTTGGAAGAAAAGAGATCCATGGTCATCAAAGAGACCATGGAGCATGAAAATGAAGAGAAAGAAGAAGAAAAATGAAAACTTTACCTTAAAACTTGAAACTTTGTCTTGGATGACAATGGAGGAAAGGTTGAATTTTGAAAAAAATTTCTAAATAGGAAAGGTAGAGGAGGTTAAGGTTAGTATGGAAATGGTCTTGGTGAAGAGAAAAGAGAAGAAAATGGTCTCAAATGGGGGCTACAAATTTCGGATAGGAGAAGGGAGAAGAAGAGAGAAGGAAGAGAAAAATGAAGAAGATGAAGTTAGAGAGACAAAGTGTGATAGTAAAATGAGAAATTTTGTGTATTATGCATTAAGTGAGGAGGCAAATTTTTGCCTCCATTGGCCATGCATTGCCGCGACAATGGAGAGAGAGAAGGGGGAAGTTTTGGCTTCCCCAATAAGCCAAGGGCATGCTTGGTCATTTGGTAGTCAAAGCTTCTCAAAGAAACTTTGATTAAAATACATTAAATTTGAATTAAAGTAGGTTTGATTATACTTAAAGTAGATTACATTGGGATAATGTGATAGGATTTTTAATACATATTATTATCCAATGGATAATTACTACAGTTGATAGAAGTCAATATTAATTTATCTGACAAATAAAATTTACACAGTGTTTTATTATTTTATCTGTTAAAATTTCTTGAAAAACATGAAACCTTATAAATCGTGTCCAACCTCGGGTTTAGTAAGATCTCCCGTCGACGTTTTCACAGATCAAGGTTCTCGAGAAAAATATTTCATTTTCCCGGCTCTGCTCAGTTTACACGTAAAACGATAAATAATATTAAAATATTCTATGTTCTTAAAAAAATCTAAAAAAATACTCAAAAATCACAAATATTGAAAAGTGAATATTTATCATAAAATAAATAAAATTTGGGGTGTTACACAAACCATCCCAAAACACCTCAAAATCTTGTCTAAAAAGGCTAATTTTCAAGATTACACTAAATGTGCATCATAACTTCTAAAATTCTGAAATTTTGTGATCAAATAGCTTTCTCTCATATCTTTTAAATGTCACAAACCTCACTTCATTTGGCTAAGTGAAGCCAAAGTTATGCAACATTTTGCAAGTGCCAAAATAGGGCATTCACTGATTTACCTAATTCTGTCCTAATTTTAAATTGAAATTGGGAACAAACTAAAATTGGTAAAATTATGAAATTTTATAGGCAAGAAGCCTTACATCTTAGCTTCAAAATGCCACAGGTCTCATGTCTATATGACATTGGAACAAGAAATTATGCAATCTGGTTTACTGACTGCCAGAATGTATTTTTTGTAGAATCTGTCTCAGATTAAAACAGAAACTGGTATCGATTGACTTGCTCTAAAATTCTGAAATTTTTACTACGTGAAGCCTTATGTCTCAGCTTTCAAATGCTACTAGAATCAGGTCAATATGATGTCTGTAGCTCAAGTTATGCATCAAACATCACTGACTACCACTGGATTCTGCAGAATCTGATAGAACAATTCTCACTTTCAATCATTCAAGATCAGTTTCTATATGATTTCTATCACCAATCAAGGCCTCTAAACATGTTGTAACTCTCTTACAACATATTGATTCACTTAGGCATGAATTTAGGTTCCAAATCACACTAACTTGAACCATTTACCAATTCCTCATCTATGAACCAACATGGTTTGGGTTGAGTTACAAATGACCATCTAACACTCATTGAGCTAAAACTAACATAACTTAATTCTTGGTATCAAAAATCAAGCTAAGAACTAGGATTTGACTCTCCAAATCTCTTTTTCCATTCAAAAACCCTAACCTCATTTCAAAAGAACGAAGAGGGAAAAAGAATAGAAATCCCCTACCTCTTGTAGACACTTGTTCCTTGAAGTCTTGCTCTTAAACTTGCCTTCCTCTTCCTCTTCTTTCTTCCCCTTTTCTCTCTTCTCTCAGTTCTCTCTTTCTTTTTTTTTTCTACTCATCCCCACGGAAGAAAGGAGAGAAAATGAGATATAGAGATAAGGACATACTTATCATTTTGACATTTAGCTGTAACTTCTTGACTTTTTAAGAATACTTAGATCTCTCCAAATCAAGTTTTCTAACTTCTAACAGATTTGATATAAATCTTAAGATTCATTAAAAATCACGTTTTACCACTTTTCTATTTTTCCATATCTGTTGGGGGTTAATCCGACATTAAAAGTATAACCTGTATGTTTAAAAATACCAAACTAATTTCAATTATTCTCAAATTTTAACTACACCTTATTTAACTCATTTATGACCTAGAAACAAGTTATCCATACTTGTTTCCTTCATCTAAGTAATTTATGCTACTATTTAAGTCATTTTAAGTTACTTTTCAACTTTTGTGTTGCAGTAAAGTACCTAAACTGACTCAATTTATCACAAAATTGAACTGGCATCAAGTAAGTACCAAGTTGCCTCTGTAACCATTTATAAGCCTAACATGTTTCTTGAGATGTTACACCTAACATGATCATTGTTTGCCCAAAATGTCTTTATAAATTTTGATGATGATCATGTATTTCTTGATAAACTTGAATCATGCTTTTAAGTTCTTAAACCATATTTTTGGAATGAAGTGCATATGTGCTTCATGCATTCTTGTTAGAGCTAACATTGCATGGTTGATAACGTGGTACATACTTTACATTATATATACCAAACTAAATTATGCTTGTAAATGGGCTTAAATGGTATTTGATAGCTTATGATTTAAAGAACTTTTGAAGTTAGTGTTGCAAGTTTCTCTATGTGTTTCAAATATTGACATCAAATTTTTTGCATACAAGCATATGTGAATAAATGAGAAGAGTTAAATGGAGTTCAAATGAAGAGGAAGATAAAGGAGACTTTCTTCTAGTGCAATCGAATGAAGTATTCACTGGAAGAAAGCTCAAAACTAAAGGACCAATAAATAAAGAGCATCACTCTCTATCTAAATCAATAAGTATCTCTATCCCTAAGTTATTGTGGTATTCTATATGCTATGAATTGTATGATACTTGTTAATAAATTGATCTTAAATGAATAGATATTTTTCTTACATGAGAAGTATACTTAGCATTGACAAAATGCCTAATTGGAGATTAACTTGCTAATTTTGTCATTGCATATAGGGTGGATGATATTAGTTCTCTACATGCTTTGATCCCTATAGCATATTTCATCAAGGTAAATGTTTGATATATATGATTCTCTTGATCTATGATTTCTTAGTGGTATAACACTATGACAATCATGTTCTTATTTTGAAAAGAGTTTCTGGTTTGATTAAAAAGTTTTTTAAAGTAATATCTCTTATCATATTTAAAAGAAGCTTTTCAAGTTCCATATCCTTGAGAATCTTTTGAACTTATCTTAAAACCTTAAAAGTATTTTCACCTCCTAATTGTCTTGAAAATTTGGAAATTATTGGGTATGTGCTATAAATGTAGTACTCTCCTCTTTTGTTTTGATATGTTCTATAGAGCCCATCTTGATACTTCAAAAGATATGCCTTGTTCTTCAAAGTGTTTATTTTCTCAAGGCTCTTGTTCATGAGAAAGAGAGGATATGTACTTTCAGATGTTCCTTTGACTTGGATTTGACCACTCTCAAGGAATATGTGATTTTAATATAAAATCTCTCTACCTTTCTAAAATGCTTTTAAAAATGTAATGTGTTCTTGTAAAATTCTTTTGAAAGGGGGAGAAGTTTTAAAATGATTTTTGATTGATGGATTAAGAATAAATATCTTTTACCTTGCTTTACTTTATGGTAATGTTCTTGCATGGTTTTGACATGCATATTTCTCTTTATTCATCTTATGCTTCAATAAGGGGGAGCTTAGCTCTTAAGTTATTTATATCTCTTGCCTTACATCCTTATTTGATTACATACAATATTTTATTGCTATCATATGCTAAATGTTGATGTACCAAACTGTGATAAGTATTGTATGGATAATCTTTTATATCTTGAAAGAATGCTTGTTTAATATCTTTATTCTTGAATCATATGTAGAATCAAATAGAGAGAGATAATTTTGTTTTAAATAACTTGAAGAAGTTTTTAGTTTTGATGATCCTACCTTTTTTTGGCAAAATGAGTTTTATTTATTAGGGAAGAGAAAATATTATCTTTCCTTCCTAAGCCTTTTTGTTGATGTCAAATAAGAGGAGTGAAAATTGAAAAGAAAAATATATTTTTGTGCTTATTGTTTGATATGCTTACATAAATATCTATTCTTCGATTTTGCTTAATATATTTTTCTTTGGTGATTTGTCATCATAAAAAAAAGGAGAGATTGTAGAATTATCTTTGCCCTAATGGTTTAATGTGTTAAGTTTTAATGATGACAAATGCATTACAAAAGGATATTGATCATGTTACATAGATGTACTTATCGAGATATATTGTATCATGCATGAATATGTATTTTATCTAGTTATATTTCACTTAATAATCATGTAATGAGATTTGTGTAACATTCTTTATGTAATACATCCAATAATACTTTATATAAGTTATAATGAATTAATATTAGATTTGACTCTATTTAAATGAAAATATGCAAAATGTTCTTTGTTGCATCCTATATAGAGCATATCTATTAGTAATTGATAAATATCTTATTTGAATGTGTCTATGAAATTCTTATATGCATGTTAGATAAACTAGAGTTATACATTTATGAATTATACATATGAAGATATTGAATTATGAATTTGGATTAACAATATTTATTTTAAGTGAATAATATTTTGTAAGATAGTTCAAATACCAAGAGTCAGCATTGCAACAAGAAAGTAAAAGATCACAATTATGCTTAACTCAAGAAGAATGTGAATGATAAAATGTTCTAAGTATTTTCATGATTTGAAGAGAATAAATTTGTAGAAACTTGGATTACATCAAGAAGTCTAAAGAGTAGAAGTGATAATATTAAAAATATTAATTAGTCCTTAAATGGTAATATTTGGTTACCAATAAACATTAATTTAATTCTTCTAAATAATAACTATCCATCTCTATTTATTAAATTAGAGTACACTATTTTGATAGTGGCCTAATTTTTTAGTCTACTCTCTCTTCAATAATAATATATATCATTCTTAATTTCTCTTTTCTTAAAATTCAAATATCCACAAAAAAATTAAATTTAAATTATATTTTAAATTAATTATGTATATCTCCTATATCATTCTTAATTTCTCTTTTCTTAAAATTCAAATATCCACAAAAAATTAAATTTAAATTATATTTTAAATTAATTATGTATATCTCCTTTATAATTTTAAACATTATTTTCTTATAATCTATATTTTTAAAATCCTACCTGAATTTAAAAATACCCATCCAATGCATGGATACTTATTAGTTAAACTAATTTTATGTCAAAAGATTATTATTTGAGTACCAAATTGATGCGTTCTAATAATCTTTTGAGAATCAAAATGCAGGTTTAGAGTGTCTTAGAATGCCAAAAAAAAAGAAGAGGAATGATTTGATTCTTAAATCAAGTCCTATGTTGAAATTTTAAATAATATAAAATAATTTCATTTTTAAAATCACATGAATTTTATTCTTTTAAATTATAAATTTTATCAAATTTTATAGGAATTGATAATATTTTAAATAAATAGATTATTTTATCTTTATTAATCAATTCTCATAAAAATAAAAATGTAATTAATTAAAGCATATTTTAAAAAATTCTAAATATAAAATTAATTTTTAAATTAATTAAAATCTCATTTTTTTCAACCAAATTAAATTTTAAAATCAAATCTAATTAAATCATTTTTAATTTTAATTGATTTTAATTTAATCCTCAGTTGTATTATTTCGGAGAGTAGGTGGGCTGGTCCATTGCATTCGGGCACTGTTCTCCTGAGTCGTGACCCAACCCAATGGAAGCACCAATACATCTCTCTCTCTCTCTTTGTTCCCTTCGTAGAACGATCTGGTGCGTTGAGTTGAGATCTCCCTATCGCCAAAAATCCATGGTGGGTTTCTCCTTTCTCTCTCTCTCTAATTCTCTCTGAAACCACTCAAGCTTTATAGTTTGGTAGCTCTGTTTGCGGAGAAACGACGCCGTACCCAGATCTCATGGTTTGCGTTTTCTTCTGCTTCTTGTTTGTTTGTTTGTTTTTTTTTTTTTTGTCTTACTCTTAATTTCGGGAATGTCGGTGTTAGGGCTTCTGATTCTTTCAGCGTAGGGTTGATGTGTTTCTTGTTTTTGCGGCCTTTAATTTCGAGGAATTTTGGATCCCTGTGGTAGTCGTGCTTTCGTTCTGATTGAATTGTTTTGTGGGTTTTTGTTGTTGTTTTTGTGTTATCGTTGTTATTACTATATTTGGTAGTTTTGGTTTTTGTTGTTACCGTTTATACTGCTATTGTACGTAGATAAAACTGTAGTTTTGTGGGTGATCGTTCTTGTTCTCGTTGTTGATGTTATTGGAGTTGTTTGCGATTATGGGTTGTGGTAGAACCCATGATTTAGTTTTGTTATCTTCTTCTGGGTTTTTTATAAGCTGATCTGTGGTGCTTTGTGTTCTCTTCTGCTTGATTATAAATGGATCTGATTTAAAGCTGTTGATTATACTTATTTTTTTTAAAAAATAGCTTTGGCATCTGATGACGAAATTTTTATTCTTCTGTAGATTTGAAATTGAATTCATCATTGTTGGAGTTAGCTTAGATTCACAGAAAACTTGTTGACATCTGCCGGTGTCTTGCATCCAAGGAAATGGAGTTGGTGAGGAAACCCTTGATCTACTGGGTTTTCCTTTCTGTCGTTATCTTTGCTCAAGTTAGCAATGGTTTTTATCTTCCGGGAAGCTACATGCACACTTATTCCAATGGAGATCCTATATACACCAAAGTTAATTCGTTGACCTCTATTGAAACCGAGCTTCCCTTCAGCTACTACAGCCTCCCATACTGCAAGCCCCTCGGTGGCATAAAGAAAAGTGCTGAGAATCTTGGAGAACTCCTTATGGGGGATCAGATCGATAACTCACCCTATCGTTTCCGGATGAATGTTAATGAGACAATCTACCTCTGTACGACCACCCCGTTGAACGAGCATGAGGTAAAGCTACTCAAACAAAGAACGCGTGATCTGTATCAAGTAAATATGATCCTTGACAACTTGCCAGTTATGAGGTATGCTACTCAAAATGGGGTTAAAATCCAGTGGACAGGATTCCCTGTTGGGTACACTCCACCTGATGGAGGTGCAGAGTACATCATTAACCACCTCAAATTCACAGTCTTGGTTCATGAATACGAAGGAAGTGGTGTTGGGATTATTGGGACTGGAGAGGAAGGTTTGGGTGTTATTTCTGAAGCTGACAAGAAGAAGGTATCTGGATATGAAATAGTTGGTTTTCAGGTTGTCCCTTGTAGTATTAAATATGATCCTAAAGTCATGACAAAGCTCCACATGCATGATAATATCTCTTCTGTAAGCTGCCCGACTGAGCTTGACAAGTATCAAGTAATAAGAGAGCAAGAAAGGATATCATTTACATATGAGGTTGAATTTGTGAAAAGTGATATTAGATGGCCATCACGTTGGGATGCTTATTTGAAGATGGAGGGTTCCCGAGTTCATTGGTTCTCAATCCTAAATTCACTTATGGTTATCTTTTTCCTTGCTGGTATTGTTTTTGTCATCTTCTTAAGAACTGTGAGAAGGGACTTGACAAGGTATGAGGAATTGGACAAAGAGGCACAAGCTCAGATGAATGAGGAGCTTTCTGGATGGAAACTTGTTGTGGGTGATGTATTCAGGGAACCTGATTGCTCAAAGCTTCTCTGTGTTATGATTGGAGATGGGGTTCAGATTCTTGGAATGGCTGCCGTTGCTATTGTTTTCGCAGCACTTGGTTTCATGTCTCCAGCTTCCCGAGGAATGCTACTAACAGGAATGATCATTTTATATCTTATCCTGGGAATTGCTGCTGGCTATGTCAGCGTACGTCTCTGGAGGACTATTAAGGGAACTTCAGAAGGGTGGAGATCAATTTCCTGGTTTGCGGCATGTTTTTTTCCCGGAATTGCTTTCATTATTCTCACCATACTGAATTTTATTTTATGGGGCAGCCACAGTACCGGTGCTATTCCCATTTCCTTGTATTTTGAGCTGCTTTTCCTCTGGTTCTGCATTTCAGTACCACTTACCCTTATTGGAGGATTTTTGGGGACAAAAGCTCAGCCAATTGAATATCCTGTGCGGACTAATCAGATTCCAAGGGAAATTCCTGCACGGAAATATCCGTCATGGCTACTTGTTCTTGGTGCAGGAACCCTTCCATTTGGAACTCTATTCATTGAGCTTTTCTTCATCCTTTCCAGTATCTGGCTTGGGAGGTTCTATTATGTGTTTGGTTTCCTGTTGGTTGTTCTTCTATTGCTGGTTATTGTTTGCGCTGAAGTGTCAGTGGTCCTCACCTACATGCATCTTTGTGTGGAAGATTGGCGGTGGTGGTGGAAGGCATTCTTTGCTTCAGGTTCTGTTGCTCTTTATGTCTTCTTGTACTCCATTAACTACTTGGTTTTCGACCTGCAGAGTTTGAGTGGAGCTGTCTCAGCTACCCTTTACCTTGGCTATTCACTACTCATGGCAGTTGCAATCATGTTGTCGACCGGTACCATTGGCTTCCTTATGTCATTCTACTTTGTGCACTACTTGTTTTCATCAGTAAAGATAGATTGAGGTTCATGCTACTATCTCTCATCGATTAAGCCAAAGATCAATTCATATAACTTCTGCTGAGTTCCTTTTGTAGCTTGATTGCATCGCAGAATATTGAGTGGGGCAACAGATGCTTTGCTGATTGCATTAAATAGTTGTCAATCGATTTTATATTGCAATGTGATCTGCAGTTTGTTCCCCTTGTACCCGTCTCCCGAAGTGGTTTACTCATTCAAGTATTCAACTAGTGTTTGAGCTCATTATGTTTCAAGTACTTTAGTTTAATTAAGTTGCTTTAGGAAGTTGTAATTGCTCAGACTGTCTCATCTCATTCCAATACTAAAGAAAAATGTTGGATACTTTCAGATTTCGTTGTCATTTTCACTATGCTTCTGGGTGTTAAATTTTGTTTTTTGTTTTTTGTTTTTTTTTTTTTTTTTTTTTTGCATTGAAGGATAAGGAAAGTGACGTAGTATTTTACTTATTAAAGGGAGTTTTTTTTTTTTTAAACTTAATTGCCCGCAACTTTGGCTTGGTATTATACTATTGTTTCATTTTTAAATTTTTTTATAGCCGGCTGCTTGTAATTTTGATTTGAGTCGATATTCTTCTGGATATGGAAAGTATTAAATATATGTACTACTCCTATAGCACTCAGCCTTACTTCCATTAAAACTGAATCAGCCTTTTTATTATGTTGTCCTTAAGGCTATGTTTGGAAGTTTAGAGAGAAAGGAAAGGGAAGGATTTAAAGGGAAAGGAAGGGAAAGAAATTGAGAAGTTTACTTCCTTCTTGTTTGGGAGTGTGAAATATAAGAGGGGAAGGAAATGGAAGGTTTAGGATATATTTTTTACCATTTTACCCTTTAGTTCAAAAAAATAACATAATTAATATTTTAATAAAAAAAATTAATGACAAAAACTTAACAAAAAATCAATCTAACATATCTTTCATTACAATTTTTATCTGTCTAAAAAAATTATCTCTGAATATTTTTCTTCTGTAAAAAATTTCTGTAAAATTATTTCTCTTTACAAAAGTTGAAAAATTATTTTTCTAGAGAAAATTTTTTTAAATAAAATATTCAATCTCTTTAAAAATATTCATTCGAAAAATATTTTTTTCTCTATAAATATTGACTCTCTTTCTCAAATTATTGTCTCTTATTTATTTAAAAATTCATTTTATTGACACATGTGAATCTCAAATCCATTTCTTAACTTTAAGTATTTTTTTTTAATTATTCAAAAATTATGATTTATTATGGAAACTTTTAATACATATTTTTTAATTGAATAGAAGTGTAAAAATAGTAAGAATCCTGTAATAACATTGTGCTTCTCAATTCTTAATAACTTGAACATTGGATAATTGAGTTTTTCATAATAATAGGAAATATACACCAAAACATAAAATTATACCTAAGGAAATAAGTTGTCTATAATAATATACATATACATTATCCAAAAGCATCAAAATTATCCTGAGTTCAAACTTGATGAGCACTGCATAACTGCCACCAGATTTTTTAGTCCTTTTTTTGTTGGTGAAGGACCACACTAGATTTTGTTCAATACCTGCAAAATGAAAATGTTGCTAAAGTAATTTCAAGACCACCATATATTATAATTAATTGCAATTCATTTGAAAAGACCACTATAGTTATGCTATGACATTTTACATACAATTATCCACAGTCATGTTACAATAGCTCCTAAAAATAGGAAATAAGGAAGCAACATGAAAACACAAAAATAATCTAACAAGAGAATAGTAAAAAAAAATCCAAAAAGATAATTAAAAAATAAACAAAATGAATATTCAGTATTACAATATTATTTTCACCATCAAGTTTAAGATTAAAGTATAATTAATATTGCAAAAGACAAGTTCACATGAAGATAAATCAATGACACAACTCATACCTTTTAGGATAATTTAAGACTGCTTAATTTTTTTAATAAACTACACGATTAACAGGCCTCAGACACGTTGCACAATAGCTCAACAATCATATTATAATTTATACCTTTTTATATATTGATGCATGGAGTAAAAGAGGCCAAGATGGGACTTTAATGTTTCACATCTCTTCTTTGTCAAAATATACCACGCATGACAATAATATTAATATATTCACATGTATAAATAAATCTTTACACATAAGACCTGAGCATTCATCCGTATTTCACATTTGTTCATCACTCTTCTATTTGTTTTACTTTCCTGAACTAATGAAGCAAGGCTTTGATACAAGAGAAACTTTTGCATGAACACAATCTCTAGCTATAATTAAGCACAGCACTCACAAGCATATGGGAGAATTGAAGTAAAAATAACCATTCATCCAATATTTTTATTTTCCCTTATTTCTCCTCTTTCCTCGTTACAGATGTGAATTGAATATGACAGTACAGTACCATGCTTAATATTTATTGACTATATATGATTTCCATGGAAGTCATTCACATATTAGCATATATGGAAACCTAAGTACCTAACAGTTAATCTAATCCAAAAGGGGAAATGAAACGGGTTGGGGCAGAGAGAGACCAAACAAAAAGGGGAACTAGTGGTTTGACATGATCATTAAAACTAAAGCCACAATGCTAAGGTCCGTCTGCCTGAGCTATATGGTCTTTGTTTGAATTTACAAGTCAAAATATTATTAACATGTATTGTTTAGTATTGTGTGGATGTTCTGCATAGGGTTGTGATCATTAACATGTATTACCTCTCTTATTGTTTGCAGATGATTACACTTGGAGGTGATGCAGAACTTGAGCTTGTGGATTCTTTGGATCCTTTCTCTGAAGGTGTTGTGTTCAGTGTCAGACCACCAAAGAAAAGCTGGAAAAATATTGCATGACAAAGAGAGTAAAACAAGAACGAGAAATCTAAATTTTGCATGACAGAGCTGGAAAAATATTGCATGACAGAGGAAAATTTGACTCAGTCCATTCATCAAACACAAAGCAGTGTTCATTACATTTTTAGGCAAAAAAAAAATTGAGTGCAAACACAGAGGAAAATTTGACTCAGTCCATTCATCAAACACAAAGAACTCAGTCGAATCATGCACTTACATATAGCTAAAAATTAGCCAAAAATTAAATAAAATTAGAGAACCAACCTTCTTCTTTGAGCCAGACCCAAACCTCCTTTCTATGAGAATGGAGTTCTTGGTGATGACAGTGAGGGCAGAATTGATGACTCCAGGAAAACAAGAACGAGAAATCGACTGTGCAAGCATAAATGGGAGAGAAGATTACTGAAATTTCCATGAAAATTGAAGGAACACCAAAAGTGTAGGGATTTATGAAACAAATCAGAGAAAAAGAAGCAGAGAGCTTACTGTTGATGAGAGGCAGAGACGAGTACGGCTATACGAAATCAATGACCACGAGCGGATGGAGGAGCGTACACCGGAGAAACACAGTGACGGTGGAGGCTGGAAAGGGCAGAGACGACCAGACGTACGAACCCAGACGGACGAACCCACACAGACAAGTGTAGAGAGACGAGGCTGACCGCAGGGAGAGGAGGTTGAGCGCCGGGAGAAAGGGTTGGGCGGTGGGAGACGAGCCCACACGGACGAGCTCAGCGAGACAAGGTTGAGGGGTGCGGGATCGGCTGAGCGCAGGGGAAATGGGTAGGTCGGGGATGGGGATGGGGATGGGGATGGGGATGGGGTGGGGTGGGTTGGGGAATTGAGAAGGATAAATGGGTAATTTGTGTTAAAATCCTCCAATTCGGGGGAATCAGAATTGAGAGGGTTTGGAGGGTATCAATTAATCTCCCTTCCCTTTCCCTCTTACTTTTAACACTTCCAAACAAAGGTATACCCCTCCTTTCCTTTCCTTTCCTTTCTAAATCTTACTCCCAAACATAGCCTAAAAGAGCCATGATTTTTGACTGAGGTTAGTACATAGCAAAATTAAAATGCAAATAGTACCAACTCTTTCTAGCTTTTGTAAAGGTGAGCAACAGTTTTTCTTTAGGGTTGCATTTTGTTGAAGTTTGTTCCCTCTTTGCAGTAATTTGTTAGAAAGATATGATTGGAGACGGGGAAAACAAACAGAAGATTTGAATCCGTCATTTCGTTATTTGGTGTTTCAAGCGATTAAGATGCTTTACCGCGTGTGTTAACACACCTATTTTGTTCCTCTATTATATATATATATATGAGAATTAACTTATACTAATGTAAATTGATTTTTTCTTATACTAATTTTTAATTGTTAGATCTATTTTTATTTAATAGTTATTTTTAATAAAATAATTTTAACTATTAGATGAAAGTAGAATTAACGGTTGAAAATAAGTATAAGAGAAAAAAAAAACTTACAATGATATAAACTGATCTCTTTTATATATATATATATATATATATATATATATATATATATATATATATATATATAATTTTTTTGTCCTTTTGAAATTAATTTTTTCAATTAAGGACCTTTCAGGTTAAAATATTTTCAATATTGTTGTATCTAATAATCACTAATACCGTTAATAAAAAAAATGCTAATATGTATCATTTTTTGCTAACATGACATTGACGTGTTTTATTTTGTGCTAATGTGAGAAGGATATGTCATTTTATATTTTTAAAGAATTACAATAATTAAAAGGGACGATGGCGATGGTGTGCCCTGTTTTTGTTTTCTCTCGAACAGAACAATAATATTAAAAATTAAAGAATAATATAACATACAAAATAATTATTATATTAGAATAATTTTTAGTTTTTTTAATTTCTTAAAAATATAAAATGACATATTATTATCATGATAGAGCAAAATAGAATTCGTTAATGCCTCGCTAGTAGAAAAAGATGCACATTAACATTTTTTTTTAATGGTGTTAGTAGTTATTAAATGAAAGGATAACATTGAAAAATTTTAAAATGAAAGGTCTTTAATTGTGAAAATAAATCTAAAGAGGACTAAATTGGGAAGGAAGGGATGTGAGAATGACTAAAATGAGTGTTTATTTTTTCATTTTTATTATTATTATTATTATTATTATTATTATTATTATTATTATTATTATTATTATTATTATTATTATTATTATTATTATTATTTTAATAAGAAACTAAAAATGTTGCATTTTGATTTGAATCTAAATCCTTGATGGAATACTAGTCGGATTTTGCTATTCAATGCTCAAGCGCTCGAGCCTCTCTACCATTCAATCAAACTAAATCATGTTAGCTATGATTGTAGCATCCTTAACTCTATTACTAATAATATATACAAAATTATGTATTAGTAATTAAAATTAAGTATGTCATGTATCAATTAACATATTATATTTGAAAATAAATATAAGAGGTATATAAAAAAAATATGAGTCTGTTGTGGTTGAGATACTACATATAATGTACAAGACATTATATAAATAATATATATTAGTGTACAAAATTACATAACATGTCTCTAAGTCAACCAAAATTATAAAACCCCTAAAACCAAACAACTTGTTTAATCATTTGTCTTCAAGTATCACCTTCTAGCAGCTGATGCACTCCCTGAAAATATTACGGAAAATAATAAAATAAGGGTGAGAATTCTAAGAATTCTCAGTAGTACTATTTAAAAATATGTGTCATCATAATACTTCTAACTGTTTTGGGAAAAAACTTTTTCTTTTAAAACTCATATATATATATATATATATATATATATATATATATATATATATATATATATATATATATATATATATATATCATTATCCAATGCTAATTCCCACAGAACCAGGCACCTCACATAACCTGAATTCTAACTTGGTAATATTCTGCTTTCAAGTTGATATACTTCAACCTATTTATGACAATTCACTTGTCACACAGAACTATTCCGAGTATCCTATACAGCTTAACAATAGTCTGCTTTCAAGTTGACACATTCCAACCTATTTATGACGATTCACTTGTCACACAAAACTATTCCAAATATTATTACATACATGAGGGAAACTGGGGCAAGTAAGGAAACTGGTGAGGAATTTTGAGAATATAGGATCCCCTTCCTCACGAAGGTTCATCTCCATAATTCTGATGAAATTCTAGATACACTTCCCTCACAAAGGATCAACTCTAGAATTCATTAATGCCTGTTAGACCATTTGTGTACCGCAAGTGTACGGGTCAATCAAGTAATATAGATATAGAGTAAAAGTTCGTTCCCATGAGGATATATAGCTTCCATTACTAAGTAACAACCAACAACTTAGCTAAATTCTATTCAAGAACATATAAAATAGAGAAAGCACAAATAAACTAAATCTAAACTACAAAAGCAATAAAGATAATGATTTAGAGATCTAGGAAATCCTTTTTCACCTCCTATTTCATACTAATGATATGTAATCCTTATAAGTAACATCAATGAATTATTAAGTTAGCTTGAGAATGTGATTTAGTCAAAAGCCTATGTCTAGCGCAATTAACCCTGGTGTCATTTACCTAATCCACTATGTTTCCATGAGAACTAGTGTAAACTCCACTAATGAACAATCTATTCTTAAACACACGCTAATACGTGGCTAAAAGGTATATTTCTATCCAGTTAGCAAATCAACTTATCCAAGTCAATTGAACTCGTCGAACATGCATCAACCATACCATATCCATATCCATAAATCCTTATGTCTAGTTCATTTGCATCAACTAAGATCGTGCAATTATTGGCCAAACAAGAGCAAGCATTAAGCATAGGCATGGTAGAACAAAACCAAACATCAATATAAACTCAAAAGATAACATAAACATCAATATTCATAGAAAAATCCAAAGTATTTCCTAAATACAGCTTGGCTAATCCATGAACACAAAATTACAGCAAAACTACATGCTCAAGAGATAGGGAAGAGAAGAGAAAAAAAGGGAGAAGAGGAAGGAATCCATAGATATCATCCTTGAAGCTTGAATCTCCTTCCATGAAGAAGATGACCTCCAACCTAGCCTCCCTAGGCCTCCAATCAGCCCATAAATGAAGAACAGGCCGCAGCCTCTCTAAAACCTAAAAACTAAAATGGAGCTCTAAAAAACTCCCTCATAAAATCTGTTAAAAATGTATTTATAGACTCAAAAAAATAGAGGCACGCCGCGGTATTAACATGCCTACCCCACGACGCGTGTCAAATTAGGTCAGGGACACCGGGACGTTAACATGCATGCGCCGTGACATTCAATTTGCATAGCTCTTTGACTTTTATGCAGGGGAGGCACCACCACGCCATGGCTCCTCAGCGCCACGGCGTGACCAGATTGTCTGTAGAATTTAATAGCAAACACAGTTTTGCTATTGTTTTGCTCCTTTGGGTTCCTCTTGGGCTTTCTTGTAACACCTTTGTGGGGATTGTCACATATATAAAGAAAGATAAATAAAATCTACCCAAGTTGTAAAACATTTATTACGTACTAATACGGGTTGTAAAATAATTCCTGTTAAACAGAATTATATTAAATAAAATAAAGCGGAAATATAAAATAAACAGAAACAACATCACTCATAATATACATATGGTCCAAGTTATAAGTTATACAAATAATTTACAACTACAATTACAAATATATAAAACAGAAACAATAAAGAAAAAAAAAAAAAGTAAAGAGTCAATATATATACATACGCAGACGTGCCCAAAAATACATCATAAATATTGAATCCTCTGATGGATCACTCTCAGGAAACTCATCAGAAGATAAATACTCAGGATGCCTCGACACTCAGCGGACATGAGACCGCGCAGTCGATACGAGTGTCATCTCACTAGGCTCAGTGGATACACCACCTCAATGACGCCTAATGGATAAAGGTAACTCTAAGTGTAGAAACACAGTCGTCGTCATCACTGGCTCATCATCAAACCTATGACGTAGGGACACAGTCAACCGTCCCGCATACGTCACGGAGTCTCTGTCTCCTCGCATATGCCAAGCTAACGATCCACCGTGAAACTCGAGTGTCACAAACCCCAAAAATCCAGGCACCGCCATACCCAAACCAATCAATCCAATGGATATGGATGATCAGATGGTTCTTGATCGTCGAACTGATCTTCGGCTTGCTGATCTTCCTCCTCCTCGGGATATAGAATCTCAAGAGGCTGTTCCTCTTCCTCAAACTATTTACCGCGTAAAATAAAATACAAAAACATATACAATAAAGAAAGAGGTAAGACAATCTAAAATCATCACAAATATGGCAAATAAGAAAACGACAAACAACCGATATACAGTTCATGCAATATGAAAAGTTATAACAGTAATTTAATAACAGTATAGTGTAAAAATCTAATTATCATAACAACACATAATTTCACATATAAATCAATAACACATACAATATAACATCACAAATAAAATAACTTCGAAAAAGCAGACAATTTTTCAGAACGATAACCAAATAAATAAATAAATAGATAAAATAAATAATGTTCAAGATATAATTAAATGCAACATGACACGATCCTACTCCATGGAGCTAAACACAAACAGATATCAGAGAGAGAATGACTCGCAAAATCTATTAGTACCACGGCTGCCCAACCAAACTATTGCGCTGTCACACTTTGCGTCTATAGCCCCAAGTCATATGGAATCCATCATCCAAAGCATGGTGTAGTTCACGGTCTCACATTGTGGCACTACAGGCAATGTACTATTAGACTTTACGAAATCTCGATTAAAAATAGTGCGTGTCGAGTCCATTAGTGTGCTATCGGTTACCACGGCCCAGCGGAGCGACCGACTGTCCATATATGGGATCCCGTACACTAACGTCTCCAAGTTCATAAGAATAATGAACCACACTACGTTTATCGCATCGACAACACGATGTGATTCCCCTCGTCAACCAATCCACCAAAAACTGGTATAACTAAGATAAAAAGATACAGTAAGTCCCACCGGACAAATACTGCTCCAAAGCCTGTACGGGTTCACCTCTTAGCCCGACAGCAGAAAAATACAGAAAATCCAAAAAGAATATGGAAAATACCTTTTCGGTCAATCGCGTAGAAATTTTATCGCGTTTTCACAATCTCATCGTTTTTACAAACGTTTTTAAATCGCGTAAATTTATTTTTCTGTTTTCAAAATCGCGTAGAGTTTTTAATGCATTTTCTCAATCGCGTAAGATTTTTAAATCATTTTCTTGTCCAAACTCCTTAAAAATTACTGTTTAAATAAACAGAAATAATAAATAATACGTTTAAACTATGTAAAATATTTTCAATACCGTATACTGTCATTTGGACATCTTTCCTATCTTATTTGTCCGTTTTTACTAAAAATTGACAGTATTTTGCTTAGAAAATTATATTAATGGTTTTCTAATTTTACCGTAAAAATTTGTTTATTAAATTTTTAAACCATATAATTAATCCTTTTGAAAACTACTAACATGCTTCAAAATACAGCATGAGCCATATGTTAGAAATTCTCAAAAGTTACTGTATTTTCTTTCTAACAATAAAATCATTAATTTTAATCTTTAAACTTAATTCAAATCATTTTGTTTCTTTAAAACTCATTGGAGAAAAATTCTTTTTAACATATATTGCATCTTTATACTTAAAAATAGTTTGGAATTGATTTTAGAAATCATGAATTCTTGGTTTGGCATGTTGGCCGAAATATATGTTTGGATCATTTGATTTCTAAATTCATTTTCCTTGATCTAAATAATGCTATCTCTTGTTAATTTTCCTAGGTTAATTAAATTACACTTTAGGGAAAATATGAGAACATTTTGGTTCTCCTTTTGTGTCCATGGCCGTGAGCCTTAAGATTGTGTTCTTTGGAACACTTATGCATACCTTAGCATGTTATTCACATCCTATACATTATCATGCAATTCTAACACATGCAATATATTTCTAACACATATAACCTACGTCAAAGCTTGTAGACATGCAATCAAAGCTTGTAGACATGCAAATTATTACAAACATCAAATAGGAAAGCTACTAACAAATACACAAACACATAAACAAGCTACTAACAATCACACAAATGAATCCTTATGGATTCTACAATCACAAAAATCACACTCCATCTTCTTACCACCATCCTTAGATGATAAGATTAGTCTTCCTCTTACCTTAAATGAAGACAAAAACTATTCTTTCACTCCTCCTAGGGTTTCGGTTTCACTCCACCAAGTCACCTAGCAAGCTTAAACAAAACTAACCATTACTAACCATAGAAAGAGAGCTTAAACCATGGAGAAATCATGGCTTAGAACTTTGAAAAAGAGTTTAGAAAAGAAAACTAGGAATTTCACCTTCTTGGTTAAATCTCCCAAGTAGGTTTTCAAGCTTCAAATGAAGGATTTTGCAAGAACTCTCAACTAGAGATGTTCTTAGGATTGTGTTTAGGTTTAGAAAACTTGGTTGGATAGAATTTTGGGTGGTTGGATAGTATGGAAATGTGTTTGGCCGAAACTAGCTCCAAGAGAACATCAATGGTGTTTAGGGTTTTTGGAAGAGAGAGAAGAGAGAAAATGCTTGAAGACAAAGTGATTTTTGGTCTTCCAACATGCATTGGCCGTAGACTTCAATGCCATGCAAGGTGTCCATGGCTTGGCTTCATCCAAGCCTTAGAATGCATCAAAGGCCAAGATCAAAACTTGGTTAGCAAGCTTGTCTCCCATTGGTTCCTTCTAACCTAGTCACTAAGCCTTGTCACTAAGCTTCATCATTACACTAACCTAGTCACTAAGCTAGTCATCATGTTCTAGAGAGTTCCTTCACTAATGATGATTAATTGATCTACTAAGTTAACTGTATTAGCTAAACGTGGGTCCCGCAAAATATTTCTGGGTCCACTGTCATCTAATTATACTGACTAATAAAATAATACACAAAATTATTTTATTGGACAGTTAAATCCTAAAAATTAAAAGATTAATTATTGTCTCATTCAGAATTGGGTTTAGTAAGATCCCCCAGTCTGAATAATTAAAACAAGATTTTCCCAGCCTGAAAAAATATTATTTTCCTGTCCCGGAGCAAATCGCACAAAAAGTCCAAATAAAATCACAGACAGTAATATTAAGCACTGTAACATATAGAAAAATTAAAAACAGTACAATCGGGACTAAACGATCATTTTTTTATTTTTCCCCACGACGAAGCAAATCATCCAAAACGTTCAAATAAAATTACAGACAGTATTAATTGTCTGTATATCACCCAGAAAAATTAAAACAGTAGCTCGAGAAAATTTTTATTTTACCGTCTCAAAGCAAAATACGTAAAACGATCAAATAAAATTTTAGCCTGTAAAATATATTTGTATTTCATACGTAAAAACAAGAAACAAGAAAAGGGACATAACAACATTTACACAAAAGCTTGAAAAACAAAGAAACGAACATTCGGGACATTTTCTAAAAATTGGGGTGTTACAACTCTCCTCAACAAATAAAAATTTCGTCCTCAAAATTCGCTGCACATCAAAACAAATGAGGATACTGATCCCTCATTTTATCTTCCAGCTCCCAGGTAGCATCACCCGTCACGTCATTCCATATAACCTTTACTAACTCGATCATCTTCCCTCGAAGCTGCTTTACCTTTCTGTCCTCGATTCTAACAGTAAAGTCTCGTAAGTCAAATTCTCCTTCAACTGTACTTCATCTGGTTGTATAACATGCATCGGATCTGGTATATACTTCCTGAGCTGAGATACATGAAATACATCATGCAGATTGGATAGAAAAGGTGGCAAAGCAATCTGATACGCCACAGGACCTATACGTCAGATAATCTGATACGGTCCAATAAACTTAGGAGTAAGCTTCTTAGACTTAATAACCCTTCCGACACCAGTCGTAGGAGTAACTCTTAGAAACACATGCTCACCCTCCTCAAACTCAAGAGGTCGTCTTCGTTTATCCGCATAACTCTTCTGTCTGCTTTGCGTTGTTCTCATCTTCTTTTGTATCATCTTTACCTTCTCCGTAGTCTGTTGTACAAGATCTGGTCCAACAGTCATGCTTTCCCCATCCTGATACCAACATAACGGGGTTCGACATCGTCTTCCGTACAATGCCTCATAGGGTGCCATCCCTATACTTGAATGAAAACTATTGTTGTAGGTGAATTCTATCAAAGATAAAAATTTATCCCAACTTCCTCGTTGCTCCAAAACACAAGCACGCAACAGATCCTCCAAAGACTGTATAGTTCTCTCTGTCTGACCATCAGTCTGCGAATGATACGCCGAACTCAGTCGCAACTTAGTTCCCATAGCTTCTTTCAGACTTCGCCAAAACCTTGACGTAAACCTCGGATCTCGATCAGAAACTATACATGTAGGTACACCATGTAATCTAACAATCTCGCTGATGTACAACTGAGTTAATCTTTCCAACGAATACTTGATATTAATTGGTAAGAAATGAGCCGATTTAGTAAGCCTATCGACTATAACCCATATTGAATCATGACCTTTCTTCGTCTTCGGCAAACCAGTAACGAAATCCATAGAGATACTATCCCATTCCATTCTGGAATAGATAACGGTTGCAACATTCCAGCTGGTCTCTGATGTTCCACTTTCGCTTTCTGACAAACCAGACAAGACTCCACATACTCTGCTACGTCTCTTTTCATCCTTGGCCACTAAAACAATCTCTTCAAATCTTGATACATCTTGGTCATCCCCGGATGTAAACTAAGATCACTAGTATGAGCTTTATCTAGAATCGACTTCATCAATTCAGAATCATCAGGCATACAAATTCTTCCCTTAAACCTTAAGATTCCATCTGCTCCTTCTTCTACCGTCACTTTATGACCTTGCTTTAGCAATTCCCTCTCATTTTGTAAAAACACGTCTTCCTTTTTTTTTTATCTCGGACAACATCAAGAAATTCGTTTATGATCACAACCTTAAACAAACGAACTTTTTCAGGTAGAAACTCCACAGACAACCATAAATCTCGAAACTTATTGATCAACTCTTCCTCCTTGATCATCATTGCCGAAACACTAAGCACCTTTCTCGCTTAAGGCATAGGCTACCACATTAGCTTTTCCCGGTGGTATTGAAGTTGAAAATCATAATCCTTTAAGAATTCCAACCATCGCCTTTGCCTCATATTCAATTCTTTCTCGATCAAACAAGTACTTCGAGACTCTTGTGATCACTAAAGACATTGAACAACGCTCCGTACAGAAAATGCCTCCACACTTTCAGAGCAAAGACCACTGCAGCCAATTCCAAATCGTGCGTTGGATAGTTCCTCTCATGAACCTTCAACTGACGAGAAGCATACGCTACAACATTCCGATTCTGCATCAAAACGCAGCCTAACCCTTGATAAGAAGCATCACAATACACGTCAAAAGTTCCCTTAGAATCTGGCAAGATCAACACAGGTGCAGTTGTTAACCTCTTCTTCAACTCTTGAAAACTGGCTTCACGTTCTTCCGTCCACTCAAAAGCTTGACTTTTCCTCGTAAGTTGTGTAAGCGGTCCAGCAATCTTCGAAAAACCTTCAATAAACCTCCGGTAATAACCAGCAAGTCCAACAAAACTTCGAACTTCTGTTACCGTCTTAGGTCTTTCCCACTGCAAAACAGTCTCCACTTTTGATGGGTCTACTGCAATACCTTCTTTAGAAATCACATGACCTAAAAACTGAACTTTTTCCAACCAGAACTCACATTTAGCGAACTTCGCATACAACTGCTTTTCTCTCAAATATCTGAAGAACAATACCAAGATGTTCAGCATGCTCTTCCTTAGATTGAGAATAGATCAGAATGTCATCGATGAAGACAACGACAAATCTGTCTAGATACGGACAAAAAATCCTGTTCATATAATCCATAAATATGGCAGGAGCATTCGTCACCCCGAATGGCATTACCTGATACTCATAATGTCCATAACGAGTTCGAAAAGCAGTTTTCGGTACATCTTCCCCTTTAACACGAATCTGGTGATAACTCGATCTCAGATCTATCTTGGAAAACACCACAGCTCCTCTTAACTGATCCATCAAATCGTCAATTCTTGGAAGCGGATACTTATTCTTGATAGTCACCTTGTTCAGCTGACGATAATCCACACAAAGCCGAGAAGTTCTGTCCTTCTTCTTGACCAAAAGCACTGGCGCAGCCCATGGCGAAACACTTGGTCATACAAACTGCTTCTCCAACAACTCCACCAATTGCGTCTTCAGCTCCTCCAACTCTGTTGGCAACATACGGTATGGTGCAATTGAGATAGGACCTGCTCCTGGTACTAAATCAATTGAAAACTCGATCTCCCTCTTAGGTGGCAAACCAGGTACGTCATCAGGAAAAACCTCTGAAAACTCGTTGACAACAGGAATAGTATTCACGTCTTTCTCAGTCTTAACCTCTAGAGAAGACAATACCACATATCCCTGTGCTCCCTCTCTTAACAAAGACTTGACCTTAACAGTAGTTAAGAATTCATACTTTTCTTCCTTAGGAAAAACTATGGTTTTGCTGGCACAATCTATAAGGATATGGTTAGAAGACAACCAGTCCATCCCTAAGATTACATCTATCTCAACAAGAGGTAAACAAATCAAGTTGACCAAAAACTTACGATCTTTCACAACAACAGGACAATCCAAACATATCTTTGATGCAATCACAGGTTTAGCAGTTGGAGTAGAAACACTCAATTTAACATTCAAAGAAGACACAGGCAACTTCAATCTTTCCACACAATCATATGCAATAAACGAGTGTGTAGCACCAGAGTCATATAACACAGTCAGATGGTTACCTCCAATATCACCTTCTCCTTGTATAAGATCATCAGATTGAGAAATTTCTGTTCCCGTCATAGTATATACTCGCCCTCCAGATCTCGGTTGAGTATTCCTTGACTTCTGTTGATTAGCACGAACATAACGAACAACAGGTTTCCTTTCCGGCTGAGGACAATCCTTCGCTATATGCCCAGGTTGCTTACAGTTAAAACAAACTGTCCCTTTAACCGTGCACTCCCGAGAGATATGACCTTTCTTTCCGCACTTAAAACATGTTGGCGTAAACGTCACTTTCTGTCCAGCTCCACTACCACTTGCACTTCCCCCAACTGGTAGTCGTTGAGATTGACTCCCTGATGGTCTGGAATACGGCTTGCGCTGAAACCGATTTGTATTACTTCCTCCACCTCTCTGAAACCTTGTCGGTCCAAAGCTACGATTCTTCTGATCTCTTGACGGCTCTAATTCCTCAAGTCGCACACATGCATCAACCAAAGCATGAAACTGATTTATCCTCAAGGATATCACCCCTCGCTTCAGTTCCACTCTCAAGCCCGATTCAAACTTCCGACATCTCCATGAATCATCCGATCGAGTTTGAGCATAATCTGAGAATTGAGACAAATTCTCAAATTTTGTCGCATACTCATTCACCGTCATATTTCCCTGTCGCAAACCAAGAAATTCCATTTCCTTGGCATGCCTAGCACTTGCAGGAAAATACTTTCCAAGAAAAGCATCAGAAAACACTTCCCATGTAATCTCAGTCCCTTCAGCTTGTAAAACTTGGCGAGTTCCTCTCCACCAATGTTCTCCATCTCCTCTTAACATAAAGACAACATAAGTTACCTTCTTATCATCTGTGCATCTCATTCCTTCAAAAATCCTTTCCAAGTATTGTATCCATTGACTTGCCTTCTCCGGATCAACCTCGCCTCTAAACTGTGGCGGATTGTGGCGCCTAAATTCAGATAAATTTAGGGCATCGCGAGTAGCATCTTCTTTGTTGAGTTGCTCTCAAATTCTGCTGCATCATTACTTCAGCCATCCGCTGCATAGCTTCAGCAGCCGCAATCATAGGATCCACATCACGATTCACATTCGCACGTCCTCTACCTCATCCAGACATCTTCTTTCTTCAAACAGAACAAAACAAAATTTGATACATCCTTTCGGAAGTAAATCACAGAGAATCACACAGCATAAACAAAAACAGACCTAACCACAACCCCAAAAGACTCTAACTTGGGCTCTGATACCAACTAATGTAACACCCTTGTGGGGATTGTCACATATATAAAGAAAGATAAATAAAATCTACCCAAGTTGTAAAACATTTATTACGTACTAATACGGGTTGTAAAATAATTTCTGTTAAACAGAATTATATTAAATAAAATAAAGTGGAAATATAAAATAAACAGAAACAACATCACTCATAATATACATATGGTCCAAGTTATAAGTTATACAAATAATTTACAACTACAATTACAAATATTTAAACAGAAACAGTAAAGAAAAAAAAAACAGTAAAGAGTCAATATATATGCATACGCAGACGTGCCCAAAAATACATCATAAATATTGAATCCTCTGATGGATCACTCTCAGGAAACTCATCAGAAGATAAATACCCAGGATGCCTCGACACTCGGCGGACATGAGACCGCGCAGTCGATACGAGTGTCATCTCACTAGGCTCAGTGGATACACCACCCCAATGACGCCTAATGGATAAAGGTAACTCTAAGTGTAGAAACACAGTCGTCGTCATCACTGGCTCATCATCAAACCTATGACGTAGGGACACAGTCAGCCGTCCCGCATACGTCACGGAGTCTCTGTCTCCTCGCATATGCCAAGCTAACGATCCACCGTGAAACTCGAGTGTCACAAACCCCAAAAATCCAGGCACCGCCATACCCAAACCAATCAATCCAATGGATATGGATGATCAGATGGTTCTTGATCGTCGAACTGATCTTCGGCTTGCTGATCTTCCTCCTCCTCGGGATACAAAATCTCAAAAGGCTGTTCCTCTTTCTCAAAATCTTTACCGCGTAAAATAAAATACAAAAACATATACAATAAAGAAAGAGGTAAGACAATCTAAAATCATCACAAACATAGCAAATAAGAAAACGACAAACAACCGATATACAGTTCATGCAATATGAAAAGCTATAACAGTAATTTAATAACAGTATAGTGTAAAAATCTAATTATCATAACAACACATAATTTCACAGATAAATCAATAACACATACAATATAACATCACAAATAAAATAACTTCGAAAACAGATAATTTTTCAGAACGATAACCAAATAAATAAATAAATAGATAAAATAAATAATGTTCAAGATATAATTAAATGCAACATGACACGATCCTACTCCATGGAGCTAAACACAAACAGATATCAGAGAGAGAATGACTCGCAAAATCTATTAGTACCACGGCTGCCCAACCAAACTATTGCACTGTCACACTTTGCGTCTATAGCCCCAAGTCATATGGAATCCATCATCCAAAGCATGGTGTAGTTCACGGTCTCACATTGTGGCACTACAGGCAATGTACTATTAGACTTTACGAAATCTCGATTAAAAATAGTGCGTGTCGAGTCCATTAGTGTGCTATCGGTTACCACGGCCCAAAGGAGCGACCGATTGTCCATATATGGGATCCCGTACACTAACGTCTCCAAGTTCATAAGAATAATGAACCACACTACGTTTATCGCATCGACAACACGATGTGATTCCCTCGTCAACCAATCCACCAAAAACTGGTATAACTAAGATAAAAGATACAGTAAGTCCCACCGGACAAATACTGCTCCAAAGCCTGTACGGGTTCACCTCTTAGCCCGACAGCAGAAAGATACAGAAAATCCAAAAAGAATATGGAAAATACCTTTTCGGTCAATCGCGTAGAAATTTTATCGCGTTTTCACAATCTCGTCGTTTTTACAAACGTTTTTAAATTGCGTAAATTTATTTTTCTGTTTTCAAAATCGCGTAGAGTTTTTAATGCATTTTCTCAATCGCGTAAGATTTTTAAATCATTTTTTTGTCCAAACTCCTTAAAAATTACTGTTTAAATAAATAGAAATAATAAATAATACGTTTAAACTACGTAAAATATTTTCAATACCATATACTATCTTTTGGACATCTTTCCTATCTTATTTGTCTGTTTTTACTAAAAATTGACAGTATTTTGCTTAGAAAATTATATTAATGGTTTTCTAATTTTACCGTAAAAATTTTGTTTATTAAATTTTTAAACCATATAATTAATCCTTTTGAAAACTACTAACATGCTTCAAAATACAGCATGAGCCATATGTTAGAAATTCTCAAAAGTTACTGTATTTTCTTTCTAACAATAAAATCATTAATTTTAATCTTTAAACTTAATTCAAATCATTTTGTTTCTTTAAAACTCATTGGAGAAAAATTCTTTTTAACATATATTGCATCTTTATACTTAAAAATAGTTTGGAATTGATTTTAGAAATCATGAATTCTTGGTTTGGCATGTTGGCCGAAATATATGTTTGGATCATTTGATTTCTAAATTCATCTTCCTTGTTCTAAATAATGCTATCTCTTGTTAATTTTCCTAGGTTAATTAAATTACACTTTAGGGAAAATATGAGAACATTTTGGTTCTCCTTTTGTGTCCATGGCCGTGAGCCTTAAGATTGTGTTCTTTGGAACACTCATGCATACCTTAGCATGTTATTCACATCCTATACATTATCATGCAATTCTAACACAGGCAATATATTTCTAACACATATAACCTACATCAAAGCTTGTAGACATGCAATCAAAGCTTGTAGACATGCAAATTATTACAAACATCAAATAGGAAAGCTACTAACAAATACACAAACCCATAAACAAGCTACTAACAATCACACAAATGAATCCTTATGGATTCTACAATCACAAAAATCACACTCCATCTTCTTACCACCATCCTTAGATGATAAGATTAGTCTTCCTCTTACCTTAAATGAAGACAAAAACTATTCTTTCACTCCTCCTAGGGTTTCGGTTTCACTCCACCAAGTCACCTAGCAAGCTTAAACAAAACTAACCATTACTAACCATAGAAAGAGAGCTTAAACCATGGAGAAATCATGGCTTAGAACTTTGAAAAAGAGTTTAGAAAAGAAAACTAGGAATTTCACCTTCTTGGTTAAATCTTCCAAGTAGGTTTTCAAGCTTCAAATGAAGGATTTTGCAAGAACTCTCAACTAGAGATGTTCTTAGGATTGTGTTTAGGTTTAGAAAATTTGGTTGGATAGAATTTTGGGTGGTTGGATAGTATGGAAATGTGTTTGGCCGAAACTAGCTCCAAGAGAACATCAATGGTGTTTAGGGTTTTTGGAAGAGAGAGAAGAGAGAAAATGCTTGAAGACAAAGTGATTTTTGGTCTTCCAACATGCATTGGCCGTAGACTTCAATGCCATGCAAGGTGTCCATGGCTTGGCTTCATCCAAGCCTTAGAATGCATCAAAGGCCAAGATCAAAACTTGGTTAGCAAGCTTGTCTCCCATTGGTTCCTTCTAACCTAGTCACTAAGCCTTGTCACTAAGCTTCATCATTACACTAACCTAGTCACTAAGCTAGTCATCATGTTCTAGAGAGTTCCTTCACTAATGATGATTAATTAAGCTACTAAGTTAACTGTATTAGCTAAACGTGGGTCCCGCAAAATATTTCTGGGTCCACTGTCATCTAATTATATTGACTAATAAAATAATACACAAAATTATTTTATTGGACAGTTAAATCCTAAAAATTAAAAGATTAATTATTGTCTCATTGAGAATTGGGTTTAGTAAGATCCCCCAGTCTGAATAATTAAAACAAGTTTTCCCCGGCCCGGAAAAATGTTATTTTCCTGTCCCGGAGCAAATCGCACAAAAAGTCTAAATAAAATCGCAGACAGTAATATTAAGCACTGTAACATATAGAAAAAATAAAAACAGTACAATCGGGACATAACGGTCATTTTTTTATTTTTTCCCACGACGAAGCAAATCATCCAAAACGTTCAAATAAAATTACAGACAAGTATTAATTGTCTCAGTATATCACCCATAAAAATTAAAACAAGAGTTTCGAGAAAATTTTTATTTTACCGTCTCAAAGCAAAATACGTAAAACGATCAAATAAAATTTTAGCCTGTAAAATATATTTGTATTTCATACAGAAAAATTAGAAACAGTAAAACAGGGACATAACAGTCATTTACATGAAAGCTCGAAAAACAGCAAACAGAACATTCGGGACATTTTCTAAAAATTGGGGTGTTACATTTCTCATCAGCGTTGGTCTAAATCTTCCACCAATCTGCTTGTTTGTAGCTCTTCCTGCAATATAGAGAAATTACCAAATCAATGACAAATGCAAAATTCACTTAATCAATAATATAATACGCACAGTTTGCTCAGTATCATATAGGAAATGTATCAGAATTGGATATAACAAATATAAGTACAAAACTTTCTAAATATGCATAAATACAAGGACTCAAGCAATCAGAGAAATACATATATGAGGCACAAATAACTGCACAATGTGAAGTTATCACACCCCCAAACTTAACCTTTTGCTTGTCCTCGAGCAAAACAAAGTATGACTAAGTAAACTTTCTTGAACAATTTATACTCAACATGCATTCAACATCCTTCAATTTCAATTTTCTCTTTAAACATAACTTGTGCAGAATGATTGCATCGATCCTCAATGAATACAAAAATCTCACAATCTACTCCACACATACACAATCCTAAACATGCTAACAATCTAGCATCCTTTCATGCAAATCACATTTTTCACGAACATGCAAGATAAACTTCTCCTTTTCAAGTTATGCACATCTGAATAAGTTTATCAGCATACATGTATATGAATCATATAATCCATAAAATTAATTCTAAACTCTCTCTCAACTAATGTAAACCACACATAACTGAGGATCAAGAGGGTCTTTACAGCTTATAATGTCAGGCCATGGTAATTGGCATATGAAAAGAAGGGAAATGATACATACAAACATTGAGAAACATAAACATATTATTTCAAGACTTGAGACCATTCAAGTGATACTATCAGGATATTCAACAGTGAAGGATCACAACTCACTAGAACCATGCAATGCTTTTCATTTTTAACTTTTCTTCTTTCATTATTTGCTTTGCTTTTCTCTCTTCTCATTTTTTTTTTTTTTCATTTTTTTTCTTTTTACTTTTACAAAGTAATTTCTTTTTTTCTTTTGATTGCATTTGGTTCCTTCAGGCTCATTTTTCTTAAACATACATACTCCTACTAACTGGGCTCACTTCAAGAAATAACACATCATGTACTCAACAGACAATGAAAGTAGGAAGAAAATGCAATGCTTTCACATGCATTAGAATGGTTAACAGGGTAAGGAATACATGGGTGAATGAAAAACATATAAGGCCAAACAATTATTAGGCTTCAAAATAGGACCTAGAGATATCATCATATCAGGGTAGGCTTGAAAAGCTCAATCGGTCCAAACAATGCCCTAATCATTTCCTCAATCATGTACATTCTAGGATTTCGCCTCAAGAGAGTTTAAAAACAACTTCTAGGATAATCGAAACTCTACATGCACATCCATAAACTTTCTCTAAACATGCACTCTTATCATTTTCAAAGTTACACTTGCATCTAAGTGGAATGTAAATCATACATAAAAAGCAACTAAATTGTTTCACATGCTTCTGATCACCTATGGTTTCGCAGAAAGTAATCAAATTGCAACATTTATGTCATTAGACAACCAATACCACACTAGCATCTATTCAATCATTCAATCAAAATTGAAAAATTTTTGCCTCAAAATTCCATCAATAATAGTCAAACTCAGCATATGATCATGATAACATATTGACTATCATTACTGCATACTCAAAATATCAAAACATGTTATACAAATTCCACATTATCATAACCAAAACATGTAATGATACTCCCCCAAACTTAAATGAAACAATGTCCTCACTTTCATGGTGTCTAGGGAACCTAAGCCTATCAATATCTAAAATGTGAGAGTTGAGTATACTACAATTATTTAAAAACACTTAAACTAAACTAGCAATGTACAATATATACAATATAGCATAACATACCGCAGCACACAACATCGATGCCATGACATTTGATCAGAATGGGTGCCTTCAGTAGCACCCAAAACAAGTATCTCTCTTTTCTTTTTTTAATTTTTTTTAACAAGTTTTGCAGGTGAGTGCCGCGACGTTAACATTACCATGCCGCGGTGCTGAGCTCTCTGGAATTTGGCTCAAATGCACACAAATAACTGTTATGTCGCGGCGTGCAATAAACTCATGCCGCGGTGTGATGAGTCAGCTTGCACAATTCTGCAGCAAATTCAGTTTTGCTGTAGAATTTTGCCCAAAGAGGTCCTCAACACCTCTCAAACTTATCCAAAAAGCTAAAACACAAAATGGACAACTAAAATACTTTAAAACACAAAATCACACATACTAACCTATATATAACTTAAAACTAAACAAACACCTGCAAACTAACTAAACTTACAACAATCAAACATACTAACATATATAAGATTTAAAACTAACTAAAGATACTAAAATCAAACATACTAACTACAAGAGTACAAAAATCAAAGATACTAACATATTTAAGACTTTAAACTAAAGAAAAGCCTAAAAACTAACTAAAGCTACAAAACTAAAGTTACTATATATTTATGACTTAAAACTTACTAAACACATACTAATTAACAAAAACATAAAAACCTGGGTTCCATCCCAAGAAGGGCCTGAGTTATAGTCCCAGCAAGACTTTGTCAAGGCAAACTGCCACACTGATTGTCGGTTTGATCACAAAAGTGATGGATTGGATGGTAGGCCTTCTTTCGCCTGAATAGAGGTCTCCATTTTGGTGTCTCGAGCTCCCATAAAGGCCTCGAATGATGAAGCTCATCCTCCATTTATTATACCTAAACTACAAAGAATGAAAACTTAAAGGAGAAAAGAACTATACAGCTCGAATTAGAACTAACTAAACTTATTGTTGATATTAGTGAAATGGAATTAAACCGTTATCCCCGGAAACTGCCAAGGAATAAGGCTAAACCATACGAAAACACACCATTATCCCCGACAACAGCACCAACAACTTGTTAGACCATTTGTGTACCGCAAGTGTACAGGTCATTCAAGTAATATAGATACAGAGTAAAAGTTCATTCCCACGAGGATATATGACTTCCATTACTAAGTAACAACCAATAGCTTAGCTAAATTCTATTTAAGAACATATAAAATAGAGAAAGCACAAATAAACTGAATCTAAACTACAAAAACAATAAAGATAATGGTTTAGAGATCTAGGAAATCTTTTTTCACCTCCTATTTCATACTAATGATATGTAATCCTTATAAGCAACATCAATGAATTATTAAGTTAGCTTGAGAATATGATTTAGTCAAAAGCTTATGTCTAGCGCAATTAACTCTGGTGTCATTTACCTAATTCACTATGTTTCCATGAGAACTAGTTTCTATCCAGTTAGCGAATCAATTCATCCAAGCTAATTGAACTCTTCGAACATGCATCAACCATATCATATCCATATCCACAAATCCCTATGTCTAGTTCATTTGCATCAACTAAGATCATGCAATTATTGGCCAAACAAGAGTAAGCATTAAGCATAGGCATGGTAGAACAAAACCAAACATTAATATAAACTCAAAAGATAACATAAACATCAATATTCTTAAAAAGATCCAAAGTATTTCCTAAATATAGCTTGGCTAATCTATAAACACGAAATTACAGCAAAAATACATGCTCAAGAGATAGGGAAGAGAAGAGAAACAAAAGAAGAAGAGGAAGGAATCCATAGATATCATCCTTGAAGCTTGAATCTCCTTCCATGAAGAAGATGGCCTCCAACCTAGCTTCCCTACGCCTCTAATCAGCCCAGAAATAAAGAACAGACCACAACCTTTCTAAAACTTAAAAACTAAAATGGAGCTCTAAAAAACTCCCTCATAAAATCTATTAAAAATGTATTTATAGACTCAGAAAAACAGAAGCACGCTGCGACATTAACATGCCTACGCCGCGGCGCGTGTCAAATTAGGTTAGGGACGCCACAACGTTAACATACTTGCGTCGTGACGTTCAATTTATGTAGCTCTCTGACTTTTATGCAGGGCAGGCACCACCACGCCGCAGCATACGCTCCTCAGCATCGCAACGTGACCAGTTTGTCTGCAGAATTCTGCAATGAACACAGTTTTGCTATTGTTTTTGCTCTTTTGGGTTCCTCTTGGGCTTTCTCATCAGCGTTGGTCCAAATCTTCCACCAATCTGCTTGTTTGCAGCTTTTCCTGCAATAGAGAAAATACCAAATCAATGACAAATGCAAAATCTACTTAATCAATAATATAATACGCACAGTTTGCTAATATCATATAGAAAATGTATCAGAATTGGATATAACAAATATAACTACAAAACCTTCCAAATATGCATAAATACAAGGACTCAAGCAATCAAAGAAATACAGATATGTAGCACAAATAACTACACAATGTAGAGTTATCAATGCCAAACAAATTCACATGTGGCAAAATACGAAATCTATTCAAATACAAAGAGGATACTCATATGATGGGAATAGTATTCTAGAATCATTTTTCTTTCCCATTCAAGGATAAACATCCACAATTCTCATATACAATTCAAATTTAATTCTCATAAGCACTAATATTCAAACACAATACCATATTTATTCTATCTCAACCTTAAAGAATTAAGGGAGGAAATTCTCATATCCATGTCAAATAGCCCAACTTTGCATTCAAATGAGCAATACAAATTCAAAGTTCTTAGCTCAACTTAATTTGTCATGGAGCAACATAATCTTTGATATACAACAAGTGCACAACTCTATTATTTTTCACAAGTTCTCAATAAGTAAATCATACTAACAACATTCAAAATTCAAAGTAATCATAAGAAAGCTCTTAACATTGAATACTATAAGCAGATTACCCTATCTCCAAGAATTCGACGTACTTGACCAATTTTTTAATTTTAAACTACTAAATTTTCAATATTATAATCTCAAGTATAAAAGTTACTACAACAACATCTAAGGATTAATTTAAATGCTTAATATCATAAATAATTATTAGCAAACATGTGTAGTCAAGACATGTATATATCACGGCCAAGATCTAAGTTCAATATCAAATTTAGAAATTCATTAATTACTCTTCAATTTCTTAATCAATTTAATTAATAAATGAGTGTAAAAACATCAAAAATAACTTAAATTAACAAAAACCCTCATCACTAGGATTTGGCCGTGACTAACTTGATTCAAGAACATCAAAATTTTCATTTTTTTCATCATAATCAACAACACAAATTCGATTTAAGCATCATTAGAAAAGAAAAGTAATTAAAACAATAAACTTTCTCCAAAACCATAGCTTGGTGTAACACCCACCTTAGGGTATCACATTTCAGACCAACTCCTCTTATATTCTTTACCCAAGTTATAAAATGTTAAATATTATTTAACATATGGGTTTCAAAATTTCTTTTTCGCGGATAACATAAATTTACCAAATTAAAGTAACACAAGATACAAAAATAGAACAACATATATCCCTTATACAAATCATAGAATATTAATATTTTTATTACATAAACCATATAAAAACTCGACCTGACCTAAGTTCACAAACTCTAAAGACAAAAGTCCTTCTCAAAAGACAGATTCCCTAGCTAGGAATGTCTCGCTACTTATGCAACTTTAAAATACGAAGTAATATCACCACAATACTCTAGATACTCAGAGGCCCAATGAACACACCAAGCAGTAGCGCCTTCAAGAAACTATAGTCTAAAGAAACCTAGCTGATCCCTCCTTGCCGCCATCGCAGTCTTCACCGATATAGGCATAAAATAGAAACAGACAGAACAATACCGCAAAGAGGTGAGATCCCATACATCGCATACCAATATAGCAGCAAGAGAACGACAAACATTTCAACACAGTTCAACATACAATATAACAATAACATATTTAATAAGTAAATAATCTGAGAAACTTGTATCACAATATCAGGCATAATGATAACACCACAATAATATTACATCACAATAATATTATATCACAATAATGTAAATGTTGATTATGCATATGCACGATGTGTATGTTGACCATCCTTTTCCATAATGTGACCAGTTCTTACTATTCCATGGAACTATACTCAAATTCAGAGATGAACCCTCCAGAAGATCTGTCCCCCCTAAAAAGACAGTCTTTGGACCATGAAAAACAATAGTGTCGTGGGGGCGGTCAGTGCGTTGCAAATGATTTTTATCGTGGCCAGGGGTATATATATATATATGGTGCTCAATCAGTACTCGTGATACCATCGTATCACGAAGCGAATCACCGTGCCCTGACCTCCCCCCAGGATCTGTTAAGATCCCACTATCCTGTAAGTTCCTGTCTACTATTTAGGCATAAAACGCCACAACAATCATCAACTGTACAATGCTTTTCCATGCATGATGTATGATCCAACACATACAAATCATATTTCATTGTATTTCACATATACCCACCACATTCTTGGCGGTATAATTTTCCAACATAATAGGGCCCACCACAATAGCCCGACAGTCAACTGTTATAATTTCCAATCGCGTAAACATTTTATCATGTTTTGAAATCACGTAACATTTTTCAAACGTTTTCAAATTCCGTAAATATTTTCCAACATTTTTGCAATTGCGTAGTTTAAAAATCATTATTTTAAATACGCGTAAGATTTTTATACTATTTTTCACTGTATAAAATATTTCTTGACGTTCTAAATTAAACTCTGAAACTTTCCAAACTAAAAATATTATTTGAACATCATTTTCCATTTTTCTTATAAAAACTACTCTAAGTAATAATTTATGATGTTTTTCTCAAAATTTGCATTATTCGATTTAATAAAATCTTCTACTGTTACCTTTACTAAAATCTTTTTTAATAAAATACTTTGAGTTCTAAATCACTTTCAAGACTTATTCTCCATTATCATGAATAAAAATCACGTTTATCTAACAAAAACTTTATTCCATAAAATAGTTGAATTCTCAAATCGCCTTTAAAACTCCTTTTTCATTTCAAAATTCACTAAATGAAGTTCTTATTAATAAATCCTTCAAAACTACCCTTAAGAAAATATTTTTGATCTAAAACACCAATTCTTGGCATGTTGGCCGAAAATCTATTTATTTTCCATAACCAAATATTTATGCATTTCCTATCTCATTTTCCTTTGTAAAAATCTTTAACCCAATCACTTGTTACTTAACCATCTAAATTCCACACTTAGTAAAATATTTCAAATGATTTGTTCCAACATCCTTATGAAAACTATGTACCTCTTAATTCTTAGAAAACAACATAGTTTTTCTTTCCACGTGATTCTTATCATATGCCACATGATTTTCACATATTCATGTTTTCATGCTTGCTATTAAAGTAATAAAATCATATTAAACATTCAATAACAATCTAATCAAAATCATACCATCCCACAAACAAATCATACTTAATTATCAAAGTAATAGAATCACATATAATAAAAAAGCAACCATGGCAATTTCATGCATACAATCAACATCATATAGTTATACACAATCAAACACGCAAACACCAATAACCACACAATTCGAATGAATAAATCCTCACGTGGAGTTTCCACTCACAAACACAAACAAATCCATTCCCTCATCACCACATATGGCCAATGAGGTTAATCTCCCTCTTACCTTGATTGATGCCTCCTAGCTCCTTGTAGAACTCTCTTTGTATCCATTTTTCACCACCAAGTAGATCTTAGAATCAAAACAAACACATAAAAGTTAGTATCTAAGGCTTGATTAAGATGACCATAGATCAAACATGGTCTTAGAATTTCCAAGAGTCAAGTAAGAAATCAAGTTTCAAGATCTTTACCTTGAAACCGTAGAACTTAAATCCAAGAATCAAGCTTGAAGATGATAGAATTAGGTCTTGATTACAACATGAAAGTTGCTTAGAATGAAGTTTAGGATCAAGTGATGTGATTAAATAGAATTATGAGTGATTGGAAGGCTATTTTAGAGAGTGAAACCGTGAGCAACACAAGGAGAAAAAGGTAAGAGCTTTTGTGTTCTTTGCTTGGTAGGAGGGTGAAGATGAATGAATCTTGAGAAGTTCACTACATGAAAGTGTCTTGGATTAATGAGAAGATTGAAGATATATGGTTGGTGTAAATTATTGAAGGTTGGAGAATGGTATAAGGTAGAGAGACTGTAAGCTTTGGGAGAGGAAATGGAAAGAATTTCTTTGTATTAAACTTTGCAAGAGAAGGTGAAAACTTTGAAATGTGATAGAAAATTCAACTTTGGTCATCTTGAAGTCTTAATGGCCATAGTACATGTTGAGAGAAAATGAGAGAGAATTGTTTTATTTGATAGCTTTGTGATAACCTTTGTTTTTCTTTGATAAGAATGAAAGAAAAGTTGATAGGAAAGATTAAGTGTATAAATTCATTGCATGACCATAGGTTACATGTGCAAAGCCACCAAAATTGACTAAGTGAATTTAGTGTAGTTTCTTGAATATTTGCTAGAAGAATGACCAAATGCATTTAGTATAGATTTTTTGCCCTCCAAATTGATGCATTGTCGTAAGTTTCCTTGAAGCATGCCACCATTGTAAACTTTTCTTACATTATTCAACTGATAAAAGATGATAAGAATTGAATTGCGATAATTTGCCTCCCAAAAGCTTGCTTGGCCGTGTAATAACATAGGAAAGGAAGCTTAAAGGCTTGTTAGATAAGATAGAAACATTTGCACATGGCTTCACATGGTCTCACTTGGCCTTGGTCTTCAAGTAGTCATTCTTTAATCAATAGAAAAATCAAGAACATGTTAGAAAAGCATAGGTGGCTGTGTGACTCCATGAAAGACTAATTAAATTTTGTTTCAATTTAATTCCTAATTACACTTAGCTTAGGTAATTATTCATCTAATTACTTTCAAGCTAACTTAGTTTGATTATTTAATTACATAATTAACTATCTAGTTACAAACTTATGTCATACATTTGTCATACCTTCTAGATAACTCTAGATATGTCCTTGTAACTATAAATTCTAAGTATTAACAATAGGTACTAATTGTGCAAGAGTAAAATCAAGGCTTCAAGATCTTCATCTTTCCTGCACAAGAGGTAGGGGTTTGGTATTCCTTTCATCTTCTTTTCTCCACTTACACAAATTATGCATAAGTGATGCATACTAGGTCATGTTGGATTTTAGGGGTGTTTGGAGTGTTTTCTTGTTTGGATGAGTTTCAAGGGTTATTTATGGCTTGTTCATGTGATGAGTTTGAGTTAGAAACTTAGAATTCTCCATTTGAACCCTTGATGGCCAAGATAGGAAAATAGGTGTTTGGATAGGTGATTTAGTTCATGGATCCAAATTTGGTGGTTTTAGTTAGTGATTGATGTTTCTTATGTGTTAGAGAACTTGTTAGGAACTTAAAATAACCTAGAAACTACTTTGGAGTGGTTGAATCTTGTGAGATTCACTAATGGAATAGTGGCTCAGTTCTACAGAATTTTCTGCAGAATTGACCACGCCTAGGCGCAACTTTACCATGCCTAGGCGTGGACTGATCAGTTTTGATTTTGGGCGAGACAGAGTGTATCATACCTAGGCATGATAGAACCACACCTAAGCATGGTTTCTTAGGAGTTACAGGGTTGTTTCCCTACCACCTTTGTAACTGTGGAAAAATGACTCTAACATATTTTGATTAATGACTAAACTTAACATGATTATTACTTTGATTCACTAACTACTTGCCAAGCTTGACTTTTTCAATGAGATTTAATGGAGCAAGAACAGTGGATGCAAAGGATCATGGAGCAAAGCATTTCAATTCAAGGATTATGAAGGAAAACTTGAAGAAGGAGCATCATGAAGAAGGAATTCAAGGAGATCATTAGGAACCTTTCTGTAAAGAAAAGACTTTGTTTAATTCTTTGATTAAGCTCTCTCAAATAAGTAAAAATGGTTTTCAAAAGTAAAAATGGATTAAGAATGAAAAAGGTTAATTAATAAGTCTGTACATCTATGTGTACATCAATGTACTTTAAGTTAATTAACTAACTTTTAATGAAAACTTCAGTGTACATCTATGTATACATCAATTGATTATAAACTTAATAAAAATCTAAGTTTACATCCATGTATAAAGTGTTATACATCTATGTATACATCGATTGATTCTGGACCTACTTAATCAGTATGCAATTTTGCATCTGTACATCGATGGATACATCTATGTATAAGCAAGAACTTTTTGATATAGTTATACAATCGATTAGGTAATCGATGTATAAACTTCTGGGCTGAAAATACGAATGTGTTTCAAGAACAATATCGATGTACTCATGTGTGTATTAATCAAGATCAAGAACTTCCAAGAACACAATCGATTAAGCAATCGATGTACACACGTTATAAAAGTGAAATTTTGTTTAATACATCTGTGTATTAATCGATTGACTGAGAACAAAATTTTTCAAATAAATTTGTTATGATCTTAACTGACTTGTAAAGTGTAACCAACATATCTATTTTGTCATATACCTATATAAGGACATTGGCAAACACTTTCATATAACAATTCATTCGAAATTAGAGATCAAACACACATATACTGTGAGAGCTTTTCATTGAAAGAAAACATAGTATTCTTTTCTGTAGAACTTCAAGTTGTTGTATCTGATTTTTTAGAATCTGAATCAATCTTTTCATATATTGTAAAAGAGAGATAAGAGAGAAGGTTCTCTCGTTGATGAAATCAAGAGTAGAAGGGACTCTTGATGGTGTGCAAGAATAGAAGGAATTCTTATGGGAATTGCAAGATTGCTTTGACTTGAAAAGTTGTCATTTGGGTAGAAGGAACCTAGAAGTGAAGCTTGTGTAAAGAATCTTGTATATTGATTTTTTAATAGTGGATAAAACTCATAGTGGTGTGGACATTGGATGTAGGTTACCAGAGGAGGTAGCTGAACCAGGATAAATCTCGGTTTGTAATTTTCTCTATCCCTTAACTCTTTATTTGCTTTATTATTGATTGTACGAATTAAATATTATGTTAGGGATGTTTACATGATTTGATTAGTTTATAATCTTCTTCATATCTGAAATTATCATTATTGTTAATAATTCCTTTTAAGTTTTAAGTCTTGATTGCACTATATCTTGCAAAAACACATTTTGGTTTGTTGGTTGACAAATTTTTTTCTTAGTTAAAGAAAAGAATTAGTTTTTGCAAAAAGGGGAATTAGTTTTTGCAAAAAAGGGGAATAAGTTTGGAAAAGTTTTATTACTCAATTCAACCCCCCCTTCTTGAGTATTTAGAAGCCATAACCAATAGTAACGCCCTTACTATTAGTACTAATAGTGTATTCAGATTTACACCATAACAACAATAGTAAGCACATCACTTAAAAAAATTTTATCACAAAAATTTGAATATACTTTTCTATAATATACAAATTTTATGAGCCTAGGCAGGTTGCAATAATAATTTACATATACTGAAGGATGGATATACCAAATAAACATTATAGTGCAAATACATATTATATGCCCTCAAGGCATTTTCTATACATTTATTATACAAAATCTAACTCCAAAGCAAATATCTTCCTTTGTTCATGCTTTTGCATTGCAAACACTAAACCTGGAATCATTATGGAATACATACATATAATGGGGTGAGAATACAAATTCTCGGTAGTTCTATTATGAAAACGTGTTATCACAATAATTCTAGGTATTTCAGAGAAAAAAAATACATTTCTTTGAAATTCAATTTTGAATATATATATATATATATATATATATATATATATATATATATATACATATATATATACACATTATTGTAATTAGAAGGGTGACAAAAGGCCAAATCTAGTCCCTCATCTTCCCGAAACAGAATTTCATTTAATAGTTTTTCCAAAAATATCCTTTATCAACAATACAAATTCCAAACATATATAATTCCCGTAATTATACTAAACACAACTACTATGAAATCCATTTCGTATAAATATTTGTATTTATAACATAACAAGTATACAAACATTCATATTCAAATTTAATACAGATTTCAATTGCAAATAATTCTCGAAAATTATTGTCAACACCAATTCTGTAATGTCAATCTCATTCAAATATTCAGATACACATTCAAATTATATCCTGACATACAAATACAATTGAAATCTCAGTGCTCATTCTAATACTCACTGTCCCACAGAACCCATATTTCAAGCACCATAAAGGTGGGACCCACCTCACATAGTTTGGGTTCTATATACTTATGGTAGGGAGTGATTTTGGGCCTTACACTACCACTAGTATCTCATGAGAGAGTTAATGTGTGAGGATTATATTGATACTGATATTAATACTGATAATGTGATGAATTTATACCAAAACACAAGATCCCCTTTCCTCACGAGAGGTCATTTCCATGGTTCAATTGGAATCTCGAATACCCTGCCCTCATACAGGATCATCTCTGAATCCACTATACTAAGTGAACCCATGGTTCATATGCTGAAGGATATTGAGTGGGAAAGCATAGACAATTACCTTTGTATTCAAGGATAATTTCCTAATTCTCATTCTCAATTCAAATTCAAATTTCGATTCTTTGAGCACTGATTATTCATACATTCATTCAATATATCATTCTAGCTCAACCTTTGCATCAAAAGGGAGCTTATTCTAAAAATTCTCAAGATACATCTCAAGTTCATAATTCCAATACACAATGGTGCAATCAGAGCATATTTTCAAATTCACAATTCATACAATGCAAATTCTTAATTCACATGATCAATTCCATTTCAATTCAGTTACTCTAATACACCTCAAGTATCCAATACCATTCAAGTACAACACACAATTCAAACACTTTACATAATGAGACATATTTAACTGTGAGCATTATACTCATTCCAAACCAACATTTTTACACAAATACTATAAAATTCTGGCCACAAGAGGGTAGCATTTTGCCTTGGCCATGCACCACCATTTTAGTCACAATTTCATGCACATAATCATTACAACTTCAATTCAAAAACAAGGCAACAAGATGCCATAACAATTTAGCCCCAGAAACTACTTATAAACATGATATAGCCACGAACTTAATAATACAAAATGGTCATAAAAAATACATCTTCAATTAATCATGCATAAAAATTCATCCAAAACTTATTCATAACCTTCTTCATCTAAAGTTAACAAGCAAAACACAAATTAATAAAATTTTATTTTTCTCATATGGGTTGGCCGTGAGCCACACTACACTAAAACATAATCAAAATACCAAGCTCACCCTTGAATTTTCAAGGAACAATACCAATAGATTTCACAAATGCACAACTATTAACAAGTGTACAATTTGATTCCATTCAACACATTCCACAACCAATTGAACATCAACTCAAATATAATCAAGCTCTTTTGAGCACATAATAAAAATTAAACACTTAATCTCAATTTAAACACTTAAAGATCTCAAAATCAAAGAGAAATGATCAAGTTATATACTAAATAAATTCTCAAATTTTTGGATATCTTGGTTGTGACCCCTAAAGGTACAAAAGCCAACAAAATTATTTTAAGATTCAATAAGTCTCACTTTTCTCATCATCATCATTGTGACAAAATCATTTTAAGAATTCATGACAAGAAAGTGAAAATTCAAGCAAATTAACATCCTCTAACTCTAGGTTAGCCATAGTCTTCATTAACATAAATCACCATTAATCTCATAAATTTCTCATTCAAAATTTCATCAAGAGAAAGAGCTAATTAATAGTAAAGAACAAATCCATAAAAATAACAAAATCCTCCTCTCTTTTTATTTGTTCCAACCTTGACCTTCATGGTCACTACAACTAAATTTTTTAAGCACAAAAATCATAGAAGAAAAAGAGAGGATTAAAAGCAAGGAACCCCTACCTTCATTTCTTGCCTTGGTTCCTTGATTTTTCTTCACTTTTTTCCTTCTTTTCTCTCTTTTTCCTTGTGGTTCTCACTCGTTTTTGTTGTTGCTTGGCCACTATTCTAGGCTGCTAACCATGTAGAAAAATTAGAGGAAGAATAAGATTAGACATGGATGGAGGTGGAAGAATGGAAAATGGAAAATAAATGGTGAAGAAGGAGTGGCTGTGAGTAAGTTTTCTCCCCTGTTTTCTCATTCATTTTTGATGCTAGGAAGAGGAGAGAAAGTGACAAAAGTGTGTAGAAGAAGGAATAGAAATGTCTGGAGAAAGAAAGAAATGATGGTAAGGAAAAAGAATAAAAAATTATATACTGAAACTTTGATATTTGCTACATACACTTTAATTTTTCTAAAACTATGTTTTCAAGTTACTATAAGTGTTAGAAAAATTTTTAGGACTCAACCTAGTCCTTGGATTTATTTTTCCACAATTCTCCATATACTGCTATTTATCAGTTAAGCTTTATTACTTGGTCTTAAGTTAAACCGCAAATTGAGTAATTATGCTTACTGATACTTATCTTAGTTAGTATTTTATAAAAAACATATCCTCCATATTTTACTTATCACTTCCTTGAAATTTCGTAATTTTCTGAGATACTTAATTGTTTCATTAATTTCTTATCGGTATCCTTAAAAATACCAAAATTGTTCTGTTAATTCCCCATTTTTTTTACAACTCTTATTAATTATTCTTAGCTAGGAAATAAATTTTCTATATTTATTCCCATCATATCAACTGATTTAGCAGATACTTCAATTATTCTTTTGTACTCAATGTTATAGAATCACGCTCATACTAGTTCAGAAAATTATCCAAATTAACAAATAATTTTTACTAGCATTACTGAGCTTGTATAACTCTTATTAGAGCTATTAGGTAGGGAGGATGATACAACCTTCACGCCTAGGCATGAGTGGGTGGAGCCTAGGCGTGACTTCCAGTTTTGGTCAAGTATTAAATCTTGATGTTTTAGAGTTCCCTACATGTTGTGATCATTCATATATGCTTTTCTAAGTGTGTTGAGGCACTAATGAGGATAATTCTTGGAGAAAATGACCACCTAGCATATAAGAGAAGTTTGAAAAACCCTTAGGCACCCAAGTGATGGGATTTGCCTTAGGATGAGGTTGGAGAACCCTTAGGCATCTAAAGTGTGGGAATTGCCTTAGAATATAGTTGAGGGACCCTAGACACCCGAAGTAAGGTGGAGTGTCAAGGGGTAATGTGTTGTTGTAACACCCCGAAAATTGCTAGTTTCATAATAAATAGTCATTTTATAATATTTGTGATTTTTGTGAATTTTTGTGGATTTTTATGAAAACGTTGAATATTTTAATATATTTCTCTTTTTACATGCGCGTTGAACGGAGCTGGAAAAATAAAATATTTTCCCCGAAGCTGGTAAACCCTGAACTATGGAAATGTCAACGGGGGACCTTAATAAACCTGAGGTCGGGCATAGTTTATGAGGTTTGCATTTTTCGAGATTTTTATCTGATAAATAAAAATTGCTATACAATTTATTATCCGTTAGACAATAAATACTAATTTATGTTAACTATAACATTTGTCCATTAGATAATAACTTGTATTAAATTGTTTGTCATCTTTTCAAAAGTATCAACTTTATGTCACATCATGTTGACTTTTACAAAAATTTAACGAAGCTTTGTACAAAGCTTCTCAAGGAAGCTTTCCTTAAGCTTCTGGAAACAATTTTCCCTCCTCTCTCTCTCCACACTCCATGGCAATGAGGGCCAAAATGGAGCCAAAAATTAGCTTTTCACCTTATCACTTTTTCATTCTAATTTCAAACTCACCAAAAAGCTATCACTTTCTCTCTCCACTTTCTTTCCTTCTCATTTTTTTTTCTCTCAAGCTTCTTTCTCTTCTTCCTCTCTTCCTCCTCCCCCCCCCACGACAACCCTCACCTCTCCCCCTCCATAGTTTGCTTGATTTCAAGCAAACACTTTGCTTGAATTAACCATTCCTTTGAAGCTTTTCATTCTTGTTGGAAGACTATCTTCAAAAACTCAACTTTTTCTCTCCATTTTCTCCTCTCTTCCACAGTCAAGACCACCATTGTTGGCCATCCAAGCTTTTTCATTCAACCAACCTCATTTCATACATCTTCTCATCACCTAGAACACTTTCTCTTTTGTGACTACCTCTTGAATCCACAATTTTCGTTTTCTTCCATTCAAGCTCTAAAGTTTGAGACTTTAAGGTAAAGTTCATAGCTTTTTCTTTTTTCTTTCTCATTTTTTGTGATTCTTGATGTCTTAGGTGATCAAGGGTTCCTTTTTCAAGCTTTGATTGTGGTTTTTGTGAGTTTGAATATTTTAGGGCTTTGAAGTGGTGGAGGACGAAATTCAAAAACAAAGGAACTTGCTTTCTTGTGTTGTTTTCTATAGGTAAAAGGGAGATAATCCTCTTCAACCTATCTTGGTGGTGAGGAGGCATTTTTGGTGTTATTGATGAGTAATCCATGTGGGATTGCTCTCTTTGTTATGTTGTTTTTCATGATTTTGTGTTTAATTGGACTTGTATGAGTTATTGGTTGCCTTTGCATGTCTTGATGGCTATGGATTGTATATTGGATTGCTTGGATTGATGCATGGAAATTTTAGGGTTCTTTGCCCCTATGGGGTCACGGCCAAGAGGCCATGTTTTTGGTTATTCAAGATTTAATTTTATGGAAATTGGAACTTAGGTCATTAAGTGGTAAGGAATTAATTAATGCAATGGAAAACTTTGGGTTCTCACCCCTTTGGGAGGCTCACAGCCTCTAAGGGCTTTTATGGGTTCAAGATTTAATTTTTGTATAACCTTCAAACTTAAGAAATTAAGTATTAAGTAACTAACAATGTGATGGAAAAATTGGTTGGACTTTTATCCTTGGGAGGCTCACGGCCTGTAGGGTTTTATTGGCTAAGATTTATGCATCAAGTTAAGGCTTAGGTGATTGGGTAATTTAAAAGGTTAGTATGGATTCATAAGATGGAAAATTGAAGGAAAGAAATTTACTTGACAACTTCAGGTGATTTTAGACTTAAGAAAAGAACAAGAGTGCTTGTGAGGCTTGGAGAACCTTAGAATAATTTTCTAAGTGAGTATGATTAAATTTAAAGTAGAGAACTTAGCTAATCAAGAGAATTCATCTAGAGAAAGATTTCATAAGAAATGTTAAATTAAAGTGAAACTTCATAATGAATCTTAAAAAGTGTATTGTCACATTTGAGAATTTGATAATATGTTATTGTGGGTCCATGAGTGGGACCAAAATTCTGTTGATGTTTAATTTGGCCAAATTGTGGTATGTTATGGGATGAGTATATCATTGTTGAATATACATGAATATGCATTGAGTCATCATGCATTATTGAAGTAAGGTTGTATGCCTAGGAGTTGAATCACACCTTAGTGCGGGTGCGAATAGACTAAGTGTAGGTCATATTATTGACCTTGGGGGTCGGGGTGTGAGTGTCTCACAAATGGACAGTTGGTAGCTCCTCTGGGTTGTGGGATAGACTGATGCAAACGCACTGATAATCCGGATCGAAACACTATCCTATATCGCGATCTTGTGAAGAATGTCGTGTATAAAGCCTTGTTGCGCAAAATTATTGATTTTCTAGAAAGCACTTGATTTTAGGCTGAAGAGATACTGGCATGTCTCCATGATCAATCGCTCCAATAATTGTGTCTAGCTCCATATAGTAGGATTTTGGTACCATGTGCACGTGCATAGTGAGTCAACATATTATTTGGCATTTATTTATTTATATGATGATGGAACTGTTGTTTTATTGATGTTATAACTGCCTGAATTTGTTAAGTTGTTTACTATTTTAATCTTAATGCTGATTATTATTCCTGCTATGCTATGTAGGCATCTTACACCGTTCTGTTTCTTTACTGCCATAATTGGTATTGAACGTAGGATGTCTCACCTCTTTTCTGTATTTATGCTATTTCATTTATTTATGTGTTTCTCTGAAGACGTCGGTGAAGAAGGGGAAATGCATGAATTCCTTGGCTTCTGGCTTGACTTTGATTAGTTTCCTATTTGGACATAGCGTCCCATCCGCGTGGCTTTTTGGGGTATGTGAGACTGACTTTTCATGGAGGTCCGGACTGCTGGCACATCAACCTGAGTACGGATCGCTGCATCTACCACGGAGACATGACGGTGTCTCTGGCTTGGGGTCGTCATGATCCACCTATCTTTAATTTTAATGCACATTTGTATTTAGAGTTTTACTTGCCCATACGTGATATATGGGGTGATCACTATTACTCTCCACAAGAGGATTCATTCTTATCCTCTTCACGAGCCCCCGCTCGTAACTCGGTTGCTCCGATGAGGATTTCCTCTGACGAGGAAGACCCAGAGGAGGATCCAACTATGTTTCCTTCTCATCAGTTTAAGGGGTTGATGCTCTTGGTAGCCATTGATGGCTATCTGTAAATCTTTTGGGGGCCTGATATTTTGTCTTTTTGGTGGGCTGTATATGTGTAATCATTTTGGGGCATGTAAAGCTTCTGCTTTTTGTATATCTGATGATGTATCTAAACAAGTAAGATATAAGTATATATATACGTATGATGTATGAATATATGGTTTACATCTCATGTTACTTTCTACTGTAATCATGTCTTAACATTTTATTACAAAACAAAAAAAAATCACCAAATTATTTATGCGATTACAACTAAACAGGCTTATCTATATTATAATGAACTGGGTCTTAGATTATACATTTTGTTTCCTTTCGTGGTTATGGTGTGACATTTCCTCCTTAAAAAGGGGCGCTACAGTTGTGACACCTTAGGTTTCCATAATATGTTGGATGATAACTCCATGGAATGTAGTTATTGATGCCCTGTCCCTAGGTATTATTGATGACTTTGTCCTTGTTGTGATGCATTGTTAGAAGACTTTAGCCCCATTTTCATGTAGAATTCATGTTGAAGTCTTTCTCTCTAATCTTGCTTAAACTCTTCCTGATCTTTGATGGATTGAGCTTGATTACATTTGTATTTGACTAGTTGAAATTTCAATTGTAGGATAAGCCCAAAAGAACCAAATTAATGCAAGTCAAGGTCTTGCATTGGGAAAGAAATCACAAGACAAGCTCCAGTATCTCATGCTACGGCATAAGGAACTGTATGTCGCGACGTTCTGCTCTCTGCCAAGTGCACCCCGATAACCCGAGACCTCAACGTCGCGACGTAAGGAAGTGAACATCGCGACGCTGGTGTCTTAATTTTCTGCACATTGCGGCGCGTGTTGTTTAACTTACAGCTTGAGTTGTGAAATCTGTGCGTCTATAAATACGTGGAACACATATTTTAGACGCTCTCTCTCCATTCACTCCTCTCTCTCACTTTCGGAATGTTTTCTCTCTTCCCCCTTTCCTATTACATTTTAGGGCTATTGCCCAATGGAGATTCTAACAGCTAGGAAGCATATTGAGGTTGAAAGAGGGTTGAAGGAGTCAAGATTGAGGCTTCTCCTTCTTTTTCTTCTTCTTCTTTTTCTTCTTCTCTTTCTCCCATTTATCTTGAATACATATTTTTTTGTATTATATTTTCATATTCAATGAGTAGCTAGCTATGTTTAGGGTATGCTTTGAGTTTCCCTTTGAATATTGATGGATTTGTACTCCTTTGAGCTTTTATGAATGATTTGGGTTTTGCTCTATCATATTGTACTTAATGCTCTTGTTCGTCTGATCAACTTGTGGGTGATTTGTTGAAATTTATTGAGCCTAGACATAAGACTTTGGGTTTTAGATCATATGTATGATAGATGCATGTTCAGTTTATGAATTGATTCATTAATAGGATAGACATATACCTATTAGCCATGTATAATCATATTTGAGAATCGATCTTAATGCTTGTTGTTTACTTTGGTTCTCATGAATACATAGCGAACTAGGTAAATGGCATAGGGTTAATCATCCTTGACATAGGCTTTTAACTAAGTTAGTTTCTCAGGCTAACCTAATCTAATTATTCGTATTGCTCAAAAGGATTGCATGTTATCAATTGAAATATGGAGTGAAAAAGAATTCCCTAGGTTCTCCACCATATCTTTTCTTTATCTTCATGCTTTGTAGTTTAATTAATAACAATTTCTCTAATGTGTGATTGCTTGAATAGAACTAATTAAGCAGTAGGTCAATATTTAGCTTTCTAGAATCACCATTTTCCTCGTGGGAATGATATCTACTCATTATTTTTATTACTTGAGTGACCCACACACTTGCAGTTAGCAAAAGGGAGTTACCTTCCAATTCAAGGTTGGGTAGCATCCCAACAAGTTTTTGATGCTGTTGCCAGGGAAAATGGCTAGTTTCTGTATTGCTAATATTGATTTCGTGCTTTGTTAGTCCTAGTTCAACTCTTTTCTTTTATTACTTTTTCATTTAATACTTCATTCTTTGTTTGTGAATAAGGTACCATCAATGGCGGAAAACAATGATCACCTTTTTGGGATGTATCCACCCTTTTTGTGTTAATTGTTTAAGTTTTAAGTATAGTATGTTGTGTATTTGATTTTTATAATTCATGTTATTTTGTTGTTGCGTGCTTATGTTAAACCTGCTAGGTAGTTTTTATAAGTGGTTAAGGTCACATTGTGGCATTTTTGGATGTTGTGTGAGGTTTGCTGCAGAATTTTGCAGACTGACCTCTCACGTCGCGGCGCTCACCTTGTAATGCCACAACATTCTAGGCTCTGTCTTATCAAGGATTTGAGACAGAGAGCACAACGTCGCGATGTGTGTTGCTAACGTCGTGGCGTTATGGTCTCTGTCCTATCAGGGATTGGAGATAAAGAGCACCACGTCGCGACGTGAGTTATAAACGTCGCGATGTGTCTTAGTTTTTGTTATATATTGATTTGTTTTGGTTTTTTTATATATAATGGTATTTATTTTCATTTCATTAGTATAATTATTAATATTTTTGTTATTATTATTTTTATTATATGAGTTGGTACACATAATAGTTGATTTGCATGATTGATTCTTGTGAAATTATTTGAATGCATAACATGATGCCATTAGCTAGTGTAGTGATTGCCCAACGATAATTAGGGATACCAATTCACCTCAAATTTTTCTGTGAATCCCTATACGATCTTGGATGCTTGCCAATAAATTTTGATTCTTTTTATGCATGACGAGTTTTCCATTCGTATGCTTGTTTAGCTTCGGATTGGATTTGAATGCTTTTCTAGAGAATGCTTATAGTTAGTATATGTGGATATATATGGTATCTCTGAAATTGTTTTGTAACTCTCTTGAAGCGAAATCCTAGGTTATGCATGATTGAGGAAATGATTAGGGCATTCTTTGGACCAATTGAGCCTTTCAAGCTTAACCCTGTAATGATATCCTAGGTCCCCTTTGAAGCTTTTTAATTATTTAGCCTTATTTGTTTCTCATTACCATTGTGTTCGTTCACCTATTAACCATTCTAATGCATGTGAAAGCATTGCATTTTCTTCCTACCCTCAAGATTTATTGAGTACATGATGTGTTGTTTCTTGAGTGAGTTTTGTGATTAGGGGTATTAAAATTTTCAATACAAAAATGAGCCTGAAGGAACCAAATGCAATTAAAGAAAAAGAAATTGCTTTGTAAAAGTAAAAGAAAGAAAAAGAGAAAAGAGACAAACAAAGCAAATGAAAAGAAAAAAAATGTTAAAAATGAAAAAAAAAAACATTGCACGGTTCTAGCGAGTTTTAATCTTTCATTGTTGAATACCCTGCTATTTTCACTAGTTCTCATTTCTCAAAATTGTATATTTTTGTTCTCAATGTTTGTTTGTTATCCTTTCCCTTTTCTTCTTCACCCCATAACCTTGGCCTTACATTACAAGCTGATAAAGCTGCTTTTGATCCTTAATCATGTGTGATTTACATTAGTGGAGAGACAGTTGATTTACAATCTTGTGTATTTTGTTGATTTATCTCTATGTATCTGCTCATAAACTTATCCGGTTGAGTATGATTTGAATTGAAGAGGTTTTGCTTGCATGTTGTGGAAAATTGCTTATGCATGATTTAACCTTTGATTATTGGTATGTTAAGGATTGTGTATGAGTGGACCAGATTATGAGGCATGAGTATTCTTTGAGGTTTAATGCAATCATTATACACTAAAGTGAGCTGAGCTTGTCTTTGCAAATGTAGTCTGACTTTGTTTTACTCGAGGACTAGCAAAATCTTAGGTTTGGGGATGTGATAATTCCATCGAATGTAGTTATTTATGCCCTGTCCCTAGGTATTATTGATAACTTTGTCCTTGTTGTGATGCATTGTTGGAAGACTTTAGCCCCATTTTCATGTAGAATTCATGTTGAAGTCTTTCTCTATAATCTTGCTTAAACTCTTCCTAATCTTTGATGGATTGAGCTTGATTACATTTGTATTTGACTAGTTAATTTTTCAATTGCAGGACAAGCCCAAAAGAACCAAATTGATGCAAGTCAAGGTCTTGCATTGGGAAAGAAATCACAAGACAAGCTCTAGTATCTCACGCTGAGGTGCAAAAAATTGTACGCCACGACATTCTGCTCTCTGCCAAGTGCACCCTGATAACGCGAGACCTCAACATCGCGGCGCAAGGAAGTGAACGTCGTGATACTGGTGCCTTAATTTTCTACGCGCTACGGCGCGTGTTGTTTAATGTCGCGGCGTGAGTTGTGAAATCTATGCGTTTATAAATACGTGGAACACAGATTTCAGATGCTTTCTCTCTATTCACTCCTCTCTCTCACTTTCAGAGTGTTTTCTCTCTTCCCCTTTCCTATTACATTTTGGGGCTTTTGCCCATTGGAGATTCCAACAACTAGGAAGTACATTGAGGTTGAAAGAGGGTTGAAGGAGTCAAGATTGAGGCTTCTCCTTCTGTTTCTTCTTCTTCTCTCTCTCCCATTTATCTTGAATATGTATTTTTTTGTATTACATTTTCGTATTCAATGAGTAGCTAGCTGTGTTTAGAGTATTCTTTGAGTTTCCCTTTGAATATTGATGGATTTGTACTCCTTTGAGCTTTTATGAATGATTTGGATTTTGTTCTATCATATTGTGCTTAATGCTTATGTTCGTCTGATCAACTTGTGGGTGATTTGTTGAAATCTATTGAGCCTAGACATAAGATTTTGGGTTTTAGATCATGTGTATGATAGATGCATGGCCTAGACATAAGACTTTGGGTTTTAGATCATATGTATGATAGATGCATGTTCAATTTATGAATTGATTCGTTAATAGGATAGACATATACCTATTAGCCATGTATAATGTAACACCCCTTGATATAGCAACCGCAGTGCAATCGTCATTGTACCACAGTTGTTAAATCCAGGCGTGTCACAGATTCCATTATAGTAATTTCCAAAATTTTAAATGTTTATTTCCACATTTATGTATAAATAGAAAATACGAGCCTCAAAATGAAATATACTTGTATTGACTCATATCCATATACAAAGTCACTTTAATACAAAATACATATCCATAATTAATGCATAAAGTTGAATTATACAATATCAAACTTGATTCTTTCATTACATAACATAAACTACCATATAAAAGTTCGGCCTTCTCCAAAGTCGAACACGTGAATGGAATGATCATCCACCTGATCTTCCTTAGCATCTCTGATAGATATCACTCGCCCCTGCGATATGTCCAGATGAACGGGAGCACGAACATACGTCATAACCGAAACCTCTCTAGGGAAGAGATGACGGTTACTCCACATTTCCCTAATGGGTATAGGGAGCTCCACACGTAAAGGAACATAGGTGATGTTCATCCCTTCGCCAGGTTCATTACCACTCTGAACTAGGGTTACATCCCTAATGTAAATGATAAGCCCCGCCTCACGGTCAAAATGCCAGGCTTTCGAGCCTTGAAGAAACTATATCCACGTGTGAAACAGATAAGGTGGTGCGGATGCCATCACGAGGAGATAGAAGTTGATCCTCAAAGTACAACTAATCAAGTCCACTTGCACTCTTCACTATTTTTATCCAATTTGACATAGAACAGGGTAATACAAGAAAGAGGTGAGACATCCATCTTTCGTTACCACTATGGTAGTAAGAAAACAACACGGCGCAAAGTGCCTACAAAGCAATACAGTCCATACATTTATCAACAGCAGCAGAAGAGTTTATAACACAAGCAGTTCAGTTATAAGCAATAATGAGAATCAATGACAATAATGATATTTATAGTAAAAGTAGATCAGCAGTCGGCAATAATAATCAATTTCAACAGGCAAATCACCACAGGATTTCCAGTAATTTAGATACTTTAATAGATGTTCATGCTCAACAACTTATGAGACTTACAATGAACGATGCACAATGCATTATGGTACCAAATCCTACTCCATGGAGCTAAACATTAACCTTTTCAGAGTGAACGACCAAGGAGTAATGCCAGTATATCGTTAGCCTTAAAAATAGTGTGCTTTATCTCATAAAAATATTTGCGCATCATGGCTTATACGTGGCACCTCAATAGTTGATCACGATATAGGATAGCGTCTCAGTCTGGATCGTCGATATGTTTGCATCGGTCTACCCCACGACACAGAGGAGCTCTCAATTGTCCATAATGAGGCACTCGCACCTCGACGCCCCCAGGGCCAACAACATATGGCACCTACGCTTAATCTATTCGCACCCGCACATAGGTGTTATTCAACTCTTAGGTATACATATATATGACAACGCAATGTCAAGTCATGTATGTTTATCAATGATTCATTCATCATGTACAATACATATGCATGACGATGCAATGTCTAGTCATATATGTTTATCAATGATGTGTTCATTATATACAATACCACAATGGTATATAGTCATTATCAAATTACATATGCATGATGACTCAATGTCCAATTATGTATGCTTATCAATGATGCATTCATCATATATAATACCACAATGACATATATTCGTTCTCAATATCAATAAATCATTTCTCATCGAGAACTAAACCAACAAATATATATATAACCCTTCACAGGGATTCATAATACATAGAGTCGAATCTCAATACCTATATATTTTATGGCTTATCATAACCGCCATTTCCCACTAAGGGTTTAACATTTCTAAGAATCTAAGTCTTGATCAATTATGCAAATCATTAGGTTAACTAACCCTTAAAAACCTTAGCTTCACAAGCCTTCAAGGTTCTAAATGTCTTCCCATGTTGTGCACGAGTCTCTTGATACCAATTACTTAGTTTTGGTTCCACACAGGTTTAATTCAATTCCTCATCATCATTAAGTATTCATGGTTTATCAATTGCCACAATGTCCCTATTAGGGGTACTTATTTTCAAGGTCTTAAGTCTTTGGTCAATTATGAAAAGGTTAGGGTAAATAATTCTTTGAAACTATGATCTTCTCAAATATCATTACTCAATTTGATTCTTGCACTTTATTAAAGATTGTGCATACTTCTAATTCCTCAATCTCCAAGGATGCACCAAGGCATCACTTGAGCTCAATCTTTCTCTCTAAAACCGTGGTCCCTCAAAGTTCTCAAAATCTCAATTCCTCTCCATTTTATGTAATAGTTTCTTGTTAATAAATCACTATAATTTTAGTTCACCAAAGTCAATTCCATCCCTCATGATTCCAAGCCAAAACTGTGGCCTTCTTTAGTCTTTAAAGTTTCATTCTTTCACTATATTATGTATTGGTTACTTGATACTTAATTACTTAAATTTCCATTTCTCACAAGATCAATCCAATTGCCTAAGGTTCATGCCAAAACCGTGGCTTTATAGGTCATCTAAGTTCCACTTTTTATTTCTCATTTGTGTATTGATTCTTTAAGATCAATTTACTTAAGTTTAATGTATCAAGGTCATTCCATTTGCCTTATTATTCAAGCCAAAACCATGGCCATCATTGAGTCTTCAAGGTCCAATGTTCCTTTTTGATTTTAAGTATCAACTTCTTAATATTAGTTCACTCAAATGGAGTTTATCAAGATTAATCCAATTCCCTACATTACTAGGTCAAAACCGTGGCTTCAATTTAGGTTAATAATCCCTTGAAAATTTTCCATCTCAAGATTCCAATATTAACACTCAATCTTTAATTCCATAGCTTCAATTTATCATGTACAAGAACCAATTTTCAAGCCAAAAATACTCTCAAAACCGTGGCTTCCCTCTTGGGTATTAAACCCTCAAAAACTTCTATTCATTAGTTTCAATATTATCATTCAATCTTTGATTATATAAGCCTTATTTTACTTGTGTACAAAACCAATTTACACCCCTAATTTCTAGTCAAAACCGTGGCACCATGTTGGGGTAGGAAACTCCAAATTTTCCATTTAGCAACCCCAACATGATCAAGCATAATTAACACATCAAAAATATTCAAGAACACAAATCAAGCATTAATCAAATTCAAGAACACTAAATCATATAATTTTATAAATCAAGTAAGCATACAAAGATGGATTGCTCCATCAATATACATACAAAGTTCCCTCACCACCATAAATGGTTGAAGTGAGTAATCTCCCTCTTACCTAAAGGAGACAATTCAAGAAAACAAACTCTTTGGTTCCTTGATTGCAAATTTCGGATTTCACCTTCAAGAGAACCATAAAATGGTCAAATTTCCATAATCACAAACTAAGGCTTAAAAAGAATGATCCTTGGTCACATAGGTGACCAAGGAAAACGAAAATGAGAAGTGAATGTGAAGAAGAAAGTGAAGAACTTTACCTAAGGCCTCAAGCTTGAACTCCTTGAGATTTATTCTTGGTGATTTTCGGATTCCACTCACACAAAAACCCTAGAGTGTTCAAAATCACACAAATCACATACCAATGCTCAAAAAGAGAAGCCTTTGGTCATATAGTAACCAAGGAAAACGAAAATGAGAAGAAATAGGAGAAAACCCAAGAATCTTTACCTTGGAAGACAATGGAGAAAATGTTGGATTTTGAGCAAACTTTCTAAATGAAACTTGTAGAGAAGATGAAGATGAGTGTAGAAAAGTGTTTAGTGAATAGGAAAATCAAAGAGGTTGGTCACCCATGGAGGATGGATTTTCAGATTGGAGAAGGAGAGGGAAGAAATATTGGATTTTTGAAGAAATTTTCTAAAGAGAAAGTGTAGAGGAGGTTGAGAGAAGTATAGAAATGGGCTTGGAGAGGTGAAAATATGAAGAGAAATGGTGGAGGAAGGGCTGCATTTTCATGGTCATGGTGGAGGGTAGAGAGAAGGAGGAGAAAATGAAGAAGAAGAGAGTGAAGAGAGAGAAGTGAAGTTGTAAAATGAATTAGGGTTTGAGAGGTTAAAGTGAGTAGTAGAATTTAGTCTCTTAGGCCCCCAAAATGGGCTGCCAACTGAAGCCACAAGAGAGAGTGAGAGGGAGTGTTTTGGCTTTTCCATGCAATTTGAGTGGGTAATTTGGTCATTTGGCCAAAACTTCTTGAAGAAGCTTCTTGAATAGTGTACAAATTTGAATTAAAGTGAGATTTGACATGACATAAAGTAGATTACATTTGAATAAGGTGATAGGATTTCTAATGCATGCTATTATCTAATAGATAATAGTTACAGTCGACAGAAGTCAGTATTAATTTATCTGACAGATGAAATTTACACAGTGTTTTATTATTTCGTCTGTTAAATTTCTCAAAAAATGTAAAATCTCGTAAACCGTGTCCAACCTCTGGTTTAGTAAGATCCTCCGTCGACGTTTCCATATATCAAGATTCTCGGAAAAAATATTTCATTTTCCCGGTTCCGCTCAGCGCGCATGCAAAACGAGGAATATACTAAAATATTCGACGTTTCTGGAAAAATTCCAGAAAATTCTCAAAAATCACAAATATTGTAAAATGACTATTCGTCATAAAATTTTCTAACTTTCGGAGTGTTACAGTCGTTTTCCTGACTTTGCCCAATGTGCACGCAAAACGAGAAAAAATGTTAAAATATTCTGCGTTCTCAGAAAAATCCAAAAAAATTCCCAAAAATTTCAAATATTGTTAAATGATTATTTATCCTAAAATTATTAATTTTCAGGATGTTACATATAATCATATTTGAGAATCGATCTTAATCATCCTAGACATAGGCTTGTAACTAAGTTAGTTTCTCAGGCTAACCTAATCTAATTGTCGTATTGCTCAAAAGGATTGCATGTTATCAATTGAAATATGGAGTGAAAAAGAATTCCCTAGGTTCTCCACCATATCTTTTCTTTATCTTCATGCTTTGTAGTTTAGTTAATAACAATTTCTCCAATGTGTGATTGCTTGAATAAAATTAATTAAGCAGTAGGTCGATATTTAGCTTTCTAGAATCACCATTTTTCCTCATGGGAACGATCTCTACTCATCATTTTTATTACTTGAGTAACCCGTACACTTGCTGTTAGCAAAAGGGAGTTGCCCTCCAATTCAAGGTTGGGTAGCATCCTACCATTGGATTGCCATAGGCTAGTCTTGGGAACCTTGAGCATCCAAGTGTGTTGGAATGCAACAAGGAAGTGTTTAGAACCTTGTTCAACATGATGTTGACCTTGAAATCACTTGGGAGGTGATGATGTAGGGTTCTAAACACAAGTGTGCGAGTTTTGCTAGAGACATGGGTTGGTTCCTTTATGTGATAGAGTTGATCTAGGAGAGCATGTATTCTAGTTAGAATCTTTTGCTTGGTTAGGGTGAACCATGTGATAGTTTTCTATAAACCCTAGGCATCCTTTGAGAAGTAAAATGCCATAGGTCAACACTTAGAACCTTGAACACCTTGTGCTTGCCTTGTGATTCACTTGTGAAGTGATAAAATAAGGTATTAGGTGTTGTAAGCTAAGTGTGCTTGGCTAGTGGTATTTGTTATCATGCATAGGTTGATTCTTATGAAGAATGTATAACTAGAGATGCATGAATGACATTTACTCCTTTGTGAGGCAAGGTTTGAGATATAGGAAGAACTAGAAACGTGACCTTGTACCTTATGTGATGAGTGAGCATTGTTGGTTAGTTTGCTAGTTTTCCTTGGTCACTTGGTTAGGAATGAACTAGTGATGTTTATGTGTATTTGTGAAATGCATTGCATATCTTCTTTTCAAACTTGTTGTTTTGCAATTTTCCTATGTATTATAACCTTATATGGTGTGCACAACCATATGACCTATGAATGAGGTGTTGGAAATAAATTCTTCTTGCATTTATGCTAGTATGGTCAGGGTTACCGATATGGGGGTGGTAGCAGTACTCTTACTATTGTGGGAGGAAGGATCCATTTATTACCAAGTAGTGTAAGGGCTTTTGTGCCTACCTTACTTTGTATATACAATGAACTGCGGTTCTTGGGAAATAAGTAAGTGACAAGTGTTTTCTAAAACTAAAATCTACATCAACATTGCATAATCATATTTTTAGGATATTGTGTGAGCATAACCATACATCATACCATGAAGCATTGCATTTGTTGGTAGCTGTGTGGACAGTTGCCTCGCTTGTTTATTGGTTGCTCGATAATATCTTATGATTATATGGGTGGTTGCTTGATATCATTGTTTGTCGTGTTGGTGCAATAAGGTTATAGCTTGTCATGTGAAGGTTACATAGAGTAGTATGTATATTTCTGATAGTGTTGAGCAATGGCTCATTATTTGTTACAGGCTTAAATCTTATTTTTTTAGTGGAGTTTGTTCATTGTGAATAAATGAACACTTGTATTGGTTGCTTATACTGAGAGATTGTGATTTCTCACCCTATGTGTTGCCATATAAATCCAGGTACAAGCAAAGAGAAGCAAAAGAAGTAGAAGATCTAGTATAGATAATTTTGTTTCTTGTATTAAATATGTTATGTATTTATTTCCTGTTGCTTTGAGTTTGTTCAAAGTTATGTATTATAGTATGCCTTTGTGAGGCTATAATGTATTTATATAACTCTTTGTTGTTCAGGCTCTCCATATTTATTTATGTGAATGAATGATATAGGTTTAGTTTGTTGTTTTAGGTTAGAAGTAGCATAACTAATACTGTGCACCTTTTATACAGTAGATATATTAGGTTCTAAGTATTGGGATATTACATTATGGTATTAGAGCAGTTCATCCTATTGAGACGGGATGTGGACTGACTATGCTTAGGCATGTTTAGGAGTTCCTTTGTTTATTGTTATGCATTTCTTTGTCTCTAGTGTGAGATGTGTGATAGAACTGTATGACTTGCCTTTGGTATAACTGTTTTTAGCTACTGTTATATGATTACATGATATTAGGATTAGCTACCTCAATATGTGTTGTTCTATGTGTATAAAAAACTATGGTGTCTCCAAGGCAAACTCGAGGAAATAGGAGCTCTGGTAGTGAAGGCCCTGATATGGCGGGAGCCTTTATGGTAATGGCTGAAGCAATGAGGGAATAAATTGCCGCTAATGCCATGCTATGCAAGAATAAACAGTCCCTACCATTGAAGTTATAAGAGAGTAAACAACAACAACTATAAGGATGATTGAGAGAATGAGTACGACTCAACATCAACCACCACCACACCACTAGGGGTAACCAAACCAAGAAGTAGTTGGGAAGAATCAGACTTTCCAAGACTTCTCGGAGTTCAGGAAACCTAATACATCTTCCTTTAGGGGGGAGCATGACCCAGTGAAAGCTAAGAGTTAGCTAAAGGAGATGGAGATGATCTTCACTGTTATGGCTTGCTCAAATGGGTAGCGAGTGCTCTTTGCTTCTTTTATGTTGGGAGGAGAAGCATATGATTGGTGGATAGACATCAAGGGATCTTTCGAGGTGTCAGGGACTCTTGTTACAAGGGAAATCTTCAAGAACTTGTTTCTGGGAAAGTATTTTTCATAAAATCTGTGGAATGCAAAGGAAATGGAATTCCTAAAGTTGGAGCAAGGCGACATGTCTATTGGTAAGTATATGGCCAAGTTCAATGAATTATCGAAGTTCTCATCCTATATCAGACTTAACCCAAGCTAAAGTTGGAAGTGTGTTAAATTTGATGAGGGATTGCAAGAAGATATTCAGAGTGTGATCCAGTCTTTCGAGATTCGAGATTTCACAACCTTGGTGAACAAATGTAGAATTGTTGAAGGTCGTGATGGTAAGTCTTAGGAGAAGCAAGGATCGCAAGACCTTCAAAAGAGGAAAAGTGTGGTATGATGGGTATGATGAATGTGTTTCTACACCCAACTGTCCACAAAGTGAAGACAAAGATGAGGAAAGTGTTTCTACATCCAATTCTTCAGTAGATGAGGAAGATTAGCAAGTTTAGGTGGAAACCTTAGAGCCTGAGTGCCCTGTGTGTGGAAAGCCACATGATGACAGACCTTGTGTGGTGTGCTTTGTGTGTGGTCAACCAGGGCATTATGCTAGTGGGTGTTCACAGAGGCAGGGAGTTATGCTCGACCCAAAGCTGCAAGCTCTAGGAAGGGTGTATACTCTGGTTAGAACAACTGAGGCTTTATCTTCCAACCCTATGCAAGGTTTTTTTTTGTGTGAGCCATTTGTTGGAACTCATCAAGATATTCTTATAGGTAGCATGCTAGCTGAGTTGTTAGTTATGTTTAAGCTCAGAGAGGTATCACTAAGGAAAGGTGAGGTCCTTTCAAGTATGATATCGTATATATTTTTGTGGTAATATGAATTTTAGGGACAAAATTCTTAAAATGAAAGGGAAAATGTAACACCCTAGATAAACATGTTAGACTTGTATATGGTTACAGAGGTAGCCTAATACTTGCTTAATATACCTGTTGAATTTTGTGGCTTTCTGAGCATGTTTAGTCACTTTCCTAAACACTATGTGTGAGATATAACTATTGATAGCTTTGAAAATGGCTTAAACTACTCTGTTAATGGAAATAAATATAGAGACTTTATTTCTAGATTACAAATATGTGAACTGAGTAACACCCCTAGATCTAATAGATACAGTACAATCGTCATCACATCACAGTCATTAAATCTAGGCGTGTCACAGTTTCAAAATAGTAATTTCAAAAATTTATTTCATTTATACATAGATAAAAAATATAAGCCCTGAATGAATGCATATTTAGTATCCAACCATTAAAGTACAACCACTGAAGGAAAACATATTTCATATATGATATATTCATCCTTAACACAAAGCACTGACCATGCTAGATATAGTACTTACATATTCAAATATAATATAGCGGGTACCAAAGCACAAAAGGGGAAATGTAATAACCATGGGATAGGTACTACTAGCAGACAAAGCCACAACCCTATATATATATATATATATATGACGCTAGATGTCCTAGTCAATACGACAAGCATCCATGCCTCCATAAAGTTGCACCCGTACGTAATCGAAGAAATCTCGTCCAGACACCATATTGGAAGTAATGAATCAATCCAATCCGATCGGTAAGGGTGTGGTCCCTCATCTTTATCCTCACAATCTTTTATTAAATATAAATATAAAATAGAAAATACAAGGATACAGGAAAGAGGTGAGACATCCTACTTACATTACCAATTATGGTAGTAAAGAAACAGGATGGTGCAGAGTGCCCACATAGCAGAGTAATAACATTTAAGCAGTAGTAATCACATACGATAAGAGAAAACAACAGCAAAATCTCAGATAATGAACAATTAAAAACATTTCAGATAATCATGACATTAATAACACAGTACTATAATCATCATATAAATGAGTGCCGTATGATATACGGACTCCCAATGCCGACTCACAATGCATGTGCACTTGGTACCAAGATTTTCTATTCCATTTCAAAGATAAACATTCTGGGAGATCTGTCCCCCTCAATGACAGTCTACGCTAGACCATGAAAAGAATAGTGCTTGTCAGGCGCGTGATGCGTTGCAATGGTTTATCATGGCAAGGGGTATAATAAGGTGATAACATCATCACAAAATGAACCACTGTGCCTCACGGTCCTCAATTAGATCCTTCCATGGGATCACACTATTCAATTCTCGCTCATTTACCACAAAGAAAATAGTGATTTTTCAGGCACGTAATGCATGCAATCGGTATACACTGCGCCTTACGATCCTCAATCAGATCCAACACAGACCTCACCATTCACTTCTCATTCATAGGCTCATATAGCCTTTTAACAGTCATCAACTGAGCAATTTGTTCAATACATGCTGACTCAATGCATGATCCTAGGCTCATCCAGCCTTTTAACAGTCATCGACTGAGCAAATATCTAATGCATGTTGACTCCACACATAATCATGTATAATTAACCATAATGATATACCTTTCATAATATGCCACAATTTGGCCAAGTTAGATATCAACATGTTCACATATATTTCACATTATACATTTTCCATAATATGCCACAATTTGGCCAATTTAAGCATTAACAGAGTTTTTGTCCCAAACACGGACCCACAATAGCCTAGTATTAAATTCTTAAGAGTGACAACACACTTTTAGAAGTTCATTTCGGGGTTTCACCTTAGCCCAACAAGTCTTATAAGATCATTATAAAGTTCCACTTTAATTAACTTCTATTATGGAATCATTATAAAGTTTCACTTGAATTAACATCTCTTATGGATTCATTTTCTAGAGGGTTTCTCTTGAAGTCCTTATTCAATCTTCATTCCTTTAGGTTGATCAAGTTCCTTAATTTAATCAATGATGCTCACTTAAAAATTACTCAAAGGTTTTACAAGCCTCACCACTCTCTTGTTCTTCCCTGATGTTCAAAATCACTCCAATCCACAGGATAAAAGTCTTTTCCTTTATTCTTTCCATTTTATGAACTCCTAAGGAATCTAAAACTTCCCAATGTTACACCAAGAATCACAACTTGGACCATTAATCCTCCTAGAGGCTGTGAGCCTCCCTAGGGTAGAAGTCCTAAATCTTTTCCATTACAGTTATTAATTCCTTAACACCTAATTGCCTAAATTTTATTTCACAACAATTTAATCCAATCTCTTAGGACCCATGGCCAAAACCGTGGCCTCACTTTAGGGTATTAAACCCTGACAATTTTCCATCCATTAATTCTAACATTTAGTTATACAAACTTCATTTTATTTGTACACAAAACCAATTTATATCCCAAAACCCTAGTCAAAACCGTGGCCTCACATTAGGGTAGGAAACTCCAAATTTTCCATTTAACACCCCTAACATGATCAAGCATTTTTAACACATCCAATACAATGTAATGGAGTTTAAGAAGATGTGGTTAGATGAAATTTTTGAAGTCATGGAGATAGAGATTTGTGGAGTGGCCGTGAGGTAGGAGAAGGAGAGGAAGAGAGAAAATGATGAAGAGATAAAATAGAGAGAGAAAGTAGTAGCTTTTGTGTGTTTGAAATTGGAATAAAGATGGTAAAGTGAGAAGCACAAATTTTGGCTCTCCAAAATAAGTATTGCCGTGGAGTTAGAGAAGGAGGAGAAAAATGGTTGAGACAAAAGTGTAGAGAGAGAAAATGATAGTAAAGTGAAATGTATAATTAGGTGTATTTTGTGTAAGTTTGTGAATTAAAATGTGTGGCCACAAAGAGTCCTCAAAATGTGTGGTGGAGAGGAAGAGAGAAAAAATATGGCTTCTTGAAGAAGCCAATAGAAAAGTGCAATGAAGCTTCCTCCTAGCTTCTCCAACAAGCCCAAAGGAAGGTGCTAGGAAGCTTCCTTCCTTTAAAAAGTCAAAGTGAGGTCATGGTGATGATGTCATTAAAGTATTTTCTAAAATATGACTAACACTGTATCGGATTTATTATCTGTGGACAGAAATCACTATTAACAAAAACTGATATTTATTGTCCAACGGATAATAAAATTATTCTACAATTTTTATTTATCAGATAAAAATCTTGAAAGACATGAAACCTCGTAAACCATGTTTGGCCTTAGGTTTAGGAAGATCTCCCGTCAAGGTTTCCATAGTTCAAGGTTCTCGGGAAAAATATCTCATTTTTCCGGCTCCGCTCATTGTGCACGCAAAATAAAAAATAATATTAAAATATTACGCGTTCACAGAAAAATATAGAAAAAATCACAAAAATCACAAATATTATAAAACAACTATTTATCATAAAATTATTAATTTTTGGGGTGTTACAACTTTCCCCTTCGAATAGAAATTTCGTTCTCGAAATTTTTATTCCTTAGAATAAATATGGATGTTGTTTCTTCGTCTTATCTTCTAACTTTCATGTCACATCTCTAGTCATGTCAATTCAGATCACCCTTACCAATGTGATCTCCCTGCCTTCGTGTTGCTTTGCTCTCCTAACCTTGACCTTCACAGGAAGTATTCCATAGATTAAATTCTCTTTTAATTGTACTATGTCTAGTATGATGACATGGCTAGATCGGGGATACACTTTTGCAATTATGACATATGGAAGATATTATGAAGATTTAGAAAGAAAGGATGACAAAATCAGTTGATAGGCTATCGGACCAATCCAAAAAGGAATTTGATATAGTCCAAAGAATTTAGGAGTGAGTTTGTTGGTAGCTCAGACAAGATGACACTAAAGCTAGACGTCATACTCCTTCAAAATTTCTAGTCACCTTCTCTGTCTCATGTTCAGCCCATTTTTATCGACTGGATACTACAGGCCATTGTGATTGCTAAAGGCATTGAACATTGTCTCATGCAGAAAGTGTCTCCATGTTCTCAGAGTAAATACAATTGTAGCTAACACTAAGCCGTGAGTTAGGCAATTCTCCTCATGCACCCTCAACTACCTCGAGGTGTAAGTCACAACTTCCCAACTTTGCATGAACACACATCCTAGACCTTGATGTGAAGCATCACAAAACACTTCAGTGTTTCATTGGGATCAGGTAGAATCAAAACCGGAATATCTCCTCAACCTTTGAAAACTTTCTTTACATGTGTTGGTCCATAAAAAGTTTGATTCTCTTCTTGTAAGCTGAGTAAGATGTTCTACTGTCTTGGAGAATCCATCGACGCTCCTTCGATAAAACCAACTAATCCCACCAGCTACGAATCTCCTTTACGGTCTTCGATTTTTCCTTTTTGAAGAACTGCTTCAACCTTTTATGAATCCACAACAATTCCTCCATTTGAAATTTCATGACCTAAAAATGGAACCTCCTCCAACCAGAATTTGTACTCTGATAGTTTGGTGTATAACTCTTTTCCTTTAAGGTCTGGAAAACTATCTCGAGATATCCAATGTGTTTCTCCATATCTTCGAGAATAGATCAGAATGTCATCATTAATGACAACGACAATTTTGTCCTAGGTAAGGATGAAAAATCTGATTCATGCAATCCATGAATACGATAAAAGCATTTGTCACTTCGAACGACATCACGAGATACCCATAATGTCCAAAGTGCGTTCAAAAATCATTTTGGAAACATCCTCAAATTCCTACGAATCTAATGATGACCAGTACGTACATCTATATTGGAGAAATCAACGACTCCCTTCTCGCCAGTTCATTGAATCATTTTTAAGAATTCTAATCCTCTTTCGTAATCTTGTTCAATTGGCGACAGTCCTCATCTCACCGAGAAGCTCCATTCTTCTCCTTAACTAATAGCACTGTAGCTCATCATGCGAAACTCATTGACTACGAGAGTGGCATTTATATTCCTCTTGCTTTTGTCCTCCACAAATGGTAACATGTATCCTTAGGCTCTTTTTCCTCACAAAGCTTCAATTTTGTTGGCCATTACGAACTCAAAGTCTTAGTTTCGGGAATCACTAAGGTTCTCATTGAAACGACCTAGTAGGATATAACTAGGAAAATAACTAATCTATTCTTAAAATCATGAACTCTAATAGGTGTGATTTTAGGTAAGCAAGTCAAATCAACAAAAGATTTGATCTTTAGTAGAAATAGGATAGATTAAACAAACTTAAGTGTCAACGACAAGTCTTAGTAACAAAAGTAGAAATAACTAAGTCAAAGATAATTGAAGACACAAATGAATCCAAATGATCCACACGGTCATACGCTATAAAGAAATGGGTTACCCCCAGAATTGTACAACACAATCAATGGATCATCTTTCGCGACACAATCTCCATCGTTTCAGTTTGGGAAACCTTCGCTCAATCTAGGGTGTAATCTTTCCCTTCAGCTTGGGGTCTTGAAACAAACGCATCATCAATAGAAAACTTCTTCTTCGCTAAAGCATAGTGTTTAGAAACGTGTCCAGGCTTTCCATACCTGAAGCAGATTATCCCTTTGATCTTGCACTCCCTCGTTAAGTGGTTCTTTCCGCATTTCTTACATCTTGGGTAAAGACATCGAGGTCTAACTGGGTCTACTGCCACTAGTACTTTCTTCGTGAGTTGGATGTTGCCGTTGCTTCCTTGACAATCGTGAATACGGTTTCGGCTTAAACTGATTAGCCTTTCTATTATTCCTCCTTTGGAATCTAGGCAGTCCAAGGTTGCCCCAAAGCCGACTTTCCTCCAACAGATTATGAACCTCAACTTCCAATCTCTCGCTATTGTGCAGTCCTTTGATCTTGGTGAGTTGTCACCTCAGCTATCCTTTGCATTTCTTTTGTAGTCGCAGTCATACTTCCACTATCTCGTCCTGCACCCACATGCGTATGTTTACCATGAGCCATTGCCCTTGCATGTTTATCGCGAGCCATTGACTTTCTTCAAAGACAGACAAAACATAGCACAGTAAAGCAAACGTAATTATTTCAAACAACATTGTCTCCTTTCGGAAACCAAACACAAAGAATCACATAATCTAAACAATATAGGTCCAATCCACGAATTCTAATAGTCTCCAACTCGAGCTTCTTCATTCAGCCTTCTACGGCATAACCTCTTGCAAGATGTCAACCCCCAAACAGCTTCTCAAACCAAACTTACACCAGTTATTCCTTTCTCCAGAAGATCGGTTTTCGAAAACGTCTTGATCTTCTTACTAAAAGAATTCCTATTCTCCTAATACAGTATGGTACGCCTAGGCGAAGTCATAGTTTCCTGTACACATAGAACATTACATATTGAGTAGGCCAATCCTCAATATCATGCAACTGTATAACAGTAGCTACTAACATTCAACCTATGGCAAGCCATGCATTCCTTTCCCATAATCTCAATCAAGAGACAAGGAAGTGCATAACATACAAAAGTTTTAATATGCCTAAACATAGCAAGTCCATACCCCGGCTCAACAGGATGAACTGCTCTGATACCACCTAATGTAACACCCCTAGATCTAATAGCTACGGCACAATCGTCATCACACCATGGTCATTAAATCCAGGCGTGTCACAGTCTCAAAATAGTAATTTCAAAAATTTATTTCATTTATACATAGATAGAAAATATAAGCCCCGAATGAATGCATATTTAGTATCCAACCATTAAAGTACAACCATTGAAGGAAAACATATTTCATATATAATATATTCATCCTTAACACAAAGCACTGACCACGCTAAATGTAGTACTTACATATTCAAATATAATATAGCGGGTACCAAAGCACAAAAGGGGAAAAGTAGTAACCATGAGATAGGTACTACTAGCAAACAAAGCTGCAACCTCATATATATATATGACACTCGATGTCCCAGTTGATACGATAGGCATCCATGCCTCCATGAAGTTGCACCTATGCGTAACCGAAGAAATCTCGTCCAGACACCATATCAAAAGTAATGAATCAGTCCAATCCGATCGGTAAGGGTGTGGTCCCTTATCTTCATCCTCACAATCTTTTATCAAATATAAATATAAAATAGAAAATACAAGGATACAAGAAAGAGGTGAGACATCCTACTTACATTACCAATTATGGCAGTAAAGAAACAGGATGGTGCAGAGCGCCCACATAGCAGAGTAATAACATTTAAGCAGCAGTAATCATATACGATAAGAGAAAACAACAACAGAATCTCAGATAATGAACAATTAAAAACATTTCAGATAATCATGACATCAATAACACAGTAGTATCATCATCATATAAATGAGTGTCATATGATATGCGGACTCCCAATGCCGACTCACAATCCCGACTCATAATGCATGTGCACTTGGTACCAAGATTTTCTATTCCATTTCAAAGATGAACGTTCCGGGAGATCTGTCCCCCTCAATGATAGTCTACGCCGGACCACGAAGAGAATAGTACTTGTCAGGCGCGTGATGCATTGCAACAGTTTATCATGGCCAAGGGTATAATAAGGTGATAACATCATCACGAAATGAAACACCGTGCCTCACGGTCCTCAATCAGATCCTTCCACGGGATCACACTATTCAATTCTTTTTCATTTACCACAAAGAGTGTAACACCCTCCCTAGGGTATCACATGTCTGACTCCTGACTCATAATCTAAAAAGAAGTTCGCACAAAGTTTGAGTTATAAAATATGGGTTTTAAAATTTCTTTCTTGCTGAAACATAAACTTTCTGAAATTCATAAGTAATACGGAAAAATAGATTTAACTGATTTAAAATCATATAACAAACATCACTTAATATTTAACAATTTAAAGAGAAATATAAAACTAACAGACTTTTTTTTTTAACAGTAGCAAACCCCATGACGGGTCCTACTTAATAGCACGGTACAACACTAACGAGAAACTTTAACATACTTATTCCTTTTTCTGTCCATCTTGATGCATCAGACATCTGTTCCTTTGTCAACACTGCACACCTTCGAGTCCTGAATGTCCACTCCTTATTGTTGTCACCAATCTCAGAGTATCCATCGCCCGTTATGTCTAAGACAACTCATTCTTTCTACTGTTTAATTTTAACAATACAAACACAGCAAGATAACATAACAAAGAGGTGAGATCACCTACACCAATACCAATATGGCAGCACAGAGATAACACAAAACAACAATATCATACAGATAGATCATATCACAATTATGATCATGCCATCAACATTAATCAACTATCATTATCTAATCATATATCAATCCAAGTATTCAAAACAATTGTCATAGCCAATATTCCTCAATTAAAATATCATACAGATATAAATGTAATCATATAATGCATGTGCATTTAGACTCAATGTTCCTACTCCATGGAGCTAAACTCAGGTCGGAGAAAATGATCGAAAAGACCTGCCGGTACCACGTGCCTCAGACCACGTGCTTTAATTCTTATTTCAATTTTTGCACATCTAGCACATACACGACAGTCTTTATCAGATCTTGATTAAGAATAGTGTCTCGGTTAGGATCATCGGTGTGTTGCATCGGTCTAACCTATGGGAAGAAGCGCGACCAACCACCCGTGTAAGCAACCCGCACCTCGATGCCCCCAAGGTCGACAAGTGACTTACACTACGCATATCGTACCCACTCAAGAGGTGTGTTTCTCCTAGGCAATCAGCCATATCCAGTCCTCATCGGACCATTCCAATGCAGGTATAATGCACCAAATACCAATCACAGGTATATCTCATAATTTCTCAGATATAGTTTATACAATGCACTAATATATCAGTGCAAGTCCAACCACAAGGGCCATTCTGTTCAAATTCGTTTGTTCAATTAAATCATATGCCTCAACGCATATTTTTTTCCAATGCATCTAAAATGCACCACGTGCCAATAACAGGAAAAACTCGTTGTTTTCATAAACTGTGTATGGACACTGGTTCAACAGTAATCATATTGTATTTTTCAATAACAAAATCATCTTATCATATTTTCATAGTTATAAAACACTGTTGTCGTGTTTTCACAAAATTGCGCAACATTCCCGTTACGTTTTCACAATTCCACAACACTTCTATTGCGTTTTCAAAATACCGTAACACTTTCGTTACGTTTTTAAAATTCCAAAATGTTTTTATTACATTTTCACAATACCGTAACATTACTATTACATTTACAAAATTTCGTAACATTTCTGTTACGTTTTCAAAATACTGCAACTCTTCTGTTGCACTTTTAAACCTCGTACAAATTTTTCAACGTTTTCTCAATCGCGTAAAAACATACGTTTCTCAAATCGCATAGTATTTTTCCACGGTTTCAAAATCACGTAACTTAAAAATCATTTTTTTTAAGTTGCATAATTCATTTTCCATCATTCTCAAAATATTTAAAACACTTTCCAAATCACATAACAATTTTTCGCCACTTTTCACAATCACGTAAAAATAATTCATCACTTTTCTATCACGTAGTGATTTTTCAATAGTAGTTCAAATTACGTAAAATATTTAAACATAATTCAAATCGCGTAGAAATATTTCAACGTATTTAAAATCACGTAGAAATATTTTTTTTTTGTATTTCAAATCACGTAGCTTAAAAATCACGTTTTTAAGATACGTAAATAATTTTTCACCACAATTTCATTATAGAAAATATTTCTTGACCTTCAAAAATTCCTTTTCAACTTTTCTCAAAATAATATAACTTTGTATTTCACTTTTCACATTTTCCTACTCAAGAAAATCTTTTTCCACATTTCTTTACTCAAGAAATCCTTTTTCCAAAATATAATCCTCAAAATCACTTTTCCATTGATATAAATCAACGTTTCAAAACTTAACATTTTCTAACGTATTTCAAAACTTGAAAATAAGTTATACGTTAGTAAATTTTCAAAACACCATTATATTCTCCATTTTTCTCAAATCAATTCTAAGATCAATTTTCTTCAAAATAAATTGAAGTTCGAAAACATTTTCGTTTACAAAAACTTGATTTCTCAAGTGATAAAATGCTCTAATTCCCTTTTCGAAATTTTTATACCAAATCAATTATATTTTCACTTTGTTTTCAAAAAAATAATCAAGGAAATACTAGTCCTCAAAAACGTGGACATGACTATTGAAATCATCAAAACATTTTTCCTTCTAAGTCAATATGGTTTTACACAAACAAAACCATTAAAATCTTTGTTTTTAAAATCGAAAATACCGATGGTCATAAAAACCAAACTCATTTGTTCAAATTTATTTTTACTTTCTTTGCAAATCCTTTTTCACTTTCTTTGCAAATCCTTAAAATCAACATTGTTATTTTCATTTAAAAACTCATGTTTAGTAAAACACTTAGAAACTTTTTACACAAAATAAACCAATAAAAATCCTTCTAAAACCGTATTCATGTACTCTTTGAAAAATAAACCCTTTGATCATTTTTTTTGTTTTTCTAAACATCTCATTTCATCATTCATAAAAATATTAATTTGTGAACACCTATCTTGAGGTGTCTTGGCCGAAATTCACCATGTTCTAAGGATCAAAAATTAATTCCCTTGTTCTTGAAAATTTTCAACATAGACCTCAATCTTGAGAGTCAAACCGTAGCCTCCCTTTGGCCATTGGAACCAAAAATTAATTTTCTTTCCATCATCACATCATGACATAAACATACATATTCAAATATATATCACAAGCGTGCCAAAATCAAAGCAATAAATGATGCAAAGCATACCAAGCATAGACAAATAATTAAAGCACATAAACACCCACAAATAAATTACAAAACCATGGATATGAATCCTCACATGAATTCACCATCCACCAAATATAAAACCATCTCGCACCACCATACTTGGTTGGTGAGATGGATCTCCCTCTTACCTCTTGAAGATCCTTAAAAACTCCTTGTTTTGCTTCTTTTTCCAAGTCCTTCACCACCAAGGGCTTCTCAAATACAAAACAAAATACATAAAAATTAGTATACTAAGCTTGATTAAGAGGAACCATAGATCAAACATGGTTTAGATCATGAAAAAGAAGAGAAGAAATGAAGTTTCCTTACACTTCACCATAAAAACCTTAGAACTTTGCTCTTGGAAAAACTCCTTGAAGATGGAAGATTTAGAGAAAGTCTCCAACATGAAAGTTACTTAGAATAAGGTAAGGATTCAAGAAATATGGTTGTTTGAAATTAAAGAGTGATGGAAGATGCTTCTAAGGTGCTTGGCCGAAACTTGCTTGGAGGAGAGGTGGAGAGAAAAGTTTGATGAGTTTTTGCTTTTGGAGGAGACAAAGATGATCAAGAATGATCAATAATGTCCCAGATAGCTAATAATGGTCTTCAAAGCTTCCAAATTCAGACCAAAACCGTTCCCCCCTTCCATTATGCATTCATAAAGTTGTCATCTTTTCATGCCATTATTTGAAGCTTTTCTAGCCATTGATTAATTCAATGGTTAGAATTTAGGTAGACTTTTGATTTTAGAAGACTTAATCTAGGCCATTGGATCTTTCTCCTTTAAATTCTAACCATTAGATATGTCTTCAAAATGAAGGGTCAAGATTACTTCTTCTTACTTTTAATCCAAGGGTCATAATTAGTCTTTGCTACTTTTTAAGACTAATTCTCCACCATTGATTAAATCTTCATCCAATGGTCATAAATGGTCCTTGTTACTTTACAAGACCAAATCTCCACTCTTGATCACTTCTAAATCCAATGGTTGTAAATGGTCATAGCCATTATATAAAACTAAATCTCTACCCTTGATTTAATCTCCATCTAACGGTTATAAATAATCCTATTTACTTTTAAGATCAAATCTCCACTGTTGATTAAATCAAGATCAAGTCTCCATCGTTAATTAAATCAATGGTGGATATCCAAACCACCAATGTGGACTTAAGCAATATAATTTCTATTTTATTTGCTAAAACCCCACGAAAGATTATATTTACTGTATTTTTATCATCTGATAAATAAATACAGTACAAAACACAGTACAAAAAAATTTCTAAAACTATTTCCGGATTCAAGTTTAGTAAGATCCCCTGTCTCCGTCTAAATAGTACAAATTTTTCTATGCGTAGAAAAATTTTTACTTTGCGGGACTCACCTGGGCCCACATACAGTTAAAAAATTTATAATCATCCACAAAAATCACAAATATTAGAAAATGTATGAAAATCAAGTCAGATTATTAAAAATAATTAACAGTCAAGAGAAATAAATATTTAAAGATTTTCTCTGGCCTGAAAATTATTATTTTCCTGACACGGAGTAAATCACTCAAAACGATCAAATACGCTGATGGAATAAACAAAATAATTTTACAGTGCACAGAAATTACTAAACAATAAAATTCTGTTAACTGTCAAAATTATTGTTTAAGAGATACGAAAATTCAGGGTGTTACAAAGAGAATAGTGATTTGTCAGGCGCGTAATGCGTGCAATCGGTATACACCACGCCTTACGGTCCTCAATCAGATCCATCACAGACCTCACCATTCACTTCTCATTCATAGGCTTATATAGCCTTTTAACAGTCATAGACTGAGCAAATTGTTCAATGCGTTAACTCAATGCATAATCATATGCTCATCTAGCCTTTTAACAATCATCGACTGAGTAATTTGTTTAATACATGTTGACTCAATGCATGATCCTAGGCTCATCTAGCCTTTTAACAGTCATCGACTGAGCAAATGTCCAATACATGTTGACTCCATGCACAATCATATATATTCAACCATAATGATATACCTTCCATAATATGCCACAATTTGGCCAAGTTAGATATCAACATATTCACATGTATTTCACATTACACATTTTCCATAATATGGCATAATTTGGCCAATTTAAGCATTAACAGAGTTTTTATCCCAAACACGGACCCACAATAGCCTAGTATTAAATTCTCAAGAGTGACAACACACTTTTAGAAGTTCATTTCGGGGTTTCACCCTAGCTCAACAAGTCTTATGAGATCATTATAAAGTTCCACTTTAATTACATCTATTATGGAATCATTATAAAGTTTCACTTGAATTAACATCTCTTATGGATTCATTTTCTAGAGGGTTTCTTTTGAAGTCCTTATTCAATCTTCATTCCTTTAGGTTGATCAAGTTCCTTAATTTAATCAATGATGCTTACTTAAAAATTACTCGAAGGTTTTACAAGCCTCACCACTCTCTTGTTCTTCCCTGATGTTCAAAATCACTCCAATCCATAAGATAAAGTCTTTTCCTTTATTCTTTCCATTTTATGAACTCCTAAAGAATCTAAAATTTCCCACCAATGTTGCACCAAGAATCACAACTTGGACCATTAATCCTCCTAGAGGCCGTGAGTCTCCCTAGGGTAGAAGTCCCAAATCTTTTCCATTACAGTTATTAATTCCTTAACACCTAATCGCGTAAATTTTATTTCACAACAATTTAATCCAATCCCTTAGGACCCATGGCCAGAACCGTGGCCTCACTTTAGGGTATTAAACCCTTACAATTTTCCATCCATTAATTCTAACATTTAGTTATACAAGCTTCATTTTATTTGAACACAAAACCAATTTATATCCCAAAACCCTAGTCAAAATCGTGGCCTCACATTAGGGTAGGAAACTCCAAATTTTCCATTTAACAACCCTAACATGATCAAGCATTTTTAACACATCCAATACATTCAAGATAACCATTCAAGCATTAATCCAAATCAAGAATACATAAGCATGCAAAATTGCATGCAAAATTACCAAACAAAGTAAGCATACAAATATGGATTTCTCCATCAAACAATCACACAGGGTCTCTTCACCACCAAGATAGGTTGAAGAGGATTGTCTCCCTTTTACCTCTTGAAGACAACACAAGGAAGTAAGCCTCTTGGTCCCTTGTGGGGATTTTCGTACTACACCTTCAAGGAAATTCTATGGACATCAAAACTCATCAAAATCATCATCAAAGCTTAGAAAAGGAACCCTTGTTCACCTAAGAGATCAAGGATTACGAAAATGAGGAGAAAATGGTGGAAAAGTTATGAACTTTACCTTAAAGTTTCCAACTTTGAAGCTTGATAGATCCAAAACGAAAATGGATGATTTTGGTGATGGTCACAACATAAAAGTTGCTTAGAATGATGTCTAGATTTAAGATCAAGGGTTGGCTTAACGAAAAAGCTTGGATGGCCAACAATGGTGGTTTTGGCTGTGGAAGAGGGGAGAAAATGGAGGGGAAAGGTTGAGTTTTTGAAGATGACTCCAACTAGAAAGTGTTTAGAATGTAATGGAGATTAAAAGATGTGGTTGGATAAAATTTTTGAAGTCATGGAGGTGGAGATTTGTGGAGTGGCCGTGAGGTAGGAGAAGGAGAGGAAGAGAGAAAATGAGAGACAATGATGAAGAGAGAAAGTAGTAGCTTTTGTGTGTTTGAAATTGGAATGATGATGGTAAAGTGAGAAGCACAAATTTTGGCTCTCCAAAATGAGTATTGTCGTGGAGTTAGAGAGAAGGAGGAGAAAAATGGTTGAGAGAAAAGTGTAGAGAGAGAAAATGATAGTAAAGTGAAATGTATAATTAGGTGTATTTTGTGTAAGTGTGTGAATTAAAATGTGTGGCTACAAAGAGCCCTCAAAATGTGTGGTGGAGAGGAAGAGAGAAGAAATATGGCTTCTTGAAGAAGCCAATAGAAAAGTGCAAGGAAGCTTCCTCCTAGCTTCTCCAACAAGCCAAAAGGAATGTGCTAGGAAGCTTCCTTCCTTTGAAAAGTCAAAGTGAGGTCATGGTGATGATGTCACCATAGTGATGTCATTAAAGTGTTATCTAAAATATGACTAACATTGTATTTGATTTATTATCTGTGGACGGAAATCATAGTTAACAAAAATTGATATTTATTGTCCAACGGATAATAAAATTATTCTGTGATTTTTATTTATCTGATAAAAATCTCAAAAAATGTGAAATCTTGTAAACCATGTCTGGCCTCGGGTTTAGTAAAATCCCCCGTCGACATTTTCACAGTTCAAGGTTCTCGAGGAAAATATCTCATTTTCCCGGCTCTGCTCAGTGTGCATGCAAAATGAGGAATAATATTAAAATATTACGCATTCACAGAAAAATACAGAAAAAATCACAAAAATACAAATATTATAAAACAACTATTTATCATAAAATTATTAATTTTCAGGGTGTTACAAACTGTGCTACAATTAAAATTGAGGATGATCAGAGCTAGTTTGGTATTTTAAGGCATACTAATTATGTGTTTTAATATCGGTTTGACTAGCAGCTTATATGGAAAATGGTAGTTTTGGTACAACAAATTTTTTTATGAATCATAGGATTTATTTTGAATTTGTTGGAAGCTAGGAAATTTGATTTGGAGAAATCTAGGTGTTCTTAGAAGATCGTGATTTTTGGTACCCTTTAGTGATTGGCTTTAAGAAGCTAAATATGACTTCTTTTCTTCATTTTCTCTCACGGCAGCTAGAAACAAAAGAAGGAAAAGAGAAAGGAAAGGGGAAACTGTGGGGGAGAAGGAGAAAGAGGGGGAAAAGCTAAAGGGCCAGGAATCAAAGCTTGAAGGAGGATCCACGAGTAAGATCAAGGCTTCAAGATCTTCATCTTTCCTATGCAATAGGTAGGGGTTTGGTATTGTAACACCCTAATACAAAACAAAATATTTCGAGATAAATCACATTAAGCATGTCACTTCAAAAATGCATAAAATAAAAACCCATAATAACTTGTATTGTCATTATAGAGAACCACGAATAATAAAAAAAAGATCATATATACATATATCACTAGCTAAAAAGCCATACTGTATACATAAGCTTTTACATACAACTAGAAAAGGATAACCAGTAATTGTCTTAAATTGCTTAGTTAATGAAAATAAATATGAGAAGTTTGTTTCTTGGTCACAAATATATGGAAGACGATGTAGATAAAATTTGAGGTTAATTGGTGTTAGTTTGGTATTTTTAAGTATATTGAGTGTGTGTTTTAATACCGGATTGACTAATCACAGATATGGAAAAATAAGGAATAAGTGAAACAAGATTTTTGATGAATCTTATGATTTATTATAAATTTGCTGGAAGTTAGGAAACTTGATTTGGTGAAATCTAAGTGTTCTTAGCAGATATAAGTTTTTAGGAAATATCACAAGTGGTATTACGACTCACAGTCACAGCCCTCTTTCTTGACTTTTGTTGGTGTATGCCTTAGAGGTCGATATATTTTGACAGTACTTACGTACATTGTATTATGCTATTTAATTAATATATGAGGCATTTCATTATTATGTGTTATTTATGATAAACATAATAAAGTCCTTAGAATAATAAGTTTTATACCATAGGACATCAAGTGGATGACTTGATCATGAGATCCTATTAGATAGAAATAAAACACTATTCTTAAATGTCTCTAGTCAAGTATTATTATTAATAGGACGACAATAATGCATTGAGACTAGTATGTGCGTAGACTGATGGCCACATCTCATGGGTCATGGATATGAGATATCAAGTCTTCACATAGGTACATATTAGAGTAATGATGTATTGGACTGACTCACCATGAGAATACTACATGGATCATTATGTGAGTGTCATAAGCGATTCTCATAGTGACAATGACATATGTAGTCCTTTGACCTGAAATCACTGCGATTCTTATATGAGGAGTTGTGTGTTTTTATGCCATCAAACATCATTTGTAACAAGGTAATTATAAAGTTAGTTATTGGACATATCACAAATCATGCAAAGGGATGTGAGTGACCTAGATGGGATTTGTCACTCCTACATAACTAGAGCAATATCTCCGAGCCCCCTGATTGAGTGAGACTGCGAAATATATGGCCATGCTCAAATGAGTCAATATGAGATATTGATCTCATTTGTTGTTACTAAGTTTACTCGAGTATCAGGAAATGAAGGATTGAATTATACAAGGGTGACGCATTTCATGCATTGTGTTCAATCTAGATATCTTGACAAAGGGACTAAACTATATGATAACATTGGTCACGGAAAGGTTATGTCAAATCACTGACATTCTCATTACTTGCGTGACAACGATGTGTTGCTAGATACCGCTCACTGCTTGTAATATTAAAATAGGATTTTAATATTACTGCTAATGTTATGAGAATTGTAACACCCACTGTAGGGTGCCACATTTATGTTACTTAATTACCAAATTTCCCCCAAGTTCATATATTGTGATGTTATAATAAAAATACGAGTTGTAAAATTTCTTAATAACAATAAAATAAACTTAGCAAAAAATAAAATATTATACATCATCACACCTAATTTACATAATTATACATTACAGAAGTATTGTCAACATTATTTATGTATAGACCATGTTCTCAAAAGTATTTAAACAATATTTAAACAACAGACTTGCCCAAGTATAAACTAAACAGTAGAACCCTCAGACGGGTCCTCCTCAGATTCCTCCGCAGGTAGGAATCCATTCTGATGCGAAGTCCTACGGACAGGTGTCCGCGCAGACGACACGATACTTATCTCACTAGGCGTACGGTAGTAGGCTCCCCAGTACTGCCTAATGGATAGTGGAAACTCTAACTGTACATAAATATTGACACTAAAATAGGGGTTCCCTTGATAAAGCCTACTGTATGTAATGTTCAGGTCCCCTATATAAAATATACACTATCGATCCAAATGAACATGCCATGCCTCCAAACCTCCGCGAAACTATAACGTCACATATCCTAGAAAGTTGGGCATTTCCATCTTCTCAAAACTCTATTTCCTCTGGAGTCTGCTCTTCTTCACCCTCTTGATTAATCCTTTTCTCAACGTCTTTTCAAAAATAATTACACTACAAAATAGACATACAAAGAGGTCAGATCACCTACGCTAATACCAACATGGTAGTACAGAGACAATACAACCAGCATACCATACAGATACATCATACCATAATTATAATCATGCCGTCAACATTATTTATCATAACAAATACAATAAATAATAATTACCATCATGCCATTAACATTATTATCATCATCATCATCCAAGTATTTCTCAACAAAACAATTGTCATAGCCAATATCCTCAATTAATATATCATACAAATATAAATGCTCAAATTTATGCATGCGCACATAGACTCAATTTTCTACTCCATGGAGCTAATACTCAGTTCGGAGAAATTGATCCGAAAGATTTATCTGTACCAACATGCCTCAGACCACGTGCCACATTTCTTATATGTGTTTGCACATCTAGCATATACACGACAGTCTTTACTAGATCTCGATTAAGAATAGTGTCTCGGTCAGGATCATTGGTGTGTTGCATCGGTCTAACTTACGGGAAGAAGAACTACCAACCGGCCATGTAAATAACCCGCACCCCAATGGCCCCAAGGTCAACAAGTGACTTACACCATGCATATCGCACCCACTCATGAGGCGTACGTCTCTCCTATGCAAATAGCATCACACAATCTATCGGACCTTTCCAATGCATGTTCAATGCACCAATGCCACTCATAGGCAAAATTTATCATTTTCTCATACAGTGTCCATACACTAGTTTATGCATATAAAATGCACCAATGCCATTCACAGGCAAAATTTATCATTTTCTCATACATTATCCATTCACTAGTTCAACAGTAATCCTACTGTATATTTAATCACGAAAATCATATCATCGCATTTTCATAGTCGAGAAACACTTTTATCGCAATTTTCACAATCGCGCAACATTTCTGTTACGTTTTCATAATTTCGAAACATTTCTGTTGTGTTTTCAAATCACATATAGATTTTTCAACGTTTTCATCAATGACGTAGGGATTTTTCAACAATATCTCAATTGTGTAAAAATATTTAAATGCCTTGCAAATCGTATAGAAATATTTTAACGTTTTTCGAATTGCGTAGCTTAAAAATCACGTTTTTAAGTTACGTAAATCATTTTTCACCATTTTTCAACTTCGTAATATATTCCTCAATATTCCAAATTCTCCATTTTAACTTTTCTCAAAATAATATGACTTCTCACATTATTTTCCACATTTTTTTACTCAAGAAAATCCTTTTTCACAATATATTTTATAAATTTACCATTTCATTGAATTAAATCAATGTTTCTAACTTTAAAATTTACTAACACTCTCCAAAACCCAAAGGATGAGTTACACGTTAGAAAATCCCAAGTTACCAACGTATTCTTTGTAATTCCAAATCAATTCTAAAAATCAATCCTCTTTAAAATAAATTGAGGTTCAAACACTTTTAACCTCTCTTCTCCATTTACATATGAAAATTCCATTTCTCAAGTGATAAAACACTCTGATTCTCTTTCCAAATTCCTTGTCTTAAATCAAGTTATATTTCTACTTTGAAAATCACTTTGTTTTCACAAAACCAAGGCATTTCAAGTCTTCAAAACTGTGGACATGACCATTGAAACCATTCTTATATTTTTTCCTTCTAAATCTTCAGGGATTTGTACTGCAAGATCACCACCCTTCAAGCATGGAACTGGCAATTGACTCAAAGGAATATCACATGCATTATTCAATGCTTGAGCAAAAGTTTTCGTACGAGGAGGCAAAGGAGAAGAGGATTTGGAAGAGACAGGAGAAGAGCCGGAGTCAAGAAAACTCCAGGGGATGTACGGCTTGGCAGAAGACATTTCAAAAACCATGCAAAACCAAGGTTACACGTGAAGAAACCCTAGCAGAGACATTTCCTCAGTAAAGGAAATGTCTGCTCCGCCTTATCTAATGTGGACAAAATTCAGGATCTAATTAATCTTAATGGTGGTTCAGATGAGTTAATAAAACAGGAAATAGAAGCTCAATTGTTGTTGCAGCAGGCTTTAAGCTTTGAAGAAGATTTCTGGATGGAGAAAGCTAGGCTTGATTGGCATTTGCAGGGTGATAGGAACACTGAATTCTTTCATAGATATGCTAGAATCAAGTCTGTTACAAAACAAATATCTATTTTAAAAAAGGGAGATCAGGTTTTGGACAATCCTGATGATATTGAGAAGCACATTTTGGAATATTATATGGACTTGTTTGCTTCTGGGAATGCTTGTCAACCTAATGATCTTATTCAAAGAGTCATTCCTTCTATGGTTACTCATCAAGAGAATGTTATGCTCACTAATCTTCCTTTATTGGAAGAAGTTAAAACTGTTGTGTTTTCATTAAATGGCAATAGTGCTCCTGGTCCTTTGGTGGTTTTTTCTTTCATCAATACTGGGATATCATTGCTAAAGATGTTCATAATGCTGTTCTTCAATTTTTTCAGCAAGGTTGGCTTCTTCCAAATTTAAATTCTAATGTAGTTGTCTTGATTCCTAAGGTCTCTGAGGCGACGAGAGATTGAGCAATATAGGCCCATTGCTTTAGCTAGTTTTCAGTTCAAAATTATAACCAAGGTGTTGGCTGACAGACTTGCCACAATTGCCTCTAGAATTATTTCTAAAAACCAAAGAGGTTTTGTTAAAGGTAGACAGATTGCAGATTGTATTTGCACTGCTTCTGAAGCTATTAATTTAATTGATAAAAAATATTTTGGTGGACAAGTTGCTATAAAGATTGATATTAAAAAAGCTTTTGATACCTTAGACTGGAATTTCCTTATTCAAGTGCTCCATTCTTTTGGTTTTGATGACAAGTTCTGTAATTGGATTAGCCAGATTTTACACTCAGCTAAACTCTCTCTTTCTATTAATGGGAAGGCTGTTGGTTTCTTCAATTGTAAGAGAGGGGTTCGGCAAGGTGATCCCTTATCTCCTATTCTCTTTTGTCTTGCTGAGGAAGTGTTAAGTAGAGGTATAACAAATCTAGTCCTGGAGGGTCAGGTTCAACTCATGTCTGGACCCAGAGGTGTTGAGATGCCTAGTCATATTTTATATGCTGATGATGTTCTGGTCTTTTGCAGAGCTACTAAAAGGAGTCTTCTCAATTTAATGAACCTGTTCAAGGATTATGAGCAGGCTTTTGGACAGGTTGTTAGCAATGAAAAATCCAAATTTTATTTGGGTTCATCTTCCAGATCTGATGGCATTTCTTCTATTCTTGGTTTTAATGCTGGTTATCTTCCCTTCACTTACCTTGGGGTGCCTTTATTTAAGGGAAGACCCAAACGTGTTCACTTAATGCCTATTGCTTGTGAAATTAAAAGCAAACTTTCCTCCTGGAAAGGCTCCTTGCTGTCTATTATGGGGAGAATTTTACTGGTTAAGTCAATTATTCAAGGTATGCTTTTTTACAGCTTCAGGATTTATGCTTGGCCTGCTAATCTCATTAAAATGATGGATGGTTGGATTCGAAACTTTGTTTGGTCAGGAGATATACATAATAGGAAATTGGTTACTGTTGCTTGGAGCAAAGTTTGTAAACCTGTGTTGGAGGGTGGCCTTGGCATAAGGTCCATTAAATCTATCAATTCTGCAGGTATGCTTAAGTTGGGCTGGGAATTCCTTTCTTCTAATGAACAATGGTCTACTCTTTTGAAAGCTAGAGCTTTCAGGAATAATAAATCAGTTACTTATCATATCTCATCTTCGATCTGGTCTGGCATTAAGTCTTTTATTCATATCATCCAAGATCATTCCTTGTGGTAGCTTGGTAATGGGGCATCTATTAATTTTTGGACTGATCCCTGGTTATCTAGTCCAATTGTGGATATAATTGGAGTTCCTGCTGCTTTGCATAGCTCCTTGAAATCAAAAGTTAAGGATTTCATTGATAATGGCACATGGTCAATTCCCATTGATCTGATCTCCAAGTTTCCTGTTTTGAAGTCAGAAATCCAACAGGTTATAATTCCTTTCCAGCCTTGTCATGATTCTCTGATCTGGACTAAATCTGACTCTAGTAAATTGAGTTTCAAGGATGCTCACTCTTTTCAAAATCCATTACAAAACATTGTTCCTTGGGCTAAGCACATATGGAGTAAATGCATTCCTCCATCTAAATCATTTTTGCTATGGCGTATTCTTCATGATAAAATGCCTACTGATGACAAACTTTGGTCTAAAGGATGTACTGTTGTTTCTGTTTGTTGTCTTTGTGGTCATGCAGCGGAAACCACTTATCATCTGTTTCTTGAGTGCAATTTTGCAAAGCATATTTGGAGCTGGTTTGGCAGCATTATTAATATGCATGTGGACTGCTCCAGCTTTCTTTCTGTTCTTTCATTATGCAACAGAGGTTGGAGTTCTCAGGCCCGAGATGTTGTCCTGGCTGCCATCATTTTCACTCTTTGGGCTATATGGTTCTGCAGAAACAGAGCTAGATTTCATAACAAAAATATTTCGTGCAATCACCATTGGTTTGATCGTGGCTCATGTTTCTCTTTCTGGTAATTCTAGCGATGGTACGCTTGTCCACATCGAAAAACAGAATCAATGATTCTTCAAGCCTTTAAGGTTGCTTCTCATCAACGGAAAATGCCTGTTATTAAGGAAGTTTATTAGTCTCCTCCTTCCTGTTATGTGTGATTAAATGCAATGTCGATGGTGCTGCCAAAGGATGCCCTGGTCTAGCTGGCTGCGGTGGTATTTTTAGAGACAGTACAGCTGCTTCTCTTGGTTGTTTTGCTTCTAATTTGGGTATTAAAACTGCCCTTTTTGCTGAATTATCAGTAGCCATTCTAGCTATTGAAATAGCTTTCAAAAACCATTGGCTCAACCTTTGGCTTGAATGTGACTCTCAATTGGTGGTTGCTGCTTTCAGCAATATAAATATTGTTCCTTGGCAATTACAAAACAGATGGAAGAATTGCTTATTCTTATCCAAGCAAATGAGATTCTCTTGCTCTCACATTTATAGAGAGGGTAATGCTTGTGCAGACAAACTTGCTTGTCATGGCTCTTCTATTTCTGGTTTAGTTTGGTGGAATTCAATTCCTTCTTTCATTGTAGAAGATTTCTTTAAAAATAGGAACTATGTTTCTAGCTATAGATTTAAGAATATGTAACTCTTTCATGGGTTCGGTTTCTTGTCCCCCCATGTATTCTTTGGTACTCTTTATTTTCTTTTATTAATATATTTATGGTTTACTGCAAATGATTGATATCGGCAGAGGTGCCAACATAGTTGGGATGTCTGCCTTTAGAGTGATGCTTTTGCAAACCATTCGCTTAAAAAAAAATCAATAAAATTTTTTCTCAAAAACCGTGAACATTACTTCTTGAAAAATAAACCCTTTGTTTATTTTCCTTGCTTTTCTAATCATCCAATTTTATTATTCATGAAAATATTAATTTATGAACATCTATTTTGAGGTGTCTTGGCCGAAATTCATCATGGTCTTTGGAACCAAAAAAATAATTTCTCCACTTCATAATTTCTTTAAACAAATCAATTTCCTTGTTCTTGAAAAATTTCAACATGAAACCCTAATTTTTTTTTTGGTGTCAAAACCGTAGCCTCCCCTTGGCCAATGGAGCCAAAATTTCTTATTCCATCATAATATATTTAACATATCTTCATCATGCATATCATAACCATACCATATTCTCATCATGCAAATTATAAGCATACCATATAAGCAATAAAATCATGCAAAGCATATCAAGCATAGGCAAATAATCAAAGCACATAAACACACACAAATTATTATATGACCATGGATATGAATCCTCACATGGATTCACCATCCACCAAATACAAAACACACCTCTCACCACCATACTTGGTTGGTGAGATGTATCTCCCTCTTACCTCTTGAAGATCCTCAAAAAGCTCCTTGCTTTGCACTTTGATCAAGATCTCCACCAACAAAAGTTTCTTAAACATAAAACAAACACAAAGAAATTAGTATATTAAGCTTGAATAAGAGGAACCATGGATCAAACATGGTTTAGAACATGAAAAAGAAGAGGAGAAATGAAGTTTCCTTACACTTCACCTCAAAAACCTTAGAACTTGCTCTTTGAAAAACTCCTTGAAGATGAAAGATTTAGAGCTTGGTGTAAACAACAAAGGTTCTTGGATTGATATAAGGATTCAAGTAGTATGGTTGTATAAAATTTTTGAGTGATGGAAGGTGGTGTAGGGGTGCTTGGCTGTGAGCTTAGAAGAGAAGAAAGATGGAGAGAAAATTTGATAACTTAGTTTCTTGAAAATATGCAATAATGACCAAGGTGATCAATAATGGTCTTCAAACTTGCTTTAGCTCCATATTCACTCACCAAAACCGTCCCCCCTTCCTTGCACTCTTCAAAGTGTGACCAATTTCAATAGCCATTATTTGAAGCATTGCTAACCATTGATTAGCTCAATGGTTAGGATTAAAATAGATTATAGGTTTAGCCTTAGATAGAAGACTTAATCTAGGCTATTGGATCTTTCCTCCTTGAAATCCTAGCCATTAGATGTGTCTCCAAAATGAAGGGTCAAGATCATTCCTTCAAACTTTACATCCAATGGTCATAAATGGTCCTTGTTACTTTTTAAGACCAAATCTCTACCCTTGATTAAATCAATGGTGGATCTCCAACACTTTTTAAGACTAAATCTCCACCCTTGATTAAATCAATGGTGGATCTCCAAACCACCAAGGTTGACTAAGTAGTATAATATTTATTTTTATCTGCTATTACCCTACGAATAATATTTTTACTGTATTTTTATCGTCCGATAATTAAATACAGTATAAAATACAATAAAAGAAAATTAAAAAAAAAACTATTTTCGGATTCAGGTTTAGTAAGATCCCTCTTCCCTATCTAAACAGTACAAAATTTTCTAGCCGTAGAAAAATTTTCACTTTTTGGGACCCACCAAGGCCCACGTAAGGCCACTTGGGCCCACAGACAGCCCAAAAATAATAAAAGAAATATAAAAATTTCATAATCACCCACAAAATCACAAAAATTAGAAAATTCATGAATATCAAATCAGATTACGTAAAATAATTAAGACTTAACAATAAAAATTAAATTACGTAAGATTTTCCTCAGCCCAAAAATTATTATTTTTCTGACACGGAGTAAATCACACAAAACGATCAAATGTATTGACGGAATATTCAAAATAATTTAACAATACACACAAATCACTAAATAGTAGAATTCTGTTAACTGTCAAAATTACTATCAAATATTTAGGAAGGTTTGGGGTGTTACAATACTCCCCTTCTAAAAAGAAGTTTCGTCCTCGAAATTTGATAAACTTGATTTCACACCCTCAGAATAAATATGGATATTGTTCTTTTATCTTTTCTTCCAGTTCCCATGTAGCTTCACCACTTACATCGTTCCAAACGATTTTAACCAATGAAATTTCCTTACCTCGAAGTTGTTTCGTTCTTCAATCTTCAATCTTGACTGGAAACGTTTCATAGGTTAAGTTCTCCTTCAGCTGTACCGTGTCTGGCTCGATAATATGGGTAGGATCAGGAATATATTTCCGTAATTATGATACGTGAAATACATTGTGAAGATTTGATAACAATGGTGGTAATGCAATCTGATAAGCTACTGGACCTACTCGACGGAGTATCTGATATGGCCCGATAAACTTTGGAGTGAACTTCTTGGACTTAAGCACTCGTCCAACTCCAGTCATAGGTGTCACTCGCAGAAATACATGTTCACTTTCTTCAAATTCAAGCGATTTTCTCCTTTTATCAACATAACTCTTTTGTCGAGTTTGAGTCATTCTCATTTTGTCTTGTATCATCTTCACTTTCTCACTTGTTTGTTGAACAATCTCCAATCCTAACACAACACTTTGACCGTCCTGATACCAACACAACGGTGCTCTGCGTCGTCTCCCATACAATACCTCATAGGGTGCCATCTCTATGCTCGAATGAAAACTGTTGTTGTATGTGAACTCTATCAATGGTAAGAACTCATTCCAACCTCCACTTTGTTCTAGAACACAAGCTCTCAACAAGTCCTCTAATGACTGAATCGTTCTTTCTGACTAACCATCAGTCTGTGGATGGTAAGTAGAACTCAAACGTAGCTTTGTTCCCATCGCTTCCAGTAAACTATTCCAAAATATTGATGTAAACCTTGGATCTCAATCAGAAATAATACTGGATGGTACACCATGAAGTCTAACAATTTCATTGATGTATACTTAAGCTAACTTTTCTATTGAGTACTTGATATTAATTAGGAAAAAGTGCACTGACTTAGTAAGCCGATCAACAATTACCCAAATAGAATCATAACCTTTCCGAGATTTTGGTAATCCTGTCACAAAATCCATTGTAATGTCATCCCATTTCCACTCAAGAATAGGCAAAGGTTGCAACATTCCCAAAGGTCTTTGATGTTCCACCTTAGCCTTCTGACAAACTAAACAAGATGATACATACTCAGTGACATCCTTCTTCATTCCTTGCCACCAATATAATTGTTTTAAATCCTGGTACATCTTTGTGGCTCCTGGATGCATACTCAACTTACTCCTGTGAGCTTCATCCAAAATCAACCTCCTAAGTTCTAGATTATTAGGCATACAAACTCTTCCTTGAAACTTTAAAATTCCATTAGCACTTTCGCTAAATTCCAACACCGCTCCTTGGCTCTTTGCTTCTTTTGCTTCTTGCAAATACTGGTCACTGTTCTGTCCTTCTCCTATTCTATCCATCAAATCATTTGAAATGGTGATCATGTGTAAACGCATTCTTCTTGGCGTAAGGTTCACAGATAAACGCATATCCCGAAATTCTTCTATCAGTTCCTTCTCCTTCATCATCATAACAGAAGCACTAAGCATTTTCCTACTCAATGCATCCGCTACGACATTCACCTTTCCGGGATGATATTATAACTGAAAGTCATAATCCTTTAGAAACTCTAACCAACGCCTTTGCCTTATGTTCAACTCTTTCTGGTCTAACAAATACTTCAAACTTTTATGATCACTAAAAACAGTGAATGTTGCTCCATAGAGAAGATGTCTCCACACTTTCAATGCAAACACTACAGCTGCCAACTCTGAGTCATGAGTCGGATAATTCCTTTCGTGATTTTTCAACTGTCTTGTAGCATAAGCCACCAGCTTATGGTTCTGCATAAGTACACAACCTAATCCTTGATACGAAGCATCACAATATACATCAAAAGGTTCGTTCGGATCAGGTAGAATTAATACCGGTGAAGTAGTCAATCGTCATTTCAACTCTTGAAAACTTTCTTCGCATGCATTAGTCCATATGAACGGTAGATTCTTCCGTGTAAGTTGGGTAAAAGGTCCTGCTATCTTCGAAAACCCTTCAATGAACTGTCTATAGTAACCAACTAATCTGACAAAACTATGGATTTTTGTTACAGTCGTTGGTCTTTCCCATTCCAAAATTGTCTCCATCTTTGAAACATCAACTTCAATTCCTTCCTTTGATATCACATGTCCCAAAAATTGTACTTCGCTTAACCAAAATTCACATTTGGACAATTTAGTATACAACTTATTCTCCTTCAAAATCTGGAGAACCACTCTGAGATGTTCAGCATGTTCCTCCTGATTTCGAGAATAAATTAAAATGTCATTTGTAAAGACAACAACAAACTTATCTAAGTACGAATGAAAAATTCTGTTCAAAAAGTCCATGAATATGGCCAGTGCATTCGTCACACCAAACGACATCACTAGATATTCATAATGCCCATAACGTGTCCAGAATGCAGTCTTAGGAATATCATCCACTTTCACACGAATCTAATGATAACCAGATTGTAAATCAATCTTGGAAAATATTACGACTCCTCGCAATTGATCCATCAAATCATCAATTCTTGGAAGTGGATATTTATTCTTAATCGTAATCTTATTCAATTGTCGGTAGTCTACACATAGACGAGATGATCCATCCTTCTTCTTTACCAACAATACTGGAGCTCCCCATGGTGACACACTAGGTCTCACAAATTGTTTCTCCAACAAATCCTCCAGTTGTTTCTTAAGCTCTGCCAACTTTATCGGCGACATCCGATAGGGCGTAACAGATATAGGTCCAGCTCTAGGTACTAAATCAATAGCAAACTCAATTTCTCTTTTTGGCGGTAGTCCAGGTATATCTTCAGGAAATACCTTAGGAAATTCATTGACCACGAAAATATCTTTCAAGGCATCTTCACACTGAACCTCCAAAGAAGACAACAATAGGTACCCATGATCTCCTTCCTTCAGACAAGCTTCTACTTAAGTTGTCGTTTAGAATCTAGGATCCTTAGCCTCAGAAAATACTAATGTCTTATTCGAACAATCAATTAGGATATGGTTAGAAGATAACCAATCCATTTCTAAGATTACATTAATCTTGGAAAGAGGCAAACAAATCAAATCCACATGAAAGATTCTATTCCTAACACATACAGGACAATTGAAACATACTTTTGTAGTTATCACAGACTTATCAGTAGGAGTAGCAACACTCAAATGATTTGGCAATGTAGTCATAGTCAATCCCAAACGCTCCACACAATCACATGCAATAAAAGAATGTGTTGCTCCCGAATCATAGAGTACGATTAAAGGATTACCTTCAACAGCACACTCCTCTATGATTAAGTCCTCAAATTTCGCGGCTTCTTCCCCACCCATAGTATACACTCGACCACCCACCTATGGCCTTGCAATACGAACATTTCCAACAGAAGGTTCCTTCTTTATCTAGTCACAATCCTTAGATAAATGTCCAGGTTTCCCATATCTATAACAAATAAGTCCTTTATGCTGACAATCCTTGGTCAGATGATATTTCCCACACTTGAAACATTTATACGTAGGAGTTCCAATTTGACTTGTCTTACTGCCACCAGAACTTCCTCCCACAAATTGTTGCCGATTTTGATTTCCTGTCGGTTTGGTATACGACTTCTGCGAAAACGGTTTCCTCCACTGTTCTTTCCTCTTTGGAATCTTGTAGGTCCAAAGTTCTTATTTCTGACCGCCCGTTGAAGATCAATCTCCTCAACCTTATAACACTTATCCAACTCTGGAAACTGTTCAATTCCCAGGGTTGCTACAACTCGCTTAATGTCAAGCTTCAATCCTTCCTCAAATTTTCTACACTTCCAATCTTCATCTGGGTGCATCTGAAAATACCTCAAAAACTTTGACAAGCTTTCGAACTTTGCCGCATACTCACTTACAGACATCACTCCTTGCCTCAGACTAAGACATTCCATCTCCTTAGCATGACGCACACTTGCTGGAAAATACTTTGCCAGAAATTCTGCCTAAAAAACAACCATGTCACAACTCTTCCTTCAGCTTCTAACAATCTTCGGGCCCCTGCCCACTAGTTTTAACCATCTCTGACTAACATAAAAGTCGCAAAAGTCAGCTTACGTTCATCAGTATAACCCATACCTTCAAATATTTTCTCTAATTCCTTGATCTACAAATCAGATTTGTCTGGATCAAATTCTCCCCGAAACTTCGTGGATTGTTCTTACGAAATTCTGACAAACTGTGAGCATCCTCAGTTGCTCTTTGATTTTGCTGTGCAATGACATCAACCATCCATTGCATTGCTGCTACAGATGCAGCCATGTTCTGGTTGTCATTACCAACATTTTCCATTCCCGTTCTAGTATTGACATGTCTTCGTTCTCGTCCAGCCATTACTTTTCTCTACTCAAACTGGACAACACAAGAAAGTAAGGTCAATCTTCAACCAATATTGTTTCTTTTCAGAAAACAATCACAGAGAATCACACAACACAAACAAGACAGACCTAACCACAAACCCAAAAGACTTTAACTTGGGCTCTGATACCAACTATTGTAACACCCACCGTAGGGTGCCACATTTATGTTACTTATTTACCGAATTTCCCCCAAGTTCATATATTGTGATGTTATAATAAAAATACGAGTTGTAAAATTTCTTAATAATAATAAAATAAACTTGGCAGAAAATAAAATATTATATATCATCATACCTAATTTACATCATTATACATTACAGAAGTACTGCCAACATTATTTATATACAGACCATGTTCTCAAAAGTATTTAAACAGTATTTAAACAACAGACTTGCCCAAGTATAAACTAAACAGTAAAACTCTCAGACGGGTCCTCCTCAGATTCCTCCGCAGGAAGGAATCCATTCTGACGCGAAGTCCTACGGACGGGTGTCTGCACAGACGACACGATACTTATCTCACTAGGCGTACGGTAGTAGGCTCCCCAGTACTGCCTAATGGATAGTGGAAACTCTAATTGTACATAAATATTGACACTAAAAAAGGGGTTCCCTTGATAAAGCCTACTGTATGTAATGTTCAGGTCCCCTATATAAAATATACACTGTCGATCCAAATGAACATACCATGCCTCCGGACCTCCGCGAAACTGTAACGTCATATATCCTAGAAAGCTGGGCATTTCCATCTTCTCAAAACTCTGTTTCCTCTAGAGTCTGCTCTTCTTCACCCTCTTGATTAATCCTTTTCTCAACGTCTTTTCAAAAATAATTACAGTGCAAAATAGACATACAAAGAGATGAGATCACCTACGCCAATACCAACATGGTAGCACAGAGATAATACAACCAGCATACCATACAGATATATCATACCATAATTACAATCATGCCATCAACTTTATTTATCATAACAGATACAATAAATAATAATTACCATCATGCCATTAACATTATTATCATCATCATCATTCAAGTATTTCTCAACAGAACAATTGTCATAGCTAATATCCCTCAATTAATACATCATATAGTTATAAAAGCTCAAATTTATGCATGCACACATAGACTCAATTTCCTACTCCATGAAGCTAATACTCAGTTCGGGGAAATTGATCCGAAAGATTTGTCTATACCAATATGCCTCAGACCACGTGTCACATTTCTCATATGTGTTTGAACATCTAGCATATACACGATAGTCTTTACTAGATCTTGATTAAGAATAGTGTCTCGGTCGGGATCATCGATGCGCTGCATCGGTCTAACTTACGGGAAGAAGAGCTACCAACTGCCTATGTAAACAACCCGTACCCCAATGCTCCCAAGGTTAACAAGTGACTTACACTATGCATATCACACCTACTCAGGAGGTGTACGTCTCTCCTAGTCCATTGGACCTTTCCAATGCATGTCCAATGCACCAATGCCACTCATAGGCAAAATTTATCATTTACTCATACAGTGTCCATACACTAGTTTATGCATATAAAATGCACCAATGCTAATCATAGGTAAAATTTATCATTTTCTAATACAGTGTCCATTCACTGGTTCAACAGTAATCCTACTGTATATTTAATCACAAAAATCATATTATCGCATTTTCATAGGCTCGAAACACTTTTATCGTGTTTTTCACAATCGCGCAACATTTCTGTTACGTTTTCATAATTTTGAAACATTTCTGTTGCGTTTTCAAATCACATATAGATTTTTCAACATTTTCATTAATCACGTAGGGATTTTTCGACAATATCTCAATCGTGTAAAAATATTTAAATGCCTTCCAAATCGCATAGAAATATTTTAACATTTTTCAAATCGCGTAGCTTAAAAATCACGTTTTTAAGTTACGTAAATCATTTTTCACCATTTTTCAACTTCGTAATATATTCCTCAATATTCCAAATTCTCCATTTCAACTTTTCTCAAAATAATATGACTTCTCACATTATTTTTCACATTTTCTTACTCAAGAAAATCCTTTTTCGCAATATATTTCATAAATTCACCATTTCATTGAATTAAATCAATGTTTCTAACTTTAAAATTTACTAACGCTCTCCAAAACCCAAAGGATGAGTTACATGTTAGAAACTCCCAAGTTACCAATGTATTCTTTGTAATTCCAAATCAATTCTAACAATCAATCCTCTTTAAAATAAATTGAGGTTCAAACACTTTCAACCTCTTTTTTCCATTTACATATGAAAATTCCATTTCTCAAGTGATAAAACACTCTGATTCCCTTTCCAAATTCCTTGTATTAAATCAAGTCATATTTCCACTTTGAAAATCACTTTGTTTTCATAAAACCAAGGCATTTCAAGTCTTCAAAACCATGGACATAACCATTGAAACCATTTTTATATTTTTCCTTTTAAATCAACTAAGTTCCATTCTTGTTTTTACACAAAATAAATCAATAAAAATTCTTCTAAAAAACCGTGAACATTACTTCTTGAAAAACAAACCCTTTGTTTATTTTCCTTATTTTTCTAATCATCCAATTTTATCATTCATGAAAATATTAATTTATGAACATCTATTTTGAGGTGTCTTGGCTGAAATTCGTCATGGTCTTTGGAACCAAAAAAATAATTTCTCCACTTCATAATTTCTTTAAACAAATCAATTTCCTTGTTCTTGAAAAATTTCAACATGAAACCCTAATTTTTTTTTTTGGTGTCAAAACCATAGCCTCCCCTTGGCCAAAGGAGCCAAAATTTCTTCTTCCATCATAATATATTCAATATATCTTCATCATGCATATCATAAGCATACCATATTCTCATCATGCAAATTATAAGCATACCATATAAGCAATAAAATCATGCAAAGCATATCAAGCATAGGCAAATAATCAAAGCACATAAACACACACAAATTATTACATGACCATGGATATGAATCCTCGCATGGATTCACCATCCACCATATACAAAACACATCTCTCACCACCATACCTGGTTGGTGAGATGGATCTCCCTCTTACCTCTTGAAGATCCTCAAAAAGCTCCTTGCTTTGCACTTTGATCAAGATCTCCACCAACAAAAGTTTCTTAAACATAAAACAAACACAAAGAAATTAGTATATTAAGCTTGAATAAGAGGAACCATGGATCAAACATGGTTTAGAACATGAAAAAGAAGAGGAGAAATGAAGTTTCCTTACACTTCACCTCAAAAACCTTAGAACTTGCTCTTGGAAAAACTCCTTGAAGATGAAAGATTTAGAGCTTGGTGTAAACAACAAAGGTTCTTGGATTGATGTAAGGATTCAAGTAGTATGGTTGTATAAAATTTTTGAGTGATGGAAGGTGGTGTAGGGGTGCTTGGCCGTGAGCTTAGAAGAGAAGAGAGATGGAGAGAAAATTTGATAACTTAGTTTCTTGAAAATATGCAATAATGACCAAGGTGATCAATAATGGTCTTCAAACTTGCTTTAGCTCCACATTCACTCACAAAAACCGTCCCCCCCTCCATGCACTCTTCAAAGTGTGACCAATTTCAATAGCCATTATTTGAAGCATTCCTAGCCATTGATTAGTTCAATGGTTAGGATTAAAATAGATTCTAGGTTTAGCCTTAGATAGAATACTTAATCTAGGCCATTAGATCTTTCTTCCTTGAAATCCTAGCCATTAGATGTGTCTCCAAAATGAAGGGTCAACATCACTCCTTCAAACTTTACATCCAATAGTCATAAATGGTCCTTGTCACTTTTTAAGACCAAATCTCCACCCTTGATTAAATCTATGGTGGATCTCCAACACTTTTTACGACTAAATCTCCACCCTTGATTAAATCAATAGTGGATCTCCAAACCACCAAGGTTGACTAAGTAGTATAATATTTATTTTTATCTGCTATTACCCTACGAATAATATTTTTACTATATTTTTATCGCCCGATAATTAAATACAGTACAAAATACAATAAAAAAATTTAAAAAAAATTGTTTTCGGATTCAGGTTTAGTAAGATCCCCCTTCTCCGTCTAAACAATACAAATTTTTCTAGCCGTAGAAAAATTTTCTCTTTTCGAGACCTACCTAGGCTGACGTAAGGCCACCTGGCCCCATAGACAGGCCAAAAATAATGAGAGAAATATAAAAATTTCATAATCACCCACAAAATCACAAAAATTAGAAAATTCATGAATATCAAATCAGATTACGTAAAATAATTAAGACTTAACAGTAAAAATTAAATTACATAAGATTTTCCTCGGCCCGAAAATTATTATTTTCCTGACACGGAGTAAATCACACAAAACAATCAAATGTACTGACGGAATATTCAAAATAATTTTACAGCACACAGAAATCACTAAACAGTAGAATTCTGTTAACTGTCAAAATTACTGTCAAATATTTAGGAACGTTTGGGGTGTTACAATACTCCCCCTCTAAAAAGAAGTTTCGTCCTCGAAACTTGATAAACTTGATTTCACACCCTCAGAATAAATATGGATACTGTTCTTTTATCTTTTCTTCCAGTTCCCATGTAGCTTCACCACTTACATCGTTCCAAACAATTTTAACCAATAAAATTTCCTTACCTCCAAGTTGTTTCGTTCTTCAATCCTTAATCTTGATTGGAAACGTTTCATAGGTTAAGTTCTCCTTCAGTTGTACCGTGTCTGGCTCGATAACATGGGTAGGATCAGGAATATATTTTCATAATTGTGATACGTGAAATACATTGTGAAGATTTGATAACAATGGTGGTAATGCAATCTGATAAGCTACCGGACCTACTCGACGGAGTATCTGATATGGCCCGATAAACTTTGGAGTGAGCTTCTTGGACTTAATCACTCGTCCAACTCTAGTCATAGGTGTCACTCGCAAAAATACATGTTCACCTTCTTCAAATTCAAGCTATTTTCTCCTTTTATCAGCATAACTCTTTTGCCGAGTTTGAGTCATTCTCATTTTATCTTGTATCATCTTCACTTTCTCAGTTGTCTTTTGAACAATCTTTGGTCCTAACACAACACTTTCACCGTTCTGATACCAATACAATGGTGTTCTGCATCGTCTCCCATACAATGCCTCATAGGGTGCCATCCCTATGCTCGAATGAAAACTGTTGTTGTATGTGAACTCTATCAATGGTAAGTGTAACATCCCGAACATTTATAATTTTAGAATAAATGATCATTTTACAATATTTGGAATTTTTAGGAATTTTTTTGGATTTTTCAGATAACGCAGAATATTTTAATATTATTTCTCGTTTCGCGTGCACATTGGGCAGAATTGGCAAAACGACTGTAACGCTTCTAAAGTTGGAAAATTTTATTATGAATAGTCATTTCCTGATGTTTGTTATTTATATGAATTCTTCCAGAATTGTTCGGAAACGATGAATATTTTAATATATTCCTCATTTTGCGTGCGTATTGAGTAGAGTCGAGAAAATGAAATATTTTTCCCGAGAACCTTGGACTATGGAAACGTCGACGGGGGATCTTACTAAATCCGAGGCTGGACACAGTTTACAAAGTTTCACATTTTTTGAGAAATTTTAACAGATGAAATAATAAAACACTGCAAAGAATTTATTTGTCAGATTTGTTAATGCTGACTTCTGCCAACTATAATTACGTCCAATAAATAATAACACGTAATAAATTACCTTGTGTCAAACCCTTTTTAGCCTTATTTTCAAGAAAGAAGAAAAAGAGAATTTAGTTAATCAAAACCCCTTGTAGGAAGTTTCCAAGAAGCTTCCTATTTGACACATTTTTCTCTATCTCCCTTCTCCACTCTTCTACGGCAGAAGCTATAGGGGAAGCCTAAGTAATTCCTCTCCTCTTCCTAATATTACACTCTCATTTTTCTAAACCCCAAATATCCATTTCTCCATTTCCTCTCTTCTTCTTTTCTCCTCCACCGTACCCCCTCACCATTCACCATCTTCATTTCTTTTCTTCCCCACTTCCACATCTAGCTTTCTTCCATCATTCCAAGACCATTTTCCTTGTGGCCATCCTTGGTTCTTCTTCTTCTTCCTCCATTTTTCACCATTGAAGCTAAAGCTTTGAGCTTGGAGGTAAAGTCTTAACCTTTCTTTCACTTTCTTCTCATTTTCGTTTCTCTTGGTCACCTATGTGATCAAGAACTCATTTTTCCATGGTTTGAGTGGACATTATGGAAATCACTCACATTGGTGTTCTTCTTGAAGGGGAAAATGAAAATCTAGGGCAAGAAGAGGTAACACCTTGTGTTGTCTTCCAAATAGGTAAGAGGGAGATGATCCTCTTCAACCAATCTTGGTAGTAAGGGAATGTCTTGTATGTGTGTTGTTATTGATTTCTGAATCCATGTATAAAGTTCTCTCATTTTTATGTTGTTCTTGATGATAGTGCATTTTGTTAGGTTTGTATGATTTATTAATGCCTCTTGCATGATTTGAAGGTATATTTGAGTAACTGGTTGATTAAATATGATAATGATTGGTTTGGTTTGAGTTAAATGACCTGGAGAACTCTGTTTTCTGCAAGTTTACGCGTGGTAATCGATTACACGAGGCTTGTAATCGATTACCAAGCTCTTAAGTGTATGAAATCATGATTCTAGAAATCTGGTAATCGGTTACGTCTTGTGTGTAATCGATTACAGAGATTCTGTCTAGCTTGTAATCGATTACAAGAGTGGTGTAATCGATTACCAAACCTCTGATGTCACGAAATGGTGCTTCTGGGAATCACGTAATCGATTACAACTTATGGGTAATCGATTACGGAGGTTCTGTCCAATTGGTAATCGATTACCACGGCTGTGTAATCGATTACGGAGGTTCTGTCTAATTGGTAATCGATTACCAGGTCCTTGAAGTTACGAATCGTAGTTCTGGGAATCATGTAATCGATTACAATGAGATTGTAATCGATTACAGAGATTCTGTTACGCTGGTAATCGATTACCAAGGTGATGTAATCGACTACCAAGACCCAAAAATGAGATTTTTGAGCTGGAAATGATTGAAATTATGGTTCTTTGTCCTTTGTAACTCAAACATAACCTAAAAACCCTGGATTCAAGGATTTTACTTTACTTAAATGCGATAGGAATATGTATTCATACCGACAGAGAAGAAATGATTTTGAAAATGGAATTCTTGGATCCATGACATGGAAATTGTGGTATGTGTGTAATAAGGAACATATATTGATACTGAGAATTATTGATGCAAGTGTGATTTCCTATGTGGGTTATGTACTTATTGATTTAGTACTCAATGAGATAAGAATGATGATATGCCATTGAGGCAATGTTTTGATGAATGTATTGTTGATATGTCATGTTGGACATTGAATAATGCTTATGTGTCATTGAGGCAATGCTTATGTTGAATGCATCATTGATGAATATACATGATTGGACATTGTGTCATCATGCATGTGTGTTGTCCGATGGACATTGTTGAGAAGGCTATGTTGCCTAGGAGTTGGAATAACACCTTTGTGCGGGTGCGAGTAGACTAAGCGTAGGTGTCATATGTTGTTGACCCTGAGGGCGTTGAGGTGTGGGTGTCTCACAATAGACAGTGGTAGCTCCGTTGGGGCCGTGGGATAGACCAATGCAACACACCAACGATCCTGCCTGAGACGTTGCCCTAAATCGCGATCAACTGTTGAGGTACCATGTGTGAGCCATTGCGCAAACAATTTTATGAAAGAATGCACACTGTATTTTTAAGGCTACTGATACACTGGTATTACTCCTTGATCATTCACTCCGAAAATGTTTACGTCTAGCTCCATGGAGTAAAAACTTTGGTACCCTTGTTGCATTGTGAGTTGTCAGTCACATGGTCCATTGAGCTTTTATGATTGGATAATGTGTTTACTATTATGACTGCGATATTTATTTGACTCTTGGTAATGCTTATGTTGCTAGTTGGCTATGGATAATGTTAACTATTGTTCTTTGCTGCTTTACTCTCGTTAATTGCTTTTGGGTATTACTGCATTTGTATGTATTAACTGTGCCTTATGTGGGCATTCGACGCCGTTTATTTTCTTGCTGCCTTGTTGGTACTGAAAGCTGGGAATCTCACCTCTTTCCTATATTTGTGCATTTCTGTTTTACATTTATATTTGATAAAAGATCGTGAGGAAGATAAAGAGGGACCATACCTTGGTTGATTGTCATGAGCATCTGGACAAGATTTCGTTGACTATGTAAGAGTGCAGTCGCGTGGTGGCATTGATGCCTGTCGTGTCAACTGGGACGCCGTGCGTCATGTGCATATGGGGTTGCGGCCTTGTCTGCTGGTAGTACCCATCCCTGGGTCACTACTCCTCCCCTTTAATGTTTTTATCCCCACTGTATTTTATTTGACTCTGTAATTATTATATTCTATGTTATCAGTAATTCGTGTAAATTGGCTATAAACTATATATATATATATAAGGAACGTGATTTCATGCCAATGGTTGTATTAAGGGTTGAATACATTTATATTTCATTCATGGCTTGTATTTTCTACTTATGCATAACTGCGAAAAAGGAAAAAATTAAACTCGTAAATTTTGGACACTACTATTATCATGACTGTGACACACCTGGATTTAGTAACTGTGGTGTAATGACGATTGCGCTGCAGTTGGTATATTTAGGTGTGTTACAGTAAGAACTCATTCCAACCTCTACTTTGTTCTAGAACACATGCTCTCAACAAGTCCTCTAATGACTGAATCGTTCTTTCTGACTGACCATCAGTCTGTGGATGGTAAGCAGAACTCAAACGTACCTTTGTTCCCATCGCTTCTTGTAAACTATTCCAAAATCTCGATGTAAACTTTGGATCTCAATCAGAAATAATACTGGATGGTATACCATGAAGTATAACAATTTTATTGATGTACACTTGAGCTAACTTTTCCATTGAGTACTTAATATTAACTGGGAAAAAGTGCGCCGACTTAGTAAGCCGATCAACAATTACCCAAATAGAATCATAACCTTTCCGAGTTTTTGGTAATCCTGTCACAAAATCCATTATTATGTCATCCCATTTCCACTCAAGAATAGGCAAAGGTTGTAACATTCCCGAAGGTCTTTGATGTTCCACCTTAGCTTTCTGACAAACTAAACAGGATGATACATATTCAGCGACATCTTTCTTCATTCCTTGCCACCAATATAATTGTTTTAAATCCCGGTACATCTTTGTGGCTCCTGGATGCATACTCAACTTACTCCTGTGAGCTTCATCCAAAATCAACCTCCTAAGTTCTAGATCATTAGGTACACAAACTCTTCCTTGAAACTTTAAAATTCCATTAGCACCTTCGCTAAATTCCAACACCGCTTCTTGGCTCTTTGCTTCTTTTGCTTCTTACAAATATTGGTCACTGTTCTGTCCTTCTCTAATTCTATCCATCAAATCATTTGAAATGGTGATCATGTGTAAATGCATTCTTCCTGGCGTAAGTTTCACAGATAAACGCATATCCCGAAATTCTTCTATCAGTTCCTTCTCCTTGATCATCATAACAGAAGCACTAAGCATTTTCCTACTCAACGCATCCGCTATGGCATTCGCCTTGCCGGGATGATATTGTAACTGAAATTCATAATCCTTCAGAAACTCTAACCAACGCCTTGTTCTCATGTTTAACTCTTTCTGGTCAAGCAGATACTTCAAACTTTTATGATCACTAAAAATAGTGAACGTTGCTCCATAGAGAAAATGTCTCCACACTTTCAATGCAAACACCACAGCTGCTAACTCCAAGTCATGAGTCGGATAATTCCTTTCATGACTTTTCAACTGTCTTGAAGCATAAGCCACCACCTTATGGTTCTGCATAAGTACACAACCTAATCTTTGATATGAAGCATCACAATATACATCGAAAGGTTCGTTCGGATCAGGTAGAATCAATACCTGTGAAGTAGTCAATCATCTTTTCAACTCTTGAAAACTTTCTTTACATGCATCAATCCATACAAACGGTTGATTCTTCCGTGTAAGTTGGGTAAGAGGTCTTGCTATCTTCGAAAACCCCTCAATGAACCGTCTATGTAACCAGTTAATCCGACAAAACTACATATTTCTTTTACAGTCGTTAGTCTTTCCCATTCCCAAATTGTCTCCATCTTTGAAACATCAACTTCAATTCCTTCCTTTGATATCACATGTCCCAAAAATTGAACTTCGCTTAACCAAAATTCACATTTGGACAACTTGGCATACAACTTATTCTTCTTCAAAATCTGGAGAACCACTCTGAGATGTTCAGCATGTTCCTCCTAATTTCAAGAATAAATCAAAATGTCATCTATAAAGGCAACAACAAACTTATCCAAGTACGAACGAAAAATTCTGTTCATAAAGTCCATGAATATGGCCGGTGCATTCGTCACACCAAACGACATCACTAGATATTCATAATGCCCATAACGTGTCTGGAATGCAGTCTTGGGAATATCATCCACTTTCACACGAATCTGGTGATAACCAGATCGTAAATCAATTTTGGAAAATATTGCGGCTCCTCGCAATTGATCCACCAAATCATCAATTCTTGGAAGTGGATATTTATTCATAATCGTAATCTTGTTCAATTGTCAGTAGTCTACACATAGACGAGATGATCCATCCTTTTTCTTTACCAACAATACTGGAGCTCCCCATGATGACACACTAGGTCTCAGAAATTGTTTCTCCAACAAATCCTCCAGCTGTTTCTTAAGCTCTGCCAACTCTACCGGCGACATCCGATAGGGCGTAACAGATATAGGTCCAGCTCTAGGTACTAAATCAATAGCAAACTTAATTTCTCTTTCTGGTGGTAGTCTAGGTATATCTTCAGGAAATACCTTAGGAAATTCATTGACCACGAAAATATCTTTCAAGGCATTTTCACACCGAACCTCCAAAGAAGCAACAATAGATACCCATGATTTCCTTCCTTCAGACAAGCTTCTACTTGAGTTGCTGTTAGGAATCTAGGATCCTTAGCCTCAGGAAATACTAATGTCTTATTCGAACAATCAATTAGGATATGGTTAGAAGATAACCAATCCATTCCTAAGATTACATTAATCTTGGAAAGAGGCAAACAAGTCAAATCCACATGAAAGATTCTGTTCCTAACACATACAAGACAATTCAAACATACTTTTGTAGTTATCACAGGCTTATCAGTAGGAGTAGCAACACTCAAATCATATGACAATGTAGTCACTGTCAATCCCAAACGCTCCACACAATCACATGCAATAAAAGAATGTGTTGCTCCCGAATCATAGAGTTCGATTAAAGGATTACCTTCAATAGCACACTCCTCCATGATTAAGTCCTCAGATTTCGCAGCTTCTTCCCCGCTCATAGTATACACTCGACCACCCGTCTGTGGCCTTGCAGTATGAACATTTCCCACAGAAGGTTCCTTCTTTATCTAGTCACAATCCTTGGATAAATGTCCAGGTTTCCCACATCTATAACAAATAAGTTCTTTATGCTAACAATCCTTAGTCAGATGATCCTTCCCACACTGGAAACATTTATCCGTAGGAGTTCCAATTTGACTTGTCTTACTACCACCAGAACCTCCTCCCACAAATTGCTGCCGGTTCTGATTTCCTGCCGGTTTGGTATACGGCTTTTGCTGAAAATGATTTTCTCCATTGTTCTTTCCTCTTTGGAATCTTGTAGGTCCAAAGTTCTTATTTCTAGCCGCCCGTTGAAGATCAATCTCCACATCCTTACGACACTTATCCAACAATTTTGGAAACTGTTCAATTCCCAGGGTTGCTACAACTAGCTTAATGTCAAGCTTGAATCCTTCTTCAAATTTTCTACACTTCCAATCTTCATCTGGGTTCATCTGAAAATACCTCAAAAACTTTGACAAGCTTTCGAACTTTGTCGCATACTCACTTACAGACATCACTCCTTGCCTCAGACTAAGAAATTCCTTCTCCTTACCATGACGCACACTTGCTGGAAAATATTTTGCCAGAAACTTTTGCCTAAAAAGCTGCCATGTCACAACTCTTCCTTCAGCTTCTAACAATCTTTGGGCTCCTGCCCACTAGTTTTCACCATCTCCGACTAACATAAAAGTCGCAAAAGTCAGCTTGCGTTCATCAGTATAACCCATACCTTCAAATATTTCTCTAATTTCGTGATCCACAAATCAACTTTGTCTGGGTCAAATTCTCCCCGAAACTTTGGTGAATTGTTCTTATGAAATTCTGACAAACTGTGAGCATCCTCAGTTGCTCTTTGATTTTGCTGTGCAACGACATCAGCCATCCGTTGCATTGCTATTACAGCTGCAGCCATGTTCTGGTTGTCATTACCAATATTTTCCATTCCCGTTCTAGTATTGACACGTCCTCATCCTCGTCCTCGTCCTCGTCCTCGTCCAGCCGTTACTTTTCTCTACTCAAACTGGACAACACAAGAAAGTAAGGTCAATCTTTAAACACTATTGTTTCTTTTCAGAAAACAATCATAGAGAATCACACAACATAAACAAGACAGACCTAACCATAAATCCAAAAGACTCTAACTTGGGCTCTGATACCAACTATTGTAACATCCACCGTAGGATGCCACATTTATGTTACTTAATTATCAAATTTCCCCCAAGTTCATATATTGTGATGTTATAATAAAAATACGAGTTGTAAAATTTCTTAATAACAATAAAATAAACTTAGCGGAAAATAAAATATTATACATCATCACACCTAATTTACATCATTATACATTACAGAAGTACTGTCAACATTATTTATATATAGACCATGTTCTCAAAAGTATTTAAACAGTATTTAAACAACAGACTTGCCCAAGTATAAACTAAACAGTAAAACCCTCAGACGGGTCCTCCTCAGATTCCTCCGCAGGTAGGAATCCATTCTGACGCGAAGTCCTACAGATGGGTGTCCGCACAGACGACACGATACTTATCTCACTAGGCGTACGGTAGTAGGCTCCCCAGTACTGCCTAATGGATAGTGGAAACTCAAACTATACATAAATATTGACACTAAAATAGGGGTTCCCTTGATAAAGCCTACTATATGTAATGTTCAGGTCCCCTATATAAAATATACACTGTCGATCCAAATGAACATGCCATGCCTCCGGATCTCCGCAAAACTGTAATGTCACATATCCTAGAAAGCTGGACATTTCCATCTTCTCAAAACTCTGTTTCCTCTGGAGTCTAGTCTTCTTCACCCTCTTGATTAATCCTTTGCTCAACGTCTTTTCAAAAAAAATTATAGTACAAAATAGACATACAAAGAGGCCAGATCACCTACGCCAATACCAACATGGTAGCACAGAGATAATACAACCAGCATACCATACAGATACATCATACCACAATTACATTCATGCCATCAACATTATTTATCCTAACAGATACAATAAATAATAATTACCATCATGCCATTAACATTATTATCATCATCATCATCTAAGTATTTCTCAACAGAACAATTGTCATAGCCAATATCCCTCAATTAATATATCATACAAATATAAATGCTCAAATTTATGCATGCGCACATAGACTCAATTTCCTACTCCATGGAGCTAATACTCAGTTCGGAGAAATTGATCTGAAAGATTTGTCTGTACCAATATGCCTCAGACCACGTGCCACATTTCTCATATGTGTTTGCACATCTAGCATATACACGATATTCTTTACTAGATCTCGATTAAAAATAGTGTCTTGGTCAGGATTATCGGTGCATTGCATCGGTCTAACTTACGGGAAGAAGAGCTACCAACCACCCATGTAAACAACCCGCACCCCGATGCCCCCAAGGTCAACAAGTGACTTGCACTACGCATATCGCACCCACTCAGGAGGTGTACATCTCTCTTAGGAAAATAGCCTCATACAGTCCATCGGACTTTTCCAATGTATGTTCAATGCACCAATGCCACTCATAGGCAAAATTTATTATTTTCTCATACAGTGTCCATACACTAGCTTATGCATATAAAATGCCCCAATGTCAATCACAGGCAAAATTTATCATTTTCTCATACATTGTCCATTCACTAGTTCAACAGTAATCCTACTGTATATTTAATCATGAAAATGATATTATCGCATTTTCATAGTCGCGAAACACTTTTATCTCGTTTTCACAAACGCGCAACATTTCTGTTATGTTTTCATAATTTCGAAACATTTTCGTTGTGTTTTCAAATCACATATAGATTTTTCAATGTTTTCATCAATCACGTAGGGATTTTTCGACAATATCTGAATCGTATAAAAATATTTAAACACCTTTCAAATCGCATAGAAATATTTTAACATTTTTCAAATCGCGTAGCTTAAAAATCACATTTTTAAGTTACGTAAATCATTTTTCACCATTTTTCAACTTCGTAAAATATTCCTTAATATTCCAAAATCTCCATTTCAACTTTTCTCAAAATAATATGACTTACATTATTTTCCACATTTTATTACTTAAGAAAATCCTTTTTCGCAATATATTTCATAAATTCACCATTTCATTGAATTAAATCAATGTTTCTAACTTTAAAATTTACTAACACTCTCCAAAACCCAAAGGATGAATTACACATTAGAAAATCTCAAGTTACTAACGTATTCTTTGTAATTCCAGATCAATTCTAAAAATCAATCCTCTTTAAAATAAATTGAGGTTCAAACACTTTCAACCTCTCTTTTCCATTTACATATGAAAATTCCATTTCTCAAGTGATAAAACACTCTGATTCCCTTTCCAAATTCCTTGTATTAAATTAAGTTATATTTCCACTTTGAAAATCACTTTGTATTCACAAAACCAAGGCATTTCAAGTCTTCAAAACTGTGGACATGGCCATTGAAACCATTCTTATATTTTTCCTTCTAAATCAACTAAGTTCCATTCTTGTTTTTACACAAAATAAATCAATAAAAATTCTACTCAAAAACCATGAACATTACTTCTTGAAAAACAAACCCTTTGTTTATTTTCCTTGCTTTTCTAATCATCCAATTTTATCATTCATGAAAATATTAATTTATGAACACCTATTTTGAGGTGTCTTGGCCGAAATTCATCATGGTCTTTGGAACCAAAAAAATAATTACTCCACTTCATAATTTCTTTAAACAAATTAATTTCCTTGTTCTTGAAAATTTTCAACATGAAACCCTAACTTTTTTTTTGGGTGTCAAAACCGTTGCTTCCCCTTGGCCATTGGAGCAAAAATTTCTTCTTCCATCACAATATATTCAACATATCTTCATCATGCATGTCATAAGCATACCATATTCTCATCATGCATATTATAAGCATACCATATAAGCAATAAAATCATGCAAAGTATATCAAGCATAGGCAAATAATCAAAGCACATAAACACACACAAATTATTACATGACCATGGATATGAATCCTCACATGGATTCACCATCCACCAAATACAAAACACATCTCTCACCACCATACTTGGTTGGTGAGATGGATCTCCCTCTTACCTCTTGAAGATCCTCAAAAAGCTCCTTGCTTTGCACTTTGATCAAGATCTCCACCAACAAAAGTTTTTTAAACAAAAAAAACACAAAGAAATTAGTATATTGAGCTTGAATAAGAGGAACCATGGATCAAACATGGTTTAGAACATGAAAAAGAAGAGGAGAAATGAAGTTTCCTTACACTTCACCTCAAAAACCTTAGAACTTGCTCTTAGAAAAACTCCTTGAAGATGAAAGATTTAGAGCTTGGTGTAAACAACAAAGGTTCTTGGATTGATGTAAGGATTCAAGTAGTATGGTTGTATAAAATTTTTGAGTGATGGAAGATGGTGTAGGGGTGCTTGGCCGTGAGCTTAGAAGAGAAGAGAGATGGAGAGAAAATTTGATAACTTAGTTTCTTGAAAATATGCAATAATGACGAAGGTGATCAATAATGGTCTTCAAACTTGCTTTAGCTCCATATTCACTCACCAAAATCGTCTCCCCCTCCATGCATTCTTCAAAGTGTGACCAATTTCAATAGCCATTATTTAAAGCATTCCTAACCATTGATTAGTTCAATGGTTAGGATTAAAATAGATTCTAGTTTTAGCCTTAGATAGAAGACTTAATCTAGGCCATTGGATCTTTCCTCCTTGAAATCCTAGCCATTAGATGTGTCTCCAAAATGAAGGGTCAAGACCACTCCTTCAAACTTTACATCCAATGGTCATAAATGGTCCTTGTCACTTTTTAAGACCAAATCTCCACCCTTGATTAAATCTATGGTGGATCTCTAACACTTTTTAAGACTAAATCTCCACCCTTGATTAAATCAATGGTGGATCTCCAAACCACCAAGGTTGACTAAGTAGTATAATATTTATTTTTATCTACTATTACCCTACAAATAATATTTTTACTGTATTTTTATCACCCGATAATTAAATACAGTACAAAATACAATAAAAGAAAATTTAAAAAAAAAATCTGTTTCCGAATTCCGATTTAGTAAGATCCCCCTTCTCCGTCTAAATAGTACAAATTTTTCTAGCCGTAGAAAAATTTTCACTTTTTGGGACCCACCTAGGCCCACGTAAGGCCACTTGGGCCCACAGACAGCCCAAAAATAATAAGAGAAATATAAAAATTTCATAATCACCCACAAAATTACAAAAATTAGAAAATTCATGAATATCAAATCAGATTATGTAAAATAATTAAGACTTAACAGTAAAAATTAAATTACGTAAGATTTTCCCTAGCCCGAAAATTATTATTTTCCTGACACGGAGTAAATCACATAAAACGATCAAATGTACTGACGAAATATTCAAAATAATTTTACAGCATATAGAAATCGCTAAACAGTAGAATTCTGTTAACTATCAAAATTACTGTCAAATATTTAGGAAGGTTTGGGGTGTTACAAGAACCTACAGGGTCACACACATAGAGCAGACTAAATTGGAGCAATGAGAATCCAAGTTGGAAGGGGATTCCATCGTGGGCCTAACTCATAACAGATAAGCCCAAAGGATGCGTAGCTAACCCTGCTAGTGCTTACAGTCACTTAAGGCAGTTGCTATTATAAATAATATTGTTGAAGGGGTTGCTAAGTACGCATAGCAGAACCCTAGCCGCACCTACAGAAACAATGAGTATGAGAATGACATGTTTCTTTTCTCTTCATCGCTAGCACTGTGTCAGAGACGTGTGACTCCTTTTTGCCAACGTTAGTCATTTGTGAGTCTGTTCGTGTGGATACCGCAGAGATATCATCGATTTTACAGTGTTAGTGATTCATGTCATCTATTTTTCATCTCGCTTCAAGAGGTAAACTAAAAAAAATACGGATTATGGTCTTTTTCGCATAGATCCTTGGTGCGTGTAACAACCTCTTTTTAGCATGTTAGACTAGTTTATGGTTACAAAGGTAGCATAACACTTGTTTTACATGTCTGTCTATTTTTGTGACAAACTGAGTTAGTTTAGGCACTTTGTTGCAACCTAGATTGTGAAAAATAGTTTAAAATGACTCAGATAGTAGCATAAATGACTAAATAAAGGGAAATAAATCTAGAGAATTTGTTTTTAAGTCGCAAATAGGTGTAAGAGTATGTAGTAAAAGTATGAGAATAATCAAAGTTAGTTTGGTATTTTTAGACATACAAGTTGTGCATTTAATGCCCGATAAACTAGTAGCAGATATGGAAAATTATGATAATGGTGAACTAACATTTTTAATTAATTATAGTATTATTTTAAAGTTGTTAGAAGTTGGAAAACTTGATTTAGCTAAATCTAAGTGTTTTTAGTAGATCAGGAAGTATCAGTGAAATATCTTAAGTAAACCAGACTCATAAGGCAGCCACAGTTGGCAGCCCTCTATATGGACTCTTTTTGAATGATATTCCACTCACTTTCAACTCTTTCTTTCTCACAAAAACAACAAGTCTTCCAACAGCCAAGGGACACCAAAAGAGGAAGGAAGAAAAGACTAAGGAGGAAGAGGAAAAGAGAAGGGAAGGAAAAGCCAAAGTTGGAGATTCATCCAAGACCTGAAGCTTCATCTTTTCTACACCAAAAGTAGGGGTTCTAACCTAGTAATTCATCTCTTTTTCCTTCATTTTCTCTATACTAGAAGTCAGGTTACATAGAAGAGAAAATAGGTTTTTAAAGAGGGAAAATTTGTTTTCTTAATTTGATTATTGTTTTCATTGATTGGTTTTAGCTAATTCATGTTAATAAGGTCATGAGAATCAAATTGATCCTTAGATATGGTCAATTAGTCCCTAGGGTGGGAATTTGAGCAATAAACAAGTGGATATGTGATTTTGGCTATTGATCCAAGTTTAAGTGAATTATAAGTGTTATACCATGTTTAGAAGTTATTGATGATGCTAGAATTCACTTAGAATCAAGTTTTGGTGGCTTAGAGGCTATATTGTTCCAATGGAACAGAAGCCACAATTTTGCAAAATTCTGTAGAATTGTTGGTATACAGCCAGCGCTCAAGCGCTGGTAATCGAGTGCCTAGGCGCGCGCAACCCAGAGAATTAGTGCACGTAGCAGGGCATGAGCGCCCAAGCGTTGAATTAAGAGCACTCAAGCGCCTAATTCTAGAACAGAATAGAGCATTGCTCTGCCAAGCCAGCGCTTAGGCGCTGGTTCCAGAATTACAAAGGCCATTTTATGGACATGTTGAGCTTCTCAATCAATTGGGATCCTTAGTATATGCTTTCTATAGTGTGTCAAGGCACTTTTAAGGATTTTTCACAAAGGAAATAACCACCTTGTATATAAGAACAAGTGTGAGTTTTAAGCTTTTTTCTAGAGTTAAGAATTGCTTGAAATGAAACGCTAATTAAAAGTTAATTTCTATACCAAATTTTTCGTGAAGCCATAGCACAATTATCTGCGTTAAAAAAGTGAGTTAAACTCTTTAATTAGAAGGTGATTATGAGAGGAAAGTGTCAGTACAACACTTTACCTAAGACAAAGCAGTGAGCTAAACTATTTGTCAAGTAACATGAGGAATATGATTAACCTTATGTAAGTGTAGTAAAGTGAGTCCAATTTACTAACATGAGCCTTGGGATGAGTTAAGTCCTAAGTTAGGCATTGAAGCGAGTTAAGCAATTTGCCAAGTTTAGTTGATGTTATAAAGTTGTATGGGCAGTTGTGTAATATCGAGATACATTAGATTTCTATACGTTATACAGTTGTTAGTGTAACACCCTAATACGATTATCATAAAATAAATGGAATATTTCAAGATAAATTACATTAAATGTGTCATTTCTAAAAATGCATAAAAGTAAAACCCATAATAACCTTTATAGCCATTACAGGAAGCCTCGAATGATAAAAAGATTATATATATACATACATCAATGGCTAACAAGGCAAACTGTATACATAAGCTTTTACATACAACTAGAAAAGTACTAATATACAAATTGATTTAACAAAAACTAAAACTGCTAAACTAAGCCTTCTGCTTCTTCTTTTTCTTGTTCTTTCCCTTTTGAGGGTCTTCACTTGGATTTACATGGAACACACAGGGGTGAGAAATAACAATTTCTCAGTATTCACATACCAAGACTAGTAGTAAAATATTTACAATAAATAATTTATCTGAACATAAAATTGCACTCTATGTAAAAGAATTCTGACCAACAACAATATCAAAGAATCGCCCATACAATCCTAAGATACTATCGAACAAGCAACCAAGCAATCAATCAACCGATCAAGCAATGACAACTGCCCATACAATTGTCAAACATGCAATGCTTTATGTTATGAGGTATAATTATGCTCAAACAAAGTCCTAATATAATGTTTGCACAATGCTAATGCAGGTTTTAAATTTTAAAAAGACAAGTTACTTACTTATTTCCTAGGAACCTCTATTCCCTTGTATATACTGAATAGGATAGGTAATTAAGCCCTGACATTACCTGGTGACGTGTGGACTTGTTTCTCCTCACAAGGTAAGAATACTAATTCCAACCCCCAAACACCGATAACCCTGACAATAATAACATTGCCTGCTATGAGAATTTCGGATCCCCTATCTCCTCAAGGTCATTTCCTATAATTCTCTGGCCAAATGGTTGTGCACACCATATAAGGTTACAACACATAGAAAATAACAATAACAAGTTTGAAAACTAAATATTCAAGCCACATATAAACACTACAACATAGGAATCTTAGCCTCACTTGTCCAACAAAGCAGTAAGAACCATATAACTAGTATTCTCATATCTAGAACCTCACCTTATCACTTCACAAATGATTTTAAAACAACCTCATGTTGTGTAAGGTTTTAGACACAATTCCTAAGGCATTCTAACTCAAAGATTTTCCTAAGGTTTCATAACTTTTAGATATATGCCATATGGTTATTTTCTCTAAGAATTACCCTCATTTGTGTCTCAACACACTTAGGAAAGCATGTAAGAATGATCCCAACACTTAGGAACTTCCAAGGATATCAAAAACACATTTTTGAAGATTCTGGAGCTCACACCACGACACCACTCGTGCTACATTACGACGCCCTGTTCTCGGGTTCCAATACTAGAAATGCATCAGTCTCACGCCGCGGCGTGAAATACTTGTGCCACGATGCCAACAACAGAACATGGATTCTGTATAATTCTGCAAAATTCGGGCACTGTTCCATTGGGATAAGTTCCAGATTTTGGCCACTCCAAATCAGTTTCTAGGTGATTTCAAGTTCCTAACAAGTTCACTATAACATCCTGAAAATTAGTAATTTTATGATGAATAATCATTTTATAATAATTGAGATTTTTGGAATTTTCTGAGAATGCGAAATATTTTAATATTATTCTTCATTTTACGTGCATGCTTAACGGAGCTGGGGAAACAAGATATTTTCCCCAAGAACCTTGAACTGTGGAAACGTCAATGGGAGATCTTACTAAACCCGAGTCTAGACACGGTTTACGAGGTTTCATGCTTTTTGAAAAATTTACCTGACAGAAAAATATATCGTTGTATAATTTTTATCTGCTGGACTATTGTAACACCCTCCTAGAGGATGTCACATTTATCAAAAACAATAATTAAAATATAAACCCTTACCCAAGTTATAAATCATTTCGTAATAAATATTTTTTTTTTGTCTGAAACATTATATTATAAAATACACGGAACATAAAATAAAACAATTATTACATACACACCATAATTATACATATGATTATGTTTTTAATAGGTACAAATAATTCACATAATATAAAATATTTAATAAAACAAGAACCGTCTGCGGTTTAAAGCAAACCATAAACTAGCCCAAGCATAACACTAAAAGTTTTGATTCTCCAAAGGATCTTCCTCGGAAAAATCATTATAATACGTAAAACCTCGGTCAATGTTATCCCACATCGAAATCAATCCATATAATATGGGTGATCTCGAGGCTCACCCTCCTCAAACCGCTCGTTCGGTTGTTGCTCTCCTTCGTATCTTGAAAATCCAGCGGTTGTTCCTCTTCTACTTTCTCAACTATTTTACGAACATAAATAATAACACGTAAAATATACACAAAAGAGGTGAGACAATCTACATCATTACCAAAGCGTGGCAAGAAAGAAAACGACAATACAAACAGATAAGAAACACAAACAGATATAACAATTAATATAACAATTCATATTATCGATCATACATAATATCAAACATAAATAAACTCAATCATGTTATAATGCGACTACATATGCAAATACACACAGACACATACCTACTCCATGGAGCTAAACATAACCATAACATCAACATTGACATCAACATCCGAGAGAATAATCCGGATAGACATGTCTCGCACATCAAAAACAATGGTGCCTCAACCAACTGTTACACGCAAATACGTCGTGTAAACAAAGACACACGAAATACGTCGTGTAGATGGTACACAATCAAATACGTCGTGTACGACCCAGGCAATGCGCACCAGCATACCCCCATGGATTCGATTAAGACGAGTATTTGTCGAGATCATCGGTGTGTGATCGCTTACCACGGCCCGGAGGAGCTACCATCATCCACACATGTGGAATATACTGCACACTAACGCCTCCAAGTTCAAACACACGAACAACTCCGCTTATCACACCGTAACACGTGTCATTCATCTCATCACCAAATGCCTTTTGCAACCAAATTGGCATGTTCAAAAATACGTAATGAACCAAAATCTCCAAAATACGTTCATATCCACCATAACTCATAATTACAAAAATACCCTTGGTATTGATAATTTCCAAATACAAGATGCGTTTTCACTTGACAAGTTCCATTTCTCAATACGTCCGGTCCACCACTTTGGCCCGACAAGAAAAAACTCGTTGTTTTCATAAATCACATAAATAATTTATCGTTTTTTTCATAAATATGTTACCTTTTACAAACATTTTTCAATCGCGTAAATATTTTCAAACGTTTTCTCAATTGCGTATTTCAAAAATTACTGTTTTAAATACGTGTAAGTTATTTCTACTGCTTTTTTCACTCGTATAAAATTCATTTGTTTGGTTATATCCATAAAATACCCTTCAAAAATTATGAACATACTTTATAACTCAAAAGTAAATATTTTTCAAGAGTCAAAAATTCATTTCTTTTATATACTAGACTTCTACAAAAATTCATTTACTTACTTGATTCTTGAAAATTTATTAAAAATTGAATTCTTTTTAGGTTAACAAAGTCATTTACACTTAGAAAACAATTTTTGAATCAATTAAACTCCAAAAATTCTATGATGGCCGAAAATCACCTTTCCTTAAAAATCATTATTCAAATTATTTTTCATCTATAAAATCATTGTAAAATCCTTTAACTTAATTAGATAAATTAGGTCATCCTTTTAAAAAAAAAAGATTGAGAACACATTGGTTCTCTTTTTCATAATAAAACCATAAACTCATCATCTTGTGTTCTTTGGAACATTTTTACAAATCTCAACATAATATTCATATCCAACCAATTATCATAAACTCATAAACACATACATATATTTATGAACACATACCATATAATAAAGCAATAGACATACTTGCAATAAACAAGAGAATAAACATACACACAAAATTAATCACAAATAAAAAGACATCAAGCAATCAAATGGATGAATCCTTATGGATTCTTCACCATAAACAAATTCCATTCTCCCACCACCACACATGGTTGATGAGATTAAATCTCCTCTTACCGATTTAGATGACAAAAATCTCCTTGAACTCCTCCTTAGAAATTCTTGTGTAGCTTCAACAAAAATCCTAATAAGCTTAAACAAATTTTAAAGTTATGAACTATGGATGAAAAAGATAAACCATGGATCAATCATGGTTTAGAACATCAAAAATCAAATTAGAAACAAGAAAGAAGAATTTTCACCTTATAGGAAAGAAACTTCAAAGTGATTTTCCAAGCTCCAAATGGATGATTTTGCAAAAACTCACAACTAGAGATGTTCTTAGAATATGGTTTAGGATTAGAAAAGTAGGTTGGATAAATTTTTTGATGGGTGGAAGTAGGATTTGTGGTGCTTGGCTGAATGGGTGGTTTTTTGTGGACTTAGGAAATTTTCTTTGGTTTCTTGTTAGGAAGAGAGAAGAATGAAAGTTTAGAGTGATAGAATCATTGATTTAGGAGTGAATGATAGCCTTAAGACTTAAATAGCTCTCCTTCCAAGTGCAGCCCCCATTTTTTATGTTTTTGTTCCATTATGGGTTTGGTAATTTGCATGATACATTAGTTAAGTAATAAAACATCTATTGATTGCTTAATGGTTTGCATAAGCATGCATTATGGCCATAGAATACTAATGAAAAGAAGCCCTCCTTTTGACATTTCTCTTAGTGCTAATTTAGTGGATGCATAATAAAATATATATAGTTTAGTGCTTAATTAATGGATGCATAATAATAATAATAATAATAACCTAGTGCTAAATTTAGTGGATGCATAAATAAATATATAATAGTTTAGTGCTTAATTAATGGATGCATAATAATAATAATAATAACCTAGTGCTAAATTTAGTGGATGCATAATAATATATAATAGTTTAGTGCTTAATTAATGGATGCATAATAATAATAATAATAACCTAGTGCTAAATTTAGTGGATGCATAATAATATTAATAATAACCTAGTGCTAAATTTAGTGGATGCATAATACATTAGGACAAAAATGCTATAGGAAATCTATTAAGTTAAAAAAAATAATAATTAATGCATTAGGACAAAATTGCTATAGGAAAATCCATTAAGTAAAAAAAATAATAATTAATGCATTAGGACAAAATTGCTATAGGAAATTCATTAAGTAAAAATAATAATTAATGCATTAGAACAAAATTGCTATAGGAAATCCATTAAGTAAAATAATAATTAATACATTAGGACAAAATTGCTATAGGAAATCCATTAAGTAAAAATAATAATTAATGCATTAGAACAAAATTGCTATAGGAAATCCATTAAGTAAAAATAATAATTAATTGATTAGATAATTTAAAAATTTACAAGTATTTTTACGTTGGTAAACTTTTCCTAAAAGTGGGTCCCACAAAACAAAAGTGGGTCCCACAAGACAAACGTGGGTCCCACAAATTTTTCGATATGGTAAATATTTTATTACACTGAAAAATTCGCAAAAATAAAAGATTGATATACGCATTATTCGGATTGGGTTTAGTAAGATCGCCACTCCAAATAATTCAAACAAAGTTTTCCTACCAAAATTATTATTTTCTTGGTCCGAGCAAATCACACAAAACAATCAAATACAACAGAATCAGTCAAATTCATTGTATAACACACAGAAAACAGAAAAAAAAAAGGGGCAAAATTATAATTAGTCAAAAATTGGGGTGTTACAACTATTAATACTGACTTCTGTCAACGGTAACAATTGTCCATTGGATAATAACATGTATTAGAAACCCTATCACATTATCTTAATGCAATCCACTTTATGTCTAATCAAATCCACTTTAATTCAAATTTGGTGTACTTTAGCCAAAGCTTCTTTGAGAAGCTTTGACCACCAAAAGACTAGTATGCCCTTGGTTTGTTGGAGAAGCCTCTCAACCCCCCCTCATTCTCTCATTGTTGCGGCACTCTTGCCCTTGGGAGGCAAAAATTTTGCCTCCCCACTTAACCTAACACACTAAAAAATATCTCCACTTTTCCAAACACTTTCTCTCTTTAACTTCCTCTTCTTCATTTTCTCCTCTTTCTCTCTTCTTCCTCTCTCTCAACCACGAAATTCCAGCCACCATTAGTGTGGTGTCCCGGGGCCGATGAGGTCGGGGAATGGACGCCGGTGTAAGAGAAGCACGTACAAGGAGCGACTCCTGGTAGGCTTCTAGGCGAAGGGTCCCATGAATGAACTGAATATGCACCGGAATGAGAGGGATTCAGAGACTGTGCAGGTATGGGACTGCATAGTTGAGGATGACTTAAAGGAATTGATTAGGCATAGCCATATCAACAAGTTGAAACTTCTTTTCGGGAGCCTAGAGCATAAGAACTCCATGGTTAAGCATGCTTGACCTAGAGCAATTATGGGATGGGTGACCCCCTGGGAAGTTTCCTAGGAAGCGTGTGAGTGAGGACAAAGCACGCTTAAAAGACCCGTGTTGGTTTGTGGAGACACTCATCAATCCTACAGGCAGTCCCGAGATGTTACAGATAGTATCAGAGATGGGACTTCTCCCAATACGATGTGGTTCGGGGACGAACCAAGCGGAAGTTGGTACACATGTGGTGTCCTGGGGCCGACGAGGGCGGGGAGTGGACGTCGGTGTAAGAGAAGCACGTACAAGGAGTGGCTTTTGGCAGGCTTCTAGGCGAAGGGTCCTATGAATAAACTGAAAACACACCAGAATGAGAGGGATTCAGAGACTGTGCAGGTATGAGACTGCATAGTTGATGATGACTTAAAGGAATTGATTAGGCATAGTCATATCAACAAGTTACAACTTCTTTTTGGGAGCCTAGAACATAAGAACTCCATGGTTAAGCGTGCTTGACCTGGAGCAATTATGGGATGGGTGACCTCTTGTGAAGTTTCCTAGGAATCGTGTGAGTGAGGACAAAGCACGCTAAAAAGACCCATGTTGGTTTGTGGAGACACTCATCAATCTTACAGGCAGTCCCGGGATGTTACAATTAGAGGCTATTCTCTTCACTTTTCTCTTCATAAACACCATTTCTACACTTCCCTCAACCTCCTCTACACTTCCTATTTGGAGGGTCTTCCTCAAAAACCAACTTTTCCTCCATTATCATCCAAGACAAAGCTTCAAGCTTTAAGGTAAAGGTTGCATTTTTCTTCCTTCTTTTCTTCATTTTCGTGTTCCATGGTCTCTTTGGTGACCATGGATCTTTTCTTTTTCAACCTATGATGTTGATTCATTGTCTTGAAATTTCTAGGGTTTTGGAAGCTCAAAACCAAAATCTTCAAGAAGCAAGTAGGAGACCATTTTTATGTTCTTCCTTTAGGTAAGAGGGAGATTACTCACTTCAACCATTTATTGGTGGTGAGAAGACTTTTGTGTGTTGTTGATGGAGAAATCCATCTTTGTATGTTTACTTTGTGTGGTGATTTTGCATGTTTTAGTATTCTTGAATTGGATTAATGCTTGAATGATGGTCTTGAATGTGTTGGATATGTTGAATATGCTTGATCATATTAGGGTTACTAAATGAAAAATTTGGAGTTTCCTACCCTAATATGGTGCCACGATTTTGACTAGAATTTAGGAGTGTAAATTGTTTTATACACAAATAAATAAAGCTTATGTAATTAAATGTTTAATGATAACATTGAAATTAATGAATGGAAAGTTTTAAGGGTTTAATACCCTAAAGGGAGGCCGTGGTTTTGGCTTGGAACCATAAGGGATTGGATTGATTTTGGTGAACTAAAATTTAAGTGAATTGATATCAAGAAACCAATACATAAAATGGAAAGAAATTGGATTTTTGAGGACTTGAGGGGCCACGGTTTTGACCCATGATAATATGAGTTTAGATTAAGTTAGTAAGTAATAAAACTTATGTAATTGAACATTAAAGGATTGATGATCATAATGGAATTGATTATGAAAAATTTAGGTTTTTTCCAAACACCTATGGAAGTCACGGTTTTGATAAAGAATTTTGGGATGTGAAATTTAGTTTGGTATAAGGATCAAGGGAAATTTAAATGGTTAAGTATTGAATGCTAAAGTTAGATATAATGAAAGGAAAATTTGGGATTTCACCACACTAATGAGAAGCTACGATTTTGGATTTAGGTTTCAAAAGATTGGGTTAGTTTTGTAGAAAATGTGATTTGTGTGATTTGGTATTAAATGATTAATACATAAAATAGGAGGAAATTTAGAACCTTGAAAGCTTGTGAGGGCACGGTTTTGATGGCTATAGAATCTAGAAATTGTCATAATTGATCAAGACATAAAACATTGTAAAGGTTGAACTCCATAATATGAAATGGTGATAATTGATAAACCATTGATGTTGAAATTTGACTCTATGTTGTTGTGAGTCCCTATGAAGGGTTATGTACTTGTTGATTTAGTTCTCGATGAGAAATGACAGGTTGATATTGAGACTGATTATATACCATTGTGGTATTGCTTTTGATAAATGTATCATTAATATGATGTATTGACATTGAGAATGATTGTATACCATTGCGGTATTACATATGATAAATGTATCATTGATAAACATACATGATGTACATTGAGTCATCATGCATATGTGTTGTCCATTGGACATATTTGAGAAAGGCGATGTATGCCTAGGAGTTGAATAACACTTATATGCGGGTGCGAATAGACTAAGCATAGGGTCATAGTGGTTGGCCTTGGGGGCATCGAGGTGCGGGTGCCTTACATGGACAGTTAAGAGCTCCTCTGTGCCGTGGGGTAGACCGATGCAAACACATCGATGATCCAGACTAAGACGCAGTCCTATGTCGCGATCAACTGTTGAGGTGCCACGTATAAGCCATTGATGCGCAAATATTTTTATGAGATGAAACACACTATTTTTTTTTAGGCTAACGATATATTGGCATTACTCCTTGATCATTCACTCCGAAAATGTTGATGTCTAGCTCCATAGATTAGGATTTGTGGTACAATAATGCATTGTGCATTGTTCATTGTCGGTCCCATAATTTATTGAGCATGAACACTTGTGACTATGAAAATATCTATTTTGCTTCTGCAATAAATATATGGATGTTGTGCTGATTACCTGTGATATTACTGCAATTTGTCTATTGTTTTTTATTCTTACTATTGCTTATAGTGTACTGCCTTGCTATAAATTCTACTGTTACTGTTAATGAATATATGGATTGTATTGTTATGTGGGTGCTTTGCCCCATGTTGTTTTCTTGCTGCCATAATGGTAATGAAAGATGAGTGTCTCACCTCTTTCTTGTATTCCTATATTTCTATTTTATATTTAGATTTGATGAAAGATTGTGAGGAAGATGAAGAGGGACCACACTTTTGTCGATTTGATTGGGCATCTGGACAAGATTTCTTCGGTTACGAATGAGTGCAACTGCGTGGGGGCATTGATGCCTGACTTGTCGTTTGGGACACCGAGTGTCACACGTATATGGGGTTACGGCTAAGTCTGCTAGTAGTACCTATCCCAGGGTTACTACTTCCCTTTTTAGTACTTTTGTACCCATTACTTTTTATTTGGATTATGTAAGTATTATGTTTCGTGTTATCAGTACTTTGTGTTAAGGACAGATGTACTATATATAAAATATTTTTTTCCTTCAGTGGTTGTATTAAATGGTTGGATAATAAATATGCATCATTTGGGGCTCCTATTTTCTATTTATGCATAATGTAAAATAGTTATTTTTGAAATTACTATTGTTGAGACTGTGACACACCTGGATTTAGTGACTGTGGTGCAATGACGATTGTGTTGCGGTTATTAGACCTAGGGGTGTTACATTCACCAACATGAAGGAAACATAAAACACCAATTGATTTCATAAAAAATGGATCAAAACACCAATTCACTCATCCAAACCCCTAAAATCAACACTTAGAGCATTTTAGGTCCAAATAGAGGGGTTTGATAAAGCTTAGAACCCATAAATTTGATGTATGAATTGGTTTAGAAACCCATTTTATGCAGAAACATGTTCTGCAAAATTTTGTTGTAGAATGGTCATGTCTAGGTGCAGCTTTTTCACGCCTAAGCATGGACTGATCAGTTTGCGAGACAGAGAGCACCACTCCTAGGCGTGGTAAAACCAAGCCTAGGCGTGAGATAGGGCAGCATCCTGGCATCCTATATTGTTTGCTACATAACTTGAGTTGCAGTTATTAGATTGATATGATTCTTGTGGCATTTGAAAGCTAACATGTAAGGCTATATGCCTATAAAATTTCAGAATGTTTGATGTTAAGATGCACATTTGGTGCAATCTTGAAAATCATCTTTTTTGAGGTAAATGTTGAGGTGTTTTGGGATAATTGAGGTTGAATGGTTTGTTTTCTTTTTGGCTAAGATTGAGTTAGGATGATGTGATATAAGGGTGTTGGATCCCTATATGATGGATTTTTATAGGTAATGTATTATGCGTTGTTATTAAATGATGTAATGAGACACATTATGGTTTGATTAAGAATATGATGAGGGTGTAATATGAACTTAGATTTGCTTGATTGGGAAATTGATTTCCAATGTAATGTTATGTCAAATTGATATATCTAAAAGATGTGCATCAATGTTTATATTATGTAAGAAATAAATGATCATCATGATGATTAAGATGTTACACGAGGCATTGAACCATGGTATGGTGTAATGTAAAGAAGTATATTGATTTATATATGTTATCAAATAATGTTGATGATCATGATATTGTGAAGTAATATAAAAGGATGGCAAAGGTGGATGAGGTTGAGTGAGTCCCTCTCTACAAGTGTGTATGATAATGTAAAAGAGAAAGTTTAATTATTAAGGTATTACTTTCCTATTATGTAATGGAAGATATGATTAAATAAAAGTTAAAGAAAGAAAGATTTTAATATTATGCATGTTTTGTTTTCAAATTTTTTATTTGAGGTTTCCATGTATTGTAAATTTAAGCTTGGACAAAAGGGCGCCAAACATCTTGGACAAAAGGGTGCCAAGCGTAATGTTAAAAATGTTTGGTAGTGCAAGGAACAAAAGGGCCTCATGCCTACCCATAAAACAATACAAGGAGGTGTTCTTCTTCGGGAGAAACAAAAGGCATGGTCCCAGGTTCGGTCCTAATGAAGGGCTATTGCTTGAAGGAGGGGATTCAATAATCCCAATGAATAGCTATAGTTCAAAGGAGGGGATTTAATACCGAGCCATGTGAACAATACTGAGTAGATTAACACAGCTTCCCAGGGGTTGGAGCCCTAGCTGGGGGGGTTATGTAACATCCTAATACAGATATCTGGATATATCATAGTTACACAACGATATATAAAGATAACGGTACTAGAAACGTCACCTCTATATAACTAACTAATGACATATATCTATAATCACAACTGAGTAATAATAGAAAGTCTTGAGAGATTGCGGAAAAACTTAAACCTCATATATATATATACAAACTTAGTCACAAAAGGGCTTATTGTAATATATACTACTCAAAATGTACAAAGCAAATATAAACTTATACATAAGATTTGTCTACTGAAGCATATAAAACTATACTAATCTTCATGCTTCACCTTCATTCCCTTAACATGGTCTGTACCTAGATTTACATGGAAGAACATACGGGGTGAGAATTAACATTCAAAGTAAAAGCAGTTCCAATACCAGCTAACTATAACAATGTATATAATAATTATATAACAATTGCTATAACTTCTAACATAGGAGTTTCCTCCTCTTTTCTCATAGCTGCACACTACCTAGTAGTGTGATATCAACCAATAGCCTACACACTGTTAATATATACAATGCCCATACAGTTGTAAATACTAACAGTGACGGGCAATGCCCATACGACTGTCCATAAATGTAATGAGAATGATATGTAATATGAATATGTCTAAGAAGATCCTAAAAGTATGTGGATGAAAGGCATATGCAGGGTTTTGTTTTAAAATACATGCAAAAGTTTATGTTAAAAACAAAGAAGTTTGCTATGAACTGATTCATAGACTTGTGTACTTAGGAAATCCTGATTTCTCATGTTTACCCCCTTATAGATAGGAAATATTAATCTCCGCACTACATACAACCTTAGTCGGTGGTTAGAAATACTGTCCCCTTAAGAACTTCTCTGATTCCTTACCTTCTTAGCTAAATGACCTTGTGCCATATAAAGTTATATTCTCAAGTAAACATTACCGACCATTCCCCATACTTGTACCTAGACACCACCTCGTCACTCCTATCTCTTAGGTGATTTCTAATGCAACACTGTATTGCTGAGGTGTTAGGCACTCACTTACCGACCATTAAGGGCAGCTCACCACAGCGCCACCCTTCCCATGCCGCGGCGCCCATGACAGAATGCATCATTCTACATAATTTTGCAGTGTGGTACTGTTCCTTTGGTCCAATTTCTTGATTTTGGCTATTTTCAACCAGTTTCTTGGTAATCCTAAGTCCCTAACTAGTTCATTAATATCTAGGAAACTTTAATCACCATCTTAAACCTCTTGATTTGGATCTATGAACCAAGAACCCTCATGCTAGACCTAGAACCCTAAAATGAGCATCAATGGTCCAAAAGAAGTATTGTAAGCTTCTAAATTCAGTTTATGCTTTGGACAAGTCATAAACAACCAAATAAACATAACCATGCAAGCCAAGCACATCAAATTCACTTAGAACTCTATTTGGCCTATTAGGTTGTTTAGGTGCATACATGAAGAGAATAGAGAAAATAGATGGATAGAAGTCCTAAACCCCTACCTCTTGAAGACTCTTGATCTTGAAGCCTTGAACTTGATCCTTGAGCTTGCTCCTTGGATCTTCTTCCTTTCTTCCCCTTTCTCTTTTTTTCCTTTTTCCTTCTTTTCTTTCTTTCTCTATTTCTGCATTTCTCAGCCGTGAGAAAGGAGAAATAAGGGGGTAGGATGTGGAGGGGATTTTAGGAAAACATTAACTTAAGTTTTTGTGCTGAAACTTATATATGCTAAGGACACTTGAATCACACTAATTCAAGTTTTCCAGCTTCCAACAACTTTAGAATAAATCATAGGATTCATCTAAATTATTGTTTCACCATTTTCATCATTTTATATATCTACTTCTAGTCATTCGGTATTAAAATGCACAATCAATATGCCTAAAAATATCAAACTAACTCTAATTCTCTTGAAACTTTTACCACATCTTACTTGGCTTATTTGTGGCCTAGAAACAATCTCTCTATGTTTATTTCCCTCAACTTAGCAACTTATGCTATTATTTGAGTCATTTTAAGCTACTTTTCAACTTCTGTGTTGCAACTAAGTGTCTAAACGAACTCAGTTTGTCATAAAACTTCACTGGCATGCTAAACAAGTCAAATGCTACATTTGGAAACCATTTACCAGTCTAACATATGTTTAAGGGTATTGCATGTTACATTAAAAGGCACCTCCTAGAACAAAAGGGCTTCATGGAAATATTCAATTAACATATGTTTTCTAAAATAAAATCTTTAAAATCATTACATATCTAACACCCTCCATTGGGAGCTACATTTCAGACTAAGCCTTAGAACTAAAAACAAGTTATAAAAGATTTAATGTCGTAGTTTATGGGTTTTAAAATTTCTTTTCGCTGATCACATGATCTTAATAAAAATACAAGTAACACAAATCATAATAAACTGAATAATATACATCTCATATACATACATAACATAGAATATTGACAACATAAAACATAATACTTACATACCCAAAAACATAGGTACAACTACCATATAAAAACTCGATTTGTCCCAGGTCTAAACACTTGAAGAGAAGGGTCCTACACTTGATCCTCCTCTGGATCCCCATCAAACATATTCCCTAGTTGGGGCATGTCACTAGGAATAGGAGTCCGAGTGGTCGACACCACAGAGTCCTCTTTAGGAGTGTGATGACGATCATCCCACAACTCTCTAATAGGCATAGAGAATTCTAAATGTACATAAGCATTATAAGAAAACATAGGAACCCTACGGTGAGTCCTACTCAGTGTTAGAGTCACATCCATAACATAAGTAACACACTCCAGATCCAGGTTAATACTCTAAGAGTCCACACCTCTATAAAACTAGCAAAACTGTGAATATCACATCTCGATGCCATTCAAGATCTCAGAAAAATTGACACAAACAGAATGGATGTGATCCTGCCTCGTCTTCCTCACAGTCTTTATCAAACATAAACATAAAACAAAGTAATACAACAAAGAGGTGAGATCCCCTACATCACATACTAACATGGCAGCATAGAAACTGAAATGATAGTAATGCCATACAAATACAGAATCAATAGATATAATTATGTTATCGATTCAACAAATAATTCAATAGATATATATACATAAATATCATCAATATGCCAACTGACTATGCATATGCACAATGGATCGATTCCTACTCCATGGAGCTAAAACTAACCTCAGAGAGAATGATCTAGAAGACATGTCTATATCTCATCAGCCTCAAATCAAGTGCTTTAATATTGTCAAAATGCGGATCATGGCTTATACAAGACATTCTACACCAGATCGAGAATAGGAATAGTGTCTCATCGAGATCGTCGGTGTGTTTGCATCGATTGCCACGACATAGTGGTGCTACCAACTGGCCACTTGTCTTCCGCGCCCTGACGCCCCGAAGATCATTCATAGATCTTCACTACGCAATTTGCACCAACACTGAGGTGTAAATTCATCTCCTAGGCAAATAGCCTCAACAAACACAGTGTATGTAACATCCCAAAATTTCCTATCTGTTAAGCAGTAATTTTGACAGTTAATAGAATTTTACTGTTTAGTAATTTCTGGATACTATAAAAATTATTTTGATTATTCCGTCAGCGTATTTGATCGTTTTGAGTGATTTACTCCGTGTCAGGAAAATAAAAATTTTCGGGCCGATGAAAACTTTACGTAATTTAATTTTTACCGTTAGGTTTTAATTATTTTACGTAATTTGATTTGATATTTGTGCATTTTATAATTTTTGTGATTTTTGTGGATGATTATGAAATTTTTTACTGATTGTGGGCCCAGGTAGGTCCCGCAAAGTAAAAATTTTTCTACGCATAGAAAAATTTGTACTGTTTAGACGGAGACAGGGGATCTTACTAAACCTAAATCCAGAAACAATTTTAGAAAATTTCTTGTATTGTGTTTTGTACTGTATTTATTTATCGGGTGATAAAAATACAGTAAATATATTCTTTCGTGGGATTTTTGGCAGATAAAAATAGAAATTATATTGCTAAGTCAACATTAGTGGTTATGATAACTTTTGACGGACCAATAGGAAGCAAGCCAGTCTAATATTGAAGACTTTAAAATTAACCACCGATTTAATCAACGGTAAAGACTTGATCTTGATTTAATCAACGGTGGAGATGGATCAATTATGACCATTGGATATGGATTTAATCAATGGTAGAGATTTGGTCTCAAAAGGTGACAAAGACCATTTATGACCATTGGATGAAGAATTAATCAAGGGTGGAGATTTGGTCTTGTAAAGTAACAAGGACCATTTATAACCATTGGATGTTAATTTATTCTATGGTGGAGAATTTGTCTTAAAAAGTAGCAAAGACTAATTATGACCCTTGGATTAAAAGTTAGAAGGAGTAATCTTGACCATTAATTTTGGAGACACATCTAATGGTTAGAATTTAAAGGAGAAAGATCCAATGGCCTAGATTAAGTCTTCTAAATCAAAAGTCTACCTAAATCCTAACCACTGAATTAATCAATGGCTTAGAATGCTCTAAATGATGGCTAGAAAAGATGACAAATTATTAAATGCATCATGAAGGAGGAGGGACGGTTTTTGTGAAGTATTTTGGAGCTAAAGAAAACTTTGTCATTATTAAGTGGTCTTGGTCAATTATGCATCATTGTTGAATTAATTGCACTTTTTGAAGAAGCACCTACGGCCATGCAAAGTTAAAGGGGACAAATTTGATTCAATTAATTCATTTGGCTATTGTCTTTATACCTACAAGAAGCTAAATAAAAGTAAGTCAATTTTTTTATGACTTAGCACATATATCATATGGCCATGTACTACTTTTTGGAGACAAACTACTCATAATTGATTTATTAGCATCCTTAGGAGATGACTTGATGGGGGAGCATGGTTTTGAGAGGCCTTAAGGCCATAGAAAAAGTTTGAAGACCATTATTGCCATCCTTGGTCATCATTAAACATTTTCAAGAAGCTAAGTTACCAAGTTTTCTCTCCATTTCTCTTCTCCAAGCAAGTTTCGGTCAAGCACCTTAGAACCATCATCCAAATTTCTATCATTTCATCCAACTTGATTTTCTAAACCTAAACACCATTCTAAGAACATCTCTAGTTATGAGTTTTCACTAAATCATTCATCTTGAGTTTCAAATCCAAGCTTCAAGTTTCTATCAAAAATAAAAAATTCTATCTTTGTGTTTCAAGAGAAACCATTCGGTCAAGACACTCAAAACCACCATCCAATCTCTTTTAATTTCATCCAACCATAGATCTTGAATCTACATGATATTCTAAGCAACTTTCATGTTGGAGATTTTCTCTAAATCATTCATCTTAATGGACTTTCTTCAAGATCAAAGTTATTGGGTTTTTGAGGTGAAGTGTAAGGAAACTTCATTTCTTCTTTCTTTTTCATGATCTAAACCATGTTTGATCCATGGTTCCTCTTAATCAAGCTTAGTATACTAATTTTTATGTATTTTGTTTTGTATTTGAGAAGCCCTTGGTGATGAAGGACTTGGAAAAAGAAGTAAAACAAAGAGTTTTAAGGATCTTCAAGAGGTAAGAGGGAGATCCATCTCACCAACCAAGCATGGTGGTGAGAGATGGTCTTATATTTGATGGGTGTTGAATCCATGCGAGGATTCATATCCATGGTTATGTAATAATTTATATGTGTTTATGAGCTTTGATTAATTGCCTATGCTTAATATGCTTTGCATGAGTTTATGATTTTAATGGTATGCTTATACTATGCATGATGATAATATGGTATGCTTTTGATATATATATATATATATTGTGTATGTATGTGTATGCCATGATTTGATGATAGAAAGAAAATTAATTTTGGTCCCAATGGCCAAGGAAGAGCTACAGTTTTGATGCCCTTGATTAGGGTTCATGTTGAAATTTTTCAAGAACAAGGGAATTAATTTTTGATCCCTAGAACATGGTGAATTTCGGTTAAGACACCTCAAGATAGGTGTTCACAAAATTAATATTTTCTTGAATGATGAAAATGGATATTTAGAAAAAGCAAGGAAAATAAATAAAGAGTTTATTTTTCAAAGAGTACGTGAACACGGTTTTAGAAGGATTTTTATTGATTTATTTTGTGTAAAAAGTTTCTAAGTGTTTTACTAAACATGAGATTTAAATGAAAATAGCAATGATGATTTTACGGATTTGCAAAGAAGTGAAAAAGAATTTGTAAAGAAAGTGAAAATGGATTTGCAAAGAAAGTGAAAAATGGAAATGAACAAATGATTTGATTTTCAAAGACTATGAGTCTTACGTTTTTGTAAAGGATTTTTAATGGTTTTGTTTGTGTAAAACCATATCAATTTAAAAGGAAAAATATTTGATGGTTTCAATAGTCATGTCCACGTTTTTTTTTAAAGGCTTGTAATGTCTTGATTTTTATGAACAAAGTGATTTTCAAAGTGAAAACGTAACTTGATTTAATACAAGGAATTTGGAAAGGGAATCAGAGTGTTTTTATCACTTGAGAGAATTTTGTAAACGAAAGACAAAGAGAGGTTGAACATGTTTGAACTCTAATTTATTTTGAAGAATGATTTTGGAAGTGATTTGAGAAAAATAGAGAATATAATGGTGATTTGAAAAGTTACTAACGTATAACTTATTTTTGAGTTTTGAAAGTACGTTAGAAAATGTTAAGTTTTGAAATGTTGATTTATATCAATGGAAAAGTGATTTTATGAATTATATTTTGGAAAAGGATTTCTTGAGTAAAGGAATGTGGAAAAAGATTTTCTTGAGTAAGAAAATATATATTACATGAAGTATAAAGTTATATTATTTTAAGAAAAGTTGAAAAAGGAATATTTGAAGGTTGAGAAATATTTTCTCAGAAATGAAATTGTGGTGAAAAAATTATTTACGTATCTTAAAAACGTAATTTTAAAGTACATGGTTTGAAATACAAGAAATATTTCCAAGTGTTTGGAAATACAGTAAAATATTTTTACACAATTTTAAATACGTTGAAATATTTCTATGTGATTTGAATTACGTTTAAATATTTTACGTAATCTGAATTACTATTGAAAAATCACTACGTGATGGAAAAGTGATGAATTATTTTTACGTGATTGTGAAAATAGTAGAAAATCATTATGTGATTTGAAAAGTGTTTTAAATATTTTGAAAATGAAAGAAAATGATTTACGCGACTTAAAAGGATGATTTTTAAGTTACGCGATTTTGAAACAGTGGAAAAATATTATGGGATTTGAGAAACATATATTTTTACGCGATTGAGAAAAACGTTGAAAAATTAGTACGTGATTTAAAAGTGCAACAGAAGAGTTGCGGCATTTTGAAAAATGTAACAGAAGTGTTACGATATTTTGAAAACGTAACAAAAACGTTTTGGAATTGTGAAAACATAACGGAAATGTTGCGCAATTTTGTGAAAACACGACGAAAGTGTTTTATAATTATGAAAATGTGATAACATGATTTTGCTGTTGAAAATACAGTATAATTTGGTACAATTTATATGCATTGGAAAGAGATGCCTGTGATTGGATTTGGTGCATTATACATGCATTGGAAAAACATGCGTTGAGGCATATGATACATTGAAATAATGAAATTGAAAAGATTTGGCCCTTTGGGGTTGGACTTGCACTGATATATTCGTGCATTGTATATGGCCCTTGTGGTTGAAGAGGGAATGAGAATTGATAGTGAGGTCTATGATGGATCTTGGGGGCGTTGAGGCACGGCGGTCGACCAATGGACAGTTGGCGAGTACCCTGTGCCACTTGGCGATGCAGTCCGTTGCAACGCATTGACGATACCCGACAAGAACATGATTCTTTTCAACAACTGGAAGATTGTCTTTGGGCTAAGGCTGACAATTGATAGAGCATTCTCCTCGAAATTGTGAAAACCTCCATGGAGTTGTTTTTGAAAAACTGAGTCTTTGTGCACATGCATAATCTGAGATTTATATCTGTGTGATATATTAATTGAGAAATATTGGCTATAATAATTGTTTTGAATACTTGGATGATGATGACGATAATTAGACAATGTTGAGGGCATTATCGTAATTATTGTTTATGATAATTGAACTGATAAATGATTGGATGATGATAGTTGATTAATGTTGATGGCATGATATATTTGTATGATATATTGTTTGTGTTATCTCTGTGCTACCATGTTGGTATTGGCGTAGGTGATCTCACCTCTTTGTTATGTTATTTTACTGTGTCTGTACCGTTAAAATCAAATAATAGAAGGATCGAGTTGTCTTAGACATAACGGGCAATGAATACTCTGAGATGAGTGACAACAATAAGGAGTGGACATTCAGGACTCGAAGGTGTGCAGTGTTGACAACGAACAAATGTAGAACAGATGTCTGATGCAACAAAATGGATATACAACAGAATAAGTATGTTAAGTTTTAACGTTAGTGTTGTACCGTGCTATTAAGTAGGACCCATCATGGGGTTTGCTACTGTTAAAAAAAAAAGTCTGTTAGTTTTATATTTCTCTTTAAATTATGAAATATTAATTAGTGTCAATATTACATAATGAATAGTTAAAATATGATTTTCAATATTACCTAATATTTTCAGTAAATTTATGTTTCAGTAAAGAAGAAATTTTAAAACCCACTTTTTATAACTCAAACTTTGTGCGAATTTCTTTTTCAGATTATGAGTCGGGAGTCAGACATGTGATACCCTAGGGAGGGTGTTACAGTGTACATGACTTTCAATGCATGATCAATGACTCAATGCATAGAATATTATTAATAATATAATTTCCACAAAAATAAGCCACCACTGGGCTAAAACCATATACCAACAACTCCGGGTCTAGTATGTCGGCCCGACCACAAACTGCTATTTTTCTTAATCTCGAAGCTAAAAAATTATCATTTTGAAATGCGTAAGGTTTTATTACCATTTTTCAATCACGTAAAGCTTTTATTAACTTTCTAGACTCAATTTTGAAACTTTCCAAGTTTAATATAAAACTTAACCTTAATTCCAATATTTTCTTGCTAAAATTCCTCTAGAAAAAATATTTTCTAATGTTTTTCCCAAAACTTGCATTTTTTTAATTTAATAAAATCCTTTCCATTTACTTTACTAAAAAAAATCCTTTTAAATAAAATACTTTAAGTTTCCAATTTGCTTCTTAACCCTATTTTCTAACTTTTTTCACAAAATCTATGTTTATTGAATTTATTCAAACATTTTAGAACAAAATCTCTTTCTTTTTCCATTGCCTTTACTAAAACATCTCTTAAATAAAATACTTTAAATTTCAAATCATCTTTCAAGCTCATTTTCCATTTCCATTGCCGAAAATCAATTTCCTTTCAAACAATAAAACTTTGCTCACTTCCTTCTTCAACTTGTAAAACCTTAACTTATATCCTTGTTACAAAATCAACTAAGTTCACAATTAATAAAATATTTTTGCCTTTGATACCCTAATTTAAGCTTGATGGTCGTAAGCCATGTTCGTCATTTGAACCAAAAATCTTTTCCATTTCAACATGTTTTATAGCATCCCACATACTTTAATCATCAAATCACACTATAACAGGTTCATGCATAATTTCAAAGCTATAAAATCACATAAAGCAAATAAGCACCAAACCATTGAAAATCATACAAACAAGTGAATAAATCCTCACGTGGATTTCGTTTCACCACCAAGATTGGTTGATGAGGTTAATCTCCCTCTTACCTTAGATGTTGATCAAAAACTCCTTGTATGCCTTCTTAAAGCAAACTTTCACCACCAAGATGTTCTTGAAAACAAAACAAATATACAAATATTAACATCTAAGGCATGAAACAAGATGACCATTGGATCAAGATCATGGTCTAGAACTTGAAAATCAAAAGAAAAGTGAAGATTAAAGAACTTCACCTATGAACCCTTAAACTTGAGCTTGAAGAAAAAGTTTGAAGATGGATGAACTAGGTGATGGTCACAACACAAAAGTGTCTTAGAATGGTGTTTAGATTCAAGATATATAGTTGGTTGGAATTAAACAAGTTTGGAAGTGATTCTCAAAGAGAGAAAAGTGAAAGAGTTTGTGTTTTGGTTTTCTTGTTAGAAAGATGAAAAGATGAACATAAGAGATAACAAATATGATTTTTGGTCTTCTAAGCTTCCTATAAGCATTCTTGGCCATGGAACACCCTAGGAGGTAAGTGTCCAAGTTACTCCTCCTAGCTTTTGTAACACCCCAAATTTTATTTATTTTGTGTTAAATATTCATTTTCCAATATTTGTAAGTTTTGAGAATTTTTCTAGATTTTTCTGAGAATGCGGAATATTTTAATATTGTTCCTTGTTTTGCATGCAAACTGAGCGGAGCCGGGAAAGTAAGATATTTTTCTCAAGAACCTTGATCTGTGAAAACGTCAACTGGGGATCTTACTAAACTCGAGGCTGGACATGATTTATGAGGTTTCATATTTTTTGAGAAATTTTTATCTAATAAAATAATAAATCGCTGTATAAATTTTATTCGCTGGATAATTAATACTGACTTCTGTCAACTGTAATAATTGTCCATTGGATAATAACATGTATTAAAAATCCTATCACATTATTCTAATGTAACATACTTTAAGTCTAATCAAACTCACTTTAATTCAAATTTATTGTATTTTAATCAAAGCTTTTTTTTGAGAAGCTTTGACCATGAAAGGACAAGAATGCCCTTGGCTTGTTGGAGAAGCCTCTCCACCCCCCTTCTTTCTCTCCATTGCCGCAACTTCCTTTGCCCAAGGGAGGCAAAATTTTTACCTCCACACTTAATGCATTTTACCCAAAATTATCATTTTCCTACAACACTTTCTCTCTCTAGTTCTTCTTCTTCATTTTTCTCTCTTCCTTCTCTCTTCTTCTCCTTCTTGGCTATGGTTTTGCAGCCACCATTAATGGCCATTTTTCTTCACTTTTCTCTTCATTAACATCATTTCCATACTCACCTCAACCTCCTCTACATTTTCTATTTAGAAAGTTTCTTCAAAATCCACCATCACCTCCATTGTCTTCCAAGACAAAGCTTCTAACTTTGAGGTAAAGTTTCCATTTTCTTCTTCTTTTCTCTTCATTTTTGTGATCTATGGTTTCATTGGAGACCAAAGGTCCATCTTTTACCAAGCTTGATGTTGATTCATTATTATTGCAATTCTAGGGTTCTTGGAGCTCTAAAAATCAAACCACCAAGGAGCACCTAGGAAGCCATTTTCGTGATCTTCCTTTAGGTGAGAAGGAGATTTACTCACTTCAACCATTATTGGTGGTGAGGAGACATTGTGTGATTGTTTGATGGAGAATCCATATTTGTATGCTCACTTGTTTGGTTAAATTGCATGCCTTGTGTGATCTTAATGAAGATTGAAGTTTGATTGTATAAATGGTTTGATAATAATGGAATTGATAAATGAAAAATTTAGAATTTCCTATCACCTATGGAGGCCACGGTTTTGACTAGGATTTTAGGATGTAAATTGGTTTTTGTACACAAATAAAAGGAAGCTTATGTAATTAAATGTTGAATGATAAAGTTAGAATTAATGAATGGAAATTTTTGAGGGTTTCCTACCCTAATGTGAGGCCACAGTTTTGGCTTGAATTTTTAGGGATTGGATTGGTTTGGTGTAAACTAAAATTTAAGTGATTAGATATCAAAAGACTAATGCATAATATGGAAAGAAATTGGAACCTTGAAGACCTGGTGAGGCCACGGCTTTTAGAGAAAACTTAGGGTTAAACGAGGCCTTAGTGCATCTTTAGAAATTAAGAATTTAGAGACATGCATAATCCATAATGAAGTGGAAGAATTGGATTGAATAATAACACTTAAGAGGGACACAGTTTTGAAGGGTTATTCAACCTAAAATTGTCATAATTGACCAAAGCTTAAGACTTTGAGAATGTGAATCCATAATGTGGACTCGTGATAATGGATGAACCCTAAATACATATTGATGTTGAGAATTAATTCTATGTTATTGTGAATCCCTATGGGGGCTAAGTACTTGTTGACTGTGTGCTTGAGGAAATTATGACATGTTGATGTTGAGAAATGAATATATATATATATATATATATATATATATATATATATATATATATATATATATATGCCATTGTGGTATGCTTATGATGAATGCATTATTGATAAACATACATGATGTACATTACATCGTCATGCATATGTGTTGTCCGTTGGACATTGTTGGAAAGGCAATGTATGCCTAGGAGTTTGAATAACACCTATGTACGGGTGCAAGTAGACTAAGCGTAGGGTCATAGTGGTTGGCCCTGGGGATGTCGGGGTGCGGGTGTCTCACAATAGACAGTGGTAGCTCCACTAGGGCCGTGGGATAGACCGATGCAAACACACCGATGATCCGGACTAAGACGCTGTCCTATATCACGATCAACTATTGAGGTGCCATGTATAAGCCATTTGCGCAATTATTTTTATGAGATGAACACACTATTTTTAAGGCTAACGAGATACTGGAATTACTCCTTGATCATTCACTCCGAAAATGTTTATGTCTAGCTCCATGGAGTAAGAATTTTAGTACTATTTGCATTGTGAACTGCCAGTCTCATAATTCATTGAGCATGAGTATTTATAATTGTGTAAAAATATCTGTTATTATTACTACAATAATTACTTGATTGCTTGAGTTATCGATTGTTAGAAATATTGATGTTGTATGCCTGCTATTGATAATTCCTATTGCTATTTATTGTTGTTCTGCTTTTACTGTTAATGTTAATTATTACTGTGATTGAATATATGAATTGTGTTGATATATGGGCGTCCTGTGGTGTCCCGGGGCAGATGAGGGCGGGGAGTGGACGCCGGTGCGAATTGAGGCATGTACAATGGGCGGCTCCTGGCATGCTTCTAGGCGAAGGGTCCCATGAATGAACTGAATACGCACCGGAATGAGAGGGATTCAGAGACTGTGCAGGTATGGGACTGCATAGTTGAGGATGGCTTAAAGGAATTGATTAGGCGTAACCATATCAACAAGTTGCAACTTCTTTTCGGGAGCCTAGAACATAAGAACTCCATTGTTAAGCGTGCTTGACCTGGAGCAATTGTGGGATGGGTGACCTCCTGGGAAGTTTCCTAGGATGCGTGTGAGTGAGGACAAAGCACGCTGAAAAGACTCGTGTTGGTCTGTGGAGACACTCGTCAATCCTGCAGGCAGTCCCGGGATGTTACACGTCTAACACTGTTCTGTTTTCTTATTGCCGTATTAGTAATGAAAGCTGAGTGTCTCACCTCTTTCTATATTTTTGATATTTCTGTTTAATTGTATGCTTCCGAGAAGACGTTCGTGAGGAAGAAAAGGAAACACCTGAGTTTCCGTGTTTCTGGCCATATTTAGACTAGAGCTCGCTGAGGATGTCGTCGCGCCCACGTCGATTTTTGGGGTACGTCAAGTTAACCTTCCACGGAGGACCCGATTGCTGGCATATACACGTGCAGACGGACTGATGCGTGTACCGCGGGGAGCTGACGGTGTCTTTAGCTTAGGATCGCTATGACCCTCTTATTTTTGACTTTACTGCTTTTGTCATTTTGGAGTTTTACTTACCCGTGAGGGATATGTGGGCTGATATGTACTACACTTCGCGAGAGGACTCTTTCCTCTCCACTGCTCGGGCTTCTGCCCGAAATTCGGTCGCTCCGATGGTAATTTCATCGGATGAAGAAGACCCTGAGGAGGACCCGGCTACGGTCCCTTTTTGTCAGTCTTAGGAGCTGATACTGTCGGTGGCTATTGATGGCTAACCGTTTATCTTTTTGGGTAAGCCTGATGTTTTGCCGTATTTACTAGGTGTATATTTGTATCATTCGGGTGGGTACATATTTTGCTTTTTGTATAATTTTTGATGCAATTAAACAGGTTGATGCATATAATATATATATATATATATATATATATATATATATATATATATATATATATATTGTGAATGTATGATTTTCAATTCTGTGTCGATTTTATTGTATCTGTAATTATTACCATCTCTTTATTGTTAAGAAAAAAAAAAGGGAAAGAAAAATTATGTACACATATTTCAATACTCGATTATTTTATCATCCAAGAACGCAATTTTTTTAATCACGTGTTAAAAAGGAACCGAGTCTTAATTAATCAACGCACTTATGGAAAATTTCGTTTTTAAATTTTCATTATAGTGTGACGTTCCTTCTTCGCGAGATAAGAAAAAGGGGCGTTACAACTTTGCCTTCATTGGTTCTTAGATGTGAGTCATGGCCACCATAGTTGACTACCACCAAGCTTAGCTTGTAAGCTTCCTACCATTGGTGCAAAAAAGGTGAGTCACATGACTAGTCACAAGATGAGTCACACAAGGTGGGTGAGTCACATGGTGATTCACACCATGAGTCACCACACAAGGTGAGTCATAAGATGATTCACTAAGTGAGTCACAAAAGAAACCTCTAGAAAATATGACTAGCCTAAGTCTAGAATCGTTCAACTAGATTTTTATCAAGAGCTATTATCCAATAGATAAATGTTACTGCTAGTAAAACCAGTGGTTATTGTTCAATGGATAATAAAATGCGCTTAGATTTTATTTTCAAATAAAATCTCAGAAAAAGAAAAATTTCAAAAACTGTGTCCGATTTCGGGTTTAGTAAGCTCCCTCGGCCCCACATGAACAGTCCAAATTTTTCGGCCCCGATTTTTTTTTATTTTCCCACCCTGCTTCAAATACACAGAAAGTCCAAAAATAATAATAAAATAATCAAAATAAATCAAACAATTCATAAAAAACATAAAAATCACATATAACTGAAAAATAAGAAATTTTGAGATGTTACAACATAAGCATATTTTAGGACTTTCATTAGGCATAATTATACATTACCATGCATTGCATAAAATTGACAATTCTATGGGTAATTGTCTTGTTTTCAATGAATATAAAAATAAAAGCTACTTAGAAATGACTGAAGTTAGTATTTATAGTGAGTTAAAGTTTGTTCTTAGTATAATGATTGAATTGTTTTCTTTATTAAACAAATTGTCTACTTTGGGAGGGGAAAGGACTGAGAATTTGACCTATGCCACCTTTCCAAATGCTTAAGTACAATTTGGCTTTTACCCCAAAGCAATTGGATTTACCATGATGTTACGTTTTAAATTTTACTATTGAGAATTGTTAATTCTCACCCCAGTTTCTATTTTATGTTTTCCATGATAAATCTAGAGGAGAACCAAAGCAAGTGCAAGACAAGGTGATGAAGACTTAGTTAAGTAGTTTATGTAAATGTATTTGTTTTAGTTTGTGTCGTGTATTCTTTTATCTCAAAGTGAGATATATGAATAGAATTGCATGACAGCCTTAGGATTAGATGTTAATAATTACTGAAACATTGTTACATGATATTGAGTCTGGCCAACTCAATATGTAATGTTTTGTGTGAACAGGAAATTATAATACCTCTTAGGCGAATATGGGAGAATAGGAAAGCTTTCTGAAAGGGTAATTGTGATATGTCTGAGATAGTTAGGACGTTAATGAAAGCGATGAGAGAATAGAGTGCCGCCACCAGAGAATAGACAAAAGTTACTAATAGAACGATGTGGGAGCATACTGAGGCTATTAATAGTGTAAGGACAAGAAGAAGACTAAATTCTTCGATTGAGGATGACAATATTGATCTTGGAAAGAAGGTATAAAATAGAGTTAGTAGTTAGTTGATGTTGCTTTTTCAATGATGTGATAAGAATAGAAGAACTCAAGGTTTAAATATTGAATATGATGAAATAACTAAAGAACTAAAATGTCAGTAAGAAATGTGTCCTAAGGTTTTAAAGGATACACAATTAGCTTAAATGCTAAAGTTTTAAAGTAGAAAGGTTAAGTGCAAGGAAGAAGATATTCAAGGTAATAAGTTGTCCAGATGAATAAAAGTTGTTGTTCATTTCTTTTATGTTTAAGAGAACTAAGATGGTGGTGACTACCATGAGGGAACGAATTGCTAGTGTTAACAAGATTTTGTTAGTATGGAAGCTAACCCATATTTGCAAATGGGATTAGGATTCCCATGATTAACTGGAGTTTAGGGAGGATAATTTATTATCAATCAGAAATGAAAACAACATAGTGATAGAAGTAACACCCTAATCCTAGATACTGTAGTATATTGTAATATACTTAAGTAAATAGAATCAAGGGTGTCACTTATAAAAATTAAACTTAAATGTCACCTGTATAATAACTAGCAATGCATAAACATATAGAGCCTTTGATAAAATAAGAGAGCAAGACATTTTACGCGTCTAACAACTTGCTCTTTACCACGAAACTATCTAATATGTTTGAAATTTACAACTTTTTACAAAATTAATTACAACCTCTACTTACATAATCATTAATATAAATACATAATTAATACAAACTAGGAAAATTTATAGAATTATATAAATCTAAACTTATGCTTGGCGCTTCCTTTGCTCCTACTGTAGTCTGCCTCTAGATTTATATGGAAACATAAAAAGAACTGGAGTGAGAATTTAAAATTCTTAGTAGTAAATTTATAAAACATAATATCATAATAAATCTAGTTATTTTGGTTAAAACAAGTTACTTAAATAATAAATAGAAAAGTGGCGTAATTCACAACATAGTCTTTTCATTTTCGATGTAAATCGTTTATTTAATTACATATCTATAAAATATTAATACCTACAATGCATAATACATATCTTATTATAACAATAAACTTACTTACTCCCAAGAGTACATTTACCTTTACTCCTCATGATTTAGCAGCTATCCATTACACTATCTTTAATTTCTTTTACATTTTTAAGTAATAAGGCAATGACTCATTAATAATGTTTAACTTGCATAAGTAAAATAATTCACCTATGGCTATACCTTCTTTCTCGTTAGTGTTTCATTAGTGGCTACGACCACTTTTATTACCATAGTGACTACTGCCACTTTAGTTACTTTAGTGGATACAACCATCATTAAATACTTTAGTGGCTACAACCACCATTAATTACCTCAGTGGCTACTACCACCCTTCAAAATTTAATTTTCATATGATAAAAAGAGCATGCTATTGCCATGTCATAAATACCATTATATACATATATCAATTATCAAATAATTAGGTATCATAATGCTCATTTAAATTATAGAGCAATCAATTTCTCAAGTATCTTCGTTGAATCTTTCATCAACAAGTAAATTAAGGCAATATAATTATTTATACAAGAGCATCATAGCCCACGTACAAGCACTCCAATACAAGTAAATTCCTAATTCAAACACATTAAGCTATATAAATAACAAATATATAAAATAACATCATGTAATTATTAAAGGCTAGGCATTTCGACTAAGGCATTAATAATAAGCATTATCACTCAACAAATTACTTACAAGCTAATTTCAAATATATTAACAATATACTATAAACTTCCAAACAAGCCAATTCTCAACACAACAAGATTTCTCATTACTTTATTATTTAGAGCAACATAGCCCTGAACATTCACATCATAGTGCATTTGGCCAGCCTTAACATCTTCCACTTGATCAAAATTAACAATAGTTAATCAAATTATAAACTTAATTACTCAAAATTAAGCATAACATCATAATGACTTCATAAAATTCATTCTCATGGAGCAAGAACCTACCATGGTCCGAGGCTATGACTTCATAAACCATAATCAAACTCAAGCCAATATAATATGTTGTCACATAATCTTAATCAAAACAAATTCACAAATTCAAAGATTTAAGAGAGAAATTGGAGAACTCCTCTAATCTTACCCCCCACCCACCAAACCCAAGAACACCCATTTTAAGCATAAAAACATTGCAAAATGACAATTCTTTACGATGACCTCCTAGCACAATTCAAGTCACAAATACAACATAAGAAAATAATTACAATTCAGCAATATTGGATTTAGGCCTTCCATCGTAAAAAAACAAGTATTTCTTGAAGCTATTTGGAGTCTAAATACCTTGTGACATTCAACCAACAACATGCAGCAACCAATGACTCACTTTTAACTCATAAATCCATCAAAACATGCTTTTAAAATCAATTTATAGTACTAAACACTTTCAACATACAATAATGAGATTAAAGTATATTAAAACAAATATTAGCATAGTCCATATGAATTAAAGTCCATCAAAACAGTCCCAAAAGTTCATCAAAACTAACTAAAAATATTCAATCAAATATATTAATCAATCACATAAACTTCTCTTGCTCTATTTCAAATCCAAGAATCCTCAACTAAATCATAGTATTTCAGATTTTTGTAAATCAAAACTTGAAGAGTAAATTTGAATAAAAACCCCCTACCTCACTCCTCATGGTTCCTTGCTTCCATTCTTCGTTTTCCTTTTCCCTTTTATCCCCTTCCGCTTCTTTTTCTTGTCCATTTCATTCTATTTTTCAGCAAATAGAGAAGAGGAAAAGTGAATAAAAATCAAAGAAATAGAAAAGAAGTGAAGTGATTGGACCAGATCAGAGAGAGTGACAACTAGAACAACCAACATGAGATCACAATGTACATGGACACGTGAGAGGAAGCAGTGCCGTGAATGGACTAGCTAGATGGCAACAACTCAGATTTGCCGGTGATGATGGTAACCCGGACGAGCGGCGGGCAAGTGAGCTGATGGCTGAACTCGAGCGCCAGCGAAAGTGGACTGGTGAGAGGGAGCTTACGGGTGAGAGAAAGATAAAAGGTAAAGTGAAATGAGAGATAAGGATAAATGAATGGTAAACAATGGGTGACTGAAAACTAACGTGAGAGAGAGAGAAAGTAAGATAAATAAAATCATATGCTAAAGGTAAAGGGAACAAAAAGAAAAGAGTTGGTAACAAAATGATATAGAAGAAAATTCATAAACATTTATATCTATAAAGATATTTCTATATTTCTTTTGTAAATTTTTTCAACCTTCTCTGATGATATAGAAAATTCTAGAATTCCCTTTATTTTTCAAAAAATTATTTTTTTTACACCTTTACTAATCACTAAGCTTCACTATTCATCCTTGGGTTATGATAATTTTCATGGAATTGAATTCAGAAGCATTCAAGTATCCATCTCAGTTTGTTTCTATTTTCAAATTAATTTTTTATTCCTCTATTCTACATTTGCTCTCTTCCCTGTGGGTTTCTGATCCATTTATCTAATTACTTTAATCTCTACACATTACTTTAGTGTCATTAAATTACCAAACTAACTTATCTAATCTTCCAATATTCCTTATAGCTCATTTCAATTCTTTATGACTTAGGAATAAATTTACCATATTTATTCCTATCCTTTTAGATATTTAAGCTAAGTTCTGATTGATTTGAGCTATTTCTCATATTCACTGCTATAAATTTATGCTCCATTTATTCCAAGTAATTTTCCAAAATCATCAGAGACTTATTGAGTAATTATAGCCCTGATTAATATCATTAAGTTGGAGAGGATGTTACAATAGACAAGGAACAACGTGAATCAGTAAAGTCTCTAAAAGAGTAAAGGGTCAAATATGGAAGTTAGATCTCAATTTCTACAATATACAGGAAGGTAAATTTAAGTTAGAATATAGGACCAGAAGTGTGTGAAAGCAGAAAGTAATATAGAAATAAGTCAAGTTTGATTAGTCAGTTATTATGTTATACGAGCAGTAAAACAAGGAGATTAAATGGAGAATTTTCTATAAAGGATTGTTTATTAAGACACAAAATGGTATGATCTTTCAATCTGTTTTGAGGTAAACATTTTTTAAGGTCATAACTTCCGAAGATTTAAATGGAATTATATTTCTTGAAGATATATAGTAATGATATGCTTGTAAATGTGGAAGTATTCAACAGAGTTTATTGTGGAGTTTCAATTTGATTCTACATGAGATGTGGTGTCGATAGCTACCGTAGAGAGTTAAGAAATCAATATAGAATTAAAAGAGCAGGAAAGTGGTAAGTTTGAGATATCAATTGGTTGAATTCACAAGTTTTCAAAGATACATCAATTATGAAAGGAAACAATAATTGTATTTCGAATAAGATTCTTATAAGCCATATGTATATCGTTGCTATGTTTCTTCAAATAGGAGATTGAGGTTCAAGGATATAACATACAGATACACCCATATTAAGCTTTAGGTGATGATAATGTTTTAGTTGTTAAATTATTGAAAAGAAGAATGTAAGGAGTTGTAAGACAGTGTTTAAAAAGCTAATGCTTTCTATAGGAAATTTGGAAAGGAAAAAAGACCCAATGACTTCTCTTGTGAAATGCTATTTTGTTAGAATGGAAGTATATTTTTTTGAAAATTAGAGGGCATCTTATATTTTGTCAAATAGGATAATGTTTGAAGCCAGATCTTTATTCAGGCATGCTTACATGTTGGTCAATGTGGAAAAGTGTATGGATAGGGTACTTCCCATTTTGTTAAGACTTGAACACTCAAAATTGACTTAGTAACGGCAAAGGTTTAAACTATTGAAGAGATATACCACTAGGATGAAAATTGCAACATTGTATATGATAAGGAGAAGCCACGTATTCATATGGATGGAAGTCTTAGAAGATTTGACAATGTTTTGCTTTTGTAATGTAAGGAAAGGAAGGTACTCAAAGAATAAATAAATTAAGGAAATTCCTAATATGGTTGAACTTTTAAGACAATGGGTAAAGCAGAGTATTGATAAAAGAGTAGAATATTCTTGGAACTAAAACAAGGAGGCATGTCCATTGTATAACATGAAGTGAAGTTTGGAGAACTTTTCAAGTTTTCCTCATATGTTAGGATCAATCCAAATGAAAACTAAGAGTGTGTTGAGTTAAGCAGAGCATCATGAATTTTCAAAAGAGGAAAAAGGATAGGCAATGAGAATAAGAATGCGATTCTACATCCAGTGAATCACAAAATGGAAATAAGCCAAAATTAAATGGACATTGTGGAGTTTAAATGTTCTAAGGATGAAAGAAGATAACATGATGACAAACTTTGTTTGTTGTGTTATGAATGCAATCAACTAGGGTGCTATGTTGGTAGGTGTTAGTAAAGACAAAAAGTTATACCCAATCCTAAACTACAGGTTATGGGAAGGGTATATACTTTAAGAAGGTAAGAATAGAAGTTCAATAATTCTGACTTTTTACAGGGTAACCCTCGTCAAAAATGAAAGAATATGAATATCTAAGTTCGGTAAAAGTTAGAATGGATAAGATGAATACAGTGAAGAGACAACTATTATGATTCTCTAAACCATTAGTATGAGCAGCTAAATTTTGGAGACAAAATTTTTAAAAGGAAAGGAGAATTGTAACATCCTCTTTTTATATATGTTAGGCTTGTATAAGGTTACAAAGGTAGCTTAATACTTGTTTAACATATTCGTCAAATTTTGTGACATTTTGAGTTAATTTAGGCACTTTGCCGTAACACAAAACATGCAAAATGACTATTTTAACTCAGAAAAAATAGTATAAATGCAATATTAAAGAAAATGGATATGGAGAAGTTATTTCTAGGTCATAAATGTGTGAAATAAGATGTGGTTAAATTTTGAGGGCAAACAAAGTCAGTTTGGTATTTAGATACTGAGTGAGTATTTAAGTATCAAATTGAGACACAACAGATATGAAAAATTATGGAAATGATAAAACAAGAATTTTGATGGATCTTATAATTTATTCTAAGGTTGTTAGAAAACAAGAAATTTGATTTAGTTAAATCAAAGTGTTTTCAACGCATACAAAATTTTGGTAAAAAACTAAAATGCCCCTAAGTTATGTTTTAAAAGTGAGTTTCACTCACTTTCTCTCTCCAATTTCGGCAGGGAGTAGAAGGCAGAGAACGAAAAGAGAAAAGAGACGGGAGAAAAGGATAAGAGAAGGAAGAAAAAGAGAAGAAGGAGAAGGAAAGATCAAAAACCAAGATCCAAGCTTGAGGTAGGGGTTTTGTTTCATAACTTTATCTCTTCCCTTTTGTTTCAACTTGTTACATAGAGGTGGTTTGATGAGTAGAAATGGGATTGATTGTTGTTTATGGTTATTCATGCTTGAATTTAACAAGTATGATGTTTGTTGATGATTAGAAAATTGGTTAAGCCTTTGTTCTTCCAAAATCTTCGAAGTTAGAAAAGTTAGGTTTATGAGTAAATTCTTGCTCATTGATCTATGATAAATTGATTAAGAAAGTGTTTGATGATTTTATTATGTTTTTAGATCATGATTAGGATTTGATAATGCTTAGAACCTATAAATTTGATGTATGAATTAGTTTAGAAACCCATTTTATACAGAAACATGTTCTGCATAATTTTCTGTAGAATGGTCATGCCTAGGCCAACTTTATCATGCTTGGGCGTGGACTGATCAGTATGCGAGACAGAGAGCACCGTGCCTAGGAGTGGTAAAACCAAGCCTAGGCAAGAGACAAGGCAACATGCTAACATTTTGTATTGTTTGCTATATAACTTAAGTTGTAGCTATCAGATTGATATGATTCTAGTAGCATTTGAAAGCTAACATGTAAGGCTATATGCCTATAAAATTTTAGAATGTTTGAAGTTAGGATGCACATTTGGTGCAATCTTGAAAATTATCTTTTTGAGGGAAATATTGAGGTGTTTTGTGTAACACCCCAATTTTTTAGCTATTTGATAGTAATAATAGAATTTACTGTTTTGTGATTTTTGTGTACTGTAAAATTATTTTGACTATTCTGTGATTGTATTTGATCATTTTGTGTGATTTACTCTGTGTCAGAAAAATAATAATTTTTCGGGCTGGGGAAAATCTTACGTATTTTAATTATTTCTGTTGATTCTTAACTATTTTTATTAATCTGATTTGATTTTCATAAATTTTATGATTTTTGTGGATGATTGTGAGATTTTATAGTTTTTTTATTATGTTAATATTATTCTTGGGCTGTATTGCTGGCCCGGGGCGGGTCCGAAAAATAAAATTTTTTATGTGACTAGAAAAATTTGTACTATTGAGACGGAGTCGGGGGATCTTACTAAATCCGAAACCGAAAATAATTTTTGAAATTTTCTTTTACTGTGTTTTGTATTATTTTATTTTTTGGGCAATAAAAATACAGTAAATTGTGTCCGTAGGGTAATAGCAGCTAGAAAAATATTATACTAGTTAGTCAAATTAAGTGGTTATGAGAACTTTATGGAGGACCAATAGGAAGCAAGCTTGGTGATGAAGGCTTTGGATATCCACCATTGATTTAATCTATGGTGGAGATTGGTCTCACAAAGTGGCAAGGGCCTTTTGTGACCCTTGGATAGAAAGTATGAAGAGAAGTTCTTGACCCTCCATTTTGGAGATGTATCTAATGGCTAAGGTTTCATGGAGGAAGGATCCAGTGGTTCAAATTCAATCTTATCATTTGGAAACCTACACCAAAGATCAACCATTGATTCAATCCATGGCTCTTGAAGCCTCAAAAAGTGGCTAGATGAATTTAGACATACCCTTAGTGTTCAAAGGGGGGGACTTATGGTTTTAAAGGCTTAATAGCTATAGGAAAATTTCAATTCATTTCTATCACTCATCTTTATCATTTCCTAAAGCCAAGCTTCACAAAACTTTTCTCTCATTTTCTCTCAATTCAACCTCACGACCAAGAGGCCTAGATCATACCTTCACTCTCCAAAAATTTCAACCAACTTTATTTCTTGAATCTTTACCTAAATTCAAGACACTTTGTAGTTAAGGCCAAGTCCTAAATCATTCATCTTCAATGACTTTCTTCAAGGTCAAGTTCTAGGGTTTTTAAGGTGGAGTTTATGGAAACTTCACTACTTGTCTCATTTTCATGTTTTAGGCCATGTTTTGATCCATGGTCTTTCTAGTTCAAGCTTTAGATCCTAATAAACTTGTGTTTGTTTTATGTTTAAGAAGCTCTTGGTGGTGAAGGACTTGTACAAGAAGCAAAACATGGAGCTTTGAAGGTTTCTCCAAGAGGTAAGAGGGAGATCTATCTCACCAACCAAGTATGGTGGTGAGAGATGAACTTGTATTTGATGGATGGTGAATCAATGTGAGGATTCATATCTATGGATGTGTAATTTATTTGTGGTGTTTATGTGCCTTAAATTTATTTGTTTATGCTTTTATGCTTTATAGGATTTTATTGCTTTCATGATATGCTTGATGTATGTTGTAGTATAATATATGATTATATGTCATAATATATGTTGGAAAAGAAAATTATTTTGGGTTCCAAAGACCATGAGGCTTACGGCCTCAACACCTCAAAATAGGTGTTTCCAAGTTAATATTTTCATGAATAGTAAAATTGAATGTTTAGAAGAGCAAGGAAAATGAACAAATGTTTTGGTTTCAAAGACCAAGTATCTCAGGGCCATGGAGGCTTTAATGGTTTTATTTGTGTAAAAATATGATTTGTAAATGGTAACTTAGTTATTAGAAGAAATAAGAAATAAAAATGGAAACAAAACAATTGATTATTTAGAAAGGAGATTTCGTTTTATGAAAAGAAAAGTGAGGTTAAAAGTGTTTGAACCTCAAATTATTTATACAGTAAACAAATATTTTAGAATTAATACAGTTATGATAAGAAATATATTGATGACTTGAAATTTACTAACGTATAGCTCACTCTTTAGGTTTTGGAGTGCATTAGGGAATTTTAAGCTAGAAGCGTTGATTTAAATCAATAAAAAGGTGATTTTGTGGAATATATTGCGAAAATGATTTCTTAAGTAAGAAAATGTGGAAAAATGAAGTAGAAGTCATGTAAATTTTTAGAAAGGCCAAAATGATATTTAAAATATTGAGAAATATTTTATGCAGTTGAAAAATGATGAAAAATATGTTTTGCTACTTAAAAATGTGATTTTTAAGCTACACAATTTCAAAAACGTTGAAAAATTGCTATGTAATTTGAAAAACGTTTAAATATTTCTACGCAATTGAGATAGTGTTGAAAAATCAATACGCGATTTGAAAACGCAACAAAAATGTTGCGCGATTGTGAAAACATAGTAAAATATTTATGCGAATGAAAATACAGTAAAGATACTGTTGGGCCAGTGTGTGGACCCTGTATATGAGATTATGACTTTAGACTGTAGCTGGCTTGTATGCATTGAACATGCATTGGAAAAAGTCCGATGGACAATGTTAAGGCTAATGGCCTAAGAGAGACTTACACCTCTTGAGTGGGTTCGATATGCGTAGTGTAGGTCACTCGTTGACTTTGGGGGCGTCGGGGTGCAGGTTTTCTACAATGGACAGTTGGTAGCTCTTTTGTACCGTGGATCAGACCGATGCAACGCACCGACGATCTGGACCGAGACACTATTCTTAATCAACATCTGGTAAAGGTTGTCGTGTATATGCTAGATGTGCAAAAACTTATGAGAGTTGTGGCACGTGGTCTGAGGCATGTTGGTACAGACAGATCATTTTAGATCAATCTCTCCGACTTAAGTTAGCTCAATGGAGTAGAAAATTGAGTCTATGTGCACATGCATAATCTGAACATTTATATTTGTGTGATATTTGAATTGTTAAACAATTAGATAATACGGAGGGCATAATTATAATTATTGTTTGGTATATCTATATCATTATTTGCTATATCTGTATTATTATTTATTATATCTGTATGACATTACTGTCATTCCTATCTTTTACTACCATATTGGTATTGGTGTTTGGTAATCTCACCTCTTTGTATGTTGTTCTTGTATTGTAATTGTAAATGGTAAAGAAGGTGAGCAAGGGTTTGAGCAAGAAAGTGAGGAGCTGATTCCTGTTGAGGAGGCTGAGTTCTGATTTGATGGCAACCAGATCTAGTTTCTTTGGGTATGTGAGATTGCAGTTTCATGGAGGAGCTGGTGCTTGACATATTAGTCCCAATAAGGAGGGACTTATCTATCAGGGATATGTGACAGTTAATATGAGTAGGATCTTTCATGGAGATCCTTTCTTTTCTGTTACTATATATGTACATGTAGAATTTCCATTATCTATTAGGCAATATTAGGGCGGTCGTTACTATGTCCCATCTGCGATCAGCATTGTATTGTCTGCTTGGACACCTGTCCATAGGATGACACATCAACCAGGATTCCTACCTTCTGAGGAATCTGAGATTGATCCCGAGGAGGACCCGTCTGAGGGTTCTACTGCCCAGGTGTACTTGGGCCAGTATGATAATGTAGTAATATTTAAATACTTTTAAGAACTCTACCTGTATATATTTAAGTTTGACAGTACTTATGTGATGTATATGATATAAATTATTTGTGATGATGTTTAATATTTTTATTTTCAGCTAAATTTATCTTATAGATATCAAGAAATTTTACAACTCGTATTTTTATTATAAAATATATAATTATAACTTGGGAGTAATTCGGTAATAATTAATATAAAATGTGATACCCTATGGTGGGCGTTACATTTTGGGATAATTGAGGTTGAATGGTTTGTGAACTATGTTTTGTTTTCTTTTTGGCTAAGATTGAGTTAGGATGATGTGATATAAGGGTGTTGGATCCTTATATGATGGATTTTGCTAGGTAATGTATTATGTGTTGTTATTAATGATGTAATGAGACATATTATGGTTTGATTAAGAATATGATGAGGGTGTAATATGAACTTAGATTTGTTTGATTGGGAAATTGATTTCCAATGTAATGTTATGTCAAATTGATATATCTAAAGATGTGCATCAATGTTTATACTATGTAAGAAATAAATGATCATCATGATCATTAAGATGTTATATGAGGCATTGAGCCATGGTATGGTATAATGTAAAGAAGTATATTGATTTATATATGTTATCAAATAATGTTGATGATCATGATATTGTGAAGCAATATAAATGGATAGTAAAGGTAGATGAGGTTGACTGAGTCCCTTTCTACAGGCATATATGATAATGTAAAAGAGAAAATTTAATTATTAAGGTATTGCTTCCCTATTATGTAATGGAAGATATGATTAATTAAAAGTTAAAGAAAGAGAGGTTTTAATATTATGCATGTTTTTGTTTTCAAACTTGTTATTTGAGGTTTCCATGTATTGTAAATTTAAGCTTGGACAAAAGGGCGCCAAGCAGCTTGGACAAAAAGGCGCCAAGCGTAATATTAAAAAAGTTTGGTAGTGCAAGGAACAAAAAGGTGTCTTGCCTACCCAGAAAACAAAACAAGGAGGCATTCTCCTTCGGGAGAAACAAAAGGCATGGTCCCAGGTTTGGTCCTAATAAAGGGCTATAGCCTGAAGGAGGGGATTCAATAATCCCAATGAAGGGCTATAGTTTGAAGGATGGGGTTTAATACCAAACCATGTGAACAATATTGAATAGATTAACACAGTTTCTTGGGGGTTGGAGCCCTGGCAAGGGGTGTTACATTAAAAGGCGCCTCCTGGAACAAAAGGGCTTCCTGGAAATACTCAATTAACATGTGTTTTCTAAAATAAAATCTTTTAAAATCATTACATAAGCATACTTTAGGACTTTCATTAGGTATAATCATACATTACCATGCATTGCATAAAAATGACAATTGTATGGGTAATTGTCTTGTTTTCAATGGATATAAAAATAAAAGCTACTTAGAAATGTCTGAAGGTTGTATTTATAGTGCGTTAAAGGTTGTTCTTAGTATAATGATTGAACTGTTTTCTTTATTAAATGAATTGTCTGCTTTGAGAAGGAAAATGACTGAGAATTTGCTTATGCCACCTTTCCAAATGCTTAAGTACAATATGATTTTTACCCCAAAGCAGCTGGATTTACTATGATGTTACATTTTAAATTTTACTATTGAGAATTGTTAATTCTTACCCTAGTTTCTGTTTTATGTTTTCCATGATAAATCCAGAGGGGAACCAAAGCAAGCATAAGACAAGGCAATGAAGACTTAGTTAAGTAGTATTATGTAACTGTATTTGTTTTGTAATTATATTTATGATTATGTATTTAATCTTATTCGATTAGTGTTGTAAAAATTTGTAATCTCAAATATATCAGATAGATGATTTAGTAAAGAACAAGTTTCCTGAGGTGTAAAGTGTCTTTCTCTCTTACTTCTGTAAAGGCTCCATATATTTATTCGTTAAATAGATATCGAATAGGATGTAAGTTACTCTTAAGTTAGAAAGTGGCATACTAATTCTATGTACTTAGTATACTTAGGGTATACTACATCATTTAGAATTAGGGTGTTATAAAGAAGCTTGCTGTAGTGAGTACTCTATACATCCCAGGGCCACTAAGATGTACGAAGACCGAAAAAAGTTGTTTTGGTGGTCTGGTATGAACAAGGACATAACTGAGTTTATGTCTAGGTGCCGAACTTGTCAGAAGGTCAAGATAGAACACCAAAAACCCTTTGGACCTCTTCAATCTTTAGGAATCCCTGAGTGGAAATTGTAACACCCCTTTGGAGGATGTCACACATAAAAGAAAATGAAAGAAAGAGAAATAAAATCTACCCAAGTTGTGAAACATTTGTTACATACTATTACGGGTTGTAAAATAATTCCTGTTAAACAGAATATTCTTAAATAAAATATGTGGAAATAGCAAATAAAAAAAAACATAAAACAAAACAACATTCCTTATAATATACATATGATCCAAGTTATAAGTTAGACAAATAATTTACACTAAAAGTACAAATATTTAAACGAAAATATTAAATAAAGCAATAAAAAGTAAATATATACAGACATACGCAGACGCGCCCAAAAAAAAACATCATGCATATTTAATTCTCTGAAGGATCACTCTCAACATGAAAATGATCATCAGGAGACAAATATCCCGGATGTCTCGACTCTCGGCGATAACGAGATAGCGTAGTCGATACGATACTAATCTCACTAGGCTCCGTGGTCATACCACCAAAATATCGCCTAAGAGATAAGGGTAACTCTAAATGTAAAAATACAGTAGTAGTCATAACCGGCTCTCCATCAAACGTGACGTAGGGTCACCGTCGGCCCGTCCTACATACGTCACGAGTCTCGGTCTCCTCGCAGATGCCAAGCTAGCGATCCTCCATGAAACTCCAGCTGTACAAATCCTAAAAATCCAGGTACCGCCATACCCAATCAAATCAATCCAATGGATATGGATGATCAGATGGTTCTTGATCGTAAAACTGGTCGTTGATTTGCTGATCTTCCTCCTCCTCCTCCTCGGGATACAGGATTTCAAGAGGCTGGTCCTCTTCCTCAAAGTCTTTATCGCGTAAAATAAATATACAGAAATACATACAACGAAAAGTAAGACAATCTAAAATCACCATAAACATGGCCAATAAGAAGACGACAAACAACATATATACAGTTCATGCAATACGAAAAGCTATAACAGTAATAATAATGGAATAGAGTAAAGCTTAGATATCATAACGTTACATAACATCACAGATATAACACAGATAAAAACACAGATAAAACAATATCACAGATAGAATAAAATAAGAAATAGACAACCATCATAATAATTACCAGATAAAGATAAATAGAGAAAATAGAATAATATCCAAGATATAATCATAAACACTAAGACACGATCCTACTCCATGGAGCTAAACACAAACAGATATCAGAGAGAATGACTTGCAAAATCTATTAGTACTACGGCTGCCCAACCAACTATCGCGCTGTCACATGTTGCGTCAATAGCCTACGACACTGGGAATCCACCATCCAGGCGTAGTATAGTTCACGGTCTCCCGTTGTGGCACTATAGGCAATGTACTACTAGACTTTACAAACCTCGATTAAATATAGTGTGTGTCGAGTCCATTAGTGTGCTATCGGTTTACCACGGCCACAGCGTGGAGCTACCAACTGTCCATATATGGGATCCCGTACACTAAAGTCTCCAAGTTCATTAGAACAATGAACCACACTACGTTTATCGCATCGACAACACGATGTGATTCGTCTCGTCAACCAAAACACCAAAAATTAGCATATTACCAAAATACCCTTGAGAAAACATATCCTCAAAGATAAATATATACAGTAAGTCCCACTGGACAAATATTGTTCCAAAGCCTGTACGGGTTCATATTTTCCCGACAGCGAAAATTAAATACAGTAACAGTCAATCGCGTAGAAATTTTATCGCGTTTTCACAATTCCGTCATTTTTACAAACGTTTATAAATCGCGTAAATATATTTTTCTGTTTTTAAAATCGCGTAGAATTTTTTATACGTTTTCTCAATCGCGTAGGATTTTTAAATCATTTTCTTGTCCAAATCCCTTAAAATTCACTGTTTAAATAAATAGAAACAATAATTAATACGTTTAAACTACGTATAATATTTTTTATACCGTATACTGTCTTTTGGACATCTTTTCTATCTTATTTGTCCGTTTTTACTAAAAATTGACAGTATTTTGTTTAGAAAATTATATTAATGGTTTCCTAATTTTACCGTAAAAATTCTGTTTATTAAATTTTTAAAACCATATACTTAATCCTTTTGAAAACTACTAACATGCTTCAAAATACAGTATGAGCTATATGTTAGAAATTTTCGAAAGTTACTGTATTTCATTTCTAATAACAAAATCATTAGTTCTAAGTTCTCAAACTTATTTCTAATTGATTCTTTTCTTTAAAACTCATTTTAGAAAAATTCTTTTTAACACATATTGCATCCTTATACTTAGAAAAGGTTTGGATTTAAATTTTAGAAACCATAGATACTTGGTTTGGCATGTTGGCCGAATTTCCTAAATATTTTGAAATTGATTTCTAAATTATTTCTCATCTTCTAACTATATGTCAAACTTATTGTATTGTCTAAATTCATTTCACCATTGTTTTAGAAAATGGTTTTTGAAAACAACACATTCATTTTAGGCATGTTGGCCGAAAATACTAAGTCTTACCATTTGATTTCTAAATTCATTTTCTTTGATCTAATCAACTTGAAACCTTCTTAATTCTCCTAGGTTAATTAAATTACCTTTTAAGAAAATTAAGAGAACATTTTGGTTCTCCATTTGATTAGTGGCCGTGAGCCTCATGGAGTGTTCTTTGGAACACACATGCATTTCCTTGACATGTTATTCACATCCTATACATTATCATGCAATTCTATACTTTATCATGCAATTCTAACACATGCCATATTATCAAAGCTTGTAGACATGCAACTTAAAGCTTGTAGACATGCAAACTATTACAAACCACAAATAGGAAAGCTACTAACAATTACACAACCACATCAAATAAGCTACTAACAAACACAAACATGAATCCTTATGGATTCTACAATCACAAAATCAAACTCCATCTTCTTACCACCACCCATAGGGTGATAAGATTTGTCTTCCTCTTACCTTAAATGAAGACAAATGGATTTCTTTCACTTCTCTCTAGGTCACGGTTTTCTCCTTCAAAATACCTAGCAAACTTAAACAAAAACTACAAGTTACTAACCATTAAAGAGAACCTAAACCATGGATAAATCATGGCTTAGAAATTTGAAAAAGAATTTAGAAAAGAAAAATAAGAGATTTCACCTCCTTGGTACAAACTTCAAAGTAGGTTTTCAAGCTTCAAATGCAAGAATTTGCAAGAACTCTCAACTAGAGATGTTCTTAGGATAGTGTTTAGGTTTAGAAAAGTTGGTTAGATAGAATTTTGGGTGGTTGGATGGTGGAGTATGAAGCTTGGCCGAATGGTGAAGAAAGAAAGCAACAATGGTGGCTAGGGTTTTGGATGAGAGAGAAGAGAGAATTTTGCATGAAAGAAAAGTGAAGAATGGTCTCCTAACCCTCACTTGGCCGTAGACTTCATGGCTTGCAAGGTGTCCATGGCTTGGCTTCATCCAAGCCTTAGAATGCATCAAGGGTTAAGATTAAAACTTGGTTAGCAAGCTTGTTTCCTATTGGTTGGTTCAAGCATAGTCACCATGCTTAGTCATTAAGCTTCATTAACTCTTAAGCCTAGTCATTAGCTAAGTCACCATGTTCTAGAGAGTTCCTTCACTAATGATGATTAATTAAGCTACTAAGTTAACTGTATTAGCTAAACGTGGATCCCGTAAAACATTTCCGGGTCCACTGTCACTAAGTTATACTGACTAATAAAATAATATTATAATAATATAAAATTATTTTATTTGTGATTAAATCCTAAAAATTAAAAGATTAATTTTAGGTTCATTCAAATTGGGTTTAGTAAGATCCCCCCTCTGAATAATTAAAAATAGATTTTACCGGTCCGAAAAATATTATTTTCCCGCCCGTAGCAAATCACACAAAAAGTCCATATAAAATCACAGACAGGTAATATTGGACACTAAATCAAGTAGAAAACAATTAAAAACAGCAAAAACAGTACAAACAGCACGTTCGGGACGTAACGGTCATTTTCCTATTTTTTCCCACAACGTAGCTAATCGTCCAAAACGTTCAAATAAAATTACAGACAGTATTAATTGTCTGTATATCATCCAGAAAAATTAAAACAGTAGCTCGGAAAAACTTTTATTTTACCGTCTCGAAACAAATTACGTAAAAAGACCAAATAAAATTTGAGCCTGTATAAACGTATTTGCATTTCATGCAGAAATCGAGAAACAGTAAAATAGGGACACAACGGTCATTCACACGAAAGCTTGAAAAACAGTAAACAGTACATTCGGAATATTTTTTAAAAATTGGGGTGTTACAGAAATGGGATAACATCACAATGAATTTTGTGATAGGCTTGCCTAAAACTCAGTTAGGATTTGATGCAATATGGGTTGCAGTGGATAGAATAACCAAGTCTGCCCATTTCATACCTATTAGAGCTAACTACTCCATGGATAGACTTGCCTTGTTATACCTTTAAGAGATAGTTAGGATGCATGGTGTACCCCTTAGTATAGTTTTTGATAAAGACTCTAGATTCACATCTAGATTTTAGGGAGCCTTGCAGAAAGCTTTTGGGACAAAGCATAGTTTGAGTATAACATATCATCCACAGACTGACGGTCAGTTGGAAATGACTATTCAAACCCTTGAGGATATGCTAAAAGCATGTGTGCTAGAGCAAAAAAGGAGTTGGGATAAATTCTTACCTTTAGTAGAGTTTGCCTACAACAAGAGTTATCATACTACCATATGTATGGCACCGTATAAAGCACTTTATGGTAGAAAGTGTAAGTCCTCTTTGTGTTAGTATGTGTAACACCCAATTCTAAATACTATAATATATTAGTATGTGTAACACCCTAATTTTAAATACTATAATATATTGTCAATATACTCAAGTAAATATAATTAAGCATGTCACTTATAAACTTAAACGTAAACACATCCTATATAATAACTAACAATGCATAAATATATAAAGCCTTTGACAAATAGTAAAGAGAACAAAATAATTTTTTCACAACTGGCAACTCACTACTTGCTACTAATTTACAACATATGCCAGATATGTACAAAAGAACTAAAGCAAGCCATGAGGGCGTAAGTACAAAACTAGTAAACTAATTACATTAGTGATACACACACACACACACACACACACACAACAACTATGCTAAGTCTCCAATGTCTTCTTTTGCACCTGCTTTGATCATTTATTGGATTTATCATGAAAATAAGAAATTAGGGTAAGAATTTGAAATTTTCAATAATAAGTTTATAAAGTATGACATCATAATAAATCTAACTACTATGGTTAAAAACAAGTTACATAAATAATAAAAGGAAAAGTGGTGTAATCCAAAATTTAATCTTTTCATTTATGAGGTAGACCGTTTATTTAATTATATAAATAAAAAATACCGATACCTGCATTGCGTAATATATTTCTTATTAAAACAATTAACCTATATACTCCCAAGAGTACTTTTACCTTGATTCCTTATACTTTCGTAGAGCAGTAGGGCAACTACCCGTTTATACTACCTTTTATTTCCTTTACATATCTAAATAATAGGGTAATGACCCATTAATAATACTTAACAAGCATAAGTAGGTTAATTCACTAATAGCTATAACTTCTTCCTTATTAGTATCTTATTGTAACACCCCGAAATTTGTTATTTCTCTGTAATGCCTGATTGTACTATTTTGTAGTTTCTGTGCACTGTTAAATTTATTTTGATTGTTCTGTGATTGTTTTTAAACTTTTTGTGTGTTTTACTCTGGGCCGGTAAAATAAAAATTATCGAGCCTGGAAAAATCTTTGATGATTTATTTGGGGCCGGTGGAGCTTACTAAACCCGAATCTGAGATACACGGTTCTCAATATTTTAATTTTTGGAATTTATCTGTCAAATAAAAATTTTTCGCATTTTATTATCCATTAGATAATACCTACTGACTTGTGAGCAGTAACTTCGGTCTATTGGGTAATAGTTTCTGTAACTTTTGCCCATTGAATAATAGTCTTTGGAAAAAGTCTTGGTGACTCATTTTGTGAACCTATTAGAAGGCTTGATGCTTAAGGTGAACTAATGGAAATTGGTCAATATTAATGACTTAAAAATTTAGTCATAAACCTAGAGTAACTAACTAGTTAACCTAAGCATAATTGGAATTCATTGAATAAAAACTTAGTTAGCTTTCTCCTTGAGCTCCACAGCCAAGGAGGGTTCTTGCACCTTCTAGAATTTGTGATTCATGTCATGACTCCTTAAGCACGAACCAATAGAAAACCAAGTGACCAAAGCATGACAAGCTTGTGACCAACACCATGTGCTTATTCACAAACCTGTTAGGTAAGTCTTTGACTCTCCATGTGATAGCACTCCACGGCTAAGAGCTTTAGTTTTAGGATATTTCACTTAAGCATATCACACTTTGTGACCAAAAAGCTTTTCTCTCCATTCTCTCTCTTCTAAACACAAAGAAAAACCTTACCTTCCTCCTTTATGAAGCTCTCGGCCACACAACCATAAAACACCATCCAAGCTTTCGTAATTCCATCTAACCTCATTTTCTTAACCTATTCACTATTCTAAGACCTTTTCATGTTGTGAACCTAGCCTAGTTCTTCCATTTACTACCTTGAATCCAAGTATCTTCAAGGTAAAGTTCTTGTTTCTTGATTCTAAATTTGATTTTTAAGTTTCTAGACCATGATTGATCCATGGTTTTCTTGTTTTGAAGCTTGATTTGTGACTTTATTATAGTTTAAGTTTTCTATGGTTTGGTTGTGGTGTTACACGAAATCACCAAGAAGGCATCAAGAGGAGTTATTGGCCTTCCTTGAGGTAAGAGGGAGATTAACCTCATCAACCATGTGTTGGTAGTGACGAAATGGATTGTTTGTGCTGAAAAATCCATAAGGATTTATTCACTTGATTGTTTAAGCCTTCATTATTTGTGATTGTTTGGATTTGTATGCTTTATTGCTTTGATGATAAGCATGAATATGTGTCTATAGAAGCATGATGATTGGTGTGTATGGTAGGATGTGATTCACATGAAAAGGAAGAGTATGAAGGTTCCAAAGAACCTAGAGGCTCACGGCCTCAACATCATTTTTGGAGCAAATCTTTCTAAATTATTTTACTAATCATGAAATTAAGTGATTTAGTAACAAGTAATTGGATTAGAGATTTTTTTTACAAAGAAATATAAATTAGAAAGTGAATAAATATTTTATAATGAAACATTAGGTGAATTTCGGCCAACAAGCCAAGTTTTATTAATCTAGGTCAAAAATAATTTCTTAAGAGTAGATTTAGGGGTTTAAGTAATCAGAATTTAAATTAGTGGATTTTAAGATATAAAAAGAAAAGAAACAAGTTTTTGGAATCAAATGGAAAAGAAATTCAGTTAGAAAGGGAAATATATTTATAACTTAAAGTTTACTGACGTATAGCTCACCCATTGGGTTTTGAGGCACATTAGTAAGCTTTGAGCTATGATATTGGATTAAATCAAAGAAATGTGAATTTTGTAAGAAGTAGTAGAAAATACTCTTTAAAAGAATATTAATGAGAAAATATTATAAGTAAGGCCATAATATATATATTATAAAGAAAGTTTCAAAATTTAATTTAGAAAGCTAAGAAATATTTTACGCGATTGAAAAAAAATAAGGATAAAATCTTACGCATTTCCAAAATAGTGATTTTCAACTTACGCGATTGAGAAAATAATTACAATCACCATGCGATTGAGAAAATGTTTAAAAATCTCTACGCAATTTAGAAAATGTTTGAAAATACTTATACGATTTGAAAATGTAAGAAAAATAGTACACGGTTGTGAAAACTCGGTAAAAGTACTATGCGATTGAAAATAACAACAAGTTGTTATCGGACCAAAGTTGTGGACCTGGTTGTGTTGGAAGTAGTACTGCCATGTGATGGCATGTTTTTATGAAAAATAGTGATAATGATATTTGTATGTGTAATCATAGATCATGCATTGAAAAGCATGTCAGCTTTTATTTGGTAAAGACGAGTTGCCTACAAGATGAATTATATCTTACTGCGGGTGCGATATGCGTAGTGTTGTTCACTGGTTGAACTTGGGAGGCATTGGTATGCGGAGGATTCCACATATGGCCAGTTGATAGCTCCTCTGGGCTGTGGTACTGGGTAACGATCAAGTGGGACCCTTGATGGGAACCCTATTTTGTCTTCTACTGTATCTATGTATTTAGAGTTCAATATGCCTATGATGGATTTGTGGGATGTTCCTCCTTATACCCCTAGGGAGAACTCCATGGTATCATCTACGTATATGCCTATTTCTAAGACTGCGCAGAACCCGAGGCCTCTATCTGTCATTTCTTTACTGCTATGCTGGTATTGATGTAGGGGATTTTACCTCTTCATATTGTGTTTGCTATATTGTATGTTCATATTAATTAAAGACGATGTAGAGAACGAGCCAGGATCGCCCAATTTTTGTTTGGGATAACTTATTTGTTTTCTATTATGGCTTCTGGTCGTGTGATTCTTGGGTATATGCTTGCACGTTTTCATGAGGGTACAACTGCTTGGGATATAGACTTCGAGAACGATCGAGTTGTTTATATAGGGGATGTGACCCTGACATTTAGTGGGACCCGTGATGGGAACCTTATTTTGTCTTCTACTGTATCTGTGCATTTAGAGTTCAATATGCCTATGATGGATTTGTGGGATGTTCCTCCTTACGCCCCTAGGGAGAACTCCATGGTATCATATCCGCGTACGCCTATTCCTAGGACTTCGCAGAACCCGGGGCCTCTATCTTCTAAGGAGACTGAGGAAGATCCTTCTGAGAGACTTTCTCCTTAGAAGTTCTGAGTTTGAGTAGTGTATGTTTTGGTATAACAGTTTGTATATATTTATCTTTTTGGAGGTACAATGTTATTTATGTAAATTATTTGTGAACAAGGTTTCATCTATATGTACATTATGGTGAGTATTATTCAGTTACATATTGTGTTTGTGGTTTTATTTATTTTAGTAATAAGTTTCTGTTATCAGCAAATGAAATTCTAAAATCAGTATTTTTACAATATTAATTCTTTTACAACTTGGGTAAGTTATATTAGTAGTAGTCTTAAATGTGATACCCTACGGTGGGTGTTATATTAGTTGGTATCAGAGCCCTGGTTAGAGTCTTTTGGGTTTGTGGTTATGTCTGTTTCTTGTGTTATGTGATTTTCTGTGTTTGGTTTCCGAAAGGATATATTTGACTCTTATTGTGTTTTGTTTGGTGGATTTTGAAGAAAGCCATGTCTCATGGTAGAGGTGCACGTCTAAACATAGGATGCGACAATGATGCGATGACTGCTGCTGCTGAAGTAGTGTAGCGAATGGCAAACATTATTATGCAACAAAATCAACGAGCTGCACAACAACAAGAGGCGACTGCTAATGCCCAGAATTTATCAAAATTTCACCGTAACAATCCTCCACAGTTCAGGGGCGAGTTTGATTCGGAGAAGGCAAGTTTGTGGATTCAAGAGTTGGAAAAGATATTTGAAGGAATGGGATGTGTTGACGACCGAAAGGTAACTTATGCTACCTGTAACGCCCCAATTTTTAGAAAATATTTTGAATGTGCTGTTTTCTGTTTTTCATGCTTTTGTGTGAATGACCGTTGTGTCCCTATTTTTCTGTTCTCGATTTCTGTATGAAAACAATTACGATAATACTGGCTCAAATTTTATTTGATCGTTTTACGTAATTTGCTTCGAGACGGTAAAATAAAAATTTTTCTCGAGCTATTGTTTTAATTTTTCTGAAAGATATACACTATATAATACTTTGCTGATATTTTATTTGAACGTTTTGGACGATTACCTACGTGTGTGGGAAAAAATGGGAAAATGACCGTTACGTCCCGAACGCATCGTTTTTATTGTTTTTACTATTTTTAATTGTTTTCTTCTTGATTTAATGTCCGATAATATGTCATGTCTGTGATTTTATATGGACTTTTTGTGTGATTTGCTCGAGGCAGAAAATAATATTTTTCCGGGCCGGGAAATCTTATTTTATTATTTAGAATTGGGGGATCTTACTTAACCCGATTCTGAATGAGACTAAAAATAATCTTTTAATTTTTAGGATTTAACTGTCAAATAAAATAATTTTATATTATTATAATATTATTTTATTAGTCAGTATAATTTAGTGACAGTAGACCCGGAAATATTTTGCAGGACCCACAATTAGCAGAACGGTTAGATCGGTAGTTTAGTTAATCACCGTTAGCAGTAGAACTTTCCAGAACAGGCTGACTCAGCTAGCTGACTCAGCAGAAAATTAAATGCACTGGGTGATTAGGCTTGTGAGTCACCAAGAGCCAACCAATAGGAATCAAGCTTGTTCACCAAGGCTTGATCTTGACCATTGATTCATCTAATGGCTTGGATGAAGCCAAGCAAGGTGCCCACCTTGCACCCCACTTGATGGCTACGGCCAAGAGGTCTTGGATGACCAAAATCACACTTCATGTTCATCACTTTTCTCTCTTCTCTCTCATCAAAACCCTAGCCACCATTCTTGTTCATTTTCTTCACCATTTTCGGCCAAGACACTATCTACACCATCCAACCATCCAAAAATTTTTCTAACCAAGTTTTCCTAACCTAAACACTATTCTAAGAACCTTTCTAGTTGGGAGTTTCTTCAAAATCTTCCATTTAGGGCTTGGAAATCAACCTTGAAAGTTTTACCTAGAAGGTGAAATTTCATGCTTTTCTTTTCTCTCTTCTTTTTCAAAGTTCTAAGCCATGATTTCTCCATGGTTTAGCTTCTTTTTCATGGTTAGTAACATGTAGATTTTGTTTGAGATTTCTAGGTATTTTTGGTGGTGAAAACCGTGACCTAGGAGGTGTGAAAACAAGCCATTTGTCTTCATTTAAGGTAAGAGGAAGACAATTCTTATCATCTCTTGATGGTGGTAAGAAGATGGAGCCATTTGTGATGTTTGTAGAATCCATAAGGATTCGGTGATACCACTTGGTAACAAGCTTGTTACCCAAGTGGCTTCAGTACTCAAGAGGGGGGGTGAATTGAGTAATTAAGGATTTTTCGCAAAAGCCTTAAACAAATAAATTATACTGAATTTAATTATTAAAAGTCGTGAATGAGATGAAGATAAGAAGAGCAATTAATAATTAAATTGCAAGAATAAATAAAGTGCATAAAGATAAAAGATTAAGGGTAGAAAAACAGGCACGATATTTATCCTGGTTCGACCACCAACCACTTGTGGCCTACGTCCAGTCCCCGAAACACAGTTCGAGATTTTTCACTATTCAATACAAGCTTAACAACAGGTGCTTGCAACCTTTACACAATAGAGCACTTTTCACACACACAGGGAAACTCTACCCTTGTGCTAAAGCCTCACACTGCGAGGATACCTCACCACTTACACAAACTTTAGAGGGATACCTCACCCCTTTGAAGGATACCTCACCTTCTTTACAACAAGGGATACCTCACCCTTTTACCGAGGGATACCTCACCCTCACAATACAAGATATCGTAGAAATAGATGAAGAAGAGAAACTCTCACTCGAGCAAATATTACAACTTGAAGCACTATGGAGCTCTCTAAGGATATCTCAAGATTTTGGCGAAAAGAGCACGAAAAATAAGAGAAAATAGTGAATCACGTTTTTGACACAAGCAAAAATAATTCAAGTGGTTGGGCAACCTTTAGAAGAGACCCAAGGTCTCTATTTATAGAGCATTTGAGAAAAAGAGCCGTTTAAACAATTAATATCCATTTAAATTTGAATTATAGCCGTTTCTTTCTATTTCGAAATCTGTGGTATTCGAATACCATCGGGAGGTATTCGAATACCGTATTCGAATACCATCGAGGTATTCGAATACCTCGATTAAAAAGCCTTGTAAAAACGTGATACTAGGATGTTATTCGAATACCTTTAAATGGTATTCGAATACCTCTGATTGAAAAAGGCTTTTAACACTTTTAAATGCTTTCAAAACCATGATTTGGATTTGTGATATTTAATTTAAAACAATTTTGAAAATATTTCTTTGTGTCCAAAATCAATGAGATATCCAATGAGTCTCCTTACAAAGACCTTAAGTCCTAAAGCTAATCTTGAAAACCTTGGACTTGATCTTCTCATCATCTTAATGTTTGTTATCATCAAAATCATTGTCCATGTCACTAGCCAATTACATTCTCCCCTTTTTGATGATGACAAACTAACATTTGAGAAAAGCATTAGTTCATATAAATTGAAATTCACAAAGTTAGTTTAGAGATACTTACTCCCCTCTTTTTCATAAGAGGTGATTTATATCGAGAGATGTGCACAAGCAGCCCCCCTTACTTTTGGAATCCAATTTCTATTTTTGTTTTGACTTTTTTTTTGACTTTTCTCAAACAAAGACATTTAAACTTGTTCTCCCCCTTTTGTACATTTGATACCATTCTCCCCCTTTTGTCATGATCAAAAAGATGGGGCAAGTATTTTTCTCTCCCATTTTATCATATTAAACAATATATGCATGTCCTCAAGTTGAATGAATTTTGTCCATTTAAATTTATGCTTGAGGTAGTGTCCTACAACAAAATTCAGAGTGCTTTCATTGGTATCCATTAATGTTGGATCCATAGGGGTTAGTCAAACTCATAAGCCAATAAGCATTTAAAACAATGAGGCAAAAGCAGCAAATGATTCTCAAGGGCAAAAATATATTTATCGATTAATTTGGCCAAGAAATCACTTGTTTGATATCATTTGTTATCATTTGTTATTACTTGTTATTATGTTCATACCACTTTGATATCACTTGTTGTCAAAATGTAAAGCATTTACCACTTGTTTGATATCACTTGTCAAGATGTTCTAAGCATTTACCACTTGTTAACAAATTCTTATAAATCTGACATATGTCAATAAAAACATAGATATTAAATATTTCATATACCACTTATTGCACTTGTTCATATATCAAAACAATAGCCAATTACATTCGGTGGTCATGTGTTAATTATGTGGGTATTTGTTAATTTTTGTGTTTGTTAGTAGTTTATGTGGTAATTGTTAGTAGCTTTCTTGTTTGGTGATTGTAATAATTTTACATGTCTATTAGCTTTTGATTGCATGTCTATAAGCTTTAATTTAGGTTTAGGTGTTAGAAAATATATTGCATGTGTTAGAAAATACAATGCATGTGTTAGAATTGTATGATAGTATATAGGATGTGAATAACATGTTTAAATTTGCATGAGTGTTCCAAAGAGCACATCCAATAGCTCACGGCAATGACAAGTTTGGAGGACCAAAATGTTCTCTTGATTTTTCCTAAAGTGTAACTTAATTAACCTAGGAGAATCAAGAAAGTTTCAAATTGATTTGATCAAAGAAAATGCATTTAGAAATCGAATGGTAAAGACTTAGTATTTTGGGCCAACATGCCTAAAGGATTAATTTAACTCTTACTAACTATTTTCTAATATGATTTAATGAGCTTAGATAATATAATATATTTGATATGATTTAGAAGGTGAAAAACAATTTAGAAATCAAATGCAAAAGTTTTATGAAATTTGGCCAACATGCCAATATAGGGAATCATGATTTTTAAAACTTGATGCCAAACCTTTTTCAATCAAAAAGAGACAAGACAAGTTAAGAAGAAATTTTCTATAATAGTTTTTGAAGAAACAAATTGAGTAGAATTAAGCTTAAAGGATTAAAACTAATAATTTTATCATTAGGAAGGAAATACAGTAATGTTGAGAAGTTTTCTAACATATAGCTCACTTTAGGTTTTGAAGCATGTTAGAGATTTCAAAAAGAATTAAATGATATGGTTAAAAAATTTAGGTAAATGGAAATTTTATGGATAATTTAGGAAACCATTATTATGATATTCTAAACAAAATACTGTCAACTTTTAGTAAAAATGAACCAATAAGATAGCAAAAATATCCAAAAGACAGTATGCGGTATAAAAAATTATTCTACGTAGTTTAAATGTACTAAGTAATATTTCTGTCTGTTTAAACAGTAAATTTTAAAGGCATTCGAATAAGAAAATGATTTGAAAATCCTACGCGATTGAGAAAACGTATTAAAAATGCTACGCGATTTTAAAAATAGAAAAATATCTTTACCCGATTTTTAAACGTTTGTAAAAACGACAGAATTATGAAAACGCGATAAAATTTCTACGCGATAGACCGTTACTATATTTATTTTATGTTGTCGGGAAAATGTGAACCCGTACAGATTATTTTTGAGGATCTTTCGCTGTCGGGAAAATGTGAACCCGTACAGGCTTTTGAAAATTTATCTGCTTGTCGGGAAAATGTGAACCCGTCTGATGTGTTTTGGAGAATTTATTTGCTTTGTCGGGAAAATGTGAACCCGTCTGTGCTTTCTATCTATGTGTGCCAAGTTTTTGGTGGATTGGTTGACGAGACGAATCACATCGTGTTGTCGATGAGATAAACGTAGTGTGGTTCATTGTTCTAATGAACTTGGAGACTTTAGTGTACGGGATCCCACATGTGGACGGTTGGTAGCTCAGGTGGGCCGTGGTAAAAACCGATAGCACTCTATGGTACTCGACATACACTATATTTAATCGAGATTTGTGAAATCTAGTAGTACATTTGCCTGTAGTGCCACAACGTGAGACCGTGAACTACACCACGCCCGGATGATGGATTCTGTGTCGTGGGGCTATAGACGCAACGTGTGACAACAGCAATAGTTGGTGGGGCAGCCGTGGTACTAATAGATTTTACGAATCATTCCTCTCTCGATACTTGTGTTTTCTTTAGCTCCATGGAGTAGGGTTTTGTTATATTATTTGTTTATCTCTATGTCTATTTATTTTCATCTTATCTATTTATTGTTTATCTCGTATTTTATTTGTTTATTTTATCCGGTTACTACTTCTATATTTGGTTATTTTTATTATATTTTATCTGTTTATTTTTATCTTTCTTATTTTATCTGTGATGTTTTATCTGTGGTGTGATATATTGTTATGATATCTAAATTTTACTTCAATCTGTTATTATAATTGTTAAAGCTTTTCGTATTGCATAAATTGTATATATGTTGATTTTCGTCTTCTTATTGGCCATGTTGTGATGATTTTATGTTGTCTTACCTCTTTGTTATATGTATTTTCTGTTTATTTATTTTACGCGGTAAAGACTTTGAGGAAGAGGATCAGCCCCTTGAGATCTTGTACCCCGAGGAGGAGGAAGGTCAGCAAGCGGACGATCAGTTTGACGATCAAGAACCATCCGATCATCCATATCCTCTGGATTGATTGTGAGGATGGCGGCGCTAAGATTTTTGGGGTTCGTAGAGCTAGTATTTCATGGAGGTGCTCTGACTTGGCATCTACGAGGCGATCGTGATTCTGTGACATATGCAGGACGGGTGACCGTGATTCTACGTCAGCGATTTGATGAAGAGCCCGTTATGACTACGACGTTATTTCTGCACTTAGAGTTACCCTTATCCATTAGGCGTTATTGGGGTGCTGAAAACCCTGAGCCTAGTGAGATAAGCATCGTATCGACTACGCGATCCCGTTATCGCCGTGTGTCGAGACATCCGGGATATCTATCTCCTGATGATCATTTTCATGCTGAGAGTGATCCATCTGAGGATTAGATAACCATGATGTTTTTTTTGGGCGTCGTCATGTCTGTATATATTAACTCTTTTATTGCTTTCCTTCTTGTTTTTGTTTAAATATTTGTAGTCCTTGTTGTAAATTATTTGTACAAATTTTATAACTTAATCATATGTATATTATCGGTAATGATGTTTTTTTTTTATTTCGTATTTTCCGCATTATCTATTTTATATCATATTTCTGTCTATCGTAAATTATTTTACAACCCGTAATAATATTTAACAAATGTTTCACAACTTGGGTAGATTTTATTTCTATTTCTTTTATTTTTTTTATGTGTGACATCCTCCAAAGGGGTGTTACATTAGTTGGTATCGAGCCCAAGTTAGAGTCTTTTGGGGTTGTGGTTGGGTCTGTTTTTGTTTGTCTTTGTGTGATTCTCTGTGATCTTTGTGATTTATATCCTTTCGGAAATATCTAGAAGGATGTACCTAACTTTGTTTTGTTATGTTTGAAGAAAGAAGATGGCTGGTAGAGGCAGAGGACGTGCTAACGTGAATCGTGTTGAGGACTCGATGTTGGTTGCTGCTGAGGCTATGCGGTAGATGGCTGAAGTGATTACTCAGCAAAATTTGAGAGCAGCTCAACAGCAAGATGCTACGGTTGATGCCCTAAATTTATCTGAATTTAGGCGCCATAATCCGCCACAGTTTAGAGGCGAGGTGGATCCAGAGAAAGCGAGTCAGTGGATGCAAGATTTAGAGAGAATATTTGAGGGGATGAGATGTACAGATGAAAAGAAAGTAACTTATGCTGTCTTTATGCTGAGAGGAGATGCAGAACATTGGTGGAGAGGAATCCGCCGAGTGTTGCAAGTGAAGGACTGAGATCACCTAGGAAGTGTTTTCTAATACTTTTCTCGGATAAGTATTTTCCGCAAGTGCTAGGCATGCCAAGGAGATGGAATTTCTTGGGTTGCGACAGGGAAATATGACAAGTGAATGAGTACGCCACAAAATTTGAAAATTTGTCTCAATTTTCAGATTATGCTCAAAATCGACAAGATGAGGTATGGAAATGTCGGAAGTTTGAGTCTGGATTGAGAGTAGAATTGAAGCGAGGAGTGATATCTCTGAGGATGAATCAATTTCATGCTTTGGTAGACGCATGTGCGCGACTTGAGGAGCTTGAACCGTCGCGAGATCAGAGGAATCGGAATTTTTGGGCCGACAAGATTTCAAAGAGGTGGAGGTAGCAATACAAATCGGTTTACGCATAAGCCGTATGCTAGACCACAAGGAAGTCGACTCGGCGACCGTCGGTTGGAGGGAGTGTACCTAGTGGTGGAGCAGACGAGAGAGTGGTGTTTACACCGACGTGTTTTAAGTGCGGCAAGAAGGGCCATCTATCTCCATTGTACAATCAAGGGAACTGTCTGTTTTAATTGTGGACAGCCTGGACATATGTCGAAGGATTGTACTCGACCAGAGAAGAAACCTGTTGTTTGTCATGTTAAAGCTAATCAGCAAAAATCTGGAAATACTCAACCGAGATCTGGAGGGAGAGTGTATACAATGATGGGATCTGAAGTTTCTCAATCTTATGACCTTATTCAAGGAGAAGGTGACATTGGAGGTAACCTTCTAACTGTATTGTATGACTCGGGTGCTACACACTCGTTTATTGCCTATGATTGTGTGGAAAGACTGAAGTTGCCTGTGTCTTCTCTGAATGTTAAGTTGAGTGTATCTACGCCAACTGCTAAACCTGTAGTTACTTCTAAGATCTGTTTGGATTGTCCTATTGTTGTGAAGGGCCGTTTGTTTATGGTCAATTTGATTTGTTTGCCTCTTATTGAGATAGATGTAATCTTAGGGATGGACTGGTTATGTTTTAACCATATCCTTATAGATTGTGCAAAGAAAACTATAGTTTTTCCTAAGGAAGAAGAGTCTGGATTCTTAACTGCTGTTAAGGTCAAGTCTTTGTTGAGAGATGGAGCGCAGGGATATCTGGTATTGTCTTCTCTAGAAGTTAAGACTGAGAAGGATGTGAATACTATTCCTATTGTCAACAATTTTCCAGATGTTTTTCCTGATAATGTACCTGGTTTACCGCCTGAGCGGGAGATCGAGTTCTCAATTGATTTAGTACCGGGAACAGGTCCTATCTCAATTGCACCGTATCGTATGTCGCCAGTAGAGTTGGGGGAGCTGAAAAAGCAATTGGTGGAACTGTTGGAAAAGGAATTTGTACGACCTAGCGTTTCCCCATGGGGTGCGCCAGTGCTTTTGGTCAAGAAGAAGGATGGAACTTCACGACTTTGTGTGGATTATCGGCAGTTGAACAAGGTGACTATCAAGAATAAATATCCGCTTCCAAGAATCGATGATTTGATGGATCAATTGAGAGGAGCTGTGATATTTTCCAAGATAGATCTGCGATCGGGTTATCACCAGATTCGTGTAAGAGGGGAAGATGTGCCGAAGACTGCTTTTCGAACTCGTTATGGACATTATGAGTATCAGGTAATGCCATTCGGGGTGACGAATGCTCCTGCCATATTTATGGATTATATGAACAGGATATTTCGTCCATATCTAGACAGATTTGTCGTTGTCTTTATCGATGACATTCTGATCTATTCTCGATCGAAGGAAGAGCATGCTGAACATCTGAATGTTGTTCTTCGATTTTGAGGAGAAGCAGTTGTATGCGAAATTGGCAAGTGTGAGTTCTGGTTGGAAGAAGTCCAATTTCTTGGTCACGTAATTTCTAAAGAAGGTATTGCGGTGGACCCATCGAAAGTAGAGACTGTTTTACAGTGGGAAAGACCTAAGACGGTAACGGAAGTTCGAAGTTTTGTTGGACTTGCTGGTTATTATCGGAGATTTATCGAAGGTTTTTCCAAGATTGCTGGACCACTTACACAACTGACGAGGAAAAGTCAAGCTTTTGAATGGACGGAAGAGCGTGAAGCTAGTTTTCAAGAGTTGAAGAAGAGGTTTACAACTGCACCGGTGTTGATCCTACCAGATTCGAAGAAATCTTTCGATATGTATTGTGACGCTTCTTATCAAGGACTAGGATGCGTGTTGATGCAAGACCGGAATGTGGTGGCATATGCTTCTCGACAATTGAAGGTTCATGAGAAGAATTATCCTACGCATGATTTGGAATTGGCTGCGGTGGTTTTTGCTTTGAAGATATGGAGACATTTTCTCTATGGAGCAACTTTCAATATCTTCAGTGATCACAAGAGTTTGAAGTACTTGTACGACCAGAAGGAGCTGAATATGAGGCAGCGAAGATGGTTAGAATTTCTGAACGATTATGATTTTCAACTTTTGTACCATCCTGGTAAGGCGAATGTCGTAGCCGATGCCTTGAGTAGAAAGATTATCAGTGTTTCTGCGCTGATGATCAAAGAAAAGGAGCTCATTGAACAATTTAGAGATGAGTGGTCATTTGTTGAGTTGAAACCGGAAAAGATTTGTATGAATATGGTTACTATCTCAAGCGAGCTGATGGAAGACATAAGGGAAAAGCAAAATGCCGATAAATTTTTACAAGGAATAAGGGAGCAAATGAAGCAAGACGAGGCAGTAGAGTTCAAAGAAGGAACTGATGGAATTTTGAGGTTTCGGGGTAGAATCTGTATTCCTCGTGACCGAGAACTGAGGCAATATATTGTGGAACATGCCCATACTAGTCTATTAAGTATGCATCCAGGCATATCAAAGATGTACCAAGACTTGAAGAAGTTATTCTGGTGGCATGGAATGAAGGGTGATGTAGTTGGATGCGTGTCAACTTGCCTAGTTTGTCAAAAATCGAAAGTTGAACACCAAAGACTAGCTGGGATGTTACAACCATTATCAATTCCAGAATGGAAATGGGACAACATTTCTATGGATTTCGTTACTGGTTTGCCAAAGACAAGGAAAGGTCATGATTCAATATGGGTTATAGTCGATAGACTTACGAAATCGGCTCATTTCTTACCAATCAATATTAAATATTCATTGGAAAGATTAACCCAGTTGTACATCAACGAGATTGTCAGATTACATGGAGTGCCTACATGTATAGTTTCTGACAGAGATCCGAGGTTTACGTCAAGATTTTGGCGAAGTCTGCAAGAAGCTATGGGAACCAAGTTACGATTAAGTTCAGCATATCATCCGCGTGACGGATGGTCGACAGAGAGAACTATACAATCTTTGGAGGATTTATTGCGTGCTTGTGTTTTGGAACAAATGAGGAAGTTGGGATGAATTTTTATCTTTGATAGAATTCACCTACAACAATAGCTTTCATGCAAGCATCGGAATGGCACCTTATGAGGCATTGTATGGAAGACGATGTCGAACGCCGCTATGTTGGTATCAAGATGGGGAGAGTATGACTGTTGGACCGGAACTTGTACAACAGACTACGGATAAAGTCAAGATGATATAAGAGAAGATGAAGACGGCGCAAAGCAGACAAAAGAGTTATGCGGACAAACGAAGACGATCTCTTGAGTTTAAGGAGGGTGAGCATGTGTTTTTGAGAGTTACTCCTACGACTGGTGTCGGAAGAGTGATTAAGTCTAAGAAGCTTACTCCTAAATTCATTGGACCATATCAGATTATCCGACGTATAGGTCCTGTAGCATATCAGATTGCTTTGCCGCCTTTTCTATCCAATTTGCATGACGTGTTTCATGTGTCTCGCATTACGGAAGTATATACCAGATCCGACACATGTTATACAACCAGATGACATGCAGTTAAAGGAAAATCTGACTTACGAAACTTTACCTGTCAGGATTGGGGACAGAAAGGTAAAGCAGCTTCGAGGAAAGATGATTGAGTTAGTGAAAGTCATATGGAATGATGTGACGGGTGAGGCTACCTGGGAGTGGAAGATAAAATGAAGGATCAAGTATCCTCATTTGTTTGGATGAACGACGAATTTCGAGGACGAAATTTTTATTTGTTGGGGAGAGTTGTAACGCCCCAATTTTTAGAAAATATTCGAATGTCTTTGTTTTTTTTTTTTCATGCTTTTGTGTGAATGACCGCCGTGTCCCTATTTTTCTCGTTTCTCGATTTACGTATGAAAACAATTACGATAATCTTGGCTCAAATTTTATTTGATCGTTTTACGTAATTTGCTTTGAGACGGTAAAATAAAAATTTTTCTCGAAGCTTGTTTTAATTTTTCTCGAAAGATATACAACTATATAATACTTCTTTGGATATTTTATTTGAACGTTTTGGACGATTACCTACGTTGTGGGAAAAAATGGGAAAATGACCGTTACGTCCCAAACGTCTTGTTTTATTGTTTTTACTTGTTTTTAATTGTTTTCTTCTTGATTTAATGTCTAATAATACTATCTCGTGATTTTATATGGACTTTTTGTGTGATTTGCTCGAGGCAGAAAAATAATATTTTTCCTGGACCGGGAAATCTTATTTTATTATTTAGAATTGGGGGATCTTACTTAACCCGATTCTGAATGAGACAAAAATAATCTTTTAATTTTTAGATTTAATCACAAATAAAATAATTTTATATTATTATAATATTATTTTATTAGTCAAGATAATTTAGTGACAAGAGACCCTAAATATTTTGCGGGACCCACAATTAGCGTAACGGTTAGATCGGTAGTTTAGTTAATCACCGTTAGCAGTAGAACTTTCCAGAACAGGCTGACTCAGCTAGCTGACTCAGCAGAAAATTAAATGCACTGGGTGATTAGGCTTGTGAGTCACCAAGAGCCAACCAATAGGAATCAAGCTTGTTCACCAAGGCTTGATCTTGACCATTGATTCATCTAATGGCTTGGATGAAGCCAAGCAAGGTGCCCACCTTGCACCCCACTTGATGGCTACGGCCAAGAGGTCTTGGATGACCAAAATCACACTTCATCTTCATCACTTTTCTCTCTTCTCTCTCATCAAAACCCTAGCCACCATTCTTGTTCATTTTCTTCACCATTTTCGCCAAGACACTATCTACACCATCCAACCATCCAAAAATTTTTCTAACCAAGTTTTCCTAACCTAAACACTATTCTAAGAACCTTTCTAGTTGGGAGTTTCTTCAAAATCTTCCATTTAGGGCTTGGAAATCAACCTTGAAAGTTTTACCTAGAAGGTGAAATTTCATGCTTTTCTTTTCTCTCTTCTTTTTCAAAGTTCTAAGCCATGATTTCTCCATGGTTTAGCTTCTTTCATGGTTAGTAACATGTAGATTTTGTTTGAGATTTCTAGGTATTTTTGGTGGTGAAAACCGTGACCTAGGAGGTGTGAAAACAAGCCATTTGTCTTCATTTAAGGTAAGAGGAAGACAATTCTTATCATCTCTTGATGGTGGTAAGAAGATGGAGCCATTTGTGATGTTTGTAGAATCCATAAGGATTCGGTGGTCATGTGTTAATTATGTGGGTATTTGTTAATTTTTGTGTTTGTTAGTAGTTTATGTGGTAATTGTTAGTAGCTTTCTTGTTTGGTGATTGTAATAATTTTGCATGTCTATTAGCTTTTGATTGCATGTCTATAAGCTTTAATTTAGGTTTAGGTGTTAGAAAATATATTGCATGTGTTAGAAAATACAATGCATGTGTTAGAATTGTATGATAGTATATAGGATGTGAATAACATGTTTAAATTTGCATGAGTGTTCCAAAGAGCACATCCAATAGCTCACGACAATGACAAGTTTGGAGGACCAAAATGTTCTCTTGATTTTTCCTAAAGTGTAACTTAATTAACCTAGGAGAATCAAGAAAGTTTCAAATTGATTTGATCAAAGAAAATGCATTTAGAAATCGAATGGTAAAGACTTAGTATTTTGGGCCAACATGCCTAAAGGATTAATTTAACTCTTACTAACTATTTTCTAATATGATTTAATGAGCTTAGATAATATAATATATTTGATATGATTTAGAAGGTGAAAAACAATTTAGAAATCAAATGCAAAAGTTTTACAAAATTTGGCCAACATGCCAATATAGGTAATCATGATTTTTAAAACTTGATTCCAAACCTTTTTCAATCAAAAAGAGACAAGACAAGTTAAGAAGAAATTTTCTATAATAGTTTTTGAAGAAACAAATTGAGTAGAATTAAGCTTAAAGGATTAAAACTAATAATTTTATCATTAGGAAGGAAATACAGTAATGTTGAGAAGTTTTCTAACATATAGCTCACTTTAGGTTTTGAAGCATGTTAGAGATTTCAAAAAGAATTAAATGATATGGTTAAAAAATTTAGGTAAATGGAAATTTTAATGGATAATTTAGGAAACCATTATTATGATATTCTAAACAAAATATCACAATTTTTAGTAAAAATGAACCAATAAGATAGCAAAAATATCCAAAAGACAGTATGCGGTATGAAAAATTATTCTACGTAGTTTAAATGTACTAAGTAATATTTCTGTCTGTTTAAACAGTAAATTTTAAAGGCATTCGAATAAGAAAATGATTTGAAAATCCTACGCGATTGAGAAAACGTATTAAAAATGCTATGCGATTTTAAAAACAGAAAAATATCTTTACCCGATTTTTAAACGTTTGTAAAAATGACGGAATTATGAAAACGCAATAAAATTTCTACGCGATTGACCGTTACTATATTTATTTTATGCTGTCGGAAAAATGTGAACCCGTACAGATTATTTTTGAGGATCTTTCGCTGTCGGGAAATTGTGAACCCGTACAGGCTTTTGAAAATTTATCTCTTGTCGGAAAATGTTAACCCGTCATGTGTTTTTGAGAATTTATTTGCTGTCGGAAAAATGTGAACCCGTACAGGCTTCTATCTATGTGTGCCAAGTTTTTGGTGGATTGGTTGACGAGACGAATCACATCGTGTTGTCGATGAGATAAACGTAGTGTGGTTCATTGTTCTAATGAACTTGGAGACTTTAGTGTACGGGATCCCACATGTGGACAGCTTTGGTAGCTCCGTTGGGCCGTGGTAAACCGATAGCACTCTATGGTACTCGACATACACTATATTTAATCGAGATTTGTGAAATCTAGTAGTACATTTGCCTATAGTGCCACAACGTGAGACCGTGAACTACACCACGCTGGATGATGGATTCCTGTGTCGTGGGGCTATAGACGCAACGTGTGACAACGCAATAGTTGGTGGGGCAGCCGTGGTACTAATAGATTTTACGAATCATTCCTCTCTCGATACTTGTGTTTCTTTAGCTCCATGGAGTAGGGTTTTGTTATATTATTTGTTTATCTCTATGTCTATTTATTTTCATCTTATCTATTTATTGTTTATCGTATTTTATTTGTTTATTTTATCTGGTTACTACTCTATATTTGGTTATTTTTATTATATTTTATCTGTTTATTTTTATCTTTCTTATTTTATCTGTGATGTTTTATCTGTGGTGTGATATATTGTTATGATATCTAAATTTTACTTCAATCTGTTATTATAATTGTTAAAGCTTTTCGTATTGCATAAATTGTATATATGTTGATTTTCGTCTTCTTATTGGCCATGTTGTGATGATTTTATGTTGTCTTACCTCTTTGTTATATGTATTTTCTGTTTATTTATTTTACGCGGTAAAGACTTTGAGGAAGAGGATCAGCCCCTTGAGATCTTGTACCCGAGGAGGAAGAAGGTCGCAGAAGCGGACGATCGGTTGACGATCAAGAACCATCCGATCATCCATATCCTCCGGATTGATTGTGAGGGATGGCAGCGCTGTGAGATTTTTGGGGTTCGTAGAGCTAGTATTTCATGGAGGTGCTCTGGCTTGGCATCTACGAGGCGATCATGATTCTGTGACATATGCAGGACGGGTGACCGTGATTCTACGTCAGCGATTTGATGAAGAGCCCGTTATGACTACGACGTTATTTCTGCACTTAGAGTTACCCTTATCCATTAGGCGTTATTGGGGTGCTGAAAACCCTGAGCCTAGTGAGATAAGCATCGTATCGACTGCGCGATCCCGTTATCGTCGTGTGTCGAGACATCCGGGATATCTATCTCCTGATGATCATTTTCATGCTGAGAGTGATCCATCTGAGGATTAGATAACCATGATGTTTTTTTTGGGCGCGTCAGCGTATGTCTGTATATATTAACTCTTTTATTGCTTTCCTTACTGTTTTTGTTTAAATATTTGTAGTCCTTGTTGTAAATTATTTGTACAGCTTATAACTTAATCATATGTATATTATCAGTAATGATGTTTTTTTTTTATTTCGTATTTTCCGCATTATCTTTTTATATCATATTTCGTCATCAGGAATTATTTTACAACCCGTAATAATATTTAACAAATGTTTCACAACTTGGGTAGATTTTATTTCTATTTCTTTTATTTTCTTTTATGTGTGACATCCTCCAAAGGGGTGTTACACAACCTTTATGTTGATGGTAGATGGTGAAAACTAGTGGAAAGGAACTCGGAGATTGCTACAAGCTGAAGGAAGGGAAATTATGTGGGAGGTATTCTGTGATACATTTATGGAGAAATACTTTCCGACTAGTGCAAGACATGCTAAGGAGATGGAATTTCTTGGTCTACGACAAGGTGGAATGACGGTTAGTGAGTATACTGCAAAGTTTGAGAGCTTGTCAAAGATCTCACGATATTTTCAAATCTAGCCTGATGAGGAGTGGAAATGCCATAAATTTGAAGAAGATTTAAGAGTTGATTTAAAACGAGGGGTACTACCAATGAGGATGAATCAGTTCTAAGCTTTGATGGATATGTGTTGTAGGCTTGAAAAATTAGAACCATCCCGAGACACGAGGAATTGCAACTTTGGACCATCTAGGTTCCAAAGAGGGGAAAATAACAATAACAATCGGTTTTAGCGAAAATCATATTCGAGACAACCGGGGAACCAACCCCAGCAACAATCTTTTGGAGGAGGTTCTAGTGGCAACAGAGCTGGTCAAACCATGGCGTCTGCGCCAAGGTGTTTTAAATGTGAGAAAAGTGGTCACATAACGAAGGACTGCACAATCAAGGGAATTGTTTGCTTTAGATGTGGAAAGCCTGGCCATATTTCCAAGGACTCCAATCAACCTAAGATGGAGCTATCAGTGAGTAACGGTCATGCTGCCCAGCCACAAGTTGGAGGGCGAGTGTATACAATGAGTGCAGCAAAAACCTCCCAGTCTGAAGATCTTATCAAGGGAGAAGGTGTCGTAGCAGGTAATCTTTTAACTGTACTATATGATTCAAGTACAGCTCATCCATTTATTGCATATGATTGTGTGGATTGTTTGGGATTGCCTGTATCTTCTCTGAGTTTTCAATTGATTATTTCTACACCAACTGTCAAGCCTATTATTACTTCAAAAGTATGCCTAGATTGTCCTATTACCATAGATAATCGAGTCTTTTCTGTTGATTTAATTTGTTTTCCTCTCATTGAAATAGATATAATCTTAGGAATGGATTGGTTATCTTCTAACTATATCCCATTAGATTGTTCCAATAAGACCTTAGTATTTCCTGAGAATGAGATTTCTGAATTTTTGACTACCGCCCAAGTCGAATCTTTATTGAAGGATGGAGCCTAAGGATACATGCTGCTGTCTTCTTTAGAAGTCAAGAGCAAGAAGGACGTGAACGTTATTTCTGTTGTTAATGAGTTTCCCGAAGTTTTTCCTGATGATGTACCCGGATTACCATTGGAAAGGGAGATAGAGTTTTCTATCGATCTTATACCACAATTAGGTCCTATCTCGATAGCACCGTACTAGATGTCGTAGTCAGAATTAGCTGAGTTAAAGAAGCAATTGAAGGAACTATTGGAAAAATAGTTTGTGAGACCGAGTGTTTCACCGTGGGGAGCTCCAGTGTTACTAGTTAAGAAGAAAGATAGAACTTCTCATTTGTGTGTGGACTACTGCCAGTTGAACAAGGTCACTATCAAGAATAAGTATCCACTTCCGAGGATTGATGATTTAATGGACCAACTGAAAGGAGCAGTTGTTTTCTCCAAGATTGATCTGTAATCTGGTTATCATTAAATTCGTGTCAAGGTAGAGGATATACCTAAGACAGCTTTTCAAATGTGCTATGGGCATTATGAGTATCTTGTTATGCCGTTTGGAGTGACGAATGCTCCTGCGATAGTCATGGATTACATGACTAGGATCTTTCATCCATACCTAGACAGATTTGTTATTATTTTTATTAATGACATTCTGATCTATTCTCGAAGTCAGGAGGTGTATGCTGAATATCTCAGTATAGTTCTCCAGATTTTGAAGGAGAAGAAGTTGTATACAAAGCTGTCGAAGTGTGAATTCTGGTTGGAGGAAGTTCAGTTTTTGGGTCACGTGATTTCCAAGGAAAAAATTGCAATGGATCCAACGAAAGTGGAAATAGTTCTTTAGTGGGAAAGGCCAAAGACAGTGATTGAGATCCGAAGTTTTATTGGATTAGCTGGGTATTATCGAGAATTTATCGAAGGTTTTTCCAAGATAGCAGGACCTCTTACACAACTCAGGTGGATGAATCAAGCTTTTATCTGGACAAATGCATGCGAAGAGAGTTTTCAAGAGTTAAAAAGAAGATTGACTACCACACCAGTGTTGATTTTACCAAATCCAAACAAGTCTTTTGAGGTGTACTGTGATGCTTCCTATCAAGGATTAGGATGTGTGCTAATGCAGAATAGAAAAGTGGTAGCATATGCTTTGAGACAGTTGAAGGTACATGAAAAGAATTACCCAACTCATGACTTGGAATTAGCCACAGTTGTATTTGCGTTGAAGATTTGGAGGCATTTTCTGTATGGAGCTACATTCAACGTCTACAGTGATCACAAAAGTCTAAAGTACTTGTTCGATCAGAAGGAGTTGAACCTAAGGTAGAGGTGATGGTTTGAATTTTTGAAGGATTATGATTTTCAGCTTCAATACCATCCTGGAAAGGCGAATATTGTGGCAGATGCCTTAAGTTGGAAGATGCTTCGTGTCTCTGCTATGATGATAAAGGAAGAAGAGTTGATAGAGCAATTTAGAGATATGTGGTTGTCTGTAGAATTGGCACCAAGAAGAATTCGTCTAAATATGGTTACTGTTTTGAATGATTTGCTGGAAGAGATTCAAGAGAAGTAGGAAAGTGACCAATTTTTGCAAAAAGAGATAGAGCTACTGAAGCGAGGTCTTGTGTCAACAGTCGAGGAAGGACCTAACGGGGTCCTAAAGTTCATAGGATCTGCATACCCAATGATCCAGAGCTTAGGAAGTCAATTCTTGATGAAGCTTACACCAGCAGGTTGAGTGCATCTCGGAATGATCAAGATGTATCAAGATCTGAAGTAATTATTTTGGTGGCAATGGATGAAGAGAGATGTTGCTGAGTATGTGTCGCCTTGTCTTGTTTGTCAAAAGGCGAAAGTTGAACAACAAAGACTTGTCGGTATGCTACAACCCCTGACTATTCTAGAATGGAAATGAGATAGTATTGCAATAGATTTTGTCACAGGATTACCAAAGACTACGAAAGGTTATGATTCTATATGGATCATTGTTGATCGGCTTACGAAGTCTGGACACTTCTTGCCAATCAATATTAAGCATTCAATGGAACGGCTGACCAAGGTGTATATTGGTGAAATTGTTAGACTTCACGGTGTACCCTCTAGTATCATTTCCGATTGAGATCCAAGGTTAACATCGAGATTTTGGCACAGTTTACAAGAAGTAATGGGGACTAAACTTCGTTTGAGTTCTGCTTACCATCTGCAAACTAATGGTCAAACTGAAAGGACTATCCAATGATTGGAAGATCTGCTTAGGACTTGTGTGTTAGAATAAACAGGGAGTTGTGAAGAATTCTTGTCTCTGGTAGAATTCACCTACAACAACAATTTTCACTCAAGTATAGGGATGGCACCCTATGAAGCGTTGTATGGGCAACGATGCAGAACACCTTTATGTTGGTATCAAGATGGAGAAAGTATGACAATAGGACCTGAGCTTGTACAACAAGCAACGGAGAAGGTAAAGATGATTCAGGAGAAAATACAGATAACTTAGAGTCAGCAGAAAAGCTATGCGGATAAGAGGAGAAGACCTCTTGAGTTTGAGAAAGGTGAGCATATATTTTTATGAGTCACACCCACAACTGGTGTCGGAAGGGTTATTAAATCCAGAAAACTCAATCCTGAATTCATTGGACCATATCAAATTCTTCGTCGGATAGGTCCAGTAGCTTACCAAATAGCTTTACCACCCGTTCTCTCCAATCTTTATAATATTTTCCATATATCTCAATTGAAAAAGTATATTCCCGATCTAACTCATGTCATTCAACCCGATGAGGTGCAATTAAAAGAAAATTTGACTTATGAGACACTTCCTATTAAGATTGAGGACAAGAGAGTGAAACAACTTAAAGGGCAGGAGATTGTATTGGTAAAAGTGATTTGGAATGAAGTGACAGGAGATGCTACCTGGGAATTGGAAGATAAGATGAAGGAGCAATATCCACAGCTTTTTTAACATACAATAAATTTCGAGGATGAAATTTTTTTAGTGGGGGAGAGTTGTAACACCCCGAAATTTGTTATTCCTTTGTAATGCCTGATTGTACTATTTTGTGATTTTTGTGCACTGTTAAATTTATTTTGACTGTTCTATGATTGTTTTTGAACTTTTTGTGTGTTTTACTTTAGGCCGAAAAAATAAAAATTTTCGGGTCGGGAAAAATCTTTGACGATTTATTCGGGACCGGGGGAGCTCACTAAACCTGAATTCGGGAGACACAATTCTCAATCTTTTAATTTTTAGAATTTATCTGTCAAGTAATTTTTTTTCGCATTTTATTATTCTTTGGACAATACCTACTGACTTGTGAGCAGTAGCTTCTGTCCATTGGGTAATAATTTTCGTAACTTTTGTCCATTGAACAATAGTCTTTGGAAAAAGTCTTGGTGACTCATTTTGTGAACCAATTAGAAGGCTTGATGCTTAAGGTGAACTAATTGAAATTGGTCAATATTAATGGCTTGAAAATTTAGTCATAAACCTAGAGTAACTAACTAGTTAACCAAAGCATAATTGGAATAAATTGAATCAAAACTTAGTTAGCTTTATCCTTGAGCTCCACAGCCAAGGAGGGTTCTTGCACCTTCTAGAGTTTGTGATTCATGCCATGACTCATTAAGCATGAACCAATAGAAAACCAAGTGACCAAAGCATGACAAGCTTGTGACCAACACCATGTGCTCATTCACAAACTTGTTAGCTAAGTCTTTGACTCTCCATGTGATAGCACTCCATGGCTAGGAGCTTTAGTTTTAGGATATTTCACTTAAGCATATCACACTTTGTGACCAAAAAGCTTTTCTGTCCATTCTCTCTCTTCTAAACACAAAGAAAAACCTTACCTTCCTCCTTCATGAAGCTCTCGGCCACACCACCATAAAACACCATCCAAGCTTTCATAATTCCATCTAACCTCATTTTCTTAACCTATTCACTATTCTAAGACCTTTTCATGTTGTGAACCTAGCCTAGTTCTTCCATTTACTACCTTGAATCCAAGTTAGGGTTTTCTAATCTTCAAGGTAAAGTTCTTGTTTCTTGATTCTAAATTTGATTTTTAAGTTTCTAAACCATGATTGGTCCATGGTTTTCTTGTTTTGAAGCTTGATTTGTGACTTTATTATGGTTTAAGTTTTCTATGGTTTGGTTGTGGTGTTACACGAAATCACCAAGAAGGCATCAAGAGGAGTTATTGGCCTTCCTTGAGGTAAGAGGGAGATTAACCTCATCAACCATGTGTTGGTAGTGACGAAATGGATTGTTTGTGCTGAAAAATCCATAAGGATTTATTCACTTGATTGTTTAAGCCTTCATTATTTGTGATTGTTTGGATTTGTATGCTTTATTGCTTTGATGATAAGCATGAATATGTGTCTATAGAAGCATGATGATTGGTGTGTATGGTAGGATATGATTCACATGAAAAGGAAGAGTATGTAGGTTCCAAAGAACCTAGAGGCTCACGACCTTAACATCATTTTTGGAGCAAATCTTTCTAAATTATTTTACTAATCATGAAATTAAGTGATTTAGTAACAAAATAATTGGATTAGAGATTTTTTTTACAAAGAAATATAAATTAGAAAGTGAATAAATATTTTATAATTAAACATTAGGTGAATTTCGGCCAACATGCCAAGTTTTATTAATTTAGGTCAAAAATAATTTCATAAGAGTAGATTTAGGGGTTTAAGTAATCAGAATTTAAATTAGTGAATTTTAAGATATAAAAAGAAAAGAAACAAGTTTTTGGATCAAATGGAAAAGAAATTCAGTTATAAAGGGAAATAAATTTATAACTTAAAGTTTACTGACGTATAGCTCACCCATTGGGTTTTGAGGCGCATTAGTAAGCTTTGAGCTATGATATTGGATCAAATAAAAAAATGTGAATTTTGTGAGAAGTAGTAGAAAATACTCCTTAAAGGAATATTAATGAGAAAATATTATAAGTAAGGCCATCATATATATATTATAAAGAAAGTTTCAAATTTTAATTTAGAAAGTTAAGAAATATTTTATGCGATTGAAAAAAAAATAGGGATAAAATCTTACGCGTTTCTAAAATAGTGATTTTTAACTTACGCAATTGAGAAAATAATTTAAAATCGCTACGCGATTGAGAAATGTTTAAACTCCTCTACATAATTTAGAAAATGTTTGAAAATATTTCTGTGATTGTAAAAACATTAGAAAATACTTACACGATTTAAAAACGTAAGAAAAATGGTACGCGATTGTGAAAACGCGGTAAAAGTACTACACGATGGAAAATAACAGCAAATTGCTATCGGGCTGACTTTGTGGACCCGATTGTGTTGGAAAGTAGTATTGCCATGTGGTGACGTTTTTTTATGAAAAACAATGATAATGATATTTGTATGTGTATTTGAATCATATATCATGCATTGAAAAGTGTGTTAGCTTTTATTTGGTCAAGGCGAGTTGCCTAGGAGATGAATTACACCTTAGTGCGGGTGCGATATGCGTAGTGTTGTTCACTGGTTGAACTTGGAGTCGTTGGTGTCCGGAGCATTCCACATGTGGCCAGTTGGTAGCTCCTTTGGGCCATGGTACTGGGTAACACACTAACGATCTCGACAAAGCACTATTCTTAATCACAATTTGACGTAGACTGTCTTGTATAAGCCATGTTGCGTATGTTGAAATTCTATTTTAGAACTTTGTTTGGGGCTAACAAGATACAGACAGATCTTCTGGATCATTCTCTCCGAAATTGTGATTAGTTCCATGGAGTAGGAATTGGTCTGTGTACATATGCATAGTGGTCAACATATTGATTTGACAATTATATTTATCTTATATATTACCTGTGATGTGATAACATGGTTCGATGTGTTAATACTATATCTGTATATTTACTGTCATTTCTTTACTGCTATGCTGGTATTGATGTAGGGGATTTTACCTCTTCATATTGTGTTTGCTATATTGTATGTTCATATTAATTAAAGACGGTGTAGAGAACGAGCCAGGATCGCCCAATTTTTGTTTGGGATAACTTATTTGTTTTCTATTATGGCTTCTGGTCGTGTGATTCTTGGGTATATGCTTGCACGTTTTCATGAGGGTACAACTGCTTGGGATATAGACTTCGAGAACGATCGAGTTGTTTATATAAGGGATGTGACCCTGACATTTAGTGGGACCCGTGATGGGAACCTTATTTTGTCTTCTACTGTATCTGTGCATTTAGAGTTCAATATGCCTATGATGGATTTGTGGGATGTTCCTCCTTACGCCCCTAGGGAGAACTCCATGGTATCATATCCGCGTACGCCTATTCCTAGGACTTCGCAGAACCCGGGGCCTCTATCTTCTAAGGAGACTGAGGAAGATCCTTCTGAGAGACTTTCTCCTTAGAAGTTCTGAGTTTGAGTAGTTTATGTTTTGGTATAACAGTTTGTATATATTTATCTTTTTGGAGGTACAATGTTATTTATGTAAATTATTTGTGAACAAGGTTTCATCTATATGTACATTATGGTGAGTATTATTCAGTTACATATTGTGTTTGTGGTTTTATTTATTTTAGTAATAAGTTTCTGTTATCAGCAAATGAAATTTTAAAATCAGTATTTTTACAATATTAATTTTTTTACAACTTGGGTAAGTTATATTAGTATTAGTCTTAAATGTGATACCCTACGATGGGTATTATACTTATTAGTGGCCAAGTTCACTTTTAATTATCATAGTGATTGTTACCAATTTAATTACCCTAAGTGGTTACTACCACCTTAATTACCATAGTGGCTACTACCACTTTGATTACCTTAGTGGCTACTATCATTTTAATCACCTTAGTGGCTACTACCACCTTAATCACCTTAGTGACTACTATCGCTCATATCTCAATTTTCATACAAAGGCACATTAAAACATCCATTATTAATTCATTTATTCTATTCAATACACATTCATTAGTTACTTTACTAATAAAGTAACTAAATCAAATGATAATAATACATTATAATATTTAACACATTAAATATTCAAGAATACATCATCCCTTCAACAACAATTCGGCCAACATGACCAATTTAACTCATCAAATACCCTCCATTTCTTTAATCCACCTAATTGTCATATGAATATAAATTTATGAAGAATCACAAAATATAATAAAAACCCTCTACACTAAAGTTTTGCCATGACAACATAAATTAAAAAGAATATCTAGTTCATTCTATAACAACTCAAAATTTAATTATACATATAATTGTATGCATATCCAGCTCAACTAATACTTAAGATATTCAAGTACTTTAATGCCTTTACAATCATTACCAAGTATCATTAGTTATAGATTAAGTCATGGTCAAAGTTCCTCTTTAATGGCCACAAAGAAAAACTTATCAACTAAAATTAGCAACCAAGAGTATAATTTAACAAGAGACTCCTTCTCTTTTTCCTAAGGTATAACCATTACCTACATATGGCCTAAGACTAAGTATTTTCATTCAAAGTTTAGTATTAATACATGAGTTGAATATATAGGATTTTTGTTCTAAATAGGGCAACAACATACTTTAAAGTAGTCAACCATATTATAACCATGTTTCTTATTAAAAACAACATCTTAAACTCAACATAATAACTACTAGGAAAGGATGAGAAAATTAAGACAAAGAGACCTCCTCAAACACATGGTGCAGCCATGACTTGCATCAAGCAACCATCCAATGACAATTTATATTTCTCTTTATTTCCAATATCAATAAAAACAATAAATGAACAATTATAAAGACTTTAACACCATTATAAATTAGTCTAGCCATGAGATATACAATAAAATAACATTAATCATGACAGCACACTGCCTTTGTTTTGAGCTATCGTCCAATGCTCCATTTCAAGCTCAAAAGTCACTAAATACAACCATAATTAAAATAACATTCAGCCCTCATTTTACATTATAGTTTCAACCTTAATTTCCATCACAAAATCAAGTATAATATCATTACAATTTCTGCTTAAAATAGAACCAGTACAACCATGATGTTCAACTCCAATTGCCATCAATTTTAACTTCAAAACCATGTCTTAATCCAACACCGATATCAATAAAAACAATAGATGAACAATTATAAGGACATTAATGCCATTATAAATTATCTTAGCCATGAGATATACAACAAATAACATTAATCATCTTTTTTCTCATCACTTCCCATTACCTTACAGCTGGACAATACTAGAACTTGATTCTGGTCGCTGGACCATCTTGCAAAAACAGTAGCCGTGGGCTACTGCTCCTCTTCCTCTTCCAAACTATTTTATTTCCATTTAATCATGCTTTCCACCAATTTCCAGCACCTCAAACATTCTATAACATCAAGATACACTGTTAACTCATGAATCTCGGGTTAAAATTCAACCCATTCACCTATAGTAATCCATTTCGTTTCTCACAAAAAATGGTAGCATAAAGAAGAAAATAAAATAATAAGCTATGGAAACCATGGTAAATAACAACATCAATCTCATTCCCATACCTCACAACCAAGATCAATCAATTGTTAAACTTAAAGGAGTGAAAATTAGCATAAGTTTTAGTCAACATGGAAAATCTCGTCCCCTTTTTACAGCAAAACAGCAACCAAAAAAGGAGAGAATATAAGAGTAAAGTAAGAAAACATTTGCCCCTACCTCTAGCTTGAAGTTTTCTCTTGATTTCCTTTGATTTTTCCCTATTTTTCCCTCTTTGTTTCTGCTCCATTTCCTTCGTTTCCCATCTCCATTTCTGTTCTTGTTTCTCTAGGTCCAAATCGCTTAAGAGAGTAAGTCAAAATTAAAGAAACATAAAGGAAATAAGATGATCAGAACAAATCATGTATCGTGACAGTAAGAGCGAGGAACAACGAGAGAGAGAATGAGTAACAATAAACGAACGACGAGCGAGAAAGAGAACAACGACGGTGATAGTGAATGCACAGTGGATGAGCGAGCTTGGATGAGCAAATGGCAGAAGAGCGACGGATAAGCGAGCTCGAGAGAGAACAAACAGGTGAGAGGCCGAGAGTGAGAAATAGAGAGGAAAGGGGAAAGTGAGAAAGAAATTAGAAAACTAAAAGAGAGAGAGTTGGGAGAGATATGTTGATAAATAAATGATTAAAATATTCAAGTGTAAGCACTTTATCTTTTAAAGACATTTTAATCCTCCATACTCAATCTCCAAACTTCCTCTAGAATTATAAAAGATTTTGAGATTCCTTTTGATCCCAAATCTTATCCTTTGACACATAATTATAGGCACATTTATCAATTACCAAGTGTCACTATTCATCCCTAAAATAATTTAAACCTTAGGAGATTGAACTAGGAAACTCTCAAATTAATCTTCATCCTCTATTTTACATCTACTCATAACCTTATAATTTTAATCTCAAATATTTTTCATATTCAGTGTTACATTTTTATGCTCAATTTACTTCAACTGTAACACCCTAATCCTAAATACTGTAGTATATTGTTAATATACTTACGTAAATAGAATTAAAGGTATCACTTATAAAACTTAAAACATAAACTTTAAAACATACTCATAACTTGTTTAACAAATATAACACATACATATATAGAGCCTTGAGAAAGTAAGAAAGTAAGACATTTTACGCCTCTGACCACTTGCTCTTTTCCACGAAACTATCTAATATGTTTGAGATTACAACCTTTTACAAAATTGATTACAAATACTTAATTACCTAACCATTAATACAAATACAGAGCATAATACAAACTAAGAAAATATATATAGAATTATATAAATCTAAATTTTGCCTTTAGAGATTCCTTTGCTCCTATGGTGGTATAGCTTTGTATTTATCATGGAAACATAAATAGAACTAGGGTGAGCATTTTAAATTCTTAGTAGCAAGTTTATAAAACATAACATCATAATAAATCCACTTTCTATAGTTAAAACAAGTTACATAAATAATAAATAGAAAAGTGACGAATGCAAAAGGTAGAATTTTTATTTTCGAAGTAGACCATTCATTTAATTATATATATAAAATACCAATATTTACATTGTATAACACATCTCTTAGAAACAATTAATTTACATTCTCCTAGGAGTACTTTTACTTTTATTCCTTATACATCCAAGAAGCAGTAGGGCAACTACTTGTTAATACTATATCATCATAAAAATCCTTTCTTAAATGCATAATAAATATTTAGTCTCTTTTTACTCACCTTAATCACAAATCCTCCACTTTAATCACTTTAGTGGCTAATGCCAATTTAATCACCTTAGTGGATAATACCACTTTAATCATCTTAGTAGATAATACCATTTAATTCACCTTAGTGGCTAATACCACTTAATTCACCTTAGTGGCTAATACCACTTTTAATACCACAATGATCAATGATATAATCAATTTATATTCTATATCCTAAACAACAAGAAGTCACGGCCATAACATCTTCACATGGCCAATTTATAAATATTTCCATCAACTATAACAAGTCTCAAAACAATGTAATTTCAAGGTCAATGATGGTGGCAATAAGCCTTGGGCGTGGAGATCAAAACAAGGCACAAAGCAATCCTTTAGCTACGATCAAGGCTTCAACAAACTTGCTTAGTTACAGTCAAGACTTCGTCAAGTCACAAATCAACTTAGTTTATAGTGAACACAAGTAGCACAACAAACTTACTTAACTAAAGTCAAGACTTCATCAAATCACAATTTATGGTTTTGTCAATGGATATCTAAACTTAGAATCAATTAAACTCAAAGTTAACAAATGATACATAAAAGTCAAAGCAATGATCAAGACTTTATCAAAGCACACACACACACACACACACACACACGGTCGGATCATAAGAAAATACCCAACAGTAATAAGTGTAAATATAATTTAAAAATGTTTGAAATTCAATATCAAAGTGTAAGTTCATTCATGGTCTAACTCAACTACTCATTTCAATTCACAACATAAATTTAAGTAAAGATTCCTTTAAAGAAAAACAATAACAAAGCTTTTAAGCATAAAAGCTCCCATAATTAGTCTCGACCATCAATAGAACAACAACAACCAATTTGCTACCCAGGAACTCATTGTTATGATTTGAACTAGAAATCAATCTATTTTTAAAATTAATCAAGAATCATCATTAATCACAACCATTACATGATAACCAAGCATTCAAGTCCTTACTAAATCAGAGAATAAATTATGGGTTCCATACTTATATTTAAAGAGTAAAGTCCATCAATTTCTCATCATAATTAATGAAACCAATCTCAAGTCAAGAAACAATAAAAGAAAAAGAACAAATGATAAGCAAGGAATGTTCTCTAATCCATAGCTTTACCGTGTATATCAAGCCTCAAAATACATCATTTTTGTCAATTTTTTTTTATCTTAACCAACATTACAATCTCAAGTCAAGAACAAATAGAATTACAAGAGCAAACTTTGAACTAAGGCTCTCTTTAAAATTTTATATTCTAACAGTGGTTATTCAATTCATAACACAACCAAATTTCATTCAAATAACATCATAAATATTATCACAATTTCAACTTATAAACTAATAAAAATGGAAGCATAATTTAAACTAAGAATCAAACAAAGAAACCTTCTTTCTTACATAAAATAGTCATAGTCAACATCTATAGAAAATTAATTAGTAAAAATCTTATTTCCATATCATTATAAAGCTCATAATCTTCATTTCATCTTTATTTTATTTCAAATCCGAAAATCATCATATAACCAAGGAAACCAATTTCTCAAAATCACAATCAACACATAACCAACCTTTCCATTTCAAAATCTTTATCAACATTCAGATTTTCAGAATAAACCTAAAACGAAAATAACAAATGAAAACCCCCTACCTCATAGATTTCCTTTGTACCCTTTGATTCTTCAAGTTTTTCCCTCTCCATCTTTATCTTTTTCTTTCATTTTTCATGCCCTATGCCTCTATTTTTTTACAGCCCACAAAGACAGGAGAGGAAAAGTGTGAGTCAGAATCAAAGGACCAAAAGGGAAAGAAAAATGGTCATAACAAACCAGATCAGGCAAAGGGAGCAAACCAATGTGAAAATGAAGGAGTAGCTGGACGACGACAAGGATGAATGGCCGGCCGGATGGCCGAGCTTCAGCATGGATGAACAACAAGAGAGGAACGACGGTGTGAGTGGATGGCAAATGCGCAAGCTCAGAAGAAGGTGAGGCTAGCCTCATGGACGAGTGAGAGAGATCAATGAGTGAAGGAAAGCATGGAGAGTGTGAGAGCTAGAGGGAAACCGAGATGGTGAAAAATGAAGACGGAGAAAGCGGGTGAGCTAAAGAGAAATGGAAAGGAAAGTTAAAAAATAAGAGAGAAGGATTATGATGAATAGTAAATAGGATAAGAAATATGAGGCTCACAATGATGGAAACCAAATTTTTAAAAACAAATTCACCTGAAACTTTTATGTCTCATAGGAACACATTAATCTTTCAAAACCAAGTTTTTCCAACCTTCATGTGTTCCTAAAAATCACAAATCTTAACTAATTTTATATCCATAATTTGGTACATATTGCCATTTATCAAATAAACTGTACTAATTCTTTTAAATTATATCGAACCTATAAGGTAAGTAAATGTACCTACCTCAACTTACTTTTCACATCAAAATATTTTCCTTATTCCACTGATCATTTCCAAACAATTTCATAATTTTTTAAGCTACTTAGCTATTTTATTTAATTAATAAACACATTCTCAATGTTATTAAAAATATCAAACTAATTCATTTGATCTCTAAAAATTTAATATAGTTTATTCCAAGCATTCATGACTTAGAAATAATTTTTTATATTTATTTCTAAGTTCTTAGCTATTTAAACTAAATTTTTAGATTATTTGGAGCTATTGTTCACATTTAGTGTTATAGATCTAGGCTCAATTCAACCCAAACAGTTACCCAATTTATCAGGTAACTGATAACAAATTTATTGAGCTACTATAACACTAATTAGTATCATTAGGTTAAGCAGAGTGTTACAATTCTTCCCCCCTTTTATAAATTTTATCCTCAAAATTTGATTCATCTCATTCAAAATTTCTGAATAACTCTTTTAATTTCTAACTTCACGCTTCTATCTAAGGGTAAGATTGAGTATCACCATGAAATTAACTAGATCAAGAAGCTTATTAAAAAGCTTATTGAAAACATTTTCCTTAACCTTGTACTGGAACTCTTTCACTACCTCGGTCAATAACCCCATAACATAACTAACATAATCATGATTATCTTTTGAAACAAAGAAATAGTTACAGTCCTCATCTTTTGTAGGACAAAGGATTTATAAGAATAGCTTTTAAAACAAAACTCCATTTTTCACATTTGTCTCATATTTAATTATTTATAATCAAACAAGTGTTTCAAGCTTTTATGGTCTCTAAAGGTCTCAAATTTTAACTCCATATACTTAGAGTTTCTTAAATCTTCAAGACAAACATCATAGCTATCAGTTCTAGGCTACGGGTTGGATAATTGTCCTCATATAATCTTAATTACCTATAGGTTTAAGCAACTCTCCACCCATCTGACATCACAAATATCCTAATCCTACCTCTTTCTTTGAGGCACTAAATTTTTTCTAAAAGTTTCCTTTATCACAATCAAATCAAGTATCCACAATAGGTATACATAATATACATTATATGTATTCATATTTTGTAATCAAACATAAGTTAATCATCCACATGATTCATCATGCTTCACATAATCACCATGTTCATTCATTATTCCTCAATATAATATATTTCATTCTTTTGGAATACTTTCTCAAGTGAGGCATTGACTTTAATCCTCATTACTTTGATTCAAAAATCAAGACAATTGCTCATACAATTGTCATTTTATGCAATGCATTATGATGTATGATTATGCCAAATGAATGCCCTAATGTATGCTTATGCAATGTTATTAAAAGCATTTTATTTTTAAGAAAACTCATGATGCTTACATATTTCCATAACATTGGGAGCACCTTTGGCCTAAGCCAATACGTGAAAATAATAAGCCTCAAGTTTGGAAATTAAAACATGTAAAGTTACTTTTAAAACCTTTATATAGAAAACACATGTTACTTTCTCATTTCCAAGAATCCCTTTCTTCCAGGAAAATCTTTGTTCCAAGAAGTCCTTTTGATCCTTGTATATCCTTAAGTAGGAAGGGGTAGGAAAAACCTTTGTTCCTTATCCACCTTGCACTACATGGTATTATCCTTTTGAATACCATGGGTATTACCCCTCTAAGTAGTAGGGCACCAACCACTTAACACTACTTAGTATGAATGGGCTAATTTACCTCACATCCAATAATACCCAAACCCTGGGCACTAAGAGACCTTTGATCAAGTCGTAGGGTCATTCATACGAGGAAATAACAAGTAATAAGTTTGAAAACAAAATAGGCAATAGTATTTTAAAACCTTTCCTTCATTTACTTTTCACATATCCTTACTTTTCTTTGCATAATGAATAGGCATAACCTCAAGCATTAAGCTTTTCATCCATACATGACATTCCACATATGTAGAGAGGGAGTAACTCACTCAACCTCAATCTACCCTTATCCTTTCATTCATTTTTATACCTCTCAATACTATGCTTAGCAACTTTATTCATTAATCACATATTCTAGCTCAACCTTAAAAAATTAAGGGAGTAATGTAAATTCACGTTCCATACAAGCTTTCCAATTATCCATTATTAACAAAATTACCCATAATGGTCAATATTATATTCAACACATAACCATATAATTTAAATAAATCGAGTCACAACTATAGCTAACTTGTAAGACCAATTCCATAAATACATCAACCATCTTCCTCACTCCCTAACAATTAACATAAAAATATTCATAGTCGTGTACATCACGAAACTATTCATGTGTCAAAATAAAATTGAAGCTCCATAGCCCTGTATATCCTCACTCCATAGCCAATAAAAATGTCACAAATATTTCTTGGTCGTGAGTAACACACACACATATACACGGTTCCTCCATGTTCATACAATTCAATCTCAAAGTCAAATAAAGTGACACAACACAATGTTATGGAAATCAATGTATGAACACTTAGAAACAAAAGTCCACTTTATCCACTAAATTACACGGTCATCCCTTTAACAACCCAAATCACAGCACCTTCAATATTCATCTTTTCAAAACTATACAAGTTATAAGTGGCTCAAGCACAACAAAAGGATTATGAGTGAAATCAACTCCTATCTAACCTATCCAATTTTTAATGAAATTAACTCACTTATTTGAAGTTAAATAACTACAACATAATAGCAATATGGTAATAAATACATAATACAAAACTCCTCCCCATGAACCCTAGGTCATGTTTCAATCTTATATCACCAATTTCAACTCAATCTAGCATATAATTATAGAAACATACACAATGCAGCATTTCTTGCTGATGTACCGTGGACATATGGCCAATTCATTAATCAAGTAAATGCTCTTATAGTACATATATATAGAATTCAACATCTCATCATGACCATGTAGACCAATCATGGATCAAATTAAATATACTCATACTATGTATAATGCAGCATTTTGTTGATACTGAACTGTGAACTCACATGGACAAGTTATTGATCAAATTTAAATGGATATTTAAGGTGTGCAATATATGTTTTAGTATAGCAAACATGCAGTACTATCCTGCACTTGATTCAGCAAACAAGATTACATATTTTAAGGGTGCAAAACAACCAACTATTTTGCTGTAACATAACCAATAATGTGGACAGCAACCTTATTTTATATGCAAGACAACATTTACACTTGTTTTACATTGATGTTCCTTGATTAACATAAAACATCTTCTTTGTTTACTTTCAAACATTAACTAAGATAATTACCTCCTTTACTTCCCTTCAAATCGTGCACAATATATTCATCATACAAAGGATGAATAACCTCACTTAACAAGTAGTAACTGAGATCACTCTGCATAATTCATAATCAAATATACATTTAAAATATGTAGGGCAGCTACTTGTAGTGCTGTAATAAAGTCAACCATGCATGTATTCCATGCAAATACCTATCTTATATTTATATATAGTGCAACAAGTGTACTACTATACCATTAGATTGCATAAAAATTTTACTATTCTATTTCTTTATAATTTAGTCTATGTTGTACTATTACAACATAGCTAGCTTTTCATATATATTAAGTACATGTTGTAACACCCCAATTTTTAGAAAATGTACCGAATGTACTGTTTGCTGTTTTTCAAACTTTTGTGTGAATGATCGTTGTGTCCCTATTTTACTGTTTCTCGATTTCTGCATGAAATACAAATATGTTTATACAGGCTCAAATTTTATTTGGTCTTTTTACGTAATTTGTTTCGAGACGGTAAAATAAAAGTTTTTCCGAGCCATCGTTTTAATTTTTCTCGAAGATATACGTACAATTAATACTTGCCTGTAATATTATTTGAACTTTTTGGATGATTAGCTACGTTGTGGAAAAAAATGGGAAAATGACCATTACGTCCCGAACGTCTTTGTTTATCTTGCTTTTGCTTGTTTTTAATTGTTTTCTACTTGATTTAGTGTCCAATATTACTCGTCTGTGATTTTATATAGACTTTTTGTGTGATTTGCTACGGGCGGGAAAATAATATTTTTTCGACCGGTAAAATTTGTTTTTAATTATTCGAGGCGGGGATCTTACTAAACCCAATTACGAATGAGCCTAAAATTAATCTTTTAATTTTTAGGATTTAATCATAAATAAAATAATTTTGTATTATTATAATATTATTTTATTAGTCAAGATAACTTAGTGACAAAGTGGACCCTAAAATGTTTTGCGGGACCCACGTTTAGCTAATACGCTTAACTTAGTAGCTTAATTAATCATCATTAGTGAAGGAACTCTCTAGAACATGGTGACTAGCTTAGTGACTAGGTTAGTGTGATGATGAAGCTTAGTGACAAGGCTTAGTGACTAGGTTAGAAGGAACCAATGGGAGACAAGCTTGCTAACCAAGTTTTGATCTTGGCCTTTGATGCATTCTAAGGCTTGGATGAAGCCAAGCCATGGACACCTTGCATGGCATTGAAGTCTACGGCCAATGCATGTTGGAGGACCAAAAATCACTTTGTCTTCAAGCATTTTCTCTCTTCTCTCTCTTCCAAAAATCCTAAACACCATTGATGTTCTTTTGGAGCCAGTTTCGGCCAAACCTAGTTCTACACCATTCAACCACCTAAAATTTCTTCTAACCAAGTTTTCTAAACCTAAACACAATCCTAAGAACATCTCTAGTTGAGAGTTCTTGCAAATTCCTTCATTTGAAGCTTGAAAACCTACTTGGAAGATTTGACCAAGGAGGTGAAATCTCTTGTTTTTCTTTTCTAAATTCTTTTTCAAAGTTCTAAGCCATGATTTATCCATGGTTTAAGCTCTCTTTTAATGTTTAGTAATTTGTAGTTTTTGTTTAAGCTTGCTAGGTTTTTGGAGGAGGAAAATCGTGACCCTAGGAGGAGTGAAAGAATCCATTTGTCTTCAATTAAGGTAAAAGGAAGACAAATCTTATCACCTATGGATGGTGGTAAGAAGATGGAGTTGATTTTGTGATTGTAGAATCCATAAGGATTCATGTGTGTGCTTGTTAGTAGCTTATTTGATGTGGTTGTGTATTTGTTAGTAGCTTTCCTATTTGTTGTTTGTAATAAATTGCATGTCTATAAGCTTTAAGTTGCATGTCTATAAGCTTTGATAATATTGCATGTGTTAGAATTGCATGATAAAGTATAGAATGGCATGATAATGTATAGGATGTGAACAACATGTCAAGGAAATGCATGTGTGTTCCAAAGAACACCACACCAAGGCTCACGACCACTAACCAAATGGAGAACCAAAATGTTCTCTTAATTTTCTTAAAAGGTAATTTAATTAACCTAGGAGAATTAAGAAGGTTTCAAGTTGATTAGATCAAAGAAAATGAATTTAGAAATCAAATGGTAAGACTTAGTATTTTCGGCCAACATGCCTAAAATGAATGTGTTGATTTCAAAAACCATTTTCTAAAACAATGGTTAAATAAATTTAGACAATACAATAAGTTTGACATATATTTAGAAGATGAGAAATAATTTAGAAATCAATTTCAAAGGATTTAGGAAATTCGGCCAACATGCCAAACTAGATATTCTTGATTTCTAAAATCAATTCTAAACCATTTTCAAGTATAAAGAAGGCATTATATGTTAACAAGAATTTTTTTCTAAAAAGAGTTTTTGAAGAAATCAATTGATTAGAATTAAATTAAAGAACAAAAATCAATAATTTTATTGTTATAAAGAAAATACAGTAATCTTTAAGAATTTCTAACATATGGCTCATACTACATTTTGAAGCATGTTAGGAGTTTTTGAAAGATTAAATTATCTGGTTTATTTAAATAAACAGAGTTTTTACGAAAAAAATTAGGAAACCATTATTATTAATTTTCTAAACAAAATACTGTCAATTTTTAGTAAAAACGGTCAAATAAGATAGAAAAGATGTCTAAAAGACAGTATACGGTATGGAAAATATTACACGTAGTTTAAACGTACTAATTATTATTTCTGTTTATTTAAACAGTGGTTTTTAAGGGATTTGGACAAGAAAATGATTTAAAAATCCTACGCGATTGAGAAAACGTAGTAAAAATTCTACGCAATTTTAAAAACAGAAAAATATATTTACGCGATTTATAAACGTTTGTAAAAACGATGGAATTGTGAAAACGCGATAAAATTTCTACGCGATTGACCGTTGCTGTATTTATTTTGTGCTGTCGGGAAAATGTGAACCCGTACAGGCTTTTGAGGATTTTTCGCTGTCGGGAAAATGTGAACCCGTTCAGGCTTTCTATTTTTCTGCCATTGAGGGCATATTTTATCTTGAGGGCATTTTCATAATTTCATATTTTGGAATTATGTATTGAGTTTATGCCAAATTTTTGGTGGATTGGTTGACGAGACGAATCACATCGTGTTGTCGATGCGATAAACGTAGTGTGGTTCATTGTTCTAATGGACTTGGAGATGTTAGTGTACGGTATCCCATATGTGGACAGTTGGTAGCTCCGCTGGGCCGTGGTAAACCGATAGCACACTAATGGACTCGACACGCATTATATTTAATCGAGATTTGTAAAGTCTAGTAGTACATTTGCCTGTAGTGCCACAACGTGAGACCGTGAACTACACCACGCCCGGATGTTGGATTCCTGTGTGGTGGGGCTATAGACGCAACGTGTGACCGCGCAATAGTTGGTTGGGCAGCCGTGGTACTAATAGATTTTTGTGAGTCATTCTCTCTGATATCTTTGTGTGTTTTTTTAGCTCCATGGAGTAGGGTGTGTAACACCCTTTTGGAGGATGTCACACATAAAAGAAAATAAAAGAAAGAGAAATAAAATCTACCCAAGTTGTAAAACTTTTGCTACATACTATTACGGGTTGTAAAATAATTCCTGTCAAACAGAATATTCTTAAATAAAATATGCGGAAATAGCAAATAAATAAATAAAAAAACAAAACAGAACAACATTACTTATAATGTACATATATTCCAAGTTATAAGTTATACAAATAATTTACAACTACAATTACAAATATTTAAACAGAAACAGTAAATAAAAACAGTAAAGGAGTTAATATATACATCCATACGCAGACGCGCCCAAAAAAACATCAAGCATATTCACTCCTCTGAAGGATCACTCTCAACCTGAAAATGATCATCAGGGGACAAATATCCTGGATGCCTCGACTCTCGGCGGACATGAGACCGCGCAGTCGATACGATACTTATCTCACTAGGCTCCGTGGTCATACCACCAAAATGACGCCTAATGGATAAGGGTAACTCTAAATGTAGAAACACTGTCGTAGTCATGATCGGCTCTCCATCAAACCTATGACGTAAGGTCACAGTCATCCGTCCCGCGTGCGTCACCGAGTCTCTATCTCCTCTCATGTGCCACGATAGAGATCCACCGTGAAACTCCAGAGTCACGAATCCCAAAAATCCGGGCACCGCCATACCAAAACTAATCAATCCAATGGATATGGATGATCAGATGGTTCTTGATCGTAAAACTGGTCGTCGATTTGCTGATCTTCCTCCTCCTCGGGGTACAGGACCTCAAGAGGTTGTTCCTCTTCTTCTTCCTCAAACTCTTTATCGCATAAAATAAATATACAGGAAACACATACAATAAAGAGGTAAGACAATCTAAAATCACCATAAACATGGCCAATAAGAAGACGACAAATATCATATATACAGTTTATGCAAAACAAAAAGCTATAATAGTAATAATAATGGAATAGAGTAAAGCTTAGATATCATAACATTACATAACATCACAGATATAACACAGATAAAAAAAACACAGATAAAACAATATCACGATAAAATAAAATAAGAAATAGACAACCATCATAATAATTACCAGATAAAGATAAATAGAGAAAATAGAATAATATCCAAGATATAATCATATACACTAAGACACGATCTTACTCCATGGAGTTAAACACAAACAGATATCAGAGAGAATGACTTGCAAAATCTATTAGTACCACGGCTGCCCAACCAACTATCACGCTGTCACACGTTGCGTCAATAGCCTACGACACTAGGAATCCACCATCCAGGCGTAGTATAGTTCACGGTCTCCCGTTGTGGCACTATAGGCAATGTACTACTAGACTTTACAAACCTCGATTAAATATAGTGCGTGTCGAGTCCATTAGTGTGCTATCGGTTTACCACGGCCCAGCGGAGCTACCAACTGTCCACATATGGGATCCCGTACACTAACGTCTCCAAGTTCATTAGAACAATGAACCACACTACGTTTATCGCATCGACAACACGATGTGATTCGTCTCGTCAACCAAAACACCAAAAATTGGCATAAAGACAATACATAATTCCAAAAATATAAAATTACAAAAATGCCCTCAAGATAATAATATGCCCTCAATGGCAGAAAAATAGAAAGCTCAGACGGGTTCATATTTTCCCGACAAATAAAAAATCCTCAAAAGCTCAGACGGGTTCACATTTTCCCGACAGCAAAAAATAAATACAGTAACGGTCAATCGCATAGAAATTTTATCGCGTTTTCAAAATCTCGTCATTTTTATAATCGTTTTGAAATCGCGTAAATATATTTTTCTGTTTTCAAAATCGCGTAGGATTTTTAATACGTTTTCTCAATCGCGTAAGATTTTTAAATCATTTTCTTGACCGAATTCCTTAAAAATCACTGTTTAAATAAACAGAAATAATAAATAATACTTTTAAACTACGTATAATATTTTTCATACCGTATACTGTCTTTTGGACATCTTTTCTATCTTATTTGTCCGTTTTTACTAAAAATTGATAGTATTTTGTTTAGAAAATTATATTAATGGTTTCCTAATTTTACCATAAAAATTCTGTTTATTAAATTTTTAAACCATATAATTAATCCTTTTGAAAACTACTAACATGCTTCAAAATACAGCATGAGCTATATGTTAGAAATTTTCAAAAGTTACTGTATTTCTCCTTACAGTAAAAATCATTAGTATTAACCTCTTAAACTTAGTTCTACCCACTTTATTTCTTTAAAACTCATTGTAGAAAATTTACTTTAACTTGTATTGCTTCTTCTTGATTGAAAATAGCTTGGAATTAATTTTAGAAATCATGAATTGTCTAATTTGGCATGTTGGCCGAATTTGATAAAAACTTTGCATTTGATTTCCAAATTATTTTTCACCTTCTAAATGTATGTTAAATCTCTTGTATTGTCTACATTGATTAAATCCTTACCTTAGAAAATAATTTTAGAAATCAAAGTGTTGAAGTTAGACTTGTTGGCCGAAAATGTAAGGTTATGCCATTTGATTTCCAAATTCATTTTTCTTGATTTAAACAACTTGAAACCTTCTTAATTCTCCTAGGTTAATTAAATTACCTTTTAAGAAAATTAAGAGAACATTTTGGTTCTCCATTTTTGTTAGTGGCCGTGAGCCATCATGGAGTGTTCTTTGGAACACACATGCATTTCCTTGACATGTTATTCACATCCTATACATTATCATGCAATTCTATACTTTATCATGCAATTCTAACACATGCAATATTATCAAAGCTTGTAGACATGCAACTTAAAGCTTGTAGACATGCAAATTATTACAAACAACAAATAGGAAAGGTATTAACAAATACACAACCACATCAAATAAGCTACTAACAAGCACAAACATGAATCCTTATGGATTCTACAATCACAAAATCAAAACTCCATCTTCTTACCACCATCCATAGGTGATAAGATTTGTCTTCCTCTTACCTTAAATGAAGACAAATGGTTTTTCTTTCACTCCTCCTAGTATTCGGTTTCCTCCACCAAAGTACCTAGCAACTCAAACAAAATTCTACAAGTTACTAACCATGAAAAAGAACCTAAACCATGGATAGATCATGGCTTAGAACTTTGAAAAAGAAGAGAGAAAAGAAAAACATGATATTTCACCTTCTAGGTAAAATCTTCAAGATTGATTTCCAAGCTCCAAATGAAAGTTTTTGAAGAAACTTTCAACTAGAGATGTTCTTAGGTTTGTGTTTAGGTTTAGAAAAGTTGGCTTGATAGAATTTTGGGTGGTTGGATGATCAAGAAACAAGCTTGGCCGAAAATGGTGAAGAAAAGAAATAAGAATGGTGGCTAGGGTTTTTGGATGAGAGAGAAGAGAGAAAAGCAAGGAAGATGAAGTGATATTTTTGGTCTTTCACCCTCCCTTGGCCGTAGCCTTCATGCATGCAAGGTGGCCAAATGGTTGGCTTCATCCAAGCCATGGATTGCATCAAAGGCTAGGATTAAATCTTGCTTAACAAGCTTGTCTCCTATTGGTTGATTATGGATGACTCACAAGCCTAGTCACACTATCCATTAATTACCAGCTTAGTCAGCTAGCTGAGTCAGCTTGTTCTGGAAAGTTCTACTGCTAATGATGATTAATTAAGCTACCGATCTAACCATTCTGCTAATTGTGGGTCCCGCAAAACATTTCCGGGTCCACTGTCATTTTATTATACTGACTAATAAAATAATATTATAATATTATAAAATTATTTTATTTGACAGTCAAATCCTAAAAATTAAAAGATTATTTACTGTCTCATTTAGAATCGGGTTTAGTAAGATCCCCCAATTCTAAATAATAAGATAAGATTTCCCCGGCTCGGAAAAATATTATTTTCCTGCCTCGGAGCAAATCGCACAAAAAGTCCATATAAAATCACGACGATAATATTGGACATTAAATCAAGTAGAAAATAATTAAAAACAAAGAAAAACAAAGAAAAACGACGTTCGGGACGTAATGGTCATTCTCCCATTTTTTCCCACAACGTAGCTAATCATCCAAAAAGTTCAAATAAAATTACGAGACGGTATTAATTGTCTAGTATATCTTCCAGAAAAAATTAAAACAGTAGCTCGAAAAAAACTTTTATTTTACCGTCTCGGAACAAATTACGTAAAAAGACCAAATAAAATTTGAGCCTGTATAAACGTATTTGTATTTCATATAGAAATCGAGAAACAGTAAAATAGGGACACAACAGTCTTTCACACAAAAACTTGAAAACAACAAACAGTACATTCGGAATATTTTCTAAAAATTGGGGTGTTACAGGGTGTGTCTTATATTTATTTATTGGGATCTATTTATTTATTTTGTCTTATCTATTTATTTTTGTCTTATCTGTTTATTATATTGATATTGATTTATTTGTTTACTGTATTTGTTTTATCTATTGTTGTATTGTATCATTTGTTTCTTGTTTTATTTTATCTGTGATGGTATATTGTTGGGATATTTAAATCTTTTTGAATCTTTACACTACTCTGTTACTTATTAATGTTATAGCTTTTCATATTGCATGAATTGTATATCTGTTGTTTGTCGTCTTCTTATTAGCCATGTTTGTGGTGATTTTAGATTGTCTTACCTCTTTATTGTATGTGTTTTCTGTATATACCGTTTATATGATAAAGAGTTTGAGGAAGAGGAACAGCCTCTAGAGATTCTGTACACCGAGGAAGAAGAGGAACAACAAGAGGAAGATCAGTTCGACGACCAAGAACCATCCGATCATCCATATCCTTTGGATTGATTGTGGGAGATGGCAGTGCCAGGATTTTTGGGGTTTGTATAGCTAGAGTTTCATGGAGGTTCATTGGCTTGGCATCTGCGAGGACACCGAGACTCTGTGACGTATGTAGGACGGCTGACTGTGACTCTACGTCATAGGTTTGATGGAGAGCCGATCATGACTACGACAGTATTTCTACACTTAGAGTTACCCTTATCCATTAGGCGTCATTGGGGTGAGATATCCACTGAGCCTAGTGAGATGACACTCGTATCGACTGCGCGGTCTCATGTCCGCCGAGAGTCGAGACATCCGGGATATTTGTCTCCTGATGATCATTTTCATGTTGAGAGTGATCCTTCGGAGGATTAAATATGCATGATGTTTTTTTTGGGCGCGTCTGCGTATGTCTGTATATATTGACTCTTTTATTGCTTTATTTACTGTTTTTGTTTAAATATTGATAGTTTTAGGTGTAAATTATTTATATCACTTATAATGTAAATCATATGTAAATTATGTGTGATGTTGTGATGTTTATTTTATTTTTTCGCATTATTTTATTTAACAATATTCTGTTTATCAGGAATTATCTTACAATATGCAATATTATTTAACAAATATTTTACAACTTGGGTAGATTTTATTTATTTATTTTATTTTTCTTTATATGTGTGGCATCCCCAAAGGGGTGTTACACATGTGGTTGTTTCACAAAGATAAGGAGTATTTGATATAAATAAAGAGTTACATTTGCAGATAAGAAAACCCTTTTGTGTAAAAAGTATCATACATCCAAATTGTTTCTCAGTAAAAGTTCCACAACATCTCTTATATATATAAAAAAATTCTACAAAAGTAATTGTGGCCATCTTTATCTAATTTTTAACTTTGTAACTCATTATAAACATATATTATTACTTCCTTAAGAAATCATCCACAATTTTCATCAAATGAAGTTACTAAGTAATCACACATACAAACTTGCAGCAAAACAACATACAATTGAACCTTAAACTAACTCTCTTTCTTTTATGGTGTGAGAAAGAATTCAAGCAAATGAATATCACCTCACTTTTAGATTCAAGCTTCAAGCTTGGTCTTGTCCTAAAGCATAGTCAGTCCATTTCTTGACTCGACAGGATGAGCTGCTCTGATACCAAAATGTAACACCCTAATCCTAGATACTGTAGTATATTTTTAATATACTGAAGTAAATAGAATTAAGGATGTCACTTATAAAACGTAAAACATAAACTTTAAAACATACTCATAACTTGTTTAACAAATATAACGCATACATATATAGAGCCTTGAGAAAGTAAGAGAGCAAGATATTTTACGCCTCTGGCCACTTCCTCTTTTCCATGAAACTATCTAATATGTTTGAGATTACAACTTTTTACAAAATTGATTACAAATATATATTACATAACCATTAATACAAATTCAGAACTTGATACAAACTAAGAAAATATATATATATATATTATAGAAATCTAAATTTTGCCTTTAGCGCTTCCTTTGTGTAACACCCCGAAAATTGTTTGTTTCATGATATATATTCATTTTATAATATTTGAGACTTTTGTGAATTATTTCGGTGATTTTGATTATTTTAATATATTTCTCGATTTATGTGCACACTAAGTAGAGCTGAAAAAATAAAATATTTTCCTTGAGGCCAGAAAATCTTGGACGGTGGAAACGGTGAAGGGGGATCTTACTAAATCCAAGGCCAGACACAGTTTACGAAGTTTTTATTTTTTGAGATTTTATCTGATAAATAAAATCACGGTACATTTTATTATCCGTTGAACAATAAATATTAGTTTTGTTAATTGTAACTTTTGTCCACTGGATAATAGTTTTAGTAGAGTGTTAGTCATCTTTTCTAGAGAGCGCTTTAATGATATCACCAAGATGACATCATCAAAGTGACATCATCATTGACATTTCAAAAAGGTGAAAATTGGTTTCTTGAAGAAGCTTTGTATGAAGCTTCCTAAACAAGCCTCTCCTAAGCTTGTAGGAGAAGTTTCTCCTTCTCTTTCCTTGGGGGGAAGCCACGGAAAATGAGGGGAAAAGTGACCAAAAAAAATATCACCTTTCACTTACTATTCACATCACATCTCATTTCATAATTTCCAACTATCTCTCTCACATTTTTCGTTTCTCTCACATTTTCTCTCCTCTCCATTTTCTCTGCACTTCCACGGCCACACACCATTTTTGGCCATCCATGCTTGCTTGCTCAACCAACCTTATTTCTTGCATCTACTCATCACCTTGAAACTTTTTCCTTTTGTGACCATCACTTGATTCTCCATCTTCATCTTCTTCCATAAAGCCCTAAACTTGAAGCTTTTAGGTAAGGTTCTTGATTTTCTATTTTCTTTCCTTCATTTTCGTGATTCTTGGTCACCTTGGTGATCAAGGACGTCTCTTTTCAAGCTTTGGTTGTTGATTATGTGAGTTTGATCATCCTAGGGTTTTGGTTGTGGTGGTGGATGAAAATTTCAAGGAGCAACAAAGGAGCTTACTTTTCTTGTTTTCTCTTTAGGTAAGAGGGAGATCATCCTCTTCAACCTATCATGGTGGTAAGGAACACATTTTTGTATTGATAGTGAGGAACCATGAGATGGCTACTCACTTTGTTGTATGGTTTTTGGTGATTCTTGATGATATGGTGGTTATTTTGTTTTGTATGGTTTTACTACTTGCTATTGTATATCTTAATGGATTTGGAGTGGTTTGGATGGATTGAAATCATATATGGAAAGCAAGGGCTCTTTGCCCTTTTGTTTGAGGCTCATAGCCATGCACCCATAAATGAGGTGTCCATGATCAAAATTTTGTAATAATTTGGGGACTAACTAATTAAGTGATTAATAATGAAGGGAATTGTGAGAATTTTAGGTTCCTAGCCCCTTAGAGCTCACGATCCCATAGAGTATCCACGGGTAAAATTTTGTGTTAAGATGTAAACTTAATTAATTAGATGATTAGATGTTAATTAGGGATTCATAAAATAGAACGAACAAAGAACATAATTTTATCCTATAACCTAAAGTGATTTTTGGCCAAAGAAGGAACATGAGTGTGAGTGAGGTTTTGAGAAACTTAAAATAATTACTCAAAGTGAGTTATGTTTAGAACTAAGTAAAGGACTTGTTTAATTAGAGTAACAAAGATTAGGAGAAGAATATTAGAGAATTCCCCTAAAGAGGCTTAATATGAAAAGTGTTGAAGTTGAAGCGTAATTTTATATTAAACACTAAAAGTATGTTTTCGCAAATTAAAGGAGTATGGACTTGTGAAAGACATTGGAAAGTTGAGCCTAGTGGTGGCTTTGTATTATGCGATGGATTTTATATCTTGTTGAGCCTAGTGGTGGCTATTTTGTATCACGTGATTGTTTATTGTTCATGCATTGAAAGTCTGGTGGACTGTGTTTGTAAGGCATTATGCCTAGAAGATGAATCACACCTTAGTGCGGGTGCGAATAGACTAGTGTAGGTCACTTGTTGACCTTGGAGGCATCAGGGTATGAGTATCTTACAATGGGCAGTTGGTAGCTCCTTTGTGCCGTGGGACAGACCAATGCAAACGCATCGACGATCTAGTCTGAGACACTGTCCTATATCGCGATCTTGTGAAGAATGTCTTGTATAAGCCATGTTGCGCAATTTGTTGATATTGAAGTACTTGATTTGAGGCTGACGAGTTACAGACATGTCTCTTTGATCATTCCCTCCAATGTTGTGTTTAGCTCCATGGAGTAGGATTTTGGTACCTTATGCACGTGCATAGCTGGTCACATATTTACCTGGCATACATATATACATGATAATGGAACTGTTTCTTTTACTGATATTATGATTGCTTGGATGATTAAACTATTTATTTTTGGAATCTTATTATTGCTTATTATTTTTCTGTGTTGTTTGGTGTTATGCGCCGTTTATGTTTCTTACTGCTATAATTGGTAATGATGTTGGATATCTCACCTTTTTGCTTTGTTATTCTGTTTATATCTGTGCTTCTTTAAAGAGTGAGGCGAGGAAGAGCCTGAGTTTCTAGATTTTTTATCAACCTAGTCTTCTATTTTGTGATGGCATCCCAACGAGGTTTTCTTGGGTATGCCAGACTGAGGTTCCATGGAGGCATTAACTGTTGGTGCATCGACTTGAACACCGAGCGTTTCATCTACGTGGGAGATGTGACTTTATCTTTGGCTTAGGGTTGCTATGATCCACCTGTTTTCTCTTTTGATGTTGTTGTATCACTGGAGTTCTACATGCTAATACGTGAGGTGTGGGGTGATTACGAGTATACTCCACATGAGGATTCGTTCCTATCCTCTGCACGAGCTCCTGCTCGTGAGTCTGTTGCTCCTATAAGGATTTCCTCTTCTGAGAAGGATCCTGAGGAGGACTCATTTAAGGCTCTTTTTCAGTAGTTGTTAGGGACATGATACTTTTTGTAGTCTTGGTGGCTGTCTGTATATATTTTTGGGGCATGTAAAGCTTCTACTTTCTTTTGCTAAAACTGTTAGTGTATCTAAATACTTATGTCTTGTATCTTTTGTATAAATGTATGGTTTGAGCTTCATGTTAATTTCCGCTAAGTTTAGTTTTTTGCTTACAAAAGAAAAAAAAAGAAATTTCCAATTTATTATATGCTTTATAAATGAACAGGTTACTATCTATATGTATATAAATCGGGTCTAAGCGTAATCTTTTGAGTTTGACTTTCGTTTTTGGTGCGACGCCCTCCCGAAGGAAGCGTTACATTGGTTTGGTATCAGAGCCCTGATTTAAGTTTTCTTTTAAGTTTTGTGGTTAGGTGTAACACCCCAAAAATTGTTATTTCATGATAAATAATCATTTTATAATATTTGTGATTTTTGTGAATTTTTTCGAAAATGTTGATTATTTTAATATATTTCTCAATTTACATGCGTGCTGAGCAGAGCCGGAAAAATAAAATATTTTCCCCGAGGCTGGAAAACCTTTGACTGAGGAAACGTTGACGAGGGATCTTACTAAACCCGAGGTCAGGCATAGTTTACGAGGTTTTGTTTTTCAAGATTTGATCTGATAAATGAAATCGCAGTGCGTTTTGTTATCTGTTAGATAATAAATACCAGTTTTATTAACTGTAACTTTTGTCCACTAGATAATAGCTTTGGTGGAGTGTTAGTGACATTATCAAAGTGACATCATCACTTTGACTTTTGCAAAAAGCTAACAAAGCTTCTCAAGGAAGCTTTGCACCAAGCTTCTAGAGGAAGCTTCCCCCTTTCTCCTCCATGTAGCTCCACGACAATGAGGAAGGAAATGTGACAATTTTGTCACATTTTCACTAATATCACATATTCATTTCACACTTTTCTCTTCATTCTTCCTCCTCTCTTCCATGACAATCACCATCCTTTGCCCCTCCATGAATAGTTGATTACAAGCAACCACTTTGCTTGAAGCTATTTTTCCTTTGAAGATTTTCATCTCTTGTTGGAACTATCTTCAAAGACTCACCTTTCCTCTCCATTTTCTCCCCTCTTCCACAGCCAAACCACCATTTTTGGCCATCCACAATTTCTTGCTCAACCAACCTTGTTTCCTACATCTTCTCATCATCTTGAAGCCTTTCTCTTTTGTGACCATCACCTAAATCTATCATTTTCATCTTCTTCCACAAAGCCCTAAAGTTTGAAGCTTTGAGGTAAAGTTCATGACTTTTCCATTTTCTCTTCTTATTTTCATGATCCTTGGTCACCTTGGTGATCAAGGATTCATTTTTCCTAGATTTGGTTATTGATTGTGAAAGTTTAATCATCCTAGGGTTTTTGGTGGTGGTGGACAAATTTCAAAGGCAAAAAGAAGTTTGCTTTTCTTTGTTTATCTTTTTGGGTAAGAGGGAGATCATCTACTTCAACCTATCTTGGTAGTGAAGGGCATATTTATGTGTTAGTTATGAGGAACCCATGTTAGGGTTACTCTCTTTGATGTATGATTTTGATGATTTTGTATTAATTCTATCTTATATGATTTTATTGGTTGTATTTATATATCTTGATGACTTTGGATTGATCTTGATGGATTGGAATCATGAATGGAAAGTAAGGGCTTTTGCTCTCTTTTTTGAGGCTCATGGCCAAACACCCTCCAATGGGGTGTCCATGATTAAAATTTTGTAACAAGTTGGGAAATAAACTACTCAAGTGATTAATAATTAATGGAGTAATGAAACAAAAGAATTAGGTCCCTAGTCTCCTTAGAGCTCACGGCCTCTTAGGGAAAATGATGGCAAACTTTATGTTAAAATGGGAAATTAAATTAATTAGATGGTTAGATGTTGATTAGGGGTTCATAAAATGGAAAGAACAAAGAATAGAATTTCATTCTATAACTTAGTGTAATTTTTTGCTAAGGAAAGAACATGAGTGTAAGTGAGATGTTAAGAAACTAAATTAAACTACCCTAAGTGAAATTAGGTTTAGAATTAAGTGATGAACTTGTCTAATTTGAGTAATAAAGATTAGGTGAAAAATGCAAGAGAATTCCCCTAGAGAGACTTTATAGAAAACGTTGAAGATAAAGCAAAATTTCATAATAAACCTTAAAGGTGTGTTTTCACATTTGAGAATTAGACAATGTGTTGTTGTGGGTCCATGAGTGGGAGACCAAGGTTTTGTTGGAAATCAAATTGGCCAATTGTGGCATGTTATGGAAAAAGTATATTATTATCAGATACACATGAATATGCATCGAGTCATCATATATTGTGAAAGTTCGGTGGACTTTGTTGTAAGGCTTTATGCCTAGGAGATGAATCACACCTTAGTGCGAGTGCGAATAGACTAGTGTAGGTCACTTGTTGACCTTGGGGGCGTTAGGGTGCGAGTATCTCACAATGGGCAGTTGATAGCTCCTCTATACTATGAGATAGATCGATGTAAACGCACCGACGATCCAGACTGAGACATTGTCCTATATCGCGTAATTTATTGAATATTGAAGCACTTGATTTTAGGCCGATGAGATACAGACATGTCTCCTTGATCATTCTCTCTGAATGTTGTGTTTAGCTCCATGGAGTAGGATTTTTGATACCTTGTGCATATGTATAGTCAATCATCATATTTACTTGGCATTTATTTACATGAATATGGGACTGTTTCTTTTATTGATATTATGTCTACCTGAATTATTGAACTGTTTATTATCTGATCTTGATGCTACTTACTATTTATTGTACTGTTTGGCGTTATGCGTTGTTTATGCTTTCTTTACTGCCATAACTGGTAATGATGTTGGATATCTCACCTCTTTGTTTTGTTACTCTGTTATATCTGTATTTTTGTAAAGACCGAGGCGTGGACGAGCCTGTGTTTCCTAGTTTTTAGTCAAATTAGTCTTCTGTTTTGCGATAGCATCCCGGCAAGGCTTTCTTGGGTATGCCAGGCTGAGGTTTTATTGAGGCGTTGACTGTTGGCACATCGACTCGGATACTGAACGTTTTGACTACGTGGGGGATGTGACAGTGTCCTTGGCATGGGGTCATTATGACCCACCTATCTTCTCTTTTGATCTTCGTGTGTGGTTGGAGTTCTACATGCCAATGAGGGAGGTGTGGGGTGATCGTGTGTATACTCCACGTGAGGATTCAGATTCGTTTTTGTCCTTTGCACGAGCTCCTACTCATGAGTCTACCGCTTCTATAAGGATTTCTTCTTCAGAGGAAGATCCTGAGGAGGACCCATCTGAGGCTCCTTCTTAGTAGTTGTTGGAGGCATGACTCTTTTTGATAGCCTTTTTGGTAGTTGTCTATACATCACTTTGGGGGCCTGATGTTTTGTCTTTGTGGTGGGCTGTAATATGTATATCCTCTTGGGCATGTAAAGCTTCTATTTTCTTTTTCTAAATCCATTGATGTATCTAAACACTTATGACTCATATCTTTTGTATAAATGTGTGGTTAAATCTTCATGTTAATTTCTGTTAAATTTATGTTTTATCTACTTACAAAAAAAAACTACCAAATTATTTTACGCTTATAAATGAACATGTTATCATCTATATGTAAATGAACCGGGTCTTAGTAGTATCTTTTGAGTATTTGTTTAGTGTTTGGTGTGATTGTCCCTCTCCAAAAAGGGGTGTTACATTGGGTCTGTCTTGTTTGTGCAGTGTGATTCTCTATGTTTGGTTTCCAAAAGGTTACATCTAACTTTCCTTATGTTTTGTTCAGTCTAATTCTGAAAGAGAGTGATGGCTCGTGGTGGAGGTATGGCTGCAGTAGTCGAGGCAATGCAGTGGATGGCGGACGTCATAGTATAACAAAATAAGAGAGCAGCACAACAACAAGAGGCGACGACGGAAGCCGAGAATTTGTTTGAATTTCACCGCAACAACCCACCTCAATTTAAAGGGGAATTCGATCCAGAGAACGCAAACCTTTGGATCAAAGAGCTAGAGAAGATATTTCGAGGAATGAGATATGCTGATGATAAAAAAAGTAACTTATGCTACCTTCATGCTGGTCGGAGATGCTGAAGACTGGTGGAATGGAGTCCAACGATTGATGGAAGTCAAGGGAACAACAATCACATGGGAAGTCTTCAAGAACAGATTTTTGGAGAAGTATTTCCTAGCTAGTGCGAGACATACTAAAGAGATGGAATTTCTTGGTCTTAAATAAAGAGGCATGACCGTTAGCGAGTATGCAGCAAAGTTCGAAAGCTTATCAAAGTTCTCGAGGTATTTCCAGCTACAGCCTGACGAAGAGTGGAAATGTCGGAAGTTCAAGGAAGGATTGCGCCATGATTTGAAGAGAGCAGTACTACCATTGGGAATTGACCAATTCCTAGCCTTGCTAGACAAGTGTCGTAGGATTGAAGAGCTAGATCAATCAAGGGACACGAGGAGTCACAACTTTGGACCTTCTAGGTTCTAAAAGGGAAATAGCAGCAATGTCAATCGCTTTCAAAGGAAACCTTATTCTTGACCACCAGGGAATCAACAACCATAACCATATAGAGGAGGTTCAAGTGGAAATTATGGTGGCAACAGAGCTAGTCAGACCTGGACATCTTTGCCAAAGTGTTTAAAATGCTGAAAAGACCACCTGACAAGGGATTATACAATCAAAGGGATCATCTGCTTCAGACGCGAAAAACCTGGACATATCTCCAGAGATTGCAACTAACCTAAGGCGGAGCCTTCTGTTAGCAACATGCAAGCTGCCAAACCTTAGGTAGGAGGCAGAGTTTACACAATGAGTGGAGTAGAAGCCTCCAAATCTGAAGATCTGACATAGGGAGAGTGTGCCATAGGAGGTAATCTTTTAATTGTACTGTATGACTCAATGGCAACCCACTCTTTTATTGCTTATGACTGTGTGCATCGATTAGGTTTACCTGTGTCTTCTTTGCCTTTTGATTTAAGTGTTTCTAGTGTAACACCCTCCGTAGGGCGTCACATTTTAAATAAAACATAAAACCAACTGAAATCATTTTATAAAAGCTTTGATTTTTAAAAGATGAATTTTAAAATTTCATTTCGCGAAAATATAAACTTACCAAAAATTATAAGAAAAATAGAAATTAAATTGAATTGATTAATACACATATTATATATGCCACAAAAATATTCAACAACAATTTAAAACATAACATTTATAGACTCAGAGAAACAGTAGCAAACCCACTGACAGTTACTACTAATAGCACGATAACAACACTAATGAAAACCCCAACCTACATGTTCCATTTCTTCATCAACTGCATCCTGTTGAAACTTGGAAGATTACACCTTGACGCCGTCACCATCTTCAGAACATAGCCTCCAGTAGGTCTAAGAAACTTCCTTCGTCTACTATATGAATTTAACAATACAAACACAACAAAGCAATACAGTAAAGAGGTGAGATCCCCTTTCACCAATACCAGTACGGTAGCAAAGAATAATACGAATGACAAAGTCATTCCATACACACAGATATCACAAATGCAATCATGTTATCAATTTATAAATAAATCAAATAAGCATATATCATAATAAAATAAACTACAATAACATTACCAGGATAGATATAACAATTCATACAATATAAAATGCCATAACAGTAAATCATAACAATATAAAATAACTATTAAATGCAATAACAACATATAATATCACAGATAAAAGATAATAATGTACAGACAAAATACAACATCTAAACATATAATATCACAGATAATGTTTATAAAAATGGCATTAACTCAATGCATGATAGAAATAAGAAATTACCAAAATACCCTCAATGGTATAAAAATATGCGTATTTACACAAATGCCCTCATGGCATATAAAAATTGCCCTCATGGCTTGCCCTCATGGCAAAAATATACAGTAAGTCCTATTACCAAGTGGCCTCAATACTCAAGAGGGGGGGTGAATTGAGTAAGTAAAACAAGTTCGCAAATCTTTCGCAAATCGTTTGATAAACAATTTTCGTTGAAGCTATTGAACGATTAGAAATAATTGGATGAATGAGATAAACACTTTTACTTATAAATGTGATAGCCAAAGGAGACAATATCCAATCAATTCAATAAAACAGTAAACTAAATAAAGAGAAGGGTTTAGAGAAAACAAACACAATCGTTTATCCTGGTTCGATCACCAATCCACTTGTGATCTACGTCCAGTCCCCAAGCAACAACTTGAGATTTTCCACCTATATCTTCAAGCTTCAATGGGTGCTTGACAACCACTACAATCTTGAGCACTCAACACTATGGGATACCTCACCCTAATGCTTGAGCCTCTATTTTTCAAGGGATACCTCACCCTTACAATGCTTGAGGGATACCTCACCCTCTCTAAACAGATTGTATAAGATTTAAATGGAAGAAACTCTCTCTAGAGCAAGTATTACAAATTGAAGCACTATGGTATTTGGGATTCACACAAGTTCAAGCTCAAATCAAAGGATTTTGTAGAATGATGATGAAGACTTGTTTAAAGCTCAATACAAATTTTCCAGAATGATAGACTCAGTTTTTCTAACCTCCCAACGAAGCCCAACATGCAAATATATAGGTAAGTGTTATTTAATGCCGTTGGAAGTGGTTGTGAGCAATTAATGCTCAGCAAAAATAGCCGTTACGGGCTTCTCCCTGTTTTTCCAGAACATAGGCTAACCGGTTAGCCATGTATCATAACCGGTTAGGGGCTCATTTAGACGTAAGGAGAAGTGTTCTGGTTTAATAACCAACCGGTTAGGAATGTGTCCTAATCGGTTAGGACACCACGAAAATGAGTTCTGGGAAGGATGCTAACTGGTTAGTCCTCCAAGCTAATCGGTTAGGACATTACCAACGTGGGTTCTGAGTTGATGAATAACCGGTTAGGTCTTCTGCCTAATCGGTTAGAACAACATGTTGTTGGCTTTTGAGTTGTAGAATAACCGGTTAGGCCATCTGCCTAATCAGTTAGGACAGGATTAGAAAAACTTCCGAGTTTATGAATAACCGGTTAGGTCATCTGCCTAATCGGTTAGGATAAAACATTTTTGGCTTCTGGAAGAGATACTAACCGGTTAGGTCTTTTACCTAATCGGTTAGGACAAATATATTTTGGCTTCTGAGTTATAAAATAACCGATTAGCTACTTTGCCTAATCGGTTAGGCACGTTATAAAAAACGAGGCAAAGCTTTTGTTTGAACTAACTAACCGGTTAGGAGCTGGTCCTAATCGGTTAGGGGCCTTGAAATTTTGGCTCCTAATGTTTATCAAGAGGCTGGTAAGTTTCCAAAAAGGCTTAGGATATTAGATTCGAAAGAGTTGTTGCATAAAACCTTTTTGATCCTAACTTGAAAAACCATTTTACAAACACGTTTTAAGGAAATCATTTGAGCTTGAGGTGAATCTCTAGAATACCTTTACATTAGATCTATAACCTATATGCTAAGCTTGAGTTCCTTGTGACTTGATCATTGTATTCCCATTGCTTTCTTTGTTTGTCGACATCAAAACCATTTGCATCTTGTCCATATCAATCACAAGTCCCACCAGACAAATACTGTTTCAAAGCCTGTACGGGTTCACCTCATAGCCCGACAGCGAAAAATATACAGAATACCCTTAACGGTATAAAATATACAGTTTCGGTCAATCGCGTAGAAATTTTATCGCGTTTTCACAATCTCGTCGTTTTTATAAACGTTTTTAAATCGCGTAAATATATTTTACTATTTTTAAAATCGCGTAGAGTTTTTAATACGTTTTCTCAATCAAGTAAGATTTTTTAATCATTTTCTTGTCTGAATTCCTTAAAAATCACTATTTAAAATAAACAGAATTAATATTTAATACATTTAAACTACGTAAAATATTTTTCATACCGTATACTGTCTTTTGGACATCTTTTCTATCTTATTTGTCCGTTTTTAATAAAAATTGACAGTATTATGTTTTAGAAAACTTATAATAATGGTTTCCTAACTTTTCTATAAAAATTCTATTTACTTAATTTTTAACCGTATAATTTAACTTTTTGAAAACTACTAACATGTTTCAAAATATAATATGAGCCATATGTTAGAAATTTACAAAAGTTACTGTATTTTCTTCTAACAGTAAAAATCATTAGTTTAAACTTCTTAAACTTAATCAATTTAGTTCTTCAAAACTCATTATAATAAAATCCTTTTGGCATTTATTACTTAACCTTAGTTGAAAACAATTCTATAAATCAAAACACATTTAAATTTGGCATTTTGGCCGAAAATCATTCTATGCTTTATAATTCATTCCTAATTATTTCCATACATTTAATCTCTTATAAAATTCTTGATCTAATTTATTATTATTACATTATCTAGTCAATAGTTAGAAAATAAATTTGGATCAAAAGTATGTGGCATGTTGGCCAAATTTAACAAAGTCTTTGCATTTGATCACTAAATTATTTTTCATCTTCTAAATCCATGTCAAATTTATTGGATTACCTAAATTCATTAAATCATTATTTTAGAAAATGGTTTGGAAATGATTTTAGAAATCATAATTGCTTGGCTTTGGCATGTTGGCCGAAATACATAATTTCATCCATTGATCCATAAATTCATTTTTCTTACTCTAAACAAATTGGTAACTTGTCAATTTTCCTAGGTTAATTAAATCACACTTTTAGAAAATTGATGAGAACATTTTGGTTCTCCTTTTTGCATTGAGGCCGTGAGCTTGGATTTGTGTTCTTTGGAACACTCATGCAAATCTTTGTATGTTATTTACATGCTACAATAATTATCATGCATATATGTACACATACCATATATTAAAGCAATCATAAAACATATACAACATATTAAAGCTATAGACATGCTTGCACACATAATCAATCCCAATTAGGAAAAACAATAAACAATCATGTGAATGAACCCTTATGGATTCTTCACCACAAACACATACATTCCTCACCACCAACACATGGTTGATGAGGGTAATCTCCCTCTTACCTCTTGAAGAACCTCCAAAGCTCCTTGTATGTCTCCTTCAAGCAAATTTTCTCCACCAAGAGCTTTCTTGAAAATCAAAGAAAACATACAATATTAATACCTAAGGCTCTAAACTAAAATAATCATGGATTAAAATCATGATTAAAACTTTGAAATGTATAGAAACATGAAGATTAAAGAACCCTACCTTTAAGGCTTCAAACTTAAGCTTTGAAGAACAAGATTGAAAAAGGATGATTTAAGCTTAGGTTTCAACTACAAAGTGTCTTGAAATGAAGTAAGGAAGTAAGAAATAAGGTAGTTTAGAATTATAGAAGAGTAAGTGATGGAAAAGGATGAGGAGGCCGTGAGGTTGGAGAAGAAAAAGAGAAGAAATATTTGAGAGATTTGCATTGTTTGATAGCTTTGGAGAAAAGATGAAGACTTTGATTAAATGAAATAAGTCTCCTATTTGCTATGCATGGCCCTGAATCACTTTGAGAGAAGTTGAGAATTATGTTTGGTTTTGCTCCTTCCAAATGCATGGTCGTAAATGCATAGGAATAAGAATGAATTGAATTGTTGAATATTGCCTTCCTAAAGGCATGCATTGCCGTAGAAGCACATGGAAAGAAGCCACTAAAATTGACTTGGTCTTACTTGGTTAATTTAATGATAGATAGCAAGAATTGAATGGTAATATTTGCTTCACCAAAAGCTTGCTTTGCCGTAGAAAGCAACAAAGAAAAGCCATCAATATTAAATAGTCTTCCTTTTATTCAATTTGGCTTTCTACATGCATTTCACAAAGTCTTTCTACGTGAATTCACTTTGTGAATTGGCTATTAGAGCAATTTCTCTTCTCCTTCACCGTAGACCAACAACTTTAAGAAGTCCAATATTTGTTTAAAAGCTTGCTTCCTATTGGTCCTTAAAGAGTCAAGCCATTATTCTTGACCAATTTCTATTAGTGCACACTGTATATTTTCTAATATACTTTAACCAATGAACAATAATTACTGTTTATTAAGTCAGTGTTTATTGTCTAATGGATAATAAAATATACATAGATTTTTATCTTACACTAACAGAGTAACAATTATTATTGATCATTTTTTTTCTACTGATTGCCCTTGATGAGTCATAAAGCGAGTCATCAAAGAGAAATTTCTAGAACATGTGACTCACTACGATGAGTCAGTATGATGAGTCAGCATGGAACTATCTAGAACGAGTGAGTCAGCATGGCGAGTCAGCGTAGATATTTTCCAAAACAGGTGAGTCAGCATGGCGAGTCATCATAGAAGCTTCTGGAATAAGTGACTCACTACGGTGAGTCACAGGGCGAGTCACCGCTTCTGGAACCTTCCAGAATCTGCTGAGTCATGGTGCTGAGGTGTCATGCCACATGTCGAATTTCTATTAGCCCATTGCGATGAGTCATCATCCACTAGATATTTTTCAAGAAAAATATCATCCAGCAGATAATAAAACATACCCCGATTTTATTTGTCAGATAAAATCGCAGGAAAATAAAACTTCAAAAACTGACTCCGGTTTCGGGTTTAGTAAGCTCTCCCGGCTCCGGATAATAATAAAATTTCCCCGGTCCAGAAAATTTTTAATTTCCTAACTCGAAGCAAATCACATAAAACGTCCAAATAAAATTACAGACAGTAATATAAAACACTGTATCATACAGAAAAATTTAAAACAGTACATTCGGGATGTAATGGTCATTTTTCCCATTTTTCCCACCACCGAGCAAATCACTCAAAACACTCAAATAAAATTACAGACAGTAAAATATAGCTGCATAGCACACAAAAAAATTTAAAACAGTGATTTTGACAAAATTTTTATTTTACTGTCTCGAAGCAAATTACGCAAAACGACCAAATAAAATTAGAGCCTGTAAAATATACTTGTATTTCATGTAGAAAAACAAGAAACAGTAAAATTGGGACACAACGGTCATTCACCCAAAAGTTGGGGTGTTACATCTAGCCCTACTACTAAACTTGTTGTTACCACCCAAGTTTGTCTGAACTATCCTTTATTTGTTGAAGGTCAAATTTTTTCTGTTGATTTGATCTGTTTACCTCTTTCCTAAATAGACGTAATCTTATGAATGGATTGGTTATCTTCTAACCATATCCTATTGGATTGTTCCAATAAAATGCTAGTTTTCCCTAAGTCTGAAGTTCTTAGAGTTTTGACGGCAATTGAGTTAAAGCTTTCTTAAGAGAAGGAGCTCAGGGATACATGTTATTGTCTTCCTTAGAAGTCAAGAGCGAGACAGATATGAATGCTATTTCGGTAGTCAATGAGTTTCTTGAAGTCTTTCCTGATGATGTACCTGGTTTATCGCTGGAGTGGGAGATAGAGTTCATTATCGATCTTATACCTAGATTTGGTCCTATATCCATAGCACTGTACAGGATGTCACCATCAGAATTGGTTGAACTTAAGAAACAGTTGGTGGAGCTTCTGGAAAAGCAGTTTGTCAGTCTAGTATATCACCCTGGGGAGCGCCATTGTTGTTGGTCAAGAAGAACGATGGAACTTCACGCTTATGTGTAGATTATCGCCAGCTGAACAAGGTCACAATCAAGAACAAGTATCTGCTTTTGAGGATAGATGATTTGATGGATTAGTTGAGAGGAGCCGTTATTTTCTCCAAGATAGATATATGTTTTGGCTATCATCAGATCCGAGTGAAGGTAGAGGATATCCCCAAAACGGCTTTTCATACACATTACAGGCATTATGAGTATCTTGTGATGCCATTTGGAGTGACGAATGCACCTGCCATATTCATGGATTACATGAATAGGATCTTTCGTCCTTACCTAGATAGATTTGTCATTATTTTTATTGATGGCATTATGATCTATTCTCAAAATTAGGAGGAACATGCTGAACATCTCAGTATAGTTCTCTAGATCCTGAAAGAGAAGAAGTTGTATGCCAAGTTGTCAAAGTGTGAATTTTGGTTGGAAGACGTTAAGTTTTTGGGTTTTGTAATCTCAAAGGATGGGATTGCAGTGGATCCATCGAAGGTCGAAGCAGTTCTACAATGGGAAAGGCCGAAGACTGTGACTGAGATTCGAAGCTTTGTGGGATTAGCCGGTTATTATCGAAGATTCATTGAAGGATTTTCTAAGATAGCATGTGTAATACCCTTAAGTATATGTTAGACTGGTAAATGGTTACCGAAGGTAGCATTTGACTTGTTTAGCATGTCAGTAAAGTTTTGTGACAATCTGAGTTCATTTAGGCACTTAGTTGCAACATAGAAGTTGTAAAGTGGCTTAAAATGACTCAGATAATAGCATAAGTTGCTAAGTTAAGAGAAATAAACATAGAGAGTTTATTTCTAGGTCACAAATAAGCCAAGTAAGATGTGGTAAAAGTTTCAAGAGAATCGGAGTCAGTTTGGTATTTTTAGGCATACAAGTTGTGCTTTTAATGCCAGATTGATCCCTAGCAGATATAGAAAATGATAAGAATTGTGAAACAACAATTTAGATGAATCTTATGATTTATTCTAAAGTTGTTAGAAGTAGGGAAACTCGAATTAGCACAATTCGGGTGTCCATAGCAGATATAAGTTTCAGTGTAGAAACTTAAGTTAATCTTTTCCCGTAATTCCCTTTGCGTCCCACCCCCCTTATATCTCCCTTCTCCCTCGGCAGAGAGCCGAAAACCAGAGGAAAGAAAAGAAAAGAAAGAAAAGGGGAGAAGAAGAAGGAGAAAGGGGAAGAAGGGAAGAAGGAGAGGAAGAGGAAGATCAAGCTTCAAGGTTCAAGGCTTTGAGTCTTCAAGAGGTAGGGGTTTAGAGCTTTTACTCATCTCTTTCCTCTAAGTATGCATATTGACAACATAGTATGCTAAATGGAATTCTAGATGAGTTTGATGTTTTTGATTTGCATGAATATGTTTCTTAGGTCAATTATGACTTGTTTGTGTCATAAATTGAATTTAGAAACCTAGGAATATTCATATAAGCCATTGATGCCCATTTTGGGATTTATGGTCATGAATGGAGGATTTTGAGTTATAATCCAAATTAAGAGGTTTAAATGAGTGATTGATGATTCCTAATAGTTAAGGAACTAGTTAGGAACCTAGAATCACTTAGAAATTGGTAAGAAATGGCCAGAATTCAAGAAAATGATCAAAAGAGCAGCATTCCCGTAGCTACAGAATTCTACAGAATCGGGATTCTGCTATTAGCGCCGCGACGTGAAGATGTCACGCCGCAGCGTGAGGGTCGTTTGGCTTGGAGCGCCGCGGCGTAGAAGGTGCATGCCGCGGCGCGAGACCATGAAACAGAGCACTCGAGAACAAGGCGCCGCGGCGTGCAAACGCCGTGCCGCGGTGTGAGACCCTGAAACTCCAAAATGTTATTTTTGGACGCTTTGAAGTTCTAAAGAAAAAGGGATCATTTATATATGTTTCCTAAAGTGTGTTGAGGCACAATTGGGGGTATTTTCAAGTGAAAAATACCTACCCATCAAGAATGAGAAAGCATAGGCTTTTAAGCATCCTAAAGGAAAGGTTTGCTTTAAGTAACGACATTATACCTTAGGCAACTTAGTGTTGCATTAGATATCACTTAAGATGTGATGAGATGGTGCAATGAAGACAAGTGTATTAGTATGCACTCTAGTAGAGAATGAGAAAGGTATGAACCTTAGGGGATCCAAGAATAGTGGATTACCTTAGGAAGTTACCTAGAACCTTAGGCAACAAAGAGTTGCAAGTAAGAACCACTCTTGCATTAGAGTTACTTGAGTGGAGACAAGATTGTGTATTGGTTCCAAAGAGGGAACGTTTAGGTACTAAGTCTCTAGTTAAGTAAGACTTGGTGCATTGTTAAATACACAATAAGATGATATATGACTAAGAAGATGTCATAATCATAAGGTAGAGCAGAAATGTGCAATAACTCAGGTATTAGTAAAGATGAGTTAGAGATGCAAGATAAAGAGAATTTACTTCCTTAGATACTAACCAAGTGTGGAAGTTAAGTTCTTAAGCATTCCATGAGTTTGGAATAGTTAAAGAGGTATCTGGAACCCTAAGCATACAAGTGTAGTAAAAGCTACTACCAGACGTGTGATAGAAGGGAAAGCTAGATACAGCTAGATTATGTATGTTAGCACACAAGTGTAGTAAAAGCTACTACCAGACGTGTGATAGAAAGGAAAGTTAGATGCATGAATTACTCACTTTAGTTAAAGTTGAGTTAATTATGCAAAGTTTTAGAGAGATGCTCATTATGTCCTTAAGCAAGGATAGTTGAGGCATTAGTTAAGATAGACTCTTTCACTAGGATGAGTTGAGTTTATAAGAAAGTAAGATGGTGTTTATGTAAGAGTTAAACATAACACTAAGCTTTTCACACACTAGTCAGTTAAGCTAGTATGTATGTGAAGAGAAAGAACCTTAGTGCAACTAAGACTAGTGGTTGCCATAGATAAGTACCTTACACCTCAGCAACATAGGGTTGCGTTAGAGATCACTTAAGAGATAGGAGTGATGAGGTGGAGTTTAGGTACAAGTATGAGAAATGAACTGGTGATGTTTACCTGAGAATGTAACGTTATATGACGTGAGGTCATTTAGCCAGAAGGTAAGGAATCAGAGAAGTTCCTTAGGGGACAAGTATTCCTAACCAAGTGCTAAGGTTACATATAGTATGAGGTTACAGATTCTCCTCATTGCAAAGGGTAAACATAAGAAGCCAAAGTTATTAATAGAATATGCTTAGATCAAAGAGGAACTAAGTATATAAGTACAAATAAAAGTCTAGGAATTAGTTAAGTAGTATCGATCTGGTGGATATCCTTTGATGTTTATTCATGGAGGCAAAAAGAAGATAGATGGGTGTCCGAAGGACTTTTGAGAAGGACATAACCCTGATGTCTCGATAGTGCCAAGGTCAAAGGAGATAAGTGGAAAATCCAAAGATGCTCTTTGAGCAAGGATGAAGCCCGAATTTCTCAGTGTGTCAGGATATGTATAATGTGAGGATGAGTTTTCCCTCTAATTACCACCAGATGATATACTGACTAGTTCCTAGCAAACTTCCTTGTTCTTAGAATAGACTTTTGCATTTGCATTTCATTCACATGCTTTTAGGATTCCTTAGGCATATTCATATTACATATCATTATCATTGCATTCACGGACAGTTGTATGGGCATTGTCCGTCGCTGTTAGTATGTACAGCTGTATGGGTGTTGTATGTATTAACAGTGTGTAGGCTATCGGTTGATATCACACTATAAGAAGTGTGCAGTTATGAGAAAAGAGGAGGAAACTCCTAAGTTAAGAGAAAAGAGGAGGAAACTCCTAAGTTATAAGAAAAGAGGAGAAAGCTCCTAAGATAGAAATAGTTATGAGAAAAGGGGACAAAGCTCCTAAGTTAGAATTATAGCATTTGTTATATATTTGTTATATACAATGTTATAGAGAACTGGTATTGGAATTGCTTTTACTGAGAATGTTAATTCTCACCCCAGTTGCTATTCGATGTAAATCCGATGCGAGTTCGGATCTGGATACACGGTGCGGCGCAAGCAAAGGCACAGGTACAGAGATACAAACCCTGCTAAGGATGAGAAGATAAAGCATGAAGACTAGAGTAGTTTCTATTACTTTAAGTAGACAGAACTTATGTAATAAATTTATGTTTGTTCTGTAAGTTTTATGTTATATGTATTAGAAATAGGCCTCATATGGCTAAGTTTGTATAAGTTTATGTATGAGTTTAAGTTTTTCTGCAATCTCTCAAGGCTTTCTATAGTTACTCAGTTGTGATTATAGATATATGTTAGTATGTAGTATAGAAGTGACGTCTCTAGTACTAGTTATCTTTATATATCTCTGTCTATCTAGGATATATCTGGATATCTGTATTAGGGTGTTGCAGCATGACCTCTCACTCAACTTACGAGGAAGAACCAAGCTTTTGAGTGGACTAATGCTTGTGAAGAAAGTTTTCAAGAGTTGAAGAGATGACTGACTACTTCACCAGTTTTAGTTCTACCCGATCCAAATGAACCCTTTGAGGTGTATTGTGATACTTCACATCAAGGATTAGGATGTGTGCTCATGCAAGATAGGAAAGTGGTGGTGTATACTTCAAGACAGTTGAGAGTGCATGAAAAGAATTATCCTACATATGACCTGGAGTTAGCAACTGTGGTGTTTGCTTTGAAAATTTGGAGACACTTTCTGTATGGAGCAACGTTCAACATCTACAGTGATCATAAAAGCTTGAAGTACTTATTTAACCAAAAAGAGTTGAACATGAGGTAAAGGAGGTGGTTAGAGTTTTTGAAAGACTACGATTTTCAACTCCAGTATCATCCCGAAAAGGCAAACGTCGTGGCAGATGCTTTGAGTAGAAAGATGCTTAGTATGTCTGCTATGATGATCAAAAAGAAGGAATTGATAGAGCAGTTCAGAGATATGTGGTTATCTGTTGAATTAGCACCATGGAGAATTCGTTTGAACATAGTTACTATTTTGAATGATTTAATAGAAGAAATTCAGGAGAAGAAAGAAGGTGACAAATTTTTGCAAAAGGAAAAGGAGCTAATGAGGCAAGGCAATGTGTCAACAGTAGAGGAAGGACCTGATGGAATCTTAAAGTTCAAAGGTAGGATTTGTATACCTAATGATCCAGAGCTTAGCAAAGCGATTCTTGATGAAGCTCATACCAACAAGTTAAGTTTGTATCCTAGAATGACTAAAATGTACCAAGATCTGAAACAGATGTTTTGGTGGCACAGAATAAAGAGAGATGTTGCCAGATATGTGTCGTCTTGTCTTGTTTGTCAGAAAGCTAAGGTTGAACATCAGAGACCTTCAAGAATGTTGCAACCTCTAACTATTCCCGAATGGAAATGTGATAGTATTGCAATGGATTTCGTGGTTGGACTGCCAAGGACCTGAAAGGGTCATGATTTGATATGGGTAATTGTTGATCGGCTTACTAAGTCCACACACTTCTTACTAATTAACATAAGGTATTCAGTGGAGAAGTTAACCCAGTTGTATATTAATGAGATTGTTAGACTACATGGTGTACCTTCTAATATTATTTTGGATAGAGATCCGAGGTTTACATCAAGGTTTTGGCAAAGTCTTCAAGAAGCAATGGGAACGAAACTATGTTTGAGTTCTGCTTATCATCCTCAAACCGATGGTCAATCTGATAGGACGATCCAATCGTTGAACGATTTGCTTAGAGCTTGTACTTTGGAACAGACTGGAAGTTGGGATGAAGTTTTACCTTTGATAGAGTTCACCTACAACAACACTTTTCACTTGAGCATAGGGATGACATCCTATGAGGCTCTATATGGACAATAGTGCATAACACCGTTGTGTTGGTACCAAGATGGAGAGCATCTTACGATTGGACCTAATCTTGTGCAACAAACAATGGAAAAGGTCAAGATGATTCAAGAAAAGATAAGGACGACTCAGAGTCGTCAAAAAAGCTATGCAGACAAAAGGAGAAAACCTCTTGAGTTTGAGGAAGGCGAGCATGTGTTTTTGAAAGTCACGCCCACGACTAAGGTCGGCCGAGTTCTTAAATCTAGAAAACTCACTCATAAATTCATCGAACCTTATCAAATTCTTCGTCAGATAGGTCTAGTAGCTTACCAAATAGCCTTATTACCTTTTCTTTCTAACCTTCATAGTGTCTTCCATGTGTCGCAATTGCGAAAGTACATTCCTGATCCCACCCATGTCATAGCACACGATACAATACAATTAAAAAAGAATTTAACCTATGAGACACTTCTTGTAAAAATCGAAGATAGGAGAATGAAACGACTCAGAGGGAAAGAAATTTCATTAGTGAAAGTGATCTGGAATGACATAATCGGAGACGCAATGTGGGAGTTAGAGGACAAGATGAAGGAACAATATCCACATCTATTTTAAGGTATGGAAAATTTTAAGGACAAAATTTCTTTTTAGAAAGGGGAGTTGTAACACCCCGAAAATTGCTTGTTTCATGATATATATTCATTTTATAATATTTTGTGATTTTGATTATTTTAAAATATTTTTCGATTTACGTGTACACTGGGAAATTTTTTTTTTCCTGAGACTGAAAAATATTGGACTGTGGAAACGATGATGGGGGATCTTACTAAACCCGAGGTCGGACACAATTTATGAATTTTTTTTTTTCGAGATTTTATCTGATAAATAAAATCACGGTACGTTTTATTATCCGTTGGATAATAAATACTAATTTTTTTAATTGTAACTTTTGTCTACTGAATAATAACTTTAGTAGAGTGTTAGTCATCTTTTCTAGAGAGCACTTTAATAACATCACCAAGATGACATCATCAAAGTGACATCATCACTGACTTTTAAAAAGGTGAAAACTGGCTTCTTGAAGAAGCTTTGTATGAAGCTTCCTAAACAAGCCTCTCCCGAGCTTGTAGGAGAAGTTTCTCCCTCTCTCTCCTTGGGGGGAAGCCACGGCAAAGGGGGGGAAAAGTGACCAAAAAAAAATATCACCTTTCACTTACTATTCATATCACATCTCATTTCAAAATTCCAACTTTCTCTTTCACATTTTCCTTTTCTCTCACATTTTCTCTCCTCTCCATTTTCTCTCCACTTCCACGGCCACACACACCATTTTTGGCCATCCATGCTTGCTTGCTCGACCAACCTTATTTCTTGCATCTACTCATCACCTTGAAGCTTTTTCCTTTTGTGACCATCACTTAATTCTCCCATCTTCATCTTCTTCCATAAAGCCCTAAACTTGAAGCTTTGAGGTAAGGTTCTTGATTTTCTATTTTCCTTCCTTTATTTTCGTGATTCTTGGTCACCTTGGTGATCAAGGACTTCTCTTTTCAAGCTTTGGTTATTGATTATGTGAGTTTGATCATCATAAGGTTTTATTGGTAGTGGTCGACGAAAATTTCAAGGAGCAACAAAGGAGCTTGCTTTTCTTGTTTTCTCTTTAGATAAGAGGGAAATCATCCTCTTCAACCTATCATGGTGGTGAGGAACATATTTTTGTATTGATAGTGAGGAATCCATGAGAGGGCTACTCACTTTGTTATATGATTTTTGGTGATTCTTGATAATTTTGTGGTTCTTTTGTCTTGTATGATTTTACTACTTGTTATTGTATATCTTGATGGATTTCGAATGGTTTGGATGGATTGGAATCATATATGGAAAGCAAGGGCTCTTTGCCCTTTTGTTTGAGGCTCATGGCCAAGCACCCATAAATGGCGTGTCCATGATCAAAATTTTGTAATAATTTGGGGACTAACTAATTAAGTGATTAATGATGAAGGGAATGGTGAGAGTTTTAGGTTCCTAGCCCTTTAGAGCTCATGGACCCATAGAGTATCCAAGGGTAAAATTTTGTGTTAAGATGAAAACTTAATTAATTAGATGATTAGATGTTAATTAGGGATTCATAAAATAGAAAGAACAAAGAACAAAATTTTATCCTACAACCAAAAGTGATTTTTGGCCAAAGAAGGAAGATGAGTGTGAGTTAGGTTTTGAGAAACTTAAAATAATTACTCTAAGTGAGTTATGCTTAGAACTAAATAAAGGACTTGTCAAATTAGAGTAACAAAGATTAGGAGAAGAATGTTAGAGAATTCCCCTAAAGAGGCTTAATATGAAAAGTGTTGAAGTTGAAGCATAATTTTATATTAAACCTTAGAAGTATGTTTTCACAAATTAAAGGAGTATGGACTTGTGAAAGACATTGGAAAGTTAAGCCTAGTGGTGGCTCTTTTGTATCATGTGATGGATTTTATATCCTGTTGAGCCTAGTGGTTGCTATTTTGTATCACGTGATTGTTTATTGTTCATGCATTGAATCATTGGTCATGCATTGAAAGTCCGATGGACTGTGTTTGTAAGGCTTTATGCCTAGAAGATGAATCATGCCTTAGTGTGGGTGTGAATAGACTAGTATAGGTCACTTCTTGACCTTGGGCGTGTCGAGGTGCGAGTATCTCACAATGGGCAGTTTGTAGCTCCTTTGTGTCGTAGGATAGACCGATGCAATTGCACCGACAAACCAGACCGACACACTATCCTATATCGCGATCTTGTGAAGAATGTCTTGTATAAGCCATGTTGCGCAATTTGTTGATATTGAAGCACTTGATTTGAGACTGACGAGTTACAGACATGTCTCCTTGATTATTCCCTCCAATGTTGTGTTTAGCTCCATGTAGTAGGATTTTGATACCTTGTGTACGTGCATAGTCGATCACATATTTACCTGGCATACGTATATATATGATAATGGAACTATTTCTTTTACTAATATTATGACTGGCTGGATTATGAAACTACTTATTTTCATAATCTTATTACTACTTATTATTTTAGCTGTGCTTTTTGGCGTTATGCCCCGTTTATGTTTCTTACTGCCATAATTGGTAATGATGTTGGATATCTCACCTCTTTGTTTTATTATTCTGTTTATATTTGTGCTTCTTTAAAGACCGAGGCGAGGAAGAGCCCAAGTTTCCTAGTTTTTGATCAACCTAGTCTTCTGTTTTGTGATGGCATCTTGGCAAGGATTTTTTTAGGTATGCCAGACTGAGGTTCCACGGAGCTGTTGATTGTTGGCACGTTGACTTGAACACTGAACGTTTCAACTACGTGGGAGAAGTGACTTTATCTTTGGCTTGGGGTCGCTATGATCCACTTGTTTTCTTTTTTAATGTTGCTGTATCGCTGGAGTTCTACATGCCGATACGTGAGGTGTGGGGTGATCGCAAGTATACCCTACATGAGGATTCGTTCTTGTCCGCTGAACAAGTTACTATCTATATGTATATAAATCGGTTCTAAGTGTTATCTTTTGAGTTTGAGTTTCATTTTTGGTGCGACGCTTGTAATATCCTAATACAAATATCTGGATATATCATAGTTACACAATGATTTAAAATGACAACGATACTTGAAACGTTACTTCTACAAAACTAACTAATTGTTGGTGTATGCCCTAGTGGCCAATACATTTTGTTTGTATTTACATACATTATATTATGTTATATGAGGCATTTCATTTATTGTGTTCTTTTTAGTAGACATAATAAAGTCCTTAGAATAGTAAGTTTGATACCATAGGACATCAAGTGGATGACTTGATCGTGAGATCCTATTAGATAAAACACTATTCTTAAATGTCCCTAGTCAAGTATTATTGTTAATTAGGACAACAATAATGCATTGAGACTAGTATGTGAGTAGACTGATGACCACATCTCACGGGTCATGGATATGAGATATCAAGTCTACACATGGATACATATTAGAGTAATGATGTATTGGACAGACCCGCCATGAGAACGCTACGTGGATCGTTACGTGAGTGTCATAAGCGATTCTCATAGTGATAATGGTGTATGTGGTCCTTTGACCTGAAATCACTACAATTCCTACATGAGGAGTTATGTGTTTTAATGCCATCAAACGTCATCTGTAACAAGATGATTATAAAGTTGGTTATTAGACATACCACGATACATGTGGAGGGATGTGAGTGACCTAGATGGGATTTGTCCATCCTACATAACAGGAGTAATATCTTCGGGCCCCCTGATTGAGTGAGACTACGAAATGCATGGCCTTGCTCAAATGAGTCAATATGAGATATTGATCTCATTCGTTATTACTATGTCTACTCGGGAATCAGGAAACTAAAGATTGAACTAAACAAGGGTGACACATTCCATGCCTTGTGTTCAATCTGGATATCTGGACAAAGGGACTAAACTACACGGAAACATTGGTCACGGATAGGTTATGTCAAATCACTGACATTCTCATTACTTGGGTAGCATTGATGTGTTGCTAGATACCGCTCACTGTTTGTAATATTAAAATGAGATTTTAATATTACTACCAACGTCATGAGAACCTCAACAGGTCGCACACTTAGAACAAATTAAATTGGAGTAATCGAATCCAAGTTGGACTCGGATTCAATTGTGGGCCTAACTCATGACAGATGGGTTTAGGGTTGCACCACTTACCTTGCTCTGCTCACACTCACTTAAGGCAGCCACTGTTATAAATAATACTGCTAAGGGGGCTGCTACTAGGTTACATCATAACCCTAGCCGCACCTACAGAAAGTGAGTGAGAGATAGTGAGGTTCTCTTCTCCTCTCTTCGCAGCTAGCACTACGAAACAGAGGCGTGACTCCTTTTTGCAAGTCTGTTCATGTGGATACCGCAAAGACATCGTCACTCTTACGGTGTTGGTGATTCACCTCGCTTGTGATTATCACGCTTCAAGAGGTAAATTTTAAAAACTCGGATTATAGACTTTTTCGCATGGATCCTATGAGGGAATTCAATTATTCCGCTGCGAGACTTTTGATCCGCAATTCCCAACACTAATGACATATATCTATAATCACAACTGGGTGATCATAGAAAGCCTTGAGAGATTGCGGAAAAACTTAAACCTCATACATATATACAAACTTAGCCACAAAAGGGCTATTGTAATATATACTACTCAAAACGTATAAAGCAAATATAAACTTATACATAAACTTTGTCTACTGAAGCATATAAAACTATAATAATGTTCATGCTTCACCTTCATTCCCTTAACAGGGTCTGTACTGGATTTACATGGAAGAACAAATGGGGTGAGAATTAACATTCTCAGTAAAAGTAGTTCCAATACCAGTTAACTATAACATTGTATATAACAATTGCTATAACTTCTAACACATGAGTTTCCTCCTCTTTTTCTCATAACTGCACACTACCTAGTAGTGTGATATCAACTGATAGCCTACACACTATTAATATATACAACGCCTATACAACTATAAACACCAACAATGATGGACAATGCCCATACAACTGTTCGTAAATGCAATGAGAATGATATGTATTATGAATATGTCTAAGAAGATCCTAAGAGTATGTGGGTGAAAGGCATATGCAGGGTTTTGTTTTGAAATACACGCAGAAGTTTATGTTAAAAACAAAGAAGTTTGCTATGAATTGATTCATAGACTTGTGTACTTAGGAATCCTAATTTCTCATGTTTACCCCCTTATAGATAAGAAATATAAATTTATGCACTACATGCAACCTTAGCCGATGGTTAGAAATACTGTCCCCTAGGAACTTCTCTGATTCCTTACCTTCTTAGCTAAATGACCTTGCGCCATATAAAGTTACATTCTCATGTATATATTACCAGATCACTCCCCTTACTTATACCTAGACACCACCTTGTCACTCCTATCTCTTAAGTGATTTCTAATGTAACACTATGTTGCTGAGGTGTTAGTTACTCACTTATGGCAAACCACTAATCTTGCTTGCACTAAGGTTCTTATTCTTCACATATATACTAGATTAACTAACTAGTGTGTGAAAAGCGTAGTGTTATGTTTATCTCTTACATAAACACCATATTAACTTTCCTATAGACTCAACTCATCCTAGTGAAAGAGTCTATCTTAGCTAATGCCTCATTCAACCTTACTTGAGGAAATAAATGATCATTTCTCTAGAATTTTGCATACTTAACTTGTCTTTGCTAAAAAAGGAGTTATTACACATTTCTGTTATACCTTATGGTTATGGCAACTTATTAGTCACAAGTCATCTTATTGTGTATTTAGCAATGCACAAAGTCCCACTTAACTAGAGACTTAGTACATAAACATTCCCTCCTTGGAACTAATACACAATCTTATCTCCACTCAAGTGAATCTAATGCAAGAGTGGTTCTTACTTGCAACTCTTTATTGCTTAAAGTTCTAAGTATCTTCCTAAGGTAATCCACTATTCTTGGATCTCCTAAGGTTCATACCTTTCTTATACTTACTAGAGTGAATACTATTAGTCCATCTTAGTATACTTGTATGAAACACCACTCATCATCACATCTTTAGTGAAACTAAGTAACAACAAATTACCATAGGTGAATAACACTTTTCTATAGCAAACTCTTGCTCTAGGTTGCTTTAAAATTCATTCTAACATATGCTTGTCAAATGAATCATCCTCTTGTTGGATTTCCTCTACTAGCATGCTTGACATCCTCCACGTCATTCTCTTGTTCTTGGATAACCAACTATTTAAATCTTTACATAATCTTTATGTGACAATTTCCCTATGGAAAAATGCCTCAATTTATGCCTTAACACATTTAGAAAATGTGTATTAATGATTTCTCAAAGGGCTGCACTTCAAAATTTGCAAATAACCATTTTTTCAAGGTTCTAGGTTACACGCCGCAGTGCAACCTTCCCCACGCCGCGACGCCCATAGTAGAATCTCAGTTCTGCATAATTCTGCAGGCGTGGTACTATTCTACTAGTCCAATTTCTTGATTTTGGCCATTTTCAATCAGTTTCTTGGTAATCCTAAGTCCCTAACTAGCTCATTAACATATAGGAAACTTTAATCACCATCTTAAACCTCTTGATTTGGATCTATGAACCAAGAACACTCATGCTAGACATAAAACCCCAAAATGAGCATAAATGGTCCAAAAGAAGTATTCTAAACTTCTAAATTCAGTTTATGCTTTGGACAAGTCATAAACAACTAAATAAACATAACCATGCAAGCCAAACACATCAAATTCACTTAGAACTCAATTTGGCCTATTAGGTTGTTTAGGTACATACATGAAGAGAATAGAAAAATAGATGAATAGAAATCATAAACCCCTACCTCTTGAAGATCTTGATCTTGAAGCCTTGAACTTGATCCTTGAGCTTGCCCTTTGGATCTTCTTCCTCTCCTTCTTCCTTTCTTCCCCTTTATCTTTTTCTCCCTTTTCTTTCTTTTTTTTCTTTCTCTGTTTCTGCATTTCTCAGCTGTGAGAAAGGAGAAATAAAAGGGTGGGACGTGGAGGGAATTTTGAGAAAAGATTAATTTTATTTTTCTGTGCTGAAACTTATATCTGCTAAGGACACTTGAATCACACTAATTCATGTTTTTCAGCTTCCAACAACTTTAGAATAAATAATAAGATTCATCTAAATTATTGTTTCATCATTTTCATCATTTTCTATATCTGCTACTAGTCATTCGGTATTAAAATACATAATCAGTATGCCTAAAAATATCAAACTGACTCTAATTCTCTTGAAACTTTTACCACATCTTACTTGTCTTATTTGTGGCCTAAAAACAAACTCTCTATGTTTATTTCCCTCAACTTATAAACTTATGCTATTATCTGAGTCATTTTAAGCTACTTTTCAACTTCCGTGTTGCAACTAAGTGCTTAAACGAACTTAGTTTGTCGTAAAACTTCACTGGCATGCTAAACAAGTCAAATGCTACCTTTGGAAACCATTTACCAGTCTAACATGTGTTTAAGGGTATTACATTTCTCTCATCATTTTTATAATTTTGTCCTCAAAATTTCTTACTTCTTATAAACAACCTTGGATAAACAAAACTCTACATGGAACTTTTGCTTCCACGCAGTCCTTTTTCAGTACCAGCTTCTCCCAACCACCTTCTCTCAAGGAGACCTGCTTACCTTAAAGCTCTTGATCCCTATGCTTATGGATAATAGGTTGTACTAAAACATAACTTAGCTTTGAATTCCTTCTTATAAGGCTTCCAAAACCTTGTGTGAATCTAGTATCTCTATTAGACACTACATTCACTGAAACTCTATGAATCTTGACTATTTCTTTCAAAAGTAGTTGAACTACCTTATCTAGAAAATAACTAACTGTACTTGGCGAAAGATGGGCAGATTACCTAATCCCTCCACCCTTACAAGCAGCTCAACATGTAACACCCTCCATAGGGCATCACATTTTCGACTAAGAATTTAAAACCTGAAAATCATTTCATAAAAGCTTTGAGTTCTAAAAGATGGATTTTAAAATTTCTTTCCGCGGAAACATAAACTTACCAAAAATTATAAATAATACTAAAATTAGACTGAACTGATTAATACGCATATTATATATACCACAGAATATTCAACAACATTTAAAACATAAAACTTACAGACTCAGAGAAACAAAGCAAACCCAATGACGGGTCCTACTTTATAGCACGGTAATAACACTAACGAGAAAACTCAACATACTTGTTCCGTTTCTCCATCAAACTGCTCACTGTTGAAAACTTGGAAGATCACTCCTCGACACCGTCACCAGCCTCAGAACATTGCCTCCAACTGAGTCTAAGAAATTCCTTTTTCCTACTATATGAATCAATACAAACACAACAAAGCAATACAGCAAAGAGGTGAGATCCCCTTTCACCAATACCAGTATGGCAGCAAAGAATGATAAGAATGACAAAGTCATTCTATACACACTGATATCACAAATATAATCATGTTATCAATTTACAAATAATTCAAATAAACATATATCACAATAAAAATGAACATCAACAATTTTACCATACCAGATATAACAATTAATATAATAAACCATATAATCACATCATGCATACTAACTCACATTAACACATTATACATAATATCTCAACATTGAATATAAATGACCATATTAAAATGCAGACCACATATGCAAATATACACAGACTCATTCCTACTCCATGAAGCTAAAACACATACATCAGAGAGAATAATCCGAAAAGATCTATCAGTACCTCAGGCTGCCCAACCAAGCTATTACACTGCCCAACGTCGTGTCTATAGCCCACAGTCCAAAACATCATGTAGTAGTACACAGTCCAAACATGTCGTGCACTGCAGGCATTGTCGAGATCATCAGTGTGTTACCAGTTACCACAGCCCAGAAGAGCTACTAACTGTCCACATGTGGAATACTCCGCACACTAATGCCTCCAAGTCCACTCGATGAACCACACTACGCTTATCACACTGACAACATGGTGTAATTCATCTCGTCAATCAATTGTCAATATCAACCAAATTGACACGACTCTCAATGCATGAATAAGAACCATAATTACAGAATTACCCTTAGTCTCAAAATGTCACCATATTTACAAAAATGTCCTCAATCTCAATATTCTCAAATATAGTACGTCTCCACTTGACAGTACCATATCTCAACATGTCCGGGTCCACCACTTTGGCCTGATAGCAAAACTCACTATTCCAATTAATCGCGTAGAAATTTTATCGCATTTTCACAATCGCGTCACTTTTACAAACATTTTTAAATCGCGCAAACATATTTTGATGTTTTTAAAATCGCGCAACGCTTTTAAATCGTTTTCTCAATCCCGTAAGATTTTTAAATCGTTTTCTTAACCGTAAGGCTAAAAATCATTATTTTAAATAAATGTAAGCTATTTCTAATACTTTTAAACTACGTAGAATATTTTATTTACGTTATAAATATATTATGAAATTTTCTCTTTTATTTGTCCATTTCTAATAAATTTTGACAGCATTTTTGTCTAGAAAATCTATTAAAAATGTGCTTGCCATGTTTTCCTTTAAAAATTTACTTTCTTTAATTATAACCATTATTTACACTTTGAAACTCACTAACGTGTTTCAAAACCCAAAGTGATCTCTACGTTAGCATTTTTCAAGTGTTCAATTTATTTCTTATCTAATCTTAATTCCTCTATTTAAGTTTCTAAAATAAGTTTGTTTACTTTCTTCTCTAAAATTCATTAAAATTCATACTTAGTGAATAACTTTAATTTAGAAACATCATAAGTAGGCATGTTGGCCCAAAAATCATTCTATGCTTTATAATTCATCCCCAATTATTTCCATGCATTTAATCTCTTGAAAAACTCTTAATCTAATTTATTTTTATTAGATCATCTAGTCCATAGTTAGAAAATAATTTTTGATCAAAGGTATATGGCATGTTGGCTGAAATTCAACATGTCCTTATAATTCATCTTAAAATTATTTTCCATCCTCTAAATCATTGAAAAATCCATTAACCCAATTAAATCATTTAGGTCATTCTTTTAGAAAATGGTTGAGAACATTTTGGTCCTCTTTTTCATGGTGAAGCCGTGAGCTCCATGTTGTGTTCTTTGGAACACTCATGCAAACCTTATATGTTATTCATATCCTACAATGATTATCATGCATCTATGAACACATACTATATATTAAAGCAATCGTAAAATACATACCATATATTTTAAAGCTATAGACATGCTTGCACACAAAATCAATCATAAATAGGAAAACTTTAAACAACCAAGTGAATGAATCCTTATGGATTTTTCACCACAAACACATCCATTCCTCACCACTAACACATGGTTGATGGGGTAATCTCCCTCTTACCTCTTGGTGAAACTTCCAAAGCTCCTTGTATGTCCTCTTGTTGTCTCCTTCAAGAAGAACTTCAACCACCAAGTGCTTCTTGAAAATCAAAGAAAACATGAAATATTAATATCTAAGGCTTAAATAAGAAAAACCATGGATCAAAATATAGTTTAGAACTTTGAATCTATGATTAGAAGAGGATATCAAGAATTTCACCCTTTATCTTTCATACTTATATCTTAGAAAAAGTGCTTGAAGATGGATGATTTGGAAGATGGTCTCAACATGAAAGTTCCTTAGAATTGCATGGAGATTCAAGATCTAAGGTTGTTTAGAATTATTGAAGCTTGGAAGGTGATTTTGTGGCGGTTGGCCGAATCTATGGGGGGAGAGAAAGTGAGAGAGTTTTTGTTGCTTGTTCTTGGGTCTTGGTGAAATTGAGACAAAGATGAACTAAGTATAGAACTTGGTCTTCCAAGGAGTCAAAGCTGTGAGTTTAGTGAAGAAAAATGATGAGAAAGCTTTCATAAAAGTGAGAGAGTTTGGTGTATAATTTTTGGCTTCTTGGGTGGAGATGAAGAAAAGATGAACAAGTGTAGAAATTTGGCCTCCAAGAGTGTTTGGCCATGGAACACAAGGAGAGAAAAGGGGTGAGAGCTTCTTGCCAAAGTTGAAAATGAACTAAAGCCCTCCTATTTATAGACTTCATGAAAAAGATGAAGGCTTAGAATATTTTAATTAACATATTTTTTGGTATACTTTAAGCAATGAACAATAATTACTGTTTATAAAGTCAGTGTCTATTGCCCAATGAGTAATAAAATATACCTAGATTTTTCTCTTATTCCAATTGGGTAGCAACTATTGTTAATCATTTTCTACAGATTGCCCTTGATGAGTCACAGAGTGAGTCATCAAAAAGAAACTTCTAGAACATGTGACTCACTACGATGAGTCAGTATGGAACCTTTTGGAACGTGTGACTCACTGCGGCTAGTCACAGGGCGAGTCAGCGTTTCTAGAATGTGGCGAGTCACTACTTCTGGAACATGGCGAGTCACTGCTTCTGGAAGCTTCCCAAATATGCTGAGTCATAGGTGCTGAGGTGTCACGCCATGTGTCGAGCTTCTATTGGTCTTTCGCGATGAGTCACAGCCACTAACTTTGACTAGCTCCCTATTGGTCCACGTGTAAAGCACTTGATGACTAGGCACATGACGAGGCGTCTTCTAGAGTCTTCTAGAACAAGCTGGAACATATGAGTCACTAGGCTAGTCACCTAGGTGAGTCACCAAACAATGAGTCATCGTCTAGAATATTCTAGAGTGGGTGACTAGGCTTGCGTCTAGAATCATCCACTAGATATTTTTTTTTTGAGATATTATTCAATGGATAATAAAACATAGCCCAATTTTATTTGTCAGATAAAATCGTAGAAAAACAAAACTTCAAAAACTGTTTCCGGTTTCGGGTTTAGTAAGATCTCCCGGCTCCGAATCAACAGTACAAAATTTCTGGCCAATAAAAATTTTTATTTTTCCAGGCTCGCTCCGGGCCCACTCACAGCCAAAAATATCTAGAATATATTAAATATTCAAAATATTCCAAAATATCAAAAATATAATAAAATATTCAAAATATTTTAAAATATCTCAAAATATTTCAAAATATCTAAAATATAATAAAATATTCAAAATATCTTAAAACATCTAAAATATATTTAAATATTCAAAATATCCAAAATATCACAAAAATTCACAAAAATCATAACAATTGTGAAATTCATGAAAATCAAATCAGATTGGTAAAAATAATTAAGGATTGTCAGAAAGAAATAAAATACGAAGGCTTATATATACAACCCAAAAATAATATTAAAATAATCAAAAACATAAAAACTCCAAAAAATTCCTAAAAATCACAAAAATGATATAATTCACAGAAATCGAGTCGAATTACTCAAAATAATTATGAATCGACCAAAACAAATAAAATACGAATTCTCGGGGTGTTACACAACATATTCTGTTATGTTCTTTAACGTACTATGCCATCATGCATCTTCCTTAACTCTTGGAAAACCTTAGTAGCCCTTGATAGATGGTATACTTTCTCTGGTGAGCTTCCTCCGGAATCCCTTTCTTGATTTTTGACCCTCTTGGAACCCAAAGCTATCTCTAAACTTCATCGTTCCCTCTTAGTCATAACAAAATCCTTTAGGGTTCCTTAGAAGATCTGCTCACTCTTGTCCCTTAGAGCTTCATTCTCCCTCTGAGCTTCAAAGAAATCTGAGTCTTTAGGCCTCTTACTATGTCCACCTTGCTCATTGAGAGACTATCTGGAATTATAGTCACCGCTAGACTCAAATTCTCGAAAACTATAATGAAATTCACTCTCTCTTGGACAATCATTTAGGACAACCACTACACTTGCCTTACCCGAATGATATCTCCACTCAAGGTTATGAGCCTTGAAAAAAAACTCTATCCATCTATTCTACTTCATGTCCAGCTTCCTATGATCAACAAGTATCTTGAGCTATCATGATCGCTGAGCATCTCAAACTAAACTCCTTATGAGTTATGTCTCCAAAACTATAAGGTAATCACCACTGTGGCTAATTCCAAATCATATCTAGGGTAGTCCTTCACTTATAGATTTAACTGCCTTGATGTGTAGGCATCTATTTACCTCTATTGCATCTGAACACACCCTAGTCCCATTTTTGAAGTATATCTGACTACCTCAAAGTTCTCCTGGGAATTTGGAATTACCAATGTTAACATAGCAATCAACCTTTTCTTCAACTTTTGGAAAACAAACTCACCATCTAGAGTCCAGTGCTAAGTACTACCTCCTTTAACTAGCCTAAACCAGGTAGCACTAACTGAGAAAATTCACTGATAGATTCTCTGCTCTTGGATATAATGGCTACTCTACCCATTGTACCTCTACTTAAACTCTACTAAAATGCTCTATAATTTCTATCTTAAGAAATTGCATGGCCTTTAAACTGTACCACTTGTAATCTAAAACTGACTTTCGGCTTACTTGGAACTTAACCACTTCTTTTCCAAAAGTTTCCAAAACTACCTTTGACATACTCTTCATGTCCTTTCGTAATCCTGGAAAACTCTCAAAGATATACTATTCTTCACTTTGTTTCTATGACAACCAAGTCTTAGGTCATCTCCTAAGAAAATTCAAAGCTTCTCACAACTGATCTACCTAATCATCCTTTCTCGACAAAGACATTTATTCTTGATAATCCCTTTGTTCAACTTGCCTTTAACTTAAGGCATAGTCTCACACACGAACTAAACAAGAACATAACATCATTTGTCTCTCTAAAACAACCAAACCATACTAACAAGGTAAGAAAATTAGATTCACAAAGTAAATCAACATGAGCTACAAAGTAAATCTACTCTCTCCTTATACACACCTTGAAAGATTTCTCTTTATATGTGTTCTCATCTCATACCAAGTTGGAAGATTCTGTTGCTTCCTTTTTCTAAGAACCATTTCCCTTACGATGTCCTGGCTACTCACTTATGTAACACACAGATTACCCGTCAAGCATGATCTACATCTATGTATCTTACCACATCTAGCATATCTTGGTGACTTGAAGCTCAATTTACCTTTTTCCTTAGGGTTGCTCATCTAAAAGCACTCTACTTATGCTTATCATCACTCCAAGCTTCCACTGCACAACTCTGATACAAATTGAGATCAAAAGGCACCCTTACTGATCTCAACATCTGATCTTTTCATCTTTAGGAACCTTCTAACTCTTGTTCTAACGAGGCTCTGAGATTATCTACTTCTACAACGCTGCATTCACTGACTAGAGCGAAGAAGTCCTTAACCTCTTTTTGCTTTGTAACTCTTCTAATGCCCTCTCCAAGTTCTACTTCAAACATTACTCGCTTCCAGTTTTCATTTGGATTAGACGTAAAAAAAGAAAAGAACTTCTGACATTCTTTCAATTGCTTCGCGTACTGATCTATAGTAATATCCCCTCACTCAGACCTTAGAAAATCCAAATTTTTCTTCATTTCTTAACTCAAGGGAATAATAGTTGTCTAGGAAAGTAACTCTAAACATCTCCCAGGTGATTCGAGTACTAACCATATCTAGTAATCTCTCTGCTTCATCTCATCAGCTTTCGGCTTCTCCTACTAACCCTCACGAAACGAGGTCACCCTTCTATTCATCAGCGCACGACATGACCTCAAAGATCTCTTCCATCACGTGAAACTACCTTCGGCTCTGACAAAACCAGACTCTCCCTTTGAAAAACAAAGGAGAAACATTCCTGAACTCTGAGAAGTACTGATCTCTCATAAGTTCCTTCTCGTTCCCGCAATTAACTATGTGAGTACTATTCTATCACTTCTGATAGACTTCTACTAATGACAACTTGCTCTCTCAATACAGCAGCCATTTCTCTAAGAGCTCTGGTTATCTCCTCCTTTTCCACTCTCCAAGTCTCATAGGTTCGCCTGGTAGTTGCCATAGTTTCTTGTACACGCAGCATAATACATATTGAGTTAGCTAGGCTCAATATCATGTAACTGTGTGACAGTAGCTATTAGCACACATACCTAAGGCTAGTCATACAATCCCACTAGCATATCTCAAAAAGAGATAAAAGAATGCATAACTTTCTACTAAACTGTTACTTACATCTAAGCATAGTCAGTCCATACCCCGGCTCAACAGGATGAACTGCTTTGATACTATAACGTAACATCCTAATATAGATATCTGGATATATCATAGTTACACAACGATATATAAAGATAACGGTACTAGAAACGTCACTTCTACAAAACTAACTAATGACATATATCTATAATCACAACTGAGTGATTATAGAAAACCTTGAGAGATTGTGAAAAAACTTAAACCTCATACATATATACAAACTTAGTCACAAAAGGGCTATTGTAATACATACTACTCAAAATGTACAAAGTAAATATAAACTTATACATAAGCTTTGTCCACTGAAGCATATAAAACTACAATCTTCATGCTTCACCTTCATTCCCTTAACAGGGTCTGTACAAGGATTTACATGGAAGAACAAACAGGGTGAGAATTAACATTCTCAGTAAAAGCAGTTCCAATACTAGTTAACTATAACATTGTATATAATAATTGCTATAACTTCTAACACATGAGTTTCCTTTTCTTTTCTCATAATTGCACACTACCTAGTAGTGTGATATCAACCGACAACCTACACACTGTTAACATATACAAAGCCCATACAGTTGTAAATACCAACAGTGATGGACAATGCCTATACAACTGTCCGTAAATGCAATGAGAATGATATGTAATATGAATATGTCTAAGAAGATCCTAAGAGTATGTGGATGAAAGGCATATGCAGGGTTTTGTTTTGAAATACATGCAGAAGTTTATGTTAAAAACAAAGAAGTTTGCTATGAACTGATTCATAGACTTGTGTACTTAGGAATCCTGATTTCTCATATTTACTCCCTTATAGATAAGAAATATAAATTTCTGCACTACATGCAACCTTAGCCGATGGTTAGAAATACTGTTCCCTTAGGAACATCTCAGATTCCTTACCTTCTTAGCTAAATGACCTTGCACCATATAAAGTTACATTCTCAGGTAGACATCACCAGACCATTCCCCCTACTTGTACCTTGACACCACCTCGTCACTCCTATCTCTTAAGTGATTTCTAATGCAACACTATGTTATTGAGGTGTTAGGTACTCACTTATGGCAAACCACTAATCTTGGTTGCACTAAGGTTCTTACTCTTCACATACATACTAGATTAACTAACTAGTGTGTGAAAAGTGTAGTGTTATGTTTATCTCTTACATAAACACCATTTTAACTTTCCTATAGACTCAACTCATCCTAGTGATAGAGTTTTTCTTAGCTAATGCCTCATTCAACCTTACTTGAGGAAATAAATGAGCATTTCTCTATAACTTTGCATACTTAACTCATCTTTGCTAATAAAGGAGTTATTGCACATTTCTGCTATACCTTATGATTATGGCAACGTATTAGTCACAATTCATCTTATTGTGTATTTAGTCATGCACAAAGTCACATTTAACTAGAGACTTAGTACATAAACATTCCCTCCTTGGAACTAATACACAACCTTATCTCTACTCAAGTGAATCTAATGCAAGAGTGGTTCTTACTTGCAACTCTTTGTTGTTTAAAGTTCTAAGTACCTTCCCAAGGTAATCCACTATTCTTTGATCTCCTAAGGTTCATACCTTTCTCATACTTAGTAGAGTGAATACTATTAGTCCATCTTAGTATACTTGTATGAAACACCACTCATCATCACATCTTTAGTGAAACTAAGTAACAACAAATTACCATAGGTGAAAGACACTTTTCTATAGCAAACTCTTGCTCTCGATTGCTTTAAAATTCATTCTAACATATGCATGTCAAAGGAATCATCCTCTTATTGAATTTCCTCTACTAGCATGCTTGACATCCTCTATGTCATTCTCTTGTTCTTGGATAACCAACTATTTAAATCTTTACATAATCTTTATGTGACAATTTCCCTATGGAAAAATGCCTCAATTTATGCCTCAACACATTTAGAAAATGTGTATCAATGATTTCTCAAAGGGTTGCACTTCAAAATTTGCAAAGAACCATTTTTTCAAGGTTCTGGGTTACGCGCAGCGGTGTCCGTAGAAGAATCTCAGTTCTGCATAATTCTGCAGGCGTGGTACTGTTCCATTAGTCCAATTTTTTAATTTTGGCCATTTTTAATCAGTTTCTTGGTAATCCTAAGTCCCTAACTAGTTCATTAACATATAGGAAACTTTAATCACTATCTTAAACCTCTTGATTTGGATCTATGAACCACGAACACTCATGCTAGACCTAAGACCTGAAAATGAGCATAAATGGTCCAAAAGAAGTATTCTAAGCTTCTAAACTCAGTTTATGCTTTGGACAAGTCATAAACAACCAAATAAATATAACCACGCAAGCTAAACACATTGAATTCACTTAGAACTCAATTTGGCCTATTAGGTTGTTTAGGTGCATACGTGAAGAGAATAGAAAAATAGATGAATAGAAATCATAAACCCCTACCTCTTGAAGACTCTTGATCTTGAAGCCTTGAAATTGATCCTTGAGCTTGCTCTTTGGATCTTCTTCCTCTCTTTTTTCCTTTCTTCCCCTTTCTCTTTTTCTCTCTTTTCTTTCTTTTCTTTCTTTCTCTGTTTCTGCATTTCTCAGCTGTGAGAAAGGAGAAATAAGGGGGTGGGACGTGGAGGAAATTTTGGGAAAAGATTAACTTAATTTTTCTGTGCTGAAACTTATATCTTTTAAGGACACTTGAATCACACTAATTCAAGTTTTTCAGCTTCCAACAACTTTAGAATAAATTATAAGATTCATCTAAATTATTGTTTCATGTAACACTCTAATACCGGTAACCTAGTATATCAAAATATACCTAGATAAGAAGTATTAATTATGCTACTTCTAACGTAACATAATATTAATTCATATCATTTAAACAAATAATAATGGAGAGCCTTGCGAAAAACTAAAAGTTATACATATAACTTTGCCACTAAAGGGCTCATTGTTTACATAACTTCAAACAACTAAGAGCACGTAAATAAATACAAGCTTTAAACTATAAATTATAAAAACTATCTTTGTCTTCATACTTCTTCTTCTTGCCTTTGGTTGAACATTCACCTGGATTTACATGGCAACAACGAGGTATAAGTATACCAAAACCAGCAGTTTAAACATTCAAAATGAATAAACCCAACTGAACTAATACTTCCTGCATAAGAAACAATTACAACTCTCTCTTTCTGTAATATTCTTTAGCAAACTATACTTCTGTTCTGATAATCAAAACCACGATGATATCAAACAACCGCCCATACAATCATTTGAAATCATCGACTAGATAACTGCCTATATAACTGTCACTGAAGGCACCAAACCACACATAAACAACAATCACACAAACAATACTCAAAATATTAAATAATGCAATGACAGAATGATGTATGTTTATGTTCAAAGAAAAGTGTATGTTAGTGTTGGTGCAATGTCATGAATACTTAGCTATTCCCCCTAGGCGCAGAGGAATTCTGCCATGATAACGTGTGACCCCTTATAGCCTACTTTTAGGAACGAAGTCTGTTACCACAACACCTAACCTCCTACACCCCTAAGCGCAGAGGAATTTTACCATGACAACATGTGACCCCTTATAGCCTACTATTTAGGAGCGAAGTCTGTTATCACAACACATGACCTCCTACACCTGTAGGCAGGGAGGGAATCTGATACGATCACAAGTAACCTCCTATAACCTACCAAGTAGGGAGGAGTCTGCTATCATATCATGTAACCTCCTATAACCTACCATAAACTAAGTGGATGCCTCCACCATCTGTTCTCTAGGAATAGCAAACATACGTGAATTGTGAAGTGTGTGTAATGCGGAGTATGTCATAACTCTAACATAACCACCACATGATCTCATACTAAGTACATCTTGCATTATTAACTCCACCTCTTCTTTGTGGGAGCATTTCATGCACTATGACATTGAACCAATGCCAACTAGACTTAGCACCCTGCTATCTTTGCATTACTAACTCTCTTTAACTCTTTGAGATCTCTTCATGCACTATGGCATTCACCCTTGCTAACTAGGGTCTATGGCACTTAACTTTTGCCAACTTGGCAGCTTGGCCCTTAACTCTTGCCACTTAGGCACTATGGCACTCTACGATTGCCATCTCATTTCTTAAATCTCTTATCACCTCTCTTGTGACATCTGTGCAACTTTAAGTTGCTTAAGAAACTAAACTCTTGATCTATGGCAATCCATGTCTAATAGATGCACAACTTTTCTTTTTATCTTTCCTTGTATGCCACTAGGTTTTTCCATCAAAGAAATACCCTATCTAGTGCCTCAACACACTCTACTAGGCATAACCAAAGGGTTCCATCCACTAGGGATCTCAAAACATCCAAAAATAATATTTTGCAGCTTTAGGGTCTCACGCCGCGGCACCCAACTCTCAGGTGCAACTTCTGGGCTAATTTTTGGTCTTACGCCGCGGTATGCCACTGCTACGCCATGGCGCGCTAAGCAAAATAACCTTCTTGCTACGTCATTCCATCCCAACATCACGATGTTCTTAGCAAAAACCAGATTTTGCAGAATTCTACAGAACCGTGGTACTGTTCCATTAATTTTTCTCTTGGATTTTGGCCATTTCTATCCAATCTCTCGGTGATTCTATCCCTAATCTGTTCTTTAACATATAAGAAACATCAAACACCAACTTAAACCTCTTAATTTGGATTATGGATCAAAAACCCTCATACTTTAACCTAAACCCCTCTTTGGCCATGTAGGATCTAACTTGGATAGCTTTTGTTTTTGATTCGAATTACAAGCCTAACATGATTTTTCGGGATGTTACATTCTCCCTTCCTTTTTAAAATTTCGTCCCCAAAATTTGGTTTATCTCATGCAAGAAGTCACATACAACTCATATTTCAAAACAAGTACAACCAAACCTTGAAGAAACAAAACCAAACACTTACCTTTCTCTGAATCCTTATGTTGTGTTGTCTCTTTGCCTTGCACGATGTAAACCTTTCCCGGAGCTGTGGATCTATTATCGGGCTATACTTCTTCCCTTTGCGGACATTCCTTGGCAAAATGCCCTGGCTGTCCACAATTATAGCACGCTAATTGCCCTACTAAACAAGGTCTATCACCATGCTGCCTTCCACACTTAGGGCACTGACCCTTTTGGGACTCCACCTGCTTTCTTTTCTGGGAACCTTGAGACTCTTGGCCCATTGTACGTCTCCTCTCAAAGTGTCTCTATTATTCTACACTTGTTGACCAAAGAAGAAAAATCTCTGATCTCCAAGGGCTTTACTGCATCTCTGATATCAGCTCTCAGACCAGACTCGAATTTCACACATCTCCAATTATCATTCGAGCATGTCTAAAATGATATGAAAACTTTGACAGCTGCTCAAACTTGGCCTCATACTGGCCCACTGACATACTCCCCTATTCTAACCTCATAAATTCCACCTCTTTTGCATCTCGCAAAGTTTGCAAAAAATACTTTCGCAAGAAAGTTGTTCTAAACATTTCCCAGGTCATCTGAGTTCTAGCTACTGCCATCACTCTTGTTGTACTCTTCCACCAATGTTCTGTGAAACGCCCATTTTTCTTTGGGAAGAAGGAATGTCACACCATAATATAGTGATACGAAATGCGAAAAAACATAAATAAAATCATATATTAAGACCTGGTTCATTTTGTACATAAATAATCATCTTTAATTGAAAATTTGTATGATAATCGGGTATTGAAAATGACGTGTATTACTACTTACTATTTTTTTTTAAAAAAAATGAATAATGAATAAAATACAGTAAAATTGATATGAGCAGAAATCATACATTCATATTATATATATAATTATATATGCATCAAGCCTGTTTAGTTACATCATCAACATATACAAAAAGTAAAAGGCTTTACCCACCCAAGATAGTTACACATTTACACCCCATCAAATTAGCAAAACATCAAGCTTCCCCAAAAAGATATACAGTTAGCCATCAGTAGCCACTGATAGTATTAGCCTCTAAGATTAAGGAGAAAGGACTATAGCAGGTTCCTCCTCAAGGTCCTCCTCATCTGATGATATCACCATCAGAGCGACCGAATTTTGGGCAGAAACCTAAGCAGTAGAGAGAAATGAATCATCTCGTGGGGTATAGTAAAGGTCATCCCACAAATCCCTAACAGGCAGATAAAACTCTAAATGAACGAAAGTAGTAAAATAAAAAATAGGAGGGTCATAGCAACCCCAAGCTAAAGACAAAGTTAGTCTGTGCGCAAGTTGATGTACTAACAGTTGGGACCACCATGAAAGGTCATCCTCGCGTAACCCAAGAATCGGCGTGGATGTGAAGACATCTTCAATCAGCACTACTCGTAATCGGGCCAGAAGCCAAGAAAATCAGGAGCTTCCTTCTCTTCCTTACAAACGTCTTCTTAGGAGTACATAATTTAAAACAAGAATATAGATATACAAAAAAAGAGGTGAGACACCCAGCATTCACTACCAAAATGGTAGTAAGAAAATAGAACGACGTTGGGAGCCCATATAGCATTTCCACACATGTATTTATCAACAGTAACAAATGAATTAACAGTAAGAGAAGAACAACAATAAATAACCATAAGAATTGACAATAACAAATAGACAGTAATAATTTCTCAAATAGTCAACAGTTCAACCATTAAACAGTTATTGCAGTATTAATTTGACAGTCATAAGTACTCATGCTCAATGAAATATGAGACTGACAATGCACAATGCACAAGGTACCAAAAATCCTACTCCATGGAGCTAGACATCAACATTTCGGAGATAATGATCAAGGAGTCATGTCAGTATCTCGTTAGCCTTAAAAATAAAGTGCTTCATCTCATAAATGTAACGCCCTCCATAGGACATTACATTTCCAACTAAAACTTTAAAAATCTGAAAGTCATTTCATTAAAAGCTTTGAGTTATAAAATATAGATTTTAAAATTTCTTTTTTTGCTGACAATTAAAACTTACCAAAAATATAAGTAATACAGAAACTAGACTGAACTAATTAATACACATTTACTTATACCACATAATATTCAACAACATTTAAAACATAATTTACAGATTCAAGAAATAGTAGCAAACCCATTGACGGGTCCTACTTAATTGCACAATAATAACACTAAAGAGAAAAACTCAACATACTTGTTCCGTTCCTTGACCAAACTGCTCACTGTCGAAACTGGGAAGATCACTCCTCGACGCCGTCACCGAACTTAGAACATTACCTCCAATTAAGTCTAAGAAGCTTACCTCACCTACTATACAAATTTTGACAATACAAAAATAATAAATAATACAGCAAAGAGGTGAGATCCCCTTTCATCAATACCACTATAGTAGCAAAGAATGATACGAATGACAAAGTCATTCCATACACACAGATATCACAAGTATAATCATGTTAACAAATTATCATTATGTTCAGAAAACATATATCACAATAATATAAACATCAACGGTATATCAACAATACATATCAATAATATATATATGTAATGATTATGCCACCATGATATGTACCTCGACAATGCCACAACAATATGTATACAAAACTATGCATATGCATAATGCACCATATTCCTACTCTATGGAACTAAACACAGACATCAGAGAGAATGACCCAGAAGACCTATCCATACCTCAGGCTGCCCAACCAACTATTACACAGTCAAACGTCATGTAAATAGCACACAGTCAAAATCGTCGTGTAGTTAGTACACAGTCCAAACGTCGTGCACAATAGGCATTGTACTAGACAGTCTCCATAAGATCTTGATTAAGAATAGTGCTTGTTGAGATCGTTAGTATGTTACCCGTTACCACGGTTCAGAGGAGCTACCAATTGTCCACATGTGGAATCCTCCGCACACTAACACCTCCAAGTTCACTTAATGAACCACACTATGCCTATCACACGCACAACACGGTGTAATTCATCTCGTCAGCCAATCACCAATTTCAATCAAATTGACACATCTCTCAATGTATAGGAACCATAATTACATAAATACCCTTATTATTACTATAAACCATAATAACATAAATACCCTTAGTATTAGTATAAACCAAATATAGTATGTCTCCACTTGACAGTACTATTTCTTAACATGTCCGGGTCCACCACTTTGGCCCGACAATAAAACTCACTATTCTTTTTAGTCGCATAAAGATTTTATCTTGTTTTGACAATCACGTCACCTTTTTCACATGTTTTCAAATCGCATAAATATATTTTGACGTTTTTAAAATCATGTAATATTTTTAAATCATTTTCTCAATCACGTAAGATTTTTAAATCGTTTTCTCAATCGCATAGCTTAAAAATCTTCATTTTAAATACGTGTAAGCTATTTCTAGTATTTTTCAACTACGTAAAATATTTTCTTTACATTCTAATTGTACTTTGAAACTTTTCTCATTATTTGTCCATTTTTAATTAATTTTGACAACATTTTGTCTAGAAAATTCATTAAATGATATTTTCTACATTTTTCTTTAAAAATTACCTTGCTTTAGTTATAACCATTATTTACACTTTGAAACTTACTAACGTGCTTCAAAACCCAACGAGTGAGCTATACGTTAGTATTTTTCAAGTATTTATATCATTACTTAATTTCACTAATTAAACTCTAAAATTAAATTACTTTCCATTGTTTATCCAAAAATCCCTCTAATTAAATTATCATTAAATTAGTTACATAAGTCCACACTTTAGAAATAATGTTGGATTAAAAACATCATAAGTAGGCATGTTGGCCAAAAATCAATCTTTGCTTCATAATTGAATATTTATTCATTTTCTATCTCATTTTTCTTTGCAGAAATCTTTAATTCAAATACTTGTTACTAAATCATCTAAATCACACTTAGTAAAATATTTACATTTGGTTTGCTCTAAAACAAGGGTGAAGGCCGTGAGCCTCTTTGTGACCATTGGAACCAAAATCTTTTTCTTTACAACATATATCATAATATGCACATATCATTTAAATCATATTTATACTACTACATATTCATGCATATTATTGAAGCAATAAAACTCATATTAAGCAATAAAATCATGCATAGTTATTCAACGAAATAAAACCACATATAACATAACATAAAACACTTAAGCCTACACAACCAAGTGAATAAATCCTTATGGATTTTTCACCACACACAAATCAACTCCCCACCACCAACACATGGTTGATGAGGGTAATCTCCCTCTTACCTCTTGGTGAAACCTCCAAAGCTCCTTGTTGTTCTTCTTGAAATAGATCTACTCCACCAAGTAGCACTTAAAACAAAGAAACACATACAATATTAATGTTCAAGATTATCAAAAGTGACCATAAGCCAAAATATGGTCTTAGAAACTTACCAAAGAAAAGAAAGATGAAGAACACAAATCTTCACCTAAAGGCTCTTGATCTTGAACTTGAAGATCAAGATTGAAAGTGAATGATTTGGAAGATAGTCTCAACATGAAAGTTCCTTAGAATTGCATGAAGGTTCAAGATCTAAGGTTATTTAGAATTATTGAAACTTGGAAGGTATTTTGGAAGGGTGTGGCCATGAACTTCCTTTGAAGAACAAGGATGAAGATGGATGATTTAGACTTAGGTTTCTTCCACAAAGTATCTTAGAATGAGGTAAGGATACTAGATGTAAGGTTGTTTGAAATTATAGAAGAGTGGAGGGTGGTGCAAGATGGTTTGGCTGTGAGCTTTGTGAGAGAGAAAGCTAAGAGTTTTTGTGTTCTTTGCTTGATGGGAAGATGGAGATGAATGAATCTTGAGAAATTCCTAACATGAAAGTGTCTTGGATTAATGAGAGGATTCAAGAAATGATATTAGTAGGAATTATAGAAGTTTGGAGAGTGGATCTTTGGTGCTTGGCAGAATCCATGGAGGGAGAGAAAGTGAGAGAGTTTTTGTTGCTTGTTCTTGGTTCTTTGGATAAATTGAAGTGTAAGAGAGTAAGTGAATTGAAGAGATGAATATTGTCTCCCACTTGAGTGTTATGGCCGTGGAGCACAAGGAGAGGAAAGGGTGAGAGCTTCAAGCAAAAGATGAAAATGAATCAAAGCCCTACTATTTATAGACTTCATGAAAAAGATGAAGGCTTAAGATATTTTGATCAAGATATTTTTCGGTATACTTTAAGCAATGAACAATAATTACTACTTATAAAGTCAATGTCTATTGTCCAATGGATAATAAAATATACTTAGATTTTTCTCTTATTCTAGCTAGGTAGCAACTATTGTTGATCATTTTTCTACTGATTACCCTTGATGAGTCATAGAGCGAGTCATCAAAGAGAAGTTTCTAGAACATGCAACTCACTATGATGAGTCAGCATGATGAGTCACCGTGGATATTTCTAAAACAATTGAGTCAGCATGGTGAGTCGTCAGGGAACCTTCTGGAACGTGTGACTCACTGCAACGAATCACAGGGTGAGTCAACGCTTCTACAAGCTTCTAAAATATAGCGAGTCATCGTTTCTAGAACATGGTGAGTCATCAGATGATGAGGTGTCACACCACATGTCAAGCTTCTATTGGTCCTCCGTGATGAGTCACAACCGCCAACTTTGACCAGCTCCTCATTGGTCCACATATAAAGCAAGTACTCAAGTACTTGATGACTAGTCACGTGACTAGGCATTTTCTAGAATCTTCTAGAATAGTCTAGAACATGTGAGTCACTAGGCTAGTCACCTAGGTGAGTCACCAAATGATGAGTCATCATCTAGAACATTCTAGAGTGAGTGACTAGGTTGCGTCTAGAATCATCCACTAGATATATATTTTATTTTATTTTATTTTTTTTGGAAGATATTATCCAATGGATAATAAAACATGCCCCGATTTTATTTGTCAGATAAAATCGTAGAAAAACAAAACTTCAAAAATTGTTTCCAGTTTCAGATTTAGTAAGATCCCCCAGCTCCGAATCAACAGTACAAAATTTTCTAGTCAAAGAAAATTTTTATTTTTTCGGGCTTGCCCTTGGCCCACACACAGCCCAAAATATCTAAAGTGTATTAAATATTCAAAATATTTCAAAATATCAAAAATATAATAAAATATTCAAAATATCTCGAAATATCTAAAATATATTAAAATATTCAAAATATCTAAAATATCACAAAAATTCACAAAAATCATAATAATTGTGAAACTCATGAAAATCAAATCAGATTAGTAAAAATAATTAAGGATTGACAGAAAGAAATAAAATATGATGGCTTATATACAACCCAAAAATAATTTTAAAATAATTAAAAAAGTAAAAACTCGCAAAAATTCCTAATAATTACAAAAATTATAAAATTCACGAAAGTCGAGTCGGATTACTCAATAATTAAAGATCAACCGAAATAAATAAAATATGAATTTTCGGGGTGTTACAATATAAATATTTGCGCAATATGACTTATACATGGCACCTCAATAGTTGATCGCGATATAGGATAGTGTCTCAGTCCGGATCATCGGTCTGTTTGCATTGGTCTATTCCACAGCCCTAGTGGAGCTACCACTGTCTATTGTGAGACACCCACACCCCGACGCCCCCATGGTCAACTATTATGACCCTACGCTTAGTCTACTCGCATCTGCACTTAGGTGTTATTTAATCTCCTAGGTATACATCGCCTTTCTCAATAAAGTCCAACGAACATCACATATGCATGATGACTCAATTTACATCATGTATGTATATCAATAATAGGTTCCTCATAAACAATGCATCACATGCATATTCATCAACAATGTATTTCTCATGGAACACATTATAATGGTATATAGACAATTCTCAATAATATCATGCCACAATTTTATCAAGTACAAATCAACATATATATATATAACATATACCATAATTTCACGTTATAAATCCAACATTCCCAAGGTACTAAGTCTTGATCAATTATGAGAATTTTAGGTTAAAGAACCCTTCAAAATCGTGGTCTTCTTAATGTTCATCACTCAATCAATTTCTTCCATCTCATCATGAATTACTAATGTCTAAATCCTTAATTCCCAAAGATGCATCAAAGCATCACTTTGAACTCCAAAAATTCCTTTAGAGACCATGGCCTCCCTAAGTCATCAAAGTTCCAATTTTTTTCTCCATTTTATGTATCAATCTTTCAATACTCAATTACCTAAGTCTTATTTTACACAAAATCAATTCCAACCCTTAAGATTCATGGCCAAAACAGTGGCCTCCCAATAGGGTAATAAACCCTCAAATTTTCCATTTATTAAATCTAACATTATCAAGCATTCCAACATCTCTAATGCATTCAAAATCATCATTCAATCATTACTCTCAATCAAGAACACATGAACATGAAAAACCATCAAGCAAAGTAAGCATTCAAATATAGATTTCTCCATCAACAACTACACAAAGGTCTTCTCACCACCAATAATGGTTGAAGTGAGTAAATCTCCCTCTTACCTATGGGAAGAACACGAAATCACCTCCTTGGTGTGCTCTTGGTGGTTTTGGTTTTTGGCTCCAAAAACCCTAAAAGTCAAGTTCAAAGAATCAACAACCAAGCTTGGAAAAGATGAATCTTTAGTCACCAATGTGATCATGGAACACGAAAATGAAGAGAAGGAGAAAGAAAAATGGAAGCTATACCTTAAAGCTTCAAGCTTTCTTCTTGGAAGAAAATGGTGAAGATGATGGATTTTGAAGAAAATCTTCAAATAGGAAATAAAGGAATGTAGAAATGGTGTTGGTGAAGTGAGAAAATGAAAATGGTGATGGTGACTTACTGGGGTTGCAAAAACCATAAGGGTGAAGGAGAAGAAGAAGAGAGAAAATGGTGAAGAGTGAAAACGAAGAGAGAGAAAGTGATGGTAAAAAATGTGTGATATTTTGGAGTGAATGGTGAAAAGTGTGGGAGCAAAATTTTGCTCCCCCAAGGCCTCTAGGTGCTGCGGCAATAGGAGAGAGAGGGAGGGTTGAGTGGCTTTTTCAACAAACTTAGGGTAGTTTAGTCATTTGGTGGTTAAAGCTTCTCAAAGAAGCTTTGATTAAAATACAATATTTTTGAATTAAAGTGGATTTGATTTGATATAAAGTTTATTATATTAGGATAATGTGATAGGATTTTTAATACATGCTATTATCCAATGGATAATTGTTACAGTTGATAGAAGTCAGTATTAATTGTCCAGCAGATAAAAATTATACAGTGATTTATTATTTTATTAGATAAAATTTCTCAAAAAACGTGAAACCTAGTAAACCGGCTCTAGTCTCGGGTTTAGTAAGATCCCTCATCGACGTTTCCACAGATTAAGGTTCTCGAGAAAAATATCTCATTTTCCCGTCTCCGTTTAGTTTGTACGCAAAACAAGAAATAAGATTAAAATATTTCACGTTCTTAGAAAAATCCAAAAAAAATTTCAAAAATCACAAATATTATAAAATGAATATTTATAATAAAATAAATAAATTTTAAGGTGTTACACTCTGCCTCTCCCTTCAGCATAAAAGAGGCAAAAGAAACTTTCTTCTCATCAGTGCAGACCATCACTAGAAGAATCCTTTCTATCTCGTTTAACCACCCTTCTGCTTTCACTGGGTCAAACTCACCATTAAAAGGTGGAGGGTTCATCTGTCTGAACGCTGCCAAGTCTTGGAAGTTTTGAATCCTTCCGACTGGCTCTTGCTGCATAGGTTGTACAGGTTGATTGGCTTCCAACCTCTCTAACATCCTTGTCATCACATTGGTCATAGCCACCACTGCATCAGCCATGTTGGGATCTTCAGGAACTGTATTCCCTATTGCTCTGGTTTGCTTTTTTGGTGCTATAGCTTCCTGCACACTGAAACAATTAATAATGAGCTGCAGTTTCAATATCATATAGTTGTGCAACAGTAGCTAATAACCACCAACTCAAAGCAAAACATGCAATTTGTAACATCTTGAAATTTATAATTTTAGAATAAATGATCATTTTACAGTATTTGGGATTTTTAGGAATTTTTCTGGATTTTTCGGAGAACGCGGAATATTTTAATACTATTCCCCGTTTCGCGTACACATTGGGCAGAATTGGCAAAACGACTGTAACGCTCCCAAAGTTGAAAAATTTTATTACGAATAGTCATTTTCTAATGTTTGTGATTTATGTGAGTTCTTTCAGAATTTTTCAGAAACGATGAATATTTTAATATATTCCTCGTTTTACGTGTGTATTGAGCAGAGTCGGGAAAATAAAATATTTTTCCCAAGAATCTTGAACTATGGAAACGTCGATGGGGGATCTTACTAAACCCGAGGCCGGACACAGTTTACAAGGTTTCACGTCCTTCGAGAAATTTTAACAGATGGAATAATAAAACAATGCGAAGAATTAATCTGTCAGATTTGTTAATGCTGACTTCTGCCAACTATAACCATTGTCCAATAAATAATAACATGTATTAAAAATATTATCACATTATTCGAAATCTGATTTTTGTATCACATCTACTAGTTTTAATTTCAAAAGAAGGATTAAATTTAATCCAAGCTTGTTATGGGAAGCTTCCTAGCAATTTCCCTTGTAACACATTTTCTCTCTCTTCCCTCTCCTCTCACTCCACTCAGACACTCCTTTTAGGGGAGTCAAAGTTGTTTTCTTCCTTTTATTAACCCATCTTCATTTTTCTAAACACCAAACATTTAACACATTTCTCCTCTCTTCATCTCTTCTCCTTCCTCTCCACCGTACACACACACCCACACACTGGAGACCAACTCCATTATTTGCAAACAAATCACATTTACTTGTTTCCTTCCATCATTCCAAGACCATTTTCCTTGTGGCCATCCTTGGTTCTTCTTCTTCTTCTTCCTCCACTCTTCACCATTGAAGCTAAAGCTTTGAGCTTGGAGGTAAAGTCTTAACCTTCTTTCACTTTCTTCTCATTTTCGTTTTTCTTGGTCACTTATGTGATCAAGAACTCATGTTTCCATCGTTTGAGTGAACATTATGGAAATCACTCACATTGGTGTTCTTTTTGAAGGGAAAACGAAAATCTAGGGCAAGAAGAGGTAACACCTTGTGTTGTCTTCCAAATAGGTAAGAGGGAGATGATCCTCTTCAACCAACCTTGGTAGTAAGGGCATGTCTTGTATGTGTGTTGTTGTTGATTTTTGAATCCATGTATAAAGTTCTCTCATTTTTATGTTGTTCTTGATGATAGTGTATTTTGTTGGGTTTGTAAGATTTAATTGATGCCTCTTGCATGATTTGAAGGTGTATTTGAGTATCTTGTTGATTAAATATGATGAGGAATGGTTTGGTTTGAGTTAGAGGACCTGAGAACTCTATTTTTCTACAAGTTTATGCGTGGTAATCGATTACACGGGGCTTGTAATCGATTACCAAGCTCATAAAGATACAAAATCGTGATTCTGGAAATCTGGTAATCGATTACGTCTGGTGTGTAATCGATTACAGAGATTCTGTTTAGCTTGTAATCGATTACAAGAGGAATGTAATCGATTACCAAGCCTCTGATGTCACGAAAGGGTGCTTCTGGGAATCACGTAATCGATTACAACTTGTGGGTAATTGATTACGGAGGTTCTGTCCAATTGGTAATCGATTACCACGGTTGTGTAATCGATTACCAGGGCCTTGAAGTTACGAAACGTGGTTCTGGGAATCACGTAATCGATTACAATGAGATTGTAATCGATTACAGAGATTCTGTTTCTCTGGTAATCGATTACCAGGGTGATGTAATCGATTACCAAGACCAAAAATGAGATTTTTGAGCTGGAAATGATTGAGATTATGGTTCTTTGTCCTTTGTAACTCAAACATAACCTAAAAACCCTGGATTCAAGGATTTTACTTTACGTAAATGTGATAAGAATATGTATTCATACCAATAGAGAAGAAATGATTTTGAATAGGGAATCCTTGGATCCATGATATGGAAATTGTGGTATGTATGTAATGAGGAATGCATGTTGATGCTGAGAATTATTGATGTAGTACTCAATGAGATAAGGATGATGATGTGCCATTGAGGCAATGTTTTAAATAAATGTATTGTTGATATGTCATGTTGGACATTGAATATTGCTTATGTGCCATTGAGGAAAGGCTTATGCTGAATGCATCATTGATGAACATACATGATTGGACATTGTGTCATCATGCATGCGTATTGTCTGTGGGACATTGTTGAGAAGGCTATGTTGCCTAGGAGTTTGAATAACACCTTTGTGCGGGTGTCTCATAATAGACAGTGGTAGCTCCGCTGGGGCCGTGGGATAAACCAGTGCAACACACCGACGATCCTGCCTGAGACGCTGTCCTATGTCGCGATCAACTGTTGATGTGCCATGTGTGAGCCATTTTGCGCAAATGTTTTTATGAGATGAGCACACTATATTTTTAAGGCTAACGATACACTGGCATTACTCCTTGATCATTCACTCCGAAAATATTTATGTCTAGCTCCATGGAGTAGGAACTTTGGTACCCTTGTTGCATTGTGAGTTGTCAGTCACATGGTCCATTGAGCATTTATAATTGAATAATGTGTTTACTATTATGACTATGGTATTTATTTGATTCTTGGTAATGCTAATGTTGCTAGCTGGCTATGGATAATGTTATCTATTGTTCTTTGCTGCTTTACTCTCGTGAATTGCTTTCATGTATTACTATACTTGTATGTATTAACTGTGTCTTATGTGGGCGTTCGATGCCGTTTATTTTCTTGCTACCCTGTTGGTACTGCAAGTTGGGAATCTCACCTCTTTCCTATGTTTGTGCATTTCTGTTTTACATTTATATTAATAAAGGATTGTGAGGAAGATAAAGAGGGACTATACCTTGATTGATTGACTTGAGCATCTGGACAAGATTTTGTCGACTACGTAAGAGTGCAGCCGTGTGGTGGCATTAATGCGTTCAAGCCAGTGTGTCCCATGGCGTCTCTCGGGGTGTAAATTTGGCCTTGAGGTGGTGGCATTAATGCCTGTCGTGTCAAGCGGGTGCGTGTCGTGTGCATATGGGGTTGCGGCCTTGTATCTTGGTAGTACCCATCCACAGGTTACTACTCCCCCCTCACTTAAAAGTTTTTATTCTCATTGTATTTTATTTGACTCTTGTAATTATTATATTCTATGTTATCTCGTGATTCGTGTAAGTTGGCTATAAACTATATATATATATATATATATATATATATATATATATATATATATGTATATATATATATATATATATATATATATAAGGAACGTGATTTCATGCCAATGGTTGTATTAAGGGTTGAATGCATTTATATTTCATTCATGGCTCATATTTTCTATTTATGTATAAATGCGAAAAAAATGAAACTCGTAAATTTGGAAACTACTGTTATTATTATGACTGTGACACACCTGGATTTAGTAACTGTGGTGTAATGACGATTGCGCTGCAGTTGGTATATTTAGGTGCATTACACTTTGGTGGTATCAGAGCAGTTCATCCTGTTGAGCCGGGGTATGGACTTGCTATGTTTAGGCATATTAGAATTTGGTCTGTTGTGCACTTCCTTGTCTCTTGATTAGATGATGGGAAAGGAATGCATGGCTTGCCGTTGGTTGAATGTTGATGGCTACTGTTATACAGTTGCATGATATTGAGGATTGGCCTACTCAATATGTAATGTTCTGTGTGTACAGGAAACTATGACTTCACCTAGGCGTACTGTGTTAGGAAAATAGGATTTCTTTTGTGAGGAGATCAGAAGGTTTTGGAAAACCGATCTTTTGGAGAAAGAAATAGTTGGTGTAAACTAGATTCGAGAAGTGGTTTGGAAGTTGACGGCTTACGAGGGATTACGTTGAAGATAAATTTTTGTGAATCCAAGTGATGAGGGTCGTGGAAGCGAAATGAAGAAGTTTGAGCTGGAGATTGTTCGGTTGTATGGAATTGAATTGGTCTTGTGTGAATTGTATGAATTGTATGGCTCTTTGTATTTGGTTTTCATAGGGAGATAACACTGTTTGAAGTAATTTTGTGTTTGTGGTATTTATGTCCGTCTTCAGAGAGATTCAATGGCTCGCAGTAGACATGCAAGGGCGGTGGCTCATGACAGACATATACATGTGAGCGCGGGACAAGACAATAGGAGTATGGCTACGACTGCAGAAGAAAGGCAAATGATAGCTGAGGTGATAACTCGCCAAGATCGGACGGCCACGCAACAACGAGAATTGGAGGTTGAGGTCCAGAATCTGTCAGAGGAAAGTCGGCTTTGGGGCAAACTTGGACTACCTAGATTCCAAAAGAGGAATAATAGAAAAGTTAACCAGTTTAAGCGAAAACCATACGCATGGGTATCAGGGAAACAACAACAACAACCAACTCCTGGACAAAGTACTAGTGGTAGTGTATCCCGTCAGACCCCGACATGCTCGCCAAGATATATGAAATACGGAAAGGAACACTTCACGAGGGAGTGTAAGATCAAAGGGATAATCTGTTTTAGATGTGGAAAGCCTGGACACGTCTCCCGCAACTGCGATCGAGCAAAGGCAAATTCTTTAGTCAATGCTGTAAGGGCTGTGGAACCCCAAGCAGAGGTCAGAACTTATACCCTGGGAGGTACTGAGACTTCAAAATTTGGAGATCTAAACCGTGGAAGCTATACCTCAAATGATGACCCCATAATCGTGTTGTATAATTCTGGGGGTGACCCCTCCTTTTACAATTTGTGACTGTATGGATCACTCGGATTCATCCTTATCTTTATTATCTTCGACTTAGTTGTTTCCATTTCTGTTACTAAGACTTGTCGTTGACACCTAAGTTGTGTAACCTATCCTATTTCTATTAAAGATCGAGTCTTTTGTTAACCTATCTTGCTTACCTCGAATCATATCTATTCGAGTTCATGATTTTAGAAAATTGATCGGTAGTTTTCTGATTATTGTTGGCTAGGTCATTCCGATAAAAACCTTAGAGATTTTTGAAACTAAGACTTTTAAACTCGTAACGGCCAACCTGGTCTAAGCCTCATCAAAGAAAGGAGCCTGAGGGTACATGTAATGTTCTCCGTAGAGGACCAAGAGTAAAGGAAATATAAATGCCACTTTAATAGCCAAAGAGTTCCGCATGTTGAGCTAAGATGCTGTCGGTTAAGGAGAAGAATAAAAAATTTCTCGGTGATACGAGGATTATCGCCAGTTAAACAAGATTATGATCAAAGATGAGTATTCTCGGAGGAAGGTGAATGATTTGATGGATCAGCGAGAAGGAAATCATTGTTCTCTCCAAGATAGATGTATGTCCTGGTCACCGATGGATTCGTGGAGATAGAGAATGTCCCCAAGATGATTTTTCGAGTGTGCTTTCGACATTAGGGGTATCCCGTGATGTCAGTCGGAGTGACAAACGCTAATGTTGTATTCTTGGACAACATGAATTGTATTTTCTATCCTTACCTAGAACGGAATCGTCGTTGCCATTAATGATGACATTCTGATCTATTCTCGAAGATACGGAGAGATACGTTGGACATCTCGATATAGTTTTCCTAACTTTAGAGAAGGGCGAGTAAGCGCCAAAGTATCAGAGTGCGGATTCTCGTTTAAGGAGGTTCCGCTTTGGATCATGAGATTCCAAATGGAGGAATCGTGTGGATTCACAAAAAAGTTAAAGCAGTTCCTCAGAAGGAAAGATCGAAAACCGTGAGGGAGGTTCATAGCTAGTGGGATTAGTTAGTTCTTATCGAGGGAGTATCGACAGATTCTCGAAGATAGTAGAACAACTTGCTCCGATTATAAAAAGAGAATCAAAACTTTTGCGGACCAGCACAGGCGGAGAAAGTTTTCAAAGGTTGAGGAAGTATTCCGATTTTGATACTGCCCGATCCTAGTGAAACATTCGAAGTGTTTTTGGGATGCTTCACATCAAGGTTTAGGACGTGTGTTCATGCAAAGTTGAGAAGTTATAACTTATGCCTCGAAATTATTGAAGGTGCGTTGGGAATTGCCGACTCACGGACGGGTGTTAGCTGCGGTTATATCGGCTCTGGGAATATAGAGACACTTTCTATATGGAGCGATATCCAATGCCCTTCGCTGTCACAAGAACCTGAAGTATTTATTCGATGAGAAGGAACCAAACATGAGGCAGAGAAGTGACTAAAGATTTTGAAGGAACATGATCTCTAACTTTAGAGTCATCTTGGAAAAGAAAACACCATGGCGGACGCTTTGAACTGAAAATTGCCTAATACCTTTATTTATGATGGTCGAGAAGAAGGAATTAGTAGAGTAATTTGAGGACAGGTGGCTGCCATTAGAAATGACGCTGGATGAGGTATGTCTAGATATAATCACTATCTCGAATGATCTGTTGGAAGGATTCAAGAGAAGTAGAATAGTGACTAATTTCTACAAGACAAGAAGAAACTATTAAGACAAAACATGGTGTCAGAATGCGAGGAAGGAACTCGATGGAATCTTAATGTTCACAGGTGAAGGTTGCAATACCAGATGATTTGGAACTTAAGGAGTTTATTCCCAATGAAACTCATGAGAGTAGACCGAGTTTACACACCAGAGTGATCAAGGTATATCAAAATCTAAAACAGAAGTGATGGTAACAATGGATGAAGAAAGACGTTGCTAAATGCGTGTCATCTTGTTTGGTCTGCCAGAAAACGAAGATTGAACATCAAAGACCAGCTAGACTGTTACAGCCCTTGGTTATCCCCGAATGGAAATGGGATAGTATTGTCATGGACTTTGTTGTCAGGCTACCAAGGACTAAGAAAGGAAATAACTCAATATGGGTAATTGTGGATCGGCTTACAAAATAAGCTCACTTTTTGCCAATCAACATAAGATATCCATTGGAAAAGTTGAGTCGGATATATGTTAGTGAAATTGTCAGACTTCATGGTGTGCCCACAAGTATCATTTCCAACAGAGATCCAAGGTTTACGTCTAAGTTCTGGAAGAGTTTTCAAGAAGTTATGGGAACAAAGTTGCGATTGAGTTCGGCATACCATCCGCAGACTGATGGCCAATCAGAGAGGACAATCCAGTCATTAGAGGATCTGCTGAGAGCTTATGCGATAGAGCAAATTGGAGATTGGGATGAAATCTTACCATTGGTGGAATTCACCTACAACAACGATTATCATCCAAGTATAGGGATGGCGCCCTATGAGGCTCTATATGGCGGAGGTGTCAGACGCCTCTGTGCCGGTATCAAGATGGAGAACGGCTTACTGTTGGACCTGAACTCATTCAGCAGACAACTGAAAAGGCTAAAATGATTCAGGAGCAGATGAAAACGGCTCAGAGTCGGCAGAAGAGTTATGCGGACAAAAGAAGGAAACCTCTTGAATTCGAAGAAGGGGAGCATGTCTCCTCGAAAGTCACACCTACGACTGGGGTCGGTCGTATCCTTAAGCCTAGAAAACTCACTCTTAAACTCTACAGACTATCCTAAATTCTTTTTCGGACTGGTTCAGTATCCATAACTAATCTTTGCTATCCCTTCTTTTTAAATCTTCATGATGTCTTCCGTATGTCATGATCACGAAAGTATATCTCTGGACCTAGCCATATCATCGAACTGGACACAATACGGTTAAAAGAAAGTCTGACCGATGGAATGCTTCCTGTAAGATCGAGAGTAGGAGAGCAAAACCACATGGAGGCAGGGAGATCACATTGGTAATAGCAATTTGAATTGACGTGATTAGAAGCGCGATATGGAGGCCGAAAGATAAGGTGAAGAAACAACATTGATATTTATCCTAAGGAATGAAAATTTCGAGGACGAAATTTCTATTTGTTGGGGAGAGTTGTAATGTAACATCCCAACTTTTGGGTAAAAGACCGTTGTGTCCCTATTTTACTGTTTCTTGTTTTTCTGTATGAAATACAGAAAAATAATACTGTTTGTTATTTTATTTGGTAGTTTTACATAATTTGTTTCAATACAGATAAAATAAAATTTTATCAAATTACTTGTTTTAAATTTTTACGTATCAAAAACGGATGTATATCTTGTCTAGTATTTTATATAATCGTTTTACGTATTTTTCTTCGGAGACGGTGAAATAAAAATTTTTAGAAGCTTTCTTGTTTTAATTTTTTTGAAAGATATACAGCTATATAATACTTCTTGGGATATTTTATTTGAACGTTTTGAACGATTACCTACGTTGTGGGAAAAAATGGAAAAATGACCGTTATGTCCCGAACGTCTTGTTTTTCTTTGTTTTTCTTTGTTTTTAATTGTTTTCTTCTTGATTTAATGTCCGATAATACTGTCTGTAATTTTATATGGACTTTTTGTGTGATTTGCTCTGGGGTAGGAAAATAATATTTTTCCGGATCGGAAAAATCTGTTTTTAATTATTCAGAGGCGGGGAATCTTACTAAACCCAATTCTGAATGAGCCTAAAATTAATCTTTTAATTTTTAGGATTTAATTTTCAAATAAAATAATTTTATATTATTATAATATTATTTTATTAGTCAGTATAAATAAGTGGCGACGGACCCGGATATATTTTGCGAGACCCACGTTTAGTCATTAAGTGCTGTACACGTGGACCAATGAGGAGCTGGTCAAAATTGGTGGCTATGACTCATCGCAACGGGCCAATAGGACGATGACACGTGGCGTGACACCTCAGCATCATGACTCAGCAGCTTCTAGAAGGTTCCAGAAGTGCTGACTCGGTTTGTGACTCACCGCAGTGACTCGCCAGTTCCAGAAGCTTCTCTGATGACTCAGCGCTATGACTCACCATTTATGATGCAGCCAATGATGCAGTTGTGATGCAGTCAGTGACTCAGCATGCTGACTCGCCATGCTGACTCACCTATTTTGGAAAATATCTATGCTGACTCATCTGCTCTAGAAAATATCTGTTGACTCGCCATCTTGACTCACCCGTTCTAGAAAATTCCACGATGACTCATCATCTTGACTCATCGTAGTGAGTCACATATTCTAGAAATTTCTCTGTGATGACTCGCTTTATGACTCATCAAGGGTAATCGATAGAAGAAAAATAATCAATAATAATTTATTCTCTGTTAGTATAAAATAAAAATCGTGTGTATTTTATTATCCATTGGATAATAGATACTGACTTTTTAAATAATAAATATTATTCATTGGTTAAAGTATGCTATAAAATATAATGTGCACCAATAGGAAATTGGTCAACAAAAAAATAGCAACCAATAAGAATCAAGTTAGCAAATAATTAACCAATAGAAATTGGTCAAAATTAATGGCTTGAATTTTTAAGAACCAATAGAAAGCAAACTTTTAAACAAATATTGGACTTCTTGAATTTGTGTGAAGCTACGGTGGAAGAGAAGAGAATTGCTCTAATTATTCAATTCACTTTGTGAATTCACGTAGAAGGCTTATTGAAATGCATGAAGAATGCCAAATTTAATAAAGGAAAGACTAGTCAAATTTAGTGGCTTTTCTTTGTTGTTTCTACGGCAATTGCAAATTTTTGCAAAGCCAATATCACATTTCTATCTTTCCTAGTTAACCAAGTCAACATTGGTGGCTTCTCTTTGAATTCATTCTACGGCAAAGCCATTTTGTGTGAAGCTAATATTTCCATTCAATTCTTTCTATCTTACATTTAATTACCCAAGTATAACAAAGTCAATTTTGGTGGCTTCTCTTCACTTGTGTCTACGGCAATTGCATGCTTTGGAAAAGCAAATATTGCATTTCAATTCATTCTTCTCTTCATGCTTCTACAGCAATGCCTAATAAAGGGTGATAAGTGTAGTTTTAATTTTATAAAGTTAGTCAATTTTGGTGGCTCTCTTGTTTAGTTTCTACGGCAATTGAATGCCTTAAGAAAGGCAATATTCAATAATTCATTTCATGCTTATTTCCTATGCAATTGTGACCATGCATTTGGAGGAAGCAAAACAAATATCTCTCACTTTCTCTCAAGGTCATTTACGGCCATGCATTCTAAAATAGGAGACTTTGCTTTTGTTTAACCTAAAGTCTTCATCTTTCTCAAAAGCTATCAAGCCAACCTCTCAAATATTCTTCCTTCTTTTCTCTCTTTGTGTTCACGGCCAAAGCTCCCAAATGGAGACAATCTTCATCAATTTATTTCATTTGTTCTCTTCTATATCTTTTTCTTCAAAGAACCAAGATCAAGCAACCAAATTTCTTTCCTTTTTCTCTTCCTCTTGAATTCGGCCAATCACCAAAAATCCTCTTCCAAGCTTCTAAAAATTTAAATGACCATAGATCTTGAATCTCCATACCATTCTAAGGAACTTTCATGTTGGAAGTTTTTCCTAAATCATCCATTTTCACCCTTGTTCTTCAAGCTCAAGGTGTAGGGTTTTAAGGTGAAGTTTATGAAATCTTCACTATTAATTTTATTCTTTCCTTTTAAACCATATTTTGATTCATGGTTTTCCTTACTCAAGCCTTAGATATTAATATTGTATGTTTTCTTTGATTTTTCAAGTAGCTCTTGGTGGAGAGGAATTGCTTGAAGGAGACATACAATGGCTTGGAGGTTTCTACAAGAGGTAAGGGGGAGATTACCCTCATCAACCAAGTGTTGGTGGTGAGGAATATATGTGGTTGTGCTTGTAGAATCCATAAGGATTCGGTGGTGTGCTTGTTTTGATGTGTTAATTATTTGTGTGTTTGTTATTTGTGTGTTTGATAATTTGGTGCTTACTAGTAGGTTGTTGTGTATTTGTTAGTAGTCTTCTTATGTGATATTTGTAATAAATTGCATGTCTACAAGCTTTGATAATATTGCATGTGTTAGAAATGCATGATAAAATATAGGATATGAATAATATGTCAAGGATTGTATGAGTGTTCCAAAGAACACACTAACAAGGCTCACGGCCATGATCCAAATGGGGAACCAAAATGTTCTCTTAATTTTCTTAAAAAGTGACCTAATTAACCTAAGAGAATTGGTAAGATATCCATTTGTTTAGATTAAGAAAAATGAATTTGGAAATTAAATGGCATAACCTTACATTTTCATTCAACATGTCTAACTTCAACACTTTAATTTCTAAAACTATTTTCTAGGGTAAGGATTAAATCAATGTAGACAATACAAGAGATTAAACATGTATTTAAAAGGTGAAAAATAATTTGGAAATCAAATGCAAAGTTTTTTTATCAAATTCGGCCAACATGCCAAATAATACATTCATGATTTCTAAAAATTAATTCCAAGCTATTTTCAATCAAGAAGAAGCAATACAAGTTAAAGTAAATTTTCTACAATGAGTTTTAAAGAAATAAAATAGTTAGAATTAAGTTTAAGAGGTTAATACTAATGGTTTTTACTGTAAGAAGAAATACAGTAGCTTTATAAAATTTCTAACGTATAGCTCATCGTGTGTTTTGAAGCACGTTAGGAATTTTCAAAAGTATAATTATTTGGTATTAATAAAAATGAAAAGGACTTTTAAATGGTAAATTTAGGAAACCATTATTAAAATTTATTAAACAAAATACTGTCAATTTTTAGTAAAAATGGATAAATAAGATAGAAAAGATGTCCAAAAGACAGTATACGCTATGAAAAATATTCTACGTAATTTGAAAGTACTAAATATTATTTACATGCATTTTAAACAGTTATTTAAGGAAGTTGGACAAGAAAACGATTTAAAAATCCTACGCGATTGAGAAAACGTATTAAAAATGCTACGCGATTTTAAAAACGAGAAAAATATCTTTACGCGATTTTTAAACGTTTGTAAAAACGACGGAATTATGAAAATGCGATAAAATTTCTACGCGATTGACCGTTACTATCTTTATCCTGTCGGGAAAATGTGAACCCGTCTGATTATTTTTGAAAATCTATATCTTTGTCGGGAAAATGTGAACCGTACATGCTTTTTTGAAAATCTATTTCTTTGTCGGGAAAATGTGAACCGTACGAGGCTTTTGAAAATCTATTTCTTTGTCGGGAAAATGTGAACCCGTCACGAGCTTTCCATCTATCTGTTATGTGTGCCATGTATTTGGTGGATTGGTTGACGAGACGAATCACATCGTGTTGTCGATGCGATAAACGTAGTGTGGTTCATTGTTCTAATGAACTTGGAGACTTTAGTGTACGGGATCCCACATGTGGACGGTTAGGTCGCTCCGTGGCCGTGGTAAACCGATAGCACACTTTGGTACTCGACATACATTATATTTAATCGAGATTTGTGAAATCTAGTAGTACATTTGCCTGTAGTGCCACAACGTGAGGCCGTGAACTACACCACGCCTGGATTGATGGATTCTGTGTCGTGGGGCTATAGACGCAACGTGTGACAACATGCAATAGTTGGTGGGGCAGCCGTGGTACTATTAGGTTTTGCGAATCATTCCTCTCTCTGATACTTGTGTTTTCTTTAGCTCCATGGAGTAGTTGTATCTTATTGTATATGTTGATATGTGGTGCATTATTATCTTCTATTTGTTATTTTTATCTATTATCTTTTATTTGTTATTTCTTTTATCTCGTCATCTTTTATCTATGATATTTTTATTGTGATTTTATTTGTGCTTTCTATCTATGCTTTTATCTGTGATTTTTATCTGTGACTTTCCATTTGTGATATTTATGTTGTTATGACATTTGATCTTTCTTTTATATTGTCTTGTTATGATATTTTATATGGTATGAATTGTTATATCTATTCGATAATGTTATTACTTGTTTATTTTATTAGGTTATATGTATGTTAGAAATATTTGTAAATTGATAACATGACTATAATTGTGATTATCTGTGTGTATGGAATGACTTTGTCATTCGTATTATTCTTTGCTACTGCGTACTGGTGCTTGGTGAAAGGGGATCTCACCTCTTTCTTGTGTTGTTTTTGTTTGGTTTGTATTCTTGAATCGTATAGTAGGCGGAGCACATTCTTAACCCTAGGGGAGACAATATTCTGAAGATGGTGGCGGCGTCATTGAGTGTTTTTTTCAAGTTTCAACAAGATGCAGTTGGTGAAGAAATAGACTATGTAGGTTGAATTTTTCTCGTTAGTGTTGTTACCGTGCTATTGGTAGTACCCGTCTTTGGGTTTACTACTATTTCTCTGAGTCTGTAAATATTACATTTTAACTTATATGAAATGATTGGTGATGTGTATGTTAATCTGTTAAATTTAATTTCCATTTTACTTAAAATTTCCGGTAAGTTTGTATTTCCGCGATAAGAAATTTTAAAATCCATATTTTGAAACTCAAAGCTTTTATAAAATAATTTTAATTAGTTTTAAGATTTATTTATTTTTTTAAATGTGACGCCCTACGGAGGGTGTTACATGTAACATCCCGAAAATTTATAATTTTAGAATAAATGATCATTTTACAGTATTTGGGATTTTTAGAAATTTTTCTGGATTTTTCGGAGAACGCGGAATATTTTAATACTATTCCCCGTTTCGCGTACACATTGGGCAGAATTGGCAAAATGATTGTAACGCTCCCAAAGTTGAAAAATTTTATTACGAATAGTCATTTTCTAAGGTTTGTGATTTATGTGAGTTCTTTCATAATTTTTCGGAAATGACGAATATTTTAATATATTCCTCGTTTTGCGTGTGTATTGAGCAGAGTCGGGAAAATGAAATATTTTTCCCGAGAACCTTGAACTATGGAAACGTCGACGGGGGATCTTACTAAACCCGAGGCCGGACACAGTTTACAAGGTTTCACGTCCTTCGAGAAATTTTAACAGATGGAATAATAAAACAATGCGAAGAATTAATCTGTCAGATTTGTTAATGCTGACTTCTGCCAACTATAACCATTGTCCAATAAATAATAACATGTATTAAAAATATTATCACATTAATCGAAATCTGATTTTTGTATCACATCTACTAGTTTTAATTTCAAAAGAAGGATTAAATTTAATCCAAGCTTGTTATGGGAAGCTTCCTAGCAATTTCTCTTGTAACACATTTTCTCTCTCTTCCCTCTCCTCTCACTCCACGGCAGACACTCCTTTTAGGGGAGTCAAAGTTGTTTTCTTCCTTTTATTAACCCATCTTCATTTTTCTAAACACCAAACATTTAACACATTTCTCCTCTCTTCATCTCTTCTCCTTCCTCTCCACCGTACACACACACCCACACATTGGAGACCAACTCCATTATTTGCCAAACAAATCGCATTTACTTGTTTCCTTCCGTCATTCCAAGACCATTTTTCTTGTGGCCATCCTTGGTTCTTCTTCTTCGTCTTCCTCCATTCTTCACCATTGAAGCTAAAGCTTTGAGCTTGGAGGTAAAGTCTTAACCTTCTTTCACTTTCTTCTCATTTTCGTTTTTCTTGGTCACTTATGTGATCAAGAACTCATTTTTCCATGGTTTGAGTGAACATTATGGAAATCACTCACATTGGTATTCTTCTTGAAGGTAAAACGAAAATTTAGGGCAAGAAGAGGTAACACCATGTGTTGTCTTCTAAATAAGTAAGAGGGAGATGATCCTCTTCAACCAACCTTGGTAGTAAGGGAATGTCTTGTATGTGTGTTGTTATTGATTTTTGAATCTATGCATAAAGTTCTCTCATTTTTATGTTGTTCTTGATGATAGTGTATTTTGTTGGGTTTGTATGATTTAATTGATGCCTCTTGCATGATTTGAAGGTGTATTTGAGTATCTTGTTGATTAAATATGATGAGGAATGGTTTGGTTTGAGTTAGAGGACCTGAGAACTCTATTTTTCAGCAAGTTTATGCGTGGTAATCGATTACACGGGGCTTGTAATCGATTACCAAGCTCATAAAGATACAAAATCGTGATTCTGGAAATCTGGTAATCGATTACGTCTGGTGTGTAATCGATTACAGAGATTCTGTTTAGCTTGTAATCGATTACAAGAGGAGTGTAATCGATTACCAAGCCTCGATGTCACGAAATGGTGCTACTATGAATCACGTAATCAATTACAACTTGTGGGTAATCGATTACGGCGGTTCTGTCCATTGGTAATTGATTACCACGGTTGTGTAATCGATTACCAGTGCCTTGAAGTTACGAAACGTGGTTCGGGAATCACGTGTCGATTACAATGAGATTGTAATCGATTACATGAGAGATCTGTTTCTCTGTGTCGATTACCAGGGTGATGTAATCGATTACCAAGACCAATAATGAGATTTTTGAGCTAGAAATGATTGAGATTATGGTTCTTTGTCCTTTGTAACTCAAACATAACCTAAAAACCCTGGATTCAAGGATTTTACTTTATGTAAATGTGATAAGAATATGTATTCATACCAATAGAGAAGAAATGATTTTGAATATGGAATCCTTGGATCCATGATATGGAAATTGTGGTATATATGTAATGAGGAATGCATGTTGATGCTGAGAATTATTGATGTAGTACTCAATGAGATAAGGATGATGATGTGCCATTGAGGCAATGTTTTAAATAAATGTATTGTTGATATGTCATGTTGGACATTGAATATTGCTTATGTGCCATTGAGGAAAGGCTTATGCTGAATGCATCATTGATGAACATACATGATTGGACATTGTGTCATCATGCATGCGTATTGTCTGTGGGACATTGTTGAGAAGGCTATGTTGCCTAGGAGTTTGAATAACACCGTTGTGCGGGTGCGAATAGACTAAGCGTAGGCGTCATATGTTGTTGGCCCTGGGGGCGTCGGGGTGTGGGTGTCTCACAATAGACAGTGGTAGCTCCGCTGGGGCCGTGAGATAGACCAGTGCAACACACCGACGATCTTGCCTGAGACGCTGTCCTATGTCGCGATCAACTTTGAGGTGCCATGTGTGAGCCATTTTGCGCAAATGTTTTTATGAGATGAGCACACTATATTTTTAAGGCTAACGATACACTGACATTACTCCTTGATCATTCACTCCAAAAATATTTATGTCCAGCTCCATGGAGTAGGAACTTTGGTACCCTTGTTGCATTGTGAGTTGTCAGTCACATGGTCCATTGAGCATTTATAATTGAATAATGTGTTTACTATTATGACTGTGGTATTTATTTGATTCTTGGTAATGCTAATGTTGCTAGCTGGCTATGGATAATGTTATCTATTGTTCTTTGCTACTTTATTCTCGTTAATTGCTTTCATGTATTACTGTACTTGTATGTATTAACTGTGTCTTATGTGGGCGTTCGACGCCGGTTATTTTCTTATTGCCCTGTTGGTACTGCAAGCTGGGAATCTCACCTTTTTCCTACGTTTGTGCATTTCTGTTTTACATTTATATTTAATAAAGGATCGTGAGGAAGATAAAGAGGGACTATACCTTGATTGATTGACTTGAGCATCTGGACAAGATTTCATCGACTACGTAAGAGTGCAGTCGTGTGGTGGCATTGATGCCTGTCGTGTCAACTGGGGCGCCGTGTGTCGTGTGCATATGGGGTTGCGGCCTTGTCTGCTGGTAGTACCCATCCCTGGGTTACTACTCCTCCCCTTTAAATGTTTTTATTCCCGCTGTATTTTATTTGACTCTGTAATTATTATATTCTATGTTATCTGTGATTCGTGTAAGTTTGCTATAAACTATATATATATATATATATATATATATATATATATATATATATATATATATATATATATATATATATATATATATAAGGAATGTGATTTCATGCCAATGGTTGTATTAAGGGTTGAATGCATTTATATTTCATTCATGGCTCATATTTTCTACTTATGCATAAATGCGAAAAAAAAAATTAAACTCGTAAATTTGGAAACTACTGTTATTATTATGACTGTGACACACCTGGATTTAGTAACTGTGGTGTAATGACGATTGCGCTGTAGTTGGTATATTTAGGTGTGTTACACAATTCAAGCATCACATTAACATATGAGACAAGAAATGTCTGACGCTTAGCGGAAAAACACGAAACGTGTCTAAGCCTAATCAGTCCATACCTGGCTCAACAGGATGAACTTCTTTGATACCATAATGTAATGCCCTAATACCGGTAACCTAGTATATCAAAATATACCTGGATAAGCAGTATTAGTTATGCTACTTCTAACTTTACATAATATTAATCCATATCATTTAAACAAATAATAATGGAGCCTTACGGAAAACTAAAAGTTATACATATAACCTTGCCACTAAAGGGCTCATTGTTTACATAACTTCAAACAACCAAAAGCACGTAAATAAATACAAGCTTTAAACTAGAAATTATAAAAACTATCTTTGTCTTCATACTTCTTCTTCTTGCCTTTGGATGAACCTTCACCTGCATTTACATGGCAATAACAGGGTGAGAAATCACATTTCTCAATATAAGTATACCAAAACTAGCAGTTTAAACATTCAAAATGAATAAACCCAACTGAACTAATACTTCCTACATAAGAAACAATTACAACTCTCTCTTTATGTAACGTTCTTTAGCAAACTATACTTTTGTTCTGATAATCGAAACCACAATGATATCAAACAACTGCCCATACAATCATTTGAAATCATTGACCAGACAACCGCCCATACAGCTGTCACTGAAGGCACCAAACCACACATAAACAACAATCATACAAACAATATTCAAAATATTAAATAATGCAATGATGGAATGATGTATGTTTATGTTCAAAGAAAAGTGTATGTTAGTGTTGGTGCAATGTCATGAATACTTAGCTATTCCCCCTAGGTGCAGAGGAATTCTGCCATGATAACGTGTGACCCCTTATAGCCTACTTTTAGGAATGAAGTCTGTTACCACAACACATGACCTCCTACACCCCTAGGCACAGAGGAATTCTGCCATGACAACATGTGACCCATTATAGCCTACTATTTAGGAACAAAGTCTATTATCATAACACATGACCTTCTACACTCCTAGGTAGGGAGGGAATCTGGTACGATAACAAGTAACCTCCTATAACATACCAAGTAGGGAGGGAGTCTGCTATCATATCATGTAACCTCCTATAACCTACCATAAACTGAGTGGATGCCTCCACCATCTGTGGTGCCCAGGGGTTGATGAGGGCGGGGAGTGGACGCCGGTGCATGAGAAGCACGTACAAGGAGCGGCTCCTGGCATGTTTCTAGGCGAAAGGTCCCATGAATGAACTGAATACACACCGGAATGAGAGGGATTCAGAGACTGTGCAGGAATGGGACTGCATAGTTGAGGATGGCTTAAAGGAATTGATTAGGCGTAGCCATATCAACAAGTTGCAACTTCTTCTCGGGAGCCTAGAACATAAGAACTCCATTGTTAAGCGTGCTTGACCTGGAGCAATTGTGGGATGGGTGACTTCTTGGGAAGTTTCCTAGGATGCGTGTGAGTGAGGACAAAAGCACGCTGAAAAGACCCGTGTTGGATTGTGGAGACACTCGTCAATCCTGCAGGCAGTCCTGGGATATTACAGATGGTATCAGAGATGGGACCTCTCCCAGTACGGTGTGGTTCGAGGACGAACCAAGCGAAAACTGGTAGGCATGTGGTGTCCCAGGGTTGATGAGGGCGGGGAGTGGACGCCGGTGCATAAGAAGTACGTACAAGGAGCGGCTCTTGACATGCTTCTAGGTGAAGGGTCCTATGAATGAACTGAATACGCACTGGAATGAGAGGGATTCAGAGACTATGCAGGTATGAGACTGCATAGTTGAGGATGACTTAAAGGAATTGATTAGGCGTAGCCATATCAACAAGTTGCAACTTTTTTTCGGGAGCCTAGAACATAAGAACTTCATTGTTAAGCGTGCTTGACTTAGAGCAATTGTGGAATGAGTGAACTCCTAGGAAGTTTCCTAGGATGCGTGTGAGTGAGGACAAAAGCACGCTGAAAAGACCCGTATTGGTTTGTGGAGACACTCGTCAATCCTACAGGCAGTCCCAGGATGTTACACCATCTGCTCTCTAGGAATAGCATGCATACATGAATTGTGAAGTGTGCGTAATGCGGAGTTATGTCCTAACTCTAACATAACCACCACATGATCTCATACTAAGTCGTTCTTGCATTACTAACTCCACCTCTTCTCTGTGGGAGCATTTCATGTACTACGACATTGAACCAATGCCAACTAGACTTAGCACACTACTGTCTTTGCATTACTAACTCTCTTTAACTCTTTGAGAGCTCTTCATGCACTATGGCATTCACCCTTGCCAACTAGGGTCTATGGCACTTAACTTTTGCCAACTTGGCACCTTGGCCCTTAACTCTTGCCACTTAGCCACTATGGCACTCTACGATTGCCATCTCATTTCTTAAATCTCTTATCACCTCTCTTGTGACATCTGTGTAACTTTAAGTTGCTTAAGAAACTAAACTCTTGATCTATGGCAATCCATGTCTAATAGATACATAACTTTTCTTTTTATCTTTCCTTGTATGCCACTAGGTTTTTCCATCAAAGAAATACCCTATCTAGTGCCTCAACACACTCTATTAGGCATAACCAAAGGGTTCCATCCACCAGGAATCTCAAAATATCCAAAAACAACATTTTGGAGATTTAGAGTCTCACGCCGCGGCACAAAACTTTTCACACCGCGGCACCCAACTCCCGGGTGCAACTTCTGGGCTGATTTTTTGTCTCACGCCACGGCTTGCCATTACTACACCGCGGCGCGCTAAGAAAAATAACCTTCTCCCTGCGGCGTTCCATCCCAACGCCGCAGTGTTCTTAGCAGAAACCAAATTTTGCATAATTCTATAGAACTGTGGTACTATTCAATTAATTTTTCTCTTGGATTTTGGCCATTTCTATCTAATCTCTCGTTGATTCTATGTCCCTAATCAGTTATTTAACACATAGGAAACATCAAACACTAACTTAAATCTCTTAATTTGGATTATGGATCAAAAACCCTCATACTTTAACCTAAACCCCTCTTTGGGCATTTAGGATCTAACTTGGATAACTTTTGTTTCTGATTCGAATTCCTTGCATGAACAAGTCATAAACCTCATTTATAACTCATCCAAACACAAAAAACACCTACAACATCTCTAAAACTAAAAATGACACATTAAACCTCAGAAGGCCTAACATGAAAAGATGAGGAAAAAGATGAAGTTAGAGCTCAAGCACCCCTACTTCTTAGTCTTGAAGATCTTGAAGCCTTGATCCTTGTCTTGATCTTTCCCCTTTCATTTCCTTCTTTTCTTTCTTATTTCTTCTTTTGGTTTCCTTCTTTTCTCCCTTTCTTTCTTCTCCTTCTGCTCTCTGCCGTGGGAAAATATAAGAAGCAAAGCCTTAATTTGCTTCTTATAGGACATTAACTATGCAGTACTAAAACTCCCGAGCTGCTATGAACACTTAGATTTCTTCGAATCAAGGTTTCTAACTTCCAAAAAACTCCAAATAAATCCTGAGATTCATTAAAAATCATGTTGTACTTTTTCTCTATTTTTTCATATCTGCTGGGAGTAAATCCGGTATTAAAATGTACAACTAGCATGCCTAAAAATACCAAATCAACTCCAATTACTTTGAAACTTTAACTACACCTTACTTAACTCATTTGTGACCTAGAAAAAAATTATCTAAACTTGTTTCCCTTCAAATAGCAGTTTATGTTATTCTTTGAGTCATTTTAGGCGATTTTTCACACTCGAGGTTGCAACAAAGTGCCTAAACTAACTCGGTTTGTCATCAAACTTGACTGACATGCTAAACAAGTAATATATTACCTTTGTAACTAATTACAAGCCTAACATGATTTTTTAGGATGTTACATTTCACCATTTTTATCATTTTCTATATTTGTTGCTAGTCATTTGATATTAAAATACACAACCAGTATGCTTAAAAATATCAAACTGACTCTGATTCTCTTGAAACTTTTACCATATCTTACTTGACTTATTTGTGGCCTAGAAACAAACTCTCTATGTTTATTTCCCTCAATTTAGCAACTTATGCCATTATCTAAGTCATTTTAAGCTACTTTTCAACTTCTGTGTTACAACCAAGTGCCTAAACGAATTCAGTTTATTGTAAAACTTCACTGGCATACTAAACAAGTCAAATGCTACCTTTGAAAACCATTTACCAGTCTAACATGTGTTTAAGGATATTACAATGCCCTCCTAAAGGGGGCGTTACACTTTGCTCCTACGGTGGTATACCTTTGGATTTATCATGGAAACATTATAAGAACTGGGGTGAGAATTTTAAATTCTCAATAGCATGTTTATAAAACATAACATCATAATAAATCAAGTTTCTATGGTTAAAACAAGTTACATAAATAATAAATCAAAAAGTGACGTAATGCAAAACGTGGTATTTTTATTTTCAAAGTAGACCGTTCATTTAATTATATATATAAAATACCAATATTTACATTGCATAACACATCTCTTAGTAAAACAATTAATATACATATTCCAAGGATTACTTTTACCTTTATTCCTTATACGTCCAAGAATCAGTAGGGAAACTACTCGTTAATACTATGTCATCATAAAAATCCTTTCTCAAATGCATAATAAATATTTAGTCTCCTTTTACTCACCTTAATCATAAATCCTCCACTTTAATCACTTTAGTGACTAATACCACTTTAATCACCTTAGTGGATAATACCACTTTAATCATCTTAGTGGCTAATACCATTTAATTCATCTTAGTGGCTAATACCATTTTTAATACCACAATGATCAATGATATAATCAATTTATATTCTATATCCTAAACAACAAGAAGTCACAGTCATAACATTTTCACATGACCAATTTATAAATATTTCCATCAACTATAACAAGTCTCAAAACAATGTAATTTCAAGGTCAATGATGGTGGCAATAAGCCTTGGGCGTGGAGATCAAAACAAGGCATAAAGCAATCCTTTAGCTACGATCAAAGCTTCAACAAACTTGCTTAGTTACAGTCAAGACTTCATCAAGTCACAAATCAACTGAGTTTATAGTGAACACAAGTAGCACAACAAACTTACTTAACTACAGTCAAGACTTCATCAAATCACAATTTATGGTTTTGGCCATAGATATCTAAACTTAGAATCAATTAAACTCAAAGTTAACAAATGATACACAAAAGTCAAAGCAATGATCAAGACTTTATCAAAGCACACACACACACACACATGGTCTGATCATAAGAAAATACCCAATAGTAATAAGTGTAAATATAATTCAAAAATGTTTGAAATTCAATATCAAAGTGTGAGTTCATTCATGGTCTAGCTCAACTACTCATTTCAATTCACAACATAAATTTAAGTCAAGATTCCTTTAAAGAAAAACAATAACAAAGCTTTTAAGCATAAAAGCTCCCATAATTAGTCTTGACCATGAACAACACAACGACAACCAATTTGCTACCCAGGAACTCATTGTTCTTATTTAAACCAGAAATCAGTCTATTTTTAAAATTAATCAAGAATCATCATTAATCACAACCATTGCATAATAACCAAGCATTCAAGTCCTTACTAAATCAGAGAATAAATTATGGGTTCTATACTTATATTTAAAGAGTAAAGTCCATCAATTTCTCATCGTAATTAATGACACCAATCTCAAGTCAAGAATTAATAAAAGGAAAATAACAAATGATAAGCAAGGAATGTTCTCTAATCCATAGCTTTACTGTGTATATCAAGCCTCAAAATACATCATTTTTGTCAATTTTTTTTTATCTTAACCAATATTACAATCTCAAGTCAAGAACAAATGGAATTACAAGAGTAAACTTTGAACCAATGTTTTCTTTAAAATTTTCTATTCTAACAGTGGTTATTCAATCCATAACACAACCAAATTTCATTCAAATAACATCATAAATGTAACACCCACCGTAGGGTGCCACATTTATGTTACTTAATTTCCAAATTACCCCCAAGTTATAAAATGTGACGTTGTAATAAAAATATGAGTTGTAAAATTTTTTCTTTCTTCTTTGATAACTATAAAATAACCTTAGCGGAAATTAAAATATTATACATCATCACATATAATTTACATCATCATACATTACAAATGTATTGTCAGGATTATTTATATACAGACCATTTCTCTCAAACTAGATAATACACTTAAATATATACAGACATAGTTTGTAATAGAGTTTAGACTTGCCCAAGTCTAACTAAACAGCAGAACCCTCAGATGGGTCCTCCTCAGACTCCTCTACAGGTAAGATTTCGATTTGACACGAAGCCCTATGGACAGGTGTCCGAGCGGACGACACAATACTAATTTCCGTTGGGACATAATGTAACACCCCTTTTTGGAGAGGGAACGTCACATTATTAAACATAAATGAAAAGGCGGAAAATAAAATTTTTCTAAATTAAGACCTGGTTCATTAGATTTAAAGTTAACTTGTTCGATGCTTTAATAGGTGAGTAAAACGGCAGTATACTTTTTTTTTTAACAATAAAACCAAGTGACGAAACTTGAACAATAGTAAAGAGTAAGACAGGAAACCAAACTCACATTTGAATAATACTCATATATATATATATATATATATATATATATATATTGAATATCAACTGTACTTTAGTTACAAGCCTGGAAATTTCCAAAAAAGCAAAACTATACCTGCCTATGGATTTTACATACACATCCACCAGAATATCAAAATGTACAGCCCACCAAAAGTAATACATCAGCCCCCCAAAATAAAACACTGGCAGCCATCAGCAGCTACTAGTAAAATTAGTCTCTCAGAGGAGGAGGGATCGTATCAGGGTCCTCAGCGGGGTCCTCCTCGTCCGAGGAAACCTCCATCTGAACCACAGAGGCACAGGCAGGAGCCCGAGCGGTGGAATCAAACGAATCCTCCTAAGAGTTGTAGTAACGATCACCCCACATCTCACGTATGGGCAAGTAGAACTCCAGTCGCAGGCTGACAAAGCAGGTAAAAACAGGCGTCTCATGACGTCTCCAGGCTAGAGAAATCGACACGTCCCCCAGATAGACGCAGCGATCAGAACTCAAGTTAATATGCCAACACTCCGGCCCTCCAAGGAAGGTCAAATGCACATCGCCTAGAAATCTGCACATGCGTGCCTCCATCGTCTCCAGTAGATGCTAGTCTTGATCGGGCCAGAAGTCAAGAAAATCGGGATCTTCTGCCTCCTTACCGTCGTCTTCGATCAATATAGTGTACACACAGGCAGCAAATAATAGAAATACAGGAAAGAGGTAAGACATCCTACCATCATTACCAATTATAGCAGCCAGAAACAAAACGACGCAATGCACCCAAATAGCAATTCAGAACATCATTTCCAAATAATAAGCAGTAAGTCCAACAGTAGCAAATAAACAATTCCAGGTAGATGTCCATTACAGTAATGATCAGACAATTCACAGTTACGGAAAATAATTATTTACAATGACTGATTATTTCATGATGCACATGCATGCTTTCCCAAATTCCTACTCCATGGAGCTAGATACAAACAGTCAGAGAGAAAGATCAGGGGACATGTCTGTAACTCGGCTGCCGCAGCCAAAGTGCTAAAATCAATAATTCTCACATGCATATCTAGGCATTGTACAAACATTCCACGCTCGATCACGATATAGGATAGTGTCTCAGTCCGGATCATCGGTGTGTTTGCATCGGTTTGCCCCACGGGTAGGAGAGCTACCAACTACCCATTGTGAGGGACCCGCACCCTGACGCCCCCAAAGTCATAACATGACCTACACTAGTCTACTCGCACCCGCACTAAGGTGTGTTCAATCTCCTAGGCAACTTGGCCTTATAACAGTCCACAAGACATTCACAATGCATAAGACTCTATGCATGAGCATGTATGATTCACAATTTCATACAATTCCATAATATGCCACAATTGGCCAAGATAAGCATCAACACATAAATGGTCACTCACATAGACCCATAATGTCATAATATTGAAATCAATTACAGTAATACCTTTCTAAGGTCCATTATGTATTCTTATTCAAGATTTGCCAATCATACAAGAATCCGACACTAAGTAAGTTTTCATAATTAATTGAATTTTCTAAGGTAATTTATTCTCATACACTTAGAATGATTATTCTAAGATCTCGAATCTCACACTCTCTTGTTCTTACTCTTGTAAAATTTTCTCAAGTTTCATGACAAGTTCCTTCCTTAGTCCTTTAAAATTTATGAATCTCCAATTGTATTTAATTCTTCCAAATTTGCTACCTTACTAATTTATTGCCTATGTTCCAATCATTTAATTTTTTAAATTCCAAGATCACCAAAAATTACATCATTAAGTCCTAAATAGCCCTAGAGGCCGTGGCCTCCCTAGTGGATTTAATTCTCAATTTTTCCATTCCATTGATTTTATATTACACACTTGATTAATTTAGTCATTCACTTGTTAAAATTTGTTCACCAAGAACACATCAATTTTCACCTCAAAACCGTGGCCACCCAAAAGCCCTTCCAAATTCATTTTCTTCCATTTCAAGCCATCCAATCCAATCCAACACATCAATATACACAATAAATCAAATCAAGGTCATGAACTCCATAAAATCAACATGTAAGCATTTAATTTAGCAAATCAAAGAATAACCCTCATTAGGGTTTTTCCACAAACAACACAACCAAGGTTCCTAGATGCTAATAGAGGTTGAGGAGGAGTGTCTTCCTCTTACCTAAGTGTAGAAATCAAGAAGAACCACCAAGAAACTCCTTGCAAATTTGGATTGGGTGCCACCAAAACCTTATAAATTTCAACTTGGTTAAAACAACACCAATGCTTGAAAAATAAAGCATGGATGGTCACCAAGAGGACCATGAACACGAAAATGAAGAAAGGGAAGGAAGAGTAAAAAATCTTACCCAAGAACTCAAAGCTTGAAGCTTAAGAAGATGGTGAAAATGGTGGAATTTCTAGATGCTCCAAGCAAGAGAAGTGTTTAGGAGGTGGAAAGCATTAAGAAAATGTGGTTGGTTGGAGTTTTTGTGATGGATGAGTGGGGAGGAAGTGGGCTGGACGTATCTCTAGAGAGAAGGAGGAGAAGAGGAAAATGAAGAAAGAAGAAGAAGAAGAAGAGAGAGAAGTGCTTTAGGTTTTTGTTTTGAAATTAATCAAGGTAATTAGTTAAAGGAAAAAATCAATTCTTTCCCCCCTAAAATGATGGTCCAGCCGTGCATGAAGGAGAGAGAAGAGGGAGAGTGGGCTGCATTTTGCATGGGGAAAGGGAGAAGGAAATTTCCAAGAAGCTTCCTCCAAGCTTGCATGAGAAGCTTCGCATATTTCACGATAAAGTGAAAGTAAGTTTGCCTCCTAATTAGGCACACTAACATAGATGAATATTTACACTGTCAGTATTATTTTTCCCCCCCAGTATAGGAGAGTCACAGATGATGAAAATAATATTTTATTGTTCATCGGATAATTTTACGATTTCGCGAGTTCATTTATCGGGTAAAAATCTAGTAAAATGTAAACCTCGTAAATTGTGTCCAGTCTCGGGTTTAGTAAGATTCCCCATTGACAAGTCCACAATTTTAGAATTTACCAGACACAGGGAAGATATTGCGTCTTCCCGGGTCCGCTCAGTGCGCACGCAAAACGAGAAATATAACAAAATATTCATCATTTCTAAAAAATTCTGAAAGAATTCACATAAATCGCAAATAATAGAAAATACCATTCATGACAAAATAAATGATTTCCGAAGCATTACACTGACCTCAGCAGGTCTCTGCTCAGTATGCACGTAAAACGAAGAATATATTAAAATATTCATCATTTCCAGAAAATTCCAGAAAAATTCATATAATTCACAAATATTTGAAAATGACCATTCATAATAAAATAATTGATTTCCGGAGCGTTACACTGACATCAACAGGTTTCTGCTCAGTGCGCACGCAAAACAAGAAATATATTAAAATATTCATCATTTCCAGAAAATTCCAGAAAAATTCCTAAAAATCAAGAATATTATAAAATGATTATTGATGATTAAATAAACATTTTTTGGGGTGTTACACATAACATCTAGTATCCCAATGCCGCCTAATAGACAACAAAAATTCCACATGCACAAAAATAGTTACAGAGAAAAATGGATCCCCATGAAATATCTTGCTAAAGTTTACTGTTAGGTGTCCCTCATAAATTAGTCCCCTCTCATTGGGACTAGTCCTCCACGCTCCAGCTCCACCGTGGAACTGCAATCTCACGTAACCAAAGAAACTTGATCGGGATGCCATTCGATCAAAACTCAGCTTCCTCTAGAGCCTACTCTTCTTCACCCTCTTTTTCTATGCCTTTCTCAACATCTTTACCAAAAATAAATACAGTACAAAATAATATACAAAGAGGTGAGATCACCTACACTATTACCAATATGGTAGCACAAAGATAATACAAACAGCATACCATACAGATATATCATACCATAATTATAATTATGCCATCATCATAATGTATCAAATAACAGATATAATAAATAACATTTACCATCATGCCATTAATAGTATTATCATCATCATCATCCAAGTATTTTCTCAACAGAACAATTGTCATAGTCAATATCCCTCAATTAATATGTCATACCGATATAAATGCTCAGTTTCATGCATGCGCACACAGACTCAATGTCCTACTCCATGGAGCTAACTCAGTTCGGAGAAGTTGATCTGAAAGATCTGTCTGTACGAAAATGCCTCAGACCAAGTGCTATAATTCTCATTTGTATTTGCACATCTAACATATACACGACAGTATTTATGAGATCTCGATGAAGAATAATGTCTCGGTCAGGATCATCGGTGCGTTGCATTGGTCTAACTTACGGGAAGAAGAGCTACCAACCACTCATGTAAGCAACTCGGACCCCAATGCCCCCAAGGTCAACAAGTGACTTACACTACGCATATCGCACCCACTCAAGAGGTGTACGTCTCTCCTAGGCAAATAGCCTCATATAGTCCCTCGGACCTTTCCAATGCATGTTCAATGCACCAATGCCAAACATAGGCAAATTTCATATACAGTGTCCATACACCATTTCATGCATATAAAATGCACCAATGCCAATCACAGGCAAAATTTATCATTTTCTCATACAGTGTCCATCCACTGGTTCAACAGTAATCCTACTATATATCGCAAAAATCATATTATCACGTTTTTATAGTCGCGCACCATTTTTGTCACATTTTTACAATTCTGCAACATTTTTGTTACGTTTTCAAATCACATATTGATTTTTCAACATTTTCATCAATTATGTAAAAATATTCCACCATTTTAAATCACGTAGTGATTTTTCAACAATATTTCAATCACGTAAAAATATTTAAATGCTTTCCAAATTGCGTAGAAATATTTCAACGCTTTTCAAATCGCGTGGAAATATTTAAACGTTTTTCCAATCGCGTAGCTTAAAATCACGTTTTTAAGTGACGTAAATCATTTTTCAACTTCGTAAAATATTTCTCAACCATCAAAAATTCCATTTCCACTTTTCTTAAAATAATATGACTCCTCACATTATTTTCCACATTTTCTTACTTAAGAAAATCCTTTTCGTAATTTATTCCATAAAATCATCATTTCATTGAATTAAATCAATGTTTTTAACTTTAAATTTACTAACGCTCTCCAAAACCCAAAGAATGAGTTACACAATAGAAAATCCCAAGTTACCAATGTATTCTTTATAATTCTAAGTCAATTCTAAAAATCAATCCTCTTTAAAATAAATTGAGGTTCAAACACTTTCAACCTCTCTTTTCCATTCACAAATGAAAATTCCGTTTTTCAAGTGTTAAAACACTCTGACTCCCTTTCCAAATTTCTTGTATTAAATCAAATTATATTTTCACTTTGAAAATCACTTTGTTCATAAAAATCAAGGCATTACAAGCCTTCAAAATCGTGGATATGACCATTGAAATCATTCTTGTATTTTTCCTTCTAAATCAACTAAGTTCTATTCTTGTTTTTACACAAAAAAAATTCAATAAAAATACTTCTCCAAAACCGTGTACATTGTTTCTTGAAAATCAAACCCTTTGTTTATTTTCCTTGCTTCTCAAATCATTCAATTTTATCATTCATGAAAATATAAATTTGTGAACACCTAATTTGAGGTACCTTGGCCGAAATTCACCTTAGTTTAGTGACCAAAAATTAATTCCCTTGTTCTTGAAAAATTTCAACATGAACCCTAATTTTGAGAGCTCAAAACTGTAGCCTCCCCCTTGGCCTTTGGAGCCAAAATTTGCTTGTTTCAACATATATTCACCATAATATATTCAACATGCTTTCATTATGCATATTATAAGCATACCATATAAGCAATAAAATCATGCAAAATCATGCAAATCATATCAAACATAGACAAATAATCAAAGCACATAAACACACACAAATTATTACATGACCATGGATATGAATCCTCACATAGATTCAACATCCATCAAATAAATAAACCATCTCTCACCACATACTTGGTTGGTGAGATGGATCTCCCTCTTACCTCTTGAAGAACCACAAAAAGCTCCTTGCTTTGTATTTTGAACAAGATCTCCACCAACAAAAGTCTCTTGAACACAAAACAAACACAAAGAAATTAGTATATTAAGCTTGAATAAGAGGAACCATGGATCAAACATGGTTTAGAACATGAAAAAGACGAGAAGAAATGAAGTTTTCCATAACTTCACCTTAAGAACCCTAAAACTTGCTCTTGGAAAAAGTCCTTCAAGATGTAAAATTTAGGACTTGGTGTAAACTACAAAGTGTCTTAGAAATAGGTAAGGATTCAAGAAATATGGTTGTTTGAAATTAAAGAGTGAAGAAAGGCTGTTTTGGAGTGCTTGGCCGTGAGCTTAGAGAAGGAGAGAAATGGAGAGAAATTTTGATAACTTTGTTTCTTGAAAATGTTCAATGAAGACCAAGGTGATCAATAATGACTAAAGTGATCAATTATGGTCTTCAACTTGTGCTTTAGCTCCTAAATGCAGCACCAAACCGTCCCCCCTTCTCCATGCACTCTTGAAAATGCAACAAATCTCCTAGCCACCATTTTAGACCATTTTAACCATTGATTAGATCAATGGTTAGGATTTAATGTAGCTTCTAGGTTTAGGCTTAGATAGAAGACTTAATTTAGGCTATTGGATCTTTCCTCCTTGAAATCCTAGCCATTAGATGTGTCTCCAAAATGAAGGGTCAAGATTGCTCCTTCAAACTTTACATCCAAGGGCTATAAATGGTCCTAGCCACTTTGTAAGACTAAATCTCAACCGTCGATTAAATCAAGATCAAGCCTCCACCGTTGATTACATCAATGGTAGATATCCAAGCCACTAATGTTGACTTCGCAGTACAATATTTATTTTTGTATCTGCTATTGCCATTCGAATAATATTTTTACTGTATTTTTATCACCCGATAATTAAATACAGTGTAAAACACAGTAAAAGAAAATTTCTAAAACTGTTTTCAGATTCAGGTTTAGTAAGATCCCCCGTCTCCGTCTCAACAGTACAAATTTTTTTTATTATAGAAATTTTTTTACCTTTCTGGACCCATGCAGGGCCCACATACAACCTCCCTGGGCCCACAGATGGCCCACGTAAAATTTTTCCCGACCCGAAAATTATTATTTTCCTGACACGAAGTAATTCACTCAAAACGATCAAAAGTAGTCATGGATTAATCAAAATAATTTTACAGTACATAGAAATCACTAAACAGTAGAATTCTGTTAACTGTCAAAATTACTGTCTTATATTTAGGAAGATTTGGGGTGTTACAATACTCCCCCTCTAAAAAGAAGTTTCGTCCTCGAAACTTGATAAACTTGATTTCACATCTCAGAATAAATATGGTTACTGTTCTTTTATCTTTTCTTCTAATTCCCATGTAGCTTCACCACTTACATCATTCCAAACGATTTTAACCAATGAAATCTTCTTACCTCGAAGTTGCTTTGTCCTTCGATCCTCAATCTTGACTGGAAATGTTTCATAGGTTAAGTTTTCCTTCAGTTGTACTGTGTCTGGCTCGATAACATAGGTAGGATCAGGAATATATTTCTGCAGTTGTGATACGTAAAATACATTGTGAAGATTCGATAGAAAAGGTGGTAATGCAATCTGATAAGCTACCGAACCTACTCGACGGAGTATCTGATACGGCCCGATAAACTTTGGAGTGAGCTTCTTGGACTTAAGCACTCGTCCAACTCCAGTCATAGGTGTCACTCGCAGAAATACATAGTCACCTTCTTCAAACTCAAGCGATTTTCTCCTTTTATCAGCATAGCTCTTTTGCTGAGTTTGAGTCATTCTCATCTTGTCTTGTATCATCTTCACTTTCTCAGTTGTCTGTTGAACAATCTCTGGTCCTAATACAACACTTTCACCGTCCTGATACCAACACAATGGTGTTCTACATCGTCTCCCATACAATGCCTCATAGGGTGCCATCCCTATGCTCGAATGAAAACTGTTGTTGTATGTGAACTCTATCAATGGTAAGAACTCATTCCAACCTCCACTTTGTTCTAAAACACACGCTCTCAACAAGTCTTCTAATGACTGAATCGTTCTTTCTGACTAACCATCAGTCTGTGGATGGTAAGCAGAACTCAGTCGTAGCTTTGTTCCTATCGCTTCTTGCAAACTATTCCAAAATCTCGACGTAAATCTCGGATCTCGATCCGAAATAATACTAGATAGTACACCATGAAGTCTAACAATTTCATCAATGTACACTTGAGCCAACTTTTCCATTGAGTACTTAATATTAATTGGCAAAAAGTGCACTGACTTTGTGAGCTGATCAACAATTACCCAAATAGAATCATGATCTTTTCGAGTTTTTGGTAATCCTGTCATAAAATCCATTGCTATGTTATCCCATTTCCACTCAAGTATAGGCAAAGGTTGCAACATTCTCGAAGGTCTTTGATGTTCCACCTTAGCCTTCTGATGGACTAAACAAGATGATACATACTCAGCGACATCCTTCTTCATTCCTTGCCACCAATATAATTGTTTTAAATCCTGGTACATCTTTGTGGCTCCTGATGCATACTCAACTTACTCTTGTGAGCTTCATCCAAAATCAATCTCTTAATTTCTGGATCATTAAGCACACAAACTCTGCCTTGAAACTTCAAAATTCTATTAGCACCTTCGCTAAATTCCACCTCTGCACCTTGGCTCTTTGCTTCTTTTGCTTCTTGCAAATACTGGTCACTGTTTTGTCCATCTCTTATTCTAGCCATCAAATTATTTGAAATGGTGATCATGTTTAAACGCATCCTTCCTGGCGTAAGTTTCACAGACAAACGCATATCCCGAAATTCTTCTATCAGTTCCTTCTCCTTGATCATCATAACAGAAACATTAAGCATTTTCCTGCTCAACGCATCCGCTATGATATTCACCTTTCCGGGATGGTATTGTAACTGAAAGTCATAATCCTTCAGAAACTCTAATCAACGCCTTTGTCTCATATTCAACTCTTTCTGGTCAAACAGATACTTCAAACTTTTATGATAACTAAAAACAGTGAACATTGCTCCATAGAGAAAATGTCTCCACACTTTCACAGCTGCCAACTCCAAGTCACGAGTCGGATAATTCCTCTCATGATTTTTCAACTACCTTGAAGCATAAGCCACCACTTTACGATTTTGCATAAGTACACAACCCAATCCTTGGTATGAAGCATCACAATATACATCGAAAGGTTCATTCGGATCAAGTAAAATCAATACTGGTGAAGTAGTCAATCGTCTTTTCAACGCTTGAAAACTTTCTTCACATGCATCAGTCCATACGAACGGTTGATTTTTCCATGTAAGTTGGTAAGAGGTCCTGCTATCTTCGAAAACCCCTCAATGAACCATCTATAGTAACCAGCTAATCCGATAAAACTACGGATTTCTGTTACAGTCATTGGTCCTTCCTCTGATATCACGTATCCCAAAAATTGAACTTCACTTAGCCAAAATTCACATTTGGACAACTTGACATACAACTTATTTTCCTTCAAAATCTGGAGAACCACTCTGAGATGTTCAGCATGTTCCTCCTGACTTCGAGAATAAATCAAAATGTCATCTATAAAGACAACAACAAACTTGTCCAAGTACGAACGAAAAATTCTATTCATAAAGTCCATAAATATAGCAGGTGCATTCGTCACACCAAACAACATCACTAGATATTCATAATGCCCATATCTAGTCCGAAATGCAGTTTTGGGAATATCATCCACTTTCACACGAATCTGATGATAACCAAATCGTAAATCAATCTTGGAAAATATTGTTGGGAATTTGCGGATCAAAGTCTCGCAGCGGAATAACAGAATTCCCTCACAGGATACATGCGAAAAATCCATAATCCGAGGTTTTAAAATTTTACCTCTTGAAGCGTGACAGACACAAGCGAGGTGAATCACCAACACCGTAATAGCGACGATGTTTCTGCGGTATCCACACGAACAGACTTGCAAAAGGAGTCACGCCTCTGTTTCGTAGTGCTAGCTGCGAAGAGAGGAGAAGAAGACCTCACTATCTCTCACTCACTTTCCGTAGGTGCGGCTAGGGTTGTGATGTAACCTAGTAGCAGCCCCCTAGCGATACTATTTATAATAGTGGCTGCCTTAAGTGAGTGTGAGCAATAGCAAGGTAAGTGGTGCAACCCTAAACCCATCTCATCATGAGTTAGGCCCACAATTGAATCCGAGTCCAACTTGGATTCTGATTACTCCAATTTAGTCTGTTCTAAGTGTGCGACCCTGCAGGTTCTCATGACGTTGGTAGTAATATTAAAATCTCATTTTAATATTACAAACAGTGAGCGGTATCTAGCAACACATCACTGCTACCCAAGTAATGAGAATGTCAGTGATTTGACATAACCTATCTGTGACCAATGTTTTCGTGTAGTTTAGTCCCTTTGTCCAGATATCCAAATTGAACACAAGGCATAGAACGTGTCACCCTTGTTTAGTTCAATCTTCAGTTTCCTGATTCCCAAGTAGACATAGTAATGACAAATGAGATCAATATCTCATATTGACTCATTTGAGCATGGCCATGCATTTCATAGTCTCACTCAATCAGGGGGCCCGAAGATATCACTCCTGTTATGTAGGAGGGACAAATCCCATCTAGGTCACTCACATCCCTCCACATGTATCGCGGTATGTCTAATAACCAACTTTATAATCATCTTGTTACAGATGACGTTTGATGGCATTAAAACACACAACTCCTCATGTAGGAATCGTAGTGATTTCAGGTCAAAGGACCACATACACCATTATCACTATGAGAATTGCTTATGACACTCACGTAACGATCCACGTAGCATTCTCATGGCGGGTCTGTCCAATACATCATTACTCTAATATGTATCTATGTGTAGACTTGATATCTCATATCCATGACCCGTGAGATGTGGTCATCGATCTACGCACATACTAGTCTCAAAGCATTATTGTTGTCCTAATTAACAATAATACTTGACTAGGGACATTTAAGAATAGTGTTTTATCCAATAGGATCTCACGATCAAGTCATCCACTTGATGTCCTATGGTATCAAATTTACTATTCTAAGGACTTTATCATGTTTACCAAAAAAAAGAACATAATAAATGAAATGCCTCATATAAAATAGCATAATATAATGTATGTAAATACAAACAAAACGTATTGGCCACTAGGGCATACACCAACAAATATTACAGCTCCTCGCAATTGATCCATAAGATCATCAATTCTTGGAAGTGGATATTTATTCTTAATCGTAACCTTGTTCAATTGTCAGTAGTCTACACATAGACGAGAAGTTTCGTCCTTCTTCTTTACCAACAATACTGGAGCTCCCCATGGTGACACACTAGGTCTCACGAATTGCTTCTCCAGCAAATCCTCCAGTTGTTTCTTAAGCTCCGCCAACTCTACCGGCGACATCTGATATGGCGCAATAAATATAGGTCCAGCTCCAGGTACTAGATCAATAGAAAACTCAATTTCTCTTTCTGGCAGTAGTCCAGGTATATCTTTAGGAAATACCTCAGGAAATTCATTAACCACGAAAATATCCTTTAAGACATCTTCACACTGAACCTCCAAAGAAGACAACAATAGATACCCATAATCTCCTCCCTTCAAACAAGCTTCTACTTGAGTTACCGTTAGGAATCTAGGATCTTTAGCCTCAGGAAATACTAACATCTTATTCGAACAATCAATTAGGATATGGTTAGAAGATAACTAATCCATTCCTAAGATTACATTAATCTTGAAAAGAGGCAAACAAATCAAATCCACATGAAAGATTCTATCCCTAACGCATACAGGGCAATTCAAACATACTTTTGTAGTAATCACAGGCTTATCAGTAGGAGTAGCAATACTCAAATCATATGACAATGTAGTCACAGTCAATCCCAAACGCTCTACACAATCACATGCAATAAAAGAATGTGTTGCTCCCGAATCATAGAGTACGGTTAAAGGATTACCTTCAATAGCACACTCCTCCATGATTAAATCCTCAGATTTCGTGGCTTCCTCTCCGCTCATGGTATACACTCGACCACCCACCTGTGGCCTTGCAGTACGAACATTTCCCACAAAAGGTTCCCTCTTAATCTGATCACAATCCCAGGATAAATGTCTAGGTTTCCCACATCTAAAACAAACAATTCCTTTATGCTGACAATCCTTAGTCAGATGGTTCTTCCCATACTTGTAACAGTTATACGTAGGAGTTCCAGCTTGACTTGTCTTATTGCCACCAGAACTTCCTCTAACAAACTACTGTCGGTTCTGATTTCCTGCTGGTTTCGCATACGATTTTTGTTGAAAACAGTTTCCTCCACTACTCTTTCCTCTCTGGAATCTTGTAGGTCCAAAGTTCTTATTTGTTGTCGCTCGTTGTTGATCAATCTCCTCAACCTTACGGCACTTGTCCAACAATTCTGAAAACTACTCAATTCCCAGGGTTGCTACAGCTCGCTTAATGTCAAGCTTCAATCCTTCCTCAAATTTCCTACACTTCCAATCCTCATCTGGATGCATCTGGAAATATCTCGAAAACTTAGATAAGCTCTCGAACTTTGCCGCATACTCACTAACAGACATTACTCCTTGCCTCAGACTAAGAAATTCCATCTCCTTAGTATGACGCGCACTTGCTGGAAAATACTTTGCCAAAAACTTCTGTCTAAAGAGCTGCCATGTCACAACTCTTCCTTCAGCTTCTAACAATCTTCGGGCTCCTGCCCACTAGTTTTCACCATCTCCGACTAATATAAAAGTCGCAAAAGTCAGCTTACGTTCATCAGTACATCCCATACCTTTAAATATTTTCTCTAATTCCTAGATCCACAACTCAGCTTTCTCTGGGTCAAATTTGTAACACACCTAAATATAACAACCGCAGTGTAATCGTCATTATACCACAGTTACTAAACTCAGGCGTGTCACAGTCACAAAGCTTACTAATTTTTGAAAAAATAATTTTTCTCTATTGTGCATTAGTAGAAATTAGGAGCTTCGAAATGAAATATAATCAATACCCAACTATTTTATACATAACCATTGAAGTAACCACATGTTCCATATATATATATTAGTCATCCTTAATACAAATCATTGATAACACAAAATATAATACTTACAGAGTCAAATAAAATACAACGGGAATTAAAACACAAAAGGGGAAAAAAAGTAATCCTTGGGAAAGGCACTACTAGCAGACAAAGCCGCAACCCCAGGTGTACGTGACGCTCGGTGTCCCAGTCGACACGACTGGCATCAATGCCACCATAAAATTGTTCCCATGCATAATCGAAGAGATATCGTCCAGACTCTAGATTGAGAATAGTGAATTGTCTCAATCCAATGAACAAAAGTGTGGCCCCTCGTCATCTTCCTCACGATCTTTTATCCAATATATACATATATAACAGAAGTATAAGAATACAAGAATGAGGTGAGATATCCTACTTACATTACTAATTATGGCAGTAAAGAAACAGAATGGTGCAGAGCGCCCACATCGCATTTCAGCACATATATTCATCAATAGTGACAATAGAATGAACAGTAAAAGCAGGACAACAACACATAGCAGTAAAAATCAATAATGATAGGTAAACATCAATAATATCCCAAGTAATCAACAGAAAGCCCAAATGACGAATACTTAAAGCATCTCAGACAATCATGGCATCAATGTCACATTAATATAATCATCATATAAAAGAGTGTCATATGATATGCGGACTCACAATGCCGACTCTCAATGCCAACTCACAATACCGACTCACAATGTTGACTCACAATACATGTGCACTTGGTACCAAGATTTTCCATTTTAAAACATGAACGTTCCGGTAGTCTCTACCCCCTTAAACAGTCTAAGCCGGACCATGAAAAGAATAGTGCTTGTTGGTTCCTCGTCAATGCGTTGCAATCGGCTTTTCGGCCAGAGGTATTTTACTATGTGATAGCATCATCACCAGAAGGATCACCGCACCCTGACGCACCCAGAGATCCATCATAGACCACACTATCCAATCCTCGTTCATTTACCATAAAAATAATAGTCATTTGCCAGGCTCGTAATACGTACAATCAGCATACGCCATACCTTACGCCCCTCTAAGATCCATCACAGACCTCACCATTCAATTCTCATTAATTCACTGCGTAAAGAATAATGATTTGTCGGGCTCGTAATACGTGCAATCGGCATACACCGCGCCTTATGCCCCCCATAGGTCCATCATCGACCACATTATTCGGTTCGCATTCATAGGCTCATCTAGCCTTTTAACAGTCATAGACTGAGCAAATTGTTCAATACATTAACTTAATTCAAAATCAGAGGCTCATCCAGCCTTTTAACAATCAGAGACTGAGCAGTTTATAAAATACATGCTGACTCAATGCATGATCCTAGGCTCATTCAGCCCTTTAACAGTCATTGACTGAGCAAACATTTAATGCATGTTGACTCCATGCATAAACATGTTCACAAATATTTCACAGTACACAATCTTCCGTAATATGCCACAATTAGGCCAATTCAAATATTAATAAGTCTTACAAGATTATCATAAAGTTCCATTCTATTAAATTGATCGAGTTCCTTAATCTAGTCAATTATGCAATCTTTAGGTCAACTAACCCTTAGAAACTTTGACCTCACATGCCTTCAAGGTTCTAAATTCCTTTCCATATTATTCACTAGTTTCTTGTTATCAAACCACTTAAGTTTTTTTTGTTCATTAAGATCAATCCAATTCCTTGTATTTTCAATCTAAAACCGTGGCTTCAAATTGGGTTAATAAACCCTTAAAACTTTCCATCTCAAATTCTAACCTTAACATTAAAATCTTTAATTACATAGCTTGATCTCGCAGTTACTTAGCTAGTTCTGCCATGGGCACCTAGGCGCCATATCTGAAGCGCCTGAATGCTCATCAGGCCGCGTTACAGGGTAAATTCTCTGGGCATAGAGCGCCTAGGCGCTCTATACACAGCGCCTGAGCGCTAGTGCATTAACAAGGGCTCTGCAAAATTCGTTTCTGCAGAACCTTGGCCCATCCTTCATCGAAGTTCCTCATTCATTTTCCAACAATCCAAAATATGATACATGACATCTAAATACAAAATAGCAATATATAGGTTCATAATCATGAAGGCATATAATGCAAATCCATATATTCATACAAATCAAACAACCACAAAATCATGGAAATAACACAGTATAACAAAGAGAGTAATCCAACATGGATTCCCTCATCAACAACAATACACAAGACATTTCCTTACTACTAAGATTGGTTGAAGAGGATCATCTCCCTCTTACCTAAATGAAGACAATCATAAGGATGCTATTACTTTTTGCTCTTGATTTTCATTTTACCCCTTCAAGAAAACCCTAGGGTGAGCAACTCCCAAAGTATTCACTCAAATCATGAAAAAATGACTCCTTGGCTACATAGGTGACCAAGAAAACGAAAATGAGAATAAAATAAAAGAAAGTTGAAGGCTTTACCTCAAAAGCTCCAAGCTTTAGCTTCAAGGGTGGAAAATGGAAGAAGAAGAAGAAGAAGAAGAAGAAGAACCAAGGATGGCCACCAAGGAAAAATGGTCTTGGAATGATGGAAGAAAGCTAGACGTGGAAGTGGTGAAGCAAGAAAGTGAAGATGGTGAATGGTGAAGGTGTACGGTGGATGAGGAAGAAGAAGAAGAAAGAAGAAGAAGAAGAAGAAGAAGAAGAAGAAGAAGAAGAAGAAGAAGAAGAAGAAGAAGAAGAAGAAGAAGAAGAAGAAGAAGAAGAAGAAGAAGAAGAAGAAGAAGAAGAAGAAGAAGAAGAAGAAGAAGAAGAAGAAGAAGAGAACATGATTATTGGCTCCAAAGGGGCCTCTGCTGTGTAGAAGAGGGGAGAGGGAAGAGAGAGAAATGTGAAATGGAAGGGAAACTTCCTAGAAGCTTCCCAAATGAATTTTTGAATTAATTTAATCTTTATTTTGAAAATAAAGCTAATGGATTTGACACAAGGTAGATTTTTAGATGGTGTGATAAGGTTTTTAATACATGTTATTATTTAATAGACAATTGTTATAGTTGATAGAAATCAGTATTAATTGTCCAGCGCATAGGGTCTATACAATGATTAATTATTTTATCAGATAAAATTTCTCAAAAAGCGTGAAATCTCGTAAACTGTGTCTAGCCTCGGGTTTAGTAAAATCTCCCGTCGACGTTTCCACAGATCAAGGTTCTCAGGAAAAATATTCCATTTTCTCGGCTCCGCTCAGTTTGCACGTAAAACGAAGAATAATATTAAAATATTATGCGTTCTCTGAAAAATCTAGAAAAATTCCAGAAAACCACAAATATTCTAAAACAACTATTTATCCTAAAATTATAAATTTTCGAGATATTACAACACTCCCCTTCAAATAGAAATTTTGTCCTCGAAATTTTCATGCCTTAAGATAAATATTAACGTTGTTTCTTCATTTTACCTTATGACCTCCATGTCGCGCTTCTAATCACGTCAATTCAGATTGTCTTTACCAATGTGATCTCCCTGCCTCCATGTTGCTTTGGCCTCCTATTCTCGATTTTCACAAGAAGCATTTCATAGATCAAACCCTTTCTTAATTATACTATGTCCCGGTCGATGACGTGGTTGGGTCCGGGATATACCATTGCAATTATAACCTATGGAAGATATTATGAATACACTAGGATGAAAAGGTAGTAAAGCTAGTTGGTTAGCTACCAGACCAATCCGACAGAAATTGGATATAGTCCGTAGAATTTTGGAGTGAGTTTACTAGCAACTCCGACATGATGACACTGAAGCTAGACGTCATACTCCTTCAAAAATTCTAATCACCTTCTCTGCCTCATGTTCAGCCCCTTTTTATTGAATGGGTACTTCAGGCTTTTGTGATTGATAAAAGCATTGAACATTGCTTCACACAGAAAATGTCTCCATGTTCTTAGAGCAAATACAACTGCGGCTAACACCAAGTCGTGAGTTGGGCAATTCTCAATGCACCCTCAACTACTTCGAGGCATAAGTTACAACTTCTCAACTTTGCATGAACACACATCCTAAACCTTGATGGGAAGCATCACAAAACACTTCGAATGTTTCATTGGGATTGGGCAGTATCAAAACCGGAATATTTACTCAACCTTTAAAAACTTTCTCCACCTGTGTTGGTCCGTAAAAGTTTTGATTCTCTTCTTGTAAACTGAGCAAAATGTCCTACTATCTTAGGGAATCCATCGATACTCCTTCGATAAAACTAACTAATTCCATTAGCTATGTGTCTCCTTTACGGTCTCCGATCTTTCCTTTTGAAAAATTGCTTCAACCTTTTGTGAATCCACAATAATTCCTCCATTTGGAATTCCATGATCCAAAACTGAACCTCCTCAACTGAGAATTCACACTCTGATACTTTGGCATTTACTTCCTCTTCTTTAAAGTCAGGAAAACTATACCGAGATGTCCAATGTATCTCCCCATATCTTCGAGAATAGATCAGAATGTCATCATTAATGACAACGACAAGTCTGTTCTAGGTAAGGATAGAAGATACAATTCATGTTGTTCATGAATATGACAGGAGCGTTTGTCACTTCAATTGACATCACGAGATACCCATAATATCGAAAGTACGCTCGAAAAAAAAATTCATTTTGGGAACATTCTCAATTTCCACGAATTCATCGATGACCAGGGCGTACATCCATCTTGGAGGGAACAACGACTTCCTTCTCGTTGATCCATCAGATCATTTACCTTCCTCTGAGAATACTCATCTTTGATCACAATCTTGTTTAACTGGCAATAGTCCTCGTATCACCAAGAAGTTCCATTCTTCTCCTTAATTGACAGCATCGTAGCTCAACATGTGAAATTCTTCGACTACAGGAGTGGCATTTATATTTCCCTTACTCTTGGTCCCCTACGGAAGACATTATCATGTACCCTCAGGCTCCTTTCCCTCGCAAAGCTTAAACTTTGTTGGTCATTACGAATTCAAAAGCCTTAGTTTCAAAAATCACTAAGGTGTTGATCGGAACGCTCTAGCAAATAATAACCAGGAAATGACCTATCAATTTCTAGAATCATGAACTCTAATAGATATGATTTTAGGTAAGCAAGATTGATCAACGAAAGATTCAATCTTTAGTAGAAATAGAATAGATTACATAAACTTAGGTGCCAATGACAAGTCTTAGTAACAGAAATAGAAATAACTTAAGTCGAAGATAAGAAAGATATAGATGAATCCAAATGATCCATACAATTACAAACTGTAAAAGGAGGGGTTACCCCCAGAATTATACAACACGATTACGAGATCATCATTCGAGGCATAACTTCCATTGTTTATATCTCCAAATTGAGAGGTCTTAGCACCACGCAAGGTATAAGTTTTGGCTTCTGCTTGTGGTTTCACAGCCCTTGCAGCATCGATTGAAGACTTTGCCTTTGCTTGGTTGCATTTGTGGGAGACATGTCCAGGCTTTCCACATCTAAAATAGATTATCCCTTTTGATCTTACACTCCCTCGTGAAGTGAATCTTTAAGAATTTCATACATCTCAGCAAAGATGTCGGGGTCTGACTGGATCTACCACCACTCGCACTTTCCCCAGGAGTTGGGTGTTGTTGTCGCTTCCTTGATACCTGTGAATATGGTTTCCGTTTAAACTGGTTAGCCTTTCTATTACTCCTCCTCTGGAATCTAGGCAGCCCAGGGTTATCCCAAGTCTGACTTTCCTTTAGCCGATTTGGAACTTCGACTTCCAATTCTCGCTGTTATGCAACCCTCTGATCTTGGTGAGTTATCGCACCAGCCATCCTCTGCGTTTCGTCTTCAGACATAATCATGCTTCCATTGTCTTGTCCTGCACCCACATGCATACGTCTGCCATGAGCCATTGACTTTCTTCGAAGACGGACAAAACATAACACTATAAAATAAACAGAATTATTTCAAACAATGTCATCTCCTTTCGGAAACTAAACACGCAAAATCACTCAATTCAAACAAGACAAGTTCAATTCACGAATCCTAATAATCTCCAGCTCGAACTTCTCCATTCTGCCTCTTATGGTGTAACCTCTTGCAAGTCGTCAGCTCCCAAACAGCCTTCTCGAACCAAACTTACATCAGTTACTCTTTCTCCAGAAGATCGATTTTCCAAAACCTTTTGATCTCCATACTAAAAGAATTCTTATTTTTCCTAGTATAGTACGCTTAGGTGAAGTCATAGTTTCCTGTACACACAGAACATTACATATTGAGTAGGCTAGTCCTTAATATCACGCAACTGTATAATAGTAGCTACTAACATTCAACCTATGGCAAGTCATGCATTCCTTTCCCATCATCTCAATTAAAAGACAAGGAAGTGCACAACATACAAAATTCTAACATGCCTAAACATAGCAAGTCCATACCCCGGCTCAACAGGATGAACTGCTCTAATACCACCTAATGTAACGCACCTAAATATAACAACCGCAGCGTAATCGTCATTACACCGCAATTACTAAACTCAGGCGTGTCACAGTCACAAAACTTACTAATTTAAAAAAAAAAATTTATCTATTGTGCATTAGTAGAAATTAGGAGCCTCGAAATGAAATATAATCAATACCCAACTATTTTATACACAACCATTGAAGTAACCACATGATCCATATATATATATTAGTCATCCTTAATACAAATCACTGATAACACAAAATATAATACTTACAGAGTCAAATAAAATACAACGGGAATTAAAACACAAAAGGGGAAAAGTAGTAATTCTTGGGAGAGGCATTACTAGCAGACAAAGCTGCAACCCCAGGTGTACGTGACGCTCGGTGTCCAGGTCGACACGACTGGCATCAATGCCACCATGAAATTGTTCCCATGCATAATCGAAGAGATCTCGTCCAGACTCCAGATCGAGAATAGTGAATTGTCTCAATCCAATCAGCAAAGGTGTGGCCCCTCATCGTCTTCCTCATGATCTTTTATCAAATATATACATATATAACAGAAGTACAAGAATACAAGAAAGAGGTGAGAGATCCTACTTACATTACCAATTATGGCAGTAAAGAAACAGAAAGGCGCAGAGCGCCCACATCGTATTTTAGCACATATATTCATCAATAGTGACAATAGAATGAACAGTAAAAGCAGGACAACAACACATAGCAGTAAAAATCAACAATGATAGGTAAACATCAATAATATCCCAAGTAATCAACAGAAAGCCCAAATGATGAATACTTAAAGTATCTTAGACAATCATGGCATCAATGTCACATTAATATAATCATCATATAAAAGAGTGTCATATGATATGCGAACTCACAATGCCGACTCTCAATGCTGACTCACAATACCGACTCACAATGCTGACTCACAATACATGTGCACTTGGTATCAAAATTTTCCATTTTAAAACATGAATGTTCCGGTAGTCTCTGCCCCCTTAAACAGTCTAAGCCGAACCACGAAAAGAATAGTGCTTATCGGTTCCTCATCAGTGCATTGCAATCGGCTTTCCAGCCAGAGGTGTTTTACTATGTGATAACATCATCACCAGAAGGATCACCGCACCCTGATGCACTCAGAGATCCATCATAGACCACACTATCCAATCCTTGTTCATTAACCATAAAAATAATAGTGATTTGTCAGGCTCGTAATGCGTACAATCAGCATACGCCGCGCCTTACGCCCATCTTAGATCCATCACAGACCTCACCATTCAATTCTCATTAATTCACTGCGTAAAGAATAATGATTTGTCGGGCCCTTAATGCGTACAATCGGTATACACCGCGCCTTACGCCCCCCCATAGGTCGATCATCGACCACATTATTTGGTTCGCATTCATAGGCTCATCTAGCCTTTTAACAGTCATAGACTGAGCAAATTGTTCAATACGTTAACTTAATTCAAAATCAGAGGCTCATCCAGCCTTTTAACAATCAGAGACTGAGCAGTTTATAAAATACATGCTGACTCAATGCATGATCCTAGGCTCATTCAGCCCTTTAACAGTCATTGACTGAGCAAATGTCTAATGCATGTTGACTCCATGCATAAACATGTTCACAAATATTTCACAATACACAATCTTCCGTAATATGCCACAATTAGGCCAATTCAAATATTAATAAGTCTTACAAGATTATCATAAAGTTCCATTCTATTAAATTGATCGAGTTCCTTGATCTAGTCAATTATGCAATCTTTAGGTCAACTTACCCTTAGAAACTTTGGCCTCACATGCCTTCAAGGTTCTAAATTCCTTTCCATATTATTCACTAGTTTCTTGTTATCAAACCACTTAAGTTTTTTTTGTTCATTAAGATCATTCCAATTCCTTGTATTTTCAATCTAAAACCGTGGCTTCAAATTGGGTTAATAAACCCTTAAAACTTTCCATCTCAAATTCTAACCTTAACATTCAAATCTTTAATTACATAGGTTGATCTCACAATTACCTAGCTAGTTCTGCTATGGGCGCCTAGGCGCTATATCTGAAGCGCCTGAGCACTGGTGGAACACCTAGGCGCTTAAAGCGAAGCGCCTGAACGCTCACCAGGCCGCGTTATAGGGTAAATTCTCTGGGCATAGAGCGCCTAGGCGCTCTATACACAGCGGCTGAGCGCTAGTGCATTAACAAGGGCTCTGCAGAATTCGTTTCTGCAGAACCTTAGCCCATCCTTCATCGAAGTTCCTCATTCATTTTCCAATAATCCAAAATATGATACATGACATCTAAATACAAAATAGCAATATATAGGTTCATAATCATCAAGGCACATAATGCAAATCCATATATTCATACAAATCAAACAACCACAAAATCATGGAAATAACACAGTGTAACAAAGAGAGTAATCCAACATGGACTCCCTCATCAACAACAATACACAAGACATTTCCTTACTACCAAGATTAGTTGAAGAGGATCATCTCCCTCTTACCTAAATGAAGACAATCACAGGGATGTTATTCCTTTTTACTCTTGATTTTTGTTTTCCCCCTTCAAGAAAACCCTAGGGTGAGCAACTCCCAAAGTATTCACTCAAATCATGGAAAAATGTCTCCTTGGCCACATAGGTGACCAAGAAAACGAAAATGAGAAGAAAATAAAAGAAAGTTGAAGGCTTTACCTCAAAAGCTCCAAGCTTTAGCTTCAAGGGTGGAAAATGGAAGAAGAAGAAGAAGAAGAAGAAGAAGAAGAAGAAGAAGAAGAAGAAGAAGAAGAAGAAGAAGAAGAAGAAGAAGAAGAAGAAAGAACTAAGGATGGCCACAAAGGAAAAATGGTCTTGGAATGATGGAAGAAAGCTAGACGTGGAAGTGGTGATGCAAGAAAGTGAAGATGGTGAATGGTGAGGGTGTACGGTGGAGGAGGAGGAAGAAGAAGAAGAAGAAGAAGAAGAAGAAGAAGAAGAAGAAGAAGAAGAAGAAGAAGAAGAAGAAGAAGAAGAAGAAGAAGAAGAAGAAGAAGAAGAAGAAGAAGAAGAAGAAGAAGAAGAAGAAGAAGAAGAAGAAGAAGAAGAAGAGAACGTGATTATTGGCTCCAAAGGGGCCTTTGTCGTGTAGAAGAGGGGAGAGGGAAGAGAGAGAAATGTGAAATGGAAGGGAAACTTCCTGGAAGCTTCCCAAATGAAATTTTGAATTAATTTAATCTTTATTTTGAAAATAAATCTAATGGATTTGACACAAGGTAGATTTTTAGATGGTGTAATAAGGTTTTTAATACATGTTATTATTTAATAGACAATTGTTATAGTTGATAGAAATCAGTATTAATTGTCCAGCGCATAGGGTCTATACAACGATTAATTATTTTATCAGATAAAATTTCTCAAAAAGCATAAAATTTCGTAAACTGTGTCCAGCCTTGGGTTTAGTAAGATCCCCCGTCGACGTTTCCACAAATCAAGGTTCTCAGGAAAAATATTTCATTTTTCCGACTCTGCTCAGTTTGCACGTAAAATGAAGAATAATATTAAAATATTCTGCGTTCTCCGAAAAATCTAGAAAAATTCCAAAAAACCACAAATATTCTAAAATGACTATTTATCCTAAAATTATAAATTTTTGGGATGTTACAAAATTCTCCCCGAAACTTTGGTGGATTATTCTTACGGAATTCAGACAAACTGTGAGCATCCTCAGTTGCTCTTTGATTTTGTTGTGCAATGACATCAGCCATCCGTTGTATCGTTGCTACAGCTGCAGCCATGTTCCAGTTGTCATCACCAGCATTTCCTATTCCAGCACTAGTATTGACACGTCCTCGTCCTCGTCCTCGTCCAGCCATTACTTTTCTCTACTCAAACTGGACAGCACAAAGAAAGCAAGGTCAATCTTCAAACAATATTGTTTTTTTTCAGAGAACAATAACAGAGATTCACACAACACAAACAAGATAGACCTATCCACAAACCCAAAAGACTCTAACTTGGGCTCTGATACCAACTAATGTAACATCCACCGTAGGGTGCCACATTTATATTACTTAATTCCCAAATTACCCCCAAGTTATAAAATGTGACGTTGTAAAAAAAATATGAGTTGTAAAATTTTTTCTTTCTTCTTTGATAACTATAAAATAACCTTAGCGGAAAATAAAATATTATACATCATCACATATAATTTACATCATCATACACTACAAACGTACTGTCAAGATTATTTATATACAGACCATTTCTCTCAAACTAGATAACACACTTAAATATATACAAACATAGTTTGTAACAGAGTTTAGACTTGCCTAAGTCTAACTAAACAGCAGAACCCTCAGACGAGTCCTCCTCATACTCCTTTGCAGATAGGAATCCGATTTGACGCGAAGCCCTATGGACAGGTGTTCAAGCGGACGACACAATACTAATTTCCGTTCGGACATAATATCTAGTATCCCAATGCCGCCTAATAGACAACGGAAATTTCACATGCACAAAAATAGTTACAGAGAAAAACGGATCCCCATGAAATATCCAGCTAAAGTTTACTATCAGGTGTCCCTCATAAATTAGTCCCCTCTCATTGGGACTAGTCCTCCACGCTCCAGCTCCACCGGGGAACTAGAATCTCACGTAACCAAAGAAACTTGAACGGGATGCCATCCGATCAAAACTCAGCTTCCTCTAGAGCCTGCTCTTCTTCACCCTCTTTTTCTATGCCTTTCTCAACGTCTTTACCAAAAATAAATACAGTACAAAATAATATACAAAGAGGTGAGATCACCTACGCCATTACCAATATGGTAGCACAGAGATAATACAAACAACATACCATACAAATATATCATACCATAATTATAATTATGCCATCATCATAATGTATCAAATAACAGATATAATAAATAACATTTACCATCATGCCATTAACTGTATTATCATCATCATCATCCAAGTATTTTCTCAACAGAATAATTGTCATAGTCAATATCCCTCAATTAATATGTCATACCGATATAAATGCTCAATTTCATGCATGCGCACACAGACTCAATGTCCTACTCCATGGAGCTAACTCAGTTCAGAGAAGTTGATCTAAAAGATCTGTCTGTACTAAAATGCCTCAGACCAAGTGCTACAATTCTCATTTGTATTTGCACATCTAGCATATACATGACAGTCTTTACGAGATCTCGATTAAGAATAGTGTCTCGGTCAGGATCATCGGTGCGTTGCATCGGTCTAACTTACGGGAAGAAGAGCTACCAACCACCCATGTAAGCAACCCGCACCCCGATGCCCCCAAGGTCAACAAGTGACTTATACTACGCATATCGCACCCACTCAAGAGGTGTACGTCTCTCCTAGGCAAATAGCCTCATACAGTCCCTCGGACCTTTCCAATGCATGTTCAATGCACCAATGCCAAACATAGGCAAATTTCATATACAATGTCCATACACCATTTCATGCATATAAAATACACCAATGCCAGTCACAGACAAAATTTATCATTTTCTCATACAGTGTCCATCCACTGGTTCAACAGTAATCCTACTGTATATCGCAAAAATCATATTATCGCATTTTTATAGTCGCGCACCATTTTTGTCACATTTTCACAATTCTGCAAGATTTCTATTACGTTTTCAAATCACATATTGATTTTTCAACGTTTTCATCAATTACATAAAAATATTCCACCATTTTTAAATCACGTAGTGATTTTTCAACAATATTTCAATCACGTAAAAATATTTAAACGCTTTCCAAATTGCGTAGAAATATTTTAACATTTTTCAAATCGCGTGAAAATATTTAAACGTTTTTCCAATCGCGTAGCTTAAAAATTACGTTTTCAAGTTACGTAATTCATTTTTCAACTTCGTAAAATATTTCTCAACCTTCAAAAATTCCATTTCCACTTTTCTTAAAATAATATGACTCCTCACATTATTTTCCACATTTTCTTACTCAAGAAAATCCTTTTCGTAATTTATTCCATAAAATCATCATTTCATTGAATTAAATCAATGTTTTTAACTTTAAAATTTACTAACGCTCTCCAAAACCCAAAGAATGAGTTACACGTTGAAAAATCCCAAGTTACCAACGTATTCTTTATAATTCCAAGTCAATTCTAAAAATCAATCATTTTTAAAAAAATTGAGGTTCAAACACTTTCAACCTCTCTTTTCCATTCACAAATGAAAATTCCGTTTTTCAAGTGTTAAAACACTCTGATTCCCTTTCCAAATTTCTTGTATTAAATCAAGTTATATTTTCACTTTGAAAATCACTTTGTTCATAAAAATCAAGGCATTACAAGCCTTCAAAATCGTGGATATGACCATTGAAATCATTCTTGTATTTTTCCTTCTAAATCAACTAAGTTCCATTCTTGTTTTTACATAAAATAAATTAATAAAAATACTTCTCCAAAACCATGTACATTGTTTCTTGAAAATCAAACCCTTTGTTTATTTTCCTTGCTTTTCAAATCATTCAATTTTATCATTCATGAAAATATAAATTTGTGAACACCTAATTTGAGGTGCCTTGGCCGAAATTCACCTTAGTTTAGTGACCAAAAATTAATTCCCTTGTTCTTGAAAAATTTCAACATGAACCCTAATTTTGAGAGCTCAAAACCGTAGCCTCTCCCTTGGCCTTTGGAACCAAAATTTGCTTGTTTCAACATATATTCACTATAATATATTCAACATGATTTCATCATGCATATTATAAGCATACCATATAAGCAATAAAATCATGCAAATCATATCAAACATAGACAAATAATCAAAGCACATAAACACACACAAATTATTACATGACCCTGGATATGAATCCTCACATGGATTCAACATCTATCAAATAAATAAACCATCTCTCACCACCATACTTGGTTGGTGAGATGGATCTCCCTCTTACCTCTTGAAGAACCACAAAAAGCTCCTTGCTTTGTATTTTGAACAAGATCTCCACCAACAAAAGTCTCTTGAACACAAAACAAACACAAAGAAATTAGTATATTAAGCTTGAATAAGAGGAACCATGGATCAAACATGGTTTAGAACATGAAAAAGAAGAGAAGAAATGAAGTTTTCCATAACTTCACCTTAAGAACCCTAAAACTTGCTCTTGGAAAAAGTCCTTCAAGATATAAGATTTAGGACTTGGTGTAAACTACAAAGTGTCTTAGAAATAGGTAAGGATTCAAGAAATATGGTTGTTTGAAATTAAAGAGTAATGGAAGGCTGTTTTGGAGTGCTTGGCCGTGAGCTTAGAGAAAGAGAGAAATGGAGAGAAATTTTGATAACTTTGTTTCTTGAAAATGTTCAATGAAGACCAAGGTGATCAATAATGACTAAAGTGATCAATTATGGTCTTCAACTTGTGCTTTAGGTCCTAAATGCAGCACCAAACCGTCCCCCCTCCTCCATGCACTCTTCAAAATGCAACAAATCTCCTAGCCACCATTTTAGGCCATCTTAACCATTGATTAGATCAATAGTTAGGATTTAATGTAGCTTCTAGGTTTAGGCTTAGATAGAAGACTTAATTTAGGCCATTGGATCTTTCCTCCTTGAAATCCTAGCCATTAGATGTGTCTCCAAAATGAAGGGTCAAGATTGCTCTTTCAAACTTTACATCCAAGGGCTATAAATGGTCCTAGCCACTTTGTAAGACTAAATCTCAATCGTCGATTAAATCAAGATCAAGCCTCCACCGTTGATTACATCAATGGTAGATATCCAAGCCACTAATGTTGACTTCGCAGTACAATATTTATTTTTGTATCTGCTATTGCCATTTGAATAATATTTTTACTGTGTTTTTATCACCCGATAATTAAATACAGTGCAAAACACAGTAAAAGAAAATTTCTAAAACTGTTTTCAGATTCAGGTTTAGTAAGATCCCCCATCTCCGTCTCAACAATACGAATTTTTTTCATTATAGAAAAATTTTTACCTCTCTGGACCCATGCGGGGCCCACATACAACCTCCCTGACCCACAGATGGCCCACGGATAATGCTAAAATAAACAGAGTAATATAAAAATTTGAAACTCACACACAAAATCACAAAAATTAGAAAATGTACAAATATCAAATCAGATTACGTAAAATAATTAAGACTTAACAGTAATAATTAAATTACGTAAAATTTTCCCTGGCCTGAAAATTATTATTTTCTTGACACGGAGTAATTCACTCAACATGATCAAAAGCAGTCACGGAATAATCAAAATAATTTTACAGTACACAGAAATTATTAAACAGTAGAATTCTTTTAACTGTCAAAATTACTGTCTTATATTTAGGAAGATTTGGGGTGTGATAATAAATATTATCACAGTTTCAACTTATAATCTAATAGAAATGGAAACACAATTTAAAACTAAGAAATCAAATAAAGAAACCTTCTTTCTTACATAAAACAGTCGTAGTCAACATCTATAGGAAATTAATTAGTAAAAATCTTATTTCCATATCATTATTAAGCTCATAATCATCATTTCATCTTTATTTTATTTCAAATCTGAAAATCATCATATAATCAAGGAAACCAATTTCTCAAAATCACAATCAACACATAACCAACCTTTCCATTTCAAAATCTTTATCAATATTCAGATTTTTAGTATAAACCTAAAACGAAAATAGCAAATGAAAACCCCTTACCTTATAGATTTCCTTTGTACCTTTTGATTGTTCAAGCTTTTCCCTCTCCATCTTTATCTTTTTCTTTCATTTTTCATGCCCTATGCCTCTATTTTTTTACAGCCCACAAAGACAAGAAAGGACGAGTGTGAGTCAGAATCAAAGAAGCAAAAGGGAAAGAAAAATGGTCATAACAGACCAGATCTGGCAAAGGGGAGCAAACCAACGTGAAAATGGAGGAGCAACTAGACGACGACGAGGATGAACGGCCAGACGGACGACTGAGCTTCAGTGTGGACAAACAGTGAGAGAGAACGACGGTGTGAGTGGATAGCAAATGCGCAAGCTCAGACGACGGTGAGGCCAGCACCATGGACGAACGAGAGAGATCAATGAGTGAAGGAGAGCATGGAGAGTGTGAGAGCTAGAGGGAAACTGAGATGGTGAAAAATGAAAAGGGAGAGAGCGGGTGAGCTAAAGAGAAATGGAAAGGAAAGTTTAAAAAATAAGAGAGAAGGATTATGATGAATAGTAAATAGGATAAGAAATATGAGGCTCACAATGGTGGAATCCAAATTTTATAAAACAAATTCACCTGAAACTTTTATGTCTCATAGGAACACATTAATCTTTCAAAACCAAGTTTTTCCAACTTCCATGTGTTCCTAAAAATCACAAATCTTAACTAATTTCATATATTTTGATTTCCATAATTTGGTACACACTGCCTTTTATCAAATAAACTATACTACTTCTTTTAAATTAAATCGAACCTCTAAGGTAAGTAAATGTACCTACCTCAACTTACTTTTCATATCAAAATATTTTTCTTATTCCACTGATCATCTCCAAACAATTTTATAATTTTCCAAGCTACTTAGCTATTTTATTTAATTAGTAAACACTTTCTCAGTGTTATTAAAAATATCAAACTATTTCATTTGATCTCTAAAAATTTAATATAATTTATTCCAAGCATTCATGTAGAAATAATTTTCTACATTTATTTCTAAGTTTTTTGCTATTTAAGCTAAATTTTTAGATTATTTGGAGCTATTTTTCACATTCAGTGCTATAGATCTAGGCTTAATTCAACCCAAACAGTTACCCAATTTATTAGGTAACCAATACTAAATTTATTGAGTTACTGTAACACTAATTAGTATCATTAGGTTAAGTAGAGTGTTACACAAACAATTAACCAAAATTATTAGGTAACTTATACCAAATTTATTGAGCTACTATAATATCGAGTTAGACTATTAGGTTAGGCGGAATGTTACAGTGTGAGGTTAGAGAGGAAACTATTCTAGGTCTTGAGTTAGTATAGCAGACCACATATCAGATTAAAATAATCCGGGATAGGTTGGTTAGAGCTCTTAGTAGGCAGAAGAGTTATGCTGATAAGAGGAGAAGACCTCTAGAGTTCAGTTGTAACACCCCAAAAATTGATAATTTTATCATAAATGCTCATTTTATAATATTTGTGATTTTTGTGAATTTTTCTGGATTTTTCTGAGAATGTGGAATATTTTAATATTATTCCTTGTGCGAAAAGAAATAAAGCTGCTAAATTAAGCCTTCTGCTTCTTCTTTTTCTTACCCTTTCCCTTTAGAGGGTCTTCACCTGGATTCATATCAGGCTCTTGTGATCGCTAAAGGCATTGAATATTGAATGTTGTTAGCCAGTGATGTATGTATATATGATCTTTTTATCATTCGTGGCTCTCTACAATAACTATATAGGTTATTATGGGTTTTTATTTTATGCATTTTTAAAAGTGGCATACTTAATGCGATGTATCTTGAAATATTTCGTTTATTTTACGATAATTGTATTAGGGTGTTACATTGGTGAACAAGTGTAGGATTGTGGAAGGCTATGATAATAAACCTCAATTGGAGCAAAAGTCACAAAGCTTCCAAAAGAGGAAGAGGAGAGATAAGAAATTCAAGAAGAATGCTCCTAAACCTAGTTACCCATAAGATAAGGGTAAGAAAATTCAAGGAGGACCTATAGGGCTTAAATGTCCCAAGTGTGGGAAACAACATGGAGATAGGTCTTGTTTGGCGGGACAATCAGTATGTTATTCATGCGACCAGCCGAGGCATTTCTCTAGGGAGTGTCCACAGAAGTAGGAGGCCATAACCAATCCGAGACCCCAAGCTAAGGGAAGAGTTTATACTCTAAGTGGAAAGGAGGTGGGTCAGTTTTTCAACCTTATCCTAGGTAAATGCATGATTCACAATCATCTTTTAACTGTCATGTATGATTCAGGAGCATCCCACTCCTTTGTTTCTTATGATTGTGTAAAAGTGTTGGATTTACCTATGATTGAATTCCCATATGACTTGTTTATTTCCACACCCACCGGTAAACCCGTGACAACCTCCAAAGTATGTTTAAATTGTTGTTTAAAGATAGAAGATAGGATTTTCTTCATAAATCTTTTCTGTTTACCCTTGGTTGATATTGATATTATCCTTGGTATGGATTAGTTGTCATCTAACCATGTGGTGTTGAATTGTTCGAAGTGTTGAATTGTTCGAACAAGACCTTAATTTTCATGTCTGATATACCTTCCAGTGTTGTTCTTTTTTAGTTTATATATCTTAATACTAAACAGGTTAATCATTGTTTAGTAGAATGGGCTCTAGGATATGTTCTCATTTTCTCTTTAAATGTTGAGGTTGAGCAGAACCTAGATAGTATGCCTGTGGTGAGGGAGTACCCTGAGGTATTTCCAAGTGACATAACAAAGTTGCCATCTGTGCGAGAAATAAATTTCACTATAGATTTAATACCAAGAACTGGACCTATATCAATAGAACCTTATAGAATGACACCTTTAAAGTTAGTAGAGCTTAAAAATAGATAGAAGAATTATTGGACAAACAATTCATCAGACCTAGTTTTTCTCCATAGGGAGCACTTGTTCTTTTAGTAAAGAAAAAGGATGGTAGTATGAGACTATGTGTTGATCTTAGGCAGTTAAATAAAGTGGCTATTAAAAACAAGTATCCATTACCTAGAATAGATGATATGATGGATCAATTGAGGGAAGCATCAGTGTTCTCAAAAATTGACCTAAGATCTATGTATCATCAAATATGGGTTAAGGAAGAGGATATCCCTAAGATCCCTTTTAAAACTAGGTATGGACACTATGAGTAACTTATGATGCTCTTTGGATTAACTGATGAACCTGTTGTGTTCATGGACTACATGAACAGAATCTTTAGACCTTACCTAGATAAGTTTGTAGTAGTTTTCATAGACGATATCATTATCTTTTCCAGGACTATAGAGGAACATGAGCAACATGTTAAGGTGGTTTTGGAAATTCTCAAAGAGAAGAAGTTGTTTTCTAAGTTGGCCAAGTGTGAGTTTTGGCTAAAGGAAGTATAGTTTTTGGGCCATGTGATTTCTTAAGGAGGAATTTTAGTGGACCTTAGCAAGGTTGAGGGAGTGATACAATGGGAAAGGCTAACCACTGTAATTGAGATTAGAAGCTTTATAGGTCTAGCTAGGTACTATAAGAGGTTCATTAAGGGATTTTCTCAATTAGCGCTACCCTTGACTAGGTTGATTAGGAAAGGTAGTACTTTTGAGTGGAATTAAGAATGCGAGGATGGTTTCCAAGAAATAAAGCAGAGGTTGACTAGTACACCTGTCTTGGTAATTCCAAATCTTCTAGATTGAAGTGTATTGTTATGTTCTGATGCAAAATAGGAGAGTGGTGACCTATGGATCCAGGCAGTGGAGTCCTCATGAGGAGAACTACCCTACTCATGATTTGGAATTAGCAGTAGTGGTGTTTGCCTTAAAGATCTAGAGACACTACTTTTATGGAGTCCAATTTGAGGTGTTTAGTGACTACAAAAGTTTGAAATACTTGTTTGATTAGAAGGAACTGAACATAAGGCAAAGGAGATGGATGGAGTTTTTAAAGGACTATGACTTTAAGTTAAAGTATCATTTGGGTAAAGCCAATGTAGTGACTGATGCACTAAGTAAGAAATTCCTACATGTATCTTGGATGATGGTTCAAGAGAGTGAACTTCTTGAGTTTTAGAAATTTGAATCTTACAGTGACTGTGTCATCATATAGTCTCTGTATGAGCCAAGTGGACATAGTTGATGACTTAAGGACTCAGATCTTAGATGCTCAAGAAGAGGATGAGACTCTAAAGTTAATAAATGAGCAAATTTTCTTAGGAAATAAAAAAGATTTTGACATGGTCGATGATGGAATGATTAAGTTTAGAAATAGACTTTATATTCTAAGGGAATCCAAGATCAAGGAAAGGATCCTAGAAGAACTCATAAGAGTAAGTATACGATCCATCCTGGAGCCACTAAGATGTACCGAGACCTTAGGAAAATGTTTTTGTGGCCTAGAATGAAAAAATGTAACACCCTAGAAAACATGTTAGGCTTGTATATGGATACATAGGTAGCCTAATACTTGTTTAACATGCTTGTTGAATTTTGTGACATTCTTAGTCACTTTGCTGCAACGTTATGTGTGAAATATAATTGTTTTTAGCCTCGGAATTGACTTAAACTACTTAGTTATTGGAAATAAATGTGGAGAATTTGTTTTTAGGTCACAAATGTGTTGAAGTTGGTGTAGTTATAATTTGAGGTTAATCAGAGTTAGTTTGTTATTTTTAAGCATACTAGTTGTGTGTTTTAATATCAGATTGAGTACCAGCTGATATGAAAAAATATCGAAATGGTGAAACATGATTTTTGATGAATCTTATAATTTATTTTAAACTTGTTGGAAGCTTGGAAACTTGATTTGGTGAAATCTAAATGTTCTTAGCAGATCGAGAAGTATCAGTTGGTCACTTAAGTGACCAAAGTCCCTCACGTTTCCTTTCTTTTTGATGCCTTGATTTTGTGCCTTTAAAATAGGATATTTGTATCATTTTTCTTCACACTTCACGACTGAAATAGGGAAGCACAAAAGGAAAGGGAAGCAAGGAGCAAAAGGTAGAGAATCAACCAACCAAGAGGAAGAAGAAGAAGATTTTTTAAAGGAGCTGCTAAGTGACTTCATTTCTAGCCATTGAGGTAGGGGGAAACCTTATTTTTACTTATCTTTATATTTCCTTAATCTTGTCCATAAGAGATGGCTTGATGTGGGAATTAGGTTTTGAGTGTGACTTGGTATTTTTGGCTTGAATCTTGTTGGAGAACTTGAGGATGACTTGTTTATGAGTTGTTGGATGATTAGTGATGCATTTTTTATCTCTTGAACACTTATTGTAACATTACCCTTAACCTAATAATCCTAATCAGGGTTGTAGAAGCTCATTATGACTGGTAAGAATTATCTGTTGATTCAGATAATTTTCTAAACCAGTTTAGGTGTAATTCTATAACACTAAATACAAGAGAATAATTAAAGTGTCTGTTGAATTAGTTGATATAATGGAAATGAATATGGAAAATTTATTTCCTAGTTAAGAACTATTAATAGGAGTTGTAGAAAATTTTGGAGTAAAAACAGAGCAAGTTTGGTGTTTTTAAGGATATCGATAAGAAATTAATGAAACAATTAAGGATATCAGAAAATTACAAAATTTTATGGAAATGATAAGTAAAATATGGAGAATATTTTGGTATAAAATACCAACTAAGATAAGTATCAGTAAGCATAATTACTCAATTTGCGATTTAATTTAACTTGAGGCTGAGTAATAAAACTTAACTTATAAATGGCGATATATGGAGAATTGTGGAAAAATAAATCCAAGGGCTAGGTTAAGTCCTAAAATTTTTCTTAATACCTATGGTAACTTGAAATCTTGGTATTGGAAAAATTAAAGAATGCTTAACAGATATAAAAGTTCTAGCATCAGAAGTTAAGTTAGAACTTGGTAAAAAAAAATGTGGTCATCCAAGTCTAGATAATTCCATACCTTTCTTTTCATCTTTTCCTCATCCTTTTCATGTCTTGTTTTCCTCTCTTTTACTCTATTTTCTGAATGTGAAACAGCCACAAGGAAGGAGAAAATTCACAAAGAAAATAAAAAAGAAATCAAGGGACAAGAACAAGGAACTAAAGGCAAGAAAAGGAAGGAAGTGGTGACAAGCTAAAGGCTTGAGCTAGGGGCTATTTTTCTCGTGTTTCTTTCTATCATAGCTCACAATTAGAGCTTGAATTGGGTGGATGGTTGTTGGTTTCAATTTGTGCTTCTTCTTCTATTAATTCTTGTGATGAATTTATGATGTTGTGAAGAAAAATTTTGAAATCATGAGGCTAGGGCTCACGACCAAAATAGGGCAACCAAGGGAAATGATGATTTTGTTTGTGTTCTAATAAGTTTCTATTACCTTAAACTTTTTGTAAATTGATTTTAGCATGTATGGAAAGAAAATGCTTGAATTTGGCATTATTAGAGGCTCACAGCCATACCTAGGGAGGTTACCAAATTTTGTTAATTTGTGTAACTCTTTGGATTATTATACTAATTGTTAGTTGCATTGATTATAGGAATGTTAGTTGAGAATGAAATTATGACCATGGCAATTTAAATGAGACATAGCTGTGAATTATGCTTGGATGTGTATGCTTCAATTTTGTATATGGATTGTTATCTGAGGTTATGATTTGTTTCCATTTTCTTGATTGTATAAAGTATTTTGAATATGAATTGTTATGTTGGAAATGCATATTTGTTCTTGTCAGGACCATGTAGGTCGAATTGGAAACTAATGGAGATGTGGAAATCTCTATGCAACATGGATATGTATGAGAAAGGATCGTATTTGTGTGAAGTATAATTGAATACTTGATCATGAATTAAATGAGTTTGGTAATGTATATTTGACTAGAGTTAAGAAATGTGATAATAGAATTTGTTATAATGCTCCCTGAATTAATGAGGTTAGTTTGAAAATGTGATAAAGTAATCAGTGCTCACAAAATTGAATTGTAAATAGAAATAAAAGTTGAACAATTATCCCTGAATGGGAAGGTAATTAGTCCCAGCTTTCTCACTTAGTATGCTTTGTATCATGTAAACTGTGTTTCATTTTAATATAGTGGATTTTGGAGATGATCCTGTATGAGGGTAGGGTATTCGAAATTTCATTTGAACCATGGAGATGACCTCTTGTAAGGAAGGGGGATCCTGTGTTCTTGAATAAATTACTCATAGTATAAGTATAATCCTCACATATTAATTCCCTCATAGGATACTAATGGTAGTGTGAGGCCCTGAATCACTCCCTAGCATGAAAATATAGGACTCGAGCTATATGAGGTAGCTCCAATCCTTGTGATGCTTTAGATATGGGTTCTATGGGATAAGCAATAATTTGATAAACAAGAATTTGAATGAGCACTGAAAATTGAATTGAATTAGTATGTTATGAATATGAATTAAATGTGTGTTTAAGTATCTAAATGAATCTCACATTATAATATTGTGTTGGAAAATGTTTTCTAGAAATTATTTGTGAATGTATTATATATTATTGATGATGGATATTTTTGAAAACTATTAAATGGATTTCTGTTTCGGGAAGATGAAGGACTAGATTTGGCGTTTGCCACCTTCCTAGTTATATATATATATATATATATATATATATATATATAGAGAGAGAGAGAGAGAGAGAGAGAGAGAGATAGAGAGAGATAGATATAGATTATGTATTTGTTCTAAGTTTTAAACGAATGTGAGTTTTTTCTGAAACAACTGGAATTACTATGATGACACTATGTTTTATAATAGAATATATTGAGAATTAGTATTCTCACCCCATTGTTATTATGTATTCTATGATAATTCTAGGTTCAGCACTTGCAGCATCAGGGTACGAGCTGAAAAGGATATTTATTTTATTTCTTTTGGATTTGAATGTTTGTATAATGGTTGTATGGAAAAATGTCTACAAGGAATAGAATATGTATGTGTACTATTATGTACATTTGTATAAACTCCTATAATGTATGTAAATTATTATTACACTTTAACTAGGCTCATACTTTTATATAATATTGTAAAGTATAATTTGAAGTTTTTAATAAATATCTTATGTGATGTGCTTACAATTATTGCTATAATGTAATTCCAGAAACATGAATAGAAATAATAGTAAGGGCGTTACACTTATAACCTCAATTGAGTTAAAAGATGGGTTTTAGGTTTTGAGATGATGAATGATGCATTGATTCATGTTTAAGTGAAATTGATGTTGTATATGAGTTGCAATGTGTAAATGGACCTTGTGTGAGTTTGGAAATCACTTGGAATTGAGTTTTGAGTAATTAGAGGAGGGGTAAGTTCTAATGGAATAGTACCTAGATCTGCAGAATTCTGTAAATCTATTATTTTTGGCCTCGCATCGTGGTGTGGCACTGGTGTGTTGTGGCATGAGTGAACCTAAGAGCAGCATGCTGCGGCGTGGAAGCTTCACACCAAGGCGTGGGCTGAGAAATGGCATTCCAGCCTTTTTCTCGAGAGCAGCATGCCGCGGCATGGCTTTGGCAAGCCGAAGCATGAGTTCCAGACTTGACAGAAATTGTTGTGTGATACAATGGAGCCTTCTAAAAGTGTAATTTCTTCTTTTATGCTTCTTAAAGAGTGATGAGCCTCTAATATGAGTATTTAATGAAGTGTTTATGTGATGGATGTAAACCAATAGGAATGTTGTTTATTTTCATATTTAACATCATTGTATTTCATGCTAGTAGTTATGAATATAAACTAATTGGCATACTAGTTATTATAGTGATTGACATCATTATTTTTCATAACTATGTTGATGAGGTTAAGTCCTTATTGTTGATGAATCAAATGGATTTGTAATGATAATTATGTGAAGTAATTAGACTTGTTCATACATTTATATATGTGATTGCTGAAGGATATGATCCTCACATTTATGGATAAACCTTTGATAGCATGAGAACGTGCAGCTCCCTCCCTATTGGTTATCCTAAATGAAGAGTAGTTGAGGTGGATTCCTTACTACTAGAGGTAATCCTAACTTTGGAATACATAGGGCAGTTGAGGTGGTCTTTATCCTCATTACCTAAGGGGCAGTTGAGCTGGCCTTTATCCTTATTAACCGAAGCTATTGAAGACCGTGTAGTTAATGGATTTCACTACCGAGAGAGAAGACTGCTGGAACTTGGTTTCGGTGCTTGTTCAAGACTTGGGATGGACTTCCTTTGTTTTGTCCAAGGTTCATGCATGACATGAAATTGTCATGGACTTGGCATCATAACATTACTCATTATACACTTAGGTTATTGTATAGACATAAACATTAGACATAATTTGGCATAGCATGGTGACCGAGCACCGAACTCAATCAAAATTTTAACCAAGTTATACCTATAGCTTATAGTATAGGTAACAATACTGGATCGTCTCTAAAGGATTTTAGTTACAATTTAATCAAATCAAGCTGAGATTGGGGGGTTTGGTAGAATTACAAATGCACAATAGAAACTAAATACAAATTAAAGGATAAAACAGAATCAATAAAGCAACCAATCCAAGAAAATTGTCAAGACTTGATTTTAATCTATCCTTGATTACAAAAGGTCCATTCAATTATCAATCAAATCCTTGGTCTTAGACCACATCAAGATGCCTCTCAATGATCATGGATCTTCAACTAGAAAAGCTTCCAGAATTTAATTAATTGAGGTTAGACAAATTAAGCATCCATCTTAAACCAAAATTAACTTGAAAATCAAGATCCATCCAAGTTAAACATTTCATCAAACATCTTCAATGCCTTGTTTAATCTTTGAGTTCATCTCTTTGCACATGATACTTAAGCAATTAACATATGAAAGTTCCAATCCAATTAAGCATTCAACCAGAACTAACAAAGAGAAGAAGAGAAACCTGATTAATAGATGAATGTTAACAATAAAAATGAAATCTCAAATTAACATCAAGTATTGTTCAATCTCTTGGATTAATTTAAAGGCCCTACCCCTCCTTGAGAAGGAGAGAACTCAAAAAAATAAAAAGGAAGAAGAAAGCAAAAATTAGAGAGAGTGAGAGAAGAGAATTCTAGAGAGAAGATGAAAAGTGTCCAAATGAGAGGTGCCTCGGTTTCTCACTTCCAACCCCCTAAACTACTCCCTATTTTGGCTTCATATAATTAAAAACCCATTAATTACAAAGTTGGGTCTGTTATGAGCAATTGGGCCTAAACCTCATGCAATTTGGAAGTCTACAACTCAAGTTATAAACAAAACAACATCAAAGGGTCTCTGAACACATATTCTGACTTGCATGCCTAATTAGGTCTCCTAGACATCCGATTGAAACTTTGAGCTCTTCATCAAAGTTGTAGAGATTTCTCTTAGATTTCACAAAGATAAAATTCATAATTATCAGAAATCTAGAACTCAAGTTATGATCGAAATACAGAAACAATGTCAAAGCTCATTAATGCTAAAAAAAACCAATTAGGCCCAATTTGAGTCCAAACTCACAAAACATGACAAAGCTTAATCAATTAAGTGCATGAAGAGTGTAAATGACTAAACATGGGGGTTTATTAATGTATAAAGTATGTGATTATCACATGGTGATTGTATGGACGGTTGCTGTAACATTCTCTCCAACCAAATAGATTTGATCAGGTTATAGAAGCTCAATAATGTTGATAAAGATTATTAGTTATTTTTTTTTGTAATGATTTGGATTGATTGGAGCATAATCTATAACACGGAATATGAAAAATAGCTCCTATAGGCTTGGATTTTTATTGTATAAGCTGAGGAAATTAGAAATAAATAAGGAAGATTTATTTCTAAGGTAAGAATACTAAGAATAGATGTACTGAAGTTTCTTGATTTAATTCCAGAGGTGTAATTTTAGTCAGGAAATGATATTGAAGCATAAGAGGATGATAATGCAGTATAAGGAAAATGGTGGAGTGGTGATATAGAAAATAGAATGAAATTCTATTATTTTCCACGATACTTATGAGAGCTGGAAAACTCATTTATGAGAAATTAAAGTATCCTTAGTAGATATAAAGTGTACAATTGAAATTTTATATTTTGAAATCCATCCTCACTTTTTCCACTGTTCCTTGTTGTTGCCCCCGCCTAACATGAAGATATTTCCTTGCTTCTCTCTCTCATTTTCTCTACTCCTTCACGCTTCTTTCTTCTCTAATTTCTCTATTTCTCACATCTCCCTCTCACTGACTTTCTATTCTCTTAATCTCACGCTCAACAGAAGAGAAAAAGAGGAGCAAGACAAACAAAATAAAACAAGAAAGATCAAGGGGAGAAGAAGGAACAAGAGGAAGAAGAAAAGAAACCCAAGAAAAGAAAGAATGAAGTAACCTTAAGCCAGGTATGGGGTGTTTTCTCAAACTTTTTTTATACAAAACTTGTTTTCTTATGGAATTAGAAGAAAGTTTGCTTGAATGATGGATTTGAACCATGATTGTAACACCCCTTGATGTAGCAACCGAAGCATAATCGTCATTACACCACAGTTACTAAATCCAAGTGTGTCACAGTCATGATAACAGTAACTTAAATTCTCAAGAGTCTATATTTTTTTTTTGACAATTTGCATAGGTAGAAAATATGAGCCTCGAATGAAATATAAATGTATTCAAGCCATGATACAACCACTGAAATAAAATCATATCTCTTATACATATATATATATAGTCAATTTACACAAATCACTGATGACATAGAATATAACAATTACAGAGTCCAATAAAATACAATGAATAAAACACTAAAAGGGGGAAAAGTAGTGACCCAGGGATAGGTACTACTAGCAGACAAAGCCGCAACCCCATATACACATACGATGCTCGGAGTCCCAGTCAACAAGTCAGGCATCAATGCCTCCACGCAACTGCACTCGTACGTAGCCGAAGAAACCTTGTCCAAACGCCCAATCCAATCAACCAAAGTGTGGTCCCTCTTTATCTACCTCACGATCTTTTATCAATATAAGTATAAAACAGACATACAAAGATATAGGTAACACAGAAAGAGGTAAGACATCCTACATCATTACCAATTATAGCATGCTAGAAACATTACGGCGCCACGCGCCCAAATAGCAAATCGGAAACAGTATATTCAAATACTAACAGTAAGTCCAACAGTAAGCAATTAAACAGTCCAGGTAGGTAATCATTACAGTAATGAACAGATAAGTCATAATATGGAAAACAGATAATAACAACAATGTATATACATATCATGTCTCATATGCATGTTCTCTCAAACCCCTACTCTATGGAGCTAAACTCAATCAATCGGAGAGAAAGATCAGGAGACATATCTGTGACTCGGCTGCCGAGGCCAGTGCTAGAAATCAAATCGTGCACAATCATGGCATTGCACAGACATTCTTCACTAGATCACGATATAGGATAGTGTCTCGGTTCGGATCGTCGGTGCGTTTGCATCGGTCTACCCCACGGGCAGGAGAGCTACCAACCTCCCATTGCGAGGAACCCGTACCCCGACGCCCCCAAGGTCAACAAGTGACCTACACTTGTCTATTCGCACCCGCACTAAGGTGTGTTCAATCTCCTAGGCAACTAGGCCTTACAACAGTCCACAAGGACAATCACAATGCATAAGACACTATGCATGCACATGTATGATTCATAATTTCATATAATTCCATAATATGCCACATTAGGCCAATATAAGCATCAATGTATATATGGTCACTCACATGGACCCATAACAACATAATATCAATATCAAGTCAATTAGTACGTCATTAGTTTCATTATGAATCCTAACTTAGAATTTATTCCTCATTTCAAGGTTCATATTCAAAATCAATTTAACATACTAAGGCAATTCAATCTCCAATAACTTACATTTTATTTAAGCTCTCAAGCCTCACACTCTCATGCTCTTTAAAATTTATGAAGTCTTAATTACAATAAATTCTCCTAATTTCTTGATTATCCATTTCACTACTTAGGCTTCCAATTACCTAATTAATTATGCTTCCAATTCATCAAAATCACATTTTCACCTAGAAATGCCCTAGAGGCCATGGCCTCCCTATAAATTCACTTTCAAATCTTTTCAAGTCAAAGTCTTGTACATTGTTCCCTTAATTATTTAAATTGTTCACTTGTCCAATTAACTCACCAAAAACCCTAGGTTCGTGGCTCCAAAACCGTAGCCACCATGAGCATTCCAACTTCAAATTTTGTTCTTCCATTACACTCCATTTTTATCCATTGCTTAGTTCAAATCCAATGCTTGTTACAATTTATCACAATTTCCCTAATTGCTAGCCTCAAAACCGTGGCCACCAAGAGGGCTTCTCCAACGTTTTTCGTCCATTTTCAATCACAAGATCCAATCCAACATAGCATTATATACAACAATTCAATCCAATAGCATAAATCAATTAAAATCAACACATAACATAATTAATCATTAATTTCAAGAACAACCCTCATTAGGGTTCTTCACAAATCAACACAATCAAGGTTCCTAGATGCTAAAAATGGTTGAAGAGGAGTGTCTTCCTCTTACTTGAGTGTAGAAATCAAGAGAGCTCCAAGAATGCTCCTTGGAATTTTCAGATTCAACCTCCAAAATCCCTAAAAATGGTAACTTGTTAGAATGAACATTAAGGCTTGGAAAAATGAAATATGAGTGGTCATAGAAGAAACCATGAGCACGAAAATGAGAGGGAATAAGAGTGGTCTTGATCTTACCCAAAAATGTTCAAGGTTGGAGCTTGGAGAAAATGGTGAAAATGGTGGAATCTCAAGAAGCTCCAAGAGGGAAAGGTGTTTAGAATGGTGAGGAGAGTAAGAAAATGTAATTAGATGAAGATTTTGAGAAGTTGGAGTGGAGGAGGGCTGCTGGACGTTGGGTGTTCAAGAGAGGAGAAAAGAAATATTGAAGAAGGAAGAAGAAGAAGAAAACGTAAAATGAAGAAAGAAAAAGGTGTTTTGGGTGATAATGTATTAAATGTAATATTAGGATAAATGAAATCAATTCTTTTCCCTTTTGGTGGCTGCTGCAGACGTGAGAGAGAGAGAGAGTGGGTGAGAAAATTGGCTTCCTTTGGAAGCCAAAGCACATGGGTCAAAGGCTTGGGTCAAAGCTTCTTAAGGAAGCTTGATTATTTAATCATTAAATTTGAATTAAAGTGGATAGATTAGATATAAAGTAGATTGCATTAGGATAATGTGATAGGATTTTTTTACACACTATTATCCAATGGATAATAGTTACATTAATGAAGTTAGTATTTAATTAATCTGATAGATGAATTTTTCGCTGTATTGATTTATTTTTATCTATTAGAATTTCTCAAAAATTATGAAACCTCGTAAACTGTGTCAAGTCTCGGGTTTAGTAAGATCCCCCGTCGACATGTCCATAGTCCAAGGTTCTCAGAGAAAACATCGCGTTTCTCTGGTTCTGCTCAGCGCGCATGCAAAACGAGGAATATATTAAAATATTCGACGGTTCCGGAAAATTCCCAGAAAATTCTCAAAAATTGAAAATATTATAAAACAACTATTCACATATAATTTTCCAATTTTTGAAGCACTACAGTCGTTTTCACGACTCTGCTCTAGTTTCACGCAAAACGAGGAATATATTAAAATATTCGTCGTTTCCAAAAAATTCCAGAAAAATTCACATAAATCACAAATATTAGAAAATGACTATTGGCGGTGAAATAATTAGTTTCCGAGCGTTACAATCGACCTCAAGCAATTCTCACCTCGGTGCGTACGCAAAACGAGAATATATTAAAATATTCTCAACGTTCTCGAAAAAAATCCAGAAAAAATTCTAGAAAATCCCAAATATTGTAAAATGATCATTTATTCTGAAATTATTAATTTTCGGGATGTTACAACACTCCCTTCAAATAGAAATTTCGTCCTCGAAATTTTCATCCCTTAAATCAAACATTAACGTGTTTCTTCATCTTATTTTCTTACCCTCAGATTGTGTCTCTAGTTACGTCAATTTAGATCACCCTTACCAACGCTATCTCTATATCTTTGCGTTGCTTTATTCTTCTATTCTCAATCTTCACGTGAAGTTTCTCATAAATCAGACTCTCTCTGAATAGCACCGGGTTTAGTTTGATGACGTGGCTGGATCGGTGACATACTTTCGCGATCGTGACATATGGAAGATATCATGGAGATTTAGAAAGAAAGGATGACAGAATCTGTTGACAGGTTATTGAACCAAACCTGAAATGAAATTTGATATAGTCCAAAAAATCTTGGAATGGGTTTATTAGTGACCCAGACAGGACGACACTGAAACTAGACGTCATACTCCTTCAAAAACTCTAATCACCTTTCCTGTCTCATGTTCAACCCCCTTTTTTTTATCGAATGGATACTTCAGGTCCTTGTGATTGCTAAAGGCGTTGATCGTAGCAAGTGTCTCCATATTCTCAGAGAAATTTTAACTACGGCTAGCACCAAACCGTGAGTAGGCAATTCCCAATGTGTCCTCAACTACCTTGAGGTGTAAGTCACAACCTTCCTAACCTTGCATGAACACATATCCTAGATTTTAATGTGAAGCATAAAATTCTCCAAACAGTTCCCTGGGATTAGGTAGAACCAAATCGACAAGCATTCGAATGTCTCTCGACCTTTAAAACCTTTCTTCACACGCGTTAGTCCATAGAAGTTTTTATTCTCTTCTTGCAAACTGAGCAAAATATCCAGGCTATCTTGGAGGATCCATTGATACTCCTTCAATCTTTGTGTCTTCTTCGATAAAACTAACTAATTCCACCGGTTATGTGTCTCTTTTTTACGGTCTCCGATCTTTCCTTTTGAAGAACTGCTTCAATCTCTTGGAAATCCACAACAATCCCTCCGTTTGGAATTTCATGATCCAAAACTGAACCTTCTCAATTAAGAATCCGTACTCTGCTACTTTGGCATTTGCTCTCTCCCCTTTAAAGTCAGGAAAACTATGCCGAGATGTCCAACGTGTATCTCTATATTTTCGAGAATAGATCAGAATGTCATCATTAATGACAATGACAATTCTGTTCTAGGTAAGGACAAAAGATACAATTCATGTCACTCATGAATATGACAAGAGGATTTGTTACTCCGAACGGCATCACGAGACACCCATAATGCCCATAGCGTGTTCGAAATCATTTCGGGGACATTCTCAATCTCCCGCGAATTTAATGATGACCAGGACGTACATCTTTCTCCGAGGATACTCACCCTTGATCATAATCTCGTTCGTTTGACGATGGTGTTCATCTCACTGAGATGTCCCATTCTTCTCCTTAACTGACAGCACTGTAGTTCATCACAAGAAACTTACTGACCACAATGGTGACAGTCATATTCCCTTTTCTTTGGTCCTCTACAAAAGGTAACATGTACCCTTGGATTTCTTTTCCCTCACAACGCTTCAACTTTGTTGGCTGTTACGAACTCAAAAGCCTTAGTTTCGAAAATCACTAAGGTTCTTATCGGAACGCTCTAGCAGATAATGACCAGAAAATAACTGATCAATCTCTGAAATCATGAAATCTAATAGGTATGATTCTTGGTAAGCAAGATAGATCAACAAAAGGTTCAATCTTTAGCAGAAATAGGATAGATTAAACAAACTTAAGTGTCAACGATAAGTCTTAGTAACAGAAATGGAAACAACTACGTCAAAGATAAGAAAGATACAGATGAATCCAAATGATCCATACAGTCACAAATTGTAAAAGGAAAGGGTTACCCCCTGAATTATACAGCACGATTATCGGTCGTCATTTGAGGCGTAACTTCCCTTGTTTAGATCTCCAAATGTTGAGGTCTGATTGGATCTACTACTACTAGCACTTTCCCTACGGGTTGGGCGTTGTTGTTACTTTCTCGGTACCCGTGAACGTAGTTCCCGTTTAACTTGTTAGCTTTTCCATTATTCCTCCTTTGGAATCTAGGTAGTCCATGGTTATCCCAAGTTTGACTTTCCTTCAATAGATTTTAAACCACAACTTCCAATTCTCATTACTGTGCGGTCCTCTGATCTTGGTGAATTGTCACATCAGTTATCCTTCATATTTCTCCTGAGATCGCAACTATACTTCGATGGTCTTATCCTATGCTCATATGTGTAAGTCTGCCACGAGCCGGTGTCCTTCTCCGAAGACAGACCAAACATAACACAATAAAACAAACGTAATTATTTCAAACAATATTGCCTCCCTTCGGAATCCAAACACAAAGAGTCGCACAATGCACACCATTCAAGCAAGACAAACTAATTTATGAATCTTAACAGCTTCCACCCGAACTTCTTCATTCTGCCTCCACAGTGTAATCTCTCGTAAGTTGTCCGCTTCCAAACTGCTTCACGAACCTAACTTACACCAGCTATTTCTTTCTCCGAAGATCGATTTTCCAAAATCCTTTGATCTCCTCACAAAAGAATTCCTATTTTCCTAACACAAGACGCCTAGGAGAAGTCATAGTTTCCTGTACACACGAACATCACATATTGAGTAGGCCGGTCCTCAACATCATGTAACCGCATAACAAGTAGCTATCAACATTCAACCTACACAAGTCATGCATTCCTTTCCCATCGTCTCAATCAAGAGACAAGGAAGTGCACAACAGACCAAATTCTAATATGCCTAAACATAGCAAGTCCATACCCCGGCTCAACAGGATGAACTGCTCTGATACCACCTAATGTAACACCCCTTGATGTAGCAACCGAAGCATAATCGTCATTACACCACAATTACTAAATCCAAGTGTGTCACAGTCATGATAACAGTAACTTAAATTCTCAAGAGTCTATATTTTTTTTTTGACAATTTGCATAGGTAGAAAATATGAGCCTCGAATGAAATATAAATGTATTCAAGCCATGATACAACCACTGAAATAAAATCATATCTCTTATACATATATATATATATAGTTAATTTACACAAATCACTGATGACATAGAATATAACAATTACGAGTCCAATAAAATACAGTGAGAATAAAACACTAAAAGGGGGAAAAGTAGTGACCCGGGATAGGTACTACTAGCGACAAAGCCGCAACCCCATATACACATACGACGCTCGAGTCCCGGTCAACAAGTCGAGGCATCAATGCCTCCACGCAACTGCACTCGTACGTAGCCGAAGAAACCTTGTCCAAACGCCCAATCCAATCAACCAAAGTGTGGTCCCTCTTTATCTTCCTCACGATCTTTTATCAATATAAGTATAAAACAGACATACAAAGATATAGGAAACACAGAAAGAGGTAAGACATCCTACATCATTACCAATTATAGCATGCTAGAAACATTACGGCGCCACGCGCCCAAATAGCAAATCAGAAACAGTATATTCAAATACTAACAGTAAGTCCAACAGTAAGCAATTAAACAGTCCAGGCAGGTAATCATTACAGTAATGAACAGATAAGTCATAATATGGAAAACAGATAATAACAACAATGTATATACATATCATGTCTCATATGCATGTTCTCTCAAACCCCTACTCCATGGAGCTAAACTCAATCAATCGGAGAGAAAGATCAGGAGACATGTATGTGACTCATTGCCGAGGCCAGTGCTATAAATCAAATCGTGCACAATCATGGCATTGCACAGACATTCCTCACTAGATCACGATATAGGACAGTGTCTCGGTCCGGATCGTCGGTGCGTTTGCATCGGTCTACCCCACGGGCAGGAGAGCTACCAACCTCCCATTGCGAGGAACCCGCACCCCGACGCTCCCAAGGTCAACAAGTGACCTACACTTGTCTATTCGCACCCGCACTAAGGTGTGTTCAATCTCCTAGGCAACTAGGCCTTACAACAGTCCACAAGGACAATCACAATGCATAAGACACTATGCATGCACATGTATGATTCATAATTTCATATAATTCCATAATATGCCACATTAGGCCAATATAAGCATCAATGTATATATGGTCACTCACATGGACCCATAACAACATAATATCAATATCAAGTCAATTAGTACGTCATTAGGTTCATTATGAATCCTAACTTAGAATTTATTCCTCATTTCAAGGTTCATATTCAAAATCAATTTAACATACTAAGGCAATTCAATCTCCAATAACTTACATTTTATTTAAGCTCTCAAGCCTCACACTCTCATGCTCTTTAAAATTTATGAAGTCTTAATTACAATAAATTCTCCTAATTTCTTGATTATCCATTTCACTACTTAGGCTTCCAATTACCTAATTAATTATGCTTCCAATTCATCAAAATCACATTTTCACCTAGAAATGCCCTAGAGGCCGTGGCCTCCCTATAAATTCACTTTCAAATCTTTTCAAGTCAAAGTCTTGTATATTGTTCCCTTAATTATTTAAATTGTTCACTTGTCCAATTAACTCACCAAAAACCCTAGGTTCGTGGCTCCAAAACCGTAGCCACCATGAGCATTCCAACTTCAAATTTTGTTCTTCCATTACACTCCATTTTTATCCATTGCTTAGTTCAAATCCAATGCTTGTTACAATTTATCACAATTTCCCCTAATTGCTAGCCTCAAAACCGTGGCCACCAAGAGGGCTTCTCCAACGTTTTTCTTCCATTTTCAATCACAAGATCCAATCCAACATAGCATTATATACAACAATTCAATCCAATAGCATAAATCAATTAAAATCAACACATAACATAATTAATCATTAATTTCAAGAACAACCCTCATTAGGGTTCTTCACAAATCAACACAATCAAGGTTCCTAGATGCTAAAAATGGTTGAAGAGGAGTGTCTTCCTCTTTTACTTGAGTGTAGAAATCAAGAGAGCTCCAAGAATGCTCCTTGGAATTTTCAGATTCAACCTCCAAAATCCCTAAAAATGGTAACTTGTTAGAATGAACATTAAGGCTTGGAAAAATGAAATATGAGTGGTCATAGAAGAAACCATGAGCACGAAAATAAGAGGGAAGAAGAGTGGTCTTGATCTTACCCAAAAATGTTCAAGGTTGGAGCTTGGAGAAAATGGTGAAAATGGTGGAATCTCAAGAAGCTCCAAGAGGGAAAGGTGTTTAGAATGGTGAGGAGAGTAAGAAAATGTAATTAGATGAAGATTTTGAGAAGTTGGAGTGGAGGAGGGCTGCTGGACGTTGGGTGTTCAAGAGAGGAGAAAAGAAATATTGAAGAAGGAAGAAGAAGAAGAAAACGTAAAATGAAGAAAGAAAAAGGTGTTTTGGGTGATAATGTATTAAATGTAATATTAGGATAAATGAAATCAATTCTTTTCCCTTTTGGTGGCTGCTGCAGACGTGAGAGAGAGGAGAGTGGGTGAGAAAATTGGCTTCCTTTGGAAGCCAAAGCACATGGGTCAAAGGCTTGGGTCAAAGCTTCTTAAGGAAGCTTGATTATTTAATCATTAAATTTGAATTAAAGTGGATAGATTAGATATAAAGTAGATTGCATTAGGATAATGTGATAGGATTTTTATTACACACTATTATCCAATGGATAATAGTTACAGTTGACAGAAGTCAGTATTTAATTAATCTGACAGATGAATTTTTCGCTGTATTGATTTATTTTTACCTGTTAGAATTTCTCAAAAATTATGAAATCTCGTAAACTGTGTCAAGTCTCGGGTTTAGTAAGATCCCCCGTCGACATATCCATAGTCTAAGGTTCTCAGAGAAAACATCGCGTTTCTCTGTTCTCGCTTTCAATGCATGTGCAAAACGAGGAATATATTAAAATATTCGACGGTTTCGGAAAAATTCCCAGAAAATTCCCAAAAATTGCAAATATTATAAAACGACTATTCGTCATATAATTTTCCAATTTTTGAAGCACTACAGTCGTTTTCACGACTCTGCTCGAGTTTCACGCAAAACGAGAAATATATTAAAATATTCGTCGTTTCCGAAAAATTCCAGAAAAATTCACATAAATCACAAATATTAGAAAATGACTATTGGCGGCGAAATAATTAGTTTCCGGAGCGTTACACTGACCTCAGCAATTCTCAGCTCAGTGCGCACGCAAACAGGAATATATTAAAATATTCTGCGTTCTCAGAAAAAATCCAGAAAAATTCTAGAAAATCCCAAATATTGTAAAATGATCATTTATTCTGAAATTATTAATTTTCGGGATGTTACAACACTCCCCTTCAAATAGAAATTTCGTCCTCGAAATTTTCATCCCTTAAATCAAACATTAACGTGTTTCTTCATCTTATTTTCTTACCCTCAGATTGTGTCTCTAGTTACGTCAATTTAGATCACCCTTACCAACGCTATCTCTATATCTTTGCGTTGCTTTATTCTTCTATTCTCAATCTTCACGTGAAGTTTCTCATAAATCAGACTCTCTCTGAATTGCACCGGGTTTAGTTTGATGACGTGGCTGGATCGGTGACATACTTTCGCGATCGTGACATATGGAAGATATCATGGAGATTTAGAAAGAAAGGATGACAGAATCTGTTGACAAAGTTATTGAACCAAACCTGAAACGAAATTTGATATAGTCCAAAAAATCTTGGAATGGGTTTATTAGTGACCCAGACAGGACGACACTGAAACTAGACGTCATACTCCTTCAAAAACTCTAATCACCTTTCCTGTCTCATGTTCAACCCCCTTTTTTTTATCGAATGGATACTTCAGGTCCTTGTGATTGCTAAAGGCGTTGATCGTAGCAAGTGTCTCCATATTCTCAGAGAAATTTTAACTACGGCTAGCACCAAACCATGAGTAGGCAATTCCCAATGTGTCCTCAACTACCTTGAGGTGTAAGTCACAACCTTCCTAACCTTGCATGAACACATATGCTCACACGTGAATAACTGGTTATGAACTTGGCCTAACCAATTATTGTAACATAACAGAGAGTTATGTTCTACAATAATCGGTTAGAGCCATGGCCTAATCGATTATTGTTTTAAAACAGAAACATAAAAAAAGGTACATAGTCGGTTACTCAGTGATGATAACTGGTTATGTGACATAAAATTTGTTTTGATTGGCTAAAGATAATAGGTTAGAAATATGAATCTAAGATGAATGTAAGGGCAAGGAACCTTAAGAAGACCTATGATATGAATGACAACATGATGAGTTATTATATTGCACACGTGATGAAATGTAAGGCCTTGTGCCATGATTTGAAATGAATATTATGAGAGACACTTGACTTGATAATTAAGTATGATACTAAGATTTGAGAATATGATATGATGATCTTGATGCATAATTGATTTGATATTTATACATGATATTGTGATATCAGGATGATGATTGATCTTATGAGTAACCCATTCTCTAGGATATCTTTGGTCCTTGAAGGAGGCTTAGAAAGGGTGGTTGAGGATTGATATTTCCTTACTACCTGAGTATTGAGGTTGAGGACAGATAATTCCCTCCCTCTTTACCTGAGCTCTCCACGGATAATGTGTAGTTGAGGACGAAAAATTCCTTCTCTATACTTGAGGTGTTCCTTGTTTCTAGATGGTGTGAGGTGTAACATCCAAATACCGGTACCTTAGTATATATGACATATACCTAGATAAGCAGTATTAGTCATGCTACTTCTAACTTATACATTAACTAATCCATAACATTTAAACAAATAATTATGGAGAGCCATAACTAAAAGTCATACATATATACAACTTTTACATCTTCAAAGCAAATATAAATAATTACATAAGCTTTGAACGAGAAACAATGAAAACTAAACTGATCTAGTTCTTCTATTTATTTGTCTTCTTACCCTCTTGTAGGGCCTTGACCTACTTAACCATGAGACATAAATGGGGTGAGGACGTAAAAATTCTCAATAATAAAGCATATATCTCATAGTATTATTATAAACATACACAAGGTAAACTTATAAACTATAATCTTGCAACTTATTATTGATATCAAATGAGAGTCTTTACAATTATAAGATATCAATTTCATTTAACAAAATACTTGTCCCACAACTCCGACTTAAGCAAAGTACTTATCTCACTCCCTTGCAAGGTCAAGGGTGTAACACCCTCCTTAAGATGTCACATTTATAATAAATATAATAAACCTTTACCCAAGTTATAAATCATTTCTTAATACATAATAATATAAGTTGTGAAAATTTTCTTTTTGTACATTATATCACTAAATAAAATAAACAGAACATGAAATAAAACAAACTAGTAAATACACACCATAACTATACATATGATTTTTGTCTTTAAAGATACAAATAATTACAAACCATAAACTACTTAACAAAGCCGTAAACTATTTGAGTTACACAAAACATAAATAGCCTAGGTGCACATCTAGGAATTCGGATCCTCTGAAGGATCCTCCTCTGATGGATCATCGGATGATAGAAATCCCAGATGTCTTGCAGCTCTACAGACAGGAGTCCGCGCTGTCGACACACTACTAAGCTTACTAGGGGCATGGAAACGACTACCCCAATAACGCCTAATAGTCAAGGGCAACTCTAGATGTAAATAAAAAGTAGTAGAGAATATCGAGGCACCATCAAATTCCCTACGAAGGGACACAGTCAAACGCCTCACATACACAATTGACTCCCTATCAGCTTATAGATGCCAGGCCTCAGAATCTCCATGAAACTCTAGTTTCAAGAATCCCAAAAACTCCGGTAAAGCCATACTGCATCACAATCAATCCAAATGATATGGATGATCTAAAAGTTGCCCTCCTCGCAATGGTCGCTCGGATGCCGCTCCTCTTCGTACTGACAATCTAGAGGCTACTCTTCTTCCTCTTCCTCAAAGTCTTTACGGAACATAAATAATAGTACAGAAAATATATACAAAGAGGTGAGACAATCTACATCACTACCAGTATGGCAGTACAGAAAATGACAGTACATACATATATAACAATTAATACAACATATCATATTATTACATCATACATAGTATCTCAAACCATACATAAATGTCACATTATGATGCAGACTACATATACAAATGTACATAGACACATTTCTACTCCATGGAGCTAAACACAACATCAGAGAGAATGATCCGGAAGACATGTCCGTAGCTCTGGCTGCCCAGCCAAATATTACACAGTCAAACGTCATATAAATAGTACACAGTCAATACGTCATGTACAACAGGCATTGTACCAGACAGTCCCCACTAGATCCTGATTAAGAATAGTGCTTGTCGAGTTCGCTAGTGCGTTGCCCGTTACTACGGCCCAGAGGAGCTACCAACTGTCCATATGTGGAATCCTCTGCACACTAACGCCTCCAAGTTCACTCAATGAACTACACTACGCCTATCGCCACCGCACTACGGTGTAATTCATCTCGTCAGTCAATTGCCAATTCCAACCAAATTGACACATTCAACGATGCATGCGCATGAACCAAAATATACAAATAACAACGTTATCACTATTTCTCATAATAGTACGCCACCACTTGGCAGTACCATTTTTTAATACGTCCGGGTCCACTACTTTAACCCTGATAGTAAACTACTGTTACTCTCAATCGCGTAAATATTTTATTGTGTTTTCATAATTACGTCATCTTTTTCTAACGTTTTCAAATTGCATAAATATTTTTCAACATTTTTAAAATTGCGTAGTGTTTTTAAATCATTTTCTTAATCGCGTAACATTTTTAAATCGTTTTTCAATCGCGTAACATTTTTAAATCGTTTTCTCAATCGCGTAACATTTTTAAATCGTTTTCTCAATCGTGTAGTTTAAAAATTATTATTTTAAATACGCGTAAGGCATTTCTAATATTTTTCAACTACGTAAAATATTTTTTTACGTTCTAAATTAGATTTTTAAATTTTCTCCATTATATAATTATTTCTAGCTTTATTTATAACATTTCCTTTTAAAAAAATTCTTTACTTAGTATTTTCTACTGTTTCCATTAAAATTACCTTTCTTAGTCATAACTAATATTTACATCTCAAAACTTGCTAACGCGCTTCAAAACCCAAAGGGTGAGCTATACATTAGTACTTTTCAAGTGGTCATTTTATTTCTCATCCTTACTTAATTTCTCTAATTAAGTTTCTAAAATAATTTCCTTCATTTTGTTCTCTAAAATCCATTGAAATTAAGTTCTCTTTAATTTAATTACATATTTCACACTTAGAAAATTATTTTAGATCAAAGGTATCTCAAATGGTGTGTTGGCCGAAATTCACTATGCCTTTTATAAATCATCTTGAAATTATTTTCTACTATCTAAGTCCTTGTAAAAATTATTAATCTAATTAAATTAATTAATCCATGCTTTAGAAAATAGTTGAGAACATTTTGGTCCTCTTTGTGGTGGTGAAGCCATGAGCTTCATGTATTCTTTGGAGCACTCATGTAAATCCTCAATATGTTATTCACATCCTACAATAGCTATCATGTATTCCTAAACACATACCAAATATATTAAAACTATAGACATGCTTGCAAACAAAATCAATCACAAATAAGAAAAACTTTAAAACAACCAAGTGAATGAATACTTATGGATTCTTTACCACAAATACATCCATTTTCTCACCACCAATACTTGGTTGATGAGATTAAATCTCCTTCTTACCTCTAAGGAAGACAAAACCTTCTTGGACTTCCTCCTAGTGATTTCGTGTGGCTCTAAGAAATACCTTAACAAACTCAAACAATTTATAAAGTCATAAACTATGGTTGAAAAAAATAAACCATGGATCAATTATGACTTAGAACTTCAAGAATCAAGTTAGAAACAAGAAACAAGGATTTTTACCTTGTAGGAAAGAAGCTTCAAAGTTGTTTTCCAAGCTTCAAATGAATGATTTTGAAGAAACTCTCAAGATGAAAGATGTTTAGAATGGTGTTTAGGTTTGAGAAATGGTGTTGGATGAAAATTTAGAAGAGTGGAGGTATGAATTGGAGGTGTTGGCCGTAAGCTTCAAAAGGAGAAGCTATGGTGTTCTTGGTTCTTGGAAGAAAGAGAAAGGAGATTTGTGTGATTGAAAGGATGATGATGAAGTGAAAATGGTCTCCTACCATAAATCCCTAACAGGCAGGTAAAACTCTAAATGAACGAAAGTAGTAAAATCAAAAATAGGAGGGTCATAGCGACCCCAAGCTAAAGACAAAGTTAGTCTGTGCGCAAGTTGATGTACTAACAGTTGGGACCACCATGAAAGGTCATCCTTGCGTAACCCAAGAATCGGCGTGGATGTGAAGACATCTTCAATCAGCACTACTCGTAATCGGGCCAGAAGCCAAGAAAATCAGGAGCTTCCTTCTCTTCCTCACAAATGTCTTCTTAGGAGTACATAATTTAAAACAAGAATATAGATATACAAAAAAAGAGGTGAGACACCCAGCATTCAATACCAAAATGGTAGTAAGAAAACAGAACGACGTTGGGAGCCCACATAGCATTTCCACACATGTATTTATCAACAGTAACAAATGAATTAACAGTAAGAGAAGAACAACAATAAATAACCATAAGAATTGACAATAACAGATAGACAGTAATAATTTCTCAAATAGTCAACAGTTCAACCATTAAACAGTTATTGCAGTATTAAAAGCAATTAATTTGACAGTCATAAGTACTCATGCTCAATGAAATATGAGACTGACAATGCACAATGCACAAGGTACCAAAAATCCTACTCCATGGAGCTAGACATCAACATTTCGGAGATAATGATCAAGGAGTCATGTCAGTATCTCGTTAGCCTTAAAAATAAAGTGCTTCATCTCATAAATGTAACACCCTCCATAGGGCATTACATTTCTAACTAAAACTTTAAAAATCTGAAAGTCATTTCATTAAAAGCTTTGAGTTATAAAATATAGATTTTAAAATTTCTTTTTTTGCTGATAATTAAAACTTACCAAAAATATAAGTAATACAGAAACTAGACTGAACTGATTAATACACATTTACTTATACCACATAATATTCAACAACATTTAAAACATAATTTACAGATTCAAGAAATAGTAGCAAACCCATTGACGGGTCCTACTTAATTGCACAGTAATAACACTAAAGAGAAAAACTCAACATACTTGTTCCGTTCCTTGACCAAACTGCTCACTGTCGAAACTGGGAAGATCACTCCTCGACGCCGTCACCGAACTCAGAACATTACCTCCAATTAAGTCTAAGAAGCTTACCTCGCCTACTATACAAATTTTGACAATACAAAAATAATAAACAATACAACAAAGAGGTGAGATCCCCTTTCATCAATACCACTATAGTAGCAAAGAATGATACGAATGACAAAGTCATTCTATACACGCAGATATCACAAGTATAATCATGTTAACAAATTATCATTATGTTCAGAAAACATATATCACAATAATATAAACATCAACGGTATATCAACAATAGATATCAATAATATATATATGTAATGATTATGCCACCATGATATGTACCTCGACAATGCCACAACAATATGTATACAAAACTATGCATATGCACAATGCACCATATTCCTACTCTATGGAACTAAACACAGACATCAGAGAGAATGACCCGGAAGACCTATCCATACCTCAGGCTGCCCAACCAACTATTACACAGTCAAACGTCATGTAAATAGCACACAGTCAAAATCGTCGTGTAGTTAGTACACAGTCCAAACGTCGTGCACAATAGGCATTATACTAGACAGTCTCCATAAGATCTTGATTAAGAATAGTGCTTGTTGAGATCGTTAGTACGTTACCCGTTACCACGGCTCAGAGGAGCTACTAATTGTCCACATGTGGAATCCTTCGCACACTAACGCCTCTAAGTTCACTTCATGAACCACACAACGCCTATCACACGCACAACACGGTGTAATTCATCTCGTCAGCCAATCACCAATTTCAATCAAATTGACACATCTCTCAATGTATATGAACCATAATTACATAAATACCCTTATTATTACTATAAACCATAATTACATAAATACCCTTAGTATTAGTATAAACCAAATATAGTATGTCTCCACTTGACAGTACTATTTCTTAACATGTCCGGGTCCACCACTTTGGCCCGACAATAAAACTCACTATTCTTTTTAGTCGCATAAAGATTTTATCTTGTTTTGACAATCACGTCACCTTTTTCACACGTTTTCAAATCGCGTAAATATATTTTGACATTTTTAAAATCATGTAATATTTTTAAATCATTTTCTCAACCACGTAAGATTTTTAAATTGTTTTCTCAATCGCATAGCTTAAAAATCTTCATTTTAAATACATGTAAGCTATTTCTAGTATTTTTCAACTACGTAAAATATTTTCTTTACATTCTAATTGTACTTTGAAACTTTCCTCATTATTTGTCCATTTTTAATTAATTTTGATAGCATTTTGTCTAGAAAATTCATTAAATGATATTTTCTATATTTTTCTTTAAAAATTACCTTGCTTTAGTTATAACCATTATTTACACTTTGAAAGTTACTAACGTGCTTCAAAACCCAACGTGTGAGCTATACGTTAGTATTTTTCAAGTATTTATATCATTACTTAATTTCACTAATTAAACTCTAAAATTAAATTACTTTCCATTGTTTATCCAAAAATCCCTCTAATTAAATTCTCATTAAATTAGTTACATAAGTCCACACTTTAGAAATAGTGTTGGATTAAAAATATCATAAGTAGGCATGTTGGCCAAAAATCAATCTTTGCTTCATAATTGAATATTTATTCATTTTCTATCTCATTTTTCTTTGCAAAATCTTTAATTCAAATACTTGTTATTAAATCATCTAAATCACACTTAGTAAAATATTTACATTTAGTTTGCTCTAAAACAAGGGTGAAGGCCGTGAGCCTCTTTGTGACCATTGGAACCAAAATCTTTTTCTTTACAACATATATCATAATATGCACATATCATTTAAATCATATTTGTACTACTACATATTCATGCATATTATTGAAGCAATAAAACTCATATTAAGCAATAAAATCATGCATAGTTATTCAACGAAATAAAACCACATATAACATAACATAAAACACTTAAGCCTACACAACCAAGTGAATAAATCCTTATGGATTCTTCACCACACACAAATCCACTCCTCACCACCAACACATGGTTGATGAGAGTAATCTCCCTCTTACCTTTTGGTGGAACCTCCAAAGTTCCTTGTTGTTCTTCTTGAAATAGATCTACTCCACCAAGTAGCACTTAAAACAAAGAAACACATACAATATTAATGTTCAAGATTATCAAAAGTGACCATAAGCCAAAATATGGTCTTAGAAACTTACCAAAGAAAAGAAAGATGAAGAACACAAATCTTCACCTAAAGGCTCTTGATCTTGAACTTGAAGATCAAGATTGAAAGTGAATGATTTGGAAGATAGTCTCAACATGAAAGTTCCTTAGAATTGCATGAAGGTTCAAGATCTAAGGTTGTTTAGAATTATTGAAGCTTGGAAGGTATTTTGGAAGGGTGTGGCCGTGAACTTCCTTTGAAGAACAAGGATGAAGATGGATGATTTAGACTTAGGTTTCTTCCACAAAGTATCTTAGAATGAGGTAAGGATACTAGATGTAAGGTTGTTTGAAATTATAGAAGAGTGGAGGGTGGTGCAAGATGGTTTGGCTGTGAGCTTTGTGAGAGAGAAAGCTAAGAGTTTTTGTGTTCTTTGCTTGATGGGAAGATGGAGATGAATGAATATTGAGAAATTCCTAACATGAAAGTGTCTTGGATTCATGAGAGGATTCAAGAAATGATATTAGTAGGAATTATAGAAGTTTGGAGAGTGGATCTTTGGTGCTTGGCCGAATCCATGGGGGGGCGAGAAAGTGAGAGAGTTTTTGTTGCTTGTTCTTGGTTCTTTGGATAATTTGAAGTGTAAGAGAGTAAGTGAATTGAAGAGATGAATATTGTCTCCTACTTGAGTGTTATGGCCGTGAAGCACAAGGAGAGGAAAGGGTGAGAGCTTCAAGCAAAAGATGAAAATGAATCAAAGCCCTACTATTTATAGACTTCATGAAAAAGATGAAGGCTTAAGATATTTTGATCAAGATATTTTTCGGTATACTTTAAGCAATGAACAATAATTACTACTTATAAAGTCAATGTCTATTGTCCAATGGATAATAAAATATACTTAGATTTTTCTCTTATTCTAGCTAGGTAGCAACTATTATTGATCATTTTTCTACTCGATTACCCTTGATGAGTCATAGAGCGAGTCATCAAAGAGAAGTTTCTAGAACATGCGACTCACTATGATGAGTCAGCATGATGAGTCACCGTGGAGATTTCTAAAACAACTGAGTCAGCATGGTGAGTCATCAGGGAACCTTCTGGAACGTGTGACTCACTACAGCGAGTCACAGGGTGAGTCAACGCTTCTACAAACTTCTAGAATATAGCGAGTCATCGTTTCTAGAACATGGTGAGTCATCAGATGATGAGGTGTCACACCACATGTCAAGCTTCTATTGGTCCTCCGCGATGAGTCACAACCGCCAACTTTGACCAGCTCCTCATTGGTCCACATATAAAGCAAGTACTCAAGTACTTGATGACTAGTCACGTGACTAGGCATTTTCTAGAATCTTCTAGAACAGTCTAGAACATGTGAGTCACTAGGCTAGTCACCTAGGTGAGTCACCAAATGATGAGTCATCATCTAGAACATTCTAGAGTGGGTGACTAGGTTGCGTCTAGAATCATCCACTAGATATATATTATATTATATTTTATTTTATTTTTTTTTTTCGGAAGATATTATCCAATGGATAATAAAACATGCCCCGATTTTATTTGTCAGATAAAATCGTAGAAAAACAAAACTTCAAAAATTGTTTCCGCTTCGATTTAGTAAGATCCCAAATTAATCAACAAGGTAAAAATTTTCGGTCAAAGAAAATTTTTATTTTTTCGAACTGCCCTTAGCCCACACACAGCCCAAAATATCTAAAGTGTATTAAATATTCAAAATATTTTAAAATATCAAAAATATAATAAAATATTCAAAATATATCGAAATATCTAAAATATATTAAATTATTCAAAATATCTAAAATATCACAAAAATTCACAAAAATCATAATAATTGTGAAACTCATAAAAATCAAATCAGATTAGTAAAAATAATTAAGGTTTGACAGAAAGAAATAAAATATGAAGGCTTATATACAACCCAAAAATAATTTTAAAATAATTAAAAACGTAAAAACTTGCAAAAATTCCTAATAATCACAAAAATTATAAAATTCACGAAAGTCGAGTCGGATTACTCAAAATGATTAAAGATCGACCGAAATAAATAAAATATGAATTTTCGGGGTGTTACAATATAAATATTTGCGCAATATGGCTTATACATGGCACCTCAATAGTTGATCGCGATATAGGATAGTGTCTCAGTCCGGATCATCGATCTGTTTGCATTGGTCTATTCCACAGCCCTAGTGGAGCTACCACTGTCTATTGTGAGACACCCACACCCCGGCGCCCCCAGGGTCAACTATTATGACCCTACGCTTAGTCTACTCGCACTTGCACTTAGGTGTTATTCAATCTCCTAGGTATACATCGCCTTTCTCAATAAAGTCCAACGAACATCACATATGCATGATGACTCAATTTACATCATGTATGTATATCAATGATAGGTTCCTCATAAACAATGCATCACATGCATATTCATCAACAATGTATTTCTCATGGAACACATTATAATGGTATATAGACAATTCTCAATAATATCATGCCACAATTTCATCAAGTACAAATCAATATATATATATATATATATATATATATATATATATATATAATATATATAAAACATATACCATAATTTCACGTTATAAATCCAACATTCCCAAGGTACTAAGTCTTGATCAATTATGAGAATTTTAGGCTTAAGAACCCTTCAAAATCGTGGTCTTCTTAATGTTCATCACTCAATCAATTTTTTCCATCTCATCATGAATTACTAATGTCTAAATCCTTAATTCCCAAAGATGCATCAAAGCATCACTTTGAACTCCAAAAATTCCTTTAGAGACCGTGGCCTCCCTAAGTCATCAAAGTTCCAATTTTTTTCTCCATATTATGTATCAATCTTTCAATACTCAATTACCTAAGTCTTATTTTACACAAAATCAATTCCAACCCTTAAGATTCATGGCCAAAACAGTGGCCTCCCAATAGGGTAATAAACCCTCAAATTTTCCATTTATTAAATCTAACATTATCAAGCATTCCAACATCTCTAATGCATTCAAAATCATCATTCAATCATTACTCTCAATCAAGAACACATGAACATGAAAAACCATCAAGCAAAGTAAGCATTCAAATATAGATTTTTCCATCAACAACCACACAAAGGTCTTCTCACCACCAATAATGGTTGAAGTGAGTAAATCTCCCTCTTACCTATGGGAAGAACACGAAATCACCTCCTTGGTGTGCTCTTGTTGGTTTTGGTTTTTGGCTCCAAAAACCCTAAAAGTCAAGTTCAAAGAATCAACAACCAAGCTTGGAAAAGATGAATCTTTAGTCACCAATGTGATCATGGAACACGAAAATGAAGAGAAGGAGAAAGAAAAATGGAAGCTATACCTTAAAGCTTCAAGCTTTCTTCTTGGAAGAAAATGGTGAAGATGATGGATTTTGAAGAAAATCTTCAAATAGGAAATAAAGGAATGTAGAAATGGTGTTGGTGAAGTGAGAAAATGAAAATGGTGATGGTGACTTACTGGGGTTGCAAAAACCATAAGGGTGAAGGAGAAGAAGAAGAGAGAAAATGGTGAAGAGTGAAAATGAAGAGAGAGAAAGTGATGGTAGAAAATGTGTGATATTTTGGAGTGAATGGTGATAAGTGTGGGAGCAAAATTTTGCTCCCCCAAGGCCTCTAGGTGCTGCGGCAATAGGAGAGAGAGGGAGGGTTGAGTGGCTTTTTCAACAAACTTAGGGTAGTTTAGTCATTTGGTGGTTAAAGCTTCTCAAAGAAGCTTTGATTAAAATACAATATTTTTGAATTAAAATGGATTTGATTTGATATAAAGTGGATTATATTAGGATAATGTGATAGGATTTTTAATACATGCTATTATCCAATGGATAATTGTTACAGTTGATAGAAGTCAGTATTAATTGTCCAGCAGATAAAAATTATACAGTGATTTATTATTTTATTAGATAAAATTTCTCAAAAAATGTGAAACCTAGTAAACCGGCTCTAGTCTCGGGTTTAGTAAGATCCCTCATCGACGTTTCTACAGATCAAGGTTCTCGAGAAAAATATCTCATTTTCCCGTCTCCGTTTAGTTTGCACGCAAAACAAGAACTAATATTAAAATATTTCACGTTCTTAGAAAAATCCAAAAAAAATTTCAAAAATCACAAATATTATAAAATGAATATTTATAATAAAATAAATAAATTTTAAGGTGTTACATTCTGCCTCTCCCTTCAAAGATAAAAGAGGTAAAAGAAACTTTCTTCTCATCGATTTTCACTAGAAGAATCCTTTCTATCTCGTTTAACCACCCTTCTGCTTTCACTGGGTCAAACTCACCATTAAAAGGTGGAGGGTTCATCTGTCTGAACGCTGCCAAGTCTTGGAAGTTTTGATTCCTTCCGACTGGCTCTTGCTGCATAGGTTGTACAGGTTGATTGTGTAACGCCCCTTTTTGGGAGGGAACGTCACATTGTCAAACAAAGTAAAATGCGGAAATTAAATAATTAACGATTAAGACCCGGTTCATTTTAATTAATTAATGTTTAACCATGTGAGCAAATTTGACAATATTTTTTTTTTTTTTTTAATAATAATAATGATACTACGAGTGCGGATAAAAGTAACGAATAAAACAATACATAGAGATTTGCACCGAATAGCATGCATATATATATCTAGAGTTTAATACAAATTTGTTTCATAAATACAAGCCCGCCATCATCAAAAAGCAAAACTATACCCACCCCAAGGGAAACATGCATATATACCCACATGCATATACAAAATATACAGCCCAAATCAAAAGAAAGATACATCGAGCCCCCAAAAACAAAAACACGGCAGCCATCGGTAGCCACCAATGATCATCGACCCTCAAATAGAAAGGGACCGATTCGGGATCATCGGGAGGACCCTCATCGGGATCTTCCTCATCCGAGGACTCATCCATAGGAACCACGGGGCGCGGGACGGAGCCCGAGCGGTGGAATCAAACGAATCCTCTGCGGGGTGTAGTAACGGGGACCCCACATCTCCCGATAGGCGGTAAAACTCCAAGCGTAAGGCGATGTAGCAAGTGAGGACCGGTGCCTCATGGCGTCTCCAGAGCAAGTGATACGACACGTCTCCCACATACACACAACGGTCGGAGTTTAGGTTGATGTGCCAACACTCCGCCCCCGAGGAAGGTCGGGCGCACATCTCCCAAAAATCCGCGCGTGCGTGCGTGACATCGTCGCGGTCAAAGTCAATCCCGTGCGGGCGGAAGCGGGAAGGCGGGCTCTTCTGTCTCTTCACCGTCGTCTTCGATCGGTACGGGGTGCACATAAACAAAGCAAGTAATAGAAGCACGGGGAAAGAGGTAAGATATCCTACCATCAATACCAATACAAAACCAAGAACCGAACGGCGCATAACGCCCACGTAGCATGTAAAGGCAATAAATAAGCTTTTAAACGAGATAACCGGTCGAGGCAATCATTAATAAAGGTAATGAATAATTCATAATATCCAGCGAGTTAAATATCGGGTAAACAATAATTTTCGGATGTCGAATATTCCATGATGCATGGACTCAACATTCAATTTCCTACTCCATGGAGCTAGACTCAAACGGTCGGAGAGAAAGATCGGGAGACATGTACGTGACTCGGTACCGCCGAGGCCGTGCTATCAATAATTTTCCACGTGCACAATCGGGGCATTGCACGGACATTCTACACTAGATCACGATATAGGACAGTGTCAAGTCCGGATCGTCGGTGCGTTGCATCGGTTTGCCCCACAGACAGAGGAGCTACCAACTGCCCATTGCGAAGGACCCGCACCCCGATGCCCCCAAGGTCATAACAAGACCCACACTTGTCTACTCGCACCCGCACTAAGGTGTGTTCAATCTCCTAGGCAACTTGGCCTTACAACAGTCCACACGGACATCACAATGCATAAGACACTATGCATGCTCATGTATGATCCACAATCTCATACGAATTCATAATATACCATAATTGATCAAGAGAGTGCAATAAGCAAATTTGCATCCAAGAAGAACCCAATATCCACATAATATCAATTTATGATTCAAGGAACACATTATGGGTCCATTATGGATTTCTAAAATCTCCAAGTCTTATGAAATTCATCTCATTGGTTCATTTACTTGTCATTTGATTCAAGTTACTTGATTCTTAGAATTACCTTCCAAGCTTAGCTCATTTCCTAAGTCTCCACCACAATCCAACATGAATTTATTGTTACAAGTTTCCTATTATCAATCTACATTTTAAATCGCTTGATTAACTCAAGTCTTGACATCTCAAATTTGTTAATCTTTTCCCTCATTCAAGCCCTCAAAACCGTGGCACTCAAGAGAGTCTTAGATCACAATTTTCTTCTCACTAATTTAGTCTTCCTTTACTTAACCTACCTAGCATTATTCTTGGCACCATGACAACCAAAATTCTGCTCCTAAAACAACCTCAAAACCGTGGCACTTACCAAGGTTTAACAACCAGAATTTTGTCCATTTAAACCAACCTTAACTACTTGATTTTATTAGCCATGCATTGATCAAAAATTAAGCATTACTTCCACTCATTTTCCAGCACAAAAACAGCCCCAAAAACAAGCCAAAAACCGTGACTCACTCAAGGTTCCAACAACCAGAATTTTATCCATTCAAATCAACCTTAACTACTTGATTAAATTAGCCATGCCTTGATCACAAATTAAGCTTCATTTCCATTCAATTTCCAGCACACAACCAGCCCAAAACAGAGCCAAAAACCGTGGCACTCCAAGGGTCCAGCAAACCAGAATTTTTCTCACTTCAATCTCACTCAACTACTTGATTAAATTAACCATGCATTGATCACAAATTAAGCACCACTTCCATTGAATTTCCAGCACAAAAACAGCCCCAAAAACAAGCCAAAAACCGTGGCACTCCAAGGGTCCAGCAAACCAGAATTTTTCAGCATTCACACATGGTTTCCAATCACAAAATTACACAATCAATCAACCACTCAAAGCTAAATCAAAATCACATTCAAGAAACCAATTTCAAGCAAGTTCAAGAACAACCACCATGTGGTTCTTCTTCCAAAAATTAAATACAAGATTCCTAGTTGCTAAAGAGGTTGAGGAGGATTAATCTTCCTCTTACCAAGTTGATGAACCAAGAAACTCCAAGAATCACCCTTGATTTTCGGATTTGGAGCACCAAAAACCCTAGAAAATTTGGTCCAAGTTAGAACAATGAAATGGTGTGTAAAAGAAGAAGAAAATGGCCAATAAACCAAGGAAAAAACAGAAACGAAAATGGGAGGGGAAGGCTGGAATTTTTCAGCCATGGGAGCTCACCTTCAAGGCTTGAGGAATGGTTGAAGATGGAAGCTTTTCTTGAAACTCCAAGCACCAAAGATGAAGAGGAGGAGTAGGAGATTAAGGAAATGTGGTTAGATTAAATTTTTGTGAAGGTTAGGTTTCATGGGAGAGGGCTGGGCGCAGGGGCTGCTGGAAGGAGAAGAGAAATATGTGAAAAAGAAAGGAGAAGAAGAGAACGTAAATGAAGAAGCAAAATGTGTTTTTGGTGATATTATGTCAATTGATTTATTTGAATAATTGAATCCAATTTCTTTCTCCAATTTGGGCTGCAGACCACGTAAGTGAGAGGGAGAGAAATGAGTGGGAAAAATTTGGCTTCCTTTGGAAGCTAAACACTTGGTCAAAGCTTGGGTCAAAGCTTGTTAAGGAAGCTTTGATTAAAATACACTTAAATTTGAATTAAAGTGAGTAAATTAAATATAATGTAAATAGCATTAGGATAAGGTGATAGTATTTTTATTACACACTATTATCCATTAGATAATAGTTACAGTTGACAGAAGTCAGTATTTAATTAATCTGACAGATGAATTCTTCGCTGTATTGAATTTAACTGTGTCTGTAAAGATTTCTCGGAAATTTGCGAAACCTCGTAAACTGTGTCAAGTCCCGGGTTTAGTAAGATCCCCCGTTGACTTATCCATAGTCCAAAGTTCGCAGAGAAAACATCGCGTTTTCCCGGTTCCGGTCAGTGTGCACGCAAAACGAGGAATATACGGTAATATTCGACGTTTCCAGAAAATTCCCAGAAAATTCTCAAAAATTGCAAATATTATAAAACGACTATCCGTCATATAAATTTTCAATTTTTAAAGCGTTACAGTCGTTTTCACGACTCTGCTCGAGTTTCACGTAAAACGAGGAATATATTAAAATATTCGTCGTTTCCGAAAAAATTCTAAAAAAATTTTCATAAATCACAAATATTAGAAAATGACTATTCATAGTGAAATAATCAATTTCCGAAGTGTTACACTGGTCTCAGCAATTCTCAGCCCAGTGTGCACGTAAAACGAAGAATATATTAAAATATTCGTCGTTTAGAAAATTTCCGAGAAAAATTCCTAAAAATCAAGAATATTATAAAATGATGATTCATGATCAAATATGTATTTTTCGGAATGTTACAACACTCCCTACTAAAAGGAATTTCGTCCTCGAAATTTTCATACCTTAAAATAATTCTGGATGTTGCTCCTTCATCTTGTCTTCCAATTCCCAAGTCGCATCACCATTTGCTTCATTCCAAATCACCTTTACCAATGGAATCTCCTTGCCTCGTAGTTGCTTTATCCGTCGATCCTCGATTCTCGCAGAGACGTTTCATAGGTCGTTCTCTTTTAAGCATGTACTTGTCCTGTCAGGTGCTATGACATGACTTGGATCGGGTAAATATTTACGAAGTTGTGACACATGGAATACATTATGTATGTTTGCAAGAATAGGGGTAAGGCTATCGGTAAGCTACTTTTGGACCTATCCGGCGAAGAATTTGGTAAGGTCCAAGAAATTTTGGAGTGAGTTTTCTAGATTTCAAGGCCCGGCCGACCCCGGTCGTGGGTGTGACTTTCGGAACACATGCTCACCTTCTTCAAACTCAAGAGGCTTTCTTCTCTTATCCGCATAGCTCTTCTCGCCGGCTACGAGCAGTTCTCATCTTCTCTTGAATCATCTTGACCTTTTCGGTTGTGTCGTTGAATGATATCCGGTCCAATTGTGAGACGCTCTCCATCTTGGTACCAACACAACGGCGTTCGACACCGCCTTCCATACGAGGGCTTCATATGGTGCCATCCCTATACTCGCATGGTAACTGTTGTTGTATGTGAACTCTATCAACGGCAAGATTTGGTCCCAACTCCCGCCTCCGCTCAATAGTACACGCTCTAAGCAAGTCCTCTAGAGATTGGATCGTTCTTTCCGATTGTCCATCGGTTTGTGGGTGGTACGCTGAACTCAGACGTAACTTTGTTCCCAGCGATGCCTGTAGACTTTGCCAGAATTTTGAAGTAAATCTCGGATCCCTATCCGAAACTATACTCGTAGGCACACCATGCAGTCTGACAATCTCTCCAATATACAGTCGGGTCAGCTTTTCCAAACTGTACCTTATATTAATCGGGAGGAAATGAGCCGATTTTGTAAGCCGATCGACTATTACCCAAATCGAGTCATGTCCTATCCTTGTCCTTGGCAATCCTACAACGAAATCCATTGCGATGCTGTCCCACTTCCATTCAGGAATAGACAATGGTTGCAGAACCCAAAGAGGTCGCTGATGTTCCACTTTGGCTTTTGACGGACTAGACAAGTCGATACACATCTAGTGACATCACTTTTTAGTCCATGCCACCAGAACAACTTCTTCAAGTCTTGGTACATCTTTGTTATACCAGGGTGCATACTTAGCTTGCTGGTGTGGGCATGTTCCACAATGTACTGCTTCAGTTCTTGATCACGGGGAATACAGACTCTACCCCGAAATCTCAGAATTCCATCAGTTCCTTCTTCGAATTCTGTTTTCTCTCCTTGTTTCATTCGTTCTCTCACCTCTTGCAAGAATTCATCGGCCTTCTTTTCCCCCCATGTCCTCCATTAGCTCGCTTGAGATGGTAACCATATTCATACAAATTTTTCCCGGCTTCAATTCCACAACCGACCACACATCTCTAAACTGTTCAATGAGCTCCTTTTCCTTGATCATCAGGGCGAAGCAAACGATAGTTTTTCTGCTCAAGGCGTCAGCCACAACGTTCGCCTTACCAGGGTGGTACAACAGTTGAAAGTCATAATCTTTCAAGAATTCTAACCATCTCCGTTGTCTCATATTCAGCTCTTTCTGATCGTACAAGTACTTCAAGCTCTTGTGGTCACTGAAGATGTTGAATGTCGCTCCATAGAGGAAATGTCTCCATATCTTCAGAGCAAAAACCACAGCTGCCAACTCCAAATCATGAGTCGGGTAATTCTTTTCATGCACTCGCAACTGTCGCGAAGCGTAGGCTACCACCTTTCGGTGTTGCATAAGAACAGATCCCAAACCCTGATATGAAGCGTCACAATACACCTCGAACGGTTCATTCGGGTCAGGTAACACCAATACAGGTGAGGTAGTCAGTCGTTTCTTCAACTCTTGAAAACTCTGCTCACATTTATCAGTCCATTCGAAAGCTTGATTCTTCTTCGTCAATTGAGTGAGCGGTCCGGCAATCTTGGAAAACCCTCTATGAACCTCCGGTAATATCCGGCTAAACCAACGAAACTACGGACTTCCGTCACTGACTTCGGTTGTTCCCACTGCAGTACTGCTTCTACTTTGCATGGATCCACCGCGATTCCTTCTTTTGAGATTACGTGACCCAAAAACTTCACCTCATCAAGCCAAAACTCGCACTTCGACAGCTTGGCATACAGTTCCTTTTCCTTCAAAATCTGAAGAACTATGCTGAGGTGCTCAGCATGATCCTCCTGATTTTGGGAATATATCAGGATGTCATCAATGAAGACGACAACGAACCTATCCAAGTACGGACGAAAGATGCGGTTCATATAGTCCATGAAAATAGCAGGCGCATTCGTCACACCAAACGGCATCACAAGATACTCGTAATGGCCGTATCGCGTCGGCAGTCTTGGGTATATCCTCCGTCTTCACTCTTATCGATGATACCCAGATCTCAAGTCAATCTTCGAAAATACCGCTGCCCCCTTCAGTTGGTCCATCAAGTCATCAATTCTCGGTAGAGGATATTTGTTCTTGACTGTCAACTTGTTCAATTGCCTGTAATCCACACACAATCTCGAGGTACCGTCCTTCTTTCGAACTAGTAACACAGTGCTCCCCACGGAGACACACTTGGTCTAACGAATGCTTCTCCAAAAGCTCTTCTAGTGCTTCTTAAGTTCAACTAATTACATCGGTGACATTCGGTGCGGTGCTATAGACACGGGACCAGCTCCGTACTAGATCAATAGCAAACTCGATTTCACGTGCCGGCGGTAAACAGTGTACTTCTTCGGGGAAGATCTCGGAAATTCCTTCACTACCTAATAGTACTCAAATCGGCCTCACTCTCAACTTTCGAGAGAAGATAATAGCATGTACCCACGAGCTCCTTCTTTCAAGAAAGCTCGTGCTTGGTTGGCCGTCAAGTATCTAGAATTCTCATCCACAGAAAGACTATGGTCTTACTAGAACAATCTAACGAACATGGTTGGAAGATAACCAGTCCATCCCTAGGATTATATCTAACTCGTGAAAGAGGTAAACAGATCAAATCGACGAGAAAGATTCGACCTTCAACAATCAAAGGACACTTCAAACAGACTTTGGTAGTAACTACCGGTTTATCGGTGGGGGTTGAAACAATCAATTCAAAAGGTAGTTCGGACACGGGTAAACCAAGTCGCGACACACGGTCATATGATATGAAAGAATGGGTTGCCCCGAGTCATACAAGATGTACTTTTAAAAGATTACCTTCTATGGCGCCTTCTCCTTGAATCAAGTCCTCGGTTCGGCAGGCTTCGGCTCCGCTCATAGTGTAGACTCGTCCTCCGGCTTGCGGTTTCTTGGCTCGAGTCGCATTGACCGAAGGCTCGCCTTTGCACAGTTACGATCTCTCGGATATGTGGCCTGATTTGCCACACCTAAAGCGAGATGATCCCCTTAATCGTGCAATCTCTTGTGAGATGATCCTTCCCACACTTCGGGCATTTGGATGGGTAGGTCGTATTCTGACCATTCGATTCCCGAAGAACCTCCACCGAACTTCCACCGGTTGGTTGATGACTCCTCGTTGGTCGGGAATAGGGCTTCTTCTGAAAGCGGTTTGAACCACTGCCTCCACCTCTTTGGGACCGTACAGGCCCAAAGTTCCTATTTCTCGCGTCTCTAGCCTGCTCCAAGGCTTCAACTTCGCAGCAAGTGTCTAACAGTTCTGAGAATACCTTCATTTTCAAGGTAATCACAGCTTTCTTCACTTCGTACCTCAGTCCTTCGGTGAATTTCCAGCACTTCCAGGCTTCATCAGTTTGATGCTGGTAATGTGTCGAAAATCTCTCCAAGTTCTCAAACTTGGCTGCGTATTCGCTGACAGTCATGTTCCCCTGTCTCAGGTTGAGGAACTCCATCTCCTTTGCGTGTCTCGCATTCGCAGGAAAGTATTTGCCCAAGAATTTCTCCTTGAACAATTCCCAAGTGACCTCTGCTCCTTCGGCTTCTAACGCCCTTTGAGCTCCATTCCACCAGTCTTCGGCATTTCCGACAAGCATAAAAGTCGCATAATTTACCTTCTTGTCTTCCGCACAATTCATGCCACGAAAGACTTTTTCCAGTTCCTTGATCCATAAATTAGCCTTGTCGGGATCAAACTCCCCCTTGAACTGCGGAGGGTTATGACGACGAAATTCTGCTAAGTTTTGCGCATCGGCAGTCACCTCAAGCTGTTGAGCAGCTCTTTCTTGTTGTTGAGCAGATTTCGTTTTGTTGTTGCGCAATGAGTTCCGCCATCCGCTGCATTGCTTCCACAGCAGCTGCAATATCTCCACCTCTTGCCATTTTGCCTTTCTCTTAAATTAGATTACTGAAAACATAAGAAAAGTCAGAGGAATCCACTCAAGACACTCACCACAGAGATTCACACAGCACAAACAAGACAGACTCACACTCAGACCCAAAGAAAACATAAACCGGGCTCGATACCAACTTAATGTAACGCCCTTTTTGGGAGGGAACGTCACATTGTCAAACAAAGTAAAATGCGGAAATTAAATAATTAACGATTAAGACTCGGTTCATTTTAATTAATTAATGTTTAACCATGTGAGCAAATTTGACAATTTTTTTTTTTTTTTTATAATAATAATAATGATACTACGAGTGCGGATAAAAGTAACGAATAAAACAATACATAGAGATTTGCACCGAATAGCATGCATATATATATCTAGAGTTTAATACAAATTTGTTTCATAAATACAAGCCATGCCATCATCAAAAAGCAAAACTATACCCACCCCAAGGGAAACATGCATATATACCCACATGCATATACAAAATATACAGCCAAATCAAAAAGAAAGATACATCAGGCCCCCAAAAACAAAAACACTGGCAGCCATCAGTAGCCACCAATGATCATCGACCCCTCAAATAGAAAGGGACCGATTCAGGATCATCAGGAGGACCCTCATCAGGATCTTCCTCATCCGAGGACTCATCCATAGGAACCACGAGGCGCGGGACGGAGCCCGAGCGGTGGAATCAAACGAATCCTCTGCGGGGTGTAGTAACGGGGACCCCACATCTCCCGATAGGCGGTAAAACTCCAAGCGTAAGCGATGTAGCAAGTGAGGACCGGTGCCTCATGGCGTCTCCAGGCAAGTGATACAGACACGTCTCCCACATACACACAACGGTCGGAGTTTAGGTTGATGTGCCAACACTCCGGCCCTCCGAGGAAGGTCAGGCGCACATCTCCCAAAAATCCGCGCGTGCGTGCAGACATCGTCGTCCGGTCAAAGTCAATCCCGTGCGGGCCGGAGCCGGGAAGGCGAGGCTCTTCTCTCTTCACCGTCGTCTTCGATCGATACGCATGGTGCACATAAACAACAAGTAATAGAAGCACGGGGAAAGAGGTAAGATATCCTACCATCAATACCAATACAGCAACCAAGAACCGAACGGCGCATAACGCCCACGTAGCATGTAAAGGCAATAAATAAGCTTTTGAACAGATAACCAGTCAGGCAATCATTAATAAAGGTAATGAATAATTCATAATATCCAGGCAGTTAAATATCAGGTAAACAATAATTTTCAGATGTCAGAATATTCCATGATGCATGGACTCAACATTCAATTTCCTACTCCATGGAGCTAGACTCAAACAGTCGGAGAGAAAGATCAGGAGACATGTCCGTGACTTACCGTATAGAGGCATGCTATCAATAATTTTCCACGTGCACAATCGGGGCATTGCACGGACATTCTACACTAGATCACGATATAGGACATGTCAAGTCCGGATCGTCGGTGCGTTTGCATCGGTTTGCCCCACGACGAGGAGGAGCTACCAACTGCCCATTGCGAAGGACCCGCACCCCGACGCCCCAAGGTCATAACAAGACCCACACTTGTCTACTCGCACCCGCACTAAGGTGTGTTCAATCTCCTAGGCAACTTGGCCTTACAACAGTCCACACGGACATCACAATGCATAAGACACTATGCATGCTCATGTATGATCCACAATCTCATACGAATTCATAATATACCATAATTGATCAAGAGAGTGCAATAAGCAAATTTGCATCCAAGAAGAACCCAATATCCACATAATATCAATTTATGATTCAAGGAACACATTATGGGTCCATTATGGATTTCTAAAATCTCTAAGTCTTATGAAATTCATCTCATTGGTTCATTTACTTGTCATTTGATTCAAGTTACTTGATTCTTAGAATTACCTTCCAAGCTTAGCTCATTTCCTAAGTCTCCACCACAATCCAACATGAATTTATTGTTACAAGTTTCCTATTATCAATCTACATTTTAAATCGCTTGATTAACTCAAGTCTTGACATCTCAAATTTGTTAATCTTTTCCCTCATTCAAGCCCTCAAAACCGTGGCACTCAAGAGAGTCTTAGATCACAATTTTCTTCTCACTAATTTAGTCTTCCTTTACTTAACCTACCTAGCATTATTCTTGGCACCATGACAACCAAAATTCTGCTCCTAAAACAACCCCAAAACCGTGGCACTTACCAAGGTTTAACAACCAGAATTTTGTCCATTTAAACCAACCTTAACTACTTGATTTTATTAGCCATGCATTGATCAAAAATTAAGCATTACTTCCACTCATTTTCCAGCACAAAAACAGCCCCAAAAACAAGCCAAAAACCGTGACTCACTCAAGGTTCCAACAACCAGAATTTTATCCATTCAAATCAACCTTAACTACTTGATTAAATTAGCCATGCCTTGATCACAAATTAAGCTTCATTTCCATTCAATTTCCAGCACACAACCAGCCCAAAACAGAGCCAAAAACCGTGGCACTCCAAGGGTCCAGCAAACCAGAATTTTTCTCACTTCAATCTCACTCAACTACTTGATTAAATTAACCATGCATTGATCACAAATTAAGCACCACTTCCATTGAATTTCCAGCACAAAAACAGCCCCAAAAACAAGCCAAAAACCGTGGCACTCAAGGGTCCAGCAAACCAGAATTTTTCAGCATTCACACATGGTTTCCAATCACAAAATTACACAATCAATCAACCACTCAAAGCTAAATCAAAATCACATTCAAGAAACCAATTTCAAGCAAGTTCAAGAACAACCACCATGTGGTTCTTCTTCCAAAAATTAAATACAAGATTCCTAGTTGCTAAAGAGGTTGAGGAGGATTAATCTTCCTCTTACCAAGTTGATGAACCAAGAAACTCCAAGAATCACCCTTGATTTTCGGATTTGGAGCACCAAAAACCCTAGAAAATTTGGTCCAAGTTAGAACAATGAAATGGTGTGTAAAAGAAGAAGAAAATGGCCAATAAACCAAGGAAAAAACAGAAACGAAAATGGGAGGGGAAGGCTGGAATTTTTCAGCCATGGGAGCTCACCTTCAAGGCTTGAGGAATGGTTGAAGATGGAAGTTTCTTGAAACTCCAAGCACCAAAGATGAAGAGGAGGAGTAGGAGATTAAGGAAATGTGGTTAGATTAAATTTTTTGTGAAGGTTAGGTTTCATGGGAGAGGGCTGGACGCAGGGGCTGCTGGAAGGAGAAGAGAAATATGTGAAAAAAGAAAGGAGAAGAAGAGAACGTAAATGAAGAAGCAAAATGTGTTTTTGGTGATATTATGTCAATTGATTTATTTGAATAATTGAATCCAATTTCTTTCTCCAATTTGGGCTGCAGACCACGTAAGTGAGAGGGAGAGAAATGAGTGGGAAAAATTTGGCTTCCTTTGGAAGCTAAACACTTGGTCAAAGCTTGGGTCAAAGCTTGTTAAGGAAGCTTTGATTAAAATACACTTAAATTTGAATTAAAGTGAGTAAATTAAATATAATGTAAATAGCATTAGGATAAGGTGATAGTATTTTTATTACACACTATTATCCATTAGATAATAGTTACAGTTGACAGAAGTCAGTATTTAATTAATCTGACAGATGAATTCTTCGCTGTATTGATTTAACTGTGTCTGTAAAGATTTCTCGGAAATTTGCGAAACCTCGTAAACTGTGTCAAGTCCCGGGTTTAGTAAGATCCCCGTTGACTTATCCATAGTCCAAAGTTCGCAGAGAAAACATCGCGTTTTCCCGGTTCCGGTCAGTGTGCACGCAAAACGAGGAATATACGGTAATATTCGACGTTTCCAGAAAATTCCCAGAAAATTCTCAAAAATTGCAAATATTATAAAACGACTATCCGTCATATAAATTTTCAATTTTTAAAGCGTTACATCGTTTTCACGACTCTGCTTCGAGTTTCACGTAAAACGAGGAATATATTAAAATATTCGTCGTTTCCGAAAAAATTCCAAAAAATTCTCATAAATCACAAATATTAGAAAATGACTATTCATAGTGAAATAATCAATTTCGAAGTGTTACACTGGTCTCAAGACAATTCTCAGCCAAACGGTGTGCCACGTAAAACGAAGAATATATTAAAATATTCGTCGTTTCCGAAAATTTCCAGAAAAATTCCTAAAAATCAAGAATATTATAAAATGATGATTCATGATCAAATATGTATTTTTCGGAATGTTACAGATTGGCTTCCAACCTCTCTAACATCCTTGTCATCACATTGGTCATAGCCATCACTGCATCAGCCATGTTGGGATCTTCAGGAACTGTATTCCCTATTGCTCTGGTTTGCTTTTTTGGTGCTATAGCTTCCTGCACACACTGAAACAATTAATAATGAGCTGCAGTTTCAATATCATATAGTTGTGCAACAGTAGCTAATAACCACCAACTCAAAGCAAAACATGCAATTTGTAACATCCCAAAATTTATAATTGTAGAATAAATGATCATTTTACAGTATTTGGGATTTTTAGGAATTTTTTTGGATTTTTTGGAGAACGCAGAATATTTTAATACTATTCCCCGTTTCGCGTACACATTGGGCAGAATTGGCAAAACGACTGTAATGCTCCCAAAGTTGAAAAATTTTATTACGAATAGTCATTTTCTAATGTTTGTGATTTATGTGAGTTCTTTCAATTTTTTCGAAACGACAAATATTTTAATATATTTCTCGTTTTGCGTGTGTATTAAGCAGAGTCGGGAAAATGAAATATTTTTCCCGAGAACCTTGAACTATGGAAACGTCGATGGGGGATCTTACTAAACCCGAGGTCGGATATAGTTTACAAGGTTTCACGTCCTTCGAGAAATTTTAACAGATGGAATAATAAAACAATGCGAAGAATTAATCTGTCAGATTTGTTAATGCTGACTTCTGCCAACTATAACCATTGTCCAATAAATAATAACATGTATTAAAAATATTATCACATTATTCGAAATCTGATTTTTGTATCACATCTACTAGTTTTAATTTCAAAAGAAGGATTAAATTTAATCCAAGCTTGTTATGGGAAGCTTCCTAGCAATTTCCTTGTAACACATTTTCTCTCTTCCCTCTCCTCTCACTCCACGGCAGACACTCCTTTTAGGGGAGTCAAAGTTGTTTTCTTCCTTTTATTAACCCATCTTCATTTTTCTAAACACCAAACATTTAACACATTTCTCCTCTCTTCATCTCTTCTCCTTCCTCTCCACCGTACACACACACCCACACATTGGAGACCAACTCCATTATTTGCCAAACAAATCACATTTACTTGTTTCCTTCCATCATTCCAAGACCATTTTCCTTGTGGCCATCCTTGGTTCTTCTTCTTCTTCTTCCTCCATTCTTCACCATTGAAGCTAAAACTTTGAGCTTGGAGGTAAAGTCTTAACCTTCTTTCACTTTCTTCTCATTTTCATTTTTCTTGGTCACTTATGTGATCAAGAACTCATGTTTCCATGGTTTGAGTGAACATTATGGAAATCACTCACATTGGTGTTCTTCTTGAAGGGAAAACGAAAATCTAGGGCAAGAAGAGGTAACACCTTGTGTTGTCTTCCAAATAGGTAAGAGGGAGATGATCCTCTTCAACCAACCTTGGTAGTAAGGGAATGTCTTGTATGTGTGTTGTTGTTGATTTTTGAATCCATGTATAAAGTTCTCTCATTTTTATGTTGTTCTTGATGATAGTGTATTTTGTTGGGTTTGTATGATTTAATTGATGCCTCTTGCATGATTTGAAGGTGTATTTGAGTATCTTGTTGATTAAATATGATGAGGAATGGTTTGGTTTGAGTTAGAGGACACGAGAACTCTAATTTTCTGTAAGTTTATGCGTGGTAATCGATTACAGGGGCTTGTAATCGATTACCAAGCTCATAAAGATACAAAATCGTGATTCTGGAAATCTAATCGATTACGTCTGGTGTGTAATCGATTACGACAGAGATTCTGTTTAGCTTGTGTCGATTACAAGAGGGGTGTAATCGATTACCAAGCCTCTGATGTCACGAAAGGGTGCTTCTGGGAATCACGTAATCGATTACAACTTGTGGGTAATCGATTACGGAGGTTCTGTCCAATTGGTAATCGATTACCACGGTTGTGTAATCGATTACCAGGGCCTTGAAGTTACGAAACGTGGTTCTGGGAATCACGTAATCGATTACAATGAGATTGTAATCGATTACAGAGATTCTGTTTCTCTGGTAATCGATTACCAGGGTGATGTAATCGATTACCAAGACCAAAAATGAGATTTTTGAGCTGGAAATGATTGAGATTATGGTTCTTTGTCCTTTGTAACTCAAACATAACCTAAAAACCCTGGATTCAAGGATTTTACTTTACGTAAATGTGATAAGAATATGTATTCATACCAATAGAGAAGAAATGATTTTGAATATAGAATCCTTGGATCCATGATATGGAAATTGTGGTATGTATGTAATGAGGAATGCATGTTGATGCTGAGAATTATTGATGTAGTACTCAATGAGATAAGGATGATGATGTGCCATTGAGGCAATGTTTTAAATAAATGTATTGTTGATATGTCATGTTGGACATTGAATATTGCTTATGTGCCATTGAGGAAAGGCTTATGCTGAATGCATCATTGATGAACATACATGATTGGACATTGTGTCATCATGCATGCGTATTGTCTGTGGGACATTGTTGAGAAGGCTATGTTGCCTAGGAGTTTGAATAACACCTTTGTGCGGGTGCGAATAGACTAAGCGTAGGCGTCATATGTTGTTGGCCCTGGGGGCGTCGGGGTGTGGGTGTCTCACAATAGACAGTGGTAGCTCCACTGGGGCCGTGGGATAAACCAGGGCAACACACCGACGATCCTGCCTGAGACGCTGTCCTATGTCGCGATCAACTGTTGAGGTGCCATGTGTGAGCCATTTTGCGCAAATGTTTTTATGAGATGAGCACACTATATTTTTAAGGCTAACGATACACTAGCATTACTCCTTGATCATTTACTCCGAAAATATTTATGTCTAGCTCCATGGAGTAGGAACTTTGGTACCCTTGTTGCATTGTGAGTTGTCAGTCATATGGTCCATTGAGCATTTATAATTGAATAATGTGTTTACTATTATGATTGTGGTATTTATTTGATTCTTGGTAACGCTAATGTTGCTAGCTGGCTATGGATAATGTTATCTATTGTTCTTTGCTGCTTTACTCTCGTTAATTGCTTTCATGTATTACTGTACTTGTATGCATTAACTGTGTCTTATGTAGGCGTTCAACGCCGTTTATTTTCTTGCTACCCTGTTGGTACTGCAAGTTGGGAATCTCACCTCTTTCCTACGTTTGTGCATTTCTGTTTTACATGTATATTTAATAAAGGATCGTGAGGAAGATAAAGAGGGACTATACCTTGATTGATTGACTTGAGCATCTGGACAAGATTTCGTCGACTACGTAAGAGTGCAGCCGTGTGGTGGCATTGATGCCTGTCGTGTCAACTAGGGCGCATTGTGTCGTGTGCATATGGGGTTGCGGCCTTGTCTACTGGTAGTACCCATCCCTGGGTTACTACTCCTCCCCTTTAAATGTTTTTATTCCCGCTGTATTTTATTTGACTCTGTAATTATTATATTCTATGTTATCTGTGATTCGTGTAAGTTGGCTATAAACTATATATATATATATATATATATATATATATATATATAGGAACGTGATTTCATGCCAATGGTTGTATTAAGGGTTGAATGCATTTATATTTCATTCATGGCTCATATTTTCTACTTATGCATAAATGCGAAAAAAAAAAATTAAACTCGTAAATTTGGAAACTACTTGTTATTATTATGACTGTGACACACCTGGATTTAGTAATGCTGTGGTGTAATGACGATTGCGCTGCGCCGCTTGGTATATTTAGGTGCGTTACACTTTGGTGGTATCGAGCGCTTCATCTGTTGAGCCGGGGTATGGACTTGCTATGTTTAGGCATATTAGAATTTGGTCTGTTGTGCACTTCCTTGTCTCTTGATTGAGATGATGGGAAAGGAATGCATGGCTTGCCATTGGTTGAATGTTGATGGCTACTGTTATACAGTTGCATGATATTGAGGATTGGCCTACTCAATATGTAATTTTTTGTGTGTACAGGAAACTATGACTTCACCTAGGCGTACTGTGTTAGGAAAATAGGATTTCTTTTGTGAGGAGATCAGAAGGTTTTGGAAAACTGATCTTTTGGAGAAAGAAATAGTTGGTGTAAACTAGATTCGAGAAGTGGTTTGGAAGTTAACGGCTTACGAGGGATTACGCTGTGGAAGCGGAATGAAGAAGTTCGAGCTGGAGATTGTTCGGTTGTATGGAATTGAATTGGTCTTGTTTGAATTGTATGAATTGTATTACTCTTTGTATTTGGTTTTCATAGGGAGATAACATTGTTTGAAGTGATTTTTGTTTATTGTAATTATGTCCGTCTTCAGAGAGATTCAATGGCTCGCAGTAGACATGCAAGGGCGGTGGCTCGTGACAGACGTATACATGTGAGCGCGGGACAAGACCATAGGAGTATGGCTGCGACTGTCGAAGAAAGGCAAATGATAGCTGCGGTGACAACTTACCATGATCGGAGGGCCACGCAACAACGAGAATTGGAAGTTGAGGTTCAGAATCTGTTAGAGGACAGTCGGCTTTGGGGCAAACTTGGACTACCTAGATTCCAAAAGAGGAATAATAGAAAAGTTAAACGGTTTAAGCGGAAACCATACGCACTGGTTTAAACGGTTTAAAGAATGCTTAACAGATATAAAAGTTCTAGCATCAGAAGTTAAGTTAGAACTTGGTAAAAAAAAATGTGGTCATCCAAGTCTAGACAATTCCATACCTTTCTTTTCATCTTTTCCTCATCCTTTTCATGTCTTGTTTTCCTCTCTTTTACTCTATTTTCTGAATGTGAAACAGCCACAAGGAAGGAGAAAATTCACAAAGAAAATAAAAAAGAAATCAAGGGACAAGAACAAGGAACTAAAGGCAAGAAAAGGAAGGAAGTGGTGACAAGCTAAAGGCTTGAGCTAGGGGCTATTTTTCTCTTGTGTTTCTTTCTATCATAGCTCACAGTTAGAGCTTGAATTGGGTGGATGGTTGTTGGTTTCAATTTGTGCTTCTTCTTCTATTAATTCTTGTGATGAATTTATGATGTTGTGAAGAAAAATTTTGAAATCATGAGGCTAGGGCTCACGACCAAAATAGGGCAACCAAGGGAAATGATGATTTTGTTTGTGTTCTAATAAGTTTCTATTACCTTAAACTTTTTGTAAATTGATTTTAGCATGTATGGAAAGAAAATGCTTGAATTTGGCATTATTAGAGGCTCACAGCCATACCTAGGGAGGTTACCAAATTTTGTTAATTTGTGTAACTCTTTGGATTATTATACTAATTGTTAGTTGCATTGATTATAGGAATGTTAGTTGAGAATGAAATTATGACCATGGCAATTTAAATGAGACATAGCTGTGAATTATGCTTGGATGTGTATGCTTCAATTTTGTATATGGATTGTTATCTGAGGTTATGATTTGTTTCCATTTTCTTGATTGTATAAAGTATTTTGAATATGAATTGTTATGTTGGAAATGCATATTTGTTCTTGTCAGGACCATGTAGGTCGAATTGGAAACTAATGGAGATGTGGAAATCTCTATGCAACATGGATATGTATGAGAAAGGATCGTATTTGTGTGAAGTATAATTGAATACTTGATCATGAATTAAATGAGTTTGGTAATGTATATTTGACTAGAGTTAAGAAATGTGATAATAGAATTTGTTATAATGCTCCCTGAATTAATGAGGTTAGTTTGAAAATGTGATAAAGTAATCAGTGCTCACAAAATTGAATTGTAAATAGAAATAAAAGTTGAACAATTATCCCTGAATGGGAAGGTAATTAGTCCCAGCTTTCTCACTTAGTATGCTTTGTATCATGTAAACTGTGTTTCATTTTAATATAGTGGATTTTGGAGATGATCCTGTATGAGGGTAGGGTATTCGAAATTTCATTTGAACCATGGAGATGACCTCTTGTAAGGAAGGGGGATCCTGTGTTCTTGAATAAATTACTCATAGTATAAGTATAATCCTCACATATTAATTCCCTCATAGGATACTAATGGTAGTGTGAGGCCCTGAATCACTCCCTAGCATGAGAATATAGGACTCGAGCTATATGAGGTAGCTCCAATCCTTGTGATGCTTTAGATATGGGTTCTATGGGATAAGCAATAATTTGATAAACAAGAATTTGAATGAGCACTGAAAATTGAATTGAATTAGTATGTTATGAATATGAATTAAATGTGTGTTTGAGTATCTAAATGAATCTCACATTATAATATTGTGTTGGAAAATGTTTTCTAGAAATTATTTGTGAATGTATTATATATTATTGATGATGGATATTTTTGAAAACTATTAAATGGATTTCTGTTTCGGGAAGATGAAGGACTAGATTTGGCAGTTTGCCACCTTCCTAGTTATATATATATATATATATATATATATAGAGAGAGAGAGAGTAGAGAGAGATAGAGAGAGAGATAGAGAGAGATATAGATATAGATTATGTATTTGTTCTAAGTTTTAAACGAATGTGAGTTTTTTCTCTTTTGGATTTGAAAACAACTGGAATTACTATGATGACACTATGTTTTATAATAGAATATATTGAGAATTAGTATTCTCACCCCATTGTTATTATGTATTCTATGATAATTCTAGGTTCAAGACTTGAGTTAAAGATCGTGGTACGAAATGAAAAGGATATTTATTTTATTTCTTTTGGATTTGAATGTTTGTATAATGGTTGTATGGAAAAATGTCTACAAGGAATAGAATATGTATGTGTACTATTATGTACATTTGTATAAACTCCTATAATGTATGTAAATTATTATTACACTTTAACTAGGCTCATACTTTTATATAATAATTTAACGTATAATTTGAAGTTTTTAATTAATATCTCATGTGATGTGTGTACTATTATGGCTATAATGTAATTTCAGAAACATGAATAGAAATAATAGTAAGGGTGTTACACTATACAATCGTCTGAATTCACATTCAACTTATAACCTCAATTGAGTTAAAAGATGGGTTTTAGATTTTGAGATGATGAATAATGCATTGATTCATGATTAAGTGAAATTGAAGTTGTACATGAGTTGCAATGTGGAAATGGACCTTGTGTGAGTTTGGAAATCACTTGGAATTGAGTTTTGAGTAATTAGAGGAGGGGTAAGTTCTAATGGAATAGTACCTAGATCTGCAGAATTCTGTAAATCTATTATTTTTGGCCTCGCATCGTGGTGTGGCACTGGTGTGTTGTGGCATGAGTGAACCTAAGAGCAAAGATGTCATGTGTGGCGTGGAAGCTTCACGCCGAGGTGTGGGCTGAGAAATAGCATTCCAGCCTTTTTCTCGAGAAGCGATGCCATGGCATGGCTTTGGCAAAATCGAAGCAAGCATGAGTTCCGTACTTGACTTAGAAATTGTGTGATACAATGAAGCCTTCTAAAAGTGTAATTTCTTCTTTTATGCTTCTTAAAGAGTGATGAGCCTCTAATATGAGTATTTAATGAAGTGTTTATGTGATGGATGTAAACCAATAGGAATGTTGTTTATTTTCATATTTAACATCATTGTATTTCATGCTAGTAGTTATGAATATAAACTAATTGGCATACTAGTTATTATAGTGATTGACATCATTATTTTTCATAACTATGTTGATGAGGTTAAGTCCTTATTGTTGATGAATCAAATGGATTTGTAATGATAATTATGTGAAGTAATTAGACTTGTTCATACATTTATATATGTGATTGCTTTGAAGGATATGATCCTCACATTTATGGATAAACCTTTGATAGCGTGAGGATGTGTAGCTTCCTCCCTATTGGTTATCCTAAATGGAGAGTAGTTGAGGTGGATTCCTTACTACTAGAGGTAATCCTGAATTTGGAATACATGGGGTAGTTGAGGTGGTCCTTATCCTCATTACCTAAGGGGCAGTTGAGCTGGCCTTTATCCTTATTAACCGAAGCTATTGAAGACCGTGTAGTTAATGGATTTCACTACCGAGAGAGAAGACTGCTGGAACTTGGTTTCGGTGCTTGTTCAAGACTTGGGATGGACTTCCTTTGTTTTGTCCAAGGTTCATGCATGACATGAAATTGTCATGGACTTGGCATCATAACATTACTCATTATACACTTAGGTTATTGTATAGACATAAACATTAGACATAATTTGGCATAGCATGGTGACCGAGCACCGAACTCAATCAAAATTTTAACCAAGTTATACCTATAGCTTATAGTATAGGTAACAATACTGGATCGTCTCTAAAGGATTTTAGTTACAATTTAATCAAATCAAGCTGAGATTGGGGGGTTTGGTAGAATTACAAATGCACAATAGAAACTAAATACAAATTAAAGGATAAAACAGAATCAATAAAGCAACCAATCCAAGAAAATTGTCAAGACTTGATTTTAATCTATCCTTGATTACAAAAGGTCCATTCAATTATCAATCAAATCCTTGGTCTTAGACCACATCAAGATGCCTCTCAATGATCATGGATCTTCAACTAGAAAAGCTTCCAGAATTTAATTAATTGAGGTTAGACAAATTAAGCATCCATCTTAAACCAAAATTAACTTGAAAATCAAGATCCATCCAAGTTAAACATTTCGTCAAACATCTTCAATGCCTTGTTTAATCTTTGAGTTCATCTCTTTGCACATGATACTTAAGCAATTAACATATGAAAGTTCCAATCCAATTAAGCATTCAACCAGAACTAACAAAGAGAAGAAGAGAAACCTGATTAATAGATGAATGTTAACAATAAAAATGAAATCTCAAATTAACATCAAGTATTGTTCAATCTCTTGGATTAATTTAAAGGCCCTACCCCTCCTTGAGAAGGAGAGAACTCAAAAAAATAAAAAGGAAGAAGAAAGCAAAAATTAGAGAGAGTGAGAGAAGAGAATTCTAGAGAGAAGATGAAAAGTGTCCAAATGAGAGGTGCCTCGGTTTCTCACTTCCAACCCCCTAAACTACTCCCTATTTTGGCTTCATATAATTAAAAACCCATTAATTACAAAGTTGGGTCTGTTATGAGCAATTGGGCCTAAACCTCATGCAATTTGGAAGTCTACAACTCAAGTTATAAACAAAACAACATCAAAGGGTCTCTGAACACATATTCTGACTTGCATGCCTAATTAGGTCTCCTAGACATCCGATTGAAACTTTGAGCTCTTCATCAAAGTTGTAGAGATTTCTCTTAGATTTCACAAAGATAAAATTCATAATTATCAGAAATCTAGAACTCAAGTTATGATCGAAATACAGAAACAATGTCAAAGCTCATTAATGCTAAAAAAAACCAATTAGGCCCAATTTGAGTCCAAACTCACAAAACATGACAAAGCTTAATCAATTAAGTGCATGAAGAGTGTAAATGACTAAACATGGGGGTTTATTAATGTATAAAGTATGTGATTATCACATGGTGATTGTATGGACGGTTGCTGTAACATTCTCTCCCAACCAAATAGATTTGATCAGGTTATAGAAGCTCAATAATGTTGATAAAGATTATTAGTTATTTTTTTTTGTAATGATTTGGATTGATTGGAGCATAATCTATAACACGGAATATGAAAAATAGCTCCTATAGGCTTGGATTTTTATTGTATAAGCTGAGGAAATTAGAAATAAATAAGGAAGATTTATTTCTAAGGTAAGAATACTAAGAATAGATGTACTGAAGTTTCTTGATTTAATTCCAGAGGTGTAATTTTAGTCAGGAAATGATATTGAAGCATAAGAGGATGATAATGCAGTATAAGGAAAATGGTGGAGTGGTGATATAGAAAATAGAATGAAATTCTATTATTTTCCACGATACTTATGAGAGCTGGAAAACTCATTTATGAGAAATTAAAGTATCCTTAGTAGATATAAAGTGTACAATTGAAATTTTATATTTTGAAATCCATCCTCACTTTTTCCACTGTTCCTTGTTGTTGCCCCCGCCTAACATGAAGATATTTCCTTGCTTCTCTCTCTCATTTTCTCTACTCCTTCACGCTTCTTTCTTCTCTAATTTCTCTATTTCTCACATCTCCCTCTCACTGACTTTCTATTCTCTTAATCTCACGCTCAACAGAAGAGAAAAAGAGGAGCAAGACAAACAAAATAAAACAAGAAAGATCAAGGGGAGAAGAAGGAACAAGAGGAAGAAGAAAAGAAACCCAAGAAAAGAAAGAATGAAGTAACCTTAAGCCAGGTATGGGGTGTTTTCTCAAACTTTTTTTATACAAAACTTGTTTTCTTATGGAATTAGAAGAAAGTTTGCTTGAATGATGGATTTGAACCATGATTGTAACACCCTTGATGTAGCAACCGAAGCATAATCGTCATTACACCACAGTTACTAAATCCAAGTGTGTCACAGTCATGATAACAGTAACTTAAATTCTCAAGAGTCTATATTTTTTTTTTTGACAATTTGCATAGGTAGAAAATATGAGCCTCGAATGAAATATAAATGTATTCAAGCCATGATACAACCACTGAAATAAAATCATATCTCTTATACATATATATATATAGTCAATTTACACAAATCACTGATGACATAGAATATAACAATTACAGAGTCCAATAAAATACAGCGGGAATAAAACACTAAAAGGGGGAAAAGTAGTGACCCAGGGATAGGTACTACTAGCAGACAAAGCCGCAACCCCATATACACATACGATGCTCGGAGTCCCAGTCAACAAGTCAGGCATCAATGCCTCCACGCAACTGCACTCGTACGTAGCCGAAGAAACCTTGTCCAAACGCCCAATCCAATCAACCAAAGTGTGGTCCCTCTTTATCTACCTCATGATCTTTTATCAATATAAGTATAAAACAGAGACATACAAAGATATAGGTAACACGAAAGAGGTAAGACATCCTACATCATTACCAATTATAGCATGCTAGAAACATTACGGCGCCACGCGCCCAAATAGCAAATCGGAAACAGTATATTCAAATACTAACAGTAAGTCCAACAGTAAGCAATTAAACAGTCCAGGTAGGTAATCATTACAGTAATGAACAGATAAGTCATAATATGGAAAACAGATAATAACAACAATGTATATACATATCATGTCTCATATGCATGTTCTCTCAAACCCCTACTCTATGGAGCTAAACTCAATCAATCGGAGAGAAAGATCAAGAGACATATCTGTGACTCGGCTGCCGAGGCCAGTGCTAGAAATCAAATCGTGCACAATCATGGCATTGCACAGACATTCTTCACTAGATCACGATATAGGATAGTGTCTCGGTTCGGATCGTCGGTGCGTTTGCATCGGTCTACCCCACGGGCAGGAGAGCTACCAACCTCCCATTGCGAGGAACCCGTACCCCGACGCCCCCAAGGTCAACAAGTGACCTACACTTGTCTATTCGTACCCGCACTAAGGTGTGTTCAATCTCCTAGGCAACTAGGCCTTACAACAGTCCACAAGGACAATCACAATGCATAAGACACTATACATGCACATGTATGATTCATAATTTCATATAATTCCATAATATGCCACATTAGGCCAATATAAGCATCAATGTATATATGGTCACTCACATGGACCCATAACAACATAATATCAATATCAAGTCAATTAGTACGTCATTAGTTTCATTATGAATCCTAACTTAGAATTTATTCCTCATTTCAAGGTTCATATTCAAAATCAATTTAACATACTAAGGCAATTCAATGTCCAATAACTTACATTTTATTTAAGCTCTCAAGCCTCACACTCTCATGCTCTTTAAAATTTATGAAGTCTTAATTACAATAAATTCTCCTAATTTCTTGATTATCCATTTCACTACTTAGGCTTCCAATTACCTAATTAATTATGCTTCCAATTCATCAAAATCACATTTTCACCTAGAAATGCCCTAGAGGCCATGGCCTCCCTATAAATTCACTTTCAAATCTTTTCAAGTCAAAGTCTTGTACATTGTTCCCTTAATTATTTAAATTGTTCACTTGTCCAATTAACTCACCAAAAACCCTAGGTTCGTGGCTCCAAAACCGTAGCCACCATGAGCATTCCAACTTCAAATTTTGTTCTTCCATTACACTCCATTTTTATCCATTGCTTAGTTCAAATCCAATGCTTGTTACAATTTATCACAATTTCCCCTAATTGCTAGCCTCAAAACCGTGGCCACCAAGAGGGCTTCTCCAACGTTTTTCGTCCATTTTCAATCACAAGATCCAATCCAACATAGCATTATATACAACAATTCAATCCAATAGCATAAATCAATTAAAATCAACACATAACATAATTAATCATTAATTTCAAGAACAACCCTCATTAGGGTTCTTCACAAATCAACACAATCAAGGTTCCTAGATGCTAAAAATGGTTGAAGAGGAGTGTCTTCCTCTTACTTGAGTGTAGAAATCAAGAGAGCTCCAAGAATGCTCCTTGGAATTTTCAGATTCAACCTCCAAAATCCCTAAAAATGGTAACTTGTTAGAATGAACATTAAGGCTTGGAAAAATGAAATATGAGTGGTCATAGAAGAAACCATGAGCACGAAAATGAGAGGGAATAAGAGTGGTCTTGATCTTACCCAAAAATGTTCAAGGTTGGAGCTTGGAGAAAATGGTAAAAATGGTGGAATCTCAAGAAGCTCCAAGAGGGAAAGGTGTTTAGAATGGTGAGGAGAGTAAGAAAATGTAATTAGATGAAGATTTTGAGAAGTTGGAGTGGAGGAGGGCTGCTGGACGTTGGGTGTTCAAGAGAGGAGAAAAGAAATATTGAAGAAGGAAGAAGAAGAAGAAAACGTAAAATGAAGAAAGAAAAAGGTGTTTTGGGTGATAATGTATTAAATGTAATATTAGGATAAATGAAATCAATTCTTTTCCCTTTTGGTGGCTGCTGCAGACGTGAGAGAGAGGAGAGTGGGTGAGAAAATTGGCTTCCTTTAGAAGCCAAAGCACATGGGTCAAAGGCTTGGGTCAAAGCTTCTTAAGGAAGCTTGATTATTTAATCATTAAATTTGAATTAAAGTGGATAGATTAGATATAAAGTAGATTGCATTAGGATAATGTGATAGGATTTTTATTACACACTATTATCCAATGGGTAATAGTTACGGATTGATGAGTTAGTATTTAATTAATCCGACAGGATGAATTTTTATTTGTATTGATTTATTTTTATCTGTTAGAATTTCTCAAAAATTATGAAACCTCGTAAACTGTGTCAAGTCTCGGGTTTAGTAAGATCCCCGTCGACATGGTCCATAGTCCAAGGTTCTCAGAGAAAACATCGCGTTTCTCTGGTTCGCTTTCAACAGCATGCAAAACGAGGAATATATTAAAATATTCGACGGTTCCGGAAAATTCCCAGAAAATTCCCAAAAATTGAAAATATTATAAAACAACTATTCGCATATAATTTTCCAATTTTTGAAGCACTACAGTCGTTTTCACGACTCTGCTCTAGTTTCACGCAAAACGAGGAATATATTAAAATATTCATCGTTTCCAAAAAATTCCAGAAAAATTCACATAAATCACAAATATTTGAAAATGACTATTGGCGGTGAAATAATCAGTTTCCGGAGCGTTACACTGACCTCAGCAATTCTCAGCTCAGTGCGCATGCAAAACGAGAAATATATTAAAATATTCTGCGTTCTCAGAAAAAATTCAAAAAAATTCTCGAAAATCCCAAATATTGTAAAATGATCATTTATTCTGAAATTATTAATTTTCGGGATGTTACAACACTCCCCTTCAAATAGAAATTTCGTCCTCGAAATTTTCATCCCTTAAATCAAACATTAACGTGTTTCTTCATCTTATTTTCTTACCCTCAGATTGTGTCTCTAGTTACGTCAATTTAGATCACCCTTACCAACGCTATCTCTATATCTTTGCGTTGCTTTATTCTTCTATTCTCAATCTTCACGTGAAGTTTCTCATAAATCAGACTCTCTCTGAATAGCACCGGGTTTAGTTTGATGACGTGGCTGGATCGGTGACATACTTTCGCGATCGTGACATATGGAAGATATCATGGAGATTTAGAAAGAAAGGATGACAGAATCTGTTGACAGGTTATTGAACCAAACCTGAAATGAAATTTGATATAGTCCAAAAAATCTTGGAATGGGTTTATTAGTGACCCGCAGGACGACACTGAAACTAGACGTCATACTCCTTCAAAAACTCTAATCACCTTTCCTGTCTCATGTTCAACCCCTTTTTTTTATCGAATGGATACTTCGAGTCCTTGTGATTGCTAAAGGCGTTGATCGTAGCAAGTGTCTCCATATTCTCAGAGAAATTTTAACTACGGCTAGCACCAAACCGTGAGTAGGCAATTCCCAATGTGTCCTCAACTACCTTGAGGTGTAAGTCACAACCTTCCTAACCTTGCATGAACACATATCCTAGATTTTAATGTGAAGCATAAAATTCTCCAAACAGTTCCCTGGGATTAGGTAGAACCAAATCTGACAAGCATTCGAATGTCTCTTCGACCTTTAAAACCTTTCTTCACACGCGTTAGTCCATAGAAGTTTTTATTCTCTTCTTGCAAACTGAGCAAAATATCCGGCTATCTTGGAGGATCCATTGATACTCCTTCAATCTTTGTGTCTTCTTCGATAAAACTAACTAATTCCACCAGTTATGTGTCTCTTTTACGGTCTCCGATCTTTCCTTTTGAAGAACTGCTTCAATCTCTTGGAAATCCACAACAATCCCTCCGTTTGGAATTTCATGATCCAAAACTGAACCTTCTCAATTAAGAATCCGTACTCTGCTACTTTGGCATTTGCTCTCTCCCCTTTAAAGTCAGGAAAACTATGCCGAGATGTCCAACGTGTATCTCTATATTTTCGAGAATAGATCAGAATGTCATCATTAATGACAATGACAATTCTGTTCTAGGTAAGGACAAAAGATACAATTCATGTCACTCATGAATATGACAAGAGGATTTGTTACTCCGAACGGCATCACGAGACACCCATAATGCCCATAGCGTGTTCGAAATCATTTCGGGGACATTCTCAATCTCCCGCGAATTTAATGATGACCAGGACGTACATCTTTCTCCGAGGATACTCACCCTTGATCATAATCTCGTTCGTTTGACGATGGTGTTCATCTCACTGAGATGTCCCATTCTTCTCCTTAACTGACAGCACTGTAGTTCATCACAAGAAACTTACTGACCACAATGGTGACAGTCATATTCCCTTTTCTTTGGTCCTCTACAAAAGGTAACATGTACCCTTGGATTTCTTTTCCCTCACAACGCTTCAACTTTGTTGGCTGTTACGAACTCAAAAGCCTTAGTTTCGAAAATCACTAAGGTTCTTATCGGAACGCTCTAGCAGATAATGACCAGAAAATAACTGATCAATCTCTGAAATCATGAAATCTAATAGGTATGATTCTTGGTAAGCAAGATAGATCAACAAAAGGTTCAATCTTTAGCGCGAAATAGGATAGATTAAACAAACTTAAGTGTCAATGATAAGTCTTAGTAACATAAATGGAAACAACTACGTCAAAGATAAGAAAGATACAGATGAATCCAAATGATCCATACAGTCACAAATTGTAAAAGGAAAGGGTTACCCCCTGAATTATACAGCACGATTATCGGTCGTCATTTGAGGCGTAACTTCCCTTGTTTAGATCTCCAAATGTTGAGGTCTGATTGGATCTACTACTACTAGCACTTTCCCTACGGGTTGGGCGTTGTTGTTACTTTCTCGGTACCCGTGAACGTAGTTCCCGTTTAACTTGTTAGCTTTTCCATTATTCCTCCTTTGGAATCTAGGTAGTCCATGGTTATCCCAAGTTTGACTTTCCTTCAATAGATTTTAAACCACAACTTCCAATTCTCATTACTGTGCGGTCCTCTGATCTTGGTGAATTGTCACATCAGCTGTCCTTCATATTTCTCCTGCGATCGCAACTATACTTCGATGGTCTTATCCTATGCTCATATGTGTAAGTCTGCCACGAGCCGGTGTCCTTCTCCGAAGACAGACCAAACATAACACAATAAAACAAACGTAATTATTTCAAACAATATTGCCTCCCTTCGGAATCCAAACACAAAGAGTCGCACAATGCACACCATTCAAGCAAGACAAACTAATTTATGAATCTTAACAGCTTCCAGCCCGAACTTCTTCATTCTGCCTCCACAGTGTAATCTCTCGTAAGTTGTCCGCTTCCAAACTGCTTCACGAACCTAACTTACACCAGCTATTTCTTTCTCCAGAAGATCGATTTTCCAAAATCCTTTGATCTCCTCACAAAAGAATTCCTATTTTCCTAACACAGTACGCCTAGGAGAAGTCATAGTTTCCTGTACACACAGAACATCACATATTGAGTAGGCCAGTCCTCAACATCATGTAACTGCATAACAGTAGCTATTAACATTCAACCTACAGCAAGTCATGCATTCCTTTCCCATCGTCTCAATCAAGAGACAAGGAAGTGCACAACAGACCAAATTCTAATATGCCTAAACATAGCAAGTCCATACCCCGGCTCAACAGGATGAACTGCTTTGATACCACCTAATGTAACACCCCTTGATGTAGCAACTGAAGCATAATCGTCATTACACCACAGTTACTAAATCCAAGTGTGTCACGGTCATGATAACAAAGAAACTTAAATTCTCAAGAGTCTATATTTTTTTTTTTTGACAATTTGCATAGGTAGAAAATATGAGCCTCGAATGAAATATAAATGTATTCAAGCCATGATACAACCACTGAAATAAAATCATATCTCTTATACATATATATATATATATAGTCAATTTACACAAATCACTGATGACATAGAATATAACAATTACGAGTCCAATAAAATACAACGGGAATAAAACACTAAAAAGGGGGAAAAGTAGTGACCCAGGGATAGGTACTACTAGCAGACAAAGCCGCAACCCCATATACACATACGACGCTCGGAGTCCCAGTCAACAAGTCAGGCATCAATGCCTCCACGCAACTGCACTCGTACGTAGCCGAAGAAACCTTGTCCAAACGCCCAATCCAATCAACCAAAGTGTGGTCCCTCTTTATCTTCCTCACGATCTTTTATCAATATAAGTATAAAACAGACATACAAAGATATAGGAAACACAGAAAGAGGTAAGACATCCTACATCATTACCAATTATAGCATGCTAGAAACATTACGGCGCCACGCGCCCAAATAGCAAATCAGAAACAGTATATTCAAATACTAACAGTAAGTCCAACAGTAAGCAATTAAACAAATCCAGGGTAGGTAATCATTACAGTAATGAACGGATAAGTCATAATATGGAAAACGAGATAATAACAACAATGTATATACATATCATGTCTCATATGCATGTTCTCTCAAACCCTCCTACTCCATGGAGCTAAACTCAATCAATCGGAGAGAAAGATCGGGAGACATGTACGTGACTCACTGCCGAGGCCGGTGCTATAAATCAAATCGTGCACAATCATGGCATTGCACGGACATTCCTCACTAGATCACGATATAGGACGGTGTCTCGGTCCGATCGTCGGTGCGTTGCATCGGTCTACCCCACGGCGGGAGAGCTACCAACCTCCCATTGCGAGGAACCCGCACCTCGACGCTCCCAAGGTCAACAAGTGACCTACACTTGTCTATTCGCACCCGCACTAAGGTGTGTTCAATCTCCTAGGCAACTAGGCCTTACAACTGTCCACAAGGACAATCACAATGCATAAGACACTATGCATGCACATGTATGATTCATAATTTCATATAATTCCATAATATGCCACATTAGGCCAATATAAGCATCAATGTATATATGGTCACTCACATGGACCCATAACAACATAATATCAATATCAAGTCAATTAGTACGTCATTAGGTTCATTATGAATCCTAACTTAGAATTTATTCCTCATTTCAAGGTTCATATTCAAAATCAATTTAACATACTAAGGCAATTCAATCTCCAATAACTTACATTTTATTTAAGCTCTCAAGCCTCACACTCTCATGCTCTTTAAAATTTATGAAGTCTTAATTACAATAAATTCTCCTAATTTCTTGATTATCCATTTCACTAATTAGGCTTCCAATTACCTAATTAATTATGCTTCCAATTCATCAAAATCACATTTTCACCTAGAAATGCCCTAGAGGCCGTGGCCTCCCTATAAATTCACTTTCAAATCTTTTCAAGTCAAAGTCTTGTATATTGTTCCCTTAATTATTTAAATTGTTCACTTGTCCAATTAACTCACCAAAAACCCTAGGTTCGTGGCTCCAAAACCGTAGCCACCATGAGCATTCCAACTTCAAATTTTGTTCTTCCATTACACTCCATTTTTATCCATTGCTTAGTTCAAATCCAATGCTTGTTACAATTTATCACAATTTCCCCTAATTGCTAGCCTCAAAACCGTGGCCACCAAGAGGGCTTCTCCAACGTTTTTCTTCCATTTTCAATCACAAGATCCAATCCAACATAGCATTATATACAACAATTCAATCTAATAGCATAAATCAATTAAAATCAACACATAACATAATTAATCATTAATTTCAAGAACAACCCTCATTAAGGTTCTTCACAAATCAACACAATCAAGGTTCCTAGATGCTAAAAATGGTTGAAGAGGAGTGTCTTCCTCTTACTTGAGTGTAGAAATCAAGAGAGCTCCAAGAATACTCCTTGGAATTTTCAGATTCAACCTCCAAAATCCCTAAAAATGGTAACTTGTTAGAATGAACATTAAGGCTTGGAAAAATGAAATATGAGTGGTCATAGAAGAAACCATGAGCACGAAAATAAGAGGGAAGAAGAGTGGTCTTGATCTTACCCAAAAATGTTCAAGGTTGGAGCTTGGAGAAAATGGTGAAAATGGTGGAATCTCAAGAAGCTCCAAGAGGGAAAGGTGTTTAGAATGGTGAGGAGAGTAAGAAAATGTAATTAGATGAAGATTTTGAGAAGTTGGAGTGGAGGAGGGCTGCTGGACGTTGGGTGTTCAAGAGAGGAGAAAAGAAATATTGAAGAAGGAAGAAGAAGAAGAAAACGTAAAATGAAGAAAGAAAAAGGTGTTTTGGGTGATAATGTATTAAATGTAATATTAGGATAAATGAAATCAATTCTTTCCCTTTTGGTGGCTGCTGCAGACGTGCGAGAGAGGAGAGTGGGTGAGAAAATTGGCTTCCTTTGGAAGCCAAAGCACATGGGTCAAAGGCTTGGGTCAAAGCTTCTTAAGGAAGCTTGATTATTTAATCATTAAATTTGAATTAAAGTGGATAGATTAGATATAAAGTAGATTGCATTAGGATAATGTGATAGGATTTTTATTACACACTATTATCCAATGGATAATAGTTACAGATTAACAGTCGGTATTTAATTAATCGACGGATGAATTTTTCATTTGTATTGATTTATTTTTATCTGTTAGAATTTCTCAAAAATTATGAAATCTCGTAAACTGTGTCAAGTCTCGGGTTTAGTAAGATCCCCCGTCGACATATCCATAGTCTAAGGTTCTCAGAGAAAACATCGCGTTTCTCTGGTTCTGCTCAGCGCGCACGCAAAACGAGGAATATATTAAAATATTCGACGGTTTCGAAAAATTCCCATAAAATTCCCAAAAATTGCAAATATTATAAAACGACTATTCGTCATATAATTTTCTAATTTTTGAAGCACTACAGTCGTTTTCACGACTCTGCTCGAGTTTCACCAAAACGAGAAATATATTAAAATATTCGTCGTTTCCGAAAAATTCCAGAAAAATTCACATAAATCACAAATATTAGAAAATGACTATTGGCGGCGAAATAATTAGTTTCCGGAGCGTTACACTGACCTCAACAATTCTCAGCTCAGTGCACACGCAAAACGAAGAATATATTAAAATATTCTGCGTTCTCAGAAAAAATCCAAAAAAATTCTAGAAAATCCCAAATATTGTAAAATGATCATTTATTCTGAAATTATTAATTTTCGGGATGTTACAACACTCCCCTTCAAATAGAAATTTCGTCCTCGAAATTTTCATCCCTTAAATCAAACATTAACGTGTTTCTTCATCTTATTTTCTTACCCTCAGATTGTGTCTCTAGTTACGTCAATTTAGATCACCCTTACCAACGCTATCTCTATATCTTTGCGTTGCTTTATTCTTCTATTCTCAATCTTCACGTGAAGTTTCTCATAAATCAGACTCTCTCTGAATTGCACCGGGTTTAGTTTGATGACGTGGCTGGATCGGTGACATACTTTCGCGATCGTGACATATGGAAGATATCATGGAGATTTAGAAAGAAAGGATGACAGAATCTGTTGACAGGTTATTGAACCAAACCTGAAACAAAATTCGATATAGTCCAAAAAATCTTGGAATGGGTTTATTAGTGACCCAGACAGGACGACACTGAAACTAGACGTCATACTCCTTCAAAAACTCTAATCACCTTTCCTGTCTCATGTTCAACCCCCTTTTTTTTATCGAATGGATACTTTAGGTCCTTGTGATTGCTAAAGGCGTTGATCGTAGCAAGTGTCTCCATATTCTCAGAGAAATTTTAACTACGGCTAGCACCAAACCGTGAGTAGGCAATTCCCAATGTGTCCTCAACTACCTTGAGGTGTAAGTCACAACCTTCCTAACCTTGCATGAACACATATGCTCACACGTGAATAACTGGTTATGAACTTGGCCTAACCAATTATTGTAACATAACAGAGAGTTATGTTCTACAATAATCGGTTAGAGCCATGGCCTAATCGATTATTGTTTTAAAACAGAAACATAAAAAAAGGTACATAGTCGGTTACTCAGTGATGATAACTGGTTATGTGACATAAAATTTGTTTTGATTGGCTAAAGATAATAGGTTAGAAATATGAATCTAAGATGAATGTAAGGGCAAGGAACCTTAAGAAGACCTATGATATGAATGACAACATGATGAGTTATTATATTGCACACGTGATGAAATGTAAGGCCTTGTGCCATGATTTGAAATGAATATTATGAGAGACACTTGACTTGATAATTAAGTATGATACTAAGATTTGAGAATATGATATGATGATCTTGATGCATAATTGATTTGATATTTATGCATGATATTGTGATATCAGGATGATGATTGATCTTATGAGTAACCCATTCTCTAGGATATCTTTGGTCCTTGAAGGAGGCTTAGAAAGGGTGGTTGAGGATTGATATTTCCTTACTACCTGAGTATTGAGGTTGAGGACAGATAATTCCCTCCCTCTTTACCTGAGCTCTCCACGGATAATGTGTAGTTGAGGACGAAAAATTCCTTCTCTATACTTGAGGTGTTCCTTGTTTCTAGATGGTGTGAGGTGTAACATCCAAATACCGGTACCTTAGTATATATGACATATACCTAGATAAGCAGTATTAGTCATGCTACTTCTAACTTATACATTAACTAATCCATAACATTTAAACAAATAATTATGGAGAGCCATAACTAAAAGTCATACATATATACAACTTTTACATCTTCAAAGCAAATATAAATAATTACATAAGCTTTGAACGAGAAACAATGAAAACTAAACTGATCTAGTTCTTCTATTTATTTGTCTTCTTACCCTCTTGTAGGGCCTTGACCTACTTAACCATGAGACATAAATGGGGTGAGGACGTAAAAATTCTCAATAATAAAGCATATATCTCATAGTATTATTATAAACATACACAAGGTAAACTTATAAACTATAATCTTGCAACTTATTATTGATATCAAATGAGAGTCTTTACAATTATAAGATATCAATTTCATTTAACAAAATACTTGTCCCACAACTCCGACTTAAGCAAAGTACTTATCTCACTCCCTTGCAAGGTCAAGGGTGTAACACCCTCCTTAAGATATCACATTTATAATAAATATAATAAACCTTTACCCAAGTTATAAATCATTTCTTAATACATAATAATATAAGTTTTTGTGAAAATTTTCTTTTTGTACATTATATCACTAAATAAAATAAACAGAACATGAAATAAAACAAACTAGTAAATACACACCATAACTATACATATGATTTTTGTCTTTAAAGATACAAATAATTACAAACCATAAACTACTTAACAAAGCCGTAAACTATTTGAGTTACACAAAACATAAATAGCCTAGGTGCACATCTAGGAATTCGGATCCTCTGAAGGATCCTCCTCTGATGGATCATCGGATGATAGAAATCCCAGATGTCTTGCAGCTCTACAGACAGGAGTCCGCGCTGTCGACACACTACTAAGCTTACTAGGGGCATGGAAACGACTACCCCAATAACTAGAGGTAATCCTAACTTTGGAATACATAGGGCAGTTGAGGTGGTCTTTATCCTCATTACCTAAGGGGCAGTTGAGCTGGCCTTTATCCTTATTAACCGAAGCTATTGAAGACCGTGTAGTTAATGGATTTCACTACCGAGAGAGAAGACTGCTGGAACTTGGTTTCGGTGCTTGTTCAAGACTTGGGATGGACTTCCTTTGTTTTGTCCAAGGTTCATGCATGACATGAAATTGTCATGGACTTGGCATCATAACATTACTCATTATACACTTAGGTTATTGTATAGACATAAACATTAGACATAATTTGGCATAGCATGGTGACCGAGCACCGAACTCAATCAAAATTTTAACCAAGTTATACCTATAGCTTATAGTATAGGTAACAATACTGGATCGTCTCTAAAGGATTTTAGTTACAATTTAATCAAATCAAGTTGAGATTGGGGGGTTTGGTAGAATTACAAATGCACAATAGAAACTAAATACAAATTAAAGGATAAAACAGAATCAATAAAGCAACCAATCCAAGAAAATTGTCAAGACTTGATTTTAATCTATCCTTGATTACAAAAGGTCCATTCAATTATCAATCAAATCCTTGGTCTTAGACCACATCAAGATGCCTCTCAATGATCATGGATCTTCAACTAGAAAAGCTTCCAAATTTAATTAATTGAGGTTAGACAAATTAAGCATCCATCTTAAACCAAAATTAACTTGAAAATCAAGATCCATCCAAGTTAAACATTTCGTCAAACATCTTCAATGCCTTGTTTAATCTTTGAGTTCATCTCTTTGCACATGATACTTAAGCAATTAACATATGAAAGTTCCAATCCAATTAAGCATTCAACCAGAACTAACAAAGAGAAGAAGAGAAACCTGATTAATAGATGAATGTTAACAATAAAAATGAAATCTCAAATTAACATCAAGTATTGTTCAATCTCTTGGATTAATTTAAAGGCCCTACCCCTCCTTGAGAAGGAGAGAACTCAAAAAAATAAAAAGGAAGAAGAAAGCAAAAATTAGAGAGAGTGAGAGAAGAGAATTCTAGAGAGAAGATGAAAAGTGTCCAAATGAGAGGTGCCTCGGTTTCTCACTTCCAACCCCCTAAACTACTCCCTATTTTGGCTTCATATAATTAAAAACCCATTAATTACAAAGTTGGGTCTGTTATGAGCAATTGGGCCTAAACCTCATGCAATTTGGAAGTCTACAACTCAAGTTATAAACAAAACAACATCAAAGGGTCTCTGAACTCATATTCTGACTTGCATGCCTAATTAGGTCTCCTAGACATCCGATTGAGACTTTGAGCTCTTCATCAAAGTTGTAGAGATTTCTCTTAGATTTCACAAAGATAAAATTCATAATTATCAGAAATCTAGAACTCAAGTTATGATCGAAATACAGAAACAATGTCAAAGCTCATTAATGCTAAAAAAAACCAATTAGGCCCAATTTGAGTCCAAACTCACAAAACATGACAAAGCTTAATCAATTAAGTGCATGAAGAGTGTAAATGACTAAACATGGAGGTTTATTAATGTATAAAGTATGTGATTATCACATGGTGATTGTATGGACGGTTGCTGTAACATTCTCTCCAACCAAATAGATTTGATCAGGTTATAGAAGCTCAATAATGTTGATAAAGATTATTAGTTATTTTTTTTTGTAATGATTTGGATTGATTGGAGCATAATCTATAACACGGAATATGAAAAATAGCTCCTATAGGCTTGGATTTTTATTGTATAAGCTGAGGAAATTAGAAATAAATAAGGAAGATTTATTTCTAAGGTAAGAATACTAAGAATAGATGTACTGAAGTTTCTTGATTTAATTCCAGAGGTGTAATTTTAGTCAGGAAATGATATTGAAGCATAAGAGGATGATAATGCAATATAAGGAAAATGGTGGAGTGGTGATATAGAAAATAGAATGAAATTCTATTATTTTCCACGATACTTATGAGAGCTGGAAAACTCATTTATGAGAAATTAAAGTATCCTTAGTAGATATAAAGTGTACAATTGAAATTTTATATTTTGAAATCCATCCTCACTTTTTCCACTTGTTCCTTGTTGTTGCCCCCGCCTAACATGAAGATATTTCCTTGCTTCTCTCTCTCATTTTCTCTACTCCTTCACGCTTCTTTCTTCTCTAATTTCTCTATTTCTCACATCTCCCTCTCACTGACTTTCTATTCTCTTAATCTCACGCTCAACAGAAGAGAAAAAGAGGAGCAAGACAAACAAAATAAAACAAGAAAGATCAAGGGGAGAAGAAGGAACAAGAGGAAGAAGAAAAGAAACCCAAGAAAAGAAAGAATGAAGTAACCTTAAGCCAGGTATGGGGTGTTTTCTCAAACTTTTTTTATACAAAACTTGTTTTCTTATGGAATTAGAAGAAAGTTTGCTTGAATGATGGATTTGAACCATGATTGTAACACCCCTTGATGTAGCAACCGAAGCATAATCGTCATTACACCACAGTTACTAAATCCAAGTGTGTCACAGTCATGATAACAGTAACTTAAATTCTCAAGAGTCTATATTTTTTTTTTTTGACAATTTGCATAGGTAGAAAATATGAGCCTCGAATGAAATATAAATGTATTCAAGCCATGATACAACCACTGAAATAAAATCATATCTCTTATACATATATATATATAGTCAATTTACACAAATCACTGATGACATAGAATATAACAATTACGAGTCCAATAAAATACGGCGGGAATAAAACACTAAAAGGGGGAAAAGTAGTGACCCGGGGATAGGTACTACTAGCGAGACAAAGCCGCAACCCCATATACACATACGATGCTCGGAGTCCCAGTCAACAAGTCAGGCATCAATGCCTCCACGCAATCGCACTCGTACGTAGCCGAAGAAACCTTGTCCAAACGCCCAATCCAATCAACCAAAGTGTGGTCCCTCTTTATCTACCTCATGATCTTTTATCAATATAAGTATAAAACAGACATACAAAGATATAGGTAACACAGAAAGAGGTAAGACATCCTACATCATTACCAATTATAGCATGCTAGAAACATTACGGCGCCACGCGCCCAAATAGCAAATCGGAAACAGTATATTCAAATACTAACAGTAAGTCCAACAGTAAGCAATTAAACAGTCCAGGTAGGTAATCATTACAGTAATGAACAGATAAGTCATAATATGGAAAACAGATAATAACAACAATGTATATACATATCATGTCTCATATGCATGTTCTCTCTAACCCCTACTCTATGGAGCTAAACTCAATCAATCGGAGAGAAAGATCAGGAGACATATCTGTGACTCGGCTGCCGAGGCCAGTGCTAGAAATCAAATCGTGCACAATCATGGCATTGCACAGACATTCTTCACTAGATCACGATATAGGATAGTGTCTCGGTTCGGATCGTCGGTGCGTTTGCATCGGTCTACCCCACGGGCAGGAGAGCTACCAACCTCCCATTGCGAGGAACCCGTACCCCGACGCCCCCAAGGTCAACAAGTGACCTACACTTGTCTATTCGCACCCGCACTAAGGTGTGTTCAATCTCCTAGGCAACTAGGCCTTACAACAGTCCACAAGGACAATCACAATGCATAAGACACTATACATGCACATGTATGATTCATAATTTCATATAATTCCATAATATGCCACATTAGGCCAATATAAGCATCAATGTATATATGGTCACTCACATGGACCCATAACAACATAATATCAATATCAAGTCAATTAGTACGTCATTAGTTTCATTATGAATCCTAACTTAGAATTTATTCCTCATTTCAAGGTTCATATTCAAAATCAATTTAACATACTAAGGCAATTCAATCTCCAATAACTTACATTTTATTTAAGCTCTCAAGCCTCACACTCTCATGCTCTTTAAAATTTATGAAGTCTTAATTACAATAAATTCTCCTAATTTCTTGATTATCCATTTCACTACTTAGGCTTCCAATTACCTAATTAATTATGCTTCCAATTCATCAAAATCACATTTTCACCTAGAAATGCCCTAGAGGCCATGGCCTCCCTATAAATTCACTTTCAAATCTTTTCAAGTCAAAGTCTTGTACATTGTTCCCTTAATTATTTAAATTGTTCACTTGTCCAATTAACTCACCAAAAACCCTAGGTTCGTGGCTCCAAAACCGTAGCCACCATGAGCATTCCAACTTCAAATTTTGTTCTTCCATTACACTCCATTTTTATCCATTGCTTAGTTCAAATCCAATGCTTGTTACAATTTATCACAATTTCCCCTAATTGCTAGCCTCAAAACCGTGGCCACCAAGAGGGCTTCTCCAACGTTTTTCGTCCATTTTCAATCACAAGATCCAATCCAACATAGCATTATATACAACAATTCAATCCAATAGCATAAATCAATTAAAATCAACACATAACATAATTAATCATTAATTTCAAGAACAACCCTCATTAGGGTTCTTCACAAATCAACACAATCAAGGTTCCTAGATGCTAAAAATGGTTGAAGAGGAGTGTCTTCCTCTTACTTGAGTGTAGAAATCAAGAGAGCTCCAAGAATGCTCCTTGGAATTTTCAGATTCAACCTCCAAAATCCCTAAAAATGGTAACTTGTTAGAATGAACATTAAGGCTTGGAAAAATGAAATATGAGTGGTCATAGAAGAAACCATGAGCACGAAAATGAGAGGGAATAAGAGTGGTCTTGATCTTACCCAAAAATGTTCAAGGTTGGAGCTTGGAGAAAATGGTAAAAATGGTGGAATCTCAAGAAGCTCCAAGAGGGAAAGGTGTTTAGAATGGTGAGGAGAGTAAGAAAATGTAATTAGATGAAGATTTTGAGAAGTTGGAGTGGAGGAGGGCTGCTGGACGTTGGGTGTTCAAGAGAGGAGAAAAGAAATATTGAAGAAGGAAGAAGAAGAAGAAAACGTAAAATGAAGAAAGAAAAAGGTGTTTTGGGTGATAATGTATTAAATGTAATATTAGGATAAATGAAATCAATTCTTTTCCCTTTTGGTGGCTGCTGCAGACGTGAGAGAGAGGAGAGTGGGTGAGAAAATTGGCTTCCTTTGGAAGCCAAAGCACATGGGTCAAAGGCTTGGGTCAAAGCTTCTTAAGGAAGCTTGATTATTTAATCATTAAATTTGAATTAAAGTGGATAGATTAGATATAAAGTAGATTGCATTAGGATAATGTGATAGGATTTTTATTACACACTATTATCCAATGGATAATAGTTACAGTTGACAGAAGTCAGTATTTAATTAATCTGACAGATGAATTTTTCGCTGTATTGATTTATTTTTATCTGTTAGAATTTCTCAAAAATTATGAAATCTCGTAAACTGTGTCAAGTCTCGGGTTTAGTAAGATCCCCCGTCGACATGTCCATAGTCCAAGGTTCTCAGAGAAAACATCGCGTTTCTCTGGTTCTGCTCAGCGCGCATGCAAAACGAGGAATATATTAAAATATTCGACGGTTCCGGAAAATTCCCAGAAAATTCCCAAAAATTGAAAATATTATAAAACAACTATTCGCATATAATTTTCCAATTTTTGAAGCACTACAGTCGTTTTCACGACTCTGCTCTAGTTTCACGCAAAACGAGGAATATATTAAAATATTCGTCGTTTCCAAAAAATTCCAGAAAAATTCACATAAATCACAAATATTAGAAAATGACTATTGGCGGTGAAATAATTAGTTTCCGGAGCGTTACACTGACCTCAGCAATTCTCAGCTCAGTGTGCACGCAAAACGAGAAATATATTAAAATATTCTGCGTTCTCAGAAAAAATCCAGAAAAATTCTAGAAAATCCCAAATATTGTAAAATGATCATTTATTCTGAAATTATTAATTTTCGGGATGTTACAACACTCCCCTTCAAATAGAAATTTCGTCCTCGAAATTTTCATCCCTTAAATCAAACATTAACGTGTTTCTTCATCTTATTTTCTTACCCTCGATTGTGTGTCTCTAGTTACGTCAATTTAGATCACCCTTACCAACGCTATCTCTATATCTTTGCGTTGCTTTATTCTTCTATTCTCAATCTTCACGTGAAGTTTCTCATAAATCGACTCTCTCTCGAATAGCACCGGTTTAGTTTGATGACGTGGTGGATCGGTGACATACTTTCGCGATCGTGACATATGGAAGATATCATGGAGATTTAGAAAGAAAGGATGACAGAATCTGTTGACAGGTTATTGAACCAAACCTGAAATGAAATTTGATATAGTCCAAAAAATCTTGGAATGGGTTTATTAGTGACCCAGACAGGACGACACTGAAACTAGACGTCATACTCCTTCAAAAACTCTAATCACCTTTCCTGTCTCATGTTCAACCCCTTTTTTTTATCGAATGGATACTTCAGGTCCTTGTGATTGCTAAAGGCGTTGATCGTAGCAAGTGTCTCCATATTCTCAGAGAAATTTTAACTACGGCTAGCACCAAACCGTGAGTAGGCAATTCCCAATGTGTCCTCAACTACCTTGAGGTGTAAGTCACAACCTTCCTAACCTTGCATGAACACATATCCTAGATTTTAATGTGAAGCATAAAATTCTCCAAACAGTTCCCTGGGATTAGGTAGAACCAAATCTGACAAGCATTCGAATGTCTCCTCGACCTTTAAAACCTTTCTTCACACGCGTTAGTCCATAGAAGTTTTTATTCTCTTCTTGCAAACTGAGCAAAATATCCAGCTATCTTGGAGGATCCATTGATACTCCTTCAATCTTTGTGTCTTCTTCGATAAAACTAACTAATTCCACCAGTTATGTGTCTCTTTTACGGTCTCCGATCTTTCCTTTTGAAGAACTGCTTCAATCTCTTGGAAATCCACAACAATCCCTCCGTTTAGAATTTCATGATCCAAAACTGAACCTTCTCAATTAAGAATCCGTACTCTGCTACTTTGGCATTTGCTCTCTCCCCTTTAAAGTCAGGAAAACTATGCCGAGATGTCCAACGTGTATCTCTATATTTTCGAGAATAGATCAGGATGTCATCATTAATGACAATGACAATTCTGTTCTAGGTAAGGACAAAAGATACAATTCATGTCACTCATGAATACGACAAGAGGATTCGTTACTCCGAACGGCATCACGAGACACCCATAATGCCCACAGCGCGTTCGAAATCATTTCGGGGACATTCTCAATCTCTCGCGAATTTAATGATGACCAGGACGTACATCTTTCTCCGAGGATACTCACCCTTGATCATAATCTCGTTCGTTTGACGATGGTGTTCATCTCACTGAGATGTCCCATTCTTCTCCTTAACTGACAGCACTGTAGTTCATCACAAGAAACTTACTGACCACAATGGTGACAGTCATATTCCCTTTTCTTTGGTCCTCTACAAAAGGTAACATGTACCCTTGGATTTCTTTTCCCTCACAACGCTTCAACTTTGTTGGCTATTACGAACTCAAAAGCCTTAGTTTCGAAAATCACTAAGGTTCTTATCGGAACGCTCTAGCAGATAATGACCAGAAAATAACTGATCAATCTCTGAAATCATGAAATCTAATAGGTATGATTCTTGGTAAGCAAGATAGATCAACAAAAGGTTCAATCTTTAGCAGAAATAGGATAGATTAAACAAACTTAAGTGTCAATGATAAGTCTTAGTAACAGAAATGGAAACAACTACGTCAAAGATAAGAAAGATACAGATGAATCCAAATGATCCATACAGTCACAAATTATAAAAGGAAAGGGTTACCCCCTGAATTATATAGCACGATTATCGGTCGTCATTTGAGGCGTAACTTCCCTTGTTTAGATCTCCAAATGTTGAGGTCTGATTGGATCTACTACTACTAGCACTTTCCCTACGGGTTGGGCGTTGTTGTTACTTTCTCGGTACGTGAACGTAGTTCCCGTTTAACTTGTTAGCTTTTCCATTATTCCTCCTTTGGAATCTAGGTAGTCCATGGTTATCCCAAGTTTGACTTTCCTTCAATAGATTTTAAACCACAACTTCCAATTCTCATTACTGTGCGGTCCTCTGATCTTGGTGAATTGTCACATCACCTTCCCTTCATATTTCTCCTGCGATCGCAACTATACTTCGATGGTCTTATCCTATGCTCATATGTGTAAGTCTCGCCACGAGCCTGTCCTTCTCCGAAGACGGACCAAACATAACACAATAAAACAAACGTAATTATTTCAAACAATATTGCCTCCTTCGGAATCCAAACACAAAGAGTCGCACAATGCACACCATTCAAGCAAGACAAACTAATTTATGAATCTTAACAGCTTCCAGCCCGAACTTCTTCATTCTGCCTCCACAGTGTAATCTCTCGTAAGTTGTCCACTTCCAAACTGCTTCACGAACCTAACTTACACCAGCTATTTCTTTCTCCAGAAGATCGATTTTCCAAAATCCTTTGATCTCCTCACAAAAGAATTCCTATTTTCCTAACACAAGACGCCTAGGAGAAGTCATAGTTTCCTGTACACACGAACATCACATATTGAGTAGGTCGGTCCTCAACATCATGTAACTGCATAACAGTAGCTATCAACATTCAACCTACAGCAAGTCATGCATTCCTTTCCCATCATCTCAATCAAGAGACAAGGAAGTGCACAACGGACCAAATTCTAATATGCCTAAACATAGCAAGTCCATACCCCAAATCAACAGATGAACCGCTTTGATACCACCTAATGTAACACCCTTGATGTAGCAACTGAAGCATAATCGTCATTACACCACAGATTACTAAATCCAAGTGTGTCACACCATGATAACAAGAACTTAAATTCTCAAGAGTCTATATTTTTTTTTTGACAATTTGCATAGGTAGAAAATATGAGCCTCGAATGAAATATAAATGTATTCAAGCCATGATACAACCACTTTGAAATAAAATCATATCTCTTATACATATATATATATATATAGTTAATTTACACAAATCACCGATGACATAGAATATAACAATTACAGAGTCCAATAAAATACAATGGAATAAAACACTAAAAGGGGAAAAGTAGTGACCCGGGGATAGGTACTACTAGCGGACAAAGCCGCAACCCCATATACACATACGACGCTCGGAGTCCCGGTCAACAAGTCGCATCAATGCCTCACGCAACAATCGCACTCGTACGTAGGCCGAAGAAACCTTGTCCAAACGCCCAATCCAATCAACCAAAGTGTGGTCCCTCTTTATCTTCCTCACGATCTTTTATCAAGATAAGTATAAAACAGACATACAAAGATATAGGAAACACGAGAAAGAGGTAAGACATCCTACATCATTACCAATTATAGCATGCTAGAAACATTACGGCGCCACGCGCCCAAATAGCAAATCGGAAACAGTATATTCAAATACTAACAAGTAAGTCCAACGGTAAAACAATTAAACAGTCAGTGGTAATCATTACGGAATGAACGAGATAAGTCATAATATGGAAAACAGATAATAACAACAATGTATATACATATCATGTCTCATATGCATGTTCTCTCAAACCCCTACTCCATGGAGCTAAACTCAATCAATCGGAGAGAAAGATCAGGAGACATGTCTGTGACTCGGCTGCCGAGGCCAGTGCTATAAATCAAATCGTGCACAATCATGGCATTGCACAGACATTCCTCACTAGATCACGATATAGGACAGTGTCTCGGTCCGGATCGTCGGTGCGTTTGCATCGGTCTACCCCACGGGCAGGAGAGCTACCAACCTCCCATTGCGAGGAACCCGCACCCCGACGCTCCCAAGGTCAACAAGTGACCTACACTTGTCTATTCGCACCCGCACTAAGGTGTGTTCAATCTCCTAGGCAACTAGGCCTTACAACAATCCACAAGGACAATCACAATGCATAAGACACTATGCATGCACATGTATGATTCATAATTTCATATAATTCCATAATATGCCACATTAGGCCAATATAAGCATCAATGTATATATGGTCACTCACATGGACCCATAACAACATAATATCAATATCAAGTCAATTAGTACGTCATTAGGTTCATTATGAATCCTAACTTAGAATTTATTCCTCATTTCAAGGTTCATATTCAAAATCAATTTAACATACTAAGGCAATTCAATCTCCAATAACTTACATTTTATTTAAGCTCTCAAGCCTCACACTCTCATGCTCTTTAAAATTTATGAAGTCTTAATTACAATAAATTCTCCTAATTTCTTGATTATCCATTTCACTACTTAGGCTTCCAATTATCTAATTAATTATGCTTCCAATTCATCAAAATCACATTTTCACCTAGAAATGCCCTAGAGGCCGTGGCCTCCCTATAAATTCACTTTCAAATCTTTTCAAGTCAAAGTCTTGTATATTGTTCCCTTAATTATTTAAATTGTTCACTTGTCCAATTAACTCACCAAAAACCCTAGGTTCGTGGCTCCAAAACCGTAGCCACCATGAGCATTCCAACTTCAAATTTTGTTCTTCCATTACACTCCATTTTTATCCATTGCTTAGTTCAAATCCAATGCTTGTTACAATTTATCACAATTTCCCCTAATTGCTAGCCTCAAAACCGTGGCCACCAAGAGGGCTTCTCCAACGTTTTTCTTCCATTTTCAATCACAAGATCCAATCCAACATGCATTATATACAACAATTCAATCCAATAGCATAAATCAATTAAAATCAACACATAACATAATTAATCATTAATTTCAAGAACAACCCTCATTAGGGTTCTTCACAAATCAACACAATCAAGGTTCCTAGATGCTAAAAATGGTTGAAGAGGAGTGTCTTCCTCTTACTTGAGTGTAGAAATCAAGAGAGCTCCAAGAATGCTCCTTGGAATTTTCAGATTCAACCTCCAAAATCCCTAAAAATGGTAACTTGTTAGAATGAACATTAAGGCTTGGAAAAATGAAATATGAGTGGTCATAGAAGAAACCATGAGCACGAAAATAAGAGGGAAGAAGAGTGGTCTTGATCTTACCCAAAAATGTTCAAGGTTGGAGCTTGGAGAAAATGGTGAAAATGGTGGAATCTCAAGAAGCTCCAAGAGGGAAAGGTGTTTAGAATGGTGAGGAGAGTAAGAAAATGTAATTAGATGAAGATTTTGAGAAGTTGGAGTGGAGGAGGGCTGCTGGACGTTGGGTGTTCAAGAGAGGAGAAAAAGAAATATTGAAGAAGGAAGAAGAAGAAGAAAACGTAAAATGAAGAAAGAAAAAGGTGTTTTGGGTGATAATGTATTAAATGTAATATTAGGATAAATGAAATCAATTCTTTTCCCTTTTGGTGGCTGCTGCAGACGTGAGAGAGAGGAGAGTGGGTGAGAAAATTGGCTTCCTTTGGAAGCCAAAGCACATGGGTCAAAGGCTTGGGTCAAAGCTTCTTAAGGAAGCTTGATTATTTAATCATTAAATTTGAATTAAAGTGGATAGATTAGATATAAAGTAGATTGCATTAGGATAATGTGATAGGATTTTTATTACACACTATTATCCAATGGATAATAGTTACAATTGACAGAAGTCAGTATTTAATTAATCTGACAGATGATTTTTTCGCTGTATTGATTTATTTTTATTTGTTAGAATTTCTCAAAAATTATGAAATCTCGTAAACTGTGTCAAGTCTCGGGTTTAGTAAGATCCCCCGTCGACATATCCATAGTCTAAGGTTCTCAGAGAAAACATCGCGTTTCTCGGTTCTCTTTCAAATACAAGACGCAAAACGAGGAATATATTAAAATATTCGACGGTTTCGGAAAATTCCCATAAAATTCCCAAAAATTGCAAATATTATAAAACGACTATTCGTCATATAATTTTCCAATTTTTGAAGCACTACAGTCGTTTTCACGACTCTGCTCGAGTTTCACGCAAAACGAGAAATATATTAAAATATTCGTCGTTTCCGAAAAATTCCAGAAAAATTCACATAAATCACAAATATTAGAAAATGACTATTGGCGGCGAAATAATTAGTTTCCGGAGCGTTACACTGACCTCAACAATTCTCAGCTCAGTGCGCACGCAAAACGAGAAATATATTAAAATATTCTGCGTTCTCAGAAAAAATCCAGAAAAATTCTAGAAAATCCCAAATATTGTAAAATGATCATTTATTCTGAAATTATTAATTTTCGGGATGTTACAACACTCCCCTTCAAATAGAAATTTCGTCCTCGAAATTTTCATCCCTTAAATCAAACATTAACGTGTTTCTTCATCTTATTTTCTTACCCTCAGATTGTGTCTCTAGTTACGTCAATTTAGATCACCCTTACCAACGCTATCTCTATATCTTTGCGTTGCTTTATTCTTCTATTCTCAATCTTCACGTGAAGTTTCTCATAAATCAGACTCTCTCTGAATTGCACCGGGTTTAGTTTGATGACGTGGCTGGATCGGTGACATACTTTCGCGATCGTGACATATGGAAGATATCATGGAGATTTAGAAAGAAAGGATGACAGAATCTGTTGACAGGTTATTGAACCAAACCTGAAACAAAATTCGATATAGTCCAAAAAATCTTGGAATGGGTTTATTAGTGACCCAGACAGGACGACACTGAAACTAGACGTCATACTCCTTCAAAAACTCTAATCACCTTTCCTGTCTCATGTTCAACCCCCTTTTTTTTATCGAATGGATACTTTAGGTCCTTGTGATTGCTAAAGGCGTTGATCGTAGCAAGTGTCTCCATATTCTCAGAGAAATTTTAACTACGGCTAGCACCAAACCATGAGTAGGCAATTCCCAATGTGTCCTCAACTACCTTGAGGTGTAAGTCACAACCTTCCTAACCTTGCATGAACACATATGCTCACACGTGAATAACTGGTTATGAACTTGGCCTAACCAATTATTGTAACATAACAGAGAGTTATGTTCTACAATAATCGGTTAGAGCCATGGCCTAATCGATTATTGTTTTAAAACAGAAACATAAAAAAAGGTACATAGTCGGTTACTCAGTGATGATAACTGGTTATGTGACATAAAATTTGTTTTGATTGGCTAAAGATAATAGGTTAGAAATATGAATCTAAGATGAATGTAAGGGCAAGGAACCTTAAGAAGACCTATGATATGAATGACAACATGATGAGTTATTATATTGCACACGTGATGAAATGTAAGGCCTTGTGCCATGATTTGAAATGAATATTATGAGAGACACTTGACTTGATAATTAAGTATGATACTAAGATTTGAGAATATGATATGATGATCTTGATGCATAATTGATTTGATATTTATGCATGATATTGTGATATCAGGATGATGATTGATCTTATGAGTAACCCATTCTCTAGGATATCTTTGGTCCTTGAAGGAGGCTTAGAAAGGGTGGTTGAGGATTGATATTTCCTTACTACCTGAGTTTTGAGGTTGAGGACAGATAATTCCCTCCCTCTTTACCTGAGCTCTCCACGGATAATGTGTAGTTGAGGACGAAAAATTCCTTCTCTATACTTGAGGTGTTCCTTGTTTCTAGATGGTGTGAGGTGTAACATCCAAATACCGGTACCTTAGTATATATGACATATACCTAGATAAGCAGTATTAGTCATGCTACTTCTAACTTATACATTAACTAATCCATAACATTTAAACAAATAATTATGGAGAGCTATAACTAAAAGTCATACATATATACAACTTTTACATCTTCAAAGCAAATATAAATAATTACATAAGCTTTGAACGAGAAACAATGAAAACTAAACTGATCTAGTTCTTCTATTTATTTGTCTTCTTACCCTCTTGTAGGGCCTTGACCTACTTAACCATGAGACATAAATGGGGTGAGGACGTAAAAATTCTCAATAATAAAGCATATATCTCATAGTATTATTATAAACATACACAAGGTAAACTTATAAACTATAATCTTGCAACTTATTATTGATATCAAATGAGAGTCTTTACAATTATAAGATATCAATTTCATTTAACAAAATACTTGTCCCACAACTCCGACTTAAGCAAAGTACTTATCTCACTCCCTTGCAAGGTCAAGGGTGTAAGACCCTCCTTAAGATGTCACATTTATAATAAATATAATAAACCTTTACCCAAGTTATAAATCATTTCTTAATACATAATAATATAAGTTGTGAAAATTTTCTTTTTGTACATTATATCACTAAATAAAATAAACAGAACATGAAATAAAACAAACTAGTAAATACACACCATAACTATACATATGATTTTTGTCTTTAAAGATACAAATAATTACAAACCATAAACTACTTAACAAAGCCGTAAACTATTTGAGTTACACAAAACATAAATAGCCTAGGTGCACATCTAGGAATTCGGATCCTCTGAAGGATCCTCCTCTGATGGATCATCGGATGATAGAAATCCCAGATGTCTTGCAGCTCTACAGACAGGAGTCCGCGCTGTCGACACACTACTAAGCTTACTAGGGGCATGGAAACGACTACCCCAATAACGCCTAATAGTCAAGGGCAACTCTAAATGTAAATAAAAAGTAGTAGAGAATATCGAGGCACCATCAAATTCCCTACGAAGGGACACAGTCAAACGCCTCACATACACAATTGACTCCCTATCAGCTTATAGATGCCAGGCCTCAGAATCTCCATGAAACTCTAGTTTCAAGAATCCCAAAAACTCCGGTAAAGCCATACTTGCATCACAATCAATCCAAATGATATGGATGATCTAAAAGTTGCCCTCCTCGCAATGGTCGCTCGGATGCCGCTCCTCTTCGTACTGACAATCTAGAGGCTACTCTTCTTCCTCTTCCTCAAAGTCTTTACGGAACATAAATAATAGTACAGAAAATATATACAAAGAGGTGAGACAATCTACATCACTACCAGCATGGCAGTATAGAAAATGACAGTACATACATATATAACAATTAATACAACATATCATATTATTACATCATACATAGTATCTCAAACCATACATAAATGTCACATTATGATGCAGACTACATATACAAATGTACACAGACACATTTCTACTCCATGGAGCTAAACACAACATCAGAGAGAATGATCCGGAAGACATGTCCGTAGCTCTGGCTGCCCAGCCAAATATTACACAGTCAAACGTCATATAAATAGTACACAGTCAATACGTCATGTACAACAGGCATTGTACCAGACAGTCCCCACTAGATCCTGCTTAAGAATAGTGCTTGTCGAGTTCGCTAGTGCGTTGCCCGTTACTACGGCCCAGAGGAGCTACCAACTGTCCATATGTGGAATCCTCTGCACACTAACGCCTCCAAGTTCACTCAATGAACTACACTACGCCTATCGCCACCGCACTACGGTGTAATTCATCTCGTTAGTCAATTGTCAATTCCAACCAAATTGACACATTCAACGATGCATGCGCATGAACCAAAATATACAAATAACAACGTTATCACTATTTCTCATAATAGTACGCCACCACTTGGCAGTACCATTTTTTAATACGTCCGGGTCCACCACTTTAACCCTGATAGTAAACTACTGTTACTCTCAATCGCGTAAATATTTTATTGTGTTTTCATAATTACGTCATCTTTTTCTAACGTTTTCAAATTGCATAAATATTTTTCAACATTTTTAAAATTGCGTAGTGTTTTTAAATCATTTTCTTAATCGCGTAACATTTTTAAATCGTTTTCTCAATCGCGTAACATTTTTAAATCGTTTTCTCAATCGCGTAACATTTTTAAATCGTTTTCTCAATCGTGTAGTTTAAAAATTATTATTTTAAATACGCGTAAGGCATTTCTAATATTTTTCAACTACGTAAAATATTTTTTTACGTTCTAAATTAGATTTTTAAATTTTCTCCATTATATAATTATTTCTAGCTTTATTTATAACATTTCCTTTTAAAAAAATTCTTTACTTAGTATTTTCTACTGTTTCCATTAAAATTACCTTTCTTAGTCATAACTAATATTTACATCTCAAAACTTGCTAACGCGCTTCAAAACCCAAAGGGTGAGCTATACATTAGTACTTTTCAAGTGGTCATTTTATTTCTCATCCTTACTTAATTTCTCTAATTAAGTTTCTAAAATAATTTCCTTCATTTTGTTCTCTAAAATCCATTGAAATTAAGTTCTCTTTAATTTAATTACATAGTTCACACTTAGAAAATTATTTTAGATCAAAGGTATCTCAAATGGTGTGTTGGCCGAAATTCACTATGCCTTTTATAAATCATCTTGAAATTATTTTCTACTATCTAAGTCCTTGTAAAAATTATTAATCTAATTAAATTAATTAATCCATGCTTTAGAAAATAGTTGAGAACATTTTGGTCCTCTTTGTGGTGGTGAAGCCATGAGCTTCATGTATTCTTTGGAGCACTCATGTAAATCCTCAATATGTTATTCACATCCTACAATAGCTATCATGTATTCCTAAACACATACCAAATATATTAAAACTATAGACATGCTTGCAAACAAAATCAATCACAAATAAGAAAAACTTTAAAACAACCAAGTGAATGAATACTTATGGATTCTTTACCACAAATACATCCATTTTCTCACCACCAATACTTGGTTGATGAGATTAAATCTCCTTCTTACCTCTAAGGAAGACAAAACCTTCTTGGACTTCCTCCTAGTGATTTCGTGTGGCTCTAAGAAATACCCTAACAAACTCAAACAATTTATAAAATCATAAACTATGGTTGAAAAAGATAAACCATGGATCAATCATGACTTAGAACTTCAAGAATCAAGTTAGAAACAAGAAACAAAGATTTTTACCTTGTAGGAAAGAAGCTTCAAAGTTGTTTTCCAAGCTTCAAATGAATGATTTTGAAGAAACTCTCAAGATGAAAGATGTTTAGAATGGTGTTTAGGTTTGAGAAATGGTGTTGGATGAAAATTTAGAAGAGTGGAGGTATGAATTGGAGGTGTTGGCCGTAAGCTTCAAAAGGAGAAGCTATGGTGTTCTTGGTTCTTGGAAGAAAGAGAAAGGAGATTTGTGTGATTGAAAGGATGATGATGAAGTGAAAATGGTCTCCTACCACAAATCCCTAACAGGCAGGTAAAACTCTAAATGAACGAAAGTAGTAAAATCAAAAATAGGAGGGTCATAGCGACCCCAAGCTAAAGACAAAGTTAGTCTGTGCGCAAGTTGATGTACTAACAGTTGGGACCACCATGAAAGGTCATCCTTGCGTAACCCAAGAATCGGCGTGGATGTGAAGACATCTTCAATCAGCACTACTCGTAATCGGGCCAGAAGCCAAGAAAATCAGGAGCTTCCTTCTCTTCCTCACAAACGTCTTCTTAGGAGTTCATAATTTAAAACAAGAATATAGATATACAAAAAAAGAGGTGAGACACCCAGCATTCAATACCAAAATGGTAGTAAGAAAACAGAACAACGTTGGGAGCCCACATAGCATTTCCACACATGTATTTATCAACAGTAACAAATGAATTAACAGTAAGAGAAGAACAACAATAAATAACCATAAGAATTGACAATAACAGATAGACAGTAATAATTTCTCAAATAGTCAACAGTTCAACCATTAAACAGTTATTGCAGTATTAAAAGCAATTAATTTGACAGTCATAAGTACTCATGCTCAATGAAATATGAGACTGACAATGCACAATGCACAAGGTACCAAAAATCCTACTCCATGGAGCTAGACATCAACATTTCGGAGATAATGATCAAGGAGTCATGTCAGTATCTCGTTAGCCTTAAAAATAAAGTGCTTCATCTCATAAATGTAACACCCTCCATAGGGCATTACATTTCTAACTAAAACTTTAAAAATCTGAAAGTCATTTCATTAAAAGCTTTGAGTTATAAAATATAGATTTTAAAATTTCTTTTTTTGCTGATAATTAAAACTTACCAAAAATATAAGTAATACAGAAACTAGACTGAACTGATTAATACACATTTACTTCTACCACATAATATTCAACAACATTTAAAACATAATTTACAGATTCAAGAAATAGTAGCAAACCCATTGACGGGTCCTACTTAATTGCACAGTAATAACACTAAAGAGAAAAACTCAACATACTTGTTCCATTCCTTGACCAAACTGCTCACTGTCGAAACTGGGAAGATCACTCCTCGACGCCGTCACCGAACTCAGAACATTACCTCCAATTAAGTCTAAGAAGCTTACCTCGCCTACTATACAAATTTTGACAATACAAAAATAATAAACAATACAACAAAGAGGTGAGATCCCCTTTCATCAATACCACTATAGTAGCAAAGAATGATACGAATGACAAAGTCATTCTATACACGCAGATATCACAAGTATAATCATGTTAACAAATTATCATTATGTTCAGAAAACATATATCACAATAATATAAACATCAACGGTATATCAACAATAGATATCAATAATATATATATGTAATGATTATGCCACCATGATATGTACCTCGACAATGCCACAACAATATGTATACAAAACTATGCATATGCACAATGCACCATATTCCTACTCTATGGAACTAAACACAGACATCAGAGAGAATGACCCGGAAGACCTATCCATACCTCAGGCTGCCCAACCAACTATTACACAGTCAAACGTCATGTAAATAGCACACAGTCAAAATCGTCGTGTAGTTAGTACACAGTCCAAACGTCGTGCACAATAGGCATTGTACTAGACAGTCTCCATAAGATCTTGATTAAGAATAGTGCTTGTTGAGATCGTTAGTACGTTACCCGTTACCACGGCTCAGAGGAGCTACCAATTGTCCACATGTGGAATCCTTCGCACACTAACGCCTCTAAGTTCACTTCATGAACCACACAACGCCTATCACACGCACAACACGGTGTAATTCATCTCGTCAGCCAATCACCAATTTCAATCAAATTGACACATCTCTCAATGTATATGAACCATAATTACATAAATACCCTTATTATTACTATAAACCATAATTACATAAATACCCTTAGTATTAGTATAAACCAAATATAGTATGTCTCCACTTGACAGTACTATTTCTTAACATGTCCGGGTCCACCACTTTGGCCCGACAATAAAACTCACTATTCTTTTTAGTCGCATAAAGATTTTATCTTGTTTTGACAATCACGTCACCTTTTTCACACGTTTTCAAATCGCGTAAATATATTTTGACGTTTTTAAAATCATGTAATATTTTTAAATCATTTTCTCAACCACGTAAGATTTTTAAATTGTTTTCTCAATCGCATAGCTTAAAAATCTTCATTTTAAATACGTGTAAGCTATTTCTAGTATTTTTCAACTACGTAAAATATTTTCTTTACATTCTAATTGTACTTTGAAACTTTCCTCATTATTTGTCCATTTTTAATTAATTTTGATAGCATTTTGTCTAGAAAATTCATTAAATGATATTTTCTATATTTTTCTTTAAAAATTACCTTGCTTTAGTTATAACCATTATTTACACTTTGAAAGTTACTAACGTGCTTCAAAACCCAACGTGTGAGCTATACGTTAGTATTTTTCAAGTATTTATATCATTACTTAATTTCACTAATTAAACTCTAAAATTAAATTACTTTCCATTGTTTATCCAAAAATCCCTCTAATTAAATTCTCATTAAATTAGTTACATAAGTCCACACTTTAGAAATAGTGTTGGATTAAAAACATCATAAGTAGGCATGTTGGCCAAAAATCAATCTTTGCTTCATAATTGAATATTTATTCATTTTCTATCTCATTTTTCTTTGCAGAAATCTTTAATTCAAATACTTGTTATTAAATCATCTAAATCACACTTAGTAAAATATTTACATTTAGTTTGCTCTAAAACAAGGGTGAAGGCCGTGAGCCTCTTTGTGACCATTGGAACCAAAATCTTTTTCTTTACAACATATATCATAATATGCACATATCATTTAAATCATATTTATACTACTACATATTCATGCATATTATTGAAGCAATAAAACTCATATTAAGCAATAAAATCATGCATAGTTATTCAACGAAATAAAACCACATATAACATAACATAAAACACTTAAGCCTACACAACCAAGTGAATAAATCCTTATGGATTTTTCACCACACACAAATCAACTCCTCACCACCAACACATGGTTGATGAGGGTAATCTCCCTCTTACCTCTTGGTGAAACCTCCAAAGCTCCTTGTTGTTCTTCTTGAAATAGATCTACTCCACCAAGTAGCACTTAAAACAAAAAAACACATACAATATTAATGTTCAAGATTATCAAAAGTGACCATAAGCCAAAATATGGTCTTAGAAACTTACCAAAGAAAAGAAAGATGAAGAACACAAATCTTCACCTAAAGGCTCTTGATCTTGAACTTGAAGATCAAGATTGAAAGTGAATGATTTGGAAGATAGTCTCAACATGAAAGTTCCTTAGAATTGCATGAAGGTTCAAGATCTAAGGTTGTTTAGAATTATTGAAGCTTGGAAGGTATTTTGGAAGGGTGTGGCCGTGAACTTCCTTTGAAGAACAAGGATGAAGATGGATGATTTAGACTTAGGTTTCTTCCACAAAGTATCTTAGAATGAGGTAAGGATACTAGATGTAAGGTTGTTTGAAATTATAGAAGAGTGGAGGGTGGTGCAAGATGGTTTGGCTGTGAGCTTTGTGAGAGAGAAAGCTAAGAGTTTTTGTGTTCTTTGCTTGATGGGAAGATGGAGATGAATGAATATTGAGAAATTCCTAACATGAAAGTGTCTTGGATTCATGAGAGGATTCAAGAAATGATATTAGTAGGAATTATAGAAGTTTGGAGAGTGGATCTTTGGTGCTTGGCCGAATCCATGGAGGGAGAGAAAGTGAGAGAGTTTTTGTTGCTTGTTCTTGGTTCTTTGGATAATTTGAAGTGTAAGAGAGTAAGTGAATTGAAGAGATGAATATTGTCTCCTACTTGAGTGTTATGGCCGTGGAGCACAAGGAGAGGAAAGGGTGAGAGCTTCAAGCAAAAGATGAAAATGAATCAAAGCCCTACTATTTATAGACTTCATGAAAAAGATGAAGGCTTAAGATATTTTGATCAAGATATTTTTCGGTATACTTTAAGCAATGAACAATAATTACTACTTATAAAGTCAATGTCTATTGTCCAATGGATAATAAAATATACTTAGATTTTTCTCTTATTCTAGCTAGGTAGCAACTATTATTGATCATTTTTCTACTGATTACCCTTGATGAGTCATAGAGCGAGTCATCAAAGAGAAGTTTCTAGAACATGCGACTCACTATGATGAGTCAGCATGATGAGTCACCGTGGAGATTTCTAAAACAACTGAGTCAGCATGGTGAGTCATCAGGGAACCTTCTGGAACGTGTGACTCACTACAGCGAGTCACAGGGTGAGTCAACGCTTCTACAAACTTCTAGAATATAGCGAGTCATCGTTTCTAGAACATGGTGAGTCATCAGATGATGAGGTGTCACACCACATGTCAAGCTTCTATTGGTCCTCCGCGATGAGTCACAACCGCCAACTTTGACCAGCTCCTCATTGGTCCACATATAAAGCAAGTACTCAAGTACTTGATGACTAGTCACGTGACTAGGCATTTTCTAGAATCTTCTAGAACAGTCTAGAACATGTGAGTCACTAGGCTAGTCACCTAGGTGAGTCACCAAATGATGAGTCATCATCTAGAACATTCTAGAGTGGGTGACTAGGTTGCGTCTAGAATCATCCACTAGATATATATTTTATTTTATTTTATTTTATTTTTTTCGGAAGATATTATCCAATGGATAATAAAACATGCCCCGATTTTATTTGTCAGATAAAATCGTAGAAAAACAAAACTTCAAAAATTGTTTCCAGTTTCAGATTTAGTAAGATCCCCCAGCTCTGAATCAACAGTACAAAATTTTCTGGTCAAAGAAAATTTTTATTTTTTCGGGCCTGCCCTTGGCCCACACACAGCCCAAAATATCTAAAGTGTATTAAATATTCAAAATATTTTAAAATATCAAAAATATAATAAAATATTCAAAATATATCGAAATATCTAAAATATATTAAATTATTCAAAATATCTAAAATATCACAAAAATTCACAAAAATCATAATAATTGTGAAACTCATAAAAATCAAATCAGATTAGTAAAAATAATTAAGGTTTGACAGAAAGAAATAAAATATGAAGGCTTATATACAACCCAAAAATAATTTTAAAATAATTAAAAACGTAAAAACTTGCAAAAATTCCTAATAATCACAAAAATTATAAAATTCACGAAAGTCGAGTCGGATTACTCAAAATAATTAAAGATCGACCGAAATAAATAAAATATGAATTTTCGGGGTGTTACAATATAAATATTTGCGCAATATGGCTTATACATGGCACCTCAATAGTTGATCGCGATATAGGATAGTGTCTCAGTCCGGATCATCGATCTGTTTGCATTGGTCTATTCCACAGCCCTAGTGGAGCTACCACTGTCTATTGTGAGACACCCACACCCCGGCGCCCCCAGGGTCAACTATTATGACCCTACGCTTAGTCTACTCGCACTTGCACTTAGGTGTTATTCAATCTCCTAGGTATACATCGCCTTTCTCAATAAAGTCCAACGGACATCACATATGCATGATGACTCAATTTACATCATGTATGTATATCAATGATAGGTTCCTCATAAACAATGCATCACATGCATATTCATCAACAATGTATTTCTCATGGAACACATTATAATGGTATATAGACAATTCTCAATAATATCATGCCACAATTTCATCAAGTACAAATCAATATATATATATATATATATATATATATATATATATATATATATATATATATATATATATATATATATATACCATAATTTCACGTTATAAATCCAACATTCCCAAGGTACTAAGTCTTGATCAATTATGAGAATTTTAGGCTTAAGAACCCTTCAAAATCGTGGTCTTCTTAATGTTCATCACTCAATCAATTTTTTCCATCTCATCATGAATTACTAATGTCTAAATCCTTAATTCCCAAAGATGCATCAAAGCATCACTTTGAACTCCAAAAATTCCTTTAGAGACCGTGGCCTCCCTAAGTCATCAAAGTTCCAATTTTTTTCTCCATTTTATGTATCAATCTTTCAATACTCAATTACCTAAGTCTTATTTTACACAAAATCAATTTCAACCCTTAAGATTCATGGCCAAAACAGTGGCCTCCCAATAGGGTAATAAACCCTCAAATTTTCCATTTATTAAATCTAACATTATCAAGCATTCCAACATCTCTAATGCATTCAAAATCATCATTCAATCATTACTCTCAATCAAGAACACATGAACATGAAAAACCATCAAGCAAAGTAAGCATTCAAATATAGATTTTTCCATCAACAACCACACAAAGGTCTTCTCACCACCAATAATGGTTGAAGTGAGTAAATCTCCCTCTTACCTATGGGAAGAACACGAAATCACCTCCTTGGTGTGCTCTTGTTGGTTTTGGTTTTTGGCTCCAAAAACCCTAAAAGTCAAGTTCAAAGAATCAACAACCAAGCTTGGAAAAGATGAATCTTTAGTCACCAATGTGATCATGGAACACGAAAATGAAGAGAAGGAGAAAGAAAAATGGAAGCTATTCCCTTAAAGCTTCAAGCTTTCTTCTTGGAAGAAAATGGTGAAGATGATGGATTTTGAAGAAAATCTTCAAATAGGAAATAAAGGAATGTAGAAATGGTGTTGGTGAAGTGAGAAAATGAAAATGGTGATGGTGACTTACTGGGGTTGCAAAAACCATAAGGGTGAAGGAGAAGAAGAAGAGAGAAAATGGTGAAGAGTGAAAATGAAGAGAGAGAAAGTGATGGTAGAAAATGTGTGATATTTTGGAGTGAATGGTGATAAGTGTGGGAGCAAAATTTTGCTCCCCAAGGCCTCTAGGTGCTGCGGCAATAGGAGAGAGAGGGAGGGTTGAGTGGCTTTTTCAACAAACTTAGGGTAGTTTAGTCATTTGGTGGTTAAAGCTTCTCAAAGAAGCTTTGATTAAAATACAATATTTTTGAATTAAAATGGATTTGATTTGATATAAAGTGGATTATATTAGGATAATGTGATAGGATTTTTAATACATGCTATTATCCAATGGATAATTGTTACAGTTGATAGAAGTCAGTATTAATTGTCCAGCAGATAAAAATTATACAGTGATTTATTATTTTATTAGATAAAATTTCTCAAAAAATGTGAAACCTAGTAAACCGGCTCTAGTCTCGGGTTTAGTAAGATCCCTCATCGACGTTTCTACAGATCAAGGTTCTCGAGAAAAATATCTCATTTTCCCGTCTCCGTTTAGTTTGCACGCAAAACAAGAACTAATATTAAAATATTTCACGTTCTTAGAAAAATCCAAAAAAAATTTCAAAAATCACAAATATTATAAAATGAATATTTATAATAAAATAAATAAATTTTAAGGTGTTACATTCTGCCTCTCCCTTCAGCATAAAAGAGGCAAAAGAAACTTTCTTCTCATCAGTGCAGACCATCACTAGAAGAATCCTTTCTATCTCGTTTAACCACCCTTCTGCTTTCACTGGGTCAAACTCACCATTAAAAGGTGGAGGGTTCATCTGTCTGAACGCTGCCAAGTCTTGGAAGTTTTGATTCCTTCCGACTGGCTCTTGCTGCATAGGTTGTACAGGTTGATTGGCTTCCAACCTCTCTAACATCCTTGTCATCACATTGGTCATAGCCATCACTGCATCAGCCATGTTGGGATCTTCAGGAACTGTATTCCCTATTGCTCTGGTTTGCTTTTTTGGTGCTATAGCTTCCTGCACACACTGAAACAATTAATAATGAGCTGCAGTTTCAATATCATATAGTTGTGCAACAGTAGCTAATAACCACCAACTCAAAGCAAAACATGCAATTTGTAACATCCCAAAATTTATAATTGTAGAATAAATGATCATTTTACAGTATTTGGGATTTTTAGGAATTTTTCTGGATTTTTCGGAGAACGCAGAATATTTTAATACTATTCCCCGTTTCGCGTACACATTGGGCAGAATTGGCAAAACGACTGTAATGCTCCCAAAGTTGAAAAATTTTATTACGAATAGTCATTTTCTAATGTTTGTGATTTATGTGAGTTCTTTCAGAATTTTTCGGAAACGACAAATATTTTAATATATTTCTCGTTTTGCGTGTGTATTAAGCAGAGTCGGGAAAATGAAATATTTTTCCCGAGAACCTTGAACTATGGAAACGTCGATGGGGGATCTTACTAAACCCGAGGTCGGACATAGTTTACAAGGTTTCACGTCCTTCGAGAAATTTTAACAGATGGAATAATAAAACAATGCGAAGAATTAATCTGTCAGATTTGTTAATGCTGACTTCTGCCAACTATAACCATTGTCCAATAAATAATAACATGTATTAAAAATATTATCACATTATTCGAAATCTGATTTTTGTATCACATCTACTAGTTTTAATTTCAAAAGAAGGATTAAATTTAATCCAAGCTTGTTATGGGAAGCTTCCTAGCAATTTCCCTTGTAACACATTTTCTCTCTCTTCCCTCTCCTCTCACTCCACGGCAGACACTCCTTTTAGGGGAGTCAAAGTTGTTTTCTTCCTTTTATTAACCCATCTTCATTTTTCTAAACACCAAACATTTAACACATTTCTCCTCTCTTCATCTCTTCTCCTTCCTCTCCACCGTACACACACACCCACACATTGGAGACCAACTCCATTATTTGCCAAACAAATCACATTTACTTGTTTCCTTCCATCATTCCAAGACCATTTTCCTTGTGGCCATCCTTGGTTCTTCTTCTTCTTCTTCCTCCATTCTTCACCATTGAAGCTAAAACTTTGAGCTTGGAGGTAAAGTCTTAACCTTCTTTCACTTTCTTCTCATTTTCATTTTTCTTGGTCACTTATGTGATCAAGAACTCATGTTTCCATGGTTTGAGTGAACATTATGGAAATCACTCACATTGGTGTTCTTCTTGAAGGGAAAACGAAAATCTAGGGCAAGAAGAGGTAACACCTTGTGTTGTCTTCCAAATAGGTAAGAGGGAGATGATCCTCTTCAACCAACCTTGGTAGTAAGGGAATGTCTTGTATGTGTGTTGTTGTTGATTTTTGAATCCATGTATAAAGTTCTCTCATTTTTATGTTGTTCTTGATGATAGTGTATTTTGTTGGGTTTGTATGATTTAATTGATGCCTCTTGCATGATTTGAAGGTGTATTTGAGTATCTTGTTGATTAAATATGATGAGGAATGGTTTGGTTTGAGTTAGAGGACCTGAGAACTCTAATTTTCTGTAAGTTTATGCGTGGTAATCGATTACACGGGGCTTGTAATCGATTACCAAGCTCATAAAGATACAAAATCGTGATTCTGGAAATCTGGTAATCGATTACGTCTGGTGTGTAATCGATTACAGAGATTCTGTTTAGCTTGTAATCGATTACAAGAGGAGTGTAATCGATTACCAAGCCTCTGATGTCACGAAAGGGTGCTTCTGGGAATCACGTAATCGATTACAACTTGTGGGTAATTGATTACGGAGGTTCTGTCCAATTGGTAATCGATTACCACAGTTGTGTAATCGATTACTAGGGCCTTGAAGTTACGAAACGTGGTTCTGGGAATCACGTAATCGATTACAATGAGATTGTAATCGATTACAGAGATTCTGTTTCTCTGGTAATCGATTACCAGGGTGATGTAATCGATTACCAAGACCAAAAATGAGATTTTTGAGCTGGAAATGATTGAGATTATGGTTCTTTGTCCTTTGTAACTCAAACATAACCTAAAAACCCTGGATTCAAGGATTTTACTTTACGTAAATGTGATAAGAATATGTATTCATACCAATAGAGAAGAAATGATTTTGAATATAGAATCCTTGGATCCATGATATGGAAATTGTGGTATGTATGTAATGAGGAATGCATGTTGATGCTGAGAATTATTGATGTAGTACTCAATGAGATAAGGATGATGATGTGCCATTGAGGCAATGTTTTAAATAAATGTATTGTTGATATGTCATGTTGGACATTGAATATTGCTTATGTGCCATTGAGGAAAGGCTTATGCTGAATGCATCATTGATGAACATACATGATTGGACATTGTGTCATCATGCATGCGTATTGTCTGTGGGACATTGTTGAGAAGGCTATGTTGCCTAAGAGTTTGAATAACACCTTTGTGCGGGTGCGAATAGACTAAGCGTAGGCGTCATATGTTGTTGGCCGTGGGGGCGTCGGGGTGTGGGTGTCTCACAATAGACAGTGGTAGCTCCACTGGGGCCGTGGGATAAACCAGGGCAACACACCGATGATCCTGCCTGAGACGCTGTCCTATGTCGCGATCAACTGTTGAGGTGCCATGTGTGAGCCATTTTGCGCAAATGTTTTTATGAGATGAGCACACTATATTTTTAAGGCTAACGATACACTAGCATTACTCCTTGATCATTTACTCCGAAAATATTTATGTCTAGCTCCATGGAGTAGGAACTTTGGTACCCTTGTTGCATTGTGAGTTGTCAGTCATATGGTCCATTGAGCATTTATAATTGAATAATGTGTTTACTATTATGATTGTGGTATTTATTTGATTCTTGGTAACGCTAATGTTGCTAGCTGGCTATGGATAATGTTATCTATTGTTCTTTGCTGCTTTACTCTCGTTAATTGCTTTCATGTATTACTGTACTTGTATGCATTAACTGTGTCTTATGTAGGCGTTCAACGCCGTTTATTTTCTTGCTACCCTGTTGGTACTGCAAGTTGGGAATCTCACCTCTTTCCTACGTTTGTGCATTTCTGTTTTACATGTATATTTAATAAAGGATCGTGAGGAAGATAAAGAGGGACTATACCTTGATTGATTGACTTGAGCATCTGGACAAGATTTCGTCGACTACGTAAGAGTGCAGCCGTGTGGTGGCATTGATGCCTGTCGTGTCAACTAGGGCGCATTGTGTCGTGTGCATATGGGGTTGCGGCCTTGTCTACTGGTAGTACCCATCCCTGGTTACTACTCCTCCCTTTAAATGTTTTTATTCCCGCCGTATTTTATTTGACTCTGTAATTATTATATTCTATGTTATCTATGATTCGTGTAAGTTGGCTATACACTATATATATATATATATATATATATATATATATATATATATATATATATATATAAGGAACGTGATTTCATGCCAATGGTTGTATTAAGGGTTGAATGCATTTATATTTCATTCATGGCTCATATTTTCTACTTATGCATAAATGCGAAAAAAAAAATTAAACTCGTAAATTTGGAAACTACTGTTATTATGACTGTGACACACCTGGATTTAGTAACTGTGGTGTAATGACGATTGCGCTGCAGTTGGTATATTTAGGTGCGTTACACTTTGGTGGTATCAGAGCAGTTCATCCTGTTGAGCCGGGGTATGGACTTGCTATGTTTAGGCATATTAGAATTTGGTCTGTTGTGCACTTCCTTGTCTCTTGATTGAGATGATGGGAAAGGAATGCATGGCTTGCCGTAGGTTGAATGTTGATGGCTACTGTTATACAGTTGCATGATATTGAGGATTGGCCTACTCAATATGTAATGTTCTGTGTGTACAGGAAACTATGACTTCACCTAGGCGTACTGTGTTAGGAAAATAGGATTTCTTTTGTGAGGAGATCAGAAGGTTTTGGAAAACCGATCTTTTGGAGAAAGAAATAGTTGGTGTAAACTAGATTCGAGAAGTGGTTTGGAAGTTGACGGCTTACGAGGGATTACGCTGTGGAAGCGGAATGAAGAAGTTCGAGCTGGAGATTGTTCGGTTGTATGGAATTGAATTGGTCTTGTTTGAATTGTATGAATTGTATTACTCTTTGTATTTGGTTTTCATAGGGAGATAACATTGTTTGAAGTGATTTTTGTTTATTGTAATTATGTCCGTCTTCAGAGAGATTCAATGGCTCGCAGTAGACATGCAAGGGCGGTGGCTCGTGACAGACGTATACATGTGAGCGCGGGACAAGACCATAGGAGTATGGCTGCGACTGCCGAAGAAAGGAAAATGATAGCTGCGGTGACAACTTACCATGATCGAAGGGCCACGCAACAACGAGAATTGGAAGTTGAGGTTCAGAATCTGTTAGAGGACAGTCGGCTTTGGGGCAAACTTGGACTACCTAGATTCCAAAAGAGGAATAATAGAAAAGTTAAACGGTTTAAGCGGAAACCATACGCACTGGTATCAGGGAAACAACAACAACCAACTCCTGGACAGAGTACTAGTGGTGGTGTATCCAGTCAGACCCCGACATGCTCGCCAAGATGTATGAAATACGGAAAGGAACACTTCACGAGGGAGTGTAAGATCAAAGGGATAATCTGTTTTAGATGTGGAAAGCCTGGACACGTCTCTCGCAACTACGACCGAGCAAAGGCAAATTCTTCAGTCAATGCTGTAAGGGCTGTGGAACCCCAAGCAGAGGTCAGAACTTATACCCTGGGAGGTGCTGAGACTTCAAAATTTGGAGATCTAAACCGTGGAAGCTATACCTCAAATGATGACCCCATAATCGTGCTGTATAATTCTGGGGGTGACCCCTCCTTTTACAATTTGTGACTTTATGGATCACTCAGATTCATCCTTATCTTTATTATCTTCGACTTAGTTGTTTCCATTTCTGTTAGTAAGACTTGTCGTTGACACCTAAGTTGTGTAACCTATCCTATTTCTATTAAAGATCGAGTCTTTTGTTAACCTATCTTGCTTACCTCGAATCATATCTATTTGAGTTCATGATTTTAGAAAATTGATCGGTAGTTTTCTTATTATTGTCGGCTAGGTCGTTCCGATATAAACCTTAGAGATTTTTGAAACTAAGACTTTTAAACTCGTAACGGCCAACCTGGTCTAAGCCTCATCAAAGAAAGGAGCCTGATGGTACATGTAATGTTCTCCGCAGAGGACCAAGAGTAAAGGGAATATAAATGCCACTTTAATAGCCAAAGAGTTCCGCATGTTGAGCTAAGATGCTATCGATTAAGGAGAAGAATAAAAAATTTCTCGATGATACGAGGATTATCGCCAGTTAAACAAGATTATGATCAAAGATGAGTATTCTCGGAGGAAGGTGAATGATTTGATGGATCAGCGAGAAGGAAATCATTGTTCTCTCCAAGATAGATGTATGTCCTGGTCACCGATGGATTCGTGGAGATAGAGAATGTCCCCAAGATGATTTTTCGAGTGTGCTTTCGACATTATGGGTATCCCGTGATGTCAGCCGGAGTGACAAACGCTAATGTTGTATTCTTGGACAACATGAATTGTATTTTCTATCCTTACCTAGAACGGAATCGTCGTTGCCATTAATGATGACATTCTGATCTATTCTCGAAGATACGGAGAGATACGTTGGACATCTCGATATAGTTTTCCTAACTTTAGAGAAGGGGGAGTAAGCGCCAAAGTATCAGAGTGCGGATTCTCGTTTAAGGAGGTTCCACTTTGGATCATGAGATTCCAAATGGAGGAATCGTGTGGATTCACAAAAAGGTTGAAGCAGTTCCTCAAAAGGAAAGATCGAAAACCGTGAGGGAGGTTCATAGCTAGTGGGATTAGTTAGTTCTTATCGAGGGAGTATCGACAGATTCTTGAAGATAGTAGAACAACTTGCTCCGATTATAAAAAGAGAATCAAAACTTTTACGGACCAGCACAGGCGGAGAAAGTTTTCAAAGGTTGAGGAAGTATTCCGATTTTGATACTGCCCGATCCCAGTGAAACATTCGAAGTGTTTTTGGGATGTTTCACATCAAGGTTTAGGACGTGTGTTCATGCAAAGTTGAGAAGTTATAACTTATGCCTCGAAATTATTGAAGGTGCGTTGGGAATTGCCGACTCACGGACGGGTGTTAGCCGCGGTTATATCGGCTCTGGGAATATAGAGACACTTTCTATATGGAGCGATATCCAATGCCTTTCGCTGTCACAAGAACCTGAAGTATTTATTTGATGAGAAGGAACCAAACATGAGGCAGAGAAGTGACTAAAGATTTTGAAGGAACATGATCTCTAACTTTAGAGTCATCTTGGAAAAGAAAACGCCATGGCGGACGCTTTGAACCGAAAACTGCCTAATACCTTCATTTATGATGGTCGAGAAGAAGGAATTAGTAGAGTAATTCGAGGACAGGTGGCTGCCATTAGAAATGACGCTGGATGAGGTATGTCTAGATATAATCACTATCTCGAATGATCTGTTGGAAGGATTCAAGAGAAGTAGAATAGTGACCAATTTCTACAAGACAAGAAGAAACTATTAAGACAAAGCATGGTGTCGGAATGCGAGGAAGGAACTCGATGGAATCTTAATGTTCACAGGTGAAGGTTGTAATACCAGATGATTTGGAACTTAAGGAGTTTATTCCCAATGAAACTCATGAGAGTAGACCGAGTTTACACACCAGAGTGATCAAGGTATATCAAAATCTAAAACAGAAGTGATGGTAACAATGGATGAAGAAAGACGTTGCTAAATGCGTGTCATCTTGTTTGGTCTGCCAGAAAACGAAGATTGAACATCAAAGACCAGCTAGACTATTACAACCCGTGGCTATCCCCGAATGGAAATGGGATAGTATTGTCATGGACTTTGTTGTCAAGCTGCCAAGGACTAAGAAAGGAAATGACTCAATATGGGTAATTGTGGATCGGCTTACAAAATAAGCTCACTTTTTGCCAATCAACATAAGATATCCATTAGAAAAGTTGAGTCGGATATATGTTAGTGAAATTGTCAGACTTCATGGTGTGCCCACAAGTATCATTTCCAACAGAGATCCAAGGTTTACGTCTAAGTTCTGGAAGAGTTTTCAAGAAGTTATGGGAACAAAGTTACGATTGAGTTCGGCATACCATCCGCAGACTGATGGCCAATCAGAGAGGACAATCCAGTCATTAGAGGATCTGCTGAGAGCTTGTGCGATAGAGCAAATTGGAGATTGGGATGAAATCTTACCATTGGTGGAATTCACCTACAACAACGGTTATCATCCAAGTATAGGGATGGCGCCCTATGAGGCTCTATATGGCGGAGGTGTCGGACGCCTCTGTGCCGGTATCGAGATGGAGAACGGCTTACCGTTGGACCTGAACTCATTCAACAGATAACTGAAAAGACTAAAATGATTCAGGAGCAGATGAAAACGGCTCAGAGTCGGCAGAAGAGTTATGCGGACAAAAGAAGGAAACCTCTTGAATTCGAAGAAGGGGAGCATGTCTCCTCGAAAGTCACACCTACGACTGGGGTCGGTTGTATCCTCAAGCCTAGAAAACTCACTCTTAAACTCTACGAACTATCCTAAATTCTTTTTCGGACTGGTTCAGTATCCATAACTAATCTTTGCTATCCCTTCTTTTTAAATCTTCATGATGTCTTCTGTATGTCATGATCACGAAAGTATATCTCTGGACCCAGCCATATCATCGAACTGGACACAATACGGTTAAAAGAAAGTATGACCCATGGAATGCTTCCTGTAAGATCGAGAGTAGGAAAGCAAAACCACATGGAGGCAGGGAGATCACATTGGTAATAGCAATTTGAATTGACGTGATTAGAAGCGCGATATGGAGGCCGAAAGATAAGGTGAAGAAACAACATTGATATTTATCCTAAGGAATGAAAATTTCGAGGACGAAATTTCTATTTGTTGGGGAGAGTTGTAACATCCCGAAAATTTATAATTTTAGAATAAATGATCATTTTACAATATTTGAGATTTTTAGGAATTTTTCTGGATTTTTCGGAGAACGCAGAATATTTTAATACTATTCCCCGTTTCGCGTACACATTGGGCAGAATTGGCAAAATGACTGTAATGCTCCCAAAGTTGAAAAATTTTATTATGAATAGTCACTTTCTAATGTTTGTGATTTATGTGAGTTCTTTCAGAATTTTTTAGAAATGATGAATATTTTAATATATTCCTCGTTTTACGTGTGTATTGAGCAGAGTTGGGAAAATGAAATATTTTTCCCGAGAACCATGAACTATGGAAACGTCGACGGGGGATCTTACTAAACCCGAGGCCGGACACAATTTGCAAGGTTTCACGTCCTTCGAGAAATTTTAACAGATGAAATAATAAAACAATGCGAAGAATTAATCTGTCAGATTTGTTAATGCTGACTTCTGCCAACTATAACCATTGTCCAATAAATAATAACATGTATTAAAAATATTATCACATTATTCGAAATCTGATTTTTGTATCACATCTACTAGTTTTAATTTCAAAAGAAGGATTAAATTTAATCCAAGCTTGTTATGGGAAGCTTCCTAGCAATTTCCCTTGTAACATATTTTCTCTCTCTTCCCTCTCCTTTCACTCCACGGCAGACACTCCTTTTAGGGGAGTCAAAGTTGTTTTCTTCCTTTTATTAACCCATCTTTATTTTTCTAAACACCAAACATTTAACACATTTCTCCTCTCTTCATCTCTTCTCCTTCCTCTTCACCGTACACACACACCCACACATTAGAGACCAACTCCATTATTTGCCAAACAAATCACATTTACTTGTTTCCTTCTGTCATTCCAAGACCATTTTCCTTGTGGCCATCCTTGGTTCTTCTTATTCTTCTTCCTCCATTCTTCACCATTGAAGCTAAAGCTTTGAGCTTGGAGGTAAAGTCTTAACCTTCTTTCACTTTCTTCTCATTTTCGTTTTTCTTGGTCACTTATGTGATCAAGAACTCATTTTTCCATGGTTTGAGTGAACATTATGGAAATCACTCACATTGGTGTTCTTCTTGAAGGGAAAACGAAAATCTAGGGCAAGAAGAGGTAACACCTTGTGTTGTCTTCCAAATAGGTAAGAGGGAGATGATCCTCTTCAACCAACCTTGGTAGTAAGGGAATGTCTTGTATGTGTGTTGTTGTTGATTTTTCAATCCATGTATGAAGTTCTCTCATTTTTATGTTGTTCTTGATGATAGTGTATTTTGTTAGGTTTGTATGATTTAATTGATGCCTCTTGCATGATTTGAAGTTGTATTTGAGTATCTTGTTGATTAAATATGATGAGGAATGGTTTGGTTTGAGTTAGAGGACCTGAGAACTCTGTTTTTCTGCAAGTTTATACGTGGTAATCGATTACACAGGGCTTGTAATCGATTACCAAGCTCATAAAGATACAAAATCGTGATTCTGGAAATCTGGTAATCGATTACGTCTGGTGTGTAATCGATTATAGAGATTCTGTTTAGCTTGTAATCGATTACAAGAGGAGTGTAATCGATTACCAAGCCTCTGATGTCACGAAAGGGTGCTTCTGGGAATCACGTAATCGATTACAACTTGTGGGTAATCGATTACGGAGGTTCTGTCCAATTGGTAATCGATTACCACGGTTGTGTAATCGATTACCAGGGCCTTGAAGTTACGAAACGTGGTTCTGGGAATCATGTAATCGATTACAATGAGATTGTAATTGATTATAGAGATTCTGTTTCTCTGGTAATCGATTACCAGGGTGATGTAATCAATTCCAAGACCAAAAATGAGATTTTTGAGCTGAAAATGATTGAGATTATGGTTCTTTGTCCTTTGTAACTCAAACATAACCTAAAAACCCTGGATTCAAAGATTTTACTTTACGTAAATGTGATAAGAATATGTATTCATACCAATAGAGAAGAAATGATTTTGAATATGGAATCCTTGGATCCATGATATGGAAATTGTGGTATGTATGTAATGAGGAATGCATGTTGATGCTGAGAATTATTGATGTAGTACTCAATGAGATAAGGATGATGATGTGCCATTGAGGCAATGTTTTAAATAAATGTATTGTTGATATGTCATGTTGGACATTGAATATTGCTTATGTGCCATTGAGGAAAGGCTTATGCTGAATGCATCATTGATGAACATACATGATTGGACATTGTGTCATCATGCATGCGTATTGTCTGTGGGACATTGTTGAGAAGGCTATGTTGCCTAGGAGTTTGAATAACACCTTTGTGCGGGTGCGAATAGACTAAGTGTAGGCGTCATATGTTGTTGGCCCTGGGGGCGTCGGGGTGTGGGTGTCTCACAATAGATAGTGGTAGCTCCGCTGGGGCCGTGGGATAGACCAGTGCAACACACCGACGATCTTGCCTGAGACGCTGTCCTATGTCGCGATCAACTTTGAGGTGCCATGTGTGAGCCATTTTGCACAAATGTTTTTATGAGATGAGCACACTATATTTTTAAGGCTAACGATACACTGGCATTACTCCTTGATCATTCACTCCGAAAATATTTATGTCTAGCTCCATGGAGTAGGAACTTTGGTACCCTTGTTGCATTGTGAGTTGTCAGTCACATGGTCCATTGAGCATTTATAATTGAATAATGTGTTTACTATTATGACTGTGGTATTTATTTGATTCTTGGTAATGCTAATGTTGCTAGCTGGCTATGGATAATGTTATCTATTGTTCTTTGCTGCTTTACTCTCGTTAATTGCTTTCATGTATTACTGTAGTTGTATGTTTTAACTGTGTCTTATGTAGGCGTTCGACGCCGTTTATTTTCTTGCTGCCCTGTTGGTACTGTAAGCTGGGAATCTCACCTCTTTCCTACGTTTGTGCATTTCTGTTTTACATTTATATATAATAAAGGATCGTGAGGAAGATAAAGAGGGATTATACCTTGATTGATTGACTTGAGCATCTGGACAAGATTTCGTCGACTACGTAAGAGTGCAGCCGTGTGGTGGCATTGATGCCTGTCGTGTCAACTGGGGCGCTGTGTGTCGTGTGCATATGGGGTTGCGGCCTTATCTGCTGGTAGTACCCATCCCTAGGTTACTACTCCTCCCCTTTAAATGTTTTTATTCCCGCTGTATTTTATTTGACTCTGTAATTATTATATTCTATGTTATCTGTGATTCGTGTAAGTTGGCTATAAACTATATATATATATATATATATATATATATATATATATATATATATATATATATATATATATATATATATATATATATATATATATATATATATATATATATAAGGAACGTGATTTCATGCCAATGGTTGTATTAAGGGTTGAATGCATTTATATTTCATTCATGGCTCATATTTTCTACTTATGCATAAATGCGAAAAAAAAAATTAAACTCGTAAATTTGGAAACTACTGTTATTATTATGACTGTGACACACCTGGATTTAGTAACTGTGGTGTAATGACGATTGCATTGCAGTTAGTATATTTAGATGCGTTACACAATTCAAGCATCACATTAACATATGAGACAAGAAATGCCTGACGCTTAGCGGAAAAACACGAAACGTGTCTAAGCCTAATCAGTCCATACCCTGGCTCAACAGGATGAACTTCTTTGATACCATAATGTAATGCCCTAATACCGGTAACCTAGTATATCAAAATATACCTGGATAAGCAATATTAGTTATGCTACTTCTAACTTAACATAATATTAATCCATATCATTTAAACAAATAATAATGGAGCCTTACGGAAAACTAAAAGTTATACATATAACCTTGCCACTAAAGGGCTCATTGTTTACATAACTTCAAACAACTAAAAGCACGTAAATAAATACAAGCTTTAAACTAGAAATTATAAAAACTATCTTTGTCTTCATACTTCTTCTTCTTGCCTTTGGATGAACCTTCACCTGCATTTACATGGCAATAACAGGGTGAGAAATCACATTTCTCAGTATAAATATACCAAAACTAGTAGTTTAAACATTCAAAATGAATAAACCCAACTGAACTAATACTTCCTGCATAAGAAACAATTACAACTCTCTCTTTATGTAACGTTCTTTAGCAAACTATACTTTTGTTCTGATAATCGAAACCACAATGATATCAAACAACCGCCCATACAATCATTTGAAATCATTGACCAGACAACCGCCCATACAGCTGTCACTGAAGGCACCAAACCACACATAAACAACAATCATACAAACAATATTCAAAATATTAAATAATGCAATGATGGAATGATGTATGTTTATGTTCAAAGAAAAGTGTATGTTAGTGTTGGTGCAATGTCATGAATACTTAGCTATTCCCCCTAGGTGCAGAGGAATTCTGCCATGATAACGTGTGACTCCTTATAGCCTACTTTTAGAAATGAAGTCTGTTACCACAACACATGACCTCCTACACCCCTAGGCACAGAGGAATTCTGCCATGACAACATGTGACCCATTATAGCCTACTGTTTAGGAACAAAGTCTGTTATCATAACACATGACCTCCTACACTCCTAGGTAGGGAGGGAATCTGGTACGATAACAAGTAACCTCCTATAACATACCAAGTAGGGAGGGAGTCTGCTATCATATCATGTAACCTCCTATAACCTGCCATAAACTAAGTGGATGCCTCCACCATCTGTGGTGTCCCGGGGTTGATGAGGGCGGGGAGTGGACGTCGGTGCATGAGAAGTACGTACAGGGAGCAGCTCCTGGCATGCTTCTAGGCGAAGGGTCCCATGAATGAACTGAATACACACTGGAATGAGAGGGATTCAGAGACTGTGCAGGAATGGGACTGCATAGTTAAGGATGGCTTAAAGGAATTGATTAGGCGTAGCCATATCAACAAGTTGTAACTTCTTTTCGGGAGCCTAGAACATAAGAACTCCATTGTTAAGCGTGCTTGACCTGGAGCAATTGTGGGATGGGTGACTTCTTGGGAAGTTTCGTAGGATGCGTGTGAGTGAGGACAAAAGCACGCTGAAAAGACCCGTGTTGGATTGTGGAGACACTCGTCAATCCTGCAGGCAGTCCCGGGATGTTACAGATGGTATCAGAGACGGGACCTCTCCCAGTACGGTGTGGTTCGAGGACGAACCAAGCGGAAACTGGTAGGCATGTGGTGTCCCAGGGTTGATGAGGGCGGGGAGTGGACGCCGGTGCATGAGAAGTACGTACAAGGAGCGACTCCTGACATGCTTCTAGGCGAAGGGTCCTATGAATGAACTGAATACGCACTGGAATGAGAGGGATTCAGAGACTGTGCAAGTATGGGACTACATAGTTGAGGATGACTTAAAGGAATTGAGTAGGTGTAGCCATATCAACAAGTTGCAACTTTTTTTCGGGAGCCTAGAACATAAGAACTTCATTGTTAAGCGTGCTTGACTTGGAGCAATTGTGGAATGGGTGACCTCCTGGGAAGTTTCCTAGGATGCGTGTGAGTGAGGACAAAAGCACGCTGAAAAGACCCGTGTTGGTTTGTGGAGACACTCGTCAATCCTACAGGCAGTCCCGGGATGTTACACCATCTGCTCTCTAGGAATAGCATGCATACATGAATTGTGAAGTGTGCGTAATACAGAGTTATGTCCTAACTCTAACATAACCACCACATGATCTCATACTAAGTCGTTCTTGCATTACTAACTCCACCTCTTCTCTGTGGGAGTATTTCATGTACTACGACATTGAACCAATGCCAACTAGACTTAGCACACTGCTGTCTTTGCATTACTAACTCTCTTTAACTCTTTGAGAGCTCTTCATGCACTATGGCATTCACCCTTGCCAACTAGGGTCTATGGCACTTAACTTTTGCCAACTTGGCACCTTGGCCCTTAACTCTTGCCACTTAGCCACTATGGCACTCTACGATTGCCATCTCATTTCTTAAATCTCTTATCACCTCTCTTGTGACATATGTGTAACTTTAAATTGCTTAAGAAACTAAACTCTTGATCTATGGCAATCCATGTCTAATAGATACACAACTTTTCTTTTTATCTTTCCTTGTATGCCACTAGGTTTTTTCATCAAAGAAATACCCTATCTAGTGCCTCAACACACTCTACTAGGCATAACCAAAGGGTTCCATCCACCAGGAATCTCAAAACATCCAAAAACAACATTTTGGAGCTTTAGGGTCACACGCCGCGGCACAAAACTTTTCACGCCGCGGCACCCAACTCCCGGGTGCAACTTCTGGGCTGATTTTTGTCTCACGCCGCGGCTTGCCATTGCTACACCGCGACGCGCTAAGCAAAATAACCTTCTCCCTGTGGCGTTCCATCCTAACACCGTGGTGTTCTTAGCAGAAACCAGATTCTGCATAATTCTATAGAACTGTGGTACTATTCAATTAATTTTTCTCTTGGATTTTGGCCATTTCTATCTAATCTCTCGCTGATTCTATGTCCCTAATCAGTTATTTAACACATAGGAAACATCAAACACCAACTTAAATCTCTTAATTTGGATTATGGATCAAAAACCCTCATACTTTAACCTAAACCCCTCTTTGGGCATTTAGGATCTAACTTGGATAACTTTTGTTTCTGATTCGAATTCCTTGCATGAACAAGTCATAAACCTCATTTATAACTCATCCAAACACGAAAAACACCTACAACATCTCTAAAACTAAAAATGACACATTAAACCTCAAAAGGCCTAACATGAAAAGATGAGGAAAAAGATGAAGTTAGAGCTCAAGCACCCCTACTTCTTAGTCTTGAAGATCTTGAAGCCTTGATTCTTGTCTTGATCTTTCCCCTTTGATTTCCTTCTTTTCCTTCTTCTTTCTTCTTTTGGTTTTCCTTCTTTTCTCCCTTTCTTTCTTCTCCTTTTGCTATCTGCCGTGGGAAAATATAAGAAGCAAAGCCTTAATTTGCTTCTTATAGGACAATAACTATGCAGTACTAAAACTCCCGAGCTGCTATGAACACTTAGATTTGTTCGAATCAAGGTTTCTAACTTCCATAAAACTCCAAATAAATCCTGAGATTCATTAAAAATCATGTTGTACTTTTTCTCTATTTTTTCATATCTGCTGGGAGTAAATCCGGTATTAAAATGTACAACCAGCATGCCTAAAAATACCAAATCAACTCCAATTACTCTGAAACTTTAACTACACCTTACTTAACTCATTTGTGACTTAGAAAAAAATTATCTAAACTTGTTTCCCTTCAAATAGCAGTTTATGTTATTCTCTGAGTCATTTTAGGCGATTTTTCACACTCGAGGTTGCAACAAAGTACCTAAACTAACTCGGTTTGTCATCAAACTTGACTGACATGCTAAACAAGTAATATATTACCTTTGTAACTAATTACAAGCCTAACATGATTTTTTAGGATGTTACATTTCACCATTTTATCATTTTCTATATTTGTTGTTAGTCATTCGGTATTAAAATACACAACCAGTATGCCTAAAAATACCAAACTGACTCTGATTCTCTTGAAACTTTTACCACATCTTACTTAGCTTATTTGTGGCCTAGAAACAAACTCTCTATATTTATTTCCCTCAACTTAGTAACTTATGCTATTATCTAAGTCATTTTAAGCTACTTTTCAACTTTTGTGTTGCAACTAAGTGCCTAAACGAACTCAATTTGTTGCAAAAGTTCACTGGCATGCTAAACAAGTCAAATGCTACCTTTGGAAACTATTTACCAGTCTAACATGTGTTTAAGGATATTACAATGGCCTCCTAAAGGGGGCGTTACACTTTGCTCCTACGGTGGTATACCTTTGGATTTATCATGGAAACATTATAAGAACTGGGGTGAGAATTTTAAATTCTCAATAGCATGTTTATAAAACATAACATCATAATAAATCAAGTTTCTATGGTTAAAACAAGTTACATAAATAATAAATCGAAAAGTGACGTAATGCAAAATGTGGTATTTTTATTTTCGAAGTAGACCGTTCATTTAATTATATATATAAAATACCAATATTTACATTGCATAACACATCTCTTAGTAAAACAATTAATATACATATTCCAAGGATTACTTTTACCTTTATTCCTTATACGTCCAAGAATCAGTAGGGAAACTACCTGTTAATACTATGTCATCATAAAAATCCTTTCTCAAATGCATAATAAATATTTAGTCTCCTTTTACTCACCTTAATCATAAATCCTCCACTTTAATCACTTTAGTGACTAATACCACTTTAATCACCTTAGTGGATAATACCACTTTAATCATCTTAGTGGCTAATACCATTTAATTCATCTTAGTGGCTAATACCATTTTTAATACCACAATGATCAATGATATAATCAATTTATATTCTATATCCTAAACAATAAGAAGTCACAGTCATAACATTTTCACATGACCAATTTATAAATATTTCCATCAACTATAACAAGTCTCAAAACAATGTAATTTCAAGGTCAATGATGGTGGCAATAAGCCTTGGGCGTGGAGATCAAAACAAGGCATAAAGCAATCCTTTAGCTATGATCAAGGCTTCAACAAACTTGCTTAGTTACAGTCAAGACTTCGTCAAGTCACAAATCAACTGAGTTTATAGTGAACACAAGTAGCACAACAAACTTACTTAACTACAGTTTTGGCCATAGATATCTAAACTTAGAATCAATTAAACTCAAAGTTAACAAATGATACACAAAAGTCAAAGCAATGATCAAGACTTTATCAAAGCACACACACACACACACATGGTCTGATCATAAGAAAATACCCAATAGTAATAAGTGTAAATATAATTCAAAAATGTTTGAAATTCAATATCAAAGTGTGAGTTCATTCATGGTCTAGCTCAACTACTCATTTCAATTCACAACATAAATTTAAGTCAAGATTCCTTTAAAGAAAAACAATAACAAAGCTTTTAAGCATAAAAGCTCCCATAATTAGTCTTGACCATGAACAACACAACGACAACCAATTTGCTACCCAGGAACTCATTGTTCTTATTTGAACCAAAAATCAGTCTATTTTTAAAATTAATCAAGAATCATCATTAATCACAACCATTACATAATAACCAAGCATTCAAGTCCTTACTAAATCAGAGAATAAATTATGGGTTCTATACTTATATTTAAAGAGTAAAGTCCATCAATTTCTCATCGTAATTAATGACACCAATCTCAAGTCAAGAATTAATAAAAGGAAAATAACAAATGATAAGCAAGGAATGTTCTCTACTCCATAGCTTTACTGTGTATATCAAGCCTCAAAATACATCATTTTTGTCAAATTTTTTTTTATCTTAACCAATATTACAATCTCAAGTCAAGAACAAATGGAATTACAAGAGTAAACTTTGAACCAATTTTTCTTTAAAATTTTCTATTCTAACAGTGGTTATTCAATCCATAACACAACTAAATTTCATTCAAATAACATCATAAATGTAACACCCACCGTAGGGTGCCACAATTATGTTACTTAATTTCCAAATTACCCCCAAGTTATAAAATGTGACGTTGTAATAAAAATATGAGTTGTAAAATTTTTTCTTTCTTCTTTGATAACTATAAAATAACCTTAGCGGAAATTAAAATATTATACATCATCACATATAATTTACATCATCATACATTACAAATGTATTGTCATGATTATTTATATACAGACCATTTCTCTCAAACTAGATAACACACTTAAATATATACAGACATAGTTTGTAACAGAGTTTAGACTTGCCCAAGTCTAACTAAACAGCAAAACCCTCAGACGGGTCCTCCTCGAACGCCTCTACAGGTAAGATTTCGATTTGACACGAAGCCCTATGGACAGGTGTCCGAGCGGACGACACAATACTAATTTCCGTTGGCACATAATGTAACGTCCCTTTTTGGAGAGGGAACATCACATTATTAAACATAAATGAAAATGCAGAAAATAATTTTTTTCTAAATTAAGACCTGGTTCATTAGATTTAAAGTTAACTTGTTCGATGCTTTAATAGGTGAGTAAAGCAGCTGTATACTTTTTTTTTTTAACAATAAAACCAAGTGATGAAACTTGAACAACAGTAAAGAGTAAGACAGGAAACCAAGCTCACATTTGAATAATACTCATATATATATATATATATATAAATTGAATATCAACTGTACTTTAGTTACAAGCCTGGAAATTTCCAAAAAAGCAAAACTATACCTGCCTATGGATTTTACATACACATCCACCAGAATATCAAAATGTACAGCCCACCAAAAGTAATACATCAGGCCCCCAAAATAAAACACTGGCAGCCATCAGCAGCTACCAGTAAAATTAGTCTCTCAGAGGAGGAGGGACCGTATCAGGGTCCTCAGCGGGGTCCTCCTCGTCCGAGGAAACCTCCATCTGAACCACAGAGGCACAGGCAGGAGCCCGAGCGGTGGAATCAAACGAATCCTCCTAAGGGGTGTAGTAACGATCACCCCACATCTCACGTATGGGCAAGTAGAACTCCAGTCGCAGGCTGACAAAGCAGGTAAAAATAGGCGTCTCATGACGTCTCCAGGCTAGAGAAATCGACACGTCCCCCAGATAGACGCAGCGATCAGAACTCAAGTTAATATGCCAACACTCCGGCCCTCCAAGGAAGGTCAAATGCACATTGCCTAGAAATCCGTGCATGCGTGCCTCCATCGTCTCCAGTATATGCTAGTCTTGATCGGGCCAGAAGCCAGGAAAATCGGGATCTTCTGCCTCCTTACCGTCGTCTTCGATCAATATAGTGTACACACAGACAGCAAATAATAGAAATACAGGAAAGAGGTAAGATATCCTATCATCATTACCAATTATAGCAGCCAGAAACAAAACGGCGCAATGCGCCCAAATAGCAATTCAGAACATCATTTCCAAATAATAAGCAGTAAGTCCAACAGTAGCAAATAAACAATTCCAGGTAGATGTCCATTACAGTAATGAACAGACAATTCACAGTTACGAAAAATAATGATTTACAATAACAGATTATTTCATGATGCACATGCATGCTTTCCCAAATTCCTACTCCATGGAGCTAGATACAAACAGTCAGAGAGAAAGATCAGGGGACATGTTTGTAACTCGGCTGCCGCAGCCAAAGTGCTAAAATCAATAATTCTCACATGCATATCTAGGCATTGTACAAACATTCCATGCTCGATCACGATATAGGATAGTGTCTCAGTCCGGATCATCGGTGTGTTTGCATCGGTTTGCCCCACGGGTAGGAGAGCTACCAACTACCCATTGTGAGGGACCCGCACCCTGACGCCCCCAAAGTCATAACATGACCTACACTAGTCTACTCGCACCCGCACTGAAGTGTATTCAATCTCCTAGGCAACTTGGCCTTATAACAGTCCACAGGACATTCACAATGCATAAGACTCTATGCATGAGCATGTATGATTCACAATTTCATACAATTCCATAATATGCTACAATTGGCCAAGATAAGCATCAACACATAAATGGTCACTCACATAGACCCATAATGTCATAATATTGAAATCAATTATAGTAATACCTTTCTAAGGTCCATTATGCATTCTTATTCAAGATTTGCCAATCATACAAGAATCCGACACTAAGTAAGTTTTCATAATTAATTGAATTTTCTAAGGTAATTTATTCTCATACACTTAGAATGATTATTCTAAGATCTCAAATCTCACACTCTCTTGTTCTTACTCTTGTAAAATTTTCTCAAGTTTCATGACAAGTTCCTTCCTTAGTCCTTTAAAATTTATGAATCTCCAATTGTATTTAATTCTTCCAAATTTGCTACCTTACTAATTTATTGCCTATGTTCCAATCATTTAATTTTTTAAATTCCAAGATCACCAAAAATTACATCATTAAGTCCTAAATAGCCCTAGTGGCCGTGGCCTCCCTAGTGGATTTAATTCTCAATTTTTCCATTCTATTGATTTTATATTACACACTTGATTAATTTAGTCATTCACTTGTTAAAATTTGTTCACCAAGAACACATCAATTTTCACCTCAAAACCGTGGCCACCCAAAAGCCCTTCCAAATTCATTTTCTTCCATTTCAAGCCATCCAATCCAATCCAACACATCAATATACACAATAAATCAAATCAAGGTCATGAACTCCATAAAATCAACATGTAAGCATTTAATTTAGCAAATCAAAGAATAACCCTCATTAGGGTTTTTCCACAAACAACACAACCAAGGTTCCTAGATGCTAATAGAGGTTGAGGAGGAGTGTCTTCCTCTTACCTAAGTGTAGAAATCAAGAAGAACCACCAAGAAACTCCTTGCAAATTTGGATTGGGTGCCACCAAAACCCTATAAATTTCAACTTGGTTAAAACAACACCAATGCTTGAAAAATAAAGCATGGATGGTCACCAAGAGGACCATGAACACGAAAATGAAGAAAGGGAAGGAAGAGTAAAAAATCTTACCCAAGAACTCAAAGCTTGAAGCTTAAGAAGATGGTGAAAATGGTGGAATTTCAAGATGCTCCAAGCAAGAGAAGTGTTTAGGAGGTGGAGAGGATTAAGAAAATGTGGTTGGTTGGAGTTTTTGTGATGGATGAGTGGGGAGGAAGTGGGCTGGCCGTATCTCTAGAGAGAAGGAGGAGAAGAGGAAAATGAAGAAAGAAGAAGAAGAAGAAGAGAGAGAAGTGCTTTAGGTTTTTTGTTTTGAAATTAATCAAGGTAATTAGTTAAAGGAAAAAATCAATTCTTTCCCCCCCAAAATGATGGTCCAGCCGTGCATGAAGGAGAGAGAAGAGGGAGAGTGGGCTGCATTTTGCATGGGGAAAGGGAGAAGGAAATTTCCAAGAAGCTTCCTCCAAGCTTGCATGAGAAGCTTCGCACATTTCACGATAAAGTGAAAGTAAGATTGCCTCCTAATTAAGCACACTAACATAGATGAATATTTACACTGTCAGTATTATTTTTCCCCCCCAGTATAGGAGAGTCATAGATGATGAAAATAATATTTTATTGTTCATCAGATAATTTAACGGTTCCGCGAGTTCATTTATCAGGTAAAAATCTAGTAAAATGTAAACCTCGTAAATTGTGTCCGATCTCGGATTTAGTAAGATTCCCCATCGACAAGTCCACAATTTTAGAGTTTACCAGACACAGGGAAGATATTGCGTCTTCTCGGGTCCGTTCAGTGCGCACGCAAAACGAGAAATATAACAAAATATTCATCATTTCTAAAAAATTCTAAAGGAATTCACATAAATCGCAAATAATAGAAAATGACCATTCATGACAAAATAAATGATTTCTGAAGCATTACACTGACCTCAGCAGGTCTCTGCTCAGTATGCACGCAAAATGAAGAATATATTAAAATATTCATCGTTTCCAGAAAATTCCAGAAAAATTCATATAATTCACAAATATTTGAAAATGACCATTCATAATAAAATAATTGATTTCCGAAGCGTTACACTGACATCAACAGGTTTCTGCTCAGTGCACACGCAAAACAAGGAATATATTAAAATATTCATCATTTCCAGAAAATTCTAAAAAAATTCCTAAAAATCAAGAATATTATAAAATGATTATTGACGATTAAATAAACATTTTTTGGGGTGTTACACATAACATCTAGTATCCCAATGCCGCCTAATAGATAACAAAAATTCCACATGCACAAAAATAGTTACAGAGAAAAACGGATCCCCATGAAATATCTTGCTAAAGTTTACTGTTAGGTGTCCCTCATAAATTAGTCCCCTCTCATTGGGACTAGTCCTCCACGCTCCAGCTCTACCGTGGAACTGCAATCTCACGTAACGAAAGAAACTTGACCGGGATGCCATCCGATCAAAACTCAGCTTCCTCTAGAGCCTGCTCTTCTTCACCCTCTTTTTCTATGCCTTTCTCAACATCTTTACTAAAAATAAATATAGTACAAAATAATATACAAAGAGGTGAGATCACCTACACTATTACCAATATGGTAGCACAGAGATAATACAAACAGCATACCATACAGATATATCATACCATAATTACAATTATGCCATCATCATAATGTATCAAATAACAGATATAATAAATAACATTTACCATCATGCCATTAACAGTATTATCATCATCATCATCCAAGTATTTTCTCAACAGAATAATTGTCATAGTCAATATCCCTCAATTAATATGTCATACCGATATAAATGCTCAGTTTCATGCATGCGCACACAGACTCAATGTCCTACTCCATGGAGCTAACTCAGTTCGGAGAAGTTGATCTGAAAGATCTGTCTGTACGAAAAAGCCTCAGACCAAGTGCTATAATTCTCATTTGTATTTGCATATCTAACATATACACGACAGTCTTTATGAGATCTCGATTAAGAATAGTGTCTCGATTAGGATCATCGGTGCGTTGCATTAGTCTAACTTATGGGAAGAAGAGCTACCAACCACCCATGTAAGCAACCCGGACCCCAATGCCCCCAAGGTCAACAAGTGACTTACACTACGCATATCGCACCCACTCAAGAGGTGTACGTCTCTCCTAGGCAAATAGCCTCATATAGTCCCTCGGACCTTTCCAATGCATGTTCAATGCACCAATGTCAAACATAGGCAAATTTCATATACAGTGTCCATACACCATTTCATGCATATAAAATGCACCAATGCCAATCACAGGTAAAATTTATCATTTTCTCATACAATGTCCATCCACTGGTTCAACAGTAATCCTACTGTATATCGCAAAAATCATATTATCGCATTTTTATAGTCGCGCACCATTTTTGTCGCGTTTTCACAATTCTGCAACATTTTTGTTACGTTTTCAAATCACATATTGATTTTTCAACGTTTTCATCAATTACGTAAAAATATTCCACCATTTTAAATCACGTAGTGATTTTTCAACAATATTTCAATCACGTAAAAATATTTAAATGCTTTCCAAATTGCGTAGAAATATTTCAACGCTTTTCAAATCGCGTGGAAATATTTAAACGTTTTTCCAATCGTGTAGCTTAAAATCACGTTTTTAAGTTACGTAAATCATTTTCAACTTCGTAAAATATTTCTCAACCATCAAAAATTCCATTTCCACTTTTCTTAAAATAATATGACTCCTCACATTATTTTTCACATTTTCTTACTCAAGAAAATCCTTTTCGTAATTTATTCCATAAAATCATCATTTCATTGAATTAAATCAATGTTTTTAACTTTAAAATTTACTAACGCTCTCCAAAACCCAAAGAATGAGTTACACGTTAGAAAATCCCAAGTTGCCAATGTATTCTTTATAATTCTAAGTCAATTCTAAAAATCAATCCTCTTTAAAATAAATTGAGGTTCAAACACTTTCAACCTCTCTTTTCCATTCACAAATGAAAATTCCGTTTTTCAAGTGTTAAAACATCCTGATTCCCTTTCCAAATTTCTTGTATTAAATCAAGTTATATTTTCACTTTGAAAATCACTTTGTTCATAAAAATCAAGGCATTACAAGCCTTCAAAATCGTGGATATGACCATTGAAATCATTCTTGTATTTTTCCTTCTAAATCAACTAAGTTCCATTCTTGTTTTTACAAAAAAAAAATTAATAAAAATACTTCTCCAAAACCGTGTACATTGTTTCTTGAAAATCAAACTCTTTGTTTATTTTCCTTGCTTTTCAAATCATTCAATTTTATCATTCATGAAAATATAAATTTGTGAACACCTAATTTGAGGTACCTTGGCCGAAATTCACCTTAGTTTAGTGACCAAAAATTAATTCCCTTGTTCTTGAAAAATTTCAACATGAACCCTAATTTTGAGAGCTCAAAACCGTAGCCTCCCCCTTGGCCTTTGGAGCCAAAATTTGCTTGTTTCAACATATATTCACCATAATATATTCAACATGCTTTCATCATGCATATTATAAGCATACCATATAAGCAATAAAATCATGCAAATCATATCAAACATAGACAAATAATCAAAGCACATAAACACACACAAATTATTACATGACCATGGATATGAATCCTCACATAGATTCAACATCCATCAAATAAATAAACCATCTCTCACCACATACTTGGTTGGTGAGATGAATCTCCCTCTTACCTCTTGAAGAACCACAAAAAGCTCATTGCTTTGTATTTTGAACAAGATCTCCACCAACAAAAGTCTCTTGAACACAAAACAAACACAAAGAAATTAGTATATTAAGCTTGAATAAGAGGAACCATGGATCAAACATGGTTTAGAACATGAAAAAGAAGAGAAGAAATGAAGTTTTCCATAACTTCACCTTAAGAACCCTAAAACTTGCTCTTGGAAAAAGTCCTTCAAGATGTAAAATTTAGGACTTGGTGTAAACTACAAAGTGTCTTAGAAATAGGTAAGGATTCAAGAAATATGGTTGTTTGAAATTAAAGAGTGATGGAAGGCTGTTTTGGAGTGCTTGGCCGTGAGCTTAGAGAAGGAGAGAAATGGAGAGAAATTTTGATAACTTTGTTTCTTGAAAATGTTCAATGAAGACCAAGGTGATCAATAATGACTAAAGTGATCAATTATGGTCTTCAACTTGTGCTTTAGCTCCTAAATGCAGCACCAAACCGTCCCCCCTCCTCCATGCACTCTTCAAAATGCAACAAATCTCCTAGCCACCATTTTAGACCATCTTAACCATTGTTTAGATCAATGGTTAGGATTTAATGTAGCTTCTAGGTTTAGGCTTAGATAGAAGACTTAATTTAGGCCATTGGATCTTTCCTCCTTGAAATCCTAGCCATTAGATGTGTCTCCAAAATGAAGGGTCAAGATTGCTCCTTCAAACTTTACATCCATGGGCTATAAATGGTCCTAGCCACTTTGTAAGACTAAATCTCAACCATCGATTAAATCAAGATCAAGCCTCCACCGTTGATTACATCAATGGTAGATATCCAAGCCACTAATGTTGACTTCGCAGTACAATATTTATTTTTGTATCTGCTATTGCCATTCGAATAATATTTTTACTGTATTTTTATCACCCGATAATTAAATACAATGTAAAACATAGTAAAAGAAAATTTCTAAAACTATTTTCGGATTCAGGTTTAGTAAGATCCCCCGTCTCCGTCTCAACAGTACGAATTTTTTTTATTATAGAAAAATTTTTACCTTTCTGGACCCATGCGGGGCCCACATACAACCTCCCTAGGCCCACAGATGGCCCACGGATAACGCTAAAATAAATAGAGTAATATAAAATTTCATACTCAGACACAAAATCACAAAAATTAGAAAATGCACATATATCAAATCAGATTGCGTAAAATAATTAAGACTTAACAGTAATAATTAAATTACGTAAAATTTTTCTCGACTCGAAAATAATTATTTTCCTGACACGAAGTAATTCACTCAAAATGATCAAAAGTAGTCACGGATTAATCAAAATAAATTTACAATACATAGAAATCACTAAACAGTAGAATTCTGTTAACTGTCAAAATTACTGTCTTATATTTAGGAAGATTTGGGGTGTTACAATACTCCCCCTCTAAAAAGAAGTTTCGTCCTCGAAACTTGATAAACTTGATTTCACACCTCAGAATAAATATGGATATTGTTCTTTTATCTTTTCTTTTAATTCCCATGTAGCTTCACCACTTACATCATTCCAAATGATTTTAACCAATGAAATCTTCTTACCTCGAAGTTGCTTTGTCCTTCGATCCTCAATCTTGACTGGAAATGTTTCATAGGTTAATTTTTCCTTCAGTTGTACTGTGTCTGGCTCGATAACATAGGTAGGATCAGGAATATATTTCTGTAGTTGTGATATGTGAAATACATTATGAAGATTCGATAGAAAAGGTGGTAATGCAATCTGATAAGCTACCGAACCTACTCGACGGAGTATCTGATACGGCCCGATAAACTTTGGAGTGAGCTTCTTGGACTTAAGCACTCGTCCAACTCCAGTCATAGGTGTCACTCGCAAAAATACATGGTCACCTTCTTCAAACTCAAGCGATTTTCTCCTTTTATCAGCATAGCTCTTTTGCCGAGTTTGAGTCATTCTCATCTTGTCTTGTATCATCTTTACTTTCTTAGTTGTCTGTTGAACAATCTTTGGTCCTAATACAACACTTTCACTGTCTTGATACCAACACAATGGTGTTCTACATCGTCTCCCATACAATGCCTCATAGGGTGCCATCCCTATGCTCAAATGAAAACTGTTGTTGTATGTGAACTCTATCAATGGTAAGAACTCATTCCAACCTCCACTTTGTTCTAAAACACACGCTCTCAACAAGTCTTCTAATGACTGAATCGTTCTTTCTAACTAACTATCAGTCTATGGATGGTAAGCAGAACTCAGTCGTAGCTTTGTTCCTATCGCTTCTTGCAAACTATTCCAAAATCTCGACGTAAATCTCGGATCTCAATCCGAAATAATACTAGATGGTACACCATGAAGTCTTACAATTTCATCAATGTACACTTGAGCCAACTTTTCCATTGAGTACTTAATATTAATTAGCAAAAAGTGCGCCGACTTTGTGAGCTGATCAACAATTACCCAAATAGAATCATGATCTTTTCGAGTTTTTGGTAATCCTGTCATAAAATCCATTGCTATGTTATCCCATTTCCACTCAGGTATAGGCAAAGGTTGCAACATTCTCGAAGGTCTTTGATGTTCCACCTTAGCCTTCTGACAGACTAAACAGGATGATATATACTCAGCGACATCCTTCTTCATTCCTTGCCACCAATATAATTGTTTTAAATCCTGGTACATCTTTATGGCTCCTGATGCATACTCAACTTACTCCTGTGAGCTTCATCCAAAATCAATCTCTTAATTTCTGGATCATTAGGCACACAAACTCTGCCTTGAAACTTCAAAATTCTATTAGCACCTTCGCTAAATTCCACCTCTGCACCTTGGCTCTTTGCTTCTTTTGCTTCTAGCAAATACTGGTCACTATTTTGTCCATCTCTTATTCTAGCCATCAAATCATTTGAAATGGTGATCATGTTTAAACGCATCCTTCCTGGCGTAAGTTTCACAGACAAACGCATATCCCGAAATTCTTCTATCAGTTCCTTCTCCTTGATCATCATAACAGAAACATTAAGCATTTTCCTGCTCAACGCATCCGCTATGACATTCACCTTTCCGGGATGGTATTGTAACTGAAAGTCATAATCCTTCAGAAACTCTAACCAACATCTTTGTCTCATGTTCAACTCTTTCTGGTCAAACAGATACTTCAAACTTTTATGATCACTAAAAACAGTGAACATTGCTCCATAGAGAAAATGTCTCCACACTTTCACAGCTGCTAACTCCAAGTCATGAGTCGGATAATTCTTCTCATGATTTTTCAACTGCCTTGAAGCATAAGCCACCACTTTACAATTTTGCATAAGTACACAGCCCAATCCTTGGTATGAAGCATCACAATATACCTCGAAAGGTTCATTCGGATCAGGTAAAATCAATACCGGTGAAGTAGTCAATCGTCTTTTCAACGCTTGAAAACTTTCTTCACATGCATCAGTCCATACGAACGGTTGATTTTTCTATGTAAGTTGGGTAAGAGGTCCTGCTATCTTCGAAAACCCCTCAATGAATCGTCTATAGTAACCAGCTAATCCGATTAAACTACGGATTTCTGTTACAGTCATTGGTCCTTCCTCCGATATCACGTGTCCCAAAAATTAAACTTCACTTAGCCAAAATTCACATTTGGACAACTTGACATACAACTTATTCTCCTTCAAAATCTGGAGAACCACTCTGAGATGTTCAGCATGTTCCTCCTGACTTCGAGAATAAATCAAAATGTCATCTATAAAGACAACAACAAACTTGTCCAAGTACGAACGAAAAATTCTGTTCATAAAGTCCATAAATATGGCAGGTGCATTCGTCACACCAAACAACATCACTAGATATTCATAATGCCCATATCTAGTTCGAAATGCAGTTTTGGGAATATCATCCACTTTCATATGAATCTGATGATAACCAGATCGTAAATCAATCTTGGAAAATATTGCGGCTCCTCGCAATTGATCCATAAGATCATCAATTCTTGGAAGTGGATATTTATTCTTAATCGTAACCTTGTTCAATTGTCAGTAGTCTACACATAGACGAGAAGTTTCATCCTTCTTCTTTACCAACAATACTGGAGCTCCCCATGGTGACACACTAGGTCTCACGAATTGTTTCTCTAGCAAATCCTCCAGTTGTTTCTTAAGCTCCGCCAACTCTACCGGCGACATCTGATATGGCGTAATAAATATAGGTCCAGCTCCAGGTACTAGATCAATAGAAAACTCAATTTCTCTTTCTGGCAGTAGTCCAGGTATATCTTCAGGAAATACCTCAGGAAATTCATTAACCACGAAAATATCCTTTAAGACATCTTCACACTGAACCTCCAAAGAAGACAACAATAGATACCCATAATCTCCTCCCTTCAAACAAGCTTCTACTTGAGTTACCGTTAGGAATCTAGGATCTTTAGCCTCAGGAAATACTAACATCTTATTCGAACAATCAAATAAGATATGGTTAGAAGATAACTAATCCATTCCTAAGATTACATTAATCTTGGAAAGAGGCAAACAAATCAAATCCACATGAAAGATTCTATCCCTAACGCATACAGGGCAATTCAAACATACTTTTGTAGTAATCACAGGCTTATCAGTAGGAGTAGCAATACTCAAATCATATGACAATGTTATTACAGTCAATCCCAAACGCTCCACACAATCACATGCAATAAAAGAATGTGTTGCTCCTGAATCATAGAGTACGGTTAAAGGATTACCTTCAATAGCACACTCTTCCATGATTAAATCCTCAGATTTCGTGGCTTCCTCTCCGCTCATGGTATACACTCGACCACCCACCTGTGGCCTTGCAGTACGAACATTTCCCACAAAAGGTTCCCTCTTAATCTAATCACAATCCCTGGATAAATGTCTAGGTTTCCCACATCTAAAACAAACAATTCCTTTATGCTGACAATCCTTAGTCAGATGGTTCTTCCCATACTTGTAACAGTTATACGTAGGAGTTCCAACTTGACTTGCCTTATTGCCACCAGAACTTCCTCCAACAAACTACTGTCGGTTCTGATTTCCTGCAGGTTTCGCATACGATTTTTGTTGAAAACGATTTCCTCCACTACTCTTTCCTCTCTGGAATCTTGTAGGTCCAAAGTTCTTATTTGTTGCCGCTCGCTGTTGATCAATCTCCTCAACTTTACGGCACTTGTCCAACAATTCTGGAAACTACTCAATTTCCAGGGTTGCTACAGCTCGCTTAATGTCAAGCTTCAATCCTTCCTCAAATTTCCTACACTTCCAATCCTCATCTGGATGCATCTGGAAATATCTCGAAAACTTAGATAAGCTCTCGAACTTTGCCGCATACTCACTAACAGACATTACTCCTTGCCTCTGACTAAGAAATTCCATCTCCTTAGTATGACGTGCACTTGCTGGAAAATACTGTGCCAAAAACTTCTGTCTAAAGAGCTGCCATATCATAACTCTTCCTTCAGCTTCTAACAATCTTCGGGCTCCTGCCCACCAGTTTTCACCATCTCTGACTAACATAAAAGTCACAAAAGTCAGCTTACGTTCATCAGTACATCCCATACCTTTAAATATTTTCTCTAATTCCTAGATCCACAACTCAGCTTTCTCTGGGTCAAATTTGTAACACACCTAAATATAACAACCGCAGCGTAATCGTCATTATACCACAGTTACTAAACTCAGGCGTGTCACAGTCACAAAGCTTACTAATTTTTAAAAAAATAATTTTTTATCTATTAGAAATTAGGAGCTTCGAAATGAAATATAATCAATACCCAACTATTTTATACACAACCATTGAAGTAACCACATGTTCCATATATATATATAAGTCATCCTTAATACAAATCATTGATAACACAAAATATAATACTTACAGAGTCAAATAAAATACAACGGGAATTAAAACACAAAAGGGGAAAAGTAGTAATCCTTGGGAGAGGCACTACTAGCAGACAAAGCCGCAACCCCAGGTGTACGTGACGCTCGGTGTCCCAGTCGACATGACTGGCATCAATGCCACCATCAAATTGTTCCCATGCATAATCGAAGAGATCTCGTCCAGACTCTAGATCGAGAATAGTGAATTGTCTCAATCCAATCAGCAAAAGTGTGGCCCCTCGTCATCTTCCTCACGATCTTTTATCCAATATATACATATATAATAGAAGTATAAGAATACAAAAATGAGGTGAGTTATCCTACTTACATTACTAATTATGGCAGTAAAGAAACAGAATGGTGCAGAGCACCCACATCGCATTTCAGCACATATATTCATCAATAGTGACAATAGAATGAACCGTAAAAGCAGGACAACAACACATAGCAGTGAAAATCAACAATGATAGGTAAACATCAATAATATCCCAAGTAATCAACAGAAAGCCCAAATGATGAATACTTAAAGCATCTCAGACAATCATGGCATCAATGTCACATTAATATAATCATTATATAAAAGAGTGTCATATGATATGCGGACTCACAATGCCGACTCTCAATGCCAACTCACAATACCGACTCACAATGCTGACTCACAATACATGTGCACTTGGAACCAAGATTTTCCATTTTAAAACATGAACGTTCTGGTAGTCTCTACCCCCTTAAACAGTCTAAACCGGACGACGAAAAGAATAGTGCTTGTTGGTTCCTCGTCAGCGCGTTGCAATCAGCTTTTCGGCCAGAGGTATTTTACTATGTGATAACATCATCACCAGAAGGATCACCGCACCCTGACGCACCCAGAGATCCATCATAGACCACACTATCCAATCCTCGTTCATTTACCATAAAAATAATAGTGATTTGTCAGGCTCGTAATACGTACAATCAGCATACGCCATACCTTACGCCCCTCTAAGATCCATCACAGACCTCACCATTCAATTCTCATTAATTCACTGCGTAAAGAATAATGATTTGTCGGGCTCGTAATACGTGCAATCGGTATACACCGCGCCTTATGCCTCCCCATAGGTCCATCATCGACCATATTATTCGGTTCACATTCATAGGCTCATCTAGCCTTTTAACAGTCATAGACTGAGCAAATTGTTCAATATGTTAACTTAATTCAAAATCAGAGGCTCATCCAGCCTTTTAACAGTCAGAGACTGAGCAGTTTATAAAATACATGCTGACTCAATACATGATCCTAGACTCATTCAGCCATTTAACAGTCATTGACTGAGCAAACGTCTAATGCATGTTGACTCCATGCATAAACATGTTCACAAATATTTCACAATACACAATCTTCCGTAATATGCCACAATTAAGCCAATTCAAAAATTAATAAGTCTTACAAGATTATCATAAAGTTCCATTCTATTAAATTGATCGAGTTCCTTGATCTAGTCAATTATGCAATCTTTAGGTCAACTAACCCTTAGAAACTTTGGCCTCACATGCCTTCAAGGTTCTAAATTCCTTTCCATATTATTCACTAGTTTCTTGTTTTCAAACCACTTAAGTTTTTTTTGTTCATTAAGATCAATCCAATTACTTGTATTTTCAATCTAAAACCGTGGCTTCAAATTGGGTTAATAAACCCTTAAAACTTTCCATCTCAAATTCTAACCTTAACATTCAAATCTTTAATTACATAGCTTGATCTCGCAGTTACTTAGCTAGTTCTGCTATGGGCACCTAAGCGCCATATCTGAAGCGCCTGAGCGCTGGAGGAGCGCCTAGGCGCTTAAAACGAAGCGCCTGAATGCTCATCAGGCCGCGTTACAGGGTAAATTCTCTGGGCATAGAGCGCCTAGGCGCTCTATACACAGCGCCTGAGCGCTAGTGCATTAACAAGGGCTCTACAGAATTCGTTTCTGCAGAACCTTGGCCCATCCTTCATCGAAGTTCCTCATTCATTTTCCAACAATCCAAAATATGATACATGACATCTAAATACAAAATAGCAATATATAGGTTCATAATCATGAAGGCACATAATGCAAATCCATATATTCATACAAATCAAACAACCACAAAATTATGGAAATAACACAGTATAACAAAGAGAGTAATCCAACATGGATTCCCTCATCAACAACAATACACAAGACATTTCCTTACTACTAAGATTGGTTGAAGAGGATCATCTCCCTCTTACCTAAATGAAGACAATCACAAGGATGCTATTCCTTTTTGCTCTTGATTTTCATTTTACCCCTTCAAGAAAACCCTAGGGTGAGTAACTCCCAAAGTATTCACTCAAATCATGGAAAAATGACTCCTTGGCTACATAGGTGACCAAGAAAACGAAAATGAGAAGAAAATAAAAGAAAGTTTAAGGCTTTACCTCAAAAGCTCCAAGCTTTAGCTTCAAGGGTGGAAAATGGAAGAAGAAGAAGAAGAAGAAGAAGAACCAAGGATGGCCACCAAGGAAAAATGGTCTTGGAATGATGGAAGAAAGCTAGACGTGGAAGTGGTGAAGCAAGAAAGTGAAGATGGTGAATGGTGAGGGTGTACGGTGGAGGAGGAGGAAGAAGAGGAAGAAGAGGAAGAAGAGGAAGAAGAAGAAGAAGAAGAAGAAGAAGAAGAAGAAGAAGAAGAAGAAGAAGAAGAAGAAGAAGAAGAAGAAGAAGAAGAGAAACGTGATTATTGGCTCCAAAGGGGCCTCTGCCGTGTAGAAGAGGGGAGAGGGAAGAGAGAGAAATGTGAAATGGAAGGGAAACTTCCTGGAAGCTTCCCAAATGAATTTTTGAATTAATTTAATCTTTATTTTGAAAATAAAGCTAATGGATTTGACACAAGGTAGATTTTTAGATGGGGTGATAAGGTTTTTAATACATGTTATTATTTAATAGACAATTGTTATAGTTGATAGAAATCAGTATTAATTGTCCAGCGCATAGGGTCTATACAACGATTAATTATTTTATCAGATAAAATTTATGAAAAAGCGTGAAACCTCGTAAACTGTGTCTAGCCTCGGGTTTAGTAAGATCTCCCGTCGACGTTTCCACAGATTAAGGTTCTCGGGAAAAATATTGCATTTTCTCGGCTCCGCTCAGTTTGCACGTAAAACAAAGAATAATATTTAAATATTATGCATTCTCTGAAAAATCTAGAAAAATTCCAGAAAACCATAAATATTCTAAAACAACTATTTATCCTGAAATTATAAATTTTCGGGATATTACAACACTCCCCTTCAAATAGAAATTTCGTCCTCGAAATTTTTATGCCTTAAGATAAATATTAACGTTGTTTCTTCATTTTACCTTATGACCTCCATGTCGCGCTTCTAATCACGTCAATTCAGATTGTCTTTACCAATGTGATCTCCCTGCCTCCGTGTTGCTTTGGCCTCCTATTCTCGATTTTCACAAGAAGCATTTCATAGATCAAACCCTCTCTTAATTATACTATGTCCCGTTCGATGACATGGCTGGGTCGGGGATATACCATTGCAATTATAACCTATGGAAGATATTATGAATACACTAGGATGAAAAGGTAGTAAAGCTAGTTGGTTAGCTACCAGACCAATCCGACAGAAATTGGATATAGTCCGTAGAATTTTGGAGTGAGTTTCCTAGCAACTCCGACATGATGACACTGAAGCTAGACGTCATACTCCTTCAAAAATTCTAATCACCTTCTCTGCCTCATGTTCAACCCCTTTTTATTGAATGGGTACTTCAGGCTTTTGTGATTGATAAAAGCATTGAACATTGCTTCACACAGAAAGTGTCTCCATGTTCTTAGAGCAAATACAACTGCGGCTAACACCAAGTCGTGAGTTGGGCAATTCTCAATGCACCCTCAACTACTTCGAGGCATAAGTTACAACTTCTCAACTTTGCATGAACACACATCCTAAACCTTGATGGGAAGCATCACAAAACACTTCGAATGTTTCATTGGGATTGGGCAGTATCAAAATCGGAATATTTCCTTAACCTTTAAAAACTTTCTCCACCTGTGTTGGTCCGTAAAAGTTTTGATTCTCTTCTTGTAAACTGAGCAAAATGTCCAACTATCTTGGGGAATCCATCGATACTCCTTCGATAAAACTAACTAATTCCATTAGCTATGTGTCTCCTTTACGGTCTCCGATCTTTCCTTTTGAAAAATTGCTTCAACCTTTTGTGAATCCACAATAATTCCTCCATTTGGAATTCCATGATCCAAAACTGAACCTCCTCAACTGAGAATTCACACTCTGATACTTTGGCATTTACTTCCTCTTCTTTAAAGTCAGGAAAACTATACCGAGATGTCCAACGTATCTCCCCATATCTTCGAGAATAGATCAGAATGTCATCATTAATGACAACGACAAGTCTGTTCTAGGTAAGGATAGAAGATACAATTCATGTTGTTCATGAATATGACAGGAGCGTTTGTCACTTCGATTGACATCACGAGATACCTATAATATCGAAAGTACGCTCGAAAAAAAAATTCATTTTGAGAACATTCTCAATTTCCACGAATTCATCGATGACCAGGACGTACATCCATCTTGGAGGGAACAACGACTTCCTTCTCGTTGATCCATCAGATCATTTACCTTCCTCTGAGAATACTCATCTTTGATCACAATCTTGTTTAACTGGCGATAGTCCTCGTATCACCAAGAAGTTCCATTCTTCTCCTTAACTGACAGCATCGTAGCTCAACATGTGAAATTCTTCGACTACAAGAGTGGCATTTATATTTCCCTTACTCTTGGTCCCCTACGGAAGACATTATCATGTACCCTCAGGCTCCTTTCCCTCGCAAAGCTTAAACTTTGTTAGTCATTACGAATTCAAAAGCCTTAGTTTCAAAAATCACTAAGGTGTTGATCGGAACGCTCTAGCAGATAATAACCAGGAAATGACCTATCAATTTCTAGAATCATGAACTCTAATAGATATGATTTTAGGTAAGCAAGATTGATCAACGAAAGATTCAATCTTTAGTAGAAATAGAATAGATTACATAAACTTAGGTGCCAATGACAAGTCTTAGTAACAGAAATAGAAATAACTTAAGTCGAAGATAAGAAAGATATAGATGAATCCAAATGATCCATACAATTACAAACTGTAAAAGGAGGGGTTACCCCCAGAATTATACAACACGATTACGGGATCATCATTCGAGGCATAACTTCCATTGTTTATATCTCCAAATTGAGAGGTCTCAGCACCACGCAAGGTATAAGTTTTGGCTTCTGCTTGTGGTTTCACAAATTTTGCTTGCAAAGATCAATTGAAGACTTTGCCTTTGCTTGGTTGCATTTGTGGGAGACATGTCCAGGCTTTCCACATCTAAAATAGATTATCCCTTTTGATCTTACACTCCCTCGTGAAGTGAATCTTTCCGCATTTTATACATCTCAGCAAAGATGTCGGGGTCTGATTGGATCTACCACCACTCGCACTTTCCTCAGGAGTTGGGTGTTGTTGTCGCTTCCTTGATACCTGTGAATATGGTTTCCGTTTAAACTGGTTAGCCTTTCTATTACTCCTCCTCTGGAATCTAGGCACCCCATGGTTATCCCAAGTTCGACTTTTCTTTAGCCGATTTGGAACTTCGACTTCCAATTCTCGCTGTTGTGCAACCCTCTGATCTTGGTGAGTTATCGCACCAGCCATCCTCTGCGTTTCGTCTTCAGACATAGTTATGCTTCCATTGTCTTGTCCAGCACCCACATGCATACGTCTGCCATGAGCCATTGACTTTCTTTGAAGACGGACAAAACATAACACTATAAAATAAACAGAATTATTTCAAACAATGTCATCTCCTTTCGGAAACTAAACACGCAAAATCACTCAATTCAAACAAGACAAGTTCAATTCACGAATCCTAATAATCTCCAGCTTGAACTTCTCCATTCTGCCTCTTATGGCGTAACCTCTTGCAAGTCGTCAGCTCCCAAACAGCCTTCTCGAACCAAACTTACATCAGTTACTCTTTCTCCAGAAGATCGGTTTTCCAAAACCTTTCGATCTCCATACTAAAAGAATTCTTATTTTTCCTAGTACAGTACGCTTAGGTGAAGTCATAGTTTCCTGTACACACAGAACATTACATATTGAGTAGGCTAGTCCTTAATATCACGCAACTGTATAACAGTAGCTACTAACATTCAACCTATGGCAAGTCATGCATTCCTTTCCCATCATCTCAATTAAGAGACAAGGAAGTGCACAACATACAAAATTCTAACATGCCTAAACATAGCAAGCCCATACCCCGGCTCAACAGGATGAACTGCTCTAATACCACCTAATGTAACGCACCTAAATATAACAACTGCAGCGTAATCGTCATTACACCGCAATTACTAAACTCAGGCGTGTCACAGTCACAAAGCTTACTAATTTAAAAAAAATATAATTTTTATCTATTGTGCATTAGTAGAAATTAGGAGCCTCGAAATGAAATATAATCAATAGCCAACTATTTTATACACAACCATTGAAGTAACCACATGTTCCATATATATATATTAGTCATCCTTAATACAAATCACTGATAACACAAAATATAATACTTACAAAGTCAAATAAAATACAACGGGAATTAAAACACAAAAGGGGAAAAGTAGTAATTCTTGGGAGAGGCATTACTAGCAGACAAAGCTGCAACCCCAGGTGTACGTGACGCTCGGTGTCCCAGTCGACACGACTGGCATCAATGCCACCATGAAATTGTTCCCATGCATAATCGAAGAGATCTCGTCCAGACTCCAGATCGAGAATAGTGAATTGTCTCAATCCAATCAGCAAAGGTGTGGCCCCTCGTCGTCTTCCTCATGATCTTTTATCAAATATATACATATATAACAGAAGTACAAGAATACAAGAAAGAGGTGAGATATCCTACTTACATTACCAATTATGGCAGTAAAGAAACAGAATGGCACAGAACGCCCACATCGCATTTTTGCACATATATTCATCAATAGTGACAATAGAATGAACAGTAAAAGCAGGACAACAACATATAGCAGTAAAAATCAACAATGATAGGTAAACATCAATAATATCCCACGTAATCAACAGAAAGCCCAAATGATGAATACTTAAAGTATCTTAGACAATCATGGCATCAATGTCACATTAATATAATCATCATATAAAAGAGTGTCATATGATATGCAGACTCACAATGCCGACTCTCAATGCTGACTCACAATACCGGCTCACAATGCTGACTCACAATACATGTGCACTTCGTACCAAGATTTTCCATTTTAAAACATGAACGTTCCAGTAGTCTCTGCCCCCTTAAACAGTCTAAGCCGGACCACAAAAAGAATAGTGCTTGTCGGTTCCTCATCAGTGCATTGCAATCGGCTTTCCGGCCAGAGGTATTTTACTATGTGATAACATCATCACCAGAAGGATCACCGCACCCTGACGCACCCAGAGATCCATCATAGACCACACTATCCAATCCTCGTTCATTTACCATAAAAAGAATAGTGATTTGTCAGGCTCGTAATGCGTACAATCAGCATACGCCGTGCCTTACGCCCATCTAAGATCCATCACAGACCTCACCATTCAATTCTCATTAATTCATTGCGTAAAGAATAATGATTTATCGGGCTCGTAATACGTGTAATCGGCATACACCGCGCCTTATGTCCCCCCATAGGTCCATCATCGACCACATTATTCGGTTTGCATTCATAGGCTCATCTAGCCTTTTAACAGTCATAGACTGAGCAAATTGTTCAATACGTTAACTTAATTCAAAATCCGAGCCTCATCCAGCCTTTTAAAAGTCAGAGACTGAGCAGTTTATAAAATACATGCTGACTCAATGCATGATCCTAGGCTCATTCAGCCCTTTAACAGTCATTGACTGAGCAAACGTCTAATGCATGTTGACTCCATGCATAAACATGTTCACAAATATTTCACAATACACAATCTTCCGTAATATGCCACAATTAGGCCAATTCAAATATTAATAAGTCTTACAAGATTATCATAAAGTTCCATTCTATTAAATTGATCGAGTTCCTTGATCTAGTCAATTATGCAATCTTTAGGTCAACTAACCCTTAGAAACTTTGGCCTCACATGCCTTCAAGGTTCTAAATTCCTTTCCATATTATTCACTAGTTTCTTGTTATCAAACCACTTAAGTTTTTTTTGTTCATTAAGATCATTCCAATTCCTTGTATTTTCAATCTAAAACCGTGGCTTCAAATTGGGTTAATAAACCCTTAAAACTTTCCATCTCAAATTCTAACCTTAACATTCAAATCTTTAATTATATAGGTTGATCTCACAGTTACCTAGCTAGTTCTGCTATGGGCGCCTAGGCGCCATATCTGAAGCACCTGAGCACTGGTGGAACACCTAGGCGCTTAAAACGAAGCGCCAGAACGCTCACTAGGCCGCGTTATAGGGTAAATTCTCTGGGCATATAGCGCCTAGGCGCTCTATACACAGCGCCTGAGCGCTAGTGCATTAACAAGGGCTCTGCAGAATTCGTTTCTGCAGAACCATAGCCCATCCTTCATCGAAGTTCCTCATTCATTTTCCAATAATCCAAAATATGATACATGACATCTAAATACAAAATAGCAATATATAGGTTCATAATCATCAAGGCACATAATGCAAATCCATATATTCATACAAATCAAACAACCACAAAATCATGGAAATAACACAGTATAACAAAGAGAGTAATCCAACATGGATTCCCTCATCAACAACAATACACAAGACATTTCCTTACTACCAAGATTAGTTGAAGAGGATCATCTCCCTCTTACCTAAATGAAGACAATCACAAGGATGTTATTCCTTTTTGCTCTTGATTTTCGTTTTTCCCCTTCAAGAAAACCCTAGGGTGAGTAACTCCCAAAGTATTCACTCAAACCATGGAAAAATGACTCCTTGGCCACATAGGTGACCAAGAAAACGAAAATGAGAAGAAAATAAAAGAAAGTTGAAGGCTTTACCTCAAAAGCTCCAAGCTTTAGCTTCAAGGGTGGAAAATGGAAGAAGAAGAAGAAGAAGAAGAACTAAGGATGGCCACCAAGGAAAAATGGTCTTGGAATGATGGAAGAAAGCTAGACATGGAAGTGGTGAAGCAAGAAAGTGAAGATGGTGAATGGTGATGGTGTACGGTGGAGGAGGAGGAAGAAGAGGAAGAAGAAGAAGAAGAAGAAGAAGAAGAAGAAGAAGAAGAAGAAGAAGAAGAAGAAGAAGAAGAAGAAGAAGAAGAAGAAGAAGAAGAAGAAGAAGAAGAAGAAGAAGAAGAAGAAGAAGAAGAGAATGTGATTATTGGCTCCAAAGGGGCCTCTTCCATGTAGAAGAGGGAAGAGGGAAGAGAGAGAAATGTGAAATGGAAGGGAAACTTCCTGGAAGCTTCCCAAATGAATTTTTGAATTAATTTAATCTTTATTTTGAAAATAAAGCTAAAGGATTTGACACATGGTAGATTTTTAGATGGTGTGATAAGGTTTTTAATACATGTTATTATTTAATAGACAATTATTATAGTTAATAGAAATCAGTATTAATTGTCCAGCGCATAGGGTCTATACAACGATTAATTATTTTATCAGATAAAATTTCTCAAAAAGCGTAAAATCTCGTAAACCGTATCCAGCCTTGGGTTTAGTAAGATCCCCCGTCGACGTTTCCACAAATCAAGGTTCTCGGGAAAAATATTTCATTTTTCCGGCTCCGCTCAGTTTGCACGTAAAACGAAGAATAATATTAAAATATTTTACGTTCTCCAAAAAATCTAGAAAATTTCCAGAAAACCACAAATATTCTAAAACGACTATTTATCCTAAAATTATAAATTTTCGGGATGTTACAAAATTCTCCCCGAAACTTTGGTGGATTATTCTTACGGAATTCAGACAAACTGTGAGCATCCTCAGTTGCTCTTTGATTTTGCTGTGCAACGACATCAGCCATCCGTTGTATCGTTGCTACAGCTGCAGCCATGTTCCAGTTGTCATCACCAGCATTTCCTATTCCAGCACCAGTTTTGACACGTCCTCGTCCTCGTCCTCGTCCAGCCATTACTTTTCTCTACTCAAACTGGACAACACAAAGAAAGCAAAGTCAATCTTCAAACAATATTGTTTCTTTTTAGAGAACAATAACAGAGATTCACACAACACAAACAAGATAGACCTATCCACAAACCCAAAAGACTCTAACTTGGGCTCTGATACCAACTAATGTAACACCCACCGTAGGGTGCCACATTTATGTTACTTAATTCCCAAATTACCCCTAAGTTATAAAATGTGACGTTGTAAAAAAAATATGAGTTGTAAAATTTTTTCTTTCTTCTTTGATAACTATAAAATAACCTTAGCGGAAAATAAAATATTATACATCATCACATATAATTTACATCATCATACACTATAAACGTACTGTCAAGATTATTTATATACAGACCATTTCTCTCAAACTAGATAAGACACTTAAATATATTCAGACATAGTTTGTAACAGAGTTTAGACTCGCCTAAGTCTAACTAAACAGTAGAACCCTCAGACGAGTCCTCCTCAGACTCCTTTGCAGATAGGAATCCGATTTGACGCGAAGCCCTATGGACAGGTGTTCGAGCGGACGACACAATACTAATTTCCATTCGTACATAATATCTAGTATCCCAATGCCGCCTAATAGATAGCGGAAATTTCACATGCACAAAAATAGTTACAGAGAAAAACAGATCCCCATGAAATATCCTGCTAAAGTTTACTGTCAGGTGTCCCTTATAAATTAGTCCCCTCTCATTGGGACTAGTCCTCCATGCTCCAGCTCCACCGTGGAACTAGAATCTCACGTAACCACAGAAACTTGAACGGGATGCCATCCGATCAAAACTCAGCTTCCTCGAGAGCTTGCTCTTCTTCACCCTATTTTTTTATGCCTTTCTCAACGTCTTTACCAAAAATAAATACAGTACAAAATATTAAACAAAGAAATGAGATCACCTACGTCATTACCAATATGGTAGCACAGAGATAATACAAACAACACACCATACAGATATATCATACCATAATTACAATTATGCCATCATCATAATGTATCAAATAACAGATATAATAGATAACATTTACCATCATGCCATTAACTGTATTATCATCATCATCATCCAAGTATTTTCTCAACAGAATAATTGTCATAGTCAATATCCCTCAATTAATATGTCATACCGATATAAATGCTCAATTTCATGCATGCGCACACAGACTCAATGTCCTACTCCATGGAGCTAACTCAGTTCAGAGAAGTTGATCTGAAAGATCTGTCTGTTCCAAAATGCCTCAGACCAAGTGCTACAATGCTCATTTGTATTTGCACATCTAGCATATACATGACAGTCTTTACGAGATCTCGATTAAAAATAGTGTCTCGGTCAGGATCATTGGTGCGTTGCATCAGTCTAACTTACGAGAAGAAGAGCTACCAACCACCCATGTAAGCAACCTGCACCCTGATGCCCCCAAGGTCAACAAGTGACTTATACTATGCATATCGCACCCACTCAAGAGGTGTACGTCTCTCCTAGGCAAATAGCCTCATACAGTCCCTTGGACCTTTCCAATGCATGTTCAATGCACCAATGCCAAACATAGGCAAATTTCATATACAGTGTCCATACACCATTTCATGCATATAAAATACACCAATGCCAGTCACAGGCAAAATTTATCATTTTCTCATACAGTGTCCATCCACTGGTTCAACAGTAATCCTACTGTATATCGCAAAAATCATATTATCACGTTTTTATAGTCGCGCACCATTTTTGTCGCGTTTTTACAATTCTGCAACATTTTTGTTACGTTTTCAAATCACATATTGATTTTTCAACATTTTCATCAATTATGTAAAAATATTCCACCATTTTAAATCACGTAGTGATTTTTCAACAATATTTCAATCACGTAAAAATATTTAAATGCTTTCCAAATTGCGTTGAAATATTTTAACATTTTTCAAATCGCGTGGAAATATTTAAACGTTTTTCCAATCGCGTAGCTTAAAAATCACGTTTTTAAGTTACGTAAATCATTTTTCAACTTCGTAAAATATTTCTCAACCTTCAAAAATTCCATTTCCACTTTTCTTAAAATAATATGACTCCTCACATTATTTTCCACATTTTCTTACTCAAGAAAATCCTTTTCGTAATTTATTCCATAACATCATCATTTCATTGAATTAAATCAATGTTTTTAACTTTAAAATTTACTAACGCTCTCCAAAACCCAAAGAATGAGTTACACATTAGAAAATCCTAAGTTACCAACGTATTCTTTATAATTCCAAGTCAATTCTAAAAATCAATCCTTTTTAAAATAAATTGAGGTTCAAACACTTTCAACCTCTCTTTTCCACTCACAAATGAAAATTCTATTTTTCAAGTGTTAAAACACTCTGATTCCCTTTCCAAATTTCTTGTATTAAATCAAGTTATATTTTCACTTTGAAAATCACTTTGTTCATAAAAATCAAGGCATTACAAGCCTTCAAAATCGTGGATATGACCATTGAAATCATTCTTGTATTTTTCCTTCTAAATCAACTAAGTTCCATTCTTGTTTTTACACACAATAAATTAATAAAAATACTTCTCCAAAACCATGTACATTGTTTCTTGAAAATCAAACCCTTTGTTTATTTTCCTTGCTTTTCAAATCATTCAATTTTATCATTCATGAAAATATAAATTTGTGAACACCTAATTTGAGGTGCCTTGGCCGAAATTCACCTTAGTTTAGTGACCAAAAATTAATTCCCTTGTTCTTGAAAAATTTCAACATGAACCCTAATTTTGAGAGCTCAAAACCGTAGTCTCTCCCTTGGCCTTTGGAACCAAAATTTGCTTGTTTCAACATATATTCACTATAATATATTCAACATGATTTCATCATGCATATTATAAGCATACCATATAAGCAATAAAATCATGCAAAATCATGCAAATCATATCAAACATAGACAAATAATCAAAGCACATAAACACACACAAATTATTACATTACCCTGGATATGAATCCTCACATAGATTCAACATCCATCAAATAAATAAACCATCTCTCACCACATACTTGGTTGGTGAGATGGATCTCCCTCTTACCTCTTGAAGAACCACAAAAAGCTCCTTGCTTTGTATTTTGAACAAGATCTCCACCAACAAAAGTCTCTTGAACACAAAACAAACACAAAGAAATTAGTATATTAAGCTTGAATAAGAGGAACCATGGATCAAACATGGTTTAGAACATGAAAAAGACGAGAAGAAATGAAGTTTTCCATAACTTCACCTTAAGAACCCTAAAACTTGCTCTTGGAAAAAGTCCTTCAAGATGTAAGATTTAGGACTTGGTGTAAACTACAAAGTGTCTTAGAAATAGGTAAGGATTCAAGAAATATGGTTGTTTGAAATTAAAGAGTGATGGAAGGCTGTTTTGGAGTGCTTGGCCGTGAGCTTAGAGAAGGAGAGAAATGGAGAGAAATTTTGATAACTTTGTTTCTTGAAAATGTTCAATGAAGACCAAGGTGATCAATAATGACTAAAGTGATCAATTATGGTCTTCAACTTGTGCTTTAGCTCCTAAATGCAGCACCAAACCGTCCCCCCTCCTCCATGCACTCTTCAAAATGCAACAAATCTCCTAGCCACCATTTTAGGCCATCTTAACCATTGATTAGATCAATGGTTAGGATTTAATGTAGCTTCTAGGTTTAGGCTTAGATAGAAGACTTAATTTAGGCCATTGGATCTTTTCTCCTTGAAATCCTAGCCATTAGATGTGTCTCCAAAATGAAGGGTCAAGATTGCTCTTTCAAACTTTACATCCAAGGGCTATAAATGGTCCTAGCCACTTTGTAAGACTAAATCTCAATCGTCGATTAAATCAAGATCAAGCCTCCACCATTGATTACATCAATGGTAGATATCCAAGCCACTAATGTTGACTTCGCAGTACAATATTTATTTTTGTATCTGCTATTGCCATTTGAATAATATTTTTACTGTGTTTTTATCACCCGATAATTAAATACAGTGCAAAACACAGTAAAAGAAAATTTCTAAAACTGTTTTCAGATTCAGGTTTAGTAAGATCCCCCATCTCCGTCTCAACAATACGAATTTTTTTTATTATAGAAAAATTTTTACCTCTCTGGACCCATGCAGGGCCCACATACAACCTCCCTGACCCATAGATGGCCCACAGATAATGCTAAAATAAACAGAGTAATATAAAAATTTCATACTCACACACAAAATCACAAAAATTAGAAAATGTACAAATATCAAATCAGATTACGCAAAATAATTAAGACTTAACAGTAATAATTAAATTACGTAAAATTTTCCCTAACCCGAAAATTATTATTTTCCTGACATGGAGTAATTTACTCAAAACGATCAAAAGCAGTCACGGAATAATCAAAATAATTTTACAGTACACAGAAATCATTAAACAGTAGAATTCTGTTAACTGTCAAAATTACTGTCTTATATTTGGGAAGATTTGGGGTGTTATAATAAATATTATCACAGTTTCAACTTATAAACTAATAGAAATGGAAACACAATTTAAAACTAAGAAATCAAATAAAGAAACCTTCTTTCTTACATAAAACAGTCGTAGTCAACATCTATAGGAAATTAATTAGTAAAAATCTTATTTCCATATCATTATTAAGCTCATAATCATCATTTCATCTTTATTTTATTTCAAATCTGAAAATCATCATATAATCAAGGAAACCAATTTCTCAAAATCACAATCAACACATAACCAGCCTTTCCATTTCAAAATCTTTATCAACATTCAGATTTTTAGTATAAACCTAAAACGAAAATAGCAAATGAAAACCCCTTACCTTATAGATTTCCTTTGTACCTTTTGATTGTTCAAGCTTTTCCCTCTCCATCTTTATCTTTTTCTTTCATTTTTCATGCCCTATGCCTCTATTTTTTTATAGCCCACAAAGACAAGAAAGGACGAGTGTGAGTCAGAATCAAAGAAGCAAAAGGGAAAGAAAAATGGTCATAACAGACCAGATCGGGCAAAGGGGAGCAAACCAGCGTGAAAATGGAGGAGCAGCTAGACGACGACGAGGATGAACGGCCGAACGAACGACTGAGCTTCAATGTGGACAAACAGTGAGAGAGAACGACGGTGTGAGTGGATAGCAAATGCGCAAGCTCAGACGACGGTGAGGCCAGCACCATGGACGAACAAGAGAGATCAATGAGTGAAGGAGAGCATGGAGAGTGTGAGAGCTAGAGGGAAATTGAGATGGTGAAAAATGAAGAGGGAGAGAGCGGGTGAGCTAAAGAGAAATGGAAAGGAAAGTTTAAAAAATAAGAGAGAAGGATTATGATGAATAGTAAATAGGATAAGAAATATGAGGCTCACAATGGTGGAATCCAAATTTTATAAAACAAATTCACCTGAAACTTTTATGTCTCATAGGAACACATTAATCTTTCAAAACCAAGTTTTTCCAACTTCCATGTGTTCCTAAAAATCACAAATCTTAACTAATTTCATATATTTTGATTTCCATAATTTGGTACACACTGCCTTTTATCAAATAAACTATACTACTTCTTTTAAATTAAATCGAACCTCTAAGGTAAGTAAATGTACCTACCTCAACTTACTTTTCATATCAAAATATTTTCCTTATTCCACTGATCATCTCTAAACAATTTTATAATTTTCCAAGCTACTTAGCTATTTTATTTAATTCGTAAACACTTTCTCAGTGTTATTAAAAATATCAAACTATTTCATTTGATCTCTAAAAATTTAATATAGTTTATTCCAAGCATTCATGTAGAAATAATTTTCTACATTTATTTCTAAGTTTTTTGCTATTTAAGCTAAATTTTTAGATTATTTGGAGCTATTTTTCACATTCAGTGCTATAGATCTAGGCTTAATTCAACCCAAACAGTTACCCAATTTATTAGGTAACCAATACTAAATTTATTGAGTTACTGTAACACTAATTAGTATCATTAGGTTAAGTAGAGTGTTACACAAACAATTAACCAAAATTATTAGGTAACTTATACCAAATTTATTGAGCTACTATAATATCGAGTTAGACTATTAGGTTAGGCGGAATGTTACAGTGTGAGGTTAGAGAGGGAACTATTCTAGGTCCTGAGTTAGTATAGCAGACCACATATCAGATTAAAATAATCCGGGATAGGTTGGTTAGAGCTCTTAGTAGGCAGAAGAGTTATGCTGATAAGAGGAGAAGACCTCTAGAGTTCAGTTGTAACACCCCAAAAATTGATAATTTTATCATAAATGCTCATTTTATAATATTTGTGATTTTTGTGAATTTTTCTGGATTTTTCTGAGAATGTGGAATATTTTAATATTATTCCTTGTGCGAAAAGAAATAAAGCTGCTAAATTAAGCCTTCTGCTTCTTCTTTTTCTTACCCTTTCCCTTTAGAGGGTCTTCACCTGGATTCATATCAGGCTCTTGTGATTGCTAAAGGCATTGAATGTTGAATGTTGTTAGCCAGTGATGTATGTATATATGATCTTTTTATCATTCGTGGCTCTCTACAATAACTATGTAGGTTATTATGGGTTTTTATTTTATGCATTTTTAAAAGTGGCATACTTAATGCGATGTATCTTGAAATATTTCGTTTATTTTACGATAATTGTATTAGGGTGTTACATTGGTGAACAAGTGTAGGATTGTGGAAGGCTATGATAATAAACCTCAATTGGAGCAAAAGTCACAAAGCTTCCAAAAGAGGAAGAGGAGAGATAAGAAATTCAAGAAGAATGCTCCTAAACCTAGTTACCCATAAGATAAGGGTAAGAAAATTCAAGGAGGACCTATAGGGCTTAAATGTCCCAAGTGTGGGAAACAACATGGAGATAGGCCTTGTTTGGCGGGACAATCAGTATGTTATTCATGCGGCCAACCGAGGCATTTCTCTAGGGAGTGTCCACAGAAACAGGAGGCCATAACCAATCCGAGACCCCAAGCTAAGGGAAGAGTTTATACTCTAAGTGGAAAGGAGGTGGGTCAGTTTTTCAACCTTATCCTAGGTAAATGCATGATTCACAATCATCTTTTAACTATCATGTATGATTCAGGAGCATCCCACTCCTTTGTTTCTCATGATTGTGTAAAAGTGTTGGATTTACCTATGATTGAATTCCCATATGACTTGTTTATTTCCACACCCACCGGTAAACCCGTGACAACCTCCAAAGTATGTTTAAATTGTTGTTTAAAGATAGAAGATAGGATTTTCTTCATAAATCTTTTCTGTTTACCCTTGGTTGATATTGATATTATCCTTGGTATGGATTAGTTGTCATCTAACCATGTGGTGTTGAATTGTTCGAAGTGTTGAATTGTTCGAACAAGACCTTAATTTTCATGTCTAATATACCTTCCAGTGTTGTTCTTTTTTAGTTTATATATCTTAATACTAAACAGGTTAATCACTGTTTAGTAGAATGGGCTCTAGGATATGTTCTCATTTTCTCTTTAAATGTTGAGGTTGAGCAGAACCTAGATAGTATGCTTGTGGTGAGGGAGTACCCTGAGGTATTTCCAAGTGACATAACAAAGTTGCCATCTGTGCGAGAAATAAATTTTACTATAGATTTAGTACCAAGAACTGGACCTATATCAATAGAACCTTATAGAATGACACCTTTAAAGTTAGTAGAGCTTAAAAATAGATAGAAGAATTATTGGACAAACAATTCATTAGACCTAGTTTTTCTCTATAGGGAGCACTTGTTCTTTTAGTAAAGAAAAAGGATGGTAGTATGAGACTATGTGTTGATCATAGGCAGTTAAATAAAGTGGCTATTAAAAACAAGTATCCATTACCTAGAATAGATGATATGATGGATCAATTGAGGGAAGCATCAGTGTTCTCAAAAATTGACCTAAGATCTATGTATCATCAAATATGGGTTAAGGAAGAGGATATCCCTAAGATCCCTTTTAAAACTAGGTATGGACATTATGAGTAACTTATGATGCTCTTTGGATTAACCGATGAACCTGTTGTGTTCATGGACTACATGAACAGAATCTTTAGACCTTACCTAGATAAGTTTGTAGTAGTTTTCATAGACGATATCATTATCTTTTCCAGGACTATAGAGGAACATGAGCAATATGTTAAGGTGGTTTTGGAAATTCTCAAAGAGAATAAGTTGTTTTCTAAGTTGGCCAAGTGTGAGTTTTGGCTAAAGGAAGTATAGTTTTTGGGCCATGTGATTTCTTAAGGAGGAATTTTAGTGGACCTTAGCAAGGTTAAGGGAGTGATACAATGGGAAAGGCTAACCACTGTAATTGAGATTAGAAGCTTTATAGGTCTAGCTAGGTACTATAAGAGGTTCATTAAGGGATTTTCTCAATTAGCGCTACCCTTGACTAGGTTGATTAGGAAAGGTAGTACTTTTGAGTGGAATCAAGAATGCGAGGATGGTTTCCAAGAAATAAAGTAGAGGTTGACTAGTACACCTGTCTTGGTAATTCCAAATCTTCTAGATTGAAGTGTATTGTTATGTTCTGATGCAAAATAGGAGAGTGGTGACCTATGGATCCAGGCAGTGGAGTCCTCATGAGGAGAACTACCCTACTCATGATTTGGAATTGGCAGTAGTGGTGTTTGCCTTGAAGATTTAGAGACACTACTTTTATGGAGTCCAATTTGAGGTGTTTAGTGACAACAAAAGTTTGAAATACTTGTTTGATTAGAAGGAAATGAACATAAGGCAAAGGAGATGGATGGAGTTTTTAAAGGAATATGACTTTAAGTTAAAGTATCACTTGGGTAAAGCCAATGTAGTGACTGATGCACTAAGTAGGAAATTCTTACATGTGTCTTGGATGATGGTTCAAGAGAGTGAACTTCTTGAGAGTTTTAGAAATTTGAATCTTACAGTGACTGTGTCATCATATAGTCTCTGTATGAGCCAAGTGGACATAGTTGATGACTTAAGGACTCAGATCTTAGATGCTCAAGAATAGGATGAGACTCTAAAGTTAATAAATGAGCAAATTTTCTTAGGAAATAAAAAAGATTTTGACATGGTCGATGATGGAATGATTAAGTTTAGAAATAGACTTTATATTCTAAGGGAATCCAAGATCAAGGAAAGGATCCTAGAAGAACTCATAAGAGTAAGTATACGATCCATCCTGGAGCCACTAAGATGTACCGAGACCTTAAGAAAATGTTTTTGTGGCCTAGAATGAAAAAATGTAACACCCTAGAAAACATGTTAGGCTTGTATATGGATACATAGGTGGCCTAATACTTGCTTAACATGCTTGTTGAATTTTGTGACATTCTTAGTCACTTTGCTGCAACGTTATGTGTGAAATATAATTGTTTTTAGCCCCGGAATTGACTTAAACTACTTAGTTATTGGAAATAAATGTGGAGAATTTGTTTTTAGGTCACAAATGTGTTGAAGTTGGTGTAGTTAAAATTTGAGGTTAATCAGAGTTAGTTTGTTATTTTTAAGCATACTAGTTGGAAGCTTGGAAATATCGAAATTTGAGGTTAATCAAATGTGTTGAGTACCAGCTGATATGAAAAAATATCGAAATGGTGAAACATGATTTTTGATGAATCTTATAATTTATTTTAAACTTGTTGGAAGCTTGGAAACTTGATTTGGTGAAATCTAAATGTTCTTAGCAGATCGAGAAGTATCAGTTGGTCACTTAAGTGACCAAAGTCCCTCACGTTTCCCTTCTTTCTGATGCCTTGATTTTGTGCCTTTAAAATAGGATATTTATATCATTTTTCTTCACACTTCACGACTGAAATAGGGAAGCACAAAAGGAAAGGGAAGCAAGGAGCAAAAGGTAGAGAATTAACCAACCAAGAGGAAGAAGAAGAAGATTTTTTAAAGGAGCTGCTAAGTGACTTCATTTCTAGCCATTGAGGTAGGGGGAAACCTTATTTTTCACTTATCTTTATATTTCCTTAATCTTGTCCATAAGAGATGGCTTGATGTGGGAATTAGGTTTTGAGTGTGACTTGGTGTTTTTGGCTTGAATCTTGTTGGAGAACTTGAGGATGACTTGTTTATGAGTTGTTGGATGATTGGTGATGCATTTTTTATCTCTTGAACACTTATTGTAACATTACCCTTAACCTAATAATCCTAATCAGGGTTGTAGAAGCTCATTATGACTCGTAAGAATTATCTGTTGATTCAGATAATTTTCTAAACCAGTTTAGGCGTAATTCTATAATACTAAATACAAGAGAATAATTAAAGTGTCTGTTGAATTAGTTGATAAAATGGAAATGAATATGGAAAATTTATTTCCTAGTTAAGAACTATTAATAGGAGTTGTAGAAAATTTTGGAGTAAAAACAGAGCAAGTTTGGTGTTTTTAAGGATATCGATAAGAAATTAATGAAACAATTAAGCATATCAGAAAATTACAAAATTTTATGGAAATGATAAGTAAAATATGGAGAATATTTTGGTATAAAATACCAACTAAGATAAGTATCAGTAAGCATAATTACTCAATTTGCGATTTAATTTAACTTGAGGCTGAGTAATAAAACTTAACTTATAAATGGCGATATATGGAGAATTGTGGAAAAATAAATCCAAGGGCTAGGTTAAGTCCTAAAATTTTTCTTAATACCTATGGTAACTTAAAATCTTGGTATTGGAAAATTAAAGAATGCTTAACAGATATAAAAGTTCTAGCATCAGAAGTTAAGTTAGAACTTGGTAAAAAAAAATGTGGTCATCCAAGTCTAGATAATTCCATACCTTTCTTTTCATCTTTTCCTCATCCTTTTCATGTCTTGTTCTCCTCTCTTTTACTCTATTTTCTGAATGTGAAACAGCCACAAGGAAGGAGAAAATTCACAAAGAAAATAAAAAAGAAATCAAGGGACAAGAACAATGAACTAAAGGCAAGAAAAGGAAGGAAGTGGTGACAAGCTAAAGGCTTGAGCTAGGGGCTATTTTTCTCTTGTGTTTCTTTCTATCATAGCTCACAGATAGAGCTTGAATTGGGTGGATGGTTGTTGGTTTCAATTTGTGCTTCTTCTTCTATTAATTCTTGTGATGAATTTATGATGTTGTGAAGAAAAATTTTGAAATCATGAGGCTAGGGCTCACGACCAAAATAGGGCAACCAAGGGAAATGATGATTTTGTTTGTGTTCTAATAAGTTTCTATTACCTTAAACTTTTTATAAATTGATTTTAGCATGTATGGAAAGAAAATGCTTGAATTTGGCATTATTAGAGGCTCATGGCCATACCTAAGGAGGTTACCAAATTTTGTTAATTTGTGTAACTCTTTGGATTATTATACTAATTGTTAGTTGCATTGATTATAGGAATGTTAGTTGAGAATGAAATTATGACCATGGCAATTTAAATGAGACATGACTGTGAATTATGCTTGGATGTGTATGCTTCAATTTTGTATATGGATTGTTATCTGAGGTTATGATTTGTTTCCATTTTCTTGATTGTATAAAGTATTTTGAATATGAATTGTTATGTTGGAAATGCATATTTGTTCTTGTGAGGACCATGTAGGTCGAATTGGAAACTAATGGAGATGTGGAAATCTCTATGCAACATGGATATGTATGAGAAAGGATCGTATTTGTGTGAAGTATAATTGAATACTTGATCATGAATTAAATGAGTTTGGTAATGTATATTTGACTAGGGTTAAGAAATGTGATAATAGAATTTGTTATAATGCTCCCTGAATTAATGAGGTTAGTTTGAAAATGTGATAAAGTAATCAGTGCTCACAAAATTGAATTGTAAATAAAAATAAAAGTTGAACAATTATCCCTAAATGGGAAGGTAATTAGTCCCAGCTTTCTCACTTAGTATGCTTTGTATTATGTAAACTGTGTTTCATTTTAATATAGTGGATTTTGGAGACGATCCTGTATGAGGGTAGGGTATTCAAAATTTCATTTGAACCATGGAGATGACCTCTTGTAAGGAAGGGGGATCCTGTGTTCTTGAATAAATTACTCATAGTATAAGTATAATCCTCACATATTAATTCCCTCATAGGATACTAATGGTAGTGTGAGGCCCTGAATCACTCCCTAGCATGAGAATATAGGACTCGAGCTATATGAGGTAGCTCCAATCCTTGTGATGCTTTAGATATGGGTTCTATGGGATAAGCAATAATTTGATAAACAAGAATTTGAATGAGCACTGAAAATTGAATTAAATTAGTATGTTATGAGTATGAATTAAATGTGTGTTTGAGTATCTAAATGAATCTCACATTATAATATTGTGTTGGAAAATGTTTTCTAGAAATTATTTGTGAATGTATTATATATTATTGATGATGGATATTTTTGAAAATTATTAAATGGATTTCTGTTTTGGGAAGAGGAAGGACTTGATTTAGCACTTTGCCACCTTCCTAGTTATATATATATATATATATATATATATATATATATATATATATATATATATATATATATATATATATATATATGTATTTGTTCTAAGTTTTAAACGAATGTGAGTTTTTTCTGAAACAACTGGAATTACTATGATGACACTATGTTTTATAATAGAATATATTGAGAATTAGTATTCTCACCCCATTGTTATTATGTATTCTATGATAATTCTAGGTTCAGCACTTGCAGCATCAGGGTACGAGCTGAAAAGGATATTTATTTTATTTCTTTTGGATTTGAATGTTTGTATAATGGTTGTATGGAAAAATGTCTACAAGGAATAGAATATGTATGTGTACTATTATGTACATTTGTATAAACTCCTATAACGTATGTAAATTATTATTACACTTTAACTAGGCTCATACTTTTATATAATATTGTAAAGTATAATTTGAAGTTTTTAATAAATATCTTATGTGATGTGCTTACAATTATTACTATAATGTAATTCCAGAAACATGAATAGAAATAATAGTAAGGGCGTTACACTTATAACCTCAATTGAGTTAAAAGATGGGTTTTAGGTTTTGAGGTGATGAATGATGCATTGATTCATGTTTAAGTGAAATTGATGTTGTATATGAGTTGCAATGTGTAAATGGACCTTGTGTGAGTTTGGAAATCACTTGGAATTGAGTTTTGAGTAATTAGAGGAGGGGTAAGTTCTAATGGAACAGTACCTAGATTTGTAGAATTTTGTAAATCTATTATTTTTGGCCTCGCATCGTGGTGTGGCACTGGTGTGTTGTGGCATGAGTGAACCCGAGAGCAGCATGCTGCGGCGTGGAAGCTTCACACCAAGGCGTGGGCTGAGAAATGGCATTCCAGCCTTTTTCCCGAGAGTAGCATGCCACGGCATGGCTTTGGCAAGCCGAAGCGTGAGTTCCAGACTTGACAGAAATTGTTGTGTGATACAATGGAGCCTTCTAAAAGTGTAATTTCTTCTTTTATGCTTCTTAAAGAGTGATGAGCCTCTAATATGAGTATTTAATGAAGTGTTTATGTGATGGATGTAAACCAATAGGAATGTTGTTTATTTTCATATTTAACATCATTGTATTTCATGTTAGTAGTTATGAATATAAACCAATTGGCATACTAGTTATTATAGTGATTGACATCATTATTTTTCATAACTATGTTGATGAGGTTAAGTCCTTATTGTTGATGAATCAAATGGATTTGTAATGATAATTATGTGAAGTAATTAGACTTGTTCATACATTTATATATGTGATTGTTGAAGGATATGATCCTCACATTTATGGATAAACCTTTGATAGCATGAGAACGTGCAGCTCCCTCGCTATTGGTTATCCTAAATGAAGAGTAGTTGAGGTGGATTCCTTACTACTAGAGGTAATCCTAACTTTGGAATACATAGGGCAGTTGAGGTGGTCTTTATCCTCATTACCTAAGGGGCAGTTGAGCTGGCCTTTATCCTTATTAACCGAAGCTATTGAAGACCGTGTAGTTAATGGATTTCACTACCCAGAGAAAAGACTGCTGGAACTTGGTTTCGGTGCTTGTTCAAGACTTGGGATGGACTTCCTTTGTTTTGTCCAAGGTTCATGCATGACATGAAATTGTCATGGACTTGACATCATAACATTACTCATTATACACTTAGGTTATTGTATAGACATAAACATTAGACATAATTTGGCATAGCATGGTGACCGAGCGCCGAACTCAATCAAAATTTTAACCAAGTTATACCTATAGCTTATAGTATAGGTAACAATACTGGATCGTCTCTAAAGGATTTTAGTTACAATTTAATCAAATCAAGCCGAGATTGGGGGGTTTGGTAGAATTACAAATGCACAATAGAAACTGAATACAAATTAAAGGATAAAACAGAATCAATAAAGCAACCAATCCAAGAAAATTGTCAAGACTTGATTTTAATCTATCCTTGATTACAAAAGGTCCATTCAATTATCAATCAAATCCTTGGTCTTAGACCACATCAAGATGCCTCTCAATGATCATGGATCTTCAACTAGAAAAGCTTCCAGAATTTAATTAATTGAGGTTAGACAAATTAAGCATCCATCTTAAACCAAAATTAACTTGAAAATCAAGATCCATCCAAGTTAAACATTTCGTCAAACATCTTCAATGCCTTGTTTAATCTTTGAGTTCATCTCTTTGCACATGATACTTAAGCAATTAACATATGAAAATTCCAATCCAATTAAGCATTCAACCAGAACTAACAAAGAGAAGAAGAGAAACCTGATTAATAGATGAATGTTAACAATAAAAATGAAATCTCAAATTAACATCAAGTATTGTTCAATCTCTTGGATTAATTTAAAGGCCCTACCCCTCCTTGAGAAGGAGAGAACTCAAAAAAATAAAAAGGAAGAAGAAAGCAAAAATTAGAGAGAGTGAGAGAAGAGAATTCTAGAGAGAAGATGAAAAGTGTCCAAATGAGAGGTGCCTCGGTTTCTCACTTCCAACCCCCTAAACTACTCCCTATTTTGGCTTCATATAATTAAAAACCCATTAATTACAAAGTTGGGTCTGTTATGAGCAATTGGGCCTAAACCTCATGCAATTTGGAAGTCTACAACTCAAGTTATAGACAAAACAACATCAAAGGGTCTCTGAACTCATATTCTGACTTGCAGGCCCAATTAGGTCTCCTAGACATCCGATTGAGACTTTGAGCTCTTCATCAAAGTTGTAGAGCTTTCTCTTAGATTTCACATAAGATAAAATTCATAATTATCAGATATCTAGAACTCAAGTTATGATCGAAATATAGAAACAATGTCAAAGCTCATTAATGCTAAAAAAAATCAATTAGGCCCAATTTGAGTCCAAACTCACAAAACATGACAAAGCTTAATCAATTAAGTGCATGAAGAGTGTAAATGACTAAACATGAGGGTTTATTAATGTATAAAATATGTGATTATCACATGGTGATTGTATGGACGGTTGCTGTAACATTCTCTCCAACCAAATAGATTTGATCAGGTTATAGAAGCTCAATAATGTTGATAAAGATTATTAGTTTTTTTTTTGTAATGATTTGGATTGATTAGAGCATAATCTATAACACGGAATATGAAAAATAGCTCCTATAGGCTTGGATTTTTATTGTATAAGCTGAGGAAATTAGAAATAAATAAGGAAAATTTATTTCTAAGGTAAGAATACTAAGAATAGATGTACTGAAGTTTCTTGATTTAATTCTAGAGGTGTAATTTTAGTCAGGAAATGATATTGAAGCATAAGAGGATGATAATGCAGTATAAGGAAAATGGTGGAATGGTGATATAGAAAATAGAATGAAATTATATTATTTTCCACGATACTTATGAGAGCTGGAAAACTCATTTATGAGAAATTAAAGTATCCTTAGCAGATATAAAGTGTACAATTGAAGTTTTATATTTTGAAATCCATCCTCACTTTTTCCACTGTTCCTTGTTGTTGCCCCCGCCTAACATGAACATATTTCCTTGCTTCTCTCTCTCATTTTCTCTACTCTTTCACGCTTCTTTCTTCTCTAATTTCTCTATTTCTCACATCTCCCTCTCACTGACTTTCTATTCTCTCAATCTCACGCTCAACAGAAGAGAAAAAGAGGAGTAAGACAAACAAAATAAAACAAGAAAGATCAAGGGGAGAAGAAGGAACAAGAGGAAGAAGAAAAGAAAGCCAAGAAAAGAAAGAATGAAGTAACCTTAAGCCAGGTATAGGGTGTTTTCTCAAACTCTTTTTATACTAAACTTGTTTTCTTATGGAATTAGAAGAAAGTTTACTTGAATGATGGATTTGAACCATGATTTTCATCAGAAATGATTTTGAAACTAGATTTGCTCTTGAACTTGAAATAATGATGATTTTGAGTTCTGAAAAAGATGAAAACTTGTGGATTGAGGATTACCTATGCTTGTTATATTACTCTATGATGGTTTGGTTTCATGTTTGATGAGTTTTTGATTTGATTTTGATATGTTATAGGTTGATTTTGGGTTTTCCTCTCTTGAAGCTCTGTTTCACATCTAAAAATACCCCCAATAACTGATTATGGGCAAGCCATAATCGGTTATTGGCTCATGGCAGAGCTTCCTCATACGTGAATAACTGGTTATGAACTTGGCCTAACCAATTATTGTAACATAACAGAGAGTTATGTTCTACAATAATCGGTTAGAGCCATGGCCTAACCGATTATTGTTTTAAAACAGAAACATAAAGAAAGGTACATAGTTGGTTACTCAGTGATGATAACTGGTTATGTGACATAAAATTTGTTTTGATTGGCTAAAGATAATAGGTTAGAAATATGAATCTAAGATGAATGTAAGGGCAAGGAACCTTAAGAAGACCTATGATATGAATGACAACATGATGAGTTATTATATTGCACACGTGATGAAATGTAAGGCCTTGTGCCATGATTTGAAATGAATATTATGAGAGACACTTGACTTGATAATTAAGTATGATACTAAGATTTGAGAATATGATATGATGATCTTGATGCATAATTGACTTGATATTTATGCATGATATTGTGATATCAAGATGATGATTGATCTTATGAGTAACCCATTCTCTAGGATATCTTTGGTCCTTGAAGGAGGCTTAGAAAGGGTGGTTGAGGATTGATATTTCCTTACTACCTGAGTATTGAGGTTAAGGACAGATAATTCCTTCCCTCTTTACCTGAGCTCTCCACGGATAATGTGTAGTTGAGGACGAAAAATTCCTTCTCTATACTTGAGGTGTTCCTTGTTTCTAGATGGTGTGAGGTGTAACATCCAAATACCGGTACCTTAGTATATATGACATATACCTAGATAAGCAGTATTAGTCATGCTACTTCTAACTTATACATTAACTAATCCATAACATTTAAACAAATAATTATGGAGAGCCATAAGTAAAAGTCATACATATATACAACTTTTACATCTTCAAAGCAAATATAAATAATTACATAAGCTTTGAACGAGAAACAATGAAAACTAAACTGATCTAGTTCTTCTATTTATTTGTCTTCTTACCCTCTTGTAGGGCCTTGACCTACTTAACCATGAGACATAAACAGGGTGAGGACATAAAAATTCTCAATAATAAAGCATATATCTCATAGTATTATTATAAACATACACAAGGTAAACTTATAAACTATAATCTTGCAACTTACTATTGATATCAAACGAGAGTCTTTACAATTATAAGATATCAATTTCATTTAACAAAAAACTTGTCCCACAACTCCGACTTAAGCAAAGTACTTATCTCACTCCCTTGCAAGGTCAAGGGTGTAACACCCTCCTTAAGATGTCACATTTATAATAAATATAATAAACCTTTACCCAAGTTATAAATCATTTCTTAATACATAATAATATAAGTTGTGAAAATTTTCTTTTTGTACATTATATCACTAAATAAAATAAACAGAACATGAAATAAAACAAACTAGTAAATACACACCATAACTATACATATGATTTTTGTCTTTAAAGATACAAATAATTACAAACCATAAACTACTTAACAAAGTCGTAAAGTATTTGAGTTACACAAAACATAAATAGCCTAAGTGCACATCTAGGAATTCGGATCCTCTGAAGGATCCTCCTCTGATGGATCATCGGATGATAGAAATCCCAGATGTCTTGCAGCTCTACAGACAGGAGTCCGCGCTGTCGACACACTACTAAGCTTACTAGGGGCATGGAAACGACTACCCCAATAGCGCCTAATAGTCAAGGGCAACTCTAGATGTAAATAAAAAGTAGTAGAGAATATCGAGGCACCATCAAATTCCCTACGAAGGGACACAATCAAACGCCTCACATACACAATTGACTCCCTATCAGCTTATAGATGCCAGGCCTCAGAATCTCCATGAAACTTTAGTTTCAAGAATCCCAAAAACTCCGGTAAAGCCATACTACATCACAATCAATCCAAATGATATGGATGATCTGAAAGCTGCCCTCCTCGCAATGGTCGCTCGGATGCCGCTCCTCTTCGTACTGACAATCTAGAGGCTACTCTTCTTCCTCTTCCTCAAAGTCTTTACGGAACATAAATAATAGTACAGAAAATATATACAAAGAGGTGAGACAATCTACATCACTACCAGCATGGCAGTATAGAAAATGACAGTACATACATATATAACAATTAATACAACATATCATATTATTACATCATACATAGTATCTCAAACCATACATAAATGTCACATTATGATGCAGACTACATATGCAAATGTACACAGACACATTCCTACTCCATGGAGCTAAACACAACATCAGAGAGAATGATCCGAAAGACATGTCCGTAGCTCTGGCTGCCCAGCCAAATATTACACAGTCAAACATCATATAAATTGTACACAGTCAATACGTCGTGTACAACAGGCATTGTACCAGACAGTCCCCACTAGATCCTGATTAAGAATAGTGCTTGTCGAGTTCGCTAGTGCGTTGCCCGTTACTACGGCCCAGAGGAGCTACCAACTGTCCATATGTGGAATCCTCTGCACACTAACGCCTCCAAGTTCACTCAATGAACTACACTACGCCTATCGCCACCGCACTACGGTGTAATTCATCTCGTCAGTCAATTGCCAATTCCAACCAAATTGACACATTCAACGATGCATGCGCATGAACCAAAATATACAAATAACAACGTTATCACTATTTCTCATAATAGTACGCCACCACTTGGCAGTACCATTTTTTAACATGTCCGGGTCCACCACTTTAACCCTGACAGTAAACTACTGTTACTCTCAATCGCGTAAATATTTTATTGTGTTTTCATAATTACGTCACCTTTTTTTAACATTTTCAAATTGCATAAATAATTTTCAACATTTTTAAAATTGCGTAGTGTTTTTAAATCATTTTCTTAATCGCGTAACATTTTTAAATCGTTTTCTCAATCGCGTAACGTTTTTAAATCGTTTTCTCAATCGTGTAGTTTAAAAATCATTATTTTAAATATGTGTAAGGCATTTCTAATATTTTTCAACTACGTAAAATTTTTTTTACGTTCTAAATTAGATTTTTAAATTTTCTCCATTATATAATTATTTCTAGCTTTATTTATAACATTTCCTTTTAAAAAAATTCTTTACTTAGTATTTTCTACTGTTTCCATTAAAATTACCTTTCTTAGTCATAACTAATATTTACATCTCGAAACTTGCTAACGCGCTTCAAAACCCAAAGGGTGAGCTATACATTAGTACTTTTCAAGTGGTCATTTTATTTCTCATCCTTACTTAATTTCTCTAATTAAGTTTCTAAAATAATTTCCTTCATTTTGTTCTCTAAAATCCATTGAAATTAAGTTCTCTTTAATTTAATTACATAGTTCACACTTAGAAAATTATTTTAGATCAAAGGTATCTCAAATGGTGTGTTGGCCAAAATTCACTATGCCTGTTATAAATCATCTTGAAATTATTTTCTACTATCTAAGTCCTTGTAAAAATTATTAATCTAATTAAATTAATTAATCCATGCTTTAGAAAATAGTTGAGAACATTTTGGTCCTCTTTGTGGTGGTGAAGCCGTGAGCTTCATGTATTCTTTGGAGCACTCATGTAAATCCTCAATATGTTATTCACATCCTGCAATAGCTATCATGTATTCCTAAACACATACCAAATATATTAAAACTATAGACATGCTTGCAAACAAAATCAATCACAAATAAGAAAAACTTTAAAACAACCAAGTGAATGAATACTTATGGATTCTTTACCACAAATACATCCATTTTCTCACCACCAATACTTGGTTGATGAGATTAAATCTCTCTCTTACCTCTAAGGAAGACAAAACCTTCTTGGACTTCCTCCTAGTGATTTCGTGTGGCTCTAAGAAATACCCTAACAAACTCAAACAATTTATAAAGTCATAAATTATGGTTGAAAAAGATAAACCATGGATCAATTATGACTTAGAACTTCAAGAATCAAGTTAGAAACAAGAAACAAGGATTTTTACCTTGTAGGAAAGAAGCTTCAAAGTTATTTTCCAAGCTTCAAATGAATGATTTTGAAGAAACTCTCAAGATGAAAGATGTTTAGAATGGTGTTTAGGTTTGAGAAATGGTGTTGGATGAAAATTTAGAAGAGTGGAGGTATGAATTGGAGGTGTTGGCCGTAAGCTTCAAAAGGAGAAGCTATGGTGTTCTTGGTTCTTGGAAGAAAGAGAAAGGAGATTTGTGTGATTGAAAGGATGATGATGAAGTGAAAATGGTCTCCTAACTCTATGCATAGCCGTGGAGCTCAATGGAGGTGGCCACTTTAGTTGACCATCCAAGACCTCCTAATAGCCCTAGATGAGATCAAGGGTTGATATCCAAGGCTTTGTCTCCAAGTTTGCTTCCTATAGGTTTAGAAAATCAAGTCACCAAGTGTCTTGAACCTTTTTGAAGGGTCCATAACCGAATGGCTCAAGGGAGAGCAAACCAAGTCTTGGTTCACTTTGATATCTTGTTAGACTTAGGTGAATTTAGTTAGGTTTCTTAGTTACTTAACTAACCATTTAGTTACTTAGGATAACTAACCATCTTCTTGATTTTGCTAGAACCTTCTCTAACTAAGACTTTAATGAATAGCTAACTAGGTTTATTCTATTTAGTTACTATTTAGGCACTTTGAATTAACTTAGTTAGGTTTAAACTAACTTAGTTAGGTTTTCTAGTTACTAACCAATAAGTCCAACCATTTTTGTGAACTAACATCCTATTAGCTTAGAAATTCAAGCCAATTATGTTAACTAGCTCTCATTGGCTTAGAAATAATTCAAGCCAATTTCATTGACTGATTTCTATTGGTTCTCCGAATTGTAAGTCATAAAGACTTTATCGGTTCCTATTGTCTACTAGGCAGAAGCTACTGCTCCTAAGTCAGTAGGTACTGTCCACCGAATAATAAAATAATATTATAATATAAAATATTTTTATTTTATAAATAAATTCTAAAAATTAAAAGATTGATACACGTATCACTCAGAATTGGGTTTAGTAAGATCCCCTAGTTCCGAATAATCAGATAAAGATTTTACCCGACCCAAAAATTATTATTTTCTTGACTCGGAGTAAATCACACACAATAGTCAAATTAATTTTATAGCACACAGAAAACATAAAACAATACATTTTGGACAATATCGTAATTTAGCCAAAATTTAGGGTGTTACAAAGGGGCTTGCCTTGCTCCCTTAGTTAGGAATTATAGTAAACTATGGTTCAACCTTAGAGACTAAGGGATCCATCTCTTGCTATGATTCAAGCTTAAGCAAATCAACTTTTGCTATGGTTCAACCTATAAGGGAACCAACTCATGGATCAACCTTATTACTTAAGGGTTCTATAACACCTACCGTAGGGTATCACATTTAAGACTAATGCTAATAATCCAAGTTGTAAAAGAATTAATCTTATAAAAACACTGATTTCAAAATTTCATTTTGAGGATAACTTAAAATAAATAAAACCCATAAGTACAATATGTAACTGAATAAAACTCTCCATAATATACATAAATACTGAAACCTTGTTCACAAATAATTTACATAAATACATTGTACTCCAAAGGATAAATATGTACAAAATATACATCCAAACATAAACTGTTTAACTAGAACTTCACTAAGGATTTGGGTCCTCGGAAGGATCCTCCTCCTCCTCCTCACTATCATCAAAGAACCCCGACAGATACATTCGTCGCTAGGTTGGCGTCCTAGCAGATGACACCATTGAATCCTCTTGTGGGGTACAGACACTACCACCCCAAAGCTCTCGAATAGGCATCGAGAACTCCAAACGAACAGATACATTCATTGACATAACTGGAACCCCATCCCGAGTTCCACTAAGATTCAGAGTCAAATCCCCGATATACACAAAGTGTTCATTATTCATATCAAACCTCCATGCATCAGTTCCCCTATAGAACTGTACACTAACAAAACCAAGCACCTACCACCTTGCCACCATAAAAGTAAACAAAAGGAAAACTACCACGTATGGAAAATAGAATTTCCTACCTCTTCATCTCCACGATCTTCATCAAACATACACAACAAAGCAGAATAACATAACAAAGAGGTGAGATCCCTTACATCAATACTAGCATGCCAGTGTAGAAAATGATAGTAAATATACAAATACAATATTAACATATCGAATCATGTTATTACATCACAAATAATATTTCATATAACATAATTGTCACATCAATATGCAGACCAACTATGCATATGTACACAGACCAATTCCTACTCCATGGAGCTAATCACAATTTCGGAGAGAAGGATCGGGAGTACATGCCTGTATATCGTCAGCCTCAAGTCATGTGCCAAGATATCATATCAAAATGTACAAAATGACTTATACAAGACACTCTTAACCAATCGCAAAATGAGTAGCAACTCTGTTGAGATTGTCGATGCATTTGCATTGGATACCATGGCGCAGAAGTGCTACCATATGGCCACATATGATGTTCCGTGCCCTAACGCCTCCAAGATCAATAATTGATCGTAACTATGCAATTCTCACCTGCACAAAAGTGTATATTCATCTCCTAGGCAACTTCCCTTTACCAATAAAGCTTACACATTTTTCAATGCATGATGTATGATCCAAATACACATAAAAACATCATTATCACTATTTTTCACAATACACGCCATCACTTGGCAGTATTACTTTTCAACACAACTGGGCCCACCACAACAACTCGACAGCAAACTGTTATTATTTTCCAATCGCGTAAACTTTTTATCACATTTTCACAATCCTGTAACATTTTTCTTACATTTTCAAATCGCGCAAGTATTTTTTAACATTTTTGCAATAGCGGAAATATTTTCAAACATTTTCCGAATTGCGTAGAGATTTTTAAACATTTTCTCAATCGCGTAGTGATTTTAAATCATTTTCTCAATCGCATAGCTTAAAAATCACTATTTTGTAATAGCGTAAGATTTTTCTAATATTTTTCAATCGCATAAAATATTTCTTAGCTTTCTAAACTCATTTTTGAAACTTTTTACATAATGTAGGTATTTTGGCCTTATTTACAATATTTCTTACTAAAAATCCTTTAAGTAATATTTTCTACTATTACCCACAAAATTACACTTCTTTGGTTTAATTAGATATTACAGCTCTAAATTTTCTAACGCGCTTCAAAACCCAAAGGGTGAGCTATATGTCAGTAAATTTCAAGTTTTAATTTTATTTCTCATCATAACCTAATTACACTAAATTAATTCTAAAATTGATTTACTTTCTTTTTATCTCTAAAAACCCATTAAATTGAGTTCTTGTTAATTAATTACCTAAGTCTACACTTAGGAAAATAATTTTGGATCCAGAATATCAAATCTTGGCATGTTGATCAAAAATCCATTTGTGCTTCATAAATGATATTTATTTATTTTCTATCTCATTATTCTTTGTAAAAACCTTTAATCAAATTTCTTGTCATTAAATCACTTAATCCTTAATTAGTAAAATAATTTAGAACATTTTGCTCCAAAACTTGATGTTGAGGTCGTGAGCCTCTAGGGTTCTTTGGAAGCTTCATACACTTCCTCATCATGTAAATCACATCCTACTATATACAATAATCAACATGCTTTCATAATCACATATTCAAGCATATTATCAAAGCTATAAAGCAATACCAATCAAAACCATCACAAATAATGAAAGCTTAAACAATCAAGTGAATAAATCCTTATGAATTTTTCACCACAAACAATTCCATTTTCTCACCACCAACACATGGTTGATGAGGTTAATCTCCCTCTTACCTTTTTGTGATGCTTCCTAAGCTCCTTACTTGTCCTCTTGAATCAATCCTTCACCACCAAGAGGTTCTTGAAAACAAAAATAAACACAAATATATTAACATCTAAAGCTTGAACAAGAAGATCATGGATCAAAATATGGCCTAGAGCATGACGATGAAGCAAATAGTGAAGTTTCCATGAACTTCACCTTAAAACCTTAGAACTTGAGCTTTGAAAGAACTCCTTGAAGATGGATGATTTTGATCAAGACTTCAACTACAAAGTGTCTTGAAATTATGGAAGGATGCTAGAAGTAAGGTTGGTTAGAATTATTGAGGTTTGGAAGTGTGTTCTTGGCCTCTTGATCATGGGGTGTGTTGGAGAGAAAATGAGAGAAAAATTTTGAGTTGCTTTCTTGTTTGCTTTGGAGTAAATGAGTGAATGGTGAAAAGATAAATAAAAACACAAACTTTAACCCCAAAATGGAGTGATTGGCCGTGGAGTGCCTTGGAGAAGGAAGTAGCCAATTTGGCTACCAAGCCACCAAGCTTAATCACCAAACATTCCTTCTATTGGTGCTTACTTAGTCAAGCCACTTTGTGAGACTTTCAAACAAGTAAACTTGATTCTAATTGGTTGGTCATAAAGCTAAGTAATGATGCTTCATGATTACCCTTAGATATTTAGGTTATAAATGTAACGCCCCAATTTTTAGAAAATATTCTGAATGTACCGTTTTCTGTTTTTCACGCTTTTGTATGAATGACCGCTGTGTCCCTATTTTTCTGTTCTCGATTTCTGTATGAAAACAATTACGATAATACAGGCTCAAATTTTATTTGATCGTTTTACGTAGTTTGCTTCGAGACGGTAAAATAAAAATTTTTCTGAGCTACTGTATTAATTTTTCTGAAAGATATACAGCTATATAATACTGCTGGATATTTTATTTGAACGTTTTGGACGATTACCTACGTTGTGGGAAAAAATGGGAAAATGACCGTTACGTCCCGAACGTCTTGTTTTACTGTTTTTGCTGTTTTTAATTGTTTTCTTCTTGATTTAATGCCTGAAAATATTGTCTGTGATTTTATATGGACTTTTTGTGTGATTTGCTCCGAGGCAGGAAAATAATATTTTTCGGGCCGAGGAAAATCTTATTTTATTATTTAGAATTGGGGGATCTTACTTAACCCGATTCTGAATGAGACTAAAAATAATCTTTTAATTTTTAGGATTTAACTGTCAAATAAAATAATTTTATATTATTATAATATTATTTTATTAGTCAAGATAATTTAGTGACAAATGGACCCTAAATATTTTGCGGGACCCACAACTAGTAGAACGGTTAGATCGGTAGCTTAATTAATCACCGTAGCGGTAGAACTTTCAGAACAGTGACTCGACTAAATAGTGACTCAAATAGAGAATTTAATACTGTTGTGTGACTCAAAGATGTGAGCCACCAAGAGCCAACCAATGGGAATCAAGCTTGCTCACCAAGACTTAATCCTAGCCTTTCATGCATCCAATGGCTTGGATGAAGCCAACCAAGGTGCCCACCTTGCACCTCACTTGAGTGCCACGGCCAAGAGGCCTTTGAAGACCAAAATCACTTTTCTCCTTCATCACTTTTCTCTCTTCTCTCTCATCAAAACCCTAGCCACCATTGTTGTTCCTTTTTCTCCTTCCATTCGGCCAAGCTTGTTTCTTGACCATACAACCATCCAAAAATTTTTCTAACCAAGTTTTTCTAACCTAAACACTATTCTAAGAACCTTGCTAGTTGGAAGTTTCTTCAAAATCTTCCATTAAGGGCTTGGAAATCAACCTTGTAGATTTGACCTAGAAGGTGAAATATCATATTTTTCTTTTCTCTCTTCTTTTTCAAAGTTCTAAACCATGATTTCTCCATGGTTTAGCTTCTTTTTCATGGTTAATAACATGTAGATTTTATTTGAGATTTTTAGGTATTTGGTGGAGTGAAAACCGAACCATAGGAGGTGTGAAAGCAAGCTTTTTGTCTTCATTTAAGGTAAGAGGAAGACAATTCTTATCATCCCTTGATGGTGGTAAGAAGATGGATTGTTTGTAGAATCCATAAGGATTCGGTTGTGGTGTGTTTATTGATGTGTATTTGTTAATTTTTGTGGTTGCTAGTAGCTTAGGTGTTGTATGTTAGTAGCTTTCTTGTTTGATGATTGTAATAATTTTGCATGTCTATTAGCTTTTGATTGTATGTCTATAAGCTTTAATTTAGGTTTTATATGTTAGAAATATTTTGCATGTGTTAGAAATATAAATGCATGTGTTAGAATTGTATGATAAGGTATAAGATGTGAATAACATGTGTAAATTTGCATGAGTGTTCCAAAGAACACATTCCCTAGCTCACGGCAATGACAAAGTGTGAGGACCAAAATGTTCTCTTCATTTTTCCTAATGTGCAACTTAATTAATTAGGAGAAATAAGAAGGTTTCAAATTGTTTTGATCAAAGAAAAGAAATTTAGAAATCAAATGGTAAAGATTTAGTAAATTTTGGGCCAACATGCCTAAAGGATTTATTTGATTCAAAATCATTACTTTATAATATGATTTAATGAACTTAGATAAGATAATACCTTTGACATGATTTAGAAATCAAATGAAAAAGTTTTACAAAATTCAGCCAACATGCCACTATAGGTAATTATGATTTCTAAAACTTGATTCCAAACCTTTTTCAATTAAAAAGAGACAATACAAGTTAAGGAGAAATTTTCTATAATGATTTTTGAAGAAACAAATTGAGTAGAATTAAGTTTAAAGGAGTAAAACTAGTGATTTTATCATTAGGAAGTAAAATACAGAAATTTTGAGAAATTTTCTAACATATAGCTCACTTTAGGTTTTGAAGCATGTTAGAGATTTCAAAAAGAATTAAATAATATGGTTAAAAATTAGGTAAATAGAAAATTTTATGGAAAATTTAGAAAACCATTATTATAAGTTTATAAACAAAATGCTGTCAATTTTTAGTAAAAATGAACCTATAAGATAGTAAAAATATCCTAAAGACAGTATGCGGTATGAAAAATTATTCTACGTAATTTAAATATACTAAGTACTATTTCTGTCTGTTTAAACAATAATTTTTAAGGGCATTCGAATAAGAAAATGATTTAAAAATCCTACGCGATTGAGAAAACGTATTAAAAATGCTACGCGATTTTAAAAATAGAAAAATATCTTTACCCGATTTTTAAACGTTTGTAAAAACGACGGAATTATGAAAATGCGATAAAATTTCTACGCGATTGACCGTTACTATATTTATTATATGCTGTCGGGAAAATGTGAACCCGTACAGGCTTTTGAAAATCTATATGCTGTCGGGAAAATGTGAACCCGTACAGGCTTTTGAAAATCTATTTATTGTCGGGAAAATGTGAACCCGTACAGGTTTTTGAGAATTATTTGCTGTCGGGAAAATGTGAACCCGTACAGGCTTTCCATCTATCTGTTATGTGTGCCATGTATTTGGTGGATTTGTTGACGAGACGAATCACATCGTGTTATCGATGCGATAAACGTAGTGTGGTTCATTGTTCTAATGAACTTGGAGGCTTTAGTGTACGGGATCCCACATGTGGACAGTTGGTCGCTCCGCTGGGCCGTGGTAAACCGATAGCACACTATGGTACTCGACGTACACTATATTTAATCGAGATTTGTGAAATCTAGTAGTACATTTGCCTCGTAGTGCCACAACGTGAGACCATGAACTACACCACGCCTGGATTGATGGATTCCTCGTGTGGGCTATAGACGCAACTTGTGACAAGCAATAGTTGGTGGGGCAAATCGTGGTACTATTAGGTTTTGCGAATCATTCCTCTCTCGATACTTGTGTTTTTCTTTAGCTCCATGGAGTAGGATTTTGTCATATTATTTATCTCTATGTCTATTTGTTTCTATCTTATCTATTTATTGTTTATCTCGTATTTTATTTGTTTATTTTATTTGGTTACTTGTTACTATATTTGGTTATTATATCTTATCTGTTTATTCTTATATTTCTTATTTTATCTGTGTGAGGTTTTATCGAGATGTGACATATTGTGATGATGTCTGAATTTTACTTCAATTTATTATTATAATTGTTAAAGCTTTATGTATTACATGAACTCGTATATATATATTGTTTGTCGTCTTTTCATTGGCCATGTTGTGATGATTTTATGTTGTCTTACCTCTTTGTTATATGTATTTTCTGTTTATTTATTTTACGCGGTAAAGACTTCGAGGAAGAGGAACAGCCCCTTGAGATCGTGTACCCCGAAGAGGAGGAAGGCCGGCAAGCGACGATCGCTTGACGATCAAGAACCATCCGATCATCCATATCCTCTGGATTGATTGTGAGGATGGCAACGCCAGATTTTTGGGATTCATAGAGCCGGTATTTCATGGAGGTGCTCGGCTTGGCATTACGAGGCGATCGTGATTCTATGACGTATGCAGGACGTGTGACCGTGATTCTACGTCATCAGTTTGATGGAGATCCGATTATGACTACGACGTTATTTCTGCACTTAGAGTTACCCTTATCCATTAGGCGTTATTGGGGTGCTGAAAACCCTGAGCCTAGTGAGATAAGCATCGTATCGACTGCGCGATCCCGTTATCGCCGTGTGTCGAGACATCTAGGATATCTATCTCCTGATGATCATTTTCATGCTGAGAGTGATCCATCTGAGGATTAGATAATCATGATGTTTTTTGGGCGCGTCAGCGTATGTCTGTATATATTAACTCTTTTATTGCTTTCTTTACTGTTTTTGTTTAAATATTTGTAGTCTTAGTTGTAAATTATTTGTACAGATTTATAACTTAATCCTATGTATATTATTAGTGATGATGTTTTTTTTTTTATTTCGTATTTTCCGCATTATCTTTTATTACATATTTTTGTCTATCAGGAATTATTTTACAACCCGTAATAATATTTAACAAATGTTTCACAACTTGGGTAGATTTTATTTCTATTTCTTTTATTTTCTTTTATGTGTGACATCCTCCAAAGGGTGTTACAATAGTTGGTATCGAGCCCAAGTTAGAGTCTTTTGGGGTTGTGGTTGGGTCTGTTTTTGTTTGTCTTTGTGTGATTCTCTCGTGATCTTTGTGATTTATATCCTTTCGGAAATATCTAGAAGGATGTATCTAACTTTGTTTTGTTATGTTTGAAGAAAGAAGATGGCTGGTAGAGGCAGAGGACGTGCTAAGTGAATCGTGACGAGGACCCGATGTTGGTTGCTGCTGAAGCTATGCGGCAGATGGCTGAAGTGATTACTCGAAGAAAATTTGAGAGCAACCCAACAAAGAAGATGCTACAGCTGATGCCCTAAATTTATCTGAATTTAGGCGCCATAATCCGCCACAATTTAGAGGCGAGGTGGATCCGGAGAAAGCGAGTCAGTGGATGCAAGATTTAGAGAGAATCTTTGAGGGGATGAGATGCACGGATGAAAAGAAAGTAACTTATGCTGTTTTCATGCTGAGAGGAGATGCAGAACATTGGTGGAGAGGAGTCCGCCGAGTGTTGCAAGCTGAAGGGACTAAGATCACCTGAGAAGTGTTTTCTAATACTTTTCTGGATAAGTATTTTCCTACAAGTGCTAGGCATGCCAAGGAGATGGAATTTCTTGGGTTGCGACAGGGAAATATGACAGTGAATGAATACGCCACAAAATTTGAAAGTTTGTCTCAATTTTCAAATTATGCTCAAAATCGACAAGATGAGGTATGGAAATGTCGGAAGTTTGAGTCTGGATTGAGAGTAGAATTGAAGCGGGGAGTGATATCTCTGAGGATGAATCATTTTCATACTTTGGTAGATGCATGTGCACGGCTTGAGGAGCTTGAACCGTCGCGAGATCAGAGGAGTCGGAACTTTGGGCCGACAAGGTTTCAAAGAGGTGGAGGTAGCAATACAAATCGGTTTACAGTAAGTCGTATGCTAGACCACAAGGAAGTCGACTCGCGACCGCCGCTTGGAGGGAGTGTACCTAGTGGTGGAGCGGGACGAGTGGAGTGGTGTTTACACCGACGTGTTTTAAGTGCGGTAAGAAGGGCCATCTATCTCCAGATTGTACGATCAAGGGAACTGTCTCGTTTTAACTGTGGACAACCTGGGCATATGTCGAAGGATTGTACTCGACCAGAGAAGAAACCTGCTGTTCGTCATGTTAGAACTAATCAGCAAAAATCTGGAAATACTCAACCGAGATCTGGAGGGCGAGTGTATACAATGATGGGATCTGAAGTTTCTCAATCGATGACCTTATTCAAGGAGAAGGTGACATTGGAGGTAACCTTCTGACTGTATTGTATGACTCGGGTGCTACACACTCGTTTATTGCCTATGATTGTGTGGAAAGACCGAAGTTGCCCGTGTCTTCTCTCGAATGTTAAGTTGAGTGTATCTACGCCAACCGCTAAACCTGTAGTTACTTCTAAGATCTGTTTGGATTGTCCTATTGTTGTGAAGGGCCGTTTGTTTTTGGTCAATTTGATTTGTTTGCCTCTTATTGAGATAGATGTAATCTTAGGGATGGACTGGTTATGTTCTAACCATATCCTCATAGATTGTGCAAAGAAAACTATAGTTTTTCCTAAGGAAGAAGAGTCTGGATTCTTAACTGCTGTTAAGGTCAAGTCTTTGTTGAGAGATGGAGCGCAGGGATATCTGGTATTGTCTTCTCTAGAAATTAAGAATGAGAAGGATGTGAATACTATTCCTGTTGTCAACGATTTTCCGGATGTTTTTCCTGAAGATGTACCTGGTTTACCGCCCGAGCGGGAGATCGAGTTCTCAATTGATTTAGTACCGGAACAGTCCTATCTCAATTGCACCGTATCGTATGTCGCCGATAGAGTTGGAGGAGCTGAAAAAGCAATTGGTGGAACTGTTGAAGAAAGAATTTGTACGACCTAGCGTTTCCCCATGGGGTGCGCCAGTGCTTTTGGTCAAGAAGAAGGATGGAACTTCACGACTTTGTGTGGACTATCGGCAGTTGAACAAGGTGACTATCAAGAATAAATATCCGCTTCCAAGAATCGACGATTTGATGGATCAATTAAGAGGAGCTGTGATATTTTCCAAGATTGATTTGCGATCGGGTTATCACCAGATTCGTGTAAGAGGGGAAGATGTGCCGAAGACTGCTTTTCGAACTCGTTATGGACATTATGAGTATCAAGTAATGCCATTCGGGGTGACAAATGCTCCTGCTATATTTATGGATTATATGAACAGGATATTTCGTCCATATCTAGACAGATTTGTCGTTGTCTTTATCGATGACATTCTGATCTATTCTCGATCGAAGGAAGAGCATGCTGAACATCTGAAAGTTGTTCTTCAGATTTTGAGGGAGAAACAGTTGTATGCGAAATTGGCTAAGTGTGAGTTCTGGTTGGAAGAAGTCCAATTTCTTGGACACGTAATTTCTAAAGAAGGTATTGCGGTGGACCCATCGAAAGTGGAGACTGTTTTACGGGGAAAGACCTAAGACAAGAATGTGAAGTTTGAAGTTTTGTTGGACTTGCTGGTTATTATCGGAGATTTATCGAAGGTTTTTCCAAGATTACTGGACCACTTACACAACTGACGAGGAAAAGTCAAGCTTTTGAATGGACGGAAGAGCGTGAAACCAGTTTTCAAGAGTTGAAGAAGAGGTTAACAACTCGCACCGGTGTTGATCCTACCGTATTCGACGAAATCTTTCGATGTGTATTGTGACGCTTCTTATCAAGGACTAGGATGCGTGTTGATGCAAGACCGGAACGTGGTGGCATATGCTTCTCGACAATTGAAAGTTCATGAGAAGAATTATCCTACGCATGATTTGGAATTGGCTGCGGTAGTTTTTGCTTTGAAGATATGGAGACATTTTCTCTATGGAGCAACGTTCAACATCTTCAGTGATCACAAGAGTTTGAAGTACTTGTACGACCAGAAGGAGCTGAATATGAGGCAGCGAAGATGGTTAGAATTTCTGAACGACTACGATTTTCAACTTTTGTACCACCCTGGTAAGGCGAATGTCGTGGCCGATGCCTTGAGTAGAAAGATTATCAGTGTTTAGCCAAGGCGATGATTAAAGAAAAGGAGCTCATTGAACAGTTTAGAGATGAGTGGTCATTTGTTGAGTTGAAACCGGAAAAGATCTGTATGAATATGGTTACTATCTCAAGCGAGCTGATGGAAGACATAAGGGAAAAGCAAAATGCCGATAAATTTTTACAAGGAATAAGGGAGCAAATGAAGCAAAACGAGGCAGTAGAGTTCAAAGAAGGAACTGATGGAATTCTGAGGTTTCGGGGTAGAATCTGTATTCCTCGTGACCGAGAACTGAGGCAATATATTGTAGAACATGCCCATACTAGTTTGTTAAGTATGCATCCAGGTATAACAAAGATGTACCAAGACTTGAAGAAGTTATTCTGGTGGCATGGAATGAAGGGTGATGTGGTTAGATGTGTGTCAACTTGCCTAGTTTGTCAAAAATCGAAAGTTGAACACCAAAGACCAGCTGGGATGTTACAACCATTATCGATTCCAGAATGGAAATGGGACAGCATTTCTATGGATTTCGTTACTGGTTTGCCAAAGACAAGGAGAGGTCATGATGCAATATGGGTTATAGTCGATAGACTTACGAAATCGGCTCATTTCTTACCAATCAATATTAAATATTCATTGGAAAAATTAACCCAGTTGTACATCAGCGAGATTGTCAGATTACATGGAGTACCTACATGTATAGTTTCTGATAGAGATCCGAGGTTTACGTCAAGATTTTGGCGAAGTCTGCAAGAAGCTATGGGAACCAAGTTACGATTAAGTTCAGCCTATCATCCACAGACAGATGGTCAGTCGAGAGAGAACTATACAGTCCTTGGAGGATTTGTTGCGGGCTTGTGTTTTGGAACAACGGGGAAGTTGGGATGAATTTTTATCTTTGATAGAATTCACCTACGATAATAGTTTTCACGCAAGCATCGGAATGGCACCTTATGAGGCATTGTATGGAAGACGATGTCGAACGCCGCTATGTTGGTATCAAGATGGGGAGAGTATGACTGTTGGACCGGAACTTGTACAACAGACTATGGATAAAGTCAAGATGATACAAAAGAAGATGAGGACGGCGCAAAGCAGACAAAAGAATTATGCGGACAAACGAAGACGATCTCTTGAGTTTAAGGAGGGTGAGCATGTATTTCTAAGAGTTACTCCTACGACTGGTGTCAGAAGAGTGATTAAGTCGAAGAAGCTTACTCCTAAATTCATTGGACCATATCAGATTATCCGACGTATAGGTCCTGTAGCGTATCAGATTGCTTTGCCGCCTTTTCTATCCAATTTGCACGACGTGTTTCATGTGTCTCGCCATAAGTATATACCAGATCCGACACATGTTATACAACCAGATGACGTGCAGTTAAAGGAGAATTTGACTTACGAAACTTTACCTGTCAGGATAGAGGACAGAAGGGTAAAGCAGCTTTGAGGGAAGATGATCGAGTTAGTGAAAGTCATATGGAATGATATGACTGGTGAAGCTACTTGGGAGCTAGAAGATAAAATGAAGGATCAGTATCCTCATTTGTTTGGATGAACATCGAATTTCGAGGACGAAATTTTTATTTGTTGGGGAGAGTTGTAACGCCCCAATTTTTAGAAAATATTCTCGAATGTACCGTTTTACTCGTTTTTCACGCTTTTGTATGAATGACCGCTGTGTCCCTATTTTTCTGTTCTCGATTTCTGTATGAAAACAATTACGATAATACAGGCTCAAATTTTATTTGATCGTTTTACGTAGTTTGCTTCGAGACGGTAAAATAAAAATTTTTCTGAGCTACTGTATTAATTTTTCTGAAAGATATACAACTATATAATACTGCTGGATATTTTATTTGAACGTTTTGGACGATTACCTACGTTGTGGGAAAAAATGGAAAAATGACCGTTACGTCCCGAACGTCTTGTTTTTGCCGTTTGTTTTTAATTGTTTTCTTCTTGATTTAATGCCCGAAAATACCGTCTCGTGATTTTATATGGACTTTTTGTGTGATTTGCTCCGAGGCAGAAAATAATATTTTCCTGGCCGGGAAAATCTTATTTTATTATTTAGAATTGGGGGATCTTACTTAACCCGATTCTCGAATGAGACTAAAAATAATCTTTTAATTTTTAGGATTTAATCACAAATAAAATAATTTTATATTATTATAATATTATTTTATTAGTCAAGATAATTTAGTGACAAGGACCCTAAATATTTTGCGGGACCCACAACTAGTAGAACGGTTAGATCGGTAGCTTAATTAATCACCGTAAGCGGTAGAACTTTCGAACAGTGACTCAATGGCTAGTGACTCAGCAGAGAATTTAATACGTGTGTGACTCAAATGTGAGTCACCAGGAGCCAACCAATGGGAATCAAGCTTGCTCACCAAGACTTAATCCTAGCCTTTCATGCATCCAATGGCTTGGATGAAGCCAAGCAAGGTGCCCACCTTGCACCTCACTTGAGTGCCATGGCCAAGAGGCCTTTGAAGACCAAAATCACTTTTCTCCTTCATCACTTTTCTCTCTTCTCTCTCATCAAAACCCTAGCCACCATTGTTGTTCCTTTTTCTCCTTCTATTCGGCCAAGCTTGTTTCTTGACCATACAACCATCCAAAAATTTTTCTAACCAAGTTTTCCTAACCTAAACACTATTCTAAGAACCTTTCTAGTTGGAAGTTTCTTCAAAATCTTCCATTAAGGGCTTGGAAATCAACCTTGTAGATTTGACCTAGAAGGTGAAATATCATATTTTTCTTTTCTCTCTTCTTTTTTTTTCAAAGTTCTAAACCATGATTTCTCCATGGTTTAGCTTCTTTTTCATGGTTAATAACATGTAGATTTTATTTGAGATTTTTAGGTATTTGGTGGGTGAAAACCGAACCATAGGAGGTGTGAAAGCAAGCTTTTTGTCTTCATTTAAGGTAAGAGGAAGACAATTCTTATCATCCCTTGATGGTGGTAAGAAGATGGATTGTTTGTAGAATCCATAAGGATTCGGTTGTGGTGTGTTTATTGATGTGTATTTGTTAATTTTTGTGGTTGCTAGTAGCTTAGGTGTTGTATGTTAGTAGCTTTCTTGTTTGATGATTGTAATAATTTTGCATGTCTATTAGCTTTTGATTGTATGTCTATAAGCTTTAATTTAGGTTTTATATGTTAGAAATATTTTGCATGTGTTAGAAATATAAATGCATGTGTTAGAATTGTATGATAAGGTATAAGATGTGAATAACATGTGTAAATTTGCATGAGTGTTCCAAAGAACACATTCCCTAGCTCACGGCAATGACAAAGTGTGAGGACCAAAATGTTCTCTTCATTTTTCCTAATGTGCAACTTAATTAATTAGGAGAAATAAGAAGGTTTCAAATTGTTTTGATCAAAGAAAAGAAATTTAGAAATCAAATGGTAAAGATTTAGTAAATTTTGGGCCAACATGCCTAAAGGATTTATTTGATTCAAAATCATTACTTTATAATATGATTTAATGAACTTAGATAAGATAATACCTTTGACATGATTTAGAAATCAAATGAAAAAGTTTTACAAAATTCGCCAACATGCCACTATAGGTAATTATGATTTCTAAAACTTGATTCCAAACCTTTTTCAATTAAAAGAGACAATACAAGTTAAGGAGAAATTTTCTATAATGATTTTTGAAGAAACAAATTGAGTAGAATTAAGTTTAAAGGAGTAAAACTAGTGATTTTATCATTAGGAAGTAAAATACAGAAATTTTGAGAAATTTTCTAACATATAGCTCACTTTAGGTTTTGAAGCATGTTAGAGATTTCAAAAAGAATTAAATGATATGGTTAAAAATTAGGTAAATAGAAAATTTTATGGAAAATTTAGAAAACCATTATTATAAGTTTATAAACAAAATGCTGTCAATTTTTAGTAAAAATGAACCTATAAGATAGTAAAAATATCCTAAAGACAGTATGCGGTATGAAAAATTATTCTACGTAGTTTAAATATACTAAGTACTATTTCTGTCTGTTTAAACAGTAATTTTTAAGGGCATTCGAATAAGAAAATGATTTAAAAATCCTACGCGATTGAGAAAACGTATTAAAAATGCTACGCGATTTTAAAAACAGAAAAATATCTTTACCCGATTTTTAAACATTTGTAAAAACGACGGAATTATGAAAATGCGATAAAATTTCTACGCGATTGACCGTTACTATATTTATTATATGCTGTCGGGAAAATGTGAACCCGTACAGGCTTTTGAAAATCTATATGCTGTCGGGAAAATGTGAACCCGTCATGTGCTTTTGAAAATCTATTTATTGTCGGGAAAATGTGAACCCGCATGTGTTTTTGAGAATTATTTGTTGTCGGGAAAATGTGAACCCGCATGTGCTTTCCATCTATCTCGTTATGTGTGCCATGTATTTGGTGGATTTGTTGACGAGACGAATCACATCGTGTTGTCGATGCGATAAACGTAGTGTGGTTCATTGTTCTAATGAACTTGGAGGCTTTAGTGTACGGGATCCCACATGTGGACAGTTGGTCGCTCCGCCGGGCCGTGGTAAACCGATAGCACACTATGGTACTCGACGTACACTATATTTAATCGAGATTTGTGAAATCTAGTAGTACATTTGCCTCGTAGTGCCACAACGTGAGACCGTGAACTACACCACGCCCGGATTGATGGATTCTGTGTCGTGGGGGGCTATAGACGCAACGTGTGACAATGCAATAGTTGGTGGGGCAGCCGTGGTACTATTAGGTTTTGCGAATCATTCCTCTCTCTGATACTTGTGTTTTTCTTTAGCTCCATGGAGTAGGATTTTGTCATATTATTTATCTCTATGTCTATTTGTTTCTATCTTATCTATTTATTGTTTATCTGTATTTTATTTGTTTATTTTATTTGGTTACTGTTACTATATTTGGTTATTATATCTTATCTGTTTATTCTTATATTTCTTATTTTATCTGTGAGGTTTTATCTGAGATGTGACATATTGTGATGATGTCTGAATTTTACTTCAATTTATTATTATAATTGTTAAAGCTTTATGTATTACATGAACTGTATATATATATTGTTTGTCGTCTTTTCATTGGCCATGTTGTGATGATTTTATGTTGTCTTACCTCTTTGTTATATGTATTTTCTGTTTATTTATTTTACGCGGTAAAGACTTCGAGGAAGAGGAACAGCCCCTTGAGATCGTGTACCCTGAAGAGGAGGAAGGCCGGCAAGCAGACGATCAGTTTGACGATCAAGAACCATCCGATCATCCATATCCTCTGGATTGATTGTGAGGGATGGCAACGCCAGGATTTTTGGGATTCATAGAGCTGGTATTTCATGGAGGTGCTCTGGCTTGGCACTTACGAGGCGATCGTGATTCTGTGACGTATGCAGGACGTGTGACCGTGATTCTACGTCATCAGTTTGATGGAGATCCGATTATGACTACGACGTTATTTCTGCACTTAGAGTTACCCTTATCCATTAGGCGTTATTGGGGTGCTGAAAACCCTGAGCCTAGTGAGATAAACATCGTATCGACTGCGCGATCCCGTTATCGCCGTGTGTCGAGACATCCAGGATATCTATCTCCTGATGATCATTTTCATGCTGAGAGTGATCCATCTGAGGATTAGATAATCATGATGTTTTTTGGGCGCGTCAGCATATGTCTCGTATATATTAACTCTTTTATTGCTTTCTTTACCGTTTTTGTTTAAATATTTGTAGTCTTAGTTGTAAATTATTTGTACAGCTTTATAACTTAATCCTATGTATATTATTAGTGATGATGTTTTTTTTTTATTTCGTATTTTCCGCATTATCTTTTATTACATATTTTTGTCTATCAGGAATTATTTTACAACCCGTAATAATATTTAACAAATGTTTCACAACTTGGGTAGATTTTATTTCTATTTCTTTTATTTTCTTTTATGTGTGACATCCTCCAAAGGGGTGTTACAATAGTTGGTATCAGAGCCCAAGTTAGAGTCTTTTGGGGTTGTGGTTGTCACACCCTAATAGGGATGTCACATTTTCGAACAATAATAATAACCTCTACCCAAGTTATAAATTATTACATAATATATAATAATATAAGCTTTGTAAAAATATATATATTTTTTAACATTATATTATAAAATAAACAGAACATAAAATAAAATAAACTATTACATACACACCATAATTATACATATGATTTTGTGTTTAATAGGTACAAATAATTTACATATTATAAACTAGTTAATTAAAACAGCAAACTGTCTGGTTTAAAGCAAACCATAAACTAGCCCAAGCATAACACTAGAAGTTCTGATCCTCCGAAAGAATCCTCCTCGGGAAGATTATCGGAAGACGAAATACTCGCAGTAACATCATACCACGCCGCAATCAATCCATATGATATGGATGATCTCGAGGTTCACCTTCCTCGAACCGGTCACTCGATTCTTTGCTCCTCGTTGTATTGACAATCCAACAGTTGCTCCCTTCCACTTCCTCAACAACTTTACGGAACATAAATAATAATACGAAAATATATGCAAAGAGGTGAGACAATCTACATCATTACCAAAGATAGCGTAGCGAGAAAAAAACGACAAAACATACGGATATAGCAGCTTAAAGCAACAAAATCATGTTAGCACAACATATATCATATCTCAATCAAGTATAAATGTCACGGATGCAAAACATCATAAATCAAATTATAATTATTCACACAAAGGTGCAGATTAAATATGCCATGTACTCGACTCATTCCTACTCCATGGAGCTAAACACAAACATCGAGAGAATGATCCGGTAGACACATGTCCGCACATCGTCGTTGCCTCAACCAGCTATTACACAGTCAAATACGTCGTGTAAATAGCACACACAAATACGTCGTGTGAATGACACACACGGTCAAATACGTCGTGTGAATAGTACACAGTCAAACACGTCGTGTACATCCAGGCATAGTACCAGACAGTCCCCAATAGATCCTGATTAAGAATAGTATTTGTCGAGATCGCTAGTGTGTGTTTTTCAGTTACCACGGCCCAGAGGAGCTACCAACTGTCCACATGTGGAATCTACTGCACACTAACGCCTCCAAGTTCTCCACATGAACACACTACGCCTATCACACCCGCAATACGGTGTAATTCATCTCGTCAGTCAATCGTCAATTTCAACCAAATTAACATACCACTCTATGTATGTAATGATCCATAATTACAAAAATACCCTCAGTATCACCATGAATCATAATTACATAAATATCCTCATTGTCATCATAATTACAGAAATACCCTTCGTAAAAAAAAACAGTATGTCTCCACTTGACAATACTATTTCCTAACGTGTCCGGGTCCACCACTTTGACCCGACAGTAAAAATTTACTGTTTCCATAAGTCGCGTAAATATTTTATCCCATTTTCACAATTACGTCACATTTTACAGACGTTTTTCAATCACGTAAATATTTTTCAACGTTTTCTCAATCGCATAACATTTTTAAATCATTTTTCTCAATCGCGTAGTTTAAAAATCACCATTTTAAATACGCGTAAGCTATTTCTACTATTTTTCACTGTATAAAATATTTCTTGACATTCCAAATTAAATTTTTTAAACTTTCCAAACTAAAAACATTATTTGAATATTATATTCTATTTTTCTTACAAAAATTACTCTAAGTAATAATTTCTCGACGCGTTTTCCCAAAAATTTGATTTTAATAAATTCTTCTATAGTTAATTTTATTCTTTAACTACGTAAAATATTTCCTTGCTTTCTAAATGACATTTTGAAACATTCTTCAATACTTGCTCATTTTTAATCAATTTTGACAGCATTTCGTTTAGAAAATCCACTAAATGATATTTTCTACGTTTTCTTTTTAAAAATTCATTTATTTTATTATAACCATAAAATACACTTTGAAAATTGCTAACATATTTTAAAACTCAAAGGTAAGTATTTTTCAAGTATCTAAAATTTATTTCTTTTCTATACTAGACTTCTAATAAAAATTTGTTTACTTATTTATTTCTTGAAAATCCATTGTAAATGAATTCTTTTTAGGTTAACTAACTAGTTTACACTTAGAAAATAATTTTTGGATCAATTAAACATTAAAAGTGTATTTTGGCGAAAATCACCACTTTTATACAAACCTTATTTAAAATTATTTTTCATCCATTAAATCATTGAAAAATCCTTTAACTTAATTAAATCAATTAGGTTATTCTTTTAGAAAATGGTTGAGAACATATTGGTTCTCTTTTCATAGTCAAAACCATAAGCTCTTCATCTTGTGTTCTTTGGAACACTTTTGCAAATCTCAATATATTTGCACATCCAACAATAATTATCATAGATCTATGAACATATACATATATTTATGAACACATACCATATATTAAAGCAATAATAAAACACATACCAAATATCAAAGCTATAAACATGCTTGCATGCATAATAAATCACAAATAGAAAAGATAATAAACATGCACACAAAATTAATCACAACTAGAAAAGACAATAAACATGCACACAAAATTAATCACAAAACAAACAACCAAGTGAATGAATCCTTATGGATTCTTCACCACAATTACATCCATTTTCTCACCACCACACATGGTTGATGAGATTAAATCCCCCTCTTACCTATAAGGAAGACAAGATCTCCTTGGACTCCTCCTTAGAAATTTTTGTGTAGCTTCAAGAAAAATCCTAACAAGCTTAAACAAATTATTAAGTCATAAACTATGGATGAAAAAGATAAACCATGGATCAATCATGGCTTAGAACATCAAAAATAAAATTTAGAAACAAGAAACAAGAATTTTCACCTTATAGGAAAGAAACTTCAAAGTGATTTTCCAAGCTCCAAATGGATGATTTAGCAAAAACTCACAACTAGAGATGTTCTTAGAATATGGTTTAGATTTAGGAAATGAAGTTGGATGAAATTTTTGATGGATGAAAGTAGAAGAAATGGTGTTGGCGAATGGTAGGAGAAAAGGGACTTAGGAGTTTTCTTTGGTTTCTTTGGGTAGGAGAGAAATGAAAGGATGAGGTAGAATGAATGAAATGAAATAACAAAGTGAATATTAGTCCCCCCCCATCATGCATGGTCGTAGAGCTCAATAAGAGAGCTAGCCATCCTTTTTGACAAAATTGGCTTAATAATGGCCATAGGACACTCATAATGGAGCTTTGTCTCCTTTGTTGACCAACTAAATGCATAATGCATGCATAGATCCAAAAATAGCTATAGGAAATTCTAATCAAAATTTGATTGATTTTTAATAACTTATTTATGCTTAAGTCCTCCTAATTAAGTTTAATTAAAAGTTAGTTAGATTAGATTCTTTTGTATTTTAGTTAATCATTAATTTACTTAGAATCCTTAATCTTCTACTTAATTATACTAATACAATTGTCTAATTAAAATTTGATAAAAACTAATTAGGTTTTAATCTATTTAATTATCACTTAACCCTTTAGATTAACTTAATTAGATTTTAAATTAACTAATCTATTAAATCTAACCATTTTTATGGATTTTTAACCTTTTGGTCTAGAATTTTACAAGCCTTTTACGTTGGTAAATTTTTCCTAAAAGTGGGGCCCACAAACCCAAACGTGGGTCCCATTAAAGCAAATGTGGGTCCCACAAGCCAAACGTGGGTCCCACAGATTTTTCTGCACGATAAATATTTTTATTATACAGAAAAATTCTAAAAATTAAAAGATTGATATATGTATTATTCAGATTGGGTTTAGTAAGATCGCCCAGCTCCAAATAATCAAACAAGATTTTCCCTACCAAAATTATTATTTTCTTGACTTTCGGAGCAAATCACACGAACAATCAAATACAATTCTGAAATAGTCAAATTAATTTTATAACACACGAAATCGAAAACAAGACAATAAGGGCAAAATCGTAATTAACCAAAAATTGGGGTGTTACAATGGTTGGGTCTGTTTTTGTTTGTCTTTGTGTGATTCTCTCATGATCTTTGTGATTTATATCCTTTCGGAAATATCTAGAAGGATGTATCTAACTTTGTTTTGTTATGTTTGAAGAAAGAAGATGGCTGGTAGAGAGCGAGAGGACGTGCTAACGTGAATCGTGATGAGGACCCGATGTTGGTTCTTCTTGAAGCTATGCGGCAGATGGTCAAGTGATTACTCAAAAAAATTTGAGAGCGAGCCAAATGACAAAGAAGATGCTACGGTGATGCCCTAAATTTATCTGAATTTAGGCGCCATAATCCGCCACAATTTAGAGGCGAGGTGGATCCGGAGAAAGCGAGTCGGTGGATGCAAGATTTAGAGAGAATCTTTGAGGGGATGAGATGCACGGATGAAAAGAAAGTAACTTATCTTTGTTTTCATGCTTTGAGAGGAGATGCGAGAACATTGGTGGAGAGGAGTCCGCCGAGTGTTGCAAGTGAAGGGACCGAGATCACACAGGGAAGTGTTTTCTAATACTTTTCTCGATAAGTATTTTCCTCTGCAAGTGCTAGGCATGCCAAGGAGATGGAATTTCTTGGGTTGCGACAGAAATATGACAGTGAATGAATACGCCACAAAATTTGAAAGTTTGTCTCAATTTTCAGATTATGCTCAAAATCGACAAGATGAGGTATGGAAATGTCGGAAGTTTGAGTCGGATTGAGAGTAGAATTGAAGCGGGGAGTGATATCTCTGAGGATGAATCATTTTCATACTTTGGTAGATGCATGTGCACGGCTTGAGGAGCTTGAACTGTCGCGAGATCAGAGGAGTCGGAACTTTGGGCCGACAAGGTTTCAAAGAGGTGGAGGTAGCAATACAAATCGGTTTACTGCGTAAAGCGTATGCTAGACCACAAGGAAATCGGACTCGGCGACCGCCGCCGGTTGGAGGGAGTGTACCTAGTGGTGGAGCGGGACGAGAGAGTGGTGTTTACACCGACGTGTTTTAAGTGCGGTAAGAAGGGCCATCTATCTCCGTTGTACGATCAAGGGAACCGTCTGTTTTAACTGTGGACGACCTGGGCATATGTCGAAGGATTGTACTCGACCGAGAAGAAACCTCATTTCATTCGTCATGTTAGAACTAATCAGCAAAAATCGGAAATACTCAACCGAGATCTGGAGGGAAAGTGTATACAATGATGGGATCTGAAGTTTCTCAATCTGATGACCTTATTCAAGGAGAAGGTGACATTGGAGGTAACCTTCTGATTGTATTGTATGACTCGGGTGCTACACACTCGTTTATTGCCTATGATTGTGTGGAAAGACTGAAGTTGCCTGTGTCTTCTCTGAATGTTAAGTTAAGTGTATCTATGCCAACTGCTAAACCTGTAGTTACTTCTAAGATCTGTTTGGATTGTCCTATTGTTGTGAAGGGCCGTTTGTTTTTGGTCAATTTGATTTGTTTGCCTCTTATTGAGATAGACGTAATCTTAGGGATGGACCGTGTTATGTTCTAACCATATCCTCATAGATTGTGCAAAGAAAACTATAGTTTTTCCTAAGGAAGAAGAGTCTGGATTCTTAACCGCTTTGTTAAGGTCAAGTCTTTGTTGAGAGATGGAGCGCAGGGATATCGGTATTGTCTTCTCTAGAAATTAAGAATGAGAAGGATGTGAATACTATTCCTGTTGTCAACGATTTTCCTGATGTTTTTCCGAAGATGTACTGTTTACCGCCCGAGCGGGAGATCGAGTTCTCAATTGATTTAGTACCGGGAACAGGTCCTATCTCAATTGCACCGTATCGTATGTCGCCAGTAGAGTTGGAGGAGCTGAAAAAGCAATTGGTGGAACTGTTGAAGAAAGAATTTGTACGACCTAGCGTTTCCCCATGGGGTGCGCCAGTGCTTTTGGTCAAGAAGAAGGATGGAACTTCACGACTTTGTGTGGACTATCGGCAGTTGAACAAGGTGACTATCAAGAATAAATATCCGCTTCCAAGAATCGACGATTTGATGGATCAATTAAGAGGAGCTGTGATATTTTCCAAGATTGATTTGCGATCGGGTTATCACCGTTCGTGTAAGAGGGGAAGATGTGCCGAAGACTGCTTTTCGAACTCGTTATGGACATTATGAGTATCAAGTAATGCCATTCGGGGTGACAAATGCTCCTGCTATATTTATGGATTATATGAACAGGATATTTCGTCCATATCTAGACAGATTTGTCGTTGTCTTTATCGATGACATTCTGATCTATTCTCGATCGAAGGAAGAGCATCTTGAACATCTGAAAGTTGTTCTTGATTTTGAGGAGAAGCAGTTGTATGCGAAATTGGCTAAGTGTGAGTTCTGGTTGGAAGAAGTCCAATTTCTTGGACACGTAATTTCTAAAGAAGGTATTGCGGTGGACCCATCGAAAGTGGAGACTGTTTTACAGTGGGAAAGACCTAAGACAGTAACAGAAGTTTGAAGTTTTGTTGGACTTGTTGGTTATTATCGGAGATTTATCGAAGGTTTTTCCAAGATTGCTGGACCACTTACACAATGACGAGGAAAAGTCAAGCTTTTGAATGGACGGAAGAGCGTGAAACCAGTTTTCAAGAGTTGAAGAAGAGGTTAACAACTGCACGGTGTTGATCCTACCAGATTCGACGAAATCTTTCGATGTGTATTGTGACGCTTCTTATCAAGGACTAGGATGCGTGTTGATGCAAGACCGGAACGTGGTGGCATATGCTTCTCGACAATTGAAAGTTCATGAGAAGAATTATCCTACGCATGATTTGGAATTGGCTGCGGTAGTTTTTGCTTTGAAGATATGGAGACATTTTCTCTATGGAGCAACGTTCAACATCTTCAGTGATCACAAGAGTTTGAAGTACTTGTACGACCAGAAGGAGCTGAATATGAGCAGCGAAGATGGTTAGAATTTATGAACGACTACGATTTTCAACTTTTGTACCACCCTGGTAAGGCGAATGTCGTGGCCGATGCCTTGAGTAGAAAGATTATCAGTGTTTCTGCGCTGATGATTAAAGAAAAGGAGCTCATTGAACAGTTTAGAGATGAGTGGTCATTTGTTGAGTTGAAACCGAAAAGATCTGTATGAATATGGTTACTATCTCAAGCGAGGTGATGGAAGACATAAGGGAAAAGCAAAATGCCGATAAATTTTTACAAGGAATAAGGGAGCAAATGAAGCAAAACGAGGCGGTAGAGTTCAAAGAAGGAACGATGGAATTCGAGGTTTCGGGGTAGAATCGTATTCCTCGTGACCGAGAACTGAGGCAATATATTGTAGAACATGCCCATACTAGTTTGTTAAGTATGCATCCAGGTATAACAAAGATGTACCAAGACTTGAAGAAGTTATTCTGATGGCATGGAATGAAGGGTGATGTGGTTAGATGTGTGTCAACTTGCCTAGTTTGTCAAAAATCGAAAGTTGAACACCAAAGACCAGCTGGGATGTTACAACCATTATCGATTCCAGAATGGAAATGGGACAGCATTTCTATGGATTTCGTTACTGGTTTGCCAAAGACAAGGAGAGGTCATGATGCAATATGGGTTATAGTCGATAGACTTACGAAAATCGGCTCATTTCTTACCAATCAATATTAAATATTCATTGGAAAAATTAACCCAGTTGTACATCAGCGAGATTGTCAGATTACATGGAGTACCTACATGTATAGTTTCTGATAGAGATCCGAGGTTTACGTCAAGATTTTGGCGAAGTCTGCAAGAAGCTATGGGAACCAAGTTACGATTAAGTTCACCTATCATCCACAGACGGATGGTTAGACAGAGAGAACTATACAGTCCTTGGAGGATTTGTTGCGGGCTTGTGTTTTGGAACAACGGGGAAGTTGGGATGAATTTTTATCTTTGATAGAATTCACCTACAACAATAGTTTTCACGCAAGCATCGGAATGGCACCTTATGAGGCATTGTATGGAAGACGATGTCGAACGCCGCTATGTTGGTATCAAGATGGGGAGAGTATGACTGTTGGACCGGAACTTGTACAACAGACTACGGATAAAGTCAAGATGATACAAGAGAAGATGAGGACGGCGCAAAGCAGACAAAAGAGTTATGCGGACAAACGAAGACGATCTCTTGAGTTTAAGGAGGGTGAGCATGTATTTCTAAGAGTTACTCCTACGACTGGTGTCAGAAGAGTGATTAAGTCGAAGAAGCTTACTCCTAAATTCATTGGACCATATCAGATTATCCGACGTATAGGTCCTGTAGCGTATCAGATTGCTTTGCCGCCTTTTCTATCCAATTTGCACGACGTGTTTCATGTGTCTCAGTTGCGGACGTATATACCAGATCCGACACATGTTATACAACCAGATGACGTGCAGTAAAGGAGAATTTGACTTACGAAACTTTACCTGTCAGGATAGAGGACAGAAGGGTAAAGCAGCTTTGAGGGAAGATGATCGAGTTAGTGAAAGTCATATGGAATGATATGACTGGTGAAGCTACTTGGGAGCTAGAAGATAAAATGAAGGATCAGTATCCTCATTTGTTTGGATGAAGATCGAATTTCGAGGACGAAATTTTTATTTGTTGGGGAGAGTTGTAACGCCCCAATTTTTAGAAAATATTCTGAATGTACCGTTTTCTGTTTTTCACGCTTTTGTATGAATGACCGCTGTGTCCCTATTTTTCTGTTCTCGATTTCTGTATGAAAACAATTACGATAATACAGGCTCAAATTTTATTTGATCGTTTTACGTAGTTTGCTTCGAGACGGTAAAATAAAAATTTTTCTGAGCTACTGTATTAATTTTTCTGAAAGATATACAACTATATAATACTGCTGGATATTTTATTTGAACGTTTTGGACGATTACCTACGTTGTGGCAAAAAATGAAAAAATGACCGTTACGTCCCGAACGTACTGTTTTATTGTTTTTGCTTTGTTTTTAATTGTTTTCTTCTTGATTTAATGCCTGAAAATACTGTCTGTGATTTTATATGGACTTTTTGTGTGATTTGCTCCGAGGCAGGAAAATAATATTTTTCGGGCCGGGGGAAAATCTTATTTTATTATTTAGAATTGGGGGATCTTACTTAACCCGATTCTGAATGAGACTAAAAATAATCTTTTAATTTTTAGGATTTAATCACAAATAAAATAATTTTATATTATTATAATATTATTTTATTAGTCAAGATAATTTAGTGACAAAGGGACCCTAAATATTTTGCGGGACCCACAACTAGTAGAACGGTTAGATCGGTAGCTTAATTAATCACCGTAAGTAGCGGTAGAACTTTCCAGAATTGTGTGACTCATAGTGACTCAAGAGAGAATTAATCTGTTGTGTGACTCAAAGCATGTGAGTCACCAGAGAGCCAACCAATGGGAATCAAGCTTGCTCACCAAGACTTAATCCTAGCCTTTCATGCATCCAATGGCTTGGATGAAGCCAAGCAAGGTGCCCACCTTGCACCTCACTTGAGTGCCACGGCCAAGAGGCCTTTGAAGACCAAAATCACTTTTCTCCTTCATCACTTTTCTCTCTTCTCTCTCATCAAAACCCTAGCCACCATTGTTGTTCCTTTTTCTCCTTCCATTCGGCCAAGCTTGTTTCTTGACCATACAACCATCCAAAAATTTTTCTAACCAAGTTTTCCTAACCTAAACACTATTCTAAGAACCTTTCTAGTTGGAAGTTTCTTCAAAATCTTCCATTAAGGGCTTGGAAATCAACCTTGTAGATTTGACCTAGAAGGTGAAATATCATATTTTTCTTTTCTCTCTTCTTTTTCAAAGTTCTAAACCATGATTTCTCCATGGTTTAGCTTCTTTTTCATGGTTAATAACATGTAGATTTTATTTGAGATTTTTAGGTATTTGGTGGAGTGAAAACCGAACCATAGGAGGTGTGAAAGCAAGCTTTTTGTCTTCATTTAAGGTAAGAGGAAGACAATTCTTATCATCCCTTGATGGTGGTAAGAAGATGGATTGTTTGTAGAATCCATAAGGATTCGGTTGTGGTGTGTTTATTGATGTGTATTTGTTAATTTTTGTGGTTGCTAGTAGCTTAGGTGTTGTATGTTAGTAGCTTTCTTGTTTGATGATTGTAATAATTTTGCATGTCTATTAGCTTTTGATTGTATGTCTATAAGCTTTAATTTAGGTTTTATATGTTAGAAATATTTTGCATGTGTTAGAAATATAAATGCATGTGTTAGAATTGTATGATAAGGTATAAGATGTGAATAACATGTGTAAATTTGCATGAGTGTTCCAAAGAACACATTCCCTAGCTCACGGCAATGACAAAGTGTGAGGACCAAAATGTTCTCTTCATTTTTCCTAATGTGCAACTTAATTAATTAGGAGAAATAAGAAGGTTTCAAATTGTTTTGATCAAAGAAAAGAAATTTAGAAATCAAATGGTAAAGATTTAGTAAATTTTGGGCCAACATGCCTAAAGGATTTATTTGATTCAAAATCATTACTTTATAATATGATTTAATGAACTTAGATAAGATAATACCTTTGACATGATTTAGAAATCAAATGAAAAAGTTTTACAAAATTCGCCAACATGCCACTATAGGTAATTATGATTTCTAAAACTTGATTCCAAACCTTTTTCAATTAAAAAGAGACAATACAAGTTAAGGAGAAATTTTCTATAATGATTTTTGAAGAAACAAATTGAGTAGAATTAAGTTTAAAGGAGTAAAACTAGTGATTTTATCATTAGGAAGTAAAATACAGAAATTTTGAGAAATTTTCTAACATATAGCTCACTTTAGGTTTTGAAGCATGTTAGAGATTTCAAAAAGAATTAAATGATATGGTTAAAAATTAGGTAAATAGAAAATTTTATGGAAAATTTAGAAAACCATTATTATAAGTTTATAAACAAAATGCTGTCAATTTTTAGTAAAAATGAACCTATAAGATAGTAAAAATATCCTAAAGACAGTATGCGGTATGAAAAATTATTCTACGTAGTTTAAATATACTAAGTACTATTTCTGTCTGTTTAAACAGTAATTTTTAAGGGCATTCGAATAAGAAAATGATTTAAAAATCCTACGCGATTGAGAAAACGTATTAAAAATGCTACGCGATTTTAAAAACAGAAAAATATCTTTACCCGATTTTTAAACGTTTGTAAAAACGACGGAATTATGAAAATGCGATAAAATTTCTACGCGATTGACCGTTACTATATTTATTATATGCTGTCGGGAAAATGTGAACCCGTACAGGCTTTTGAAAATCTATATGCTGTCGGGAAAATGTGAACCCGTACAGGCTTTTGAAAATCTATTTATTGTCGGGAAAATGTGAACCCGTACAGGTTTTTGAGAATTATTTGCTGTCGGGAAAATGTGAACCCGTACAGGCTTTCCATCTATCTGTTATGTGTGCCATGTATTTGGTGGATTTGTTGACGAGACGAATCACATCGTGTTGTCGATGCGATAAACGTAGTGTGGTTCATTGTTCTAATGAACTTGGAGGCTTTAGTGTACGGGATCCCACATGTGGACAGTTGGTCGCTCCGCTGGGCCGTGGTAAACCGATAGCACACTATGGTACTCGACGTACACTATATTTAATCGAGATTTGTGAAATCTAGTAGTACATTTGCCTGTAGTGCCACAACGTGAGACCGTGAACTACACCACGCCCGGATTGATGGATTCTGTGTCGTGGGGCTATAGACGCATAACGTGTGACAATGCAATAGTTGGTGGGGCAGCCGTGGTACTATTAGGTTTTGCGAATCATTCCTCTCTCGATACTTGTGTTTTTCTTTAGCTCCATGGAGTAGGATTTTGTCATATTATTTATCTCTATGTCTATTTGTTTCTATCTTATCTATTTATTGTTTATCGTATTTTATTTGTTTATTTTATTTGGTTCTTGTTACTACTATATTTGGTTATTATATCTTATCTGTTTATTCTTATATTTCTTATTTTATCTGTGAGGTTTTATCGAGATGTGACATATTGTGATGATGTCTGAATTTTACTTCAATTTATTATTATAATTGTTAAAGCTTTATGTATTACATGAACTGTATATATATATTGTTTGTCGTCTTTTCATTGGCCATGTTGTGATGATTTTATGTTGTCTTACCTCTTTGTTATATGTATTTTCTGTTTATTTATTTTACGCGGTAAAGACTTCGAGGAAGAGGAACAGACCCCTTGAGATCGTGTACCCTGAAGAGGAGGAAGGCCGGCAAGCAAACGATCAGTTTGACGATCAAGAACCATCCGATCATCCATATCCTCTGGATTGATTGTGAGGGATGGCAACGCCAGGATTTTTGGGATTCATAGAGCTGGTATTTCATGGAGGTGCTCTGGCTTGGCACTTACGAGGCGATCGTGATTCTGTGACGTATGCAGGACGTGTGACCGTGATTCTACGTCATCAGTTTGATGGAGATCCGATTATGACTACGACGTTATTTCTGCACTTAAAGTTACCCTTATCCATTAGGCGTTATTGGGGTGCTGAAAACCCTGAGCCTAGTGAGATAAACATCGTATCGACTACGCGATCCCGTTATCGCCGTGTGTCGAGACATCTAGGATATCTATCTCCTGATGATCATTTTCATGCTGAGAGTGATCCATCTGAGGATTAGATAATCATGATGTTTTTTGGGCGCGTCAGTATGTACGTATATATTAACTCTTTTATTGCTTTCTTTCCTGTTTTTGTTTAAATATTTGTAGTCTTAGTTGTAAATTATTTGTACAGTTTATAACTTAATCCTATGTATATTATTAGTGATGATGTTTTTTTTTATTTCGTATTTTCCGCATTATCTTTTATTACATATTTTTGTCTATCAGGAATTATTTTACAACCCGTAATAATATTTAACAAATGTTTCACAACTTGGGTAGATTTTATTTCTATCTTTTTATTTTCTTTTATGTGTGACATCCTCCAAAGGGTGTTACAATAGTTGGTATCGAGCCCAGTTAGAGTCTTTTGGGGTTGTGGTTGTCACACCCTAATAGGGATGTCACATTTTCGAACAATAATAATAACCTCTACCCAAGTTATAAATTATTACATAATATATAATAATATAAGCTGTAAAAATATATATATTTTTTAACATTATATTATAAAATAAACAGAACATAAAATAAAACAAACTATTACATACACACCATAATTATACATATGATTTTGTGTTTAATAGGTACAAATAATTTACATATTATAAACTAGTTAATTAAAACAGCAAACTGTCTGGTTTAAAGCAAACCATAAACTAGCCCAAGCATAACACTAGAAGTTCTGATCCTCCGAAGAATCCTCCTCGGGAAGATTATCGGAAGACAGAAATACTCTGGTAACATCATACCACGCTGCAATCAATCCATATGATATGGATGATCTCGAGGTTCACCTTCCTCGAACTGGTCACTCGATTCTTTGCTCCTCGTTGTATTGACAATCCAACAGTTGCTCCCCTTCCACTTCCTCAACAACTTTACGAACATAAATAATAATACGAAAAATATATGCAAAGAGGTGAGACAATCTACATCATTACCAAAGATAGCGAGAAAAAACGACAAAACATACGGATATAGCAGCTTAAAGCAACAAAATCATGTTAGCACAACATATATCATATCTCAATCAAGTATAAATGTCACGGATGCAAAACATCATAAATCAAATTATAATTATTCACACAGTGATGCGAGATTAAATATGCCATGTACTCAGACTCATTCCTACTCCATGGAGCTAAACACAAACATCAGAGAGAATGATCCGGTAGACATGTCCGCACATCAGGCTGCCTCAACCAGCTATTACACAGTCAAATACGTCGTGTAAATAGCACACAGTCAAATACGTCGTGTGAATGACACACAGTCAAATACGTCGTGTGAATAGTACACAGTCAAACACGTCGTGTACATCCAGGCATAGTACCAGACAGTCCCCAATAGATCCTGATTAAGAATAGTATTTGTCGAGATCGCTAGTGTGTGTTTTTCAGTTACCACGGCCCAGAGGAGCTACCAACTGTCCACATGTGGAATCTACTGCACACTAACGCCTCCAAGTTCTCCACATGAACACACTACGCCTATCACACCCGCAATACGGTGTAATTCATCTCGTCAGTCAATCGTCAATTTCAACCAAATTAACATACCACTCTATGTATGTAATGATCCATAATTACAAAAATACCCTCAGTATCACCATGAATCATAATTACATAAATATCCTCATTGTCATCATAATTACAGAAATACCCTTCGTAAAAAAAAAAGTATGTCTCCACTTGACAATACTATTTCCTAACGTGTCCGGGTCCACCACTTTGACCCGACAGTAAAAATTTACTGTTTCCATAAGTCGCGTAAATATTTTATCCCATTTTCACAATTACGTCACATTTTACAGACGTTTTTCAATCACGTAAATATTTTTCAACGTTTTCTCAATCGCATAACATTTTTAAATCATTTTCTCAATCGCGTAGTTTAAAAATCACCATTTTAAATACGCGTAAGCTATTTCTACTATTTTTCACTATATAAAATATTTCTTGACATTCCAAATTAAATTTTTTAAACTTTCCAAACTAAAAACATTATTTGAATATTATATTCTATTTTTCTTACAAAAATTACTCTAAGTAATAATTTCTGACGTTTTTCCCAAAAATTTGATTTTAATAAATTCTTCTATAGTTAATTTTATTCTTTAACTACGTAAAATATTTCCTTGCTTTCTAAATGACATTTTGAAACATTCTTCAATACTTGCTCATTTTTAATCAATTTTGACAGCATTTCGTTTAGAAAATCCACTAAATGATATTTTCTACGTTTTCTTTTTTAAAAATTCATTTATTTTATTATAACCATAAAATACACTTTGAAAATTGCTAACATATTTTAAAACTCAAAGGTAAGTATTTTTCAAGTATCTAAAATTTATTTCTTTTCTATACTAGACTTCTAATAAAAATTTGTTTACTTATTTATTTCTTGAAAATCCATTGTAAATGAATTCTTTTTAGGTTAACTAACTAGTTTACACTTAGAAAATAATTTTTGGATCAATTAAACATTAAAAGTGTATTTTGGCGAAAATCACCACTTTTATACAAACCTTATTTAAAATTATTTTTCATCCATTAAATCATTGAAAAATCCTTTAACTTAATTAAATCAATTAGGTTATTCTTTTAGAAAATGGTTGAGAACATATTGGTTCTCTTTTCATAGTCAAAACCATAAGCTCTTCATCTTGTGTTCTTTGGAACACTTTTGCAAATCTCAATATATTTGCACATCCAACAATAATTATCATAGATCTATGAACATATACATATATTTATGAACACATACCATATATTAAAGCAATAATAAAACACATACCAAATATCAAAGCTATAAACATGCTTGCATGCATAATAAATCACAAATAGAAAAGACAATAAACATGCACACAAAATTAATCACAACTAGAAAAGACAATAAACATGCACACAAAATTAATCACAAAACAAACAACCAAGTGAATGAATCCTTATGGATTCTTCACCACAATTACATCCATTTTCTCACCACCACACATGGTTGATGAGATTAAATCCCCCTCTTACCTATAAGGAAGACAAGATCTCCTTGGACTCCTCCTTAGAAATTTTTGTGTAGCTTCAAGAAAAATCCTAACAAGCTTAAACAAATTATTAAGTCATAAACTATGGATGAAAAAGATAAACCATGGATCAATCATGGCTTAGAACATCAAAAATAAAATTTAGAAACAAGAAACAAGAATTTTCACCTTATAGGAAAGAAACTTCAAAGTGATTTTCCAAGCTCCAAATGGATGATTTAGCAAAAACTCACAACTAGAGATGTTCTTAGAATATGGTTTAGATTTAGGAAATGAAGTTGGATGAAATTTTTGATGGATGAAAGTAGAAGAAATGGTGTTGGCGAATGGTAGGAGAAAAGGGACTTAGGAGTTTTCTTTGGTTTCTTTGGGTAGGAGAGAAATGAAAGGATGAGGTAGAATGAATGAAATGAAATAACAAAGTGAATATTAGTCCCCCCCCATCATGCATGGTCGTAGAGCTCAATAAGAGAGCTAGCCATCCTTTTTGACAAAATTGGCTTAATAATGGCCATAGGACACTCATAATGGAGCTTTGTCTCCTTTGTTGACCAACTAAATGCATAATGCATGCATAGATCCAAAAATAGCTATAGGAAATTCTAATCAAAATTTGATTGATTTTTAATAACTTATTTATGCTTAAGTCCTCCTAATTAAGTTTAATTAAAAGTTAGTTAGATTCTTTTGTATTTTAGTTAATCATTAATTTACTTAGAATCCTTAATCTTCTACTTAATTATACTAATACAATTGTCTAATTAAAATTTGATAAAAACTAATTAGGTTTTAATCTATTTAATTATCACTTAACCCCTTTAGATTAACTTAATTAGATTTTAAATTAACTAATCTATTAAATCTAACCATTTTTATGGATTTTTAACCTTTTGGTCTAGAATTTTACAAGCCTTTTACGTTGGTAAATTTTTTCCTAAAAGTGGGGCCCACAAACCCAAACGTGGGTCCCACAAAGCAAATGTGGGTCCCACAAGCCAAACGTGGGTCCCACAGATTTTTCTACACGATAAATATTTTTATTATACAGAAAAATTCTAAAAATTAAAAGATTGATATATGTATTATTCAGATTGGGTTTAGTAAGATCGCCCAGCTCCAAATAATCAAACAAGATTTTCCCTACCAGAAAATTATTATTTTCTTGACTCGGAGCAAATCACACGAAACAATCAAATACAGTTACGAAATAGTCAAATTAATTTTATAACACACAGAAATCAGAAAACAGTACAATAAGGGCAAAATCGTAATTAACCAAAAATTGGGGTGTTACAGTGGTTGGGTCTGTTTTTGTTTGTGCTGTGTGATTCTCTGTGATCTTTGTGATTTATATCCTTTCGGAAATATCTAGAAGGATGTATCTAACTTTGTTTTGTTATGTTTGAAGAAAGAAGATGGTGGTAGAGCGAGAGAGGACGTCTTAACGTGAATCGTGATGAGGACCCGATGTTGGTTCTTCTTGAAGCTATATGCGGAGATGGTGAAGTGATTACTCGAAGAAAATTTGAGAGCGACCCAACAAAGAAGATGCTACGGCTGATGCCCTAAATTTATCTGAATTTAGGCGCCATAATCCGCCACAGTTTAGAGGCGAGGTGGATCCGGAGAAAGCGAGTCAGTGGATGCAAGATTTAGAGAGAATCTTTGAGGGGATGAGATGCACAGATGAAAAGAAAGTAACTTATGCTGTTTTCATGCTGAGAGGAGATGCAGAACATTGGTGGAGAGGAGTCCGCCGAGTGTTGCAAGCTGAAGGGACTGAGATCACCTGGGAAGTGTTTTCTAATACTTTTCTGGATAAGTATTTTCCTGCAAGTGCTAGGCATGCCAAGGAGATGGAATTTCTTGGGTTGCGACAGGGAAATATGACAGTGAATGAGTACGCCACAAAATTTGAAAGTTTGTCTCAATTTTCAGATTATGCTCAAAATCGACAAGATGAGGTATGGAAATGTCGGAAGTTTGAGTCTGGATTGAGAGTAGAATTGAAGCGGGGAGTGATATCTCTGAGGATGAATCATTTTCATACTTTGGTAGATGCATGTGCACGGCTTGAGGAGCTTGAACTGTCGCGAGATCAGAGGAGTCGGAACTTTGGGCCGACAAGGTTTCAAAGAGGTGGAGGTAGCAATACAAATCGGTTTCTGCGTAAGCCGTATGCTAGACCACAAGGAAATCAGACTCAGCGACCGCCAGTTGGAGGGAGTGTACCTAGTGGTGGAGCAGGACAGAGAGTGGTGTTTACACCGACGTGTTTTAAGTGCGGTAAGAAGGGCCATCTATCTCCAGATTGTACGATCAAGGGAACCGTCTCTGTTTTAACTGTGGACACTGGGCATATGTCGAAGGATTGTACTCGACCGAGAAGAAACCTGTTCGTTCGTCATGTTAGAACTAATCGGCAAAAATCGGAAATACTCAACCGAGATCCGGAGGGCGAGTGTATACAATGATGGGATCTGAAGTTTCTCAATCGATGACCTTATTCAAGGAGAAGGTGACATTGGAGGTAACCTTCGACCGTATTGTATGACTCGGGTGCTACACACTCGTTTATTGCCTATGATTGTGTGGAAAGACCGAAGTTGCTGTGTCTTCTCCGAATGTTAAGTTGAGTGTATCTACGCCAACTGCTAAACCTGTAGTTACTTCTAAGATCTGTTTGGATTGTCCTATTGTTGTGAAGGGCCGTTTGTTTTTGGTCAATTTGATTTGTTTGCCTCTTATTGAGATAGATGTAATCTTAGGGATGGACTGGTTATGTTCTAACCATATCCTCATAGATTGTGCAAAGAAAACTATAGTTTTTCCTAAGGAAGAAGAGTCTGGATTCTTAACTGCTGTTAAGGTCAAGTCTTTGTTGAGAGATGGAGCGCAGGGATATCTGGTATTGTCTTCTCTAGAAATTAAGAATGAGAAGGATGTGAATACTATTCCTGTTGTCAACGATTTTCCGGATGTTTTTCCTGAAGATGTACCTGGTTTACCGCCCGAGCGGGAGATCGAGTTCTCAATTGATTTAGTACCGGGAACAGGTCCTATCTCAATTGCACCGTATCGTATGTCGCCAGTAGAGTTGGAGGAGCTGAAAAAGCAATTGGTGGAACTGTTGAAGAAAGAATTTGTACGACCTAGCGTTTCCCCATGGGGTGCGCCAGTGCTTTTGGTCAAGAAGAAGGATGGAACTTCACGACTTTGTGTGGACTATCGGCAGTTGAACAAGGTGACTATCAAGAATAAATATCCGCTTCCAAGAATCGACGATTTGATGGATCAATTAAGAGGAGCTGTGATATTTTCCAAGATTGATTTGCGATCGGGTTATCACCAGATTCGTGTAAGAGGGGAAGATGTGCCGAAGACTGCTTTTCGAACTCGTTATGGACATTATGAGTATCAAGTAATGCCATTCGGGGTGACAAATGCTCCTGCTATATTTATGGATTATATGAACAGGATATTTCGTCCATATCTAGACAGATTTGTCGTTGTCTTTATCGATGACATTCTGATCTATTCTCGATCGAAGGAAGAGCATGCTGAACATCTGAAAGTTGTTCTTCAGATTTTGAGGGAGAAGCAGTTGTATGCGAAATTGGCTAAGTGTGAGTTCTGGTTGGAAGAAGTCCAATTTCTTGGACACGTAATTTCTAAAGAAGGTATTGCGGTGGACCCATCGAAAGTGGAGACTGTTTTACAGTGGGAAAGACCTAAGACAGTAACAGAAGTTTGAAGTTTTGTTGGACTTGCTGGTTATTATCGGAGATTTATCGAAGGTTTTTCCAAGATTGCTGGACCACTTACACAACTGACGAGGAAAAGTCAAGCTTTTGAATGGACGGAAGAGCGTGAAACCAGTTTTCAAGAGTTGAAGAAGAGGTTAACAACTGCACCGGTGTTGATCCTACCAGATTCGACGAAATCTTTCGATGTGTATTGTGACGCTTCTTATCAAGGACTAGGATGCGTGTTGATGCAAGACCGGAACGTGGTGGCATATGCTTCTCGACAATTGAAAGTTCATGAGAAGAATTATCCTACGCATGATTTGGAATTGGCTGCGGTAGTTTTTGCTTTGAAGATATGGAGACATTTTCTCTATGGAGCAACGTTCAATATCTTCAGTGATCACAAGAGTTTGAAGTACTTGTACGACCAGAAGGAGTTGAATATGAGGCAGCGAAGATGGTTAGAATTTCTGAACGACTACGATTTTCAACTTTTGTACCACCCTAGTAAGGCGAATGTCGTGGCCGATGCCTTGAGTAGAAAGATTATCAGTGTTTCTGCGCTGATGATTAAAGAAAAGGAGCTCATTGAACAGTTTAGAGATGAGTGGTCATTTGTTGAGTTGAAACCGGAAAAGATCTGTATGAATATGGTTACTATCTCAAGCGAGCTGATGGAAGACATAAGGGAAAAGCAAAATGCCGATAAATTTTTACAAGGAATAAGGGAGCAAATGAAGCAAAACGAGGCAGTAGAGTTCAAAGAAGGAACTGATGGAATTCTGAGGTTTCGGGGTAGAATCTGTATTCCTCGTGACCGAGAACTGAGGCAATATATTGTAGAACATGCCCATACTAGTTTGTTAAGTATGCATCCAGGTATAACAAAGATGTACCAAGACTTGAAGAAGTTATTCTGATGGCATGGAATGAAGGGTGATGTGGTTAGATGTGTGTCAACTTGCCTAGTTTGTCAAAAATCGAAAGTTGAACACCAAAGACCAGCTGGGATGTTACAACCATTATCGATTCCAGAATAGAAATGGGACAGCATTTCTATGGATTTCGTTACTGGTTTGCCAAAGACAAGGAGAGGTCATGATGCAATATGGGTTATAGTCGATAGACTTACGAAATCGGCTCATTTCTTACCAATCAATATTAAATATTCAATGGAAAAATTAACCCAGTTGTACATCAGCGAGATTGTCAGATTACATGGAGTACCTACATGTATAGTTTCTGATAGAGATCCGAGGTTTACGTCAAGATTTTGGCGAAGTCTGCAAGAAGCTATGGGAACCAAGTTACGATTAAGTTCACCTATCATCCACGAGACAGATGGTCAGACGAGAGAGAACTATACAAATCCTTGGAGGATTTGTTGCGGGCTTGTGTTTTGGAACAACGGGGAAGTTGGGATGAATTTTTATCTTTGATAGAATTCACCTACAACAATAGTTTTCACGCAAGCATCAGAATGGCACCTTATGAGGCATTGTATGGAAGACGATGTCGAACGCCGCTATGTTGGTATCAAGATGGGGAGAGTATGACTGTTGGACCGGAACTTGTACAACAGACTACGGATAAAGTCAAGATGATACAAGAGAAGATGAGGACGGTGCAAAGCAGACAAAAGAGTTATGCGGACAAACGAAGACGATCTCTTGAGTTTAAGGAGGGTGAGCATGTATTTCTAAGAGTTACTCCTACGACTGGTGTCAGAAGAGTGATTAAGTCGAAGAAGCTTACTCCTAAATTCATTGGACCATATCAGATTATCCGACGTATAGGTCCTGTAGCGTATCAGATTGCTTTGCCGCCTTTTCTATCCAATTTGCACGACGTGTTTCATGTGTCTCAGTTGCGGACGTATATACCAGATCCGACACATGTTATACAACCAGATGACGTGCAGTTAAAGGAGAATTTGACTTACGAAACTTTACCTGTCAGGATAGAGGACAGAAGGGTAAAGCAGCTTTGAGGGAAGATGATCGAGTTAGTGAAAGTCATATGGAATGATATGACTGGTGAAGCTACTTGGGAGCTAGAAGATAAAATGAAGGATCAGTATCCTCATTTGTTTGGATGAAGATCGAATTTCGAGGACGAATTTTTATTTGTTGGGGAGAGTTGTAACGCCCCAATTTTTAGAAAATATTCTAAATGTACCGTTTTATTTTTTTCACGCTTTTGTATGAATGACCGTGTGTCCCTATTTTTCTGTTCTCGATTTCTGTATGAAAACAATTACGATAATACAGGCTCAAATTTTATTTGATCGTTTTACGTAGTTTGCTTCGAGACGGTAAAATAAAAATTTTTCTGAGCTACTGTATTAATTTTTCTGAAAGATATACAACTATATAATACTGTTGGATATTTTATTTGAACGTTTTGGACGATTACCTACGTTGTGGGAAAAAATGGAAAAATGACCGTTACGTCCCGAACGTCTTGTTTTATTTGCTTTTTTGCTTTGTTTTTAATTGTTTTCTTCTTGATTTAATGCCCGAAAATACCGTCCTGTGATTTTATATGGACTTTTTGTGTGATTTGCTCGAGGCAGGAAAATAATATTTTCCTGGGCGGGAAAATCTTATTTTATTATTTAGAATTGGGGGATCTTACTTAACCCGATTCTGAATGAGACTAAAAATAATCTTTTAATTTTTAGATTTAATCACAAATAAAATAATTTTATATTATTATAATATTATTTTATTAGTCAGTATAATTTAGTGACAGTGGACCCGGAAATATTTTGCGGGACCCACAACTAGTAGAACGGTTAGATCGGTAGCTTAATTAATCACCGTAAGCAGTAGAACTTTCCAGAACAGGCTGACTCAGCTAGCTGACTCAGCAGAGAATTTAATACGCTGTGTGACTCAGCATGTGAGTCACCAGGAGCCAACCAATGGGAATCAAGCTTGCTCACCAAGACTTAATCCTAGCCTTTCATGCATCCAATGGCTTGGATGAAGCCAAGCAAGGTGCCCACCTTGCACCTCACTTGAGTGCCACGGCCAAGAGGCCTTTGAAGACCAAAATCACTTTTCTCCTTCATCACTTTTCTCTCTTCTCTCTCATCAAAACCCTAGCCACCATTGTTGTTCCTTTTTCTCCTTCCATTCGGCCAAGCTTGTTTCTTGACCATACAACCATCCAAAAATTTTTCTAACCAAGTTTTCCTAACCTAAACACTATTCTAAGAACCTTTCTAGTTGGAAGTTTCTTCAAAATCTTCCATTAAGGGCTTGGAAATCAACCTTGTAGATTTGACCTAGAAGGTGAAATATCATATTTTTCTTTTCTCTCTTCTTTTTTTCAAAGTTCTAAACCATGATTTCTCCATGGTTTAGCTTCTTTTTCATGGTTAATAACATGTAGATTTTATTTGAGATTTTTAGGTATTTGGTGGAGTGAAAACCGAACCATAGGAGGTGTGAAAGCAAGCTTTTTGTCTTCATTTAAGGTAAGAGGAAGACAATTCTTATCATCCCTTGATGGTGGTAAGAAGATGGATTGTTTGTAGAATCCATAAGGATTCGGTTGTGGTGTGTTTATTGATGTGTATTTGTTAATTTTTGTGGTTGCTAGTAGCTTAGGTGTTGTATGTTAGTAGCTTTCTTGTTTGATGATTGTAATAATTTTGCATGTCTATTAGCTTTTGATTGTATGTCTATAAGCTTTAATTTAGGTTTTATATGTTAGAAATATTTTGCATGTGTTAGAAATATAAATGCATGTGTTAGAATTGTATGATAAGGTATAAGATGTGAATAACATGTGTAAATTTGCATGAGTGTTCCAAAGAACACATTCCCTAGCTCACGGCAATGACAAAGTGTGAGGACCAAAATGTTCTCTTCATTTTTCCTAATGTGCAACTTAATTAATTAGGAGAAATAAGAAGGTTTCAAATTGTTTTGATCAAAGAAAAGAAATTTAGAAATCAAATGGTAAAGATTTAGTAAATTTTGGGCCAACATGCCTAAAGGATTTATTTGATTCAAAATCATTACTTTATAATATGATTTAATGAACTTAGATAAGATAATACCTTTGACATGATTTAGAAATCAAATGAAAAAGTTTTACAAAATTCGGCCAACATGCCACTATAGGTAATTATGATTTCTAAAACTTGATTCCAAACCTTTTTCAATTAAAAAGAGACAATACAAGTTAAGGAGAAATTTTCTATAATGATTTTTGAAGAAACAAATTGAGTAGAATTAAGTTTAAAGGAGTAAAACTAGTGATTTTATCATTAGGAAGTAAAATACAGAAATTTTGAGAAATTTTCTAACATATAGCTCACTTTAGGTTTTGAAGCATGTTAGAGATTTCAAAAAGAATTAAATGATATGGTTAAAAATTAGGTAAATAGAAAATTTTATGGAAAATTTAGAAAACCATTATTATAAGTTTATAAACAAAATGCTGTCAATTTTTAGTAAAAATGAACCTATAAGATAGTAAAAATATCCTAAAGACAGTATGCGGTATGAAAAATTATTCTACGTAGTTTAAATATACTAAGTACTATTTCTGTCTGTTTAAACAGTAATTTTTAAGGGCATTCGAATAAGAAAATGATTTAAAAATCCTACGCGATTGAGAAAACGTATTAAAAATGCTACGCGATTTTAAAAACAGAAAAATATCTTTACCCGATTTTTAAACGTTTGTAAAAACGACGGAATTATGAAAATGCGATAAAATTTCTACGCGATTGACCGTTACTATATTTATTATATGCTGTCGGGAAAATGTGAACCCGTACAGGCTTTTGAAAATCTATATGCTGTCGGGAAAATGTGAACCCGTACAGGCTTTTGAAAATCTATTTATTGTCGGGAAAATGTGAACCCGTACAGGTTTTTGAGAATTATTTGCTGTCGGGAAAATGTGAACCCGTACAGGCTTTCCATCTATCTGTTATGTGTGCCATGTATTTGGTGGATTTGTTGACGAGACGAATCACATCGTGTTGTCGATGCGATAAACGTAGTGTGGTTCATTGTTCTAATGAACTTGGAGGCTTTAGTGTACGGGATCCCACATGTGGACAGTTGGTCGCTCCGCTGGGCCGTGGTAAACCGATAGCACACTATGGTACTCGACGTACACTATATTTAATCGAGATTTGTGAAATCTAGTAGTACATTTGCCTGTAGTGCCACAACGTGAGACCGTGAACTACACCACGCCCGGATTGATGGATTCCTCGTGTCGTGGGGCTATAGACGCAACGTGTGACAACAGCAATAGTTGGTGGGGCAGCCGTGGTACTATTAGGTTTTGCGAATCATTCCTCTCTCTGATACTTGTGTTTTTCTTTAGCTCCATGGAGTAGGATTTTGTCATATTATTTATCTCTATGTCTATTTGTTTCTATCTTATCTATTTATTGTTTATCTCGTATTTTATTTGTTTATTTTATTTGGTTCTTGTTACTATATTTGGTTATTATATCTTATCTGTTTATTCTTATATTTCTTATTTTATCTGTGAGGTTTTATCTGAGATGTGACATATTGTGATGATGTCTGAATTTTACTTCAATTTATTATTATAATTGTTAAAGCTTTATGTATTACATGAACTGTATATATATATTGTTTGTCGTCTTTTCATTGGCCATGTTGTGATGATTTTATGTTGTCTTACCTCTTTGTTATATGTATTTTCTGTTTATTTATTTTACGCGGTAAAGACTTCGAGGAAGAGGAACAGCCCCTTGAGATCGTGTACCCGAAGAGGAGGAAGGCCGGCAAGCAGACGATCAGTTTGACGATCAAGAACCATCCGATCATCCATATCCTCTGGATTGATTGTGAGGGATGGCAACGCCAGGATTTTTGGGATTCATAGAGCTAGTATTTCATGGAGGTGCTCTGGCTTGGCACTTACGAGGCGATCGTGATTCTGTGACGTATGCGGGACGTGTGACCGTGATTCTACGTCATCGGTTTGATGGAGATCCGATTATGACTACGACGTTATTTCGCACTTAGAGTTACCCTTATCCATTAGGCGTTATTGGGGTGCTTGAAAACCCCGAGCCTAGTGAGATAAGCATCGTATCGATCGCGCGATCCCGTTATCGCCGTGTGTCGAGACATCCAGGATATCTATCTCCCGATGATCATTTTCATGCTTTGAGAGTGATCCATCCGAGGATTAGATAATCATGATGTTTTTGGGCGCGTCAGTAATGTACGTATATATTAACTCTTTTATTGCTTTCTTTCTTGTTTTTGTTTAAATATTTGTAGTCTTAGTTGTAAATTATTTGTACAGTTTATAACTTAATCCTATGTATATTATTAGTGATGATGTTTTTTTTTTTCGTATTTTCCGCATTATCTTTTATTACATATTTTTGTCTATCGGGAATTATTTTACAACCCGTAATAATATTTAACAAATGTTTCACAACTTGGGTAGATTTTATTTCTATTTCTTTTATTTTCTTTTATGTGTGACATCCTCCAAAGGGGTGTTACAATAAATATCTATCCATCTAGATATTTTTCAGTATGCTTTATCCAATGGTTAATAGCTACTGCTCATAAAGTCAGTATCTATCGTCCATTGGATAATAAAACAACACAAAATTACTGTATAAGAAAATTTTGAAAATTGTTTTTGGTTTTGTGTCTAGTAAGATCCCCCGGCCTCGCATCAATAGTACAAAATTTTCTGGCTCTGAAATTTTTTTACTTTTTTTAGTCTGCTTGGGCCCACCTACAGCCCCCTAGGGCCACTTACAGCCTCAAATAATATTAAAATAATCACAATCTCAGAAAATTTCACAAAAATTCTCAAAAATCACAAAAATTATAAAACTCATATTTATTTAGAAAAAATGAAATTCGGGTTGTTACAAGTTCCATATCTATGGATCAACCTTATTACATAAGAGTTCCATATTTATGGATCAACCTCATTACATAAGGGTTCTATCTCTAAGGGTCAACCTCATTGCATAAGGGTTCCATCTCTATGGTTCAACCTCATTGCATAAGGGTTCCATCTCTATGGATCAACCTCATTGCGTAAGGATTCCATCTCTATGGATCAACGTCATTGCATAAGGGTTTCATTTCTATGGGTCAACCTCATTGCATAAGGATTCCATCTTTATGAATCAACCTCATTGCACAAGGGTTCCATCTCTATGGATTAACCTCATTGCATAAAGGTTCCATTTCTATGGATCAAGGGTTCCATTTCTATGGATCAACCTCATTGCATAAGGGTTCTATTTCTATAGATCAACCTCATTGCATAAGGGTTCTATCTCTATGGATCAACCTCATTGCATAAGGGTTCCATATCTTACTGTGGTTCAACTTTATAAATAAGAGGTCCAACTTTTACTATAGTTCAACCTTATAAACAAAGGAACCAACTCTTGCTAAACACTTCACTCAATCCCAACTTAATGAGAGAATAGAGTATTTATCGAAAAACTTGCATATTTAGCTCAACTTTAACTATTAAAGAAGTTACTGGTGTTTCTAGGACTCAAATAATCCCAAAACACCTCAAAATCTTGCCTTTAAAGATTGATTTTCAAGATTGCATCAAAGGTGCATCATAAAATTTTGAAATTCTAAAATTTTATGGGCAAATAGTTTTTTCTCATATCTTTCAAATGCCACAAACCTCACTTCATTTGGCTAAGTGTAGCCAAAGTTATGCGACATTATACAAAAGCTAAATTAGGGCACTCATTGTTTTACTAGAATCTGTGCTGACTTTAAATTGAAATTGGGAATGAACTAGGAGGGCTAAAATTTTGAAATTTTGGAAGAAAAAACCCTTACCTGTTAGCTTCAAAATGCTACTATTCTTATGTAAATATGACTTCATAGAAATAAATTATGCAATCTGGTTTACTGGCTGCCAGACTGCCTTTTTCTGCAAAATCTGCCTCGGATTCAAATAGAAATTGGTACTAATTGTGCTCGTCTAAAAAACTTAAATTTTTACTACATGAAGCCTTATGTCTTATCTTTCAAATGCAATAAGAATCAGGTCAATCTGATGTATGTAGCTCAAATTATGTAGCAAACATCACATGCTGCTCACTGGATTCTGCAGAATCCGAGAATTGACCCATTGGAACCATACTCACTTCCAATCATTCAAGATTAGTTTCTATGTGATTTCTAACACCAATTACAGCCCCTAATCATGTTTTAACTCTCCAACAACCTATTGATTCACTTAGGCATGCAATTAGATCAAGAATCACACTAACTCAAACCCATTTCCCAAGTTCCTCATCTATGAACCAAAATGGATTGTCTCAAGCTTCAAATGGCCATATTGCACTCACTAGGCTGAAAATGACTAATCTCAACCAAAGAATGCAAGAACCAAGCCAATAACATGGATTTGGATTCCTAAATCCATTTTTCTATTCATGAAACCTAAGTTCATTTATGAACTAAAAGGAAAAAGATGAGTAGAAACCTATCTTTCCCTAAACCATTCATACTTGGATATACCACAAGAATTGGAAAGGAAAGTTAGGTTTAGGAAGAACTCCCTTACCTTTTGTGGTGTGGTTGAAGATCTTCAAGCCTTGAATTTGCTCTTGGATCCACCATTAAACTTTGATCTTGCTCCTCTAGCTTTTTCCCTTTTTTTTCTTCTCCCCTTCGGTTCCCCTTTCTCTTTTCTTTCTCATGGTTAATCTTGCTTAATAGGGGGTTCCATCTCCCAAAAACTCCTTCAGTGCCAACTTCTCCATATACTATCTTCTAGCAAAAAGGCTCCTAGACATATATTCTGTTATGTCCTTTTTCACTTTAGGCCACTAAAACATGGTCCAAAGACCTTGGTATATTTTAGTAGCCCTTAGATGGATAGTGTAGCTATTCTTGTGAGCTTCTTCTGGAATCCTTTCTTTGATTCTTGACTCTCTTGGAACACAAGGTATAGCTCTAAACTTTATTATTCCATTCTCAGTCATAACAAAATCCTTTTGGGTTCCTAAGAAGATCTACTCACTAATGTCCTTTAGAGCTTTATCCTCCTTGTGAATTTCTAAAATCTGAGTCCTTAAGTCATTTACTATACTCACTCTACTCACTACATGACTATGTAGCATTATAGTCACCGCTAGACTCAAATTCCTGAAACTCTTAAGAAGTTCAGTCTCTTGGACTATCATCGGGGACACTTGTAGGAATTTCCCACCTAGTGCATCAACCACTGTATTGGCTCTACCCATATGATACTATAACTCAAAGTTATGATCCTTTTATCACAACCAAGTTCTGTTTAGCATTCCATCCATCATCTCTGCCTCATGTTCAGTGTATCGTCCTTACTACTAATACTAAAGTGTATCCAGAATTGCACATTAGTAATTATTAGTAAGCACATTACTTAAAATTATAAAACAAAATTTTGAATATACTTTTCCTTAATATACAAAAATTATGAGCCTAGATAGGGTGCAATAATAATTTACGTATACTAAAGGATGGCTATTCCAAATATACATTATTGGTAAAAATAAATATCATATGCTCGCAAGGCATTTTCCATACATTCATTATACAAAATCTAAATCGAAAGCAAATATCTTCTTTTGTCCGTGCCTTTGCGCTGCAAATACTGAACCTGGAATTATCATAGAATACATAATAATAATAATGGGGTGAAAATATTAATTCTCAGTATATTATGGAAAAGAGTATCATCACAATAATTCCAACTGTTTCGAGAAAAATCATTTTCTTTTAAAGCTTAAAATAAATACATTCTTATATATATATATATATATATATATATATATATATATATATATATATATATATATATATATATATAGGAAGGTGGCAAACTGCCAAATCTAGACCTTCCTCTTTCTAAAATAGAATTTCATTTAATAATTTTCAAAAATATCCTTTATGATCAATACAAATTCTAAACACATGTAATATCATAAATTATACCAAGCACAACTACCATTATATCCATTTCGTACAGATATTCTAACAAGCATACAAATATTCATTTTCAAATTCAATACAAATTTCAATCATAAAAAATTCCAGAAATTGTCTTCAAACACCTATTCTATAGTATCAATCTCATTCAAGTATTCAAATATACATTCAAGTCGTATCCTAACATACAGATACAATTTAAATTTCAGTGCTCATTCCAAATACTTGCAATCCCACAAAACCTACATGTCAAGCATCACAAGGATGGGAGCCACCTCATATAGCTCGGGTGCTATATACTCATGGTAGGGAGTGATTCAAAGCCTCACACTACCACTAGTATCCTATGAAGGAATTAATACGTGAGGAATATTCTTATACTAATACTAATACTGATACTGTGAGGAATTTATACCATAACACAGGATCCCCCTTCCTCACAAGAGGTCATCTCCATGGTTCAAATGGAATCTCGAATACCCTGCCCTTATATAGGATCATCTCTGAATCCACTATACTAAGTGAACCAACGGTTCACATATGCTGAGGATACTGAGTGGGAAAGCATAGATAATTACCTCCCTATTCAAGAATAATTGCCTCAATTCTCATTCTTAATTCAAATTCAACTTCTGATTCTTTGAACACTGATTATTCATACTTCTAATCAATATATCATTCTAGCTCAACCTTTTAATTCTAGGGAGCATATTTTTAATTCACAATTTCAAATTCAAACTCAACTTGATAATTCAAGGAGTAATAAATTCTTTCGTATATAATCAAAGCACAATATTATATTCTTAAATTACAATTTTTAAATACTATCTCAACCTTAATGACTTAAGGGAGCAATACAAATTCCAAATTCAAATCCAAGCTCAACCTTCTATAAATAAGGGAGCATATCCTTAGATTTACAATTTACAATGCGAATTCCATTCTAGCTCGATGTGAGTGTTCCTGGAGCAATGCCATTAGCCTTCATCCATCACATTCCATAATTCTCATCAAGAATACAATACTCAACAAGTTCATAATATTCAACAGAATACAATTCCAAACTCATCATTTGATACACAATCCATTATTCAATAACTTTCCACAACATATATAATTCATTCACTTATGTAACACCCTCCTTAGGATGTCATATTTACGATAAAATATAATAAACCTTTATCCAAGTTATAAATCATTTCTTAACGTATAATAATATAAGTTGTGATTTTTTTTTTGTACAGTATATCATTAAATAAAATAAACAGAACGAGAAATAAAACAAGCTATTAAATACACACCATAATTATACATAGGATTTTGTCTTTAAAGTATACAAATAAATACAAACCATAAACTATTTAACAAAGCAATAAACTGTTTGAGTTATACAAAATATAAAATAGCCCAAGTGCACATCTACGAATTTTGATCCTCCGAAGGATCCTCCTCTGATGGATCATCGGATGATAGAAATCCCAGATGTCTTGCAGCTCTACTGACAGGAGTCCGGGCTGTCGACACACTACTAAGCTCACTTGGGCATAAAAACGTCCACCCCAGTAACACTTAATAGATAAGGGCAACTCTAAGTGCATATATACAGTAGTAGAGAACATCGTAACACCCTCATATTCTCTACTAAGGGACAGGGTCACTCATCCCACATAAGCAACAGACTCTCTATCCACTTGCAGACGCTAGGCTTCAGAGCCTCCATGAAACTCCAATTTCACGAATCCCAGAAAATTCGACACAACTATAACAACCAAATCAATTCAAATGATATGGATGATCTAAATGCTCATCCTCCTCGCACTGCTTGCTCATACGCTCCTCCTCCTCGTACTGACAATCCAGAGGCTGCTCCTCTTCTTCTTCCTCAAAGTCTTTATGGAACATAAATAATAATACAAAAAATGTATACAAAGAGATGAGACAATCTACATCACTACTAGCATGACAGTACAGAAAACGACAATATATATAGATATAACAATTGATACAACAATTCATATTATCTTATTATACATAATATCTCAGAATCAAATATAAATAATCACATCATGATGCAGACCATATATGCAAATGTACACAGACTCATTCCTACTCCATGGAGCTACTTCACACATCAGAGAGAATGATCCGGAAGACCTGTCCATAGCTCCGGTTGCCCCGGCCAAATATTACATAGTCAAAACATCGTGTACAACAAGCATTGTACCAGACAGTCTCCACAAGATCGTGATTAAGAATAGTACTTATTGAGATCGCTAGTGCGTTGCCCGTTACCACGGGCCAGAGGAGCTATCAACTGTCCACATATGAAATCCTCCTCACACTAACGCCTCCAAGTTCACTCAATGAACAACACTACGCCTATCGCACCCGTACTACAGTGTAATTCATCTCGTCAGCCAATTGCCAATTCTAACCAAATTGACATATTCCACCATGCATGTGCATGGGCCACAATACACAATTAACAACGTTATCATTATTTCCCATAATAGTATGCCACCACTTAACAGTACTAAGTCTCAACATATCCAGGTTCACCACTTTAACCCGACAGTAAACCACTGTTACTTACAATCGCGTAAAATTTTATCACGTTTTCACAATCGCGTCACCTTTTTCCAACGTTTTCCATTCCCGTAAATAATTTTCAACGTTTTTGAAATCGCATAGTATTTTTAAATCATTTTCTCAATCGCATAACATTTTTAAATTGTTTTCTCAATCACATAATTTAAAAATCATTATTTTAAATAGTTGTAAGGTATTTCTAATATTTTTCAACTATGTAAAATATTTCTTTATGTTCTAAATTAAATTTTGAAATTTTTTCTATTATATATTTATTTCTAGCTTTATTTACAACATTTCCTTTTTTCAAAAATTCTTTACTTAATATTTTCTACTATTTCCTTTAAAAATCACTTTTCTTAGTCATAACTATTATTTATATCTCGAAACTTGCTAACGCGCTTCAAAACCCAAAGGGTGAGCTTTATATTAGTACTTTTCAAGGGTTCATTTTTATTTTTCATCCATACTTAATTTCTCTAATTAAGTTTATAAAATAAATTCATTCATTTTATTCTCTAAAATTCATTAAAATTGAGTTCTCTTTAATTTACATAAATCTATGCTTAGGAAATAATTTTGAATTAAAAACATCATAAGTAGGCATGTTGGCCAAAAATCATTCTTTACTTAAAAAATCAAACTTAATTGTTTTTCCATAATCTAATCTCTTATAAAAACTCTCAATCCAATTTATTATTATTGAACCACTTAATCCTTGCTTAGAAAATAATTTAGGACATCTTGGTCCTCTTGGTGGTGGTGAAGCTAAGAGCTTCATGTGTTATTTGGAACACTCGTGCAAATCCTCATCATGTTATTCACATCCTACAATAACTATCATGCATCCATAAAACACATGCTAAAATATATTAAAGCTATAGACATGCTTGCAAACAAAATCAATCACAAATAGGAAAAACTTTAAACAATCAAGTGAATGAATCCTTATGGATTCTTCACCACAAATACATTCATTTTCTCACCACCAATACTTGGTTGATGAGATTAAATCTCCCTCTTATCTCTAAGGAAGACAAATCTCCTTCTAGCTTGATCCTAGTGATTTCGTGTAGTTCCAAATAAAACCCTAGCAAACTTAAACAATTTAAAAAGTCATAAACTATGGTTGAAAAAGAAAAACCATGGATCAATCATGGCTTAGAACTTTAAGAATCAAGTTAGAAATAAGAAACAAGGATTTTTACCTTGTAGGAAAGAAACTTCAAGGTTGTTTTCCAAGCTTCAAATGAATAATTTTGAAGAAAGTCACAACTTGAAAGATGTTTAGAATGATGTTTAGGTTTGAGAAGTGGTTTTGGTTGAAATTTTACAAGAGTGGAGGTATGGTTTGAAGATGGTGGCCATGAGCTTCACAAAGAGAAGCAATGGTGCTTTTGGTTCTTGGAAGAGAGAGAAAGGAGAAAATAACTTTTGTGTGAGATAGCAAAGATAAAGATGAAGTGAAAATGGTCTCCTCCCCTTATGCATTGCCGTGGAGCTCCTAAAGAGGTGGCCACTTTGGTTGACCACTCAAGACTCCCTAATGGCCTTAGATGAGATCAAGGGTTGATCTTCAAAGCTTTGTCTCCAAGTTTGTTTCCTATTGGCTTAGAGAATCAAGTCATCAAGTTTCTTGATGCTTCTTGAAAGTGCTTGGCCGAATTGCTCAAAGGGAAGAGCAACTGAGTTTTGATTCATTTGGTTTCCTAGTTAGGTTTAGGTAAATCTAGTTAGGTTTCTTAGTTACTTGGCTAACCATCTAGTTACTTAGGATGACTCCTCCATTTCTTGAACATGCTAGAACCTTCTCTAACCAAGGCTCTAATGAGTAGCTGACTAGGTTTGTTCCATTTAGTTACTACTTAAGCTTTCTAGATTAATTTAGTTAGGTTTAAGCTAACTTAGTTAGGTTTTCTAGTTACTAACTAACTAGTCCAACCATTATTGTTGACTCCTTCCTATTGGTTTATAAAATTTAAGCCAATTTCGTTGACCAATTTCTATTGGTTCACCAAATTGTAAGTCACAAAAACTTTTCTGGTTCCTATTATCCACTAGACAGAAGCTACTGCCTTAAAGTCAGTAGGTATTGTCCACCAAATAAATTCTAAAATTAAAAGAATGATACACGTATCACTCAGAATTGGGTTTAGTAAGACCCCCAAGTTTCGAATAATCAAATAAAGATTTTTCCCGGCCCAAAAATTATTATTTTCTTGACTCGGAGTAAATCACACACAACAATCAAATACAGTCACGAAACAGTTAAAATAATTTTATAGCACACAGAAAACATAAAATAGTACAATTCAGATAATATCGTAATTTAGCAAAATTTGGGGTGTTACAATTTACACATTAAATATTACATGGAGATTTCCATATCTCCTTAAACTCTCAATTCGGCTTATATAGCCCTTATAAGTATTAAAGTTTTTCCATAAATTCTCAATAATTCAAATATGCATTATCAAATACAACATTTCATATACAAGTTACATATTACCATAATTCAAGCATACTTAAGCAAAAGTAAGCCACAACCATAATTCAAGTTAATTGCTATCTCCACAAATGCATCCACTCATCATCATTTCTATAGTTAATTTAGTTAATAAATGAATATAGAAATATAACAAGTCAAATTAATCAACATGTTCATAATTTTCCTAAGATATAGTCGTGATCCTCTCAAAGAATCTAAGTTCAAACCTTTTTCTTTCCATACATGTTAAACCACTTCACAAAGTTCTTAAAATCAAGAAAATAAGATAGAAACATAAATTAGACACTCACTTCCTGTTTGGCCCTATTTTGGCCACAGGATTCCTTGTCTATATACACAAAAAATTTGGTTTCACAATATTACAAAATTCTTACAAAAATTCATGGAAAAGGAAAGAACAATTTAAAACAATGAAATCAATCAAATGAATTTCTCTCACATATGTACAACCGTGAACTTACCTATCACAATACCATAATTTTGTTTCAAAATCAAGAGAAAGAAAGAACAGGTTAAAGGCCAAAAATCCCTATCTCACTTCCTAGCTTTGTTTCCTTTTTTTTTCCTTCATTTTCTCCTTTCTCTTGCTTCTTCCTTCCTTCAGGTTTTCTCTTGTTCTCTGGCTATATTCTGATTCTTTCTGGAGCTGTACCAGTTGTGACAATAATGGAGGAAGAATAAGGAATATCAAAGTTAATGTGGATAAAATGGAGAAATGAAAGGATGGGAGATGAGTGAACCATATGCTCATCTTGTAACACCCTAGAAAATATGATAGACTTGTATACGGTTACGGAGGTAGGCTAATACCCATTTATCATGTATGTTGAGTTTTGTGACTGTCTTAGCAAATTTAAGCACTTTGTTGCAACGCTATGTGTCGAAAATAACTGTTTTAGCTCTAAAAATTGCTTAAACTGCTTAGTTAGTAGAAATCATTGTGAAGAGTTTATTTCTAGATCACAAATGTGTGAGTTGTGCTACAGTTAAAGTTTAAGACTAATCAGAGTTAGTTTGACATTTTTAATCATACTGGTTGTGTGTTTAAATATCAGATTGACCCTCAGCAATTACAGAAAAATATGAAAATGGTGAAACCAGATTTTTAATGAATCTTAGGATTTATTTTAAGTCTGTTGGAGGTTAGAGAACAGGATTTGGTGAAATCGGAGTATTCTTAACAGATTGAGATTTTAGTGCTTATCTAAGAGAAGCCAAATTTGACTTCCTTTTTACAAGATCCCATGACAGAGAGGAGAGAAAACATAAAACAGAAGAAAATAAAAAGAGAAAAGAGCAAGGAAGGAGAAAGAAGAAGGAAAAAAAAAGGAAGGGGAAAGCTAAGGCTTCATCATCCTCATCATCTTTGATCCAAGAGGTAAGGGTTTGAGTCAATGTATCTTCTTCATCTTTATATTTTCTTCATCTTTGAGACCTATGATAACTTCACAAAATGTAGTTATTTATGCCCTATATATGTGCTTCATAGATTGCTCAGTCCTTGTATTTATGTATATTTGGAAGGTTTTAGGTTTATAATTGTCAAATGCAATTTGGACACCTTTCTATATGATCTTGAGCAAATTGTGCATATTCTTAAATGATTAAGTGGATTTTGTAACACCCACCGTAGGGTGCCACATTTAAACGTTATTATTACAGAATTACCCCCAAGTTCATAAATTGTGATGTTAAAAAAATATGAGTTGTAAAATTTCTTAATGCCGATAAAATAAACTTAGCGAAAAATACAAATATTACAACATCGTCACAAATAATTTACATCATTTATACATTACAAAAGTACTGTCAAGATTATTTAGATACAGACATAGTTCTCAAAGTATTTGAACATAATTTAAAACTCACATACTGCCCAAGTATAAACTAGACAGCATAACCATCAGACGGGTCCTCCTCAAATTCCTCAGCAGGTAGGAATTCAGCTCGACGCGAAGTCCTATGAATAGGTGTCTGAGCAGACGACACGATACTAATCTCCGTTGGGACATAATACCTAGTATCCCAATACTGCCTGATTAACAATGAAAATCCGACATGTACATGAATAGTTACGGAAAGGAACGGATCTCCATGAAATTCCCTGCTCATATTGATCGTCAAATTTCCTTAATATATTAGCCCCCTCTCATTGGGACTAGTCCTCCATGCTCCAGCTCCACTATGGAACTGTAGTCTCACGTAACCAAAGAAACTAGGTATTGATGTCATCCTATCAAAACTCTGCTTCCTCAGGAGGAATCTGCTCTTCTTCACCCTCTTGTTCAATCCTTTGCTCAGTGTCTTTACAAATATATTTACAATACAAAATAGACATACAAAGAGGTGAGATCACCTACGCCAATACCAACATGGTAGCACAGAGATAACACATACAATAAATCATATAGATACATCATACCATAATTACAATCATGCCATCAATATTATTTATCATCACAATAGATGTAATAAACAATAATTATGATAATGCCCTCAACATCTTCCATATATTTAACAATTCAATTATCATAAACAATAATTATGATAATGCCCTCAACATTATCCAAATATCCAACAGTACAATTATAATAACCAATATTCCTCAATTAATATATCACACAGATATAGATATTCAGATAAATGCATGTGTACAAAGACTCACTTTCCTACTCCATGGGGCTAAACTCAGGTCGGAGAAATTGATCCAAAAGATCTGTCTATACCAACATGCCTCAGACCACGTGCCACTATTCTCATTAGTGTTTGCACATCTAGCATATACACATCTAGCATATACATAACAATCTTTAATAGATCTTGATTAAGAATAGTGTCTCGGTTAGGATCATCGGTGTGTTGCATCGGTCTAATCCACAGTACAGAAGAGCTACTAACTGCCCACTGTAGGCAACTCGCACCCCAATGTCCCCAATGTCAACAAGTGACTTACACTACGCATATCGCACCCATTCAAGAGGTGTACGTCTCTCCTAGGCAAATAGCCTTATCCAGTCCATCGGACCTTTCCAATGCATGTATAATGCAGCAAATGCCAATCATAGGCAAAACTCATCATTTTCTCATACAGTGTCCATACACTGGTCCAACAGTAATCATACTATATATTCAATCGCTAAATCATATTATCGCGTTTTCATAGTCGTGCAACACTTTTAGTCGCGTTTACATAATCGCGCAACACTTTTAAAAACCCTATAACTTTGCTCTTGAAGAAAGTCCTTGAAGATGATGGATTTAGAACTTGACCTAAACTACAAAGTGTCTTGGATTGAGGTATAGATTCAAGAAGTAAGGTTGTTTAAAATTTTTGAGTGATAGAATGTGGTTGTAGATGTCTTGGCCGAAACTAGAGAAGAAGAGAAATGGAGAGAAAAGTTTGATAAGCTTAGCTTCTTGGAAATGATCAATAATGATCAAGAATAACAATAATGGTCTTGAAACTTTGCTATGGCCTTAAGGCCTCTCCAAAACCGAACCCCCCTTCTTGCACTCTCTATGTGTGATAAATTTCACTAGCCACCATTTTGAGCATTCTTAGCCATTGATTAGATCAATGGTTAGGATTAATGTAGATTCTAGGTATAGCCTTAGATGTAAGACTTAATCTAGGCCATTAGATCTTTCCTCCTTGAGATCCTAGCCATTAGATGTATCTCCAAAATGAAGGGTCAAATCACTCCTTCATACTTTCCTTCCAATGGTCATAAATGGTCCTAGCCACTTTGTAAGACCAAATCTCCACCCTTGATTAAATCAATGGTGGATATCCAAACCACCAATATTGACTAAGCAGTATAATATTTATTTTTATCTGCTATTACCCTATAAATAATATTTTTACTATATTTTTATTGCCCGATAGTTAAATACAGTACAAAACACAGTAAAAAAATTTAAAAAACTATTTCTGGATTTAGGTTTAGTAAGATCCCTCATCTCCATCTTAACAGTACAAAATTTTCTAGCTGCAGAAAAATTTTCACTTTTCCGGACCTACCTAGGCCCACGTATAGCCCCCCGGGGCCCACAGACAGCCCACAGACAATATTAAAATAATCAGAGAAATATAAAAATTTCATAATCATCCACAAAATCATAAAAATTATAAAACTTACGAAAATCAAATCAAATTACGTAAAATAATTAAGACTTAACAGTAATAATTAAAATAATTTTACAGCCCGAAAATTATTATTTTCCTGACACGGAGTAAATCATACAAAACGATCAAATGTATTCACAGAATACTCAAAATAATTTTACAGTACACAGAAATCACTAAACAGTAGAATTCTGTTAACTGTCAAAATTACTGTCAAATAGTTAGGAAATTTGGGGTGTTATAACTCTCCCCCTCTAAAAAGAAGTTACATCCTCAAAACTTGATAAACTTGATTTCACACCCTCAGAATAAATATGGATATTGCTCTTTTATATTTTCTTCCAGTTCCCATGTAGCTTCACTGCTTACATCGTTCCAAACTATTTTAACCAATGAAATTTCCTTACCTCGAAGTTGCTTCGTCCTTCGATCCTCAATCTTAACTGGAAACATTTCATAGGTTAAATTCTCCTTCAGTTGTACCGCATCCGGTTCAATAACATGAGTGGGATCAGAAATATATTTTCATAGTTGTGATACATGAAATACATTGTGAAGATTTGATAGTAAAGGTGGTAATGAAATCTGATAAGCTAACGGACCTATCTGACGTAAAATCTGATATGGCCCGGTAAACTTTGGAGTGAGCTTCTTGGACTTAAGCACTCGTCCAACTCCAGTCATAGGTGTCACTCGCAGAAATACATGGTCACCTTCTTCAAACTCAAGTGGTCTTCTCCTTTTATCAACATAACTCTTTTGCCCAGTCTGAGTTGTCCTCATCTTGTCTTGAATCATCTTCACTTTCTCAGTTGTCTGTTGTACAAATTCTGGTCCTACAATAGCACTTTCACCATTATGATCCCAACATAATGGTGTTCTGCATCGTCTCCCATACAATGCTCATAGGGTGCCATCCCTATGCTCGAATGAAAACTGTTGTTGTATGTGAACTCTATCAATGGCAAAAATTCATCCCAACAACCAGTTTATTCTAGAACACAAGCTCTCAACAAGTCCTCTAATGGCTAAATCGTCTTTTCTGACTGACCATCAGTCTCTGGATGGTAAGCAGAACTCAGACGTAACTTTGTTCCCATCGTTTTTTACAAACTAAAACCTCAGATCTCGATCCGAAATAATACTGGATAGTGGGTTATATTGGGCTTGCAAGTCAGAACAAAGGAGCTGAAATTGGGCCTGAGTAGTTGCAATGATTGCATCATATCTTTAGCTGTAGGAGGCCAAATTGGATGATTCAAGTAGACATTTGATAGCCAAGACAAAGGCCTACAACTTTCATGAAGGCCATTTTTCGAGATTCTATCGGCAAGCACGAGTTTGACAACAAATTATTTTGTCCAAGTGAAGACAAGTATTTTTTGCAATCATCCACCTACTCCTTAATCATCCACTTAACCATCCACCCACTCCTTAATTATCCACTCACTCATTGTCCCACTCATTGTCATCTTTTGCTTGTGATGCTCTATAAAAGGTAGCCTTGGCTGCCTATTAGGGTAATCTTGGTTTTAGATTAATATCATGCTATTATGTTATTTACTTGTTGTGATTTTCTTTTGTTGTAAATAAAAGTTATGATTATCTTCTTCTTCTTCTCTCTTTCTTTCTTCTTGCTCATGGGTAACTAATTTTCATCTTGCTTAGGTGAAGGGGTGAAGCTTTTGGCAATAAAATAAGGTTAGATTAATTTCTTTTTTCTGCTTAAATGATATATTATCAAGTGGTCATTATATGTGTTGTATTTTGTTTCCAATCAATTTAGAAACCCTCATTGTAAAGTGGAATTCTTGATTTGTTGTAGACAAGTGGTTTGGCACAATGAATGCTTGAACCCATTAACAAGTGTTGGTGTTAGTAAATAATTAAAGGAATCATAATATAACTACATATATAATTCTAAATGGACTTTGAGTGTTTTATTTTTTGATTGGAACCTCCGTTGTGCGTGGATTTCAATTAATCTTGTCCTTAGTTTATTACCAAAAATAGATCTCTTAGCCCAAGCAAGTTCTTTAATTTAATTGTGAATAAGTTTTATTATCTTTATTGTTGTGACAAAACCTTTCCTTACCTTAAAGAATTTTTCTTCATCAATTCCCTGTAGATCGATCTCGGACTCCCGAGAAATTTATTACTTGAGACAACCTACACTTGAGTTTGCATCTTTTAATTCGCATCAAGTTTTTGACGTCGTTGACGGGGACTTGATTTGAAGTTTTAATTTATTGAGTTTATTTTTCTTTAATAAAATCTGTTCTCTCTTCTCTCTCACTGGAGCAAAAGATCGACTTGCCGGTCCTTTGGTTTCTTTACTAACTCTCTAACTTTCTAATTTACTAACTTACTAACCTACTGACTTTCTAACTTAATGACTTACTAATAAATTTATTTATTTATGTCATTTATTTATACATACTAACTTTTTTATTTACGTCATTTATTTTTCTTTCTAACCTATTAACTTACTAACTTGTTTATTTATGTCATTTATTTTTGTTTTCTGACTTAATAACTTCTACATTTTTTTATTTATGTTATTTATTTATTGTTCATATTTTAATGGCTGGTGTAAACTGCCAACTTGTACATTATTTTTTTTATTTTAAGTCATTTATTATGCTTAATTGGTATCGTGATTCAAATTTTGGTAATTTAGTTAAAATTAATCCTGGTACTTTATAGATTGATTTGTTTGAATCACAATCACATACAATTGACACAATGACTGAAAAATAAAAGTGTACATGATGAATATGAAAATCAATCGTTGTGAACTATGCGTGAATATTTGCAACCACCTCGAAATTCTAGTCCATCATGCTTTATCTTTCCACCCAATGCCAACAATTTTAGATTTAAGTCAGGTATGATTTCTTTACTAACTAATTTTCATGGTTTAGAATCTGAAAGCCCATATTTACATCTAAAAGAATTTGAGTAAGTATGTATTGTTTTCAATGATCAAAATTGCACTGAAGAGATTGTTAAGCTTAAATTGTTTCCTTTTTCTTTAAAAGATAAAGCAAAAACTTGGCTTAACACTTTGAAATCAATATCAATTGGCACATGGCAAGAAATGCAAGGTGAGTTCTTAAAGAATTTTTTTTCAACACATAAAACTAATGCTATGAAAAGACAAATCCAAATTTTTTCCTAAATTTCAAATGAAGCATATTTTCAATGTTGGGACCGGTTTAAAGATTTGTTAAATTCTTGCCTACATCATGGTTTTGAAAAATGGTGCACTATGAGCTTCTTTTATGAAGGTTTAACACCCGAAACTAAACAATTTATGGAAACAATGTGCAATGGTGAATTTCATAATAAAGAACCTGATGAAGCTTTAGACTATTTAAACCAGTTGGCTAAAAATTCTCAATCTTGGCAGTGTACTAATATTTCTCAAAATTCAATTAGATCTAACATTGTAAGTGCTAATAAAGGAAAATATCACCTTAGTCAAGAGGAAGATCTAAATGCTAGGTTTTCCAGTTTGGCTAGAAAGGTTGAAGCCATGGAATTAGGAAAAGCAAAAGAAATCAAATCTGTGCAAAATGAAGAAATTTGTGGCATTTGTGATGACTTAGGACACTTAACACATGAATGTCCTAAGATTCTTGTTTTTAAAAAAGTTGTACATGAGCAAGTAAATGCAATGGATAATTTTAAAAAGCCATTTACTTCTTCTTTTTCAGATTCATACAATCCGGGATGGAGAAATCACCTGAACTTTAGCTGGAGGAATAATAATCAGTCACAATTCATGCAACCACCACCTCCTCAGGCACAACAAGGCTCTCAAAATTCTCAAGGCTATGCACCTTATGTCCCACCATATAGGAAAAACCTTGAAGAAACACTGCATGCATTCATAGAAAAGAAAGAGACCATTAATAAAAAAAATAATCAAACCATGATTGACATAAAAGAAACTCTTGCTAAACTTTCTTCTGCACTCATCATTCACGAGAAAGAAAAATTTCCTTCTCAACTTCAACCAAATCCCAAGGGTCAGTACAGTCTAAATGAGGGTAGTTCAGAAAACTAACAAATAGATCAAGTCAAGTTAGTGATAACTCTTAGGAGTGGAAAGGTTGTTGAAAAACAAATTCTCAAACCTTGTGAGAGAGATAATGAACCAATCTACCAAGAAAACGAAGAAGTTGACCCAAAAGATACCAAACTCTCGCTTACACCCCTATTTCCTCAAGCATTAAACAATTCAAGGAAATTGAACCATAACACTAAAATTTTTGAAATTTTAAAACAAGTGAAGGTCAATATTCCTCTGTTAGATGCTATCAAACAGATACCATCTTATGCCAATTATTTGAAGGACTTGTGCACTGTTAAAAGGAAACTAAATGTGAAAAAGAAAGCCTTTTTGGATGAACAGGTAAGCTCCATTATTCAAACAATAATGCATTGAAATATAAAGATCCTGGTTGTCCTATAGTTTCATGCATTATTAGAGAACATAAAATTGAAAAAGCTTTACTTGATTTGGTGCTAGTGTCAATTTGTTTCCATATTCAATTTATCAGTAACTCAACTTGGGTGAGTTAAAACTAACTTCTGTAACTTTTCTACTTGCCGATAGATCAATTAAAATTCCAAGAGGAATAATGGAAGATATGTTTGTTGGGAATTACAGATACAATACGCAGTGGAAAAATTCCCACCAAGGATCCATGCAAAAGCCATAATTCGAGTTTTAAAATATTTACCTCTTGAAGTGTGAAAAAACATAAGCGACGTGAATCACCAACATAGTAATAGCGATGATGTCTCTACGGTATCCACATGAATAGACTCATGAACGTCTAACGTTTGCAAAAAGGAGTCACACCTCTTTTACGCAATGCTAGCTGTGAAGAGAAGAGAAGAAGACCTTTCATTGTCTCTGACTCACTTTCTGTAGGTGCGGCTAGGGTTGTGATGATACGTACTTAGCAGCCCCCTTAGCAGTACTATTTATAATAATGGCTGCCTTAAGTGAGTGTGAGCAGTAGCAAGATAAGCTGTGCAACCCTAGACTCATCTATTATGAGTTAGGCCCATAATTGAATCTGAGTCCAACTTGGATCCTTATTGCTCCAATTTAGTCTACTCTAAGTGTGCGACCCTGCAGGTTCTCATGACGTTGGTAATAATATTAAAATCTCATTTTAATATTATAAACAGTGAGCGGTATCTAGTAACACATCACTGCTACCTAACTAATGTGAATGTCAGTGATTTGATATAACCTATCCGTGACTAATGTTTCCGTGTAGTTCAGTCCCTTTGTCCAGATATTTAGATTGAACACAAGGCATGGAACGTGTCACCCTTGTTTAGTTCAATCTTCAGTTTCTTGATTCTCGAGTAGACATAGTAATAACAAATGAGATCAATATCTCATATTGACTTATTTGAAAATGGCCATGCATTTCGTAGTCTTACTCAATCAGGGGGCCCGAAGATATCACTCTTGTTATATAGGAGGGACAAATCCCATCTAGGTCACTCACATCCCTCCACATGAATTACGGTATGTCTAATAACTAACTTTATAATTATCATGTTACATATGATGTTTGATGGCATTAAAACACACAACTCCTCATGTAGGAATCGTAGTGATTTTAGGTCAAAGGACCACATACACCATTATCACTATAAGAATCACTTATGACACTCACGTAATGATCCACGTAGCGTTTTCATGGCGGGTCTGTCCAATACATCATACTGTAATATGTATCCATGTGAAGACTTGATATCTCATATGCATGACCCGTGAGATGTGGTCATCAGTCTACGCATATACTAGTCTCAATGCATTATTGTTGTCCTAATTAACAATAATACTTGACTAGGGACATTTAAGGATAGTGTTTTATCTAATAGGATCTCACGATCAAGTCATCCACTTGATGTCCTATGGTATCAAACTTACTATTCTAAGGACTTTATTATGTTTATCAAAAGGAACACAATAAATGAAATGCCTCATATATTAAAAATAGCATAATGTAATGTATGTAAATACAAACAAAAGTATTAGCCTCTAGGGCATACACCATCAGTGTTGGTACAAGTTGATATATTCATATATCCTGTGAATTTTATTGTCTTAGATACTGAACCTATGGTTGATAGTTGCAAGTCAATTCCTGTTATTTTAGGCCGTCCATTTTTAGCAACATCTAATGCTTTGATAAATTGCAAAAATGGAGTGGTGAAGCTAACATTTGGAAATATGATACTGGAGCTCAATGTTTTTAACATGTGCAAGCAACCACAGGAAATCCTTAATGAAAAGGAGGAAGTTGAAGGAATTGAAGCCATCGTAGATGATCATCTTCAAATAAGAAGTTCTTCTGACCCATTAGAAACTTGTTTAGTCAATTCATTTGATTCAGGCATACAATTAGATAATGATATCTCTAAAATATGTTATTTGCTTGATTGTACATAGGTAATGGAGTACAAGGGATGGAAGCCAAGATTTGAAGAGCTAAAACGTAGGATTGATAATACCTATAAAGAAGTACCCACACTGGAACTAAAGCCATTACCTACTGGGTTGAAGTACACATTTTGGGAGAAGAACAAAGTTTTCCAGTGGTAATTTCCTTGTCCCTTACTGAAGAATATGAATGTATGTTAACAGAAGTACTTAAAAGGCATAAAAGTGCAACTGGATGGACATTAAATGACATAAAAGGCATTAATCCATTAATATGTACACATAGAAGACATTTCGAGGATAATGCTAAAACTTCTCTACAACCTCAAAGAAGATTAAATCTACACATGAAAGAGGTAGTTAGAGCTGAAGTTCTTAAATTACTTGATGTTGGAATTCTCTATCCTATCTCTGATAGCCAATGGGTAAGCCCTACACAAGTTGTGCCTAAGAAATCTAGAATAACAGTGGTTGAAAATGAAAAAGGTGAATTAATACCTACGCGAGTCTCATCTAGTTGGCATATGTGTATTGATTTTAGAAAATTAAATGCTGCTATTAGGAAATATCATTTCCCCTTGCCATTTCTTGATTAAATGATGGAAAGGGTAGCAGGACATCCATACTACTATTTTCTTAATGGTTATTCAGGTTATAATCAAATACCAATTGCATTGGAAGATCAAGAAAAAACCACTTTTACATGCCCCTTTGGTACTTTTGCATATAAAAGAAAAGCCTTTTGGCCTTTGTAATGCTCTGGCAACATTCTAAATATGCATGCTAAGTATTTTTAGTGACATGATTGGGCATTATTTAGAGGTTTTCATGGATGACCTAACAATTGGAAATTCATTTAAAAATTGTCTTGATAATTTAGAAAAAGTTCTTAAAAGATGTGAAGAAAAAGGATTTGTGTTAAACTAGAAAAAATGTCATTACATGGTTACCTCAGGAATAGTGTTAGGTTATGTGATATCTTCTAAATGAACTAAAGTTGATAAGGCCAAAGTTGAATTAATTGCCTATTTGTCTTCCTAAAAAACAGTCAGAGAAGTTCGTTCTTTTTTAGGATATGCAGGATTTTACAGAAGATTCATTAAGGACTTTAGTGCCATATCTAGACCATTATGTAATCTTCTGTTAAAAGATGCATCATTTGACTGGACTCAAGAATGTCAAAAATCTTTTGAAAAATTAATTGGTCTTCTGACATATGCTCCTATCATGCAATTTCCTGACTGGTCTTTGGCTTTTGAGTTGATGTGTGATGCTAGTGATTTTGCTGTGGGTGCTGTTTTAGGCCAAAGAAAGAAAGGTAAGCCTTATGTGATTTGTTACGCAAGTAGAACTTTAAATAGTGCATAAATGAATTACACTACTACTGAAAAAGAACTACTTGCTGTAATATTTGCACTAGATAAATTTCAATTTTATTTAATTGGTTCTTCTATTGTGATTTTCATCGATCATGCTGCTGTTAGATATTTGATGTCTAAGTAGGATGCCAAACCAAGATTGATACGACGGATCTTGTTACTTCAAGAATTCAACATCATAATAAAAGATAAGAAAGGAGCCGAAAATGTTATCGCAGATCATTTGTCCAGACTTACAACAAGCTCACCTTTTGATAACATACCCACTAATGATTCATTTCCCGATGATTTTTTATTTTCTGTCAATTCCATGCCTTGGTTGGCTAACATAGTCAACTTTCTTGTAACAAGAAAGATGCCACCTTAATGGATGCACTAAGATAGAATGAAATTTTTGACAGAGGTGAAAATTTTTTATTGGGATGACCCATACTTGTTCAAATATTGTCCTGACCAAATCTTTCAGAGATGTGTGCCCGACAGTGAGGTAGTTAGTGTCATTAAATTTTGTCACTTAGAAGCATGTGGAGGTCACTTTTCTTTAAAGAAAACAACCGTGAAAATCTTGCAGTACAGATTTTATTAGCCCACTTTATTTAAGGACTGCTATATTTTTTGAAAAAATTATGAAAACTGTCAGAAATTAGGCTCCATTTCAAAAAGAAACATGATGCCTCTGAACCCTATCTTTGTCATTGAAATTTTTTATTATTGGAGAATTGATTTTATGGGTCCATTTCCATCCTCATTTGGATTTGTTTATACTTTGGTTGCAATTGATTATGTCTCAAAGTGGATTGAGGCGATTCCATGCCGACATAATGATCATAAAACTGTTCTCAAATTTTTAAAAGAAAATATCTTGTGTCGATTTGGAATCCCTCGAGCTATCATTAGTGATGGGGGAATACATTTTTGCAATAAACCATTTGAATCTTTAATGAAGAAATATGGTATTACACACAAAATTGGCACCCCTTATCACCCTCAGACAAATGGACAAGTTGAATTAGCAAATAGGGAGATTAAACAAATTTTGAAAAAAACAGTTAACCCAAATCATAAAGATTGGTCTTTAAGACTAAACGATGTACTTTGGGCTTACCGTACTGCTTTCAAAACATCTTTGAGCATGTCACCCTATCGATTAGTCTATGGAAAACCTTGTCACTTACCTGTAGAATTAGAACATAAAGTATTTTGGGCTATTAAAGCTTTCAATCTAAACCTTGATGATGCTTGCAAGATACGCAAATTGCAATTAAATGAACTTGAGGAATTGAGAAATGATGCATATGAAAACTCAAAGATTTATACATCTAGAACAAAAGCTTTTCATGATAAGTCAATTTTTAGAAAATCTTTTGAAATTAGTTAAAAAGTTCTACTTTATAATTCTCATCTGCACCTATTCCCTGGAAAATTGAGATCTAGGTGGAGTGGTCCTTTTGTTGTCAAACATGTGTATCCTCATGGGGCCATAGATATTGAAAATCCTAAAAATGGTAATGTGTTTAAAGTCAATGGATAAAAACTCAAACCGTTTCTAGAAAACCAAGTTGATGAGATATAATTCATCTCTTTTTCTAATCCTTGTTATGAATAGAATTTATTTTAATTTTGTTGCCTTCTTTTTGCAGTTCTTTGTGTTCCCGGTTAAGTGGTAGATAACGATACTTCATGGCTCTTAAGTCGGTTTGTTTTCAGTTTCCCATAATAACTAAATCCTTCTCCTTTAAAATGGATGTCATTCTCTCAAATTTAAGAAAACATTTTCCTTCCCTCCCTCAAAATGCTCTGACAAAAATCTACAAAGCTAGATGTAAAAGATTGAAACTGTTAATACACAAGGTTATGCTGGAAGATGTACGTTGGATAATTAAAGCAAAGGTCCATCTAGTAGGTGAGTCTTCAATTTCATTTGACTCATACATGCCAAGTCTTAGTAGAAGTTCGTATTCTAAAAGGAGAAGAGTAAAAAGGTTACAAGTCCGTCACAAATGTGCACGATGGAATTGTAACAAATGATGTCGTTCTTTAGGAATGGTTTCCATAAATCGAGTAGATAAAATATTTTTCAATAAGAATGGACTGAGTAAGGAGTCATTAGATGATATTTTATTGACTCTTGAGAAGCATTCTTGTGGATCTGTGTATCGTGAACTTCTTAATTTGTGGAATCTCTTCAAGGATGAACAAAAATGTTACAGTCTTGGGAATCTGACTCTAAAAGACCCTGTTTGCCAATTTATAAGAAAATTGGATGGGAAGCTTATCCTTAACTCATAGAAGGCGTTTAAGTTGTTACTGGACGTAAAACAAGAGGAAGATGTAAGCCACAATCACTACAACATGTATATATTATCTTCTTAAAAAACAAGAGAAAGAAAAGAAAAAAAAAGGAAAAAAAACAAGGTTAAAAGAGACAAAAATGAGAAATGGAGGGCGAAACTTCGGTTGTACTTGGTCTTTAATTAGATTAGGAGCCCCAAGTGGATGTCCGTCTTTTCATAGACTCACGAGGAGACCTTCACACATCAGTATGTAAATAAGGTTTGTGTGCTATGCTCTGTAGAGAACCATGTGCTACATTCCCAGTTCTTAGAACTAAGGCTCTGTACCGCTGATGCACAAAAAGAAACGTCTTGTCGTTACAGTGAACAAAAACTATTACCGAGCCGTATACTTACTTTAATTAGTAGGCCTCTATGGCGAGTTCTGACTGGTTGTGGTTAGGTTCCATCTTCTTAGAATACAGGTCTTTAATTAGGTTTGCAGGAAGATAGAGGGTTGCTATTCCCCAAGCCTGGACGGAAAGGACTCAAAGGTTCTTGTTGTTGGTTCGGTAATCCTTGTGAAGTTCATATGTTGCACCGGTGACTTAAAGATATGCCACTACTGCACTCATGACACGCAGTATAAAGATACACCATGAAAACTATAGATAAAGGTATGTCATCATTTGCTATTATATTTCTTTTATCTTTGTATAATTTTATTGTATTTTGGTTTTGGACAAACGATCCTTTGAGCAGGGTCCTTCAGGGGTTTCTAGACTTCTTTACCCTGATGGTTTTCTGAAAGTTCAACAAAAAAAAACAAAAAAAGAAAAAGAAAAAACTGTTTCTTAAATTCAATCTTTTCTAACAACAGCTAACCTACCCTTATAGGTGCTATTATTAGCTTTTTCATTCTTTTTCCTATTTAAACACTTTATTTTCTCCACTTTCCTCCAACTCAGAATCATTCAAAGGGAGAGTGAGTATAGAAATAGGACCTCCAATTCGTAGACTTATAAATATCTGTGTTTTTTGTGGGTCAAGTTATGGGAATGGTTTAGAGTTTGTAAATACCGCAAGCACTCTTGGTCGAACACTTGCTGTGAGAAATATTCATGTTGTATATGGGGGAGGTTGCCGTGGGTTAATGGGGGCTGTATTACTTGCTACTTATATAGGAGGCAGTCAGGTTTTAGTTGTCATTCCTGAACCTTTAACTCAGCAGAACATCAATGGAAAGACAATTAGGGAGGAACTTAAGGTATCATCTATGCATGAACGAATGAAGACAATGCTTGATAACTCTGATGCATTCATTGCCTTACCAAGTGCTTTTGGTACTTTGGAAGAAGTTTTTCAAATTGTCTCTTGGGCCCAACTGAACATCCACCTTAAATCCATAGGTTTGTTGAATGTTAATAATTTCTTTGATCTTTTGTTATTTTTTCTTGACAAAGTTGTGGAATAGAAATTTATCACACCTGTGGCAAAACTACTTCTTATCTCTGCTTCCACTGTTGATAAGTTGATTGATAAATTAGAAGCTTTTTTTTATAAACTTGATCCAGCAATAGCTCAGATAGATTAGTCAGAAGGAAGCAGTGAGGCAAGCAGCATGAAAAGAAAGTCAGATCTGACACTTCGTCTATAACTTTCCTTTACCTTTGATTTTATTTATCATACTTTGTTTCTATTTAAATTTGTGTCAGATTTCTCCAATAGGCAATATCTTCTATCCTTTACTCATCTATATTTTAACATTGAGGACAATGTTATGTTCTGGTTGGGGAGAAGGATAGTTGACCAAAAAAAATTTTTTTTTAGGAAGTATGATATGATTGTCATGAACTTACTAAACCAATGAATAATGGCAGAGTAAGTAATAATTTTACACCTAAGACGCATCTAAATTGGGAAGTATGTTTTGTGATATAACTGTCAGAAACCTACAGCAAAACTAATTAGGGATGACAGAGTAAAGAGTAATTTTACTTTTGAAGTAAATTACTCCTGAGACGCATCTAGATTGGGGAAGTAACTATTCTGTGATGATTTGTGGAAGTAACAAAATTTTATCATTTGATTTCCTTTGAATGATTCAAGTGAATCAATTCTCATATCTTTTAAAGCAATTGAAATTCAGGGATCATAGCATGGTTGAATAAATTGTCTTCTATCTTAAATTTCACATGCTTAGTTATGGATGTTGAATTGATATATTGAGAATGATAGATATATACCTTATGAGATTTTGATCCTATTGATGAATGGATTGAATATCTGTACCATTCTCTTCTTTCTTGTGTGATTTTTTTCACTCATGGAATTGTTACTCTAGAACTTGCTTTGATTCTTTTTTGAGGCTACATTTCCATATGCATACATAAACATGATTGAGGCATTTTGAAATAGCTACTTTGATCAAATAGTCATCCTTGCATATTTTCTCTAGTGTAACCCCTTTGAGGTTATTTGACCATTCCTTGTTTTTAGCTCATTACGTGCCTTTTAAAAAAAACATGTTTTTATCCAACCTTAGGGAATAAGAGAGCATTGCCCTTGTTCTTGAACAAGTGTGGGGGTGTGTATGCAAAATGTTGAAAAAAAAGAGCTAACCACCGCAGCAATCAAGGATTATCAGAATCTCCTGATATACCAAGTGACATATCCATACCTAGAATGAAGGTGGATGCTTGGAAACAACAAGAAGAGAAGGAGAAGGTTCAGGCCTAACAATGAATTCAACCTACCAATTTGGCATTGATCTTCAACAAAGCATTAGTCAAATATTGGTCATTTCCTTTATGATGAATGTTCTCAAACATCTTCTCCACTCTAACTATACCATAATGCTATTCTATTCTCTTTGGTATTTATCTTGTCATACCCATATTATCCTTTCTCCTTTACCATGGCCCCATTACAACCTTGAATAAAGTCCTCTTGATTTTTGTGTGCATGTGTTTTGAGTAACGAAGAAGTAAAAGATAAGCAAGCTTATGGTAGTGCAATTGTTCATGGGTTGAATAGAGTGAAATACTTATCTTTTAAACACTTGAGAGATTGATAATGAATTCTATGAGGATCTACCATTCTTGATTCATACTTTTCAACTGAAGTTTCCTTGCTTGTTGATTTGAGATACAAAAAAAAAAATGTCACCTCATGAATGTTTTGATCCCTTGAATATTTGGTTGCTCTTCTTGTTTATAAACTTTTGCATTCTTGAATACCATTGGAAATTGAGTCTTTTATAGTTTTAAGTTTTTGAGTCTGTGTTGTTTTTCTTTGTTCCCTAGCTTTGGTCTTATGTGTTTTGCCCAGAAGTGCAAAAGTTAAGTACAAGGGAAATTGATAACAATATATTTTATATATTTTATAACCCTCTCACTAGGCTTCTTAAGGTTCAATTAGGTTTAATTAAGTTGATTTTGTCACATTCTATGATATTGGACCTAATTGGATCATTGAAAGAATTATTACATGAATTAGCCTTAATTTATCTCTTCAACAGTGTTCAATAAATTAGCTATAATTTGAGTTACATATGTCTAATTGATGTGATTTTGGTCTTGTAATATAGCTAAGACAATTCCTTACAACTTTCATGAAGACCTCAAGAGCTATATCACAAGCTTGGATAACTCAAATTAGAGTTGAAGCAAGAACTAGAGTGGTGATCCTAATAGCTTGACCTTTGTGTACTCATCAGGCCATATCTCGGGCTATAGGAATGATGATGGGTTAAAATTGTGATAGTTGATAGTTAAGACTCAAATCTACAACTTTCATGAAGAACACTTTTTGAGATTCTAAAGTCTAGTGGGTCATATTGGGCTTGCTGTAACGCCCATTTTTCTTGTCTCACAAAGAAGGAACGTCACACCATAAAAATTCGAAACGTAAAATGAAATAAATTGCTGAAAATAATAATTATTTTAAACCTCATAGACCCGATTCATTTTATAGATGTAAAAGTTCCTTTCTAAATAGCATTACTTTTTTTTGTTTAAATTATACTATTAACAGGTAGTGTCAAAAGAATAAATTTAGAGATTCTCTTCGTAGTGAGATAATAGTTCGAACGGTTGCAATAAAAACTAATGTGAAATAAACCATACATCCATATATAACATATATATATATATATATATATATATATATATATATATATATATATATATATATATATATATATATATGTTACACTGTTTAATTACATCATGATTTACACAAAAAAACAAAAAATGTACCCACCCGAGATGATACAAATATACACCCATCAATTACAGCAAAACGTCAGGCTTCCCAAAAAGATAAACGGTTAGCCATCAGTAGCCACTAACAGTATTAGCCCCTAAGACTGATGAGAAGGGATCGTAGCTGGGTCCTCCTCAGGGTCCTCTTCATCCGATGAAATTGCCATCAGAGTGACTGAATTTTGGGCAATAGCCCGAGTAGTGGAGAGGAAAGAGTCCTCTTGTAGGGTGTAGTAAAGGTCATCCCACAGATCTTTAACAGGAAGGTAAAGTTCCAAATGAACAAAAGTTATGAAGTCAAAAACAGGCGGGTCATAGCGGCCCTACACCAAAGACACAGTCAGCTCCCCGTGATAGATGCAATGGTCCGTGCTCAAGTTGATGTGCCAGCAATCGGGTCCTTCATGAAAGGTCAACCTAGCATACCCCAAAAATCGGCATGGACACAAAGGCATCTTCAGCAAACTCTAGTCGTAGTATGGCCAAAAACCTGGAAACTCAAGTGTTTCCTTTTCTTCCTCACGAATGTCTTCTCAGAAGTATATGAATAAATAGAAATATCAAAATACAAAAAGAGGTGAGACACCCATCTTTCATTACCAAAATGGCAGCAAGAAAACAAAATGGCGCTGGACGCCCACATAGCATTACAGCATATATATTCATCAACACTATTAATAGAATTGACAGTAAAAGTAGAACGACAATAAATAATGATAAGAATTACAATAATAGGCAGATAGCAGTAACATCCCTAGCAGTCAATAGTTTAAAGAACAAATAATTATTACAGTAGTAAGAACAAATATTTTCACAGTTATAAATGCTAATGCTCAATGGATTATGAGATTGACAATTCACAATGCGTATAGTACCAAGTTCCAACTCCATGGAGCTAGACACTAACATTTCGAAGAGAACGATCAAGGAGTTATACCAGTATCTCGTTAGCCTTAAAAATAGTGTGCTTCATCTTATAAAATATTTGTGCAATACGACTTATACATGGCACCTCGATAGTTGATCGCGATATAGGACAACATCTCAGTTCGGATCATCGGTGTGTTTGCATCGGTCTATCCCACGGCCCCAATGGAGCTACCACTGTCTATTGTGAGATACCCGTACCCCGACGAACCTAGGGCCAACCACTACGACCCTACGCTTAGTCTACTTGCACCCGCACATAGGTGTTATTCAATCTCCTAGGCATACATCGCCTTTCCAATAATGTCTAACGGACAACACATATGCATGACGACGCAATGTACATCATGTATGTTTATCAATGATACATTTATCATGAGGCATACCACAATGGCATATGATCATTTCTCAATATCAACATGTCATAATTTTATCAAGTAGTTAGTCCCACATAGGAACTCACAATAACATAGAGTCAATTCTCAACATCAACATATATATATATATATATGGCTCATCAATTATTACAAGTACATATTACGGATCCACATCTCCAGAATCTTAAGCTTTGATCAATTATGAAAACTTTAGGTTAAATAACCCTTAGAAATCGTGGCCTCCCTAGGTCTTCAAGGTTCCAATTTCTTTCCATTTTATGCATTAGTCACTTGATATCTAATCACTTAAATCTTATTTCACACAAAATTAATTCAATCCCTTAAATTCCAAGGCCAAAACCGTGGCCTCACATTAGGGTAAGAAACCTCAAAATTTTCATTTCATGTCTTAATCATCTTATAATTAATCACATAAGTTTTATTTTACACAAATCAACTCCAACCTTAGGAATTTCAAGCCAAAACTGTGGCCTCCAATGGGGTAGTAGACCCTCAAAATTTCCATTCATTAATTCTAACATTTCTAAACATTCCAACAACACCAATGCATTTAAAATCATTATTCAATCATTAACCTCAATTAAAAACACATACACATGCAAAATCATCAAACAAAGTAAGCATACAAATATGGATTTCTCCATCAAACAATCACACAAGGTCTCCTCACCATCAATAATGGTTGAAGTGAGTAAATCTCCCTCTTTCCTAAAGGAAGAACATGAAAATAGCTCCAATTTGCTCCTTGATGGTTTCGGTTTTGGGGTCTCCAAGAACCCTAGAATTTCAAACTCAAAGAATCGACACCAAGCTTTGAAAAAGATGGATCTTTGGTCTCCAATGAAACCATAGAACATGAAAATGAAGAAAAGGAAAAGAAAAAAATGGAAACTTTACCTTAAAGTTTGAAGCTTGGTCTTAGAAGACAATGGAGGTGATGATGGATTTTGGAGAAACTTATCAAATAGAAAGTGTAGAGGAGGTTGAGAGAAGTGTAGAAATGGTGTTAATAAAGAGAGAAAATGAAAAGAAGTGGTCACTAATGGGACTACAAACCGTGGGTGAAGGAGGAGAAGAAGAGAGAAAATGGAAGATGAAATTTGAAGAGAGAGAAAGTATTGTATGCAAATGAGAGATATTTGGTAAAATATGTTAAGTGGGGGAGCAAAATTTGCTCCCCTTGGGCTAGCATTGCCGCGGCATTGAGAGAGAGAAGGAGGGGGAAATTGGCTTCCTTAACAACTTAGTCTTTTGATAGTCAAAGCTTCTCAAAGAAGCTTTGATTAAAATACAATATATTTGAATTAAAGTGGATTTGATTAGACATAAAGTGGATTAAATTAAGATAATGTGATAGGATTTTTAATACATGCTATTACCCAATGGATAATTGTTATAGTTGATAGAAGTCAGTATTAATTGTCCAACAGATAAAATTACACAGCGATTTATTATTCTGTCAGATAAAATTTCTCGAAAAACATGAAACCTCGTAAATCATGTCTAGTCTCGGGTTTAGTAAGATCCCCCGTCGATGTTTCCACAGATCAAGGTTCTCGGAAAAAATATCTCATTTTCCTAGCTTTGTTCAGTTTGCATGCAAAATGAGGAATAATATTAAAATATTCTGCATTCTTAGAAAAATCCAAAAAATTCTCAAAAATCACAAATATTGTAAAATGAATATTTATAATGAAATAAATAAATTTTGGGGTGTTACGCTTGCAAGTCGGAACAGATGAGTTAAAATTGGGTCTGAGCAGTTGTAATAATTGGGTCATATCTTAGGCTATAGAAGGCCAAATTGGATGATTCAAGTGGGCATTTGATAGCCAACACAAAGGCCTACACCTTTCATGAAGGCCACCTTTTGAGATTCTGTCGGCAAGCATGAGTTTGGCACCAAATTATTTTGTGCAAGTGAAGACAAGCATTTTTTGTAATCATCCATCTACTCCTTAATCATCCACTTAATCATCCACCTACTCCTTAATTATCCACCAACTCATTGTCCCACTTATTGTCATCTTTTACTTGTGAAGCTCTGTAAAAGGTAGCCTTGGCTACCTATTAGGGTAATCTTGGTTTTAGATCAAGATTATGCTATTATATTTTTTACTTATTGTAATTTTCTTTTGTTGTAAATAGAAGCTATGATCATCTTCTTCTTCTTCTCTCTTTCTTTCTTCTTGTTCATGGTTAACTATTTTTCATCTTACTTGGGTGAAGGGGTGAAGCTTTTGGTAATAAAATAAGGTTAGATTAATTTCTTTCTTGTGCTTAAATAATATATTATCAAGTGGTCATTATATGTGTTATATTTTGTTTCCAATCAATTTAGAAACCTTCCTTGTAAAGTGGAGTTCTTGATTCATTGTAGACAAGTGGTTTGGCACAATAAATGCTTGAACCCATTTACAAGTGTTGGTGTTGGAAAATAATTAAAGGAACTATAATATAACTACGTATATAATTCTAAATGGACTTTGAATGTTTTATTTTCAAATTGGAACCTCCATTGTGTGTAGATTTCAATTGAGTTATAAAAAGAATTAATCTTGTCCTTAATTTATTACCAAAAGTGGATCTCTTAGCCCAATCAAGTTCTTTAATTTAATGGTGAACAAGTTTTATTATCTTTATTATTGTGACAAAGTCTTTCCTTACCTCAAAGAATTTTTTTCATCAATTCCCTATAGATCGACCTTAAACTACCGAGAAATTTATTACTTGAGACAACCTACACTTGGGTTTGCATCCTTTAATTCATATCAGGATAAGCTATTTTTGTTCAAACAGTGTTCTGACTAGATGTTGAGGAGGTGCGTACTTATGGAGGAAGTGGAGCAAATCCTGAACCAATGCCATGTTTGTCCATATAGTGGACACTATAGTGGTGAGAGGACAACTGCAAAGGTGCTCCAATGTGGCTTTTATTAGCCATCTCTCTTCAAGGATGCACATTTTTTTGTGCAAAGGTGTGAGTGGTGTCAAAAGTCAGGGAATATCTCAAGGAGAAATGAGATGCCCCTAAACTCCATTTTAGAAGTTGATGTCTTTGACGTTTGGGGCATAAATTTCATGGGCCCCTTCATTCCCTCCTATGAAAATATATATATTCTTGTGGCAGTGAACTACGTGTCCAAATGGGTGGAGGCATGTGCTTTTCCTACCAATGATGCTAAGGTAGTGGTAGGCTTCATGAAGAAACACATCTTCACCCGTTTCGGAACACTTAGGGCCATTATAAGTGATGGACGGTCCACTTTTGCAACAAGTTCTTTAATGCTCTTCTCACCAAGTATAGGGTAACCTATAGGATTGCCACTGCCTATCACCCATAGACAAGTGGGTAGGCAGAGGTGTCCAATCACGAGATTAAGCGAATCTTGGAGAAGACAGTGTGTCCATCTAGGAAGAATTGGTCAAAAAGACTGGACGACACACTGTGGGCTTATAGGACTGCCTATAAGAGCCCTATTGGTATGTCCTCATATAAGCTGATATTTGGGAAGGCATATCACTTGCCGCTTGAGCTTGAACATAATGCATATTAGGCAATCAAGCAACTAAACTTCAACTTACAAGCTGCTAGGATGAAGAGATTATTGCAACTCAATCAGCTTAATGAATTTAGGCATCAAGCATATGAGAATGCTAAGTTGTATAAGGAAAAGGTGAAATTCTAGCATAATAAGAAGATCATGCAAAAGAGATTCGAAGTAGGTCAACAGGTTCTCTTTTACAACTCTTGGCTTAAATTATTTCCTGGGAAGCTTAAATCTAGGTGGTTAGGTCCCTTTGAGGTAATGAGAGTGTTCCCTCATGGAGCATTGGAGATAACTCCATTGGATAATTCATCAAGCTTTAAGGTTAATGGCTAGTGCCTAAAACCTTATTATAGAGGAGAGATTTAAAGAAGGAAGACCTCTCTCACTTAGACAGCTGCAACATGAGGTCTACAAAGTCTTGCCGGGACTATAAATAAGGCCCTTTTTGGCCAAATTTTTAACTTCTTTGTTTTATGTCATTTGTATGTTAATATGTTGATTTTGTTGTTCGATTAAGTTTTTGTTGTACAAATTGTGTTTTAACCCTTTGGGCAAGTATTGCAGGTGTTGGAGGCTAGATAGCTGCAAAAATAGTTGTAGAATGCAAAATTCTGCATGTTGGCCTCTCACGCCACGACGCCCATGGTGCATCAGCCAAAATCTAAAGAGCAGGGTGCCACAACACAAAATAATGCACGTCGCGGCATACAAGGTTGTTAAAAAAATATAATAATAAATTCTGTGGCATTTAATGAGTGTCGCGGCATTACAAAACATATGTCGCAGCGCGCTACGGCCTTTGGGTTTAAGTGTCGCGGCGTTTGGTTATCTTTTTCCCATTTCTTTCCAAACTATTTGTTTCTTTGAGATTCCTACCTCCTTCTTCGTGATTTCTTGCCTCCCTACTCATTACTCTTTATTTCTACAATTTCTGTTCAGGTATGTATAAGTTAACTTCGTTTATTTTGATATATTGTTCTTATTTTCTATTTTTTTTTGCATTTCTGTTGTTTTTTATATATACGCTGCGATGTTCCCTGATAATGCCACAATGTTCTGCTTAAATTATGTTGAATGTCACAGCGTGACCATGCAACGCTGTGGCATTGGCTTGAAAAATGTTGAATGTTGCGGCGTGAGAAAGTTAGCATCGTGGTGTTTATTTAAATTTTGATGAATGCTGCGATGTGAATACTTAATGCCACGACATGTGTTCTAATATGCTTGAATGTCGCGATGCAAGGTTGAACGTCGTGGCGCAGGGTTGAACGTTGCAGCGCGTGATCTCAATTTTTGCAGAATTGATAGTTTTAAATACCTATTTTATATTATTGATTCAATTTCTGACAATGTGTCTTTTGACAGGTTTAGGTACATAACCTCAACCATGCCTCCAAAACGTCAACAAGGAGAGAACAGTCGTGGTCACAGGGAACCTTCTCCCCCACCTCCAGATTTTGACAAGAGGATCTTTGTTTCGGCCACTGCAGCTTAGGCATATACAGTTACGATCACCCGTGCTATTATACCAGAGCATGGATTCTCCTTATCTAGGGTTGTCCATCCCAAGGTAAAGGGTCTACTCAATGAACTCAACTAGAGCCAGTTTGCGAGGAATCCAGAGCCTTCAACAATTTTTCCCATTGTTTATGAATTCTATGCGAACGACCTCTATCATGCTGAGGGGACCTCGATTGTGCGCCTACAGGGGCGCAATGTACCTTACACTGCAATGGCCATTAAAGTTGCTTTGGGTTTACCTGAACCCCCGCTCCTGTGCGACTATGCTGCCTTCTACCAATGGGAGCCTGTAGAGGGGATTGATCTTGGTACCGTTACAGCCCGGATTTGCAGGCTTGAGTCCAAGCCTATTAAGTGGACTATGAGTATCTAGACCAACTAGCCACAGTTCTTCCTCAGAACATATTTGACATCAGAAGCCCGTGTTTGGTACCATTTCATTAACATGCATATCCTGCCCTCTAACAACTTGTTAGAGGTAACGCGTGATTGGGCCATACTCATTTACTCTATACTAGAGCGCCACGCCATTGATGTTGCTCAGATCCGGTAGTGCATACGAGAGCCGAGGAGCCTCTTTTTTCCATTCCTAATCCACACACTCTGCAGCTGACAACGGGTGCAATGGACACCGCACGAGGAGCTAGTGGATGGTAAACAGCCTCTCAATGACTTGTTTACAGAGCAGGTGGGAGGAGCTATACCCCCAGTCCTAGCCAGACAGAGGTAGGCTCGCAAACAGTCTAGAGTTGCTGCTCCAACTGATGAGGGGGACCTGCGTGCTCAAATTACGCATCTTACTGCCATGGTGTCCTACAACTTGCAGACTCAGAGATGTTATAGAATAGCACTTTCAACTACCTATGGACGACAATCCGATCCCACAGTTTCCCCCCCAGGTAGTAGCTGACCCACCCTAACCGCATCAGGATGCCCCTGATGATAATGATGATGAGGACAAGGCTACTAACTAGCCCTATTCCATACAGGGCATTTTATTTCGTTGTATATTTTACTTCTTATATTATTGCATGATCTGTTGTTAACAGTGAGGACACTGTTTCCCTCAAGTTTGGGGGGTGTCTTAGTTTATTTGTTTTTGCAGTAGTATGTATGTGGTACTTATAGCATTTTGTTTTATTTATATATTTAATATAATATATTGAGTCTGTGATATACTATATTGCTATGAAGCACGGACACACTATTTTTGAGGCGTGTCCGTGTCAGACACATGAGGACACTCGTATGACACACGAGTCTTATATGTCTAAATGTGTCTAATTAAAAATATTTTTTTTTCAATTTGGACACGTCTCAGATACGCTTGGACACGTCTCGGACACACTTGGACACATCTCCGAGACGTCTAAGACATGACTTGAACATGACCCATAAATATTTCTTTTAAAAAAATTAGTTTCCATAACTAACATTCAATTAGTAAGCCAGTAACTCACCCAAGCCCAATCACATGACTGACGTTCCAAGCCACTATTTTCATATACTAGTATTTTAAGTTTTATGTTTTCACACGTCACTATTAGACTTTTAAGTTTTATCTTTTCACACACCACTATTTTCATCTACTCCTTCTACCTTTACTTGTACTAAGTCATCTACTTCGTCGTCCCCGAAGCTTACCTCACACCAATATTCCCTCTAGTTAATTTTCTTTTTTGGAAGCATATGTACTTGTACATGATTAATTCTATTAGGAGAATTTAGTTTAAGAGATCTTTAAAAAAAATATCAATAGAAATTATGCTCCATATTTTTTGGGAGGGATATACTAGGTAACAAATATTGACATATATGATATATATTAAGATATTATAAATCTTCAAGCTTATAGAAATGATATTAATGAATTATGAATCTTTTTTTCTTAAATTTTGTAATTTTATATATATATATATATATATATATATATATATATATGTTGTATCCGTGTCATATAATTTTTTGAATTTGGTGTGTCTCCATATCCGTGTCCGTGTCGTGTCCCGTGTCTGTGTCTGTGTCTGTGCTTCATAGAATATATATAGTTTTTATGCTTTAATACCCAAATGAACCAAATGAATGCATGTTTTGAATACTTAAGGTTGAATCTGTTAAAATGCATTACATTGGGCCAACTAAATACTAGTTAGTAAGATAACATTTGAAGGAACATGTAAATATGAAAATCTCATTGTCGTTCCCTTTCACATGATGGGTTAGATGTATGTTATGCTTGTGCATGATGGTTTACAAGTATGATTGAAAATATTGAAATTACTTAAGGTGTACCATGTACCAATTGCTAGTGTAGTCTTGATTGTCCCATGATATCATTGCTTGCAAAGTGCCATCTTTTGAGTGAAACCATTTGCAATCAAAAAGCATGTTTAATAATCCAGTCGCTTTTCAAATGCATGATTTAGATCCCACTTGTATGCTTGTGCAACTTTGATCATGATATGAGTGTTGTCTAGAGAAGGTTTATGAATAGTACATGTTGAAGTTTTGATTATCTTTGAAATTGTGTTTAAGCTCTCTTGAGGTGAAATCCTAATTTGTGCATAACTGAGGAAATGATTAGGGCGTTGTTTGGACCGATTAAGCCTTAAAAAACTTACCCTGATATGAGTATATCCATAGGTCCCTTTTGAAGCTTGATATATGTTTGGCCTTATATATTTTTCATCACCTACATAATCCTTACCATGTAACTATCCTAAATGCATGTGAAAACATTGCAATTTCATCCTACCATCATAGTTTGTTAAGTGTATAACAAGTTATTTCTTGACTTGAGTCTTGTATTTAAAGGGCATGGGTGATTGTGTCAGTGTAAAGATGAACTGGAAAGAACCATCCACTGTGAAAGAAAAAGAAAAGCTTTGTGAATGTATAAAAAGAAAAGAAAAGAGACAAGTAAAACAAATGAATGAGATGAGAAAAGTTAAATGAAAAGGCATTGAATGGTTCTAAAAGAGTTTTAATATTTTAAATTGTTGATTACCTTGATAGTAAAAATTGGAGGCTCAAGTCTTGAAATAGCAGGTTTATGTATATTAATGTTTGTATTATGTAACACCCCAAAACTTCCTAAATAGTTGATAGTAATTTTGACAGTGAATAGAATTTTATTGTTTAGTAATTTCTGTGTACTGTAAAATTATTTTGAGTATCCCATCAGCATATTTGATCATTTTGAGTGATTTACTCCGTGTCAGGAAAATAATAATTTTCGGGCCAAGGGAAAATTTTTATGTATTTATTTCTCTTGATTGTTATTTATTTTTAACAATCTAATTTGTTTTTCATACGTTTTCTAATATTTGTAATTTTTGTGGATGATTATAAATTTTTATGGTTATCTGATCATTTTTGGGCTGTATGTGGGCCCCAGTGGTCCTACGTGGGCCCGAGGTGAGTCCCAAAACGTGAAAATTTTTCTACGTATAGAAAAATTTGTACTGTTTAGACGGAGACAGGGGATCTTACTAAACCTGAATCCGGAAACAATTTTAGAAAAAAAAAATTTTATGTGTTTTGTACTGTATTTAATTATCGGGCGACAAAAATACAGCAAATATATTCTTTCGTGGGGTTATAGCAGATAAAAATAGAAATTATACTGCTTAAGTCAACAATAGTGGTTATGACAACTTTTGACGGACTAATAGGAAACAAGTTTAATGCTTTTGACAGACCAATAGGAAGCAAGTCTAATATTGAAGACTTTGATATCAACCGTCGATTTAATCAACAGTGTAGGATTAGTCTAAGAAAATGGCTATGACCATTTATAACTGTTGGATTTAGAATTAATCAAGGGTGGAGATTTGATCTTATAAAGTGGCTGGGACCATTTGTGATCATTGGATTCGGATTAAATCAACGATGGAGATGGATCATTTGTTACCATTGGATTTGGATGTAATCAATGGTGGAGATTTGGTCTTCCAAAATGGTTATGACTAATTATGACCCTTGGATTAAAAGTAAGAAGGAGTAATCTTGACCATCCATTTAGTAGCTTCATCTAATGGTTAGGATTTCAAGGAGAAAGATCTAATGGCCTAGATTAAGTCTTCTAACTTAAAGTCTACCTTAATCCTAACCATTGATCTAATCAATGGCTTAAATGGCTCTAAATGGTGGCTAACTATTATGGTCATTGATTGAATGCAAAAGGAGAAGCATGAAGACGGGGGGACGGTTTTTGAGGAGCTTAAGTGTGTAGGAAAATTTGAAGACTACATTATTGTCATTATGGATCATTATTGATCATTTTCCTAAAGCAAAAATATTCTCTTCTTTCTCTCCAAGCATAGCTACGGCCATGCACTCTAAAGGGGGTCAAAATTGTTGGTTTCTATTATTTGTATCATAATTGTCTTTCTATTCATCATCTTCTCTAAAACAAAACACAAAAACTCCATTCTCTTCTCCAAGAAACACCATTCGGCCAACACCTAGACACCACAAGTCCAAGCTTCTAAAATTTCATCTAAACACATTTCCTAAACCTAAACATCATTCTAAGAACATCTCTAGTTATGAATTTTTACTAAATCATTTATCTTGAGCTTCAAATCCAAGCTTCAAGTTTCTATCAAAAAGGGTAAAGTTCATATTTCTTCATCCAATCTTCAAGTTTTAATTTTCTAAGCCATGCTTGAACCATGGTTTACCTATTCTTTTACTTGTTATTGATTTTAAGATTTGTTTATGATTTTTAGGGATTTTTCCAAGGAGCTCTACGAAATTAGTGGAAGGAAAACTAAGTGTTTTCACTTTATTCTTATCTTAACCAAGTCTAAGAAACCTTTCCCTCACAAAAAAATCAAAAACTTCATCTTTGTTCTTCAAGAGGAATTTCGGCCATACCACCTAAAATCACCATCCAATCTCTTTTAATTTCATCTAACCATAGATCTTGAATCTACATGATATTCTAAGCAACTTTCATGTTGGAAACTTTCTCTAAATCATTCATCTTCAACCTTGTTCTTCAAGCTAAAGATTGAAGCTTTTTTGGTGAAGTTTGTTAATCTTCACTTTTCTTTTGATTTTCAAGGTTCTAACCATGATTCTAACCCATGGTTTATCTTGTTCAAACTTGATTTACTAATAAATATATGTTTTGTTTTGTATTTGAGAAGCCCTTGGTGGTGAAGGACTTGGAAAGAGAAGCAAAACAAGGAGCTTTTGAGAATCTTCAAGAGGTAAGAGGGAGATTCTTCTCACCAACCAAGTAAGGTGGTGAGAGATGGTTTGGTATTTGATGGATGTTGAATCCATGTGAGGATTCATATCCATGGTCATGTAATAATTTGTGGGTATTTATGTGCTTTGATTAATTGCCTATGCTTAGTATGATTTGCATGATTTATTGCTTTTGATTATGGCATGCTTGTGGTATTTATGATGAAATATGTATATGTATGCCATGATTTGATGATGAAAAGGAAAACAATTTTTGGTTCCAAAGAACCATAGAAGCACACGGCCTCAAGGACGATTTTTGAACAAAAAGGTTCTAAATATTTTACTAATCATGAGTTTTAAATGAAAAGAGCAATGAGTTGTCAATTTTAAGGATTTGCAAAGAAAGTGAAAAATGAAAATGAACAAATGATTTGATTTCCAAGACTATGAGTCTCACGGTTTTTGTGAAGAATTTTTAATGGTTTTGTTTATGTAAAACCATATTAATTTAAAAAGGAAAAGTATTTGATGGCTTTAATGGTTTTGTTTATGTAAAACCATATTGACTTAAAAGGAAAAGTATTTGATGGCTTCAATGGCCAAAGACTCCATGGTGTTTGGGAGATTGGAATAGTTTTGGTTTTATGAAACAAAGTGGTTTCAAAGTGGAAACAAAGTGTTTGAACAAAATGTTTTAGTACAAGGATTAAAGAAAAATGTTTTGATGATTTCAATAGTCATGTCCACGTTTTTGAAGGCTTGTAATGCCTTGATTTTATGGAAACAAAGTGGAAATATAGTTTGATTTAGTAAAAATTGGAAAGGGAATCAGAGTGTTTTAACACTTGAGAAAAATGGGATTTTCGTATGAAAATGGACAAGAGAGGTTGAAAGTGTTTGAACCTCAATTTATTTTGAAGAGAATTGATTTTAGAATTGATTTGAGAAAAATGGAGCATATAAGGGTGATTTAATATTTTCTAACATGTAACTCATCCTTTGGGTTTTGGAGAGCGTTAGTAATTTTTAAAGTGAGAAACATTGATTTAATTCAATGGAATTGTGAATTTGTGAAATTTGATGCAAAAAGGATTTTCTTGAGTAAGAAAATGTGGAAAATAATGTGAGTAGTCATATTATTTTGAGAAAGGTTGAAATGGAATTTTTGAAGGTTGAGAAATATTTTTCGTAGTGAAGTCATGGTGAAAAATGATTTACGTAACATAAAAACGTGATTTTTAAGCTACGCGATTTGAAAAATGTTGAAATATTTCTACGTAATTTGGAAAGCGTTTAAATATTTTACGCGTTTGAAATATTGTGAAAAAATCGCTACGCGATTTAAAAATGGTGGAATATTTTTTTGTGATTGATGAAAACGTTGAAAAATCAATATGTGATTTGAAAACGTAACGAAATTGTGAAAACGTAACAGAAATGTTACGCGACTGTGAAAACACGATAAAAGTGTTTTATGACTATGAAAACGCGATAACATGATTTCGCGATTGAAAATACAGTATGACTACTGTTGGGCCAGTGTGTGGACCCTAACGATAAGATTATGAAATTAAACTGAGAATGGGCCAATGTGTGGACCCTGAATATGAAATTATGAATTTTGCCTGTGATTGGCATTGGTGCATTTTATATGCATGAGTTAGTGTATAAGCACTATACGAGAAAATAATAAATTTTGTCTATGATTGGCATTGGTGCATTGAACATGCATTGGAAAGGTCCGATGGACTGTATGAGGCTATTTGCCTAGGAGAGACGTACACCTCTTGAGTGGGTGCGATATGCGTAGTGTAAGTCACTTGTTGACCTTGGCGGCATCGGGGTGCGGGTTGCTTACACGGGTGGTTGGTCGCGCTTCTTCCCATAGGTTAGACCGATACAACACACCGATGATCCTGACCGGGACACTATTCTTAATCGAGATCTCGTAAAGACTATCGTGTATATGCTAGACGTGCAAAAATCAAATGAGGATTATAGCACTTGGTCTGAGGCATTTTGGTACAGATAGATCTTTCGGATCAACTTCTCCGAACTGAGTATTGGCTCCATGGAGTAGGACATTGAGTCTATGTGCGCATGCATGAAACATAGCATTTATATTTATATGATATATTAATTGAGGAGTATTGGTTATGATAATTGAACTGTTAAATAATACTGGATGATGATGATGATGATAAATAATGTTGATGCCATTATTGTTATTATCGTATGATTTGAATTAGTGAATATTTGGATATTGTTGAGGACATCATCATGAATATTGAATGATATTTGAACTGATAAGTGATTGGATGATGATAGTTGATTAATGTTGAAGACATTATTGGAATTCTGGTATGATATACCTGTATGATATGTTGTTTGTGTTATCTCTGTGCTACCATGTTGGCATTGGCGTAGGTGATCTCACCTCTTTGTTATATTGTTTTGCTGTGTTTGTATATTAAAATTGAATAGTAGATGGGACAAGTTGTCTTAGACAAGACGGGTAGCAAATATTCTGAGTTCAGAGACAACATCAGAGAATGACCATTCCAGACTCGATAGCGTGCAATGTTGACAAGGAACAAATGTCTGATGTGTAACGCACCTAGATCTAACAACCGCGGCACAATCGTCATTACACCACAGTTACTAAATCTAAGTGTGTCACAGTCATGATAACAGTCATTTAAATTCTCAAGAGTCTATACTTTTTTTTTGACAATTTGCATAAGTAGAAAATACGAGCCTCGAAAGAAATATAGATATATTCAACCCTTAATACAACAATTGGAATAAAATCACATTCCTTATATATATATATATATATATATATATATATATATATATATATATATATATATATATTTTATGGCCAATTAACACGAATCACTAATAACAGATGTGCATGCTCAATAACTTATGAGACTGACGATGAACGACACACGATGCATTATGGTACCAAATCCTACTCCATGGAGCTAAACATTAACCTTTTCAGAGTGAATGATCAAGGAGTAATGCTAGTATCTCGTTAGCCTTAAAATAGTGTGCTTCATCTCATAAAATATTTGCGCATCATGGCTTATACATGGCACCTCAACTGTTGATCGTGACATAGGACAGCATCCCGGTCCGGATCGTCGGTGTGTTTGCATCGGTTTACCCCACGGCACAGAGGAGCTCTAAACTGTCCATATGAGGGACCCGTACCCCGACGCCCCCTAGGGCCAACAACATGTGGCACCTACGCTAGTTTATTCGCACCTGCACATAAGTGTGATTCAACTCTTAGGTTTTTCATATGCATGATGACTCAATGTCCAATCATGTATGCTCATCAATAATGCATTCATCATATACAATACCACAATGGCATATATTCGTTTTCAATATCAATAAATCATTTCTCATCGAGAATTAAACCAACAAATATATAACCCTTCATAGGGACTCACAACACAAAGAGTTAAATCTCAATATTAATATACATTATGGCTTATCAAAACTACTATTTCCCACTAAGGGTTTAACAATTCCACGAATCTAAGTCTAGATCAATTATGCATACCTTTAGGTTAAGTAACCTTTAAAATCATAGCCTCACAAGCCCTCAAGGTTCTAAATTCCTTCTCGCGTTATGCTCTAATCTCTTGATACCAATCACTTAGTTTTTATTCTACATGAGATCAATCCAATTCCTAATATCCATGATCGAAATCGTGGCTTCCCAAAGTCCACTACTAACATCAATTTCTCCCATTTTATGCATTGATTTCTTAATATCCTTTACTTAAGTTTTGGTTCACTAAGCTCATTCCAATTCCTTATAGTTTCAATCTAAAACCGTGGCTTCACATTGAGTTAAATAACCCTTAAAACACTCCATCTCAATTTCCAATATTAGCATTCACCTCTCCAATTGCACAGCTCCCTCTCACAGTTACCTAGTTGATTCTGTTCAGGGCGCTTAGGCGCCATCTCTGGAGCGCCTGAGCGCTGGTGGAGCGCCTGGACGCTGACCACGAAACGCCTAAGCGCTAACCAGGCCGCATCACAGGGAAAACTTTCTGGGCATAGAGCACCTATGCGCTCTATGCACAGCGCCTGAGCGCTAGTGCATTAACAAGGGTTCTGCAGAATTCGTTTCTGCAGAGCCCTGGCCCATCCTTCATCAAAGTTTCTCATTTATTTTCTAACAATCCAAAATATGATACATGACATCTAAATACAAAATAGCAATATATAGGTTCATAATCATCAAGGCACATAATGCAAATCCATATATTCATACAAATCAAACAACCACAAAATCATGGAAATAACATAGTATAACAAAGAGAGAAATCCAACATGGATTCCCTCATCAACAACAATACACAAGACATTTCCTTACTACCAAGATTAGTTGAAGAGGATCATCTCCCTCTTACCTAAATGAAGATAATCACAAGGATGCTTGTCCTTTTTGCTCTTGATTTTCGTTTTTCCCCCTTCAAGAAAACCCTAGGGTGAGAAATTCCCAAAGTGTTCACTCCAATCATAGGAAAATGACTCCTTGGCCACATAGGTGACCAATAAAACGAAAATGAGAAGAAGATAGAAGAAACTTGAAGACTTTACCTCAAACGCTCCAAGCTTTAGCTTCAATGGTGAAAAAAAGGAAAAAGAAGAAGAAGAAGAAGAAGAAGAAGAAGAAGAAGAAGAAGAAGAAGAAGAAGAAGAAGAAGAAGAAGAAGAAGAAGAAGAAGAAGAAGAAGAACCAAGGAAGGCCACAAGGAAAATGGTCTTGGAATGATGGAAGAAAGCTAGATATGGAAGTGGTGAAGCAAGAAAATAAAGATGGGTAATGGTGAGGGTGTACGGTTGAGGAGGAAGAAGAAGAGAAGAAGAAGAAATGAAATGAAAATGTGAGTATTGGGCTCCCAAATGGCCTCTGCCGTAGGGAGAAGAAAGGAGAGGGAAGAGAGAGAAATGTCAAATGAGAGGAAATTTCCTAGAAGCTTCCCAAATGAGTTTTTGAATTAATTTAACTTTTATTTTGAAAATAAGGCTAAAGGAGCTTGACACAAGGTAAATTTTGGGTAATGTGATAATATTTTTATTACATGTTATTATTTATTGGACAATAGTTATAGTTAGCAGAAGTCAGCGTTAACGAATCTGACAAATTAATTCTTCGCAGTGTTTTATTATTTCATCTGTTAAAATTTTTTGAAAGACGTGAAACCTTGTAAACTGTGTCCGGCCTCGGGTTTAGTATGATCCCCCGTCGACGTTTCCATAGTTCAAGGTTCTCGGAAAAAAATATTTCATTTTCCCGACTCTGCTCAATACGAACGCAAAACGAGGAATATATTAAAATATTCATCATTTCTGAAAAATTCTGAAAGAATTCACATAAATCACAAATATTATAAAATGACTATTCGTAATAAAATTTTCCAACTTTGGGAGCGTTACATTCGTTTTGCCAATTCTGCCCAATGTGCACGCAAAACGAAGAATAATATTAAATATTCCGCATTCTCCGAAAAATCCAGAAAAATTCCTAAAAATCCCAAATATTGTAAAATGATCATTTATCCTAAAATTATAAATTTTCAGGATGTTACATGATGCATCAAGATGGATACAAGAATAAATAAGTATGTTTAGTTTTATTGTTAGTGTTGTACCGTGCGATTAAGTAGGACCTGTGATGGGATTTACTACTATTAAAAAAAAAGAGTCTGTTAGTTTTATATTTCTCTTTAAATTGTTAAATATTATTTGATGTCGATATTGTATATTAATCAGTTTGAATATATTTTCAGTAATACTTATGGATTTTAGTAAGTTTATGTTTCTGTAATAAGAAATTTTAAAACTCACCTTTTTATAACTCAAACCTTGTTTATAAACTTCTTTACAGATTGGGAGTTGGTAGTCGGAAATGTGATGCCCTACGGAGGGTGTTACATATTATATCTATTCCATGTTATTCTTTAACCCATAACCATTACCCTTACATTACAAGCTGTTGAAGTCCCTTTTGATCTGTGGTTTACATTAGTGGAGAGAGAGTTTACATACAATCTTGTGGATTATGTGATTCTTATGCATGTATGTTCATAAACTTATCTGGATGAATGTGACTTGATTAGGACAAGTTTAACTTGCATGCTAGTGGGATATGTGATTTGCATGAGAAAGGATTTTGAATGTTTGCATGCTGATGAGTACATATGTGTGAATTTGATGGTGTGGCCTTAGCAGTCTGTGAGGACTTAATCAATCTTGATACACTAGTTGTGGTTTTAGTAACATTAGGAATTCTTGATAAATGCTGATTGAATGTTGGTGCGTGTGTTGTTTAGTTGGTTTACTTAATCAGACTTTATTTTACTCGAGGACTAGCAAAATCATAGGTTTGGGGTGTGATAACTCCATGAAATGGTGTTATTGTGGCCCTACATCTGTGCTTTATTAACTGCTTAGTCCTTGTTACTAGGCATATTTGGAAGATTTTAAGCTATATTCATTTATTTCAATTGTGGCATCTTCCTATATGTTTCCTAAGTAAATTGGTATAATTCTTCATATGATTATGTGAACTTGCTATTGTTATTAATTTGGTGACTTCTTAATTGCAGGAAGGGCTCAAAATGAGTAATATTATTAAAGACTTAGAGCTGCATTGGAAGTGAAAGCACTAGGTGATGTTCAGTATTCAGCGCTGCAGCGTGGGCAAGTTAACGTCACGGCATGTTGCATCCCCCTGTTTTTAGCAGAGAGCTATGAAATTTGTGACTGCCTATGCGACAATGAAGATTAGTTTTGATGATAACAAACACGAAGATGATAAGAAGACTAAGTCCAAGCTCTTCAAGTATAATCATTAGGACTTAGGATCTTTTGTATGGAGACTTTTCAGATATCTCATTAACTTTGCACGAAAAGATAATAATGATTTCAAAATAAAATTCCAAATCCAAAGAATGATCTTAATGTTTTTAAAAATCAATCAAAACTGTTTTGAACTTAGAGGTATTCGAATAACCAGGGAGGCATTCAAATAAACCTATTTATATTTTCATACATTTCTGTTTTCAATCTTTCCAAAATATGTTTTTCTAAACAATCTATTCAAATAACTATCAAGGTATTCGAATAAACCTGCTTTCAAAAAGTTTCTTCTAAATAAAGGTATTCCAACAACTCACAAGGTATTCGAATAGACCTATTTTTAACTGAAAGTTTATTTAGCAGAGGTATTCAAATAACTCAACAAGTATTTGAATATCCTTCTTTCAAACTATTTTTTACAAGTCTTTTGATACAGTGGTATTCGAATAACCTCAAAGGTATTCGAATAACCCACAGGCTCCTAGTTTGAAATAATATGAGCTTTTCATATTAAACATGGTATTTAATGCTTTCAATGGCTATTTTATTGGAAAGCTCTTTAAATAGAGACCTTGGGTCACTTCTGAAGTCCCCCGAACAATTTGAATTATTTTTGCTTGTGTTAAAATGTGATTTATAATTTTTCTCTCTTATTTTCTGTGCTCTTTCGCCAAAACTTTGAGATATCCGTAGAGAGCTCTATTAGTGCTTCAATTTATATTACTTGCTTTTTGTTAGAGTTTCTCTTCATCTATTTTCTGCTGTATTTCTGAGAGGGTGAGGTATCCCTCAAAGGCTTTGTAACAAGGGTGAGGTATCCCTTGAAGGTTTGTGTAAGGGTGAGGTATCCCTGACAGTTTGAGACTTTAGCACAAGGGTAGAGTTTCCCTATGTGAGAAAAGTGCTCTTGATTGTAACAGTTGTAAGCACCTATTTTAAGTTTGTTTTGAATAGTAAAAAATCTCGAATTGTATTTCGAGGACTGGACGTAGGCCACAAGTGGTTGGTGGTCGAACCAAGATAAATATCGTGCCTGCTTTTCTAATCCTTATTCTTTTATTTATCTACAATTAATTTATTATTTCCTGCAATTTATTTATTGGATGTTCTTAGTGTTCTTCTTCTATTCCTTTAATTCACATATTTTAATATTTTATTTAAGCATATAATTTCTTTACGCTTTTGCGAAAAGTTTTTAATACTCAATTCACCCCCCTCTTGAGTACTGGAAGTCACTTAGTAACAAGTGGTATCAGAGCTAGACTTTTGTATAAAGAGCTTAGCTGCTTCAAGAGAGCATGGCTTCCTTAAATGGCTTTTCAGAAGGATCTTCTATAAACCGACTACCCTTTTTCAATGGAGATGGTTATACATATTGGAAAGAAAGAATGAAAATCTTCATTGAAGCTATTAATCTAGATGTGTGGGATGCTGTCGAAAACAGTGCATTTATACCTACACGAGTAGTCGATGGTATAAAAACTAAAACACCTAGAAGTGATTGGTCTGATGAGGATAAAAGAAATGTTCAATATAATTTGAAAGCTAAAAACATCATTACCACTGCCTTGGGGTATGATGAATTTTTCAGAATTTCAAACTGCAAAACTGCTAAAGAGATGTAAGACACTTTACAAGTTACCCATGAGGGTACTAGTGAAGTTAAGAGGTCGAGAATCAATTCTCTTACTCGTAAACATGAATTATTTAGAATGAACTAAGGAAAAAGTATTCATGAAATGCAAAAGAGGTTCATCCACATCGTAAATCATCTTGCATCATTAGGAAAAAAAATTTCTAATGAAGATTTGATTAACAAAGTATTAATATGTTTAAGCAGGATTTGACAACCCAAGGTGACAACCATATCAGAATCAAGGGACTTGTCAACAATGACATTAGCTACCCTCTTCGAAAAACTCCATGAACACGAACTAGAGCTGAACAGATTAAGGCAAAGTGAAGAAAATGATAAGAAGAAAAAGGGCATAGCTCTCAAAGCCACTGCCTTAACAATTGATGATGATGATGATGAGGATGGAGAAAGCACGGAGAATCTTGAGTTAAATGAAGAAAACCTTAGCCTTATGGTTAAGAAATTCAGTAAGTTTGTCATAAAGAAGGGAAACCAAAGAAGACCACCTTTTCCTCCAAAGAAAACTCATCAAAAGGGGGAAGGAACAACTTCAACTCCAACTTGCTATGAGTGTGGAAAATTTGGACACATGAAAATGGAGTGTCCAATTTACCAAAAGAAGATGGAGAAATTTGAAAAGAAACCCTTCAAGGAAAGAAAGGAAAGAAGAGCATACATAGTATGGTATGACAACGAAATGGACTCAACTGATAGTTCAGATAGCGAGGAAGCCCATCTATGTCTTATGGCCAAAGGAGAAGAAGAAGAAGAAGAAGAAGAAGAAGAAGAAGAAGAAGAAGAAGAAGAAGAAGAAGAAGAAGAAGAAGAAGAAGAAGAAAGCAACAATGAGATAAATTCTGATTTATTACCTCCTTATAATGAATTACAAGATGCCTTTGATGAACTACATGATGAATCTCTAAGGCTCACTAAAATAATTTCTTCATCTAAAAAACAATTTCTTATTTCGATTATCAAATTCTTATTTTGAATAAAGAAATTAAAGAATTAAAAATTGAAAATGAAACCCTAGGAATTATTGATGTATGCACAACTCATTCTTCACATGCTTCTACATCTTCATCTTGTTCTTCATGCCATTTGCTTGAAAAAGAAATTGAAAATTTAAAGAACACTCTTTCTAAATTCACTCTCAGAAGATGTAATTTAAATATTTTGTTAGGAAAACAAAGAGTTGTTTTTCAAAAAGCCTGAATAAGATATAACCTGAAAAATGAGCACAAATCCTATAAAAATTTCTTTGTTTATTCAAGTACTTCTTATAGCCCATTTATAAAATATTTTTTATTGTGGGAAGAAAGGACATAGTGCTTTAACGTGTAATGCAAGAAAAAATGTTAACACAAAGATTGAGATAAAAATCGTTTGGGTTCCAAAAGGTACTATACCCAAAACTAACATTCAAGGACCCAAGAAAATTTGGGCACTAAAAGTTAAAAACTAAATTTGTGTTGTAGGTGTGCTTGAAGGCAAAATGCTCAAATTGGTACCTCGATAGTGGATGCTCCAAGCACATGACCGGAGACAACTCAAAATTCTCATTCCTTGTTCCCAAAACTCACGAACATGTAACCTATGGAGATAACAACAAAGGAAAGATTCTTGGAGTTAGTAAAGTCGGTAAGAGTCCTAACTCCTCTATTGATAATGTATTGCTTGTTGAAGGTTTAAAACATAACTTGCTTAGTATTATTTAATTATGTGATAAAAGAAATAGAGTTATATTTGATTCAAATTGTTGCATAATTGAAGATAAAATTGACAAACATGTTAAGTTTATTGGTCATAGGGTTAATAACATTTATATGATTAGTGTAGATGATATATCTTCAAGTGATGCGAAATGCTTTTTAAGTAAGGAATATGAGTCTTGGTTATGGCATAGGAGAATTGCACACATTCACATGGACCACTTGAAAAAGTTAGTTTCTAAAGAACTAGTAATTAGACTACCCAAGCTCAATTTTGAAAAAGATAAATTATGTGATGCATGTCATAAGGGAAAACAAGTAAAGGTCGCTTTTAAAGCCAAAAACATTGTTTCAACTACTAGAACTTTGCAACTTTTGCACATGGATCTTTTTGGGCCATCTAGAGCTATGAGCTTTGGTGGCAATTACTATGCATTAGTGATTATGGATGATTTTTTTAGATTCACATGCAAAAGTTATCCAAAATTTGCATTTCTAGCTTTTAAGAAACTAGCCAAAGTTATCCAAAATGAAAAAAGGTTTTTCAATTACATCCATAAGAACTGACCATGGTAGTGAGTTTGAAAATCAAGTTTTTGAAACTTTTTGTGATGAACATGGCATTGAGCATAATTTTGCTGCCCCTAGAACTCCATAACAAAATGGAGTTGTAGAAAGGAAAAATCGATCTTTAGAAGAAATGGCAAGAACTATGCTCAATGAGGCTTCTCTTCCTAAGTATTTCTGAGCTGATGCGGTTAATATCGCATGTTATGTAATGAATAGAGCCCTTATAAAGTCGATTTTAAAGAAAACCTCATATGAGTTATACAAGGGATGAAAGCCAAATGTCTCACATTTTCATGTTTTTAGATGTAAATGTTTTGTTTTGAATAATGGAGAGGATAACTTAGGACAATTTGATGCTAAGTCTGATGAAGGTATATGTCTAGGCTATTTTATTCATAGCAAAGCTTTTAGAATCTATAATAAAAGAACTATGACAATTGAAGAATTCATTTAAGTTGCATTTGATGAAACTAATCCAAATGGATCAAGAAAGTGTAACACCCCAAAATTTGCTAATTTACAGTAATATCTGAATTTTACTATTTTATAATTTCTGTGTGCTATAAATTTATTTTGATTGTTTTGTGACTGTTTTTGATCTTTGTGTGTGATTTACTCCGAGTTAAGAAAATAATAATTTTCGGACTGGGGAAAATCTTTATCTGATTATTTGGAGTTGGGGGATCTTACAAAACCCAATTCCGAGTGATACGTGTAACGATCTTTTAATTTTTAGAATTTATCTGTGAAAAAAAATATTTTATATTTTAATATTATTTTATTATCTGTTGGACAGTACCTACTGACTTAAAAGTAGTAGTTTCTGCTCAGTGGACAATAGACCCGGAAAAGTCTTTGTGACTTACAATTCGGTGAACCAATAGGAATTGGTCAACGTTAGTGGCTTGAATTTTCTAAGCCTATAGGATGTAGTCAACAATGACGGTTGGACTAGTTAGCTTGAAAACTAAATAACCTAACTAAGTTAGCCTAAACTTAACTAAGTTAATCTAAAAAGTCTAAGTAGTAACTAAATGGAAACAAACCTAGTTTGCTACTCTTTAGAGTTTCTTGTTACAAGAATTTTCTAGTGCCTTTTAGAAGATTGGCTAGTCACTCCAATGTAACTAGGTAGTTAGTAAAGTAACTAGGAAATCTAACAAGGATGGCTTAAGCATATCTAAGACACCTTCAGGGAAGGTTCAAGGCTTAAAATTTTCAAGCTTATCACTTATGATAAATATTTAACCTCCTAAAATATCTACTTAGTAAAAATATCAAACAAAAATCCTACCATTCTCTCCATACACTTACACGGCCAACCTTAGGGAAAATAGATCATTTTCACTTCATCTTTATCCTACCAAAGACCAAATAGCTATTCTCTTTATTCTCTCTCTTCCAAGAACACAAAAACTCCATTCTTCCTCCATAGTGAAGCTCTCGGCCTTCACCCCCAAAACCAACATCCAATCTTCTATAATTTTATCTAACACCACTTCTTAAACCTAAACACCATTCTAAACACTTTTCATGTTATAGGTTTCTTCAAATTCATCTATCTTGTGCTTGGAAAACAAGCTTGAAGTTTCTACTCTACAAGGTAAAAATCCTTGTTTCTTGTTTCTAAGTTGATTCTTGAGTTCTAAGCCATGATTGATCCATGGTTTTTCTTTTTCAAAGCTTAGTTTATGATTTTGTAATTTGTTTAAGTTTGTTAGGGATTTCTTGAAGGCTACACAAAATTTCTAGGAAAGCATCCAAGAAGAGTTTGTCCTCCTTAAGGTAAGAGGGAGATTTAATCTCATCAACCATGTATTGGGGGTGAGAAAATGGATTTGTTTGTGGTGGAGAATCCATAAGGATTCATTCACTTGATTGTTTTAAAGCTTTTCTTGGTTGTGATTTTTTTTTATGATGCATGTTTTATAGCTTTGATTTATGTTAGTATATGTGTTTAGGAAAGCATGATAATTATTGTATATAGTAGGATGTGAATAATATGATGAGGAATTACATGAGGGTTCCAAAGAACCCAGAAAGGGGCTCACGGCCTCAACGCCACCAAGGGGACTAAATGTTCTAAAATATTTTCCTAATCATGGATTAATTAATTTAATGATGAGAAAATTGGATTAAGAATTTTTACAAGGGATTAGATGATGGAAAACAATTAAATATGATTTATGGAGCATATGATGATTTCCGGCCAACATGCCTACTTATGATGTTTTTAATCCAAAATTATTTCCTAAGTGTGGACTTATGTAATTAATTTAATGAGAACCTAATTAAATGAATTTTTGGAAAATAAAGGAAAGTAACTAATTTTAGAGTTTAATTAGTGAAATTAAGCAATGATATGAAATAGAATAAACACTTGAAAAGTACTAATGTATAGCTCACCCATTTGGTTTTGAAGTACGTTAGCAAGTTTCAAACTGTAAGTATTGGTTAAATCCAAGAAGGGTAATTTTTAAAGGAAACTGTAGGAAATATTACTTAGAGAATTTCTATTAAGGAAATACTATAAATAAGGCTAAAATAGATATATAATGAAGAAAGTTTCAAAATTCAATTTAGAAAGCAAAGAAATATTTTACGCAATTGAAAAATATTAGAAAAACTTACGCGTATTTAAAATAATAATTTTTAAGCTACACGATTGTGAAAACGATTTAAAAATGCTACGTGATTGCAAAAATGTTGAAAAATATTTACACGATTTGAAAATGTTGGAAAAAGGTTACATGATTGTGAAAATGCGATAAAATATTTACGCAATTGAAAATAACAACAGTTTGCTGTCGGGTTAACGTGGTAGACGCGATTACGTTGGAAAATGGTATTGCCGAGTGATGGCATGTGATTGTGAAAAATAATGATAATATTGTTATATGTGTATTTTTAAATCATGCGCCATGCATAGAGAAACGTGTCAGTTTGGTTGGTATTGGTAAATTGCCTAAGAGATGAATTACACTGTAGTGCGGGTGCGATAAGTGTAGTGTTGTTCATTGATTGAACTTGGAGGTGTTAGTGTGTGGAGGATTCCACATGTAGACAGTTGGTAGCTCCTCTGGGCTGTGGTACCGGGCAACGCACTAGCGATCTCGACGAAGCACTATTCTTAATCACGATCTAGTGTAGAATGTCTGGTATAATGCCTGATGTATACGATGATTAGACTGTATAGCACTTGGCCGAGGCAGCCGTGGTACAGACATGTTCTTCTAGATCATTCTCTCCGATGTTTGTGTATAGCTCCATGGAGTAGGAACGAGTCTGTGTACATATGCATATTTGGTCTGCATCATGATGTGATAATTATATTGATCAGAGATATTATGTATGAAGTGATAACATGATTGGATGTATTAAATGTCGTATATGTATGTACTATCATTTTCTATACTGCCATACTGGTAATGATGTAGATTGTCTCACCTCTTTGCATGCATTTCTGTATTATTATTATGTTCGGTAAAGATTTTGATGAAGGAGAAGAGGAGCAACCTTCGGGTTGTCAGTACGAGGAGGAACAACATTCTGGTGATCAGTGCGTAGAGGGTGAGCCTCTGGATCATCCTTATTATTTGGATTGATTTGACGTGACATGACGCTACCGAGTTTTCTGGGATTCATGAGACTAGAGTTCCAAGGGGACTCCAAAGCCAGGTGTCTTCACGTGGATAGGGAGACTATTGTTTATGTGGGACGATTGACTGTGTCCCTAAGTAAGGAATACGATGGAGTTCCTATGTTTACTACGATTATTTATATACACCTAGAGTTACCTTTATCTATTAGGCGCTATTGGGGTGGTCGTTTCTATGCCCTTAGTGAGCTTAGTAGTGTGTCGACCACACGAACTCCTGTCCGTAGGGCTACACGACATCCAGGACTTTTGTCTTCCGATGATCCATCAGAGGAGGATCCTTCGGAGGATCAGAACTTTTAGTTCTGTACTTGGGCTAGTTTGTGGTTTATTTTGAGTTAAACAATTTTTAATTTTGTCTAATAGTTTGTACTATTGTATCCTTAAAAACAAAATTATATGTATAATTATGGTGTGTGTTTATTAGTTTGTTCTATTTCATGTTTTGTTTATTTTATTTAAGGATATTATATACAAAAAGAAAATTTTTACAACTTATATTATTATATGTTAATAAATGATTTATAACTTGGGTAAGGTTTTATGATAATTCATCGTAAATGTAATGCCCTACGGAGGATGTTACAGAAAGGAGTTTGTTGTTGATGATGTTACAAAAGCTTTGGCAAAATCTCATTTGGACAACAAGGAAGAAAGGGAACAAGAAGAGGACCCCTCAAATCAAGAAAAGTCACAAGTCATGGACCTTCCCAAAGAATAGAGCACATCAAGACACCACCCTCTTGACTCCATGATAGGTGATATCTCAAAAGGGGTAATTACTAGAAACTATCTTAGAAATGCATGTAATCACTTAGCCTTTGTCTCTCAAATTGAACATCAGGATATAATTGAAGCTTTTGATGATGAACATTGGATCTTAGCTATGCAAGAGGAATTAAATCAATTTGAAAGAAACCAAGTTTGGGAACTAGCTCGTAGGCCTAATGATCATCCTATAATTGGCACTAAATGGGATTTTAGAAACAAACTTGAAGAAAATGACTTGATAACACGAAATAAAGCTAGATTAGTTGCAAAAGGTTATAATCAAGAAGAAGAAATAGATTATGAAGAAGCCTATGCACTTGTAGCTAGATTAGAAACTATTAGAATATTACTTGCATGTGCTTGCATCATGGATTTCAAGTTATATCAAATGGATGTTAAAAGTGCTTTTCTAAATAGTTTTATTCAAGAGGAGGTATATGTTGAACAACCTCTGGGTTTTGAAAATCATGAACTACCAACCATGTTTTTAAACTCAAAAGGCCTTGTATGGCTTAAAACAAGCTCCTAGAGCTTGGTATGAAAGGTTGAGTAAGTTTCTTTTAGAAAATGGTTTTTCAAGAGGAAAAGTCGATACTACTATTTTCATTAAAAACAAAAAGCATGATATTCTCCTTGTACAAGTATATGTGGATGATAATATCTTTGGTGCTACTAATGAATCCCTTTGCAAGGATTTTGCTAAGTCAATGCAGAATGAGTTTGAAATGTCAATGATGGGAGAACTTAATTTCTTCCTTGGGCTTCAAATTAGACAAACAAAAGAAGGGACATTCATAAGTCAAACTAAATACTGCAAGGAATTGTTCAAAAAGTTCGAAATGGACAACGCTAAGCACATGGTTGCACCAATGGGCACTTCTTTCTATTTGGATAAAGATGAAGGAGGCAAATGCGTAGAAATAACGAAATACAGAGGTATGATTGGATCTCTTCTTTATCTTACTGCTAGTAGGCCAAATATTATGTTTAGTGTTTGTATGTGTGCTAGATATCAGGCTAACCCTAAGGAATCTCATCTAAGTGTTGTTAAAAGAATAATGAAATATCTACTAGGCACTTCACAAATGGGTTTGTGGTACCCTAAGGGTGCCTCATGTAGCCTAATAGGCTATTCTGATTCTGATTTTGCAAGATACAAAATGGATAGGAAGAGTACTAGTGAGACATGCCACTTGCTTGGTAGCTCTTTAGTTTCTTGGCATAGCAAGAAACAAAATAGTGTGACTTTGTCTACCACTGAGGTTGAATATGTTGCAGCTGGGAGTTGTTGTGCTCAAATCCTATGGATGAAGCAATAACTTCTAGACTATGGTCTTCAGCTTGATCACATCTTGATAAGATGTGATAACACTAGTGTAATAAATCTCTCTAAGAATCCCATTTTGCATTCTAGAATAAAGCATATAGAGATAAGACATCATTTTATCAGCGATCATGTACAAAAAGGGGACTGCATTCTTGAATTTATAACATCTAAGCAACTTGCAGATATTTTCACTAAACCCCTAGCAAAAGAAGCATTCTTTTATATTATAGGAGAATTGAGCATAATTGATCAATCTAACATATAGTTGCTTGTAATTATTGCTTAAGTTATGGATTTATCTTTCTTAAATTATTACTAACTTGAATGTCGGAGATATCCCGAAATCTTTTTTTACAGGTACTCTATTAGTGGGTAAGTCTTCCTCTCTCAAAATACATTTCTGTACATGGTAAATATGTTTTTCATGATAGAGTTATTCAAATAACTCTGAAGTTATTCGAATACCATTGCATTTGTACGTGATTTCTTGTGTTTTTTTCTGATTGGTGTAATGCACCTAGATATAGTAACCACAGCACAATCGTCATTATGCCACAATCGTTAAACCCAGGCGTGTCACAACCTCAATATTAGTAATTTTTCAAAATTTAACATTGTTTCCATTATGCGTAAATAAAAAATACGAGCCACGATATGAAATGTAATTATATTGACTTACAATCCAAATACAACATTAGTTTAATATAAAATACATATCCGGAATACATGCATAAATAAGCTTACGACAATATTTAAACTTAGGTTCTACATAACATAATATAACTACCATATAAAAGTTCAGCCTTCTCCGAAGTCTAACACATGAATGGAATGGTCCTGCACATGATCTTTTTCAGCATCCCTTATAGGTAACACTCGCCCTTGCGACACTTCTAGATGGACGGGAGTACGAACGTGCGTCATAACCGAAATCTCTTTAGGGAAGAGGCGGCGGTTACTCCACATCTCCCCAATAGGTATAGGGAACTCCACACGTACGGTAACATAAGATATGTTCATACCAGCTCCAGGTTCATTACCGCACTGAGCAAGGGTCATTTCCCCAATGTAAGTAACATGCCCCGCTTCATGGTCAAAATGCTAAGCTTCCGAGCCTTCATGAAACCGTATCCACGTGCGAATGAGAGGAGCTTGTCCAGACGCCATCACAATGAAACAGAAGTCAATTCTCCAATAATAAGCTAAGTAAATTGAACTTGGGCTCTTCACAGTCTTTATTCAACGTATCATAATACAGAGTAATGAAATAAAGAGGTGAGACACTCAACTTTCATTACCATTATGACAGTAAGAAAACAACACGGCGCAATGGGCCCACATTGCAACACGGTTTATATATTTATTAACAAAAACATTAAAACTCATAATAAAAGCAGAACAACAGTAAGCAATAGTAAGAATCAATTATAACAGGCAGATTACAACAATATCTCAAGAAGTCAGCACAACATTCAGATAATTATCACAAAATAAACAAATATTTTCACAGTCACAAGTGTTCATGCTCAACAATTTATGAGACCAACAATGAACGATGCACAATGCATTATGATACCACAATTCCTACTCCATGGAGCTAGACATCAACATTTCGGAGTGAATGATCAAGGAGTAATGTCAGTATATCATGAGCCATAAAAATAGTGTGCTTAATCTCATAAAAATATTTGTGCAACAATGGCTTATACATGGCACCTCAACAGTTGATCGCGATATAGGACAACGTCCAGTCAAGATCGTTGGTGTGTTTGCATCGGTCTACCCCACGACATAGAAGAGCTCTTAACTGTCCATGTGAAGCACCCGCACCCGAACGCCCCCTGGGCCAACAACATATGACCCTCCGCTTAGTCTATTCGCACCCGCACAAAGGTGTTATTCAACTCCTAGGCATACATCGCCTTTCAATAATTTCCAACGAACAACACATATACATGACGACATAATGTCCAATCATGTATGTTTATCAATGATGCATTCATCATAAGTAATACCACAACGGTATATAATTCATTATCAATGTCAATACATTATATCAATGATACATTTATCATATTCAATACCACAACGGTATATAATTCATTATTAATGTCAATACATCATAGTTTTCTCAAGAAATCCATCAATAATTACTTAGCCCCACATAGGGTCTTATAACAATATAGAATCATTTCTCCACGTCAATGTTTGCTCATGGTCCATCGATTATCACCATTCCCCATTAAGGGTTTAACATTTCCAAGAACTTAAGTCTTAAATAATTATGAGAATCCTTAAGTTAACTAACCCTTAAAATTGTAGCCTCACAAGCTTTCAAGATTCTAAATTTATTTCCATATTATAACGCTAGTCTCTTGATACTTAATTACTTAGCTTTTATTTTACATGGGATCAATTCAATTCCTCAACAATAATAAGCATTCATGGTTTATCAATTATCACATTGTCCACATTATGGATTCTCATTTTCAAAGTCTCAAGTCTTTGGTCAGTTATGAAAATTTTAGGGTAAATAATCCTTTAAAGTCGTAGTCTTCTCAAATACCATTATTCAATTTAATTCTTCCACTTCATTATACGTTATGCATGTCTCTAAATTCCTAATATGCAAAGATGCACCAATGCATCATTTAAGCATTATGTTTTTCACTCTTAAAACTGTAGCCTCCCTAAGTTTTCAAAGTCCTAATTTCTTTCCATTTTATGCATTATTTCCTTGATATCGATTCACTTAAATTTTTGTCCATAAAAATTAATCCAATCCCTTATGTTTTTAAGCCAAAACCGTGGCTTCAATTTGGGGTAATAAACCCTTAAAATTTTCCATTCATAAATTTTATTGTTATCATTCAACATTTAGTTCCGTTGGTGTTATGTATCTGTGTACAAAAAAAATTTACAATCCAAACTTTCCGCCAAAACCGTGGCCATCATGTTAGTTAGGGTAGGAAACTCCAAATTTTTCATTTAGCAACCCTAACATGATCAAGCATATTTAACACATCCAACATATTCAAGATCATAAATCAAGCATTAATCAAATTCAAGAACACACAAGCATGCAAAAATCACAAATCAAAGTAAGCATACAAAAATGGATTTCTCCATCATCCACACACAAAAGTCTTCTCACCACCAATAAATGGTTGAAGTGAGTAATTTCCCTCTTACCTTAGGGAAGAACACGAAAATGGCTCCTACTTTCCCCTTGGTGAATTCGGTTTTGGGGTCTCCAAAAACCCTAAAATCTCCAACACAAAGAACCAACATTAAACATGGTAAAGAATGAATATTTGGTCTCAAATGAGACCTTAGAGTACGAAAATGAAGAGAAAGAAGAATAAAAATGGAAGCTTTACCTCAAAGTTAGAAGCTTTGTCTTGGAAGACAATGGTGGAGAAGTTGGTTTTTGAGAAAAACCCTCCAAATAGAAGTTGTAGAGGAGGTTGAGAGGAGTGTAGAAATGGTGTTTATGAAGAGAAAAATGAAGAGAATGGGTGGAGAGGGTGGCTGAATTTTCGTAGAGGAGAAGAGGAAGAAGAGAGAAGGACGAAAGGATGGATTTTTGAAGAAACTTTCTAAAGGAAAGATGTAGAGAAGGATGAGGTGAGTATGGAAATGGTCTTGATGAAGGAAAAAGATGAAGATTAATGGTAAAGAGGGGGCTGCAATTTCGTAGCTATGGAGGAGGGTAGAGAGAAGGAGGAGAAGATTTGAAGAAGATGAAGTTAGTGAGAGAAGTGGTTAGGTGAAAGTGAGATATTTTTGGGTGTAAGGCTTAAGTGTGGGAAGCAAAATTACTTCCCCATTTTGCCCATGAGTCCACGGCAATGAGAGAGTGAAGGAGGGGGAAAATTAGCTTCCCCAACAAGCCAAGGGTATCTTGGTCATTTGGTGGTCAAAGCTTCTCAAAGAAGCTTTGAAGAAAGTACACCAATTTGAATTAAAGTGGATTTGATTTAACATAAAGTGAATTGCATTAGGATAAGGTGATAAGATTTCTAATACATGCTATTATCCAATAGACAGTTGTTACAGTTGACAATAGTCAGTATTAATTGTCCAGTAGATAAAAATTACACAGCGATTTATCGCTCTGTCAGATAAAATTTCTCGAAAAACATGAAACGTCGTAAACCTTGTCCAGCCTCGGGTTTAGTAAGAACCCCCGTCGATGTTTTCACAGATCAAGGTTCTCAGGAAAAATATCTCATTTTTCCGAGCCCGCTCAGTTTGTACGAAAAATGAGAAATAATATTAAAATATTCTGCATTCTCAGATAATCCAAAAAAATTCACAAAAATCCCAAATATTATAAAATGATCATTTATCATGAAATTATAAATTTTCGGGATGTTGCCCAGGCTCCGCTTAGTGTGCACGTAAAATGAAAAATAATATTAAAATATTCTACGTTCTCAGAAAAATACAAAAAAATTCCCAAAAATTATAAATATTATAAAACGACTATTTATCATAAAATTATTAATTTTCGAGATGTTACAACACTCCCCTTCAAATAGAAATTTCGTCCTCGAAATTTTCATTCTTTAGAGTAAATATTGACGTTGTTTCTTCTTCTTATCTACCAACTTTCACATTGCTCTTCTGGTCATGTCAATTCAGATCTCCTTCACCAATGTGAGCCTTTTATTTTTGTGTTGCTTTGCTTTCCTATCTTCGATCTTCACAAAAGCATTTCATAGATCGGACTCTCTCTTACTTGTACCGTGTTCATTCTGATGATGTGGCTGGATCGGGAATACACTTTCGCAATTATGACATATGGAAGATATTATGAAATTTAGAAAGGAAGGTTAACAAAGTTAGTTGATAGACTACCGGACTAATCCGAGGAGGAATTTGATATAGTTCGAAGAACTTAGGAGTGAGTTTATTGGTAACCCAGACAAGGCGACATATATTTGGTAATGTATCTCTCCATTTCTTACCATCACTACTTCTGTTTTGGGTCTTGTTGCATTTTGGTCACTCTTCTACTTTACTTGAATTTCTCCCAACAGGTCATCCGGAATAGTAACCATACCCAAACATACCTCATCCAGTGTCATTTCCAATGACAATCACATGTCCTTGAATTACTCCATTAATTCCTTTTCCTTGACTACTATAACGAAGGCATTATGTAACTTCTGGTTCAAAGCATCTGCAATGACCCTTGCTTTTCCAAATGACACTGAAACTAGAAGTCATACTCCTTCTGTAACACCCCAACATTAGGATAAATGACCGTTGTGTCTCGAATTGTACTGTTTATTATTTTTCTGTATGATACAGAGTTTTATTTTATTGTTTGTGATTTTATTTGAACTTTTTGTGTGATTTGCTCCGGGACAGGAAAATAATAATTTTTGGACCGAGAAAATCTTATTTTAATTATTAGAGCTGGGGGATCTTACTAAACCCAATTCTGAATGATACTGTTATTAATCTTTTAATTTTTAGGATTTAATCACAAGTAAAATAATTTTATATTATTATAATATTATTTTATTAGTCAATATAAATAAGTGACAGTGGACCCGAAAAATGTCTATGGGACCCACTTTTGGATTGTAGGACCCATAATTGCCTTGCGGGACCCATGTTTAGGAAACTAGTCAACGTTTTTGGCTAGAGAAATTTCTAAACCAATAGGAAAAGAGTCAACAAAAGTGGTTAGACTAATTAGTTTAGAACTAGATGACCTAATCAAGTTAGATTAGAACTTAACTAAGTTAGTATAAAAACTTGTTAAGTAACTAAATGATGGTAAATTAGTTAGCTATCTAGTTGGTTTCTGAGTTAATAAAAATCTATAAGTATCAAGTTAACTAAGTTAACCTAAGTAACTAACTAGTTAGACAAGTAACTAGATTGTTTCACTTAAGTGTAACTAGATGGTAAAGGAGAAGAAAACTTGGTTACCTTTCTCCTTAGGGAATTCGACCAAGCCAAGAACTTTCAAGAACAAGCTTAGTCATTGCATGACTAGGTTGGCATCCACCAATGAGAGCTAAGATTGGAGGCCAAGTGTTTATCCTAGCCATTGATCATTTCTAAGGCTTGGATGAAGCCACCAAAGTGGACACCTCTCTAGGGTGACTCCACGGCTACAACAAGGAGAGAAAGGTTGATTTTGTTAAGTTTTCTATCATCTTTCTCTCTTGCAAAAACAAAATTCCATTGAAGCTTCCTTTGAGAGCCATTCGGCCACACCATCCATTTCATCAACCATTCACCTAAAATTCTATCTACCTTACTTTTCTAAACCTAAATACCATTCTAAGACTATCTCAAGTTAGAGATTTCTTCAAAAAAAATCATCTTGAGCTTGGAAAACAACTTTGAAGATTTCTCCTTAAAGGTGAAATTTCTTGTTTTTCATTTCTAATCTCATTTCTAAGGTTCTAAGCCATGATTGATCCATGGTTTATGTTATTCTTCTATGGTAGTAACTTGTAGAATTTATTTAAGCTTGATAGTTAATTTGGAGGGTGAACCCGAAATCACTAGGAGGGAGAGGAGAAGAGTTTGTCTTCATTTAAGGTAAGAGGAAGACTTGAATCTTATCATCCTTAGGTGGTGATAAGAAAGTGGATTTGTTTGTGATTGTAGAATCTATAAGGATTCATTTGTGTGTTTGTTGTAATAGCTTTCTTGATTGTGATTTGTATTGATATGCATGTCTACAAGCTTTGAATATATTGTATGTGTTAGAAATGCATGAATAATTAGTAGGATGTGAATAAAATGCAAGGTTTGCATGAGTGTTCCAAAGAACACAAATACAAGGCTCACGGCCTCAACACAAAATGGGAACCAAAATGTTCTCAACAATTTTTTAAAAGAGTGATTTAATTGATTTAGGTAAATTGACAAAGTACAAATTGATTTAGAGGAAGAAAAATGAATCTATAAATCAAATGGTAAGTTTATGGATTTCGGCCAACATGCCAAAGTCAAGTGTTTTTGGTTTCTAAAATTATTTTCAATTAAGATAAAGTAATAATACCCAAAAGGAATTTTATTACACTGAGTTTTGAAGAATAAAAATAATTAGATTAAGTTTAAGAAGCTAAAACTAAGGATTTTACTGTTTAGGAGAAAATACAGTAGCTTTTGTAAAATTTCTAACGTAGAGCTCATTTTAGGTTTTGAAGCACGTTGGTAGTTTTCAAAAGTGTAATTAAATGGTTATAATATAAACAAAAGAATTTTTAACAGAAAACCTAGAAAACCATTGTTATAGATTTCCTAAGCAAAATACTGCCAGTTTTTGTTAAAAACGAATAAATAAGATAGAAAAGATATCTAATATATTGTATACGGTATGAAAAATATCTTACGTAATTTAAACGTATTAAATATTATTTCTGTTTATTTTAAATAGTGATTTTTAAGGAATTCGGACAAGAAAATAATTTAAAAATCTTACGCGATTGAGAAAACGATTTAAAAATAATATGCGATTTCAAAAATAGTAAAATATATTTACGCGATTTAAAAACATTTGTAAAAAAATGACGAAATTATGAAAACGCAATAAAATTTCTACGCGATTGACGAAAATAGTAAGTTTTACTGTCGGGCCAAAGTGGTGGACCTGGACAGATTGTGAAATAGTACTGTTAAGTGGGACATACTGTATGTTGGAGTTTTGCCATAGAGGATATTTTCGTAAATATGGGTACTAATACCATTGAGGGTATTTTGGTAATTATTTTGTTCATACATTGAGTTGTGCCAATTTAGTTAATGATTGGTGATTTGATTGACGAGACGAATAACATCGTGTTGTCGGTGTGATAAGCGTAGTGTGGTTCAACTTGTGTGAACTTGGAGACATTAGTGTGCGGATTATTCCATATGTGGACAGTTGGTCGCTCCTCTGGGCCGTGGTAACTGGTAACACACTAGTGGTCTCGACACGCACTATACTTAATCGAGATCTTGTAAGGACTATTTTAGTACAATGCCTGTAGTTACACGATGTTTGGACTGTGTACTACACCACGATGTTTTGGACAGTGGGCTATAGACACAACGTGAGACAGTGCAATAGTTGGTTGGGCAGCCTAAGGTACTAATAGAACTTGCGGGTCATTCTCTCTGATGTCTGTGTTTTAGCTCCATGGAGTAGGATTGAGTTATATTGCATATGTATATGTGTTGTACATTATAACATTATTATCTGTAATATTTTGTCTATCTGTGATGTAACACCCTTATGGGGATGTCACATTTATAAAGAAAATAAAATAAAGATAAATAAAATCTACCCAAGTTGTAAAACATTTATTATATAATAATATGAGTTGTAAAATTTTTCCGATTAAACAGAATATTACGAGATAAAATAACACAAAACATAAAATAAGCACACTATTATCACACATAATATACATATGGTTCCATCATAGGTTATACAAATAATGTACAACTACCAATATTTAAAAACTAAAACAGAATGTAGAAACAAGCAATAAAAGGTCTATATATAGAACGCAGACGCACCCAAGTACACATCCTAAATATCTAGCCCTCTGAAGGATCACTCTCAGATGAAACTTCAGGTGATAGGTATCCAGGATGCCTCGACCCTCTACGGACACGAGTCCGTGCAGTCGGTACGCTACTGATCTCACTAGGCGCATCAAACATACCACCCCAATGATGCCTAAGAGATAGCGGCAACTCCACATGTAGGTACAGCAAAGTAGAAAGGATCGGCACTACATCAAACTCCGTACGTATGGTCACAGTCAGACGCCCTACGTACGTCACCGAGTCTCTATCCTCTCGCAGACGCCAGGCTTCAGAGCCTCCGTGAAACTCAAGTTGCACGAACCCAAAGAATCCTGGTAGTGTCATACTAACACAATCAATCCAATGGATATGGATGATCGGATGGTTCTTGTTCGTAGAACTGATCTTCGGCTTGCTGCTCTTCCTCCTCCTCGGGATACTCACACTCAAGAGGTTGTTCCTCTTCCTCAAACTCTTTATCACATAATTTAAAATATACAGATAACACATACAAGAAAGAGGTAAGACAATCTATATCACCACAAACATGGTAAATAAGAAAACGACAATACAATCAGGTATACAGATCATACAATATAGAATGCCATAACAGAATACCATAACAACATAAACATAAATACAGTATAACACCGAACAATATAAACATAAATACAATATAACATAGATACAATATAAGAATTAAATATATATGAGGATACAGATAAAAATATAATAATATACATCACAGATACATATGCAATATGACACGATCCTACTCCACGAAGCTAAACACATACAGACATCAGATAGAATGACCCGCAAAATCTATTAGTACCACGGCTGCCCAACCAAACTATTCTACAGTCTCACGTTGCGTCTATAGCCTACAGTCACATGGAGTGGTGTAGCACACTGTCTAACGTCGTGTCACTACAGGCAATGTACTATTAGACTTTACAAGATCTCGATTAAGTATAGTGCGTGTCGAGTCCATTAGTGTGTTGCCAGTTACAACGGTCCAGAGGAGCGACCCACAAATGGTATAATCCGCACACTAATGTCTCCAAGTCCATAAAGTAATGAACCACACTACGCTTATCGCACTGACAATACAGTGTGATTCACCTCGTCAATCAATCCACCAAGATTGGCATTAACTCAATGCATGACCAAAAATTACCACAATACCCTCAATGGTATAAATATGCGTATTTACGCAAATGCTCTCAATGGCAAAAATTCCAAATATGCCCTCAATGACAAAAATTACAAAAATGCCCTCAATGGCAAATCTCATATATATACAGCATGTCCCACTTGACAGTACTGTTTCACAATCTGTCCAGGTCCACCACTTTGGCCCGACAGTAAAAACTTGCTGTTTTTGTCAATCGCGTAGAAATTTTATCTCGTTTTCAAAAATTGCGTCATTTTTACAAATATTTTTAAATCGCGTAAATATATTTTACTGTTTTTAAAATTGCGTACTATTTTTCAAACGTTTTCTCAATCGCGTAAGATTTTTAAATCATTTTCTTGTCCGAAATCCTTAAAAATTACTGTTTAAATAAACAGAAAATAATATTTAATATGTTTGAATTACGTAGAATATTTTTCATACCGTATATGATATAATAGATATCTTTTCTATCTTATTTGTCTGTTTTAACAAAAATTGACAGTATTTTGCTTAGAAAATGTATGATAATGGTTTTCTAAGTTTTCTATAAAAATTCCTTTTATTTATATTTTAACCATTTATTTATACTCTTGAAAACCACTAACGTGCTTCAAAACATAAAATGAGCTCTACGTTAGAAATTTTACAAAAGCTACTGTATTTCCTTCTAAACATTAAAATCATTAGTTTTAACTTCTTAAACTTAATCTAATCATTTTTATTCCTCAAAATTCATTGTAATAAAATTCCTTTTAGCATTATTACCTAACCTTTGTTGAAAAACAATTTTAGAAATAAAAACCTTCACATTTGGCATGTTGGCCGAAATATATAAAATTGACATTTAATCTTTAAATTTGTTTTTTTCTTGTTCTAAACAATTTATATCTTATCAATTCCCCTAAGTTAATTAAATCACATTTTTGGAAAATTGATGAGAACATTTTGGTTCTCCTTTGATGTTAAGGCCGTGAGCCTTCATTGGTGTTCTTTGGAACACTCATGCAATCCTTGACATGTTATTCACATCCTACTAATTATACATGCATTTCTAACACATACAATATATTTAAAGCTTGTAGACATGCAATTTAATACAAATCACAAATAGGAAAGCTAATAACAAATAACACAAAAGAATCCTTATGGATTCTACAATCACAAACAATTCCATTTTCTTACCACCACCCAAGGATGATAAGATTTAAGTCTCCCTCTTACCTTAAGTGAAGACAAACACTCTTTCACTCCTTCTAGGGTTTCGGTTTTCACCCTCCAATGTCACCTATCAAACTTAAACAATTTCTACAAGTTACCAATAAGAAAGAAAGCTTAAACCATGGATCAATCATGGCTTAGAACCTTGAAAAAGAATTTAGAAATGAAAAACAAGGATTTTCACCTTCTAGGTAGAATCTCCAAAGTAGTTTTTCAAGCTCAAGATGATGGATTTTGCAAGAACTCTCAACTAGAGATATTCTTAGAATTGTGTTTAGGTTTAGAAAAGTAGGTTAGAAGAAATTTTGGGCGGTTGGATGGTGAACTAGGGTTCTTGGCCGAATAGACCTTCAAAGAAGCATCAATGGTGTTTGGTTTTTTTGGAAGAGAGAGAAGAGAGAAAGTGTTAGAGAATGAAGTGATTCTTGGCTCTCCAAGGGCACTTGGCCGTAGACATCATGCAAGGGAGGTGTCCACTTGGTTGGCTCCATCCAGGCCTTAGGAATGATCAATGGCTAGCATAAACCCTTGGCCTCCAAGCTTAGTTCCTATTGGTTAATCCAAGCCTTGTCATTAAGCCTTGTCACTAATTAAGCCTAGTCACTAGGCCTAGTCATTAAGCTACTACTCCAAAACGTTAACTGTTTTGCTAAACGTGGGTCCCGCAAAACATTTCCGAGTCCATTACCGCTTATTTGTACTTATTAATAAAATAATATTATAATAATATAAAATTATTTAATTGCACAGTTAAATCCTAAAAATTAAAAGATTACTCATCGTATCATTCAGAATTGGGTTTAGTAAGATCCCCCAGCTCCGAATAATTAAAATAAGATTTCTCAGGCCCAGAAAATATTATTTTCCTGTCCCGGAGCAAATCATACAAAAAGTTCAAATAAAATCACAGACAGTAAAATAAAACAGTATTTCATACAGAAAAACAACAAACAGTATAAAAAGGACATAACGATCATTTATCCTAAAGTTGAAAAATAGAAAACAGTACATTCGGGATACAACGGTAATTCACCCAAAAGTTTAGGGTGTTACATGCGACATTATATGATGTTGTTGCATTTAATTTCTGTGTTATATTATATTATTATTTATGCTGTTAAGGTATGCTATATTGTATGGATTGTCATGTTTGTTGTATGGTGTTTTCTTATTTACCATGTTTGTGGTGATATAGATTGCCTTACCTCTTTATATGTACTATTTCTGTATTTTAAATTATGTGGTAAAAGAGTTTGAGGAACAGCCTCTTGATTTTGTATACCCCGAGGACGAGGAACAGCAACAAGCCGAAGATCAGTTCGACGACCAAGAACCATCCGATCATCCATACTCATTGGACTGATTGTGTGAGTATGATGCTGCCGGGATTCTTCGGTTTTGTGAAACTTGAGTTTCACGAAGGCTCAGAAGCCTGGCGACTGCGGGAGGACAGAGATTCGGTGACTTACGTAGGGCGTCTAACAGTGACTATACGTACAGAGTTTGATGGAGAGCCCATCTTTTCTACTATGTTGTATTTACATGTGGAGTTGCCGTTGTCTCATAGGCGTCATTGGGGTGGTATGTTTGATGCGCCTAGTGAGATTAGCAGTGTGTCGACTGCACGGACCCGTGTCCGTAGAGGGTCGAGGCATCCTGGATATCTGTCTTCTGATGATCGTCCTGATAGTGATCCATCGGAGGGGTAGAGATCTGTGATGTGTACTTGGGCGCGTCTGCGTTTTGTATATATAGACTTCTTACTGCTTTGTTTACTATTTTGGTTTAAATATTTGTAGTTGTAAATTATTTGTATAACTTAAAACAAAATCATATGTGTATTATGTGTGATGATAGTTTGCTTATTTTATGTTCCGTGTTATTTTATTTCGTAATATTTTATTTAATAGAAAAAAAAATTTACAACCCGTATTACTATGTAACAAATGTTTTACAACTTGGGTAGAATTTTATTTATCTTTATTTTATTTTATTCATAAATGTGGCATCCCCACAAGGGTGTTACACCTTCAAAATTTCTAGTCACCTTCTTTGTCTCATGTTCAGTTCCCTTTTTATCGAATGGATACTCCAGGTCCTTGTGATTGCTAAAGGTGTTGAATGTTGCTCCATATAGACAGTGTCTCTATTTTCTCAGAGCAAATACAACTGCGGCCAACACCAAGTCGTGAGTTGGGTAATTCTCCTCGTGCACCCTCAATTACCTCGAGGCGTGAGTCGCAACTTCCCAACTTTGCATGATCGCACATCCTAGACCTTAATGCGAAGTAGAACACTTCAAACGGTCCCCCGAGATCAGGTAGAACCAAAACTAGCGAACATCCGAATATCTTCTCAATCCTTGGAAAACTTCCTCTATATGTGTTAGCCCACTAATAAGTTTGATTCTCTATTCATAAGCTAAGTAAGACATTCTACTGTCTTGGGAAATCCTTCGATGTTCCTTCGATAGAAACCAGCTAACCTTGTAAGTTATTAAGGTGCCATGTTTCCCAGTCCTTTCTATTGCAAAACTGCTTTAACTTTTGACAGACTCACAGAAATCCTTTCATCTGAATTCTCATGACTCAAAACTAAACCTTCTTAAATGAGAATTCGTACTCTAATACTTAGGCATTCTCCCATTCGTCCCTTCTCTTTTAAAGTCTGGAAAATTGGAACAAAATGTCCAACATGTCTCTTCACACGTTTGAGAATAGATCAAAATGTCATTGATAAAGACAACAATGAATCTGTCTAGGTAAGGACAAAAGATTTGATTCATATTATTCATGAGCATGACAAGAATATTTGTCACTTCGAACGGCATCACGAGAAACCCATAACGCCCCAAAGCGCGTTCAAAAAATTGTTTTGGGAACATTTCTAATTTCCCATGAACTGAATGATGATATGAATGTACATTTATCTTGGAGAGAATAATGACTCCTTTCTCGCTGATCCATGAATCGTTCATCTTTCTCCGAGGACACTCATTCTTGATCGAAGTCTTGTACATTTTGTGACAGTCCTCGTCTCACCGAGAAGTTTTATTATTTTCCTTAACTGCCAGCATTGTGGCTCATCATGCGAAACTCTTTGTCTATAAGAGTGACATTTATATTCCCCTAGCCCTTGGTTCTCTACGAAAGACATTAACATGTATCCTCAGGCTCTTTTCCCTTACAAAGCTCCAACCTTGTTGGCTGTTATGAATTCAAAAGTCTTGGTTTCGAAAACCACTAAGGTTTTCATTGGGACGATCTAGCAGGATATGACTAGAAAATGATCAATCAATTCCTGAAATCATAAACTCTGATAGGTATAACTTTAGGTATGCAAGTCAGATCAACAAAAGATTTGACTTTTAGTAGAAACAAGATGAAGTAAACAAACTTGATTGTCAATAACAAGTCTTGGTAATAAAGACAAAAGTAACTGGGTCAAAGTTAATGAAAATATAGATGAATCCAAATGATCCATACAATTACAAATTGTAAAAGGAGGGGTTACCCCTAAAATTATACAGCATGATTACGGGATCGTCAATTGAGGCACAATTTCCATTGTTTAGATCTTCAAACTTAGAGGTCTTAGCACCTCCCAGGGTATAAATTCTGGCTTTTGCTTATGGTTCCACAACCTTTGCAGCATTGACTAAAGAACTTGCCTTCGCTGGGTTGCAGTTGTGGGAAATGTGTCCAGGCTTTCCACATGTAAAACAGATGATTCCTGCAATTGTGCAATCCCTTGTTAAGTGTTCCTTTCCGCACTTGCGACAGAATATTCTCTTGGTCTTACATTCCTTTGTTGAGTGGTTCTCTCCGCATTTCTTACATTTTGGCAAAAATGTCAAGGTCTGATTGGATCCACTGCCACTAGCATTTCCCCCATGAGTCGGATGTGGCAGTCGCTTTCCTGAAAATCGAGAGTATGGTTTCTGCTTGAACTGATTGGCCTTTCTATTATTCCTCTTGTGGAGTCTAGGCAGTCCATGATTATCCCAAGTCTGACTTTTCTTCAACAGATTTAGGACCTTAACCTCTAGTTCTCACTGTTGTATGGTCCTCTGATCTTGGTGAGCTGTTACATCAGCTATCCTTTGTCTTTCTCTTCCAGTCGCAGTCATGCTTTCATCATCTCGTCCTACGCTCACATGAGTATGTCTATTACGAGCCATTGCCCTCGCACGTCCACCGCGAGCCATTGACTTTCTTTAAAGATGGTCAACACATAAGACAACAGAACAAACGTAATAATCTCAAACAACATCATCTCCTCTCAGAAACTAAATACAAAGAGTCACACAATTCACACAATTCAAGCAAGACAAGTCAAATCAACAAATCCTAATGGTCTCCCACTTGAGCTTCTTCATTTGGCCTTAACCTCCTGCAAGTCGTCAACTCCCAAACAGCTTCTCGAACCAAGCCTACACCAATTATTTCTTTCTCCAGAAGATCAGTTTTTTTCCAAAACCTCTTGATCTCCTTACAGAAAGAATTCCTATTTTCCTAGTACTGAACGCCTAGGTGAAATCATAGTTTCCTATACACACAGAACATTACATATTGAGTAGGCCAATCCTCAATATCATGCAACTGTATAATAGTAGCTACTAACATTCAACTTATGGCAAGCCATGCCTTCCTTTCCCATCATCTCAATCAAGAGACAAGGAAGTGCATAACAGACAAAATTCTAATGTGCCCAAACATAGCAAGTCCATACCCCAGCTCAACAGGATGAACTACTCTAATACCACCTAGTGCAACGCACCTAGATATAGTAACCACAGCACAATCGTCATTATGCCACAATCGCTAAACCTAGGCATGTCACAACTTCAATATCAGTAATTTTTCAAAATTTAACATTGTTTCCATTATGCGTAAATAGAAAATACGACCCACGATATGAAATGTAATTATATTGACTTACAATCCAAATACAACATTAGTTTAATATAAAATACATATCCAGAATACATGCATAAATAAGCTTACGACAAGATTTAAACTTAGGTTCTACATAACATAACATAACTACCATATAAAAGTTTGGCCTTCTCCGAAGTCTAACACATAAATAGAATGGTCCTACACTTGATCTTCTTCAGCATCCCCTATAGGTAACACTCGCCCTAGCGACACTTCTAGATGGATGGGAGTACAAACATACGTCATAACTGAAATCTCTTTCGGGAAGAGGCGGCGGTTACTCCACATCTCCCTAATGGGTATAGGGAACTCCACACGTACGGGAACATAAGATATGTTCATACCAGATCTAGATTCATTACCGCATTGAACAAGGGTCACTTCCCTAATGTAAGTAACATGCCCCACTTCACGATCAAAATGCCAAGCTTCTGAGCCTTCATGAAACTGTATCCATGTGCGAATGAGAGGAGCTTGTCCAGACGCCATCACAATGAAACAGAAGTTGATTCTCCAACAATAAGCTAAGTAAATCGAACTTAGGCTCTTTAGAGTCTTTATTCAACGTATCATAATATAGAGTAATGAAATAAAGAGGTGAGACACCTAACTTTCATTATCATTATGGCAGTAAGAAAACAACACGGCACAATGCGCCCACATAGCAACACGGTTTATATATTTATTAACAGAAACATTAAAACTCATAATAAAAGCAGAATAGCAGTAAGCAATAATAAGAATCAATTATAACAAGCATATTATAACAATATCTCAAGAAGTCAACACAACATTTAGATTTTTTTTATATAAAATGGATTGCAAAAGCATCACAATAGAGAAAAAGATCCCAACTAGGTTAGCACCTAAGACTCTACCAATCATCTGCAGCAAACCAAAAAATTTATTGATCAAAATAAAAAAATGTAGTACAACACATAAGGGGCAACAGCCAGACCCAAACGAAAAGAAGCATTATTTAAATCTAAAATTGGGAAGACTAAACCTATTGCGAAAGAAGTCTATCCTAATGAAATCAGGAATCAAATCCCACCAAGAGAAGCATTTAGAAGCTACTCCAAAGGATGTTAATTTATCCGCACAGTTATTCCCTTCCCTATAAATATGAGATACCTTGAATTGCATACTGGAAGTAAGTAGGAGACAATTAATCCACTTATTTTGAAGTGTCCAGGGAACAACTCCAGAAGAAGAAAATGCTTGAACGACCAAAGAAGAATCACACTCCAACCATAACTTATGCCATCCTTTCTCAAAGGCCACTTGGATAGCACACATAGCTGCTGATAACTCAGCATGAATTGAATTCTTAATACCATAATAATCAGCAAAACACCCAAGAATCGCTCCCCTGTAATCTCTAAAAATAACACAACCACCAGCATGGCCAGGAGAACCTTTGGCTGCTCCATCCGAATTAGCTTTGATCCAACCACAGGGAGGAGGAATCCAATCTACTTGAATGATTGAAGGAGCTTTACTAGGATGACCAGCCACCCTAAAGGATTTTAGAATTAAAAACTCCTGCATAGAAGAGGTCATATGGTTCTTGGAGAATTTTCCTGATAGAGAAGTGGAGGCTATAACCATACAAATGGCAGATTTGATAGCCACTGATTTATTGTGAAATCTGAGCTTGTTTCTACAATGCCAGATGGTCCAAAAGATGTTAATAACAGCAGCAGAAATGACATCTCTAACTTGCGGGCTCCAGCTTCTATTGCAAATATCAAGAACAGTCTCCAAAGAAGAAACATCAACAGGTAAATTGATTACAGAACTTAACTAGGACCAAAGCTTGTTTGCAAAGTTACATTCGAAGAATAAATGAGTAGAGGATTCTGCCTTTTGCAAACACAGGTTGCAAACAGAAACTGAAATGCACCCTCTGAGTTGCAATTTATCATCAGTTGGAATCTTGTCATGAAGTAATAACAGAATTTGATTTGGAGGGAGGAATAACAGAATTCAAAATCAGCTTGTACCAAGAAGAGATAGGTTGAGTAGGTTTCAGGTGCAGACAAGCATCCTTCATTGTAAGCATACCAGAACTTGATTTTTGCCAAACGAATTGATCCTCAGCACAAAATCTTGGAATTATCATTTGAGTAATATCAGTAGCAATTCTAGGACAGTGAAACAAAAAAAGGAGCAGGAATTATCCACTGATGATTATGAATGAAATCAGCCACCGAGGACTTAAGATTTTTGTGCAACCTACAGGGAATATGCATAGATTCCACTAAAGGATGGCCTAACCAATTATCCAGCCAGAAATTAATGTTTCTGCCATCACCTAAAAGCCATAGAGAGTTAGCCTGAACAGTAGCCAAGTTCATCTTTATACCAGGCCAGATTGAAGATTTGACATATTTCACATTAGGCTTACAGTGCAAGGTGAATCTGGCCCTGTAGAAAATAGCCCACTCTTTACTAGAAGCAAACATTTCCCATGATAGCTTCAAAAGTGCTGCTTCATTTAAATGCCTAAGTGATTTAATTCCAAGACCTCCTTCTGTCGTGTGTGAGCATACCTTATGCCAAGCAACAGTTACTATTTTCCTGACATTGATGTCACCAGCCCAAACAAAGTTTCTCATGCATTTTTCAAGATGTTTTAGGAGGGATATAGGCCAAGCATAAACCTGAAAGCTATATATGAGCATACTTTGCATTACAGATTTTATAAGCTCCATTCTTCCCATTATAGAAAGAAGAGAACCCTTCCAAGTAGCTAGCTTCGAAATGATTCTGTCAGCAATAGGCTGAAGATGGACTTTTCTAGGCTTACCCTTGAATTGAGGAACTCCAAGGTAAAAGATAGGAAGTGAACCAGCTGAAAATCCAAGCAAACTGGTAATATAAGCAGATTTCCTAGTTGTTATATTACCAGTATAAAATTTGCATTTGTTAAGATTCAGATGTTGACCAGAAGCTTGAGAATAAAGAAGAAATAGATTCATCAAAGCTTCTAAATTTCTTTTAGTTCCTTTATAGAAAACCAAGACATCATCAGCATATAAAACATGGGATGGAGTTGAAAAATTCTTAGGCCCAGAAATTGATTGGAGAGAACCAACATCAACCAATTGAGTAATGCCTCTACTAAGTACATCTTCAGCAATACAAAACAGAAGAGGGGAAAGTGGATCACCTTGCCTTACTCCCCTTTTACAATTAAAATAACCAACAGAAGAACCATTAATTAAAAGTAAAAGCTTGGCTGAATTCAAGATTACCCGAATCCAGCTGCAGAAAATGTCATTGAAACCATAAGCTTCCAAAGCATTAATTAAGAAGTTCCAATCAAGAGTATCAAAGGCTTTTCTAATATCTAACTTAATAGCAAGATTACCACCAAAGGTCTTGTAATCCAATAGATTTACAGCTTCTGAAGCAATGTAGATACACTCTTGAATCTGCCTACCCCTAATGAACCCCCCTTGTTGATGGGAAATGATTTTTGGTGCAATAAGAGCTAATCTATCAGCCAGCACCTTAGATATGATTTTAAATTTGAAGTTAGCTAGGGCAATAGGCCTAAAGTCTTCCACTTATCAGCACCAGGAAATTTGGGAATTAGGACCACCATATTTGAGTTAAAGTTTGGCAACATCCATCCTTGGGTAAAAAATTGAGCTACTGACTTGCAGACATCCTCGCCAATTATATCCCAAAAATTATGATAAAAGCATCCTCCAAATCCATCCGGGCCAGGAGCACCTTCTCCATTCATTGTGAAAACAACATTCCTAATCTCCTCAGCAGAAGGCAGTCTGGTTAAGAGATCATTATCTTCAGAGGTTACTAAAGAGGGAACCACTGATCCTATTAAATTATTTGTGACACAGTCATTACCAGTAGCAAATAAAGAAGAATAATATCCTAAAACATGTTGAGCTATGTCTTCCTGATTGTCCAGAATAGAATCCCCATTTTTTAAAACAGACATTGATTTTGATACCTGTCTAATCTTTGTCACTTTGTGATAAAAACTAGTGTTTCTATCCCCATAGCAATGCCAGTTAATTCGGGACTTCTCTTTCCAAAATTCCTCTTCAAGGGATAAGGCCTGCTGGAGTTCAGACTGAGCAATAGCTTCCCGTTGAATCAAATCCTCATTGTAACCAGAAGAGTCAAGTTGATGTTGAAGACACTCAATAGCAGACAATGCATTTTGGACCCTAAGATGAATATTACCAAACACTAGCTTGTTCCAACTTTTCAACTCAATTTTAACAGCCTTTAGTTTCTGGGAAAGGATAGACATCGGACAGCCAATGATTGGTCTATTCCACACTTCACTGATAAGCCTATGGCAATCTGGGTGATTAATCCACATTTTATGAAATCTGAATGAACTTTGAACAGCATGAGTATCATTTTTAGAAACCAATAGCAGAGGAAAGTGATTTGATTTACTTCTAGCAAGAGTACAACAAGCAGTGGATTTCCAAAAGCTCAACCAATCATCATTACAAATACTTCTATCCAGCCTTTTTTCTGTGAGAGATGATCCTCTTCTACCATTACTCCAAGTAAACTCAGCTCCTCTGGTAACAATATGATTTAAGTTATTACTATCAGAAAAAGCTTTGAAGTCCTCACAAGCAATCCTAAGAGGCAAAGCTGAACCCCTCATTTCATGAGAACCAAGGATAGCATTAAAGTCACCTATAAAGCACCAAGGTCCTGGATGACTAGCTTGAAGATTATTCATATCAGACCAAAGCTGACGTCTTACTAAATAAGTTGTGCTGGCATACACAGCACCAATGAAAACAGAATTTCCATTCATGGAGACAGAAACTGAAACCTACTGAGAAGAGATAGCAATGACATCAGGAGAAATGTGAATACTGCAGATTCCCCACAAATTAGGCAGATGACCATTTCTATTATTAACAATGAAAGGCTTCAAGTTCAATTCTCTTCAAAAAGAAGAGGGAACATCCTCAATAGCAATCCAGGGCTCAGAAATAAAAACCAAATTTGGCTTATGTAATATACATAGTGATCAGCGATGTCGCACTCGCCTCAAAATAGACTAGGATTTATGGAATATAGCATAGTGCATAACCTAGGTCATCTCCCAAGGACCAATTCAGATTTCTCAAGCATGTTAGAAGTTATCAATACGTAATGGGGTTTGTTCATTGCAATAACAGAAAACGAATTCAAATTGAGAAAATTCAATTAAGTAAACACCAATCCAAGGTCTTTAATTCATGTGGCAGAATTAATCATTGTTCAAAGAGAAAGGAATTCTGTTGCATACACCTCTGTTAATTCGAATTCGACTAGATAATCATCTAGAATTTCATCAACTAAACAGAATCACAATCGCAATTCTTGATTAAGATTGATTTATGAACAAATTCGGATTAACATAGATTATCAATCGATGATCTATTCTCCATTAGATTCAGATTAATCAACCCTAATTCTAACTTCAATTTCGAAAACATAATCAGAAATCAATTGAAGAAGGAGAAGAGGGAAGAACACAACACAAACAGAATTTACAATTAAACAAGAGAACTCAAAACTCTAACCATAATCATTGAATTCCTTGGATTGATTGAAGTTTTAGCCTTCCATGGCCATTACGAAAATGCAGAAAAGAGGGAAAAACGAAAGTAGAGAAGATGAAAAAGAGAGAAAAGGTTTCTGCTCAATTCGTTAAAACTGAATCACAACAAATCAAAAGCTGAATTCGAAACCTATTTGTAACTGAAAGTTCTTATGTAATTCCTAATCTACCCCTAGCCCAAACTATAGCCCTCTGAATAAGCTTTTCAGAGACATATCATTTGCCTTAATTGGGCTTAAATTGAGAGAGATAGACCCAAATCATTGAGGAAAGGTCCAAGCATTGTGACAGCAATAGCATCCTGACTTTGAGGCCCAATTTTGCCTTGAATCCAGCTGAGTTAGAAAAATTGCATTAGACACCAGATTGTAGATCTTCATCTCAGCTTTCAGGGGACTCCAAGATCATCTAAATACGTGTTGGGAATTTACGGATCAAAAGTCTCGCAGCGGAATAACAGAATTCCCTCTCAGGATCCATGCGAAAAATCCATAATCCGAGTTTTTACATTTTTTACCTCTTGAAGCGTGATAGACACAAGTGAGGTGAATCACCAACACCGTAATAGCGACGATGTTTCTGCGGTATCCACACGAACAGACTTGCAAAAGGAGTCACGCCTCTGTTTTCGTAGTGCTAGCTGCGAAGAGAGGAGAAGAAGACCTCACTATCTCTCACTCACTTTCTGTAGGTGCGGCTAGGGTTGTGATGTAACCTAGTAGCAGCCCCCTTAGCAGTATTATTTATAACAAAGGCTGCCTTAAGTGAGTGTGAGCAGTAGCAAGGTAAGTGGTGCAACCCTAAACCCATCTGTCATGAGTTAGGCCCATAGTTGAATCCGAGTCCAACTTGGATTCTGATTACTCCAATTTAGTCTGTTCTAAGTGTGCGACCCTGTAGGTTCTCATGATGTTGGTAGTAATATTAAAATCTTATTTTAATATTACAAACAGTGAGCAGTATCTAGCAACACATCACTGTTACCCAAGTAATGAGAATGTCAGTGATTTGACATAACCTATCTGTGACCAATGTTTCCGTGTAGTTTAGTCCCTTTGTCCAGATATCCAGATTGAACACAAGGCATGGAATGTGTCACCCTTGTTTAGTTCAATCTTCAGCTTCCTGATTCCCGAGTAGACATAGTAATAACAAATAAGATCAATATCTCATATTGACTCATTTGAGCATGGTCATGCATTTCGTAGTCTCACTCAATCAGGGGGCCCGAAGATATCGCTCTTGTTATGTAGGAGGGACAAATGCCATCTAGGTCACTCACATTCCTCCACATGTATTGCGGCATGTCTAATAACCAACGTTATAATCATCTTGTTACAGATGACGTTTGATGGCATTAAAACACACAACTTCTCATGTAGGAATAGTAGTGATTTCAGGTCAAAGGACCATATACACCATTATCACTATGAGAATCGCTTATGACACTCACGTAACGATCCACGTAGCGTTCTCATGGCGGGTCTGTCCAATACATCATTACTCTAATATGTATCCATGTGTAGACTTGATATCTCATATCCATGACCCGTGAGATGTGGTCATCAGTCTACGCACATACTAGCCTCAATGTATTATTGTTGTCCTAATTAACAATAATACTTGACTAGGGACATTTAAGAATAGTGTTTTATCCAATAGGATCTCACGATCAAGTCATCCACTTGATGTCCTATGGTATCAAACTTACTATTCTAAGGACTTTATTATATCTACCAAAAAGAACACAATAAATGAAATGCCTCATATAAAATAACATAATATAATGTATGTAAATACAAACAAAATGTATTGGCCACTAGGGCATACACCAACAATCTCCCACTTGCACTAGAGCCAATCAAGCATATTTCTAATGCCTAAAGACCTAGTGTGACCCTCATGCTTCATTGTGCAAGAGGCTTCGTCGAGTGGATCAGCAATGTTATCATCTGTTGGTACTCTGCATATCTTCACATCTCCTCTATCGATGATTTCTCGAATGAGATGGAAGCGCCTAAGTATATGTTTGGATCGCTGGTGAGATCTAGGCTCCTCAGCTTGTGCAATGGCTCCATTATTATCACAATAGAGGTCCACTGGGTCCACAATGCTAGGAACTACACCAAGCTCAATAATGAACTTGCTGAGTAAATCACTTCAGCCATCTGCCGCATAGCTTCAGCAGCAACCAACATCGGGTCCTCATCACGATTCACGTTAGCACGTCCTCTGCCTCTACCAGCCATCTTCTTTCTTCAAACATAACAAAACAAAGTTAGATACATCCTTCTAGATATTTTCGAAAGGATATAAATCACAAAGATCACAGAGAATCACACAGCACAAACAAAAACAGACCCAACCACAACCCCAAAAGACTCTAACTTGGGCTCTGATACCAACTATTGTAACACCCCTTTGGAGGATGTCACACATAAAAGAAAATAAAAGAAATAGAAATAAAATCTACCCAAGTTGTGAAACATTTGTTAAATATTATTACGGGTTGTAAAATAATTCCTGATAGACAGAAATATGATATAAAAAGATAATGCAGAAAATACGAAATAAAAAAAACATCATTACTGATAATATACATATGATTAAGTTATAAGTTGTACAAATAATTTACAACAAGGACTACAAATATTTAAACAAAAACAGTAAAGAAAGTAATAAAAGAGTTAATATATACAGACATACTTGTGCGACGCAAAAAAAACATCATGGTTATCTAATCCTCGATGGATCACTCTCGGCATGAAAATGATCATCGGAGATAGATATCCGGATGTCTCGACACACGGCGATAACGGGATCGCGCGGTCGATACGATGCTTATCTCACTAGGCTCGGGGTTTTCAAAGCACCCCGGTGACGCCTAATGGATAAGGGTAACTCTAAATGTAGAAATAACGTCGTAGTCATAATGGGCTCTCCATCAAATCGGCCGACGTAGAATCACGGTCACACGTCCTGCATATGTCACGAAATCACGATCGCCTCGTAAATGCCAAGCCGAGAACCTCCATGAAATACTAGCTCTACGAATCCCAAAAATCCTGGCGCTGCCATCGCTCACAATTAATCCAGAGGATATGGATGATCGGATGGTTCTTGATCGTCAAACTGATCGTCCGCTTGCTGACCTTCCTCCTCCTCGGGGTACAAGATCTCAAGGGGCTGATCCTCTTCCTCAAAGTCTTTACCGCGTAAAATAAATAAACAGAAAATACATATAACAAAGAGGTAAGACAACATAAAATCATCACAACATGGCCAATAAGAAGACGACAAACAACATATATACAATTCATGCATTACAAAATACTATAACAGAAAGAATAACAAATTAGAGTAAGATTTAGATATCATAACAATATATCACATCACGATAAAACATCACGGATAAAATAAGAAAGATAAGAATAAACAGATAAGATATAATAATCAAATATAGTAACAAGAACTAACCGAGATAAAATAAACAAATAAAATACGGATAAACAATAAATAGATAAGATGGAAATAAATAAACATAGAGATAAATACCAATATGACAAAACCCTACTCCATGGAGCTAAAGAAAACACAAGTATCGAGAGAGATGACTCGCAAAATCTATTAGTACCACGGCTGCCCAACCAACTATTGCACTTTGTCACACGTTGCGTCCTATAGCCCCACGACACGAGAATCCATCATCCAGGCGTGGTGTAGTTCACGGTCTCACGTTGTGGCACTACAGAGGCAAATGTACTACTAGATTTCACAAATCTCGATTAAATATAGTGCGTGTCGAGTACCATAGTGTGCTATCTCCGTTAACCACGGCCCAACGGAGCTACCAACTCGTCCACATGTGGGATCCCGTACACTAAAGTCTCCAAGTTCATTAGAACAATGAACCACACTACGTTTATCGCATCGACAACACGATGTGATTCGTCTCGTCAACTAATCCACCAAAAATTTGGCACACATAACGAGATAAATAGAAAGCACACGGGTTCACATTTTCCCGACAAAGAAATAAATTCTCAAAAGCACATGCGGGTTCACATTTTCCCGACAGCAGATAAATTCTCAAAAACCTGTACGGGTTCACATTTTCCCCACAGCGAAAGATCCTCAAAAATAATTTGTACGGGTTCACATTTTTCCGACAGCATAAAATAAATATAGTAACGGTCAATCGCGTTTTCATAATTCCGTCGTTTTTAGAAACGTTTAAAAATCGGGTAAAGATATTTTTCTGTTTTTTAAAATCGCGTAGCATTTTTAATACGTTTTCTCAATCGCGTAGGATTTTCAAATCATTTTCTTATTCGATTGCCTTTAAAATTACTGTTTAAACAAACAGAAATAGTACTTAATACATTTAAATTACGTAGAATAATTTTCCATACCGTATACTGTCTTTTGGATATTTCTACTATCTTATAGGTTCATTTTTACTAGAAATTGACAGCATTTTGTTTATAAACTCATAATAATGGTTTCCTAAATTTTTCCATAAAATTTCCATTTACCTAATTTTTTAACCATATCATTTAATTCTCTTTGAAATCTCTAACATGCTTCAAAACCTAAAGTGAGCTATATGTTAGAAAATTTCTCAAAATTTCTGTGTTTTACTTCCTAATGATAAAATTATTAGTTTTAATCCTTTAAGCTTAATTCTACTCAATTTGTTTCTTCAAAAACCATTATAGAAAATTTCTTCTTAACTTGTATTGTCTCTTTTTGATTGAAAAAGGTTTGGAATCAAGTTTTAGAAATCATGATTACCTATAGTGGCATGTTGGCCAAATTTCATAAAACTTTTGCATTTGATTTCTAAATTGTTTTTCACCTTCCAAATCATATCAAATATATTATATTGTCTAAGCTCATTAAATCATATTAGAAAATAGTTAGTAAGAGTTAAATTAATCCTTTAGGCATGTTGGCCCAAAATTCTAAGTCTTTACCATTTGATTTCTAAATGCATTTTCTTTGATCAAATCAATTTGAAACTTTCTTGATTCTCCTAGGTTAATTAAGTTACACTTTAGGAAAAATCAAGAGAACATTTTGGTCCTCTAACTTAGTCATTGCCGTGAACTAGTGAATGTGTTCTTTGGAACACTCATGCAAATTTACACATGTTATTCACATCCTATACCTTATCATACAATTCTAACACATGCATTATATTTCTAACACATGCAAAATATTTCTAACACATAAAACCTAAATTAAAGCTTATAGACATGCATTCAAAAGCTAATAGACATGCAAAATTATTACAATCATCAAACAAGAAAGCTACTAACAAATACCACATAAACTACTAACAAACACAAAAATTAACAAATACACACATAATTAACACATGACCACCGAATCCTTATGGATTCTACAAACATCACAAATGGCTCCATCTTCTTACCACCATCAAGAGATGATAAGAATTGTCTTCCTCTTACCTTAAATGAAGACAAATGATATGCTTTCACTCCTCCTAGGTCACGGTTTTCACCACCAAAAATACCTAGAAATCTCAAACAAAATTTACATGTTACTAACCATGAAAAAGAAGCTAAACCATGGAAAAATCATGGCTTAGAACTTTGAAAAAGAAGAGAGAAAAGAAAAGCATGAAATTTCACCTTCTAGGTAAAACTTTCAAAGTTGGTTTCCAAGCCCTAAATGGAAGATTTTGAAGAAACTCTCAACTAGAAAGGTTCTTAGAATAGTGTTTAGGTTAAGAAAACTTGGTTAGAAAAATTTTTGGATGGTTGGATGGTGTAGTATTGGTCTTGGCCGAAAATGGTGAAGAAAATGAACAAGAATGGTGGCTAGGGTTTTGATGAGAGAGAAGAGAGAAAAGTGATGAAGATGAAGTGTGATTTTGGTCATCCAAGACCTCTTGGCCGTAGCCATCAAGTGGGGTGCAAGGTGGGCACCTTGCTTGGCTTCATCCAAGCCTTTGGATGAATCAATGGTCAAGATCAAGCCTTGGTGAGCACACTTATTTCCTATTGGTTAGCTCTTGGTGACTCACATGCTGAGTCACACAGTGTATTTAATTTTCTGCTAAGTCAGCTAGCTGAGTCAGCCTGTTCTGGAAAGTTCTACTTTTAACGGTAATTAATTAAGCTACCGATCTAACCGTTCTACTATTTGTGGGTCCCGCAAAATATTTTCGGGTCCACTGTCACTAAAATATACTGACTAATAAAATAATATTATAATAATATAAAATTATTTTATTTGACAGTTAAATCCTAAAAATTAAAAGATTATTTTTAGTCTCATTCAGAATCGGGTTTAGTAAGATCCCCCAATTCTAAATAATAAAATAAGATTTTCCCCGGCCCGAAAAATATTATTTTCCTGCCTCGGAGCAAATCACACAAAAAGTCCATATAAAATCACAGACAGTATTATCGGACATTAAATCAAGAAGAAAACAATTAAAAACAAAGAAAAAAACAAGTATGTTCGGACGTAACGGTCATTTTTTTATTTTTTCCCACAACGTAGGTAATCGTCCAAAACGTTCAAATAAAATATCCAAAGATATTATATAGTCAGTATATCTTTCAGAAAAATTAAAACAGTAGCTCAGAAAAATTTTTATTTTACCGTCTTGAAGCAAATTACGTAAAATGATCAAATAAAATTTGAGCCTGTATTATCGTAATTGTTTTCATACAGAAATCGAGAACAGAAAAATAGGGACACAGCGGTCATTCACACAAAAGCATGAAAAACAGAAAACAGTACATTCAGAATATTTTCTAAAAATTGGGGCGTTACACTTAACACTTTGTCTATGTATGTACTCTGACTTAGGCCAAGCAATCTCTGCGACCTATCTCTATAGATCCTGATACCTAATACATAGGTGGCTTCGCCTAAGTCCTTCATAGAAAAGCACTTCCCTAACCAAGTCTTTACGGACTGTAGGGTAGGGATGTCATTTCCAATTAGTAGTATGTCATCTACATACAATACTAGAAAGACAACTGTGCTCCCACTAACCTTCTTGTAGACACAAGATTCTTCTTCATTTTTGATAAAACCAAACTGTTTGATTGTATCATCAAAACGAAGATTCCAAATTTTCCGGAAGCTTGCTTCAATCCATAAATAGATCGTTGCAACTTGCATACCTTTGTAGCATCCTGTGGAGTGGCAAAACCCTCGTGTTGTGTCATGTACACATCCTCGAGAAGATTTCCATTAAGGAAAGCGGTTTTGACATCCATTTGCCGATTTCATAATCATGGTATGCTTTGCATAGCAAGCAAGATCCGAACAGATTTAAGCATCGCAACCGGGGAAAAAGTCTCATCATAGTCTACACCATGAATTTGCTTGAAACCTTTAGCCACCAATCCCGCCTTAAAGGTATGCACATTACCATCCATGTCGGTTTTTTTCTTAAAAACCCACTTGCACCCAATGGGTTTTATCCCTTCAGTGGGTCAACCAAGGTCCATACCTGGTTGGTATACATGGATTCCATTTCAGATCTCATGGCCTCAAGCCATTTTTCAGATTCTGGGCCAATAATGGCTTCCTGGTAAGTCACAGCTCATCTTGATCCATGAGTAATACGTCACCTTGTTGAGTCATGAGAAATCCATATCTCTCTCGGTTGACGACGTATCCCGTTAGACCTACGTGGGTCTTGTGCTACTAGAGCAGATTGGTTCCACAACGACTTGTGGAGGCTGCTCTATTTCCACCATTGGTTCGTTTGCTACTTTGTGAACTTTGAATTTCTTCAAGTTCTACTTTCCTCCCACTGATTCCTTTGGAGATAAACTCCTTTTCTAGGAATACAGCAGTCCGTGCGACAAACACTTTGCCCTCGGTAGGATTATAGAAATAGTATCCCTTGGTTTCCTTAGGATACCCCACAAAGAAGCATTTATCTGATTTTGGGCCAAGCTTATCAGAAACTTGACGTTTCACATAAGCTTCGCAACCCCAAATCTTCATAAAAGACATACTGGGTCTTCTCCCAGTCCACATCTCATATGGTGTCTGCTGAACCGTCTTAGATGGAACACGGTTAAGTGTGAAAGCTGCTGTTAACAGAGCATGTCCCCAGAAGGAGCCTGGAAGGTCTGCATGACTCATCATGGATCGGACCATGTCCAACAAGGTCCAGTTCCTCCTTTCAGAAACACCATTCCATTGTGGTGTTCCAGGAGGAGTGAGTTGAGATATTATCCCACACTCTTTCGATGATCATCAAACCGTTGGCTTAAGTATTCACCTCCTCGATCTGATCGAAGGATTTTAATACTCTTGCCAAGTTGGTTTTGTACTTCATTCTTGAACTCTTTGAACTTTTCAAAGGATTCTGATTTGTGCTTCATAAGATATACAAATCCATATCTACTGAAATCATCAGTAAATGTAATGAAGTACTGAAAACTGCCTCTAGCTAGTGTGTTTAGTGGCCCACATACATCACTATGTATGAGGCCCAAAAGATTACTAGCCCTTTCACCTTGTCCAGTGAATGAGGCCTTAGTCATCTTTCCCAATAAACAAGATTCACATGTCTCATATGATTCGTAATCAAACGAGTCCAAGAATCCATCTTTATGGAGTTTGGAAATGCGTTTCTCATTTATATGGCCTAAACGACAATGCCAGAGATAAGTCGGGTTCATATCATTTGACTTGAACCTCTTTGTATTTACGTTATAAATGGGCGTTTCGAGATCAAGGACATAAAGTCCATTACTCAAATGTGCACTACCATAGAAAATATCATTCAAATAAAGAGAACAACTTTTGTTCTTAATTATAAAAGTAAAACCCTTCTTGTCCAAACAAGAAACATAAATGATATTCCTGCTAATGGTAGGCACAAAATAATAATTATCCAATTCAATTACAAGCCCAGTTGGCAAAGCTAATAAATAAGTCCCTACGGCTAGTGCAAAGAACCTTTGCTCCATTTCCCACTCGTAGGTCGACTTCTTCCCTTAGTCAATGGTCTCGCTCTTTAGATCCTGCACATTTACACAAATGTGAGATCCACATCCAAAGATCTAATACCCATGATGCGTAAGTAGATAAATTGACTTCTATAACAAAATACCCGAAGTGGAAGTCTCACTTCCTTCTTCTTCTTGAGCTCCTCTAGGTACTTGGCACAGCTCCTCTTCCAATGTCCGGTCTGACCGCGGTGGAAGCATGTACCTTCCTTAGCCACTCCACCCACCGGTTTCAAGCTAGAAGTGCTAGGCTTGGACTTTTCCTTGCCCTTACCCTTCCACTTGTCCTGGGGCTTTTTCTACTGTTTCTTGCCCTTATTCTTATGGACCATCATTATGGCCTTTCCTTTGCCTTTGTTTATGTTCTGCTCAGCAGTTCTCAACATGCTTAGCAGCTCTGGTAGTGGTTTGTCAATTTCATTCATGTTGTAGTTCATGACAAATTGACTAAAACTATCCGGCAATGATTGCAGGACTAAATCAGTGGCCAACTCTTGGCCCATAGGAAAATCGAGTCTCTCAAGGTTTTCAATGTACCTAATCATCTTGAGTACATGAGCACCAACAGGGCTTCTCTTTACCAGCTTACACTGAAAGAGTGCTTTGGAGAGCTCATATCTCTCATGTCTAGCCTGCTCTTGATAAAGCTTTTTGAGGTGTACGATCATATCGTATGCTTCCATGTTCTCGTGTTGCTTTTGGAGCTCAGAGTTCATGGTGGCTAGCATTAGACATCCAATGTCCAAGGCATCATCTTGATGCTTCTTATAAGCATCTCTTTCACTCTAGGGGCATTAGCGGCACAGGTGGTTCAGAATAGGTTGTTCTAAAACATACAGCTTTTTCTCTTGCTTGAGGACAATCCTCAAGTTCCTGTACTAATCTAGGAAATTTGTCCCAGACAACTTGTCCTTCTCAAGAACCGATCGCAATGATAAGTTACTTGATGTGTTTGTTGCCATGGTAATCTATCAACAGAAATATGCAAAATATAAGTATTATGCTATAAACATATTTAACAAGGTCTTTTAATTAAATACGTCTCCCACTATTTTTATTCAAATCAATGACCTTCAGCATTGACTTGGAAAATCCCATTGGAAGATTTTCTAGTGGGCCAAGATCCATATTTCACCTAGTTTTGAGTCAGCTTTGGCTGATCGCCCAAAATTCAGTTATTTAGGTAGGAAACTCTTTCTAATTACGTCACATGCAACTCTTGGATAGTTAGGTGAATAACACTTATTCTAATCCATCTAATGGACTAAAGCCCAACTTCATGCCTCTAAGCCTTCAATCCTATTGAAATGGCCTAGTTAAGTCAAACCCAATGGTTGACAATTGGATATTACTATTATCCTATCGCATCTTACTAATATAGATAAAGGCACCTGCTTTGGCAGCACCTACACTTGATCGATATTAGTCTTGACGAGTGTCACGCATTGGAAGGCATCACATAATGACTTAATATTTTCTTTGAGGGAATTTTATTATTAGATCTCACCATTTATTAAACTTGTTTAACATACCATAAACATTATCCATGCATCTCATACATATAAAGCATATAATAAACGTGACATGATTATGGCCTCTAAGAGAGTAGCATTAATTAATGCCACTTCACCAAGCGTCTCCCACCAACGTCCTCACTTGATGTCGTCTCCTTGTCTCCACATGAAGATTACATTATAGAAACCTCTTTTACATTCGAGGGGAGTTAGATGAGAAGAGAATGTACAATCAGAATGTAGAGAGAAAGGCACGACACGCAGGTCGTATTTAAAATAACCAAAATAGCATAAAATAAAGACTAAGGCCATAACCATGCACCATGCATCTCTAAGAATACATAAACACAAAGCAATAACACATTATTATTTTGTGAATTATAAAAACAGATTTGAATATTGCACTTTCGAATATCACACACCACGAAACGGGGTTCGGGGCAGCGCCCCGACGGGTTACTTGAACAAAAATTTGAGTTGGACCCCTTCTGCCTCTATGACGGCTAGGGCAACAACACTTGAACCCTAAGGCCCACAAACACATGAACGCTTCATGTGCCGCAGGGATTCCTCACAGCCATCATCGCCAATCCAGAAACAAGGTTTCCAGAATGCGTGAAGACATGAACACTTCATGTCATGAGGAAGCTTCATGGCCGTCGCAAAACGGAAACAAGGTTTCCAAAACCTTGTGTCGCGCTGCTGTGTATATCGCATTCATACAGAAAAATATGCAGAAATAGAAAGCTTTCAAAACAGTTTCGTAGAATCATACATATCACATATGTATATACCATAAAAAACGCAAAAACAAAAGCATTCAAAACGATTTTCATTCATACATATCACATATATATATACCAGAAAAACGCAGAAACAGAAAGCTTTCAAAACAGTTTTCGCAACGACATATGAACATCTTCATGGTTTCAGAAACAACATATAAAGATCATATCTTTTATCAAAAGAAAGCAACGAATCATGTTATTGCATATAACAAGAAAAGCAAAAAACCGAATCATGGTTTCGCAAGTGGCTCTGATACCACTGTTGGGAATTTGCGGATCAAAAGTCTCGCAGCGGAATAACAGAATTCCCTCTCAGGATCCATGTGAAAAATCCATAATCCGAGTTTTTACATTTTTTACCTCTTGAAGCGTGATAGACACAAGCGAGGTGAATCACCAACACCGTAATAGCGACGATGTTTCTGCGGTATCCACACGAACAGACTTGCAAAAGAAGTCACGCCTCTGTTTTCGTAGTGCTAGCTGCGAAGAGAGGAGAAGAAGACCTCACTATCTCTCACTCACTTTCTGTAGGTGCGGCTAGGGTTGTGATGTAACCTAGTAGCAGCCCCCTTAGCAGTATTATTTATAACAAAGGCTGCCTTAAGTGAGTGTGAGCAAGCAGCAAGGTAAGTGGTGCAACCCTAAACCCATCTGTCATGAGTTAGGCCCACAGTTGAATCCGAGTCCAACTTGGATTCTGATTACTCCAATTTAGTCTGTTCTAAGTGTGCGACCCTGCAGGTTCTCATGACGTTGGTAGTAATATTAAAATCTCATTTTAATATTACAAACAGTGAGCGGTATCTAGCAACACATCACTGTTACCCAAGTAATGAGAATGTCAGTGATTTGACATAACCTATCTGTGACCAATGTTTCCGTGTAGTTTAGTCCCTTTGTCCAGATATCCAGATTGAACACAAGGCATGGAATGTGTCACCCTTGTGGCATGTCTAATAACCAACGTTATAATCATCTTGTTACAGATGACGTTTGATGGCATTAAAACACACAACTCCTCATGTAGGAATAGTAGTGATTTCAGGTCAAAGGACCATATACACCATTATCACTATGAGAATCGCTTATGACACTCACGTAACGATCCACGTAGCGTTCTCATGGCGGGTCTGTCCAATACATCATTACTCTAATATGTATCCATGTGTAGACTTGATATCTCATATCCATGACCCGTGAGATGTGGTCATCAGTCTACGCACATACTAGCCTCAATGTATTATTGTTGTCCTAATTAACAATAATACTTGACTAGGGACATTTAAGAATAGTGTTTTATCCAATAGGATCTCACGATCAAGTCATCCACTTGATGTCCTATGGTATCAAACTTACTATTCTAAGGACTTTATTATGTCTACCAAAAAGAACACAATAAATGAAATGCCTCATATAAAATAACATAATATAATGTATGTAAATACAAACAAAATGTATTGGCCACTAGGGCATACACCAACAATACGATATTTGTAGCCCAAGTTATGGCCTATACAAGACGGAAAGGTCAAAATGAGTTAAAATCCGAAAATTAATGAAGTTTTTACAATTAAGCTCAATGAAGACCAATCATCTAAAACTCATCTACAAACATAATATTGGACACAATTAGCATCAATTAGGCCAAATATGCAGCAATATCAATAGTAGGGTTACCAAACCCTCTACAATTCCAATAAAAAATCTTCATTAAGCAAAATTCAAAGGACCACCCCTGGAACGGGTAACTCTTTTTCTCATCCTTTTCTTTTGAGATTTAGACAAGATATTCGTGTAGCCATCATTAGTACCTTGATTAGTATCACCAACAACATCAATGAGGTATCTGCTTGGATCAGCATTATTTTGTGAAAGATTATTTTCTTGAATATCATCATTCCTTTCCTCTTCCACATCATCACTCCAAAGAGAACCTATAATTCTCAAATCCTGGGCTGCAATAGGATTAGCAATTTGATCCACTGGAGTTATCAAAGGAGCACCTAAATTAATATTATCATTCATGACTGCCTACTTTGGAACAGGAGAATCCAATTTTCTACCCGAACCAGCAACATTGATAAAAGGAGAAGAACTCCCTATAACCTGCCTACCAGAATTTCCCGAAATAGAAACATTACCAGAGGAAGCTTGTAAAGAATCTTCAACTATAGTATCAACTGAAAAAACATCATTATTTTCCTCAAATAGGAGCTTCATTTAAATTTTTAATATCCACATTATCCTGAGAAACAGAATTGCACCCTTCCTTCCTAGGATGATCAATAATAATAATAGGTGGATTTTCTATAACAACCATGTTATTTTGCATATGATGTTCATCATTAATAACTTCCACTTCCCCCAAATTCTACTGAACAATTACTTCTTCCTTGTCCTTATTAGAAAGAACTTCTTGATTTGTTTTTTCCTTAATACTCTCATCAACTAGAATACTGGCCACCTTTTTAATACTATTTATTCTGACATCATTATTTTCTCTAGGAATAAATTTCAAGCCAGACTTACGAGGAGCTGGAATAGGCTTATTACCATATTGAGCATTTGCATCTCCTACATTCTTGTGATTTTTCCTACAATTTTCAACCAAATGACCAATAGCTTGGCAAGTAGAGCAAAAAGCTGGCAGATTATCATACTCAAGACCCACAAAGAAGGCATAACCTTCACGTTCAACCAAGATCTGGTTCCGTAAATTGCTATTAAGATCAATATCAACAAGAACTTTTGCAAAATGACCAAAGGTTCTCTTACTAGTGGCTTCATCAAGAGCAATCGGAGTGCCAATACCACCAGCAATAGCAAAGATTATTCTGGCACACCAGTATTCTTGAGGAAGACCATTGATACACACCCAGCATTGTGCGTGAGTCTGTCTTTGCAGATTAGGATTAAAGTCAGGAGACCAAAGAGACATACGCAAGAAACCTGGCTTTAGATTCCAAGAACCGACCGTACACACACTTCTGAGATCTTCTGTTGATGCAAACGAGAATTCATAATATCCTTTTCCCAAAGAAATCATGTTCCATTGCCCTATAGACTTCCATATAGACGAAAGCTTGGATCTCAGATCAGCAAATTTCATAGGCGCATCACCCTTAGCCAAGATCAAATGCCCATGAAGGTTATTTTTGTATCTTAGAAGACCCGCCCTCTTCAGGTATTTTAACAGCAAAAGCATCTCCTTTCTAGCACGGACAAGGGAGTTGATTTATCGGATCATCACACGAATTACGTAAAGCCTGCGCAAAGGATTTGCGCTGAGGAGGAAGACCGTAGGAAGAAGAAGGCTGATCCAATGTAGGAGCTAAAGGAGCCAAGAAACTCCATGGACAAACAAGGTTAACGTTAGCCATGAAACACATGCAAACCCTAGGAATTTACAAAAAATGAAACCCTACCAGAGTGGAATTTACAACTGTTCATGCTCAACAATTTATGAGACCAACAATGAACGATGCACAATGTATTATGATACCGTAATTCCTACTCCATGGAGCTAGACATTAACATTTCGGAGTGAATGATCAAGGAGTAATGTCAGTATATCATTGGCCTTAAAAATAGTGTGCTTCATCTCATAAAAATATTTGCGCAACAACAGCTTATACATGGCACCTCAACAGTTGATCGCGATATAGGATAGCATCCAGTCAAGATCGTCGGTGTGTTTGCATCAGTCTACCCCACGGCACAGAGGAGCTCTTAACTGTCCATGTGAAGCACCCGCACCTCGACGCCCCCTGAGCCAACAATATATGACCCTCCGCTTAGTCTATTCGCACCTGCACAAAGGTGTTATTCAACTCCTAGGCATACATCGCCTTTCAACAATGTCCAATGGATAACACCTATACATGACGACACAATGTCCAATCATGTATGTTTGTCAATGATGCATTCATCATAAGCAATGCCACAATGGTATATAATTCATTATCAATGTCAATACATCATATCAATGATACATTTATCATATTCAATACCACAACGGTATATAATTCATTATTAATGTCAATACATCATAGTTTCCTCAAGAAATCCATCAATAATTACTTAGCCCCACATAAGGTCTTACAACAATATAGAATCATTTCTCCACGTCAATGTTTGCTTATGGTCCATCGATTATCACCATTCCCCATTAAGGGTTTAACATTTCCAAGAACTTAAGTCTTGTTTAATTATGAGAATCCTTAGGTTAACTAACCCTTAAAATCGTAGCCTCACAAGCTTTCAAGGTTCTAAATTTCTTTCCATATTATAACACTAGTCTCTTGATACTTAATTACTTAGCTTTTATTCTACATTGGATCAATTCAATTCCTCAACAACAATAGGCATTCATGGTTTATCAATTATCATATTGTCCACATTATGGATTCTCATTTTCAAAGTATCAAGTCTTTGGTCAGTTATGAAAATTTTAGGGTAAATAATCCTTTAAAGTCATGGCCTTCTCAAATACCATTATTCAATTTAATTCTTCCACTTCATTATGGGTTATGCATGTCCTTAAATTCATAGTCTCCAAAGATGCACCAATGCATCATTTAAGCATTAAGTTTTCCACTCTTAAAGCCGTAGCCTCCCTAAGTTTTCAAAGTCCCATTTCCTTTCCATTTTATGCATTATTTCCTTGATATCCATTCACTTAAATTTTTATCAATAAAAATTAATCCAATCCCTTATGTTTTCAAGCCAAAACTGTAACGCCCCTTTTTCATAGTCATAACGGGTAAGAAGAGGGAATGTCGCACTATAGTAAAATGACAGACAAATAAATACAAAAAATTTTGACATATTTTTTTTTTGATTTATTTTAAAATGAGTCCAGTTGAAAATTTCCATTAACATACATATATACCTGCTCATGAATATATAGCATTAAGTGAATTAAAAATTAAAAGTTCCTTTTCAAATAAAACATTCATCAAAATGATCAAAATAAAATCAGCATGGAATAAAAACATACGATCATACACAACATGGATACTTACATATATTGTACTAGAAACATAAGCCTGTTTAATTATATTTCCAAAATATACCAAAAAGAAGCAAAATATGTACCCACCCCAAGAGATACAAATATACCCCAACATGTACAGATATCAGGCTTCCCAAAAAAAATATAACTGGTTAGTCATCAGTAGCTACCAATAACTCAACCCCTAGGACTGACGAGAAGAAACCGTAGCCGAGTCCTCCTCAGGATCCTCTTCGTCTGAGGAAACTTCCATCAGAACGACAGAGTAATGGGCAGGAGCCCGAGCAGTAGACAAAAAGAAATCCTCTTGCAGGGTGTAATACATATCAGCCCACATGTCCCTCACGGGCAGGTAAAATTCCAGCCATACAAAGGCATGGAAATCAAAAATAGAAGCATCATAACGTCCCCACGCCAAGGACACAGTCAATTCGCCATGGTATACATAACGATCAGTCTGCACGTTGATGTGCCAGCAATCAGGACCACCATGAAAGTTGATCCGCACATAGCCAAAAAATCCACGGGGGCGATACGACATCCTTGGCAGCTTCAGTTTTCAGTCAAGATAGGGCTAGAAGCCAGAAAACTCAGAAGTTTTCTTTTCTTCCTCGGGAGCGTCTTCAGAAAATCATATGATAAAACAAAATAGTGGAATATATAGTAAATAGGTGAGATACTCATCATCTATTACCAGTAATAGCAGCAAGAAACTAAACGGCGCAAAGCTCCCACAGAATACAACAAGGTAATAAATAACATAAAATCCAAACAGAGGGCAATTTAATAATAATTTCCAGCAGTTACAGCATCAACAAAATCACGAATATATATATGAATACAGAATAGCAATTTAGTCGACATATGAGTACATGACAGAAAATATGTGACTCAAAATACATATGCATATGATAACAAGATCCCACATTGGGTAGTGACAAATTTCTTACTCCATAGAGCTAGACATAAACGTTGGAGTGAATGATCAAGGAGACGTGTCAGTATCTCGTCAGCCATAAAAGCAAGTGCTTTCCATAAAATAATATTTTTGTGCATCAAGGCTTTATAGAACGACATTCTCACAAGATTGCGATCATAGGACAGTGTCTCGGTCCGGATCATTGGTGCATTGCATTGGTTTATCCCACAACGCAGAAGAGCTACCACTGGCCACATGATGGGACACCCATACCCCGACGTCCCCAAGGTCAACAAAGACCTACACTTGTCTATTCGCACCCGCACTAAGGTATAATTCAACTCCTAGGCAACAAAGCCTTTTAACAGTCACAGATTGAGCAAATATTTAATGCATGATGACCCTATGCAATCTCATGTACGTATTTACAATGATGTGCCTTCTCATCAATAAATAGTCATGCATCACCAGTAAAAGCGTAACAGTCCATATTATGCCACATATGGCTCAATCAATTATTAATGAGGTTTAGGTTCCGATTTTGGACCTATAACGATATAGCGTTCGTCTCAATGTCTCGCTTTAATCAACATTACTCATAGGATTATGCTTGACTTTTTACTTTGATTACATCTCTAATGACATTACTATGATTATGTAATTACTTTAGTTGCCTTTGAGTGACATTATTGTTATGGTTTATCTTAATTGCCTTTTAATAGTATTAGTATTATAGCTTATGTAATTACTTAATTACCTTTTAATAGCTTTATCTTTACAACTTACCTTAATTACTTTTTAATGACATTATTATTATACTTACCCTAATTACTTTTCCAAAATGAATCTTTATCTTTAAGAAAATTCTTTTATGTTTTCCATTCAATTCTTAACACTTTGATAAATTCACATTTCCCTTTAATCTTAATTATAGTTTACTTAATATGTTTATCTCAATTCCTCCAACTCACACACTCATGGTCTTCCTCTTAATTAAAATTTTCTAAGTTATCAAATTAAGTCTTTGATTAATTGTTCTTACAAATTATGGATCCCTAATTACTTTCTAATGTCCAATTTAGTAATTCCTCATCCAAGTCACAATTTTCACCATTCTTCCTCCCCATGGCCGTGAGCCATCATAGGGTTAGGGTCCGACTTTTCATTTTTTTTCCATTAGTCCTTGTCCACTCAATTATCACCAATCAATTAGATTACAAAAATTTTAAGCATCCCCACCCCACAATTAGGGACTTGGTCGTGAGCCTCCTTGCATAAAGCAAGGGGCTTTTGTCTCAATTTCATTACTTCCAACCCATGAGAATTATTACAACATTATCAAGAATCAAATCCATACAAAAAATTAAAGAAAGTCATAGAAATGTAATGAACCAAATAGAAGACAACAAAATTAAAAGAGTAACCCATACTAGGGTTTCTCACAAATCCTTAAATGAACAAGTTTCCAACCACCATTATAGGTTGAATAGAGTGATCTCCCTCTTACCAAAGAGGTGAACACGAAAATGAGCTCCTCTTTCTCCCTTGTAGTTTCGGTTTTGGGTGGCTTCATAACCCTAGGATTTTCAACCGTCAAAACCAACCATTAGACATGAAAAAGAATGGATCCATGGCCATTAAAGAAGCCAAGGAACACAAAAATGAGGAGAAAAGAGAAGAAAGGTTGGATCTTGACCTCAAAGCTAGAGACTTTACCTTGGAAGTCAATGAAGAAAAAGTTGGATTTTGGAGAAACTTTGTGAATGAAGGTTGTAGAGGAGATGAAGAAGATGAAGAAAATGTATTTAGTGAAGAAAAATGATGAAGAGATGTGGTGGGAGAGGGGGCTGCCAAATGGAGGAGAAGAGAGGAAGAGAAGGGTTGAGAGAAAATGAAGAAGAAGAAGGTGAAGAGAGAGAAGAAAAGTAGTGAAATGAATTAGGGTTTGAGTGTTTAATGTGTAGTAGAAGCTTGATCAATTTTGGCTCCAAATGGCCTGCCAACCGTAGCCCTAAGGAGAGTGGGAGGGAGTGTTGTGTCATTTCCATGTGACTAGAGTGGGTAGTTAGGTCATTTTAGGTCAAAGCTTCTAGAAGCTTGATTAAAATAGCATTATATTTGAATTAAAGTAGATTTGTTATGACATAAAGTAGATTGCTTTTGGATAAGGTGATAAGATTTTTATTATATGCTATTATCCAATAGATAATAGTTACAGTAGATAGAGGTCAGTATTACTTTATCCGACGGATGAATTTTTTTATCTGTAACAATTTTCTCAAAAAACGTAAAACCTCCTAAACTATGTCCGGCCTCGGGTTTAGTAAGATCTGTAACACCCTCCATAGGGCATCATATTTTTGACTAACAACTTAAAATTTGAAAATCATTTCATAAAAGAATGAGTTCTAAAAGATGGATTTTAAAATTTCTTTTTCACGGAAACATAAACTTACCAAAAATTATAAGTAAAACAGAAAATATACTGAACTGATTAATACACATATTATTTATACCACGTAATATTCAACAACAATTTAAAACATAAAATTTACAGACTCAAAGAAACAGTAGCAAACCTAAAGATGGTTACTACTAATAGCACGGTAACAACACTAATAAGAAAACCTAACATACATGTTCCGTTTTCTCCACCAAACTGCATCCTGTTGAAATTGAGAAAATCACTCCTCGATGCCGTCACCGACCACAGAATATTGCCTCCCATAAGTCTAAGGAATTCGTTTCTCCTACTATATGAATCAATACCAACACAACAAAGCAATACAACAAAGAGGTGAGATCCCTTTTCACCAATACCAGTACGACAGCAAAGAATGATACGAATGACAAAGTTATTCCATACACACAAATATCACAAATATAATCATGTTATCAATTTACATATAATTCTAATAAGCATAAATCAAAATAAAATGGACAACAATAATATTATCATAACAGAGAGAACAATTGATCCAATTAAACCATATAGTCACATCATGTATAATAACTTACATTAACACATCATACATAATATCTCAACATTAAATATAAATAACCACATTAAGATGCAGATCACATATGCAAATGTACACAGACTCATTCCTACTCCATGGAGCTAGACACAGACATCAGAGAGAATGATCCGTAAAGAACTATCAGTACCTCAGGCTGCCCAACCAAACTATTGCACTGTCTTACATTGTGTCTATAGCCCACTGTCCAATCATCGTGTAGTAGCACGCAGTCCAAACATCGTGTAACTACAGGCATTGTACTAAAATAGTCTTTACAAGATCTTGATTAAGTATAGTGTGTGTCGAGATCACTAGTGTGTTACCAATTACCATGGCCCAGAGGAGCGACCAACTGTCCACATGTGGAATACTCCGCACACTAATGCCTCCAAGTCTATACAAAGAAATGAACCACACTACGCTTATCACATTGACAACACGGTGAAATTCGCCTCGTCAATCAAATCACCAATTATCAATCAAATTAGCACAACTCAATGCATGAATAAAAATCATAATTACCAAATTACTCTTAGCTTCAAAATATTCTCATATTTATGCGAATGCCCTCAATGGCAATAAATACAGTACGCTCCCACCTGACGTACCATATTTATGCAAATGCCCTCAATGGCAATAAATCTCAAATACAGTACGCTCCCACCTGGCGCACTATATTTCCACATGTCCGGGTCCACCACTTTGGCCCAACAGTAAAACTTGTTGTTCCAATTAATCGCGTAGAAATTTTATTGTGTTTTCACAATCGCATCACTTTTACAAATACTTTTAAATCGCGTAAATATATTTTGCTGTTTTTAAAATCGCGTAACATTATTAAATCATTTTCTCAATTGCGTAGCTTAAAAATTATAATTTTAAAATACGCGTAAGCTATTTCTAGTATTTTTCAACTACAGATAATATTTTCTTTATGTTCAAATTTTATATTGAAACTTTCTCTATTATTAGTCTACTTTTAATTAATTTTGGTGACATTTTATCTAGAAAAATCATTAAGTGATATTTTCTACGTTTTCATCAAAAATTTACTTTTCTTAATCATAACTCATAATTACATATCGAAACTTGCTAACGCGTTTCAAAACTCAATGAGTGAACTATACGTTAGTATTTTTCAAGTATTCACATCATTACTTAAAATCACTGATTTAACTCTAAAAGTTAAATTACTTTCCATTGTTTATCAAAAATCTATTTAATTAAGTTCTCATTAGATTAATTACATAAGTCCACACCTTTAAAAATAGTTTTGGATTAGAAAAATCATATGTAGGTATGTTGGCCCAAAATCATTCTATGCATTAAAATCATATTTAATTGTTTCTCATCATTCAATCTCTTATAAAAATTCTTAATCCAATTTATTATCATTAAAATCATTCCTTTTTATATTTCTAAATTTATTAAATTGAGTTCCCATTTATTAAATTACATAATTTACTTTTAGAAAATAATTTAGATCAAAAGTGTCTTGAATTGGCATGTTGGCCAAAATTCACTATGTTTAAATCATTTTTAAATTATCTTCTACTAACTAAGTTCTTGTAAAAATCATTACTAATTAAATTTATTAATTCTTGCTTTAGAAAATAGTTGAGAACATTTTGGTTCTCTTTGGGATAGTGAAAACTATGAGTTATATGTGTTCTTTGGAACACTCATGCAAATCTTTAACATATTATTCATATCTTGCAATGACTATCATGCATCTATGAACACATACCATATATTAAGCAATCATAAAACACATACAAAATATTAAAGCTATAGACATGCTTGCACATATAATCAATCACAAATAGAAGAGACATTAAACAACCAAGTGAATGAATCCTTATGGATTCTTCACCACAAACACATCCATTCCTTACCACCAACACATGGCTGATGAGGGTAATCTCCCTCTTACCTCTTGAAGAAACCTCCAAAGTTCCTTGTATGTCCTCTTGTTGTCTCCTTCAAGACGAACTTCAACCTCCAAGTTGCTCCTTTACAACAAAACACATACTATATTAATATCTAAGGCTTGAATAAGGAAAACCATGGATCAAAATATGGTTTAGAATGAAAGAATAAAATCAATAGTGAAGATTTCATAAACTTCACCTTAAAACTCCAAACCTTGAGCTTGAAGAATAAAAATGAAGATGGATGATTTAGGGAAAATCTCCAACATGAAAGTTCCTTAGAATTGCATAAAGATTTAAGATCTAAGGTTTTTTAGAATTATTGAAGCTTGGAAGGTGATTTTGTGGGGTTGGCCGTGAGCTTCCACAGAGAAGAAAGGTGAGAGTTATGTGTTTGGCTTTAAAAAAACTCCTTGAAAATAGGTGATTTTGATCAAGACTCCAACTACAAAGTGTCTTGAAACAAGGTAAGGATTCAAGATATATGGTTGGTGTAAATTATTGAAGAGTGATGGTAGAACCATGGCCTCTTGGCCGTGAGCTTGGAGAAGAGAAAGATATGAGCTTTTGTGTTCTTTGCTTGATAGGAAGATGAAAATGAATGAATCTTGAGAAATTCCTAACATGAAAGTGTCTTATATTGATGAAAGGATTCAAGAAGTAATATTGGTAGGAATTATTGAAGTTTGGAGAGTTGTTCTTAGTGCTTGGCCGAATCTATGGAGGAGAGAAAATGAGAGAGTTTTGGTTGTTTGTTCTTGGTTCTTTGGAGAAAAGGATGTGTAAGAGAGCAAGTGAGATGAATGGATGAATGTTGTCTTCCTTTTGCGTGCTATGGCCGTGGAGTACAAGGAGAGAAAAGGGGTGAGAGCTTCTTACCAAAATTGCAAATGAATCAAAGCCCTCCTATTTATAGACTTCATGAAAAAGATGAAGGCTTAGGATATTTTTCGGTATACTGTATGCAATGAACAATAATTACTGCTTATAAAGTCAGTATCTATTGTCTAATGAATAATAAAATATACCTAGATTTTTTTCTTATTCTAGCTGGGTAGCAATAATTATTAATCATTTTCTACTGATTGCCCTTGATGAGTCACAGAGCGAGTCATCAAAGAGAAGTTTCTAGAACATGCGACTCACTGCGATGAGTTAACATGATGAGTCAGCATAGAAATTTCTAGAACATGTGAGTCAGCATGGCGAGTCATCAGCTAAGTCACCAGTTGAATTAGCCTGGAACCTTCTGGAATGTGTGACTCACTGCGGCGTGTCACAGGGTGAGTCAGCGGTTCTAGAATGTGGCGAGTCACCGTTTCTAGAACATGGCGAGTCACTGCTTCTGGAACATGGTGAGTCACCGCTTCTGGAAGCTTCCTAAAGATGCTGAGTCACAGGTGCTGAGGTGTCACGCCACGTGTCGAGCTTCTATTGGTCCTTCGAGATGAGTCACAGCCACCAACTATGACCATTTCCCCATTGGTCAATGTGTAAAGCACTCGATGACTAGGCGCATGACGATACGTCTTCTAGAGTCTTCTAGAACAGTCTGGAACATATGAGTCACTAGGCTAGTCACCTAAGTGAGTCACCAAACGATGAGTCATCATCTAGAACATTCTAGAGTGGGTGACTATGCTTGCGTCTAGAATCATCCACTAGATGTTTTTCAAGAAAGATATCATCCAATGGATAATAAAACATACCCCGATTTTATTTGTCAAATAAAATCGTAGGAAAATAAAACTTCAAAAACTGTTTTCGATTTCGGGTTTAGTAAGATCCCCCGGCTCCGAATCAACAGTACAAAGCTTTCGGGCTAATAAAAATGTTTATTTTTCCGAGCCCGCCCCGGGCCCGCATACAACCCAAAATATTAGAAATATATTTAATATTCAAAATATACCAAAATATCAAAAATATAATATAATATTCAAAATATCTTAAAATATCTTAAAATATCTCAAAATATCTAAAATATAATAAAACATTCAAAATGTCTTAAAATATCTAAAATGTATTAAAATATTCAAAATATCTGAAATATCACAAAAATTCCCAAAACCCATTGTGAAAATCAAATCATATTAGTAAAAATAATTAAGAATTGAGAGAAAGAAATAAAATACGAAGGCTTATATATACAAACCCAAAAATAATATTAAAATAATCAAAAACGTAAAAACTCCTAAAAATTCCTAAAAAATCATAAAAATCACAAAATTCACAGAAGTCGAGTCGGATTACTCAAAATAATTCAGAATCGACCAAAATAAATAAAATACGAATTCTTGGGGTGTTACAGCACTGCCCTCCTAAAAAGAATTTCGTCCCCGAAATTGGTAGTAGTCTCTGAACAATTATGGATACCACTCTTTCATCTTGTCTTTTAGTCCCCACGTTGCATATCCGTTTACGCTAATCCAGATTACCTCAACTAACGAAAACTCCTTGTATGCATCAGTCCATACAAACGCGTGATTCTTTCTAGTAAGCTGAGCAAGAGGTCCTGCGATCTTGGGAGTCCTTTCTTGATAAACTTTCGGTAGTATCCGGCTACCCAGATAAAATTTCAAAAAACATTGCTTGAAATTTCCTTGTTTTCGTATCGCTTCACTCTCCTGCCTTTGCTTTTAATAGGAAGTGCCTCACAAATCAAGTTCTCTTTTTCAACAGTACTGTATTTGATACTATGACATGATTTTGACTAAGAATATCCTTTGTTGCAATTGCAATACATAAAAGGACATTATAAAGGTTAGAAAGAAAAGATAACAAAATTATCCAATATGTTACTGGGCATGTCCAACAAGAAATTTGATATTATCTGATTTTAAGAATGCGTTTTTTGGGACACCAAAAATTTTACTGAAACAATCTACAGGATATGATCAAAGATAACCAATCCATTTATAAGATCACATCTATCTCGTGAAAGAGGTAGACAATTTAGATTAATAGAAAAGATTGTTTAAGGAACTGGATAGTAACCATGGGTTTGATAATAAAAGTAGAAATAGATGAGTCAAAAAGTAACAAAGATACTGATAGCTCTAATCAACCCACACAGTCAATTAGTCATAAAAGAATGGGTTAAACCAGAAGTACATTTTGCAATTGCGACACATGAGAGATATCATGAAGGCGTAGAAAGAAAAGATGATAAAGTCATCCATACCATACCACCAAACCTATCCAATAGAGAAAGTGATGTGGTTCGATGAATTTAGAAGTGAGCTTTTTAAGTTGAATAATTCAACTGATAAGTCTAACAGAGCATGGATGGGTGGAAATATACCCAATCCATATTTTTAGATAGTGTCTATTTTGTAAAAGAAGTATACAAATTGAATCAACAGAAAAGATTCAATCATTTAACAGACTTAGGATGGTTTAAGCAACTCAAGTCCTCAACCACATGTTTTAGCGATAGAAGTAGAAATAACCAGGTCAAAAGATAATGAAGGCATAGATAACTCTAATTGACCCACATAATTATATGCCATAAAGAAATGGGTTACCCTCGGAATTATACAGTATAGTTAAAGGATCACCTTTTGTAACACAACCTTCTTTGTTTAGGCCTTCAATCTGAGATGTTTTTGCTCCACTTGAAGAATCGATGTTCCATTCTACTTAAGATGTCGAAGCATGTTCATTTCTAATAGATGACTTCATCTTGGTGGAATACACTTTTCAGCAAAACGTCCGGGTATCCTACACGTGAAACAAATTATTCCTTTGATTTTACAGTCCCTTGTTAGATGATCTTTCTCACACTTCTGACATTTTGGTACAAATGTCACAGTCTGACCAAACTTGCTACCATTAGCACTTCCTCCACGAAACTACTGTTGTTGTTGATTTTTCGATGATCACGAATATGTTTTCCACTGGAATCACTTAGCCTTACGATTTTTCCTCCTTAGGAATCAATATGGTCCAACATTATGAAATCTCGTATTCTGAGATTTATTCCGAGTTTGTCCGATTCTAAATCTCGGCTATCGTTCCTTGCTGCTAAGCAATCCTCTGATCATGTTGTACTGTTCCTTTAGCTGTTCTTGCACCACTTCCATAGTTACAGTCATATCGCTGCTATCATGTCCTGCTTCCACACGTGTACGTCTACCATGAGCCATTGCCTTTCTTCAAACACGGATGAATCATAATACAATGGAAACCGGATGTAACCATTTTAAAGAAACCTTGTCTCCTTTCGGAATCCAAGCACAGAGAGTCACACAGCACAAACAAGACAGACCTAACCACAAACCCCAAAAGACTCTAACCGTGCTCTGATACCAACCAATGTAACATCCTCCATTGGGCATCACATTTTCGACTAGCAACTTAAAATTTGAAAATCATTTCATAAAAGAATGAGTTCTAAAAGATGGATTTTAAAATTTCTTTTTCACGGAAACATAAACTTACCAAAAATTATAAGTAAAACAGAAAATAGACTGAACTGATTAATACACATATTATTTGTACCACGTAATATTCAACAACATTTTAAAACATAAAATTTACAAACTCAAAGAAACAGTAGCAAACCTAAAGACGGTTACTACTAATAGCATGGTAACAACACTAATAAGAAAAGCTAACATACATGTTCTGTTTTCTCCACCAAACTGCATCCTGTTGAAACTGAGAAGTTCACTCTTCGATGTCATCACCGACCACAGAATATTGCCTCCCATAAGTCTAAGGAATTCATTTCTCCTACTATATGAATCAATACCAACACAACAAAGCAATACAGCAAAGAGGTGAGATCCCCTTTCACCAATACCAGTACGACAGCAAAGAATGATACGAATGACAAAGTCATTCCATACACACAAATATATCAAATATAATCATGTTATCAATTTACAAATAATTCTAATAAGCATACATCATAATAAAATGGACAGCAATAATATTACCATAACAGATAGAACAATTGATCCAATTAAACCATATAGTCACATCATGCATAATAACTTACATTAACACATCATACATAATATCTCAACATTGAATATAAATAACCACATTAAGATGCAGATCACATATGTAAATGTACACAGACTCATTCCTACTCCATGGAGCTAGACACAGACATCAGAGAGAATGATCCGTAAAGAACTATCAGTACCTCAGGCTGCCCAACCAAGCTATTGCACTGTCTTACGTTGTGTCTATAGCCCACTGTCCAATCATCGTGTAGTAGCGCACAGTCCAAACATCGTGTAACTACAGGCATTGTACTAAAATAGTTTTTAGAAGATCTTGATTAAGTATAGTGTGTGTCGAGATCACTAGTGTGTTACTAGTTACCATGGCCCAGAGGAGCGACCAACTGTCCACATGTGGAATACTCTGCACACTAATGCCTCCAAGTCCATACAAAGAAATGAACCGCACTACGCTTATCACACCGACAATACGGTGAAATTCGCCTCGTCAATCAAATCACCAATTATCAATCAAATTTGCACAACTCAATGCATGAATAAAAACCATAATTAAGAAATTACTCTTAGCTTCAAAATATTCTCATATTTACGCAAATGTCTTTAATGGCAATAAATACAGTATGCTCCCACCTGGCATACCATATTTATGCAAATGCCCTCAATGGTAATAAATCTCAAATACAGTACGCTCCCACCTGGCGTACTATATTTCCACATGTCCGGGTCCACCACTTTGGCCCGATAGTAAAACTCGCTATTCCAATTAATCGTGTAGAAATTTTATCGCGTTTTCACAATCGCATCACTTTTACTAATATTTTTAAACTGCGTAAATATATTTTGCTGTTTTTAAAATCACGTAACATTTTTAAATCATTTTCTCAATCGCGTAGCATAAAAATTATAATTTTAAAATACGGGTAAGCTATTTCTAGTATTTTTCAACTACATATAATATTTTCTTTACGTTCAAATTTTATATTAAAACTTCCACTATTATTAGTCCATTTTTAATTAATTTTGGTGACATTTTATCTAGAAAAATCATTAAGTGATATTCTCTACATTTTCATCAAAAATTTACTTTTCTTAATCATAACTAATAATTACATCTCGAAACTTGCTAACGCGTTTCAAAACTCAATGAGTGAACTATACGTTAGTATTTTTCAAGTATTTACATCATTACTTAAAATCACTGATTTAACTCTAAAAGTTAAATTACTTTCCATTGTTTATCAAAAATCTATTTAATTAAGTTCTCATTAGATTAATTACATAAGTCCACACCTTTAAAAATAGTTTTGGATTAGAAACATCATAAGTAGGCATGTTGGCTCAAAATCATTCTACGCATTAAAATCATATTTAATTGTTTCTCATCATTCAATCTCTTATAAAAATTCTTAATCCAATTTATTATCATTAAAATCATTCATTTTTATATTTCTAAATTTATTAAATTGAGTTCCCATTTATTAAATTACATAATTTACTTTTAGAAAATAATTTAGATCAAAAGTGTCTTGAATTGGCATGTTGGCCAAAATTCACTATGTTTAAATCATTTTTAAATTATCTTCTACTAACTAAGTTCTTGTGAAAATCATTACTAATTAAATTTATTAATTCTTGCTTTAGAAAATAGTTGAGAACATTTTGGTTCTCTTTGGGATAGTGAAAACCGTGAGTTATATGTGTTCTTTGGAACACTCATGTAGATATTTAACATATTATTCATATCCTACAATGACTATCATGCATCTATGAACACATACCATATATTAAGCAATCAAAAAACACATTCAAAATATTAAAGCTATAGACATGCTTGCACACATAATCAATCATAAATAGAAAAGACATTAAACAACCAAGTGAATGAATCCTTATGGATTCTTCACCACAAACACATCCATTCCTCACCACCAACACATGGCTGATGTGGGTAATCTCCCTCTTACCTCTTGAAGAAACCTCCAAAGTTCCTTGTATGTCCTCTTGTTGTCTTTTTCAAGATGAACTTCAACCACCAAGTTGCTCCTTTATAACAAAACACATACATATATTAATATCTAAGGCTTGAATAAGGAAAACCATGGATCAAAATATGATTTAGAAGGAAAGAATGAAATCAATAGTGAAGATTTCATAAACTTCATCTTAAAACTCCAAACCTTGAGCTTGAAGAACAAAGATGAAGATGGATGATTTAGGGAAAATCTCCAACATGAAAGTTCCTTAGAATTGCATAAAGATTCAAGATCTAAGGTTGTTTAGAATTATTGAAGCTTGGAAGGTGATTTTGTGGGGTTGGCTGTGAGCTTCCATAGAGAAGAAAGGTGAGAGTTATGTGTTTGGCTTTAAAAGAACTCCTTGAAAATAGGTAATTTTGATCAAGACTCCAACTACAAAGTGTCTTGAAACAAGGTAAGGATTCAAGATATATGGTTGGTGTAAATTATTGAAGAGTGATGGTAGAACCATGGCCTCTTGGTTGTGAGCTTGGAGAAGAGAAAGATAGGAGCTTTTGTGTTCTTTGCTTCATAGGAAGATGAAAATGAATGAATCTTGAGAAATTCCTAACATGAAAGTGTCTTAGATTGATAAAAGGATTCAAGAAATGATATTGGTAGGAATTATTGAAGTTTGGAGAGTTGTTCTTGGTGCTTGGCCGAATCTATGGAGGAGAGAAAATGAGAGAGTTTTGGTTGTTTGTTCTTGGTTCTTTGGAGAAAAGGATGTGTAAGAGAGCAAGTGAGATGAATGGATGAAGGTTGTCTTCCTTTTGGGTGCTATGGCCATGCAGTACAAGGAGAGAAAAAGGGTGAGAGCTTCTTGCCAAAATTGCAAATGAATCAAAGCCCTCCTATTTATAGACTTCATGAAAAGGATGAAGGCTTAGGATATTTTTCGGTATACTATAAGCAATGAACAATAATTACTGCTTATAAAGTCAGTATCTATTGTCTAATGAACAATAAAATATACCTAGATTTCTCTCTTATTCTAGCTGGATAGCAACTATTGCTAATCATTTTCTACTGATTGCCCTTGATGAGTCACAGAGCGAGTCATCAAAGAGAAGTTTCTAGAACATGCGACTCACTACGATAAGTCAGCATGATGAGTCAGCGTAGAAATTTCTAGAACACGTGAGTCAGCATGACGAGTCATCAGCTGAGTCACCAGTTGAGTCAGCATGGAACCTTCTGGAACGTGTGACTCACTACGGCGAGTCACAGGGTGAGTCAGCGGTTCTAGAATATGGCGAGTCACCGTTTCTAGAACATAGTGAGTCATCGCTTCTGGAACATGGCGAGTCACCGCTTCTAGAACATGGCGAGTCACCACTTCTGGAAGCTTCCCGAAGATGCTGAGGTGTCACGCCACGTGTCGAGCTTCTATTAGTCCTTCGCGATGAGTCACAGCCACCAACTTTGACCTGTTCCCCATTGGTCCATGTGTAAAGCACTCGATGACTAGGCACATGACGATACGCCTTCTAGAGTCTTCTAGAACAGTCTAGAATATGTGAGTCACTAGGCTAGTCACCTAGGTGAGTCACCAAACGATGAGTCATCGTCTAGAACATTCTAGAGTGGGTGACTAGGCTTGCGTCTAGAATCATCCACTAGATATTTTTCAAGAAAGATATCATCCAATGGATAATAAAACATACCCCGATTTTATTTGTCAGATAAAATCGTAGGAAAATAAAACTTAAAAGACTATTTTCGGTTTCGAGTTTAGTAAGATTCCCAGGCTCCGAATCAACAATACAAAGCTTTCTGGCTAATAAAAATTTTTATATTTCCGGGCCCGCCCCGGGCTCGTATACAACCGAAAATATCAGAAATATATTTAATATTCAAAATATACCAAAATATCAAAAATATAATATAATATTCAAAATATCTCAAAATATCTTAAAATATCTTAAAATATATCAAAATATCTAAAATATAATAAAACATTCAAAATATCTAAAATGTATTAAAATATTCAAAATATCCGAAATATCACAAAAATTCCCAAAACTCATAATAATTGTAAAACTCGTGAAAATCAAATCAGATTAGTAAAAATAATTAAGGATTGAGAGAAAGAAATAAAATACGAAGGCTTATATATACAGACCAAAAATAATTTTAAAATAATCAAAAACGTAAAAACTCCCAAAAATTCCTAAAAAATCATAAAAATCATAAAATTCACAGAAGTCGAGCTGGATTACACAAAATAATTTAGAATCAACCAAAACAAATAAAATACGAATTCTTAGGGTGTTACAACACTCACCTCCTAAAAAGAATTTCATCCCCGAAATTGGTAGTAGTCTTTGAACAATTATGGATACCACTCTTTCATCTTGTCTTTCAGTCCCCATGTTGCATATCCGTTTATGCCATTCCAGATTACCTCAACTAACGAAAACTCCTTGTATGCATCAGTCCATACAAACGCTTGATTCTTTCTAGTAAGCTGAGCGAGAGGTCTTGCGATCTTGGGAGTCCTTTCTTGATAAACCTTCGGTAGTATCCGGCTACCCCAATAAAATTTCAAAAAACATTGCCTGAAATTTCCTTGTTTTCATACTGCTTCACTCTCCTGCCTTTGCTTTTAACAAGAAGTGCCTCACAAATCAAGTTCTCTTTTTCAATAGTACTGTATTTGATACTATGACATGATTTTTTCTAAGAATATCCTTTCTTGCAATTGCAATACATAAAAGGACATTATAAAGGTTAGAAAGAAAAGATAGCAAAACTATCCAATATATTACCGGGTATATCCAACAAGAAATTTGATATTGTCCTATTTTAAGAATGAGTTTTTCGGGACACCAAAAATTTTACTGAAACAATCTACAGGATATGATCAAAGATAACCAATCCATTTATAAGATCACATCTATCTCGTGAAAGAGGTAGACAGTTTAGATTAACAGAAAAGATTGTTTAAGGAACTGGACAGTAACCATGGGTTTGATAATAAAAGTAGAAATAGATGAGTCAAAAAGTAACAAAGATACTGATAGCTCTAATCAACCCACACAGTCAATTAGTCATAAAAGAATGGGTTAAACCAGAAGTACATTTCGCAATTGTGACACATGAGAGATATCATGAAGGCATAGAAAGAAAAGATGATAAAGTTATCCATACCACCGAACCTATCCAATAGAGAAAGTGATGTGATTCGATGAATTTAGAAGTGAGCTTTTTAAGTTGAATAATTCAACTGATAAGTCTAACAGAGCATAGATGGGTGGAAAAATACCCAATCCATATTTTTAGATCGTGTCTATTTTGTGAAAGAAGTATACAAATTGAATCAACAGAAAATATTCAATCATTTAACAGACTTAGGATGGTTTAAGCAACTCAAGTCCTCAGCCACATGTTTTAGCGATAGAAGTAGAAACAACCAGGTCAAAAGATAATGAAGACATAGATAACTCTAATTGACCCACATAATTATATGCCATAAAGAAATGGGTTACCCTCGGAATTATACAGTATAGTTAAAGGATCACCTTTTGTGACATAACCTTCTTTGTTTAGGTCTTCAATCTGAGATGTTTTTGCTCCACTTGAAGAATCGATGTTCCATTCTACTTAAGATGTCGAAGCACGTTCATTTCTAACAGATGACTTCGTCTTGGTGGAATACACTTTTCAGCAAAACGTCCGGGCATCCTACACTTGAAACAAATTATTCCTTTGATTGTATAGTAACTTGTTAGATGATCTTTCCCACACTTCTGACATTTTGGTACAGATGTCATAGTCTGAACAAACTTGCTACCATTAGCACTTCCTCCATGAAACTGCTGTTGTTGTTGATTTTTCGATGATCACGAATACGTTTTCCACTGGAATCACTTAGCCTTACGATTTTTCCTCCTTAGGAATCAATATGGTCCAATGTTACGAAATCTCGTATTCTGAGATTTATTCCGACTTTGTCCGATTCTAAATCTCGGCTATCGTTCCTTGCTGTTAAGCAATCCTCTGATCATGTTGTACTGTTCCTTTAGCTGTTCTTGCACCACTTCCATAGTTACAGTCATATCACTGCTATCACGTCTTGCTTCCACACGTGTACGTCTACCATGAGCCATCGCCTTTCTTCAAAGACGGATGAATCATATTACAATGGAAATCAGATGTAAAGTAGATTGCCTTTGGATAAGGTGATAAGATTTTAATTACATACTATTATACAGTGGATAATAGTTACAGTAGACAGAGGTCAGTATTAATTTATCTGACGGATGAATTTTTTTATCTGTAAAAATTTTCTCGAAAAACATAAAACCTCGTAAACTATGTCTGGCCTCGGGTTTAGTAAGATCCCCCGTCGATGTTTCCATAGTTAAAGGTTCTCGGAGAAAATATCTCATTTCTTCGGTTCTGCTCAGTGTGCACGTAAAATGAAGAATATATTAAAATATTCGATATTTTCAGAAAAATTTCAGAAAATTCTCAAAAATCACAAATATTATAAAATGAATATTTGTCATAAAATTTTCCAACTTTCAAAACGCTACAGTCGTTTTCCAGAGTCTGCTCAATGTGCATGTAAAACGATAAATATATTAAAATATTTCACATTTCTAGAAAAATTCAGAAAATCACAAATATTATAAAATGAATATTTATCATGAAATAAATAAAATTTGGGGTGTTACAAAAACCGTGGCTTCAATTTGGGGTAATAAACCCTTAAAATTTTTCATTCATAAATTTTATTGTTATCATTCAGCATTTAGTTCATTAGTGTTATGTATTTGTGTACAAAACAAATTTACAATCCAAACTTTCCACCAAAACCGTGGCCATCATGTTAGGGTAGGAAACTCTAAATTTTCCATTTAGCAACCCTAACATGATCAAGCATATTTAACACATCCAATATATTCAAGATCACAAATCAAGCATTAATCAAATTCAAGAACACACAAGCATGCAAAAATCACAAATCAAAGTAAGCATACAAAAATGGATTTCTCCATCAACCACACACAAAAGTCTTCTCACCACCAATAAATGGTTAAAGTGAGTAATCTCCCTCTTACCTTAGGGAAGAACACAAAAATGGCTCCTACTTTCCCCTTGGTGAATTCGGTTTTGGGGTCTCTAAAAACCCTAAAATCTCCAACACAAAGAACCAACATTAAACATGGTAAAGAATGAACCTTTGGTCTCCAATGAGACCCTAGAGTACGAAAATGAAGAGAAAGAAGAATAAAAATGGAAGCTTTACCTCAAAGTTGAAAGCTTTGTCTTGGAAGACAATGGTGGAGAAGTTGGTTTTGAGAAAAACCCTCCAAATAGAAGTTGTAGAGGAGAAATGGTGTTTGTGAAGAGAAAAATGAAGAGAATGGGTGGAGAGGGTGGCTGGATTTTCGTAGGGGAGAAGAGGAAGAAGAGAGAAGGAAGAAAGGTTAGATTTTTGAAGAAACTTTCTAAAGGAAAGATGTAGAGAAGGATGAGGTGAGTATGGAAATGGTCTTGATGAAGGAAAAAGATGAAGATTAATGGTCAAGAGGGGCTGCAATTTCGTAGCTATGGAGGACGGTAGAGGGAAGGAGGGAAGATTTGAAGAAGATGAAGTTAGTGAGAGAAGTGGTTAGGTGAAAGTGAGATATTTTTTGGTGTGAGGCTTAAGTGTGGGAAGAAAAATTACTTCCCCATTTTACCCATGAGTCCACGGCAATGAGAGAGTGAGGGAGGGGGAAAATTAGCTTCCCTAACAAGCCAAGGGTATCTTGGTCATTTGGTGGTCAAAGCTTCTCAAAGAAGCAAGAAAGTACACCAATTTGAATTAAAGTGGATTTGATTTAACATAAAGTGGATTATATTAGGATAAGGTGATAGGATTTCTAATACATGCTATTATCCAATGGATAGTTGTTACAGTTGACAATAGTCAGTATTAATTGTCAGCGAATAAAAATTACACAACGATTTATTGCTCTGTCAGATAAAATTTCTTGAAAAATGTGAAATCTCGTAAACCTTGTCCAGCCTCGGGTTTAGTAAGATCCCCCGTCGATGTTTTCACAGATCAAGGTTCTCAGGAAAAATATCTCATTTTCCCGATCCCGCTCAGTTTGCACGTAAAAAGAGGAATAATATTAAAATATTCTGCATTCTCAGATAATCCAGAAAAATTCACAAAAATCCTAAATATTATAAAATGATCATTTATCATGAAATTATAAATTTTCAGGATGTTGCCCCCAGCTCCGCTCCGTGTGCACACAAAACGAGAAATAATATTAAAATATTCCACGTTCTCAGAAAAATACAAAAAAATTCCCAAAAATTATAAATATTATAAAATGACTATTTATCATAAAATTATTAATTTTTGAGATGTTACAACACTCCCCTTCAAATAGAAATTTCGTCCTTGAAATTTTCATTCTTTACAATAAACATTGACATTGTTTCTTCTTCTTATCTACCAACTTTCACATTGCTCTTCTCGTCATGTCAATTCAGATCTCCCTCACCAATGTGATCCTTTTATTTCTGTGTTGCATTGCTTTCTTATCTTCGATCTTCACAAAAGCATTTCATAGATCGGACTCTCTCTTACTTGTACCGTGTTCATTCTAATGACGTGGTTGGATCGGGAATACACTTTCACAATTATGACATATGGAAGATAATATGAAATTTAGAAAGAAAGGTTAACAAAGTTAGTTGATAGACTACCGGACCAATCTGAGGAGGAATTTGATATAGTTCGAAGAACTTAGGAGTGAATTTATTGGTAACCCAGACAAGGCGACATATATTTGGTAATGTATCTCTCCATTTCTTACCATCACTACTTCTGTTTTAGGTCTTGTTGCATTTTGATCACTCTTCTACTTTACTTGAATTTCTCCTAACAGGTCATCTGGAATAGTAACCATACCTAAACATACCTCATCCGGTGTCATTTCCAATGACAATCACATGTCCTTGAATTACTCCATTAATTCCTTTTCCTTGACTACTATAACGAAGGCATTAAGTAACTTCTGGTTCAAAGCATCTGCAATGACCCTTGCTTTTCCAAGATGACACTGAAGCTAGAAGTCATACTCCTTCAAAGTTTCTAGTCACCTTCTTTGTCTCATGTTCAGTTCCCTTTTTATCGAATGGATACTCCAGGTCCTTGTGATTGCTAAAGGTGTTGAATGTTGCTCTATATAGACAGTGTCTCTATTTTCTTTGAGCAAATACAACTGCAGCCAACACCAAGTTGTGGGTTGGGTAATTCTCCTCGTGCACCCTCAATTACCTCGAGGCGTGAGTCGCAACTTCCCAACTTTGCATGATCGCACATCCTAGACCTTAAAGCGAAGTAGAGCACTTCAAACAGTCCCCTAAGATCAGGTAGAACCAAAACTAGCGAACATCCGAATATCTCCTCAATCCTTGGAAAACTTCCTCTATATGTGTTAGCCCACCAAAAAGTATGATTCTCTATTCATAAGCTAAGTAAGACGTTCTACTGTCTTGGGAAATCCTTCGATGTTCCTTTGATAGAAACCAGCTAACCTTGTAAGTTATTAGGGTGCCATGGTTTCCCAGTCTTTTCTATTGCAAAATCACTTCAACTTTTGACAGACTCACAGAAATCCTTTTATCTGAATTCTCATGACTCAAAACTAAACCTTCTTAAACAAGAATTCATACTCTAATACTTAGGCATTCGCCCCTTCTCTTTTAAAGTCTAGAAAATTGGATCAAAATGTCCAACATGTCTCTCCACATGTTCGAGAATAGATCAGAATGTCATTGATAAAGACAACAATAAATCTGTCTAGGTAAGGATGAAAGATTTGATTCATGTTATTCATGAGCACGACAAGAATATTTGTCACTTCGAACGGCATCACGAGATACCCATAACGCCCCAAAGCGCGTTTGAAAAATCATTTTGGGAACATTTCCAATTTCCCATGATCTGAATGATGACAAGAATGTACATCTATCTTGGAGAGAATAATGACTCCTTTCTCGCTGATCCATCAATTCGTTCATCTTTCTCCAAGGACACTCATCCTTGATCGAAGTCTTGTTCATTTTGTGACAGTCCTCGTCTCACCGAGAAGTTCCATTATTTTCCTTAATTGCCAGCATTGTGGCTCATCATGCGAAACTCTTTATCTACAAGAGTGACATTTATATTCCCCTTGCTCTTGGTCCTCTACGGAAGACATTAACATGTATCCTCAGGCTCCTTTCCCTCATAAAGCTCCAACCTTGTTGGCCGTTACGAATTCAAAAGTCTTGGTTTCGAAAACCACTAAGGTTTTCATTGGGACGATCTAGTAGGATATGACTAGAAAATGATTAATCAATTCCTGAAATCATAAACTCTAACAGGTATAACTTTAGGTATGCAAGTCAGATCAACAAAAGATTCGACTTTTAGTAGAAACAGGATGAAGTAAACAAACTTGATTGTCAACGACAAGTCTTGGTAATAGAGATAAAAGTAACTGGGTGAAAGTTAATGAAAATACAGATGAATCCAAATGATCCATACAATTACAAATTGTAAAAGGAGGGATTATCCTTAGAATTATACAGCACGATTACAGGATCGTCAATTGAGGCACAATTTCCATTATTTAGATCTTCAAACTTAGAGGTCTCAGCACCTCCCAGGGTATAAATTCTGGCTTCTGCTTATGGTTCCACAGCCTTTGCAGCATTAACTGAAGAACTTGCCTTCGTTGGGTTGCAGTTGCGGGAAACGTGTCCAGGCTTTCCACATTTAAAACAGATGATTCCTGCAATTGTGCAATCCCTTGTTAAGTGTTCCTTTCCGCACTTGCGACAGAACGTTCTCTTGGTCTTACATTCCTTTGTTGAGTGGTTCTCTCCGCATTTCTTACATTTTGGCAAAAATGTCGGGGTCTGATTAGATCCACTGCCACTAGTACTTCCCCCATGAGTCAGATGTGGCTATCGTTTTCCTGACAATTGAGAGTATGGTTTTCGCTTGAACTAATTGGCCTTTCTATTATTCCTCTTGTGGAGTCTAAGCAGTCCATGATTATCCTAAGTCTGACTTTTCTTCAACAGATTTGGGACCTTAACCTCTAGTTCTCGCTTTTGTACGGTCCTCTGATCTTGGTGAGCTGTTACATCAGCTATCCTTTGTCTTTCTCCTCTAGTCACTGTCATGCTTTCATCATCTCGTCCTACGCTCACATGAGTACGTCTATTACGAGCCATTGCTCTCGTACGTCCACCGCGAGCCATTGACTTTCTTCAAAGATGGTCAACACATAAGACAATAGAACAAACGTAATAATCTCAAACAACATCATCTCTTCTCAGAAACTAAATAGAAAGAGTCACATAATTCACACAACTCAAGCAAGACAAGTCAAATCCATAAATCCTAATGGTCTTCCACTCGAGCTTCTTCATTCGGCCTTCTATGGCGTAACCTTCTGCAACTTGTCAACTCCTAAACAGCTTCTCGAACCAAGCCTACACCAGTTATTTCTTTCTCTACAAGATCGGTTTTTTCCAAAACCTCTTGATCTCCTTATAAAAAGAATTGATATTTTCCTAGTATTGTATGCCTAGGTGAGGTCATAATTTCCAGTACGCACAGAACATTACATATTGAGTAGGCTAATCCTCAATATCATACAACTGTATAACAGTAGTTACTAACATTCAACCTATGGCAAGCCATGCCTTCCTTTTCCATCATCTCAATCAAGAGACAAGGAAGTGCACAACAGACAAAATTCTAATATGCCTAAACATAACAAGTCCATACCCCGACTCAACAGGATGAACTACTCTGATACCACCTAGTGTAATGCACCTAGATATAATAACCACAACACAATCGTCATTATGCCACAGTCGCTAAACCTAGGCGTGTCACAACCTCAATATCAATAATTTTTCAAAATTTAACATTGTTTCCATTATGCGTAAATAGAAAATACAAGCCATGATATGAAATGTAATTATATTGACTTACAATCCAAATACAACATTAGTTTAATATAAAATACATATCCAGAATACATGCATAAATAAGCTGACGACAAGATTTAAACTTAGGTTCTACATAACATAACATAACTATCATATAGAAGTTCGGCCTTCTCCGAAGTCTAACACATGAATAGAATGGTCCTGCACTTGATCTTCTTCAGCATCCCCTATAGGTAACACTCGCCCTTGCGACACTTCTAGATGGATGGGAGTACGAACGTGCGTTATAACTGAAATCTCTTTAGGGAAGAGGCGGCAGTTACTCCACATCTCCCTCATGGGTATAGGGAACTCCACACGTACGGGAACATAAGATATGTTCGTACCAGCTCCAGGTTCATTACCGTACTAAACAAAGGTCACTTCCCTAATGTAAGTAACATGCCCCGCTTCACGGTCAAAATGCCAAGCTTCTGAGCATTCATGAAACTATATCCACGTGCGAATGAGAGGAGCTTGTCCAGATGCCATCACAATGAAATAGAAGTCGATTCTCCAACAATAAGCTAAGTAAATCAAACTTGGGCTCTTCACAGTCTTTATTCAACGTATCATAATACAGAGTAATGAAATAAAGAGGTGAGACACCTAACTTTCATTACCATTATGGCAGTAAGAAAACAACACGGCACAATGCGCCCACATAGCAACACGATTTATATATTTATTAACAGAAACATTAAAACTCATAATAAAAGTAGAATTGCAATAAGCAATAGTAAGAATCAATTATAACAGATAGATTACAACAATATCTCAAGAAGTCAGCACAACATTTAGATAATTATCACAAAATAAACAAATATTCTCACAGTCACAAGTGTTAATGCTCAACAATTTATGAGACCAACAATGAACGATGCACAATGCATTATGATACCACAACTCCTACTCCATGGAGCTAGACATCAACATTTCAGAGTGAATGATCAAGGAGTAATGTCAGTATATTGTTAGCCTTAAAAATAGTGTGCTTCATCTCATAAAAATATTTGCGCAACAACGACTTATACATGGCACCTCAACAGTTGATCGCGATATAGGACAGCGTCCAGTCAGGATCATCGGTGTGTTTGCATCGGTCTACCCCATGGCACAAAGGAGCTCTTAACTATCCATGTGAAGTACCAGCACCCGGACGCCCCCCAAGCCAACAGCATATGACCTTCCGCTTAGTCTATTCACACCCGCACAAAGGTGTTATTCAACACCTAGGCATACATCGCCTTTCAACAATGTCCAATGGACAACACATATGCATGACGACACAATGTCTAATCATGTATATTTATCAATGATGCATTCATCATAAGCAATACCACAATGGTATATAATTCATTATCAATTTCAATACATCATATCAATGATACATTTATCATATTCAATACCACAACGGTATATAATTCATTATTAATGTCAATACATCATAGTTTCCTCAAGAAATCCATCAATAATTACTTAGCCCCACATAGGGTCTTACAACACTATAGAATCATTTCTCCACATCAATGTTTGCTCATGGTCCATCGATTATCACCATTCCCCATTAAGGGTTTAACATTTTCAAGAACTTAAATCTTGATTAATTATGAGAATCCTTAGGTTAACTAACCCTTAAAATCGTAGTCTCACAAGCTTTCAAGGTTCTAAATTTCTTTCCATATTATAACACTAGTCTCTTGATACTTAATTACTTAGCTTTTATTCTACATGGGATCAATTCAATTCCTCAACAACAATAGGCATTCATGGTTTATCAATTATCACATTGTCCATATTATGGATTCTCATTTTCAAAGTCTCAAGTCTTTGGTCAGTTTTGAAAATTTTAGGGTAAATAATCCTTTAAAGTCGTGGTTTTCTCAAATACTATTATTCAATTTAATTCTTCCACTTCATTATAGGTTATGCATGTCTCTAAATTCATATCTCCAAAGATGCACCAATGCATCATTTAAGCATTAAGTTTTTCACTCTTAAAATCGTAGAGTCCCTAAGTTTTCAAAGTCCCAATTCCTTTCCATTTTATGCATTATTTCTTTGATATCCATTCACTTAAATTTTTGTCTATAAAAATTAATCCAATCCCTTATGTTTTCAAGCCAAAACTGTGGCTTCAATTTGGGGTAATAAACCCTTAAAATTTTTCATTCATAAATTTTATTGTTATCATTCAACATTTAGTTCCATTAGTGTTATGTATTTGTGTACAAAACAAATTTACAATCCAAACTTTCCACCAAAACCGTGGCCATCACTGCCTTCCTTGGCAAATATCCTCACATTTTGGAAACCAAGCAAGCAACTCAACTGACTCATCATCATGTGTTTGGTTCCTTTACGCTAAATAAGATGAAGATGATCAAGACCGATGATGGCTGGGTGTATCCAGTTGAAGTGGAAGATGATATGGAAGAGCCTCAGGATGCTCAGGCTACCCCTCCTGCCCCTACTGCTGATCCTGCCCCTGCTCCTGCTACTGGTTCAGCCACTCTAGATCAAGTTATGGCCATCTTACAGGACAATCGTGCCTATATAGAGAATAATAGGACCTATTAGGAGCATACCTTTTCTATCCTGTTTGATCGGCTCAATGGTATTGAGCATGAACAGGCTGCTCTTCTTGCCTTGTTGTTTGACAATGAGCCTGCCTCTCCACCTCTGCCACTAGATGCCTATTTATAAGAATGGCTTAGACTTAGGATCTGTTTCTTTTATGTGTGTTGGCTGATTGTTTTGCTATGTAATTGGATCTGATTTTTTTTTTGCCAATATAATTTAAATGAAATGAGTATTTTGATTATGGATTGGACCTACTATTACATGCTTCTCTGCTTCTCTGTCTTTACATGGATATTATTAGCTTGTGTATACTTTTTTATCATGCCAAAATAAGGAGAAAATTAACCCCTCTAAAATTTGAGAAAAGACAGATTAAAAACTAGATAAACACTGGATATTGGATTCCAAAAGAAAAGGGGAGTTGTGCTTGTCTCTGATATTAAAATACCTCTTATGAAAAAGAGGAGAGTAAGTCTCTTACTTTCAATTTGTGAATTTCAATTTATCTGAACTATTGCTTTTCTCAATGTTAGTTTGTCATCATAAAAAAGGGGGAAAATGTGATTGCCTATGCGATAATGAAGATTAGTTTTGATGATAACAAACACAAAGATGATAAGAAGACTAAGTCCAAGCTCTTCAAGTATAATCATTAGGACTTAGGATCTTTTGTATGGAGATTTTTCGGATATCTCATTAACTTTGCACGCAAAGATAATAATGATTTCAAAATAAAATTCCAAATCCAAAGAATGATCTTAATGTTTTTAAAAATCATTCAAAACTAACCTAGGCATTCCACATCTCAAATGATTGCTTAGGTTTCACACAAAACTCACATATGCTAAATGGTTATTCTCTTCAAGAAATATCTTAATTTGTGCCTCAACACACTTAGGAAAGCATATATGAATGGTCTTAACACTTAGAAACTTTCAAAGATATCAAAAATATATTTTTGAAGATCCTAGAGCTTACGCCACGGCACCACCTGTGCCACGCCACGGTGCCCTACTCTCGGGTTCCAATACTAGAAGTGCATCAATCCCACGCGCCGACGTGAAATCCTTGCGCTGCGGTGCCAGCAACAGAACATGGATTCTACAGAATTCTGCAGAATCCAGGTACTGTTCCATTGGAATAAGTTCCATATTTTGACCATTCCAAATTAGTTTCTAGGTAATTTAAGGTCCCTTACAAGTTTATTAACACTTAGGAATCATTAATCACAAACAAAAACATCCAATTTGGATCCAAAGACCAAAATCATCATCCATGACCTAACTTTTCCCATTTTTAGCATCAAAGGTCCAAATGACAAATTCTAAGTTTCTAACCCAAACTTATCTCATGAACAAGTCATAAACAACCAAAGAAACTCATCTAAGCAAGAAAAAACACTCTAAACAACTCTAACATCCAAGATTACCTATTATGCATCGCATATGCATAATGGTGAAAATGGAAGAAAAGAAGATGTAAGGAACACAAAACCCTACCTCTTGGATCAAAGATGGTAAGGATAATGAAGCCTTAGCTTTCCTCTTCCTTTTCCTTTCCTCTTCTTTCTCCTTCCTTGCTTGGCTTTCCTTTGCCTCTCCTTTAGCAGCTGCAACCATGAGAGAAGATGAGAAAAAGAGTGAAAAATAAGATACAAATATCTCATCTTATGCCTTTACAACTGTGAGTGACTTTGGTCACTTAAGTGACCATATGCTAAATTTTTTATTTGCTAAGAACACTTAGATTTCACCAAATCTAGTTTTCTTAAAGCCAACAAGTTTAAAATAAATCACAGAATTCATAAAAAATCTTGTTGCACTAAAACCACAATTTTTCATATCAGCTGCTAGTCAAACCGACATTAAAACATACAACTAGTATGCTTAAAAATACCAAATTAACTCTGATAAATCTCAAATTTTAACTATTCCATATTTAGCACATTTATGATCTAGAAACAAGTTCTCTACACTTATTTCCATAAACAAAGCAGTTTGGACTGATTTTGGGGCTAAAAATAGTTATATTTAACACATAACGTTGTAGCAAAGAGACTAAATGTGCTCAAAAGGTCACAAAATTCAACAGGAATGTTAAGTAAGTATTAGGCTACCTCTATATCCATATACAAACTTAACATGTTTTTCCAGGGTGTTACAAGATTCGTGGATCATTGAAAGGCATCTTGATGTAATCTAAGACCAAATGTTTGGTTGATAGTTGATTGGATCTTTAATAATCAAGGATGGATTAAAAACAAGTTTGGACAATTCTCTTGGATTGATTGCTTCTTAATTCTGTTTTCTCTTCTTTAATTGCTATATATTTTTGTTGTTAATTTCACAAACTCCTTCTCCCTAGTTTATTAACCTCTTAATCTAACTTCAAAATTAGAGTGATCTACGGGCTCGACCCGGTGTTACCTTATATTGTAAGTAGTTTTGGTAATTCGGTTATAAATTAATTTAAATTTGGTAAACTCGGCAATTATCAAATTTTTGGCACCATTGCTGGGGACCACTCTGATTTTGATTATATTTGACTACTAATCCCTCACTAACCCCTATGTTGTTGTGTTTTGGTGGTTTTCAGGAGAAAACAGGTGATTATAGGTGATTACGGGTCACTGAGCTGAATTTTGTATGGAAAAAACTTGATGTTTTAGAATGAGCTAAAAATTGGTGGGTTGAAGGAACATGTGATTCTAAGATAGGCTTAGTTTAACTAAGGTCACTCGGATTTAAGGCAAATTTCATCGTTACAACACTTTTTCAATTTTTTAATATTTTTTATTACATTTTTTAGTTTCATTTTCGTGTAGTTTTCATGGTGTGTTGGTCCCATGATTTTTAAAAATCTTTAGATAGGTTAACTAGATTTATTTTGGTTGATTTTTAGTGTTGTCTAGAGTTTTTTTGCTTGTTTGTTGTTTTTTATGCTATATGTGCTTTAGATTATGTATGACTAGGTCTTCTGTTAGCCAATTAGTTGATATTAATCTTGAGATTGATAGGACTTGCATAGGTTGATTAGAGCTCATAGGCTAAGTGCAAGAATTGCTTCTGAACTTGCTTTTGATCTTGAATTTGAAAGTGAACCTGAGATCTTAAGTAATTTTGCAACTATGGGCAATAACATGCATAATAGGACCCTTAAGGAACTTGCTACTCCTGATGTAACTGGCGAGTGCTGAACTCAATCAAAATTATAACCGAGTTATACCTATGGCTTGTAGCATAGGAAACAACACCAGATCATTTCTCAAAGGATTGTAAATGCTATTTGATCAGATCAAGCAAAAATTAGGAAAGGGGTTTGATAACTCAGAAAATGAAATTAACAAAGCAATTAATAGAATTAAAGAGAGAAATTCAATTGAAAGAGTAATCAATTTAGAAGTCTATCCAAAATTAGGTTGATTCTATCATAGATCATTCAATAAATATTTGGACTGCATTTGAATGGTTAACTTGGATCTAACTAAAATTTCTGCATCAAATCCAGAATTCATACTAGACAATCATCTAGAATTCAATTAAAAATTGAAACATAAATTTGCAATCGCACAACTCATGTTAGATCTGTGTTAATTTTAAGAACTGAATTCAATTAACCTAAGCACAAATCAGTAACCCAACCTCTTAATTTGTGATTAATTCAGATTAATCAATTATAAATTTCATCGTACTTCTTAATCTTAAATCAAGATCCAATTAGATCAAACATAAACAAAATCACCATTCATGCATTCAAGATCAAGAAGAAGAAGAAGAAGAAGAAGAAGAGGAAGAAGAAGAAGAAGAAGAAGAAGAAGAAGAAGAAGAAGAAGAAGAGGAGGAGAAAATCAAACACAATTCAAACATAAACAGAACCAATGATCTCAAGAAACCAAACCGTAATTTCTTCATGATTATCTGAATTGATTATAGAGTTTAGCCCTCCATATCCATCACCATTGGAGAAGCTTCAAGAAATATAAAGGAAATGAAGTAACAAAGAGAGAAGGAAAAGAAAAGTTCTTTAAACTCAGACTACACACCAAAAAATGAAAATGCATAAGCTCCCGCCTATAATACAATATGATTACCATTGTTCCTAACAATCCACCCAAATTTGCCATTATGAAAGTGGTTCAACCACTATCATCCATTATAAAAGTATGTCTAAAGTATGTCTCCCACTTTCCTTTAATTATGGCAATGATTCTTCCACCTACCCAATAATTTCCACTTTTCCACCTAATTACAATCAGATTTTTCCCATTAATAATTGTCATTTCTGACACAATTTCGAATCCACCTTAAGCCCATCAGATAGCCCTTGAAATAAGCTTTCCAAGGAGTGCTCATATGCTTAATTTTAGCTTGAAATGGGTGAGATATGCCCAAAATACTGAAGGTATATCCAGAAATACATGATAGCACCACTGGTCCAACTTCAAGGCTGTCTTTGACCACTTAAATGCTAGAATTTCCCAATTTGACATTTCACAAAACTTGTAGATCTTTTTCACATATTTCCTAGCATATAAAGAACATCAAGATTAGAAATCTACAACTCAAGTTATGGACAAAATACAGAAATAGTGTCAAAACTCATTTAAGCTAGAAAAAAATCAATTATGTTCAATTTGAGCCCAAACTTACAAAACATGACCAAGCTTAATCAATTAAGTGCATGAAAAGTGTAAATGACTAAAAATGAGGGTTTATTAATGTATAAAACATGTGATTATCAAATTCCTCCACACTTAACTTTTTTGCACTTCTGGGCAATTCACACAAGACCAAAGTAGGGAAAAAGGAAAAACAAAACAAATGCTCTCAAAAAGACTAAATTTTCATTGACACCCAAGAATGCAAAAGTCTACAAGCAAGAAGAGCAAGAAAATATTCAAAGGATCAACACATTCACATCTCAAACCAATAAGCAAGGTATCTTCAATTTGAAAAACATGAATCAAGAATGATAGATCCTCACAAGATACACTCTCAACCCCTCAAGTGTTTAAATGGTAGGTATTTCACTCAGTTCAACTCATGACTAATTGCACTACCATAAGCTTGCTTATCTTCTACATCTCCACTACTCAAGTACATGCACACAAAAATCAAGAGCACTTTATTCAAGGTTGTAATGGGGCTAAGGTAAGGGAAGGAAACAATATGGATATGACAAGCTAAGTACCCAAGAGAATAAAATAGTAGTGGGGAGGAACTCAAATGACAAAAAACTTGAAATTTTACCCTCAATTCTATATTATGCACATTCTCTTTACATATTCCTTCTCTTATTATTTTTTTTCACAACCTTTCTTGCATTTATTCTTTTTCTCTTAAAAATTTTTATGATTTTCATTTTTTTTTCAAGAATCACCTTGCATATTACACATCAATTTGCACACCCCTACACTTGAACTATTAATTGCCTATAAGTAAAAGAGATCTTCAAATGAAAATGAACCAATGCTCTCCCATTCCCTAAGGTAAGGTAAAAACATGATTTTTTACAAAGGCATATAATAAGCTAAGACAAAGAATAGGTAAATAGGCTCAAGGGGGTTAATCAAAGGGAAATGATACAAGGTTGGTTATTTAGTCAAAGTAACTAATTCAAGAAAAAATGCCTCATCATATTCATGCATGCAAGTGAAAAATGTAGCTTAAAAAAGAATCAAAGCAAGTTCTAGAGTGATCAATTGTCATGAGTGAAAATTACAAAAAAAAAAAGAAGAGAATGACATAAATGCTAAATCCATCCATTAATAGGCTCAAAAATCTCACAAGGTATGCATCTATCAAACTCAATTCATCAATCAAACATCCAAAACCAAGCATGTCAAATTCAAGAGGGAAGAAAATTTATTCAATCATGCAATGAACCTTGAATTTCAATTGCTGCAGACTCATAAACTTCACAAATCTCAAAACATCATTGGAAAGTAATTAAAAACACATTTTTTTTATTTTTTTTTATTATTCCATCCCTTCTCCCACACTTGAATTTCACATCGCCCTCAATGTAAAGCATAGAAAAATGCAGAATGCAAATCACCAAAATATTCATGGCAAGTAAAATAAAAGTGTGGTAAGGGTCTCCCTCATCATCCATCAGTGTAAATGGCATCGAGCACATCCATCACTTCCACATTGTGCTCTTGAAATCCTCATGAAAATGCTTAAGTCTATGTCTATTGACCTTGAACGTTTTCTTCATTGTCACATCTTGGAGTTCAATTGCACTATAAGGAAAAACATTAGTAATAACAAATGGTCCATCCCATCTAAACTTTAATTTCCTGGGCATTAACCTAAGACGGGAATTGTAAAGAACTTTTTGGCCAATTTTGAATTCTTTTCGAACAATCATTTTATCATGGAAGGCTTTGGTCTTCTCCCTATAAATCCGGGAGTTCTCATAGGCCTCCATATGAAGTTCTTCAAGTTCTCGGAGTTAGAGTTTCCTTTGAGATCCAGCTAAGTTCAAGTTAAGATTGCACTTCTTTTGTAACACCTCTTGATATAGGAACCACGACACAATCGTCATTATACCATAGTCACTAAATCAAGATGTGTCACAGTATCAAAACAGTATTTCCAAAATTAATTGTTTTCATTATGCATAAATAGAAAATATAAGCCCCAAATTAATGCATATTTAGTCCCCAACCATTTTAAAACACAACCACGGAAGGAAAACATATTCTATATATAGTATTTTGGTCCTTAACATAAAGCACTAATAACAAGAAATATATATTACTTACATATTCAAATAAAATACAACGGGTACTAATGCACAAAAGGGGAAAGTAGTAACCCTTGGGATATGCACTACTTGCAGATAAAGCCGCAACCCCATATGTACGTGACGCTCGGTGTCCCAATCGTTATGACAAGCATCAATGCCCCTATGAAGTTGCACCCGTGCGTAACCGAAGAAATCTCGCCCAGACGCCATATCGAACAAATATATATATAACAGAAATACAAGGATACAGGAAAGAGGTGAGACATCCTACTTACACTACCAATTATGGCAGTACGGCGCAGAGCACCCACATAACATAGCAATAATATTTAAGCAATAGTAATCACATACGGTACAAGAAAACAACATCAGAATCTCATATAATGAACAATTAAAAACATTTCAGATAATCATGTCATCAATAACACAATAGTATAATCATCATATAAATGAGTGCCAAATGATATGCCGACTCACAATGCATGTGCACTTGGTACCAAGATTTTCTATTCCATTTCAAAGATGAACATTCCTGTAGTCTCTGCCCCCTCAATTATAGTCTACGCCGGACCACGAAGAGAATAGTGTTTGTCGGTTCCTCGTCAGTGCGTTGCAATTGGCTTTCCGGCCAGGGGTATACAATGTGACAAAACAGGTCACTAGAGGGATCATCGCGCCCTGACGCACCCAGAGATCCATCATAGACCACACTATCCAATTCTCATTCATAGGCTCATACAGCCTTTTAACAGTCATCAACTGAGCAAATTGTTCAATGCGAATACGCATAACTCAAGCCATCATTGTACTGTCCCCAATGATATTAAACAATCGCCCATACAATTGTCTAACACCATTAGTATCAATGATATTACATAACTGCCCATACAATTACATAATAACAATGATCCACCTAGTTTTAGCACATCGGCACAATAGCCAACAATGTATGATGCTCAATGCATGTTGACTCCATGCACAATCATGTATAACTAACAATAATGATATATTTTTCATATATGCCACAATTTGGCCAAATAAGCATCAACAGAATTCTAGTCCCAAACACGGACCCACAATAATATAGTATTAATTTCTCAAGAGTGATAACACACTTTTAGAGGTTTATTTCGGATTTCACTTTAATTAACATCTCTTATGAATTCATTTTCTAGAAGGACTCCCTTGTAGTCCTTATTAAATCTTCATTCCTTTAGGTTATTCAAGTTCCTTAGTCTAATCAATTATGCTCACTTAAAAATTACTCGAAGGTTTTACAAGCCTCACCACTCTCTTGTTCTTCCCTTATGCCAAAATCATTCCAATCCATAGGATAAAGTCTTTTCCTTTATTCTTTCTATTTTATGAACGCCTAAGGGGTCTAAAATCTCCCAATCATCTAAGTATCCATTTTAGCACTACATTTTGTGGCATTTTGCCTTAAAATTCGTGAGCCTCATTACAACATAAGTTTACCCTTTTTCTTTCAATACAATGTTGATCACTTATCATTTAATCACTTAACTCTCACTTCACACAAAATCAATCCAACCCCACTAGAATCCATGATCAAAACCGTGACCTCCAAAGTCCATTACTATCATCAATTTCTTCCATTACAAGCATCAATCCTTAGGTGTTCAATTACATAGGTTTTATTACACATAAGTTCAATTCAAACCCATAATAACTAGGGCCAAAACCGTAGCCTCACTTTAGGTAGGAAACCTTTAAAAATTTTCATCCATTAATTTCAACATTATCGTTTAACCTCTAATTACACAAGCTTCATTTTACTTGTATACAAAATTAATTTACACCCCAAAACCCTAGTCAAAACCATAACCTCACATTTGGGTAGGAAACTCCAAATTTTCTATTTCACAATCCTAACATGATCAAGCATTTATAACACATCAAATACATTCAAGATCACCATTCAAGCATTAATCCAATTCAAGAGTACTTAAACATGCAAAATCACCAAACAAAGTGAGCATACAAACATGGATTTCTCCATCAACATTCACACAAACGTTTTCTCACTACCAAAATAGGTTGAAGAGGAATATCTCCCTCTTACCTCTTGAAGACAACACAAGGAACCAAGCCTCTTGGTCCCTTGTGGGGATTTTCATACTACACCTTCAAGAAAACTCCAAGGACATCAAAACTCATCAAAATCATCATCAAAGCTTAGAAAAGGAACCCTTGATCACCTAAGAGATCAATGATTACGAAAATGAGGAGAAAAGGGTGGAAAAGTTATGAACTTTACCTTAAAGTTTCTAACTTTGAAGCTTGATAGATCTAAAATGAAACTGGACTATTTTGGTGATGGTCAGCACATAAAAGTTGCTTAGAATGATGTCTAGATTCAAGATCAAGGGTTGGTTTAATGAAAAAGCTTGGATGGCCAAAAATGGTGGTTTTGGCCTTAGAAGAGGGGAGAAAATGAAGAGGAAATGTTGAGTTTTTGAAGATGACTCCAACTAGAAAAGTGTTTAGAATGTAATAAAGATCAAGGAAATATGGTTGTTTGAAAGAAAAGCTTGAAGACTCCAAAAATGGTGTCTTGGCCGAAAAAGGAGAGGAGGAGGAGAGAAAGGTGATGACTCTCTTTTGTGAAAGAAAAAGATCCAACAAGAAGGATCACCTTCCAAGTGATGAGTAATTTCAAGAATTAAAAGTGATTAGAAGAAACAACAATGGGTGTGCATGGGGATGGGGATTTCGGTTGGCCATGAAGAGGAAGAGAGGAAGAGCAAGTTGAGACAAAAAGATGAAGAGAGAAATATTAGAGAGAGAAAGTGATAGTGTAGTGAAATGAAGTGAGATGTGTAATTAGGTGTATTTTGTGTAAGTGTGTGAATTAAAACGTGTGGCCACCAAGAGCCCTCAAAATGTGTGGTGGTGAGGAGGAGAGAGGAAAGGGTGAAGCTTCTCCAACAAGCCAAAAAGGAAGGTGCAAGGAAGCTTCCTCCAAGCTTCTTCAAAAAGCCAAGGCTCACCTTTTGATAAAAGTAAAGGTGATGTGACATAAAGTAGATTCCCTTTGGATAATGTGATAGGATTTCTACTACAAGTTATTACCCAATGGACAATTCTTATAGATAGCAAAGCTAGTATTAATTGTCCAGCGGATAAAAAAATGTACAACGATTTTTATTTTTAACTGATAAAAATCTCAAAAAATATGAAACCTTGTAAACCGTGTCTGGCCTCGGGTTTAGTAAGATCCCTTATCGACGTTTCCACAGTTCTAGGTTCTCGGTAAAAATATCTCATTTCTCCGGCTCCGCTCAGTGTGCACGCAAAATGAAAAATAATATTAAAATATTCTGCATTCACAGAAAAATACAGGAAAATTCCTAAAAATTACAAATATTATAAAATGACTATTTATCCTAAAATCATTAATTTTCGGGATGTTACAACTCTCCCCTTCAAATAGAAATTTCATCCTTGAAATTTTCATTCCTTAGAATAAATATGGATGTAGTTTCTTCATCTTATCTTCTAACTTTCACGTCGTGTCTCGTGTCACGTCAATTCAAATCATCTTTACCAATATGATCCCCCTGCTTCCGTGTTGCTTTGCTTTCCCGACCTTGACCTTTACAGGAAGCATTCCATAAATCAAACTCTCTTTTAATCATACTGTGTTCACTTCGATGACTTGGCTGGATCGAGAATACATTTTCACAATTATGACATATGAAAGATATCATGAAAATTTAGAAAGAAGGGATGACAAAATTAGTTGATAGGCTACTGGACCAATCCGAAGAGGAATTTTATATAGTCTGAAGAATTTTAGGAGTGAGTTTGCTGGCAACTCAGACAAGATGACACTGAAGCTAAGTGTCATACTCTTTCAAAATTCTAATCACCTTCTCTATCTCATGTTCAGTTCCTTTTCGTTGAATGGATACTTCAGGCCCTTGTGATTACTAAAGGTGTTGATCATAGCAAGTGTCTCCATATTCTCAGAGCAGATACAATTATAGCCAACCCCAAGTCATTAATTGGGTAATTCTCATCATGCACCATCGACTATCTCGAGACGTAAGTCACAACTTCCTAACTTTGCATGAGCACACATCCTAGACCTTAATGCGAAGTATCACCAAGCGCTTCAAACGGTTCCTCGAGATCAGGTAGAACCAAAACTAGCGAGCATCCGAATATCTCCTCAATCCTTAGAAAACTTCCTCTATATGTGTTAGTCCACCAAAAAGTTTGATTCTCTATTTGTAAGCTAAGTAAGGGATTCTACTATCTTGGAGAGTTCATCGACGCTCCCTCGATGGAAACTAACCTTGTAAATTATGAGGGTGTCATGGTTTCCCGTCTTTCCCATTGCAAAACTGCTTTGACTTTTGACGGACTCGCAACAATCCTTTCATTTGAATTCTCATGACTCGAAACTGAACCTCCTCAAACGATATTTTTTTTTTGATACTTTGGCATTCGCTCCTTGTCCTTTAAAGTTAAGAAAATCGGATCGAGATGCCCAACATGTTTCTCCACGTTTTCGAGAATAGATCAGAATGTCATTAATAAAGACAACAACAATCCTGTCTAGGCAAGGATGAAAGATTTGATTCATGCAGTTCATGAATATGATAGGAGCAATTGTTACTTCGAACGGCATCACGAGATGCCCATAATGTCCAAAGCGCATTCGAAAAATCATTTTGGGAACATCCTCGATTCCCCACGAATTTAATGATGACTAGAATGTACATCTATCTTGTAGAAAACAATGACTCCTTTCTCGCTGGTCCCTCGAATCATTCATCTTTCTCTGAGGACACACTCATTCTTGCTCGTAATCTTGTCCAACTGGAGACAGTCCTCATCTCACCAAGAAGTTCCATTCTTCTCCTTAACCGACAGCATTGTAGCTCATCATGCGAAACTTTTTGACTACAAGAGTGACATTTATATTCCCTTTGCTTTTGTCCTCCAAGGAAGACACCAACATGTATCCTCAGGCTCCTTTTCCTCACAAAGCTTCAACTTTATTGGCCGTTACGAATTCAAAAGTCTTAGTTTCGGAAATCACTAAGGTTTTCATTGGAACGATCTAGCAGAATATAACTAGAAAATGACCAATCTATTTCTAAAATCATGAACTCTAATAGGTGTGATTTTAGGTAAGCAAGTTAAATCAACAAAAGATTCGATCTTTAGTAGAAATAAGATAGATTAAACAAACTTACGTATCAACAACAAGTCTTAGTAACAGAAATGGAAACAACTAAGTCGAAGATAATAAAGACACAAATGAATTCAAATGATCCATACGGTCATACACTCTAAAGAAATGGGTGGCCCCCAGAACTTTATGACATAGTTACGTGATCATCGTTTGTGGCACAATCTCCATCATTTGGATTTTTAGTCTAGGAAACCTTCGCTCCATCCATGGTGTAATCTTTCCCTTCAGCTTGGGATCTTAAAGCACACACATCATTAATAGAAGACTTCTTCTTTGCTAAAGCACATTATTTAGAAACATGTCCGGGCTTTCCGCACTTGAAGCAGATTATCCCTTTGATCTTACACTCCCTCGTGAAGTGGTTCTTTCCACATTTCTTACATCTCGGCAAAAATGTCGAGGTCTAACTGGATCTACTACCACTAGCACTTTCTCCATGAGTTGGGTGTTGTTGTTGTTTCCTCGACAATTGTGAATAAGGTTTTCGCTTAAACTGATTAACTTTTCTATTATTCCTCCTTTGGAATCTAGGCAGTTCAAGGTTGCCCCAATTCCAATTTTCCTCCAACAGATTTTGAACCTCAACTTCCAATTCTTGTCGCTGCGTGGCCCTCTGATCTTGGTGAGTCGTCACGTCAGCTATCCTTTGCCGTTCTTTTGCAGTCGTAGCCATACTCCCATTGTCTTGTCTTGCGCTTACATGCGTATGTTTGCCACGAGCCATTGACTTTCTTCGAAGACGGACAAAACATAACACAACAAAATAAACATAATTATTTCAAACAACATTGTCTCCTCTCAGAAACTAAACACACAGAATCACACAATTCAAACAAGACAAGTTCAATTCACGAATCCTAACACTCTCCAACTCGAGCTTCTTCATTCTGCCTCCTATGGTGTAACCTCTTGCAAGTCGTCAGCCCGCAAACAGCTTCTTAAACCAAACTTACACCAGTTATTCCTTTCTCCAGAAGATCGGCTTTCCAAAACCTCTTGATCTCCTTACTAAAAGAATTTCTTATTCCCCTAATATAGTACAGTACGCCTAGGCGAAGTCATAGTTTCCTGTACACACAGAACATTACATATTGAGTAGGCCAGTCCTCAATATCATGAAACTGTATAATAGTAGCTACTAACATTCAACCTATGGCAAGCCATGCATTCCTTTCCCATAATCACAATCAAGAGACAAGGAAGTGCACAACATACAAAAACTCTAACATGCCTAAACATAGCAAGTCCATACCCCGGCTCAACAGGGTGAACTACTATGATACCACCTAGATGTAACACCCCTTGATATAGGAACCACAACATAATCGTCATTATACCATAGTCACTAAATCAAGACGTGTCACAGTCTCAAAACAGTATTTTCAAAATTAATTGTTTTCATTATGCATAAATAGAAAATATAAGCCTCGAATTAATGCATATTTAGTTCCCAACCATTTTAAAACACAACCACAGAAGGAAAATATATTCCATATATAGTATTTTCGTCCTTAACACAAAGCACTAATAACACGAAATATATATTACTTACATATTCAAATAAAATACAGCGGGTACTAATGCACAAAAGGGGAAAGTAGTAATCCTTGAGATAGACACTACTAGCAGACAAAGCCATAACCCCATATGTACGTGACGTTCGGTGTCCCAATCGTTATGACAAGCATCAATGCCCCCATGAAGTTGTACCTGTGCGTAACCAAAGAAATCTCGTCTAGACAGCATATTGAAATGTGATGAGTCAGCTCAATCCAATCAGTAAGGGTGTGGTCCCTCGTCTCCTTCATCATGATCTTTTAACAAATATATATATAACAGAAATACAAGGATACAAGAAAGAAACAGAATAGCGCAGAGCGCCCACATAGTAGAGCAATAACATTTAAGCAATAGTAATCACATACGGTACATGAAAACAACATCAGAATCTTATATAATGAACAATTAAAAACATTTCAGATAATCATGTCATCAATAACACAATAGTATAATCATCATATAAATGAGTGTCAAATGATATGCCGACTCATAATGCAGACTCATAATGACGACTCACAATGCATGTGCACTTGGCACCAAGATTTTCTATGCCATTTCAAACATAAATGTTTCGATAGTCTCTGCCCCCTCAATTATAGTCTATACCAGACCACGAAGAGAATAGTGCTTGTCAGTTCCTCGTCAATGCATTGCAATCAGCTTTCTGGCCAGGGGTAAACAATGTGACAAAACAGGTCACTAGAGGGATCACTGCGCCCTGACGCACCCAGAGATCCATCATAGACCACACTATCCAATTCTCATTCATAGGCTCATACAGCTTTTAACAGTCATCGACTGAGCAAATTGTTCAATGCTAATGCGCATAACTCAATCCATCATTGTACTTTCCCCAATGATATTAAACAATCGCCCATACAATTGTCTAACACCATTAGTATCAATGATATTACATAATCGCCCATACAATTACATAATAATATTGATCCACCGGGTTTCAGCACATCGGCATAATAACCAACAATGTATGATGCTCAATTCATGTTGACTCCACACACAATCATGTATATCCAACAATAATGATATATTTTTCATACATGCCACAATTTGGCCAAATAAGCATCAACAGAATTCTAGTCCCAAACACGGACCCACAATAATATAGTATTAATTTCTCAAGAGTGATAGCACACTTTTAGAGGTTTATTTCGGATTTCACTTTAATTAACATCTCTTATGAATTCATTCTCTAGAGGGACTCCCTTGTAGTTCTCATTAAATCTTCATTCCTTTAGGTTGATCAAGTTACTTAGTCTAATCAATTATGCTCACTTAAAAATTACTCGAAGGTTTTACAAGCCTCACCACTTTCTTGTTCTTCCCTTATGTCAAAATCACACCAATCCATAGGATAAAGTCTTTTCCTTTGTTCTTTCTATTTTATGAACTCCTAAGGGGTCAAAAATCTCCTAATCATCTAAGTATCCATTTTAGCACTATATTTTGTGGCATTTTGTCTTAAAATCCGTGAGCCTCATTACAACATAAGTCTACCCTTTTTCTTTCACCACAATGTTGATCACTTATCATTTAATCACTTAACTCTCACTTCACACAAAATTAATCCAACCCCACTAGAATCCATGATCAAAACTGTGACCTCCAAAGTCCATTACTATCATCAATTTCTTCCATTACAAGCATTAATCCTTAGGTGTTCAATTACATAGGTTTTATTACACACAAGTTCAATTCAAACCCTTAATAACTATGGCCAAAATCGTAGCCTCACTTTAGGTAGGAAACCCTTAAAATTTTCCATCCATTAATTTCAACATTATCGTTCAACCTCTAATTACACAAGCTTCATTTTACTTGTACACAAAAACTAATTTATACCCCAAAACCCTAGTCAAAACCGTAACCTCACATTTGGGTAGCAAACTCTAAATTTTCATTTAACAACCCTAACATGATTAAACATTTTTAACACATCAAATACATTTAAGATCACCATTCAAGCATTAATCCAATTCAAGAGTACTTAAACATGCAAAATCACCAAACAAAGTGAGCATACAAACATGGATTTCTCCATCAACAATCACACAAACATTTTCTCACTACCAAGATAGGTTAAAGAGGATTATCTCCCTCTTACCTCTTGAAGACAACACAAGGAAGCAAGCCTCTCGATCCCTTGTGGGGATTTTCGTACTACACCTTCAAGAAAACTCTAAGGACATCAAAACTCATCAAAATCATCATCAAAGCTTAGAAAAGGAACCCTTGATCACCTAAGAGATCAAGGATTACGAAAATGAGGAGAAAAGGGTGGAAAAGTTATGAACTTTACCTTAAAGTTTCCAACTTTGAAGCTTGATAGATCCAAAACGAAAATGGACTATTTTGGTGATGGTCACCATATAAAAGTTGCTTTGAATGATGTTTGGATTCAAGATCAAGGGTTGGTTTAATGAAAAAGCTGGGATGGCCAAAAATAGTGATTTTGGCCATGGAAGAGGGGAGAAAATGGAGAGGAAATGTTGAGTTTTTGAAGATGACTCCAGCTAGAAAAAAGTTTAGAATGTAATGGAGATGAAGGAAATGTGGTTGTTTGAAAGAAAACCTTGAAGACTCCAAAAATGGTGTCTTGGCCGAAAAAGGAGAGGAGGAGGAGAGAAAGGCGATGACTTTCTTTTGTGAAAGAAAAAGATCCAACAAGAAGGATCACCTTCCAAGTGATGAGTAATTTCAAGAATTAAAAGTGATTAGAAGAAACAACAATGAGTGTGCATAGGGAGGGGGATTTCGGTTGGCCATGAAGAGGAAGAGAAAAAGAGCAAGTTGAGCGAAAAAGATGAAGAGAGAAATATTAGAGAGAGAAAGTGATAGTGAAGTGAAATGAAGTGAGATATGTAATTAGGTATATTTTGTGTAAGTGTGTGAATTAAAGCATGTGGCCACCAAGAGCCCTCAAAATGTGTGGTGGTGAGGAGGAGCGAGGAAAGGGTGAAGCTTCTCCAACAAGCTAAAAAGGAAGGTGCAAGGAAGCTTCCTCCAAGCTTCTTTAAGAAGCCAAGGCTCACCTTTTGATAAAAGTAAAGGTGTTGTGACATAAAGTAAATTCCTTTTGGATAAAGTGATAGGATTTCTACCACAATTTTCATCTGATAAAATGTACAATGATTTTTATTTTTATCTGATAAAAATCTCAAAAAACGTGAAACCTCGTAAACTATGTTTGGCCTCGAGTTTAGTAAGATCCCCCAACGATGTTTCCACATTTCAATTCTTAGGAAAAATATCTAATTTCCCCGACTCTGCTCAGTGCTATGCAAAACGAAAAATAATATTAAAATATTTCGCATTCATAGAAAAATACAGGAAAATTCCTAAAAATCACAAATATTATAAAACAACTATTTATCCTAAAATCATTAATTTTCAGGATGTTACATCTTTACCGCCCAATATGCCTTGTGCTCAATCTACAGCGGAAGATGGCATGCCTTACCAAAAACGATCCTGTAAGGAGACATCTCAATAGGTGTTTTAAAGGCAGTCCTGTAAGCCCAAAGTGTGTCCTCAAGTCTCAAGTTCCAATCCTTCGTGTTAGGTTGTACAGTTTTCTCCAGGATTTGCTTGATTTCTCTGCTTGAGACTTCTGCTTGCGCATTTGTTTAAGGGTGGTAAGGTGTGGAAACCTTATGCAAGATCTCATACTTCTTCAATAAAGCTTCCATGTTCTGATTGCAAAAGTGTGAACCCTGATCACTGATGAAGACCCTCGGAATGCCAAACGTGCATAGGATGCAAGACCTTACAAAATCTACAACAACTCAAGAATCATTAGTTTGAGTGGCCTTAGCCTCCACCCATTTAGATACATAATCCACAGCAAGTAGAATGTAAACAAAACCAAATGATACAAGAAAAGGTCACATAAAGTCAATACCCCAGACATCAAAAATCTCACAAAACAGAAAAGGTTGCTGGGGTATTTTATTCCTGCGAGAAATATTACTTGCTCTCTGGCACTGTTGTAATGCCCCTTTTCCTTGTCTCACAAAAAAGGAACGTCACACCATAAGGAGACTAAAACGAAAATGCGAAAAACAATAATTACATTGATTAATTAAGACCCGATTCATTTTTAACACATGATTAAATAGTTTGCGTTCTTGGATTATAAAGTAATTCGAGTATTGAAATATGTGTACATTTTTTTTGAAATGACGGTAAAGAGATAATATTAATTATAGATACAATGGAATCAACACAGAATTGAAAGTCATACGTTCATAATTCATATATAATATTATATGCATCATCCTGTTTAATTACATCATGATTTATACAAAAAGCAAAAGATGTACCCAACCAAAATGATACAAATATACACCCATCAAGTGCAGCAAAATGTCAAGCTTCTCCAAAAAGATAAACGATTAGCCATCAGTAGCCATCGACAGTATCAACCCCTAAGACTAACGAGAAGGGACCGTAACCGGGTCCTCCTCAGGGTCCTCTTCATCCGATGAAATTGCCATCGGAGCGACCGAATTTCAGGCAGAAGCCCGAGCAGTGGAGAGAAAAGAGTCCTCTTATGGGGTGTAGTAAAGGTCATTCCATAGATCTCTAACAGGCAGGTAAAATTCCAAGTGGACAAAAGTAGTAAAATCAAAAACACGTGAGTCGTAGCGGCCCCACGCCAATGAGACAGTCAGCTCCTCGTGATAGATGCAACGGTCCGTACTCAAGTTGATGTGCCAGCAATCAGGTCCTCCATGAAAGGTCATCATAGCATACCCCAAAAATCGGCGCGGACGCGAAGACATCTCTAATCAGCACTAATCATAGTCAGGTCAAAAGCCAGGAAACTCAGGCGCCTCCTTTTCTTCCTCGCAAATGTCTTCTCAGTAGTACATAATTTAAAATAGAAATGCAGATACATAGGAAAAGAAGTGAGACACCTAACTTTCATTACCAATATGGTAGCAAGAAAACAGAATGGCGCTGGACGCCCACATAGCATTACAATACATATATTCATCAATAGAATAATTAAAAATAACAGTAATAATCAATTAAGCAATAAAATAGAAATAGCAGCAGAATCTCAAGCAGTGATAATTTATCATCCAGATAATTATATTGATAGTAGAACAGATATTTCAACAGTCAAAAGTGCTCATGCTCAATGAAATATGAGACTGACAATGGGCAATGCATAATGCATTATGGTACCAAAAATCCTACTCCATGGAGCTAGACATAAACATTTTCGGAGTGAATGATCAAGGAGTTATGCTAGTATCTCGTTAGCCTTAAAAATAGTGTGCTTATCTCATAAAAATATTTGCGTAATACGGCTTAGACATGGCACCTCAATAGTTAATCACGATATAGGACAATGTCTCAGTCCGGATCGTTGGTGTAACATCCCGAAAATTAATAATTTTAGGATAAATGATCATTTTACAATATTTGGGATTTTCTGAAATTTTTCTGGAATTTTTTGAGAACACTAAATATTTTAATATTATTCTTCGTTTTGCGTGCACACTGGGTAGAGTTGGAAAAACGACAGTAACGCTCCGAAAGTTGGAAAATTTTATTACGAATAGTTATTTTCTAATATTTGTGATTTATGTGAATTCTTTTAGAATTTTTCAGAAACGATGAATATTTTAATATATTTCTCGTTTTTGCGTTTGTATTGAGCAGAGTCGGAAAAATGACTGTAATGCTTCAAAAATTGGAAAATGATAAGACGAATAGTCATTTTATAATATTTACAATTTTTGAGAATTTTTTGGGATTTTTTCGGAAACGTCAAATATTTTAATATATTCCTCATTTTGCGTACGCACTGAGCGAAGTCGGAGAAACGAGATGTTTTCTCCGAGAACCTTAAACTATGGATATGTTGACGGGGGATCTTACTAAACCCGAGGATGGACACAATTTACGAGGTTTCACATTTTTCAAGAAATTTAGCAGTCGGAATAATAAAACACTGTGTAAATTTCATCTGTCAGACAAATTAATACTGACTTCTGTCGACTGTAACTATTATCCATTGGATAATAGCATGCATTAGAAACTCTATCACATTATCCCAATGTAATCTACTTTATGTCAAATCAATCTCACTTTAATTCAAATTCGTGTACTTTTTCAAAGCTTCTTTGAGAAGCTTTGACCACCAAATGACCCAATTACCCTTGGCTTGCATGAGAAGCCAAATTTTCCCCCTCACTCTCTCCTCTATTCAGCAGCCCACTCATGCCAAGGAGGGCAAAAATGTAACTCATCCACACTTAACCTAAACCCACCAAACCCTAATTCACTTTACCTATCACTTTCTCTCTCTTCACTTCATCTTCTTCATCTTCTTCATCTTTTCTCCTCCTTCTCTCTACCTCCACCATGAGCACGAAAATGGCAGCCCCTCCTCCTCCATTTTTGTTCATCTTTTCTCCTCTCCAAGCCCATTTCTACACTTGCCTTCAACTCCTCTACCTTCTTTGTGTAAAAAGTTTCTCCATTTTCCATTTCTACCTCCATTTTCCCTCCACCTCTTCTCTTCTTCCTCCTCTTGAATCTGAAAATGGCAGCCACCACCACCATTGTTTCTCTTCACTTTTCTCTCCATAAACACCATTTCTATACTTCTCTCAACCTCCTCTACACTTTCTCTTTAGAAAATCTCTTCAAAAATCCATCCTTTCTACCCCTCCTTCTTCAAATCTGAAAATCACCCTTCCATGGATGACCAAGCTTTTTGATTTTTCTCTTCACTAAACACATTTATACACTCATCTTCATCTTCTCTACAAGTTTCATTTAGAAGGTTTGCCCAAAATCCAACCTTGTCTCCATTGTCTTCCAAGGTAAAGATTCTTGATTTCTCTCCATTTTCTTCTCATTTTCGTTTTCCTTGGTTGCTATGTGACCAAGGGCTTCTCTTTTTGAGCATTGATGTGTGATTTGAGTGATTTTGAACACTCTAGGGTTCTTGGTAGAGTGGAATCCGAAAATTACCAAAAAGGAATCTCAAGGAGTTCAAGCGTAAAGCTTTAGGTAAAGTTCTTCCAATTCACCTCTCAATTTCGTTTTCCTTGGTTACCTATGTGACCAAGGATCATTCTTTTCAAACTTTAGTTTGTAAATATGAGAATTTGACCACTTTATGGTTCTCTTGAAGGTGGAATCCGAAATTTACAAATCAAGGAACCAAGGAGTTGTTTTCTTACATTGTCTCCTCTAGGTAAAAAGGAGACTACTCACTTCAACCATTTATGGTGGTGAAGAGACTTTGTATGTGTGTTGATGGAGAAATCCATCCTTGTATGCTCTTGGTATGCTTGCTTGAATTATAAATTTTGTATGATTTAGTATTCTTGAATTTGATTGATACTTGATTATGCTCTTGAATATATTTGATATATTAATTGTGCTTGATCATGTTGGGGTTGCTAAATAGAAAATTTGGAGTTTCCTACCTCAACATGGTGCCACGGTTTTGGTCTTGGTAAAGAGACAAATGGATTAATCTTGATGAACTAAATTTAAGTGAATTAGTGTTAAGAAAACTAATGCATAAAAGTGGAAAGAAAAATTGGATAATGGACATCATGAAGCCACGATTTTGGCATTGAATCTTGGGCACTTGGATTGATTTTAATGAACTAAAAACTTAAGTGAATTAATAACAAGAAGTTAATACCTAAAAGAGAGGGAAAGAATGGATTTGAAGACTTGAAATGGAAGAAAATGACTTGGGATTCACCATTGGGAGGTCACGGTTTTGGGCCCAAGAAATGGGTCTCTTGGTAAACAATTTGCATCAAGTGCAAGACTTAAACTAATTGAATGTATAAAGTAAAATTAATGGAAGAAAAATAAATTGGGTGTGCCTCTTGGGAGGTCACGATTTTTTAGCCAAAAAGGGTGGTCTTTTTGTGATCAATTTGTAATAAGTGCAAGCTATAATGTGCTCAAGTGGGTAGAATAAAAATTGATGGAAGGAAAATTTGGAATTAGAACCTTTAGTGAGGCCATGGCCTCTAGGGTAAATTAGGCTTAATTAGGGAATTTTGGTAACTTTGAAATTCAAGAAATCAAATGGCTAAAATCCTAGGTAATGAACTAGAAATATTACCAAGTGAAAGAATTGAAGACAATTTGAGATTTCATAAATTTGAAGAACCAAGAATAAAACTTTCATAAGACTTAGGGTAAATTCAAGAGAGCAAGAACAAAAGAGTGTGAGTCTTTAAGAGCTTAGAATGATTTATCAAGTGTAAAAGAATGAATTACAATATGAAGTTTAAATTAATTATGAGAATTTAATTGGAAATGGACCTTGTAGGAAAGACAAATTCTAAGTTAGGATTCATAATGGACCTAAGAATGTACCATTTGGCTTGATATCAATATTATGATGTTATGGGTCCATATGAGTGACCATTTATATATTGATGCTCTCTTGGCCAATTGTGGCATATTATGGAATTGTATGAAATTAATGATTATACATGTCCATGCATAGAGTCTTATGCACTGTGAATGTCTTGTGGATTGTTGTAAGGCCAAGTTGCCTAGGAGACTGAACACACCTTAGTGTGGGTGCGAGTAGACTAGTGTAGGTTATGTTTGACCTTGGGGGCGTCGGGGTGCGGGTTCCTCACATGGACAGTTATGAGCTCCTCTGTGTCGTGGGGTAGACCGATGCAAACACGCCGACGATCCGGACAGAGACACTGTCCTATATCGTGATCTAGCATGGAATGTCTATACAATGCCTGAATGTGCATGTGAAAATTACTAGTTTATAGCACTTTGGCCGCAGTAGCCGAGTTATAGACATGTCTCCTGATCTTTCTCTCTGATTGTTTATATCTAGCTCCATGGAGTAGGAATTATGGTATCATAATGCATTGTGCATCGTTCATTGTCGGTCTCATAAACTGTTGAGCATGAACACCTGTGAATGTGAAGATAACTGTTGTACTTCTGTAAATGATTATCTGATTATTGTGCTGATTATTGAGAATACTATCGTGATCTGCCTGTTATTGCTTACTGTTGTTCTACCTTTACTATAAATATCACTGTTATTATTGACTCTGATTATTGCTCAGAATTGAATTGCTTTTATTATAAATTCCGTTGTTGCTATTGATGAATATATGAACTGTATTGCTTGGTGGGCGCTTTGCGCCGTGCTGTTTTCTTACTGCCAATAGTGGTAATGAAAGATGGGTATCTCACCTCTTTCCTATATTTGTGCATTTCTGTTTTATATTTATATTTGATAAAAGATCGTGAGGAAGATAAAGAGAGACCACACCTTGGTTGATTGGCTTGAGCGTCTGGACAAGATTTCTTCGACTACGTAAGAGTGCAGCCGCGATGAGGCATTGATGCCTGTCGTGTCAACTGGGACGCCGTGCATCATATATATATGGGGTTGCGGCTTTGTCTGCTGGTAGTACCCATCCCTGGGTTACTACTTTTCCCCCTTTAGTGTTTTTATTCCCGCTGTATTTTATTGGACTCTATAATTATTATATTCTATGTCATCAGTAATTAGTGTAAATTGACCATAAAATATATATATAAGGAATATGATTTTATTTCAGTGGTTGTATTATGGGTTGAATATATTTATATTTCATTCGAGGCTCGTATTTTCTACTTATGCAGATTGTCAAAAAATATATATATATATAGACTCTTGAGAATTTAAATTACTGTTATCATGGCTGTGACACACTTGAATTTAGTAACTATGGTGTAATGACGATTACGCTCTAGTTGCTACATCAAGGGGTGTTACAGTTGATGTGTTTGCATCGGTCTATCCCACGGCTCCAGTGGAGCTACCACTGTCTATTATGAGACAGCCGCACCCCGACGCCCCTAGGGCCAACCACTATGACCCCACGCTTAGTCTACTCGCACCCACACATAGGTGTTATTCAAACTCTTAGGCATACATCGCCTTTCCAACAATGTCCAACGGATAACACATATGCATGACGACGCAATGTACATCATGTATTTTTATCAATGATGCATTTATCATAAAGCATACCACATTGGCATATGATCATTTCTCAATATCAACATGTCATAACTTTATCATGTACTTAATCCCACATAGGAACTCACAATAACATAGAACCAATTCTCAACATCAACACTTATTTATACACGGTCCATCAATTATCACAATCACATGTTATGGAATCCAACATCTTGGATCTTGGTCAATTATGAGAAGTTTAGGTTAAATAACCCTTAAAAACTGTGGCCTCCCTAGGTCTTCAAAGTTCTAATTTCTTTTCATTTTATACACTAATCATTTGATACCTAATCACTTAAGTTTTATTTTACACAAAATCAATCCAATTTCTTAAAATTTAAGGCCAAAACTGTGGCCATACATTAGTGTAGGAAACCCTCAAAATTTTCATTTCATGCCTTAATCATCTTATAATCAATCACATAAATTTTTATCTTACACAATTCAATTCCAACCCTAAGAATTTCAAGCCAAAACCGTGGCCTCCAATGGGGTAGTAAACCCTCAAAATTTTCCATTCATTAATTCTATCATTATCAAATATTCCAACACCAGCAATGCATTCAAAATCATTATTCAATCATCAACATCAATCAATAACACATAAACATACAAAATCATCAAACAAAGTAAGTATACCAATATGGATTTCTCCATCAAACAATCACACAAGGTCTCCTCACCACCAATAATGGTTGAAGTGAGTAATCTCCCTCTTACTTAAAGGAAGAACACAAAAATGGTCTCCTATTTGCTCCTTGGTGGATTCAGTTTTGGGGTCCAAAAACCCTATAAATTTCAACCACAAAGAATCAACATTAAGCTTGGTAAAAGATGGATCTTTGGTCTCCAATGAAACCATAGAACACGAAAATGAAGGAAAAGGAAAGAAAAAATGAAAACTTTACCTTAAAGTTTGAAGCTTGGTCTTGGAAGACAGTGGAGGAAGTGATGGATTTTGAAGAAACTTTCTAAATAGGAAGTGTAGAGGAGGTTGAGGGGAGTGTAGAAATGGTGTTAATGAAGAGAAAAATGAGGAGAAGTGGTCACTCAAGGAGGCTGCAAACCATGGTGAAGGAGAAGAGAAGAAGAGAGAAGGAGGAGAAAAATGGAAGAGAAGCTTGAAGAGAGAGAAAGTGTTAAGTGAAATGTGATATTTTTGAGTGAAAATTGGTTAAGTGTGGGAAGCAAAATTGCTTCCCCTTGGGCACCAACAAGCCACGACAATGAGAGGGGAGAGAGGGGCGGAGAGGCTTCTCCAACAAGCCAAGGGTATACTAGTCTTTTGGTGGTCAAAGCTTCTCAAAGAAGCTTTGATTAAAATACACTAAATTTGAATTAAAGTGGATTTGATTAGACATAAAGTAGATTACATTAAGATAATGTGATAGGATTTTTAATACATACTATTATCCAATCGACAATTGTTACAGTTGACAGAAATCAGTATTAATTATCCAGTGGATAAAAATTACACAGCGATTTATTTTTTTATCAGATAAATTTTTTCAAAAAATGTGAAACCTCATAAACCGTGTCCAGTCTCAGGTTTAGTAAGATCCCCTATTGACGTTTCCACAGATCAAGGTTCTCGGGAAAAATATTTTATTTTCCCAGCTCCGCTCAGTTTGCATGCAAAACGAGGAATAATATTAAAATATTTCGCGTTCTCAGAAAAATTCAGAAAAATTCTCAAAAATCACAAATATTATAAAATAAATATTTATAATGAAATAAATAAATTTTGGGGTGTTACAACTGTTCACAAGACTTACAAATATATATGAATCATAAAATAGGGTACGCCAATACAAACCAGAGTCCAAGACTTTCCTAGCTGTACGTTGGGGCCCAAAATGGCCACCACATACAAGTGTAAGACAAAAACTAAGAACAAAATGAAACTCATTATCAGGTGCACATCTCCTAATGACTTGGTTACTACAAAATCTTCACAAATAACGGTCATCCCACACATAATATTTTAATTCACTTTTCAGTTTATCAATCTGTGCCTTAGTGAAATGTGCAGGTAGTACTCTAGCAACCAAGAAATTAACCAAATCTGCAAAGCAAAGAATGTTACCTTGCAGCTTGAAAAACTGCTCATCAGGAAAGACATCGTGGATAGGAGAAGAATCTGCCTCTCTCTCAATCCGACTTAAGTGATCAGCCACTAGGTTCTTTGCTCCACTCTTATTGTGAATCTCAATATCAAACTATTGGAGTAGCAATATCCACCTAATCAATCGGGGCTTTGCATCGGGCTTCTTCAGGAGAAACTTCAGAGCTGCATGATCTAAAAATACAACCACTCTAGAACCAAACAGATATAATCGAAATTTATCTAAAGCAAAAACAATTGCTAAAAGTTCCTTTTCAGTTGTGGTGTAGTTAGCTTGTGTAGCATCTAAAGTCCTCGAAGCATATGAGATGACATGAGGTACTTTGTTGACCCTCTGTGCAAGAATAACTCTCAATACATAATTAGAGGCATCACACATGAGCTCAAATGGGAGTGTCCAATCCGGTGGCTAGATGATAGGTGTACAGGTTAATTCTCGCTTCAGGTGATTGAAGGCATCCTTGCACTCCTAGTCAAAGTGGAATTCCATATCTTTTTGCACTAAGTTGGACAGTGGAAGGGCAATTTTGATGAAATCCTTTATGAACCACCTATAGAAACCTGCATGACCAAGAAAAGAACGAACCTTTCGCACACATGTGGGGTAAGATAGGCATGAAATGACATCTATTTTTGCAGGATCTACCTCAATACCCTTGTTAGATACTATATGCCCTAAAACTACGCCTTGCTCTACCATGAAATGACATTTTTCAAAATTCAGAACAAGGTTAGTCTCAATGCATCTATGCAAAACCCGAGCTAAACTATCCAGACATGCATCAAAGGAAAAGCCATAGATAGTAACATCATCCATAAACACATCCATACAACTCTCTAAAAATTCAGAAAAGATACTTACCATACATCTTTGAAAGGTGCTTGGAGCATTGCACAGACCGAAGGGCATCCTCCTGTATGCAAATATGCCAAATATGCCAAATATGAATTTAAAAATAGCTTGAATATCCATCCAAGATATAGTAATGCAACTTGCCAGCTAGCCTTTTGAACATCTAATCAATGAAAGGTAATGGGAAATGATCTTTCCTGGTGGCCTGGTTAAGCCGCCTATAATCAATGCAGGCCCACCAACTATTCTGAATTCTTGTGGATAGAAGCTCATTATTCTGATTTGCAACTACTGTGACCTCGGATTTCTTTGGAACAACCTGCATAGGGCTCACCCATTTACTGTTGGAGATGTGATAAATAATGCTAGCTTGCAGCAACTTGGTCACTTCCTTCTTCACCACATCCAGAATCAAGGGGTTCAGTCTCCTTTGGGGCTGCCTCACTAGTTTGGTACTATTCTCTAATAAAATCCTATGCATGCATGTGGAGGGACTAATGCCACGAATATCTGCAAGAGTCCATATGATGGTTTGCTTATTCTATCTCAAAACCTGCAACAATTTTTCTTCTTGTTCAGGTTGCAGATTCTTAGCGACAATCACAAACACTTTCTTACCATCTCCCAAATATGCATATTTAAGATGGTCTGGCAAAGTTTTCAACTCTAAGGATAGAGGCTGCATAATGGAATGTAGCAGGCTATTTGAAACAACTAACTCAGCAGCATTAAATTCATCATACTTCTAACTCGCATTTTCACATGTTGCATCATTCAAGCCAGCAACTACATCATCTTTCATAACTATATAAATCTAAGCACATGCAATACATGGTACAATATCACAGCCAATACATGTATCACAAGTAATAGAATCCAGAAAGTCAACAATATCAAGGAATTCAGTATACATATCAGCATAAGCATCATCAACCAGTATCTCAATCACATCAACATAGAAAACATAATGCTCCTCTAAGAGATGTTTCATGGCACAAAAAATGTTAAATTGTACCACATCGTTACTAAATTCCATAGAAAAGGTGCCAGCATGCATATCTATCTTAGTCTTAGCTGTCTTAAGGAATGGTCTGCCTAGAATCAATGGAGCATGGTTTGTTAAAGACTCATCTTCCATGTCCAGAATGTAGAAGTCTGTTGGTAAAATCAACTTATTCACTTGAACTAACACATCTTCCAGCACTCATGCAAGATGAGCAATGGTCCTATTCGCCAACTGAATCACTATACCAGTGGGTTTCAAAGTGGCAATGTTCAAAGACTGATAAACGGACATAGGCATGACATTAATCAAAGCACCCAAATCTAGCATTGCATGTTCAAATCTGGAGTTGCCTATCGTGCAAGGGATTGTGAAAGTTCCAAGATCTTTGCATTTTAGTGGCATGCTTGGCTAAATCATTGCAAAAACATTTCTGCCCATGCTAATCTTCTCAGTACCATTATTCTCTTGTGAGTACACAACTCCTTGAGGAATTTAGCATACTTAGGAATCTGCTCGATTGTATCAAGGAGGGGGATATTGATTTAGACCTTACTGAATGTCTCCATGACTTCTCTTTTCATTTCTGCTTGCATTGTCTGCTTGGACTGTGTGGCCCTATTTGGGAAAGGTAGTGGAATGGCCAAATCTGAATTATCTGCATATTTCTTTTGTGTCATGGATTTTTGAACTGAGTTATTCATTTCCTACTGTTTCTGGTCACTCTCTGGTTATGGTGAAGTAGGACCATCAACTTCTTTGTCACTTCTCAAGGTAATGGCACTTACATTGCCTCTTTGGTTATTGATTGTTTGTGAAGGCAATTAGCTCGACACTTGACTTTTTAGCTCACTCACACTGGTTGCCAATTGCCTAATCTGAGTTTGTAAATTCTGAATGGTGGCATTAACATTCTGCTGAAACTGAATGTTGTTTATGGTCATCTGTTTTATCAAATCTTCCAATGATGGCTCGGCTAGAGTGGCTTGGGCAGACTGTTACACAAGTTGTTACTGTCTGAATACAGGTGGTTGGTATTTGTTGCTAGGACCTGCAGCTTGGTATCTAAATTGTTGTTGTTACTGCTATAGGTTGTGTAACACCCCAATTTTTGACTAATTATGATTTTGCCCTTATTGCGCTATTTTTCTGTTTTCTGTGTGTTATGCAATGAATTTGATTGTTCTGTGACTGTATTTGATTGTTTTGTGTGATTTGTTCCGGGCCAAGAAAATAATAATTTTCGGTAGGAAAACCTTGTTTGAATTATTTGGAGTCAGGCGATCTTACTAAACCCAATCCGAATAATGCGTATATCAATCTTTTATTTTTTACGGATTTTTCGGTGTAATAAAATATTTACCATACCGGAAAATCTGTGGGACCCACGTTTGTCTTGTGGGACCCACTTTTGTTTTGTGGGACCCACTTTTAGGAAAAGTTTACCAACGTAAAAATACTTGTAAATTTCTAAATTATCTAATCAATTAATTATTATTTTTACTTAATGGATTTCCTATAGCAATTTTGTTCTAATGCATTAATTATTATTTTTACTTAATGGATTTTCCCTATAGCAATTTTGTCCTAATGCATTAATTATTATTATTTTTACTTAATGGATTTTCCCTATAGCAATTTTGTCCTAATGCATTAATTATTATTTTTTTTAACTTAATAGATTTCCTATAGCATTTTTGTCCTAATGTATTATGCATCCACTAAATTTAGCACTAGGTTATTATTAATATTATTATGCATCCACTAAATTTAGCACTAGGTTATTATTATTATTATTATTATTATACATCCATTAATTAAGCACTAAACTTATTATATATTTATTTATGCATCCACTAAATTTAGCACTTTATTATTATTATTATTATGCATCCATTAATTAAGCACTAAACTATATATATTTTATTATGCATCCACTAAATTAGCACTAAGAGAAATGTCAAAAGGAGGGCTTCTTTTCATTAGTATTCTATGGCCATAATGCATGCTTATGCAAACCATTAAGCAATCAATAGATGTTTTATTACTTAACTAATGTATCATGCAAATTACCAAACCCATAATGGAACAAAAACATAAAAAATGGGGGCTGCACTTGGAAGGAGAGCTATTTAAGTCTTAAGGCTATCATTCACTCCTAAATCAATGATTCTATCACTCTAAACTTTCATTCTTCTCTCTTCCTAACAAGAAACCAAAGAAAATTTCCTAAGTCCACAAAAAACCACCCATTCGGCCAAGCACCACAAATCCTACTTCCACCCATCAAAAAATTTATCCAACCTACTTTTCTAATCCTAAACCATATTCTAAGAACATCTCTAGTTGTGAGTTTTTACAAAATCATCCATTTGGAGCTTGGAAAATCACTTTGAAGTTTCTTTCCTATAAGGTGAAAATTCTTCTTTCTTGTTTCTAATTTGATTTTTGATGTTCTAAACCATGATTGATCCATGGTTTATCTTTTTCATCCATAGTTCATAACTTTAAAATTTGTTTAAGCTTATTAGGATTTTTGTTGAAGCTACACAAGAATTTCTAAGGAGGAGTTCAAGGAGATTTTTGTCATCTAAATCGGTAAGAGGAGATTTAATCTCATCAACCATGTGTGGTGGTGGGAGAATGGAATTTGTTTATGGTGAAGAATCCATAAGGATTCATCCATTTGATTGCTTGATGTCTTTTTATTTGTGATTAATTTTGTGTGTATGTTTATTCTCTTGTTTATTGCAAGTATGTCTATTGCTTTATTATATGGTATGTGTTCATAAATATATGTATGTGTTTATGAGTTTATGATAATTGGTTGGATATGAATATTATGTTGAGATTTGTAAAAGTGTTCCAAAGAACACAAGATGATGAGTTTATGGTTTTATTATGAAAAAGAGAACCAATGTGTTCTCAATCAATTTTTTTTTTTAAAAGGATGACCTAATTTATATAATTAAGTTAAAGGATTTTACAATGATTTTATAGATGAAAAATAATTTGAATAATGATTTTTAAGGAAAGGTGATTTTCGGCCATCATAGAATTTTTGGAGTTTAATTGATTCAAAAATTGTTTTCTAAGTGTAAATGACTTTGTTAACCTAAAAAGAATTCAATTTTTAATAAATTTTCAAGAATCAAGTAAGTAAATGAATTTTTGTAGAAGTCTAGTCTATAAAAGAAATGAATTTTTGACTCTTGAAAAATATTTACTTTTGAGTTATAAAGTATGTTCATAATTTTTGAAGGGTATTTTATGGATATAACCAAACAAATGAATTTTATACAATGAAAAACAGTAGAAATAACTTACACATATTTAAAACAGTAATTTTTGAAATACGCAATTGAGAAAACGTTTGAAAATATTTACGCGATTGAAAAACGTTTGTAAAAGGCAACATATTTATGAAAAGGCGATAAATTATTTATGTGATTTATGAAAACAACGAGTTTTTACTGTCGGGCCAAAGTGGTGGACCCGGACGTATTGAGAAATGGTACTGTCAAGTGAAAACGTACTGTATTTGGAAATTATCAATACCAAGGGTATTTTTGTAATTATGAGTTATGGTGGATATGAACGTATTTTGGAGATTTTGGTTCATTACGTATTTTTGAACATGCCAATTTGGTTGCAAAAGGCATTTGACTGATGAGATGAATGACACTGTGTTACGGTGTGATAAGCGGAGTTGTTCGTGTGTTTGAACTTGGAGGCGTTAGTGTGCAGTATATTCCACATGTGGACAGATGGTAGCTCCTCTGGGCCGTGGTAACTGATCACACACTGATGATCTCGACAAATACTCGTCTTAATCAGAATCCATGGGGACTGTCTGGTGCGCATTGCCTGGGTCGTACACGACGTATTTGACTGTGTACCATCTACACGACGTATTTGACTGTGTGCTGTTTACACGACGTATTTGACTGTGTAACAGTTGGTTGAGGCAGCCATTGTTTTTTATGTGCAGACATGTCTATCCGGATTATTCTCTCAGATGTTGATGTCAATGTTGATGTTATGGTTATGTTTAGCTCCATGGAGTAGGTATGTGTCTGTGTGTATTTGCATATGTAGTCTGCATTATAACATGATTGAGTTTATTTATGTTTGATATTATGTATGATCTGATAATATGAATTGTTATATTAATTGTTATATCTGTTTGTGTTTCTTATCTGTTTGTATTGTCGTTTTCTTTACTGCCATACTGGTAATGATGTAGATTGTCTCACCTCTTTTGTGTATATTTTCTGTGTTATTATTTATGTCTCTGTAAAATAGTTGAGAAAGTAGAAGAGGAACAACCGCTGGATTTTCAGTACGAAGGAGAGCAACAACTGAACGAGCAGTTTGAGGAGGGTGAGCCTCGAGATCACCCATATTATATGGATTGATTTCGACGTGGGATAACATTGACCGAGGTTTTCTGTATTATAATGATTTTTCCGAGGAAGATCCTTTGGAGAATCAAAACTTTTAGTGTTATGCTTGGGCTAGTTTATGGTTTGCTTTAAACCGAGACAGTTCTTGTTTTATTAAATATTTTATATTATGTGAATTATTTGTACCTATTAAAAACATAATCATATGTATAATTATGATGTGTATGTAATAGTTGTTTTATTTTATGTTCCGTGTATTTTATAATATAATGTTTCAGACAAAAAAAAAATATTTATTACGAAATGATTTATAACTTGGGTAAGGGTTTATATTTTAATTATTGTTTTTGATAAATGTGACATCCTCTAGGAGGGTGTTACAGGTAGGGTTGTTGTTGTTGACCAGAATTCCTATATCTCAGGTTGGGGTGGTCCCTCTAGCCAGGTTTATAGGTACTAAAAAATGAATCATATCTAGGTTGTTACTATGACTTCTGATATTAGGGTCTACTAGGAAAAATACTAGCGGCTGCAACAAATTGCTCTAGAAAAACAGAACCACCATCCTGAAGTGTGGGGCATGCATCAGTAGGATGAGATGACCAATAATAAATGCCACACACAGTTGCAGCCATCTGTATAGGTGGTTATTGTCCCATTGCTAACTGCCTCACCAAAGAAGTCAATTCATCCAATCTGTGTGCCATTATTTGTTGGTCTACATAAGACACTTGAACCTCATTAACTCCTCTAGTTGAGGTAATGATTCGTGTGCCAAATTGTTGGGTGTTAGCTGTCATGTTGGCTATCAAATCTCTTACTACAGTAAGGGTCTTGTTTACTAAGGCTCCTCCAGAGGCAACATCCACCATGCTTCTGTCATTTGATAGCAAGCCTTCATAGAAATATTGAATTAAGAGTTGATCATTGATTTGGTGGTGGGGACAACTCGAGCACAACTTCTTGAATCTTTCCCAATATTCATGTAAGGTCTCTCCTGTTATTTGTCTTATGCCACAGATGTCTTTTCTAATGGTAGCAACTCTAAAGGCAGGAAAGAATCTCTCCAAGAACTACCTCTTCATGTCATTCTAACTTGTGACTGAACCTAGTGAAAGATAAAACAATCAATCCTTGGCTGCATCAGCAAGTGAGAAAGGAAATGCTCTCATCTTGATGTGCTCCTCAGAGAACCCATGCGGCTTCATAGTTGAACAAACCATGTGGAACTCCTTTAAGTGCTTGTGGGGGTCCTTACCTAGAAGACCATGAAACTTGGGAATCAAGTGTATCAATCCAGATTTTAACTCAAAATCAAAATTAAGATCAAGGTATTGAATACACAAAGACTGGTAAGTTACATCAGGAGCAGCAAGTTCCTTAAGGGTCCTATTCTGTATGTTATCAGCCATGGTTTCAGAATTACTTAAGATCTCAGGTTCACACTCAATTTCAAGATCAAAACCAAGTTCAGTGCAAGAAATCTTAGGTTCACTCTCAATTTCAAGATCAAAATCAAAAGCAATTCTTACACTTAGCCTACGAGTTCTAATCAACCTATATAAGGTCCTATCAATCTCAAGATCAAAATCAACCAAGTTATCAAAATCAAACCTAGTCATGAACTAATCAGGGCTATAGAAGTGTCAGAATGCCAAAAACACAAAAACATGCAAATATACACTACAAAAATGGCTAGAAAAAATTAAAAAAAAACACATCAAATGAATTTTAAAAATCATGGGACCACCACAGAATGAAAACTACCATTTTTTAGAAAATTATCATGCAGAGAAAATATTTCAAAAATTGAAAAAGTGGTCTAAATGATGGAATTTAGCTAAAATCCAAGTGGATAATCCCTAAAAGGACCTCTTTGCTTAGAATGGTGATTTAACCTTAGGGACCAAGTTTCATCTCAAAACTCCATAGCCAGAATTGCACTAGTCTCCCCTGCACCAGAAAAAAAAAAGAAAATAGTGAAAAAGTACTAGCAGAGTATGAAACAGTTTTAGGAAGTTGGGAACACGTCCAAAAATGATTGGTAAGAACAAGAGTTAGTATGGTTACTTAATATGATCAAATTACAATTAACAATTCCCTGGAAATGGTGCCAAAATTTTAACAAGTGCTGAACTCAATCAAAATTGTAACCGAGTTATGTCTATGGCTTGGAGCATAGGAAACGACACTGGATCGTTTCTCAAAGGATTGTAAGTGCTATTTGATCAGATCAAGCAAAAATTAGGAAAGGGGTTTGACAACTCAGAAAATGAAATTAACAAAACAATTAACAGAATTAAAGAGAGAAATTCAATTGAAAGAGCAATCAATTCAGAAGTCTATCCAAAATTGGGTTGATTCTATCATAGATCATTCAATAAACATTTGGAGTGCATTTGAATAGTTAACTTGGATCTAACTGAAATCTCTGCATCAAAACCAAAATTCATACTAGACAATCATCTAGAATTTAATTAACAATTGAATAAATTTATAATCGTACAACTCATGTTGGATCTGTGTTAATTTTAAGAACCAAATTCAATTAACCTAGGTACAAATGCATAACCTAACCTTTTAATTCGTGATTAAATCAGATTAATCAATCATAAATTTCATCACAATTCTTAATCTTAAATCAAGATCCAATCAGATCAAACATAAACAGAATCATCATTCATACATTCAAATCAAGAAGAAGAAGAAGAAGAGGAAATCAAACACAATTCAAACACAAACAGAACTAATGATCTCAAGAAACCAAACCGCAATTTCTTCAAGATTATCTGAATTGATTATAGAGTTTAGCCCTTCATAGCCATCACCATTGGAGAAGCTTCAAGAAATATAGAGGAAATGAAGTAACAAAGAGAGAAGGAGAAGAAAAGTTCTTTAAACTCAAACTACACACCAAAAAACGAAAATGCATAAGCTCCCCCCTATAATACAATATGATTGTCATTCTTCCTAACAATTCACCCAAATTCTCCATTATGAAAGTGGTTCAACCACTATCATCCATTATGAAAGTATGTCTAAAGTGTGTCTCCCACCTTCCTTCAATTATGGCAATGATTCTTCCACCTACCCAATTGCCTTGTCAATAACCTAAGAGGCAATGTAAGTGCCATTACCATGAGAAGTGGCAGAGAAGTTGATGGTCATAGTCTACCACAACCAGAGCTACTAGTGCAACAACTAGAGCTACCAGTGTTGCAACAAGAGATTGACTAGAAGCAGCAAAATTCATAAAAAATAAATAACTCAGTCCAGAAATCTGTGACACAGAAGAAATGTGTAGAGAATTCAGATCTAGCCATTCCACTACCTTTCCCAAATAGGGTCACACAGTCCAAGTAGACAGCGTAAGCATAAATGCAAAGAGAAGTCATGGAGACATTCAGGAAGGTGGAAATCAATATCCCATCCTAGATGCAATCAAGCAAATTCCCAAGTATGTCAAATTCCCCAAGGAGTTATGTACTCACAAGAGAAGACTTAAGGGTACTGAGAAGATTAGTATAGGCAGAAATGTTTCTACAATGATTCAGCCAAGCATGCCACACAAATGCAAAGATCCTAGAACTTTCACAATCCCTTGCACGATAGGCAATTCTAGATTTTAACATGCAATGTTAGATTTAGGTGCTTCTATTAATGTCATGCCTATGTCAGTTTATAAATCTTTGAACATTGGCACTTTGCAACCCACTGGTATAGTGATTCAGTTGGCAAATAGGACCACTGCTCATCTTGCAAGAGTGCTGGAAGATGTGTTAGTTTAGGTGAATGAGCTAATTTTCCTAGTGGACTTCTACATTCTAGACATGGAAGATGAGTCTTCAACAAACCATGCTCCATTGATTATAGGTAGACCATTGCTCAAGACAGCTAAGACCAAGATAGATGTGCATGCTGGCACCCTTTCTACGCAATTTGGTGAAGATGTTTGATAATAACATATTTTATACATTAATAAACCCTCATGTTTAGTCATTTACATTCTCCACATTCTTAATTGATTGAGCTTGGTCATGTTTTGTGAGTTTGGGCTCAAATTGGGCCTAATTGATTTTTTTCTAGCATTAATGAGTCTTGACATTGTTTCTATATTTTGACCATAACTTGAGTTTTAAATATCTGATAATTATGAATTTTACTTTGTAGGAAAGCTAAGAGCAAGCTCTACAACTTCTATGAAGAGCTCAAAGTCTCAATCAGATGTCTAGTGGAATTAATTGGGCCTAGAAGTCAAAATACAAGTTCAGAGACCCTTTGATGTTGTTTTGTCAATAACTTGAGTTGTAGACCTCCAAATTGCATGGGGTTTGGGCCCAAATGCTCATAACTAACCCAACTTTGTAATTAATGGGGTTTTAATTATGTGAAGCCAAAATAGGGAGTAGTTTTGGGGGTTAGAAGGCAGAAAACCGAGGCACCTCATTCTACACACACTTCTCACCCATTTATTCTACACTTCTCATCTTCTCTCTAGATCTTTCTTCTCTCCCTTCTCTCTAGTTTTTCTCTTCTTTTTTTGAGTTCTTCCCTCCCATTAATGGAGGGGTAGAAACATTCTTGATGCTTAATCATAAGATTTTGTTTTAATTGCTATACATTCATTTATTAATCAAATTTCTCTTATTCTTCTTCTCTTGTTTAAATTCTAATTTAATGCTAAATTTGATTGGGATTTGCATATGTTAATTGCGAAATTACCATGTACCAAGAGATGAATTCAGAGGTTAAACAATGCATCAAAGGTGTTTGATAAAATGTTTAGCTTGGTTGGATCTTGATTTTTTAGTTAATTTGGGTTTTGGATGGATGCTTAATTTGTCTAACCTCAATTAATTGAATTCTGAAAGCATTTCTAGTAGAAGATCCATAGATCATTGAGAGACGTCTTGATGTGATCTAAGACTAAGGTTTTGGTTGATAGTTGATTGGATCTTTTGTAATCAAGGATGGATTGAAATCAAGTTTGGACAATTCTCTTGGATTTGTTGCTTCTTAATTCTATTTTCTCTTCTTTAATTGCTTTCTATTTTTGTTGTTAATTTCACAAACTCCTTCCCCCTTGTTTATTAACCTCTTAATTTGACTTCATAACTGGAGTGATCTACGGGCTCGACCCGGTGTTACCTTATGCTACAAATAGTTTTGGTAATTCGGTTATAAATTGATTTCAATTTGGTAAAGTTGGCAGTTATCAAATTTTTGGTGCCGTTGCCAGGGATCATTCTAATTTTGATCAAACTTATTAAGAGTATATTTGAATACTAATCCCTCACTAACCCCTGTTTTGTTTTGTTTTTGTGGTTTTTAGGCGAAAATGGGTGATTACGAGTCACTTTGCAGAATTTCGTACTGACAACAAACGTGCCCAGAATGAGCTGAAACTTGATCAGTTGAATGAAAACAGCCTAGTAAACAAGGCTCACAAACTTGTGTGGTCACCTTGTTTTTCCAAAATTCCATCGTTTAGACCACTGTTTTAATTTTTTAAGATTTTTTATTATTTTTTTTAGTTTCATTTTTGTATAGTTTTCATGTTGTGGTGGTCATATGATTTTTAAAATCATTAGATAGGTCAATTAGATTTATTTTAATATATTTTTAGTGTTGTCTAGTATTTTTTGCTTGTTTATTGATTTTGTGCTTTTTGTGTTTTTTGTTCTTTGAATGATGCATGACTAGGTCTTCTGCTACCCAATTACTTGATATTGATCCTGAGATTGATAAGACCTTACATAGGTTAATTAGAGCTTATAGGCTAAGTGCAAGAATTACTTCTGAACGTGATTTTGATCTTGAATTTGAAAGTGAACCTGAGATCTTAAGTAATTTTGCAACTATGGGTGATAACATGCAGAATAGGACCCTTAAGGAACTTGCTGCTCCTGATGTAACTTACTGCAGTAAGAGATTTGATAGCAAACATGACAACAAACACCCAAAAATTTGGCACACGAATCATTACCTCGATTAGAGGAGTTAATGAGGTTCAATTGTCTCATGTTGACCAACGGAGAATGGAACACAGACTTGATGAATTGACTTCTTTAGTGAGCTAGTTAGTTGTGGGACAACAACCACCTATGCAGATGAATGCAACCGTGTGTGGCTTTTGCTCTTGTTCATCTCATCCCACTGATACATACCCCACACTTTAGGATAGTAGTTCTATTTTTCCAAATCAATTTGTTGCAGTAGCTGGTGTTTTTCCTGGTACACCACAGTTCTAGTAGCAACAACAAAGATATGATCAATTCTCTAACATATACAATCCTGGTTGGAGAGATCATCCTAACTTAAGATATGGAAATGCAGTGCCACAATAGCAGTTCAGACAACATTCCAGCAACCACAATTTCAGCCTCATGTTGGACCAAGTAGGCAATTCCAGCAGCCTATGCAACAACAGCCAAGTCTAGTAGCCATAAAATCTAAGCCTTCCTTTGAGGACTTGATGAAACAGATGGCCACAAACAACATTCAGTTCTAATAGAATGCCAATGCCACCATTCAGAATCTACAAATTCAGATTGGGCAGTTGGCAACCACTATGAGTGAGCTGAAAAATCAAGGGTCGAGACAACTTCCGTCCCAAATAACTCCCAATTCAAATATAAGTGTCATTATGTTGAGGTCTGGAAAGTCTGTACAAGCACCAACTGAACCTTAACCTGCAAGTAAGCAACAACTAGCAGAGAAATCAGTTTCTACGGGTAAGAATACATCAGTAGTTGTTGATGAGCCGCAGCAGCCTGCCATAACTTTTCTCTTCCCACATAGAGCCTTTTAAACCAGAAAGATAGATGAGGCTGAGAAGGATAGAGAGCTTCTTGAGACCTTCAGGAAAGTGGAAGTCAATATTCCATTGCTAGATGCGATCAAGCAAATCCCAAAATATGTCAAGTTTCTTAAAGAATTATGCACTCAAAGGATGAGGCTGAATGGTAATGAGAGAATCAATATGAGCCAAAAAGTTTCAGCCCTCATTTAGCCTATGCCTCAGAAATGCAAGGATCTAGGGACTTTTACAATTCCATGTGTTATAGGCAATTACAAATTTGAGTAAGCCATGCTAGATTTAGGTGCTTCTATTAATGCAATGTCTATGTCTGTTTTTAATTCTCTTGAACTTGGCCCTTTGCATTCTATAAGTGTTATGATTCAGTTGGCTAATAGAAGTACTGCGCATCCAGCTGGGTTGATTGGAGATGTGTTGGTAAAGATTGATGAACTAATTTTTCCAGCAGATTTTTATATTCTGGAGATAGAAGGGGAGTCACCATCCAGCAAAGCCCCATTCATTTTAGGGAGGCCATTCCTCAAAATAGGAAGGACCAAAATAGATGTACATGTAGGAACTCTATCCATGGAGTTTGGAGACTCAGTTATTCAATTTAACATTTTTTATGCTATGAAGCATCCCAAGAAAGGGCATTCTATTTTTCATATTGATATACTTTCCGATTTAGGTGAGTTTGAGGAAACTTCTGATGAGTTGTGTGATGAATTTCCTGATTTTATTAGTTTTAATAATTCTATCCATTGCCACTCATGTACTGATTGTGTTAGTGATATGATATGTGTTATTTGTGCTGAAATTTCTACATTCCTACGAGCTGATGATTTTGTTTACGCAGGGACTGATCATAATAGTTCTATCAACAATGCTTTTGATGCAGTTGTAGACTCTAACACACAAGGGGAGATGTGTAACTCCCTAATGAGGATGTCACATTTCTGATACAATAATAATAAAACCTTACCCAAGTTATAAAACATTTAGTACATAAATAATATGAGTTATAAAATTTTTCTTTTTATACACGATATCAATAAATAAAATAAAACGAATCACAAAACAAAACAAACTATTATTACACATCATAATATATATATGATTTTTGTCTTAAGTATACAAATAATTTACAACTACAAATATTTAATAAAGTAGTTAAAAGTTAGCATAACACTAAAACATAAACATGCCCAAGTGCACATCAAAGATTTCTAACCCTCCGAAGGATCATCCTCATATGGATCATCGGATGATAGAAATCCTGGATGTCTCGCAGCTCTACGGGCAGGGATCTGTACTGTCAATACACCACTGATGTCACTGGGTGCATGAAAATGTCCTCCCCAGTAACGCCTAAGAGTCAAAGGCATCTCAAGATGTAAATACAGAATAGTAGTAAATATCAGTGCTCCATCAAACTCTCTACGTAGGATCACAGTCAGACGCCCCACATAAACCACTGATCCTCTATCTTCACGTAGTTGCCAGGCCTCAGAGCCTCCGTGAAAATCAAGTCTCATAAAACCAAAGAAATCAGGCAAAGCCATAACCACAAGATCAATCCAAATGATATGGGTGATCTAATGGCTCGCCTTCCTCGAACTGATCACTTGGTTGCTGGTCCTCCGGGTACTGAATCTCTAGAGGCTGCTCCTCTTCCTCTTCCTCAAACTCTTTACAGAATATGAAAAAATAATACAGAAAATGCATACAAAGAGGTGAGACAATCTACATCATTACCAGCATAGCAGTACAGAAAACGATAATACATACAAATATCACAGTTAATTCAAAAATTCATATCATCACATCATGCACAATATCTCACATTAACACATCAAACATAATATCTCCAATTAAATATAAATAATCACAATATGATGCTGACCACAAATGCAAATATGCACTGACTCATTCATACTCCATGGAGCTAAACACAAACATCAGAGAGAATGATCCAAAAGACTTATCCGTACCTTAAGCTGTCCAACCAACTAGTACACAATCAAACGTTGTGTAAATAGCCCATAGTCAAAATATCATGTAAGTAGTACACAGTCAAATACGTCGTGCACCACAGGCGTTGTACTAGACAGTCTCCATGAGATCTTGATTAAGAATAGTGTTTGTCAAGATCATTAGTGTGTTGTCGATTACCACGACCTAGAGGAGCTACCAACTGTCCACATGTGGAATCCTCTGCACACTAACGTCTCCAAGTTTGACAGCATTTTGACAGCATTTTGTCTAGAAAATTCATTAAATGATATTTTCTATGTTTTTCTTTAAAAATTACCTTACTTTAATTATAACCATTATTTACACTTTGAAACTCACTAACTGCTTCAAAACCCAAAGGTGAGCTCTACGTTAACATTTTTCAAGTGTTCAGTTTATTTCTTATTTATAATTAATTCCTCTAATTTAGGTTTCTAAAACTAAGTTCATTTATTTTGTTCTCCAAAAATTCATGAAAATTGAATTCTCTTTAAGTTAACTACTTAATCTACATTAGAAAATATTTTTGGAAATCAAATATACATTATGTGGCATTTTGGCCGAATTCAACATAGTCTTTACAAATGATCTTTTAATCATTTTCCATCTTCTAAATCATTTTCAAATTCATTAATTTATTTAAATCAATTAAGCTATTTTTCTAGAAAATGGTTGAGAACATTTTGGTTCTCTTTTTCTTGGTGAAGCCGTGAGCTTCCTTGTGTTCTTTAGAACACTCATGCAAATCCTCACATGTTATTCACATCCTATCATAATTATCATACATATATGAACACATACAATATATTTTAAAGCTATAGACATGCATACACACATAATCAATCACAAAATAGAAAAGACATTAAACAACCAAGTGAATGAATCCTTATGGATTCTTCACCACAAATACATTCATTTTCTCACCATCACACAAGGTTGTTGAGATTAAATCTCCTTCTTACCTTATGGGAAGACAAACTCCTCCTAGACTCCTCCTAGTGATTTTGTGTAACCTTCAAAGAATCCCTAACAAGCTCAAACAAATTTTAAAGAGTCATAACTATAGGTGAAAAATATAAACCATGGATCAATCATGGCTTAGAACCTAAGAAATCAAGTTAGAAATAAGAAACAAGGATTTTTACCTTGTAGGAAAAATCTTCAAGATGGTTTTCCAAGCTCAAGAATATTTTTTTTGAAGAAACTTTCAACTAGAGAAGTTCTTAGCATGATGTTTGGATTTAAGAAGTAGGGTTAGGTGAAATTTTAGAAGAGTGGATGATGGTGTTTAAGGTGTTGGCCGAATGGCTCTACGAGAAAAACTATGGAGTTGTTCTTGGTGTTCTTATCTTTTGGTAGAAAAAGAAGAAAGGTTTACAGTGATAGTAAAGTGAAGATGAGGATGAAATGAAAATTGTCTCCTAACACTAAGCATTTGGCCGTGGAGCTCCTTCAAAGGAGGTGACCACTTTAGTGGACTCTTAAGACTCCTAATGGTCTTAGATGTGATCAATGGATGATATTCAAGGCTTTGTCTCCAAGCTTGCTTCTCATTGGTGTAGATAAACAAGTCATCAAGTGACTAATCCCTTCTTGAAGATGCCATAACTGAATGGCCTTACGAGAAGCAAACTAGGTTTTAGTTCATTTGGTTTCCTAGTTAGGTCTAAGCTAATTTCGTTAAGTTTCTTAGTTACTTAGTTAGCCATTTAGTTAGCTAGGAATACAAACCTTTTTCTTGATTCTTCTAGAACCTTCTCTAACTAAAACTTAAATGACTAATTAACTAGGTTTGTTCCATTTAGTTACTACTTAGACACCTTAATTTAACTTAGTTTAGTTAGATCAACTTAGTTAGGTTTTTCTAGTTACTTACTAACTAGTTTAACCATTTTTGTGGACTTGTTTCCTATTGGCTTAGAAACTTTCAAGCCACTATTGTTGACCACATCTCATTGGCTTAGAAATAAGTCAAGCCAGAAACGTTGATTGATTCTCCAAACACAGGTCCCATAGACTTTTCCGGGTCCATGGCCCATTTGGAGCAGATTTTCTACTATTTTTAAGACAGTAGGAACTATGTAATAAAATAATATTTTAATAATATAAGATATTTTTATTTCACAATTATATTCTAAAAATTAAAAGATTAATACACGTATCACTCAGAATTGGGTTTAGTAAGATCCCCCAGCTCCGAATAATTAAATTAAGATTTTCTTGTCCCGAAAATTATTATTTTCTTGACTCAGAGTAAATCACACACAACAATCAAATACAGTCACGAAACAGTCAAATTCATTTTATAACTCACAAAAAACATAAAACAGTACATTTAGGACAATATTGTAATTCAACCAAAAGTTGGGGTGTTATAACTCTCCCCCACTAATAGAAATTTCATCCCCGAAATTTATCGTACCTTAGAACAGTTGAGGATATTGCTCCCTCATTTTATCTTCCAGCTCCCAGGTAGCATCACCCATTACATCGTTCCATATCACCTTTACCAATTCGATCATCTTCCCACGAAGCTGCTTCACTCTCCTATCCTCAATCTTAACAGGAAGTGTCTCGTACGTCAAATTATCTTTAAATTGCACTTTATCGGGCTGTAAAACGTGCGTTGGATCAGGGATATATTTCCTCAACTGTGACACATGAAATACATCATGTAAATTGGATAGAAAAGGTGGTAAAGCTATTTGGTAGGCTACAGGACCTATCCGACGAGTGATTTGATAAGGTCTGATGAATTTAGGAGTGAGTTTTCTGGACTTAATAACTCTCCCAACACTAGTCATAGGTGTTACTCGCAAAAACACATACTCACCTTCCTCAAATTCAAGAGGTCGTCTTCGCTTATCAGTATAGCTCTTCTGTCAGCTCTGAGTCGTCCTTATTTTCTCCTGAATCATCTTCACCTTTTCCGTAGTCTGTTGCACAAGATCTGGCCCAATGGTCATACTTTCCCCATCATGATACCACACAAAGGCATTCGGCATCGTCGTCCATATAGTGCTTCATAGGGTGCCATCCCTATACTTGAGTGAAAACTATTATTGTAGGTGAATTCTATCAGAGACAAAAATTCATCCCAACTTCCTTGTTGTTCTAACACACAAGTATGCAACAAATCATCCAACGATTGGATCGTTCTCTCCGTTTGAGCATCAGTCTGTGGATAATAAGCAGAACTTAGATGTAACTTAGTTCCTATGACTTCTTGAAAACTTCGCCAAAACCTCGACATAAACCTCGGATCTCTATCAGAAACTATACTTATGGGCACTCTATGAAGTCTGACAATTTCATCAATGTACACCTGGGTTAATCATTCCAACGAATACTTAATATTGATCGGCAAGAAGTGCATTGACTTCGTAAGGCTATCAACTATAACCCATACAGAATCATGACCCTTCCTCGTTCTTGGCAATCCAGTAACAAAATCCATCGAGATACTATCCCATTTCCATTCTGGAATAATTAAAGGTTGTAACATACCAACAGGTCTTTGATGTTCCACTTTTGCCTTCTGACAAACAAGGAAAGACGCTACATGTTCCGCCACATCTCTCTTCATCCTTGGCCACCAAAACATCTACTTTAAATCTTGATACATCTTAGTCATTCCTGGATGCATACTTAAACTACTAGTGTGAGCTTCGTCCAAAATTACTTGCTTAAGATCGGGATCATTAGGTACACAAATTCTTCCCTCAAATATTAAGACTCTATCAGATCCCTCACCCACCGTCGCCTTATGACCTTGCTTCAACAATTCCTTTTCATTTTGTAAAAACGAATTCTCATCCTGTTTTTCTCGGGTTACATCCATTAAGTCATTCAAAATCACAACCTTACTTAGACAAATCTTTCCTAGTACCAATTCCACTAACAACCATAGATCTCTAAACTGGTTGATCAATTCCTCCTCCTTTATCATCATGGTAGAAACATTGATCACCTTTCTACTCAAGGCATCCGGCACCACATTCGCCTTTCCTAGATGCTATTAAAGCTGAAAGTCATAATCCTTCAAGAACTCTAACCACTGCCTCTGCCTCATGTTCAATTCCTTCTGATCAAACAAGTATTTCAGACTCTTGTGATCACTAAAGACATTGAACATAGCTCCATACAGAAAATACCTCCATACTTTCAACGCAAAAACCACTGCGGCTAGTTCCAAATCATGCGTTGGGTAATTCCTCTCATGTACCTTCAACTGTCTTGAAGCATAAGCCACCACATTCCTATTTTGCATCAACACACATCCTAACCCTTGGTAAAAAGCATCACAATACACCTCAAAAGACTTGCTAGGATCCAGTAAAATCAGCACTGGTGCAGTCGTCAATCTCTTCTTCAACTCTTAGAAACTTGCCTCGCATCCTTCTGTCCAAACGAAAGCTTGACTCTTCTTTGTGAGTTGTGTAAGGGATCCGGCTATCTTGGAAAAACTTTCAATAAATCTCTAATAATATCCGGCCATTCCAATGAAACTCCGGATCTTAGTCACTGTCTTAGGCCTTTCCCATTGTAAAATAGTTTCCACCTTTGACAGATCCACCGCAATACCTTCCTTGGAAATCACGTGACCCAGAAATTGAACTTCTTTCAACCAAAACTCACACTTGGCTAGCTTCGCATACAGCTTCTTTTCTTTCAAAATTTGGAGAACTATGTTGAGATGTTCAACATGTTCTTCTTGATTTTGAGAGTAGATCATAATGTCATCGATAAAAACAACGACAAATTTATCTAGGTATGGATGAAAAATCTTATTCATATAATCCATGAATATTGCAGGAGCATTCGTCACTCCGAATGACATCACTTGATACTCATAATGCCCGTAATGAGTTCAGAAAGTTGTGTTAGGTACATCTTCTACCTTAACTCGAATCTGATGATAACCTGATCGCAAATCTATCTTAGAGAAAACAACTGCTCCTTTCAATTGGTCCATCAAATCATCAATTCTTGGAAGTGGATACTTATTCTTTATTGTGACCTTGTTCAGCTAGCGATAGTACATACAAAGACGAGAAGTTCCATCCTTTTTCCTGACTAGCAATACCGACACTCCCCACGGCGAAACACTCGGTTACATAAACTGCTTCTCCAATAGTTCTTCCAATTGCTTCTTCAACTATACTAATTCTGATGGTGACATCCGATATGGTACAATCGAAATAGGACCTGCTCCTGGTACCAAATTAATGGAAAACTCGATCTCTCTCTCTAGTGGTAAACCAGGTACCTCATCAGGAAAAACTTCCGGAAACTCATTAACGACAAGAATAGCGTTCACATCTTTCTCACTCTTGACTTCTAAAGAAGACAACAACATGTATCCTTGGGCTCCATCTCTCAGTAATGATTTGACTTTAACGGCAGTAAAAAATCTAGAATTCTCATCCTTAAGAAAAACTTTAGTTTTGTTGGCACAATTTATTAAGATATGGCTAGAAGTTAACCAATCCATTCCTAGTATTATATCTATCTCAACAAGAGGTAAACAAACTAAATTGACAAGAAATACACGATCATTTATGGTGATAGGACAATTCAGACATATTTTGGATGTAACAATAGGCTTAGCAGTTGGGGTAGAAATGATCAACTAGAAACTCAGAGAAGACATAGGCAGTTTCAACTGATTCACACAATCATATGCAATAAATGAATGCGTCGCACCCGAGTCACATAGTACATTCAAAAGATTACCTTCAATGATACCTTCCCCCTAAATAAGATCTTCAGACTGAGTAGCTTCAACTCCGGTCATCGTGTATACTCACCCTCCAGATCGTGGCTGAGTAGCACGAACATTACTCATAACTGGCTTCCTCTCTGGCTGGTTACAATCCCTAGAAACATGTCTAGGTTTTTTGCAATTGAAACAGATCATTCCTTTGATCGAACAATCTCTATATATGTGGCCACTCTTTCCATATTTAAAGCATATTGGCGTAAATGCCACATTTGGACTAGCTCTGTTACCACTAGAACTTCCCCCAATAGATGGACGTTGAGGTTAACTTCCCGGTGGTCTCGAATAAGGTTTTCGCTGAAATTGGCTATTGTTGTTGTTGCCTCCTCTTTGGAACCTAGTTGGTCCAAAGTTACGATTTCTTGGATCTCGTGACGGCTCCAACTCCTCGAGTCGTCGACATGTATCCATCAAAGGAGGAAACTGATTCATCCTCATGGGTAGCACTCCTCGCTTCAACTCTACCCTCAACCCTTCCTCAAACTTATGACATTTCCACACCTCATCAGGTTGAATCTGGAAATACCTTGAGAACTGTGACAAAAGCTCAAATTTGGCAGCATATTCACCAACATTTATATTACCTTGACGCAAACCAAGAAATTCCATTTCCTTGGCATGTCGGGCACAGGCAGGAAAGTACTTTTCCATAAATACTTCGCTGAATACCTCTCAGGTAATTTTAGTCCCCTCAGCTTGTAAAAATCGGCAGGTTCCTCTCCACCAGCTCTCACGATCACCTCTCAACATAAAAGTAGCATAAGTCACCTTCCGATCATCGGCACACCCCATTCCTTCAAATATCCTTTCCAAGTCTTGTATCCAAAGACTCGTCTTCTCTGGATCAAATTCGCCTCTGAACTGCGGCAGGTTATTGCACCTAAACTCAGACAAGTTTAGAGTATCAGCAGTCGCATCTTGTTGTTGGGTTGCTCGTTGATTTTGTTGGATAATCACCTCCGCCATTCGCTGCATAGCCTCAGCAGCTGCAGTCATTAGGTCTACATTACGTTCCACGTTCGCACACGTTCTTCTTCTGCCAAACATCTTTTTCTTCAATCATGACAAAACAAAGTTAGATGTAACCTTTCGGAAACAAATCACAGAGAATCACACAACACAAACAAAAATAGACCCAACCACAACCCAAAAAGACTCTAACTTGGGCTCTGATACCAACTAATGTAACACCCTAATAAGGATGTCACATTTTTGATACAATAAACCACTGATCCTCTATCTTCACGTAGTCGCCAGGCCTCAGAGCCTCTGTGAAAATCAAGTCTCATAAAACCAAAGAAATTAAGCAAAGCCATAACCACAAGATCAATCCAAATGATATAGGTGATCTAATGACTCACCTTCCTTGAATTGATCACTCGGTTGCTGGTCCTCCGGGTACTGAATCTCTAGAGGTTGCTCCTCTTCCTCTTCCTCAAACTCTTTACAGAATATGAAAAAATAATATAGAAAACACATACAAAGAGGTGAGACAATCTACATCATTACCAGCATAACAGTACAGAAAATGACAATACATGCAGATATCATAGTTGATTCAAAAATCCATATCATCACATCATGCACAATATCTCACATTAACACATTAAACATAATATCTCCAATTAAATATAAATAATCACATTATGTTGCAGACCACAAATGCAAATGTACACTGACTCATTCATACTCCATGGAGCTAAACACTGACATCAGAGAGAATGATTTGAAAGACCTGTCCTTACCTCAAGCTGCCCACCAACTATTGCACAGTCAAACGTCGTGTAAATAGCCCACAGTCAAAACATCATGTAAGTAATACACAGTCAAATACGTCGTGCACCACAGGCATTGTACTAGATAGTCTCCACGAGATCTTGATTAAGAATAGTGTTTGTCGAGATCATTAGTGTGTTGTCGGTTACCACGACCTAGAGGAGCTACCAACTGTCCACATGTGGAATCCTCCGCACACTAACGCCTCCAAGTTCAATCAATGAACCACACTACGCCTATCACACCCACAACACGGTGTAATTCATCTCGTCATACAATTGTCAATTTCAACCAAATTGACACATCTCTCAATGTATGAACATAAACCAAAATTACACAAATACCCTTATTATCACTATAAGCCATATTTACAACAATACCCTCAGTATCGGTATTAACCAAATATAGTATGTCTCCACTAGATAGTACTATTTCTCAACATGTCCGGATCCACCACTTTGGCCCGACAATAAAACTCACTGTTCCTTTTAGTCGCATAAAGATTTTATCGTATTTTCACAATCACGTCACCTTTTTCAAATGTTTTCAAATCGCGTAAATATATTTTGATATTTTTAAATATCGCGCAATGTTCTTAAATTATTTTCTCAATTGAATAAAACTTTTAAACCGTTTTCTCAATCGTGTAGCTTAAAAATCATTATTTTAAATATGCGTAAACTATTTCTATTATTTTTCAACTACGTATAATATTTTCTTTACGTTCTAATTATACTTTGAAACATTCCCCATTAGTTGTCCACTTTTGATTAATTTTGACAACATTTTATCTAGAAAATTCATTGAATGATATTTTCTACATTTTTCTTTAAAAATTACCTTACTTTAATTATAACCATTATTTACACTTTGAAACTCACTAACTGCTTCAAAACCCAAAGGTGAGCTCTACGTTAACATTTTTCAAGTGTTCACTTTATTTCTTATTTATAATTAATTCCTCTAATTTAGGTTTCTAAAACTAAGTTCATTTATTTTGTTCTCCAAAAATTCATTGAAATTGAATTCTCTTTAAGTTAACTACTTAATCTACATTAGAAAATATTTTTGGAAATAAAATATACATTACATGGCATTTTGGACGAATTCAACATAGTCTTTACAAATGATCTTTTAATCATTTTCCATCTTCTAAATCATTTTCAAATTCATTAATTTACTTAAATCAATTAAGTCATTTTTCTAGAAAATGGTTGAGAACATTTTGGTTCTCTTTTTCTTGGTGAAGCCGTGAGCTTCCTTGTGTTCTTTAGAACACTCATGCAAATCCTCACATGTTATTCACATCCTATCATAATTATCATACATATATGAACACATACAATATATTTTAAAGCTATAGACATGCATACACACATAATCAATCCCAAAATAGAAAAGACATTAAACAACCAAGTGAATGAATCCTTATGGATTCTTCACAACAAATACATTCATTTTCTCACTGCCACACAAGGTTGTTAAGATTAAATCTTCCTCTTACCTTAAGGGAAGACAAACTCCTCCTAGACTCCTCCTAGTGATTTCGTGTAACCTTCAAAGAATCCCTAACAAGCTCAAACAAAATTTAAAGAGTCATAACTATAGGTGAAAAGTATAAATCATGGATCAATCATGGCTTAGAACCTAAGAAATCAAGTTAGAAATAAGAAACAAGGATTTTCACCTTGTAGGAAAAATCTTCAAGATGGTTTTCCAAGCTCAAGATGATTTTTTTTAAGAAACTTTCAACTAGAGAAGTTCTTAGAATGATGTTTAGATTTGAGAAGTAGGGTTAGGTGAAATTTTAGAAGAGTGGATGATGGTGTTTAAGTGTTGGCCGAATGGCTCTAGGAGAAAAACTATGGAGTTGTTCTTGGTGTTCTTGGCTTTTGGTAGAAAGAGAAAAAAGGTTTTAAGTGATAGTAAAGTGAAGATGAAGATGAAATAAAAATTGTCTCCTAACACCAAGCATTTGGCCATGGAGCTCCTTCAAAGGAGGTGACCACTTTAGTTGACTCTTAAGACTCCTAATGGCCTTAGATGTGATCAATGGATGATATTCAAGGCTTTGTCTCCAAGCTTGCTTCTCATTGGTATAGATAATCAAGTCATCAAGTTATTAAGCCCTTCTTGAAGATGCCATAACTGAATGGCCTTAGGAGAAGCAAACTAGGTTTTAGTTCATTTGGTTTCCTAGTTAAGTCTAGGCTAATTTAGTTAAGTTTCTTAGTTACTTAGTTAGCCATTTAGTTAGCTAGGAAGACTAACCCTTTTCTTGATTCTTCAAAAACCTTCTCTAACTAAAACTTAAATGACTAGTTAACTAGGTTTGTTCCATTTAGTTACTACTTAGACACCTTAATTTAACTTAGTTTAGTTAGATCAACTTAGTTAGGTTTTTCTAGTTACTTACTTACTAGTCTAACCATTTTTGTGGACTTGTTTCCTATTGGCTTAGAAACTTTCAAGCCACTATTGTTGACCACATCTCATTGGCTTAGAAATAAGTCAAGCCAGAAACGTTGACTGATTCTCCAAATGCGGGTCCCACAGATATTTCTAGGTCCATGGTCCATTTGGAGCATATTTTCTACTATTTTTAAGACAGTAGGTACTGTCTAATAAAATAATATTTTAATAATATAAAATATTTTTATTGCATAGTTAAATTCTAAAAATTAAAAGATTAATACATGTATCACTTGAAATTGGGTTTAGTAAGATCCCCTAGCTCCGAATAATTAAATTAAGATTTCCCTGTCCTGAAAATTATTATTTTCTTGACTTGGAGTAAATCGCACACAACAGTCAAATACGGTCACAAAACAGTCAAATTCATTTTATAACTCACAAAAAACATAAAACAGTACATTTAGGACAATATTGTAATTCAACCAAAAGTTTAGGTGTTACAACTCTCCCCCACTAATAAAAATTTCGTCCCCGAAATTTATTGTACCTTAGAACAGTTGAGGGTATTGCTCCCTCATTTTATCTTCCAGCTCCCAAGTAGCATCACCCGTTACATCGTTCCATATCACCTTTACCAATTCGATCATCTTCCCACGAAGCTGCTTCACTCACCTGTCCTCAATCTTAACAGAAAGTGTCTCATACGTCAAATTATCTTTCAATTGCACTTCATCGGGCTGTATAACGTGCGTTGGATCGAGGATATATTTCCTCAACTGAGACACATGAAATACATCATGTAAATTAGATAGAAAAGGTGGTAAAGCTATTTGGTAGGCTGCAGGACCTATCCGACGAGTGATTTGGTATGGTCCGATGAATTTAGCAGTGAGTTTTCTAGACTTGATAACTCTCCCAACACCAGTCATAGGTGTTACTCGCAAAAACACATGCTCACCTTCCTCAAATTCAAGAGGTCATCTTCGCTTATCAGTATAGCTCTTCTGTCGGCTCTGAGTCGTCCTCATTTTCTCCTGAATCATCTTCACATTTTTCATAGTCTGTTGCACAAGATCAGGCCCAATGGTCATACTTTCCCCATCATGATACCACACAAAGGAGTTTGGCATCGTCATCCATATAGTGCTTCATAGGGTGCTGTCCTTATACTAGAGTGAAAACTATTGTTGTAGGTGAATTCTATCAGAGACAAGAATTCATCCCACTTCCCTTGTTGTTCCAACACACAAGCACGCAACAAATCTTCCAACAACTGGATTGTTCTCTCCGTTTGACCGTCAGTCTGCGGATGATAAGCAGAACACAGACGTAACTTAGTTCCCATGGCTTCTTGCAATCTTCGCCAGAACCTCGACGTAAACCTTAGAACTCTATCAGAAACTATACTAGCGGGCACTCCATGAAGTCTGACAATTTCACCGATGTACACCTAGGTTAATCGTTCCAACAAATACTTAATATTGATCGGCAAGAAGTGCGTTGATTTCGTAAGCCTATCAACTATAACCCATATAGAATCATGACCCTTCATCGTTCTTGGCAATCCGGTAACAAAATCCATCGAGATACTATCCCATTTCCATTCTAGAATAGTTAAAGGTTGTAACATACCGGCAGGTCTTTGATGTTCCACTTTTGCCTTCTGACAAACAAGGAAAGACGCTACACGTTCTGCCACATGTCTCTTCATCCTTGGCCACCAAAACATCTGCTTTAAATCTTGATATATCTTAACCATTCCTGGCTGCATACTTAAACTACTAGTATGAGCTTCGTCCAAAATTGGTTGCTTAAGATCAGGATCATCAGGTATACAAATTCTTCCCTCAAATCTTAAGACTCCATCAGATCCCTCATCCACCATCGCCTTATGACCTTGCTTCAAAAATTCCTTTTCATTTTGTAAAAACGGATCCTCATCCTATTTTTCTCGGATTACATCCATCAAGTCATTCAAAACCACAACCTTACTTAGACGAATCTTTCCTGGTACCAATTCCACTAACAACCACATATCTCTAAACTGGTTGATCAATTCCTCCTCCTTTATCATCATGGTAGAAACATTGATCACCTTTCTACTCAAGGCATCCGCTACCACATTCGCCTTTCCTAGATGCTATTGAAGCTGAAAATCATAATCCTTCAAGAACTCTAACCACCGCCTCTGCCTCATGTTCAATTCCTTCTGATCAAACAAGTATTTCAGACTCTTGTGATCACTAAAGACATTCAACATAGCTCCATATAGAAAATGCCTCCACACTTTCAATGCAAAAGCCATTACTGCTAATTCCAAATCATGCGTTGGGTAATTCCTCTCATGTACCTTCAACTGTCTTGAAGCATAAGCCACCACATTCCTATTTTGCATCAACACATATCCTAACCCTTGGTAAAAAGCATCACAATGCACCTCAAAAGACTTGCTAGGATCTGACAAAATCAACACTGGTGCAGTTGTCAATCTCTTCTTCAACTCTTGGAAACTTGCCTCACATTCTTCTGTCCAAACGAAAGCTTGACTCTTCTTTGTGAGTTGTGTAAAGGATCCAGCTATCTTGGAAAAACCTTCAATAAATCTTTGATAATATCCGGCTATTCCACCGAAACTCCATATCTCAGTCACTGTCTTAGGCCTTTCCCATTGTAAAATAGTTTCCACCTTTGACGGATCCACCGTAATACCTTCCTTGGAAATCACGTGACCTAGAAATTGAACTTCGTTCAACCAAAACTCACACTTGACTAGCTTCGCATACAGCTTCTTTTCTTTCAAAATTTTGAGAACTATGTTGAGATGTTCAACATGCTCTTCCTGATTTTGAGAGTAGATCAGAATGTCATTGATAAAAACAACGACAAATCTATCTAGGCATGGACGAAAAATCCTATTCATATAATCCATGAATATTGTAGGAGCATTCGTCACTCTGAAAGACATCACTTGATACTCATAATGCCCGTAATGAGTTTGGAAAGTTGAGTTAGGTACATCCTCTACCTTAACTCAAATCTGATGATAACCTGATCACAAATCTATCTTAGAGAAAACAACTGCTCCTTTCAAATGGTCCATCAAATCTTCAATTCTTGGAAGTGGATACTTATTCTTTATTGTGACCTTGTTTAGCTGGCGATAGTACATACAAAGACGAGAAGTTTCATCCTTTTTCCTGACTAGCAGTACTGGCACTCCCCACGGTGAAACACTCGGTTGCATAAATTGTTTCTCCAATAGTTCCTCCAATTGCTTCTTCAACTATACTAATTCTGATGGTGACATCCGATATGGTGCAATCGAAATAGGACCTGCTCCTGGTACCAAATTAATGGAAAACTCGATCTCTCTTTCTAGTGGTAAACCAGGTACCTCATCGGGAAAAACTTCCGGAAACTCATTAACGACAAGAATAGCATTCACATCTTTCTCACTCTTGACTTCTAAAGAAGACAACAACATGTATCCTTGGGCTCCATCTCTCAGAAATGATTTGACTTGAACAGCAGTAAAAAATCTAGAATTCTCATCCTTAGGAAAAACTATGGTTTTGTTGGCACAGTCTATTAAGATATGGTTAGAAGTTAACTAATCCATTCCTAGTATTATATCTATCTCAACAAGAGGTACACAAACTAAATTGATAGAAAATACACGATCATTTATGGTGATAGGACAATTCAGACATATTTTGGATGTGACAACAGGTTTGGCAGTTAGGGCAGAAATGATCAACTGGAAACTCAGAGAAGACACAAGCAGTTTCAACCGATTCACACAATCATATGCAATAAATGAATGTGTCGCACCCGGGTCATATAGTACATTCAAAAGATTACCTTCAATGTTACCTTCCCCCGGAATAAGATCTTCAGACTGAGAAGCTTCAGCTCCGGTCATCGGGTATACTCGCCCTCTAGATCGTGGCTGAGTAGCACGAACATTACTCACAACTAGCTTCTTCTTCGGCTAGTTACAATTCCTAGATACATGTGCAGGTTTTCTGCAATTGAAACAGATCGTTCCTTTGATCGAACAATCTCTATATATGTGGCCACTTTTTCCACATTTAAAGTATCTTGGCGTAAACGCTACATTTGGACTAGCTCTGTTACCACTAGAACTTCCCCCAGCAGATGGACGTTGAGGTTGACTTCCCGATGGTCTCGACTAAGGTTTTTGCTGAAATTGGCTATTGTTGTTGTTGCCTCCTCTTTGGAACCTAGTCGGTCCAAAGTTACGATTTCTTGGATCTCGTGACGGCTCCAACTCCTCGAGTCGTCGACATGTATCCATCAAAGGAGGAAACTGATTCATCCTCATGGGTAGCACTCCTCGCTTCAACTCTACCCTCAACCCTTCCTCAAACTTATGACATTTCTACGCCTCATCAGGTTGAATCTAGAAATACCTTGAGAATTGTGACAAGCTCTCAAATTTGGCAGCATATTCACTAATAGTCATATTGCCTTGACGCAAACCAAGAAATTCCATTTCCTTGGCATGTCGGGCATTGGCAGGAAAGTACTTTTCCAGACTTCGCTGAATACATCCCAGGTAATTTCTGTCCCCTCAGCTTGTAAAAATCGGCGGGTTCCTCTCCACCAGTTCTCACAATCACCTCTCAACATAAAAGTAGCATATGTCACATTCCGATCATCGGCGCACCCCATTGCTTCAAATATCCTTTTCAAGTCTTGTATCCAAAGACTCGCCTTCTCTAGATCAAATTTGCCTCTGAACTACAGCAGGTTATTGCGCCTAAACTCAGACAGGTTTAGAGTATCAGCAGTCATATCTTGTTGTTGGGCTGCTCATTGATTTTGTTGGGTAATCACCTCCGCCATTTGCTGCATAGCCTCAGCTGCTGCAGTCATTAGGTCCACATTACGTTCCACGTTCGCATGCGTTCTTCTTCCGCCAAGCATCTTTTTCTTCAATCATGATAAAACAAAGTTAGATGTAACCTTTCGGAAACAAATCACAGAGAATCACACAACACAAGCAAAAATAGACCTAACCACAACCCCAAAAGACTCTAACTTGGGTTCTAATACCAACTAATGTAACACCCTAATAAGGATGTCACATTTCTGATACAATAATAATAAAACCTTACCCAAGTTATAAAACATTTAGTACATAAATAATATGAGTTGTAAATTTTTTCTTTTTATACATGATATCATTAAATAAAATAAAACGAATCACAAAACAAAACAAACTATTATTACACACCATAATATGCATATGATTTTTGTCTTAAGTATACAAATAATTTACAACTACAAATATTTAATAAAGTAGTAAAAAGTCAACATAACACTAAAACATAAACATGCCCAAGTGCGCATCGAAAATTTCTAACCCTCCGAAGGATCATCCTCAGATGGATCATCGGATAACAGAAATCCTAGATGTCTCGCAGCTCTACGGATAGGAGTTCGTGTTGTCGATACACTATTGATCTCACTGGGTGCATGAAAACGTCCTCCCCTGTAACGCCTAAGAGTCAAAGGCATCTCAAGATGTAAATACAGAGTAGTAGTAAATATCGGTGCTCCATCAAACTCTCTACGTAGGGTCATAGTCAGATGCTCCACATAAACCACTGATCCTCTATCTTCACGCAGTCGCCAGGCCTTAGAGCCTCCGTGAAAATCAAGTATCATAAAACCAAAGAAATCAGGCAAAGCCATAACCACAAGATCAATCCAAATGATATGGGTGATCTAATGGCTCGCCTTCCTCGAATTGATCACTCGGTAGCTGGTCCTCCGGGTACTAAATCTCTAGAGGCTGCTCCTCTTCCTCTTCCTTAAACTCTTTACAGAATATAAAAAAATAATACAGAAAACACATACAAAGAGGTGAGACAATCTACATCATTACCAACATGGCAGTACAGAAAATGACAATACATATAGATATCACAGTTGATTCAAAATTCCATATCATCACATCATACACAATATCTCACATTAACACATCAAACATAATATCTCCAATTAAATATAAATAATCGCATCAGAGAGAATGATCCGAAAGACCTGTCCGTACCTCAAGTTGCCCTACCAACTATTACACAATCAAACGTCGTGTAAATAGCTCATAGTCAAAACATCGCGTAAGTAATCCACAATCAAATACGTCGTGCACCATAGGCATTGTACTAGATAGTCTCCACGAGATCTTGATTAAGAATAGTGTTTGTCGAGATCATTAGTACGTTGCTCGTTACCACGCCCCAGATGAGCTTCCAACTGTCCACATGTGGAATCCTTTGCACGCTAACGCCTCCAAGTTCAATTAATGAACCGTACTACGCCTATCACACCTACAACACGGTGTAATTCATCTCGTTAGCCAATTGTCAATTTCAACCAAATTGACACATCTCTCAATGTATGAACATAAACTAAAATTACACAAATACCCTTATTATCACTATAAGCCATATTTACAATAATACCCTAAGTATCAGTATTAACCAAATATAGTATGTCTCTACTTGATAGTACTATTTCTCAACATGTTGGGGTCCACCACTTTGGCCTGACAATAAAACTCATTATTCCTTTTAGTCGTATAAAGATTTTATCACATTTTCACAATCACGTCACCTTTATCAAACGTTTTCAAATCGCATAAATATATTTTGATATTTTTAAATATCGCGCAATGTTCTTAAATCGTTTTCTCAATCGCGTAAGATTTGTAAATCATTTTCTCAATCGCATAGCTTAAAAATCATTATTTTAAATATGCATAAGCTATTTCTAGTATTTTTCAACTACGTATAATATTTTGTTTATGTTCTAATTATACTTTGAAACTTTCCCCATTATTTGTCCACTTTTAATTAATTTTGACAGTATTTCGTCTAGAAAATTCATTAAATGATATTTTCTACGTTTTTCTTTAAAAATTACCTTACTTTAATTATAACCATTATTTACACTTTGAAACTTACTAACGTGCTTCAAAACCCAAAGGTGAGCTCTACGTTAACATTTTTCAAGTATTCACTTTATTTCTTATTTATAATTAATTCCTCTAATTTAGGTTTCTAAAACTAAGTTCATTTATTTTGTTCTCCAAAAATTATTTGAAACTGAATTCTCTTTAAGTTAACTACCTAATCTACATTAGAAAATAATTTTGGAAATCAAATATACATTATGTGGCATTTTGGCTGAATTCAACAGTCTTTATAAATGATCTTTAAATCATTTTCCATCTTCTAAATCATTTTCAAATTCATTAATTTACTTAAATCAATTAAGTCATTTTTCTAGAAAATGGTTGAGAACATTTTGGTTCTCTTTTTCTTGGTGAAGCCGTGAGCTTCCTTGTGTTCTTTGGAACACTCATGCAAATCCTCACATATTATTCACATCCTATCATAATTATCATACATATATGAACACATACAATATATTTTAAAGCTATAGACATGCATACACACATAATCAATCTCAAAATAGAAAAGACATTAAACAACCAAGTGAATGAATCCTTATGGATTCTTCACCACAAATACATCCATTTTCTCACTACCACACATGGTTGTTGAGATTAAATCTCCCTCTTACCTTAAGGGAAGACAAACTCCTCCTAGACTCCTCCTAGTGATTTCGTGTAACCTTCAAAAAATCCCTCACAAGCTCAAACAAATTTTAAAGAGTCGTAACTATAGGTGAAAAATATAAACCATGGATCAATCATGGCTTAGAACCTAAGAAATCAAGTTAGAAATAAGAAACAAGGATTTTCACCTTGTAGGAAAAATCTTCAAGATGGTTTTCCAAGCTCAAGATGATTTCTTTTGAAGAAACTTTCAACTAGAGAAGTTCTTAGAATGATGTTTGGATTTGAGAAGTAGGGTTAGGTGAAATTTTAGAAGAATGGATGATGGTGTTTAAGGTGTTGGCCGAATGGCTCTAGGAGAAAAACTATGGAGTTGTTCTTGGTGTTCTTGGCTTTTGGTAGAAAGAGAAGAAAGGTTTTGAGTGATAGTAAAGTGAAGATGAAGATGAAATGAAAATTGTCTCCTAACACCAAGCATTTGGCCGTGGAGCTCCTTCAAAGGAGGTGACCACTTTAGTTGACTCTTAAGACTCCTAATGGCCTTAGATGTGATCAATGGATGATATTTAAGGCTTTGTCTCCAAGCTTGCTTCTCATTGGTGTAGACAATCAAGTCATCAAGTTACTAAGCCCTTCTTGAAGATGCCATAACTGAATGGCCTTAGGAGAAGCAAACTAGGTTTTAGTTCATTTGGTTTCCTAGTTAAGTCTAAGCTAATTTAGTTAAGTTACTTAGTTAGCCATTTAGTTAGCTAGGAAGACTAACCCTTTTCTTAATTCTTTTAGAACCTTCTCTAACTAAAACTTAAATGACTAGTTAACTAAGTTTGTTCCATTTAGTTACTACTTAGACACCTTAATTTAACTTAGTTTAGTTAGATCAACTTAGTTATGTTTTTCTAGTTACTAACTAACTAGTCTAACCATTTTTGTGGACTTGTTTTCTATTGGCTTAGAAACTTTCAAGCCACTGTTGTTGACCACACCTCATTGGCTTAGAAATAAGTCAAGCCAAAAACGTTGACTGATTCTCTAAACGCACGTCCCACAGACTTTTTTGGGTCCATGGTCCATTGTAGCAAATTTTCTACTATTTTTAAGATAGTAGGTACTGTCCAATAAAATAATATTTTAATAATATAAAATATTTTTATTGCACAGTTAAATTCTAAAAATTAAAAGATTAATACACGTATCACTCGGAATTGGGTTTAGTAAGATCCCCTAGCTCCGAATAATTAAATTAAGATTTCCCTGGCCCGAAAATTATTATTTTCTTGACTCAGAGTAAATCACACACAATAGTCAAATGCAGTCACGAAACAGTCAAATTCATTTTATAGCTCACAGAAAACATAAAACAGTACATTTATGACAATATTGTAATTCAACCAAAAGTTAGGGTGTTACTAGATGACGTTAAGGGCTATTGAAGAGTTTTCGGAGAAGGGAAAAGAGCACCAGACGATGGTCACTACTATAGTGGATTTTGTTTTTGGGCCATAGTCCAACATAAACAAGGAAAATGAAGTTCATGAAGTAAACACATTGCATTCTAACGGTGAAGCCAAGAAAATTAAAGAAGGTCAATGGGACGTCGGTGGATGCTCTCATGCTACTTCAATCATAAGTTGGTCATTCCACTTTAAGCAATGGGACCCTGGTGGAAGCCTCCCCACTTGATAAGGATGTTTCTTTCCCCTCTCTTTTTATTTTGCTTGTCTCATATTTGTCGATGCTATTGATGCTTTGCTAATGATTTTTGAGCTTTACATTGAGGGCAATGCAAAATTTAAGTGTGAGGGAGAGATTTTAGCATTGTATTTTTGTTGTTTTTACTATTTCTACTATTTTTAAATTATGTCTTCTTCTAAAAAAATGTGGTTCTATTTTTAATTATTTTCCAATGATGTTTTGAAGTTTGTGAAGTTTAAGAGTTTGAGACAATTAAAATTCAAGGTTCCATAGCATGATTAAATGAATTTTCGTCCCTCTTGAATTTGACATGCTTGGTGGTGGATGTTGAATATATGGATTGAGTTTGATGGATGCAAACCTTGTGAGATTTTGAGCCTACTGGTGGATTTAACATTGCACCATTCTCTTCTTTCTTGTGTGATTTTCACTCATGTTAATTTATCACTTTAGAACTTGCTTTGATTCTTTTTGAGGCTACATTTCACTTGCATGCATGAACATGATTGAGGCCTTCTTTCTTGATTAACTACCTTTGCCAAATAGCTAACCTTGTATCATTTCTCTTTGATTAACCCCCTTGAGCCTATTTGCCTATTTTAGCTCATTATATGCCTTTGTGAAAAACTATGTTTTTACCTTACCTTAGGGAATGAGAGAGCATTAGTTCATTTTAATTTGAGGAGCTCTTTTGCTTGTGGGCAATGAATATTTCAAGTGTAGGGGTTGTGTAAATTGATGTGTAATATGCAAGGTGATTGTAAAAAAAATTATGAAAAAAATGAAAAAAAAATGAAGAGAAAAAAAAATGCAATAAAGGTTATGAAAGAAAAGGAATATATAAGAGAATGTGCATAATATGGAATTGGGGGTAAAATTTCATGCTTATTACTTGTCATTTGAGTTCCTCCCCATTGCTCTTTTATTCTCTTGGGTGTTTAACTTGTTATATCCATATTGTTTCCTTGCCTTACCTTGACCCTATTACAACCTTGAATAAAGTCCTCTTATTTTTATGTGCATAAGTTTGGTAGTGGTGAAGTAGAAGATAAGCAAGCTTATGGTAGTGTAATTTTCATGGGTTGAATTAAGTAAAATACTTACCTTGCAAATACTTGGTGGATTGAGAGGGCATCTTGTGAGGATCTATCATTCTTGATTCATGCTTTTCAATTTGAAACTACCTTACTTGTTAGTTTGAGATGTGATGAAATGTTAACTCATGAATGTTATGTTCCCTTGAACCTTTTCTTGTTCTTCTTGCTTGTAAACTTTTGCATTCTTGGATGTCATTGGAATTTGAGTCTTTTTGTTAATCCCTTGTGCCCTTGTTTTGGTCTTTTGTGTTTTCCCCAGAAGTACAAAAAGCTAAGTGTGAGAGTACGAGTACGAGAGAAGTCAGAGTACGAGTTCAGAGACCCTTTGATGTTGTTTTGGCTATAACTTGAGTTGTAGACCTCCAAATTGCATGGGATTTGGGCTCAAATGCTCATAACTGGCCCAACTTTGTAATTAATGGGTTTTTAATTATGTAAAGCCAAAATAAGGAGTAGTTTCGGGGGTTAGAAGGCAGAAAACCGAGGCACCTCATTCTACACACACTTCTCACCCATTTATTCTTCACTTCTCATCTTCTTTCTAGATCTTTCTTCTCTCCCTTCTCTCTAGTTTTTCTCTTCTTTTTCTGAGTTCTTCCCTCCCATTAATGGAGGGGTAGAGACATTCTTGATGCTTAATTATGAGATTTTGTTTTAATTGATATACATTCGTTTATTAATCAAATTTCTCATCTTCTTCATATCTTGTTTAAATTCTGATTTAATGCTTAATTTGATTGAGATTTGCATATGTTAATTGCGTAATTACCATGGGCCAAGAGATGAATTCAGAGGTTAAACAATACATCAAAGGTGTTTGATGAAATATTTAGCTTGATTGGATCTTGATTTTTAAGTTAATTTGGGTTTTGGATGGATGCTTAATTTGTCTAACCTCAATTAATTGAATTCTTGAAGCATTTCTAGTAGAAGATCCGTGGATCATTGAGAGGCATCTTGATGTGATGTAAGACCAAGGGTTTGGTTGATAGTTGATTGGATCTTTAGTAATCATGGATGGATTGAAATCAAGTTTGGACAATTCTCTTGGATTAGTTGCCTCTTAATTCTATTTTCTCTTCTTTAATGGCTTTCTATTTTTTTTGTTAATTTCACAAACTCCTTCTCCTTGTATATTAACCTCTTAATCTGACTTCATAGTTAGAGTGATCTACGGGCTTGACCCACTATTACCTTAAGCTGCAAATGATTTTGGTAATTCATTTATAAATTGATTTAAATTTGGTAAACTCGAAAGTTATCAATGTTATACAGTTTAACAATTTTGATGCCATGAGACATCCCTTAAAGGAGCATTCAATTTTCCATATTGACGTGATTGAAATGCTGGTTGATGATACTTATACTGATATGTATGTTGAATTCTCTGATATTGCTGACTTTCTGGATTATGTTACATGTGATGGCTATGATATTGAACCATGTTTTGCATGTGTTGAGATTTATGCGGTTATGAGTGATGATGCAACTACTGACTTGAATGATGCAACATGTGGAAATAAGAGTAAGAATTATGTTAAATTTAATGCTGCTGAGTTAGTTGTATCAAATAGCTTGCTACCTTCTATTATGCACCCCTATCCTTAGAGTTGAAGACTTTGCCAGACCATCTTAAATATGCATATTTGGGAGATGATGAGAAATTTCTGGTGATTGTCGCTAAGAATCTGTAATCTGAATAAGAAGAAAAATTGCTGTAGGTTTTGAGGTAGAATAAGCAGGCCATCGGATGGACGCTTACAGATATTCCTAGTATTAGTCCCTCCACATGCATACATAGGATTTTATTGGAGGAAGGTACCAAACTAGTGAGGCATCCCCAAAGGAGACTGAACCCTCTGATTATTGTAACACCCCTTGATGTAGCAACCAAAGCATAATCGTCATTACACTACAGTTACTAAATCCAAGTGTGTCACAGTCATGATAACAGTAACTTAAATTCTCAAGAGTCTATATTTTTTTTTTGACAATTTGCATAGGTAGAAAATATGAGCCTCGAATGAAATATAAATGTATTCAAGCCATGATACAACCACTGAAATAAAATCATATCTCTTATACATATATATATGTAGTCAATTTACACAAATCACTGATGACATAGAATATAACAATTACAGAGTCCAATAAAATACAGCGGCAATAAAACACTAAAAGGGGGAAAAGTAGTGACCCAGGGATAGGTACTACTAGTAGACAAAGTCGCAACCCCCATATACACATACGACGCTCGGAGTCCCAGTCAACAAGTCAGGCATCAATGCCTCGTACGTAGCCGAAGAAACCTTGTCCAAACGCCCAATCCAATCAACCAAGGTGTGGTCCCTCTTTATCTTCCTCACGATCTTTTATCAATATAAGTATAAAACAGACATACAAAGATATAAGAAAGAGGTGAGACACCCATCCTTCATTACCATTGCGGCAAAGAAGAAAACGACACCCGGCGGAGCCCATAAAGCAATACAATACATTCATATATTTATAACGGCAACAACGGAATTTATCATAAAAGTAATTGTAATAATAATAAGAATTAATAATAACAACGATATTTATAGTAAAGTAGAACAACAAAGCAGGGCAATAGCAGATATATCACAATAGTATTTCCAAGAATCAAAGACAACAATCGACAATCATCACAATAATAATAATCAGGTCAGTCATAGTTACAGAAATTAAACATTAATAATGACAGAATATATCATGGTTCATATGCGTGCTTTCCCAAAGTCCTACTCCATGGAGCTAAACCCAAACAATCGGAGAGAAAGATCAGGAGACATGTCTGTGACTCGGCTACCGAGGCCAGTGCTATAAATCAAATCGTGCACAATCATGGCATTGCACAGACATTCTTCACTAGATCGCGATATAGGACAGTGTCTCGGTCCGGATCGTCGGTGCGTTTGCATCGGTCTACCCCACGGGCAGGAGAGCTACCAACCTCCCATTGCGAGGAACCCGCACCCCGACGCCCCCAAGGTCAACAAGTGACCTACACTTGTCTATTCGCACCCGCACTAAGGTGTGTTCAATCTCCTAGGCAACTAGGCCTTACAACAGTCCACAAGGACAATCACAATGCATAAGACACTATGCATGCACATGTATGATCCACAATTTCATACAATCTCATAATATGCCACATTTAGGCTAATATAAGCATCAATGTATACATGGTCACTCACATGGACCCATAACAACATAATATCAATATCAAGTCAATTAATGCATTATTAGGTTCATTATGAATCCTAACTTAGAATTTATTCCTCTTTTCAAGGTTCATGACCAAATCCAATTCTTGCAACTAGCTTAATATTCCAAGGCAACTCGATTTCCTATAACTTGTAAATTAATTAAGCTATTAAGCCTCACACTCTCTTGTTCTTCACTCACTTAGAATCACCTTAAGTTTTACAATGGTCTCATTCTTAGTCTTCTAAAATTTATGAAGTCTTGACTATACTAAATTCTTCCAATTTATTAGTTGTCCATTTATTACATAGGTTTCTAATTACCTAATCACTTATGCTTCCAAATTATCCAAACCACATACTTACCTAAAACTTGCCCTAGAGGCCGTGGCCTCACAATGGTTACAATCCCAAATTCTCTCAAGTCATCATACTACATGTCACTCCCTTAATTCATTTAAGTGTTCACTTATCAAATTAGCTCACCAAGAACCCTAATCTTTATGCCTCAAAACCGTAGCCATCATTTAGGCTTCAATCTCAAACTTTTCTTCCATTAAATTCTATTTTGTCACTTGATTAATTCTAGTCTAATGCTTGTTACACATTAACCATAATTTATCCAATTTTCACCCTAAAAACCGTAGCCCTCCAAGAGAGATTCCCAAATATTTTTCTTCCATTTCCAATCACATAATCCAATCCAACATACCATTATATACAACAAATCAATCTAAGGTCACAATCATCACATTATATGTTACACTCTTAATTCACTTAAATTTAGATCATCAAAATCAATCCATTTGTCTCTTTACCAAGACCAAAACCGTGGCACCCCTCTTGGATATTAAACCCTCAAAGTCTTCCATTCGTTAGTGTTAATACTATCATTCAATCTTTGATTATATAAGTCTTATTTCACTTGTATACAAAACCAATATTCACCCCTAATTTCTAATCAAAACCGTGGCACCATGTTGAGGTAGGAAACTCCAAATTTTCCATTTAGCAACCCCAACATGATCAAGCACAATTAATATATCAAACATATTCAATAGCATAATCAAGTATCAATCAAATTCAAGAATACTAAATTATACAAAATTTATAATTCAAGCAAGCATACAAAGAGCATACAAGGATGGATTTCTCCATCAACACACACACACAAAGTCTTCTCACCACCATAAGTGGTTGAAGTGAGTAGTCTCCCTCTTACCTAGAGGAGACAATGCAAGAAAACAATTCCTTGGTTCCTTCATTTGTAATTTTCGGATTCCACCTTCAAGAGAACCATAAGGTGGTCAAATTCTCATATTTACAAATTTAAAACTTGAAAAGAATGATCCTTGGTCACATAGGTAACCAAGGAAATCGAAAATGAGAAGAAAATGGAGAGAAATCAAGAATCTTTACCTTGGAAGACAATGGAGACAAAGTTGGATTTTGAGCAAACCTTCCAAACGAAACTTGTAGAGAAGATGAAGATGAGTGTATAAATGTGTTTAGTGGAGAGAAAAATCAAAAAGCTTGGCCATCCATGGAGGAGTGATTTTCGGATTTGAGGAAGGAGGGGTAGAAAAGTTGGATTTTTGAAGAGATTTTCTAAAGAGAAAGTGTAGAGGAGGTTAAGAGGAGTCTAGAAATGGTGTTTATGGAGAGAAAAGTGAAGTAGAGACTCTCTAATGGTGGCTGGAATTTTCGGATCTAAGAGGAGGAAGAAGAGAAAAGGTGGAGAGAAAATGGAGATAGAAATGGAAAATGGAGAAACTTTCTACACAAAGAAGGTAGAGGAGGTGAAGGCAAGTGTAGAAATGGGCTTGGAGAGGAGAAAAGATGAACAAAAATGGAGGAAGGAGGGGCTGCAATTTCGTGCTCATGGTGGAGGTAGAGAGAAGGAGGAGAAAAGAAAAGTGAAGAAGAAGAAGAAGGAAGAGAGAGAAAGTGTCTTGAAATTAATGAATTAAAGTGATAATTGAATAATTGAAATGAAGCAATTTCCTTCCCCTTGGCTGCATTCCAGCCGTGAATGGTGAGAGAAGAGAGAGAAAAATTGGCTTCCAAGAGAAGCTAAGGGTATTTGGGTCAATATTTGGTCAAAGCTTCTCAAAGAAGCTTTGATTATTTAACATTAAATTTGAATTAAAGTGAATATATTAGACATAAAGTAGATTGCATTAGGATAATGTGATAGGATTTTTATTACACACTATTATCCAATGGATAATAGTTACAATTGATGAAGTCGGTATTTAATTAATCCGACAGATGAATTTTTTTGTATTGATTTATTTTTATCTCGTTAGAATTTCTCGAAAATTATGAAACATCGTAAACGTGTCAAGTCTCGGGTTTAGTAAGATCCCCCATCGACATGTCCATAGTCCAAGGTTCTCAGAGAAAACATCGCGTTTCTATGGTTCTGCTCAGCGCGCACGTAAAACGAGGAATATGTTAAAATATTCGACGATTGCAAATATTATAAAATGACTATTCATCATATAATTTTATAATTTTTGAAGCACTACAGTCGTTTTCTCGACTCTGCTCGAGTTTCACGCAAAACGAGGAATATATTAAAATATTCATCGATTCCGAAAAATTCCAGAAAAATTCTCATAAATCACAAATATTAGAAAATGACTATTGGCGGCGAAATAATTAGTTTCCGGAGCGTTACACTGACCTCAGCAATTCTCAGCTCAGTGCGCACGCAAAATGAAGAATATATTAAAATATTCTGCATTCTCAGAAAAATCCAGAAAAATTCTAGAAAATCCCAAATATTGTAAAATGATCATTTATTCTGAAATTATTAATTTTCGGGATGTTACAATTATTGATGTGGTGAAAAAGGAAGTAACCAACCTGCTACAAGTTGGCATTATTTATCTTATATTTAATAGTAAATGGGTGAGCCCCGTGTAGGTTGTTCCAAATAAATTTGGGATCATAGTTGTTTCAAATTAGAATAATGAGCTTCTACCCACAAGAATACAGAACAGTTGGTGGGTCTACATTGATTATAGGCGGCTTAACCAGGCTACTAGGAAAGATCATTTTCCCTTGCCTTTCATTGATCAGATATTGGAGAGGCTGGCTAGTAAGTCACATTACTATTTCCTGGATGGATATTTGGGCTATTTTCAGATTCATATATCCCTAGAAGACTAAGAGAAGACCACTTTCACCTTCCCAGTTGACACATTTGCATACAGGAGGATGGTCTTTGGTCTGTGTAACGCTCCGGCCATCTTTCAAAGGTGTATGGTAAGTATCTTTTCTGAATTTTTAGAGAGTTGCATGGATGTGTTTATGGATAATTTTACTGTCTATGGCTTTTCCTTTGATGCATGTCTGGATAGTTTGGCTTAGGTTTTACATAGATGCATTGAGACTAGTCTTATTCTGAATTTTGAGAAATGTCATTTCATGGTAGAGTAAGGTATAGTTTTAGGGCATGTGGTATCTAGTAAGGGTATTGAGGTAGATCCTGCAAAAATAGATGTCATTTCATGCCTATCTTACCCTATATGTGTGCGGGAGGTTTGTTCTTTCCTTGGTCATGCAGGTTTCTATTAGCAGTTCATAAAGGATTTCAACAAAATTGTCCTTCCACTGTCCAACTTGCTATAAAAAGATGTGGAGTTCTACCTTGAGCAGAGGTGCAAGGATGCCTTCAAACACTTGAAGCGCACATTAACCAGTACACCTATCATCCAACCATCGAATTGGACACTCCCATTTGAGCTCATGTGTGATGCATCTAATTATGCATTAGGAGTTGTCCTTGCACAAAAAGTCGACAAAGTACCTCATGTCATCTCCTATGTTTCGAGGACTTTAGATGCTGCACAAGCCAACTAGACCACAACCGAAAAGGAAATTTTAGCAATTATTTTTGCTTTAGATAAATTTTGATCATATCTGCTTGGTTCTAGAGTAGTTGTGTTTTCAGATCATGCAGCTTTGAAGTTTCTCCTAAAGAAGCCCGATGCAAAGTGCCAGTTGATTAGGTGGATGTTGTTACTCCAAGAGTTTGATATTGAGATTCGTGATAAGAGTGGAGCAGAGAACCTGGTGGCTGATCACCTGAGTCAGATTGAGAGAGAGGCAGATTCTTCTCTCATCCACGATGTCTTCCATGATGAGCAGCTTTTCAAGCTGTAAGGTAACATCCCTTGGTTTACAAATTTGGTTAATTTCTTGGTTGCTAGAGCACTACTTGCACATTTCACTAAGGTACAGATTGATAAACTGAAAAGTGAGTCAAAATATTATATGTGGGATGACCCTTATTTGTGGAGATTTTGTAGTGACCAAGTCATTAGGAGATGTACACCTGATAATGAGTTCCATTCTATTCTTAGCTTTTGTCATACACTTGCATGTGGCAGCCATTTTGGTCCCCAATGGACTGCTAGGAAAGTTTTGGACTCTAGATTATATTGGCCCACTCTATTTCATGATGTATATAGGTTTTGTAAATCTTGTGAACAATGCGAGAGAACAGGGAATATTTCTTATAAGAATGAGATGCCCCAACAACCCTTTTTGTTTTATGAGATATTCGATGTATAGGGTAGTGATTTTATGGGTCCTTTTCCTGTATCATTTGGTTTTGTTTACATTTTGCTTGTTTTGAATTATGTATCTAAATAGGTGAAGGCTAAGGCCACTCAGACTGACGATTCTCGAGTGGTTGTGGACTTTGTCAAGTCTTATATTTTATGCAGGTTTGGAGTTCCAAAAGCCATAATTAGCTCCCATTTCTGTAATAAAAGCATAGAGGCATTGTTGAAGAAATATGGTGCGATGCATAAGGTTTCGACTCCCTACCATCCACAAACCAATGAGTAAGCAAAAGTTTCAAATAGGGAGTTGAAACAAATATTGGAAAAAACATTCCAACTGAATAGAAAAGGTTGGAGCAAGAGACTTGAAGACGCATTGTGGGCATATATGACTACCTTCAAGATACCTTTAGGCATGTCTCCCTATAGGATAGTCTTCGGCAAGGCATGTCACCTTCTGGTGGAGATTGAGCATAAGGCCAATTGGGTTGTAAAAAAGTGCAACATTAACCTGAACCAAGCTGGAACCCAAAGGAAGCTCCAACTTCAAGAACTTGAAGAGCTTCGATTGGAGGCTTATGAGAACTCCCAAATTTATAAGGAAAAGACCAAGCTTTTTCAAGATAAGCTATTGACAAGGAAGGAGTTCTCCATTAGCCAAAAAGTTCTCCTCTATAATTCCCGCCTCAAGCTCATGCATGGGAAGCTCCAATCTAGGTGGCTTGGTCCATTTGTTGTTACTAAGATTTTCCCTTATGGTGCTGTGCAAGTTACGAGTGAGAATACTAACAAAGCTTTCACAGTCAATAGACATCGCCACAAACCATTTTATGAGGGAGCTCAAGCTCAAGAGGACATTTTGGAGGAGGTCCACTTACAAGAAGCTATCTACCCCACTTGATAAGGATATTTCTTTTCTTTCCTTCTTTTTTATTTTACATGTCCTTCATTAATTGATGATTTTGATGGATATTGTTTTTTATTTTGAGCTTTACATTGAGGACAATGGAGAATTTAAGTATGGAGGAGGAATTTTAGCATTCTATTTTTTTTGTTGTCTCTGCTATTTTTATTTATGTTGTTTCTATTTTTGCTATTTCTATGTTTTACTATTTCTATTTATGTTGTTCTTATTTTTGCTATTTCTATTTTTTGTTGTTTCTGTTTCTATTTTTTTATTTTAATTCTATTTTTGTTGTTTTTAAATTGAAAAAAATATGTGTTTTTAATTGTTTTCCAATGATGTTTTGGGATTTGTGAAATTTGTAAGTTTGAAGCAATTGAATTTCAAGGTTCATAGCATGATTGAATAAATTTTCTCCCTTCTTGAATTTGACATATTTGGTTTTGGATGTTTGATTAGTGGATTGAGTTTAATAGAAGTATACCTTGTGAGATTTTGAGCCTATTGATGGATTGATTTAGCATTTATGTCATTCTCTTCTTTCTTACGTGATTTTCACTCTTGGCAATTGATCACTCTAAAACTTGCTTTAATTCTTTTTTAAGCTACATTTTTCACTTGCATGCATTAACATGATTAAGGCCTTCTTTCTTGAATTAGCTACTTTGACCAAATAGCCAACCTTGCATTATTTCCATTTGATTAACTCGCTTGAGCCTATTTACCTATCCTTTGTCTTAGCTCATTATATGCCTTACGTGAAAAACCATGATTTTACCTTACCTTAGGAATGAGAGAGCATTGGTTCATTTTCATTGAAGGAGCTCTTTTGCTTGTGGGTAATCTATAGTACAAGTGTGGGAGTTGTGTAAATTGATGTGTAATATGCAAAGTATTTGGTGGAAGAAAAAGAAAGAAAAAAAGACAAGGATTAAAAAAAATAAAAAAGAATAAATGCAAGAATGGTTGCAAAAGAAAAGAAATCAAATAAAAATAAATAAATAAGAGAAAGAATATGTAAAGAAAATGTGCATAATATGGAATTGGGGGTAAAATTTTATGCTTGTCACTTGTCAATTGAGTTCCTCCCCAATGCTCTTTTATTCTCTTGGGATACTTAGCTTGTCATATCCATATTGTTGACTTCGCTTACCTTGACCCCATTACAACCTTAAATAAAGTCCTCTTGATTTTTGTGTGCATATAATTGAGTAGTGAAGAAGTAAAAGAAAAACAAGCTTATGGTAATGCAATTTTCATGGGTTGAATTGAGTGAAATACTTACTTTAAGCACTTGAGTGATTGAGAGTGTATCTTGTGAGGATCTATCATTCTTGATTCATGTTTTTCAAATTGAAGATATCTTGCTTGTTGATTTGAGATGTGAAGAAATGTGACCTCATGAATGTTTTGATCCCTTGAAACTTTGGTTACTCTTCTTTCTTGTAAACTTTTGCATTTTTGGATATCATTGGAAATTTAGTCTTTTAGAGTTTTTAACTTTTGAGTTTGAATTGTTTTCCCTTGTTCCCCAGTTTTGGTCTTATACGTTTTATCTAGGAGTGCAAAAAGTAAAATGTGGAGAATTTGATAATCATATATTTTATACATTAATAAACCTTTATTTTTAGTCATTTACATTCTCCATGTACTTAATTGATTGAGCTTGGTCATGTTTTGTAAGTTTGGGCTCAAATTGGGCTTAATTGATATTTTTCAGCGTTATTAAGATTTTACACTATTTTTGTATTTAAGCCATATCTTGAGTTCTAGATGTTTAAAAATCATGTATCTTACCTTGTAGGAAAGATGAGAGAGAGCTCTACAACTTTCATGACCAGGGCTAAATCGGATATCTAGTGAAACTAATTGGGCTTGGAAGTCAAAACACAGGTTCTGTCAATGGAACCCAAGCAATGTGCACTAACCAGGGCATAATTTGGGTTGTAGATGTGATATGGGTCTGAAACTGGTGGCAATTGAAATCTAAGATCCAAAGCTACAACTTTTATGAAGACTCCTTGCTAAACTACGTCATTTTGGGCATGTAATTGAAGCTAGAAGTCAGAGACGAGTTGCTGACGAGTTAGGCCACTTAATTAAGCATAACTTGAGTTGTAGGCCTCTAAATGACATGGAACTTAATTGAGCATAACTTGACCCAACTTTGTACCCATGATGTAAGGCCAAATTAGGGGTTAGTTATGAGGGATGAAAGCAGAAATCTGAGACTCACCCTAATTTACCTTCTTCTTCTTCTCTTGTTTAAATTATGATTTAATGCTTAATTTGATTATGTTAATTGCGTAATTACCATGTGCCCAGAGATGAATTCAGAGGTTAAACAATGCATCAAAGGTGTTTGATGAATTATTTAGCTTGGTTGGATCTTGGTTTTTAAGTTAATTTAGGTTTCTGATGGATGCTTAATTTGTCTAACCTTAATTAATTGAATTCTGGAAGCATTTCTAGTAGAAGATCTGTAGATCATTGAGAGGCATCTTGATGTGATCTAAGACCAAGGGTTTGGTTAATAGTTGATTGGATCTTTAGTAATCAAGGATGGATTGGAATTAAGTTTGGATAATTCTCTTGGATTGGTTGGTTTTTAATTCTATTTTCTCTTCTTTAATTGCTTTCTATTTTTGTTATTAATTTCACAAACTCCTTCCCCCCTGTTTATTAACCTCTTAATATGACTTCATAATTAGAGTGATCTATGAGCTCGACCCGGTGTTACCTTATGTTGCAAGTAGTTTTAGTAATTCGATTATAAATTGATTTAAATTTATGCTCTCAAAAGATTCTTGGGAAGTATTACTCCAAAATGGTGTTCTGAAACACTTCCCATGTGATTTGCATTCCTGTTGCTTCTAACAATCTCCTGGTACTCCTCCACCAATGCTCTGCTTCTCCTCTGAATATAAAGGAAGCGAAGGAAGTCCCCTGTTCGTCTAATATAACCTCGAAGATCTTTCTATTTCATTAAACCATTCCTTGGCCTTCATTGGGTCATATATACCTCTGAAAGGTATGGATTCAACTTCTAGACCTTTGAAAGATCTTGAAAAGTTTGGTTTCTTGCAACATGCACCTCCGGTACTAGTTAAGGTTGCCCGAGTGGTTGAGGTTGGTTAGCTCCCAACATCTCTAGCACTCTAGCCATGATAGTTGCCTGATCTCTCATTGCATTAGCCGTGATGCTTGTCTACTCTCTCATGGCATTAGCTATTATAATAACAACCTCTTCCATATCTGGTCCTTCATTTAATGAATTCGCATTTCCTCGGGTATGCCTTGATGGTGTCATAGTTTCCTATACACACAAAACATTACATAGTGAGGTGATTAGTCTCAATATCATGTAATCGTGCAATGGTAACTACTAACAATCCACCCTAAGACAAGCCATACAATCCTGTGCAAACTTCTTAAAAGAAAAAAACAAGCATTACACAACACAAGCAAAACTTCCTACTAAGAACTCCTAAACCTTCCTAAGCCTAGTCAGTCCATACCCCGGTTCACAAGATGAACTGCTCTAATACCATAATGTAACATCCTAATACCGAAACCTTAGTATATCTCTCATATACCTTGATAAGCAGTATTAGCAGTACTACTTCTAACTTAACCATAAATCTCATCCATAACATTTATGTCAATAAACCATTGCAGAGAGCCTTGTAGAAACATACCTCAACTTATATACATACAACTTTCTCTTAAGTGACAAAAAGGTAACATATATACATTTGTTTACAAACTGATTTCAAACATACATGAGAATACATAAATTAACTACTAAAACATAAAACTAGTCAAATCTTCAGTCTTCTTCTGCTTCTTGTCTTGGAAAGAACTTTCACCTGGATTTACATGGCAACACATGGGGTGAGAATCACATATTCTTAGTATAAGTGTACTAATACCAGCAGTTGTAATATCCATAGGAATATACAACCCATAAACATCATAAGTAGTCTGTATTTAGCAATTAAACTACTACTTATATCTCAAGGAACAATTACATTCTTTTCCTATATAATGTTCTCATTCGTAGGATAAGACAATTGCCTATACAATTGTTTAGAAAATGCAAATGCAATATTATGATGTATGAATATGATAATGAGCTGCAATATGATTTGTGCGGATGCAATGTCATGAACTTGTCTATTCCTCTTTGTGGTAAGGAGGGAATCTGCTCTCTTAACATGTTACCTCCTTAACCTACCAGGTAGGGAGGGAATATGTTATCTCCTTAACCTACCTTATGCTGAGTGGACTTTTCGTCTACCTCAAACTATTAAGAATAGCAAGTGTGTGTATGCATGTGTGTGAAAAATGTGGTGCTACGTCTAACACTTACATACCTACCACATAAACCCTATATCAAGTTTGTCCTTGCATTACTAGCTTTACCTTAACTCTATGAGAGCATTCATGCACTTTGGCACTCTACTTTTGTTAACAAACTTAGTATACCGTCTATCTATGCATTACTAGCTTTACCTCAACTCCATGAGAGCATTCATGCACTATGACACCCTACTCTTGCCAACTAGGTACTATGACACTCAACTCTTGCCAGTTAGGCCCTATGGCACTAAACTCTTGCCTACTAGGCCCTGTGGCACTAAACTCTTGCCAACTAGGCTCTAGGCACTTAACTTTTTCCAACTAAGCCCTATGGCACTCAACTCATGCAAACTAACTTGATTGTTTATATCTAGTTCTCTTTCTCTCAACAACTTCTCAAGTGATAACTAATGCAACTCCATGTTGCCAATGGTCCTAGATACACAACTAGGGCAAGTGAAAACTTGTGGATGCATCAAAATCCTCATAAATTACCAAAATGCAACTTGTGTCACAGCTTAAACTCAAGAGTGTCATGACATAATGGGTTGTGTCGCGACCTCGAGGTCTTTGGGCTGAATTTCTTCTTTGGTCGAGACTGGAGTGCTGCGGCTTCACCTCAACTTGTGTCGTGGCTCTCCCACGAAATTCTGGGTTTTCCAAAATTTCTTCAAGAATACCATCCAAGCTCGACCTTTTTTATCCATTCAAGATCTCTAATCATTCAAACACCAAAATCATCAATAATCAACTCAACAACATCACATTTTTAGGATCCAAGCACTCAAACATTATCAAATTAAGCCAAACAAAAATGGGTTTTAAACCCATTTTTCAACTAACTACTCCAAGGGAAACTATAGATTCCAAGGATTTCAAACTATCAACCCAGCATCAAACTAGCTAGTATCTAACTTCTTTCAACTAAAGAAGTAAGAAACTAAAATCTATCTCCCTATTCTCACCCAAAACCCAATTTTCCTCATCAAGTCAAACCAAGAAACAAGATGAAGAAGAAGGGAAAAGGATGAAAATCAAGCACCCCTACCTCTTTGTGGAGTGGATGATTGTACTTTGGGCTTTCCTCTTTCCTTCCTCTTCCTCTCCAATTCTTCTTTCTCTTTTCTCTTCTCTTCTTCTCTTTTCTTTCCTTCCATTTTTGCTTCTGTCATATGAAGATGAGAAAAAGAAGTCAAAAGGCTTCTTAAAGGATAATTACTAACTTACATTGATACTTTATATCTCTTAGGAACACATTGATCTTACTAAATCAAGTTTTCGTAACTTCCTTAGTGATGTGTGTGAAACAACATCATATTTTGTTCTTGTGTTTGCATGCATTTTTATACATTCTAGGCATTTTAGTTTCCCTTTTTGTTTGTTTTTCCCTTTAGTTCGGATAACTGCGGTGTTTTTGGTGTTGTTGTGCAGGATTGGTGCTTAATTGGCCTTGAAATGGATGGAAAGCTTGCACAATTGAAGTTGGAGCTTAAAGGGTAGCAATTTGGGACAAAAAGCTCATTCCAGAGAGTTCCACGGCCTGCCCGTGGCCTGAACCACGGCCATGGATCGAGCAGCTACGTGAAAAAGTAAAAGGAGAAGTCTAGAGACAACCACGGCCTGGCCGTGGTGGCCACCACGGCCGTGGTTGAGAGTCTGGTTGAGAACTCTGAGTCCAGAGCTGACCACGGCCTGGCCATGGTCCCCACCACGGCCGTGGTTCGGTGTGCGTGTCAAATTTTTAAGTCCATTTTTCTCTTTTCTGATGGGCTTGAACCAGTTTTAACCCATGGGGTATATATAGATGTTCTGAAGACAACATGAGGGTTCGAATTTGGTTTGGAAGGAGGCACATTGGAGGCTCTTGATTTTCATCTTCCTCTCTTCTCTCTAGGATTACGGGTTTGGATGTTCTTGGAACTTGATTTCTGGTTTCTTCTTCTCCATGTCTGAGTAGTTCCTTTTGTTTCTAGGATTGGGCAATGCCCTTTGATACATTGATGATGATTAATTGATATTGTTTACCCTTTTATTAATCTTGAATGTTGTTGATTCAATCCTTATTGCGATTATTCATGTGAATTTGCTGGCCACTTATTTGCATCTCATAGATATCTAGGGACGTACTGAAAGGTGAACCTAGGTGTTGGAACTATAAGAATTGAACTTAAGGTTTAAATCACGAGAGTAGGTTTAGCCTTTCGAGGATTAATGAATTACCAAAAAGCATAATGGGTTCAATTTAGATTCAATTACCACGAGAGTAGGAATTGGTTTAATTGGGCACGGTTCTTGTATCTTGAAAGGGAACATTAACTAATTTAGGGTAATTCACCTTTAATTGAATTTCAAGTGTTAATAAGAGGATTGTCAATTAGGAGTCTTGCATCATTGTGGTTAACCCCAATCCTAGAAGCTTTCTTAAATCTGAAATCTTTTCTCAACAATTTGCTATTTTTATTCTCAATTTTGCGTCTTAACTTTTATTTATTTAATTGTTTGGTTTCTACGTTCTTGTTCAACAATTATATTCTCTTTTGTTTAATTTAGTTGAATTAATTAATTAATTGGTATTCATACACATAGTCCCTGTGGATTCGATATTTTTATTACTGGACGACGAAACCGTACACTTGTGGATTTCACCCCAATCACTTAGGTATTAGAATAAATCCTAAGATTCATCTAATTTCCAAAAACATCAATTTCTTAGTTTTCTATTTTTGCATTAAGTCCATTCGGTATTAAAACATTCACTTTGTGTCTTAAAAATATCAAACGAACTTAGTTTACTCTCAAACTTTTACTGCATCTTACTTAACTCATTTATGATCTAGAAACAAATTATCCATATTTGTTTCCCTCAACTTAACCTTTAACACCATTTTCTGACTTATTTTAGGCAATTTTCCACCTTATGTGTTGCGACAAAGTACCTAAACTAACTCAATTTGTTACCAAACTTCACAAGCATGTCAAGCTAGTATTAGGCTACCTCTGTAACCCTATACAAGCCTAACATGTCATCGAGGGTGTTACATATGAGAAATGGAAATGTGAGAGGGAGAGAATGGGGAAGTGGTCACGTGAATGGTTGGAAAAAGTGAGGGAAAAACCAAAATATCTTGGGTTAGTTAGAATGGGTGGCAACGTGAAACAGTGGGGAAATGTGAATTGAGTTTTCAAAATTTGATTTCCAACTGCTAAACTTTTATCTGCTAAGAACACTTTAGTTTCTTAGAAATAAATTTTCTAACCTTCATAGATATCGCATGAAATTATAGAATTCATTATATAATCTATATTACCATTTCACAATTTATCTTATACTGTAATATATGTACCTGAGCTTAAAATAACTCTTTCTCATACACAGTGTTATAGATTCATACTCATTTTAATCCAAATCATTTTCAAAATTATCAAATATCTTATAACAATATTATTGAGCTTCTATAATGATTAAGTCTATTGGGTTGGAGAGAATGTTACAGTGTGCAACTCATGACCAACCTACTTTATTGCTTCCAATTTGAGTGTCACGTTCTGTTGCATGTTGTATTGAATTGAGATGTTGAATTAAATGAGAAATTGGTTGAACTTTAGGGTAGTTATATCACGACAATTACTACCAAATTGTTGACCAGAAATTTATTAATTGTTGACCAGAATTTTGTCTATTTAAGAGCAAAGAATGGCGATTTATATGGTTAAATTTGTCAAGGCAGAAAGCTGCCCTATTTGACCAGAAAATTTGATTGCTACTATGCATGAAGTTATGAGTTAAGTGATGATGAAAAGTTTTGGCAAATGGTACCTTGTGTGACCATAATATGAATGCAATTTTGTTATGTATTAATGCTAAATTCTGATTAGAAATGTTGACTTTAGATTGTATCACGGACACATCCTAGCGTGTTATAATAAGGAAAATATTTGAATTGTATTTAAATTATTATTTTTATGGAAACCTTTTTAGTTGTTGTGACTTAATTGAGTATCCCTTTGTATTTTATTTGGCCAAGAGATTAAATTGGGAAAGGATCCTCATCCTAGGTTAGAATGGAAGTGTGAGGATGGACACTACCTCCCTTCCGAAGTAGTTGAGGTTGAGGATGGACATTCCCTCACCTTTTACTCAAGTTCTCCCTTGTTGGTAGAGGTGATCCTAGTTTGTTGATAGTGTGAGGATGGATAATGCCCTCCCTATCTTAGTAGTTGAGGATGGACATTCCCTCACTACTTATAACTCTAAATTGAGGATGGACATTCCCTCACTAGAGGTGGTCTGGGTTACTCATTATTCAGTGTAGTTCTATGTGATTAGTGAATGGTCATAAATAGATTGAAATGCACTAACCTGAAAGCAGACTACTACCTATGATTGATAATATAGCGAAGACTGGTTTTGATTATTACAAACATGAAGATGATAAGAAGACTAAGTTCAAGATTAGCTCTAGGACTTAGGATCTCTTGTACGAAGACTTTTCCGATATCTCATTGTTTTTTTGCACGAAAAGATAAAAAAGTTTTAAAATTAATATTCTAAATTCAAATATTGTTTTCTAAAAAATGTAAATATTTAAAACTATTTTGGAACAAATCTATTCGAATAGCCTCTAAGGTATTCGAATAGACTTTGTTTAAAATGTCAAACATTTTTCCTATTTTCAAAAGGTATTCAAATAGCACACTTGGTATTCTAATAAACAAAAGCTCTCCAAAATATGTTTTTAAATGATCTATTTGAATAACCTACAAGGTATTCGAATAGACCTATTTTCAATGAAAGCTTCTTTTAGTAGAGGTATTTGAATAACTCAAAAGGTATTCGAATAACTCAAAAGGTATTCGAATAACCTTCTTTAAAATTGTTTTTCACAAGTTTTTTGAAACAGTGGTATTTGAATAACCTCAAAGGTATTCGAATAAACCACGGGCTCCTGTTTTGAAAAGATATGAGCTTTTCATATTGATTATGCTAATTAATGTTTTCAATGGCTTTTTTCTTGAAAAGCTCTATAAATAGAGACCTTGGGTCACCTTTGATGATTGCCTAACAATCTGAATCATTCTTTGCTTTCTTAAAAATATAATTTATAATTTCTCTCTTATTTTCTGTGCTCTTTTGTCAAAACTTTGAGATATCCTTGAAGAGCTTTATTACGTGCTTCGATTTGTATTATTTGCTCTTTGTAAGAGTTTCTCTTCATCTATTTTCTGTTATATTTTTGAGAGGGTAAGGTATCCCTCAAAGGTTTGTAACGAGGGTGAGGTATCCCTTGAAGGTTTGTGTAAGGGTGAGGTATCCCTGACAGTTTAAGGCTTTAGCATAAGGGTAGAGTTTCCCTGTGTATGAAAAGTGCTCTTGTTTGTAACGGTTGCAAGCACCTGTTTTAAGCTTGTATTGAACAGTGAAAAATCTCGAATTGTGTTTCGAGAACTGGACGTAGGCCACAAGTGGTTTGGTGGTTGAACCAGGATAAATATCGTGCCTGCTCTTCTCATCTTTTATCTCTTTATTTTCTGTAATTTCGTTATTATTGTTTATCTCTTAATTTGTTGTGCTTAAAGCTTTCATTTATTCTCCTTATCTTCATATCCTTCTTAATATTTAGCTTCGACGAAATATGGTTTATAAGTTTTTGCGAAAAGTTTTATAAAGTTTTATAACTCAATTCACCCCCCTCTTGAGTACTGGAGCTACTTGGTAACAAGTGGTATTAGAGCTAGACTCTTGTTTAAAGAGCTTAGCAGCTTCAAAAGAACATGGCTTCCTTAAATGACTTTTCAGAGGGATCTTCTATAAACTGACCACCCTTTTTCAATGGGGATGGTTACGCATATTGGAAGGAAAGAATACAAATTTTCATCGAAGCTATTGATCTAGATGTGTGGGATGCTGTCGAAAATGGCACATTTATACCTACACGAGTTGTCGATAGTGTAAAAACCGAGACACCTAGAAGTGATTGGTCTGATGAGGATAAAAGAAAAGTTTAATATAATTTGAAAGCTAAAAACATCATTACCACTACCTTGGGGTATGATGAATTTTTCAGAATTTCAAACTGCAAAACTGCTAAAGAAATATGAGACACTTTACAAGTTACCCATGAGGGTACTAGTGAAGTTAAGAGGTCGAGAATCAATTCTCTTACTTGTGAATATGAATTATTTAGAATGAACCAAGGAGAAAGCATTCAGGAAATGCAAAAGAGGTTCATCCACATCGTAAATTATCTTGCATCATTAGGAAAGAATTTTTCTAACGAAGATTTGATTAACAAAGTGTTAAGATGTTTAAGTAGGATTTGACAACCCAAGGTGACAGCCATATCAGAATTAAGGGACTTGTCGACAATGACATTAGCTACCCTCTTTGGAAAACTCCAGGAACACAAACTGGAGCTGAACAGATTAAGCCAAAGTGAAGAAAATGATAAGAAGAAAAAGGGCATAGCTCTCAAAGCCACTACCTCAGCAATTGATGATGATTAGGAGGAGGATGAAGAAAGCATGGAGAATCTTGAGCTAAATGAAGAAAACCTTAGACTTATGGTTAAGAAATTCGGTAAGTTTCTCAGAAAGAAGGGAAACCAAAGAAGATCATCTTTTCCTCCAAAGAAAACTCATCATAAGGGGAAAGGAACAACTTCAACTCCAACTTGCTACGAGTGTGGAAAATCTGGACACATGAAAATGGAGTGTCCGATTTACCAAAAGAAGATGGAGAAATTTGAAAAGAAACCCTTTAAGGAAAGAAAGGGAAGAAGAGCATACATAGCATGGTATGACAACGACATAGACTCAACTGATAGTTCAGATAGCGAGGAAGCCCATCTATGTCTTATGGCCAAAGGAGAAAAAGATCTTGAGAGTGACATTGAGGTGTGCTTGAAGGCAAAAAGCTCAAATTGGTACCTCGGTAGTGGATGCTCCAAGCACATGACCGGAGACAACTCAAAATTCTCATTCCTTGTTCCCAAAACTCATGGACATGTAACCTATGGAGACAACAACAAAGGAAAGATTATTGGAGTTGGCAAAGTCAGTAAGAGTCCTAATTCCTCTATTGATAATGTATTACTTATTGAAGGACTTAAACATAACTTGCTTAGTATTAGTCAATTATGTGAAAAAGGAAATAGAGTTATATTTGATTCAAATAGCTGCATAATTGAAGATAAAAATGACAAGCATGTTAAGTTTGTTGGTCATAGAGTTAATAACATTTATATTATTAGTCTTGATGATATATCTTCAAGTGATGCGAAATGTCTTTTAAGTAAGGAAGATGAGTCTTGGTTATGGCATAGTAGAATCGCTCACATTCACATGGATCACTTGAAAAAGTTAGTTTCTAAAGAACTAGTAATTGGACTGCCCAAGCTCAATTTTGAAAAAGTTAAATTATGTGATGCATGTCAAAAGGGAAAACAAGTAAAGGTCTCTTTTAAAGCCAAAAATATTGTTTCAACTACTAAACCTTTGCAACTTTTGTACATGGATCTTTTTGGACCATCCAGAACTATGAGTTTTGGTGAGAATTATTATGCGTTAGTGATTATGGACGATTTTTCTAGATTCACATGGACTCTATTTCTTTCTCACAAAAATGATGCATTTCTAGCATTTAAGAAACTTGCCAAAGTTATCTAAAATGAAAAAGGTTTTTGAATTACATCCATAAGAAGTGATCATGGTGGTGAGCTTGAAAATCATGATTTTGAAACATTTTGTGAAAAACATGGCATTGAGCATAATTTTTCTGCCCCTCGAACTCCATAACCAAATGGAGTTGTAGAAAAAAAAAATCGATCTTTAGAAGAAATGGCAAGAATTATGCTCAATGAGGCTTCTCTTCCTAAGTATTTTTGGGCGGATGCTGTGAGTACCGCTTGTTATGTAATGAACCGGGCTTTAATTAGGCTTATTTAAAAAAAAACCCTTATGAATTATACAAGGGAAGAAAGCCAAATGTCTCATATTTTTATGTTTTCGAATGTAAATGTTTTATTTTAAACAATGGAAATGATAACTTAGGAAAGTTTGATGCTAAGTCTGATAAAGGTATATTTCTAGGCTATTCAATTCATAGCAAAACTTTAGAATATATAATAAAAGAACTATGACCATTGAAGAGTCCATTCATGTGGCATTTGATGAAACTAATCCAAATTGATCAAGAAAGGAGTTTGTTGTTGATGATGTTGTAGAAGCCTTGGAAAAAACATATTTGGATAACAAGGAAGAAAAGAAACAAGAAGAGGACCCCCCAAATCAAGAAGATTCACATGTCATGGACCTTCCTAAAGAATGGTGAACCTCAAGATACCATCAGCTTGATCAAGTAATTAGTGATGTATCCAAAGGTGTAAGTTCTCGAAACTCAATTAAAAATGCATGCAATCATATGGCTTTCATTTCTCAAATTAAACCTAAAGACATAAATGAAGCTTTTAGCGATGAACATTGGATCTTGGCCATGCAAGAGGAGCTAAACCAATTTGAAAGAAACCAAGTGTGGGAATTGGTTGCAAGACCCAATGATCATCCAATCATAGGCACCAAATGGGTCTTTAGGAACAAGCTTGATGAAGCTGACCTAATAACAAGAAACAAAGCTAGGTTGGTTACAAAAGGATATAATCAAAAAGAAGGTATAGACTATGAAGAAACTTACGCACTTGTTGCTAGATTAGAAGATATTAGATTATTACTTGCTTTTGCTTGCATCATAGATTTTAAATTATATCAAATGGATGTCAAAAGTGCATTTCTAAATGGTTTAATTCAAGAAGAGGTATACATTGAACAACCTCCAGGTTTTGAAATTCATGAACTACCCAAACATGTTTTCAAATTGAAAAATGCCTTATATGGCTTAAAACAAGCTCCTCAAGCTTAGTATGAAAGGTTGAGTAAGTTCCTTTTAGAACATGGTTTTACAAGAGGCAAGGTTGATACTACCTTTTTTATTAAAAATAAAAAGCATGACATACTCCTTGTACAAGTATATGTAGATGATATTATTTTTTGTGCCACTAACAAAAATTTGTGTAAGGAATTTGCTAAGATCATGCAAAGCGAGTTTGAGATGTCCATGATGGGATAACTCAATTTCTTCCTTGGCTTCAAATTAAGCAAACGAGGAATGGAACGTTCATTAGCCAAACCAAGTATTGCAAAGAGCTTCTCAAGAGATTTGGAATAGATAACTCAAAGCATATGAATACACCAATGAGCACCTCATGTTACTTGGACAAGGATGAAGCAGGTAATCTTGTATAAATTACGAAATATAGAGGTATGATTAGATCTCTTCTCTATCTCACTGCTAGTAGACCAAATATAATGTTTAGCATATGCATGTGTGCTAGATACCAAGCTAATCCTATGGAATCGCACTTAAGTGCAGTAAAACGTATCATGAAATATCTTGGTGGCACTACACAAGTGGGCTTGTGGTACCCTAAAGGTGCCACTTGTCGTCTTATTGGTTATTCCGACTCCGATTTCGTTGGATGCAAATTGGATAGGAAAAGCACTAGTGGGACATGCCATTTGCTTGGCAATTCCCTAGTTTCTTGGCATAGCAAGAGACAAAATAATGTGACTTTGTCCACTGTTGAAGTTGAATGTGTTGCAGATGGGAGTTGTTGTGCCCAAATCCTATGGATGAAGCAGTAACTTTTGGACTTTGGACTTCAGCTAGATCACATCCTTATAAGATGTGACAATACTAGTGCAATCAATTTGACCAAAAACCTTATTATGCACTCCAGGACTAAGCATATTGAAATAAGGCATCACTTTATAAGAGATCATGTTCAAAAGGGTGATTATGTGTTAGAATTTGTTGAAACAAATAATCAAATTACTGATATTTCCACAAAACCTTTACCTAAAGATTCTTTCTTTCACTTAAGAAGAGAACTTGGTATTTTGGATCAATCTTGCATATAATACTTATTTATTGATTTATTAATCTTGAAGTATTATTGACTTGAGCTTTGGAGATACCCCCAAATTTTATTTTTTTTTTGCAGGTACTTCATCATTGGGTAAGTTTTTCTCTCTCAGAATGCACTTCTGTTCATGATAAATGTGTTTTCCTGTTAAAGTTATTCGAATAACTCTGAAGTTATTCAAATACCACTGCATCTGTACGTAATTTCTTGTGTTTTTTTATAGGTCTATTCGAATAGACCTGTGGTTATTCGAATAACCATAATCAATATTGAATATTTCATGTTTTCATAAGCTGGTCTATTTGAATAACTTAATTGTTATTCGAATAACCTAATACCTGCTGATATCTATTTTCCTCATATGTATCTGAGGTATTCGAATAAATGACCCTCTATTCGAATGCATCCTTTTTTTTTTGGGTTTCTAATTATATGCTGGGTATTCGAATACTCACAGAGTTATTCAAATAACCCATGGTTGGAAGCCAAGCTAAACTAGTCTAGCTATTCGAATAACTGTCTAGTTATTTGAATGCCTTCCAAACAAAAGGTTACGTCTCTTGGTTTTCCCAACAGACTTATTCGAATAGATTATATGCTATTCGAATAGATTTTGGGCCTTCATTATATACCCCTCTGTTCCTTTCCGTTGCCATTTTCTCTTTCTCCCAAATTTTTCAAAAACACATTTTTGTCTCCCTAAACCTCTCACCTCTTCTCCACTATTGTTCAACCTTCTACCATCTCTCCCACCATCTCCCTTCAACAATGACATCCTCCTCTTCTCACCAAAAGCATCCTCACATGAAGACGGCTCCATGCAACAACCCTCTGGACCTTCAAAGGCTCTTATCCAGTGAGAGCGAGCTTGGTCGTTTCATCTCTCATTTTTGGTAGCGCAATCTAGTTCATCCGAAGTGCCTTGACTTGGGGTTCTTTGAAAAAGAAGGTAGCTTTGACTTTCTAAACTTGTTGAATCACCAAGTTGTGCTTCAACTCTGCTCCTTCAAAGTTGTTCTCTATCCCAACTTGGTTAAAATGTTCAACTGCAATTTGAAGATTGAAGGTCAGGAACTTCACTCCGATGTCTGTGACCAACACATTGTGATCACTCCCTAAGATTGGGTTCAGATCTTTGGGTTGTAGTCTTCTGGCCGCAATATCAAAGAAGATGGCGACTTGCTTCTCCAGGATTTCAACAAGAATAGAGCTATAGAAGACATTTTGAGGCCTGGGTTGGCATTGCCTTCGACTCAAAAGAGAGTCAAAGGAGGCATGATGAAGAGCAAGGATAGGCTCCTACATTATGTCTATGCTCACATCTTAGCTCCTTGAGGTGGGAACTACGCCTACCTAAGTGAAGATGACATTTTTATGCTCTGGATTCTTAAGAGGGGATACCAAATTAACTAGCTCATCTTCATCATGAAGTATATGATGAGGGCCAAAGGTAAATAGTGATCTGAATTGCCCTATGGTCTGATTATCACTGTCTTCCTTGGCAAATATCCTCACATTCTGGAAACTGAGCGAGCAACTTAGCTGACTCATCATTATGTATTTCGTTCCTTTACTTTGAATAAAATGAAGATGATGAAGACCGATGATGGTTGGGTGTACCTAATTGAGGTAGAAGATGATATAAAAGAACCTCAGGCTGCTTCTGCTGCCCCTGCTGCTGATGTTCCTGCCCTTGCTCCTGCTCCTATTACAAATGAGCAGATCATGGCTACTCTGTTGGATAACGGAGCTTACATGGAGAACACCTTCACCATTCTTTTTGACAGAATAGAAGGTGTTGAGCGTGAACAAGCTGCACTTCGAGCTTTGCTGTCTGGTAACAAGACTGCCTCTCAACCTCCGCCACCAGATGCTTATTTCTAGGACTCGCTTAGGCTTAGGATTTGTTGCTTTAATATGTATTGGCTGATTATTATACTATGCACTATACTTGTTTTCTTTTGCCAATATATTAATGAAATGAGTGTTTTGCTACAATTATATGCCTTTTTTTCTGCCTTCTACATATATCTATTATATCTTTTTTATTATGCCAAAGGGGGAGAAAAATATCTGGAAACATTTGAGAAAAGACAAGTTAAACTAAAACAATAATTGGATTCCAAATGAAAGGGGGAGTTGCGCATCTCTGATATAAATCACCTCTTATGAAAAATAGGGAGAGTAAGTTCTCTAAATCTTTAAACTCTGTGAATTCCAATTTATCCGAACTAATGTTTTTCTCAATGATAGTTTGTCATAATAAAAAAGGGGGAGAATGTGATTGATAATATAGTGAAGATTGGTTTTGATGATTACAAACATGAAGATGATAAGAAGACCAACTTGAAGATTAGCTCTAGGACTTAGGATCTCTTGTACGAAGACTTTTCTGATATCTCATTGTTTTTTTGCAAGAAAAGATAAAAATGTTTTTAAATTAATATTCCAAATTCAAAGAATGTTTTCTAAAAAAATTAAGTATTTAAAACTATTTTGGAGCAGATCTATTTGAATAACCTCCAAGGTATTCGAATAGACCTTGTTTAAAATGTCATACGTTTTTCCTGTTTTCAAAAGATATTCGAATAGCACACTTGGAATTCAAATAAACAAAAGCTCTCCAAAATCTATTTTTAAATGATCTATTCGGATAACCCATAAGGTATTTAAATAAACCTATTTTCACTGAAAGCTTCTTTTAGTAGAGGTATTCAAATAACTCAAAAGGTATTCGAATAACCTTCTTTAAAATTATTTTTCACAAGTCTTTTGAAATAGTGGTATTCGAATAAACCACGGGCTCCTGTTTTGCAAAGATACGAACTTTTCATATTAATTATGCTAATTAATGTTTTCAACGGCTACTTTCTTGAAAAGCTCTATAAATAGAGACCTTGGGTCACCTTTGATGATTGCCTAACAATCTGAATCATTCTTTGCTTGCTTAAAAACGTGATTTATAATTTCTCTCTTATTTTTTGTGCTCTTTTGAAAATACTCTGAGATATCCTTAAAGAGCTCTATTAAGTGTTTCAATTTGTATTATTTACTCTTTGTGAGAGTTTCTCTTCATCTATTTTTTGCTATATTTATGAGAGTGTGAGGTATCCCTCAAAGGTTTGTAACGAGGGTGAGGTATCTCTTGAAGGTTTGTGTAAGGGTGAGGTATCCCTGACAGTTTGTGTAACACCCTACTTAAGATGTCATTTTTACGATAAACATAATAAACCTTTTACCCAAGTTATAAATCATTTCTCAATACATAATAATATAAGTTGTGAAAATTTTCTTTTTGTACATTATATCACTAAATAAAATAAACAGAACATGAAATAAAATGAACTAGTAAATACACACCATAACTATACATATGACTTTTGTCTTTAAAGGTACAAATAATTACTAACCATAAACTACTTAACAAAGTAGTAAACTATTTGAGTTACACTAAACATAAATAGCCCAAGTGCACATCTAGGAATTCGGATCCTCCAAAGGATCCTCCTCTGATGGATCATTGAATGACAGAAATCCTGGATGTCTTGCAGCTCTACGGACAGGAGTCTACGCTGTCGACACACTACTAAGCTCACTAGGGGCATGGAAACGACCACCCCAATAGCGCTTAATAGTCAAGGGCAACTCCAAATGCACATAGACAGTAGTAGAGAACATTGAAGCACCGTCAAACTCCCTACGAAGGGACACAGTCAAACACCCCATATACACAACTGACTCCCTATCAACTCGTAAACGCCAGACCTTAGAACCTCCATGAAACTCTAGTTTCACGAATCCCAAAAACTCTGGTAAAGCCATACCCCGTCACAATCAATTCAAATGATATGGATGATCTAAAGGCTCACCCTCCTCGCACTGGTTGCTCGGATGCTGCTCCTCTTCTTCTTCGTCAAAGTCTTTATGGAACATAAATAATAGTATAGAAAATATATACAAAGAGGTGAGACAATCTACATCACTACCAGCATGGCAGTACAGAAAATGATAGTACATACAAATATAACAATTAATACAACATATCATATTATTACATCATACATAATATCTCAAACCATACATAAATGTCACATTATAAAGCAGACTACATATGCAAATGTATATAGACTCATTCCTACTCCATGGAGCTAAACACAACATCAGAGAGAATGATCCGGAAGACATGTCCGTAGCTCCGACTGCCCAGCCAAATATTACACAGTCAAACATCGTGTAAATAGTACATAATCAATACATCGTGTACAATAGGCATTGTACCAGACAGTCCTCACTAGATCTTGATTAAGAATGGTGCTTGTCGAGATCGATGGTACGTTGCATGTTACCACGACCCAGAGAAGCTACCAACTATCCACATGTGGAATCCTCCGCACAGTAACGCCTCCAAGTTCACTCAATAAACCACACTATGCCTATCGCACCCGCACTACGGTGTAATTCATCTCGTTAGCCAATTGTCAATTTTAACCAAATTGACACATTCCTCAATGCATGTGCATGAGCCATAAATACACAAATAACAACGTTATCACTATTTCTCATAATAGTACGCCACCACTTGGCAGTACCATTTTTTTAACATCTCCGACCACTTTAACCCGACAGTAAACCACTGTTACTCTCAATCACGTAAATATTTGATCGTGTTTTCATAATCGCATCACCTTTTTCCAATGTTTTCAAATCGCATAAATATTTTTTGACTTTTTTAAAATTGCGTAGTGTTTTTAAATCATTTCTCAATCACGTAATATTTTTAAATCGTTTTCTCAATCGCATAACATTTTTAAATCATTTTCTCAATCACGTAACATTTTTAACTCATTTTCTCAATCACGTAGTTTAAAAATCATTATTTGAAATACGCGTAAGGCTTTTTTAATATTTTTTAATTACGTAAAATATTTCTTTACTTTCTAAATTAAATTTTGAAACTTTCTCCATTATATATTTATTTCTAAATTTATTTACAAAGATTTCGTCTAGAAAATCCATTAAGTAGTATTTCCTACGTTTTCCCTTAAAATTTTCTTTCTTAGTGATAACCAATATTTACACTTCGAAACTTGCTAACGCGCTTCAAAACTCAAAGGGTGAGCTATATGTTAGTACTTTTCAAGTGGTCATTTTATTTTTCATCCTTACTTAATTTCTCTAATTAAGTTTCTAAAATAATTTCATTTATTTTGTTCTCTAAAATCCATTGAAATTGAGTTCTCTTTAATTTAATTACATAGTTCACACTTAGAAAATTATTTTAGATCAAAGGTATCTCAAAAGACATGTTGGTCAAAATTCACTATGTCTTTTATAAATCATCTTGAAATTATTTTCTACTATCTAAGTACTTGTAAAAATTATTAATCCAATTAAATTAATTAATCCATGCTTTAGAAAATAGTTGAGAACATTTTGGTCCTCTTTGTGGTGGTGAAGCCGTGAGCTTCATGTGTTCTTGGAACACTCATACAAATCCTCAACATATTATTCACATCCTACCATAACTATCATGCATTCATAAACACATATCAAAATATATTAAAGCTATAGACATGCTTGCAAACAAAATCAATCACAAATAGGAAAAAACTTTAAAACAACTAAGTGAATGAATTCTTATAGATTCTTCACCATAAATACATCTATTTTCTCACCACCATACAAGGTTGATGAGATTAAATCTCCCTCTTACCTCTAAGGAAGACAAAACCTTCTTGCACTTTCTCCTAGTGATTTCGTGTGGCTCCAAGAAATACCCTAACAAACTCAAACAATTTATAAAGCCATAAACTATGGTTGAAAAAGATAAATCATGGATCAATTATGGCTTAGAACTTCAAGAATCAAGTTAGAAATAAGAAACAAGGATTTTTACCTTGTGGGAAAGAAACTTCAAAGTTGCTTTCCAAGTTTCAAATGAATGATTTGAAGAAACTCTCAAGGTGAAAGATTCTTAGAATGGTTTTTATGTTTGAGAAATGATGTTGGATGAAAATTTAGAAGGGTGGAGGTATGGATTGGAGGTGTTGGTCGTGAGCTTCAAAAGGAGAAGTTTTATAAAGTTCTTGGTTCTTGGAAGAAAGAGAAATGAGATTTGTGTGATAGCAAAGATGATGATGAAGTGAAAATGGTCTCCTAATTCTATGCATAGTCGTGGAGCTCAATGGAGGTGGCCACTTTAGTTGACCATCCAAGACCTCCTAATAGCCCTAGATGAGATTAAGGGTTGATATCCAAGGCTTTGTCTCCAAGTTTGCTTCCTATAGGTTTAGAAAATCAAGTCACCAAGTGTCTTGAACCTTCTTGAAGAGTCCATAACTGAATGGCTCAAGGGAGAGGAAACCAAGTCTTGGTTCACTTAGACATCTAGTTAGGCATAGGTGAATTTAGTTAGGTTTCTTAGTTACTTAGCTAACCATTTAGTTACTTAGGATAACTAACCATCTTCTTGATTTTGCTAGAACCTTCTCTAACTAAGACTTTAATGAATAGCTAACTAGGTTTATTCCATTTAGTTACTACTTAGGCACTTTGAATTAACTTAGTTAGACTTAAGCTAACTTAGTTAGGTTTTCTAGTTACTAACTAACAAGTCCAACCATTTTTGTGGACTAACATCCTATTGGCTTAGAAATTCAAGCCATTTATGTTGTCTAGCTCTCATTGGCTTAGAAATAATTCCAGCCAATTTCATTGACAACTGTCCATCGAATAATAAAATAATATTAAAAATTTAAAATATTTTTATTTTACACTTAAATTCTAAAAATTAAAAGATTGATACATGTATCACTCAGAATTGGGTTTAGTAAGCTCCCCCAGTTCCGAATAATCAGATAAAGATTTTTCCCGGCCTGAAAATTATTATTTTCTTGACTCGGAGTAAATCACTCACAACAGTCAAATACAGTTACGAAACAGACAAATTAATTTTATGACACACATAAAATATAAAACAGTACATTTTGGATAATATCATAATTTAGCCAAAATTTTGGGTGTTACAGTTTAAAGCTTTAGCACAAGGGTAAAGTTTTTCTGTGTGTGAAAAGTGCTTTTGTTTGTAACGGTTGCAAGCACTCGTTTTAAGCTTGTATTAAATAGTAAAAAATCTCGAATTGTGTTTCGGGGACTGGATGTAGGCCACAAGTGGTTTGGTAGCTGAACTAGGATAAATATCGTGTCTGCTCTTCTTATCTTTTATCTCTTTATTTTTTGTAATTTCATTATTATTGTTTATCTATTAATTTGTTGTGCTTAAAGCTTTCATTTATTCTCTTTATCTTCATATCCTTCTTAATATTTAGCTTCGACAAAATTTGGTTTATAAGTTTTTGCAAAAAGTTTTATAAAGTTTAATAACTCAATTCACCCCCCTCTTGAGTACTAGAGTCACTTGGTAACACTACCAAGGGAAAATGAATTGTATTGTGAGGATGGGCATTCCCTCCATACCTTTTGAATAATGATGTTTGATATATGTATGATGATTATGAGATAGATAATCTTTGGAAAATGATAATAAATGAATGTTCCCGATATATTTATTGAATGTGGTAAAGTCTGGATTTGATACTTTATGATTTATTGATTTGATATATTTGATAAATAGTGATATTTGAGAAATAATATGAATTATTTGATTGTACAAATGATTTTATAAAGGATAATAATTGAACTTCTATTTCGGGAAGAGAAAGGACCAGATTTGGCATTTTGCCACCTTTCTAACTTATATAAATAATTTAAAATTTAATTTGTATTTTTCCCTGAAATAGTTAAAAGTATTACGATGGCTCATTTTTAATAAAAGTACTGAGAACTCTTTGAATTCTCACCCCTGTCTGTTTGTATTTTATGTAATATTTCCAGGGACAACGAAGGCACCAGCAAATAGAAGAAAAGATCAGAAACATCAAAGATTAGTTTTGTTGTAAATACTTTGTTGTAAATACTAGATAAAGTGTTATATGTATTTTGTATGAGCAGTACCACGAAGGCATATAATGTAATATTTGTATTTTGATGAATGTATTAGTATAAAGATCCTTTCGACATATGTATATTATTACACTTGGTTCATCACTTGTTCATCTTTCTATCCAAGCAACCAAAAACTAAACACAAAACCCTCACCTTTCCTCCATTTAAGCTCGCGGCCTCACCCTCAAGAACCACTCATCCATCTTCTTTAATTCCAACCAATCACATATCTTGAAGAAAGCTCACTCTAAAATTCCTTGGACCTTATCAAATTCTTCGTCGGATAGGTCCCGTTGCTTACCAAATAGCTTTACCACCTTTTCTTTCAAATCTCCACAATGTTTTTCATGTGTCACAACTTTGAAACTACATTCCGAGTCCTGATCATGTCATAGCACCCGATTCAGTACAATTAAAGGAAAACTTGACTTATGAAATAACTCCTGTAAGGATTGAGGATAGGAGAATGAAGCAACTCGGAAGGAAAGACATTTCATTGGTGAAAGTGATCTGGAACGAGACAACTGGAGATGCGACTTGGGAGCTGGAGGATAAGATAAAGGAGCAATACCCAGAATTGTTTTAAGGTATGAAAATTTCGAGGACAAAATTTATATTTGTTGGGGAGAGTTGTAACACCCCAAATTTTATTTATTTTGTGCTAAATATTCATTTTCCAATATTTGTGATTTTTAGGAATTTTTCTAGAATTTTCTGAGAATGTGGAATATTTTAATATTATTCTTCGTTTTGCGTATAAACTGAGCGGAGTTAGGAAAATGAGATATTTTTCCTGAGACCCTTGATCTGTGGAAACGTCAACGGGAGATCTTACTAAACTCGAGATTGGACAAAATTTACGAGGTTTCATATTTTTCGAGAAATTTTATCAGATAAAATAATAATCGTTGTATAAATTTTATCCGCTGGGCAATTAATACTGACTCCGATCAACTGTAACAATTGTCCATTGGATAATAGCATGTATTAAAAACCCTATCACATTATCCTAATGTAATCTACTTTAAGTCTAATCAAATCCACTTTAATTCAAATTTATTGTATTTTAATCAAAACTTCTTTGAAAAGCTTTGACTACCAAATGATCAAGCTACCCTTGACTTATTGGGGAAGCTAATTTTCCCCCTTCTCTCTCTCCATTGCCGCGGCACACATAGCCCAAGGGGAAGCAATTTTTGCTTCCTTCCCTTAATCAAAATATACACTAAAAATATCATTTTTCTACAACACTTTCTCTCTCTAGTTCTTCTTCTTCATTTTCTCTCCACCTTCTCTCTTCTTCTACCCTCTCCACATGGTTTTGCAGCCCCCATTGTGACCACCATTTTTCATCTTTTATCTTCATTAATACCATTTCCATACTCATCCCAACCTCCTCTACATTTCCTATTTAGAAAGTTTCTTCAAAATCCATCTTCACCTCCATTGTCTTCCAAGACAAAGCTTCTAACTTTGAGGTAAAGTTTCCATTTTCTTCTTCTTTTCTCTTCATTTTTATGATCTATGGTTTCATTGGAGGCCAAAGATCCATCTTTTACCAAGCTTAATGTTGATTCCTTATGATTGAAATTCTAGGGTTCTTGGAGCTCTAAAAACCAAACCTTCAAGGAGCACCTAGGAAGTCATTTTTGTGTTCTTCCTTTTGGTAAGAGGGAGATTTTATCAGAGACAGGACCTCTCCCAGTACGGTGTGGTTCAGGGACGAATCAAGCTGAAGTTGGTGGGCATATGGCAACGAGGCCGAGGAGTGGACGCCGGTGTAAGAGAAGCACGTACAAGGAGCGGCTCCTGGCAAGCTTCTAGGTGAAGGGTCCTATGAATGAACTGAATACGCACCAGAATGAGAGGGATTCAGAGACTGTGCAGGTATGGGACTGCATAGTTGAGGATGGCTTAAAGGAATTAATTAGGCGTAGCCATATCAACAAGTTGCAACTTCTTTTCGGGAGCCTAGAACATAAGAACTCCATGGTTAAGCGTGCTTGACCTGGAATAATTGTGGGATGGGTGACCTCTTGGGAAGTTTCTTAGGATGCATGTGAGTGAGGATAAAGCACATTGAAAAGACCTGTATTAGTTTATGGAGACACTCATCAATCCTACAGGCAGTCCCGGGATGTTACAGATTTACTCACTTCTACTATTATTGGTGGTGAGGAGACTTTGTGTGTTTAGTTGATGGAGAAATCCATATTTCTATGCTTACTTTGTTTGTTGATTTTGTATGTGTATATGTTCTAAATTGATGTTGATGATTGAATAATGATTTTGATTGTATTGGTGTTGTTGGGATACTTGAAATGTTAGAATTAAAGAATGGAAAAAATTTGAGGGTTTCCTACACTAAAGTGCGGTCACGGTTTTGACTTGGATTTTAAGGGATTGGAGTGATTTCGTATGAGATAGAATTTGAGTGATTAGATACTAAGTAATTGATGCATAAAATAGAAAGAAATTGCAACTTTGAAGACCAGAGGGCCACGGTTTTAGAGAGAAAATTTTGAGGTTAAAGGATGCCTTGGTGCATTTTTGGAAATTAAGAATTTAGGGATATACATAATCCATAATGTGATGAAAGGATTAAATTGAATAATAACTCTTGAGAGAGCCACGGTTTTAAGGGTTGTTTAACCTAAATTTTTGATAATTGATCAAAGCTTAAGACTTTAGAAATGTGAATCCATAATATGGACTTGTAATAATTGATGAACTATGCGTGTTCAAATGTTGATGTTGGGAACTAATCCTATGTTGTTGTGAGTTCCTATGTGGAACTAAGCATTTGATGAAATCATGACATGTTGATGTTGAGAAATGAATATATATATATATATATATATATATGCCATTGTGGTATACTTTATGATGAATGTATCATTGATAAACATACATGATGTACATTACATTGTCATGCATATGTGTTGTCCATTGGACATTGTTGGAAAGGCGATGCATGCCTAGGAGTTTGAATAACACCTATGTGCGGGTGCAAGTAGACTAAGCATAGGGTCATAGTGGTTGGCCTTAGGGGTGTTGGGGTGCGGGTGTCTCACAATAGACAGTGGTAGCTCCACTGAGGCCGTGAGATAGACCGATGCAAACACACTGACGATCCGGACTGAGACGTTGTCCTATATCGCGATCAATTGTTGAGATGCCATGTATAAGCCATTTGCGTAAATATTTTTATGAGATGAGCGCACTATTTTTAAGGCTAACGAGATATTGGCATAACTCCTTGATCATTCACTCCAAAAATGTTTATATCTAGCTCCATGGAGTAGGAATTTGGTACCATTTGCATTGTGGACTATCAGTCTCATAATTCATTGAGCATGAGCATTTATAATTGTGAAAAAATATCTGCTATTGTTACCGTAATAATTATTTGATTGCTTGAACTATTGACTGTTGGGAATATTGATGTTGTACGTTTGTTACTGATAATTATTGCTGCTATTTACTGTTGTTATGCTTTTACTGTAAATTTTAATTAGTATTGTGATTAGATATATAAACTGTGTTGATATGTGGGCGTCCAGTGCCGTTTTGTTTTCTTGCTGCCATTTGGTACTGAAAGCTGAGTGTCTCACCTCTTTCTATATTTTCGATATTTCTATTTATTTGTATGCTTCCGAGAAGACGTTCGTGAGGAAGAGAAGGAAACACTTGAGTTTCCGGGTTTTTTGGTCATACTATGACTAGGGCTTGCTGAGGATGTCATCGCGCCCATGCCGATTTTTGGGGTACGTCAAGTTGACCTTCTATAGAGGACCCGATTGCTGGAAAATACATGTGCAGACAAACCGATGCGTGTACCGCGAGGAGCTGACGGTGTCTTTAGCTTGTGGTCGCTACGACCCTCCTGTTTTCGACTTCACCGCTTTCGTCATTTTAAAATTTTACCTACCCGTTAAGGATATGTGGGCTGATATGTACTACACCCCTCGAGAGGACTCTTTCCTCTCCACTGCTCGGGCTTCTGCCTGAAATTCAGATGCTCCGATGGTAATTTCATCGGATGAAGAAGACCTTGAGGAGGATCCGGCTATGGTCCCTTCTCGCTAGTCTTAGGGGTTGATACTGTTGGTGGCTACTGATGGCTAACCATTTATCTTTTTGGGGAAGCCTGATGTTTTGTTGTACTTGATGGGTGTATATTTGTATCTTTCGGGTGGGTATATATTTTGCTTTTTGTATAAAATATGATGTAATTAAACAAGCTGATATATATATATATATATATATATATATATATATATATATATATATATGTGAATGTATGATTTTCAATTTTGTGTTGATTTTATTGTATCTGTAATTATTACTATCTCTTTATTGTAAAAAAAAAGGAAAGAAAAATTATGTACACATGTTTCAAAACTCGACTATTTTATCATCCAAGAACACAAATTATTTAATCACGTGTTAAAAATGAATCGGGTCTTAATTAATCAATGTAATTATTATTTTTCGCAATTTATTTTGTTTCTCTATATTATGATATGACGTTCCTTCTTCGCGAGATAAGAAAAAGGGGCGTTACACTTCCTGAAATAGAGAAATAACCAATTTAATAAGTAAATACAAATGTACTTGATTCATTAAAGATTGAACAAGATTTCCTTAGAATCAAAATAGAAGACATCAAGATTGAATTATATCGAATTAAGGCTAAAGTCTTCCATTCGTACTTAAAAACAAAGACCAAGCACTCCTTATCACACAATTCTAGGGCACAAATAACTACATCTTATGGAGTTATCAGCTCTCTGCCTACTGTGCATACTGAAGACAGAGGCTAGAGTGCCATGGTGCAAAGGATGTCATGCCGCGATGCGCGTTTGTTTGCATTGGTTCCACTTAACCATGTAGGCATTCACGTCGCGGCGTGAGTTCGCGGACTTTGTCTATTAATACTATTTCATCAGATATTTTAAGGTGTTAGGTGGGAGATGAGAGAGAATGTAGGGAACACCAGTTCTTCATCATTTTCGAGAGCTTTGAAGAGATTTAGAAGGAAAACCATCATCATCCAAGGAGGATCAAGCCTCCCAAGATCTCAATATAGAGTTTTCCCTCTTTTCTCTTTATCCTATCTTTTTCTAAGCCATAAGTAGGAAATCTTTCTTGAGATTTTCGGATTTCATGGGTAGCTATGTTGCTTATAGGGATTCTTTTGGATCCATCTATGTTAAGTTTATAATGATGTTTGGTTTTGTTCACCCATGTTTCTCTTAATGTCTATAGATGTTTGGCCATCATTTATTGTGATTTAATAAAATCTCTTGTGCAACACCTTGAAATTTAATGATTTCTTTATAAATATTCATTTTTCAATATTTGTGATTTTTAGAAATTTTTCTGGATTTTTCTGAGAACGTGGACTATTTTAATATTATTTTTCGTTTTGCGTGCAAAGTGAGCGGAGCTGAGAAAATAAGATATTTTTTTCGAGAACCTTGATCTGTGGAAACGTCAATGGGGGATCTTACTAAACCCGAGGTCGGACACGATTTACGAGGTTTATATTTTTTGAGAAATTTTAACAGATAAAATAATAAGCACTGTGTAAATTTTATCTGTCAAATAAAATAATACTGACTTCTGTCCATTGTAGTAATTGTCCATTAGATAATAACATGTATTAAAAATCCTATCACATTATCATAATGTAATCTACTTTAAGTCTAATCAAACTTACTTTAATTCAAATTTAATGTATTTTAATCAAAGCTTCTTTGAGAAGCTTTGACCAACTAATTACCATGATGCCCTTGGCTTGTTGGGAAAGCCAAAATCTCCCCCTTTCTCCTCTTGTTGTCGCTGCAATGCATGGCTTTGGAGGGCAAAATTTTGCTCTCCCACTTAATACACTAAATCAAATTTTATTCATTTCTATCATAACATTTTCTCTCTCTAACTTCATCTTCTTCATTTCTCTCCATCTTCTCCTCTCTTCACTACAAAATTGCAGCCCCACTAGAGGCCACCATTCTTCATCTTTTCTCTTCACCAAGCTCATTTCTACACTCACCTTCACCTCCTCTACATCTTTCATTTAGAAAGTTTCTCCAAAATCCAACCTTTCCTCCATTGTCTTCCAAGGCAAAGCTTCTTACTTTGAGGTAAAGTTTTATTTTTCTTCTCTTTTCTCTCCATTTTCGTGCTCCATGGTCTCTTTGATGACCATGGATCCATTCTTTTTCCATCATTGGTGTTAACTCATTGACTTGAAAATCCTAGGGTTTTGAAGGCTCAAAACTGAAATCACCAAGGAGCTAGAAGGAGACCATTTTCGTGATTCTTCCTTAGGTAAGAGGGAGATTACTCACTTCTACCAATTTTTGGTAGTGAGGGAACCTTGTGTGCTTGTTGATGGAGAAATCCATCTTTGTATGCTCACTTTATTTAGTAATTTTGCATGTTTATATATTCTTGAATTGGATTGATGCTTGATTAGTAATCTTGGACATATTGGATGTGTTGAATATGCTTGATCATGTTAGGGTTGCTAAATGAAAAATTTGGAGTTTCCTACCCTAATATGGTGCCACAGTTTTTGACTAGAATTTAGGGGTGTAAAATTGTTTTTGTACATAAATAAATAAAGCTTATGTAATCAAATGTTGAATGATAACATTGAAGTTAATGAATGGAAAAATTTTAAGGGTTTAATATCCTAGGGAGAGGCCATGGTTTTGACCTTGAGAATTGAGAGATTGAATTGGTTTGGTGTAAAATAAAATTTAAGTGATTAGGTGTTGATTAGTTAAAGCATAAAATAGAAAGAAATTGGAACCTTGGTGGCTTAGGGAGGTCACGATTTTAAAGAGAAAATTTTAAGGTAAAATGATGTTTTGATGCATCTTTGGAGATTTAAGAATTTAGAGACATGCATAACTCATAATTAAGTAGAAGAATTAAATTGGATAATAACACTTAAGAGGATCATGGTTTTGAAGGGTTGTTTAACCTAAAACTTTCATAATTGACCAAAGCTTAAGACTTTGAAATGTGAGGATCCATAATATGAACTTATGGTAATTGATGAACCATAGATATAAATTAATGTGGGGAATTGATTTGATGTTATTGTGGACCCTATGTGGGCTAAGTACTTGTTGACTGTGTATTTGAGAAATGATTATATATGCCATTATGGTATGCTCATGATGAATGCATCATTGATAAACATGTGTGATGTACATGGTGTCATCATGCATATGTGTTGTCCGTTGGACATTTGTTGGAAAGGCCATGTTGCCTAGGAGTTGATTAACACTATTGTGCGAGTGCGAATAGACTAGCATAGGGTCATAGTGGTTGGCCCTAGGGGTGTCGGGGTGCGGGTTTCTCACAATGGACAGTGGTAGCTTTGCTGAGTCCGTGGGACAGACCGATGCAAACGCATCGATGATCCGGACCGAGACGCTATCCTATATCGTGACCAACTGTTGAGGTGCCATGTATGAGCCATTTTTGCGCAAATAATATTTTTTATGTGATAAGCACAAGGCCGACGGTATACTGGCATTACTCCTTGATCATTCACTCCGAAAATGTTTATGTCTAGCTCCATAGAGTAGGAATTTTAGTACCATTTGCATTATGAGCTATCAGTCTCATAACTCATTGAGCATGAACATTTATAACTGTGAAATAATATATGTTCTTATTACTGTAATAATTACTTGGCTTATTTACTGTTGATGATTCTTACTACTATCCAATATTATTTGCTTTTACTGCTAATTTTAATTATCACTGTGTTTATATGTGGGCATCCAGCGCCGTTCTATTTTCTTGCTGCCATTTTGGTACTGAAAGCTGGGTGTCTCACCTCTTTCTATATTTTCTCTATTTTTTTGTATTTCTGTCGGATTGTGTACTTCTAAGAAGACGTTCGTGAGGAAGACAAGGAAACCCCTGAGTTTCTAGGTTTCTAGCCACATTACAACTAGAGTTGTTAAGGATGTCGTCACGCCCATGCCGCTTTTTGGGATACATGAAGTTGACCTTCCACGGAGGACCCGACTGTTGGCACTTACATGTGGAGATGGACCGTTGTTTCTACCGCGGGGAGTTGACGGTGTCATTGTCTTGGGGTTGTTACGACGCTCCCGTGTTTGATTTTTCAGCTTTTTTTATTTTTGAGGGACATGTGGACAGACATGTTCTACACCCCTCAAGAGGATTCTTTCCTCTCCGCTGCTTGGGTTTCCGCCCGAAACTCGGTCGCTCCGATGACAATTTCGTCAGATGATGAGGACCCGGTTACGGTACCTTCTCATCAGTCGTAGGGGCTGATACTGTCGGTGGCTACTGATGGCTAACCGTTTATCTTTTTAGGGAAGCCTGATGTTTTACCGTTTTAGATGGGTGTATATTTGTATCTCTTTGGGTGGGTACACATTTTGTTTTTTGTATAATTTATATTGTAATTAAACAGGCTGATGCATATAAAATATATATATTTATATTATGAATGTATGATGCTTAATACCGTGTCGATTTCATTACATCTGTAATTATTGCTATTTTTTACCGTTATTTAATAAAAAAATGTACACATAATTTGATATTTGATCACTTGCAATCCAAGAACGCAAATTATTTAATCATGTGTTAACAATGAACCAGGTCTAAACTAATCAATGTAATTATTAGTTTCCATAATTTGTTTCGTTTCTTTATATTATGGTGCGACGTCCCTTCTTCGCGGTATTAAGAAAAAAGGGCATTACATCTTAAACTAGGCATAGGGATCTAGGTTTTAGATCATGGATATGGGTGATGCATGTTTAATCTTATTCTAATGGTAGGGTGAATTAATTTGTTAGTAGGATAGGCATATACCTATTAGCCGTGTATAGCCATTATTAAGAATCAACCGTAATACATGAAGTTTACTCTAGTTCTCATGGACACATAGTGGGCTAGGTAAATGACATAGGGTTAAATGACCTAGAGATAGGCTTTTAGCTAATGTAGTTTCTTAGGCTAACAAAACTAGTTATCATTGTTGCTTAAAATGGTTGCAAGTTGCCAAGTAAAGTAGTTGGTGAAGAAGGAGTCCCTATGCTCTCCTTTTAACCCTAATTTTGACCACACACACTTTTATCAATTTATATATGCTTGAATAGAATTCATTAAGCTATTGGTTAATATTTGGCATTAGATATTATTCATTATTCCTGTGGAAACGATCTTTCTCATCATTGTATTACTTTCGCGACCCGTGCATTTGCGGTACACAAAAGGTCATAACACATACATCATAGCATAATATATGCATTTTTAGGTAGCTGTATGGGCAATTGTCTTATCATGCATTGGTAGCTATATGGACGCTTGCCTTATTCTTGGTATGAAATAGTTCAAACTATATTTCGCAGGAAACATTATATGGAACAAGAATGTGATTGATTCTGAAATTATATGATATAATTTGATGTTTAGTTACAATTTTAATTATAGTTGTATTTTAATATCATGGGTTGTATACATATTTAATATGAATGTTACGACTGCTGGTATTGGTACATTACTATTGAGAATATTTTATTCTCACCCCGAGTGTCTATGTAAATCTAGGTGGAAGTTCTCTTCAAGCATGAAGCAGAAGATGATCGAAGAGTAGTTTAATATTTTGATCCTTTAGTTTCAACTTGTACATCATATGTATATTATTTTGATCTTGTAAACAATTGTATATGTATATAATGAAGTTTAGTTTTTATAAGGCTCTCCATAATAGATTCTTTATACAAATAATTATGGATTTGTTGCATGTTATAAGTTAGTTGTAACATGACTAATATTGTTTGAACATATATATTAGGTTATTAGTATTAGGATGTTATAGAAAGAGATGAAGTTCAAACTCAAAAAACCCCTACCTTAAGCTCCTCAAGCTACTATGGTGATGGAGATGATGATGGTAAATATCACAAGTCTTCAAGCTTTCCTTTCCCCTTAGCTTTCCTCTTCTTTCTTTCCTCTTTTTCTCCTTTCTCTTCCTTCTCTATTGCTTCTATTTTCAGTCGTAAGAGAGTGAATGAGAAACAAGAATGATGGCTTGAAATATCACATAAAGAGTTAAAGAAAGTGGTTAGTAACCGTGGAAGGTTATAAGCCTTAGGTTACCATATTGATAATTCTTGATCTGCTAAAAACACTTAACTTTAGATAAATCAAGATTTTCAAGTTTCAACAACTTTAAAATAAATCATAGGATTCATAAAAAATATTATTGCACCAAAACCATCATTTTCCATATTTGCGACTAGTCATTCCGGCTTTAATTAGACAACCAGTATGCTTAAAAGTACCAAACTGACTCCGAAAATTCTCAAACTTTAATCATATCACAGAATGCACATTTGTGACTTAGAAACAAATTATCCATATCTATTTCCATTAGCTAAACCATTTATGCTAATATCTAGGTCATTTTAAGCTACTTTTAACCTTTTGGGCTACAACAAAGTGTCTAAATTAACTCAGATTGTCACAAAATCAAACAGGCATGTTAAGCAAGTATTAAGCTACCTCTGTAACTATTTACAAGTCTAACATGTTGAAGAGGATGTTACAGTAACATTCTCTCCAACTTAACAGATTTAATTAGATGATAGTAGTGAGTTGAAATAAATTAAGCCAAGAAAGGATACTGAAGCTTGAGATACCAATATTGCAGTATAAGCAAAATGGTGAAAGGGAAAATTGGAAATTATGAGTGAAATCTAGAATTTTCTATGACATATATGAAGGTGAGAAAATTCAATTATGAGAGATTAAAGTGTTCTTAATGTAACGTCCCAAGTTACTAACACTAATGACATAACCGGTTTACGCATCAGTAATTAGAATTTGGTGCATTACTTATGAATATCCGCAAATTTTCAAAGAAACAATTTAATAATATACGAAAATATGAGCCTTTAGCGAAAGCATATCATACATATAATATGAAATAAATTTTTATACAAAGAATACATCGCTAACCATAATATACTTATATTGACTAATTATACAAAATTTAATCAATCTAACTAAACTATCTCATCTTCCTTGAGCTTCGTCATGCTTCATTTTGCTTGTCTACTATAGATCCTTCCTGGAATTATCATGGAAATCAAAGGTGTAGGGGGTGAGAATCATAAAATCCTCAGTAGTTTGATTAAAAATGTGTCATCACAATAATTCTTGTTATTTCGGGGAAAGATCATTTCAAATCATTTCTACATAATCCGTAGGAAGATGGCTAAAGCCAAATCTGGTCCTTCCTCTTCCCGAAACAAAGGTTCAATTAATTATGAAAATCATGTATAATCATCCAATATCATTAAAATTCTTGTTTTGAAAATCATCAAGCGCATCATAAAAATCTAATGTTTCAAATCCATCATAACCAAAGTCATTAAGACTCAAATCAGTAAATTTGAAATCATATCAAGAAATTCTCATGAAATCTCATATCTTAAATGGTAATTCAAATCATCAAGTCTCGAGTTTGTCAAATCATAAATATTTTATCAAATCTCAATGAAATCTCATATCTCAAGATTCATATCTTAAATCATCGGACCACATGTCTCAAACAATGCTAGCATTTAAAACCATTCACTTGGTAGTAGACTGCTTATAGGTTGGTGCACGTCAGCCTCTTTGTGACTCATTTACATCACACAGAACTACTCCGGGTAACTAGACTAATCTCGATCAACCACAACGATGAGGGAATGTCCGTCCTCACACTATCGATCATCAGAGATAAGGGAAGTTTAGTCTGCTTCTTGTAAATTAGGGGTTTAGGATAACCCCAAGAAAGAGATCTTCCTCTAATACTTGATGTCCAGGGAAGCATAGGTAAAGAGGGAGGTCTTCCTCAACCTCAATTACTCTGGTGTAGAGAGATTCTTAAACTCTCTCTTACTATCATCCTAAACTTACCCTAGTACAAGGCATATCTAAAACCTCACTCGGTCTAGTTCCACAAAGGGATACCTATCAAAATCAAGTCATTTTGTCCATCAAATCATTACATATGCAATATAATGCGTAATCCAATCATTCTCATCATGGGTATTCAAATGTCATGAAATCATTTTTCAAATCATCAATCAATCGAATAACATACTCAATGCATAAGTATTTCTCAAACTTATTTAGATGCATAATCTTTTCTCCATGTCTCTCACGTACCCCTCTCCCTCCCATTTTCTCATTTGTGATTTGTTTCTCACTTTCTCCATTCTCTCTCGGTTTGTTGCTCAGCCAAGGAGAAGAAGGAGTGCAAGAGGGAAGCAAGTGAAGGGGAAGGAAGAACCAATCAAGGAACAAGAAAAGGAAAAGAGAAGAGGAAGGTAACAAGTTAAGGTAAGGGGATGTTTTCTTAAACTTTACATTCTAAACTTGTTTTCTCATAGATTTGAAAGAAAGCTCGTGTTGAATGATGGATTTGAACCTTGACTTTCACAAGAATTGGTTTTTCCAACTAATTTGCTCTTGAACTTGAAATGATGAAGGTTTTGAGCCTTGGGAAAGTTGCATATTGATGGATTGAGGATTACCCATTCATGTTTTACTATTCTATGAAGTTTTAACCTTAAGTTGGATGAGATCTTGATTGATTTTTGACATGAGAAAGGGTGGGTTTTAGGGTTTCGTCCCTCTTGAGCTTTGATTTCACGTCCAAGAAGCCCAGATAATCGATTAGGGAGACTCCCTAACTGATTATGGTGATAAGCAGAAGACTTCTTGAGTCCTCAATAATCAGTTAGCCAATTGGCCTAACCGGTTATTGAAGTCTAGCAGAGACACACATCCATGACATAATCGATTAGGGAAAGTCCCTAACCGGTTATTCTTTGTGACAGAGGGCATTTTAAAAGCTCATAACCGATTATCCAGAGAAGGGTAACCGGTTATTGGCTCATGGATTTGAGATGTGGGAAGCTCATAATTGATTATCCTACAAGGATAACATGTTATGAGATACATTTTGGATGTGAATGGCTCTTGATAACTGGTTAGAACTTTGTCCTAACTTAGTATCTTGCTTCAGAACTTGGATCCAAAAATGGATGTAATGGTACAGAACCCCAAGAACACTCAACCTCATGCATGATTAATTATGATACCATAGATGTATGATTGAAAGAATAACATAGTGGATAATCCTATTATATATGAGTTGACATAATGAGGCTTGTGTCATGATATGAGTTTATGGAATGATTCTTTTAATGCATAATTGGTTTGATAGTTGTGCATGCTACCATGAATTACAATGGATTGATGACATATCTTGCATCATGTTTTAATATGATATAACATGATGATTGATGTTTAATGTTATGAGTAACCCATTCCTAGGATATCCCTTGACCTAGGAGGTGACTTGGAAATGGTGGTTGAGGGTGGACATTCCCTTACCACAATGGAAGTTACCGCTCTCTCTTTACCTGAGTTCTCCATGGTCAATGTGTAGTTGAAGATGGACATTCTTTCTCTACACTTAAGACATTCTTAGTTTAAGGGTAGTGCGAGGATGGACATTCTCTCCCTATCAATAGTAGTTGAGGATGGACATTCCCTCTCTACTCAACTCTATGGAGGATAGATATTCCTTTTTTGTTGTGGCTTGATTTGGGTTCCTCGGAGTAGTCCTGTGTAGCGAGGGCTACAAATGGGTTGAAGTGCACTAACTTGAAAGCTGGCTACTACCAAGAGATTGGTATTGTGATGATGAACATTCCCTCTATACCATTGCTTTGATTAATGACACGTGTCTTGAGAACTGCAAATTTTGAGATTTGAGATTATGATTTATGACTTGATAAAAATGATTTATGATTGGATGATTTAATGGTTTTCATAATGATATGATGAGCTATCTATTTCAGGAATAGGAATGACTTGGATTTGGCCTTTTGCCTCCTTCCTAGAAATGTACTTGATGATTTGAACTGATTTTTCTCCAAAATAGCTAGAACCATTGTGATGACATGTTTTTGAAATTACTGAGAATTGTAAGATTCTCACCCTATTTCTTTGATTTCCATAACGATTCTAGGATACCCCTATAGCTTGTAAAGATGGAGTTGGACTCGAACTTATGAAGAGGAGCATATTTCTTTTGATATGATATTTTGTATATGGTTATACATACCATTCTTTTGGGCCTTAGAGCCAACTAATATAATTAATATGTTTTTTTGTACTTGAAAAAACGTATTTTATATAACTTCATTTCATGGGTATGTATTATGTACTTCCGCTTCAGGCTTATATCTTGTATCCTTTTTATATTTTCTTTTCAAAAAATTTTGATGTTGAACTTGTGACATCCGTTAATACGATTGTTATTGCATAATTCCAAATGTGACATTAGCTTAAGTATTAGAATGTTACACTTTAGTATCAGAACAGTTTATCCTGTAAGAGCCTGAGTATGGACTAGCTATGCTTTTAGCATCTGTGTCATGCATTTTCTTATCATGACACTGAATGTGCTGATGAACTTGCATGGAGGCCTTGTATGAATGTTATAGTTAACTGTTGCACTGTTACATGAGTATTGGGCCTGATCAACTCAATATGTTATGTTCGGTATGTGTAGGATACTATGGCATCATCGAGGCACATACAGGGAGGAAGAACATCTACCAATAATATGGAGGATATGATAGAGATGTCTAGAGAAATGACTATGGCGATAAAGGACTTGAGGCAGGAAAGAGTGGTAAATAATCCACATCCACAACAGGAGAACGAGGCAACTGTAGTGAGGAATGATCTTTTTGAATTCAGGAAACGTAATCTGCCATCCTTCTATGGAGAATATAACCCAGCTAAGGTTAAAGAATGGATTAGGGAGTTAGAGAAGATATTTGTTGTGTTGGCTTGTGCAAATGCACAACGAGTTTCTTATGTCTCTTTCATGATGAAAGGAGAGGTTAAGCTTTGGTGGGACACTGCAAGGAGACTTCTAGAAGCTGCTGGAACTCAAGTTACTTAGGAATTATTGAAAACTACTTTCCTAGAGAAGTATTTTCCACCAAGTGTCCAAGAAACGAAGAAGGTAGGATTTTTGGAGCTTAAGCAAAAAAGCTTGATGATGTATCAATATTTGACAAAGTTCGAGGAATTAGCCAAGTTCTCCTCTCACCTTAAGAATAATCCAGATGAAAAATGGAAGTGCATCGAGTTTAAGACCAGTTTGAGAGGAAGCATCAAAAAAGCTATAAAGCCCTTGGAAATTCAAAATTTCCACGCATTTGTAGATTAAGTGCCGGATTGTTGAGTCCTTGGAGTGCGACTCAGAACAGGAGCAAAAGCCCCAAGGCTTTTCAAAGAGAAAGAGGGTAGATGAAGATCCTTAGAAGAAGAAGAAATTTTCAAAGTTCTAGAGCCAACTAGGAAAATGGAAGCAACTCAAGACAAAAGATAGAGGACCTCAGTGTCCAAAGTACAAATGGTAACACGGTAACACAACTTACAAAATGGACCAGATGGAGTGTTTTTCTTGTGGAAAAAAGGCACATTTTGCTAGGAACTGTCCCCTGCAGTAAGAAGCATCAACCCCTAGGCCCTTGACCCAGGGAAGAGTGTTTACTCTGAGTGGCACTGAAGTGGCTCGATCTTCCGATCTGATACATGGTAAGTCTACAATTAAAGATAAGCCTTTAACTATACTTTTTGATTATGTGCCAATTCACTCCTTTATTTCTTATGATTATGTGAAGAAGTTGGAATTACTTGTTTCAAATCTCCCTTACAACCTATCAGTATCCACTCCTATGGGTAAACTAATAACCACTTCCCAAATCTGCCTGAATTGTTGTATCACCATTGAAAACAAAGACTTCCTTGTGAACTTGATATGTTTACCCTTAGTTGATATAGATCTCATCCTGGGCATGGACTGGCTATCCAAAAACCATGTTGTTCTAAACTGCTCCGATAAAACCTTGGTTTTCTTATCAAGCACTCCTCCTTTGAATATTCCTTCCGAGTCTATATATCTGAATGTCAGTCAAGTCACCAACTCCCTAGCGGAAGAGGCTCATGGTTATGTTCTCCACTTTTCGTTGAATTTCGAGAAGGAATAAAGTTTGAAGAATATTCCTGTGATAAGGGTGTAACATCCCAAAAATTAGTAATTTTATGATGAATAATCATTTTATAATAATTGTGATTTTTTAGAATTTTTCTGGATTTTTCTGAGAATGCGAAATATTTTAATATTATTCTTCATTTTGTGTGTGCACTGAATGGAGCCGGGGAAACGAGATATTTTCTCCGAGAACCTTGAACTGTGGAAACGTCGATGGGGAATCTTACTAAACCTGAGGTCAGACACGGTTTACGAGATTTCATACTTTTCGAGAAATTTACTTGATAGAAAAATAAATCGCTGTGTAATTTTTATCTGCTGGATAATTAATACTAACTTCTATCAACTGTAACAATTGTCCATTAGATAATAGCATGTATTAGAAACCCTATCACATTATCTTAATGCAATCCACTTTATGTCTAATCAAATCTACTTTAATTCAAATTTGGTGTACTTTAGCCAAAGCTTCTTTGAGAAGCTTTGACCACCAAAAGACTAGTATGCCCTTGGCTTGTTGGAGAAGCCTCTCCACCCCTCCCTCACTCTCTCATTGCCGTGGCACTCTTGCCCTTGGGAGGCAAAAATTTTGCCTCCCCACTTAACCTAATACACTAAAAATATCTCCACTTTTCCAAACACTTTCTCTCTCTAACTTCTTCTTCTTTATTTTCTCCTCCTTCTCTCTTCTTCCTCTCTCTCTCAACCACAAAATTCCAGCCACCATTAGAGGCTATTCTCTTCACTTTTCTCTTCATAAATACCATTTCTACACTTCTCTCAACCTCCTCTACACTTCCTATTTGGAGGGTTTTCCTCAGAAACTAACTTTTCCTCCATTGTCATCTAAGATAAAGCTTCAAGCTTTAAGGTAAAGGTTGTATTTTTCTTCCTTCTTTTCTTCATTTTCATGTTCCATGGTCTCTTTGGTGACCATGGATCTCTTCTTTTTCAACCTATGATGTTGATTCCTTGTCTTGAAATTTCTAGGGTTTTGGAAGCTCAAAACCGAAATCCTCAAGAAGCAAGTCGGAGACCATTTTCGTGTTCTTCCTTTAGGTAAGAGGGAGATTACTCACTTCAACCATTTATTGGTGGTGAGAAGACTTTTGTGTGTTGTTGATGGAGAAATCCATCTTTGTATGTTTACTTTGTGTGGTGATTTTGCATGTTTTAGTATTCTTGAATTGGATTAATGCATGAATGATGGTCTTGAATGTGTTGGATATGTTGAATATGCTTGATCATGTTAGGGTTGCTAAATGGAAAATTTAGAGTTTCCTACCCTAATATGGTGCCACGGTTTTGACTAGAATTTAGGTGTGTAAATTTGTTTTATACACAAAAAAATAAAGCTTATGTAATCAAATGTTTAATGATAACATTGAAATTAATGAATGAAAAGTTTTAAGGGTTTAATACCCTAAAGGGAGGCCACGGTTTTGGCTTGAAACCATAAGGGATTGGATTGATTTTGGTAAACTAAAATTTAAGTGAATTGATATCAAGAAACCAATACATAAAATGGAAAGAAATTGGATTTTTGAGGACTTGAGGGGCCACGGTTTTGACCCATGATAATATGAGTTTGGATTAAGTTAGTAAGTAATAAAACTTATGTAATTGAACATTAAAGAATTGATGATCATAATGGAATTGATTATGAAAAATTTAGGTTTTTTTCCAAACACCTATGGAAGTCATGGTTTTGATAAAGAATTTTGGGATGTAAAATTTAGTTTGGTATAAGGATCAAGGGAAATTTAAATGGTTAAGTATTGAATGCTAAAGTTAGAAATGAAACAAAAATTTGGGATTTCACCACACTAATGAGAAGCTACGATTTTGGCTTTAGGTTTCAAAAGATTAGGTTAGTTTTGTGGGAAATGTGATTTGTGTGATTTGGTATTAAATGATTAATACATAAAATGGGAGGAAATTTAGAACCTTGAAAGCTTGTGAGGCCACGGTTTTGAGGGCTATAGAACCTAGAAATTGTTATAATTGATCAAGACATAAAACATTGTAAAGGTTGAACTCCATAATATGAAATGGTGATACTTGATAAACCATAAGCATATATTGATGTTGAAATTTGACTCTATGTTGTTGTGAGTCCCTATGAGGGGTTATGTACTTGTTGATTTAGTTCTCAATAAGAAATAACATGTTGATATTAAGACTGATTATATACCATTGTGGTATTGCTTTTGATAAATGTATCATTAATATGATGTATTGACATTGAGAATGACTGTATACCATTGCGGTATTACATATGATAAATGTATCATTAATAAACATACATGATGTACATTGAGTCATCATGCATATGTGTTATCCGTTGGACATATTTGAGAAAGGCGATGTATGCCTAGGAATTGAATAACACCTATGTGCCGGTGCGAATAGACTAAGCGTAGGGTCATAATGGTTGGCCCTGGGGGCGTCGGGGTACGGGTGCCTCACATAGACAGTTAAGAGCTCCTCTGTGCCCTAGGGTAGACCGATGCAAACACACCGACGATCCAGCCTAAGACGCCATCCTATGTCGCGATCAACTATTGAGGTGCCACGTATAAGCCATTGATGCGCAAATATTTTTATGAGATGAAGCACACTATTTTTTTAGGCTAACGATATACTGGCATTACTCCTTGATTATTCACTCTGAAAATGTTGATGTCTAGCTCCATGGAGTAGGATTTGTGATACCATAATGCATTGTGCATTATTCATTGTCAGTCCCATAATTTATTGAGCATGAACACTTGTGAATGTGAAAATATCTATTTTGCTTCTGCAATAAATATATGAATGTTGTGCTGATTACCTGTGATATTTCTGTGATCTGTCTATTATTTTTTATTCTTACTATTGCTTATAGTGTACTGCCTTGCTATAAATTCTACTGTTACTGTTAATGAATATATGGATTGTATTGCTATGTAGGCGCTCTGCGCCATGTTATTTTCTTGCTGCCATAATAGTAATGAAAGAGGGGTGTCTCACCTCTTTCCTGTATTCCTACATTTTTGTTTTATATTTATATTTGATGAAAGATTGTGAGGAAGATGAAGAGGAACCACACTTTTGTCGATTTGATTGGGCGTCTGGACAAGATTTCTTCGGTTATGAATGAGTACAGCTGCGTGGGGGCATTAATGCCTGACTTGTCGGTTGGGACACTGAGTGTCATATGTATATGGGGTTATGGCTAGGTCAGCTAGTAGTACCTATCCCAGGGTTACTACTTCCCCTTTTAGTACTTTTGTACCCATTACTTTTTATTTGGATTATGTAAGTATTATGTTTCATGTTATCAGTGTTGGGAATTTGCGGATCAAAAGTCTCGCAGCGAAATAACAGAATTCCCTCTCAGGATCCATGCGAAAAATCCATAATCCGAGTTTTTTTTTTAAATTTTTACCTCTTGAAGCGTGATAGACACAAGCGAGGTGAATCACCAATACCGTAATAGCGACGATGTTTCTGCGGTATCCACACGAACAGACTTGCAAAAGGAGTCACGCCTCTGTTTTCGTAGTGCTAGCTGCGAAGAGAGGAGAAGAAGACCTCACTATCTCTCATCACTTTCTGTAGGTGCGGCTAGGGTTGTGATGTAACCTAGTAGCAGCCCCCTTAGCAGTATTATTTATAACAGAGGCTGCCTTAAGTGAGTGTGAGCAAGTAGCAAGGTAAGTGGTGTAACCCTAAACCCATCTGTCATGAGTTAGGCCCACAGCTTGAATCAGGAGTCCAACTTGGATTCGATTACTCCAATTTAGTCTGTTCTAAGTGTGCGACCCTGCAAGTTCTCATGACGTTGGTAGTAATATTAAAATCTCATTTTAATATTACAAACAGTGAGCGGTATCTAGCAACACATCACTGCTACCCAAGTAATGAGAATGTCAGTGATTTGACATAACCTATCTGTGACCAATGTTTCCGTGTAGTTTAGTCCCTTTATCCAGATATCCAGATTGAACACAAGGCATGGAATGTGTCACCCTTGTTTAGTTCAATCTTCAGTTTCCTGATTCCCGAGTAGACATAGTAATAGCAAATAAGATCAATATCTCATATTGACTTATTTGAGCATGGCCATGCATTTCGTAGTCTCACTCAATCAGGGGGCCCGAAGATATCGCTCCTGTTATGTAGGAGGGACAAATCCCATCTAGGTCACTCACATTCCTCCACATGTATTGCGGCATGTCTAATAACCAACGTTATAATCATCTTGTTACAGATGACGTTTGATGGCATTAAAACACACAACTCCTCATGTAGGAATCGTAGTGATTTCAGGTCAAAGGACCACATACACCATTATCACTATGAGAATCGCTTATGACACTCACGTAACGATCCACGTAGCGTTCTCATGGCGGGTCTGTCCAATACATCATTACTCTAATATGTATCCATGTGTAGACTTGATATCTCATATCCATGACCCGTGAGATGTGGTCATCAGTCTACGCACATACTAGCCTCAATGTATTATTGTTGTCCTAATTAACAATAATACTTGACTAGGGACATTTAACAATAGTGTTTTATCCAATAGGATCTCACGATCAAGTCATCCACTTGATGTCCTATGGTATCAAACTTACTATTCTAAGGACTTTATTATGTCTACCAAAAAGAACACAATAAATGAAATGCCTCATATAAAATAACATAATATAATGTATGTAAATACAAACAAAATGTATTGGTCGCTAGGGCATACACCAACAATCAGCACTTTGTGTTAAGGACAGATGTACTATATATGAAATATGTTTTTCCTTCAGTGGTTGTATTAAATGGTTGGATAATAAATATGCATCATTCGGGGCTCCTATTTTCTATTTATGCATAATGTAAAATAGTTATTTTTTAAATTACTATTGTTGAGACTGTGACACGCCTGAATTTAGTGACTGTGGTGCAATGACAATTGTGCTATGGTTATTAGACCTAGGGGCATTACAGAGGGAGTACCTAGAGGTGTTTCCTAAAAAAGTGAGTGAATTGCCACTTGAGAGGGAAATCGAGTTTGCTATAGACTTAGTGCCAAGAACAGGGCTTATCTCCATAGCACCTTATAGCATGTCCCTTCTAGAGCTTTCAGAGCTTAAGAAATAAATAGAAGAGTTGTTGGATAAAAAGTTTATTCAGCCTAGTGTCTCACCCTAGGGAGCTCCTGTACTTTTGGTAAAAAAGAAAGATGGTAGTATGAGGTTGTGTATGGAGAGAAGCTGGTAAGTGATTTTGTTTCTAGCCATTAGAGGTAGGGGAAACCTTGTTTTGCTCAAATTCCTATTCTCTTCATCTTGTTCATGAGTTTGGCATGATGTAGTGTTTTAGGTTTTAAGTTGCTTTTGGTGTTTTGGCTTGAATCTTGTTGTAGAACTTGAGGATGGCTTGTTTGTGGTTTGTTCTATGCTTGGTGATAGATTTTTCATCTCTTAAACACTCATAACCTCACTTGAGCGAAGAGAAGGGTTTTAGGTTTCTAGGGTGATGAATGATTCATTGATCCATTTTAGAGTAAGTTAAAGTTGTATGTGAGTTATAACATGTTTATGGACCTTGTGTGGTGTTGGAAACCACTTGGTTTTGAGTTTTGGATGGTAGAATGGCCATTGTTCCTTAATGGAACAGTGGTTGAATTCTACAGAATTCTATAGAATTCTCTATCGGTGGGTCACGCCTAGGTGTGACTAAACCATGCCTAGGCGTGGGTGAGACAGAGAGGGTCACACCTAGGCATGACATAACGACGCCTAGGCATTGTTTCCTGAAAGTTACAGGGTTGTTGCCCTGCCACCTTCATGCCTAGGTGTGGCTTCCGGACTTGAAGAAGAGCTGAAACGTGATGTAATGGAGCCTATTAAAGGTGTGATTTCTTCTTTTATGCTTCTTAATAAGTATTGAGACTTTAATGAAAGCATTTAGTGAAGTGAGAATGTTAAAAATAAAAAAAGATTCGTTATGTTAATTATGAGAAATAATTAAGCATGAATATATATAGATATATATATGTATTGTGTGTTGTGATCTTAAGGATAAGTTTCCTTATGGTTTTAAGGATGATTTCCTTGATGGTTGATGAAGATCATGTAGTTGATGGATTTCACTACTTGAAGTGTTACTTCTCTTGATGGACTTCCAGTGCTTGTCCAAGGTTATGGATGGGATTTCAATTTCTTTGTTCAAGATATATGCACTCATAACATTTCCATGGACTTGGTATCATACATTATTCATTTCATCTTTAGGTTATTGCATAGGCATATTCACTAGACATAACTTGGCATAGCATAGTAATTGTATGGGCGATTGATGTCATTCATTAAAACTTCATGACATGTAATTGTATGGGCGGTTACGTACTTCAATCACCTTACACATTTAGTGATTTCTCACCCCGATTGTGTTGCCTTATAAATCTAGGTGCGAGTTCTTCTAAAATAAAGAAGAAATGATGTGAAGACTAGTATAGAGTTATTATATTACGTTTTGGTTTAAAGCTTATATTTATTATACTCAATCTAGTGTGTAAAAGCTTACATATTACAATATGCTCTTTTGAGACAATGATGTTTGTGTAACTTTTAGTTTAATTGTGGTTCTTTATAAAAGTTTGTATGGTTTTTATGGAATAGAATTGTGGTTTAAGGTTAGAAGTGACATAGTCAGTATTGATTATCCTTGTATATGTAAGATGTATTGGGATACTAATTTTGGGATGTTACATTATGGTATCAAAGCAGTTCATCCTATTGAGCCAGGATATGGACTGACTATGCTTTGAGCATATTAGATGTTTGTTTTAGTTATGTATTTTTTTGTCTCTTTTTGAGATGTGTGAATAGAAATGCATGACGGCCTTGGGTTGGATTTCTGTAGTTACTGAGGCACAGTTACATGATATTGAGAGTAGCTAACTCAATATGCATTGTTCTGTGTGTACAGGAAATTATGGCTCCACCAAGGCAAACCGCGAGGAACAAGGCAGCTTTTGTTGATGATGCACCAGGAATGCCAAAAATGGTAGGGTTTATGGCTAATGCATTAAGGGACTAGGCAACCATTAATGCTAACGCCATGAGGGAGCAGGTGGCTGCGAACGCAAGGATATGGGAAGAGTTACCGGCGGTGAATTCTCCTTGTCAACAAAGGGAGAATATAGTTGTGATTGACAACCAAGGTTTTCACGATCTCTCAGAGTTTTAGAAGACTAGTCTGCCATTGTTTAGAGGCGAGTATGATCTAGCACGGGCTGAGGAGTGGTTGTCAGAGCTGGAAAAGATTTTTGCTGCCATAAGATGTGCAGATAAGTAGAAGCTGGTTTTTGCTGCTTACATGTTAAAGGGTAAGGCTAAGGACTGGTCGAAAGGGGCAAAGAGGATAATGGAGACTGCAAGAACCCTAATCACCTGGGAAGTTTTTAGGACTACTTTTGTGGAAAAGTATTTTCTGCAAAGTATGCAAGAAGCAAAGAAATAGAGTTTTTACAGCTACAACAAGGAACCATGACGGTTGGACAATATGTGGCAAGATTCGAGGAATTGTCTAGGTTTTCTTCTACCCTTCATTATAATCCAAATGATAACTAGAAGTGTGTGTGAAATTCGAAACGGGTTTAAGGGACAACATGAAGATGTTTATAACACCTTTGGAGATCCGTGATTTCCCTAATCTCGTCAACAAGTGTAGAGTGGTGGAACTTCTTAGTTTGAGGGCGCAACTAGAGCATTAATCATCAAATCATTACAAGAGGAAGAGAACAGATGAAAGGTCCGAGAGGAGTACCCAAAGTCCTAGAGATCAGCAGAACATAGAGAGGCAAGTGTTGGGAATTGCAGATACAACACGCAGTGGAAAAATTCCCACCAAGGATCCATGCAAAAGCCATAATCGGAGTTTTAAAATATTTACCTCTTGAAATGTGAAAAAACACAAGCAACATGAATCACCAACACCGTAACAACGAAGATGTCTCTGCAGTATCCACACGAATAGACTCATGAATGTCTAACATTTGCAAAAAGGAGTCACGCCTCTTTTACGCAGTGCTAGCTACGAAGAGAAAAGGAGAAGACCATTCACTGTCTCTCACTCACTTTCTGTAGATGTGGCTAGGGTTGTGATGATACATACTTAGCAGCCCCCTTAGCAGTACTATTTATAATAGTGGCTGCCTTAAGTGAGTGTGAGCAGTAGCAAGGTAAGCTGTGCAACCCTAGACTCATCTGTTATGAGTTAGGCCCATAATTGAATCTGAGTCCAACTTGGATCCTTATTTCTCTAAGTTAGTCTGCTCTAAGTGTGACCCTATAGGTTCTCATGACGTTAGTAGTAATATTAAATTCTTATTTTAATATTACAAACAGTGAGCGGTATCTAGCAACACATCGCTGCTACCCAAGTAATGAGAATGTCAGTGATTTAACATAACTTATCTGTGACCAATGTTTCCGTATAGTTTAGTCCCTTTGTCCAGATATCTAGATTGAACACAAGGCATGGAATGTGTCACGCTTGTTTAGTTCAATCTTCAGTTTCTTGATTCTCGAGTAGACATAGTAATAACAAATGAGATCAATATCTCATATTGAATCATTTGAGCATAATCATGTATTTCGTAGTCTCACTCAATCAGGGGGCCCGAAGATATCACTCTTGTTATGTAGGAGGGTCAAATCCCATCTAGGTCACTCACATCCCTCCACATGAATCGTGGTATGTCTAATAACTAACTTTATAATCATCTTGTTACAGATGACGTTTAATGGCACTAAAACACATAACTCCTCATGTAAGAATCGTAGTGATTTCAGGTCAAAGGACCACATACACCATTGTCACTATGAGAATCGCTTATGACACTCACGTAACGATCCATGTAGCATTCTCATGGCAGCTCTGTCCAATACATCATTACTCTAATATGTATCTATGTGAAGACTTGATATCTCATATCTATGACTCGTGAGATATGGTCATCAGTCTACGCACATACTAGTCTCAATGCATTATTGTTGTCCTAATTAATAATAATACTTGACTAGGGACATTTAAGAATAGTGTTTTATCTAATAGGATCTCACGATCAAGTCATCCACTTGATGTCCTATGGTATCAAACTTACTATTCTAAGGACTTTATTATATTTATAAAAAAGAACACAGTAAATGAAATGCCTCATATATTAAAAATAGCATAATACAATGTATGTAAATATAGACAAAAGTATTGGCCTTTAGGGCATACACCACAGCAAGTTAGGAGAGATGATCGCAATCAAAGATATGATAAGTGTGGTAGGTACCACGGGAACAAACCATGGCCAACAGACCAGGTAACCTATTACAAGTGTGGCAAGTTAGGACACCATGCCAACAACTGTCCTCAGAAGAAAGAGGCAAAGTCAGAGGCAATAACGGATGATAGACCCATTGCTGCGGGAAGAATTTATCGATTGCAAGTTGAGGAGACAATACTATCTCTGGGCTCAGGAAAAGGTGAGTATATGATTGTACTTGTTAGGTAATTTGTTTTTGAGGTTTAGTGGTGCCTGTTTTATGTGTGAGTTGTTTAGGACTTCTTACCGTAGGTAAACCAAATTTTGGTGACAAAATTTTTAAAAGGAGGGGAGAAATATAACACTTGTGAAAACATGATAAACTTGTATATTGTAACACCCCAAATTTCCGTATCTCTTAAACAGTAATTTTGAGAATTAACAGAATTTTACTGTTTAGTAATTTCTATGTACTGTAAAATTATTTTGTTTATTCCGTCAGCGTATTTGATCGTTTTGAGTGATTTACTCCGTGTCAGGAAAATACAAATTTTCGAGCCGGGAAAAACTTTACGTAATTTATTTTTTACCGTTAGGTAATTATTTTACATAATCTGATTTGATATTTGTGTATTTTATGGATGATTTTGAAATTTTTCCTGTTTGTGGGCCCAGCAAGGGGTATGTGGGCCCAGGTGGCCATACGTGGGCCCAGGTGGGTCCCGCAAAGCAAAAATTTTTCTGCGCATAGAAAAATTTGTACTGTTTAGACGGAGACAGGGGATCTTACTAAACCTGAATCCGGAAATAGTTTTAGAAAATTTTCTTGTACTGTATTTTATACTGTATTTAATTATCGGATGATAAAAATACAGTAAAAATATTATTTGTAGGATACAAGAATAAATATTATACTTTAGCGTAGTCAACAAAGAGAGCTTGACTTGATTTATACCCTTGGATGAGAATACTTAGTTTGAATATTAACCATTGATTTAATCAAAGGTTAAGAAACAAACTCAATAAAGAAGCCTTGGATAATAACCATTGATTTAATCAATGGTGTGAGAATAAGCTTAGTTAGGAAGGCTTTGATATCAACCATAGATGTAATCAAAGGTGTAGAATTGGTCTTGAAAAATGACAAAGACCATTTATAACCATTGGATTTAGATTAAATCAAGGGTGGAGATTTAATCTTAAAAAGTAACAAAAACCATTTATGACCATTGGATGAAGAATCAATCAATGGTGGAGATTTCGTCTTCTAAAATGGCAAAGACTAATTATGACCCTTGGATTTAAAGTTTAAAGAAGCAATCTTGACCCTTAATTTTAGAGACACATCTAAGGGCTAGAGTTTAAAGGAGAAAAATCCAATGGCCTAGAATTAGTCTTCTAAAATTAAAAGTCTACCTAAATCCTAACCATTGAATTAATCAATGGCTAGAAATGCTTCAAATAATGGCTTGAAAAAGATGACAACATGATTTAATGCATGCATGGAGGGGGCTACGGTTTTGCATGTTTTTGAAGACAAAGAAAAAGTTTCAATGCATTAATTGATACTTTATGTCAATTTTACTTTTCTTTAGTCAATTTTGGTTTCTTTATTGCTTTGTTTGCTTCCTTAGGAGACTTCTTGGAGGGGGGGAACGGTTGAAGAAGCAAGGAAGAAAGGAGACCTTTAGAATAGGCTTTTTAGGCCAAAGAAAAATGAAAGAAAAACAAAACCAAGTGTCATGACCATTAATTGTTTTACTATTGATCATTAATGATCATGTTTGTCAAACTTCACTTTTCATTTTTTTCTAATGCATGCTACGGCAATGCATTCTCTTGAATACCAAAAGAATTCATTTCTATACTTCATAATATCATTTCTTCACTTTTCACTTAAGTTTCAAGAAAACCAAACCAAGAAAACTCCATTTTCTCTCCTTATGAAGACCATTCGGCCAAGCACTCCAATTCCCTCTTCCATCACTTTTTAATTTCATCCAACTTGATTTTCCAAACCTAAACACCATTCTAAGAATATCTCTAGTTATGAGTTTTTCCAAAATCATTCATCTTGATCTTCAAATTCAAGCTTCAAGTTTCTATCAAAAATCAAAAATTCCATCTTTGTTCTTCAAGATACATCATTCGGTCAAGGTACCTAAAATCACCATCCAATCTCTGTTAATTTCATCCAACCTTAGATCTTGAATCTCCATGATATTCTAAGCAACTTTCATGTTGAAGACTTCTTCTAAATCATTCATCTTCAAGGAGTTTCTTCAAGATCAAAGTTATTGGGTTTTTGAGGTGAAGTATAAGGAAACTTCATTTTCCTCTCTCTTTTTCATGATCTAAACCATGTTTGATCCATAGTTCCTCTTAATCAAGCTTAGTATACTAATTTTTATGTATTTTGTTTTGTATTTGAGAAGCCCTTGGTGATGAAGGACTTGGAAAAAGAAGCAAAACAAAGAGCTTTTGAGGATCTTCAAGAGGTAAGAGGGAGATCCATCTCACCAACCAAGCATGGTGGTGAGAGATGGTATTTTATTTGATGGATGTGGAATCCATGTGAGGATTCATATCCATGGTCATGTAATTAATTTGTGGGTGTTTATGAGCTTTGATTAATTTTCTATGCTTGATATGCTTTGCATGATTTTATAGCTTTGATGATATGCTTGATATGCTATACATGCTTTTATGGCTTTGATGGTATGCTTATATTATTTATGATGAAATATATATGTATATGCCATGACTTGATGGTGGAAAGAAATTGATTTTTGGCTCCAATAGCCAAGGAAGAGCTACGGTTTTGATGCCCTTGATTAGGGTTCATGTTGAAAATTTTCAAGAACAAAAGAATTGATTTTTGAGTACTTAGAACATGGTGGATTTTGAACAAGACACCTCAAAATAGATGTTCACAAATTAATATTTTCATGAAAGATGAAAATGGATGATTTGAAGAGTATGGAAAATAAACAAAGGATTTGTTTTTCAAGAGAACAAGAATATGATTTTTGGAGGAATTTTTATTGATTTATTTTGTGTAAAAAAGATCCTAAGTGTTTTTCTAAACATGAGTTTTCAATGAAACGGGCAAACGTTGATTTTAAGGATTTGCAAAGAAAGTGAAAAAGAATTTGTAAAGAAAGTAAAAATGAATTTGAACAAATGGGTTTGGTTTTATGACCATCGGTATTTCGGTTTTGAAAACAAAGAATTTTTAATGGTTTTGTTTGTGTAAAACCATATCAATTTAGAAGAAAAATATTTGATGGCTTCAATGGCCAAAGACTCTGATTTTTTGGAGGTTGGAATAATTTTGGTTTTATGAAACAAAGTAATTTTAAAGTGGAAACAAAATATTTGAACAAAATGTTTTAGTATAAGGATTTTGGAAAGGGAATCAAAGTATTTTATCACTTGAGAAATGAACTTTCATATGAAAATGAAAAAGAAAAGTTGCAAGGGTTTGAATCTTAATTTGTTTTGAAGAGAATCGATTTTAGAATTGATTTGGGAAAAATGGAGAATATAATGGTGTTTTGAAAATTTACTAACGTATAACTTATTTTCAAGTTTTGAAATACGTTAGAAAATGTTAAGTTTTGAAACGTTGATTTACATCAATGGAAAAGTGATTTTGTGAATTATATTTTGAAAAAGAATTTCTTGAGTAAAGAACTGTGGAAAAATATTTTCTTGAGTAAGAAAATATATTAAATGAAGTATAAAGTTATATTATTTTGAGAAAAGTTAAAAAGGAATTTTTAAAGGTCAAGAAATATTTTACGTAATGAAATTGTGGTGAAAAATTATTTACGTATCTTAAAAACGTGATTTTTAAGTTACGTGATATTGAAAAATATTTCTATGTGATTTTAAATACGTTGATATATTTATACGCAATTTGAATTACATTTAAATATTTTACGTGATTTGAACTACTGTTAATAAATCACTATGTGATTGAATAGCAATAGAATATTTTTATGCGAATGTGAAAATGGGAGAAAATTGTTATGAGATTTGAAAAGTATTTTAAATATTTTGAGAATGATAGAAAATGATTTACGTGACGTAAAAGAATGATTTTTAAGTTACGCGATTTTGAAACAGTGGAAAAAAAAAGACTATGCGATTTGAGAAACGTATATTTTTACGCGATTGAGAAAATATTGAAAAATTTGTACGTGCTTTAAAAGTGCAACAGAAGAGTTGCGGTATTTTGAAAACGTAACAGAAATGTTACAAAATTTTGTAAACGTAACAGTAATGTTACGGTATTGTGAAAACGTAATAAAAATGTTTTGGAATTTTAAAAACGTAACAAAAAGGTTACGGTATTTTGAAAACGCAACAGAAGTGTTGTGGAATTGTGAAAAATGTAACGGGAATGTTGCGCAATTTTGTGAAAACACGACAACAGTGTTTTATAACTATAAAAAAATAATAAGATGATTTTGTTATTGAAAAATACAGTATGATTCTTCGTGAACCAAATCCATACACTGCTTTTGTGAAAACAATGAGTTTTGCCTGTTATTGGCACGTGGTGCAATTTAGATGCATTGGAAAATATATATATATATATATATATAATTATGAGATATACCTGTGAATGGTATTTGGTGCATTATACATGCATTGAAATGGTCCGATGAGAACTAGTTATGGCTGATTGCCTAGGAGAAACACACCTCTTGAGTGGGTGCGATATGCGTAGTGTAAGTCACTTGTTGACCTTGGGGGCATCGGGGTGCGGGTTGCCTACACGGGTGGTTGGTCGCGCTTCTTCCCGTAGGTTAGACCGATGCAACACACCGATGATCCTGACCGAGACACTATTCTTAATCAAGATCTGATAAACACTGTCGTGTATGTGCTAGATGTGCAAAAATTGAAATGAGAATTAAAGCACGTGGTCTGAGGCACGTGGTACCGACAGATCTTTTTGATCATTTCTCCGACCTGAGTTTAGCTCCATGGAGTAGGAAATCGAGTCTTGTGTATATGCATAATCTGAACATTTATATCTATGTGATATATTAATTGAGGAATATTGGCTATGATAATTGTTTTGAATACGTGGATGATGATGATGATAATTAGGACATTATCGTAATTGTTGTTTATGATAATTGAATTGATAAATGATTTGATGATGATAGTTGATTAATATTGAATATATTATTGGAAGTTTGATATGATATCCCTATATGATATTGCTGCTTGTGTTATCTCTATGCTGCCATGTTGGTATTGGCGTAGGTGATCTCACCTCTTTGTTATGTTATTTTGTTGTGTCTGTACTGTTAAAATCAAATAATAGAAGGATCGAGTTGTCTTAGACATAACGGGCGATGGATACTCAGAGATTGATGAAAACATTGAAGAGTGGCTATCTCAAGTTCGAAGGTGTTCTGAGTAGTCAAGGAGTAGAGTTCTGATGCAACAAGCTGGATACAAGATAAGGAATGAGCATGTTAAGTTTTATCGTTTGTGTTATACCGTGCTATTTAGTAGGACCCATCATGGGGTTTGCTACTGTTAAAAAAAAAAGAGTCTGTTAGTTTATATTTCTCTTTAAATTGTGAAATATTAATTGGTGTCAATATTGCATAATGAATAGTTGAAATATGATTTTCAATATTACCTAATATTTTCAGTAAATTTATGTTTCAATAAAGAAGAAATTTTAAAACCCACTTTTTATAACTCAAACCTTGTGTGAATTTCTTTTCAGATTATGAGCTGGGAGTCAGACATGTGATACCCTAGGGAGGGTGTTACATTAGTTGGTATTAGAGCACGGTTTGAGTCTTTTGGGGTTTGTGGTTAGGTCTGTTTTGTTTGTGTTGTGTTCTCTGTGTTATTGTTTTCCGAAAGGAAACAATGTTGTTTATAATGGATATCAGATCCATTGTATTTCGATCCGCACGCCTCGAGAAAAAAAAAAGAAATGGCTCAGGATAGTTATACTTGTGTGGAAGTGGAATATGTTACTAGTAATGCAGCTGCAACTGCAGGAACTAAGGGAGCGTAATGTAGTTGCAAGAGCTACAGGAGCAACGGGAGCAATGTGGAAGGATAACTGCAGAAACAAAGGATCGCTGAATAGCAGAAACTGGAAGTTGAAGTTCAGGATCTAATGGAAGAGAATCAGTCTTGTAATATAAGATTTCATAATTTTGGAACCCGATATTTTTAAGGATATTTGGAAAGTGATTGATTTCAACGGAAGATGTATTTACAACCATTGAGGAAACCAAAGGCAGTAACTGATGTGAAAGAAGGTACTTAATGAAGGAATGTACGTCAAGAAAACAAACGTTTATTTGAAATGGTTACATCTGGTTTCCATTTTATTTTGATTCGTCCATCTTTGAAGAAAAGAAATGACTCGTGATAGACGTACGTGTGTGGAAGCGAGACATAATGGTGGTGATATGACTGCAACTTTGGAAGTAATACAAATAGTGGCTGAAGTAATTATACAGCAAACTCAGAAGATTGTTCCGTAGCAAGAATTGATTTCTTAAGCTAAGATTTTGTTAGAGTCAAATCAATCTCAGGATGAAAGATCCTTTAACGTTGGACTATATTGGTTACGAACAAGGGAAAATCGTAAGGTCAAGCGATTCCAATAGAAAACGTACTTGCAATCTCCAAGAAGTCAACAACAACAACAATCTTGTGGAGAAAGTACTAGTAATGACAAGTTTAGTTTGACTGTGACATCTGCACCGAAATGTAAGAAGTGTGGAAAGGGGGCACTTAACGAAAGATTGTACGTTAAGGAAATAATTTGTTTTAAGTGCGAGAAGTTTGGAACACAATCTTTGAAAATGGAGTTCCAATGAAAACAGAGTTTTCTGTTAGTAAAATCTCAGGTAGTAGGAAGTGTTCGGAGCGGAAGATTTGAACAATGGAGATTGTGTCATTGGAGCTAATCCTATAAACCATACTGAATATTTCTTTGAGTAACCTATTCCTTATGACATGTGATTGAGTAGATCAATTATAAGTTAGAGTTATTCGTAATCCTCTGATTTGTTTTCTTCTGTTTCTATTCTTAGCCGATCGGGCTACTCAAGTTATTCAAATCATTGTTATAGATCAAATCTTGGTGTTAGTTTGATCTATAGTTCAAAATTTTGTGTGAGTTTGATCTGTTGTTCAAAATTTTTATGTAGGTTGATCTGTTTCCTAAACAGATGTGATCTTTCAAAACTCAAAACTTTGTATTAGATTGATCTATTTTATAAATAGATGTGATCTTTGAAAATAGATTGGTTATTTTCCAACCATATCCTATGAGATTGTCTCAATACAATGTTAGTATTTCAGAAAAAACTCATTCTTGAAAATCAGGCAAAATCAAATTCTTGTTAAATATGTTTAGTAACATATTAGATCATTTCGTTACTTTTCTTCCTAAACCTCTATAATGTTCTTTCATATATTGCATTTGCAAGAAAGAATATTTTGCAAGAAAGGATATTCCTATTTAACATCCATGTCATAGTATCTGGTATATAATGCGGTTGAAAGGAGAACTCGGTTAGTGAGACATTTCCTGTTAAAGAAGCTAAAGCTGGAGAATAAAGTGATATGAAGATAAGAAAATTTTAAGTAATACATTACATTAGTTGATATCAGAGAATTCATTCTTGAAGATCGAGTTACATCCAATTCTTTGCTGAATATGTTCGATAACATATTCGATTCGTTTTGTTCTTTTCCATGATGTTTTCTTTCATCTACTGCAATTGAAGGAATATCTTGCAAGAGAGAATATTCCTATTTATATCCAGGTCAGAGTATCAAAGTGGCGCGAATGAAAGCGTGGTGGATTCTTCAAAAGTTGAAGAAGTCTGTCTATGGGAAAAGTTACGACGGTAATGGAAAACTGTAGAAAAAAAAATGATTAAGATATTTGTTTGATCAGGAGAAGTGAACAAGAGATAAAGAACTTTCAATGGTTTAGAATCGTTTGGAGTAACGTAAGAGGTGAAACTACATGAATCGAAGAAAAGATAAAGGAATAATGTCATTATTATTCCGAGGGTGTGAAATCATGGTCATGAAATTTCGAGGACGAAATTTCTATAAAGAGGGGGAGTATTGTAACACCCCAAATTTCCGTATCTCTTAAACAGTAATTTTGACAATTAACAGAAATTTACTGTTTAGTAATTTCTATGTACTGTAAAATTATTTTGTTTATTCCGTCAGCGTATTTGATCGTTTTGAGTGATTTACTCCGTGTCAAGAAAATAAAAATTTTCGAGCCGGGGAAAACTTTACGTAATTTAATTTTTACCGTTAGGTAATTATTTTACGTAATCTGATTTGATATTTGTGTATTTTATAATTTTTGTGATTTTATGGATGATTTTGAAATTTTTCCTGTTTGTGGGCCCAAAGACAGGGTATGTGGGGCCCCAGTGTGGCCATACGTGGGCCCAGTGGGTCCATAAAAAAAAATTTTTTACGCATAGAAAAATTTGTCTTGTTTAGACGGAGACAGGATCTTACTAAACTGAATCCGGAAATAGTTTTAGAAAATTTTCTTGTCTTCGTATTTTATATCGTATTTAATTATCGGATGATAAAAATACAGTAAAAATATTATTTGTAGGATACAAGAATAAATATTATACTGCGTAGTCAACAAAGAGAGCTTGACTTGATTTATACCCTTGGATGAGAATACTTAGTTTGAATATTAACCATTGATTTAATCAAAGGTTAAGAAACAAACTCAATAAAGAAGCCTTGGATAATAACCATTGATTTAATCAATGGTGTGAGAATAAGCTTAGTTAGGAAGGCTTTGATATCAACCATAGATGTAATCAAAGGTGTAGAATTGGTCTTGAAAAATGACAAAGACCATTTATAACCATTGGATTTAGATTAAATCAAGGGTGGAGATTTAATCTTAAAAAGTAACTAAAACCATTTATGACCATTGGATGAAGAATCAATCAATGGTGGAGATTTCGTCTTCTAAAATGGCAAAGACTAATTATGACCCTTGGATTTAAAGTTTGAAGAAGCAATCTTGACCCTTAATTTTAGAGACACATCTAAGGGCTAGAGTTTAAAGGAGAAAAATCCAATGGCCTAGAATTAGTCTTCTAAAATTAAAAGTCTACCTAAATCCTAACCATTGAATTAATCAATGGCTAGAAATGCTTCAAATAATGGCTTGAAAAAGATGACAACATGATTTAATGCATGCATGGAGGGGGCTACGGTTTTGCATGTTTTTGAAGACAAAGAAAAAGTTTCAATGCATTAATTGATACTTTATGTCAATTTTACTTTTCTTTAGTCAATTTTGGTTTCTTTATTGCTTTGTTTGCTTCCTTAGGAGACTTCTTGGAGGGGGGGAATGGTTGAAGAAGCAAGGAAGAAAGGAGACCTTTTAGAATAGGCTTTTTAGGCCAAAGAAAAAAGAAAGAAAAACAAAACCAAGTGTCATGACCATTAATTGTTTTACTATTGATCATTAATGATCATGTTTGTCAAACTTCACTTTTCATTTTTTTTCTAATGCATGCTACGGCAATGCATTCTCTTGAATACCAAAAGAATTTATTTCTATACTTCATAATATCATTTCTTCACTTTTCACTAAAGTTTCAAGAAAACCAAACCAAGAAAACTCCATTTTCTCTTCTTATGAAGACCATTCGGCCAAGCACTCCAATTCCCTCTTCCATCACTTTTTAATTTCATCCAACTTGATTTTCCAAACCTAAACATCATTCTAAGAACATCTCTAGTTATGAGTTTTTCCAAAATCATTCATCTTGATCTTCAAATTCAAGCTTCAAGTTTCTATCAAAAATCAAAAATTTCATCTTTGTTCTTCAAGATACATCATTCGGTCAAGGTACCTAAAATCACCATCCAATCTCTTTTAATTTCATCCAATCTTAGATCTTGAATCTCCATGATATTCTAAGCAACTTTCATGTTGAAGACTTCTTCTAAATCATTCATCTTCAAGGAGTTTCTTCAAGATCAAAGTTATTGGGTTTTTGAGGTGAAGTTTAAGGAAACTTCATTTTCCTCTCTCTTTTTCATGATCTAAACCATGTTTGATCCATAGTTCCTCTTAATCAAGCTTAGTATACTAATTTTTATGTATTTTGTTTTGTATTTGAGAAGCCCTTGGTGATGAAGGACTTGGAAAAAGAAGCAAAACAAAGAGCTTTTGAGGATCTTCAAGAGGTAAGAGGGAGATCCATCTCACCAACCAAGCATGGTGGTGAGAGATGGTATTTTATTTGATGGATGTGGAATCCATGTGAGGATTCATATCCATGGTCATGTAATTAATTTGTGGGTGTTTATGAGTTTTGATTAATTTTCTATGCTTGATATGCTTTGCATGATTTTATAGCTTTGATGATATGCTTGATATGCTATACATGCTTTTATGGCTTTGATGGTATGCTTATATTATTTATGATGAAATATATATGTATATGCCATGACTTGATGGTGGAAAGGAAATTGATTTTTGGCTCCAATAGCCAAGGAAGAGCTACGGTTTTGATGCCCTTGATTAGGGTTCATGTTGAAAATTTTCAAGAACAAAAGAATTGATTTTTGAGTACTTAGAACATGGTGGATTTCGAACAAGACACCTCAAAATAGGTGTTCACAAATTAATATTTTCATGAAAGATGAAAATGGATGATTTGAAGAGTATGGAAAATAAACAAAGGATTTGTTTTTCAAGAGAACAAGAATATGATTTTTGGAGGAATTTTTATTGATTTATTTTGTGTAAAAAAGATCCTAAGTGTTTTTCTAAACATGAGTTTTCAATGAAACGGGCAAACGTTGATTTTAAGGATTTGCAAAGAAAGTGAAAAAGAATTTGTAAAGAAAGTAAAAATGAATTTGAACAAATGGGTTTGGTTTTATGACCATCGGTATTTCGGTTTTGAAAACAAAGAATTTTTAATGGTTTTGTTTGTGTAAAACCATATCAATTTAGAAGAAAAATATTTGATGGCTTCAATGGCCAAAGACTCTGATTTTTTGGAGGTTGGAATAATTTTGGTTTTATGAAACAAAGTAATTTTAAAGTGGAAACAAAATATTTGAACAAAATGTTTTAGTATAAGGATTTTGGAAAGGGAATCAAAGTATTTTATCACTTGAGAAATGAACTTTCATATGAAAATGAAAAAGAAAAGTTGCAAGGGTTTGAATCTTAATTTGTTTTGAAGAGAATCGATTTTAGAATTGATTTGGGAAAAATGGAGAATATAATGGTGTTTTGAAAATTTACTAACGTATAACTTATTTTCAAGTTTTGAAATACGTTAGAAAATGTTAAGTTTTGAAACGTTGATTTACATCAATGGAAAAGTGATTTTGTGAATTATATTTTGAAAAAGAATTTCTTGAGTAAAGAATCATGGAAAATATTTTCTTGAGTAAGAAAATATATTAAATGAAGTATAAAGTTATATTATTTTGAGAAAAGTTAAAAAGGAATTTTTAAAGGTCAAGAAATATTTTACGTAAATGAAATTGTGGTGAAAAATTATTTACGTATCTTAAAAACGTGATTTTTAAGTTACGTGATATTGAAAAATATTTCTATGTGATTTTAAATACGTTAATATATTTATACGCAATTTGAATTACATTTAAATATTTTACGTGATTTGAACTACTGTTGATAAATCACTATGTGATTGAATAGCAATAGAATATTTTTATGCGATTGTGAAAATGGGAGAAAATTGTTATGAGATTTGAAAAGTATTTTAAATATTTTGAGAATGATAGAAAATGATTTACGTGACGTAAAAGAATGATTTTTAAGTTACGCGATTTTGAAACAAAAAAAAAAAAGACTATGCGATTTGAAAAACGTATATTTTTACGCGATTGAGAAAATATTGAAAAATTTGTACGTGCTTTAAAAGTGCAACAGAAGAGTTGTGGTATTTTGAAAACGTAATGGAAATGTTACGAAATTTTGTAAACGTAACAATAATGTTACGGTATTGTGAAAACGTAATAAAAATGTTTTGGAATTTTAAAAACGTAACAAAAAGGTTACGGTATTTTGAAAACGCAACAGAAGTGTTGTGGAATTGTGAAAAATGTAACGGGAATGTTGCGCAATTTTGTGAAAACACGGCAACAGTGTTTTATAACTATAAAAAAATAATAAGATGATTTTGTTATTGAAAAATACAGTATGATTACTGTGAACCAGTGTCCATACACTGTTTGTGAAAACAATGAGTTTTGCCTGTTATTGGCACGTGGTGCAATTTAGATGCATTGGAAAATATTATATATATATATATATATATATATATATATATAATTATGAGATATACCTGTGATTGGTATTATACCTGTGATTGGTATTTGGTGCATTATACATGCATTGGAATGGTCCGATGAGAACTAGATATGGCTGATTGCCTAGGAGAAACACACCTCTTGAGTGGGTGCGATATGCGTAGTGTAAGTCACTTGTTGACCTTGGGGGCATCGGGGTGCGGGTTGCCTACACGGGTGGTTGGTCACGCTTCTTCCCGTAGGTTAGACCGATGCAACACACCGATGATCCTGACCGAGACACTATTCTTAGTCAAGATCTGATAAAGACTGTCGTGTATGTGCTAGATGTGCAAAAATTGAAATGAGAATTAAAGCACGTGATCTGAGGCACGTGGTACCGACAGATCTTTTCGATCATTTCTCCGACCTGAGTTTAGCTCCATGGAGTAGGAAATCGAGTCTTGTGTACATGCATAATCTGAACATTTATATCTGTGTGATATATTAATTGAGGAATATTGGCTATGATAATTGTTTTGAATACTTGGATGATGATGATGATGATGATAACTAGGACATTATCGTAATTGTTGTTTATGATAATTGAATTGATAAATGATTTGATGATGATAGTTGATTAATATTGAATATATTATTGGAAGTTTGATATGATATCCCTGCATGATATTGCTGCTTGTGTTATCTCTGTGCTGCCATGTTGGTATTGGCGTAGGTTATCTCGCCTCTTTGTTATGTTGTTTTGCTGTGTCTGTACTGTTAAAATCAAATAATAGAAGGATCGAGTTGTCTTAGACATAACGGGCGATGGATACTCAGAGATTGATGAAAACATTGAAGAGTGGCTGTCTCAAGTTCGAAGGTGTTCTGAGTAGTCAAGGAGTAGAGTTCTGATGCAACAAGCTGGATACAAGATAAGGAATGAGCATGTTAAGTTTTATCGTTTGTGTTATACCGTGCTATTTAGTAGGACCCGTCATGGGATTTGCTACTGTTAAAAAAAAAAAGAGTCTGTTAGTTTATATTTCTCTTTAAATTGTGAAATATTAATTGGTGTCAATATTGCATAATGAATAGTTGAAATATGATTTTCAATATTACCTAATATTTTCAGTAAATTTATGTTTCAATAAAGAAGAAATTTTAAAACCCACTTTTTATAACTCAAACCTTTTGTGAATTTCTTTTCAGATTATGAGCTGGGAGTCAGACATGTGATACCCTAGGGAGGGTGTTACATATATCGTTACGGAGGTAGCTTAATACTTGATTGTCATGTCTGTTAAGTTTTGTGACTTTCTAAGTACGTTTAGGCACTTTGCTGCAATGTTATGTGTGGAATATAACTGTTTTTAGCTTCGAAATTGGCTTAAATTGCTTAGTTAATGGAAACAAATGTAGAGATTTTATTTCTAGGTCACAAATGTGTGAATTGTGCTACAGTTAAAATTTGAGGTTAATTGGAGTTGGTTTGGCATTTTTAAGCATATTGGTTATGTGTTTTAATGCTGGATTGACCCCCAGCAGATATGGAAAAAAGTGAACATGGTTAAACAAGAATTTTGATGAATGATAGGATTTATTTATAACTTGTTAGAAGTAAGAAAACTAGATTTGGTGAAATCCAAGTGTTCTTAACAGATTGGGAGATTAGAACTTAGTCAACCTTTCACGTTTTTCTTTCTGCTGCCTTGGCTATTTGAGGCCGCATAATGAGATATTTATCTCATTTTCTCATCCCTTCTCATGGTTGAAAAGCAGGAAAAGGCAAAGGGAAAAGGAAGGGCAAAAGGAAAGCAAATAGAGAAGACTAAGGGGAAGCAACAACAACCAAAGAGAATGAAGAGCTTAGTGGTGGAGAAGAGCTACTAAGTGACTTTGTTTCTGGCCATTAGAGGAGGGGAAACTCTATTTTGCTCATTTTCCTATTCTCTTCATCTTGTTCATGAGTTTGGTTTGATGTAGTGTTTTAGGTTTTGGGTTATTTTTAGTGTTTTGGCTTGAATCTTATTGTAGAACTTGATGATGGCTTGTTTGTGATTTGTTCTATGCTTGGTGATGCATTTTTCATCTCTTAAACACTCATAACCACACTTGAGCTAAGAGAAGGACTTTAGGTTTTTAGGGTGATGAATGGTTCATTGATCCATTTTAGAGTAAGTTAAAGTTGTATATGAGTTACATGTTTATGGACCCTGTGTGGTGTTGGAAAACACTTGGTTTAGAGTTTTGGATGGTGGAATGGCCATTGTTCCTTAATTGAACAGTGGTTGAATTCTGTAGAATTCTGCCGAATTCTTTGTCGCAAGGTTATGCCTAGGCGTGACTGAACCACTCCTAGGTGTGGGTGAGATAGAGAGGGTCACGCTTAGACGTGATAGAACGATGCCTAGGCGTGGTATCCTAGAAGTTACAGGGCTTGGAAGGATGGCGCCTAGGCATGGCTTCTAGACTTGAAGAGGAGTTGAAATGTGTTGCAATGGAGCCTAGTAATGGTGTGATTTCTTCTTTTATGCTTCTTAATGAGCATTAAGACTCAAATAGGAGCATTTAGTGAAGTGAGAATGTTAGAAATCAAGAATGATTCGTTATGTTAATTATGAGAAATAATTAAGCATGAATATATATAGATATATATGTATTGTGTGTTGTGATATTAAGGATAAGTTTCCTTATGGGTTTGAGGATGGATTTCCATGTTGGTTGATGAAGATCGTGTAGTTGATGGATTTCACGACTTGATGTGTTACTTCTCTGGATGGACTTCTAGTGCTTGTCCAAGGTTATGGATGGGACTTCCATTTCTTTGTTCAGGATACATGCATTCATAACATTGCTATGGACTTGGTATCATACATTATTCATTTCATTTTTAGGTTATTGCATAGGCATATTCACTAGACATAACTTAGCATAGCATGATAATGGTATGGGCGATTACTGTTATTCATTAAAGCTTCATGACATGCAATTATATGGGCAATTACGTACTTCTGAGAGGGAAGTGTTAGGTGCTTCTGTGATTGAAGTGTTGTTTCAATAAATGTGTAACATTTATGAATGTTTAAGTTACTAGTTTTGGAATACTTCTATTGAGATGTGATTTCTCACCCCGATTGTGTTGCCTTGTAAATCCAGGTGCGAGTTTGTCTAAAATAGAGAATAAGTGATGTGAAGACTAGTATAGAGTTGTTATATTAAGTTTTGGTTTAAAACTTGTATTTATTATACTCAATCTAGTGTGTAAATGCTTATATATTACAATATGCCCTTCTGAGGTAATGATGTATATGTAACTTTTAGTTTAATCGTGGCTCTCTATAAAAGATTGTATGATTTTTATGGAATAGAATTTAGGTTTAAGTTTAGAAATGACATAGCCAGTATTGATTATCCTTGTATGTGTAAGATGTATCGGGATACCAATTTTGGGATGTTACAATAGGTAAGATCAATGTGGTGGCCGATGTGCTTAGCATAAAACTCTTGCATGCGTCCCGAATGATGGTATAAGAGATGGAACTCCTTGAGAGCTTTAGGAATTTGAGCCTAGCAACGATTATGTTACCATATGGTCTAAGTTTGTAGAGATTATAAATTCAGAATGATTTGAGGGCTCAAATGAGAGAAGCTCAAGAGGGAGATGAAGCTTTGAAGCAAATTGGTGAGCAAATCGACATAGGAAAGAAAAAGGAATTTAAGAGGACTCAAGATGAGACACTTATGTTTAGAGACAGACTTTGTGTTCCCCAAGAAGGTGAAATCAAGAAAAAGGTCCTAGAAGAAGCCCATAAGATTAGGTTTTGTAACATCCCAAAGTTGATATCCCAATACATCATATATATAAGGACATTCAATATTGGCTATATCACTTCTAACCTTAAACCACAATTCTAATCCATAAAAATCATACAAACTTTTATAGAGAGTCACGATAAACTAAAAGATATATATATATATATATATTATTGCCTCAGAAGGGCATATTGTAAAACATAAGCTTATACACACTAGTTTGAGTATAATAAATATAAACTTTAAACCAAAATTTGATATACAATACTATACTAGTCTTCACATCACTTCTTCTCTCTTTTAGAAGAACTTGCACCTAGATTTACAAGGCAACACAATCGGGGTGAGAAATCACATCTCAATAGAAATATTTCAAAACTAATATCTTATACATTCATAAATATTACACATTTATTAAATAAACAATTCAATCATAGAAACACATAACACTTCCCTTTCAGAAGTACGCAACCGCTCATGCAATTGTATATCATGAGTTTTAAATGAATGATGGCAACCGCCCATACAATTACACCATGCTACGCCAAGTTATGTCTAGTGAATATGCCTATACAATAACCCTAAGATGAAATGAATAATGTATGATACCAAGTCCATGACTATGTTATGAATGCATGTATCCTGAACAAGGAAATGGAAGTCACATCCATAACCTTAGACAAGCACTGAAAGTCCATCCAGACAAGTAGCACTTCAAGTAATGAAATCTATTAACTACTCGATCTTGATCAACCAACAAGGAAATTCATCCTCAAAACCATAAGGAAACTTATCCTTATGATCACAACACATAATACATATATATCTATATATATTCATGCTTAATTATTTCTCATAATTAATATAACAAATCCTTCTTGATTTCTAACATTCTCACCTCACTAAATATTCCTATTAGAGTCTCAATACTCATTAAGAAGCATAAAAGAAGAAACTACACGTTTTAAAGTCTCTATTGTAACACATAGCAAAATTTTAAGAAAATAGGGTCTCACGCCACGGTACAACGCGTCCACGCCGCGACGCCCTGCTCTCTGGTTGTAATATTGGACAGGAATATTGCTTACGCTGCGGCGCAAGGCCCTTAAAACACCCTACGCCATGACACACCATATGCCATGCCACAACGTGTATAACAGAACTCAGATTCTGCAGAATTCTACAGATACGGGTTACAGTTCCATTGGAATAAAACCCTTCTCCAATCACTCAAAACTCAATTCTAAGTGATTTCTAACCTCATATAAGATCCATTTACACATTGTAACTCTTTTACAACTCAATTTCACTTAATTATACAATCATGGATCAAACAATAACGTAGACCTAAAAGCCCCATTTTAGACCAAAATAAAGGAACAAAGGTATCCTAGGCTAAAAAATCCATTCCCACGCATCCAACAAATCAAAATCATGATTTCCTCAAGCTTTCTAACAAGATTTAAGCATTTACAAACATAAACACAAAAATAACACCTCAAACCACACATTTCCTCACTAAATCCCTTATGGACCTAATGAAGAAAATGAAGTGAGAAGTTAAAAACAAGCTTCCCCCTACTTCAAAGGTCAGAAATTGAAGTCACTAAATAACTCTAATCTTTCCTTTTCTTCTTCGTCTCCTTGGTTGCTTGATTCTCCTCCCTTTGGTCCTTCTTTCCATTTTCCTACTTCAGCCGTGAGATAGAGATGAGAAAGAGAGAAAAGAATGGAAACAAACCAAAGAGGCCAGCCAAAAGGCTCTCAACCGTGGGAAATATCTTTCCTAGATATTTTGTAATGTCAACTTTATCTGCTAAGAACACCTAGATTCCACCAAATCCAGATTTCTAACATCCAACAAGTTTAAAATAAATCTTATAATTTATTAAAAAACTTGTTTCACCAGTTCTACTTTTTTTTCCATATCTGTTGGCAGTCAATTTAGTATTAAAACACGTAACAAGTATGCTTAAAAATACCAAACTAACTCTAATTAATCTCAAATTTTAGCAGTAGCACACTTCACACATTTGTGACCTAGAAATAAAGTCTCCATCTTTATTTCCATTAACTAAGCATTTTAAGCCATTTTCGGAACTAAAAATAGTTATTTTCCATACATAACGTTGCAGCAAAGTGCCTAAACGTGCTTAGACAGTCACAAAACTTAATAGGCATGATAAACAGGTATTGAGCTACCTCCGTAACGATATACAAGTCTATCATGTTTTCCAGGATGTTACATTTCTCCCCACCTTTTTAGAATTTTGTCCCCAAAATTTAGTTTACCTGTGGTAAGAAGTTCTAAACTTCTCACACATAAAATAGGCACAACTAAACCTCACAACAAAATTACCTAACAAGTACAATTGTGTACTCACATTTTCTTGAGCCCAGAGAAGGTATTATCTCCTCTGCTTGCATTCGATATACTTTTTCGGTAGCAACAGGTTTGTCATCCGTTCTTGCCTCTAACTTTACCTCTTTCTTCTGAGGACAGCTCTTGACATAGTGTCCTAACTTGCCACACTTATAATTGGTTACCTGGTCAGATAAGCATGGTTTGTTTCCGTGGTACCTACCACACTAGTCACATCTTTAGTCACAATCATCTCCTCGAACTTGGCTCTCTATGTTCTGTTGATCTCTAAGACTCGGGGCACTCCTCTCGGACATTTCGTCTACTCTCTTCCTCTTGTAATGATATGATGATTGATGTTCCAGCTGCGCCCTCAAACTAAGAGGTTCCACCACTCTACACTTGTTGACAAGGGTGGGGAAATCACGGATCTCCAATGGTGTTATAAACATCTTCATGCTGTCCCTCAAACTCGTTTCGAATTTCACACATTTCTAATTATCATTTGGATTATAACGAAGGGTAGAAGAAAACCTGGACAATGCCTCGAATCTCGCTATATATTGCCTAACCGTTATGGTTCATTATTGTAGCTGTAAAAACTTCGTTTCTTTCGCTTCTTTTACACTTTGCGAAAAATACTTTTCCAGAAAAATAGTCCTAAAATTGTAAGCAAAAGTTTTTACTCATTTGCACATCTTTTGGTAGCAAAAATCTTCTCCAACTCTGATAACCACTCCTCAGCCCGCGCTAGGTCATACTCCCCTTTGAACGGTGGTGGACTAGTCTTCTGAAACTCTGAGAGGTCATGAAAACCTTGGTTGTCTAACAGCTACATTCTCCCTTTATTGATGAGGGGAAGTCACCGCCTGTATCTTTTCCCACGTCCTTGAGTTCGCAGTCACCTGCTCCCTCATGGCATTAGCATTAACGGTTGCCTAGTCCCTTAATGCATTAGCCATCAATCCTACCATTTCTGGCATTCCCAGTGCATCAACAACAGAAGCTTCCCTGTTTCTCGTGGTTTACCTTAGTCGAGCCATAATTTCTTGTACACACAGAACAATACATATTGAGTTAGCTACTCTTAATATCATGTAACTATGCCTCAGTAACTATAGAAATCCAACCCAAGGCCGTCATGCAATTTCTATTCACACATCTTAGAAAGATATAAGAAAATGCATAACTAAAACAAACATTTAGTATGCTCAAAGCATAGTCAGTCCATACTTCAGCTCAACAGGATGAACTGCTCTGATACTATAATGTAACATCCCAAAGTATATATCCTGATACATCTTACATATATAAGGATATTCAATACTGGCTATGTCATTTCTAACCTTAAACCACAATTCTAATCCATAAAAATCATACAAACTTTTATAGAGAACCACGATAAACTAAAAGATATATACATTATTGCCTCAGAAGGGCATATTATAATACATAAGCTTTTACACACTAGTTCGAGTATAATAAATACAAACTTTAAACCAAAATTTGATATACAATACTATACTAGTCTTCACATCACTTCTTCTCACTTTTAGAAGAACTCGCACCTGAATTTACAAGGGAACACAATCGGGGTGAGATATCACATCTCAATAGAAGTATTCCAAAACCAGCATCTTATATATTCATAAATATTGCACATTTACTAAATTAATAATTCAATCACAAAAACACATACAACTTCCCTTTTGGAAGTATGCAACCGCCCATACAATTGCATGTCATGAATTTTAAATGAATGATGGCAATCGCTCTTACAATTACCATGCTATGCCAAGTTATGTCTAGTGAATATGCCTACACAATAGCCCTAAGATGAAATGAATAATGTATGATACCAACTCCATGGCTATTTAAGAATGCATGTATCTTGAACAAGGAAATGGAAGTCACATCCATAACCATGGACAAACGCTGGAAGTCCATCCAGACGAGTAGCACTTCAAGTAATGAAATCCATTAACTACTCGATCTTGATCAACCAATAAGGAAATCTATCCTCAAAACTATAAGGAAACTTATCCTTAAGATCACAACACACAATACATATATATTTATATATATTCATGCTTAATTATTTCTCATAATTAACATAATAAATCCTTCTTGATTTCTAACATTCTCACACTAAATATTCCTATTAGAGTCTCATATTCATTAAGAAGCATAAAAGAAGAAACTACACCTTTTAAAGTCTCTATTGTAACACATAGCAAAATTTTAAGAAAATAGGGTCTCACGCCGCGGCACAACGTGTCCATGTCGCTACACCCAGCTCTTGGGTTGTAATATTAGACAATAATGCTGCTCATGCTAAGGCACACCAAGTGCCACGATGCGGTGCACGACCCTTAAAACACGCCACGCTGTGGCACACCATGTGCCACGCTAGGACATGCATAACAAAACTCAGATTCTACAGATACATGTTACTGTTCCATTGGAATAAAACCCTCCTCCAATCACTCAAAACTCAATTCTAAGTGATTTCTAACCCTAAATAAGATCCATTTACACATTGTAACTCTTTTACAACTTCAATTTCACTTAATTATACAATCATGGATCAAACAACAACTTAGACCTAAAACCCCCATTTTAGACCAAAATAAAAGGAACAAAGTTCTTCCATGCTGAAAAATCCATTCCCACGCATCCAACAAATCAAAAACATGATTTCCTCAAGCTTTCTAACAAGATTTAAGCATTTTCAAACATAAACACAAAAATCACACCTCAAACCACACATTTCCTCACTAAATCCCTTATGGACCTAATGAAGAAAATGAAGTGAGAAGTAAAAAACATGCTTCCCCCTACTTCAAAGGTCAGAAATTGAAGTCACTAAATAGCTCCAATCTTTCCTTTCCTTCTTCCTCTCCTTGGTTGCTTGATTCTCCTCCCTTTGGTCCTTCTTTCCATTTTCCTTTGTTTTTTCCTACTTCAACCGTGAGATAGAGATGAGAAAGAGAGAAAAGAATGGAAACAAACCAAAGAGGACAGCCAAAAGGCTCTCAACCGTGGGAAATATCTTTCCTAGATATTTTGTAATGTCAACTTTATCTGCTAAGAACACCTAGATTCCACCAAATCCAGATTTCTAACATCCAACAAGTTTAAAATAAATCCTATTATTTATTAAAAAACTTGTTTCACCATTTCCACTTTTTTTCCATATCTGCTAGAAGTCAATTTAGTATTAAAACACGTAACAAGTATGCTTAAAAATACCGAACTAACTCCAATTAATATCAAATTTTAGCAGTAGCACACTTCACACATTTGTGACCTAGAAATAAAGTCTCCATCTTTATTTCCATTAACTAAGCAATTTAAGCCATTTTCGGAACTAAAAATAGTTATTTTCCATACATAACGTTGCAGCAAAGTGCCTAAACGTGCTTAGACAGTCATAAAACTTAACATGCATGATAAACAAGTATTGAGCTACCTCCATAACGATATACAAGTCTATCATGTTTTCCAGGATTTTACATTTCTCCCCACCTTTTTAGAATTTTGTCCCCAAAATTTAGTTTACCTATGGTAAGAAGTTCAAAACTTCTCACACATAAAATAGGCACAACTAAACCTCACAACAAAATTACCTAACAAGTACAATTGTGTACTCACATTTTCCTGAGCCCAGTGAAGGTATTGTCTCCTCTGCTTGCAATCGATATACTTTTCCGGTAGCAACAGGTCTGTCATCCATTCTTGCCTCTAACTTTGCCTCTTTCTTCTGAGGACAACTCTTGACCTAACTTGCCACACTTATAATAGATTACCTGGTCAGATAAGCGTGGTTTGTTTCCATGGTACCTACCACACTAGTCACATCTTTAGTCACAATCATCTCTTCGAACTTGGCTCTCTATGTTCTGTTGATCTCTAAGACTCGGGGCACTCCTCTCAGACTTTTCATCTACTCTCTTCCTCGTGTAATGATATGATGATTGATGCTCCAGCTGTGCCCTCAAACTAAGAGGTTCCACCACTCTACACTTGTTGACAAGGGTGGGGAAATCACGGATCTCCAATGGTGTTATAAACATCTTCATGTTGTCCCTCAAACTCGATTCGAATGTCACATATTTCTAATTATCATTTGGATTATAACGAAGGGTAGAAGAAAACCTGGACAATGCCTCGAATCTCGCTATATATTGCCCAACCGTTATGGTTCATTATTGTAGCTGTAAAAACTTCGTTTCTTTCGCTTCTTGTACATTTTGCGGAAAATACTTTTCCAGAAAAATAGTCCTAAAATTGTAAGCAAAAGTTTCTGCTTATTTGCACATCTTTTGGTAGCAAAAATCTTCTCCAACTCTGATAACCACTCCTCAGCCCGCGCTAGGTCATACTCCCCTTTGAACGATGGTGGACTAGTCTTCTAAAACTCTGAGAGGTCATGAAAACCTTGGTTGTCTAACAGCTACATTCTCCTTTTATTGATGAGGGGAATTCACCGCCCGTATCTTTTCCCACGTCCTTGAGTTCGCAGTCGCCTGCTCCCTCATGGCATTAGCATTAACGGTTGCCTAGTCCCTTAATGCATTAGCCATCAATCCTACCATTTCTGGCATTCCCAGTGCATCAACAACAGAAGCTTCCCTGTTTCTCGTGGTTTACCTTAGTGGAGCCATAATTTCTTGTACACACAGAACAATACATATTGAGTTAGCTACTCTTAATATCAAGTAACTGTGCCTCAGTAACTACAAAAATCCAACCCAAGGCCGTCATGCAATTTCTATTCACACATCTTAGAAAGATATAAGAAAATGCATAACTAAAACAAACATTTAGTATGCTCAAAGCATAGTCAGTCCATACTTCAGCTCAACAGGATGAACTGCTCTGATACCATAATGTAACATCCCAAAATTGATATCCCGATACATCTTACATATATAAGGATATTCAACACTGGCTATGTCACTTCTAACCTTAAACCACAATTCTAATCCATAAAAATCATACAAACTTTTATAGAGAGCCACGATAAACTAAAAGTTATATATACATTATTGCCTCAGAAGGGCATATTGTAATACATAAGCTTTTACACACTAGTTCGAGTATAATAAATACAAACTTTAAACCAAAATTTGATATACAATACTATACTAGTCTTCACATCACTTCTTCTCTCTTTTAGAAGAACTCGCACCTGGATTTACAAGGGAACACAATTGGGGTGAGATATCACATCTCAATAGAAGTATTCCAAAACCAGCATCTTATATATTCATAAATATTGCACATTTACTAAATTAATAATTCAATCACAGAAACACATACAACTTCCCTTTTAGAAGTATGCAACCGCCCATACAATTGCATGTCATGAATTTTAAATGAATGTTGGCAATTGCTCATACAATTACCATGCTATGCCAAGTTATGTCTAGTGAATATGTCTATGCAATAACCCTAAGATGAAATGAATAATGTATGATACCAACTCCATGGCTATTTAAGAATGCATGTATCTTGAACAAGGAAATGGAAGTCACATCCATAACCATGGACAAACACTGGAAGTCCATCCAGATGAGTAGCACTTCAAGTAATGAAATCCATTAATTACTCGATCTTGATCAACCGATAAGGAAATCTATCCTCAAAACTATAAGGAAACTTATCCTTAAGATCACAACACACAATACATATATATTTATATATATTCATGCTTAATTATTTCTCATAATTGACATAATAAATCCTTCTTGATTTCTAACATTCTCACACTAAATATTCCTATTAGAGTCTCATATTCATTAAGAAGCATAAAAGAAGAAACTACACCTTTTAAAGTCTCTATTGTAACACATAGCAAAATTTTAAGAAAATAGGGTCTCACGCCGCGGCACAATGTGTCCATGTTGCTACACCCAGCTCTTGGGTTGTAATATTAGACAAGAATACTGCTCATGCTAAGGCACACCAAGTGCCACGCCGCGGTGCACGACCCTTAAAACACGCCACGCTGTGGCACACCATGTGCCACACCAGGACATGCATAACAAAACTCAGATTCTACAGATACATGTTACTGTTCCATTGGAACAAAACCCTCCTCCAATCACTCAAAACTCAATTCTAAGTGATTTCTAACCCTAAATAAGATCCATTTACACATTGTAACTCTTTTACAACTTCAATTTCACTTAATTATAAAATCATGGATCAAACAACAACTTAGACCTAAAACCCCCATTTTAGACCAAAATAAAAGGAACAAAGTTCTTCCATGCTGAAAAATCCTTGCCCACGCATCCAACAAATCAAAAACATGATTTCCTCAAGCTTTCTAACAAGATTTAAGCATTTACAAACATAAACACAAAAATCACACCTCAAACCACACATTTCCTCACTAAATCCCTTATGGACCTAATGAAGAAAATGAAGTGAGAAGTTAAAAACATGCTTCCACCTACTTCAAAGGTCAGAAATTGAAGTCACTAAATAGCTCCAATCTTTCCTTTCCTTCTTCCTCTCCTTGGTTGCTTGATTCTCCTCCCTTTGGTCCTTGTTTCCATTTTCCTTTGTGTTTTCCTACTTCAGCCGTGAGATAGAGATGAGAAAGAGAGAAAAGAATGGAAACAAACCAAAGAGGACAGCCAAAAGGCTCTCAACCGTGGGAAATATCTTTCCTAGATATTTTGTAATGTCAACTTTATCTGCTAAGAACACCTAGATTCCACCAAATCCAGATTTCTAACATCCAACAAGTTTAAAATAAATCCTATGATTTATTAAAACACTTATTTCACCATTTTCACTTTTTTTTCATATCTGCTGGTAGTCAATTTAGTATTAAAACACGTAACAAGTATGCTTAAAAATACCAAAGTAACTCCAATTAATCTCAAATTTTAGCAGTAGCACACTTCACACATTTGTGACCTAGAAATAAAGTCTCCATCTTTATTTCCATTAATTAAGCAATTTAAGCCATTTTCGGAACTAAAAATAGTTATTTTCCATACATAACGTTGCAGCAAAGTGCCTAAACGTGCTTAGACAATCATAAAACTTAACATGCATGATAAACAGGTATTGAGCTACCTCCGTAACGATACACAAGTCTATCATGTTTTCCAGGATGTTACATTTCTCCCCACCTTTTTAGAATTTTGTCCCCAAAATTTAGTTTACATATGGTAAGAAGTTCAAAACTTCTCACACATAAAATAGGCACAACTAAACCTCACAACAAAATTACCTAACAAGTACAATTGTGTACTCACATTTTCCTAAGCCCAGTGAAGGTATTGTCTCCTCTGCTTGCAATCGATATACTTTTCCGGTAGCAACAGGTCTGTCATCCATTCTTGCCTCTAACTTTGCCTCTTTCTTCTGAGGACAGCTCTTGACCTAAATTGCCACACTTATAATAGGTTACCTGGTCAGATAAGCGTGGTTTGTTTCCATGGTACCTACCACACTAGTCACATCTTTCGTCACAATCATCTCTTCGAACTTGGCTCTCTATGTTCTGTTGATCTCTAAGACTCGGGGCACTCCTCTCGGACTTTTCATCTACTCTCTTCCTCGTGTAATGATATGATGATTGATGCTCCAGTTGTGCCCTCAAACTAAGAGGTTCCACCACTCTACACTTGTTGACAAGGGTGGGCAAATCACGGATCTCCAATGGTGTTATAAACATCTTCATGCTGTCCCTCAAACTCGTTTCGAATTTCACACATTTCTAATTATCATTTGGATTATAACGAAGGGTAGAAGAAAACCTGGACAATGCCTCGAATCTCGCTATATATTGCCCAACCGTTATGGTTCATTATTGTAGCTGTAAAAACTTCGTTTCTTTCGCTTCTTGTACACTTTGCGGAAAATACTTTTCCAGAAAAATAGTCCTAAAATTGTAAGCAAAAGTTTCTGCTCATTTGCACATCTCTTGGTAGCAAAAATCTTCTCCAACTCTGATAACCACTCCTCAGCCCGCGCTAGGTCATACTCCCCTTTGAACGGTGGAGGACTAGTCTTCTGAAACTCTGAGAGGTCATGAAATCCTTGGTTGTCTAACAGCTACACTCTCCCTTTGTTGATGAGGGGAATTCACCGCCCGTATCTTTTCCCACATCCTTGAGTTCGCAGCCGCCTGCTCCCTCATGGCGTTAGCATTAATGGTTGCCTAGTCCCTTAATGAATTAGCCATCAATCCTACCATTTCTGGCATTCCCAGTGCATCATCAACAGAAGCTTCCCTGTTTCTCGTGGTTTACCTTAGTGGAGCCATAATTTCTTGTGCACATAGAACAATACATATTGAGTTAGCTACTCTTAATATCATGTAACTGTGCCTCAGTAACTACAGAAATCCAACCCAAGGCCGTCATGCAATTTCTATTCACACATCTTAGAAAGATATAAGAAAATGCATAACTAAAACAAACATTTAGTATGCTCAAAGTATAGTCAGTCCATACTTCAGCTCAACAGGATGAACTGCTCTGATACCATAACGTTACATCCCAAAGTTTATATCCCGATACATCTTACATATATAAGGATATTCAATACTGGCTATGTCATTTCTAACCTTAAACCACAATTCTAATCCATAAAAATCATACAAACTTTTATAGAGAACCACGATAAATTAAATGATATATATACATTATTGCCTCAGAAGGGCATATTATAATACATAAGCTTTTACACACTAGTTCGAGTATAATAAATACAAACTTTAAACCAAAATTTGATATACAATACTATACTAGTCTTCACATCACTTCTTCTCTCTTTTAGAAGAACTCGCACCTGGATTTACAAGGGAACACAATCGGGGTGAGATATCACATCTCAATAGAAGTATTCCAAAACCAGTATCTTATATATTCATAAATATTGCACATTTACTAAATTAATAATTCAATCACAGAAACACATACAACTTCCCTTTTAGAAGTATGCAACCGCTCATACAATTGCATGTCATGAATTTTAAATGAATGATGGCAATCGCTCATACAATTACCATGCTATGCCAAGTTATGTCTAGTGAATATGTCTATGCAATCACGGATCTCCAATGGTGTTATAAACATCTTCATGCTGTCCCTCAAACTCGTTTCGAATTTCACACATTTCTAATTATCATTTGGATTATAACGAAGTGTAGAAGAAAACCTGGACAATGCCTCGAATCTCGCTATATATTGCCCAACCGTTATGGTTCATTATTGTAGCTGTAAAAACTTCGTTTCTTTCGCTTCTTTTACACTTTGCGGAAAATACTTTTCCAGAAAAATAGTCCTAAAATTGTAAGCAAAAGTTTCTGCTCATTTGCACATCTCTTGGTAGCAAAAATCTTCTCTAACTCTGATAACCATTCCTCAGCCCGCGCTAGGTCATACTCCCCTTTGAACGGTGGAGGACTAGTCTTCTGAAACTCTGAGAGGTCATGAAATCCTTGGTTGTCTAACAGCTACACTCTCCCTTTGTTGATGAGGGGAATTCACCGCCCGTATCTTTTCCCACATCCTTGAGTTCGCAGCCGCCTGCTCCCTCATGGCTTTAGCATTAATGGTTGCCTAGTCCCTTAATGAATTAGCCATCAATCCTACTATTTCTGGCATTCCCAGTGCATCATCAACAGAAGCTTCCCTGTTTCTCGTGGTTTACCTTGGTGGAGCCATAATTTCTTGTGCACATAGAACAATACATATTGAGTTAGCTACTCTTAATATCATGTAACTGTGCCTCAGTAACTACAGAAATCCAACCCAAGGCCGTCATGCAATTTCTATTCACACATCTTAGAAAGATATAAGAAAATGCATAACTAAAACAAACATTTAGTATGCTCAAAGCATAGTCAGTCCATACTTCAGCTCAACAGGATGAACTGCTCTGATACCATAACGTTACATCCCAAAGTTTATATCCCGATACATCTTACATATATAAGGATATTCAATACTCTACTCAAGCATGTCATTTCTAACCTTAAACCACAATTCTAATCCATAAAAATCATACAAACTTTTATAGAGAACCACGATAAATTAAATGATATATATACATTATTGCCTCAGAAGGGCATATTATAATACATAAGCTTTTACACACTAGTTCGAGTATAATAAATACAAACTTTAAACCAAAATTTGATATACAATACTATACTAGTCTTCACATCACTTCTTCTCTCTTTTAGAAGAACTCGCACCTGGATTTACAAGGGAACACAATCGGGGTGAGATATCACATCTCAATAGAAGTATTCCAAAACCAGTATCTTATATATTCATAAATATTGCACATTTACTAAATTAATAATTCAATCAGTAATAATATTACATCTATCTCAAAAATATGTCAAACAACACATACAACTTCCCTTTTAGAAGTATGCAACCGCTCATACAATTGCATGTCATGAATTTTAAATGAATGATGGCAATCGCTCATACAATTACCATGCTATGCCAAGTTATGTCTAGTGAATATGTCTATGCAATCACGGATCTCCAATGGTGTTATAAACATCTTCATGCTGTCCCTCAAACTCGTTTCGAATTTCACACATTTCTAATTATCATTTGGATTATAACGAAGTGTAGAAGAAAACCTGGACAATGCCTCGAATCTCGCTATATATTGCCCAACCGTTATGGTTCATTATTGTAGCTGTAAAAACTTCGTTTCTTTCGCTTCTTTTACACTTTGCGGAAAATACTTTTCCAGAAAAATAGTCCTAAAATTGTAAGCAAAAGTTTCTGCTCATTTGCACATCTCTTGGTAGCAAAAATCTTCTCTAACTCTGATAACCATTCCTCAGCCCGCGCTAGGTCATACTCCCCTTTGAACGGTGGAGGACTAGTCTTCTGAAACTCTGAGAGGTCATGAAATCCTTGGTTGTCTAACAGCTACACTCTCCCTTTGTTGATGAGGGGAATTCACCGCCCGTATCTTTTCCCACATCCTTGAGTTCGCAGCCGCCTGCTCCCTCATGGCTTTAGCATTAATGGTTGCCTAGTCCCTTAATGAATTAGCCATCAATCCTACTATTTCTGGCATTCCCAGTGCATCATCAACAGAAGCTTCCCTGTTTCTCGTGGTTTACCTTAGTGGAGCCATAATTTCTTGTGCACATAGAACAATACATATTGAGTTAGCTACTCTTAATATCATGTAACTGTGCCTCAGTAACTACAGAAATCCAACCCAAGGCCGTCATGCAATTTCTATTCACACATCTTAGAAAGATATAAGAAAATGCATAACTAAAACAAACATTTAGTATGCTCAAAGCATAGTCAGTCCATACTTCAGCTCAACAGGATGAACTGCTCTGATACCATAACGTTACATCCCAAAGTTTATATCCTGATACATCTTACATATATAAGGATATTCAATACTGGCTATGTCATTTCTAACCTTAAACCACAATTCTAATCCATAAAAATCATACAAACTTTTATAGAGAACCACGATAAATTAAATGATATATATACATTATTGCCTCAGAAGGGCATATTATAATACATAAGCTTTTACACACTAGTTCGAGTATAATAAATACAAACTTTAAACCAAAATTTGATATACAATACTATACTAGTCTTCACATCACTTCTTCTCTCTTTTAGAAGAACTCGCACCTGGATTTACAAGGGAACACAATCGGGGTGAGATATCACATCTCAATAGAAGTATTCCAAAACCAGGATCTTATATATTCATAAATATTGCACATTTACTAAATTAAAATTCAAAGATCACAAAACACATAATGCTTGTATTCATAAATATTGCACATTTACTAAATTAATAATTCAATCACAGAAACACATACAACTTCCCTTTTAGAAGTATGCAACCGCTCATACAATTGCATGTCATGAATTTTAAATGAATGATGGCAATCGCTCATACAATTACCATGCTATGCCAAGTTATGTCTAGTGAATATGTCTATGCAATCACGGATCTCCAATGGTGTTATAAACATCTTCATGCTGTCCCTCAAACTCGTTTCGAATTTCACACATTTCTAATTATCATTTGGATTATAACGAAGTGTAGAAGAAAACCTGGACAATGCCTCGAATCTCGCTATATATTGCCCAACCGTTATGGTTCATTATTGTAGCTGTAAAAACTTCGTTTCTTTCGCTTCTTTTACACTTTGCGGAAAATACTTTTCCAGAAAAATAGTCCTAAAATTGTAAGCAAAAGTTTCTGCTCATTTGCACATCTCTTGGTAGCAAAAATCTTCTCTCTCTCAACTCTGATAACCATTCCTCAGCCCGCGCTAGGTCATACTCCCTTGAACTCCCCCATTTGATGGTGGAGGACTAGTCTTCGAAACTACGAGAGGTCATGAAATCCTTGGTTGTCTAACACACTACACTCTCCCTTTGTTGATGAGGGGAATTCACCGCCCGTATCTTTTCCCACATCCTTGAGTTCGCAATTGACCTTTGCTCCTCATGGCTTTAGCATTAATGGTTGCCTGGTCCCTTAATGCATTAGCCATCAACCCTACCATTTCTTGCATTCCTGGTGCATCATCAATAGAAGCTTCCCTGTTTCTCGTGGTTCGCCTTGGTGGAGCCATAATTTCCTATACACACAGAATAATACATATTGAGTTAGCTACTCTCAATATCATGTAACGTGCCTCAGTAACTACAGAAATCCAACCCAAGGCCGTCATGCAATTTCTATTCACACATCTTAGAAAGATATAAGAAAATGCATAACTAAAACAAACATTTAGTATGCTCAAAGCATAGTCAGTCCATACTTCAGCTCAACAGGATGAACTGCTCTGATACCATAACGTTACATCCCAAAGTTTATATCCCGATACATCTTACATATATAAGGATATTCAATACTGGCTATGTCATTTCTAACCTTAAACCACAATTCTAATCCATAAAAATCATACAAACTTTTATAGAGAACCACGATAAATTAAATGATATATATACATTATTGCCTCAGAAGGGCATATTATAATACATAAGCTTTTACACACTAGTTCGAGTATAATAAATACAAACTTTAAACCAAAATTTGATATACAATACTATACTAGTCTTCACATCACTTCTTCTCTCTTTTAGAAGAACTCGCACCTGGATTTACAAGGGAACACAATCGGGGTGAGATATCACATCTCAATAGAAGTATTCCAAAACCAGTATCTTATATATTCATAAATATTGCACATTTACTAAATTAATAATTCAATCACAGAAACACATACAACTTCCCTTTTAGAAGTATGCAACCGCTCATACAATTGCATGTCATGAATTTTAAATGAATGATGGCAATTGCTCATACAATTACCATGCTATGCCAAGTTATGTCTAGTGAATATGTCTATGCAATAACCCTAAGATGAAATGAATAATGTATGATACCAACTCCATGGCTATTTATGAATGCATGTATCTTGAACAAGGAAATGGAAGTCACATCCCTAACCATGGACAAACACTAGAATTCCATCCAGACAAGTAGCACTTCAAGTAATGAAATCCATTAACTACTCGATCTTGATCAACTAATAAGGAAATCTATCCTCAAAACTATAAGGAAACTTATCCTTAAGATCACAACACACAATACATATATATTTATATATATTCATGCTTAATTATTTCTCATAATTAACATAATAAATCCTTCTTGATTTCTCACATTCTTACACTAAATATTCCTATTAGAGTCTCATATTCATTAAGAAGCATAAAAGAAGAAACTACACCTTTTAAAGTATCTATTGTAACACATAGCAAAATTTTAAGAAAATAGGGTCTCACGCCGCGACACAACGTGTCCATGTCGTTACACCCAGCTCTTGGGTTGTAATATTAGACAAGAATGCTACTCATGCTAAGGCACACCAAGTGCCACGCCGCGGTGCACGACCCTTAAAACACGCCACGCTGTGGCATACCATGTGCCACGCAAGGACATGCATAACAAAACTCAGATTCTACAGATACATGTTACTGTTTCATTGGAACTAAACCCACCTCCAATCACTCAAAACTCAATTCTAAGTGATTTCTAACCCCAAATAAGATCCATTTACACATTGTAACTCTTTTACAACTTCAATTTCACTTAATTATACAATCATGGATCAAACAACAACTTAGACCTAAAACCCCCATTTTAGACCAAAATAAAAGGAACAAAGTTCTTCCATGCTGAAAAATCCATTCCCACGCATCCAACAAATCAAAAACATGATTTCCTCAAGCTTTCTAACAAGATTTAAGCATTTACAAACATAAACACAAAAATCACACCTCAAACCACACGTTTCCTCACTAAATCCCTTATGGACCTAATGATGAAAATGAAGTGAGAAGTTAAAAACAAGCTTCCCCCTACTTCAAAGGTCAGAAATTGAAGTCACTAAACAGCTCTAATCTTTCCTTTCCTTCTTCCTCTCCTTGGTTGCTTGATTCTCCTCCATTTGGTCCTTGCTGTAACACCTCGAATTTCATTTTTTCTGAATATATATATATATATATATATATATATATATATATAGTATATATATATATATATATAAGTTGTATGTTAGAAGGCGAGCTCGGCAAAATAAAAAATTTTCAGGCCAGAAAATTTTGGATTGTTGATTCGTGGCTTGGAGAGCTTACTAAACCCGAAACCGAAAACAATTTTTGAAATTTTCGTTTGCAATGATTCTGTGTTATTTTATTATCCATTGGACAATAGACATTGGTTTTATAAGCAGTAGCTATTATCCATTGGGTAATACATATCGAAAAATATCTAGATGGATAGTTATCTCTAAGCCTAAATATCCTAGATGCTAATGATGATGAATTATGACAAGTTTTAGGTAAGCCAATGAGATTTAGACTAACTTAGTGCCTTGACTCATTCTTGGTAACCGATAGGAAGCAAGTAGATTAGCCACCTAACCAATAGAAACCTAGTCTTCTTTTAATGAACCAATTAGAAACTAGTCTCTTTATAATGACCTAATGAAAGTTAGTCAACAATAATGACTATGACGCTTTCAACTTTGACTCTTTGGGAAGGAAGCTTCCTATGCTTGATGGAGGTAAGCTTGTAGAAGAAGATTGCTTAGCTTTTCCCCTTAGAGTTCCACGGCTAGGAGAGCAAGGAATTTGCTCTAGGATATTAATTTTGTGAAATATGTTATGACACCTTTAGTTGCACCAATAAGAACTAGTCAAACTTGGTGGCTTTCTCCTATGCACTTCACGGCCATGCATGCTTGTTGGAAGGCTAATATTACACTTAACTCATTTCTACCATCTTTTTATCAATCAATAAAGAAATAAAACAAAAGTATCTCATCCTTTCTCCTAGAGTAGCTCACGACCAAGCATCTTTGGAGGGCTCTAAGCAGGAGACAGTCGCTGATTCTACCATAGAGGCTGAGTATATTGCTGCCTCCAATGCAGCAAAGGAGGCCATTTGGATTAGGAAGTTCATTACTAAGATTGGTGTAGTTCCTAGCATTGTGGACCAAGTGGACCTCCATTGTGATAATAATGGAGCCATAGCACAAGCTAAGGAGCCTAGATCTCACCAGCGATCTAAACATATACTTAGGTGCTTCCAACTCATTCGTGAGGTCATTGATAGAGAAGATGTGAAGATATGCAGAGTACCAACAGATGATAACATCACAGATCCACTGACAAAGTCTCTTGCATAACAAAAGCATGAGGGTGACACTAGATCTTTAGGCGTTAGACATATGCCTGATTGGCTCTAGTGTAAATGGGAGATTGTTGGTGTATGCCCTAGAGGCCAATCTATTTTGACCATCTTATATACATTGTATTATGCTATTTATTTAAAATATGAGACATTTCATTTATTGTGTTATTTATAATAAACATAATAAAGTCCTTAGAATAGTAAGTTTTATGCCATAGGACATCAAGTGGATGACTTGATCGTGAGATCCTATTGGATAGAAACATAACACTATTCTTAAATGTCCTTAATCAAGTATTATTGTTAGTCAAGACAACAATAATGCATTGAGACTAGTATGTGCGTAGACTGATGACCACATTTCACAAGTCATGGATATGAGATATCGAGTCTTCACATGGATACATATTAGAGTAATGATGTATTGGACCGACCTGCCATGAGAACATTATGTGGATCGTTACGTGAGTGTCATAAGTGATTCTCATAGTGATACTAGTGTATATGGTCCTTTGACCTGAAATCACTACGATTCCTACATGAGAAGTTGTATATTTTAATACCATTAAACATCATCTGTAACAAGGTGATTATAAAGTTAGTTATTGGACACACCCTAAATCATGTGGAGGGATGTGAGTGACCTAGATGAGATTTGTCCCTCCTACATAACATGAGTGATATCTTCAAGCCCCTAATTGAGTGAGACTACGAAATGCATGGCCATGCTCAAATGAGTCAATATGAGATGTTGATCTCATTTGTTATTACTACGTCTAATCGAGTATTAGGAAACAGAAGTATACAAGGGTGACACATTCCATGCCTTGTATTCAATTTAGATATCTGGACAAAGGGACTAAACTGTATGGTAACATTGATCACAGAAAGTTATGTCAAATCACTGACATTCTCACTACTTGAGTAGCAGTGATGTGTTGCTAGATACCGCTCACTGCTTGTAATATTAAAATGAGATTTTAATATTACTATCAATGTCATGAGAACCTATAGGGTCACACACATAGAGCAGACTAAATTGGAGCAATTTGAATCTAAGTTTGACTGGGATTCAATCATGGGCCAGACTCATAATAGATGAGTCTAGGGTTACACAACTTACCTTGCTGCTGCTCTCACTTGTATAATGCAGCAACTATTATAAATAGCACTGTTAAGGGGCTATCAAGGCCCGTATTACAAACCATAGCCGTACTTGACAAAAACAGTGAGTGAGAGAGTAATAGTTTCTTTTCTCTTTGTAGCTAGCACTGTGCTAGAGATGTGGGACTCTTTTTTAAGGACATTGGATGTTTGTGAGTCTATTCATTTGGATACCGCAGAGACATCATTGCTGTTATGGTATTGGTGATTCATGTCACTTAATTTTATCACGCTTCAAGAGGTAAATTCTTTTAAACACCCTAATGAGGATGTCACATTTTCGATATAATAAAATAAAACCTTACCCAAGTTATAAAACGTTTAGTACATAAATAATATGAGTTGTAAAATTTTTATTTTTATACTAGATATCATTAAATAAAATAAAATGAATCACAAAAAAGAAAACAAACTATTATTACACACCATAATATACATATGATTTTGTTTTAAGTACTCAAATAATTTACAACTACAAATATTTAATAAAGCAGTAAAAAATTCGATATCACACTAAGTTATAAATATGCCCAAGTGTACATCAAAGATTTTTAACCCTCCGAAGGATCATCCTCAGATAGATCATCGGATGACAGAAATCCAGGATGTCTCGCAGCTCTACGGACAGGAGTCTGTGCTATCGATACACTACTGATCTCACTGGGTGTATGAAAAAGTCCTCCCCAGTAACGCCTAAGAGTCAAAGGCATCTCAAGATGTAAATACAACGTAGTAGTAAAAGTAGGTGCTCTATCAAACTCTCTACGCAGGGTCACAGTCAGACGCCCCACATAGACTATCGATCCTCTATCTTCACGCAGTCTCCAGGCTTCAGAACCTCTGTGAAACTCAAGTCTCATGAATCCCAAAAACTCTAGCAACGCCATCACCACAAGATCAATCCAAATGATAAGGATGATCTAATGGCTCGCCTTCCTCAAATTGGTCGTTCGGTTGTTGTTCCTCTAGGTACTGAATATCAACAGGTTGCTCCTCTTCCTCTTCCTTTTCCTCAAACTCTTTATAGAATATAATAAGAATACAAAAAATGCATACAAAGAGGTGAGACAATCTACATCATTACCAGCATGGCAACAAAGAAAATGACAATACAAATATATATCATAATTTAATACAATAATGCATACCATCACATCATATACAATATCTCAAATTAATAAATCATACATACTATCACAAGTTATAGTAAACATTAAGATGCAAATCATAGATACAAATGTATACCGACTCATTTGTCCAGAAAATTCATTAAATGATATTTTCTATGTTTTCCTTTAAAGACTACATATTTTAACCTTAACCATTATTTATACCTTGAAACTTGCTAATGTGCTTCAAAACTTATTCTTTTGTAGTTAACTACTTAATCTACCTTATAAAATAATTTTGAAAATCAAATATACATTGAATAACATGTTGGCCGAATTCAACATATTCTTTACAAATGGTCTTTAAATCATTTTCTATCTTCTAAATCATTTTCAAATTCATTAATTTACTTAAATCAATTGAGTCATTCTTTTAGAAAATGGTTGAGAACATTTTGGTTCTCTTTTTCTTGATGAAGTCATGAGCTCCTTTTGTGTTCTTTGGAACACTCATACAATCCTTACATGTTATTCACATCCTACAATAATAATCATACATCTATAAACACATGCAATATAATTTTAAAGCTATAGGCATGCTTGCAAGTAAAATTAACCACAAATAGGAAAGACAATAAACAACCAAGTGAATGAATCCTTATGGATTCTTCACCACAAATACAATCAATTTTCTCATCACCACACAAGGTTGATGAGATTAAATCTCCCTCTTACCTTAAGGAAGACAAACTCTTTCTAACTCCTCCTAGTATTTTCGTGTGACCTCCAAAGAATCCCTAACAAGCTCAAACAAATTTTAAAGAGTTATAACTATAGGAGAAAAATATAAACCATGGATCAATCATGGCTTAGAATATCAAAAATCAAGTTAAAAGTAAGAAACAAAGATTTTCACCTTGTAGGAAAAATCTTCAAGATGGTTTTCCAAGCTCAAGATGAATTTTTTTGAAGAAACTTTCAACTAGAGAAGTTCTTAGAATGATGTTTAAATTTGAGAAATAAGGTTAGGTGAAATTTTAGAAGAGTGGAGGTATTGGTTTATGGTGTTGGCCGAATGGCTCTCAAAGAGTAACAATGGTGTTTTTAGGTTTTGGTAGAAAGAGAAAAGAGGTTTTGAGTGATAGTAAATGAAGATGAAGATGAAAATGGTCTCCTAACTCCTATGCATAGCCGTGAGCTTCACAAAGGAGGTGGCCACTTTACTTGACTTCTCCTAACCCCTAACAACCTTAGATGAGATCAAGGGTGGATATCAAAGGCTTTGCCTCCAAGCTTGCTTCTAATTGGTGTAGGAAAACCAAGTCATCAAGTGACTAAGCCTTCTTGAAGGTGCCATAACCGAATGGCCCTTAGGAGAAGCAAACTAGGTTTTAGTTCATTTAGTTTCCTAGTTAGGTTTAGGTAAATTTAGTTAGGCTTCTTGGTTACTTAGTTAGCTATTTAGTTAGCTAGGATGACTAACCATTTTCTTGATTCTTCTAGAACCTTCTCTAACTAGAACTTAAATAGATAGCTAACTAGGTTTACTTCATTTAGTTACTAAAAAAGCTTCTTATACTAACTTAGTTAGGTTTAAGCTAACTTGGTTAAGCTTTCTAATCATAAATCAACAAGTCCAACCACTTTTGTGGACTAACTTCCTATTGGTCTAGAATTTTTCAAGCCACTATTGTTCACTAGCTCCTATTGGCTTAGAATTAAGTCTAGCCAGAAACATTTACTGCTTCACCAAATGCGGGTCCCACAGACTTTTTTGGGTCCATGGTCCGTTTTGGAGCAGAACTCTATTATTTTTGAGACGGTAGGTACTGTTAAATAAAATAATATTATAATAATATTAAATTATTTATTACATAGTTTAAATCTTAAAAATTAAAAGATTAATACACGTATCATTCAGAATTGGGTTTAGTAAGATCCCCCAACTCTGAATAATTAAATTAAGATTTTTTCGGTCAGAAAATTATTATTTTCTTGACTCGGAGCAAATCACACACAATGATCAAATACAGTCACAAAACAGTCAAATTCATTTCATAACTCACAAAAAACAGAAAACAATACATTTAGGACAATATTGTACTTAACTCATAAGTTGGGGTGTTACAACTCTCCCCTACTAATAAAATTGTCCCCGAAATTTATCGTATCTCAGAACAATTGAGGATATTGCTCCCTCATTTTATCTTCTAGCTCCCAGGTAGCATCAGTCGTTATGTCGTTCCATATCACCTTTACCAATTCGATCATCTTCCCTCGAAGCTACTTCACTCTCTTGTCCTCAATCTTAATAGGAAGTGTCTCATACGTCAAATTATCTTTCAATTGAACTTCATCAGGCTATATAACATGCGTCGGATCGGGAATATATTTCATAAGTTGAGACACACGGAATATATTATGTACATTAGATAGAAAAGGTGGTAAAGCTATTTGATAGGCAACAGGACCTATCTGACGAATAATCTGATAAGGCCCAATGAACTTAAGAGTGAGTTTCCTGAATTTGATAACCCTTCCGACACCAGTCGTAGGTGTTACTCGCAAAAATACATGCCCACCTTCCTCAAATTCAAGAGGTCGCCTTTGTAACACCCTCCGTAGGGCATCACATTTCCGACTCCCGACTCATAATCTGAAAATCAATTCGTAAAATGTTTGAGTTATGAAAATATGGGTTTTAAAATTTCTTTCTTTACTGAAACATAAACTTATTGAAATTCATAAGTATTACTGAAAATATATTTAAACTGATTAATATACAATATTGACACTAATTAATATTTCACAATTTAAATAGAAATATAAAATTAACAGACTCTTTTTTTTAACAGTAGCAAACCCCATGACGGGTCCTACTTAATAGCACGGTACAACACTAATGTTAAAACTTATCATACTTATTCTGTTGTGTATCCATCTTGTTGCACCAGATGTAATGCCCCTTTTTGGGAGAGAACGTCACATTGTCAAATAAAAGAAAATCCGAAAAAGTAAAGTTTTAACATTTCAAGACCCGGTTCATTCGTTTAAGTTTAACTTGTTCAATTCTTAAATACGCGAGCAAAATAGCAGAATTTTTTTTTTTTGATAATCATTTTAACCATGCGGAATATAAATGACGGTGAAGAATAAAATAGTAGACAAAATTCTCATCTGAATAACATGTATATAGATATATATATAAAATGTACTGACATCATTTATACTTAGATACAAGCCTGAATTACCCAAAAAGCAAAACTATACCTGCCCCAAAGGATTATACAAATATGCCCCAGAGATACCAAAATATACAACCCACACAAAAATACATCAGGCCCCAAAATAAAACACTGGTAGCCATCAGAAGCTACCAGTAAACTCAGTCTCTCAGATGAGGAGGGACCGTATTCGGGTCCCCAGCAGGATCCTCCTCTTTAGAGGAAACCTCCATGGGAACCACAGAACCACGGGCAAGAGCCCGAGCAGTAGAATCAAAAGAGTCCTCCCAAGGGGTGTAGTAACGGTCGCCCCACATCTCATGGATGGGCAAGTAAAACTCCAATCGCAGGCTGATGTGGCAGGTGAGGACAGGCGCCTCATGACGTCTCCAAGCTAGGGCAATCGACAAATCTCCCAAGTAGACGTAGCGATCGGAATTCAAGTTGATATGCCAGCACTCTAGCCCTCCGAGGAAGGTCAGACGCACATCACCAAGAAATCTGCGCATACGTGCCGCCATCGTCTCGGTAGAAGCTAATCTTGTTCGGGCCAGAAGCCGGGAAACTTGGGATCTTCCACCTCCTTACCGTCGTCTTCGACCAATACAATGCACACATAGGCAGCAAATAATAAAAGCACAGAAAGAGATAAGACATCCTACCATCATTACCAATTATAGCAGCTAGAAACAAACGGTGCAACGCGCCCAAGTAGCAATTCAGAAATAGCATATCCAAGTAATAAACAGTAAATTCAGCAGTAACCAGGTAAGCAATTTCCAGGCAGACATTCGGTACAGTAATAGTCAAATAGGTCACCGTTATGGAAAATAATGATTTATAAAGACAGAATATATCACGACACACATGCATGCTTTCCCTAGTTCCTACTCCATGGAGCTAGACTCAAACAGTCAGAGAGAAAGATTAGGAGACGTGTCCCCAACTCGGCTGCCACGGCAAAAGTGCTATTCATCAACAATTTTCACATGAACATCAGGCATTGTACGGACAGTCCACGCTCGATCACGATATAGGACAGTGTCAAGTCCAGATCGTCGGTGCGTTTGCTTCGGTTTGCCCCACAGGCAGAGGAGCTACCAACTACCCATTGTGGAGGACCCGCACCCCGACGCCCCCGAGGTCATAACAAGACCCACACTTGTCTACTCGCACCCGCACAAAGGTGTGTTCAATCTCCTAGGCAACTAGGCCTTACAACAGTCCACAAGGACATTCACAATGCATATGACACTATGCATGGACATGTATGATTCACAATCTCATACAAGTACATAACATGCCACAATAGGCCAATATAAGAATCAATATACAAATGGTCACTCACATGGACTCATAACATCGCAATATAAGGATCAAGTCAATTTGTACATTTTTAGGTTCATTATGAATCCTAATTTAGAATTTATTTCCTCTTTCAAGGTTCATGTCCAATCCAATTCTTACAATTATTTTCAATCTCCCAAGGTAATTTAATCTCTTACAATTTGTAAATTGTTCGAGCTCCTAGGCCTCACATTCTCTTGTTCTTCACTCACTTAGAATTACCTTAAGTCTTATGATAATTTCATTCTTGGTCCTTTAAAATTTATGAAATCTTGATTATATTAAATTCTTCTAATTCATCAATTGTCTATCCCATTACATAGGTTTTTAATCACATAATTGCTTATGCTTCCAACTTACCAAAATCATCTACTTACACCTAAAAATGCCCTAGAGGCCGTGGCCTCACAATGGCTCCAATTTCAAATCCTTTCAAGTCATCATCTTGCATGCCATTCTCTTAGTTCTTTAAATTGTTTACTTGTTAAATTAGCTCACCAAGAACCCTAATTCCTTGGCCCCAAAACCGTAGCCCTCATAGGAATTTCCATTCCAAGTTTTCCTTCCATTAAATTCCATCCTATCCATTGATTAATTTAAGTCTTATGCTAGTTACAATTAAATCACAAATTTACCTAAATTCCTAGCCTAAAACCGTGAGCCTCCAAGAAGGTTTCTCAAATGTTTTTCTTCCATTTTCAATCACAAAACCCAATCCAACATATCCATACATATAACAAATTAATTCAATAGCATAAATCAAATAAAATCAACACATAAGCACACTAATCACAAAATCAAAGAATAGCCCTCATTAGGGATTTTCCACAAACAACTCAATCAAAGTTCCTAGATGCTAAGAGAGGTTGAGGAGGAGTGTCTTCCTCTTACCCAAATGAAGAAATCAAGAGAGCTCCAAGAAAGCTTCTTGCAGTTTTCGGATTTGACCTCCAAAAACCCTAAAAATGGTGACTTTGTTAGAATAGCATAATGGCTTGGAAAATGAAGCATGGATGGCCAACATGAAGACCATGACCACAAAAATGGAGGAGAAAGAAGAGGAGTCTTGAAACTTACCCAAAAAGCTCAAAGCTTGGAGCTTGGAGAAGATGGTGAAAATGAAGGAATTTCAAGAAACTCCAAGAAGAAAAGATGTTTAGAATGGTGAGAGGATGAAGAAAATGTGTTTAGTTTAAATTTGTGTGATGAATGAGTGGGGAGAGGGAGGGGCTGTTGTGAGGTGAGGGTAGAGAGAAGGAAGAGAGAAAAAAAAATGAAGAAGAAGAAGAAAGGGTAGAGAGAAAAGTGTTTTGATAATTAATGAAATTTTGTGTGATAAATGAATTAATTGAAATGCAAGCATTTCCCTTGCATGGGCTGCATTCAGCCGTGTAGAGAGAGAAGAGAGAGGGGGAGAGTTGGCTTCCAAGGGAAGCCAAGGGCATTTTGAGTCAATGTTTGGTCAAAGCTTCTCAAAGAAGCTTTGATTATTTAACATTAAATTTGAATTAAAGTGAATTGATTAGACATAAAGAGGATTTCATTTGGATAATGTGATAGGATTTTTATTACACACTATTATCCAATGGATAATAGTTACAGTTGACAGAAGTCAGTATTTAATTAATCTGACAAATAATTTTTTCGCAGTATTGATTTATTTTACTTGTTAAGATTTTTCGAAAATTGTGAAACCTCGTAAACTGTATTCAGTCTCGGGTTTAGTAAGATCCCCCGTCGACATTTCCATAGTCCAAGGTTCGCGGAGGAAACATCGCGTTTCTCTGGTTCTGCTCAGTGCGCACGCACAACGAAGAATATACTAAAATATTAGACGTTTCCGGAAAATTCCCAAAAAATTCTAAAAAATTACAAATATTATAAAACGACTATTCGTCATATAATTTTCCAATTTTTGAAGCATTACAGTCGTTTTCCCGACTCTGCTCAAGTTTCACGCAAAACGAGGAATATATTAAAATATTCATCGTTTCCAAAAAATTTCAGAAAAATTCACATAAATCACAAATATTAGAAAATGACTATTGGTGGTGAAATAATTAATTTTCGGAGCATTACACTGACCTCAGCAATTCTCAGCTCAGTGTGCATGCAAAACGAGGAATATATTAAAATATTCGTCGTTTCCGAAAAATTCTAGAAAAATTCATAAAAATCAAGAATAATATAAAATGATCATTTATACTTAAACAGATTTTTTTCGGGATGTTACAACACGCCCCTACTAAAAGGAATTTTGTCCCCGAAATTTACATACCTCAAAATAGTTCCGGATGTTGCTCTCTCATCTTGTCTTCTAGCTCCCAAGTTGCATCACCAGTTGTCCCGCTCCAAATCACCTTTACTAATGGGATTTCCTTTCCTCTAAGTTGTTTTATTTGTCGGTCCTCGATTCTCGCAGGAGGCGCCTCATAGGTCAAGTTCTCTTTTAACTGTACCGTGTCCGGTGCTATGACATGACTTGGATCAGGCAAATACTTACGAAGTTATGACACATGGAAGACATTGTGTATGTTGGAAAGAAAAGGGGGTAAGGCTATCTGGTAGGCTACTGGACCTATCCGACGAAGAATTTGATAAGGTCCAAGAAATTTTGGAGTGAGTTTTCAAGATTTCAAAGCCCGGCCGACCCTAGTCGTGGGTGTGACTTTCAAGAATACATGCTCACCTTCCTCAAACTCAAGAGGATTTCTCCTTTTATCTGCATAACTCTTTTGCCGGCTCTGAGCAGTTCTCATCTTCTCTTGAATCATCTTGACCTTCTCAGTTGTCTGCTGAATGATATCTAGGCCAATCGTAAGACACTCACCGTCTTGGTACCAACACAATGGTGTTCGACACCGTCGTCCATACAGAGCTTCATAGGGTGCCATCCCTATACTCGAATAATAACTGTTGTTGTAGGTGAACTCTATCAGTGGTAGAACTTCATCCCAACATCCAGTTTGTTCCATAGTACAAGCTCTAAGCAGATCTTCTAAAGATTGGATCGTCCTTTCCGATTGACCATCGGTTTGTGGATGGTACGCTGAACTCAGACGTAACTTCGTTCCCAACGATGCTTGCAAACTCTGCCAGAATTTTGAAGTAAACCTCGGATCCCTATCCGAAACAATACTCGTAAGCACACCATGTAGCCTAACGATCTCTCCAATATAAAGCTGGGTCAACTTCTCCAAACTGTACCTCATGTTGATCGGGAGAAAATGGGTTGACTTCGTGAGTCGATCCACTATTACCCATATCGAGTCGTGTCCTTTCTTCGTCCTCGGCAAACCCACAACAAAATCCATCGCAATGTTGTCCCATTTCCATTCAGGAATAGACAATGGTTGTAGCAATCCCGCTGGTCTTTGATGTTCCACTTTAGCTTTTTGACAAACCAAACAAGTCGACACACATCTAGTGACGTCGCTCTTCATTCCATGCCACCAGAACAATTTCTTTAGATCTTGATACATCTTAGTTATGCCTGGGTGCATACTCAGCTTGCTGGTGTGAGCATGTTCCACAATATATTGCCTAAGCTCTTGGTCACGGGGAATACAAACTCTACCCCGAAATCTCAGAATTCCATTCGTCCCTTCTTTAAATTCCGTCTCCTTGCCTTGTCTCATTAAGTCTCTCGCTTCTTGCAAGAATTCATCACCCTTTTGCTTTTCCCGTATGTCATCCATTAGCTCACTTGAGATGGTGACCATATTCATACAAATCCTTCCGGGTTCTAACTTAACAAACGACCATACATCCCTAAACTGTTCTCTGAGGTCTCTTTCCTTGATCATCAAGGCAGAAGCACTGATAGTCTTTCTGCTCAAGGCATCAGCCACGACGTTCGCCTTGCCAGGGTCGTACAACAGTTGGAAATCATAATCCTTCAGGAATTCCAGCCATCTCCGCTGCCTCATGTTCAGCTCTTTCTGGTCATACAAATACTTCAAGCTCTTGTGGTCGCTGAAGATGTTGAATGTTGCTCCATAGAGAAAATGTCTCCATATCTTTAGAGCAAAAACCACGGCTGCAAGTTCCAAATCATGTGTAGGGTAGTTCTTTTCATGTACTCGCAACTGTCGCGAAGCATAAGCTACCATTCTTCGGTGTTGCATAAGAACAGATCCCAATCCTTGATATGAAGCGTCACAGTACACCTCGAATGGCTCATTCGGATCAGGTAACACCAATACGGGTGAGGTAGTCAGTCGTTTCTTCAACTCTTGGAAACTCTGCTCGCAGCTATCAGTCCATTCAAAAACTTAATTCTTCCTCGTCAGCTGAGTGAGCGGTCCAGCAATCTTGGAAAACCCTTCTATGAATCTTTTGCAGTATCCGGCTAAACCCACGAAGCTACGAACTTCCGTCACTGATTTTGGTTGCTCCCACTGTAATATTGCTTCTACTTTCGACGGATCCACTGCAATCCCTTCCTTCGAGATCACACGGCCTAAAAACTTCACCTCATCAAGCCAAAACTCACATTTCGACAGCTTGGCATACAATTCCTTCTCCTTTAGAATCTGAAGAACTATGCTGAGGTGTTCAGCATGATCCTCCTGATTCTGGGAATGTATCAGGATATCGTCAATGAAGATGACAACAAACTTGTCCAAGTAAGGACGAAAGATCCTGTTCATGTAGTCCATGAAGATAGCAGGTGCATTCATAACACCAAACGGCATCACAAGGTACTCGTAATGACCGTATCGGGTACGAAAAGCAGTCTTGGGCACATCCTCCATTTTCACTCTTATCTGATGGTACCCAGATCTCAAATCGATCTTTGAAAACACTACTGCTCACTTCAGTTGGTCCATCAAATCATCAATTCTTGGGAGTGGATACTTGTTCTTGATTGTCAATTTGTTCAACTACCTATAGTCCACACACAATCTTGATGTACCGTCTTTTTTCTGAACTAACAATACTGGTGCTCCCCACGGTGACACACTCGGTCTAACAAACTGTTTCTCCAAAAGCTCCTCTAGCTGTTTCTTGAGCTCAGCCAATTCCGTTGGCGACATCCGATAAGGTGCTATAGACACGGGACCAGTTCTCGGTACCAGATCAATAGCAAACTCGATCTCACCTGTCGGTGGTAAACCAGGTACTTCTTCTGGAAAAAATTTGGAGAATTCTTTCACTACCAGAATAGTGTCCAGATCAGCCTCGCTCTCGATTTTCAAAGAAGATAGTAGCATGTACTCCTGAGCTCCTTCTTTCAAGAAAGCTCGTGCTTGGTTGGCCGTCAAGTATCTAGAATTCTCATCCACAGGGAAAACTATGGTTTTTCTGGAACAATCTAACAGAACATGGTTGGAAGATAACCAGTCCATCCCTAGGATTATATCTAACTGTGAAAGAGGCAAACAGATCAAATCGATAGAAAAGATTCGACCTTCAACAATTAAGGGACACTTCAAACAGACTTTGGTAGTAACTACCGGTTTATCAGTGGGGGTTGAAACAGTCAATTCAAAAGGTAGTTCAAACACAGGTAAGCCAAGACGTAGCACACAGTCATATGATATGAAAGAATGGGTTGCCCCAGAGTCATACAGTACTTTTAAAAGATTACTTTCTATGGTGCCTTCAAGTCTTCAGATTCGGAGGCTTCAGCTCCGCTCATAGTGTAAACTCGACCTCTGGCTTGCGGTTTCTTGGCTCGAGTCGTGTTGACTGAAGGTTCAGCCATTGCTTGATTGCAGTCTCTGGACATGTGGCCCGGTTTGCCACACCTAAAGCAGATGATTCCCTTGATCGTGCAATCTCTCGTGAGATGATCCTTCCCACATTTCAGGCATTTTGAAGGATATGTCGTATTTTGGCCAGTTCGGTTCCCAGAAGAACCTCCACCAGAACTTCCACCGGTTTGCTGCTGACTTCCCACTGGTCGGGAATAAGGCTTCTTTTGGAAGTGGTTTGAACCACTGCCTCCACCTCTTTGGGACCGTACATGCCCAAAGCTCCTATTTCTCGAGTCTCTAGCCTGTTCCAAGGCTTCAACTTCACAGCAAGTGTCTAATAGTTCTGAGAATACCTTCATCTTCAGGGTGATCACAGCTTTCTTCACCTCATACCTCAATCCTTCGGTGAACTTCCAACATTTCCAGGCTTCATCGGTTTGGTGTTAGTAGTGTGTTGAGAACTTCTCCAGGTTCTCAAATTTGGCTGTATACTCACTGACGATCATGTTCCCCTATCTCAAGTTGAGGAACTCCAGCTCTTTCGCATGTCTCGCATTAGCAGGAAAATATTTGTCCAAGAACTTGTTCTTGAACACATCCCATGTGATGTCAGTTCCTTCGGCTTCCAATGCTCTCTGAGCTCCGTTCCGCCAGTCCTCGGCATTGCCCACAAGCATGAAGGTAGCATAGTTCACCTTCTTATCTTCGGCACAGTTCATGCCACGAAAGACTTTCTCTAATTCCTTGATCCATAGACTAGCCTTGTCTGGATCAAATTCTCCCTTGAACTGTGGAGGGTTGTGGCGATGAAATTCTGCTAAGTTCTGGGCGTCGGCAGCCGCCTCGAGCTGTTGAGCAGCTCTTTCCTGTTGTTGAGTCGCACGCTCATTTTGCTGCACGATGACTTCCGCCATCCACTGCATTGCCTCTATAGCAGCTGCAATTTCTCCACTTCTCGCCATGTTACTCTTTCTCAAATCAAGTTGACTGAAAACCACAAGGTAAGTTAGAGGTATTCATTTCAAAACACAAACCACAGAGATTTCACACAGCATAAACAAGACAGACTCACACACAAGACCCAAAGAAGACATAAACCGAGGCTCTGATACCAACTTAATGTAACGCCCCTTTTTGGGAGGGAATGTCACATTGTCAAATAAAAGAAAATGCGAAAAAGTAAAGTTTTAACATTTCAAGACCCGGTTCATTCGTTTAAGTTTAACTTGTTCAATTCTTAAATACGCGAGCAAAATAGTAGAAATATTTTTTTTATAATCATTTTAACCATGCAGAATATAAATGACGGTGAAGAATAAAACAGTAGACAAAATTCTCATCTGAATAACATGCATATAGATATATATATAAAATGTGCTGACATCATTTATACTTAGATACAAGCCTGAATTACCCAAAAAGCAAAACTATACCTGCCCCAAAGGATTATACAAATATGCCCCAGAGATACCAAAATATACAGCCCGCACAAAAATACATCAGGCCCCAAAATAAAACACTGGTAGCCATCAGTAGCTACCAGTAAACTCAGTCTCTCAGATGAGGAGGGACCGTATCCGGGTCCTCAGCAGGATCCTCCTCTTCAGAGGAAACCTCCATGGGAACCACAGAACCACGGGCAAGAGCCCGAGCAGTAGAATCAAAAGAGTCCTCCCAAGGGGTGTAGTAACGGTCACCCCACATCTCACGGATGGGCAAGTAAAACTCCAATCGCAGGCTGATGTGGCAGGTGAGGACAGGCGCCTCATGACGTCTCCAAGCTAGGGCAATCGACAAATCTCCCAAGTAGACATAGCGATCGGAATTCAAGTTGATATGCCAGCACTCTAGCACTCCGAGGAAGGTCAGACGCACATCACCAAGAAATCTGCGTATACGTGCCGCCATCGTCTCGGTAGAAGCTAATCTTGTTTGGGCCAGAAGCCGGGAAACTTGGGATCTTCCGCCTCCTTACCGTCGTCTTCGACCAATACAGTGCACACATAGGCAGCAAATAATAAAAGCACAGAAAGAGGTAAGACATCCTACCATCATTACCAATTATAGCAGCTAGAAACAAACGGCGCAACGCGCCCAAGTAGCAATTCAGAAACAACATATCCAAGTAATAAACAGTAAATTCAGCAGTAACCAGGTAAGCAATTTCTAGGCAGACATTCAGTACAGTAATTGTCAAACAGGTCACCGTTATGGAAAATAATGATTTATGATGACAGAATATATCATGACACACATGCATGCTTTCCCTAGTTCCTACTCCATGGAGCTAGACTCAAACAGTCGGAGAGAAAGATTAGGAGATGTGTCCGCAACTCGGCTGCCATGGCCAAAGTGCTATTCATCAACAATTTTCACGTGCACATCAGGCATTGTACGGACAGTCCACGCTCGATCACAATATAGGACAGTGTCAAGTCCGGATCGTCGGTGCGTTTGCATCGGTTTGCCCCACAGGCAGAGGAGCTACCAACTACCCATTGTGGAGGACCCGCACCCCGACGCCCCCGAGGTCATAACAAGACCCACACTTGTCTACTCACACCCGCACAAAGGTGTGTTCAATCTTCTAGGCAACTAGGCCTTACAACAGTCCACAAGGACATTCACAATGCATATGATACTATGCATGGATATGTATGATTCACAATCTCATACAAGTACATAACATGCCACAATAGGCCAATATAAGCATCAATATACAAATGGTTACTCACATGGACTCATAACATCGCAATATAAGGATCAAGTCAATTTGTACATTTTTAGGTTCATTATGAATCCTAATTTAGAATTTATTTCCTCTTTCAAGGTTCATGTCCAATCCAATTCTTACAATTATTTTCAATCTCCCAAGGTAATTTAATCTCTTACAATTTGTAAATTGTTCGAGCTCCTAGGCCTCACATTCTCTTGTTCTTCACTCACTTAGAATTACCTTAAGTCTTATGATAATTTCATTCTTGGTCCTTTAAAATTTATGAAATCTTGATTATATTAAATTCTTCTAATTCATCAATTGTCTATCCCATTACATAGGTTTTTAATCACATAATTGCTTATGCTTCCAACTTACCAAAATCATCTACTTACACCAAAAAATGCCCTAGAGGCCGTGGCCTCACAATGGCTCCAATTTCAAATCCTTTCAAGTCATCATCTTGCATGTGATTCTCTTAGTTCTTTAAATTGTTTACTTGTTAAATTAGCTCACCAAGAACCCTAATTCCTTGGCCCCAAAACCGTAGCCCTCATAGGAATTTCCATTCCAAGTTTTCCTTCCATTAAATTCCATCCTATCCATTGATTAATTTAAGTCTTATGCTAGTTACAATTAAATCACAAATTTACCTAAATTCCTAGCCTAAAATCGTGTGCCTCCAAGAAGGTTTCTCAAATGTTTTTCTTCCATTTTCAATCACAAAACCCAATCCAACATATCCATACATATAACAAATTAATTCAATAGCATAAATCAAATAAAATCAACACATAAGCACACTAATCATAAAATCAAAGCATAGCCCTCATTAGGGATTTTCCACAAACAACTCAATCAAAGTTCCTAGATGCTAAGAGAGGTTGAGGAGGAGTGTCTTCCTCATACCCAAATGAAGAAATCAAGAGAGCTCCAAGAAAGCTTCTTGCAATTTTCGGATTTGACCTCCAAAAACCCTAAAAATGGTGACTTTGTTAGAATAGCATAATGGCTTGGAAAATGAAGCATGGATGGCCAACATGAAGACCATGACCACGAAAATGGAGGAGAAAGAAGAGGAGTCTTGAAACTTACCCAAAAAGCTCAAAGCTTGGAGAGTTGGCTTCCAAGAGAAGCCAAGGGCATTTGAGTCAATGTTTGGTCAAAGCTTCTCAAAGAAGCTTTGATTATTTAACATTAAATTTGATTTAAAGTGGATTGAATAGACATAAAGCGGATTTCATTTGGATAATGTGATAGGATTTTTATTACACACTATTATCCAATGGATAATAGTTACAGTTGACAGAAGTCAGTATTTAATTAATCTAACAGATAAATTTTTCGTTGTATTGATTTATTTTACTTGTTAAGATTTCTCGAAAATTGTGAAACCTCGTAAACTGTGTCCAGTCTCGGGTTTAGTAAGATCCCCCGTCGACATGTCCATAGTCCAAGGTTTGCAGAGGAAACATCGCGTTTCTCCGGTTCTGCTTAGTGTGCACGCAAAATGAGGAATATACTAAAATATTCGACGTTTCCGGAAAATTCCCAAAAAATTCTCAAAAATTGCAAATATTATAAAATGACTATTCGTCATATAATTTTCTAATTTTTGAAGCATTACAGTAGTTTTTCAGACTCTGCTCAAGTTTCACGCAAAACAAGGAATATATTAAAATATTCATCATTTCTAAAAAATTCCAAAAAAATTCACATAAATCACAAATATTAGAAAATGACTATTGGTGGTGAAATAATTAATTTCTGGTGCAATACACTGACCTTAGCAATTCTCAGCTCAGTGTGCACGCAAAATGCGGAATATATTAAAATATTCGTCGTTTCCGAAAGATTCTAGAAAAATTCCTAAAAATCAATAATAATATAAAATGATCATTTATACTTAAACAGATATTTTTCGGGATGTTACACCAGACATCTATTCTACATCTGTTCTTTGTCAACACTGCACACCTTCGAGTCTTGAATGTCCACTCCTTATTGTTATCACCCATCTCAGAGTATTCATTGCTCGTTATGTCTAAGACAACTCGATCCTTCTATTATTTGATTTTAATAGTACAGACACAGCAAAACAACATAACAAAGAGGTGAGATCACCTACACCAATACCAACATGGCAGCACAGAGATAACACAAACAACAATATCATACAGGGATATCATACCAGACTTCCAATAATATATTCAATATTAATCAACTATCATCATCCAATCATATATCAATCCAAGTATTCAAAACAATTGTCATAGCCAATATTCCTCAATTAATATATCATACAGATATAAGTGTTCAGATTATGCATGTACACAAGACTCGATTTCCTACTCCATGGAGCTAAAACTCAGGTCGGAGAAATGATCGAAAAGACCTGCCGGTACCACGTGCCTCAAACCACGTACTTTAATTCTCATTTCAATTTTTGCACATCTAGCACATACACGACAGTCTTTATCAGATCTTGATTAAGAATAGTGTCTCGGTCAGGATCATCGGTGTGTTGCATCGGTCTAACCTACGGGCAGAAGCGCGACCAACCACCCGTGTAGGCAACCCGCACCCCGATGCCCCCAAGGTCAACAAGTGACTTACACTACGCATATCGCACCCATTCAAGAGGTGTGTTTCTCCTAGGCAATCAGTCATATCCAGTCCTCATCGGACCATTCCAATGCATGTATAATGCACCAAATACCAATCAGAGGTATATCTCATAATTTCTCAGATATAGTTTATACAATGCACGAATATATCAGTGTAAGTCCAACCACAAGGGCCATTCTTTTCAAATTCATTTGTTCAATTAAATCATATACCTCAACGCATATATATATATATATTCCAATGCATCTAAAATGCACCACGTGCCAGTAACAGGCAAAACTCGTTGTTTTCACAAACAGTGTATAGACACTGGTTTAACAGTAATCGTACTATATTTTTCAATAACAAAATCATCATATCATGTTTTCATAGTTATAAAACATTGTTGTCGTGTTTTCACAAAATTGCACAACATTCCCGTTACGTTTTCACAATTCCACAACACTTCTGTTGCGTTTTTCAAAATACCGTAACACTTTTGTTACGTTTTTAAAATTTCAAAACATTTTTATTACGTTTTCACAATACCGTAACATTACTGTTACGTTTACAAAATTTTGTAACATTTCTGTTACATTTTCAAAATACTGCAACTCTTCTGTTGCACTTTTAAACCACGTATAAATTTTTTAACGTTTTTCTCAATCGCATAAAAATATACGTTTCTCAAATCGCATAGTATTTTTCCACTGTTTCAAAATCGCGTAACTTAAAAATCATTCTTTTACATCACGTAAATCATTTTCTATCATTCTCAAAATATTTAAAACACTTTCCCAATCACATAACGATTTTCCGTCATTTTCACAATCACGTAAAAATATTCTATCACTTTTAAATCACATATTGATTTTTCAATAGTAGTTCAAATTACGTAAAATATTTAAACGTAATTCAAATCGCATAGAAATATTTTAACGTATTGCAAATCGCGAAAAAATATTTTACTGTATTTCAAATCATTTTTAAGCTACGCAAATAATTTTTCACCATAATTTCATTACAGAAAATATTTCTTAACCTTCAAAAATTCTTTTTCAACTTTTCTCAAAATAATATAACTTTATACTTCATTTAATATATTTTCTTACTCAAGAAAATCTTTTTCCACAGTTCTTTACTCAAGAAATTCTTTTCGGAATATAATTCACAAAATCACTTTTCCATTGATGTAAATCAATGTTTCAAAATCTTAAATTTTCCTAACGTACTCCAAAACTTGAAAATAAGTTATACGTTAGTAAATTCTCAAATCACCATTATATTCTCCATTTTTCTCAAATCAATTTTAAAATCAATTCTCTTCAAAATAAATTGAAGTTAAAACATTTTCAACCTCTTTTTGTCTTTCATTTGCAAAATTTTTCTCAAGTGATAAAACACTCTGATTCCCTTTCCAAAATCCTTGTATTAAATCCAGTTACGTTTCCACTTTGAAATTCGCATTGTTCATAAAAATCAAGGCATTACAAGCCTTCAAAAACGTGGACATGATTATCAAAACATTTTTTTTCTAAATGAATATGGTTTTACACAAACAAAACCATTAAAGCCATCAAATACTTTTCCTTTTAAATTGATATGGTTTTACACAAACAAAACCATTAAAATTTTGTTTTCAAAACCGAAATACCAATGGTTATAAAACCAAACCCATTTGTTCAAATTCGTTTTTACTTTCTTTACAATTTTTTCACTTTCTTTGCAAATCCTTAAAATCAACGTTTGCCCGTTTCATTCAAAACTCATGTTTAGAAAAATAATTAGGATCTTTTTACACAAAATAAATCAAGAAAAATCCTTCAAAACCATGTTCTTGTTCTCTTGAAAAACAAACCCTTTGTTTAATTTCCATACTCTTCAAATCAATCCAATTTTATTCTTCCATGAAAATATTAATTTGTAAACACCTATATTGAGGAGTCTTGACTGAAAATCACTAAGTTCTAGGGACCCAAAAATCAATTCCCTTGTTCTTGAAAATTTTCAACATGAACCCTAATCAAGGGCATCAAAACCGTAGCTCTTCATTGGCCATGGGACCAAAATTAATTTTCTTTCCATCATCAAATCATGGCATACACATACATACACAATATATATATATATATATAAAAAAACATGCCATATTATCATCATGCATATTATAAGCATACCATCAAAATCATAAACTCATGCAAAGCATATTAAGCATAGGCAATTAATCAAAGCTCATAAACATATAAATTATTACATGACCATGGATATGAATCCTCACATGGATTCACCATCCATCAAATATAAGACCATCTCCCACCACCATACTTGGTTGGTGAGATGGATCTCCCTCTTACCTCTTGAAGATCCTCAAAAACTCTTTGTTTTGCTTCTTTTTCCAAGTCCTTCACCACCAAGGGCTTCTCAAATACAAAACAAAATACATAAAAAAAATTAGTATACTAAGCTTGATTAAGAGAACCATGGATCAAACATGGTTTAGATCATGAAAAAGAAGAGAAGAAATGAAGTTTCCTTACACTTCACCTCAAAAACCTTAGAACTTGCTCTTGGAAAAACTCCTTGAAAATGAATGATTTAGAGAAAGTCTCCAACATAAAAGTTGCTTACAATATCATGTAGATTCAAGATCTATGGTTGGATGAAATTAAAAGAGATTGGATGGTGGTTTTGAGTGTCTTGACCGAATGGTTTCTCTTAAAGCACAAAGATGGAATTTTTTATTTTTGATAGAAACTTGAAGCTTGGATTTGAAGCCCAAGATGAATGATTTTGGAAAAACTCATAACTAAAGATGTTCTTAGAATGGTGTTTAGGTTTAGGAAATGTGTTTAGATGAAATTTTGGAAGCTTGGAGACATGGTTTCTAGGTGTTGACCGAATGGTATTTCTTGGACAAGAAAATAGAGTTTTTGTATTTTGCTTTGGAGAAGATGATGAATAGAAAGCAATTATGATACAAATGATAGAAACCAATTTTTTTTTGTCTTCTTTGGAGTGCATGGCCGTAGCTCATATGGAGAGAAAGAAGAGAATATATTTTGATAAGTCTTGCTTTGGAAAAACAATGAATGATGGAGATTGATCAAGATAGGTAATTAATGGTCTTCAAACTTTTTCTTTGGCCTACAAAGGCTACTCAAAATTGTCTCCTCCTTCCTATGCATTCTCCAAAACCGTCCCCCCTCCTAGTAGTCTTCTAAGGGTGCAAACAACACAATAATAATGCATGTTGACCAAGACAAATTGATAGAAAATGATAGGAATTGATTTGTAATAATTTGCTTCACAATGGATGCATTGTCGTAGAGTGAAGAGAGAAAAAAGTGATAAAGTGTGATAGGAAATGAAATAATTTTGGCCCCTCTAAGAAATTTCCTAAGGAAGAAAACAAAGCAATCATGTAGCATAATTGACTAAAGCAAAGCATGATTGACATAAAGCAATTAATAATGGTCATCAAAGTCTCTTCTAGCTCCAAATTCATTACAAAAATCGTCCCCCCTCCATCCTTGCATGCAATAATATTGTCATATTTTTCAAGCCATTATTTGAAGCATTTCTAGCCATTGATTAATTCAATGGTTAGGATTTAAGTAGACTTTTGATTAGAAGACTTAATCTAGGCCATTGGATCTTTCTCCTTTAAATTCTAGTCATTGGATGTGTCTCCAAAATTAAGGGTTAAGATTACTCCTTCTTACTTTTAATCCAAGGGTCATAATTAGTCTTTGTCACTTTTTAAGACTAAATCTTCACCGTTGATTAAATCTAAATCCAATGGTCATAAATGGTCCTTGTTACTTTATAAGACCAAATCTCCACCTTTGATCAATTCTAAATCCAATGGTTGTAAATGGTCATAGCCACTTTATATGACTAAATCTCTACCCTTGATTTAATCTCCATCTAATGGTTATAAATGATCTTATTCACTTTTAAGATTAAATCTCCACCGTTGATTAAATTAAGATCAAGTCTCCATCATTAATTAAATCAATGGTGGATATCCAAACCACCAAGGTTGACTTAAGCAATTTAATTTATATTTTTATCTGCTAAAACCCCATGAAAGATTATATTTACTGTATTTTTATCATCTGATAAATAAATACAGTACAAAACACAGTACAAGAAAATTTCTAAAATTGTTTCCGGATTCAGGTTTAGTAAGATCCCCTGTCTCCGTCTAAACAGTACAAATTTTTCTATTCGTAGAAAATTTTTTTGCTTTGCGGGACCCACCTGGGCCCACGTATGTCACCTGGGCCCACATACACCCCCTGGGCCCATAAACAAAAAAATTCATAATCATCCACAAAAATCACAAATATTAGAAAACACACAAATATCAAATCAGATTACGTAAAATAATTACCTAACGATAAAAATTAAATTACGTAAAGTTTTCTCCGGCCCGAAAATTTTTATTTTCCTGACACGGAGTAAATCACTCAAAACGATCAAATACGCTGACGGAATGAACAAAATAATTTTACAGTACACAGAAATTACTAAACAGTAAAATTCTGTTAACTGTCAAAATTATTGTTTAAGAGATAGGAAATTTGGGATGTTACAATACTCCCCCCTCTTTATAGAAATTTCGTCCTCGAAATTTAATAGCCATGATTTCACACCCTCGAAATAAATAATGACATTATTCCTTTATCTTTTCTTCCAGTTCTCTCGTAGTTTCACCTCTTACATCATTCCCAACGATTCTAAACCACTGAAAGTTCTTTATCTCTTGTTCACTTCTCCTGATCAAACAAATATCTTAATAATTTTTTTTCTACGGTTTTCCATTACCATCTTAACTTTTCCCATAGACAGACTTCTTCAATTTTTGAAGAATCCACCACGCTTCCACTGCGCCACTTTGATACTCTAACCTGGATATAAATAGGAATATTATCCCTATCAAGATATTCCTTCAATTGCAGTAGATGAAAGAAAACATCATAGAAAAGAATAAAACGAATCGAATATGTTATCGAACATATCCAGCAAAGAATTGGATGTAACTCGATCTTCAAGAATGAATTCTCTGATACCAATACAGCGACTACTAACCTTCATTCATGCCTAGAATAGTTTTTCTCAGATAACTTCCAACTAATGTAATGTATTACTTAAAATTTTCTTATCCTCATATCACTTTATTCTCCAGCTTTAGCTCTTACCAGGAAATGTCTCACTAGCCGAATTCTCCTTTCAACCGCATTTTATACCAGATACTATGACATGGATTTTAAATAGGAATATCCTTTCTTGCAAAATATTCTTTCTTGCAAATGCAATATATGAAAGAACATTATAGAGGTTTAGGAAGAAAAGGTAGCGAAATGATCTAATATGTTACCAAACATATTCAACAAGAATTTGATTTTTCCTGATTTTTAGGAATGAGTTTTTCTGAAATACTAACACTGCATTGAGACAATCTCATAGGATATGGTTGGAAAATAACCAATCCATTTTCAAAGATCACGTCTGTTTATAAAACAGATCAAACTAACACAAAGTTTTGAGTTTTGAAAGATCACATCTATTTAGGAAACAGATCAATGTACATAAAAATTTTGAATGACAGATCAAACTAACACAAAGATTTGATCCATAACAACAATTTGAATAACTTGAGTAGCTCGATAGGCTAAGAATAGAAACAGAAATAAACAAATCAGAGGATTACGAATAACTCTAACATATAATTGATCTACTCAATCACATGCCACACAAAATAAGTTGTTCACAAAAATATTCAGTATGGTTTACAGGATTAGCTTCAATGACACAATCTCCATTGTTTAAATCTTCCGCTCTGAACACTCCCGTTCCATTCAGAGCAACGACTTTCCCTACTACCCAAGATTTTACTAACAGAAAACTCTGTTTTCATTGGAACTCTATTTTCAAAGATTGTGTTTCAAACTTCCCGCACTTAAAACAAATTATTTCCTTGGACGTACAATCTTTCGTTAAGTTCCCCTTTCCACACTTCTTACATTTCGGTGCAGATGTCACAGTCAAACTAAACCTGTCATTACTAGTACTTTCTCCACAACATTGTTGTTGTTGTTGACTTCTTGGAGATTGCAAGTACATTTTCTGTTGGAATCGCTTGACCTTACGATTTCCATTTTTTCATAACCAATATAGTCCAACGTTACAGGGTCTCTCATCCTGATATTGATTCAACTCTAACAAAATCTTAGCTTAAGAAATCAATTCTTGTTGCGGAACAATCTTCTGAGTTTACTGTATAATTGCTTCAGCCACTGTTTGTATTACTTCCAAAATTGCAGTCATATCACCACCATTATGTCTCGCTTCCACATGCGTACGTCTATCTCGAGTCATTTCTTTTCTTCAAAGATGAACGAATCAAAATAAAATGGAAACCAGATGTAACCATTTCAAATAAATGTTTGTTTTCTTGACGTACATTCCTTCATTAAGTACCTTTTTTCACATTAGTTACTGCCTTTGGTTTCCTCAATGGTTGTAAATACATCTTCCGTTGAAATCAATCACTTTCCAAATATCCTTAAAAATATCGGGTTCCAAAATTACGTAGTCTTATATTCTAAGACTGATTCTCTTCCATTAGATCCTGAACCTCAACTTTTATTTCTTTCCCACTGAACAACGGTCCTTTGTTCCTGCAGTCATCCTTCCACGTTGCTCCCGTTGCTCTCGTAACTGCAACTGCATTACTAGTAACATGTTCCACTTCCACACAAGTACAACTATCCTGAGCCATTTCTTTTTTTTTTTTTCTAGAGGCGTGCTGATCGAAATACAATGGATCTGATATCCATTATAAACAACATTGTTTCCTTTTGAAAATCAATAACACAGAGAACACAACACAAGCAAAACAGACCTAACCACAAACCCCAAAAGACTCAAACTGTGCTCTGATGCCAACTAATGTAACACCCTCCATAGGGCATCACATTTTCGACTCCTGACTCATAATATGAAAATCAATTCGTAAAAGGTTTGAGTTATGAAAATATGGGTTTTAAAATTTCTTTCTTTACTGAAACATAAACTTACTGAAATTCATAAGTATTACTGAAAATATATTTAAATTGATTAATATACAATATTGACACTAATTAATATTTCACAATTTAAATAGAAATATAAAATTAACAGACTCTTTTTTTTAACAGTAGCAAACCCCATGACGGGTCCTACTTAATAGCACGGTACAACACTAACGTTAAAACTTATCATACTTATTCTGTTGTGTATCCATCTTGTTGCACCAGACATCTGTTCTACATCTGTTCTTTGTCAACACTGCACACCTTCGAGTCTTGAATGTCCATTCCTTATTGTTATCACCCATCTCAGAGTATTCATTGCCCGTTATGTCTAAGACAACTCGATCCTTCTATTATTTGATTTTAATAGTACAGACACAGCAAAACAACATAACAAAGAGGTGAGATCACCTACACCAATACCAACAAGGCAGCACAGAGATAACACAAACAACAATATCATACAGGGATATCATACCAGACTTCCAATAATATATTCAATATTAATTAACTATCATCATCCAATCATATATCAATCCAAGTATTCAAAACAGTTGTCATAGCCAATATTCCTCAATTAATATATCATACAGATATAAGTGTTCAGATTATGCATGTACACAAGACTCGATTTCCTACTCCATGGAGCTAAAACTCAGGTCGGAGAAATGATCGAAAAGACCTGCCGGTACCACGTGCCTCAGACCATGTACTTTAATTCTCATTTCAATTTTTGCACATCTAGTACATACACGACAGTTTTTATCAGATCTTGATTAAAAATAGTGTCTTGGTCAGGATCATCGGTGTGTTGCATCGGTCTAACCTACGGGCAGAAGCGCGACCAACCACCCGTGTAGGCAACCCGCACCCCGATCCCCCCAAGGTCAACAAGTGACTTACACTACGCATATCGCACCCATTCAAGAGGTGTGTTTCTCCTAGGTAATCAGCCATATTCAGTCCTCATCGGACCATTCCAATGCATGTATAATGCACCAAATACCAATCATAGGTATATCTCATAATTTCTCAGATATAGTTTATACAATGCACGAATATATCAGTGTAAGTCCAACCACAAGGGCCATTCTTTTCAAATTCATTTGTTCAATTAAATCATATACCTCAACGCATATATATATATATATATATATATATATATATATATATATATATATATATATATATATATATATATATATATATATATATATATATATATATATATTCCAATGCATCTAAAATGCACCACGTGCAAGAATGTGCAAAACTCGTTGCTTTCACAAACAGTGTATGGACACTGGTTTAACAGTAATCGTACTATATTTTTCAATAACAAAATCATCTTATCATGTTTTCATAGTTATAAAACACTGTTGTCGTGTTTTCACAAAATTGCACAACATTCCCGTTAAGTTTTCACAATTCCACAACACTTCTGTTGCGTTTTTCAAAATACCGTAACACTTTTGTTACGTTTTTAAAATTCCAAAACATTTTTATTACGTTTTCACAATACCGTAACATTACTGTTACGTTTACAAAATTTTGTAACATTTCTGTTACATTTTCAAAATACTGCAACTCTTCTGTTGCACTTTTAAACCACGTATAAATTTTTTAACATTTTTCTCAATCGCATAAAAATATACGTTTCTCAAATCGCATAGTATTTTTCCACTGTTTCAAAATCGCATAACTTAAAAATCATTCTTTTACATCACGTAAATCATTTTCTATCATTCTCAAAATATTTAAAATACTTTCCAAATCACATAACGATTTTCCGTCATTTTCACAATCACGTAAAAATATTCTATCACTTTTAAATCACATATTGATTTTTCAATAGTAGTTCAAATTACGTAAAATATTTAATCGTAATTCAAATCGCATAGAAATATTTTAACGTATTCCAAATCGCGAAAAAATATTTTACTGTATTTCAAATCATTTTTAAGCTACGCAAATAATTTTTCACCACAATTTCATTACAGAAAATATTTCTTAACCTTCAAAAATTCTTTTTCAACTTTTCTCAAAATAATATAACTTTATACTTCATTTAATATATTTTCTTACTCAAGAAAATCTTTTTCCACAGTTCTTTACTCAAGAAATTCTTTTCGGAATATAATTCACAAAATCACTTTTCCATTGATGTAAATCAATGTTTCAAAGTCTTAAATTTTCCTAACGTACTCCAAAACTTGAAAATAAGTTATACGTTAGTAAATTCTCAAATCACCATTATATTCTCCATTTTTCTCAAATCAATTTTAAAATCAATTCTCTTCAAAATAAATTGAAGTTAAAACATTTTCAACCTCTTTTTGTCTTTCGTTTGCAAAATTTTTCTCAAGTGATAAAACACTCTGATTCCCTTTCCAAAATCCTTGTATTAAATCCAGTTACGTTTTCACTTTGAAATTCGCATTGTTCATAAAAATCAAGGCATTACAAGCCTTCAAAAACGTGGACATGATTATCAAAACATTTTTTTTTCTAAATAAATATGGTTTTACACAAACAAAACCATTAAAGCCATCAAATACTTTTCCTTTTAAATTGATATGGTTTTACACAAACAAAACCATTAAAATTTTGTTTTCAAAACCGAAATACCAATGGTTATAAAACCAAACCCATTTGTTCAAATTCGTTTTTACTTTCTTTACAATTTTTTCACTTTCTTTGCAAATCCTTAAAATCAATGTTTGCCCGTTTCATTCAAAACTCATGTTTAGAAAAACAATTAGGATCTTTTTACACAAAATAAATCAAGAAAAATCCTTCAAAACCATGTTCTTGTTCTCTTGAAAAACAAACCCTTTGTTTAATTTCCATACTCTTCAAATCAATCCAATTTTATTCTTCCATGAAAATATTAATTTGTAAACACCTATGTTGAGGAGTCTTGACTGAAAATCACTAAGTTCTAGGGACCAAAAAATCAATTCCCTTGTTCTTGAAAATTTTCAACATGAACCCTAATCAAGGGCATCAAAACCGTAGCTCTTCATTGGCCATGGGACCAAAATTAATTTTCTTTCCATCATCAAATCATGGCATACACATACATATGTCTCCTCCTTCCTATGCATTCTCCAAAATCGTCCCCCCTCCTAGTAGTCTTCTAAGGGTGCAAACAACACAATAATAATGCATGTTGACCAAGACAAATTGATAGAAAATGATAGGAATTGATTTGTAATAATTTGCTTCACAATGGATGCATTGTCGTAGAGTGAAGAGAGAAAAGAGTGATAAAGTGTGATAGGAAATGAAATAATTTTGGCTCCCCTCCAAGAAATTTCCTATGGAAGAAAACAAAGCAATCATGTTGCATAATTGACTAAAGCAAAGCATGATTGACATAAAGCAATTAATAATTATCATCAAAGTCTCTTCTAGCTCCAAATTCATTACAAAAACTGTCCCCCCTGCATCCTTGCATGCAATAATATTGTCATATTTTTCAAGCCATTATTTGAAGCATTTCTAGCCATTGATTAATTCAATGGTTAGGATTTAAGTAGACTTTTGATTAGAAGACTTAATCTAGGCCATTGGATCTTTCTCCTTTAAATTCTAGTCAATGGATGTGTCTCCAAAATTAAGGGTCAAGATTACTCCTTCTTACTTTTAATCCAAGGGTCATAATTAGTCTTTGTCACTTTTTAAGACTAAATCTTCACCATTGATTAAATCTAAATCCAATGGTCATAAATGGTCCTTGTTACTTTACAAGACCAAATCTCCACCTTTGATCAATTCTAAATCCAATGGTTGTAAATGGTCATAGCCACTTTATATGACTAAATCTCTACCCTTGATTTAATCTCCATCTAATGGTTATAAATGATCTTATTCACTTTTAAGATCAAATCTCCACCGTTGATTAAATCAAGATCAAGTCTCCATCATTAATTAAATCAATGGTGGATATCCTAACCACCAAGGTTGACTTAAGCAATTTAATTTATATTTTTATCTGTTAAAACCCCACGAAAGATTATATTTACTGTATTTTTATCATCTGATAAATAAATACAGTACAAAACACAGTATAAGAAAATTTCTAAAACTATTTCCGGATTCAGGTTTAGTAAGATCCCCTGTCTCCGTCTAAACAGTACAAATTTTTCTATGCGTAGAAAATTTTTTTTCTTTGCGGGACCCACCTGAGCCCACGTATGGTCACCTGGGCCCATATACACCCCCTGGGCCCACAAACAGAAAAAAAATTCATAATCATCCACAAAAATCACAAATATTAGAAAACACACAAATATTAAATTAGATTACGTAAAATAATTACCTAACGGTAAAAATTAAATTACGTAAAGTTTTCTCCGGTCCAAAAATTTTTATTTTCCTGACACGATGTAAATCACTCAAAACGATCAAATACGCTGACGGAATGAACAAAATAATTTTACAGTGCACAGAAATTACTAAACAGTAAAATTCTGTTAACTGTCAAAATTATTGTTTAAGAGATAGGAAATTTGGGATGTTACAGCCTTCGCTTGTCCGCATAGCTCTTCTGTCGACTCTAAGTCGTCCTCATTTTCTCTTGAATCATTTTCACCTTTTCTGTAGTTTGTTGCATAAGATCAGGTCCAATGGTCATACTTTCCCCATCCTGATACCAACACAAAGGTGTTCGGCATCTGTGCCCATATAGTGCTTCATAGGGTGCCATCCCTATACTTGAGTGAAAACTATTGTTGTAGGTGAATTCTATCAGAGACAAGAATTCATCCCAACTCCCTTGTTGTTGTAACACACAAGCACGCAACAAATCTTCTAATGATTGTATTGTTCTCTCTGTCTGACCATCAATCTACGGATGATAGGCAGAACTCAAACGTAACTTAGTTCCCATGGCTTCTTGCAAACTTTGCCAGAATCTTGACGTAAACCTCGGATCTCTATCAGACACTATACTCAAGGGTACACCATGAAGTCTGACAATCTCACCGATGTACACCTGGGTTAATCGTTCCAACAAATACTTAATACTGATTGGCAAGAAGTGCACTGATTTTGTAAGCCTATCAACTATAACCCATATAGAATCATGACCCTTTCTCGTTCTTGGCAATCCGGTAACAAAATCCATCGAGATACTATCTCATTTCCACTCTGGAATAGTCAAAGGTTGTAACATACCGGAAGGTCTTTGATGTTCCACTTTTGCCTTCTGACAAACAAGGCAAGATGCTACATGTTCCGCCACATCTCTCTTCATCCTTGGCCACCAAAACATCTGTGTTAAATCTTGATATATCTTAGTCATTCCTGGATGCATACTTAAATTATTAGTATGGGCTTCATCCAAAATTGCTTTCCTAAGATCGAGATCATTAGGTATACAAATCCTTCCATCAAATCTTAAGATTCCATCAGATCCTTCCTCCACCGTCGCCTTATAACCTTGCTTCAAAAATTCCTTTTCATTTTGTAAAAACAGATCCTCATCTTGTTTTTCTCAGATTACGTCCAGCAAGGCATTCAAAATCACAACCTTAGACGAATCTTTCTTGGTACCAATTCCACAAACAACCACAAATCTCTAAATTGGTTGATCAATTCCTCCTCCTTTATCATCATGGTAGAAACACTGATCACCTTTCTACTTAAGGCATCCACCACCACATTCGCTTTTCCTGGATGATATTGAAGCTGAAAATCATAGTCCTTCAAGAATTCTAACCATCGCCTCTGCCTCATGTTCAATTCCTTCTGATCAAACAAGTATTTCAAACTCTTGTGATCACTAAAGACATTGAACATAGCTCCATACAAAAAATGCCTCTATACTTTCAATGCAAAAACTACGGCGGCTAGTTCCAAATCATACGTTGGGTAGTTCCTCTCATGTACCTTCAATTGTCTTGAAGCATAGGCCACCACATTCCTATTTTGCATCAACACACATCCTAACCCTTGGTAAGAAGCATTATAATACACCTCAAAAGACTTGCTATGATATGGTAAAATCAGCACTGGTGCAGTCGTCAATCTCTTCTTCAACTCTTGGAAACTTGCTTCGCGTTCCTCCGTCCAATCAAAAGCTTGACTCTTACTTGTGAGCTGTGTAAGAGGTCCAGCTATGTTAGAAAAACCTTCAATAAACCTTCGGTAATATCCGGCTAATCCAACAAAACTTTGGACCTCCGTCACTGTCTTAGGCCTTTCCCACTGCAAAATAGTTTCCACCTTCGATGGATCCACCGCAATACCTTCCTTAGAAATCACGTGACCCAGAAATTGAACTTCTTCCAACCAAAATTCATACTTTGCTAATTTTGCATATAGCTTCTTTTCTTTCAAAATCTGGAGAACTATGCTAAGATGTTCAACATGCTCTTTCTGATTTTAAGAGTAGATCAGAATATCATTAATAAAAACAATGACAAGTCTGTCTAGGTACCGATGAAAAATCCTATTCATATAATCCATGAATATTGCAAGAGCATTTGTCACTCCGAATGACATCACTTGATACTCATAATGCCCATAACGAGTTCGGAAAGCTGTCTTAGGTATATCCTCTACCTTTACACAAATTTGATGATAACCTGATCGCAAATCTATCTTAGAGAAAATAGTTGCTCCCTTCAGTTGGTCCATCAAATAGTCAATCCTCAGAAGTGGATACTTATTCTTTATCGTAACCTTGTTCAATTGTCGATAGTCCACACACAGGCGAGAAGTTCCATCCTTTTTCTTGACTAGCAACATTGGTGCTCCCCACGGCGAAACACTCGGTCGCACAAACAATTTCTCTAACAGTTCCTCTAATTGCTTCTTTAACTCTACCAACTCTGATGGCAACATCCGATATGGTGCAATCGAAATAAGACCTGCTCCTGGTACCAAATCAATGGAAAACTCGATCTCTCTCTCCGGGGGTAAACCTGGTACATCATCAGGAAAAACCTCTAGAAACTCATTAACGATAGGAATAGCATTCACATCTTTCTCATTCTTGATCTCTTAAGAAGACAACAACATGTATCCTTGAGCTCTATCTCTCAGCAATGACTTGACTTTGACGGCAGTTAAAAATCCAGAATTCTCCTCCTTAGGAAAAACTATGGTTTTGTTGGCACAGTCTATTAAGATATGGTTAGAAGATAACCAATCCATTCCTAGTATTACATCTATCTCAACAAGAGGTAAGCAAACTAAATTAACAGAAAATACACGACCATTTATGGTGATAGAACAATTCAAACATATTTTAGATGTAACAACAAGCTTGGCAGTTGGTATAGAAACAATCAATTAGAAACTCAGAGAAGACACAAGCAGTTTCAACTGATCTACACAATCATATGCAATAAATGAATGTGTAGCACCCGAATCATATAGCACATTCAAAAGATTACCTTCAATGACACCTTCCCTCTGAATAAGATCTTCAGACTGAGAAGCTTCAGCCCCAGTCATCGTATATTCTCGCCCTCCAGATCGCGGCTGAGTTGCACAAACATTACTCACAATTGGCTTCCTTTCCTGCTGAGTGCAATCCCTAGAAACATGTCCAGGTTTTCTACAGTTAAAACAGATCGTTCCTTTGATTGAACAATCCCTCGATATGTGGCCATTCTTTCCACACTTGAAACATCTTGGCATAAACGCCACATTCGGACTAGCTCCATTACCACTAGAACTTCCCCCAACAGATGGACGTTGAGGTTGACTTCTTGGTGGTCTCGAATAAGGTTTACGCTGAAACCAGCTATTGTTGTTATTGCATCCTCTTTGGAACCTAGTCAGTCCAAAGTTACGATTTCTCGGATCTCGTGACGGCTCCAACTCCTCGAGTCGTCGACACGTATCCATCAAAGTAGGAAATTCATTCATCCTCATAGATAGCACTCCTCGCTTCAGCTCTACCCTCAGCCCTTCCTTAAACTTACGGCATTTCCATGCCTCATCAGGTTGAATTTGAAAGTACCTTGAGAACTACGACAAGCTCTCAAATTTGGCAGCATATTCACCAACGGTCATATTGCCTTGACGTAAACCAAGAAATTCCATCTCCTTGGCATGTCAGGCACTTGCAGGAAAGTACTTTTCCAAAAATACTTCGTTGAATACCTCCCAAGTAATTTCAGTCCCTTCAGCTTGTAATAATCAGTGGGTTCCTCTCCACCAGTTCTCGCCATCTCCTCTCAACATAAAAGTAGCATACGTCACTTTCGGATCATCGGCACACCCAATTCCTTCAAATATTCTTTCCAAATCTTGGATCCACAGACTCACCTTCTCTGGATCAAATTCACCTCTAAACTCAGCGGGTTATTGCGCCTAAACTCAGACAAGTTCAGGGCATCAACAGTCGCATCTTGTTGTTGAGTTGCTCGTTGATTTTGTTGGGTAATTACTTCCGTCATTCACTGCATAGCCTCACTAGCTGTAGTCATTGGGTCCACATTACGTTCCACATTCGCTCGCGTTCTTCTACCACCAGACATCTTCTTTCTTCAACAAGACAAAACAAAGTCAGATGTAACCTTTCATAAACAAATCATAGAGAATCACACAACACAAGCAAAAACAGACTCATCCACAACCCCAAAAGACTCTAACTTGGGCTCTGATACCAACTAATGTAACACCCTAATGACGATGTCACATTTTCGATATAATAAAATAAAACTTTACCCAAGTTATAAAATGTTTAATACATAAATAATATGAGTTGTAAATTTTTCTTTTTATACTAGATATCATTAAATAAAATAAAATGAATCACAAAACAAAACAAACTATTATTACACACCATAATATACATATGATTTTGTTTTAAGTACTCAAATAATTTACAACTACAAATATTTAATAAAGCAGTAAAAAGTTCGATATCACACTAAGTTATAAATATGCCCAAGTGCCCATCAAAGATTTCCAACCCTCCGACGGATCATCCTCAGATAGATCATCGGATGACAGAAATCCATGATGTCTCGCAGCTCTACGGACAGGAGTCCATGTTGTCGATACACTACTGATCTCATTGGGTGCATGAAAAAGTCCTCCCCAGTAACGCCTAAGAGTCAAAGGCATCTTAAGATGTAAATACAAAGTAGTAGTAAAAATAGGTGCTCCATAAAACTCTCTATGCAGGATCACAGTCAGACGCCCCACATAGACTACCGATCCTCTATCTTCACGCAGTCTCCAGGCTTTAGAACCTCTGTCAAACTCAAGTCTCATGAATCCCAGAAACTCTGGCAACGCCATCACCACAAGATCAATCCAAATGATAAGGGTGATCTAATGGCTCGCCTTCCTCAAATTGGTCGCTCGGTTGCTGTTCCTCCGGGTACTGAATATCAAGAGGTTTCTCCTCTTCCTCTTCCTCAAACTCTTTACAGAATATAATAATAATACAGAAAATGCATACAAAGAGGTGAGACAATCTACATCATTACCAGCATGGCAACAAAGAAAACGACAATACAAACAGATATCATAATTTAATACAATAATGCATACCATCACATCATATACAATATCTCAAATTAATAAATCATAAATACTATCACAAGTTACAGTAAACATTAAGATGCAAATCATAGATACAAATGTATACCGACTCATTCCTACTACATGGAGCTAAACACAAACATCAGAGAAAATGATCCGAAAGACTTGTCCATACGTCAGGCTGCCCAACCAAACTATTACACAGTCAAACGTCATGTAAATAGCCCACAATCAAAACATCATGTAAGTAGTACATAGTCAAATACGTCGTGCACCACAGGCATTGTACTAGACACTCTCTACAAAATCTTGATTAAGAATAGTGCTTGTCGAGATCATTAATGTGTTGCCCGTTACCACGACCCAGAAGAGCTACCAACTGTCCACACGTGGAATCCTCCGCACACTAACGCCTTCAAGTTCAATCAATGAACCACAGTATGCCTATCACACTCACAATACGGTGTAATTCATCTCGTCAGCCAATTGCCAATTTCAACAAAATTGACACAACTCTTAATGCATGAATAAGAACCATAATTACATAAATACCATCAGTCTCAATATGTCACCACATTTACATAAATACCCTCAGTCTCAATATTTCCAAATATAGTATGTCTCCACTTGACAGTACTATTTCTCAACATGTCCGGGTCCACCACTTTGGCCCAACAGTAAAACTTACTGTTCCTTTTAGTCGCATAAAGATTTTATAGCATTTTCACAATTGCGTCACCTTTTTCAAACGTTTTTAAATCGCATAAATATTTTTCAACGTTTTTAAAATTGCATAGTGTTTTTAAATCATTTTCTCAATTGCGTAAGATTTTAAATCATTTTCTCAACAACGTAGCTTAAAAATCATTATTTTAAATATACCTAAGCTAATTCCAATACTTTTCAACTACGTAGAATATTTTCTGTACGTTATAATTATATTATGAAACTTTCTCCATTATTTGTCCATTTTTAGTGAATTTTGACAGCATTTTATCTAGAAAATTCATTAAATGATATTTTCTACGTTTTCCTTCAAAGACTACATATTTTAACCTTAGCCATTATTTACACCGTGAAACTTGCTAACGTGCTTCAAAACTCATTCTTTTGTAGTTAACTACTTAATCTACCTTATAAAATAATTTTGGAAATCAAATATACATTGAATGACATGTTGGCCGAATTCAACATATTCTTTACAAATGGTCTTTAAATCATTTTCTATCTTCTAAATCATTTTCAAATTCATTAATTTACTTAAATCAATTGAGTCATTCTTTTAGAAAATGGTTGAGAACATTTTGGTTCTCTTTTTCTTGATGAAGTCGTGAGCTCCTTTTGTGTTCTTTAAAACACTCATACAATCCTTATATGTTATTCACATCCTACAATAATAATCATACATCTATAAACACATGCAATGTAATTTTAAAGCTATAGGAATGCTTGCAAGTAAAATCAACCATAAATAGGAAAGACAATAAATAACCAAGTGAATGAATCCTTATGGATTCTTCACCACAAATGCAATCCATTTTCTCATCACCACACAAGGTTGATGAGATTAAATCTCCCTCTTACCTTAAGGGAAGACAAACTCCTTCTAAACCCCTCCTAGTAATTTTGTGTGGCTCCCAAAGAGTTCCTAACAAGCTTAAACAAATTTTAAAGAGTTATAGCTATAGGAGAAAAATATAAACCATGAATCAATCATGGCTTAGAACCTAAGAAATCAAGTTAGAAATAAGAAACAAAGATTTTCACCTGGTAGGAAAAATCGTCAAGATGGTTTTCCAAGCTCAAGATGAATTTTTTTGAAGAAACTCTCAACTAGAGATGTTCTTAGAATGATGTTTAGATTTGAGAAATAAGGTTAGGTGAAATTTTAGAAGAGTGGAGGTATTGGTTTATGGTGTTGGCCGAATGGCTCTCAAAGAGTAACAATGGTGTTTTTAGGTTTTAGTAGAAAGAGAAAAGAGGTTTTGAGTGATAGTAAAATGAAGATGAAGATGAAAATGGTCTCCTAACTCCTATGCATAGCCGTGAGCTTCACAAAGGAGGTGGCCACTTTGCTTGACTTCTCCTAACCCCTAACAACCTTAGATGTGATCAAGGGTGGATATCAAAGGCTTTGCCTCCAAGCTTGCTTCTAATTGGTGTAGGAAAACCAAGTCATCAAGTGACTAAGCCTTCTTGAAGGTGCCATAACCGAATGGCCCTTTGGAGAAGCAAACTAGGTTTTAGTTCATTTAGTTTCCTAGTTAGGTTTAGGTAAATTTAGTTAGGCTTCTTGGTTACTTAGTTAGCTATTTAGTTAGCTAGGATGACTAACCATTTTCTTGATTCTTCTAGAACCTTCTCTAACTAGAACTTAAATAGATAGCTAACTAGGTTTACTTCATTTAGTTACTACATAAGCTTCTTATACTAACTTAGTTAGGTTTAAGCTAACTTGGTTAAGCTTTCTAGTCATAAATCAACAAGTCCAACCACTTTTGTGGGCTAACTTCCTATTGGTCTAGAATTTTTCAAGCCACTGTTGTTCACTAGCTCCTATTGGCTTAGAATTAAGTCTAGCCAGAAACATTGACTGCTTCACCAAATGCGGATCCCACAGACTTTTCCGGGTCCATGATCTGTTTTGGAGCAGAACTCTATTATTTTTGAGACGGTAGGTACTGTCAAATAAAATAATATTATAATAATATAAAATTATTTAATTACACAGTTAAATCCTAAAATTTAAAAGATCAATGCACGTATCATTCAGAATTGGGTTTAGTAAGATTCCCCAACTCTGAATAATTAAATTAAGATTTTCTTGACTCAGAGCAAATTACACACAATGATCAAATACAGTTACGAAATAGTCAAATTCATTTCATAACTCACAGAGAACAGAAAATAGTACATTTAGGACAATATTGTACTTAGCTCGAAAGTTAGGGTGTTACACGTGATGTATGTGTAATTCCCAATATAACATCCCGGGACTGCCTGCAGGATTGACGAGTGTCTCCACAAACCAACACGGGTCTTTTCAGCGTGTTTTGTCCTCACTCACACGCATCCTAGGAAACTTCCCAAGAGGTCACCCATCCCACAATTGCTCTAGGTCAAGCACGCTTAACCATTAAATTCTTATGTTCAAGGCTCCCGAAAAGAAGTTACAACTTGTTGATATGGCTACGCCTAATCAATTCCTTTAAGCCATCCTCAACTATGCAATCCCATACCTGCACAGTCTCTGAATCCCTCTCATTCTGATGCGTATTCAGTTCATTCATGGGACCCTTCGCCTAGAAGCCTGCCAGGAGGTGCTTATTGATGCTTTCTCTTAGCACCGGCAGCCACTCCCCGCCCTCGTTGGCCCTGGGACGCCACATGCCCACCAACTTCCGCTTGGTTCGTCCCCGAACCATACCATACTAGGAGAGGTCCCGTCCCCGATACGATCTGTAATATCCCAGGACTGCTTGCAGGATTGACGAGTGTCTCCACAAACCAACACGAGTCTTTTCAACGTGTTTTGTCCTCAATCACATGCATCATAGGAAACTTCCTAAGTGGTCGCCCATCCCACAATTGCTCTAGGTCAAGCACGCTTAACCATTAAGTTCTTATGTTCTAGGCTCCCGAAAAGAAGTTGCAACTTGTTGATATGGCTACGCCTAATCAATTCCTTTAAGCCATCCTCAACTATGCAGTTCCATACCTGCACAGTCTCTGAATCCCTCTCATTCTGATGCGTATTCAGTTCATTCATGGGACCCTTCGCCTAGAAGCCTGCCAGGAGGCGCTTATTGATGCTTTCTCTTAGCACTGGCAGCCACTCCCCGCCCTCGTCAGCCCTAGGACGCCACACCCAACAGCCATCAAGGCGGACCTATGAAAATAGGAACTCATTTAACGAGGGCTTTGATATGGTAGAGGCTGTTATGGCAATGGATAATGCCATGAGAGAGTAGACAGCATCTATTGCTGATGCCATAAGGGATTAGGCCACCGTAACTGCAAGACTGCTTGAGAGGTTGGGAACCATTCCACCTCAACAACTAACACCACCCCTAGTACAACAGTATATGAGGTACAGGTGAGGAGAAACCAAGATTTTCAAGACCTTTTTGAATTTTTGAAGGCTAGTTCTCCATCTTTTAGAGGGGAGTATGATTCGGTAAGGGCCAAAGAGTGGATACGTGAAATGGAGAAATATGAGCGCTAGTGGAGTGGTGCAAGAAGGATGATGGAATTAGCAAGAACCCAAATTACCTGGGAAGTATTTAAGATTGTCTTTTTGGAAAAATACTTTTCGCATAATGTATAAGAGGAAAAGGAGATATAGTTTGTACAATTGAAGCAGAGGAACATGGTTGTGGGACAGTACGTGGCAAAATTTGAGGAATTGTCCAAATTCTTTTCTTACCTTCGATACAACCCAAATGATAATTAGAAGTGTGTGAAATTTGAAACGGGACTGAGAGAAGACATGAAGATGATAATAAAACCTTTTAAGATCCGTGATTTTCCCATCTTAGTTTGTAGAGCCTATTAGTTTGAGACCACAACAAGAGCACAGATCACATGATCACTACAAATAGAAAAGAATAAATGATAGGTTCGAGAGGAGTGTTCTGTAACACCCCAAATTTCCTAAATATTTGACAGTAATTTTGACAGTTAAAAGTATTCTACTATTTAGTGATTTCTGTGTACTGTAAAATTATTTTGATTATTCCGTCAGCGTATTTGATCGTTTTGAGTGATTTACTCGATGTCAAGAAAATAATAATTTTCGGGCTAGGAAAAATCTTTATGCATTTATTTCTCTTGATTTTTAACCATTTTTGACAATCTGATTTGATTCTCATACGTCTTCTAATATTTGTGATTTTTGTGGATGATTACGAAATTTTTATATTTCTCTGATTGTTTTTGGGCTGTTTGTGGGCCCAAGTAACCTTAATCAACGGTGGAGACTTGATCTTGATTTAATCAACGGTTGAGATTTGGTCTTATAAAGTGGCTAGGACCATTTATAGCGCTTGGATGTAAAGTTTGAAGGAGTAATCTTGACCCTTCATTTTGGAGATACATCTAATGGCTAGGATTTCAAGGAGGAAAGATCCAATGGCCTAAATTAAGTCTTCTATCTAAAGCCTAAACCTAAAACCTACATTAAACCTAACTAATGATCTAATCAATGGCTAGGAATGCTCTAAATGGTGGCTAGTAATAATGGTCACTTATTGAATGCATATGAAGAGGAGGGGACGGTTTTGGTGATGTTTAATGCATAGCAAAGTCGAAGACCACCATTATTACTCATTCTTGATCATTCCAAAGCCTAAGCTCTTCAAAATTTTCTCTCCACCTCTTCACCAAGCAAGGTTTCGGCAAAGCACTCTAAACCAACCTTCCATCACTCTTTAATTTCATAGAACCATATTTCTTGAATCCTTACCTTATTCTAAGCAACTTTCATGTTGGAGACTTTCTCTAAATCTTTCATCTTCAAGGAGTTTTTCCAAGAGCAAAGTTATAGGGTATTTGTGGTGAAGTGTAAGGAAACTTCATTTCTTATCTCTTTTTCATGTTCTAAGCCATGTTTGATCCATGGTTCCTATTGTTCAAGCTTGATATGCTAATAAATATATGTTTTGTTGTGTGTTTAAGAAACTTTTGGTGGTGAAGGACTTGGAGAAAGAAGCAAACCAAGGAGCTTTTGAGGTTCTTCAAGAGGTAAGAGGGAGATCCATCTCACCAACCAAGTATGGTGGTGAGAGATGGTTTGGTATTTGATGGATGGTGAATCCATGTGAGGATTCATATCCATGGTCATGTAATAATTTATGTGTGTTTATGTGCTTTGATTATTTGCCTATGCTTGGTATGATTTGCATGATTTATTGCTTTTGATTATGGCATGCTTGTGGTATTTATGATGAAATATGTATTTGTATGCCATGATTTGATGATGAAAAGGAAAACAATTTTGGTTCCAAAGAACCATAGAGGCACATGGCCTCAAGGGTGATTTTTGAGTAAATAGATTCTAAGTATTTTACAAATCATGACTTTTAAATGAAAAGAGCAATGAGTTGTTAATTTTAAGGATTTGCAAAGAAAGTGAAAAATGAAAATGAACAAATGAATTGGTTTTTAAGACTGAGTCTCACGGTTTTGTTAAAGAATTTTTAATGGTTTTGTTTATGTAAAACCATATCAATTTAGAAGGAAAAATATTTGATGGTTTCATTGGTCAAGTACCACAGTTTTGAAGGCTTGTAATACCTTGATTTTATGAAAACAAAGTGATTTTCAAAGTGGAAATATAATTTGATTTAGTACAAGGATTTTTGGAAAGGGAATCAGAGTGTTTTATCACTTGAGAAATGAAATTTTCATATGTGAATAGAAAAGAGAGGTTGAAAGTGTTTGAACCTCAATTTATTTTGAAGAGAATTGATTTTAGAATTGATTTGATAAAAATGGAGAATATAATAGTGATTTGATATTTTTTTAATGTATAACTCATCCTTTGGGCTTTGAAGTGTGATAAGGAATTTTAAAGATTTGAAAACATTGATTTACATCAATGGAAATGGTGAAATTGTGGAATTTATTACGAAAAGGATTTCTTGAATATGGAAATGTGGAACATGAAGTACGAAGTCATATTATTATGAAAAAGGTTGAAATGGAATTTTTGAAGATTGAGAAATATTTTTCGTAATGGAATTGTGGTGAAAAATGATTTACTTAACTTAAAAACGTAATTTTTAAGCTATGCGATTTGAAAAACATTTAAATGTTTCCACGCGATTTGAAAAATGTTGAAATATTTTTACACAATTTGGAAAGCGTTTAAATATTTTTACGCGTTTGAAATATTGTTAAGAAATTGCTACGCTATTAAAAAATGGTGGAATATTTTTACATGATTGATGAAAACGTTGAAAAATCACTACGTGATTGAAATATGAATGGAATATTTTTACGTGATTGAGAAACGATGGAAAATTGCTACGCGATTTGAAAACGTAATAGAAATGTTGCGCGATTGTGAAAATATGACAAAATGTGTTTTGTGACTATGAAAACGTGATAACATGATTTCACTATTGAATATATAGTATGATTACTGTGGAACCGGTGTATGGACACTGTATGAGAAAATGACGAGTTTTGCCTGTGATTGGCATTTGGTGTGTTGAACATGCATTGGAAATGATGAATTTTGCCTTTGATTGGCATTGGTGCATTGAATATGCATTGGAAAGATATACAGTGAAGCATATGATGGAATTGAAAAATATGCATTGTGGCATATGATGAAATTGAACAAAATTTTATTGAGATATTCGTGCATTGAACAAAAATTAATAGCTGATGCTATATGTGACCCTTGTAGTTGAAGAGGGAATGAGAATTGATAGTGAGGTCTATGATAGATCTTGGGGGCGTCAAGGCATGGCGGTCGACCAATGGATATTTGTCTGTGGGCTAAGGCTGGACCATATGCCACTTGGCGATGCAGTCCGTTGCAACGCATTGACGATACCTACAATAACACGATTCTTTTCAACAATTGGGAGATTGTCTTTGGGCTAAGGCTGACAATTAACCAGAGCATTCTTCTCGAAATTGTGAAAACCTCCATGGAGTAGGACATTGAGTCTACATGCATAACATATGCATCATTATTGAGTATTGGTTATGATAATTGAACTGTTGAATACTTGGATAATGTTGAGAACATTATCGTAAATATTGAATATTTATATCTGTGTGATATAATAATTGAGGAATATTAGATGATGATGATGATGATAATAATGTTGATGGCATGATTATAATTATTGTACCTGTGTGATGACAATAATGTTGATGACATGATTATAATTATGGTATGATATATCTGAATGATATGTTGTTTGTGTTATCTCTATGCTACCATGTTGGTATTGGCGTAGGTGATCTCACCTCTTTGTAATATTGTTTTGTTGTGTTTATATTATTAAAAAATTATATAGTAGAAGGAACGAGTTGTCTTAGATATGACGGGTAGTAGATATTCTGAGATTGGTGACAACATGGAGGAGTGGTCATTTAGGATTCGATGGTATACAGTATTGATGAGGAACATATACACGGTACATCAAGATGGATACAAGAAGGAATAAGTATGTTAAGTTTTCTCATTTGTGTTTTACCGTGCTATTAAGTAGGACCCGTGATGGGGTTTACTACTGTTTTAATTGAGTCTGTAATTTTTATATTTCCTGAATAATTGTTAAATATTAATTAGTGTCAATATTGTATATCAAACAGTTTAAATAAATTTTTCAATATTAACTATAAATTTCAGTAAATTTACGTTTCAGAGAGAAGAAATTTTGAAACCCACCTTTTATAACTCAAACCTTTTATGAAATCATTTTCAGATTGGGAGTTGGTAGTCAGAAATGTGATGCCCTAAGGAGGGTATTACATTAGTTGGTATCAGAGCATGGTTTGAGTCTTTTGGGGTTTGTGGTTAGGTATATTTTGTTTGTGTTGTGTTCTTTGTGTTTTTTATTTCTGAAAGAAAACAATGTTATTTGAAATGGTTATATCTGGTATCCATTTTATTTTGATTTGTCCGTCTTTGAAGAAAGGAAATGGCTCGTGGTAGACGTACGTGCATGGAAGTGGAACGTGACACTAATAATATGGTTGCCATTACGGGAGCAATGCGAAGGATAACTGACATGATAGTACAATAGGAGCAGAGGATCGCCGAACAACGGGAATTGGAAGTTGAGGTTCAGGATCTGATGGAAGAGAAACAATCTTGAAATACAAGATTTCGCAATTTTGGAACCTGGTATTCCTCATTAGGAATAATGGGAAAGTAATTGATTTTAGTGAAAAACGTAGTTACGATCACCAAGAAAGTAGCAGTAGCAGCAAATGTGTGAAGAAGGTGCTTGTAGCAGTAAACCCAATTAGACCGTGACGTCTTTATTATTATGTAAGAGATGTGGAAAAGAGGGCACTTAACAAAGGATTGTACGTCCAAGGAAATAATTTGTTTTAAGTGCGGGAAGTTTGGACACATTTTCAGAGATTGTGTTCCATTGAAAATGACGTTTTCTGTTAGTAAAATCTTAGGTAGTAGGGAGAGTCGATACGTCGAATGGAATGGGAGTGTTCCGAGTTGAAGACCTAAACAAAAGAGACTGTGTTGCAGAAGGTGATTCTAAAACCATGTGGTATATTTTTGGGAGCAATCTATTCTTTATGGCATATGATTGTGTGGATCAATTATATATTGGAGTTATCTGTGTCTTCGTGATCTTCTAACTTGTTTATTTTTGTTTCTATTTCTAGCCTATCGAGCTACTCAAAGTATTCAAATTATTGTTATAGATCAAAACTTTGTGTTAGTTTGATCTGTTTATCTCTTTCATAAATAGGGGTGATCTTTGAAAACGGATTGGTTATTTTCCGACTATATCCTATGAGATTATCTCAGTAAAGTGTTAGTATTCCAGAAAATTTATTCTTAAAATCAGATTATATCAAATTCTTTGTTGGATATGTCCGGTAACATATCAGATAGTTTTGCTATCTTTTATAATGTTCTTTCATATATTGAAATTGCAAGAAAGGATATTCCTATTCAAATCCATGTCATAGTATCTAATATAGTGCCGTTGAAAGAGGACGCGATGCGTAAGACACTTCCTGTTAAGAGCAAGGGCAGGAGAGTGAAGCGATACAAGGACAAGGAAATTTCAAGTGATGCTGTTCGGAGTGGCAAATACTTCCACAATATCCATGGATTAGGTGAGTAGAATTTTTCATTCTTATCTAGACAGAATTGTCATTATTTCTTTATTAACGACATTCTGATCTATTCTTGAATCATAAGGAACATATTGAACATCTCAGTGTGATTTTCCAAGTTCTAAAGGAGAAGCAATTATATGCTAAGTTGTCGAGACGTGAATTTTGGTAGAGTGAAGTTTAGTTTTGGGTTCCGTAATTCTAAGGAAGGAATTGCGGTGGATTTTTCAAAGGTTGGAACAATTTTTTAGTGGAAAACCAACATAGGAGTTGGAAGAAAAGATAAAAGAGCATTGTTCATATTTATTCTGAGGGTGTGAAATCAGGTTTATCAAATTTCGAGGACAAAATTTCTTTTTAGAGGGGGAGTATTGTATCACCCCAAATTTCCTAAATATTTGACAATAATTTTGACAATTAATAGAATTATACTGTTTAGTGATTTCTGTGTACTGTAAAATTATTTTGATTATTCCGTCAGCGTATTTGATCGTTTTGAGTGATTTACTCGGTGTCAAGAAAATAATAATTTTCAGGTCGGAGAAAATCTTTATGTATTTATTTCTCTTGATTGTTAATTATTTTTAACAATCTGATTTGATTTTCATACGTTTTCTAATATTTGTGATTTTTGTGGATGATTATGAAATTTTTATATTTCTCTGATTGTTTTGGGCTGTCTGTGGGCCCAGGTGGCCTTACGTGGGCCTAGGTGGGTCCCGCAAAGTAAAATTTTTTCTGCGGATAGAAAAATTTGTACTGTTTAGACGGAGATGGGGGATCTTACTAAACCTGAATTTGGAAATAGTTTTTAAAATTTTCTTTTACTGTGTTTTGCACTGTATTTAATTATCGAGTGATAAAAATACAGTAAAAATATTATTCGAGGGGTAATAGTAGATAGAAAAATAAATATTTTACTGCTTAAGTCAACATTATTGGCTTGGACATCAACCATTGATGTATCAACGGTGGAGACTTGATCTTGATTTAATCAACGGTTGAGATTTGGTCTTATAAAGTGGCTAGGACCATTTATAGCCCTTGGATGTAAAGTTTGAAGGAGTAATCTTGACCCTTCATTTTGGAGATACATCTAATGGCTAGGATTTCAAGGAGGAAAGATCCAATGGCCTAAATTAAGTTTTCTATCTAAAGCCTAAACCTAAAACCTACATTAATCCTAACCAATGATCTAATCAATGGCTAGGAATGCTCTAAATGGTAGCTAATAATAATGGTCACTTATTGAATGCATATGAAGAAGGGGGCACGGTTTTGGTGATGTTTAATGCATAGCAAAGTTGAAGACCACCATTATTACTCATTCTTGATCATTCCAAAGCCTAAGCTCTTCAAAATTTTCTCTCCACCTCTTCTCCAAGCAAGGTTTCGGCCAAGCACTCTAAACCAACCTTCCATCACTCTTTAATTTCATACAACCATATTTCTTGAATCATTACCTTATTCTAAGCAACTTTCATGTTGGAGACTTTCTCTAAATCTTTTATCTTCAAGGAGTTTTTCCAAGAGCAAAGTTATAGGGTATTTGTGGTGAAGTGTAAGGAAACTTCATTTCTTATCTCTTTTTCATGTTCTAAGCCATGTTTGATCCATGGTTCCTCTTGTTCAAGCTTGATATGCTAATAAATATATGTTTTGTTGTGTGTTTAAAAAACTTTTGGTGGTGAAGGACTTGGAAAAAGAAGCAAACCAAGGAGCTTTTGAGGTTCTTCAAGAGGTAAGAGGGAGATCCATCTCACCAACCAAGTATGGTGGTGAGAGATGGTTTGGTATTTGATGGATGGTGAATCCATGTGAGGATTCATATGCATGGTTATGTAATAATTTGTGTGTGTTTATGTGCTTTGATTATTTGCCTATGCTTAGTATGATTTGCATGATTCATTGCTTTTGATTATGGCATGCTTGTGCTATTTATGATGAAATATGTATTTGTATGCCATGATTTGATGATGAAAAGGAAAACAATTTTGGTTCTAAAGAACCATAGAGGCACACGGCCTCAAGGGTGATTTTTGAGTAAATAGATTCTAAGTATTTTACAAATCATGAGTTTTAAATGAAAAGAGCAATGAGTTGTTAATTTTAAGGATTTGCAAAGAAAGTGAAAAATGAAAATGACCAAATGAATTTGTTTTTAAGACTATGAGTCTTACGATTTTGTTAAAGAATTTTTAATGGTTTTGTTTGTGTAAAACCATATCAATTTAGAAGGAAAAATATTTGATGGTTTCAATGGTCAAGTACCACGGTTTTGAAGGCATGTAATGCCTTGATTTTATGAAAACAAAGTGATTTTCAAAGTGGAAATATAATTTGATTTAGTACAAGGATTTTTGGAAAGGGAATCAGAGTGTTTTATCACTTGAGAAATGGAATTTTCGTATGTGAATAGAAAAGAGAGGTTGAAAGTGTTTGAACCTCAATTTATTTTGAAGAGAATTGATTTTAGAATTGATTTGATAAAAATAGAGAATATAATAGTGATTTGATATTTTTTTAATGCATAACTCATCCTTTGGGCTTTGAAGTGTGATAAGGAATTTTAAAGATTTGAAAACATTGATTTACATCAATGGAAATGGTGAAATTGTGGAATTTAATACAGAAAGGATTTCTTGAATATGAAAATGTGGAACATGAAGTACGAAGTCATATTACTATGAAAAAGGTTGAAATGGAATTTTTGAAGGTTGAGAAATATTTTTCGTAATGGAATTATGGTGAAAAATGATTTACTTAACTTAAAAACGTAATTTTTAAGCTACGCGATTTCAAAAACGTTTGAATATTTCCACACAATTTGAAAAACGTTGAAATATTTCTACACAATTTGGAAAGCATTTAAATATTTTTTCGCGTTTGAAATATTATTAAGAAATCGCTACTCGATTTAAAAATTGTGGAATATTTTTACGTGATTGATGAAAACGTTAAAAAATCACTACTTGATTGAAATATAAGTGGAATACTTTTACGTGATTGAGAAACGATGGAAAATCGCTACGCGATTTGAAAACGTAGCAGAAATATTGCGCGATTGTGAAAATATGACAAAATGTGTTTTGTGACTATGAAAACGCGATAACATGATTTTGCTATTGAATATATAGTATGATTACTGTTAAACCAGTGTATGGACACTGTATGAGAAAATGACGAGTTTTGCCTGTGATTGGCATTTGGTGCATTTTACCTGCATTGGAAAGATAAGCCTGTGATTGGCATTTGGTGCATTGAACATGCATTGGAAATGATGAATTTTGCCTTTGATTGGCATTGGTGCATTGAATATGCATTGGAAAGATATGCAGTGAAGCATATGATGAAATTGAAAAATATGCATTATGGCATATGATGAAATTGAAACAAAATTGCATTGAGATATTCATGCATTGAACAAAAACTAATAGCTGATGCTATTGTAACCCTTGTGGTTGAAGAGAGAATGAGAATTGGTAGTGAGGTCTATGATGGATCTTGGGGGCGTCAAGGCGCGGCGGTCGACCAATGGATATTTGTCTGTGGGCTAAGGCTGGACCATATGCCACTTTGCGATGCAGTCCGTTGCAACGCATTGATGATACCCGACAATAATACGATTCTTTTCGACAACTAGGAGATTGTCTTTGGGCTAAGGCTGACAATTAACCAGAGCATTCTTCTCGAAATTGTGAAAACCTCCATGGAGTAGGACATTGAGTCTACATGCATAACATATGTATCATTATTGAGTATTGGTTATCATAATTGAACTGTTGAATACCTAGATAATGTTGAGAACTTTATCTTAAATATTGAATATTTATATCTGTGTGATATAATAATTGAGGAATATTGGATGATTATGATGATAATAATGTTGATGGCATGATTATAATTATTGTACCTGTGTGATGACAATAATGTTGATGACATAATTGTAATTATGGTATAATATATCTGTATGATATGTTGTTTGTGTTATCTCTATGCTACTATGTTAGTATTGGCGTAGGTGATCTCACCTCTTTGTTATATTATTTTGTTGTATTTGTATTATTAAAAAATTATATAATAGAAGAAACGAGTTGTCTTAGACATGATGGGTAGTAGATATTCTGAGATTGGTGACAACATAGAGGAGTGGTCATTCAGGATTCGATGGTATACAGTATTGATGAGGAACAGAAACACAATACATCAAGATGGATACAAGAAGGAATAAGTATGTTAAGTTTTCTCGTTAGTGTTTTACTGTGCTATTAAGTAGGACCCGTGATGGGGTTTGCTACTGTTTTAATTGAGTCTGTAATTTTTATATTTCCTGAATAATTGTTAAATATTAATTGGTGTCAATATTGTATATTAAACAGTTTAAATATATTTTTCAATATTAACAATAAATTTCAGTAAATTTATGTTTCAGGGAGAAGAAATTTTGAAACCCACCTTTTATAACTTAAACCTTTTATGAAATCATTTTCAGATTGGGAGTTGGTAGTCAGAAATGTGATGCCCTAAGGAGGGTGTTATATGTTCCACAGACTAGGGATCAACAAGATAGAGGAAAGCAAATTTAGATGAATGATCGTGGCCAAAGGTGTGCCAAGTATGGTAGACACCATGGAGATAAAGCTTGCGTAGCTGATCAGACAACATGTTTTACTTGTGGCAAGTTGGGACACTTTGCCAGGAATTGTCTTTAAAAGAATGAGGCAAATTCAGATACCAGACTCATAGCTTTGAGGAGAGTTTACATTTTGCAAGCTGAGGAGTCAACACAGTCTCTTGGTTTAGGAAAAGGTGAGTACATATGTATGAAATGAAGTTGATGAACTATGTTTGTGTAATTTTGTTTCTTTGGAATTTAGTTGTACCTGGTTTTAAATATGGGTTGTATAGGACTTCTTACAGTAGGTAAACAAAGTTGGGGACAAAATTTTAAAAAAGAAGGGAGTAATGTAACACCCTCAAAAGCATGTTAGACTAAACTACTTAGTTAATGAAAATAAATATGGAGAATTTGTTTCTATAGGTTTAATTTGACCTAGGAAAGAATAATGAAGCTTAGAGACTGATAATGGAGTATAAGGAAAACTATTGAATGATGAAATAAAGAATAGAATGAAATCTTAGAATTTTCTACAATACTTAAGAAGGTTAGAAAATTTAGTGCTGAAGGATTAAAGTGTTCTTAACAGATATAATGTTTCTAGTCGAATTTCATTTTTCTCCCTTATTTTCTTCTTCCACCACCTCACTCTCTTGTCCTTATCTCTTTGTTGACTTTGTGACACTTACTTTTCTCACTCCCTTCACTCTCTCGTTCTCTCGTTACCCAGCAGAAGGAAGAAAAGAAAAGAAAACAAAAGGAAGAAGAATCAAAAAGGAAGAAAGTAGCAAGAGGAATAAGAAAAGAAGGATAGGAAATGGAAGAGGAAAATGTCTACAAGCTAGGTAGGGGTGATTTCCTTTTATTTATTTCATCTTTTCTCAATCCTTTAAAGATTATAAATTGATAGATGGATTGAGAATTTATGGAATTATTTTGGGTTAGTAATGATAGAAAGATGTTTCTATAATTTGTTTGAGAGTTTTAAGCTTAAATTTTAGCTTTGATCTTGATGAGATTTGAGATTGGAAAAATGGGTTTCTATGTTACCCATATTTGGTTTGCTACTTTGAGATTGATTTGGATGCATATATTTGAAGTGTTTATGTTGTGATTGATGTATATTGATTTTTGTTTTGGGTTGTTATGTTTAAGATGCCCTATTTTCTACATAAAACCAGGTGGTAATTGATTACCAGGAGTTGGTAATTGATTTCCAAGCTGCGAAATGGGTTTTAGAATGGTGGTAATTGTAACACCCCAAATTTTATTTATTTTATTATAAATATTCATTTCATAATATTTGTAATTTTCTGAAATTTTTCTGGATTTTTCTGAGAACGCGGAATATTTTAATATATTCCTCGTTTTGCATGCACATTGGGCAGAGTCGGAAAAACGACAGTAACAATTAGAAAGTTGGAAAATTTTATAACGAATAGTCATTTTATAATATTTGTGATTTTTGAGAATTTTCTTGAATTTTTCCGGAAACGTCAAATATTTTAATATATTTCTCGTTTTGCGTACGCACTAAGTGAAGCTGGGAAAATGAAATATTTTTTTCGAAAATCTTGATCTATGGAAACGTCGACGGGGGATCTTACTAAACCCGAGGCTGGACACGATTTACGAGATTTCACGTTTCTTGAGAAAATCTCAAATAGATAAAATAATAAAACACTGTGTAAATTTTATCTGTCAGATGAATTGATACTACTTCTGTCAACTGTAACTATTATCCATTGGATAATAATATGTATTAAAAATCCTATCACATTATCCTAATGAAATTTACTTTAAGTCTAATCAAACTTACTTTAATTCAAATTTATAGTATTATAATTGAAGCTTCTTTGTGAAGCATTGACCAACTAAAGACTACAATGCCCTTGGCTTACATGAGAAGCCACAAAATTCCCTCTCTCCTCTCCTCTCTTGCCATGGCAACCAAGCCCAAAGGGGAGTGAAATTTTGCTCCCACTTAACTCACTTAGTTACATTTTAATTCATTTCCAACTATTAACTTCTCTCTCTAAACTTCATCTCCTTCACATTTGCTCTCCCTTCTCTCTAGAACCCTCCATAGCCACACAGTTTTGTAGCCCACTCTCCACCAAAATGCTTCATTTTTCTCTTCACCAATCACATTTCTACACTCACCATCATCTTCTCTACAACTTCCATTTACAAAGTTTCAACAAAATCCTTCATTTTCTCTCAACCTCTTTTCTCTTCCTCTCTTCCCCTCCATTTCGGCTGCCCCTCCCTGACGAGCGCCGAACTCAGTCAAAATTATAACCGAAGTTATTACCTAAACTTGTAGTATAGTGAACAACACCGGATCGTCTCCTCAAGGATCGTAGATGCAATTTGATCAAATCAAGTGAAAGTTAGAAAAAAGGGGGGTTTTGATGGTTCAAGGATCGCAAAGGATGACGATTTAAAGAGAAATAACAATTAAAAGAACAGTCAATTCAGAAATCTATCCGAGATTGGGTGGATTCAATCATAGACCTTTCAACAAACACCTGAAATACATTTGAATGGTTAACTTGGATCTAACCGAGATCTCTCGCATCGATCCGTAATTCATACTAGACAATCGTCCAGAATTCAATTGACAAGTGATAAACACAAATCTGCAATCGCACCATTCATGTAAATATATGTCAATTTAAGCACCGAATTCAATTAACCTAGGTACAAATCAGTAACCTAACCTCTTCAATTACGTGATTAGTTTAGATCAATCAGTTCTAAATTTCATCACAATACTTAATCTTAAACCAAGATCAAATCAGATCAAACATAAACAGAAATTACCATTCATGCATTCAAGATTAAGAGAACGAAGAAGAAGAAGAGAAGAGGAATTCAAATATAAATCAAATACATTACATAACCAAGGTCTCAAGAATCCAAGCCACAATCTCTTCAAGAGTCCCGAATTGACTAGAAGTGACTTAGCTCTCCATTACAATGAAGGAAAAATATACAAGAACTATGAAAAGCTATTTCTAACACCAAGTGTATGTTGTGTTTAGAGCTCTCCACATGCTTCCTTTTATAGAGGATTTAGAGTAGTAGTAGATGGGTAGATGAGATTAGTAGGTGGAATTAGTAGGTGAGCTTGGTAGGTGAACTTGGTAGGTGAGCTTGGTAGGTGAACTTGGTAGGTGAGCTTCCTTGTCTCCGAAAGTATTCATTGCTGAACTCATTGATTTCGTCATTTTTGAGCCAAATGGTCTTCATGAAAGTTCTAGGAAATTGTCTAAGCTTTCAAATGGCTCTGAAAGCACCCAAAAATTCGTCCTACAGCCCAAGATATGACCCAATTACTACAGACTGCTCAGGACCAGTTTCAGCACCTCTGTTTTGACTTTCAGACCCAATATCTCTATCAAGGAGCCCGAATCAAGTTTTGTGTTTGTCATGAAAGTTGTACATATGGGTCTTAACTTTCAGATCACCAATTTTCAGCCCATTCTATAAACCCAAACTCGAATTATGTTCTGGTTACTACACACTGTTCGGGTTCCAGTCACAAATCCCGTATTCTGATTTCCATGCCCAATTAGCTCCACTAAATGTCTGAATTTGACTTTGAGCTCTTCATCAAAGTTGTAGAGCTCTCTTTTATCTTTCCTACAAGGTAAAATTCATAATTATCAGACATTTAGAACTCAAGATATGGTCAAAATACAGAAACAATGTAAGACTCGAATAATGCTGAAAAATCAATTAAGTCCGATTCGAGTTCAAACTTACAAAACATAATCAAATTCAGTCAATTAAGTACATGAAGAGTGTAAATGACTAATAATGAGGGTTTCTTAATGAATAAAATATGTGATTATCAAATTCCCCCACACTTAGCTTTTTGTACTCCTGGGCAAAACATATAAAACTAAAGTTAGAAGACAAAGACAAACGACACAAACTTAAAAGTTAAAAACTCTAAAGGACTCAATGAAGCAAGAAGAGCAACAAGAAATTCAAGGGATCAAAGCATAAATGAGGTAATATTTCTTCACATCTCAAACCAAAATGCAAGGAAACTTCCGTTGAAAAGAATGAATTAAGAATGATGGATCTTCACAATATTCCCTCTCAATCTCTCAAGTGTTTAAAAGGTAGGTATTTCACTCAATTCAACCCATGAAAATTGCACTACCATAAGCTTGCTTATCTTCTACTTCTCCACTACTCAAAACACATGCACACACAAATCATGAGGACTTTATTCAAGGTTGTAGTGAGGTCAAGGTAACAGAAGAGGATAAAATGGATATGAGAAGATAAATACCAAAGAGAATAAAAGCAAATGAGAGCTGAATTCAAATAACGAGCATAAAAGTTCATCTCAACTCTAATGTATATCCCTTTACATATTCATTTCCCCATCCTTTTCTTTCTTTTTTTTTTTTTTTATATATATATGAACATAACTATATACATACTTTTTTTTTCTAGGCACTCTTTTTTTTTTTTCAACAACCATTTTGTACACACACCCCCACACTTGTTCAAAAACTCATCCATTAACCAGGCTAATGTTCTTTTATTCCCTAAGGTACAGTAAGAACACGATTTTTCATTTAAGGCACATAATGAGCTAGAAACAAGGAATGGTCAAATAAGCTCAAAGGGGTTAAGCAAAGGAAAATATACAAGGTTGGCAAGAATCAGAGAATTTTCGAGAGGTCAAAAGAGTGCTTGATATTATATTGAAAACAAGGTTGGCTATTTGGTTAAACTAGCTAAGAAAGAGGGCCTCAATCATGTTCATGCATGCAAGTGAAATGTAGCCTCAAAAAGAATCAAAGCAAGTTCTAGAGTGGTTATTAACATGAGTGAAAATCACACAAGAAAGAAGAGAATGACATAAATGTTGAATCCATCCATTAGGCTCAAAATCTCACAAGGTATGCATCCATCAAACTCAATTCATCAATTCAATCATCCATCACCAAGCATATCAGTTCAAGAAGGGAGAAAAATTATTCAATCATGCAATGAACCTTCTTTTTTTTTTTTTTTTTGAATTTTTTTTGAATTTTTTTTTTTGAATTTTTTTTTTAACAAACGAAAAGAAACAGAAACATGCTAAAATCTCTCCCCCCACACTTAATAGAACATTGTCCTCAATGTGAAAGAAAGAGATAGAAAAGAGCAACACAACCTGATAAGAAGTGAATCAACGCTAAGCAGAAAAGAAACACACTGTCAGTGCCGCATCAGACCCTGAAAAGAAATCAAATAAGAAAACGTTAGTACTTCCACAATTCAATACTAATTAATTACTACCTAAAAAACTCCTTACTCTGCCACCAATTAAGATGCGTCTCAAGAGTAAAATTACTCCTTACTCTGCCATCACTAATTGGTTTAATAAGTCCATGACAACCATATCATACTAAACAAAACAACAACAATTTTTTTTTTTAAATCAAACCCATTAAAGAGAAAGTTTCAGATCGGGCTCTTGTTTCTTGTTACTTCCTTCGCTGCTTCCTGTTGACCAATCTATCTGAGCTGATACCTGATCAGGTACATACTCAAAAGCTTCTAATTTATCAATGAGCTCATCAATAGTGGAGGCAGAGATAAGAAGTTGTCTTGCCGAAGGAGTGATAAATTTCTGTTCCACAGCTTTGTCAAGAAAAAAGAACAAAAGATCAAAGAAATTATTAACATTCAACAAACCAATGGGTTTATGGTGGATGTTCAGTTCGGCCCAAGAGACAATTTGAAAAATTTCTTCCAAAGTACCAAAACCACCTGGTAAGGCAATGAATGCATCAGAGTTTTCAAGCATTATCTTCATGCGTTCATGCATTGATGATACTTTAAGTTCCTCCCCAATTGTCTTTCCATTGATGTTCTGTTGAGCTAAAGTTTCAGGAATGACACCTAAAACCTGACTGTCTCTTACAAAGGCAACAAGTGATACAGCCCCCATTAACCCACGACAACCTCCCCCATATACAAGATGAATATTCCTCGCAGCAAGTGATCGACCAAGAGTGCTAGCTGCGTTTACAAACTCTAATCCCTTCCCATAACTCGACCCACAAAAAAACACAGACATTTTTGAGGTTACGAATAGAAGGCCCCATTCTATACTCTTCCTCCTTTGAGTGTTTCGAGTTTGAAGGAAAATGGAGAAAATGGAGTGTTTAAATAGGAAAAAGAATGGAAAGGGGAATAATTGCACCTATGAGGATAGGTTGGCGGTTGTCAGAAAAGGTTGAAATTAAGAGACACAGAATCTTTTTTTTTTTTTTTTTTGACTTCAAGAAAACCATCAAGGTAAAGAAGTCTAGAAACCCCTGAAGGACCCTGCTCAAAGGATCGTCTGTACAAAAATCAAAATACAACAAAATGATACAAAGATAATAGAAAATGATGACATACCTGTATGTACAGTTTCCATGGCGTATCTTTATACTTGCAAGGCGTCATGAGTGCGATGAGACATCACGTCCTTTCTTTTTTTTTTTTTTTGTGAAATTGTTAGAAAAACTTGATGAAAGATGAGTGTATACTTACTTAAGATTAGGATGGAGGTAGTCTGCTCTTTCGGCTTTGTGCCAAAGCATTGTTGACCAATATTCGACCCATTCAAGACCAACGCAACATAGGGCTCCCAGAAGGGACAAGTGACCATAATACGACCGGCCGCCTGCCTCACATGTGGATACAATCTACCTTCTTTGTTTTTCAATTAAGAAGGCTGGATCAGGATGCATGCATTTCCCCATTCACGGTTTGTGTTACCAAAGCCAACCCTAAGAAGTATACATTTTTTTTTTCATTTTTTTTTTCATTTTTTTTTCATTTTTTTTTTCATTTTTTTTTTGTAAAATGCCATGAAGAAGAAGAAGAAGAAGATGATATGTACAGATTGTTTGTGGATATGGCTCACATCTGCCTCTGGTTTAACGTCCAGTAACGGCTTAAACGTCTTCTATGAGTCGAGGATAAGCTTCCCATCCAATTTTCTTATAAATTGGCAAACAGGGTCTTTTAGAGTCAGATTCCCAAGACTGTAGCGTTGTTGTTCATCCTTGAAGAGATTCCACAATTTAAGAATTTCACGATGCACCAATCCACAAGAATGCGTCTCAAGAGTCAATAAGATATCATCTAATGACTCCTTACTCAGTCCATTCTTAATGAAGAAAATTTTATCTTCTCTATTTGCGGAAACCATCCCCTTAGTACGACATCGCTTGTTACGCTTCCATCGTCCACATTTGTGACGGACTTGTAACCTTTTTGCTCTTCTCCTTTTAGAATATGAACTTCTTCCAAGACCGGGCATATATGAGTCAAATGAAATTGAGGACTCACCGCTAATCGGACCTTTGCTTCAATTATCCAACGTACATCTTCGGCATACCCTTGTGCATTAACATTCTCAATCTCTCACATCGAACTTTGCAAATTTTTCTCGAGCATTTTGAGGAAGAGAAGGAAAATGTTTTCTCGTGTTTGAAAGAATGACATCCATTTTGAAGGAGAAGAAGGGTTCAGTTATTTTGGGAAATCGAAGAATAAACCGACTCAAGAGTCACGGAGTACCGTATCCGCCACTTAACCGGCAACACAAAGAACTCAAGAACTTGGTTTTCCAGGAATGATTGAGTCTTTGTCCATTAACCTTAAGCGCATTACCATTCCTAGGATCCTCAGTATCTGATGCTGAAAGGATACGCGTGTCTGACAACAAAAGAACCGCGCCACCTAGATCTCATTTTTCCAAGGAGTAGGTGCAGATGATAATCTCAAAGCAGAACTTTTTGACCAATTTCCGCAGCTTTTGCAAAAGGTGTAACAGACCTTTAATAAAGTAGGCCAATAAAATCCATACTGCAAGATTTTCGCAGTTGTTGTCGCTGAAGAAAAAAATGACCTCCACATGCTTCGAGCGACTCTACCTACCTTATTGTCGGGCACACAAATTGTTTTTTTTTTTTTTTTTTTTTTCTTTTTTTTTTTTTTTTTTTTTTTTTTTTTTTTTTTATTCATAATGCGGATGGAGAAGGTTCATCACCTCCACTTCGCATTCTCTGGAAGTTCATGATACTTGTTTGAGGCGGTGTCCATTTACGATGAAAGCTTTGGCGGTGACCTCACTTTTAATCCGAACGACACCGAAAGGAAAAACATTAGTAACAATAAATGGTCCATCCCATCTAGACCTTAATTTGCCATGCATGAGTCGGAGGCGGGAGTTATAGAGGAGAACTTTTTGACCAATCTCAAATGTTTTCCTCAGAATCAACTTATCATGGAAGGCTTTGGTCTTCTCCTTATAAAGTTTGGAACTTTCATAAGCCTCCAAGCGGATCTCCTCCAATTGCTGCAGCTGCAGCTTCCTCTCCATACCTGCTTGATCTAGGTCCAAGTTGCACCTTTTCACCGCCCAGAATGCTCGATGTTCAATTTCCACCGGTAGGTGGCAGGCTTTTCCAAAAACAATCCGATACGGAGACATCCCGATTGGTGTCTTATAAGCAGTCCGGTAAGCCCATAAAGCATCCTCAAGCCTCTTGCTCTAGTCCTTTCTGTTAGGTTGAACTGTCTTCTGGAGTATCTGCTTAATTTCTCTCGTTGGAGACCTCGGCTTGCCCATTGGTTTGGGGGTGGTAGGGTGTAGAAACCTTGTGTTGGACTCCATACTTCTTCATCAAAGCCTCCATGCTTCGATTGCAAAAATGTGAACCTTGATCACTAATGATGGATCTCGGGACTCCAAACCTACGTAAAATCTGTGATCTAATAAAATCCACAACAACTTTAGAATCATCGGTCCGAGTGGCCTTAGCCTCCACCCATTTAGATACATAATCCACAAAGAAGCGAGAATGTAAACAAAACCAAATGATACAGAAAAAGACCCATAAAGTCAATACCCCAAACATCAAAAATCTCACGAGAATAATAAGGGTTTCGGGGCATTTCATTCCTACGAGAAGTATTCCTGTTCTCTCGGCATTGATCACAAGATTTGCAAAACATATATGCATCATGAAATAGAGTGGGCCAATATAATCCGAGTCTAAAACTTTCCTAGCAGTCCGTTGAGGACCGAAGTGGCCGCCACATGCAAGTTTATGACAAAAGCTAAGAATGGAATGGAATTCATCATCGAGCACACACCTCCTAATTACTTGGTCACCGCAAAATCTCCATAAGTAAGGATCATCCCACACATAATACTTTGACTCACTTTTCAATTTATCAATCTTAGCCTTAGTGAAATGTGCGGTGTATTGCTTTAGCAACCAAGAAATTAATCAAATCAAAGAAACCAAGGGATGTTGCCTTGCAGCTTGAAAAGTTGCTCATCGAGAAAACATCATGGATGGGAAAAACATCTGCCTCCCTTTCAATTCGACTCAAGTGATCAGCCACCAAATTCTCCGCTCCACTCTTATCACGGATCTCAATATCAAACTCCTGGAGGAGCAACATCCACCTAATCAACCGGGGCTTGGCATTGGGCTTTTTCAGGAGAAACTTCAATGCTGCATGATCTGAAAACACAACCACTCTGGAACCAAGCAAATATGATCGAAATTTATCTAAAGCAAAAACAATTGCTAAAAGTTCCTTTTCAGTTGTGGTGTAGTTGATTTGTGTAGGATCTAAAGTTCTCGAAGCATAGGAAATGACATGAGATACTTTACCGACCCTTTGTGCAAGATTAGCTCCCAATGCATAATTAGAGGCATCACACATCAGCTCAAATGGAAGTGTCCAATCCGGCGGTTGGATGATAGGTGTACTGGTCAATGCCTGCTTCAATTGATTGAAGGCATCCTGGCACTTCTTGTCAAAGTGAAACTCCACATCTTTTTGCAGTAAGTTGGATAGCGGAAGTGCAATTTTGCTGAAATCCTTTATGAACCGCCGATAGAAACCTGCATGACCAAGGAAAGAACGAATCTCCCGCACGCATGTGGGGTAAGATAGGCATGAAATAACATCTATTTTTGCAGGATCTACCTCAATACCCTCACGAGATATCACATGCCCTAAGACTATACCTTGTTCTACCATGAAATGACATTTCTCAAAATTTAGAACGAGGTTAGTCTTAATGCATCTATGCAAGACTTGAGCCAGACTATCTAAACATGCATCAAAGGAAGATCCATAGACAAGAAAAATCATCCATAAATACGTCCATGCAATTTTCTAAAAATCGAAAAGATACTTACCATACACCTCGAAAGGTGCACGGAGCATTGCATAGACCAAAGGGCATCCTTCGTATGCAAATGTGCCAAATGGACAAGTGAAAGTAGTCTTCTCTTGGTCTTCCGGGGCTATATGAATCGAAAATAGCCCGAATATCCATCCAGGAAACAATAATGTGACTTGCCGCCTAACCGCTCCAACATCCGATCAATGAATGGCGGGGGAAATGATCCTTTCTCGGTAGCCTGGTTGAGCCGCCTATAATCAATGCAAACTCGCCAACCTGTTTTGAACTCGTGTGGGCACAAGCTCATTGTTCGATTCGCAACCACCGTGACCCCGCAGTTCTTGGGAACCACTTGCACGGGGCTCACCCATTGATTGTCGATATGGGATAAATAATGCCGGCTTGAAGTAGCTTTGTAACTTCCTTCTTCACCACATCTAGAATCGGGGATTTAGTCTCCTTTGGGGCTGTCTAACCGGTTTGATCCCTTCTTCCAATAAAATCTTATGCATGCATGTGGAGGGACTAATACCAGGGAATATCTCGCAAGAGTCCATCCGATGGCTTGCCTATTCGCCTCAAAATCTACAAGTAACTTTTCTTCTTGATCGGGTTGTAGGTTTCTAGCAATGATCACCTAAGTGTCTCACCATCTCCCAAATATGCATATTTAAGATGGTCTCGGTAAAGTCTTCAACTCCAAAGATGGAGGTTGCACAATGGAAGGTAACAAGTGATCTGAAACAACTATCTCAAAGAACATTAATTTCAAAGCATGGTACGACTCTCATTCTCAATTGTTGCATCATCGTAGTCAGTATCATTACTCATAACAGAATAAATCTCAAGACATGCGACATGGTTCAACATCACAAGTGGCACATGTATCACAAGAAACAGAACCAAGATAGTCAACAATATCGGGGAATTCAAAGATATAAATCAAGTATAGACATCATCAACCAAAGATCTCAATCATATCAACATGGAAAACAGAATGCTCCTCTAGGGGGTGTCTCATGGCATCAAAAATGTTAAATTGTACCAAATCGTCGCCAAACTCCATAGAAAGGGTGCCGGCATGTACGTCTATCTTGGTCTTGGCGGTCTTGAGGAATGGTCGCCTAGAATCAATGGAGCATGGTTTGTTGGAGACTCATCTTCCATGTCCGTAGAATGTAGAAATCTGCTGGAAAAATCAACTCATTCACCCGAACTAACACATCTTCCAAAGACACACTGCGGGATGAGCGGTGGCTCTATTTGCCAACCGAATCACGATACCGGTGGGTTGCAAAGTACCAATGTTTAAACACTTATACACGACATGGGCATGACATTGATCGAAGCACCCAAATCTAGCATTGCATGCTCAAATCTAGAGTTGCCAATTGTGCAAGAAATTGTGAAAGTTCCAGGATCTTTGCATTTATGTGGCATGCTTGCGTAATCATTGCGAAAACATTTCTTCCCATGCTGATCTTCTCATCCCCTTTCAACCTTCTCTTATGAGTGCACAACTCCTTGAGAAATTTAGCATATTTTGGAATTTGCTTGATTGCATCTAGGAGGGGAATATTGATTTCCACTTTCCTGAATGTCTCCATGACTTCTTTTTCCATTTCTGCTTGCATTGTTCTCTTGGATTGTGTGATCCTATTTGGAAAAGGTAATGGAATGGCAATATCTGAATTCTCTGCAATTTTCTTCAGTGGCACAGATTTCTGGACTGAATTATCCATTTCCTATTTTTGGTCAATTTCTGATTGCTGTAAGGTTGGAACATCAACTTCTTTGCCACTTCTCAAGGTAATTGCACTTACGTTGCCTCTTGGATTGTTGATTTGTTTGTGAAGGCAATTGGCTAGAACCTTGACTCTTTAGCTCGCTCACGGTGGTTGCCACCGCCCGATTTGAGTTTGTAAATTCTGAATGTTGGCACCGACGTTTACTGCTGGAACCGAATGTTATTTGTGGCCATTTGTTTCATCGGTCTTCCAATGATGGCTCACCGTGGAGTGGATTGACATGATCGCCGAATGTGTTTCTTGTTGTCGAATGTAGAGGGTATTTGTTGGTATTTGTTGCTTGGACCTGCAGACTTGGTATCTAATTTGTTGTTCTTCTTGGTGGGGAATTGTTGCTTCTTGGTGGGGTTTGTTGTTCTTTGGCTAGGATTCCCATATCTCAAATTGGGATGGTCTCGCCAACCAGGATTATAAGTGCTAGAAAATGGATCATATCTAGATTGTTCTTTGTTGTTCTTGATATTGGGGTCTACCAGGAAAAACACCGGTGCAAGAACACATTGATCCGGAAAAGCGGAACCATCTTCCCGAAGTGTAGGGCATGAATCGGAGGATGAGATGAATTAGAGCAAATTCCACACACCGATGCGGTCATCTGCATGGGTGGTTGTTGACCCATCTGCTATCTGTCTTACCAAAGAAGTCAATTCATCTAGTCTCGTGTTCCATTCTTTGTTGGTCCATATGAGATGCTTGAATTTCATTAACTCCTCTGGTTGCGGTGATGATCCGCGAGCCAAACTGTTGGGTATTGGCTGCCATGTTTGCTATCAGATCTCTTGCGGCGGTAGGAGTTTTGTCTACTAAGGCTCCTCCAGAGGCAGCATCGATCATGCTTCTATCATTTGGCAGCAAACCCTCATAAAAGTATTGAATCAAGAGTTGGTCACTAATTTGGTGATGAGGGCAGCTCGAACACAACTTCTTGAATCTCTCCCAGTATTCATGCAAAGTCTCACCAGACATCTGTCTGATGCCACATATATCCTTCCTAATTGCAGCAGCTCTCGAGGCAGGGAAGAATCTCTCCAGGGAACAACCTCTTCATGTCATTCCAACTTCGACCGAACCTGGTGAAAGATAAAACAACCAATCTTTGGTCGCATCGACAAGTGAGAAGGGAAATGCCCTTAACTTGATGTGTTCCTCGAGATGCCTTGTGGCTTCATGGTTGAACACACAACATGGAACTCTTTCAGTGCTTATGAGGATCTTCACCCGCAAGACCATGAAACTTTGGTAACAAGTGTATCAAACCAGATTTCAACTCAAAATCTGCATCAAGATCGGGATATTGAATGCACAAAGATTGGTAAGATATATCGGAGCAAAGCAAGTTCCTTAAGGGTTCTATTATGCATGTTATCGGCCATGATTTCGGGATTACTTAAGTTATCGTGTTCACTCCCAAAATTTGGTTCGAATTAACTCGGAATTTATCACACGAGCTCTAATTAATCTATGCAAGGTCCTATCAATCTCGGGATCAAGATCAAGCAAGATATCGAGGATTGAACCTAGTCATGCATCAACTAAAGCACAAAAACACAAAAGCGCAACTAAGCAAAATACACTAAACAACACTCAAAATATGCAAAAATAAATCTAGTTAATATGTCTAAACATTTTTAAAAATTATGGAATCAACACAGAACAAAATCTACATAAAAATGAAACTAGAAAATGCAATAAAAAATATTAAAAAATTGAAAAAGTGGTCTAAATGATAGAATTTCGAAAAACCAGGGGTGACCTCACAGTTTACTGTGAGTCTTGTTTATCAGACTGTTTTCCTTCAACCGACCAAGTTTCAGCTCATTCTGGGCATGTTTCAGTTCGAAAATTGCAATAGTTACCCGTAATCACCTGTTTTCCGTCTTTCCTAAATCAGAAAAATTCAAAAGCTAGGATAAAAATATTAGTATGGTATAAACAATGTTAGTAAATGAAAAATAACTGTTAGAATAGGTAAGAAAGAACAAAAATTAGTAAGGTTACTCAAAATGAAAAGATTACACCTACGAGTTCCCAAGAATGGCGCCAAAATTCTGACGAGTGCCAAACTCAAATCAAAATTATAACCGAAGTTATTACCTAAACTTGTAGTATAGTGAACAACACCGGATCATCTCCTCAAGGATCGTAGATGCAATTTGATCAAATCAAGTGAAAGTTAGAAAAAAGGGGGTTTTGATGGTTCAAGGATCGCAGTGACAGGATTTAAAGAGAAATAACAATTAAAAGAACAGTCAATTCGAAATCTATCCGAGATTGGGTGGATTCAATCATAGACCTTTCAACAAACACCTGAAATACATTTGAATGGTTAACTTGGATCTAACCGAGATCTCTCGCATCGATCCGTAATTCATACTAGACAATCGTCCAGAATTCAATTGACAAGTGATAAACACAAATCTGCAATCGCACCATTCATGTAAATATATGTCAATTTAAGCACCGAATTCAATTAACCTAGGTACAAATCAGTAACCTAACCTCTTCAATTACGTGATTAGTTTAGATCAATCAGTTCTAAATTTCATCACAATACTTAATCTTAAACCAAGATCAAATCAGATCAAACATAAACAGAATTACCATTCATGCATTCAAGATTAAGAGAACAAGAAGAAGAGAAGAGGAATTCAAATATAAATCAAATACATTACATAACCAAGGTCTCAAGAATCCAAGCCACAATCTCTTCAAGAGTCCCGAATTGACTAGAAGTGACTTAGCTCTCCATTACAATGAAGGAAAAATATACAAGAACTATGAAAAGCTATTTCTAACACCAAGTGTATGTTGTGTTTAGAGCTCTCCACATGCTTCCTTTTATAGAGGATTTAGAGTAGTAGTAGATGGGTAGATGAGATTAGTAGGTGGAATTAGTAGGTGAGCTTGGTAGGTGAACTTGGTAGGTGAGCTTGGTAGGTGAACTTGGTAGGTGAGCTTCCTTGTCTCCGAAAGTATTCATTGCTGAACTCATTGATTTCGTCATTTTTGAGCCAAATGGTCTTCATGAAAGTTCTAGGAAATTGTCTAAGCTTTCCAATGGCTCTGGAAGCACCCAACAATTCGTCCTACAACCCAAGATATGACCCAATTACTACAGACTGCTCAGGACCAGTTTCAGCACCTCTGTTTTGACTTTCAGACCCAATATCTCCATCAAGGAGCCCGAATCAAGTTTTGTGTTTGTCATGAAAGTTGTACATATGGGTCTTAACTTTCAGATCACCAATTTTCAGCCCATTCTATAAACCCAAACTCGAATTATGTTCTGGTTACTACACACTGTTCGGGTTCCAGTCACAAATCCCGTATTCTGATTTCCATGCCCAATTAGCTCCACTAAATGTCTGAATTTGACTTTGAGCTCTTCATCAAAGTTGTAGAGCTCTCTTTTATCTTTCCTACAAGATAAAATTCATAATTATCAGACATTTAGAACTCAAGATATGGCCAAAATACAGAAACAGTGTAAGACTCGAATAATGCTGAAAAATCGATTAAGTCCGATTCGAGTTCAAACTTACAAAACATAATCAAATTCAGTCAATTAAGTACATGAAGAGTGTAAATGACTAATAATGAGGGTTTCTTAATGAATAAAATATGTGATTATCACTCCCCCACTCACCATTTTCATTTCCTTGCTTCACCATTTCCATCCTTAGCTTCTCTTCATCATTCTAAAGCTTTTCCTTTTCATACTCCACTTCAAAATCCTTCACTTTCACCATTCTTCCTCAAGAGCAAAGCTTGAAACTTCAAGGTAAAGGTCACTACTTTCTTCCCTCTTCTTCTTCTTTTCGTGTTCCAAGACCATTTCCATGGTCAAGGATGCTTTCTTTTCCAAGCTTTGGTATTGATTTCTTGAGATTGATTTTCTAGGGTTTTGAGGAGCCAAAACCGAAATCACAAAGAGCTTCTTGGGAGACCATTTCGTGTTCACCTCTTTGGTAAGAGGGAGACCACTCTATTCAACAAAAAATGGTGGTTGGAAACTTGTTGTTTGAAGATTTGTAAGAAACCCTAACATGAGTTACTCTTGTGATTTTTTTTTCTTATTATTGATTCTTTAAATTTTTATCACTTTATTTGATTTGTTGGATGAATTTGATTCTTGATGATATTGTAATAATTTTGATGGGTTGGAATTGAAGAAATTGAGACAAAAGTCCCTTGCTTTGTGCATGGTGGCTCACGACCAACACCCTCTTGGTGGGGTATTGTTGCTTCAAATTCTTATAACCAAATGGAATGGTATTAGTTTAGTAGATAAGGACCAATGGAGAAGTAAAAACCAAAACCCCTAAATTCTATGAGGCTCACAGCCATGAAGGAGAAAAATGGTGAAAATTTGTGACTTGGATGAAGGATTGATGATTTGGACATTAGAAGGTAATTAGGGATCCATAATGTGCAAAGATAATTAATCAAAGTCTTAACTTGGTAACTTAGAGAATTCTAATCAAGAGAAAGAACATGAGTGGGTGAGTTTGGAGGAATTTGAGATAAACACAAAAAGTGAACTAATAATAAGAAACTAATGCATAAAAATGAAAATAAACATTGGACTTGAAGACCTATTGATGGCCACAGTTTTGGCTTGAATAATAAGGGAATGGATTGACTTTGATGAACTAAGAATTAAGTGGATTGATGATAAGGAACTAATGCATAATGTGGTGAAAGAATTGGACTTTGAAAAACCTTGAAGGCTACGATTTTGAAGGATTAAAGTAACCCCAAAATTGTCACATTTAATCAAAAGCTTAAAACTTTGAAAAAGTGGAATCCATAATATGGACCATGATAGTGAATGAACACTAGAAATTTGTATTGACAAAGAAATTGATTCTATGTTATTGTGGACCCTTGTGTGGGCTAAACACTTGTTGGCTATGTACCGTGAAAATATCCTGAGGTGATGATATCAAGAAATGAATATGTGTGCGTATATATGTAAATATACCATTGTGATATACTATGATGAATGCATCATTGATGAACATACATGATTTAACATTGCGTCGTCATGCATATGTGTTGTCCGTTGGACGTTGTTAGAAAGGCTATGCATACCTAGGAGTTTGAATAACACTTTGTGCGAGTGCGAATAGACTAAGCGTAGGTGTCATATGTTGTTAACCCTAGGGGCGTCGGGGTGTGAGTGTCTCACAATAGACAGTGGTAGCTCCACTGGGGCCGTGGGATAGACCAATGTGACATACCGACGATCCTGACTAGGACACTGTCCTATATCACGATCAACTGTCAAGGTGCCATGTATAAGCCATTGCGTAAACATTTTTATGAGATAAAGCACACTATATTTTAAGGCTAATGATATACTGGCATTACTCCTAGATCATTCACTCTGAAAATGTTTATGTCTAGCTCCATGGAGTAGGAATTTTTGGTACCTTTTTTGCATTGTGAATTGTCAATCACATGATTCATTGAGCATGAGCATTTATAACTGTAAAACATGTTTAATATTATAATTGTGATAGTCATTTAATTCTTGAACTGTGGATGCCTTCTATCTCTGTTAATAATACTTACTATTATTAATTGTTATTCTGCGTTTACTATTGATTGCTACTGTTACTATAATTAAATGTATGAATTATGTTATATGTGGGCGTTCAGCGCCATTTAGTTTCTTACTGCCTCACTTGGTAATGAATGATGAGTATCTCACCTCTTTATTATGTATTCTGTCATTCTGTATTATTTTGCGATTTTCTGAAGACGTTCGTTAGGAAGGCAAGGAAGCTACTGAGTTTCCGGGTTTCTGGCCAGATTACGACTGAGATCGAAGCTGTTGAGGATGACGTCTCACCCCTGTGGTTTCTTTGGCTACGTGCGGATCAACTTTCATGGAGGTCCTGATTGCTGGCACATTAACGTGCAGATGGACCGCTGTGTATATCATGGGGAGCTGACGGTGTCCCTAGCATGGGGTCGATACGATGCCTCTATTTTTTATTTTCATGCTTTTGTCTGGCTAGAGTTTTACATGCTTGTTAGGGATATATGGGCTGATATGTACTACACCCTATGTGAGGACTCCTTTTTGTCCACTGCTCGTTGCTTTGTCACTCCGATGGAAGTTTCCTCAGATGAAGAGGACTCCGAGGAGGACCCGGCTACAGTCCCTTCTCGTCAGTCATAGGAGCTGATACTATTGGTAACTACTGATGGCTAACCATTTATCTTTTTGGGAAGCTTGATGTTTTGTTGTACATGTTGGGGAACATTTGTATATCTTTAGGTGGGTACACATTTTGCTTTTTGGTATATGTTGGAATGTAATTAAAAATTCTTATAAATATATATATATATATATATATATATATATATATATATATATATATATATATTGTGTATGGTTCATTTTACGTTGTAAGTTTTATTTATTGCAAATGTTTTATTTATAATTTCTATACGTAATGGATTCTAATTTAACTCCCTTAACGCCACTTGGTAATGATCTATAATCTTAACACAGAAAAAAAATCGTGACATTTGTAAAGGACCTTAAATAACTATAAAATGAATCGGGACTACGAGTTTTAAAAGCGATTACTGTTTTCCGCAATTTAATTTACTTCGCTTTATGTTACAAATTATGTTATTATAGTTATAGGCGACGTCCCTTCTTCGTGGCTACTTATAGAAAAAGGGGCATTACAGTAATCAATTACCACGAGCTGGTAATCAATTACCAAGCTTCTGGACAGGTGGTAATCAATTACAAAGGCTTGGTAATCGATTACCAGGCCTTTATTTTGAGGTTTTGGCCTAAGGAATGATGGAAACAGAGTTCTTCACTCCATTAGAACTAAACATAAACCCTAAACCTTGAATCAATGCATTAAAAATCATTTTGTGACATGAACATGCATCTAATTATTCGTAGAAATGATTTCATAGTGCTTTTGAATCAATTAAGGATGTATGAATGAAGAATCATATTTTTATGATGAAAATGACTACTTTAAGCACTTTATTGCATGTACGATGAATTTGATGATCAAGATGTATGAAAAAAGATTAATATTTGACTTTCAAAGGTAACCCATTATCTAGGAAACTATCCTCACACCTAGGGTAAGCCTTGGATAATGGTGGGTGAGGATGGAAACTCCCTTACCACCAGAGTAACTAAGGCTGAGGATGGACACTCCCTCCCTATTTACCTGGGTTTCCTTAGATGATAAGTGGTTGAGGATGGACATTCTCTCTCTACTTGAGGTGATCCTAGATCCAAAGATAGTGTAAGGAAGAATGATACCCTCCCTATCAAAGTAGTTGTGTAACACCCCAAAATTTATTTATTTTATTATAAATGTTCATTTTATAATATTTGTGATTTTTTGGAATTTTTTTGGATTTTTCTAAGAACGCAGAATATTTTAATATTATTCCTTATTTTATGTGCATATTAAGTGGAGCCGGGAAAATGAAATATTTTTCTCGAGAACCTTGATTTGTGGAAACATCGACGGGGGATCTTACTAAACCCGAGGCTGGATATGATTTACGAGGTTTCACATTTTTCAAGAAAATTTAACAGATAAAATAATAAAATGCTGTGTAAATCTCATCCGTCAGATAAATTAATACTGACTTCTGTCAACTGTAATAATTGTTCATTGGATAATTGCATGTATTAAAAATCCTTATCACATTATTCAAAATCTACTTTGTATCTCATCCATTAGCTTTATTTTCAAAAGAAAGATTAATTTAATCTAAGCTCACTAAAGGGAAGCTTTCTAGAAATTTTCCTAATAACACATTTTCTCTCTCTTCCCTCCTCACACTCCTCACGGCAGAGGCCATTTTGGGAGCCAAATATTCATTCTCATATTCTCACTTTTATCACTTCACTCTCACATTTCTAAGACACATTTTCTCTTCTCATTTTCGTCAAGCACATTTCTTTCTTTTCTTCTTCTTCCTTCTCCACCGTACACCCATCTATTGGAGACCATGTCCATGGTTTACTAAATCAATCACATTTCTTGTTTTCTTCCATCATTCCAAGACTATTCTCTTTGGTGACCATCCTTTAGTTTTGCTTCTCCCGTTATCCACCATTGGAGCTAAAGCCTTGAGCTTTGAGGTAAAGCCTTCACCTTTCTTCCATTTTCTTCTCATTCTCGTTTTTCTTGGTCACCTATGTGACCAAGAACTCGTTTTTCCATGGTTTGAGTGAACACCTTGAGAGTTACTTACCCTAGTGTTTTCTTGAAGAAGGAAAAAAAAAATCAAGAGCTAAAAGAAGTAGCAACTTTGTGTTGTCTTCAAATAGGTAAGAGGGAGATGATCCTCTTCAACCAATCTTGGTAGTAAGGAGATGTCTTGCATGTTATTATTGATTGAGGGATCCATGAGTGGATTTCCCTCTTTGTTATGTTGTTTTTCTTCTTTTTTTTCACAATGGTGTTTTTGGTTGGATTTGTATGAGTCATTGACTGCCTTTAGGTGATTTTGGATGCATGTTTGAGTTAATTTAATGTTGAAAATGTTATAGATTGATTTGGTTTGAGTTTAGATGGCTTAAAGATCATTTTTCTGCAAGTTTATGCGTGGTAATCGATTACCCAGTGCCTGTAATCGATTACCAAGCCTTTGGAGTTACAAAATTGTAATTCTGGGAGTCACGTAATCGATTACATCCTGTCTGTAATTGATTACGGAGGTTCTGTCCAGCTGGTAATCAATTACCAGGTCCTTGGAGTTACGAATCGTGTTTCTGGGAAGCTATGTAATCGATTACAGTCAGTCTGTAATCGATTACAGAGGTTCTGTCGATCTGGTAATCGATTACCAAAGATATGTAATCGATTACCAAGACCCTAAAATGAGAGTTTGAGCTGAAAATGATGAAAATATGGTTCCTTGTCCCTTGTAACTCAAACATAAATCTTAAACCCTAGATTCGAGGACTTTATTTCACTTAAATGTGATAGGATTATGTATCCATACCAATAATGGAGAAATGATTTTGAAAATAGAATTTTTAGATCAATAACATGGAAAATTGTGGTATGTGTGGAATGATGGACATATATATGCATTGATATTGAGAGTTGGTTGATGCAATTGTGAGTTCCTATGTGGGACCAAGTTCTTGATGAAATTATGACATGTTAAAATTGAAAATGGATATATATGCCATGGTGGTATACTTTATGATGAATGCATCATTGATAAACATACATGATTGAACATTGTATCATCATGCATATGTATTATCCATTGGACATTGTTAGAAAGGCCAAGTTGCCTAGGAGTTTGAATAACACCTATGTACGGGTGCGAATAGACTAAGTGTAGGGTCATAGTGGTTGGCCTTGGGGTGTCGGGGTGCAAGTGTCTCACAATAGACAATGGTAGCTCCACTAGGGCCGTGGGATAGACTGATGCGACACACCGACGATCCTGACTGAGATGCTGTCCTATATCGCGATCAACTGTCGAGGTGTCATGTATAAGCTAATTGCGCAAACATTTTTGTGAGATAAAGCACACTATATTTTTAAGGCTAACGATATACTGGCATTACTCCTTAATCATTCACTCCGAAAAATGTTAATGTCTAGCTCCATGAAGTAGGATTTTTGGTATCTTATGCATTGTGAATTGTCAGTCATATAATTCATTGAGCATGAACATTTATAACTGTGAATATAACTGTTCTTATTACTGTAATAATTGTCTGATTATCTAAACTATTGACTGCTGGGAACATTACTGCCGTTTGCCTGTTATTGCAAGTACTACTATTAATTATTGTTACTCTGCCTTTACTGTTAATTTTAATATTGTTATGATTAAATGTATGAATTGTGTTATATGTGGGCGTCCAGCGCCGTATGGTTTTTTTACTGCCATTTAGTACTGAAAGTTAGGTGTCTCACCTCTTTCTGTATTCTCTCTATCTTTGTATTCTGTTGGATTGTGTACTTCTGAGAAGATGTTCGTGAGGAAGACAAGGAAGCTCCTGAGTTTCCAGGCTTCTGGCCAGATTACGATTGAAGTGTATTGGGGATGACGTCGTGCCCTTCGTGGTTTTTTGGGCTACACACGAATCACTTTTCATGGAGGCCCTGACTGCTGGCACATTAATGTGCAGACAAACCGTTGCATGTACCATGGGGAGCTGACTGTGTCCTTAGGATGGGGTCGTTATGACGCCCCTATTGTTGATTTTCATGCTTTTGTTTGGTTAGAATTTTATATGCCTGTTAGGGATATGTGGTCTGACATGTATTACACCCCACGTGATGACTCTTTTCTTTCCACTGCTCGGGCTCCTACCCGTTGCTTGGTCACTCTGATAGATGTTTCATTGGAGGAAGAGGACCCTGAGGAGGACCCTTCTACGGTCCCTTCCCGTCAGTCTTAGGGACTAATTCTATCGGTGGCTACTGATGGCTATCTGTTATCTTTTTGGGGGAGCCTAACGTTTTGCTAGATTGATGGATGTAAATTTGTAACTACCTTGGATGGGTAAAGCTTTTGCTTCTTTTTGTATATTTTGGAATGTAATTAAACATGCTTATGCATATAAGTATGAATATTGTGTATGGTTTCACTCATGTCGAACTCTTTTACTGCGACCGTTCTAATTATTATTTCTATAAATAATGGATTCTTAAATTAACTCTTTGACTCTACTTGGTAATGACAGTAATTTATTATGATAATTTAAACAAAAAAAATATATATATAGTGACAATTGTAATTAAATCACCATAAAATGAACCGGGTCAATGAATATAAAAACAATTACTATTTTCTGCATTTTAATTTATTTCACTTTATGTTTTAAAGTATTATAGTTATAGTGCGACGTCCCTTCTTCGCGAGTATTTAGAAAAAGAGGCGTTACAAGTTAAGGATGGACACTCCCTCTTTACTCACAACTTTAAAATGAGGATGGACATTCCCTCACTAGTTATGGTTTGGGTTACTCGGAGTAGTTCTGTGCAACAAGATAATACTGTTACAAATAGGTTGAAGTGCACTAACCTGAAAGCAGACTACTACCAAGTGAATGGTATTGTGAGGATGGATACTCCCTCCATACCATTTTAATAAATGGCAAATGATGATTATTGATGAGAGATGAATAAGATTAGCTTTAACATATGAGCTTATCTTTGATTGAATTCTTGACATGATATTGGGAATGTGATGAAAACTAATGATTTATTTGATTATACAAATGATTTTGATAAATTATGTAAAATGAATCTCTATTTTGAGAAGAAAAAGGACTTGTTTTGGCTTTGCCACCGTTCTACTTTATATAATTTATTGAATTGAAATGATTTTTCCCTGAAACAACTAGAATTATTATGATGACATGATTTTTTGTAATGACTACTGAGAATTATGAAATTCTCACCCTATTTGCTTGAATTTCCATAATGATTCCAAGACAACCACATGCAGACAAGAGAGAAGAAAGACCTAGACTTAGAGATACTTTATTTCTTTTTCTTTTGATATTTGTACTTGGTTGTATACATTTTATGCCTTAGTGGCAAATTATGTATCTATAGTACCTTGATTTACAACTTTGTATAGACTATAGTTCAAAAGTTATATATTATGTATTTCCGCTTCAAGCTCATATTTTTGTATATTATATATATACATCTTCACAAAGATTGATATTAATCTAGGTGACGTGCTTAAATATAATTACTAAAGCATAAATCCGGATATGTCATTAGTATCCGTAGTTAGGACGTTACAGGCTGCCCGCAGATCTGGGACGTTAGCGCAGCTTGGTTCCTCTAGTGGATCTGGGTGTTAGTTTATTTTCTTTAGCTTAGGCGAAGCGAAATAGAGATAGGGGTGGAGGCATGACTGAGGACAAAGGCTCAAGGTATATGCAGTGGCTTCTAGCATTGGTGGTGGCTCTGGAGTTTAGTTGAAGCAGAGATTACTAGTGGTATAGGTGTTTTCCAGCGACGTGGCCCAACAGCTCGCAGATTTGGACACTAGGCTAGCAACAGTGGTGCAACGACTTGTTTACTGGATGGAGGGTGGTTGTTGTCGAAGCAGCAGTGATAGACCTATTTCAGGTGGGTTTCCAATGAATCAAGGGTAGCACTACCTTGCTTGGCGGCTGTGCGACATGGTACGAGACAAAGGCTATGGATTGACGATGATGGAGTCACTGGGGTTGGGTTTAGATGGAGGCCGACGGTAATTTACATGTGTAAGGAAGTGTTGGAGAATTTATGTAAATGATGGTTCTAAACTTGATGTTGGTTTGGGTTGTAGGGGTGGATATGGTTGTTTTATGTTGAGGTTGGTGATGATAGTGAAATGGTTCAAATGCAGAGGGTGGTTTTTTTGTGAGTTGATAGCAAAAATAGTGGTTGTGGAAGGTGTTCTTTGTGTTGCAAGGGTTGTAACACCACAAAATTTTATTTGTTTTATGATAAATATTCATTTTCTAATATTTGTGATTTTTGGGAATTTTTCTAAATTTTTCTGAAAACGTGAAATATTTTAATATTATTCCTCGTTTTGCATACAAACTGAGCGGGCCCAAGAAAATGAGATATTTTTCCTGAGAACCTTGATCTGTGGAAATGTCGATGGGGGATTTTACTAAACCCGAGGCCAGACACGATTTACGAAGTTTTATATTTTTTTAGAAATTTTAACAGATAAAATAGTAAATCGTTGTATAAATTTTATCTATCAGATAAATTAATACTGACTTCTGTCAACTGTAACAATTGTCCATTAAATAATAACATGTATTAAAAATCCTATCACATTATCCTAATGTAATCTACTTTAAGTCTAATCAAACCCACTTTAATTCAAATTTATTGTATTTTAATCAAAGCTTCTTTGAGAAGCTTTGACCACTAAAAGACCAAGATGTCCTTGGCTTGTGGGGGAAGTGATAATTACAGTTTGTAACGTATTAATTATCCACATAATTACCTTATTAATAATGTCCAGGTTGTAATTAAGTGATCTTAGCACCTATTTTAATCATTGAGTTGAATTGGGCTTTAAAGCAATTTAATCATTAATTTTTGGATTTTAATGCATATTTACATTGGTTCAGTATTTTGACCATAACTTGATTTGTAAATCTCTGATTTTGATGTTCTTTATATGCTAGGAAAGATGAGAAAAAGATCTACAAGTTTTGTGAAATATCAAATTGGAAGATTCAGACATTTAAGTGGTCAAAAACAGCCTTGAAGTTGGTCCAGTGGTGTTGTTACGAATTTCTGGACATATCTCACTCATTTCAAGCCCAAATTAAGCATATGAGCACTCCTTGGAAAGCTTATTTCAAAGGCTATTTGATGGAATTAAGCTTAATTTGAAGTTGTGACAGAACTCTAGACTAAAGAGAAGACAGAAAAGTGGAAATTAGGTGGAAGAATTATTAGCAAAAGTGGTTGAACCACTTTCATGATGGAGTTGGTGGACATGATGGAGTTGGTGGACATAATGGAGAAGGTGGGAGACATGCTTTAATGATGGAGTTGGTGGACAAGATGGAGTAGGTGGACATAATGGAGAAGGAGGGAGACATGCTTTAATGATGGAGTTGGTGGACATAATGGAGAAGGTGGTTGAACCACTTTAATGATGGAGCTGGTGAACATAATGGAGAAGGTGGTTGAACCACTTTCATAATGGAGTAGGTGGAGGATGACAATATGTATTGTATTATAGGAGCTTTGCATTCATATATTTAAGGAGGGTGTTAGTCTTAGTTTGGGGACTTGGCTTCTCCTCCTCTCCTCCTCTCCTCCTCTCCTTCCTCCTTCAGTTCTTTTTCTTTTTCATAGTTTTTCATATTTCTTAATGGTTTCCTTCATTGTAATGGAGGGCTAAGTTACTTTCAGTCAATTCGGGACTCTTGAAGAGATTGTAGTTGGGATTCTTAAGACCTTGGTTCTATAATGTATTTGATTTGTAGTTGAATTCCTTTTCTCTTCTTCTTCTTCTTCTTGATCTTGAATGCATGAATGATGATTCTGTTCATGTTTGATCTGATTTGATCTTGATTTAAGATTGAGATTTGTGATGAAACTTAGAACTGATTGATCTAAACTAATGACATGACTGAAGATTGAGATTTGTGATGAAGCTTGGAACTGATTGATCTAAATTAATCACGTAATTGAAGAGGCTAGGTTACTGATTTGTGCCTAGGTTAATTGAATTCAGTACTTAAATTAACATAGATCCACATGAATAGTGCGATTGCAGATTTGTGTTTATCACTTGTTAATTGAATTCTAGACGATTGTCTAGTATGAATTCTAGATCTGATGCAGAGATCTCGGTTAGATCCAAGTTAACCATTCAAATACACTTCAAGTGTTTGTTGGAAGGTCTATGATTGAATCCACCTAATTTCGGATAGGTTTTTGAATTGACTATTCTTTTAATTGTTATTTCTTCCTTTAATTTGTTAAGCGCAACCTTGAACTGTCAAACCCCTATTTCTAACTTTAACTTGAATTGATTAAATTACGTTTACGATCCTTGAGGAGATGATCCGGTGTTGTTCACTATGCTACAAGCTTAGGTAATAACTTCGGTTATAAATTTGACTGAGTTCGGCGCTCATCGAAATTTTGGCGCTGTTGCCGGGGAACAACGTAAGTGTGATCTGATCATTTTAAGTGACCATACTAACTCTTTCTTTTTCCTTTTTCTTTCTCTACTCTTTTAACTTACTAACTTTCTAACTTATTAATTTTCTAACTCACTAACTTTTTAATTTCTGTCATTTATTTATGCTTTCTAACATAGTAAAATTATATTTCTTCTTCTCTCCTTTTTCGCCAGAGTAAAAAAATCGGCTTGCCGATTCTCTAGTTTTCATCTTTTAAATTTACTTTTTTTGCACTTTATTTTTTGTATTTAATTTTCTCGTATTTTATTTTCTCGTAATTTAATTTTTCGTATTTACTTTTTGTACTTTATTTTCTGCAATTTACTTTTTGTCTCTTACTTTCTAACTTACTAACTTTTTAATTTATCAGCTTACTAACTTTTTACTATTAATATTTACTTGGTGGTTGGTTTCTACCACATCTTCGCTAATATTTAATGGTCGGGTCGTACCGCCAACTTGTACATTATTTTTATCATTTATTTTAAGTCATTTATTTATGCTTAAACAATTAATTAGATTTTTTTTAGAGTTGTCTAGTGTATTTTGCTTGTTTGTTAATTTTTATGTTTTATGTGCTTTAGATGATGCATGACTAGGTCTAATCTTGATAACCTACTTGATATTGATCCTGAAATTGATAGAACCTTGCATAGATTGATTAGAACTCGTATGTTAAGTGCAAGTGTTGCTTCTGAACCTAATTCTAATCTTGAAATTGAACGTGAACCTGAAATAATTGAACGTGAACCTGAGATACTTGAGATTGAACTTGAGATCTTGCATAATTCTGAACCCATGGCTAATAACATGCAAACCCTTAAGGAACTTGCTGCTCCTGATGTTACTTATCAATCTTTGTGTATTCAATACCCTGATCTTAATGCTGATTTTGAATTGAAATCTGGATTGATACACTTGCTGCCCAAGTTTCATGGTCATGCAGGTAAAGACTCTCATAAACACCTACAGGAGTTCCATGTCGTGTGCTCAACCATGAGACCACAAGGCATCCCTGAGGAACATATCAAGCTGAGGGCATTCCCTTTTTCACTTGCCGATGCTGCCAAGGATTGGCTGTTCTATCTTTTACCAGGTTCAGTTACAAGTTGGAATAACATGAAAAGGTTGTTCTTGGAGAGATTCTTTCCTGCTTCCAGAGCTGCCACAATCAGGAAGGACATATGTGGCATCAGACAGATGTCAGGCGAGACTTTGCATGAGTATTGGGAGAGATTCAAGAAGTTGTGTTCGAGCTGTCCTCACCACCAAATCTGTGAACAACTCTTGATTCAATATTTCTATGAGGGCTTGCTGCCAAATGACAGAAGCATGATAGATGCTGCCTCTGGAGGAGCCTTAGTAGACAAGACCCTTGCTGCAGCAAGAGATCTAATAGCAAACATGGCAGCCAACATCCAACAGTTTGGCTCACGGATCATTACCTCAACTAGAGGAGTTAATGAAGTTCACGTGTCTCATGTAGACCAACAGAGAATGGAACATAAATTGGATGAATTGACTTCTTTGGTGAGACAATTAGCAGTGGGTCAGCAACCACCTATGCAGATGGCTGCAACCGTGTGTGGAATTTCCTCTTGTTCATCGCATCCTACTGATGCATGCCCCATACTTCAGGATGATGGATCTGTTTATCCAGATCAATGTGTTGCAGCAACTAGTATTTTTCCTGGTAGACCCCAATATCAGCAGTTAGAGCAACAACCAAGATATAATCCATTTTCTAATACTTATAACCCTGGCTGGAAGGACCATCCTAACCTGAGATATGGGAATTCTGTTCAGCAACAACAGCCCCACTAGCAGCAACAACAACAATTTAGATACCAAGTTGTAGGTTCAAGCAACAAATACTAACCACCTACATTCAGACAGCAACAACCTATGCAGTAGTCCATTCAAGCCACTCCAACCGAGTCATCATTCGAAGATTTGATGAAATAGATGGCCACAAACAACATTTAGTTTCAGCAAAATGTCACTACCACTATTCAGAATTTACAAACTCAGATTGGGCAGTTGGCAACCTCTGTGAGTGAGCTGAAATGTCAAGGGTCAAGCCAATTGCCTTCTTAAATAGTCAACAACCCAAGAGGCAATGTAAGTGCCATTTCTTTGAGAAGCAGCAGAGAAGTTGATGGCCCTAGATCACTACAACCAGAGTCACTAATGCAACAACCAGAGAGTGACCAGAAACAACAAGAAGTGAATAACTTAGTCCAGAAATCTGTGACATGGAAGAAAATTGCAGAGAATTCAGATGTGACCATTCCATTACCTTTTCCAAAGAGGGTCACACAGTCCAAGTAGACAGTGCAAGCAGAAATGGAAAAAGAAGTCATGGAGACATTCAGAAAGATAGAAATCAATATTCCCCTCTTGGATGCAATCAAGCAAATTCCTAAGTATGCCAAATTTCTCAAGGAGTTGTGCACTCATAAGAGAAGGTTGAAAGGAAATGAGAAGATTAGCATGGGCAGAAATGCTTCTGTAATGATTCTGCCAAGCATGCCGCAGAAATGCAAAGATCCTGGAACTTTCACAATTCCTTGCACGATAGGCAACTCTAGATTTGAACATACAACGCTAGATTTGGGTGCTTCAATCAATGTCATGCCTATGTCAGTTTATAAGTCCTTGAACATTGGCACTTTACAACCCACTGGTATCGTGCTTCACTTGGCGAATAGGACCACTGCTCATCCTGCAGGAGTGCTGGAAGATGTGTTAGTTCGGGTGAATGAGTTGATTTTTCCAGCGGACTTCTACGTCTTGGACATGGAAGATGAGTCTTCAGCAAACCATGCTCCATTGATTCTAGGCAGACCATTCCTCAAGACCGCCAAGACCAAGATAGATGTGCATGCTGGCACCCTTTCTATGGAGTTTGGCGACGATTTGGTACAGTTTAACATTTTTGATGCTATGAGGCATCCCCTAGAGGAGCATTCTGTATTCCATGTTGATGTGATTGAGATCCTGGTTGATGATGTTTATATTGATTTATATGCTGAATTCCCTGATATTACTGACTTTCTAGATTCTGTTTCTTATAATACATGTGTTGCTTGTGATGTTGAGCCATGTGCTGCATGTGCTGAGATTTATGCTGTTATGAGTGATGATGCAACTACTGACTTGAATGATAATGCATGTGAAAATGGAAGTCAGAACTATGCTGAATTTAATGCTGCTGAATTAGTTGTTTCAAATAGCTTGCTGCCTTCCATTGTGCAGCCCCCATCCTTAGAGTTGAAGACTTTGCCAGACCATCTTAAATATGCATATTTGGGAGATGGTGAGAAACTGCCGGTGGTTGTTGCTAAGAATCTGTAACCTAAACAAGAAGAAAAATTGCTGTAGGTTTTGAGGCAGAATAAGCAAGCCATCGGATGGACACTTACAGATCTTCCTGGTATTAGTCCCTCCACATGCATACATAGGATTTTATTGGAGGAGGATACAAAACCAGTAAGGCAACCCCAAAGAAGGCTGAACCCCTTGATTCTAGATGTGGTGAAGAAGGAAGTGACCAAGCTACTTCAAGCGGGCATTATTTATCCCATATCAAACAGTAAATGGGTGAGCCCCGTGCAGGTTGTTCCCAAGAAATCTGGGTTCATAGTAGTTGAGAATAAGAACAATGAACTTCTACCCACAAGAGTTCAGAACAGTTGGCGGGTTTGCATTGATTATAGGCGGCTTAACCAGGCTACCAGAAAAGATCATTTGCCACTACCTTTCATTGATCAGATGTTGGAGAGGCTAGCTGGCAAGTCACATTATTGTTTCCTGAATGGATATTTGGGCTATTTTCAGATTCATATAGCCCTAGAAGACCAAGAAAAGACTACCTTCACTTGTCCATTTGGCACATTTGCATACAGGAGGATGCCCTTTGGTCTGTGCAATGCTCCGGGCACCTTTCAAAGGTGTATGGTAAGTATCTTTTCAGACTTTTTAAAGAATTGCATGGATATGTTTATAGATGATTTTATTTTCTATAGCTCTTCCTTTGATGCATGTCTGGATAGTCTAGCTCAGGTTTTACATAGATGCATTGAAACTAACCTTGTTCTAAATTTTGAGAAATGTCATTTAATGTTAGAGCAAGGTATAGTTTTAGGACATGTAATATCTAGCAAGGGTATTAAGGTAGATCCTGCGAAAATAAATGTTATTTCATGCCTATCTTACCCCACATGGGTGCGGGAGGTTCGCTCTTTCCTTAGTCATGTAGGTTTCTATAGGCGGTTCATAAAGGATTTCAGCAAAATTGCCCTTCCACTATCCAACTTACTGCAAAAAGATGTGGAGTTCTACTTTGACCAGAAGTGCCAGGATGCCTTCAATCACCTAAAGCAAGCATTGACCACTACACCTATCATCCAGCCACTGGATTGGACACTCCCATTTGAACTCATGTGTGATGCCTCTAATTATGCATTGGGAGCTGTCCTTGCACAGAGAGTCAGCAAAGTACCTCATGTCATCTCCTATGCTTCGAGGACTTTAGATGCTGCACAAGCCAACTACACCACAACTGAAAAGGAACTTTTAGCAATTGTTTTTGCTTTAGATAAATTTCACTCATATCTGCTTGGTTCTAGAGTGGTTATGTTTTCAGATCATGCAGCTTTGAAGTTTCTCCTAAAGAAGCCCGATGCAAAGCCCCGGTTGATTAGGTGGATGTTGCTACTCCAAGAGTTTGATATTGAGATTCGTGATAAGAGTGGACCGGAGAACCTGATGGCTGATAACCTGAGTCGAATTATGAGAGAGGCGGATTCTCCTCCCATCCACGATGTTTTCCCTGACGAGCAGCTTTTCAAGATACAAGGTAACATCCTTTGGTTTGCAGACTTGGTTAATTTCTTAGTTGCTAGAGCACAACCTGCACATTTTACTAAGGCACAAATTAATAAACTAAAAAGTGAGTCAAAGTATTATGTGTGGGATGACCCTTATTTGTGGAGATTTTGTACTGACCTAGTCATTAGGAGATATGCACCTGATAATGAGTTTCATTCTATTCTTAGCTTTTGTCATACACTTTCATGTGGTGGCCATTTTGGACCCCAACGGATTGCTAGGAAAATTTTGGACTCTGGATTATATTGGCACGCTCTATTTCATAATGCCTATGTGTTTTGTAAATCTTGTGAACAATGCCAAAGAACAGGAAATATTTCTCATAGGAATGAGATGCCTCAGCAACCCTTGTTGTTCTGTGAGATATTTGATGTATGGGATATTGATTTTATGGGTCATTTTCCTGTATCATTTAGTTTTGTTTACATTCTACTTGCTGTGGATTATGTATCTAAATGGCTGGAGGCTAAGGCTACTCGAACTGATGATTCTAAAGTTGTTGTAGATTTTGTTAGATCACAGATTTTCTGTAGGTTTGGAGTCCCGAGGGCCATCATTAGTGATCAAGGTTTACATTTTTGCAATCAGAGCATGGAAGCTTTGATGAAAAAGTATGGAGTCCTGCACAAGGTTTCTACACCTTACCACCCCCAAACCAATGGGCAAGCTGAAGTCTCTAACAGAGAAATCAAGCAGATCCTTTAGAAAACAGTCCAGTCAAACAGAAAGGACTGGAGCAAGAGGCTTGAGGATGCTTTATGGGCTTACCGGACTGCCTATAAGACACCGATTGGGATGTCTCCTTATCGGATTGTTTTTGGCAAAGGATGCCATCTTCCGGTGGAATTTGAGCATCGCACCTTTTGGGCAGTGAAGAGATGTAACATGTATCTAGACCAAGCGAGCATAGAGAGAAAGTTACAATTGCAAGAATTGGAGGAGATTCGACTGGAGGCTTATGAGAGCTCCAAGATTTATAAAGAGAAGACCAAAGCCTTCCATGATAGAATGATTTTGAGAAAAGTATTTGAGATTGATCAAAAAAGTTCTCCTCTATAACTCCCGCCTCAGACTCATACCTGGCAAATTAAGGTCTAGATGGGATGGACCATTTGTTGTTACTAAGGTTTTCCCTTCTGGTGCTGTGCAAGTTATTGGTCAGAAGGCTACTAAAGCTTTCATTGTCAATAGACACTATCTTAAACCGTATCATGAACTTTCAGAGCAGGCAGAAGTGGAGGAAATGAACCTTCTCCATCTGCATTATGAATAACACAAGAGAATCACAATGTCAAGCTAAGGACATTAAACTAAGCGCTCATTGGGAGGCAACCCAACCAGATCTGCCTTCATGTTACAATTTGAGGATGGTTTCTGCAAACTAAGAAGATAAAAACATACTTCAGTTTGAATGGCTGAGTAAGGAGTCAGTAGGTTATACCTTACTGACTCTTGAGACACATTCTTGTGACCTGGTACATCATGAATGCAACACCCCAAAATTTGATTTTTCTACTATCGGTATTCATCTCACAATATTTGTGATTTTTTGGAATTTTTCCTGTAATTTTCTGAAAATGCGGAATATTTTAATATATTTCTCGTTTTACGTGTGTACTGAGCGGAACTGGAGAAATAAGATATTTTCTCCGAGAACCATGAACTATGGAAACATCGACGGGGGATCTTACTAAACCCGAGGCCGGACACAGTTTACAAGGTTTTACATTTTTCGAGAAATTTTAACAGATGAAATAATAAAACACCGCGAAGAATTTATCTGTCAGATTTGTTAATGCTGACTTGTGCCAACTATAATTACGTCCAATAAATAATAACACGTAATAAAAATCTTATCGCATTATTCAAAAATTACCTTGTGTCAAACCCCTTTTTAGCCTTATTTTCAAGAAAGAAGAAAAAGAGAATTTAGTTAATTAAAACCCCTTGTAGGAAGTTTCCAAGAAGCTTCCTATTTGACACATTTTTCTCTCTCCCTTCTCCACTCTTCTACGGCAGAGGCTATAGGGGAAGCCTAAGTAATTCCTCTCCTCTTCCTAATATTACACTCTCATTTTTCTAAACCCCAAATATCCATTTTTCCATTTCCTCTCTTCTTCTTTTCTTCTCCACCGTGCAACCACTCTTGGAGGCAGTCATCCTTTGCTTGCTTCATCATCAAAGATTCTTGCTTTCTTACACCATTCCAAGTCCTCTTTTGTTGCCATCTTTTGGTTCTTCTTCTTCTTCTTTTTCCATTTTTCTTCCACCATTGAAGCTAAAGCTTGGAGCTTTACGGTAAAGCCTTCAACTTTCTTCCATTTTTCTTGTCAAGTTGCTTTCTCTTGGCCACCTTGGTGACCAAGAACCTATTTTTCATGGTTTGAGTGGACATTGTGGTGATCACTCACATTGGAGTTTTCTTGAAGGGGGAAAACGAGAATCTAGGGCAAGAAGGAGTGGCACATTGTGTTGTCTTCCAAATAAGTAAGAGGGAGATGATCCTTTTCAACCAATCTTGGTAGTAAGGGAATGTCTTGTATGTGAGTTGTTATTGATTTCTGAATCCATGTATAAAGTTCTCTCATTTTTATGTTGTTCTTCATGATTGTGCATTTTGTTGGGTTTGTATGATTTATTGATGCCTCTTACATGATTTGAAGGTATATTTGAGTAACTTGTTGATTAAATATGATAATGATTGGTTTGGTTTGAGTTAAAGGACCTAGAGGACTTTGTTTTCTGCAAGTTTACGCGTGGTAATCGATTACACGGGGCTTGTAATCGATTACCAAGCTCTTAAGGATACGAAATAGTGATTCTGGAAATCTGGTAATCGATTACGTCTTGTGTGTAATCGATTACAGAGATTCTGTTTAGCTTGTAATCGATTACAAAAGTGGTGTAATCGATTACTAAGCCTCTGATGTCACGAAATGGTGCTTCTAGGAATCACGTCATCGATTACAACTTGTGGGTAATCGATTACGGAGGTTCTGTCCAATTAGTAATCGATTACCAGGGCTGTGTAATCGATTACCAAGGCCTTGAAGTTACGAATCGTGGTTCTGGAAATCACGTAATCGATTACAATGAGATCGTAATCGATTACAGAGATTCTGTTCCTCTGGTAATCGATTACCAGGGTGATGTAATCGATTACCAAGACCAAAAATGAGATTTTTGAGCTGGAAATGATTGAGATTATGGTTCTTTGTTCTTTGTAACTCAAACATAACCTAAAAACCCTGGATTCAAGGATTTTACTTTACTTAATTGTGATAGGAATGTGTATTCATACCGATAGAGAAGGAATGATTTTGAATATGGAATTCTTGGATCCATGACATGGAAATTGTGGTGTGTGTGCGTAATGAGGAATATATATTGATACTGAGAATTGTTGATGCAAGTGTGATTTCCTATGTGGGTTATGCACTTATTGATGTAGTACTCAATGAGATAAGAATGATGATTTCCTATGTGTGATTTCCTTTTCTGTCGATTTGATCTGTTTACCATTATCGCAACTAGACGTGATATTAGAAATGGACTGGCTATCTGCCAACCATGTCTTGTTAGACTGTTCTAGAAAAACAATAGTTTTCCCTTTGGATGAGGATTCTAGATTTTTGACCGCCAACCAAGTGAAAGCTTTTCTGAAAGAAGGAGCTCGAGGATACATGCTATTATCTTCTTTGAAAGTCGAGAGTGAAGTTGATGTGGATGCAATCTCTGTTGTTCGAGAATTTCCTGAGGTTTTCCCTGATGATGTATCTGGTTTGCCACTAGAACGAGAGGTCGAGTTTGCTATCGACTTGGTACCAGGAGCTGACCCTATTTCTATGGCACCTTACCGTATGGCACCAGCAGAACTCGTGGAACTTAAGAAGCAGTTGAAGAGCTCCTAGAGAAGCAATTCGTGAGACCCAGTGTGTCACCCTGGGGAGCACCTGTATTGTTGGTCAAGAAGAAAGATGGGACTTCAAGATTATGCGTGGACTACCGTCAGTTGAATAAGGTTACGATCAAGAACAAGTATCCATTCCCGAGGATAGATGACTTGATGGACCAATTGAAGGGAGCAGCTGTGTTTTCCAAGATCGATCTACGATCGGGTTATCACCAAATCAGAGTGAAAGTGGAAGATATTCCCAAGACGGCTTTTCGTACTCGTTATGGTCATTACGAGTACCTGGTCATGCCTTTTGTTGTGACAAATGCACCTGCGATATTTATGGACTACATGAATAGGATCTTTCGTCCTTACTTGGACAAATTCGTTGTTGTTTTCATCGATGATATCCTGATCTACTCACAAAGTCGCGAGGACCATGCTGAGCACCTCAGCATAGTTCTCCAGATTTTGAAGGAAAAAGAACTATATGTGAAACTATCCAAGTGCGAGTTTTGGCTAGAAGAAGTGAAGTTCTTAGGTCATGTAATCACAAAGGAAGGAATTGCAATGGATCCTTCGAAGGTAGAAGCCGTACTACAGTGGGAAAGACCAATGACAATGACGGAAATCCGAAGCTTCATTGGATTAGCCGGATACTACCGGAGGTTTATTGAGGGATTTTCCAAAATTGTTGGACCGCTCACTCAACTCACCAAGAAAGACCAAGCTTTTGAATGGACAGATTCCTGTGAAGGAAGTTTCCAAAAGTTAAAAAGGAAGCTGACTACGTCACCAGTGCTAGTCTTATCGAATCCTAGTGAACCATTTGAAGTGTACTGTGAGGCTTCGTATCAAGGTTTGGGGTGCGTTCTCATGCAAAACGGAGGAGTGGTAGCTTACGCCTCAAGACAATTGCGAATGCACGAGAAGAACTACCCGACACGCGATCTAAAGTTAGCTGCAGTGGTGTTTGCATTGAAGATATGGAGACATTATTTGTATGGAGCCACATTCAACGTCTTCAGTGACCACAAAAGTCTGAAGTACCTGTACGATCAGAAAGAGCTGAACATGAGGCAACGAAGATGGCTAGAATTTTTGAAAGATTATGATTTCCGGCTTTAGTATCATCCTGGAAAGGCGAACGTGGTGGCCGATGCTTTGAGCAGGAAGACGATTAGTGTTTCTACTATGATGATTAGAGAAAAGAACTTGTTAGAGCAATTCAGAGATATATGGTCATTTGTAGAGTTAACACCGGGGAAAATCTGCATGAATAGGATCACTATCTTGAATGACCTGATGGATGAAATTCGAGAGAAACAAAAGATCGATAAATTCCTGCAAGAAGAAAGAGAATTGATGAAGCAGGGTGGTGTATCAACGTTGAAGGAAGGAAGCGATGGGATTCTGAGATTCCAAGGAAGGGTCTGTGTGCCTAAAGATGAAGAACTCAGAAAGTACATACTTGAACATGCTCATTCGAGTCAGTTGAGTATGCATCCTGGAATGACCAAGATGTATCAAGACTTGCGGATGTTATTTTGGTGGCATGGAATGAAAAGAGATATCGCTAGATACGTGTCATCTTGTTTGGTTTGCCAGAAAACGAAGATTGAGCACCAAAGACCAGCTGGATTACTACAACCTTTAACTATTCCTGAATGGAAATGGGATAGTATCGCCATAGATTTTGTTGTCGGGTTACCAAGAACTAGGAAAGGATATGACTCAATATGGGTAATAGTAGATCGACTTACGAAGTCAGCTCACTTTCTGCTAATCAACATAAGATATCCATTGGAGAAGTTGACTCAGATATACATTGGTGAAATTGTTAGACTTCACGGGATACCCACGAGTATTATTTCCGATAGAGACCCGAGGTTTACCTCGAAGTTTTGGCAAAGTCTTCAAGAGGATATGGGAACAAAGTTGCGGTTAAGTTCTGCCTACCATCCGCAAACTGATGGTCAATCAGAAAGAACAATTCAGTCGTTAGAAGATCTGTTGAGAGCCTGTGCCATAGAGGAAACTGGAAGTTGGGATGAAATCTTACCATTGGTGGAATTCACCTGCAACAACAGTTACCATTCAAGTATAGGGATGGCACCCTATGAGGCTTTATATGGGCGGAGGTGTCAGACGCCTCTGTGCTGGTATCAAGATGGAGAACGACTTACCGTTGGACCTGAACTTATTCAGCAGACAACTAAGAAGGTTAAAATGATTCAGGAGAAAATGAAAACGGCTCAGAGTCGGCAGAAGAGTTATGCGGACAAAAGAAGGAAACCTCTTGAGTTCGAAGAAGGAGAGCATGTCTTCTTGAAAGTCACACCTATGACTGGGGTCGGTCGTGTCCTCAAGTTTAGAAAACTCACTCCAAAATTCCTTGGACCTTACCAAATTCTTCGTCGGATAGGTCCTGTTGCTTACCAAATAGCTTTACCTCCTTTTCTTTCAAATCTTCATAATGTCTTTCATATGTCACAACTCAGAAAATATATCCCAAATCCTAATCATGTCATAACACCTGATTCCGTACAATTAAAGGAAAACTTGACTTATGAGACAGCTCCTGTAAGGATTGAGGACAAGAGGATGAAGCAACTCAGAGGAAAGGACAGTGCACTAGTGAAGGTAATCTGGAACGAAGCAACTGGAGATGTGACGTCGGAGCTGGAGAACAAGATGAAGGAGCAATATCCTGAATTGTTTTAAGGTATCAAAAATTTCGAGGACAAAATTCTTATTTGTTGGGGAGAGTTGTAACACCCCAAAATTTGATTTTTCTACTATCGGTATTCATCTCATAATATTTGTGATTTTCTGGAATTTTTCCTGTAATTTTCTGAGAATGCAGAATATTTTAATATATTTCTCGTTTTACGTGTGTACTGAGCGGAACCGGAGAAATGAGATATTTTCTCCGAGAACCTTGAACTATGGAAACGTCGACGGGGGATCTTACTAAACCCGAGGCTGGACACAGTTTACAAGGTTTTATATTTTTCGAGAAATTTTAACAGATAAAATAATAAAACACCGCGAAGAATTTATCTGTCAGATTTGTTAATGCTGACTTCTGCCAACTATAATTACGTCCAATAAATAATAACATGTAATAAAAATCTTATCGCATTATTCAAAAATTACCTTGTGTTAAACCCCTTTTTAGCCTTATTTTCAAGAAAGTAGAAAAAGAGAATTTAGTTAATTAAAACCCCTTGTAGGAAGTTTCCAAGAAGCTTCCTATTTGACACATTTTTCTCTCTCCCTTCTCCACTCTTCTATGGCAGAGGCTATAGGGGAAGCCTAAGTAATTCCTCTCCTCTTCCTAATATTACACTCTCATTTTTCTAAACCCCAAATATCCATTTTTCCATTTCCTCTCTTCTTCTTTTCTTCTCCACCGTGCAACCACTCCTGGAGGCAGTCATCCTTTGCTTGCTTCATCATCAAAGATTCTTGCTTTCTTACACCATTCCAAGTCCTCTTTTGTTGCCATCTTTTGGTTCTTCTTCTTCTTCTTTTTCCATTTTTCTTCCACCATTGAAGCTAAAGCTTGGAGCTTTACGGTAAAGCCTTCAACTTTCTTCCATTTTTCTTGCTGTTTTCGTTTCTCTTGGCCACCTTGGTGACCAAGAACCTATTTTTCATGGTTTGAGTGGACATTGTGGTGATCACTCACATTGGAGTTTTCTTGAAGGGGGAAAACGAGAATCTAGGGCAAGAAGGAGTGGCACATTGTGTTGTCTTCCAAATAAGTAAGAGGGAGATGATCCTTTTCAACCAATCTTGGTAGTAAGGGAATGTCTTGTATGTGAGTTGTTATTGATTTCTGAATCCATGTATAAAGTTCTCTCATTTTTATGTTGTTCTTCATGATTGTGCATTTTGTTGGGTTTGTATGATTTATTGATGCCTCTTACATGATTTGAAGGTATATTTGAGTAACTTGTTGATTAAATATGATAATGATTGGTTTGGTTTGAGTTAAAGGACCTAGAGGACTTTGTTTTCTGCAAGTTTACGCGTGGTAATCGATTACACGGGGCTTGTAATCGATTACCAAGCTCTTAAGGATACGAAATCGTGATTCTGGAAATCTGATAATCGATTACGTCTTGTGTGTAATCGATTACAGAGATTCTGTTTAGCTTGTAATTGATTACAAGAGTGGTGTAATCGATTACCAAGCCTCTGATGTCACGAAATGGTGCTTCTGGGAATCACGTAATCGATTACAACTTGTGGGTAATCGATTATGGAGGTTCTGTCCAATTGGTAATCGATTACCAGGGTTGTGTAATCGATTACCAGGGCCTTGAAGTTACGAATCGTGGTTCTGGAAATCACGTAATCGATTACAATGAGATCGTGTCGATTACATGTGTTCCTCTTCCTGTAATCGATTACCAGGGTGATGTAATCAATTACCAAGGTCAAAAATGAGGTTTTTGAGCTGGAAATGATTGAGATTATGGTTCTTTGTCCTTTGTAACTCAAACATAACCTAAAAACCCTGGATTCAAGGATTTTACTTTACTTAATTGTGATAGGAATGTGTATTCATACCGATAGAGAAGGAATGATTTTGAATATGGAATTCTTGGATCCATGACATGGAAATTGTGGTGTGTGTGCGTAATGAGGAATATATATTGATACTGAGAATTGTTGACGCAAGTGTGATTTCCTATGTGGGTTATGCACTTATTGATGTAGTACTCAATGAGATAAGAATGATGATGTGCCATTGAGGCAATGTTTTAATAAATGTATTGTTGATATGTCATGTTGGACATTGAATAAGCTTATGTGCCATTGAGGAAAGGCTTATGTTGAATGCATCATTGATAAACATACATGATTGGACATTGTGTTGTCATGCATGTGCTGTCCGTTGGATATGGTTAGTAAGGCGATGTATGCCTAGGAGTTTGAATAACACCTATGTGCGGGTGCGAATAGACTAAGCGTAGGTGTCATATGTTGTTGACCTTGGGGGCGTCGGGGTGTGGGTGTCTCACAATAGACAGTGGTAGCTCCATTGGGGCCGTGGGATAGACTAATGCGACACACCGACGATCCTGCCTGAGATGCTGTCCTATGTCGCGATCAACTGTTGAGGTACCATGTATAAGCCATTGCGCAAACAATTTTATGAAAAAGAGCACACTATGTTTTAAGGCTACTGAGATACTGGTATTACTCCTTGATCATTCACTCTGAAAATGTTTACGTCTAGCTCCATGGAGTAGGAACTTTGGTACCCTTGTTGCATTGTGAGTTGTCAGTCACATGGTCCATTGAGCATTTATGATTGGATAATGTGTTTACTATTATAACTGTGATATTTATTTGACTCTTAGTAATGCTAATGTTGCTAGCTGGCTATGGATAATGTTAACTATTGATTTTGTTGTTTTACTCTCATTGATTGCTTTCATGTATTACTGTACTTGTATGTATTAACTGTGTCTTATGTGGGCGTTCGACGCCATTTATTTTCTTGCTACCATGTTGGTACTGAAAGCTGGAAATCTCACCTCTTTCGGTAATTTCTTTATTTTGTATTTTGGTTGGATCGTGTGCTCTCGAGAAGACGCTCGTGAGAAGGACAAGGAAACCACTGAGTTTCAAGGTTTCTGGCCTTATCTCGACTGAGATCGAAGTTGTTGAGGATGTCATTTTGACTTCGTGGACTTTTTGGCTATGTGCGGATCAACTTTCTTGGAGGTCCGGACTGCTGGCATATCAACATGCAGACTGATCGATGTGTATACCACGACGATGTGATGGTGTCCTTAGTGTGGAGACGTTATCACGCTCCTATTCTGGATTTTCATGCTTTTGTATGGCTGGAGTTCTATATGCCCGTGAGGGACATGTAGGGTGAAATGTATTATACCCCTCGTGAGGATTCCTTTTTGTCTACTGCCCGGGCTCCTGCCCGCTGTTCTGTCGTCCCGATGGATGTCTCGTCGGACGACGAGGACCCTGAGGAGGATCCATCTATGGTTCCTTCTCGTTCCAGGCAGTCTTAGGGTTGGTTTTAAATTGATGGTACTGATGGCTATCCGTTTATTTTGAGGGAGCCTGATGTACTACTGGATTAGTGGGTATATATTTGTATCTCTTCGGGTAGGTACACATTTTGCTTTTTGTATATCTTTTTAGAAATGTAATTTAAACAGGCTTGTATTTCTGGTACAAAGTGTGTAATGATCCATATTGTAAATGGTCGTATGTTTCATTCCACGTTGATTGCTCTCTGACCTTTTTGACAGAAGTTTTATTGGTAAGAGGAACTTTAAATTTTAACCCAATCACGCGATATATTTACAAACAGGTGTATATGTACATTAAATGGAAGTTTTAACCGGATTTATGTTAAAAAAAAAGAAGAAAAAAATGTTTAAACTTTCCGTAATCATTTGTGTATCGTTTCACTATAGTGCGACGTTCCTTCTTCTTACCCATTATGACTAAGGGAGAAAAAGGGGCGTTGCAATGAACTTCTTAATTGTGGAATCTCTTCAGAGATAAACATAAGTGTTACAGTCTTGGGAATCTGACTTTAAAAGACCCTCATTTTTCATCTTTAAGTTGTTTTTTGCTATTTTTGTTTTAAATGCTACTCAGGTGTTGGGATTTTTCAAGGTCTAATGTGGCATTGACTGCATATTTCTTTTCTGCTTGGCATTGACTCACTCCTCATCAGGTTGTGTTGCTCTTTTCTTTACTCTTATTTATCTCTCTTTCACATTGAGGACAATGTTTATATTAAGTGTGGGGGAGTGATAATGTACTCTGTTACTTTGTAAAAAAAAAAATTGCACAACTGATGAACACTTGAGTAATGCTGGAAATTGAGCTGGAATTGTGTGTTAATTGCTTGATTTATTCTGAGCTAATAGAAATATGTTTGACAGGGGAATTCATTGATCATGAGACTATTTTGTGTGAAGCAATCTTGTTCAATTAAGAAAAGTGAAATTCAGCATCTTTGTTGGAAATTAGCCATGTCTGCTTGTTTCTGTTTTCTTTATCAACTTAACCAGAAAGTGAGTTTTGAGCTTTACTGATTCTATTTCCTTCTGGAGTGAATTTTCTCTTGATTGATGTGCGCTAGAACTTGCTTTGATACCTTGTTGAAACTTTAATGATTCACATACATACTTGAATATGATTGAGGCAATTAGGCTTTATTCTTTCTTGACTTTCAGAGTTGTATTGATAAATTTAGCATCTTAGTTGCCCCATTTGAGCCTGAATTTGATTTCTTTGAATATCCAATTGAATAATCAAGTTGAATTCTTTGGAGCATCGGATATGATGATCAAAAGTCTTGAAAGTTGTTGTTTTGTCTTCAAGGGTATATATATATATAAAATAAAATAAAAATTTGAAAAAAAAAGTAGAAAAAAATGAAAAAAATGAAAAAAATGAAAAAAAAGAGAGAAAAGAATTATTGGTGAAGAATAATGAAAATATTAGGTTGAAATTGAGAAATGTTTAAATCCTTGAGCATCATGAGTTATCTTTTCAACCTGATTCTGCTTTGTATTGATAGTTCTTTACCTTATTCACCATTTTTCCTACCTTTCATTGTTACCCTTGGCCCTGTTACAACCAGATGAATTCCTTTTGATTCTTGTTATGTATGTGAACTTGAAAGTGGAGATGAGATTGATTGGTAAGCCTATGGTTTTGCATTTTTCATGAGAAATTTGAGTGATCTCTTTGTCCTTAAACACTTGAGAGATGGAAAGTTGAGTGATCTCATATGTTTGGTGAAGAAAATAGTTGCAAGCTAGGCTAAAGCATCTTATTGTTTAAATTGTTGAATGATCCTGACTGATTGGATTTGATTGCTGAACTTGAACTTTTTAATTTTGGAATTCCCCTTGATGCATGTTTCTGGAAGTTGAGTTTGATCTTGCTATTGATTCCTATTCTTTGCTTGAGGACAAGCAAAAATTCAAGTGTGGAGGGTGTTAATAATTACGATTTTTAACATATTAATTATCCACATAATTACCTTATTAATAATGTCCAGGTTGTAATTAAGTGATCTTAGCACCTATTTTAATCATTGGTTTGAATTGGGCTTTAAAGCAATTTAATCATTAATTTTTGGATTTTAATGCATATTTACATTGATTCAGTATTTTGGCCATAACTTGAGTTGTAAATCTCTGATTTTGATGTTCTTTATATGCTAGGAAATATGAGAAAAAGATCTACAAGTTTTTTGAAATATCAAATTAGAAGATTCAAACATTTAAGTGGTCAAAAATAGCCTTGAAGTTGGTCCAGCGGTGCTGTTATGAATTTCTGGACATACCTTCACCATTTTGGGCATATCTCACTCATTTCAAGCCCAAATTAAGCATATGAGCACTCCTTGGAAAGCTTATTTCAAAGGCTATCTGATGGAATTAAGCTTAATTTGAAGTTGTGACAGAAATCCAGACTAAAGAGAAGGAAGAAAAGTGGAAATTAGGTGGAAGAATTATTAGCAAAAGTGGTTGAACCACTTTCATGATGGAGTTGGTGGACATGATGGAGTTGGTGGACATAATGGAGAAGGTGGGAGACATGCTTTAATGATGGAGTTGGTGGACATGATGGAGTTAGTGGATATGATGGAGTAGGTGGACATAATGGAGAAGGTGGGAGACATGCTTTAATGATATGATGGAGTTCGTGGATATGATGGAGTAGGTGGACATAATGGAGAAGGTGGTTGAACCACTTTAATGATGGAGTTGGTGAACATAATGGAGAAGGTGGTTGAACTATTTTCATAATGGAGTAGGTGGAGGATGACAATATGTATTGTATTATAGGAGCTTTGCATTCATATATTTAAGGAGGGTGTTAGTCTTAGTTTGGGAACTTGGCTTCTCCTCCTCTCCTCCTCTCCTCCTCTCCTCCTCTCCTTCCTCCTTCAGTTCTTTTTCTTTTTCATAGTTTTTCATATTTCTTAATGGTTTCCTTCATTGTAATGGAGGGCTAAGTTACTTTCAGTCAATTCGGGACTCTTGAAGAGATTGTGGTTTGGATTCTTGAGACCTTGGTTCTGTAATGTATTTGATTTGTAGTTGAATTCCTCTTCTCTTCTTCTTCTTCTTCTTCTTGATCTTGAATGCATGAATGGTGATTCTGTTCATGTTTGATCTGATTTGATCTTGATTTAAGATTGAGATTTGTGATGAAACTTAGAACTGATTGATCTAAACTAATCACATGACTGAAGATTGAGATTTGTGATGAAGCTTGGAACTGATTGATCTAAATTAATCACGTAATTGAAGAGGCTAAGTTACTGATTTGTGCCTAGGTTAATTGAATTCAGTACTTAAATTAACATAGATCCACATGAATAGTGCGATTGCAGATTTGTGTTTATCACTTGTTAATTGAATTCTAGACGATTGTCTAGTATGAATTCTGGATCTGATGCAGAGATCTCGGTTCGATCCAAGTTAACCATTCAATTACACTTCAAGTGTTTGTTGGAAGGTCTATGATTGAATCCACTCAATTTCGGATAGGTTTCTGAATTGACTATTCTCTTAATTGTTATTTCTTCCTTTAATTTTGTTAAGCGCAACCTTGAACTATCAAACCCCTATTTCTAACTTTAACTTGAATTGATTAAATTACGTTTACGATCCTTGAGGAGATGATCCGGTGTTGTTCACTATGCTACACGCTTAGGTAATAACTTTGGTTATAATTTTGACTGAGTTCGGTGCTCGTCATGAAGCCATTCCCTCCCCTTCTCTCTCTCCATTGCTGCGGCACCCATTGTCCAAGGAGGGCAAAATTTTGCTCTCCCATTTAATTCACTTAATCATATTTTACTTATTTTCCTATCACACTTTCTCTCTCTAACTTCTTCTTATTCATTTCTTTCTTCCTTCTCTCTTCTTCTCCCTTCTCCCCTACGAAAATTGCAGCCCCCATTGGTACCATTGCTCTTCACTTTTCTCTTCATAAACACCATTTCCACACTCACCTCAACCTCCTCTACACTTTCTATTTAGAAAGTTTCTTCAAAATCCATCTTCACCTCCATTGTCTCCCAAGACAAAGCTTCTAACTTTGAGATAAAGTTCCCATTTTTCTTCTTCTTTCTCTTCATTTTCGTGCTCCATAGTCTCTTTGATGACCATGGATCTCTTCTTTTTCAACCATTGATGTTGATTCCTTGTCTTGAAATTCCTAGGGTTTTGGAAGCTCAAAACTGAACCTTCAAGGAGCACCTAGGAAGCCATTTTCATGTTCTTCCTTTAGGTAAGAGGGAGATTACTCACTTCAACCATTATTGGTGGTGAGGGAACCTTTGTATGCTTACTTTGTTTTGGTGATTTTGTATATTTATGTGTTTTTGGATTAGATTAATGTTTGAAAGGTGATCTTCAATGTGTTGGATATGTTGAAAATGCTTGATCATGTTAGGGTTGTTAAATGGAGAATTTGGAGTTTTCTACCCTAATGTGAGGCCGTGGTTTTGACTAGAATTTAGCGATAAAAATTGGTTTTTGTATACAAATAAAATGAAGCTTAGGTGATTGAATGTTGAATGATAATACTAAAATTAATGAATGGAAAATTTTAAGAGTTTAATACCCTAAAGTGAGGCCACCGTTTTGGCTTTGGATCCTAAGGGAATGGATTGACTTGGTGTGAAACAACATCTAAGTAATTTGGTATCAAGTAACAAATGCATAAAATGGAAAGAAATTGGAACCTTGATGACCTAGTGAGGCCACAATTTTTAGAGAAAATTGGGGTTTAAATGATGCCTTGATGCATCTTTAAGGATTGAGAATTTAGAGACATACGTAATCCATAATCAAGTAGAAGAATTAAATTGAGTAATAACTCTAGAGAGTGCCACAGTTTTCAAGGGTTATTCAACTTAAATTTTCATAATCGACCAAAGCTTAAGACTTTGAAAAGGAGGATCCATAATGTGGACTTGTGAAAATTAGTGAACCATGAATACATATTGATGTTGAGGATTGATTCCATATTATTGTGAAATCCCTATGTAGGCTAAGTACTTGTTGACTGTGCACTTGAGGAAATTATGACATGTTAATATTGAGAAATGAAGATATTTGTATATATGCCATTGTGATAAACTTCATGATAGATGCATCATTGATAAACATGTATGATGTACATTGTGTCGTCATGCATATGTGTTATCCATTGGACATTGTTTAAAAGGCGATGTATGCCTAGGAGTTTGAATAACACCTATATGCGGGTGCAAGTAGACTAAGTGTAGGGTCATAGTGGTTGGCCCTGGGGGCGTCGGGGTGCGGGTGTCTCACAATAGACAGTGGTAGCTCCACTGGGGCCGTGGGATAGGCCGATGCAAACACATCGACAATCCGGACTGAGACGTTGTCCTATATAGCGATCAACTGTTGAGGTGCCATGTATAAGCCGTAATGCGCAAATGTTTTTATGAGATGAGCACACTATTTTTAAAGGCTAATGAGTTACTGGCATAACTCCTTGATCATTCACTCCAAAAATGTTTATGTCTAGCTCCATGGAGTAGGATTTTGGTACCATTTGCATTGTGAACTGTCAGTTTCATAGATCATTGAGCATGAGCATTTATAATTGTGGAAATTATCTATTATTATTACCGTAATATTTATTTAATTGTTTGAACTGTTGACTGTTGAAAATATTGCTGCCGCATGCCTGTTGCTGATAATCTGTACTGCTATTTATTGTTGTATTATTATTTTGCTTTTACTATTGATTTTAATTATTACTGTAATTGAATGTATGAACCATGTTTATATGTGGGCGTCCAGTGCTGTTTTGTTTTCTTGCTGCCATTTTGGTACTGAAAGCTAGGTGTCTCACCTTTTTCTATATTTTTTGTATCTTTTGTATTTTTGGACTTCTGTCGAACTGTGTACTATTGAGAAGGCGTTCGTGAGGAAGAGAAGGAAACACCTGAGTTTCTGGCCATACTGAGACTAGAGCTACTGAGGATGTCGTCGTGTCCACGTCGATTTTTGGGGTACGCCAGTATGACCTTTCATGGAGGGCCCGATTACTGGCACATCAACTTGAGCATTGACCGGTGCATCTACCACGGGGGGCTGAATTGTCTCTCTGGCGTGGGGCCATTATGACATGCTTGTTTTTTACTTTACTACTTTTGTCCACCTAGAATTTTATCTTCCTATTCGAGATCTATGGGATGATCGGTACTACACCCCACAGGAGGATTCATTCCTCTCCACTGCTCGGGCTTCTACCAGAAATTCGGTCGCTCTGACAGTAATTTCATTGGATGAAGAGGGCCCTGAGGAGGACCCGTCTATGGTCCCTTCTCGTCAGTCGTAGGGGCTGATACTGTCGGTGGCTACTGATGGCTAACCGTTTATCTTTTTGGGAAAACCTGATGTTTTGCCGTACTTGATGGGTGTATATTTGTATCTTTTGGGTGGGTACATATTTTACTTTTTGTAATCCATGTTGTAATTAAACAGGCTGATGCATGTACTATATATATATATATATATGAATTGTGAATGTATGGTCTTTAGTTTATGACTTTTAAATTCTTTGTCAATTTTATTGTATTTGTAATTATTGTTATCTTTTCACCGTTATTTAATAAAAAAAAAAGATGTATAGATATTCAAATACTCGATTATCTTACCATACAAGAATGCAAATTATTTATTCACGTGATAAAGATGAATCGGGTCTTAATTAATTAATATAATTATTGTTTTTCGTATTTTCAAAATTTTAATTTCATAATGGTGTGACGTTCCTTCTTCGCGGGTTGAGAAAAAGGGGCGTTATACTGTCTTGGTATCAGAGCCCCGGTTTAGGTTTTCTTTTAGGTCATTTGGTTTTGGACTGTCTTGTTTGTGTTGTGTGATTCTCTGTGTTTGGTATTCCACAAGGATACATCTGACTTTTTTCTGTGTTTTGTATAGCTTGATCTGAAAAAGAATTACAGCTCGTCGAGGAGACATGACTGCCGCAATCGAAGCAATTTAGAAGATGGCTGAAGCTATGCTGCAACAAAACCAGCAAATGGCTCAACAACAAGTAAGGACCGCACAACAATTAGAGGCCACTGCTGATGCCCAGAATCTGGCAAAATTTCATCGCACTAACCCTCCATAATTTAAGGGAGAGTATGATCCTGAGAAGGCTACTCTGTGGATCAAGGAGCTAGAAAAGATCTTCACTGGCATGAACTGTGCCAATGACAAAAAAGTGACTTATGCTGTGTTCATGCTGATTGGAGACGCAGAGGATTAGTGGAACGGAGAGTAGAGGTTATTGGAGGCAGAAAATCGAGCAATTAATTAGGAATTGTTTAAGGAGAGATTCTTGAATAAGTATTTCCCAGAAAGTGCAAGGCATGCTAAGGAGATGGAATTCCTTGGCTTGCGGCAGGGAAATATGACTATGAGTGAATATGCTGCCAAGTTTCAGAGTTTGTCCAAATTCTCAAACTACTTTCAGCATCAACCAAACGAAGCATGGAAGTGTCAGAAATTCGAGGAAGGTTTGTGACATGACGTGAAGAGAGCCGTCATAACTTTGAAGATTACTCAATTTTCGAAACTAATTGATACTTGTCACTAGGTGGAAGACTTGGACCAGGCACGTGATGCCAGAAACAGAAACTTTGGGCCTGTTCGGTCCCAAAGAGGAGGAAGCAGTAATGCTAACCGTTACTAGAAGAAGCCTTATTCCAGACTACTTGGAAATCAACAACAGAAGCCACAAGGTGGAAGTCCTAGAGGAAGTCCGGGCAGAACTGGTCAAACAATGGCATCTACGCCGAGATACATGAAGTGCTGGAAGGAGCACTATACGAGAGACTGCACTATCAAAGGGATCATCTGCTTCAGATGCAGGAAACCTGGACACGTTTCTCGTTATTGTAATCAACCTAAGGCGGAACCTTCTGTCAATGCTGCTAGAGGTGCTAAACCACAAGCTAGAGGTCGGGTTTACACCCTGAGTGGTGCTGAAGCCTTCGAATCCGAAGATCTTATACAAGGGGAAGGTCTCATAGAAGGTAATCTTTTAACTGTATTGTACGACTTAGGTGTAACTCATTCTTTTATTTCCTATGGCTGTGTGAAAAGACTTAGCTTACTTGTGTCTTCTTTACCTTTTGATTTGACTATTTCAACTCCCACTACTAAACCTGTTCTTACCACCAAAGTCTGTTTGGGTTGTTCATTGATTGTTGAAGGTCGAATCTTTTCTATTGATTTGATCTGTTTGTCATTATCTCAATTAGATGTGATCTTAGGAATGGATTGGTTATCTTCTAACCATGTCCTATTAGATTGTTCTAGAAAAACCATAGTTTTCCCTTTGGATGAGGATTCTAGATTTTTGATGGCTAACCAAGTTCAAGCTTTCTTGAAAGAAGGAGCTCGGGGATACATGTTGTTGTTTTCTTTGAAGGTCGAGGATGAGGTAGATGTGGACGCAATCTCGGTGGTTTGAGAGTTTCCTGAAGTTTTTCCTGAAGATATACCAGGTTTACCACTGGAGCAAGAGATCGAATTCGCCATTGATCTTGTACCCGGAGCTGGTCCTATTTCCATAGCGCCTTACCGAATGTCGCCTACAGAGCTAGTTGAGCTCAAGAAACAACTGGAAGAGCTTTTAGAGAAGCAATTTGTGAGACCCAGTGTAGCACCTTTAGAAGCACCAGTATTGCTAGTTAAGAAGAAAGACGGTACTTCGAGACTGTGCGTGGATTATGTTCAGTTAAACAAGGTCACGATCAAGAACAAGTATCCATTGCCAAGGATAGATGACCTAATGGATCAGCTGAAGGGAGCAACCGTGTTTTCTAAGATCGATTTGTGATCAGGCTACCATCAGATCAGAGTGAAAGTGGAAGACATTCCTAAAACAGCTTTTCGTACTCGTTATGGACATTACGAGTACCTGGTGATGCCTTTTGGTGTGACTAATGCACCTACTATTTTCATGGATTATATGAATAGAATCTTCCGTCCTTATTTGGATAGATTTGTCGTTGTTTTCATCGACGATATCTTGATCTATTCAAAAAATCAGGAGGATCATGCCGAGCATCTCAGTACAGTTCTTCAAACTTTGAAGGAGAAAGAGCTATATGCCAAGTTGTCGAAGTGTGAGTTTTGGTTGGACGAAGTCAAATTTTTGGGCCATGTGATTTCAAAGGAAGGAATTATTGTAGACCCATCAAAAGTGGAAGTTGTTCTTCAATGGGAAAGACCGAAGACAGTGACTGAAATCTAAAGCTTTATTGGATTACCAGGATATTACCGAAGATTCATTGAAGGATTTTCTAAGATTGCCAGACCTCTCACTCAGCTCACAAGAAAGAACCAAGCTTTTGAATGGACAAATGCTTGTGAAAAGAGTTTTCAAGAGTTGAAAAGGAGACTGACTATTTCACCTGTGTTAGTTCTACCGGATCTAAGTGAATCATTCGAAGTGTACTGTGACGCTTCATACCAAGGATTGGGTTGTGTCCTTATACAAGGTGAAAAAGTGGTGGCTTATGCCTCGAGGCAATTGCGAGTGCATGAGAAAAACTACCCAATGCACGACTTGGAACTAGTTGTTGTGGTATTTGCTTTGAAGATATGGAGACATTATCTCTACGGAGCAACGTTCAACGTCTTCAGTGATCACAAGAGCCTAAAGTATTTGTATGATCAAAAAGAGCTAAACATGAGGCAGCGAAGATGGTTAGAATTCCTAAAGGACTATGATTTCCAACTTCAATATCACCCTGAAAAGGCAAATGTTGTGGCCGATGCCTTAAGTAGGAAAATGATCAGTGTTTCTACTATGATGATCAGGGAGAAAGATTTGATAGAACAATTCAGAGACGTATGGTCTTTTATGGAACTAATGCCAGGAAAAATCTGTATGAACATGGTTACCATTTCAAATAATTTAATGGAAGACATTCAAGGAAAGCAGAAGGTTGACAAGTTCCTACAAGAAGAAAGAGAACTGATAAAGCAGGGCAATGTATCAACACTAGAAGAAGGAAGCGATGGAATTTTGAGATTCCAAGGTAGAGTCTGTGTGCCTAAAGACGAGGAACTTAGGAAATATATACTTGAACATGCTCATACGAGTTAGTTGAGTATGCATCCTGGAATGACCAAAATGTACCAAGATTTGAAGAAGTTATTTTGGTGGCATGAAATGAAAGAGATATCGCTAGATGCGTATCTTCCTGTTTGGTTTGTCAGAAAATAAAGATTGAATATCAAAGACCATCAGGATTTTTACAACCCTTGACTATTCCCGAATGGAAGTGGGATAGTATTGTCATAGACATTGTTGCCGGATTGCCAAAGACCGAAAGAGGATATGATTCAATATGGGTAATTATGGATCGACTTACAAAGTCAGCACACTTTTTGCTGATCAGCATAAGATATCCATTGGAGAAGTTGACTCAGTTGTATATTGGTGAGATTGTCAAACTACATAGTATGCCTACAAGTATCATTTCTGACAGAGAACCGAGATTTACATCAAAATTTTAGCAAAGTCTTCAAGAAGCAATGGGAACAAAGTTACGATTAAGTTCTGTTTACTATCCTCAGACTGATGGCCAATCAGAGAGAACGATAAAATCATTGGAAGATTTGCTAAGAGCTTGTGCTATAGAATAGATTGGAAGCTGGGATGAAATTTTACCGTTGGTAGAGTTTACCTACAACAACAGTTACCATTCAAGCATAGGAATGGCACCCTATGAGGCTCTATATGGACGAAGGTGCCAAACACCCTTATGTTGGTATCAAGATGGAGAGCGACTTACCGTTGGACCTAATCTTATTAAACAGACAACTGTCAAGATGATTCAGGAGAAGATGAGAACGACTTAAAGTCGACAAAAGAGTTATGCTGACAAACGAAGGAAACCTCTTGAATTTAAGGAAGGAGAACATGTGTTCTTGAAAGTCACGCCTACGACTGGGGTCGGTCGGGTTCTCAAATCTACAAAGCTCACTCCAAAATTCCTTGGACCTTACCAAATTCTTCGTCGGGTAGGTCCCGTTGCTTACCAAATAGCTTTACCATCTTTTCTTTCAAATCTCCACAATGTTTTTCATGCGTCACAACTTCAAAAATACATTCCCAGTCTTGATCATGTCATAGTGCCTGATTTAGTACAATTAAAGGAAAACTTGACTTATGAAACGACTCTTATGAGGATTGAGGATAGAAGAATGAAGCAACTCAAGGGAAAGACATCTCATTGGTGAAAGTAATCTGGAACAAGACAACCGGAGATGCGACATGGGAGCTGGAGGACAAAATGAAGGAGCAATACCCAGAACTATTTTAAGGTATAAAAATTTTGACGATGAAATTCATATTTGTTGGGGAGAGTTGTAACACCCCAAAATTTTATTTGTTTTAAGATAAATATTCATTTTATAATATTTGTGATTTTTGGAAATTTTTCTGGATTTTTCTGATAACGCGAAATATTTTAATATTATTCTTCGTTTTACGTGCAAACTGAGCCGACCTGAGAAAATGAGATATTTTTTTTGAGAACCTTGATATGTGAAAATGTCGACGGAGGATCTTACTAAACCCGAGGTCGGACATGGTTTACGAAGTTTCATATTTTTTGAGAAATTTTAATAGATAAAATAATAAATTGTTGTGTAAATTTTATCTGTCAGATAAATTAATACTGACTTCTATCAACTGTAATAATTGTCCGTTAAATAATAACATGTATTACAAATCCTATCATATTATCCTAATGTAATCTACTTTAAGTCTAATGAAACCCACTTTAATTCAAATTTATTGTATTTTAATCAAAGCTTCTTTGAGAAGCTTTGACCACCAAAAGACCAAGATGCCCTTGGCTTGTTGGGGAAGCCATTCCCAGCCCTTCTCTCTCTCCATTGCCGCGGCACCCATTGTCCAAGGAGGCCAAAATTTTACTCTCCCACTTAATTCACTTAATCATATTTTACTCATTTTCCTATCACACCTTTTCTCTCTAACTTCTTCTTCTTCTTCTTCATTTCTCTCTTCCTTCTCTCTTCTTCTCCCTTCTCCCCTACGAAAATTACAGCTCCCATTGGCACCATTGCTCTTCATTTTTCTCTTCATAAAAACCATTTCCACACTCATCTCAACCTCCTCTACACTTTCTATTTAGAAAGTTTCTTCAAAATCCATCTTCACCTCCATTGTCTCCCAAGACAAAGCTTCTAACTTTGAGGCAAAGTTCCCATTTTTCTTCTTCTTTCTCTTCATTTTCGTGCTCCATGATCTCTTTGATGACCATGGATCTCTTCTTTTTCAACCATTGATGTTGATTCCTTGTCTTGAAATTCCTAGGGTTTTGGAAGCTCAAAACCGAACCTTCAAGGAGCACCTAGGAAGCCATTTTCGTGTTCTTCCTTTAGGTAAGAGGGAGATTACTCACTTCAACCATTATTGGTGGTGAGGGAACCTTTGTATGCTTACTTTGTTTTGGTGATTTTGTATATTTATGTGTTTTTGGATTAGATTAATGTTTGAATGGTGATCTTGAATGTGTTGGATGTGTTGAAAATGCTTGATCATGTTAGGGTTGTTAAATAGAAAATTTGGAGTTTCCTACCCTAATGTGAGGCCACGGTTTTGACTAGAATTTAGGGATAAAAATTCGTTTTTGTATAGTAATAAAATGAAGCTTAGGTGATTGAATGTTGAATGATAATACTAAAATTAAAGAATGGAAAATTTTAAGGGTTTAATACCCCAAAGTGAGGCCACGGTTTTGGCTTTGGATCCTAAGGGAATGGATTGACTTGGTGTGAAACAACATCTAAGTAATTAGGTATCAAGTAACAAATGCATAAAATGGAAAGAAATTGGAACCTTGATGACCTAGTGAGGCCACGATTTTTAGAGAAAATTAGGGTTTAAATGATGCCTTGATGCATCTTTGGGTATTGAGAATTTAGAGACATGCATAATCCATAATCAAGTAGATGAATTAAATTGAGTAATAACTCTAGAGAGTGCCACAGTTTTGAAGGGTTATTCAACTTAAATTTTCATAATTGACCAAAGCTTAAGACTATGAAAAGGAGGATCCATAATGTGGACTTGTGAAAATTAGTGAACCATGAATACATATTGATGTTGAGGATTGATTCCATATTATTGTGAAATCCCTATGTGGGCTAAGTACTTGTTGACTGTGCACTTGAGGAAATTATGACATGTTAATGTTGAGAAATGAAGATATTTGTATATATGCCATTGTGGTAAACTTCATGATGGATGCATCATTGATAAACATGTATAATGTACATTGTGTCATCATGCATATGTGTTGTCCATTGGACATTGTTGAAAAGGCGATGTATGCCTAAGAGTTTGAATAACACTTATGTGCAGGTGCGAGTAGACTAAGTGTAGGGTCATAGTGGTTGGCCTTAGGGGCGTCGGGGTGCTGGTGTCTCACAATAGACAGTGGTAGCTCCACTGAGGCTGTGGGATAGACCGATGCAAACACACCGACAATCCGGACTAAGACGTTGTCCTATATCGCGATCAACTATTGAGGTGCCATGTATAAGCTGTAATGCGCAAATGTTTTTATGAGATGAGCACACTATTTTTAAATGCTAACGAGATATTGGCATAACTCCTTAATCATTCACTTCGAAAATATTTATGTCTAGTTCCATGGAGTAGGATTTTGGTACCATTTGTATTGTGAACTGTCAGTTTCATAGATCATTGAGCATGAGCATTTATAACTGTGGAAATTATCTGTTATTATTACCGTAATATTTATTTAATTATTTGAACTGTTGACTGTTGAAAATATTGATACCGCATGCATGTTGCTGATAATTTGTGCTGCTATTTATTGTTGTATTATTATTCTGCTTTTACTATCGATTTTAATTATTACTATAATTGAATGTATAAATTGTGTTTATATGTGGGCATCTAGCGCCGTTCTGTTTTCTCACTGCCATTTTGGTACTGAAAGCTGGGTGTCTCACCTCTTTCTATATTTTCTGTATCTTCTATATTTTTGCACTTCTATCGGACTGTGTACTACTGAGAGGACGTTCATGAGGAAGAAAAGGAAACACCTGAGTTTTCAAGTTTCTGGCCATACTGAGACTAGAGCTGCTGAGGATGTCATCGCATCCATGTTGATTTTTGGGGTACGCCCGTATGACCTTTCATGGAGGGCCCGATTACTGGCACATCAACTTGAGCACTGACTGGTGCATCTACCATGGGGAGCTGACTGTCTCTCTGGCGTGGGGCCGCTACAACACGCCTATTTTTGACTTTACTACTTTTGTCCACCTAGAATTTTATTTGTCTATTCGAGATCTGTGGGATGATATGTACTACACCCCACAGGAGGATTCGTTCCTCTCCACTGCTCAAGCTTCTACCTGAAATTCGGTCGCTCTGATGGAAATTTCATTAGATGAAGAGAGCCCTAAGGAGGACCCGTCTACGGTCCCTTCTCATCAGTCGTAGGGGCTGATACTGTCGGTGGCTACTGATGGCTATCCGTTTATCTTTTTGGGAAAGTCTGATGTTTTGCCATACTTGATGGGTGTATATTTGTATCTTTTGGGTGGGTACATATTTAGCTTTTTGTATTCCATGTTGTAATTGAATAGGCTGATGCATGTATATATATATATATATATATATATATATATATATATATATGGTAAGATAATCAGTATTTGAATATCGTACATTTTTTCATTAAATAATGGTGAAAAGATAACAATAATTATAGATACAATAAAATCGACACATAATTTAAAAGTCATAAACTAAAGACCATACATTCACAATTTTATATATATATATATATGAATTGTGAATGTATGGTCTTTAGTTTATGACTTTTAAATTCTGTGTCGATTTTATTGTATCTGTAATTATTGTTATCTTTTCACCGTTATTTAATGAAAAAAATGTACAGATATTCAAATACTCGATTATATTACCATACAAGAACGCAAATTATTTATTCATGAGATAAAGATGAACCGGGTCTTAATTAATTAATATAATTATTGTTTTTCGCATTTTCAAAATTTTAATTTCATAATGGTGTGACGTTCCTTCTTCACAGGTTGAGAAAAAGGGGCGTTACAAGGGTGGATATGGATGCTTTGTGTTGAGGTTGGTGATGATGGTGAAATGGTTCAAATGTAGAGGGTGGGTTTGTGAGATTGGTTTGGGATTGTTGATGGTAGATTTGGGTTTGGTGTGTTGTAGGGGTTGATGATGAAGGAGGTTTTGGTTGAAGATGATGAGGTTGCAAAAGAAAGGTTGGGGACTACAAGATGAATACGATGACTAAGATTTGTTGTCAAAAAGAAAAGAAAATGTGTGGGGTGAAGGCTATATGATGGAGAAAAAAAACATGGGGCTAGGGTGTTGGTTGTGTGTGTGAATTCGCGTGTGTTATGTGTTTTTATAAGCAGAAATTAGGGTTTGGAGAGTGATGATGATTGTGGTTTGAGATGAGAGATGAGTCTAATGGTGACTGCTAGGGTTTCTTTTAATGTTTATTAGTATATGGGTCATGAGTTGGATGATGGGTAATGTTATGAGACATGGGTGATTAATGCGAGAAAGTTGGGTTATCTTTTCTTTTTTATTATTTTTTATTTTTTTATTTTATTTTATTATTTATTATTTTTATATTATCTTTTTTTATTTTTTTGTGAATAAAAAGGTTTTAATGACCCAGACAAAATGGGGTGTTCACAATTTTTCATATTATCATTGTAAGGAACGAGTAAAGACATGAACTCGAATTTTGTTCGAGAATGCATAAGATGATACAAAAAGAAAAATTAATACAAAACAATGCGAGAATAATAAAATGCAAATAGCTGATGCGCTCAAAAGTAAATGACAGAAATTTAAAATGCAAGGAACCGATGCGCTCAAAAGTAAATGATAGAAATTTTAAATGCATGGAGCCAATGCGCTCAAAAGTAAATGACAAAAATTTAAAATGCAGAGAGCCAATGCACTCGAAAGTAAATGACAATAAAAATAAATGCATGGAGCTGACACGCTCAAAAGTAAATGACAGAAATTTAAAATGTAGGGAGCCGATGTGCTTAAAATAAATAAGCAGAATTTAAAATATAAGGAGCCAATACGCTCAAAAGTAAATGATAGAAATTTAAAATATAGGGTGTCGATACACTCAAAAGTAAATGACAAGAGTCTATGCACTCCAAAGTAATGATAGGAACATTTTGTGCTAGTTAGACATGGACCTAAAATCTTTTTCTTCTATCTTTTTCTCTCTTTTCTTTTCACTCTTTTTTATTATTATTAAAAATCATTTAAACCAACAACAACTCTGGAAAGCTTTGACTAATCAAACCCTTGTTCACATGCTTTTCTTCATCAAACCTTTCGATTGGCTTGTAATCCTCTTGACTTGCTCATTTCCTTTCTTCATTTCTTCATTCTTTTGTTTTACCTCGACCCTTCTTTTCTTCTTGGCAATGAATAATTTCCAACAAATGCCGCATTGCAATCTTTGCTTTGAGCTATTGAGATCTTTTAGCCTCAACTGTAACAGTTGTCAATTGGATAATAGCATGTGTTAGAAATCCTATCACATTATCTTAATGTAATCTACTTTATGTCTAATCAAATCTACTTTAATTCAAAAATATAGTATTTTAATCAAAACTTCTTTGAGAAACTTTGACCACCAAATGACCAAAGTACCCTAGGCTTGTTGGAGAAGCCATTCTCCCCCCCTCTCTCTCCTATTGCCGTGACAATGTGGCCTTTGGGGAAGCAAAATTTTGCTTCCCACACTTAACACACTTATCATACTTCACCAAATTTTCACTCATTTCATCTATCACTTTCTCTTTCTTCAAGTTTCATCTTCCATTTTCTTTAACTTCTCTCTTCTTCTTCTCCTTTACCCCCACGGTTTTGTAGCCCCATCTTGGGACACCATTTTCATTTTCTCACTTCACCAACACCATTTCTACATTCCTCTCATCATTCTCTACATTTCCTATTTGAAAATTTTCTTCGAAATCCATCATCTTTTTCACTTTTTCTCAAGAACAAAGTTTGAAGCTTTAAGGTGAAGCTTCCATTTTTCTTTCTCCTTCTCTTCATTTTTGTGTTCCATGGTCACATTGGTGACCAAAGATTCATCTTTTCCAAGCTTGGTTGTTGATTCCTTGAGTTTGGTTTTCTAGGGTTCTTAGAGAGCCAAAACTGAATCCACCAAGAAGCACACCAAGGAGGTGATTTTGTGTTCTTCCTTTAGGTAAGAGGGAGATTTACTCACTTTAACCATTATTGGTGCTGAAAAGACCTTTGTGTAGTTGTTAATGGAGAAATCCATATTTGAATGCTTACTTTGTTCGATGATTTTTCATGTTTATGTGTTCTTGATTGAGATTAATGATTGGATGATGATTTTGAATGTATTAGGGATGTTGGAATGCTTGATAATTTTAGATTTAATAAATGAAAAATTTGAGGGTTTACTACCCTATTGGGAGGCCACCGTTTTGGCCATGAATCTTAAGGGTTGGAATTGATTTTGTGTAAAATAAGACTTAGGTAATTGAGTATTGAAAGATTAATACATGAAATGGAGAAAAATTTGGAACCTTGATGACTTATGGAGGCCACGGTCTCTAAAGGAATTTTTGGAGTTCAAAGTGATGCTTTGATGCACCTTTGGGAATTAAGGATTTAGACATTAGTAATCCATAATGAGATGGAAGAAATTGATTGAGTGATGAATATTAAGAAGGCCACGGTTTTGAAGGATTCTTTAGCCTAAAATTCTCATAATTGATCCAGACTTAGTACCTTGGGAATGTTGGATTCATAATGTGAAATTGTGGTATGTGTTGAACCATATATATATATATATATATATATATATATATATATATATATATATATATATATATATATATATATTGAGAATTGATTTTATGCTATTGTGAGTCCATTTGTGGGACTAAGTACTTGTTGATTTGTATTTGATGAAATTGTGGCATGATATTGTTGAGAATTGTCTATATGCCATTATAATGTGTTCCATGAGAAATACATTGTTGATGAATATGCATGTGATGCATTGTTTATGAGGAATATATCATTGATACAGAAACATGATGTAAATTGAGTCGTCATGCATATGTGATGTCTGTTGGACTTTATTGAGAAAGACGATGTATGCCTAGGAGATTGAATAACACCTAAGTACGGGTGCGAGTAGACTAAGCGTAGGGTCATAGTGGTTGACCTTGGGAGTGTCAAGGTACAGGTGTCTCACAATAGACAGTGGTAGCTCCACTGGGGCCGTGGGATAGCCCGATGCAAACACATCGACGATCTGGATTGAGACGCTATCCTATATCGCGATCTACTGTTAAGTGCCATGTATAAGCCATTTCGCACAAATATTTTTATGAGATGAAGTACTTTATTTTTTAGGCTAACGAGATACTGGCATGACTCCTTGATCATTCTCTCTGAAATGTTGATGTCTAGCTCCACGGAGTAGGATTTTTGGTACCTTGTGCATTGTTAGTCTCATATTTCATTAAGCATGAGTACTTATGACTATTAAATTATCTGCTTTTGATACTGCAATTACTGTTTAATGGTTGAACTGTTGACTGTTTGAGAAATTATTACTGTTTATCTGTTATTGTCAATTCTTATGGTTATTTATTATTGTTCTTCTCTTACTATTAATTTATTTGCTACTATTGATAAATACATATGTTGTAATGCTATGTGGGTGCCCAGCTGTTGGTGTATGCCCTAGTGGCCAATACATTTTATTTGTATTTACATACATTATATTATGTTATTTTATATGAGACATTTCATTTATTGTGTTCTTTTTGGTAGACATAATAAAGTCCTTAGAATAGTAAGTTTGATACCATAGGACATCAAGTGGATGACTTGATCGTGAGATCCTATTGGATAAAACACTATTCTTAAATGTCCCTAGTCAAGTATTATTGTTAATTAGGACAACAATAATACATTGAGGCTAGTATGTGCGTAGACTGATGACCACATCTCACGGGTCATGGATATGAGATATCAAGTCTACACATGGATACATATTAGAGTAATGATGTATTGGACAGACCCGCCATGAGAATGCTACGTGGATCGTTACGTGAGTGTCATAAGCGATTCTCATAGTGATAATGGTGTATGTGGTCCTTTGACCTGAAATCACTACGATTCCTACATGAGGAGTTGTGTGTTTTAATGCCATCAAACGTCATCTGTAACAAGATGATTATAACGTTGGTTATTAGACATGCCGCAATACATGTGGAGGGATGTGAGTGACCTAGATGGGATTTATCCCTCCTACATAACAGGAGCGATATCTTCGGGGCCCCTGATTGAGTGAGACTACGAAATGCATGGCCATGCTCAAATGAGTCAATATGAGATATTGATCTTATTTGTTATTACTATGTCTACTTAGGAATCAGGAAACTGAAGATTGAACTAAACAAGGGTGACACGTTCTATGCCTTTAGTTCAATCTGGATATCTAGACAAAGGGACTAAACTACACGGAAACATTGGTCACAGATAGGTTATGTCAAATCACTGACATTCTCATTACTTGGGTAGCAGTGATGTGTTGCTAGATACCGCTCACTGTTTGTAATGTTAAAATGAGATTTTAATATTACTACCAACGTCATGAGAACCTGCAGGGTCACACACTTAGAACAGACTAAATTGGAGTAATCAGAATCCAAGTTGGACTCGGATTCAACTGTGGGCCTAACTCATGACAGATGGGTTTAGGGTTGCACCACTTACCTTGCTACTGCTCACACTCACTTAAGGCAGCCACTGTTATAAATAGTACTACTAAGGGGGCTGCTACTAGGTTACATCACAACCCTAGCCGCACCTACAGAAAGTGAGTGAGAGATAGTGAGGTCTTCTTCTCCTTTCTTCGCAGCTAGCACTACGAAAACAGAGGCGTGACTCCTTTTGCAAGTCTGTTCGTGTGGATACCGCAGAAACATCATCGCTATTATGGTGTTGGTGATTCACCTCGCTTGTGACTATCACGCTTCAAGAGGTAAAAAAATTTAAAAACTCGGATTATGGATTTTATGCATGGATCCTGTGAGGGAATTCTGTTATTCCGCTGCGAGACTTTTGATCCGCAAATTCCCAACACCAGCACCATCTGTTTTCTTACTGCCATGTTAGTATTGAATGCTGAGTGTCGCACCTCTTTTCTGTATATCTATATTCTTGTTTTAAATTATGTATTTATGAGAAGACGCTCGCGAGGAAGAGAAGGAAGCACCTAATTTTCCTAGCTTCTGGCCCAATTACGAGTAGTGCTGATTGAAGATGTCTTCACATCTGCGCCGATTCTTGGGTTACGCGAGGATGACCTTTCATGGTGGTCCCGACTGTTGGCACATTAACTTGCGCACGAACTGATGCATCTATCATGGGTTGCTAATTGTGCCTTTAGCTTGGGGTCGCTATGACCCTCTTGTTTTTATTTTACCACTTTCGTTTATTTAGAGTTTTACCTGCTTGTTAGGGATTGTGTGGGATGACCTTTACTATACCCCAGGAGATGATTCATTTATCTCTACTGCTCGGGCTTCTGCTCGAAATTCGGTCGCTCTGATGGTGATATCATCGGATGAGGAGGACCCTGCTACGGTCCCTTCTCGTCAGTCTTAGGGGCTGATACTGTCGGTGGCTACTGATGGCTAACCTTATATCTTTTTGGGAAAGCCTGATGTTTTGCTAATTTGATGGGGTGTAAATGTGTAACTATCTTGGGTAGGTAAAGCCTTTTACTTTTTGTATATTTTGATGATGTAATTAAACATGCCAGATGCATATATATATATATATATAATGTGAATGTATGGTTTTACTTCATGTCGACTTTTATTGTATCTATTTAAAAAAAAAAATATGTGCACACATGTTTTCAATACTCGATTACTATACAATTTAAGATGCAAATTATATATTAAATGAACTGAGTCTTAACCTACAAGGTAACTATTTTCTGCATTTTTATTTTTATTTCATTTTTCATTCTATTATGATGTGATGTTCCTTCTTCGTGAGATGAGAAAAAGGGGCGTTACATAAGACACATACTTGAAAAATGAAAATGAAGAAACAAAATAAAGTTGCAAAGATTTTTTTAAAAAATATAAAAAATTTGCCCCAGTATTGGTTCCTTATCCTTTATCCGATTGATTCCCTGCAACTGCTTGATAACTCAATTATTGTCCCTGGTGTTACTTCGTTCAACACATCTTCTCATTAATCCTTCAAATTTTTTCCCTAGTATAACCAATCAAATGCAAACAAAGTAGCCAATCGAACACAAATAAAAAATTGCTCCAGTTTGGTGAACCCTTCAAGGAGTTTCAGGTCGTCTTTCTTTGAGATTTTGTCTATTTATATGCCCTAACTTTTGCTTAGGCTGTCCTTCTGGGCTTTCAACCTAACGGGCTCTTTTTATTATTATTATTGCTCTAACTTTTTCTTAGGCTGCCCATTCGGGTTTTCTTTTCTCTTCTATCATATTCAACTACTCATATCGAATCTTCACCCATTCAGATTCCTCCAACTTTGCTTCCATCAAAACTCTTAGAGAAGGAATCTCAATTTCTATGGGAGAGACAACCTCTATCCCATACACCAAAGAGAAAAGTGTTGCCATAGTGCTTGATCGTATATTAGTAAGATACGCATTCAAAGCATAGGGCAACATTTTATGCTAGTCTTTGTAGTTCACTACTATCTTAGCAACAAAATTTCTTGACATTTTTATTTATTGCTTCAAATGCACCATTCATCTGAGGCCTATAAGGAGTTGAATTATTATGCTTGATTTTGAAATTTTCACAAAACTTCTGAACCTCAGCACTATTGAGATTGGTAGCATTATTTGTGATTATCCTTTCTAGAATTTTATATCTACAGACAACATCCCTTTTGAGGAATTTCAAAAACATTTTTTGGGTAACATTAGCATACGAGAAAACTTCTACCCACTTGGTGAAATAGTCAATTTCTACCAAAATGAAGTAATGACTATTAGAAGCTTTGGGGTTAATGGGCCCGATGACATCTATTCCCCATATCGAGAAAGACCATGAAGATACCAAATTGTGCAAAGGGAATGAAGGTGCATTGACTCAATCTGCATATATTTGACATTTTTGGCACTTTCAAACATATTCTATGCAGTCTGTTTCTATAGTAGATCAATAATAATCACTCATTAGAATTTTTCTTGTCATCATATGACCATTAGCATGAGTTCCACAGATTCCTACATGGACTTCAATCATGATTATATGAGCTTCACGAGCATCCACACATCTAAGCAAGGTGCCATCATGACTCCTTTTGTACAAAAGCTCCCCGTTTAAGAAAAAAGGTCATTGCCAACCGACGAATAGTTTTCTTATTCACCTCATTTGCCCCAGTTGGGTATTCTCTACGCTGAATATACTGCTTAATATTATGATACCAAGGTTTACCATCTGGCTCGCCTTCCACATTGGCACAATACACAGGCTCACTTTGTGTCTTCACTTGGATGGGTTGGACATTATTATGAATATCTAACTTGGTCATTCCAGCCAAAGTGGCCAAGACATATGTAAACTGATTCTTGTCTTGGGTCAAATGGGAGAAAATCACCTTTTCAAAATTCTCAATCAACCGACTTAAATACTTTTGATAAGACATTTACTTTGGATCTTTGGTTTATCATTCACCGTTCACCTGATAAATGATGAGTACTGACTCTCCAAATACTTTTAGCTGCTTGATCCCCAAGTCAATTGCAACTTGTAAACCACTAGCACAGGCCTCATATTCCATAACATTATTGGTGCATTCAAAATCCAGCTTGATAGTGACTGGGTATTGCTTTCCATTTAGTGAAACAATCATGACTCCTCAACCACTACCATACATGTTAACTGCTTCATCAAAATACATCTTCCAAATAGGTTGATCCTCACCTTCTTCTTCTCCTTCCACTATCAATATTTCTCCATTAGGGAACTCAGACATTGCTAGTTGTCCACCCTCAAGAAGGTTTTCAGCTAAATGATTAGCAATCACACTTCCTTTGATGGATTTCTAAGTCATGTACTTGATGTCGAATTTTGATAATATATCACCTTCCATTTTGAAACCCTTAATGAAACATGAAGGCTTTCAAATATGTACTTTAGATGGTCTATTCGGGAGATCAACCAAGTGGTGTAATACAACATGTATTGCCTTAGCCTTCTTGAGGTCCATACTAGAGCTCAACAAGTCTTCTCAATAGCCATGTAATGGGTTTCGCAATCATTAAACTTCTTACTCAGATAATAAATTGTATGCTCCTTCTTTCCTGATTCATCATGCTTCCCCAACATTATTCCCATCAAGGTTGGCAGTACAGTTAGGTACAATATCAAAGGACAATCGATGTAGGTGGTACGAAAATAGGAGGATTCATTAAATAAGCCTTTATCTTGTCAAAATCTCCTTGACATTCTTCATCCCATTCACCTAGCTGATGCTTCTTCAACATCTTGAATATAAGTTCACAAGTGCCAGTCATGTTAGTAATGAATCTAGGAATATAGTTAAGTCTCCTGAGAAAATTTCTCACTTCATGCTTTATCTTAGGTGCAAGCATCTCCTGTATTGCTTTCACCTTATTTGGATCCACCTTTATTCCTTCTCTATTAATGATGAACTCAAGTAGTTTTCCAGTAGATTCTCCAAAAGCACATTTAGCAGGATTCAACCTCATCTTGTACTTTTTGAGTCTTTCAAACAACTTACGCAAAACCACCACATGTCTTTTCCCTTCTCTAGACTTGGCAACTATATCATCCACGTACACCTCAATCTCCTTGTGCATCATGTCATGAAATAACACAACCATAGCACGTTGGTAAGTAGCTCTAACATTCTTTAATCCAAATGACATCACTATGCAGCAAAATATTCACAAAGGAATGATAAAAGTTATTTTTTCTTTGTCATTAACATCCATGGGGATTTGATTGTACCCTAAGTATACATCCATAAATGAAAACATGTGATTCTTAGTAGTGTTATCAACCTAAACATCGATATGAGGGAGTGAGAAATTATCCTTTAGACTGGTCTTATTCAGATCCCTATAGTTCACACACATTCTGACTTTTCCATCCTTCTTAGGAAGAGGCACAATATTGGCTACCCACTTTGGGTGTCTTGACACTTCCATAAATTCTGCTTCTAGCTGCTTAGTCACCTCTTCCTTGATCTTCAAGGACATATCATGATGCATCCTCCTTAACTTCTACTTCTTTGCCTCAATATTCGTGAGATTTTATGTGATGCTATCTCTGGATCTAATTCAGGTATATCCTGATAAGACCAAGCAAAAACATCCATATACTTTTTGAATAGTGCGATCATTTCTTCATGCTCGGGGTTTTTCACCATTTTCTACTCGTTTTTCTCTTCCTTTGTCCCCATATTGTTCACCTCTACTACCTTGCCATTCAAGTCAAAACCATTCTCTGAATATTCCAGTAGTTTTGGAAATTTTTTGGCAACTTCCTCCTCTTCACTAGATCCAAGGTCTTCTTTACCAAACGTCACAAGAAAATCAATTGATGAGTTTTCGAGGTCCTTTTTATGAGGTGAACTTTCTACAAGACTCAAATCCCTGGAAAGTAATTTGTGTGGAGTTGGAAAGGCAAAATAGAGTAGGAGTGACAAAGCAAGAATTATATAAATGAACCAATAACAAGATATTATACAGAAATATAAAAAGAAAATTGATAAATGCAAAAGGAAAAGCCAAAGGTGCAACGAGGAGGAATGCTGAATATTCATGCAAATTCATTTAGTTAATGTCTCAAATAACATAAATATAAGCTCAAAACATGGCTAGCCTTAAAGTCCAATATAATCAGACAATTACTTGGAAACAATCACATCAATCATTAGTTCGGATTGCCATTTCTTCAATGACTCCTCATCAGTAAAAGGATGGATTGCCTTGCACTCTTCTAGGCCTTCTTCATGCAATGCAATAATAGTGAGATGACATCGGGGGCGAATGACTTCTTCATATATGATTATCTCGGCTAGTGTTGAGAACATTTCTCTTAGGTGAGGAATGTGCTTCATCTTGCCCTTATCATTCTTTTTTCCAAGAGCCATGCTCCCTATTCTTTCCTCCAAAGATGCTTCGTACCTCAACCCAAACTTGTCTAACTTTTTTGGGAATGACGTTAGCGACTGAGTACCTTATAGTTGTAAGCCCAAGCCTTTTCCTTGTTGGTATCCATTATTAGCCATAATCTAGGCCACCACTTGATTCACACTTTGTGTCGGGGATTCATTCCTACTAAGTTCAGTCTCAACTACTTCGAAATTATGCCACAAATTCTCCTCATGTTTCTCTGCACTCTCCACATATGACATTGAAATTGGTTTTGACAGTATAATTTCTTCCTCTCTGTGTATAATAATGACTGACCCATTTTTTATGTATTTAAAACTTTGATGTAAGGTGAAAGGAATAACACTAGTGACATGGATCCGTGGTCTCCCCAAGAGCATGGTGTAACTAGGCTTAATATCCATGACTTGGAACAAGACTTGAAAATTACTTGGACCAATCTCTAGCAGTAAAGTCATCTCTCCTAAAATGCCTCTCCTATTTCCGTCAAAGGCTAGCACCACCATTTCTCGGGGTGACAGTTCATCCTTGCTTATTGATAATGAGGTTAGAGTTGACTTGGGTAGGATATTCAGTACATACCCCCCATCAATCAAAACCTTTACAACTATATAACTTTTACATTTTAAGGTTATGTGCAAGGTCCGTGGATTTTTTTCAAACCAAGAGGTGATCTCTTCATCAGTAAATGTGATCATGTTGACGTGTTTCACCGGGTCCACCATGTTGACAACATTTTCAAGGGTAACATCGATTTGACATAGGGCTCATTCAGAACTCTTAGTAATACCCTCCGATGTGACTCAAATGTCAAGATGAGTGACAATAGAGATATTCTGGTTGAAGTCTTCTTTAACTGTTCCATCACGTCATATTCACTTTGCTTCATGATCTTCAAGAATTATTCTTCCTTTTCCTTCCCTTTCTTTTATTCTCTTGAGGTTTCCTCCCTACTCCTTTCTTTAACATTCTTCCTCTTCTTTACTTCTCCTGAGTTATAACATCACCCCCTCCTTGTAATCCCTCCTGATAACCGCATCAAATGGTGTTATTGTAGCCTTATATTTATGCTTTATTGATTGCTTAGTCTTTGTTATTAGGCATAATTGGAAGATTTTAAGGTAAACTCATTGATTTCAATTGTGATATCTTCCTATATGTTTTCTGAGCAAATTGGTATAATTCTTCCTATGATTATGTGAACTTACTATTGTCATTAATCTGGTGACTTCTTAATTGTAGGAAGGGCTCAAAATGAGTATAATGGTCAAGGACTTAGAGCTGCATTGGAAGAGAAAGCACTAGATGAAGTTCAGCATTCAGTGCCGCGGCGTGGGCAAGTTAGCACCACAACGTGTGGCATTCCCCTATTCAGGCAGAGTGCTACACATTTTGAATACCGCGATGTGAATAATAAGCGACGCGACGTCCTTGATCTACATTCAACATGCGCCACGACGTGACAAGGTGAGCGCTATAGTGTGAAATAGAAATTTGAAGCCTATAAATACTGTTCTATTAGATTTCACAAAGGGAACATCTTTGTTTTTAGAACACACCTGGTAGGATTTATTTGTGACACTGAATGGAAGCCAAAAGAACCAAAGTTAGAAGCCAAATCCTTCCACAAGGAGGATTCAAGCACTAAATACCACCATTATTGAGCTTGCAACTCTCTCTCCTTCAACTTCCTCTCTTTTCTGATCATGACAAGGAATATTTTTAATATATTTTTGTTTGTCATGAGTGGCTAGGCTGTGTATAGGGATTTCTTTGATCCTTCTATGAATATTGATGATTTTGTAAACCTTTAAGTTAATATATGTGATTTGGGATTGTTCAATCATATTGTTTCTAATGCTTTTGAATATTTGTCCAATATTTAATATGTTTTAATTAAATCTAATGAACCTAGATATAGGAATTTAGATTTAAGATCATGAATATGGTTGATGCATGTTTGATTTCATTCAATTGGCTTAAATAAATTGATTTGCTAATAGAATAGAAATATACCTATTGGTCATGCATGACTATTATTAAGAAATGTGCTTAAGGAGTGGAGTTTACTCTAGATCTCATAGACACATAGTGACTAGGTAAATGAAGCATGGTTAAATGACCTAGATATAAGCTTTTAACTAAATAAAATTTTCAAGCCAACAAATTCCATATCATGTATATTGATAAAGAGGTTTGCATATCATCAATTGAAGTAGAAGGTGAAGAAGGATTCCCTATTCTTTAATCAACAACTTTAATTCTAACTAGCTAGCGTTCAAGTCTTTCCATTAGTTTACACACAACTTTCTTAATTTGAATGTTCTTAGATAAAAATTATTAAGCTATTGGTTAATAGTTAGTTCAGAGTTAGCAATAGTCCCCGTGGGAATGATATCTAACTCCTAGCTACACTACAAGTGCGATCCGTGCACTTGCAGTAAGTAAAAGAGCGAACAAGTTTTTGGCACTATTGCCGGGGACTACGATATAATTTCAGTTGAACTAATATTAACAACGAGTTTAATTAATTCTAGTCTAAGTTTCTTTTGTGCATATTAATTTAGGTTTCAATTCTTTATTTGTTTTAGATAAGTTTTAAGATGGCGGAAGAAAATGCTATGCACGAGGTGGAGGACGATAGTCGCACAAGGCCATTGAGGGAGTTTGCTACTCCTCAGATGGAAAATCTGCAATCCAACATTAGACGTCCTGCCATCTAAGCAAACAACTTCAAGATTAAGCCGGTCATCATCCAAATAATCCAAACTTCTATACAGTTTAGTAGTTTATCTAATGAGGATCCAAATGCATATCTCTCTAACTTCCTAGAGATTTGCAATACATTTAGGCACAACGAAGTGTCTGAGGATGCTTCTCGCCTAAGGCTTTTTCCTTTCTCTTTAAGGGATAGAGCCAAAAGCTGGTTGCACTCTCTTCCAATAGGATCAATCACAACTTGAGTAAAGGTATGTACCAAATTTATGAATAAATACTTCCCTCCAGTCAAGACTGCGGAGATGGTGAATGATATTACATCATTCACTCAGACTGAATCAGAATCCTTGCATGAGGCCTGTTAGAGGTACAATGATCTTCTGAGAAGGTGCCCACATCATGAGATACCACCTTGGCACCAAATCTACTCATTTCACAAGTGCTTGCTACCACACCATCGCCCAATAGTAGATGCTGCAGTTGGAGGTTCCTTGCTAAGCAAATCTTTCGATGATGCCTTCCAGCTCTTGGAGGAATTAGCTGCTAACAGCTATCAGTAGCCTACCGCAAGAAACACTCCACAGAGGGTAGCTGGAGTGCACGAAGTGGATGCAATAACCTTGTTGTCAGCTCAAGTTGCAACATTACCGAGAAAGATGGACAGTATGGGACATCATGCTCCCCAGAGCCCATTTGTGTTGTACGACAAATGTCGCGATAACCATTTAAGTGATAGGTGCCCTACCACTTCTGAAAGTACACATTATGTGGGGAACTATCAATCATCGCAGAATAACTCATACACCAATCAGTATAACCCTAGATGGAAGAACCATCCAAACTGCTCTTGGAGGGATAATCAAGGAGCCTCTTCCTCAATGCCTAGAGCTGAGCGACCTTATAATCCTCTTGGATTCCCCTCACAACCCAGACAACCAATTCAAGACAAGAAACCATCTCTTGAAGATATGTTCATGCAGTTGATGGTGAAAATTAATACCTTCATGTCAAAGACAGAAGCTCACTTAGCAAAGAATGACTCGGTGATACAAAGCCAGTTGGCTTCTATGAGGGATTTGGAAACTCAGGTGGGGCAATTAGTAAATGCAAATAGGCCCCCAGGCACTTTCCCGAGTGATGCAGTCAATAATGCAAAAGGCACCTCAAATGAGCATTGCAAGGTGATCTCACTAAGAAGTGGGAAGGATATTGAAGGTAAAACAAAGCTGTTGGAAGAAGAGGTTAATGTTGGTAAAGACCAGGAGATGGTGGGTGAAGAAAGTCAGAAGAATGAAGAAGTTGTCCACAAAAAGGTGGAAGATAAGAAAGGTGAAGAGAAGGCCAATAACAAGAAGGTAGAGAACAAGCCTTATATTCATCCTTTACCTTTTCTAAGCAGGCAAATTAAGCACAAGATGGATGAGCAGTTTAAGAAGTTTTTGGATGTTTTCAAGAAACTTCACATCAATATCGTTTTTGATGAAGCTTTAGAGCAGATGCCCAGTTACGTCAAGTTCATGAAAGACATTCTTTCAGAGAAACATAAGCTGGGTGAGTTTGAAACGGCAGCATTGTCTGAAGAATACAGTGTTGTCTTGCAACAGAAGCTTCCCCCTAAGTTAAAGGATCCGAGGAACTTTACTATTCCTTGTGCTATAGGAGAGAACTTCCTAGGCCAAGCATTGTGCGATATAGGGGCAAGTATTAATCTCATGCCCTATCCATATTCCAGTGGTTAGGTTTGGGGAAATGCAAGCCTACATCTGTAACTCTCCAGCTAGCTGATCATTCTTATACTTATCCCAAGGGAATTGTGGAGGATGTCCTGGTAAAAGTGGACAAGTTCATATTCCTTACGGACTTTGTTATACTGGATATAGAAGAGGATCAAAGGGTGCCTTTGATCCTAGGCAGACCGTTCCTAGCCACGAGGAGAACACTCATTGGCGTTCAAAAAGGTGAACTGACGATGGGGGTTCAAGATCAAGAGGTAACTTTTAACATCTTTAAAGCAATCAGGCTTCCTCAAGATCATTAAGAGTGTTCCTATATAGGTTTATTGGATAATATCATTAATGATGCATTCCAAGCCAATAATCCTGAAGACTCCTTACTGTGGCATTAACTTCATCAACTAAGGATGATGAAGAATCCAGGAACGATGTAGCTGATTACATCAAGCACCTTGATGCATTCCCTAAGCAGTATCAGTCACCTAAGTTTGAAACCTTGGAGTCTGATGCAACAAAGAAGGCATCTAAGCCTTCCATTGAGGAACCTCCAAGGCTGGAGCTAAAGCTTCTATGTAACCATCTGCATTATGTTTATCTGGGAGCAACCTCCACCCTGCCGGTAATCATATCATCTGCCCTCTCAGAAGATCAAATGGAGAAACTTCTCTGTGTGCTTAGAAAATACAAGCATGTTATTGGATGGATTATTACCGATATTCAAGGCATTAGCCCTTCCATATGTATGCACAAGATCTTGCTAGAGGACAATCAGAGTGGTGTTGTGGAACACCAAAGGAGGTTGAATCCAATAATGAAAGAAATGGTGAGGAAGGAAATAATCAAGTGGTTGGATGCAGGGATAATTTACCCTATTTCTAACAGCCCCTGGGTTTCCCCAATTCAATGTATACCAAAGAAAGGTGGCATGACGGTAGTCACAAATGAAAATAATGAGCTTATTCCCTCTCGGAAGGTCACTGGATGGAGGGTATGCATGGACTACCGTAAACTGAACAAGGCTACATGAAAAGACCATTTCCCGCTTCCTTTCATTGACGAGATGTTGGATCGACTGGCAGGAAAAGCCTATTACTGCTTCTTGGATGGTTATTCTAGATATAATCAAATTGCATAGTATTGTGTTTGTCCTTTTATTAGGCCGCAAGTGCACAGGTTATACAAATAATATAGATACAGAGTATAAGTTCGTTCCCACGAGGATAAATGACTTCCATTACTAAATAACAACCAATAGCTTAGCTAAATTCTATTCAAGAATATATAAAATAGAGAAATTACAAATAAACTAAATCTAAACTACAAAAGTAATAAAGATAATGGTTTAGAGATCTAGAAAATCCTTCTTCACCTCTTATTTCAACTAATGATATACAATTTTTCTAAGCAACATCAATGAATTATTAAGTTTGCTTGAGAATCTGATTTAGTTAAAAGCCTATGTCTAGCGCAATTAACCCTGGTGTCATTTACCTAATCAACTATGTTTCCATGAGAACTAGTGTAAACTCCACTAATGAATGATCTATTCTCAAACACCCGCTATACATGGCTAAAAGGTATATTTCTATCCAGTTAGCGAATCAACTCATCCAAGCCAATTGAACTCATCGAACATGCATCAACCATATCATATCTATATCCACAAATCCCTATGTCTAGTTCATTTGCATCAACCAAGATCATGCAATTGATGGCCAACCATAAGTAAGCATTAAGCATAGGCATGGTAGAACAAAACCCAACATCAATATAAACTCAAAAGATAACATAAACATCAATATCCATATAAAGATCCAAAGTAATTCCTAAATACAGCTTGGCTAATCCATGAACACGAAATTACAACAAAAATACATGCTTATAAGATAAGGGAAAGAAGAAAACTAAGGGAGAAGGAAGTAGATATCATCTTTGAAGCTCAAATCATCTTCCTTAAGGAAAATGACCTCAATCCTTGACTCCTCCAGCCTCCAATCTGCCCAGAAATGAAGAACAGGTCGTAGCCTCTCTAAAACCTAAAAACTAACGTGGAGCTCTCTTGTAAAATCTGTTAAAATTTTATTTATAGACTCAGAAAAATAGAGGCACGCCACGACATTAACATGCCTACGTCGCGACGCACGTCAAATTAGGTCAAGGACGCCATGACATTAACATGTCTGCGTTGTGGCATTCAATTCTTCGAGCTCTTTGACTTTTGATGCAGGGGATACACAACACCGTGGCGTACACTCCTTAGCATCGCGGCATAACAAGTTTGTCTATAGAATGTTGCAGCAAACACAATTTTGCTGCTGTTTTTGCTCCTTTGGGTTCCTCTTGGGCTTTCTCATCAGCATTGGTCTAAATCTTCCACGAATCTGCTTGTTTACAGCTCTTCCTGCAGTAGAGAAATCACCAAATCATTGATAAATGCAAAATCCACTTAATCAATAATATAATATGCACAGTTTGCTCAATATCATATAGGAAAGGTATCATAATTGAATATAACAAATATAAGTACAAAACCTTCCAAATATGCATAAATACAAGGACTTTAGCAATTAGAGAAATATAAATATGGGGCACAAATAACTACATATTGTGGAGTTATCATGCCAGAGGACCAATAAAAGATAACATTTACTTGTCCCTATGGTACATTTGCATTTAGAAGGATGCTATTTGGGCTATGCAATGCTCCCATGACTTTTCAATGTTGTATGATGTCCATCTTCACAGATATGATTAAGCATGGCCTAGAAGTGTTTATGGATGACTTTTCAGTATTCGGAGATACATATGAGAGCTGTTTGCAGACCTTATCATCCGTGTTGAAAAGATGTGAAGAAACCAACCTTGTCCTCAATTAGGAAAAAATGTCACTTTATGGTCCAAAAAGGCATAGTTCTTAGCCATAAGGTTTCTATCAAGGGGATGGAAGTGGACAAGGCAAAAATAGATGTGGTTGAGAGGCTTCCTCCGCCTAACTCTGTAAAAGGAATTCGCAGTTTTCTTGGCCATGTGGGTTTCTATAGAAGGTTTATAAAAGACTTTTCGAAGATAGCCAAGCCTCTCTGCAACCTATTGGAGAAAAACATCCAGTTTACCTTTGATGATTCATGTTACGTTGCATTTGAGGAGCTAAAAAAGAAACTGGTCTCAACACTAGTAATCATCACTCCAGATTGGGACTTACTGTTCGAGCTCATGTACGATGCCAGCGACTATGTTGTGGGTGCAGTGTTGGGTCAAATAAAAGACAAGATGTTTCACTCTATTTATTATGTGAGCAAAACACTTAACGATGCCCAACTAAACTACACCACAATAGAAAAAGAGTTGTTGGTTGTTGTCTTTGCATTCAATAAGTTTCGAACTTACTTAGTAGGGACTAAGGTGATTGTTTATACTGATCACTTTGCCATTAAGTATTTGGTCAGCAAGAAAGATGCAAAACCACGTTTGATCAGGTAGGTTTTGCTATTACAAGAATTTGATCTGGAGATCCGTGACAAGAAATGTGCAAAGAATCAAGTTTGCAGATCACCTTTCTAGACTTGAAAATAAAGACCATCAAGTTGAACCGCTCATGATTAGGGAAACATTTCCAGATGAATAGCTTTTTGCAACCATTGCTCAATCATGTCCATGGTATGCAGACATGGTCAACTACATCGTGGGTGGTGTGTTGCCGCCTGATTTGACTTCTCATCAGAAGAAAAAATTCTTACATGATGTTAGGTACTACATTTGGAACGAACCATTTTTGTTCAAACAATACTCTGACCAGATGTTGAGGAGGTGTGTACCTATGGAAGAAATGGAGCAAATCCTGAACCAATGTCATGCTTCTCCATATGGTGGGCACTACAGTGGTGAAAGGATAGCTACAAAGGTACTCTAATCTGGCTTTTATTTGCCATCTCTCTTTAAGGATGCACATTTCTTTGTGACAAGGTGTAAGCGGTGTCAAAAGTTAGGGAATATCTCAAGAAGGAATGAGATGCCCCTAAATCCCATTTTAGAAGTTGAGGTCTTTGATGTTTGGGGCATCAACTTCATGGTCCCCTTCATTCCCTCCTATGGAAATCTATATATTCTTGTGGTTGTGGACTACATGTCCAAATGGGTGGAAGCATGTGTTTTTCCTACTAATGATGCTAATGTAGTGGTAGGCTTCATGAAGAAACACATCTTCACCCGTTTCGGAACACCTAAGGCCATTATAAGTGATGGAGGGTCCCACTTTTGCAACGAGTCCTTTGAAGCTCTTCTCACCAAGTATGGAGCAACTCATCGGATCGCCACCGCTTATCACCCGTAGACAAGTGGGTAGGCAGAGGTGTCCAATTGCGAGATCAAATGAATCTTAGAGAAGACAATGAGTCCGTCTAGAAAGGATTGGTCAAAAAGACTAGACAACACATTTTAGGCTTATAGGACTGCCTATAAGAGCCCCATTGGTATGTCCCCATATAAGTTGATATTTGGGAAGGCATGTTATCTTCCAGTTGAGCTTGAACATAATGCATAATGGACAATCAAGCAACTAAACTTCAACTTACAAGCTGCTGGGGTTAAGAGATTATTGCAACTCAATCAGCTTGATGAATTTAGGCATCAAGCATATGAGAATGCAAAGTTGTATAAGGAGAAGGTGAAATTCTAGCATGATAAGAAAATCGTGCAAAAGAAATTTGAAGCAGGTCAACAAGTTCTCCTTTACAACTTTAGGCTTAAATTGTTTCCCAGGAAGCTTAAATCTAGGTGGTCGGGACCCTTTGAGGTAAGGAGAGTGTTCCCTCATGGAGCAGTGGAGATAGCTCCCCTGAATGGTTCATCGAGCTTTAAGGTTAATGGCCAGTGCCTAAAACCTTACTATGGAGGAAAGATTCAAAGGGAGAAGACCTCTCTCACTTTGACAGCTCCAATATGAGGTTTGTAAAGTCCTACTGGACTATAAATAAAGCCTTTTTTGGGAGGGAACCCAATTGTGTAATATTAGGTGTTTTAAGTATTAAATATGTTAATATATTGATTTTGTAGTTTGATTAAATTTTTGTTATCCAAATTGTGTTTTAACCCTTTGAGCAAGTTTTGCAAGTGTTGGAGGCTGGAAAGGTGCAAAAACATCTGTAGAATGCAAAATTCTACAGGTTGGCCTCTCATGCTGCGACGTGGTACTTGTCACGCCACGGTGTCCATGGTTCATCAGCCAAATTCCAAAGACTGAAGCGCAGCGATGCAACTATGTTGTACACCACTGCATACTGTTTAAAATAAAAATAAATAAAATAAATAAATATACTCTGTGGTAATTAATGCAAGCCGCAACATTACATAGCACATGCTGCGGCGCGCTACGGTCTTTGGGTTTAAGTGTTGCGGCATTTGGTTATCCTTTTTACTTTTCTAGTAAAATTCTTTGTTTCTCTGCGATTCCATGCCTTCTTCTTCCTGATTTCTTGTCTCCCCACCCGTTATTCCTTATTTCTGCAATCTTTAACCAGGTATGTATAAGTTAACTTAGTTTATTTTGATATCTTGTTGTTATTTTATGTTATTTTTACATTTCTGTTGATTTTTGTATATGCGCCACGAGGTTCCATGATAACGTCGCAGCGTTGTGAATAAATTATGTTGAATGCCGCAGTATTTCCATGCAACGCTGCGGCGTGAGGTTGTACAATGTTGAGTGTCGCAACGCAGAGTGGAACGTCGCGACGCGTGGTCTCAAATTTTGCAGAATTGATACTTTTCACTACTTCTTTTATCTTATTGATTCAATTCTGACAATGTGTCTTTTGATAGGTACATAACCTCAACTATGGGCCTTAAACATCAACGAGGAGAGAGCAGTCGTGGTCACAGGAAGCCTTCCCCCTGCCTCCACATTTTGATCGGAGGATTTTTGTCTCAGCCGCTGCGGCTTAAACATACACTGTCACGATCACCCGGACTATTATAGCAGAGCGTGGATTCTCCTTCTCCAAGGCTATCCACCCCGAGGTCCAGTTTGCTCAGCATCCGGAGGATTCTATTGTTCTCCCTATCATTCGCGAATTCTATGCAAACGCCCTCTATGCTACAGAGGGAACTTCTATTGTGTGCGTTCGGGGGCATAATGTACCATACACCACCGTCGCCATCATAGCTACTTTGGGATTGCGTGAGCCCCCACTCTTGTGAGACTAAGCTGCCTTCTGCCAGTGGGAGCTAGTTGAGGGCATCGATCTAGCTACCGTCACAGTCTGGATCTGTCAGCTTGAATCCCAGCCGGTGCAATGGGTCATGAGCATCTAAACCAATAGGCCTCGGTACTTTCCTCGATCATGTTTGTCGTCAAAGGCGCGGGTCTGGTATCATTTTATTAACACTTGTATCCTCCAGTCTACTAACCTATCTGAGGTAACGCGTGATTGGGCCATCCTTATTTACTCCATCTTGGAGCGCCATCGCATCGACGTTGCCCAGATCATTCATGATCAGATCCGGTGGTACATACGAGAGTAGACTAACCTCTTCTTTCCATGCTTGATCCACACTCTTTGTAGTCGACAGCGAGTGCAGTGGGGGTCGTATAAGGAGCTTATGAATAGAAAATAGCCTCTCAATGACTCATTTATGGAGCGTGTAGAAGGAGCTGCAGCCTCAGCTAGGCAGAGGCAGGCCCGCAAGCAATCCCAGTTGATGAGGAAGACCTGCATGCTCAGATGGCGCAACTTACTGCCATGGTATCCTACAGCCTGTAGACTCAAAGATGGATGGCAGAGCGCCTCCAGCTCCCCATGGACCTATGCCGCAGTTCCCACCCCAGGCAGTAGCTGACTTGCCCTAACCGCAACAGGAAGCCCCTGATGATGCTGATGACGATGACGAGGACACAGATCACTAGCCCTATTTCATACAAGGCACTTTCTTTCGTTGTCGTTCATTATATTTTTTGTACAGTGGGACATTGTTTTCCATAGGTTTGGGGGTGGGCATTATAACATGTATGGGTGTATGTTTTTAAATTTTAAAAGCATGTTATGTTAGAATTTTTGTTTTGATGATAAGTGGATATCACGTTTATAATATTATGTCTATATTTAATATTTTGATTAATTATATTATGAATAAATATGATTTGTTAAGTTTTAATACCCAATTGAACCAAAATGAATGCATGTTTTGAATACTAAAGGTTGAATTTGTGAAAATGTATTGCATTGGGCCAACTAAATACAAGTTAGTATGATATCATCTGAAGGAACATGTAAATGTGAAAATTTCATTCAAGATAAATTGTCGTTCCCTTTCACATTATGGGTCAGATGTATATTACTCTCGTGCACAAGTGTACCATGTGCCAATTGCTAGTTTAGTGTTGATTGTCCTATGATATTATTGCTTATGAAGTGCCATCTTTTGAGCGAAACCATATGTAATCAAAAAGCATGTTTAACAATCTAGTCGTTTTTTAAATGCATGATTTAGATCCTACTTGTATGCTTGTGCAACTTTGATCATGATATAAGTGTTGTCTATAGAGGGTTTATGAATAAGTGCATGTTGAAGTTTTGATTATCTTGAAATTGTGTTTAAACTCACTTGAGGCGAAATCCTAGATTGTGCATAATTGAGGAAATGATTAGGGCATTGCTTGGACCGATTGAGCCTTGAAAAGCTTACCCTGATATGAGTATATCCATAGGTCCCCTTTGAAGCTTGATGTATGATTGACCTTACATGTTTTTCATCACCTATATATTCCTTAACATGTAACTAACCTAAATGCATGTGAAAACATTGCAATTCTATCCTACCATCATAGTTTGTTAAGTGCATAATAGGTTATTTCTTGACTTGAGTCCTGTGTTTAAAGGGTATGAGTGAATGTTCAATGTCAAATAAGCTTAAAAGAACCATCTGCTGTGAAAGAAAAAGAAAAGCTTTGTGTAATTATAAAAGAAAAGAAAAGAGATAAGCAAAGCAAAAGAAAAGAATAAGAAAAGTTAAATCCAAAAAGCAATAAATGGTTCTTAAGAGTTCTAATCTTTCAATTTTGTTGAACACCCATATATTGTCACTTGGAGGCTTAAGTCTTGAAATATCATATTTAAGTGTCTTAATGTTTGTATTATATCCATTCCATGTTATTCTTTATCCTATTACCATTGGCCTATCATTACAAGCTGTTGAAGTCCTTTTTGATCCTCAATTATGTGCAGTTTACATTAGTGAAGAGAAAGTTTGCATACAATTTTGTGGATTATGTGATTCTTATGCATGTATGTTCATAAACTTATCTGTATGAATGTGATTTGATTAGGATAAGTTTAACTTGTATGCTAGTGGGATATGTGTTCTGCATGAGAAAGGATTTTGGATGTTTGCATGCTGATGAGTACATATGTGTGAATTTGATGGTGTAGCATTAGTAGTCTTTGAGGATTTAATCAATCTTGATACACTAGTTGTGGTTTCAGTAACATTGGGAATTCTTGATAAATGTTGAGTGAATGTTAGTGCGTGTGTTGTTTAGTTGGTTTGCTTAATCAGACTTTGTTTTGCTTGAGGACTAGCAAAATCCTAGGTTTGGGGGTGTGATAACTCCATGAAATGGTGTTATTGTGGCCCTATATCTGTGCTTTATTGATTGCTTAGTCTTTGTTATTAAGCATATTTGGAAGATTTTAAGCTAAATTCATTGATTTCAATTGTGATATCTTCCTATATGTTTTCTGAGCAAATTGGTATAATTCTTCCTATGATTATGTGAACTTACTATTGTCATTAATCTGGTGACTTCTTAATTGCAGGAAGGGCTCAAAATGAGTATAATGGTCAAGGACTTAGAGCTGCATTGGAAGAGAAAGCACTAGATGAAGTTCAGCATTCAGTGCCGCGACGTGTGGCATTCCCCTGTTTTGGCAGAGAACTACATATTTCGAATGCCGTGACATGAAGAATAAGCGTCGCGACGTGAATAATAAGCGTCGCGACGTGAAGAATCAGTGACGCGACATGCTTGACCTAAATTCAACATGCGCCACGACGTAACAAGGTGAGCGCCGTGGCGTGAAACACAAATTTGAAGCCTACAAATACTATTCTATCAGATTTCACAAAGGGAACATTTTTGTTTTTAGAACACAGCTGCTAGGGTTTATTTGTGGCACTGAATAGAAGCCAAAAGGACTAAAGTTGGAGGTAAAATCCTTCCATAAAGAGGATTCAAGCACTAAAGACCACGATTATTGAGCTTGCAACTCTCTCTCCTTCAACTTCCTCTCTTTTCTGATCATGACAAGGAATATTTTTGATATATTTTTGTTTGTCATGAGTGGCTAGGCTGTCTATAGGGATTTCTTTGGATCCTTCTATGAATATTGATGATTTTGTAAACCTTTAAGTTAATATATGTGATTTGGGATTGTTCAATCATATTGTTTCTAATGCTTTTGGATATTTGGCCAATATTTAATATGTTTTAATTAAATCTAATGAACCTAGATATAGGAATTTAGATTTAAGATCATGAATATGGTTGATGCATGTTTGATTTCATTCAATTAGCTTAAATAAATTGATTTGCTAATAGGATAGAAATATACCTATTGGTCATGCATGACTATTATTGAGAAGTGTGCTTAAGGAGTGGAGTTTACTCTAGATCTCATAGACACATAGTGACTAGGTAAACAAAGCATGGTTAAATGACCTAGACATAGGCTTTTAACTAAATAAGATTTTCAAGCCAACAAATTCCATATCATGTATGTTGATAAAGAGGTTTGCATATCATTAATTGAAGTAGAAGGTGAAGAAGGATTCCCTATTCTTTAATCAACAACTTTAATTCCAACTAACTAGCGTTCAAGTCTTTCCATTAGTTTACACACAACTTTCTCAATTTGAATGTTCTTATATAGAAATTATTAAGTTATTGGTTAATAGTTAGTTCTGAGTTAGCAATAGTCCTCGTGGGAACGATATCTGACTCCTAGCTACACTACAAGTGCGATCCATGCACTTGCGGTAAGCAAAAAAGCTTGAACACCTCCTACTCTAACTATATTAGTCACTGACTCTTCCTCCTAATGTATTTCAGTAACTCGGGCCCTCGAAGTCTCTTCCCTGAATCCCTTTGTCTTTACCTTAGTTTCATAATTCTATGGCATTGTGTGAGTATCCTTATAAGCAAATGGCGTTGGCTTCTTGATTGTTACTACTACTTTCCCTGGTGTCAAAGCTTGGTTGAGAGGTGGCACCTTAAGCACAAAGCGTTTAACCACGTTGACCTCTTCAGAGAAAGCTACCCCTTCTCTAGCTTGTATTACTCCTAAAGTGAGTAATCTATGGATTTGAACCTTAAAGTCCCAACAATTTTCGATATCATGTCCTCTTCCTCCACAATGATGAGCACAACTTGACTCTTCATCTTGTTTCTTCTTTTCTTTCATCATTGCTGCTAGTGCAGTGATACTATAATTTGCTTGCTTCAACCCCTTGAATATTTCAACCATCAACGTACGCAAGCTCACGACCTTTCTTATTGGTGATCCTTCCATCTCCAAAGCATTTACCCCATCTCCAAAGCTCATAAGGTATTTGCAAGTTAAATTCGAGTTATACTACGTTGGGAATGGTGGTTTTAGGGGATATATAGGATTTTCCAAGATAAGGTGAGCATCAAATAGCCTTTGGAATAAGTCTACCTTTGAAATGGATAATCTTGGGAAAGAGGGTAGGTTTTGGGGGCGGAAACGACCTTGAATTTAGAAATTTGGCCAAGATTGTGAGTAGCTTGGGTAATTTTGTAGAAGTGCAGGTGGATATCGAGCATAGTTTGGGTGAGTTGGTACATATGGTTGTGGTGTGGGAACATTGTTGATTTGGAATTATGGAGTAGAGGTAATGTTTGTGGTTGGTATAATTTGGTAGGGTATGTAATAAGGAGGTGTAGGTGTTTGATATGGAAAGTGAAGGTTAGGGTTATATGGTGGTTGATGACTTGGGTATTTTGGTGAATATCGAGGTTTGAAGGTCTGTTGGTACTGGACATAATTCATTTCGGGTTCTTTCTTTTTCAACTGGAATCCCTTCTTAGGAGTAGTATTCTCTATATTACTCACTGATAACTTCCCAACTTTGGCTAAAATATCGATCCTTTCTCCCGTAGTAATCAAGTCAGCAAAATCTTTATAGGTTGCTTCGACCATTGTCCCAAGAAAAAGATTTATTGGGGTTCCTTAGAAATATGAACACATCTTGGATAGTGTCAATAGGGGTTGAACTTGATCCACCAAAGCTCTTCATCTTTGTGCATACTGTTTGAAAGATTCCTTATTTCCTTTCTAAATTGAGCTCAATTATTCCCAGATAAGAGCTGCATCTAGATTAAACTTGTATTGATCCATGAATAGATCAGCTGATTCCATCCAGCGAGAATTAGGTGTGACTATTCCAAGAGTGAGACATTGTTGCTTACACTAGAATAGACACATGAGGTTGTTCTTAGGTAGGTCCAGCTTAACTAGGAATTTCATTATGAGCACCACCCAAGGCGCGATACCCCTCCTCAATAGGCATTACTATCGATGTCATTTGATGTGGTTGCTCATAAAGTTGCTCAATCCCACAGTGATGCTTGAGGTTACAGTCGAGAATGTCAAGGTTGTTACCATGAAGGGGATCGGTGGCACACTTACATATACTTCAACCCCATTTGCATCCCTATTTCCACTAACTAAGTTGAGAGACTCCCTCACATCTTGCAGTATTGCTTCTAACCTTGCTTGGGTCTCAGACATCTTATTCATCTGCCCTATCATTTCATCAACTTTCCTGCTCAAATTTCTCCCTGCCTAAAGATTACTAGCTGTCATTCTAGTCTGAGATCTGGTATTGTGAACACAGGTTTGATTGGCGTCTTCTTTCCTAGGCCGCGTAAGGATTCCTGAACCAGTTTGATTTATTAAAACAAGATAACATTAAATAAAGAAGAATGAAAGAAATTATTAGCACTATTGTGAGGATGCTTGGTGATTGTGGAAAGACTTGCACGGACATTCAATAGCATGGAAAGATCCCATGAGTTGCAAATTAAAGAAAGATTCGCACGGACGTTCATTGATGTGAATTATAAGTTGTAAACCTAAGTGCAAGTTGTTTCAAGTAATAAATTTTCAAGAGTCCGAGGTCAATCCACAGGGCATTGATGAAGAAACATTCTTTGAGGTAAGGAAAAGGTTTGTCTCAACAATAAAGGTGATAAAAGTTGTTCACAAATGAAAAAAAAAATTGCTTGGGTTAGGAGATCCACTCTTGGTAATAAATTAAAGACAAGATTATTTCTTTTTATATCTCAATTGAAATTCACACATAATGGAGGTTCCAATCGGAAAATACAACATTCAAAGTTCATTTAAGATTATATATGTAATTATATTATGGTTCCTTTAATTACCCACTAACACCAACACTTATGAATGAGCTCAAGAATTCATTGTGCCAGCCTCTTGTCTACAATGAATCAAGATTTCTATGACAACCTGAACTTAATAGCCATAGTATAATCGTCATTACACTACAGATACTAAATTCAGGCTTGCTACCAAATTTAATGACACATTTTTAAATATAACCCTTATATGCATACAGAAAATATGAGCCACGAATAAATATATTTAGTACACAACTCCAAAAATTCCTCCAAAGAGAGTTACATTCCATATATATATATATATATATATATATATATATATATATATATATATATATATATATATATATATATATATATATATATATATGTATATACATAACAAAACTTACCAAGTAAATACAGTATATAAAACTTACTCAATCAAAACATATATGCAACTACCATATAAAGACTCGATGATCTAGCCCATGCGCAAACACCTGGAGAGAGATGTCCTGCACCTGATCCTCCTCAAGATTCTCGCCAAAATCCATAACGTACATAGTTCTACTAACAGGAGTCTGAGTAGATGACACCACAGTCTCCTCTCCAGGGGTGCGATGTAGATCACCCCACAGCTCCTGAATAGGCATGACGAACTCCAAGCGTACTGTAACATCCATAGAAAGGAAAGGTTCCCTATCATGGGTCCTTTGAATAGATATAGTCACGTCCCCTGTATATTTGACGCTCTCAACAGCCTAGTCAATATGCCACACATCCGCTACGCCATCAAGGAACTGTACTCTAACAAAACTAATGAAGTCTCTCCTAGCAGCCATCACCCAAAATAAACAATAGAAGGCACATAAACAACAAATGACAATAATGTCTTTCCAAGCTCAAAAGTACATATATTAATCATTATTTCATACAGCAGGTAATTCAATAAATATTCAACAAATATTTCAATAAATATTTCAACAGATAAATCAACAGATAAATTAACAGATATGTAAATGCCATAATGAGATGTTGACTGACTATGCATATGCACAATGTGGCTAATTTCCTACTCCATGGAGCTAAACACAATTTCGGAGAGAATGAACTAGAAGACATGTCTGTATCTCGTCAATCTCAATTCAAGTGCTAAAATTTCTCAATATTTTCTAATTGCACAACATGACTTTATACAAGACATTCTACACCAGATCGTGATTGGAGTTAGTGTCTCAGTCCAGATTGTCGGTGTGTTTGCATCGGTCTGACCCACAGCCCAATGGAGCTACCAACTGGCTATTATGGAAAACCAGCACCCCAACGCCCCTAAGGTCAACCAGTGACCTACACAAGGCCCATCACACTCGCACTAAGGTGTAATTTATCTCCTAGGCTCATACAACCTTAACAAATTGTCCACCGGGCTTTCACAATGCATGACCAATGATCCAATGCATGAACAATAATCAATCACATGATTTTTCATAAATAGGTCATCATTAAGCTTGACAGGATAATAATCCATCACATGATTCAAAACAGCCATCACTAGACTCAACAAGATATTAATTCATCACATGATTCAAAACAACCACTACTAGGCTCAACTTTCCAACATCTTTCACAAAGTCCATATTCTTTTGATTAACTACCACCATGTAGGACAAAAATCTTCCAATGTGCTCACAATCCAAGTGAATGAGCTATACGTCAATAACTCCCAGTTCAACTATCCTTCAAACTTAGTTCCCATTTCCATGACCAAAAATCAATCCCCTTCAAATTTATAAAAATTCAATTCATTTCCTTTCTTATCTTGAAGATCCGTAACCCAATCCTTTATCATATAATTATCTAAGTGCACAATTTATAAAACATCTCTTCTTTTTCTTAATAAATTTCCTCTAGGAAAGATTTCCTAATATTGTTCACCAAAGTCCATGTTACCTTAATTTATAAAACCTTTTTTCTATTACCTTTAGAAAACTCTCTTGATTTAAATACTCTAATTTTATAAATCAGTTAATTCATTAAGTTCTTAAACATTGTTCAAACCCATTTTTAACCACTTGGACGAAAATCACTCTTGAAGTAAGGTTAAAATTTTATTTTTCCTCTTATCCATTTTATGAGTCCCTAATTATATTTCTAATTATCTAATTACCTAAGTTCCAACTTGATACAAAAATCTTACCTTGGGTGCCCTACATGGCCGTGAACCCTAAGGGTCTAGAAACCCATAATTTCATCTCTTTATCAATCACTTATCACTTAATTGTCTAAGCTCCAAATTAATACAAATTTTAGTCTTGGACATCTTACTTTCTTCTACATGGCCGTGAGCTTCAAAATCCATGGGACTAAAATTCTTTTTTTCCTTTCCAAGGGATTCACATTATACAACACATAACCATCATCACATTTCTATTCTAACAAATCATACATAATATTCAAAGCAATAGAAATCAATTAAGCCAAGTAATCACAAAACATTTAAATCATACAAGCAAGTAAGTGAATCCACACATGGATTACTCACACAGACACACAAAATTCATTCCTCACCACTATGTATGGTTGAAAAGGATAAATCTCCCTCTTACCTAAAGAGATGACAAGAAAGAAAGCTCCTTGTCTCTTGAAATTTCGTCCAACACCTCCAACAACACCCTTGAAGATTCAAACTTTCTAGATCAACACCTAAAGCTTGAAAAGAGAAGACCATGGTCAAAGTGATTGTGGCATCCCGAGGCCGACTAGGGTGGGGAGTGGTCGTCGGTGCTAAGAGAAAACATCAATGAGCGGCTCCTGGCAGGGTTCTAGGCGAAGGGTCCTATGAATGAACTGAATACGCACTGAAATGAGAGGGATTCAGAGACTGTGCAGGTATGAGACTGTATAGTTGAGGATGACTTAAAGGAATTGATTAGGAGTAGTCATATCAATAAGTTGCAACTTCTTTTCGGGAGCCTCGAGCATAAGAACACCATGGTTAAGCATGCTTGACCTAGAGCAATTGTGGGATGGGTGACCTCTTGGGAAGTTTCCTAGGATGCGTATGAGTGAGGACAAAGCACGCTGAAAAGACCCGTGTTGGTTTGTGGAGACACTCATCAATCCTGCAGGCAGTCCCGGGGGCGTTACAAATGGTATCAGAGACAGGACCTCTCCCAGTATGGTGTGGTTCGGGGATGAACCAAGCGAAAGTTGGTGGGCATGTGATGTCCCGGGGCCAACGAGGGTGGGGAATGGTCGCCGGTGGTAAGAGAAAGCATCAATGAGCGGCTCCTGGCAGGCTTCTAGGCGAAAGGTCCCATGAATGAACTGAATACGCACCAGAATGAGAGGGATTTAGAGATTATACAGGTATGGTGTAACATCCTAATATCTGTAACCTAGTACATCTGACATATACCTAGATACACAGTATTAGACATGCTACTTCTAACCTAATCATCAATTAATCCCTAACATTTAAATAAATCATTATGGAGAGTCATATCTAAAAATCATATACAAATATATAACTTTTTAGACTCTCAAAGCAATTATAAAATAATACATAAGCTTTGCATTAAGAACATAAAACTAAACTCTTCTAATTCTTCATCTTCTTATCCTCTTGTAGGATCTTGACCTGCCAACCATGAAACATAACGGGGTGAGAATATAAAATTCTCAGCAAGAACATATATCTTATGGTATTAAAAATAAATATATATAAAGATATATTTCTAAATTAAAACTCGTATATATAACTTAATTATACTTAGGAATTATATTACATCATTTGGCATTAAGCCTACTTATCTGTAGCTTGACCTAGGATATGTTCATCCTTAGTCTAGCATAGGATATAATAATCCTCATCCATGCATAGGATTTCTCATCCACAGGCTAGCGTAGGATATACTAATCCACAGCCTGACATAGAATTTCTCATCCACAGCCTAACGTAGATTTCTCATCCATAGCCTAGCATAGGATATAACATCCTTGGCCTAGCCTTGGAAAACTAGTCCTTTCATGAAACACTCCGGTGTCACCATTTTACTAGGCTTGCCCGGCAATGTTCACTACTAAGATAATTATTCTTTTTATGAAACACTCCGGTGTCACCACTTTACTAGGCTTGCCTGGCAATGTCCACTACTAGGATAATTATTCCTTTTATGAAACACTTCGGTGTCATCACTTTACTAGGCTTGCCCAGCAATGTTCACTACTTAGATAATTATTCCTTTTATGAAACACTCCGGTGTCACCACTTTACTAGGCTTGCCTGGCAATGTCCAATACTAGGATAATTATTCCTTTTATGAAACACTTCGGTGTCATCACTTTACTAGGCTTGCTCGACAATGTCTATAAGAAAGCCAATTCTTACTAGGGTTCAACCTTATTGCATAAGGGATCCAATTTACTAGGGTTCAACCTTATTGAATAAGGGATCCAATTCTTGCTAGGGTTCAACCTTAATGCATAAGGGATCCAATTCACTAGGTTTAACCCATAGGGGAGCCACTTGCTAGGTTTAACCCATAGAAGAGCCACTTGCTAGGTTCAACCCATAGGAGAACCATTTGCTTGGTTCAACCCATAGGAGAGCCACTTGCTAGGTTCAACCCATAGGGGAACCATCTCGTGCAAACTAAGTCCTATGACACTCAAATATTGCCAATTAAGTCATCTGGTGCTTAATTACTGCCAACTAAGCCTTATGACACTCAACTATTGTCAACTAGGTTTTATGGCACTCAACTCTAAGTATTAAAAGAGTTACTAGTGTTTATAGGGCTCAAACCATACCCAAAACACCTCAAATCTTGCCTAAAAAGGCTAATTTTCAAGATTGCACCAAACATGCATCATAATTTCAGAAATTCTGAAATTTTATGAGCATATAGCTCTTTCTCATATCTTTCCAATTCCATAAACCTTGCTTCATTTGGCTAAGTGTAGCCAAAGTAATGCGACATTTTGCAGAGGCCAAAATAAGGCATTCTCTGATTTACCTGTTTCTGACCTGACTTTAAATTGAAACTGGGAACAAACTACATGTGGGAAAATTCTGAAATTTTATAGGAAAGAAGCCTTACATGTTAGCTTTAAAATGGCACTAGTTTCATGTCCATACGACATCGGACCAAGAAATTATGCAATCTGGTTTATTGGCTGCCAGAATGCCTTTTTCTGCAGAATCTGACTTGGATTCAAACAGAAACTAGTGCTGATTGGCTTGCTCAAAAATTCTGAAATTTTTACCACATGAAGCTTATGTCTTAGCTTTCAAATGGCACTAGAATCAAGTGATTCCGATATCTACAACTCGAGTTATGCAACAAATTTCACAGGCTGTCAGGATGCCATATTCTATTTCTGATTCTTTAAAACAGCATAACCGATTATGAGCTCTTCATAATCGGTTATTCATTAACTCAGAACCGAAAATACTAGTTGAACAAGCTCCATAACCGATTATTAACTCATGGTAATCAGTTATATGGTGGTTTTCTACAGAAAAACACCCTTTATCTCGTTATTATGCCATAATCAATCAAGTTCTCACCCAAGGTCAATTCCTATTTGATTTCTATCATCATTCAAGGCATCTCTTCATGTTGTAACTCATATACAACTTCTTAGTTCTCTCAAACATGAATTTAAAGAATCAATCCCACATCTAGAAATCCATTCTCAAACTCACCACTTAAGTGAAACCAATGGATTCTAAGGGATCAAAACTAATAACTATGCATTCAGCTTTATCCAAGGCTCTTAAAGCTTCAAAAAACAAATAACTATGCATTCAGCTTTATCCAAGGCTCTTAGAGCTTCAAAAAACAAATAACTATGCATTCAGCTTTGTCCAAGGCTCTTAGAGCTTCAAACTTCCTTAAACTATGTTGGTTGGGTTGCTAACTACCATCACATAGCTTTACTAGGGTTACTTGTACCTTTGGAGATGTGAAATTCTATTTCTCATCCCCACATAACCGGTTACCCTTGGTGTGTAATCGGTTATGCCTCTTAATTTCTTGTTTTAGAACACCATATAATCGGTTAGGCTCACTCCATAACCGATTATTATATAAGTTAGAGGCTACACAATAGCATGGATAACAGGTTAGACATTTTGTCTAATCAGTTATCTTTCCACGTAAAATGCTGTCCACAAGGAATAATCTGTTATGGCCAAGCCATAACCAATTATTCCATGCTCACACACCTTCTGCCTTGTGTAATAATAGGTTATGGAGAATCCATAACCGATTACAACTTCTGGTTTGATCCAGAATAGTAACGTGCAGCAGCTTGGGGTGTTGTGATGTTGGTTTTCCAACCAACCTCACACCCCTAAAACCAAACTTGCATGGTTTTCTAACTTAATTCTTGAACTCTACTCATACTTTGGCTTTTGAAACCATATTTACTCCATCAACCCAATCTTACCTAATCATGCTCAAGCTAGCATGAGATGAAAAGAGAGGAGATGAGAGTGTTACAATCTCTTAATGGAAAACAAGTAATTTTTGGGGTGTTACAATCTCCACTTTACAAGGAGGGTTTCTAAATTGATTGGAAACAAAATATAACACATATAATGACCACTTGATAATACATCATTCAAGTACAAGAAAGAAATTAATCAAACCTTAATTTATTACTAAAAGCTTCACTTTTCACCCAAGCAAAATGAAAATTAGTTATTCATGAACAAGAAGAAAGAAAGAGATAAGAAGAAAAAGATGAACATAACTTCAATTTAGAACAAAAAAAAACTACAACAAGAGAAGCAAATAACACAATAACATAATCTTGATCTCTAAGCCAAGATGATCAAAATGATCAGCCAATGCTCCCTTTTATAGAGCTTAAGGAGTACAAAATGATAATGGAGTAGTTTGATAATGAGTGGAAATTGCCAAGGGAGTTGTTTGATAATTGTGAATGAGTGAAAAATTATTGAGATTCTTGTCTCCAAAATGATTCAGTGCTGAACTCATGGCTGCCATCATTTTTTGCAAAAATAGTCTTCATGAAAGTTGTAGGCTTTTGTCTTAGCTTTCCAATTCTGCTAGTTTCAGCCTAATATGAATCCTACAACTCAAATTATAACCCAATCACTGCACACTGCTCAGACCCAGCTACAGTTCCTCTATTCTGACTTCCAAGCCCAATTAGACCTCCAAGTCATTCGAAATGACTCTTTTATTCTTCATGAAAGTTGTATATTTGGGTCTTAACTTTTGCATGGCTCTAGTTTCAGTCGAAAACCTCTCCTACAGCTCAAGATATGGTCTGATGAGTGCACAGAGGTCAAGCTATCAAGATCAATACTCTGGATCTTGCTTCAACTCCAATTTAAATTATCCAAACGTGTGATTTGGCTCTTGAGGTCTCATGAAAGTTGTAGCGAATTGTCTTAGCTTTCCAAAAAGACTAGAATCACATTAATCAAATATTTATAACTCAAATTATGGTCAGTTTACTGAACATTGCTAAATAGATAAATTAAGGCCAATTTAAGCAATAATTTCTTCAATGATCCAATCAAGCTCAATATCATAAAATGTGACAAAACTAACTTAATTAAGCCTAATTGAATCTTAAGAAGTTCAGTTAGATGATTATAAAATGAATTAAATATATTGCTATAAATTCCCCCACACTTAACTTCTGCACTCCCGGACAAAACACACAAGACCAAAATTAAGGAACAAAGAAAAACGACACAAACTCAAAAGCTAAAAACTCTAAAAGACTCAATGAATCAAGAAGAACAACCAAAGATTCAAAGGATTAAAACATTAATGAGGTAACATTCCTTCACACTCAAACCAACAAGCAAGGAAACTTTAGTTGAAAAGAATGAATCAAGAATGATAGATCATCACAAGATTCATTCTGAATCCTTCAAGCATTAAAAAGGTAGGTATTTCACTCAATTTAACCCATGAAAAATTGCACTACCATAAGCTTGCTTATCTTCTACTTCTCCATTACTCAAAACACATGCATACACAAATTAAGAGGACTTTATTCAAGGTTGTAATTGGGTCAAGGTAAAGGAGGGGGGTAATATAGATATGACAAGTTAAAAACCAAAGAGAAAAAAAATGTGAGAGCTGAGTATAATTAACAAGCATGAAAGTTCATCCCAACTCCACCTAATACAAATTTCCTTTACATATTATTTTCCCTTCCCTTTTTGCCTTGTTGGCCCTTCTTTACACATTTGTTTTTTTCTAAATATAAATATACACTTTTTTTTAATTAACCACTCTTTCCTTTTTTCACCAACCATTTTGCACACACACACCCACACTTGTTCAAGAACTCATCCAATGACAAAGCTAATGTTCTCTTATTCCCTAAGGTCAGGTAAGAACATGGTTTTTCATTTAACGCACATAATGAGTTAGAAACAAGGAATGATCAAATAAGCTCAATGGGGTTAAGCAAAGGAAAATATGCAAGGTTGGCTATTTGGTTAAAGTAGCTATTTCAAGAAAAATGCCTTAATCATGTTTACGTATGCATATAAAAATGTTGCCTAAAAAAGAATCAAAGCAAGTTCTAGAATAACAATTCTATGAGTGAAAATCACACAAGAAAGAAGAGAATTGTACAAATGTTCAATCAATTCATCAATATAATCAAAATCTCACAAGGCATATTTTTATCATTCTTAACCCACCAATTCAACATTCATATCCAAGCATGTGATTTTTAAGAAAGAAGATAATTTATACTATAATCCAAGAATCCATTTGCTACTTCTACAAAAAAATAGTAATTTCTTTAATTAAGATGCATTTCAAGAGTAAAATTATGGATAACTTCACTATGTGTAGTTATTTATACCCTATATTTGTGCTTTTTTGATAGTTTAGTCCTTGTTGCTATACATATTTGGAAGGATTTGAGTTTATATTAGTCAAATTCTATTTTGATATCTTCCTTTATGCTTTTGTGATACTCTTTCCTATTCTTTGTTGAATTAAGTAGATTTGCACGAGTACTGAATTTGGTGATTTCTCTAATGCAGGATAGGCTCAAAAGAGATGAATTGAAGCAAGGTAAGGCCTAGCATTAGAAGAGAAAGCCCAAGGTGCATTACAGCATAGCATGCCACGGCGTGTAACTCTCCAAAAATTGCTTATTTAATGATATATAGTCATTTTATAATATTTGTGAATTTTTTGAATTTTTGTGAATTATTTCGATAACGTTGATTATTTTAATATATTTCTTGATTTGCGTACACCTTGAGCGGAGCTGGGAAAATAAAATATTTTCCCTGAGGATGGAAAACCTTGGACTATGAAAACGTCGATGGAGGATCTTACTAAACTTGAGGCCGAACACAGTTTACAAAGTTTTCATTTTTTGAGATTTTATCTGTTAAACAAAATTGTTGTACATTTTATTATCCGTTGGACAATAAATACTAGCTTTGTTAACTTCAAACTTTTGTCCACTAAATAATAGCTTTAGTAGAGTGTTAGTCATCTTTTCTAGAGAGCACTTTAATGACATCATCCAAGTGACATCATCACTTCGACTTTTTCAAAAACTGGACAAAGCTTCTCAAGGAAGCTTTGCACCAAGCTTCTCAAGGAAGCTAACTTCTCTCTCTCTCCTCCCTTGGGGGACTCCACGACAATGAGGGGGAAAGGTGCCACAAATTGTATCTTTCTGCTAAAAACATACACTCACTTTTCACTCTTCATATTTTCAAAAAGTTTTTTATCACTTTCTCTCTCAACCTTTTCTCTTCTCTCACCATTTCTCTTTTTCCTCACCTCTCCAAATCCACGGTAACCACTATTCCCTCACCCTCCATGTTTGATTAATTTCAAGCAACCACTTTGCTTGAAACTACATCTCATTTGAAGGCTTTCTTTCTTTTGGAACCACCTTCAAAAAGCTCACTTTTCCTCTCCAATTTCCCTCCATTCCTACGGCCAAACCACCATTTTTGGACATCCAAGCTTTGTTGCTCAACCAACCTCATTTCTTGCTTCTACTTATCATCTAGAAGCTTTTTTCTTTTGTGACCACCATTTGAATCTTCCATTTTTACCTTCTTCCATAAAGCCCTAAGACTCGAAGCTTTGAGATAAAGTTCTTGACTTTTCTATTTTCTCTTCTCTTTTTCGTGACTCTTGGTTACCTTGGTGATCAAGGATTCCTTTTTTTCAAGCTTTGTTTATTGATTATATGAGTTTGAATATCCAAGGGTTTTGTTGGTGGAGGTGGAAGATTTTCAAGAGCACCAAGGAGCTTGTTTTTCTTGTTTTTCCTTTAGGTAAGAGGGAGATAATCCTCTTCAACCTCTCATGGTGGTGAGGAACACGTTTTTGTGTTGGTAGTGAGGAATCCATGTTAGGGTTACTCACTTTGTTGTATGACTCTTGATGATCTTTGTATTGATTTTACCTTGTATGACTTATTAGTTGTTACTGTATATCTTGATGGATTTGGAATAATTTTATGGATTGGAATCATGTATAGAAAGCAAGGGCTCTTTGCCCCTTTCTTGAGGCTCACAGCCACACACCCACCAATGGAGTGTACATGATCAAAATTTTGTAACAATTTGGGAGACTAACTAATTAACTGGTTAATAATGAATGGAGTAATGAAAAATTTAGGTTTTTAGTTCCTTAGAGCTCATGGCCCCTTAGAGAAAATAATGGAAAAATTTTGTGTTAAAATGAAAACTTAATTAATTAAATGATTAGATGTTGATTAGGGATTCATAAAATGGAAAGAACAAAGAATAAAATTTTATCATATAACTTAGAGTAATTTATGGCTAAAGAAAGAACTTGATTGTAAGAGAGATGTTGAGAAACTTAAAATAAATTACCCTAAGTGAGTTAGGTTTAGAACTAAGTAAAGGATTTGTTTAATTTGAGTAACAAAGATTAGGTGAAAAATGCAAGAGAATTCCCCTAAAGAGGCTTAATAGGAATAACATTGAAGTTAAAGCATAATTTTGTAATAAACCTTAAAAGTATGTTTTCGCAATTGAGAATTGGATAATGTATTGTTGTGGATCCATAAGTGGGACCAAGGATCTGTTGATAAGTAATTTGGCCAAATTGTGGCATGATTATGGAAAAAGTGTATTCTTGTTGAATATATATGAATATGCATTGAGTCATCATGCATTGTGAAAGTCCGATGGACTTTGCTGTAAGGCTGTATGCCTAGGAGATGAATCACACCTAAGTGCGGGTGTAAATAGACTAGTGTAGGTCACTCGTTGACCTTGGGGGCGTCGAGGTACGGGTATCTCGCAATGGGTAGTTGGTAGCTCCTTTGTACCGTGAGACAGACCAATGCAAACGCACTGAAGATCCGGACCAAGACACTGTTCTATATCGTGATCTTGTGAAGAATGTCTTGTACGAGCCATGTTGCACAATTTATTGATATTAAAGCACTTGATTTGAGGCCGATGAGATACAGACATGTCTCCTTGATCATTCTCTCCGATGTTGTGTTTAGCTCCATGGAGTAAGATTTTGGTACCTTGTGCGTTTGCATAGTCAGTCAACATATATTTACCTGGCATTTATTTACATGGTTATGGAACTGTTTTCTTTTATTAATATTATGACTGCTTGGATTATTAAACTATTTATTATCTGATCTTGATGCTGCTTACTGTTTTACTGTACTGTTTGACATTATGCGCCATTTATGTTTCTTTACTGTCATGTTGGTAATGATGTTGGATATCTCACCTCTTTACTTTGTTATTTTGTTTATATATCAGTATTTCTGTAAAGACCAAGGTGTGGAATAGTATGCGTTTCTTGGGTTTTGGCCAAATTAGTCTTCTATTTCGTGATGGCATAGGGTCGAAGCTTTTTGGGCTACGTGAGTGTTTTGTTCCATGGCAGTTCAGATGTCTGGAGGATTGACTGAAACTCAGAGCGCATTAGATATACTGGAGACGCTTCTGTAATTATTCGTAGGACTCGGGATGAAGTTTCCTTCTTTTCTTTGGACACTACTATACACTTGGAGTTTTTCATGCCTGTTAGGGAGCTTTGGGGTGTTATGAATTATAGCCCTTGTAACGTCCCAAAAAGTATCTATTTAATCATAAATAATCATTTCACAATATTCTTGATTTTTAGGAAATGATGAATATTTTAATATATTCCTCATTTTGCGTGCACATTGAGCTGAGAATTGCTGAGGTCAATGTAACGCTCCGAAAATTATTTATTTCACCACAAATAGTCATTTTCTAATATTTGTGATTTATGTGAATTCTTTTGAAATTTTTCGGAAATGATGAATATTTTAATATATTCCTCGTTTTGCGTGAACATTTAGCAGAGTCAGGAAAACGCCTGTAATGCTTCAAAAAAATTGGAAATTATATGATGAATAGTCATTTTATAATATTTGCAATTTTTTGAGAATTTTCTGGGATTTTTCCAGAAACATCGAATATTTTAATATATTCCTCGTTTTGCATGCACACTGAGCAGAACCGGGGAAACACGATGTTTACTCCGAGAACCTTGAACTATGGACATGTCGACGGTGGATCTTACTAAACCCGAGGTTGGACACAATTTACGAGGTTTCACATTTTTTGAGAAATTATAACAGATAAAACAAAACAATACTGCAAAAAATTTATCTGTCAGATTACTTAAATACTGACTTCTGTCAACTATAACTATTATCCATTGGATAATAGCATGTAATAAAAATCCTATCACAATATCCTAATGCAATCTACTTTATGTCTAATCCATTCACTTTAATTCAAATTTAATATTAAATAATCAAAGCTTCTTTGAGAAGCTTTGACCAAATAATGACCAAATGGCCCTTGGCTTCCAAAGGAAGTCAAAACACTCTCCCTCACTTCTCTCTCCATGCACAGCAGCAGCCCCCAATTAGGGGGAAATGTGTTGCTTTTCATTAATTCATTTTACACTCAAAAATTCATTTAACCTAAAATCACTTTCTCTCTCTACCTTTCTTCTTCTTTCTCCATTTTCTTCTTCTCCTCCTTCTCTCTACCATAGCTACGGCCAGCCCTCTTCTTCCCCACTCATATATCACAAAAATTTAAACTAACTACATTTTCTTAATCCTCTCCTCCTTCTAAACACCTTTCTTGCTTGGAGCTTTTTGAGAATCCACCATCTTCACCACTTTCTTCAAGCTTCAAGTTTTCAGTTTTTGGGTAAGCTTCAAGACCCTTCTTCCCTTCTCTTCATTTTTGGTTTTAAGGGTCCTTTGATGGCCATTTACATCACATTTTTCAAGTCCTTATGCTATTCTAACTAAGTCCGAATTTCTAGGGTTTTTGGAGAGTGCAATCCGAAATTTCAAGGAGGTTTCTTGGAGTTTCTATTGATTTCTATACTTGGGTAAGAGGAAGACACTCCTCCTCAACCTCTATTAGCATTTAGGAACTTTGATTGGTGTTGTTTGTGGAAGAACCCTAATGTGGGTTATTCTTTGATTTGATAAATAAAATGTTTGCATGTTGATTTCATGATATTGGTGACCTTGGATTGATTTGTCATGTATAAATATATATTGGATTGGATTATATGACTGAAAATGGAAGAAAAATAATTGAGAACCCCCTTGGGTGGCCACGGTTTTGAGGGTTAAGAATGAGGTAAAATGTGGACAAGTTGTAACAAGCATGAGACTTAAATTAATCAAGTGATAAAATGGAATTTAATGGAAGGAAAAATTTGAGATTGAAACCTATAGGGTGGCCACGGTTTTGAGCCCAAAATTGGGGTTAATGGTGAATCAATGCAACAAGTAAAGGATTAAGTGAATTAAGAGTGTAACCTATAATGTGATAAATTGAAAAGATTTGGGAATTGAATTCCTAGATAGGCCACGACCTCTAAGGCCTTTTTAGGTGTAATTATGTAACTTTGGTAATTTGGAAGCATAAGTAATTATGTAATTAAAAACCTATGTAATGGGGTAGATAATTAATAAATTGGAAGAACTTAATATAATCAAAGATTATATAAATTTTAAAGGACTAAGAGTGATATTGTCATAAGACTTAAGGTAATTATAAGTGAGTGAAGAACAAGGGGGTGTGAGGCCTAAGAACTTAAATAATTTACAAATTGTATGAAATTAAATTACCTTGGAAGATTAAATTAATTGTAAGAATTGGATTGGACATGAACCTTGAAAGGGTAAACAAATTCTAAGTTAGGATTCATAATGAACCTAAGAATGTACCAATTGATTTGATCTTTATATTATGACATTATAGGTCTATGTGAGTGATCATTTACGTGTTGATGCTTATCTTGGCCAATTGTGGCATATTATGGGATTGTATGAAATTGTGAATCATACATATTCATGCATAGAGTCTTATGCATTGTGAATGTCCTATGGACTGTTGTAAGGCCAAGTTGCCTAGGAGATTGAACACACTTTAGTGCAGGTGCGAGTAGACTAGTGCAGGTCATGTTTGACCTTGGGGGCGTCGGGGTGCGGGTCCTTCACAATGGACAGTTGGTAGCTCTTCTGCCCGTGGGGCAAATCGATGCAAACGCACCGACGATCCGGACCGAGACACTATCCTATATCATGATCTAGCGTGGACTGTCTGTACAATGCCTGATGTGCACATGGAAATTATTGATGTATAGCACTTTGACCGCGGCAGCCGAGTTACAGACATGTCTCCTGATCTTTCTCTTCAACTGTTTGTGTCTAGCTCCATAGAGTAGGATTCTGAGTACTGTGTGTACATGCATTATGAAATATGAAATCATCTGATAATTACTGCTTTGTGAATTTGAACTGTTTTGTTTAATGTTGCAATAAATGACTGCCTGGAACTGTTTATCTGCTTATTATTGAATTTACTGCCTATTGCTTGGATATGTTGTTTCTGAACTGCTACCTAGGCGCGTTGCGCCGTTTTGTTTCTGGCTGCTATAATTGGTAATGATGGTAGGATGTCTTACCTCTTTTTCTGTATTTCTATTATTTGTTGCCTGTGTGTACACTGTATTGATCGAAGACGACGGTAAGGAGGCAGAAGTTCTCGATTTTCCTGGCTTCTGGCCTGAACGGGATTAGCATCTACTAAGGCGATGGCGGCACGCATGCATGGATTTCTGGGCGATGTGCGTCTGACCTTCCTCGGAGGGCCAGAGAGCTGGCATATCAACTTGAACTCTGATCGCAACGTCTATCTGGGAGACGTGTCGATTTCCCTAGCCTGGAGACGTTATGAGGCGCCGATCCTCACCTGCCATGTCAGTCTGCGGCTGGAGTTCTACTTACCCATCCGAGAGATGTGGGGTGACTGTTACTACACCCCTGGGGAGGACTCTTTTGATTCTACTGCTCGGGCTCCTGCCCATGGTTCCGTGGTTCCCATGGAGGTTTCCTCTGAAGAGGAGGATCCTGCTGAGGATCCGGACACGGTCCCTTCTCCCTTGAGGGACTGATTTTACTGGTAGCTACTGATGGCTACCAGTGTTTTATTTTGGGGGCCTGATGTATTATTTTTGGTGGGCTGTATATTCTGATATCTTGGGGTATATATGTTTAATCCCATGGGGCAGGTATAGTTTTGCTTTTTTGAAAATTTCCAGGCTGTATCTAAAGTATATTTGGCATCTAAATATATATGTATGTGTATGTTATTTAGACGTGGGTTTCTGTTTACTGTTTTGTTCTTTACCGTTATTCATATTCCGCATTGTGAAATTAATAAAAAAAAATATACCGCCAATTTTACTCATGTATTGAAGTACTAAGCAAGTTAATTTTGAACTAAATGAACTGGGTCTTAATTGTTTAAAAATTTATTTTCCGCATTTTCTTTTATGTTGAATAATGTGACGTTCCCTCTCCAAAAAGGGGCGTTACATTAAGTTGGTATCAGAGCCCCAGTTTTTGTTACTTTGGGTCTTGTGTGTGAGTCTGTCTTGTTTGTGCTGTGTGAATCTCTGTGATTGGTGTTTTGAATGAATCCCTCTGACTTTCCTTATGTTTTCTGTAATCTGATTTAAGAGAAAAGCGAGATGGCAAAAGGTGGAGAAATGGCAGCTGTTATAGAAGCGATGCAGAGGATGGCGGAAGTCATTGCCTAACAGAACGAACGTGCTGCTCAGCAACAAGAGAGAGCTGCCCAACAGCTCGAGGCGACTGCTGATGCGCAGAACTTAGCAGAGTTTCATCGCCACAACCCTCCGCAGCTCAAGGGAGAATTTGATCCAGACAAGGCTAGTTTGTGGATCAAGGAACTAGAGAAGGTTTTTCGTTGCATGAACTGCGCTGAAGATAAGAAGGTGAACTATGCTACCTTTATGCTTGTGGGCAACGCCGAAGTTGGTGGAACGGAGCTCAGAGAGCACTGGAAGCCGAAGGAACTGACATCACTTGGGACGTGTTCAAGAACAAGTTCTTAGACAAATATTTTCCTGCAAATGCGAGACATGCGAAAGAGATGGAATTCCTCAACCTGAGACAGGGAAACATGACCGTCAGTGAATATGCGGCCAGATTTGAAAACCTGGAGAAGTTCTCAACACACTACCAACATCAAACCGATGAAGCCTGGAAGTGTTGAAAATTCACTGAAGGATTGAGATATGAAGTGAAGAAAGTCGTGATCACCTTGAAAATGAAGGTGTTTACGGAACTGTTGGATACGTGCTGTGAAGTTGAGGCCTTGGAATAGGCTAGAGACTCGAGGAGCAAGAACTTTGGGCCTGCGAAGTTCCAAAGAGGTGGAGGTAATAGTTCAAACCGCTTCCAAAAGAAGCCTTATTCCCGACCAACGGGAAACCCGCAACAAACTAGTGGAAGTCTTGGTGGAGGTTCTTCTGGGAACCGAACTGGTCAGAATGTGACATATCCGTCCAAATGCCTAAAGTGTGGGAAAGATCGTCTCACGAGAGACTGCACAATCAAGGGAATCACCTGTTTCAGATGTGGCAAACTGGGCCACGTGTCTAGAGACTGTAATCAGACAAAGGCTAAACCTTCAGTCAATGCAACTCAAGCCAAGAAACCGCAAGCCGGAGGTTGAGTTTACACCATGAGCGGAGATGAAGCCTCCGAATCCGAAGACTTGATTCAAGGAAAAGGCACCATAGAAGGTATTCTTTTAAAAGTACTGTATGACTCTGGGACAACCCATTCTTTCATATTATATGACTGTGTACTACGACTTGGCTTACCTATGTCTGAACTACCCTTGGATTTGACTGTTTCAACCCCTACTGATAAACTAGTAGTTACTACCAAAGTCTGCTTGAAGTGTCCCCTAATTGTTTTTCTGTCGATTTGATCTGTTTACCTCTTTCACAACTAGATATAATCTTAGAGATGGACTGGTTATCTTCCAACCATGTTCTGTTAGATTGCTCTAGAAAAACCATAGTCTTTCTTGTGGATGAAGATTCTAGATACTTGACGGCTAACCAAGTGCGAGCTTTCTTGAAAGAAGGAGCTCAAGGAAACATGCTACTATCTTCTTTGAAAGTCGAGTGCGAGGCTGATCTGAGCACTATTCCTGTGGTGAAGGAGTTTCCTGAAATCTTCCCCGAACAGATACCTAGTTTACCACCGACGTGTGAGATAGAGTTTGCTATTGACCTTGTACTGGGAGCTGGTCCCGTGTCTATAGCACCTTATCGGATGTCACCAACGGAATTGGCGGAACTTAAGAAACAGCTAAAGGAGCTTTTGGAGAAACAATTTGTCAAGCCGAGTGTATCACCGTGGGTGTAACATCCCGAAAATTTATAATTTCAGGATAAATGATCGTTTTACAATATTTAGAATTTTAGGAATTTTTCTGGATTTTTCTGAGAACGCGGAATATTTTAATATTATTTTTCGTTCTGCGCGTACATTGGACAGAATTGGCAGAACGACCGTAACGCTTCCAAAGTTGGAAAATTATATGACGAATAGTCGTTTTATAATATTTGTAATTCTTGAGAATTTTCTGGGAATTTTCCGGAAACGACGAATATTTTAATATATTCCTCGTTTTGCATGCACACTGAGTCGAACCGGGAAAATAAAATATTTTTCCCGAGAACCTTGAACTATGGAAACGTCGACGGGGGATCTTACTAAACCCGGGGCCGGACACAGTTTACAAGGTTTCACATTTTTCGAGAAATTTTAACAGATGAAATAATAAAACACTGTGAAGGATTAATCTGTCAGATAAATTAATACCGACTTTAGTCGACTGTAGCTGTTGTCTAATAAATAATAATATGTAATAAAAATCTTATCACACTGTTCAAAATTTACCTTGTATCAAGTCCCTTTAGCTTTATTTTCAAAACAAAAGTTAAATTAAAAAAAAAAAAAAAAACTCATTTGGGAAGCTTCTAGGAAATTTCCCTTCATTTCACATTTTCTCTCTCTTCCCTCCTCACCCTTCTCTACGGAGGCCTTAGGAGCCCAATACTCACATTTCATTATATCTCTTTTCTCCCCTTCTCTTCTTCTTCTTCTCTTCTACGTTTCTTTTTCTTCTTCTTCTTCTTCTTCTTTTCTTTTTCTTTCTCTTCTCCACCGTCCACCCTCTCCACTCACCATGTTCATTTTCTTGCTTCACCATTCCACATCTAGCTTTCTTCCATCATTCCAAGAGCATTTCCTTGTGGCCATCCTTGGTTCTTCTTCTTCTTCTTCTTCTTCTTCTTCTTCTTCTTCTTCTTTATTCTCCACCATTAAAGCCAAAGCTTGGAGCTTTTGAGGTAAAGTCTCCAACTCTCTTCTATCTTCTTCCCATTTTCATTTTATTGGTCACCTATGTGGCCAAGGAGTCATTTTTCTATGATTGGAGTGAACACATTGGGGATTTCTCACCCTAGGGTTTTTCTTGAAGGGAAAACGAAAATCAAGAGCAAAAAGGGAAAGCATTCTTGTGATTGCCTTCATATAGGTAAGAGGGAGATAATCCTCTTCAACCAATCTTGGTAGTAAGGAAATGTCTTGTGTGTTGTTGTTGATGAGAGAATCCATGTTGGATTTCCTCTTTGTTATGTTAGGTTATTTTCATGATGATGTTGTTTGATTTGTATGGATGTATGAATGTATATTGTGTGACTTGATGATTATGAACTCATATGTTGCTATTTTGTAATTATATGCCATGTATCATCTTTTGGAATGGTTGAAAATTGATGAGGGATTTTGGATAGTGAATGGGCCGGGCTCTGCAGAAAAGAATTCTGCAGAACCCCTGTTAATGCACTAGCGCCCAGGCGCTGTGCATAGAGCGCCTAGGCGCTCTGTGCCCAGGAAGTTTTCCCTGTAACGCGGCCCAGTGAGCGCTCAGGCGCTTCGTGGTCAGCGTCTAGGCGCTACACCAGGCGCCCAGGCGCTACGATATATGCGCCTAGGCGCCCATGACAAACCAGAGGAAGCGTGAGATGAAGCCTATGTAATTGAAAATATAAATGTTAGTGTTGGGATGTGAGATGGAGAGCTTTAAGGATTATTTAACTCAATTTGAAGCTAGGATATTAGATTAAAACTATAAGGGATTAGAATGAACTTGGTGAACAAAAACTTAAGTAAAGGATATCAAGAAATCAATGCATGAAATGGGAGAAATTGATGTTAGCAGTGGACCTTAGGGAAGCCACGATTTTGATCATTGATTTTAGGAATGAGATTGACCCCATGAAGAATAAAAACTAAATGATTGGTATCGAGAGACTTGAGCATAACGCGAGATGGAAACTTACTTAGTGATGAATTCTTGTAAGAGTGGAAAATCTTGAATAAGAACGCATGATTAGATGGACCCTAAAAGTATATTACCTTATTTGATTTCAATATTATGATATTGTGGATTCATATGAGTGACCAATGTTGTAATAATGCTTTTTTGAGCCAATTGTGGCATATTATGGAATAGTATGTGATGTTGATCATACATATTCATGCATAGAGTCTTATGCATTGTGAATGTCCTTGTGGACTGTTGTAAGGCCAAGTTGCCTAGGAGATTGAACACACCCTGGGTGCGGGTGCGAATAGACAAGTGTGGGTCGTGTTATGACCTCGGGGGCGTCGGGGTGCGGGTCCCTCACATGGACAGTTTAGAGCTCCTCTGTACCGTGGGGCAAACCGATGCAAACACACCGACGATCCGGACTTGACACTGTCCTATGTCGTGATCGAGCGTGGGCTGTCTGTACAATGCCTGATGTGCACGTAGAAAACTGTTGAGTTTTAGCACCTGGCCGCGGCAGCCGAGTTGCAGACATGTCTCCTGATCTTTCTCTCCGATTGATTGAGTTTAGCTCCATGGAGTAGGACTTTGGGAAAGCATGCATATGAACCATGATATATTCTGTCATTATTAATGTTTAATTTATGTAACTATGACTGACCTGATTGTTATTACTGTGATGATTGTCTGATTGTTGTCTTGATTCTTGGAAATACTATTGTGATATGTCTGCTATTGCTGCTTGTTGTTCTACTTTACTATAAATATCGTTGTTATTATTAATTCTTATTATTGCTTACAATTGAATTGCTTTTATGATAAATTCCATTTGTTGCCGTCATAAAATATATGAACAGTATTGCTTTATGGGCGCTCCCCGCCGTGTCGTTTTTCTTATTGCCGCAATGGTAATGAAGGATGGGTGTCTCACCTCTTTCCTATATCTTTGTATGTCTGTTTTATACTTATATTGATAAAAGATCGTGAGGAAGATAAAGAGGGACCACACCTTGGTTGATTGGATTGGGCGTTTGGACAAGGTTTCTTCGGCTACGTACGAGTGCGCATTGCGTAGAGGCATTGATGCCTCGACTTGTTGACCGGGACTCGAGCGTCGTATGTGTATATGGGGTTGCGGCTTTGTACGCTAGTAGTACCTATCCCTGGGTCACTACTTTTCCCCTTTTTGTGTTTTATTCCCGCCGTATTTTATTGGACTCTGTAATTGTTATATTCTATGTCATCAGTGATTTGTGTAAATTGACTATATATATATATGTATAAGAGATATGATTTTATTTCAGTGGTTGTATCATGGCTTGAATACATTCATATTTCATTCGAGGCTCATATTTTCTACCTATGCAAATTGTCAAAAAATAAAATAAAATATATAGACTCTTGAGAATTTAAGTTACTGTTATCATGTCTGTGACACACTTGGATTTAGTAACTGTGGTGTAATGACGATTATGCTTCGGTTGCTACATCAAGGGGTGTTACATTAGGTGGTATCAGAGCAGTTCATCCTATTGAGCCGGGGTATGGACTTGCTATGTTTAGGCATATTAGAAATTGGTCTGTTGTGCACTTCCTTGTCTCTTGATTGAGATAATGGGAAAGGAATGCATGGCTTGCCGTAGGTTGAATGTTGATGGCTACTGTTATACAGTTGCATGATATTGAGGACTGGCCTACTCAATATGTAATGTTCTGTATGTACAGGAAACTATGTCTTCACCTAGGCGTATTATGTTAGGGAAATAGGAATTCTTTTGTGAGGAGATCAAAAGGTTTTGGAAAAACCGATCTTCTGGAGAAAGAAATAGTTGGTGTAAACTAGATTCGAGAAGCAGTTTGGAAGTTGACGGCTTGCGAGGGATTACGCTGTGGAAGCATAACGAAGAAGTTCGAGCTAGAGATCGTTAGGGTTCGTGAATTGAAATTGTCTTGTTTGAATTGTGTGAATTGTATGACTCTCTGTATTTGGTTTTCATAGGGAGATAACGCTGTTTAAAATAATGATGTTTGTTTTGTTGTGTTATGTTTGTTTATCCTCAAAGAGAGTCAATGGCTCGTGGCAGACGTACGCATGTGAGCGCAGGACAAGACAATAGGAGTATGGCTGCAACTGCAGAAGAAAGGCAAATGATAGCTGAGATGACGACTCGTCAGGATCAGAGGACCACGCAACAATGAGAATTGGAAGTGGAGGTCCAGAATCTGTTGAAGGAAGGTCGGCGTTGGGCCAAACGTGGACTACCTAGATTCCAAAGGAGGAATAATAGAAAAGTTAACCAGTTTATGCGGAAACCATACGCACGGGTATCAGGGAAACAACAACAACAACAACCAACTCCTAGACAAAGTACTAGTGGTGGTGTATCCAGTCAGACCTCGACATCTTCACCAAGATGTAGGAAATGCGGAAAGAACCACTTCACGAGGGAGTGTAAAATCGAAGGGATAATCTGTTTTAAATGCGGAAAGCCTGGACATGTCTCCCGCAATATTGCGACCAAGTAAAGGCAAATTCTTCAATCAATGTTGTAAGTAGTGTTGTGGAACCACAAGCGACCATAGCTTATACCTTGGGTGGTGCTGAAACCTCGACATTTGGAGATCTAAACAAGAGAAGTTACGCCTCAAGTGATGACCCTGTAATCGTACTGTATAATTCTGGGGTAACCCCTCCTTTTACCATTTGTAACCGTATGGATCGTTTGGATTCATTTATATCTTTCTTATCTTTAACTTAAGTTACTTCTATTTCGTTACTAAGACTTGTCGTTGACACCTAAGTTGTGTAATCTATCCCACTTCTACTAAAGATCGAGTCTTTCGTTAACCTATCTTGCTTACCTTAAATCATATCTGTTCGAGTTCATGATATTAGAAAGTGATCGGTCGTTTTCTGATTATTATCTGCTAGGTCGTTCCCATAAAAGACCTTAGTGATTTTTAACACTAAGACTTTTGAATTCGTGACAACCAACAAGTCTAAGCTTCATAAGGGAAAGAAGCTTGAGGGTATATGTTAATGTTCTCCATAGAGGACCAAGAGTAAAGGGAATATAGATGCCGCTCTTATAGTCGAAGAGTGTCATATGTCAAGCCACGATAATGTTGATTAAGGAGAAGAATGAAATTTCTCGGTGAGACGGGGACCGTCACAAAATAAACAAGGCTTCAATCAAGGAGGAGTGTCCTCGGGGAAAGATGAGCAATTCAATGGGCTGGTGAGGAAAGAGTCGTTCCTTCCAAGATAAATGTATGTCCTAGTCATCGAGGGATTTGTGGAAATAGAGAATGTTCCCAAAATGATTTTACGAGTGTGCTTTCGACATTATGGGTATTCCGTGATGTCAATCGGAGTGACAAGCGCTCCTATTGTATTCATGGACAATGTGAATTATATTTTCTATCCTTACCTAGAACAGAATTGTCGTTGTCATTAATGATGACATTCTGATCTATTCTCGAAGATATGGGGAGATACGTCGGACATCTCGGTATAGTTTTCCTGACTTTGAAGAAGATGAAGTAAATGCTAAAGTATCAAAGTACGATTTCCCGTCTGAAGAGATTCAGTTTTTGGGTTGTGAAATTCCAAATGGAGGAATTGTTATGAATTCACCAAAGGTTGGAGCAGTTCTTCAAAGGGAAAGACCGGAAACCGTAAAGGAGACTTGTAGCTAATGGAATTAGATGATTTTATCGAAGAAGCACCGATGAATTCTCCAAGACGGCAGAATCTCTTACGTAGCTTACAAGAAGAGGATCAAATTTCTACGAGCTGGCACAGGTAAAGAAGGTTTTCCAAGAATTGAGTAGATATTTCGATGCTCACTAGTTTTGGTTCTACTTAAACTCGAGAAACTGTTTGGGGCACCTGGCGATACTTCGCATGAAGGTTTGGGATGCGCGCTCATGCAAAGCTGGGAAGTTGTGGCTTGCGCCTCCAGGTTGTTGAGGGTGCGTGAGAAGTGTTACCTAACCCGTAACTTGTAATTAACTGCTATTATATCTGCCCTGAGAATATAGAGACACTTTCTACATGGAGCAATGTTCAACACCCTTAGCTGTCACAAGAACCTGAAGTACTTAATCGACGAGAAGGAACCAAAACATGAGGCAGAGAAAGTGACTAAAGATTTTGAAGGAACATGATCTCTAACTTTAGAGTCATCTTGGAAAAGAAAACACTATGGCGGACGCTTTAGAATCAGAAACTGCCTAATGCCTTCATTATGAGGGTTGATAAGAAGGAATTAGTGGAGTGATTCGAGGACAGGTGGTTGTCATTGGAAATGACACCGGATGAGGTATGTCTAGATATAATCATTATTTCAAATGATCTGTTAGGGAGGATTCGAGAGAAGTAGAAACAGTGACCAATTTCTACAAGACAAGAAAGAGCTATTGAGATAAGGCTTGGTGTCAGAATGTGAGGAAGGAACTCGACAGAATCTTAGTGTTCATGAGTGAAGGTTGCATACCAGATGATTCAGAACTTAAGCAGTTTATTCCTAATAAAAACTCACGAGAGTAAACCGAGTTTACCCATCGGAGCGATCAAGATATATCAAAATCTAAAAACAGAAGTAATGGCAGCAAGGGATGAAGAAATGCATTGCTAAATGTGTGTAATCTTGTCTAAGTTGCCAGCAAACTCACTCTTGAATTCTACGGGCTATATCAAATTCTTTTCGGATTGGTCCAGTGGCCATAACTAATCTTTGCCATCTCTTCTTTTCAAATCTTCATGATATCTTCCGTATGCCATGATCACGAAAGTATATCCTTGGACCCAGCCATGTTATCGAATAGGACACAGTACGATTGAAAGAGAGTTTAACCCATGGAATGCTTCCTGTGAGATCGAGAATAGAGTAGCAAAGCGACATGGAGGTCAGAAGATAAGGTGAAGAAAGAACGTCGATATTTATCCTAAGAAATGAAAATTTCGAGGACGAAATTTCTATTTGAAGGGGAGTGTTGTAACATCCCGAAAATTTATAATTTCAGGATAAATGATCGTTTTACAATATTTAGAATTTTAGGAATTTTTCTGGATTTTTCTGAGAACGCGGAATATTTTAATATTATTTCTCGTTAACGCGCGTACATTGGCGAGAATTGGCAGAACGACCGTAACGCTTCCAAAGTTGGAAAATTATATGACGAATAGTCGTTTTATAATATTTGTAATTCTTGAGAATTTTCTGGGAATTTTCCGGAAACGACGAATATTTTAATATATTCCTCGTTTTACATGCACATTGAGTCGAACCGAAAATAAAATATTTTTCCCGAGAACCTTGAACTATGGAAACGTCGACGGGGATCTTACTAAACCCTGGCGGACACGGTTTACAAGGTTTCACATTTTTCGAGAAATTTTAACGGATGAAATAATAAAACACTGTGAAGGATTAATCTGTCAGATAAATTAATACCGACTTTAGTCGACTGTAGCTGTTGTCTAATAAATAATAATATGTAATAAAAATCTTATCACACTGTTCAAAATTTACCTTGTATCAAGTCCCTTTAGCTTTATTTTCAAAACAAAAGTTAAATTAAAAAAAAAAAAAACTCATTTGGGAAGCTTCTAGGAAATTTCCCTTCATTTCACATTTTCTCTCTCTTCCCTCCTCACCCTTCTCTACGGCGAGAGGCCTTAGGAGCCCAATACTCACATTTCATTATATCTCTTTTCTCCCCCTTCTCTTCTTCTTCTCTTCTACGTTTCTTTTTCTTCTTCTCTTCTTCTTCTTTTCTTTTTCTTTCTCTTCTCCACCGTCCACCCTCTCCACTCACCATGTTCATTTTCTTGCTTCACCATTCCACATCTAGCTTTCTTCCATCATTCCAAGAGCATTTCCTTGTGGCCATCCTTGGTTCTTCTTCTTCTTCTTCTTCTTCTTCTTCTTCTTCTTCTTCTTCTTCTTCTTCTTCTATTCTCCACCATTAAAGCCAAAGCTTGGAGCTTTTGAGGTAAAGTCTCCAACTCTCTTCTATCTTCTTCCCATTTTCATTTTATTGGTCACCTATGTGGCCAAGGTCATTTTTCTATGATTGGAGTGAACACATTGGGGATTTCTCACCCTAGGGTTTTTCTTGAAGGGGAAAACGAAAATCAAGAGCAAAAAGGGGAAAGCATTCTTGTGATTGCCTTCATATAGGTAAGAGGGAGATAATCCTCTTCAACCAATCTTGGTAGTAAGGAAATGTCTTGTGTGTTGTTGTTGATGAGAGAATCCATGTTGGATTTCCCTCTTTGTTATGTTAGGTTATTTTCATGATGATGTTGTTTGATTTGTATGGATGTATGAATGTATATTGTGTGACTTGATGATTATGAACTCATATGTTGCTATTTTGTAATTATATGCCATGTATCATCTTTTGGAATGGTTGAAAATTGATGAGGGATTTTGGATAGTGAATGGGCCAGGGCTCTGCAGAACCCCTGTTAATGCACTAGCGCCCAGGCGTTGTGCATAGAGCGCCTAGGCGCTCTGTGCCCAGGAAGTTTTCCCTGTAACGCGGCCCAGTGAGCGCTCAGGCGCTTCGTGGTCAGCGTCTAGGCGCTACACCAGCGCCCAGGCGCTACGAGATATGGCGCCTAGGCGCCCATGACGAACCGAGGAAAGCGTGAGATGAAGCCTATGTAATTGAAAATATAAATGTTAGTGTTGGGATGTGAGATGGAGAGCTTTAAGGATTATTTAACTCAATTTGAAGCTAGGATATTAGATTAAAACTATAAGGGATTAGAATGAACTTGGTGAACAAAAACTTAAGTAAAGGATATCAAGAAATCAATGCATGAAATGGGAGAAATTGATGTTAGCAGTGGACCTTAGGGAAGCCACGATTTTGATCATTGATTTTAGGAATGAGATTGACCCCATGAAGAATAAAAACTAAATGATTGGTATCGAGAGACTTGAGCATAACGCGAGATGGAAACTTACTTAGTGATGAATTCTTGTAAGAGTGGAAAATCTTGAATAAGAACGCATGATGGACCCTAAAAGTATATTACCTTATTTAATTTCAATATTATGATATTGTGGATTCATATGAGTGACCAATGTTGTAATAATGCTTTTTTGAGCCAATTGTGGCATATTATGGAATAGTATGTGATGTTGATCATACATATTCATGCATAGAGTCTTATGCATTGTGAATGTCCTTGTGGACTTTGTAAGGCCAAGTTGCCTAGGAGATTGAACACACCATGGGTGCGGGTGCGAATAGACAAGTGTGGGTCGTGTTATGACCTCGGGGGCGTCGGGGTGCGGGTCCCTCACATGGACAGTTTAGAGCTCCTCTGTACCGTGGGGCAAACCGATGCAAACACACCGACGATCCGGACTTGACACTGTCCTATGTCGTGATCGAGCGTGGGCTGTCTGTACAATGCCTGATGTGCACGTAGAAAACTGTTGAGTTTTAGCACCTGGCCGCGGCAGCCGAGTTGCAGACATGTCTCCTGATCTTTCTCTCCGATTGATTGAGTTTAGCTCCATGGAGTAGGACTTTGGGAAAGCATGCATATGAACCATGATATATTCTGTCATTATTAATGTTTAATTTATGTAACTATGACTGACCTGATTGTTATTACTGTGATGATTGTCTGATTGTTGTGTTGATTCTTAGAAATACTATTGTGATATGTCTCTATTGCTTGCTCTTCGTTGTTCTACTTTACTATAAATATCGTTGTTATTATTAATTCTTATTATTGCTTACAATTGAATTGCTTTTATGATAAATTCATTCCGCTGTCAGTCATAAAATATATGAACCGTATTGCTTTATGGGCGCTCGCGCCGTGTCGTTTTCTTATTGCCGCAATGGTAATGAAGGATGGGTGTCTCACCTCTTTCCTATATCTTTGTATGTCTGTTTTATACTTATATTGATAAAAGATCGTGAGGAAGATAAAGAGGGACCACACCTTGGTTGATTGGATTGGGCGTTTGGACAAGGTTTCTTCGGCTACGTACGAGTGCGAGCTGCGTAGAGGCATTGATGCCCGACTTGTTGAGGACTCGGCGTCGTATGTGTATATGGGGTTGCGGCTTTGTCTGCTAGTAGTACCTATCCCTAGGTCACTACTTTTCCCCCTTTTGTGTTTTATTCCCGCTGTATTTTATTGGACTCTGTAATTGTTATATTCTATGTCATCAGTGATTTGTGTAAATTGACTATATATATATATGTATAAGAGATATGATTTTATTTCAGTGGTTGTATCATGGCTTGAATACATTCATATTTCATTCGAGGCTCATATTTTCTACCTATGCAAATTGTCAAAAAAAATAAAATAAAATATATAGACTCTTGAGAATTTAAGTTACTGTTATCATGTCTGTGACACACTTGGATTTAGTAACTGTGGTGTAATGACGATTATGCTTCGGTTGCTACATCAAGGGGTGTTACAGTGGGGAGCACCAGTGTTACTAGTTCGAAAGAAGGACGGTACCTCGAGGTTATGTGTGGACTATAGACAGTTAAACAAGCTGACTATCAAGAACAAGTATCCACTCCCAAGGATCGACGACTTGATGGACCAACTGAAGGGAGCAGCAGTATTTTCTAAGATAGATCTGAGATCCGGGTATCATCAGATAAGAGTGAAGATGGAGGATGTACCCAAGACTGCTTTTCGTACCCGATACGGTCATTACGAATACCTTGTGATGTCGTTCGGTATCACGAATGCACCTGCTATCTTTATGAACTACATGAACAGGATCTTTCGTCCTTACTTGGACAAGTTTGTTGTCGTTTTCATCGATGACATCCTGATATATTCCTAGAATCGGGAGGATCATGCTGAACACCTCAGCATAATTCTTCAGATTCTGAAGGAGAAAGAACTGTATGCCAAATTGTCGAAGTGTGAGTTTTGGCTTGATGAGGTGAAGTTTTTGGGCCATGTGATCTCGAAGGAAGGGATTACAGTAGATCCGTCCAAAGTAGAAGCAGTGCTACAGTGGGAACAACTGAAGTCAGTGACAGAAGTTCGTAGCTTCGTGGGTTTAGCCGGATATTACAGAAGATTCATAGAAGGATTTTTCAAAATTGCCAGACCGCTTACTCAGTTGACAAAGAAGGACAAGACTTTTGAATGGACTGATAACTATGATCAAAGTTTCCAAGAGTTGAAGAAATGGCTTACTACCTCACCCGTATTGGTACTACCTGATCTGAATGAGCAATTTGAGGTGTACTGTGACGCTTCGTACCAAGGATTGGGGTCTGTTCTTATGCAACACAAAAGAGTGGTAGCTTATGCTTCGCGACAGTTGCGAGTACACGAAAAGAACTATCCGACGCACGATTTGAAGCTGGCAGCTGTGGTTTTTGCTCTGAAGATATGGAGGTATTTCCTCTATGGAGCAACATTCAACATCTTCAGTGACCACAAAAGTTTAAAGTACTTGTATGATCAGAACGAGCTGAACATAAGATAGCGAAGATGGATAGAATTCCTGAAGGACTATGACTTTCAACTGTTGTACCACCCTGGCAAGGCGAATGTCGTGGGTGACACCTTGAGTAGGAAGACCGTCAGTGTTTCTGCACTGATGATCAAGGAAAGAGAGCTCATCGAACAGTTTAGAGATACTTGGTCATTTGTTAAGTTGGAACTCAGAAAAATTTGTATGAATATGGTTACCATCTCAAGCGAGCTAATAGAGGACATACGAGAAAAGCATAAGGCCGATGAATTCTTGCAAGAAGTGAGAAGGCAAATGAAGCAAGGCAAGGAAACAGAATTTGAAGAAGGAACGGATGGAATTCTGAGATTTCAGGGTAGAGTTTGTATTCCCCGGGACCAAGAGCTTAAGCAGTATATTGTGGAACATGCTCAAACTAGCATGTTGAATATGCACCCGAGCATAACGAAGATGTACCAAGACTTGAAAAAGTTGTTTTGGTGGCATAGGATGAAGAGTGACGTCACTAGATGTGTATCGACTTGTCTAGTCTGTTAGAAAGCTAAAGTAGAACATCGAAGACCTGCAGGACTGCTACAACCATTGTCTATTCCTGAATGGAAATGGGACAACATTGCAATGGATTTTGTTGTGGGTTTGCCAAGAACGAGAAGAGGACACGACTCGATTTGGGTAATAGTTGATCGACTCACAAAGTCGGCTCATTTCCTTCCGATCAACATAAGGTACAATTTGGAGAAGTTGACCCAACTGTACATTGGAGAGATCGTTAGACTGCATGGTGTGGCTACGAGTATTGTTTCGGATAGGGATCCGAGGTTTAATTCAAAATTTTGGCAGAGTCTACAGGCATCGTTGGGAACAAAGTTATGTCTGAGTTCAGCATACCACCCACAAACCGACGGATAATCTGAAAGAATGATCCAATCTCTAGAAGATTTGCTTAGACCTTGTACAATAGAACAGACTGGAAGTTGGGATAAAGTTCTACCATTGATAGAATTCACCTACAACAACAGTTACCATGCAACTATAAGGATGGAACCCTATGAAGCTCTATATGGACGACGGTGTCGGACACCACTGTGTTGGTACCAAGACGGTGAGCGTCTCACGATTGGACCAGATATTATTCAACAGACGACTGAGAAGGTCAAAATGATCCAAGAGAAGATGAAGACTGCTCAGAGCCGGCAAAAGAGTTATGCAGACAAGAGGAGAAAGCCTCTTGAGTTTGAAGAAGGTGAGCATGTGTTCTTGAAAGTCACACCCACGACTGGGGTCGGCCAGGCTTTGAAATCTAGAAAACTCAGCCCAAAATTCCTTGGACCTTACCAAATTCTTCGCCGGATAGGTCCAGTAGCTTACCAGATAGCCTTACCCCCTTTTCTTTCCAACATACACAATGTCTTCCATGTGTTACAACTTCGCAAGTATTTGCCTGATCCAAGTCATGTCATAGCACCAGACACAGTACAGTTAAAAGAGAACTTAACCTATGAGGCGCCTCTTGTGAGAATCGAGGATCGACGGATAAAGAAACTTAGAGGCAAGGAGATTCCGTTAGTAAAGGTGATCTGGAATGAGACGACTGGTGATGCAACTTGGGAACTGGAGGACAAAATGAAAGAGCAACACCCATATCTCTTCTAAGGTACGTCAATTTCGATGACGAAATTCCTTTTTAGTAGGGGAGTGTTGCAACGTCCCAAAAAGTATCTATTTAATCATAAATAATCATTTCACAATATTCTTGATTTTTAGAAATTTTTCTAGAATTTTTCGGAAACGACGAATATTTTAATATATTCTTCATTTTACGTGCACACTGAGCTGAGAATTGCTAAGGTCAGTGTAACGCTCCGGAAATTATTTATTTCACCATAAATAGTCATTTTCTAATATTTGTGATTTATGTGAATTCTTTCGGAATTTTTTGGAAATGACAAATATTTTAATATATTCCTCGTTTTACGCGAATGTTTAGCAGAGTCAGGAAAATGATAGTCATGCTTCAAAAAAATTGGAAAATTATATGACGAATAGTCGTTTTATAATATTTGCAATTTTTGAGAATTTTTTGGGATTTTTCCAGAAACATCGAATATTTTAATATATTCCTCGTTTTGCATGCGCATTGAGCAGAACCGGAGAAATGCGATGTTTACTCCAAGAACCTTGAACTATGGACATGTCGACGGGGGATCTTATTAAACCCAAGGCTGAACACAGTTTATGAGGTTTCACATTTTTCGAGAAATTATAACAGATAAAATAAAATAATACTACAAAAAATTTATCTGTCAGATTAATTAAGTACTGACTTCTGTCAACTGTAACTATTAACCATTGGATAATAGCATGTAATAAAAATCCTTTCACATTATCCTAATGCAATCTACTTTATGTCTAATCCATTCACTTTAATTCAAAAGTAATGTTAAATAATCAAAGCTTCTTTGAGAAGCTTTGACCAAACAATGACCAAATGGCCCTTGGCTTCCAAAGGAAGCCAAAACACTCTCCCTCACTTCTCTCTCCATGCACGGCAGCAGCCCCCAATTAGGGAGAAATGTGTTGTTTTTCATTAATTCATTTTACACTCAAAAATTCATTTAACCTAAAATCACTTTCTCTCTCTACCTTTCTTCATCTTTCTCCATTTTCTTCTCCTCCTCCTTCTCTCTACCATAGCTACGGCCAGCCCTCTTCTTCCCCACTCATATATCACAAAAATTTAAACTAACTACATTTTCTTAATCCTCTCCTCCTTCTAAACACCTTTCTTGCTTGGAGCTTTTTGAGAATCCACCATCTTCACCACTTTCTTCAAGCTTCAAATTTTGAGTTTTTGGGTAAGCTTCAAGACCCTTCTTCCCTTCTCTTCATTTTTAGTTTTAAGGGTCCTTTGATGGCCATTTACATCACATTTTTTAATTCCTTATGCTATTCTAACTAACGCCAAATTTCTAGGGTTTTTGGAGAGTGCAATCCGAAATTTCAAGGAGGTTTCTTGGAGTTTCTATTGTTTCTACACTTGGGTAAGAGGAAGACACTCCTCCTTAACCTCTTTTAGCATTTAGGAACTTTGATTGGTGTTGTTTGTGGAAGAACCCTAATGTGGGTTATTCTTTGATTTGATAAATAAAATGTTTGCATGTTGATTTCATGATATTGGTGACCTTGGATTGATTTGTCATGTATAAATATATATTGGATTGGATTATATGATTGAAAATGGAAGAAAAATAATTGAGAACCCCCCCTTGGTGGCCACAGTTTTGAGGGTTGAGAATGAGGTAAAATGTGGACAAGTTGTAATAAGCATGAGACTTGAATTAATCAAGTGATAAAATAGAATTTAATGGAAGGAAAAATTTGACATTGAAACCTATAGGGTGGCCACGGTTTTGAGCCCAAAATTGGGGTTAATGGTGAATCAATGTAACAAGTAAAGGATTAAGTGAATTAAGAGTGTAACCTATAATGTGATAAATTGAAAAGATTTGGGAATTGAATTCCTAGAGAGGCCACGGCCTCTAAGGCCTTTTTAGGAGTAATTATGTAACTTTGGTAATTTGGAAGCATAAGTAATTATGTAATTAAAAACCTATGTAATGGGGTAGATAATTAATAAATTGGAAGAACTTAATATAATCAAAGATTATATAAATTTTAAAGGACTAAAAGTGAGATTGTCATAAGACTTAAGGTAATTATAAGTGAGTGAAGAACAAGAGGGTGTGAGGCCTAAGAACTTGAATAATTTACAAATTGTATGAAATTAAATTACCTTGGAAGATTAAATTAATTGTAAGAATTTGATTGGACATGAACCTTGAAAGGGTAAACAAATTCTAAGTTAGGATTCATAATGAACCTAAGAATGTGCCAATTGGTTTGATCTTTATATTATGACATTATGGGTCTATTTGAGTGACCATTTATGTGTTGATGCTTATCTTGGCCAATTGTGGCATATTATGGGATTATATGAAATTGTGAGTCATATATATTCATGCATAGAGTCTTATGCATTGTGAATGTCTTGTGGACTGTTGCAAGGCCAAGTTGCCTAGGAGATTGAACACACCTTAGTGCGGGTGCGAGTAGACTAGTGTAGGTCATGTTTGACCTTGGAGACGTCGGGGTGCGGGTCCTTCACAATGGGCAGTTGGTAGCTCTTCTGCCCGTGGGGCAAATCGATGCAAACACACCGATGATCCGGACCGAGACACTGTCCTATATCGTGATCTAGCGTGGACTGTCTGTACAATGCCTGATGTGCACATGGAAATTATTGATGTATAGCACTTTGGCCGCGGCAGCCGAGTTATTGACATGTCTCTTGATCTTTCTCTCCGACTGTTTGTGTCTAGCTCCATAAAGTAGGATTCTGAGTACCGTGTGTACATGCATTATGGAATATGAAATCATCTGATAATTACTGCTTTGTGAATTTGAACTGTTTTGTTTAATGTTGCAATAAATGACTGCCTATTACTTGGATATGTTGTTTCTGAACTGCTACCTGGGTGCATTGCGTCGTTTTGTTTCTGGCTGCTATAATTGGTATTGATGGTAGGATGTCTTACCTCTTTTTCTGTATTTCTATTATTTGTTTCCTGTGTGTACACTGTATTGATCGAAGATGACGGCAAGGAGGCGGAAGATCCCGATTTTCCTGGCTTCTTGCCCGAACGGGATTAGCATCTACTGAGGCGATGGCGGCACGCATGTGCAGATTTCTGGGCGATGTGCGTCTGACCTTCCTCGGAATGCCAGAGTGCTGGCATATTAACTTGAACTCTGATCGCAGCGTCTATATGGGAGACCGTTACTACACCCATGGGTAGGACTCTTTTGATTCTACTGCTCGGGCTCTTGCCCGTGGTTCCGTGGTTCCCATGGACGTTTCCTCTGAAGAGGAGGATCCTGTTGAGGATCCGGACACGGTCCCTCCTCCCTTGAGGGACTGATTTTACTGGTAGCTACTGATGGCTACCAGTGTTTTATTTTGGGGGCCTGATGTATTACTTTTGGTGGGCTATATATTCTGATAACTCTGGGGTATATATGTTTAATCCCATGGGGCATGTATAGTTTTGCTTTTTTGGAAATTTCTAGGCTGTATCTAAAGTATATTTGGCATCTAAATATATATGTATGTGTATGTTATTCAGACGTGGGTTTCTGTTTACTGTTTTGTCCTTTACCATTATTCATATTCCGCATTGTTAAATTAACAAAAAAAATATACCGCCAATTTTACTCACGTATTGAAGTACTAAGCAAGTTAATTTTGAACTAAAAGAACCGGGTCTTAATTGTTTAAAATTTATTTTTCGCATTTTATTTTATGTTGAATAATGTGACGTTCCCTCTCCAAAAAGGGGCGTTACATTAAGTTGGTATCAGAGCCCCGGTTTATGTTACTTTGGGTTTGTGTGTGAGTCTGTCTTGTTTGTGCTGTGTGAATCTCTGTGATTGGTGTTTTGAATGAATCCCTCTGACTTTCCTTAAGTTTTCAGTAATCTGATTTAAGAGAAAAGCGAGATGGCAAGAGGTGGAGAAATGGCAGCTGCTATAGAAGCGATGCAGAGGATGGCGGAAGTCATCGCCCAATAGAACGAACGTGCTGCTCAGCAACAAGAGAGAGCTGCCCAATAGCTCGAGGCGACTGCTGATGCGCAGAACTTAGCAGAGTTTCGTCGCCACAACCCTCTACAGTTCAAGGGAGAATTTGATCCAGACAAGGCTAGTTTGTGGATCAAGGAACTAGAGAAGGTTTTCCATGGCATGAACTGCGCTGAAGATAAGAAGGTGAACTATGCTACCTTTATGCTTATGGGCAACGCCGAAGATTGGTGGAATGGAGCTCAGTGAGCACTGGAAACCGAAGGAACTGACATCGCTTGGGATGTGTTCAAGAACAAGTTCTTAGACAAATATTTTCCTGCAAATGCGAGACATGCGAAAGAGATGGAATTCCTCAACCTGAGACAGGGAAACATGACCGTCAGTGAATATGCGGCCAGATTTGAAAACCTGGAGAAGTTCTCAACACACTACCAACATTAAACTGATGAAGTGAAGAAGGCCGTGATCACCCTAAAAATGAAGGTGTTTTCGGAACTGTTGGATACGTGCTGTGAAGTTGAGGCCTTGGAACAAGCTAGAGACTCGAGGAGCAAGAACTTTGGGCCTGCGAAGTTCCAAAGAGGCTTCCAAAAGAAGCCTTATTCCCGACTAACGGGAAAGCCGCAACAAACTAGTGGAAGTCCTGGTGGAGGTTCTTCTGGGAACCGAACTGGTCAGAATGTGACATATCGGGAAGATCATGTTGAACACCTTAGCATAATTCTTCAGATTTTGAAGGAGAAAGAACTGTATGCCAAATTGTCGAAGTGTGAGTTTTAGCTTGATGAGGTGAAGTTTTTGGGCCACGTGATCTCGAAGGAAGGGATTGCAGTAGATCCATCCAAAGTAGAAGCAGTGCTACAGTGGGAACAACCGAAGTCAGTGACGGAAGTTCGTAGCTTCGTGGGTTTAGCCGGATATTATAGAAGATTCATAGAAGGATTTTCCAAAATTGCCGGGCCACTTACTCAGTTGACAAAGAAGGACAAGACTTTTGAATGGACTGATAACTACGAGCAAAAGTTTCCAAGAGTTGAAGAAACGACTTACTACCTCACTCGTATTGGTACTACCTGATCCGAATGAGCCATTCGAGGTGTACTGTGACACTTTGTACCAAGGATTGGGGTCTGTTCTTATGCAACACAGAAGAGTGGTAGCTTATGCTTCGCGACAGTTGCAAGTACATGAAAAGAACTATCCGACGCACGATTTGGAGCTGGCAGCTGTGGTTTTTGCTCTGAAGATATGGAGGCATTTCCTCTATAGAGCAACGTTCAACATCTTCAGTGACCACAAAAGTTTAAAGTGCTTGTATGATTAGAAGGAGCTGAACATGAGACAGCGAAGATGGTTAGAATTCCTGAAGGACTATGACTTTCAACTGTTGTACCACCTTGGCAAGGCGAATGTCGGGGCTGACGCCTTGAGTAGGAAGACCGTCAGTGTTTCTGCACTGATGATCAAGGAAAGAGAGCTCATCGAATAGTGTAGAGATACTTGGTCATTTGTCAAGTTGGAACCCGAAAAAATTTGTATGAATATGGTTACCATCTCAAGCAAGCTAATAGAGGACATACGAGAAAAACAGAAGGCCGATGAATTCTTGCAAGAAGTGTGAGGGCAAATGAAGCAAGGCAAGGAAACAAAATTCAAAGAAGGAACGGATGGAATTATGAGATTTCAAGGTAGAGTTTGTATTCCCCGGGACCAAGAGCTTAAGTAGTATATTGTGGAACATGCTCACACCAGCGTGTTGAATATGCATCCGGGCATAACGAAGATGTACCAAGACTTGAAAAAGTTATTTTGGTGGCATGGGATGAAAAGTGACGTTACTAAATGTGTATCAACTTGTCTATACTGTCAGAAAGCTAAAGTAGAACATCAAAGACCTGCAGGACTGCTACAACCATTGTCTATTCTTGAATGGAAACGGGACAGCATTGTAATGGATTTTGTTGTGGGTTTGCCAAGAACGAGAAGAGGACACAACTCGATTTGGGTAATAGTTGATCGACTCACAAAGTCGGCTCATTTCCTTCTGATCAACATAAGGTACAATTTGGAGAAGTTGACCCAGCTGTACATTGGAAAGATCGTTAGACTGCATGGTGTGCATATGAGTATTGTTTCGGATAGGGATCCGAGGTTTACTTCAAAATTTTGGCAGAGTCTACAGGCATCGTTGGGAACAAAGTTACGTCTGAGTTCAGCGTACCACCCATAAACCGACAGACAATCTGAAGGAACGATCCAATCTCTAGAAGATTTGCTTAGAGCTTGTACAATAGAACAGACTGGAAGTTGGGATGAAGTTCTACCATTGATAGAATTCACCTACAACAACAGTTACCATGCAACTATAGGGATGGCACCCTATGAAGCTCTATATGGACGACGGTGTCAGACACCACTGTCTTGGTACCAAGACGGTGAGCATCTCACGATTGGACTAGATATTATTCAACAGACGACTAAGAAGGTCAAAATAATCCAAGAGAAGATAAAGACTGATCAGAGCCGGCAAATGAGTTATGCAGACAAGAGGAGAAAACCTCTTGAGTTTGAAGAAGGTGAGCATGTGTTCTTGAAAGTCATACCCACGACTGGGGTCGGCCAGGCTTTGAAATCTAGAAAACTCACCCCAAAATTCCTTAGACCTTACCCAATTCTTCGTCGGATAGGTCCAGTAGCTTACCAGATAGCCTTACCCCATTTTCTTTCCAACATACACAATGTCTTCCATGTGTCACAACTTCGCAAGTATTTTCCTGATCCAAGTCATGTCATAGCACCAGACATAGTACAGTTAAAAGAGAACTTAACCTATGAGGCGCCTCCTGTGAGAATCGAGGATCGACAGATAAAGCAACTTAGAGGCAAGGAGATTCCGTTAGTAAAGGTGATCTGGAATGAGACGACTGGTGATGCAACTTAGGAACTGGAGGACAAAATGAAAGAGCAATACCCATATCTCTTCTAAGGTACATAAATTTCGAGGATGAAATTCCTTTTTAGTAGGGGAGTGTTGTAACATCCCAAAAAGTATCTATTTAATCATAAATAATCATTTCACAATATTCTTGATTTTTAGAAATTTTTCTGGAATTTTTTGGAAATGATGAATATTTTAATATATTTCTCGTTTTACGTGCACACTGAGCTGAGAATTGCTGAGGTCAGTGTAATGCTCCAGAAATTATTTATTTCACCATAAATAGTCATTTTCTAATATTTGTGATTTATGTGAATTCTTTCAGAATTTTTTGGAAATGATGAATATTTTAATATATTCTTCGTTTTGAGCGAATGTTTAGCAGAGTCGGGAAAATGACTGTATTGCTTCAAAAAAATTGCAAAATTATATGACGAATAGTCGTTTTATAATATTTGCAATTTTTGAGAATTGTTGGTGATTTTTCTGAAAACGTCGAATATTTTAATATATTTCTCGTTTTGCGAGCGCACTGAGTAGAACTGGAGAAACGCGATGTTTACTTTGAGAACCTTGAACTATGGACATGTCGACGGGGGTTCTTACTAAACCAAAGGCTAGATACAGTAGACGATATTTCACGTTTTTTGAGAAATTATAACAGATAAAACAAAATAATACTGCAAAAAATTTATCTGTCAGATTAATTAAATACTGACTTCTGTCAACTGTAACTATTATCCATTGGATAATAGCATGTAATAAAAATCCTATCACATTATCCTAATGCAATCTACTTTATGTCTAATCCATTCACTTTAATTCAAATTTAATGTTAAATAATCAAAACTTCTTTGAGAAGCTTTGACCAAACAATGACCAAATGGCCCTTAGCTTCCAAAGGAAGCCAAAACACTCTCCCTCACTTCTCTCTCCATGCACGGCAGCAGCCCCCAATTAGGGGGAAATGTGTTGCTTTTCATTAATTCATTTTGCACTCAAAAATTCATTTAACCTAAAATCACTTTCTCTCTCTACCATCCTTCTTCTTTCTCCATTTTCTTCTTCTCTTCCTTCTCTCTATCATAGCTATGGCCAGCCCTCTTCTTCCCCACTCATCCATCACAAAAATTTAAACCAACTACATTTTCTTAATCCTCCCCTCCTTTTAAACAACTTTCTTGCTTGGAGCTTTTTGAGAATCCACCATCTTCACCACTTTCTTCAAGCTTCAAGTTTTGAGTTTTTGGGTAAGCTTCAACACCCTTCTTCCCTTCTCTTCATTTTTGGTTTTAAGGGTCCTTTGATGGCCATTTACATCACATTTTTCAAGTCCTTATGCTATTCTAACTAAGTCCAAATTTCTAGGGTTTTTGGAGAGTGCAATCCAAAATTTCAAGGAGGTTTCTTGGAGTTTCTATTGATTTCTACACTTGGGTAAGAGGAAGACACTCCTCCTCAACCTCTATTAGCATTTAGGAACTTTGATTGGTGTTGTTTGTGGAAGAACCCTGACGTGGGTTATTCTTTGATTTGATAAATAAAATGTTTGCATGTTGATTTCATGATATTGGTGACCTTGGATTGATTTGTCATGTATAAATATATATTGGATTGGATTATATGATTGAAAATGGAAGAAAAATAATTGAGAACCCCCCCTTGGGTGGCAACAGTTTTGAGGGTTAAGAATGAGGCAAAATGTGGACAAGTTGTAACAAGCATGAGACTTAAATTAATCAAGTGATAAAATGGAATTTAATGGAAGGAAAAATTTGAGATTGAAACCTATAGGGTGGCTGATAATCACATATTTTATTCATTAAGAAACCCTTATGTTTAGTCATTTACACTCTCCATATTCTTAATTGATTGAGTTTGGTATGATTTTGTGAGTTTGAGCTCAAATTGGTCCTAATTGAATATTTCCAGCATTATTGAGATTTGACACTGTTTATGTATTTTGGCCATAACTTGAGTTCCTAATATCTGATGAACATGAATTTTACCTTGTAGGAAAGCTAAGAGGAAGTTCTATAACTTTGATGAAGAGCTCGAAGTCTGATTCAGATGTCTAAGGGACCTAAGTTGACATGGAAGTCAGAATACGGGTTCTGTCAGTATAATCCGAACAGTGTGCACTCAAAAAAATCATATCTCAAGATGTAATAATGGAGATGGGCTGAAATTTGGACATTGGATAGTCAAGATTCAAATAAACAACTTTCATGAAGAACACATTTTGAGAAAAAGAAGTCTAGTAGGTCATTTTGAGCTTGCAATTCGGAACAGAGGTGCTGAAGTTGGGTTTGAGCAACCTACGGTATTTGGGACATATCTTGGGCTTAAGGAAGCCAAATTGGACGAACCAGCTATCCATTTTATAGCCAAGACAAGGATCTACAACTTTCATGAAGAACACTTTTCGTGGTTCTGTAGTATAGTGGGTCGTTTTTGGCTTCCAAGTCAGACACGAAATTTTCGTCCTCAACCATCCACTCATCCATCCACTAATCCACTCATCCATCCACTAATCCACTCATCCACTCATCCACTCATCCACTCATCCACTAACTCACCCACTCATCCACTCATACACTAATCCAACCACTTAACCACTCCACCCACTCATCCACTCATCCACTAATCCATCCACTCATCCATCCACTCACCCATTCATGTCCATAATTTCCCACTCACCAAAAGTCCTTTGGCATTTTTCACTAATTCAACCACTCAACCATTCCACTCACTAATCCACTAAACCAACCCACTAATCCATCCACTCAAACACTCCACTCACTCATCCACTCATCCACCCACTTCCCTTTGTCATTTTGTTACCTTAGACTTCTATAAAAGGCACCATTTATCATGAACAACATGTAATTCTCCTTCATTTCTCTCTAAGTTTCTTCTTGCTTCTTCATAGTTTCTCATAGTTTTGTATATTTTGATGCCCCCCTTCATGTTAATGGAGGGCTAAGCTACTTTGGGTCAATTTAGAACTCTTGAAGAGATTGTGGTTTGGATTCTTGAGACCTTGGTTATGCATTGTATTTGATTTGTAATTGAATTCCTCTTTTCTTCTTCTTTCTTCTTCTTTCTTCTTCTTCTTGATCTTGAATGCATGAATGGTGATTCTATTTATGTTGATCTGATTGATCTTGGTTTAAGATTGAGATTTGTGATGAAACTTAGAACTGATTGATCTAAACTAATCACATAAATGAAGATTGAGATTTGTGATGAAACTTAGAACTGATTGATCTAAATTAATCACAGAATTGAAGAGGTTAGGTTACTGATTTGTGCCTAAGTTAATTGAATTCGGTACTTGAAATTAACATAGATTTTCATGAATGATGCGATTGCATGATTTGTGTTTATCACTTGTTAATTGAATTCTAGACGATCGTCTAGTATGAATTCTGGATTTGATGCAGAGATCTCGGTTAGATCCAAATTAACAATTCAATTACGCTTCAAGTGTTCTATGAAGGGTCTATGATTGAATCCACCCAATCTTGGATAGGTTTCTAAATTGACTCGCTTCTTTAATTGTCATTTCTTCCGTTAATTTTGTTAAGTACGATCTTAAACTGTCAAACCCCCTTTGCTAACTTTCACTTGATTTGATTAAATTGCATTTACGATCCTTGAGGAGACGATCCGGTGTTGTCACTGTGCTACAAGCTTAGGTAATAACTTCGGTTATAATTTTGACTGAGTTCGGCGCTCGTCAAGATTTTGGCGCCGTTGCCGGGGAAGTGGGTGGATGAGTGGATGAGTGAGTGGAGTGTTTGAGTGGATGGATTAGTGGGTTGGTTTAGTGGATTGGTTTAGTGGATTAGTGAGTGGAATGGTTGAGTGGTTGAATTAGTGAAAAATGCCAAAGGACTTTTGGTGAGTGGGAAATTATGGACATGAATGGGTGAGTGGATGGATGAGTGGATGGATTAGTGGATGAGTGGATGAGTGGGTGGAGTGGTTAAGTGGTTGGATTAGTGACAAAATTTTGACGAGCGCCGAACTCAGTCAAAATTATAACCGAAGTTATTACCTAAGCTTGTAGCACAGTGACAACACCGGATCGTCTCCTCAAGGATCGTAGATGCAATTTAATCAAATCAAGTGAAAGTTAGCAAAAAGGGGGGTTTGACAGTTTAAGATCGCACTTAACAAAATTAAAGGAAGAAATAATAATTAAAGAGCAGTCAATTTAGAAACCTATCCAAGATTGGGTGGATTCAATCATAGACCCTTCATAAAACACTTGAAGTGCAATTGAATTGTTAATTTGGATCTACGATCCTTGAGGAGACGATCCGGTGTTGTCACTGTGCTACAAGCTTAGGTAATAACTTCGGTTATAATTTTGACTGAGTTCGGCGCTCCTCAAAATTTTGGCGCCGTTGCCGGGGATTAGTAAGTGTAATCTTTTCATTTTAAGTGTTTTTACTAACCTTTGCTTTTTATTAACTTTTCTAACAATGGACCATGCATAATGGAGTCAAAACTTGAGGAGTTGACTTCTTTGGTAAGACATATAGTAGTGAGACAACAATCACCTGTGCAGAAGCTACACTTGTGTGTAACATTTGTTTTTGTTAATCTCACCCCACATATGCATGCCCTACACTTCAAGATGGTAGTTCTATTTTTCCAGATCAATTTGTTGCAAAGAAATGGTTATTTTCCCGATGAACCACAGCCCAAAGAAGAAGAACGAGTTATGACCCCTTCTTCAACACATACAACCCTAGTGGGAATACTATCCTGGATCTGGGATATGGCAATACGGCATCACTACAAAGAACAATCATTTCAATATGAGCAGCCATTCCAAGATAACAAGTCCATCAACCACAAAACTTGAGCCTTCATGGGAGGACTTGATGAAAACCCAAATTGAGTTCCAAAGAGAGTTTCACCGCCACTATTCAGATTTAACAACCCAAATCGAGCGTAGATGACAACCACTATTAATGAACTGAGAAGTCAAGAGTCGACCAACTCTCTTCCCAAACAATTCCCAACTCCCTGCATTCTAATTGTCATATTGATTTACTTGCAAATTTAGTTGAGGAAACTCATGATGAGTTGTGTGCTGAATTTCCTGATTTAATTGGTTTTGATGATTCTATCAATTGCAACTCATGTACTGATTGTGACGGTGATATAAAATGTGTTATGTGTGCTGAGATTTCTGCATATTTGAAAGCTGATGATTCTGTTTACGCAGCATCTAATGATATTGAAGGGTCTATCAACAATACAGTTGTAGAATCTGAAACACATAGGGAGGTGGAGTTGAAGGCCATTGAGGAATTTTCAAAGAAGGAGGAAAGTCAGCAGATGCTAGTAACTACTGAAGTGGATTTTGTTTTTAGGCCATGGTCCAGCATTACCAATGAAAGTAGAATTGCCAAATTACACGTGTTGCATGCCATTGGTGAAGTCAAGGAAATTAAGAAAGACCAATGGGACCCCAATGGGAGCCCTCATGCTTCAGGCTTAACTTGGTCATTACACTTCAACCAATGGGACCCTAGTGAAAGCTATCATGTTGTGTCAACCATAACTTGGTCATCACGTTTCAACCAATGGGATCCTGGTGGAGTCTTTTCACCAACCTCACTTAATAAGACCAATGGACACCATCTCAAGCCGAAAAATGTGGAAGTGAAAGTGATGGGCTTTTACCATCCACATTATAAAGATCACTAAGAAGTGTACCAACGTCGAGCTAACGACGTTAAACAAGCGCTTATTGGGAGGCAACCCAACTAGATTTGTTTTTAAGATCTTTGGGGATGGTTTTCGCAATCTGAGAAGATAAAAACATACTTCACTTTAAATGGCTGAGTAAGGAGTTAAGTAAGTTATACCTTATTGACTCTTGAGACGCATTCTTGTGGCCTGGTACATCATGAACTTCTTAATTGTGGAATCTCTTCAGAGATGAACAGTAGTGTTACTGATCTTGGGAATCTGACTCTAAAAGACCCGCATTTCCTCTTTAATTTTATATTATTCTAGTCATGTTATTTTGGTTTTACATTTTACTCATTTGTTTTGTGAGTTTTTAGGTTCTGTTGCAGCTTTGATTCTTACGCATCTTTTCTGCTTGCCATTATCTCGCCCCTCATCAGGTTGTGTTGCTCTTTTCTTTCCGTTTTATTTATCACTTTCACATTGAGGACAATGTTTATATTAAGTGTGGGGGAGAGATTTTAGCATGTTTCTTTTTTTTGTTAAAAAAAATAAAAAAAAGGGTTCATTGCATGATTGAATAACTTTTCTCCCTTCTTGAACTGATATGCTTGGTGATGGATGATTGAATTGATGAATTGAGTTTGATGGATGCATACCTTGTGAGATTTTAAGCCTAATGGATGGATTCAACATTTATGCCATTCTCTTCTTTCTTGTGTGATTTTCACTCATGTTAATGACCACTCTAGAACTTGCTTTGATTCTTTTTGAGGCTACATTTCACTTGCATGCATGAACATGATTGAGGCCCTCTTTCTTAATTAGCTAGTTTAACCAAATAGCCAACCTTGTTTTCAATATGATATCAAGCATTCTTTTGACTTCTTGAAAATTCTCTGATTCTTGCCAACCTTGTATATTTTCCTTTGCTTAACCCCTTTGAGCTTATTTGACCATTCCTTGTTTCTAGCTCATTATGTGCCTTAAATGAGAAATCGTGTTCTTACTTTACCTTAGGGAATAAAAGAACATTAGCTTGGTTAATGGATGAGTTTTTGAACAAGTGTGGGGGTGTGTGTACAAAATGGTTGTTGAAAAAGAAAAGAGTGCCCAAAAAGAAAAAAAAATGTATGTATATAGTTATGTTCATATATATAAAAGAAAAATAAAAAAAAAAAAAAAAAAAAAAAAAAAAAGGGATTGGGAAATGAATATGTAAAGGGATACACACTAGAGTTGGGATGAACTTTTATGCTTGTTATTTGAACTCAGCTCTCATTTGCTTTTATTCTCTTTAGTATTTATCTTCTCATATCCATTTTATCCTCTCCTGTTACCTTGACCTCATTACAACCTTGAATAAAGTCCTCATGATTTGTGTGTGCATGTGTTTTGAGTAGTGGAGAAGTAGAAGATAAGCAAGCTTATGGTAGTGCAATTTTCATGGGTTGAATTGAGTGAAATACCTACCCTTTAAACACTTGAGAGATTGAGAGGAAATCTTGTGAAGATCTATCATTCTCGATTCATGTTGAAGATACCTTGCTTGTAGGTTTGAGATGTGGAGAATTGTTAACTCATGAATGTTTTGATCCCTTGAACCTTTGGTTGTTCTTCTTGATTGTAAAATTTTGGTCTTGAGTTTTGCCCAGGAGTGCAAAAAGCTAAGTGTGGGGGAATTTGATAATCACATATTTTATTCATTAAGAAACCCTTATGTTTAGTCATTTACACTCTCCATATTCTTAATTGATTGAGTTTGGTATGATTTTGTGAGTTTGAGCTCAAATTGGTCCTAATTGAATATTTCCAGCATTATTGAGATTTGACACTGTTTATGTATTTTGACCATAACTTGAGTTCCTAATATCTGATGAACATGAATTTTACCTTGTAGGAAAGCTAAGAGGAAGTTCTACAACTTTGATGAAGAGCTCGAAGTCTGATTCAGATGTCTAAGGGACCTAAGTTGACATGGAAGTCAGAATACGGGTTCTGTCAGTATAATCCGAACAGTGTGCACTCAAAAAAATCATATCTCAAGATGTAATAATGGAGATTGTAACATCCCGAAAATTTATAATTTCCAGATAAATGATCATTTTTCAATATTTGGAATTTTCTGGAATTTTTCTGGATTTTTCTGAGAACGCGGAATATTTTAATATTATTCCTCGTTTTACGTGTACACTGGGCTGGGAATTGCTAAGACCAGTGTAACACTCCGGAAATTGATTTTTTCACCATGAATAGTCATTTTCCAATATTTGTGATTTATGGGAATTCTTTCGAGAATTTTTCTCCTGGAACGACGAATATTTAATATATTCCTCGTTTTGCGTTAATATTGAGCAGAGTCGTGAAAACGATCAGTAATGCTTTTTAAAAATTGGAAATTTATATGACAGATAGTCGTTTTATAATATTTGCAATTTTTGAGAATTTTCTCTCGAAATTTTCTCGGAAACGTCGAATATTACCGTATATTCCTCGTTTTGCGTCTTGTTGGCCGGAGCAACCGGAAAACGCGATGTTTTCTCTGCGAACCTGGAACTATGGATAAGTCAACGGGGATCTTACTAAACCCGGACTTGACACAACTGAGGTTTCGCAAATTTCCGAGAAATCTTTACTGTATACAATTAAATCAATACAGGAAAATTTTATCTGTCAGATTAATTAAATACTGACTTCTGTCAACTGTAACTATTATCTAATGGATAATAGTGTGTAATAAAAATACTATCACATTATCCTAATGTAATCCGCCTTATGTCCAATCAAACCACTTTAATTCAAATTTAAGAGTATTTTAATCAAAGCTTCCTTAAGAAGCTTTGACCCCAAACTTTGACCACATGCTTAGCTTCCAAAGGAAGCCACTTTTCACTCACATTTCTCCCTCTCTCTTTACGTATCTGCAGCCCACAAAAGAAGAAAGAATTGGTTCTAATTATCCAAATAAATCATTAACTCATTTTCACCCAAAACACATTTTCTTCTTCATTTACGTATCCTTCTTCTTCCTTTCTTCTTCTAATATTTCTTTTCTCCTCTTCCTACACCATACGTCCAGCCACCCCATTAAATCCCAAACCTTCATAAAAATTTAAACCATTCACATTTTCTTGATCTCCTACTCCTCCTCTTCATCTTTTGTGCTTGGAGTTTTCAAGAAAGCTTCCATCTTCAACCACTTCTCAAGCCTTGAAGGTGAGCTCCCATGGCTGAAAAATTCCAGCCTTCTCCTTCCATTTTCGTTTCTGTTTTTCCTTGGTTTAATGGCCATTTTCTTCTTCTTTTACACATCATTTCATTGTTCTAACTTGGACCAAATTTTCTAGGGTTTTTGAGCTTCAAATCCGAAAATCAAGGGTGATTCTTGGAGTTTTCTTGGTTCATCAACTTGGTAAGAGGAAGATTAATCCTCCTCAACCTCTTTAGCAACTAGGAATCTTGTATTTAATTTTTGGAAGAAGAACCACATGGTGGTTGTTCTTGAAAGTGCTTGAAATTGATTTCTTGAATGTGATTTTAATTTGGCTTTGAGTAGTTGATTGATTAAGTAATTTTGTGATTGAAATTCATGCATGAATGCTGGAAATTTCTGGTTGCTGGACTACTATGTGTGCCACGGTTTTTGGCTTGTTCTTGGGGCTGTTTTTATGCTGAAAATTGAGTGGAAGTGAAGCTTAATTTGTGATCAATGCATGGTTAATTAAATCAAGTAGTTGAGTGAGATTAAAGTGAGCAAAATTCTGGTTGTTGGACTACTATGTGTGCCACGGTTTTTGGCTTGTTCTTGGGGCTGCTTTTATGCTGGAAATTGAATGGAAATGAAGCTTAATTTGTGATCAATGCATGGCTAATTTAATCAAGTAGTTAAGAGTGATTTAGATGGATAAAATTCTGGTTGTGGGAACCTTGAGTGAGTCACGGTTTTGGCTCTGTTTTTGGGGCTGTTTTGTGCTGGAAAAAGAGTTAAAGTAATGCTTAATTTATGATCAATGCATGGCTAATAAAATCAAGTAGTTAAGGTTGGTTTAGATGGACAAAATTCTGGTTGCTAAACCTTGGTGAGTGCCACGGTTTTGGGTTGTTATAGGAGCAGAATTTTGGTTGTCATGGTGCCAAGAATAATGCTAGGTAGGTTAAGTAAAGGAAGACTAAATTAGTGAGAAGAAAATTGTGATCTAAGACTCTCTTGAGTGCCACGGTTTTGAGGGCTTGAATGAGGGAAAAGATTAACAAATTTGAGATATCAAGACTTGAGTTAATCAAGCAATTAAAAATGTAGATTGATAATAGGAAACTTGCAACAATAATTTTCATAATGGATTGTGGTTAAGACTTAGGAAATAAGCTAAGTTGGAAGGTAATTATAAGAATCAAATAACTTGAATCAAAGGACAAGTAAGTGAACCAATGAGATAATTTTCATAAGACTTGGAGGTTTTAGAAATCCATAATGGACCTAAAATGTGTTCCTTGAATTATAAATTGATATTACGTTGATATTGGGTTCTCTTTGGATGCAATTATGCTTATTGTACCCTCTTGATCAAATGTGGTATGTTATGCCATTGTATGAACTGTGGATTATGCTTATTGCACCCTCTTGATCAAACGTGGTGTGTTATGCCATTGTATGAATTGTGAATCATACATGTTCATGCATAGAGTGCTATGCATTGTGAATGTCCGTGTGGACTGTTGTAAGGCCAAGTTGCCTAGGAGATTGAACACACCTTTGTACGGGTGCGAATAGACAAGTGTGGGTCGTGTGATGACCTCGGGGCGTCGGGGTGCGGGTCCTCCACATGGGCAAAGAGCTCCTCCGCACCGTGGGGCAAACCGATGCAAACACACCGACGATCCGGACTTGACACTGTCCTATGTCGTGATCGAGCGCGGACCGTTGCCATGATCGTGCACGTGGAAATTATTGATGAATAGCACATTGGCCTCGGCAGCCGAGTCACTGACATGTCTCCTGATCTTTCTCTCCGACCGTTTGAGTCTAGCTCCATGGAGTAGGAAATCGATTGTTGTGTCCATGCATCATGGAATATTTTGTCATCTGAGAATTACTGTTTACATGATATTTAACTGTCTGAATTCATCTGCCTGGATATTATGAATTATTCATTGTATTTATTAATGATTGCCTGACTGGTTATCTGATTAAAAGCTTATTTACTGTTTCTACGTGCTATGTGGGCGTTATGCGCCGTTCGGTTCTTGGTTGCTGTATTGGTATTGATGGTAGGATATCTTACCTCTTCCTGTGTTTTCTATATTTTTGTATTTCTGTTTTATGTTTATAATGATAAAAGATCATGAGGAAGATAAAGAGGGATCACACCCTGGTTGATTGGATTGGGCGTTTGGACAAGGTTCCTTCGGCTACGTACGAGTGCAGTTGCGTGGAGGCATTGATGCCTCGACTTGTTGACTGGGACTCCGAGCGTCGTCTGTGTATATGGGGTTGCGGCTTTGTCTGCTAGTAGTACCTATCCCCGGGTCACTACTTTTCCCCTTTTAGTGTTTTATTCCCGCTGTATTTTATTGGACTCTGTAATTGTTATGTTCTATGTCACCAATGATTTGTGTAAATTGACTGTATATATATGTATAAGAGATATGATTTTATTTCAGTGGTTGTATCATGGCTTGAATATATTTATATTTCATTCGAGGCTCATATTTTCTACCTATGCAAATTGTGAAAAAGGAAAAAAAAAAAATATAGACTCTTGAGAATTTTATTTACTGTTATCATGACTGTGACACACTTGGATTTAGTAACTATGGTGTAATGACGATTATGCTCCGGTTGCTACATCAAGGGGTGTTACAGAGATGGGATGAAATTTGGACATTGGATATTCAAGATCCAAATAAACAACTTTCATGAAGAACACATTTTGAGAAAAAGAAGTCTAGTAGGTCATTTTGAGCTTGCAAGTCGGAACAGAGGTGCTGAAGTTGGGTTTGAGCAATCTACGGTATTTGGGACATATCTTGGGCTTAAGGAAGCCAAATTGGACGAACCAGCTATCCATTTTATAGCCAAGACAAGGATCTACAACTTTCATGAAGAACACTTTTCGTGGTTCTGTAGTATAGTGGGTCGTTTTTGGCTTCCAAGTCAGACACGAAATTTTCGTCCTCAACCATCCACTCATCCATCCACTAATCCACTCATCCATCCACTAATCCACTCATCCACTCATCCACTCATCCACTCATCCACTAACTCACCCACTCATCCACTCATACACTAATCCAACCACTTAACCATCCACCCACTCATCCACTCATCCACTAATCCATCCACTCACCCATTCATGTCCATAATTTCCCACTCACCAAAAGTCCTTTGGCATTTTTCACTAATTCAACCACTCAACCATTCCACTCACTAATCCACTAAACCAACCCACTAATCCATCCACTCAAACACTCCACTCACTCATCCACTCATCCACCCACTTCCCTTTGTCATTTTGTTACCTTAGACTTCTATAAAAGGCACCATTTATCATGAACAACATGTAATTCTCCTTCATTTCTCTCTAAGTTTCTTCTTGCTTCTTCATAGTTTCTCATAGTTTTGTATATTTTGATGCCCCCCTTCATGTTAATGGAGGGCTAAGCTACTTTGGGTCAATTTAGAACTCTTGAAGAGATTGTGGTTTGGATTCTTGAGACCTTGGTTATGCATTGTATTTGATTTGTAATTGAATTCCTCTTTTCTTCTTCTTTCTTCTTCTTTCTTCTTCTTCTTCTTATCTTGAATGCATGAATGGCGATTCTATTTATGTTGATCTGATTGATCTTGGTTTAAGATTGAGATTTGTGATGAAACTTAGAACTGATTGATCTAAACTAATCACATAAATGAAGATTGAGATTTGTGATGAAACTTAGAACTGATTGATCTAAATTAATCACATAATTGAAGAGGTTAGGTTACTGATTTGTGCCTAAGTTAATTGAATTCGGTACTTGAAATTAACATAGATTTTCATGAATGATGCGATTGCGGATTTGTGTTTATCACTTGTTAATTGAATTCTAGACGATCGTCTAGTATGAATTCTGGATTTGATGCAGAGATCTCGGTTAGATCCAAATTAACAATTCAATTGCGCATCAAGTGTTCTATGAAGGGTCTATGATTGAATCCACCCAATCTTGGATAGGTTTCTAAATTGACTGCTCTTTAATTGTTATTTCTTCCGTTAATTTTGTTAAGTACGATCTTAAACTGTCAAACCCCCCTTTGCTAACTTTCACTTGATTTGATTAAATTGCATTTACGATCCTTGAGGAGACGATCCGGTGTTGTCACTGTGCTACAAGCTTAGGTAATAACTTCGGTTATAATTTTGACTGAGTTCGGCGCTCGTCAGTGGCCACGGTTTTGAGCCCAAAATTGGGGTTAATGGTGAATCAATGCAACAAGTAAAGGATTAAGTGAATTAAGAGTGTAACCTATAATGTGATAAATTGAAAAGATTTGGGAATTGATATCCTAGAGAGGCCACGGCCTCTAAGGCCTTTTTAGGTGTAATTATGTAACTTTGGTAATTTGGAAGCATAAGTAATTATGTAATTAAAAACCTATGTAATAGGGTAGATAATTAATAAATTAGAAGAACATAATATAATGAAAGATTATATAAATTTTAAAGGACTAAGAGTGAGATTATCATAAGACTTAAGGTAATTATAAGTGAGTGAAGAACAAGAGGGTGTGAGGCCTAAGAACTTGAATAATTTACAAATTGTATGAAATTAAATTACCCTAAAAGATTAAATTAATTGTAAGAATTTGATTGGACTTGAACCTTGAAAGGGTAAACAAATTCTAAGTTAGGATTCATAATGAACCTAAGAATGTGCCAATTGATTTGATCTTTATATTATGACATTATGGGTCTATGTGAGTGACCATTTACGTGTTGATGCTTATCTTGGCCAATTGTGGCATATTATGGGATCGTATGAAATTGTGAATCATACATATTCATGCATAGAGTCTTACGCATTGTGAATGTCATGTGTACTGTTGGAAGGCCAAGTTGCCTCAGAGATTGAACACACCTTAGTGCGGATGCGAGTAGACTAGTGTAGGTCATGTTTGACCTTGGGGGCGTCGGGGTGCGGGTCCTTCACAATGGGCAGTTGGTAGCTCTTCTGCCCGTGGGGCAAACCGATGTAAATGCACCGATGATCCGGACCGAGACACTGTCCTATATCGTGATCTAGCGTAGACTGTCTGTACAATGCCTGATATGCACATAGAAATTATTGATGTATAGCACTTTGGCCCCGGCAGCCGAGTTATAGACATGTCTCCTGATCTTTCTCTCCGACTGTTTGTGTCTAGCTCCATAAAGTAGGATTCTGAGTACAGTGTGTACATGCATTATGGAATATGAAATCATCTGATAATTACTACTTTGTGAATTTGAACTATTTTGTTTAATGTTGCAATAAATGACTGCCTGGAACTGTTTATCTGCTTATTATTGAATTTACTGCCTATTACTTGGATATGTTGTTTCTGAACTGCTAGCTGGGCGCGTTGCGCCGTTTTGTTTCTGGCTGCTATAATTGGTAGTGATGGTAGGATGTCTTACTTGTTTTTCTGTATTTCTATTATTTATTGCCTGTGTGTACATTGTATTGATCGAAGACGACGGCAAGGAGGCGGAAGATCCCGATTTTCCTGGCTTCTGCCCCGAACGGGATTAGCATCTACTGAGGCGATGGCGGCATGCATGCGCGGATTTCTGGGCGATGTGCGTCTGACCTTCCTCAGAGGGCCAGAGTGCTGGCATATCAACTTGAACTCTGATCGCTGCATCTATCTGGGAGACGTGTCGATTTCCCTAGCCTGGAGACGTTATGAGGCGCCGATCCTCACCTGTCATGTCAGTCTGCGGCTGGAGTTCTACTTACCCATCCGAGAGATGTGGGGTGACCGTTACTACACCCCTTGGGAGGACTCTTTTGATTCTACTGCTCAGGCTCCTGCCCATGGTTCCGTGGTTCCCATGGAGGTTTCCTCTGAAGAGGAGGATCCTGCTGAGGATCCAGACATGGTCCCTCCTCCCTTGAGGGTCTGATTTTACTAGTAACTACTGATGGCTACTAGTGTTTTATTTTGGGGGCCTGATGTATTATTTTTGGTGGGCTGTATATTCTGATATCTCTGGGGTATATATGTTTAATCCCATGGGGCTGGTATAGTTTTGCTTTTTTGGAAATTTTCAGGCTGTATCTAAAGTATATTTGGCATCTAAATATATATGTATGTGTATGTTATTCAAACGTGGGTTTCTGTTTACTGTTTTGTTCTTTACCGCTATTCATATTCCGCATTGTTAAATTAACAAAAAAAAAATATACCGCTAATTTTACTCAAGTATTGAAGTACTAAGCAAGTTAATTTTGAACTAAATGAACCGGGTCTTAATTGTTTAAAAATTTATTTTCTGCATTTTCTTTTATGTTGAATAATGTGACGTTCCCTCTCCAAAAAGGGGCGTTACATTAAGTTGGTATCAGAGCCCGGTTTATGTTACTTTGGGTCTTGTGTGTGAGTCTTTCTTGTTTGTGTTGTGTGAATCTCTGTGATTGGTGTTTTGAATGAATCCCTTTGACTTTCCTTATGTTTTCAGTAATCTTATTTAAGAGAAAAGCGAGATGGCAAGAGGTGGAGAAATGGCAGCTGCTATAGAAGCGATGCAAAGGATGGCGGAAGTCATCGCCCAACAGAACGAACGTGCTGCTCAGCAACAAGAGAGAGCTGCCCAACAGCTCGAGGTAACTGTTGATGTGCAGAACTTAGCAGAGTTTCATCGCCACAACCCTCTGCAGTTCAAGGGAGAATTTGATCCAGACAAGGTTAGTTTGTGGATCAAGGAACTAGAGAAGGTTTTCCATCGCATGAACTACGCTGAAGATAAGAAGGTGAACTATGCTACCTTTATGCTTGTGGGCAACGCCGAAGATTGGTGGAACGGAGCTCAGAGAGCACTGGAAGCTGAAGGAACTGACATCACTTGGGACGTGTCCAAGAACAAGTTCTTGGACAAATATTTTCCTGCAAATGCGAGACATGCGAAAGAGATGGAATTCCTCAACCTGAGACAGGGAAACATGACCGTCAATGAATATGCGGCCAGATTTGAAAACCTGGAGAAGTTCTCAACACACTACCAACATCAAACCGATGAAGCCAGGAATTGTTGGAAATTCACTGAAGGACTGAGATATGAAGTGAAGAAGGCCGTGATCACCCTGAAAATGAAGGTGTTTTCGGAACTGTTGGATACGTGCTGTGAAGTTGAGGCCTTGGAACAGTCTAGAGACTCGAGGAGCAAGAACTTTGGGCCTGCGAAGTTCCAAAGAGGTGGAGGCAATAGTTCAAACCGCTTCCAAAAGAAGCCTTATTCCCGACCAACGGGAAACCCGCAACAAACTGGTGGAAGTCCTGGTGGAGGTTCTTCTAGGAACCGAACTGGTCAGAATGTGACATATCCGTCCAAATGCCTAAAGTATGGGAAAGATCGTCTCACGAGAGACTGCACGATCAAGGGAATCATATGTTTCAGATGTGGCAAACCGGGCCACGTGTCTAGAGACTGCAATCAGACAAAGGCTGAACCTTCAGTCAATACAACTCGAGCCAAGAAACCGCAAGCCGGAGGTCGAGTTTACACCATGAGCGGAGCTGAAGCCTCTGAATCCGAAGACTTGATTCAAGAAGAAGGCACCATAGAAGGTAATCTTTTAAAAGTACTGTATAACTCTGGGGCAACCCATTCTTTCGTATTATATGACAGTTACTACGACTTGGCTTACCTGTGTCTGAACTACCCTTTGATTTGACTGTTTCAACCCCTACTGATAAACCAGTAGTTACTACCAAAGTCTGCTTGAAGTGTTTCCTAATTGTTTTTCTGTCGATTTGATCTGTTTACCTCTTTCACAACTAGACATAATCTTAGGGATGGACTGGTTATCTTCCAACCATGTTCTGTTAGATTGCTCTAGAAAAACCATAGTCTTTCCTGCGGATGAAGATTCTAGATACTTGACGGCCAACCAAGTGCGAGCTTTCTTGAAAGAAGGAGCTCAAGGAAACATGCTACTATCTTCTTTGAAAGTCGAGAGTGAGGCTGATCTAAGCACTATTCCTGTGGTGAAGGAGTTTCCTGAAATCTGCCTCGAAGATGTACCTGGTTTACCACCGACGCGTGAGATAGAGTTTGCTATTAACCTTGTACTGGGAGCTAGTCTCGTGTTTATAGCACCTTACCGGATGTCGCCAACAGAATTGGCGGAACTTAAGAAACAGCTAAAGGAGCTTTTGGAGAAACAGTTTGTTAGGCCGAGTGTATCACCGTGGGGAGCACCAGTGTTACTAGTTCGAAAGAAGGATGGTACCTCGAGGTTATGTGTGGACTATAGATAGTTAAACAAGCTGACTATCAAGAACAAGTATCCACTCCAAAGGATCGACGACTTGATGGACCAACTGAGGGGAGCAACGGTATTTTCTAAGATAGATATGAGATCCGGGTATCATCAGATAAGAGTGAAGATGGAGGATGTACCCAAGACTGCTTTTCGTACCCGATACGGTCATTACGAATACCTTGTGATGTCGTTCGGTGTCACGAATGCACCTGCTATCTTTATGGACTACATGAACAAGATCTTTCGTCCTTACTTGGACAAGTTTGTTGTCATTTTCATCGATGACATCCTGATATATTCCCGTAAATCGGGAGGATCATGCTGAACACCTCAGCATAATTCTTCAGATTTTGAAGGAGAAAGAACTGTATGCCAAATTATGGAAGTGTGAGTTTTGGCTTGATGAGGTGAAGTTTTTGGGCCACGTGATCTCGAAGGAAGGGATTGCAGTAGATCCGTCCAAAGTAGAAGCAGTGCTACAATGGGAACAACCAAAGTCAGTGACGAAAGTTTGTAGCTTCGTGGGTTTAGCTGGATATTACAGAAGATTCATAGAAAGATTTTTCAAAATTGCCAGACCGCTTACTCAGTTGACAAAGAAGGACAAGACTTTTGAATGGACTGATAACTACGAGCAAAGTTTCCAAGAGTTGAAGAAACGGCTGACTACCTCACCCGTATTGGTAGTACCTGATTCGAATGAGCCATTCGAGGTGTACTGTGACGCTTCGTACCAAGGATTGGGGTCTGTTCTTATGCAACACAGAAGAGTGATAGCTTATGCTTCACGACAGTTGCGAGTACATGAAAAGAACTATCCGACGCACGATTTGGAGCTGGCAGCTGTGGTTTTTGCTCTGAAGATATGGAGGCATTTCCTCTGTGGAGCAATGTTCAATATCTTCAGTGACCACAAAAGTTTAAAGTACTTGTATGATCAGAAGGAGCTGAACATGAGACAACGAAGATGGTTAGAATTCCTGAAGGACTACGACTTTCAACTGTTGTACCACCCTGGTAAGGTGAATGTCGTGGCTGACGCCTTGAGTAGGAAGACCGTCAGTGTTTCTGCACTGATGATCAAGGAAAGAGAGCTCATCAAACAGTTTAGAGAAACTTGGTCATTTGTCAAGTTGGAACCTGGAAAAATTTGTATGAATATGGTTACCATCTCAAGCGAACTAATGGAGGACATACGAGAAAAGCAGAAGGCCGATGAATTCTTGCAAGAAGTGAGAGGGCAAATGAAGCAAGGCAAGGAAACAAAATTCGAAGAAGGAATGGATGGAATTCTAAGATTTCAGGGTAGAGTTTGTATTCCTCGGGACCAAGAGCTTAAGTAGTATATTGTGGAACATGCTCACACCAGCGTGTTGAATATGCACCTGGGCATAACGAAGATGTACCAAGACTTGAAAATGTTGTTTTGGTGGCATGGGATGAAGAGTGACGTCACTAGATGTGTATCGACTTGTCTAGTCTGTCAGAAAGCTAAAGTAGAACATCAAAGACCTGTAGGACTGCTACAACCATTGTCTATTCCTGAATGGAAATGGGACAGCATTGCAATGGATTTTGTTGTGGGTTTGCCAAGAATGAGAAGAGGACACGACTCGATTTGGGTAATAGTTGATCGACTCACAAAGTCGGCTCATTTCCTTCCGATCAACATAAGGTACAGTTTGGAGAAGTTGACCCAACTGTACATTGGAGAGATCGTTTGACTGCATGGTGTGCCTACGAGTATTGTTTCGGATAGGGATCCGAGGTTTACTTCAAAATTTTGGCAGAGTCTACAGGCATCGTTGGGAACAATGTTACGTCTGAGTTCAGCGTACCACCCACAAACCGACGGACAATCTGAAAGAACGATCCAATCTCTAGAAGATTTGCTTAGGGCTTGTACAATAAAACAGACTGGAAGTTGGGATGAAGTTCTACCATTGATAGAATTCACCTACAACAACAGTTACCATGCAACTATAGGGATGGCACCCTATGAAGCTCTATATGGACGATAATGTCAGACACCACTGTGTTGTTACCAAGACGGTGAGCGTCTCACGATTGGACCGGATATTATTCAACAGATGACTAAGAAGGTCAAAATGATCCAAGAGAAGAAGAAGACTGCTCAGAGCCGGCAAAAGAGTTATGCAGACAAGAGGAGAAAACCTCTTAAGTTTGAAGAAGGTGAGCATGTGTTCTTGAAAGTCACACCCACGACTGGGGTCGGCCAGGCTTTGAAATCTAGAAAACTCACCCCAAAATTCCTTGGACCTTACCAAATTCTTCGTCGGATAGGTCCTGTAGCTTACCAGATAGCCTTACCCCCTTTTCTTTCCAACATACACAATGTCTTCCATGTATCACGACTTCGCAAGTATTTGCCTGATCCAAGTCATGTCATAGCACTAGACACAGTACAGCTAAAAGAGAACTTAACCTATGAGGCGCATCCTGTGAGAATCGAGGATCGACGATTGGTGTTGTTTGTGGAAGAACCCTAATGTGGGTTATTCTTTGATTTGATAAATAAAATGTTTGCATGTTGATTTCATGATATTGGTGACCTTGGATTGATTTGTCATGTATAAATATATATTGGATTGGATTATATGATTGAAAATGGAAGAAAAATAATTGAGAACCCCCCCTTGGGTGGCCACGGTTTTGAGGGTTAAGAATGAGGTAAAATGTAGACAAGTTGTAACAAGCATGAGACTTAAATTAATCAAGTGATAAAATGGAATTTAATGGAAGGAAAAATTTGAGATTGAAACCTATAGGGTGGCCACGGTTTTGAGCCCAAAATTGGGGTTAACGGTGAATCAATGCAACAAGTAAAGGATTAAGTGAATTAAGAGTGCAACCTATAATGTGATAAATTGAAAAGATTTGGAAATTGAATTCCTAGAGAGGCCACGGCCTCTAAGGCCTTTTTAAGTTTAATTATGTAACTTTGGTAATTTGGAAGCATAAGTAATTATGTAATTAAAAACCTATGTAATGGGGTAGATAATTAATAAATTGGAAGAACTTAATATAATCAAAGGTTATATAAATTTTAAAGGACTAAGAGTGAGATTATCATAAGACTTAAGGTAATTATAAGTGAGTGAAGAACAAGAGGGTGTGAGGCCTAAGAACTTGAATAATTTACAAATTGTATGAAATTAAATTACCTTGGAAGATTAAATTAATTGTAAGAATTGGATTGGACATGAACCTTGAAAGGGTAAACAAATTCTAAGTTAGGATTCATAATGAACCTAAGAATGTACCAATTGATTTGATCTTTATATTATGACATTATGGGTCTATGTGAGTGACCATTTACGTGTTGATGCTTGTCTTGGCCAATTGTGGCATATTATGGGATTGTATGAAATTGTGAATCATACATATTCATGCATAGAGTCTTATGCATTGTGAATGTCCTATGGACTGTAGTAAGGCCAAGTTGCCTAGGAGATTGAACACACCTTAGTGCGGGTGCGAGTAGACTAGTGTAGGTCATGTTTGACCTTGGGGACGTCGGGGTGCGGGTCCTTCACAATAGGCAGTTGGTAGCTCTTCTGCCCGTGGGGCAAACCGATGCAAACGCACCAATGATCCGGATCGAGACACTGTCCTATATCGTGATCTAGCATGGGCTGTCTGTACAATGCCTGATGTGCACATAGAAATTATTGATGTATAGCACTTTGGCCGCGGCAGCCGAGTTACAGACATGTCTCCTGATCTTTCTCTTTAACTGTTTGTGTCTAGCTCCATGGAGTAGGATTCTGAGTACCGTGTGTACATGCATTATGGAATATGAAATCATCTGATAATTACTGCTTTGTGAATTTGAACTGTTTTGTTTAATGTTGCAATAAATGACTGCCTGGAACTGTTTATCTGCTTATTATTGAATTTACTGCCTATTACTTGGATATGTTGTTTCTGAACTGCTACCTGGCCGCGTTGTGCCGTTTTGTTTGTGGCTGCTATAATTGGTAATAATGGTAGGATGTCTTACCTCTTTTTCTGTATTTCTATTATTTGTTGCCTGTATGTACACTGTATAGATCAAAGACGACAACAAGGAGGCGAAAGATCCCGATTTTCCTGGCTTCTGGCCCAAACGGGATTAGTATCTACTGAGGCGATGGATGCACGCATGCGCGAATTTCTGGGCGATGTGCATCTGACCTTCCTCGGAGGGCCAGTGTGCTGGCATATCAACTTGAACTCCGATCGCTGCATCTATCTGGGAGACGTGTCGATTTCCCTAGCCTGGAGATGTCATGAGGCGTCGATCCTCACCTGCCATGTCAGTCTGCAGCTGGAGTTCTACTTACCCATCCGAGAGATGTGGGGTGACCGTTACTACACCCCTTGGGAGGACTCTTTTGATTCTATTGCTCGGGCTCCTGCCCGTGGTTCCGTGGTTCCCATGGAGGTTTCCTCTGAAGAGGAGGATCCTGCTGAGGATTCGGACACGGTCCCTCCTCCCTTGAGGGACTGATTTTACTGGTAGCTACTGATGGCTAACAGTGTTTTATTTTGGGGGCCTGATGTATTATTTTTGGTGGGCTATATATTCTGATTTCTCTGGGGTATATATGTTTAATCCCATGGGGCAGGTGTAGTTTTGCTTTTTTGGAAATTTCCAGGCTATATCTAAAGTATATTTGGCATCTAAGTATATATGTATGTGTATGTTATTCAGACGTGGGTTTCTGTTTACTATTTTGTTCTTTGCCGTTATTCATATTCCGCATTGTTAAATTAACAAAAAAATATATATACCGCCAATTTTACTCACGTATTGAAGTACTAAGCAAGTTAATTTTAAACTAAATGAACCGGGTCTTAATTGTTTAAAAATTTATTTGTTGCATTTTTTTTATGTTGAATAATGTGACGTTCCCTCTCCAAAAAGGGGCGTTACAGCCCTCGTGAGGACAGTGAGGTGTCCTCTGCACGGACTCTTGTCCATCAGGGTGTGCATCCTCTAGTAGTCTTATCTTCTGATGAGACAGAGAAAGACCAAACGGAGGGTCCTCTCCCGTAGTTGTGGGACTTGGCATGTGGTATGTCGCTTTTTGGGGACCTAATTTTTTTATTATTTTGGAAGGCTGATGTATGTAATCCTTTTTTTGGGGCATGTGAAACTTTCACTTATGCATTTCAAAGATCTTTTGATGTATATAAGTTCATATGATATATATATATATATATATATATATATATATATATATATATATATATATATATATATATATATATATATCATATGAACTATATATATATATATATATATATATATATATATATATATATATATTCTAGTTGGATATAAGTAATGTTCTTCCCGTTATTTATTTCTGCTAAGTTTATGTTTTCGCTTACAAATATATATATATATATATATAATTAAAAGAGAATTTCCAAATTACTATATGCTTTATGAATGAACAAGTTACTATCTATATGTATATAATCGAGTCTTAGAGGGATTTCTTTTGAGTTTTGTTTGTTTTTAGTGTGACTGTCCCTCTCGAAAAAGGGGCGTTACACTAGTTTGGTATCAGAGCCCCAGTTTAAGTTTTCTTTTGGGTTTTGTGGTTAGGGGTGTCTTGTTTGTGTTGTGTAATTCTCTATGTTTGGTTTCGGAAAGGATACATCTAACTTTCCTTATGTTTTGTTCAGTCTAACTCTAAAAGAGAGAAATGGCTCGCGGTGGAGGTATGGTTGCAGCAGTTGAGGCAATGCAGCGAATGGTGAATGTTATTGTACAGCAAAATGAGAGAGCTGCACAACAACAAGAGGCAATGACGGATGCCCATAATTTGTCAGAATTTCATCGTAACAGCCCACCTCAGTTTAAAAGAGAGTTCGATCCGAAGAAGGCTAGTCTTTTGATCAAGGAATTGGAGAAGATATTCTGAGGGACGGGTTGTGCCGATGATAGAAAGGTAACCTATGCTACCTTGATGTTAGTTGGAGATGCTGAAGACTAGTGGAATAGAGTGTAAAGATTAATGGAAGTTAAGGGAACATCAATCACATGGGAAGTCTTCAAGAACAGATTCTTGGAGAAGTATTTTCCTACGAGTGCGAGGCATGCCAATTAGATGGAGTTTCTTGGTCTGAAACAAGGAAACATGTCAATTAGCGAGTATGTGGCAAAATTTGAAAGCTTATCCAAGTTTTCAAGGTATTTCTAGCTCCAGCCTGACGAAGAGTGGAAATGCTAGAAGTTCGAGGAAGGACTGTGCCATGACTTGAAGAGGGCAATATTGCCTTTGGGAATTGACCAATTCCCAGCCTTGCTAGACAAGTGTCGAAGGATTGAAGAGCTAGATCAAACAAGGGACACGAGGACTCGCAACTTTGGACCCTCTAGGTTCCAAAGAGAAAGTGGCAACAATGCGAATCGTTTTCAGAGGAAACCTTACTCTTGACCGCCGAGAAGTCAACAACAATCACCTGGTGGAGGCCTGAATGGAAATCTTAGTGGCAATCGAGTTAGTCAGACTGTGGCGTCTTCACCAAAGTGTTTGAAATGCAGAAAAGACCACCTGAAAAGGGAGTGCACCATTAAGGGGATTATCTACTTCAGATGCGGAAAACTTGGACATATCTCCAGAGATTGCAACCAACCTAAGGTAGAGCCTTCTGTCAACAATGCACGAGTTGCAAGGCCTCAGGCAAGAGGCAGAGTTTACACGATGAGTGGAGCAGAAGCCTTCAAATCTAAAAATCTGATATAGGGAGATGGTACCATAGGAGGTAATCTTTTATTTGTATTATATGACTCAGGGGCAACCCACTCTTTTATTGCTTATGACTGTGTGCGTCGGTTAGGTTTACCTGTGACTTCTTGCCTTTTGATTTGAGTGTTTCTACCCCTATTGCTAAACCTATTATTACTACCTAAGTTTGTTTGAACTGTCCTTTGTCTGTTGAAGGTCAAATCTTTTCTATCAATTTGATTTGTTTACCCCTTTCCCAAATAGACGTAATCTTAGGAATGGATTGGTTATCTTTTAACCATATCTTGTTGGATTATTCCAATAAAACCTTAGTGTTCCCCAAGTCTGAAGTTTCTAGATTTTTGACGGCCAACCAAGTTAAAGCTTTCTTAAGAGAAGGAGCTCAGGGATACATATTATTGTCTTCCTTAGAAGTCAAGAGTGAGGTGGATGTGAAAGATATTCTGGTAGTCAATGAGTTTCCCGAAGTCTTTCCCGATGATGTACCTGGTTTACCATTGGAGCAGGAGATAGAGTTCACTATCGATCTTGTGTCTGGATCTGGTCCTGTATCCATAGCACCGTACAGGATGTCGCCATAAGAATTGGTTGAACTGAAGAAACAGTTGGTGAAGCTTCTGGAAAAATAATTTGTCAGACCTAGTGTGTCACCCTGGGGAGCACCAGTATTGTTGGTCAAGAAGAATGATGGAACTTCACGTTTATATGTAGATTATCACCAGCTGAACAAGGTCACAATCAAGAACATGTATCCACTTCCGAGGATAGATGCTTTAATGGATTAGCTGAAGGAAGCCACAGTTTTCTCCAAGATTGACTTGCGTTCTGGCTATCATTAGATCTAAGTAAAGGTAGAGGATATCCCCAAGACGGCTTTTCATACATGTTACGAACATTACGAGTATCTTGTGATTCCATTTGGAGTGACAAATACACTTGCTATATTCATGGATTACATGAATAGAATCTTTCATCCTTACCTAGACAGATTTATCGTTGTTTTTATCGATGACATTCTGATTTATTCTCGAAATCAGGAGGAACATGCCAAACATCTCAGTATAGTTCTCCAGATTTTGAAAGAGAAGAAGTTGTATGCCAAGTTGTCAAAGTGTGAATTTTGGCTAGAAGAAGTTAAGTTTTTGGGTCATGTAATCTCGAAGGATGAGATTGTAGTGGATCTGTCAAAGGTCGAAGTAGTTCTACAATGGGAAAGGCTGAAGAGCGTGACTGAAATTCAAAGTTTTGTGGGATTAGTTGGATACTATCGAAGATTCATTGAAGGATTTTCTAAGATAGCAGGACCTCTCACTCAACTCATGAGGAAGAACTAAGCTTTTGAATGGACTAATGCATGTGAAGAAAGTTTTCAAGAGTTGAAGAGACGACTGACTACTTCACTAGTTTTAGTTCTACTTGATCCCAATGAACCCTTTGAGGTGTACTGTGATGCTTCACATCAAGGACTAGGATGTGTACTCATGCAAGATAGGAAAGTGGTAGCGTATGCTTCAAGACAGTTGAGAGTGCATGAAAAGAATTATCCTACACATGAACTGGAGTTAGCAGCTGTGGTGTTTGCATTGAAGATATAGAGACAGATTCTGTATGGAGCGACATTCAACATCTTTAGTGACCACAAAAATCTGAAGTACCTATTTGACCAAAAGGAGCTGAACATGAGGTAGCGAAGGTGGTTGGAGTTTCTAAAAGATTACGATTTTTAACTTTAGTATCACCCTGGAAAGGCAAATGTCGTGGCAGACGCTTTAAGTAAGAAGATGCTTAGTATCTCTGCTATGATGGTTAAGGAGAAGGAGTTGATAGAGTAATTCAGGGATATATGGTCCTCTATAGAATTGGCACCGAGGAAGATTTGTTTGAATATGGTTACTATTTCAAGTGATCTGATAGAAGAAATATGGGAGAAACAAAAAAGTGACAATTATTTGCAAAATGACAGGGAGCTGATAAAGCGTGACATTATGTCGATTGTAGAGGAAGGACCTGATGGAATCTTAAAGTTCAGAGGCAGGGTTTGTGTGCCCAAAGATCCGGAACTTAGGAAGTTCATTCTCGAAAATGCTCACACGAACAAGTTGAGTATGCATCCAAGAATGACCAAGATGTACCAAGAGAAATAGTTATTTTGGTGGCACGAGATGAAGAAGGATGTTGCCAGATATGTGTCGTCTTGTCTGGTTTATTAGCAAGCTAAGGTTGACATCAGAGACCTTCAAGAATGTTGCAACCTCTAACTATTCCCGAATGGAAATAGGATAGTATTGTGATGGATTTCGTGGTTGGATTGCCAAAGACCCAAAAGGGTTACAATTTGATATGGGTAATTGTTGATCGGCTTACGAAGTCTCCACACTTCTTATTGATTAACATAAAGTATTCAATGGAGAAGTTAACCCAGTTGTATATTGGTGAGATTGTTAGACTACATGGTGTACCCTCTAGTATTATTTTTGATAGAGATCCGAGGTTTACATCAAGGTTTTGGCAGAGTCTTCAAGGAGCACTGGGAACGAAACTACATTTGAGCTCTGCTTATCACCCCAAAATCGATGGTCAATCAAAAAGGACGACTCAATCGTTGGAAGATTTACTTAGAGTCTACACTTTGGAACAGACTGGGAGTTAGGATCAAGTTTTACCATTGATAGAGTTCACCTACAGCAACAATTTTCTCTCAACCATAGGGATGGCACCCTATGAGGCTTTATATGGCCGACGGTGCAGAACACCTTTAAGTTGGTACCAAGATGGAGAGAACCTTACGATCGGACTTGATCTCATGCAGCAGACGATGGAAAAGGTCAAGATGATTCAGGAAAAGATGGGGATGGCTCAGAGTAGGCATAAAAGCTATGTAGACAAAAGGAAAAGCCTCTTGAATTTGAGGAAAGCGAGCATGTGTTTTTGAAAGTTTCACCCACGACTCGAGTCGGCCGAGTTCTTAAATCTAGAAAACTCACTCCTAAATTCATCAAACCCTATCAAATTCTTCGTTGGATAAGTCCAGTAGCTAACCAAATAGCCTTACCATCTTTTCTTTCTAACCTTCACAATGTCTTTCATGTGTCGCAATTGTGAAAATATATTCCTGGTCCAAACCATGTCATAGAACCTGATACAGTATAATTAAAAGAGAATTTAACCTATGAGGCACCTCCTGTAAAGATCGAAGATAGGAGAGTAAAGTGACTCAGAGGGAAAGAAATTCCATTGGTGAAAGTAATTTGGAATGACACAACTGGAGACGCGACGTGGGAATTAGAGGACAAGATGAAGGAACAACATCCACATATATTCTAAGGTATGACACATTTCAAGGACGAAATTTGTTTTTAGAAGAGGAGAGTTGTAACACCTTGAAAGTGCTTCTTTCATTATATATAGCCATTTTATAATATTTGTGATTTTTGTGAATTTTTGTGAATTATTTCAGTAACATTGATTATTTTATTATATTTCTCGATTTACGTATGTGCTGAGCGGAGCCAAGAAAATAAAATATTTTTCCCAAGGCTGGAAAACCTTAGATTATGTGAACGTTGACGGGGGATCATACTAAACACGAGGTTGGACACAGTTTACGAAGTTTTTATTTTTTGAGATTTATCTATTAAATAAAATCGTCATACGTTTTATTATTCGTTAGACAATAAATACTGGCTTTGTTAACTTTAACTTTTGTCCACTGAATAATAGCTTTAGTAGAGTGTTAGTCATCTTTTCTAGAGAGCACTTTAATGACATCATCAAGATGACATCATCCAAGTGACATAATCACTTTGACTTTTTCAAAAACTGGACAAAGCTTCTCAAGGAAGCCAACTTCTCTCTTTCCTCCTTTGGGGAACTCCACGGCAATGAGGGGGAAAGGTGACACAAATTGTCCCTTTCCACTAAAAACATACACTCACTTTTCACTCTGCACATTTTCAAAAAGTTTTCTATCACTTTCTCTCTCAACCTTTTCTCTTCTCTCACCATTTCTCTTCTTCCTCTCCTCTCCAAATCCACGGCAACCACTATTCCCTCACCCTCCATGTTTGATTAAATTCAAGCAACCATTTTGCCTGAAACTACATCTCATTTGAAGGCTTTGTTTCTTGTTGGAACCACCTTCAAAAAGCTCACTTTTCCTCTCCAATTTCCCTCCATTCCTACGGCCAAACCTCCATTTTTGGCCATCCAAGCTTTGTTGCTCAACCAACCTCATTTCTTTGTTCTACTTATCATCTAGAAGCTTTTTCCTTTTGTGACCACCATTTGAATCTTCCATTTTTACCTTCTTCCATAAAGTCCTAAGACTCGAAGCTTTGAGGTAAAGTTCTTGACTTTTCTATTTTCTCTTCTCTTTTTCATGACTCTTGGTCACCTTGGTGATCAAGGATTCCTTTTTTTCAAGCTTTGTTTATTGATATATGAGTTTGAATATCCTAGGGTTTTGTTGGTGGTGGCGGACGATTTTCAAGAGCATCAAGGAGCTTGCTTTTCTTGTTTTTCCTTTAGCTAAGAGGGAGATAATCCTCTTCAACCTCTCATGATGGTGAGGAACACGTTTTTGTGTTGGTAGTGAGGAATCCATATTAGGGTTACTCACTTTGTTGTATGATTCTTGATGATCTTTGTATTGATTTTACCTTGTATGACTTATTGGTTGTTATTGTATATCTTGATGGATTTGGAATAATTTTAATGGATTGGATTCAAGTATTGAAAGCAAGGGTTCTTTGCCCCTTTGTTGAGGCTCACGGCCATAAACCCACTAATGGGGTGTCCATGATCAAAATTTTGTAACAATTTGGGAGACTAACTAATTAAGTGGTTAATAATGAATGGAGTAATGAAAAATTTAGGTTCTTAGTTCCTTAGAGCTCATGGCCCCTTAGAGGAAATAATGGCAAAATTTGTGTTAAAATGGAAACTTATTTAATTAAATGATTAGATGTTGATTAGGGATTCATAAAATGGAAAGAACAAATAATAAAATTTTATCCTATAACTTAGAGTAATTTATGGCCAAAGAAAGAACTTGAGTGTAAGAGAGATATTAAGAAACTTAAATTTAATTACCCTAAGTGAGTTAGGTTTAGAACTAAGTAAAGGATTTGTTTAATTTAAGTAACAAAGATCAGGTGAAAAATACAACAGAATTCCCCTTGAGAGGCTTAATAGGAAAAACGTTGAAGTTAAAGTGTAATTTCGTAATAAACCTTAAAAGTATGTTTTCGCAATTAAGAATCGGATAATGTATTGTTGTGGATCTATAAGTGGGACCAAGGATCTGTTGATAAGTAATTTGGCCAAATTGTGGTATGATTATGAAAAAAGTATATTATTGTTTAATATACATGAATATGCATTGAGTCATCATGCATTTTGAAAGTTCGACGGACTTTGTTGTAAGACTATATGCCTAGGAGATGAATCACACTTAAGTGCGGGTACGAATAAACTAGTGTAGGTCACTCATTGACCTTGGGGGCGTCAGGGTACGGGTATCTCGCAATGGGCAGTTGGTAGCTCCTCTATACCGTGAGATAGACCGATGCAAACGCACCGAGATCCAAACTGAGACACTGTCCTATATCGTGATCTTGTGAAGAATGTCTTGTATGAGCCATGTTGCACAATTTATTAATATTGAAGCACTTGATTTGAGGCCGATGAGATACAAACATGTCTCCTTGATCATTCTCTCGTATGTTGTGTTTAGCTCCATGCAGTAGGATTTTTATACCTTGTGCATGTGCATAGTCAGTTAACATATATTTACCTGGCATTTTTTTACATGGTTATGGAACTGTTTTCTTTTATTAATATTATGACTGCCTAGATTATTAAACTATTTATTATCTGATCTTGATGCTGCTTACTGTTTTACTGTACTGTTTGATATTATGCACTATTTATGTTTCTTTACTGCCATGTTAGTAATGATGTTGGATATCTCACCTCTTTACTTTGTTATTCTGTTTATATATATGTACTTTTGTAAAAACCAAGGTTTGGAAGAGCATACATTTCCTAGGTTTTGGTCAAATTAGTCTTCTGTTTCGTGATGGCATCGAGTCAAAGCTTTTTGGGCTACGTGAGTGCTTTGTTCCATGGCGGTTCAGATGCCTGGAGGATTGACTGGAACTCGGAGCGCATTAGATATACTGGAGACGTTTCTGTGATTATTCGTAGGACTTGGGATGAAGTTCCCTTCTTTTCTTTGGACACTACTATACACTTGGAGTTTTTCATGCCTATCAGGGAGCTTTAGGGTGTTCTGAATTATACCCCTCGTGAGGACAGTGAGGTGTCCTTTGCATGGACTACTGTTCGTCAAGGTGTACATCCTCCGGTAGTCTTATCTTCCAATGAGATGGAGGAAGACCAATCAGAGGGTCCTCTCCCATAGTTGTGGGACTTGGCATATGGTATGTAGCTTTTTGGGGGGCTAATTTTTTTGTTATTTTGGAGGGCTGATGTATGTAATCCTTTTTTTGGGGTGTGTGAAACTTTTACTTATGCATTTCCAAGATCTTTTGATGTATATAAGTACATATGAAAAATATATATATTCTGGTTAGATGTAAGTAATGTTCTTCCTATTATTTATTTTCGCTAAGTTTATGTTTCTGCTTACAAAAAATATACATATATAATTAAAAGAGAATTGCCAAATTATTATGTGCTTTATGAATGAACAAGTTACTATCTATATGTATATAACTGGGTCTTAGAGGGATTTCTTTTGAGTTTTATTCGTTTTTTGTGTGACTGTCATTCTCCAAAACAGGGCGTTACACGGCGCAAGGAGAAGCACGCTGTGGCGCTGTGATCTCAGCCCTACTACTCAGTTTGGTACTTGAGGCTGGTACGCCGTGGCGCAGGAGGTGTGAACGTTGTGGAGTTATGCCCTAATTTCAACGCACGTCGTGGCGCCACTTGTGTAATGATGCGGTGTGAAGCGCAAAACTAAGCGTATAAATAGATTTTTATTAGATTTTCTAGGGATGGGCGTTTAGGGTTAGAGAAGTTGCGGCTTTATCCTTCATTTCTGGGCAGATCGGAGGCCAAGGGAGCCAAGGTTGGAGGCTATCTTCCTCATGGAGTAAGATTCAAGCATCAATGGCAACATCCATAAGCCTTTCCTCCTTTCTCCATTTTTCTTTCCTCTATTCCATTATCTTGCACATGATTTTTGTATTGTATTTTCGTGTTCAATGATGTAGCAGCTATTTTAGGGAATACTTTGAATTCTTTTTATGAATATCAATGATTTTGTTCTCCTCTAAGTTTGTATGGATGCATGATTTTGTTCAATCATATTGTTCTTAATGCTCTTGAATGCTTGATCATCATTTAAGCTGATTTTTTATAAAATCTAATGAATCTAGACATAGGACTTTGGGTTTGAGATCATATGTATGGTTGATGCATATTCGATTCCATTCCAATGGCGGGATGAGTTGATTTGCTAATGGGATAGAAATATATCTCTTAGCCATGCATAGCGTGTGTTTGAGAATAAATCTTAATAAGTGGAGTTTGCGCTAGTTCTCATGGAAACATAGTAGATTAGGTAAATGAAGCAATGGTTGATTGACCCCTAGACATAGGCTTTCAACTAATGAAGATTCTCAAGCTAACCTAATCATTGCATTCATATTTATGAAGAGGATTGCATGTTGTTAGTTGAAGTAAAGGGTGAAGAAGGATTTTATTAAGCGCTAGCCATTATCTTTATTGCTTTCTAGTCTTTAGTTTATATCCCTTTCCTAATTTTTATGTTCTTGAATATAATTACTTAAGCTATTGGTTGATATTTAGTATTGGAAATAACCTTATCCTTGTGGGAACAATACTTTACTCTTCACTTTATTACTTGTTCGGCCCGTGCACTTACGACCTTAAAAGGGACAAACAATTACCTCTAAGGCAAAATTTACTCTTTCCTCTGCCATCCTTAATTAGTTTTACTATGGGTAGGTTTCTGACAATCATATCAGTAAACATACTTCCCCAATAAAGATATATCTCAAGAGTAAAATTTACTCCTTACTCTGTTATCCTTAATTAGTTTAGTAAGTTGCTGACAATCATATCATACTTCCCAAAAAATTTTTTTTAATCAACTATCAATTATCCTTTCTCCCTAACCAAATCACAACATTGTCTGTAATGTTAAAATATAGATGAGTAAAGGATAAAAGATATTACCTGTTGTGGCAATTATTGAAAAGAGAGATTTGACACAAATTTAAACAAAAACAAAATATGATAAATAAAACCAAAAGTAAAGGAAAGTTATAGATGAAGTGTCAGATCAAACTTGCGTTTCAAGCTGCTTCCCTCACTACTTCCTTCTGACCAATCTATCTGAGCTATTGTTGGATCAGGTTCTTATACAAAAGCTTGTAATTTATTAATTAACTTATTAATAGTGGAAGCAGAGATAAAGAGTTATCTTGTTGAAGGTGTGATAAATTTCTGTTCCACAGAATGGTCAAGAAAAAATAATAAAAGATCAAAGAAATTATTAACATTCAAAAAACCTGTGGGTTTATGGTGGATGTTCAGTTGGTTCCAAGAGACAATTTGAAAAATTTCTTCCAAAGTACCAAAACCACCCAGTAAGGTAATGAATGCGTTAGAGTTTTCAAGCATTGTCCTCATTCATCCATGCATAGATGATACTTGAAGTTCCTGCCTAATTGTTTGTCCAGTGATGTTTTTTTTAGTTAAAGGTCCAAGAATGACACCTAAAACTTGAGTACCTCTTAGATATGCAAAGAGTGATACAACCCCCATTAACCCAATGCTTCCTCCTCCTATATACTACACGAATGTTCCTCGTAGCAAGTGTTCGACCAAGAGTGTTTGTTGTGTTTACAAACTCTAAACCCTTTCCATAACTTAACCAACAAAAAATACAGATATTTGTAAGTCTACGAATAGAAGTTCCTTCCATTTATACACTCACCCTCCCTTTGAATGATTATAAGTTAGAGGAAAATGAAGAAAATGAAGTGTTTAAATAGGAAAAAGAATGGAAAAAGTAATGATAACACCTATATGGGTAGACTGACTATTGTTAGAAAAGTTTGAAATTAAGAAACATTATATTTTTTTGTTTTTTTTTAAACTTCAACAAAACCATCAGGGTAAAGAAGTCTAAAAACCCCTGAAGAGCCCTGCTCAAAGGATCGTCCGTCCAAAACCAAAATACAACAAAATCATATAAAGATAAAAGAAATATAATAACAAATGATGGCACCTTTATGTACAATTTTCATGACGTATCTTTATGTTGTATGACATGAGTGCAGTAGTGGCATGTCTTTGAGTTGCGTGTCACTAGTGTAACATAAGAACTCCACTAGGATTGGGAACACCCTGCCAAAATAGGCCATAAAAACCTTTGAGCGCTTTCCGTCCCATTTACGGAATAACATCCCTTTATCTTCCTGCAAACCTAATTAAAGGCCTATATTCTAAGAAAATGGTACCTGACCGCAGCCAGTCATAACTCGCCATAGAGGCCTACTAATTAAAGTAACTATATGGCTCAGTGACACTTTCACGTGCACTGTAAAGACGTGATGCTTCTATCTGTCCATCAGCACTATAGAGCCATAGTTCCAAGAACTAGGAATGTAGCACGTGGCTCTCTACAAAGCATAGCACACGGACCTTATTTATAGACCAGCGTGTGAAGGTCTCCTCTTGAGTCTATGACAGGACCGGCATCCACCCGGGGCTTCTAATCTAATGAAAGACTAAGTACAACCGAAGTTTTGTCCCCCTTCTCTTTTTTTTTTAGAAGAAAAAGAACAAGATAATATATACATGTTGTTGTGATTGTGGCTCACATCTTCCTCTGGTTTTACATCCAGTAACAACTTAAACGCCTTCTATGAGTCGAGGATAAGCTTCCCATCCAATTTTCTTATAAATTGGCAAACATGGTCTTTTAGAGTTAGATTCCCAAGACTGTAACATTTTTGTTCGTCCTTGAAGAGATTCCACAAATTAAGAAGTTCACGATTCACAAATCCATAAGATTGTGTCTCAATAGTCAATAAGATATTATCTAATGACTCCTTACTCAGTCCATTCTTAATGAAGAATATTTATCTTATTGGTTTACGAAAACTATTCCCAAAGAATGACATTGCTTATTACAATTCCATCGTGCACATTTATGATAGACTTGTAACCTTTTTGCTCTTCTCCTTTTAGAATACAAATTTCTACTAAGACTTGGTATGTATGAGTCAAATGAAATTCAAGACTCACCTGCTACACAGACCTTTGCTTTGAAGATCTAGCGTACATCTTCCGGCATACCCTTGTGCATTAACAGTCTCAATCTTTCATATCTAGCTTTGTAAATTTTTGTCAGAGCATTTTGAGGAAGAGAAGGAAAATGTTTTCTTAAATTTAAGAGAATGAAATCCATTTTTAAAGAGAAGGAATCAATTATTATGGAAAACTGAAAAACAAATCGACTTGAGAGCCACGAAGTACCATTATCCGCCACTTAACTGGGGTCATAAAGAACTGCAAAAATAAAGTCACAAAAGTAGAGTAAATTCTTATTATAACAACGATTAGAAAAGGAAATGAATTCTACCTCTACAACTTGATTTTCCAGAAATGGTTTAAGTCTCTGTCCATTGACCTTAAACACATTACCATTCCTAGAGTTCTCAATGTCTATGGCCCTATAAGGATACACATGTTTGACAATAAAAGGGCCAGTCCACCTAGATCTCAATTTTCTAGGAAATAGGTGAAGATGACAATTATAAAGCAGAAATTTTTAACCAATTTCAAAAGATTTTCTCAAAATTGATTTGTCATGAAAAACTTTTGTTCTATCTTTATAATTTTTTGAGTTTTCATATGCATCATTTCTCAATTCCTCAAGTTCATTTATTTTTAATTTGCATAACCTACAAGCATCATCAAGATTTAAATTGAAAGCTTTTAATGGCCCAAAATGATTTATGCTCCAGTTCTACAAGCAAATGATAAGGTTTTCCATAGACTAATAGATAGGGTGACATGCCTAAAGATGTTTTGAAAGTAGTACGGTAAGCCCAAAGTGCATCGTTTAGTCTTAAAGACCTATCTTTACGATTTGGGTTAACCGTTTTTTCCAAAATTTGTTTAATCTCCCTATTTGCTAATTCTACTTGTCCACTTGTCTGAGGGTGATAAAGGGTGGCAATTTTGTGGGTAATACCATATTTCTTCATTAGGCATTCAAATGGTTTATTGCAAAAATGTGTTCCCTCGTCACTAATGATAGCTCGAGGGATTCCAAATTGAGTCAAGACATTTTCTTTTAAAAATTTAACAATTTTATGATCATTGTGTCGACAAGGAATTGTCCCAATCCATTTTGAGACATAACCAACTGCAACCAAAATATACACAAATCCAAATGATGATGGAAATGGACTCATGAAATTAATTCCCCAACAATAAAAAATTTCAATGACAAGGATAGGGTTCAGATGCATCATATTTCTTTTAGAAATGGAACCTAATTTCTGACAATTTTTGTAACTTTTATAAAAGGTGTAGCTTGTTGGGAATTGCGGATACATCACGCAGTAGAAAAACAAAATTCCCACTAAGGATCCATGTGAAATAGGCCATAATCCGAGTTTTTAAATGAGTTTATCTCTTGAAGCGAGATAAACACAAGCGACGTGAATTACCAACACTGTAATAGTGATGATATCTCTGAGGTATCCACACAAACAGACTCACAAACATCTAACGTCCACAAAAGGAGTCTTACATCTCTAACACAATGCTAGCTGTGAAGAGAAGAGAATGAAACCTGTCACTCTCTCACTCACTTTCTGTAGGTATAGCTAGGGCTCTGTAATGCATACTTAACAACCCCCCTTAGCTGTACTATTTTTAATAGTGACTGCCTTAAGTGAGAGTGAGCAATGTTATGGTAAGTTATGCAACCCTAAACTCATCTATTATGAGTCCGGCCCACGATTGAATCTCAGTCCAACTTGGATTCTAATTGCTCTAATTTAGTTTGCCCTATGTGTGCGACCCTACAAGTTCTCATGATGTTAACAATAATATTAAAATCCTATTTTAATATTATAAGCAGTAAGCGGTATCTAGCAATACATCGTTGGTACCTAAGTAATGAGAATGTTAGTGATTTGACATAACCTATCCATGATCAATGTTACCGTATAGTTTAGTCTTTTTATCTAGATATCTAGATTGAATACAAGGCATGAAACGTGTCACCCTTGTATAGTTCAATCTTTCATTTCCTGATACTCGAGTAGATGTAGTAATCACAAATGAGAACAATATCTCATACTGACTCATTTGAGCATAACCATGCATTTCGTAGTCTCACTCAATTAGGGGTCCCGAAGATATCACTTCTGTTATGTATGAGGGATAAATCCCATCTAGGTCACTCACATCCCTCCACATGATTCACAGTATATGCAATAACTAACTTTATAATCACCTTATTAGTATGAGAATCGCTTTTGATACTCACGTAACGATCCACGTAGCATTCTTATAGCGGGTTTGTGCAATACATCATTATTCTAATATGTATCTACGTGAAGACTTGATATCTCATATCCATGACCCATGAGATGTGGCCATCATTCTACGCACATACTAGTCTCAATACATTATTGTTGTCCTGATTAACAATAATACTTGACTAGGGACATTTAAGAATAGTGTTCTATTTTTATCCGATAGGATCTCACGATCAAGTCATTCACTTGATGTCCTGTGACATCGAACTTATTATTCTAAGGACTTTATTATGTATATCATAAATAACATAATAAATGAAATACCTCATATATTAAATAAATATCATAATACATTGTATGCAAGATGGTCAAAATAAATTGGCCTCTTGGGCATACACCAACAATCTTCCACTTGCACTAGAGTTAATTAGGCATATGTCTAATGCCTAAAGATCTAGAGTGACCTTCATGCTTTTGATGTGCAAGAGGCTTCGTCAGTAGATCTGCGATGTTATCATTTGTTGGTACTTTGCATATCTTCACATTTGCTCTATCGATGATTTCACGAATGAGATGGAAGCGCCTAAGTATATGTTTAGATCAGTAGTGAGATTTGGGCTCCTTAGCTTGTGCAATGGCTCCATTATTATCACAATAAAGGTCCACTGGGTCTACAATGTTAGGAACTATGCCAAGCAATATACTTTGCTATATTGGAGGTAGCAATATACTCAGTCTTTGTGGTAGAATTGGCAACTGTCTCCTGCTCTGAACTCTTCTAGCTCACAGGGCCACCACCCAAGCAATAAACAAAACCCGATTGCAATCTGGAGTTGTCCTTATCGGTCTGGAAGCTAGCATCAGTGTAACTGTTTACAATTAGCTCCTCTTTGGTCCCTTATACCAAGAATGAATCCTTAGTTCTTCTTAAGTACTTAAGGATGTTCTTAATAGCAGTCCAGTGACTCTCACCGGGATTAGACTGGTACCTACTCGTCATGCTCAAAGCATACGAGATGTTTGGTTGAGTACATAACATGGCATACATGATAGATCCAATTGCAGATGCACATGGAATCTTACTCATGCGATCCCTTTCATCCTAGGTAGAAGGGGATTGAGCCTTACATAGGCTTACACCATGTGACATAGGCAAAAGTCCCTTATTAGATTCATGCATGTTAAACCATCTTAACAATTTGTCTATTGTTGAGTTAGATACCAACTGCTCTTTTGCTAACCGCAAGTGCACGGGTTACACAAGTAATAAAAATGATAAGTAAGATCGTCTCCACAGGGACTATGGTAATTTCCAAAGCTAAATATTAATTTACAGCTTAATTAATTCTATTCAAGTAAACGTAAATTGGAAAAGAGGTTGATAAATAAAATACAATGCATAAAGAAAAGTAAAGTTAGGTTGAGAACTTAGAGAATCCTTTTTCACCTCCAATTTCAATTGAAAACATGCAATCCTTATGAGCATACAAAAGATTAGATTAGGTTTGCCTGAGAAACTAACTTAGTTAAAAGCCTATATCTAAGTCGATTAACCCTATGCTATTTACCTAGTTTACTATGCGTCCATGAGAACTAGAGCAAACAACAAGCATTAAGATTGATTCTAAACTAAGGCTATGCACGACTAATAGGTATATGTTTATCCTATTAACGAATCAACACATTCTTCCATTGCAACGAAATCAAACATACATCTACCATACAAATGATCAAAAACCTAAAGTCTTATGTCTAGGCTCAATAGATTTTAACAAATTACCCACAAGTTGATCAGACAAATAAGAGCATTAAGCACAATATGATAGAACAAAACCCAAATCTTTCATATGAACTCAAAAGGGGTATAAATCATTCAATGCCATAGGGAGATTCAAAGAATAATCTAAACACAACTAGCTATATAATCATTACGAAAATGTTATACAAAAATTCGTAATTAAGGTAAATGGAAGAGAAAGAGAATAAGAAGCTGAAAAAGAAGCCCCAATGGTTTGAGCCGTGAAGCTTGGATCTTGGTTCCTTCAACCCTCTTTCAACCTCACAATGCCTTCCTAGTTGTTAGATTCTCCAATGGGCAAAAGTCCCAAAATGTTATTAGAGAGATGGAAGAGAGAGGAGTGCGAAAATAAAAGGGAAAATGAGAGTGCCCCGCAGAAATCTATTTGGCACATATTTATAGACGCACAAATTTTGTGTATCATGTCATGGTGTTACACAATATGCTCTGCGATGAGCAAAACTTAGGGTACTAGCACCGTGACATTTACTTCATTGCACCGCGGCGTGACAGCCTCGGGTTGATAGGGTGCACAGGCAGAGAGCAAGACGCTGCATCATGCAGTTCCTTGCGCCGCGGCGTGATGTACTAGAGCTTGCCTTGTGATTCCTCATTCAATGCAGGGCCTTTCTTACTTCAAGTTAGTTATTTTGGGACCATCTTGCGATTGAGAAATCAACCAGTCAAATACAAATGTAATCAAGCTCAAACCAATCAAAGATTAGGAAGAGTTAAAGCAAGATTAGAGAGGAAGACTTCAACATGAATTTTTCATGAAAATAGGGCTAAAGTCTTCCAACGATGCCTAAAAACAAGGACAAAGCAAACAATAATGCATAGAGATAGGGCATAAATAACTACATTCTATGGAGTTATCACACCCCTAAACCTAATATTTTGCTAGTCCTCGAGCAAAACAAAGTTATACTACACTTGCAAAGACAAGCTCAGCTCAAACATTAGTGTATGATGATTGCATTAAACCTTAAAGAATATGCATGCCTCAAAATTCTAGTTCACACATACACAATCCTTATCATACCCACAATCAAAACTTCAAATCATGCATGTTTTATTTCCCAGAAACATGCAAGTCAAACCTTTTCATTTCAAATCATACTCAACCAAATAAGCTTATGAGCAAACACATAAATATCAATAAAAGAATCCACAAAATTGTAATGCAACTCTCTCTCCACTATTGTAAATCATACATGAATGAGGATTAAAAAGGTCATTATCAGCTTGTAATGTAAGGCCATGGTTATGGGGTGAAGAAGAAAAGGGAAAGGAAAACAAACAAACATTGAGAAACAAAAATATGCGATTTCAAGACTTGAGAACAAGGGAAACTAGCAGGGTATTCAATAGTGAAAGCTGAAACCTCGCTAAAACCATGCAATTTCTTTTCTTTTTCAGCTTGTTTGCATTGCTTTTATCTCTTCTCTTTTTCTTTCTTTTTACTTTTACACATCAATTTCTTTTCTTTTTCTTTTTTTTCATTGCATTTGGTTCCTTCAGGCTCATTTTTATATTTGAAAATATAATACCCCTAATCAATGAACTCATTTCAAGAAACAACATATCATGCACTCAACAAACATTGATGGTAGGAAGAAAATGCAATGCTTTCACATGCATTAGAAGGGTTAATAGGTGAACGAACACAATGGTAATGAAAAAACAAATAAGGCCAAACAATCAAAAAGCTTCAAAGGGGACCAATGGATATCATTATTTAAGGTTAAGCTTGAAAGGCTCAATCAGTCCAAAGAATGCCCTAATCATTTCCTCAATCATGAACAATTTAGGATTTCACTTCAAGAGAGATACAAAATAATTTCAGAGATACAAGTTACATCCATATGTACTTGTTATAAGCATTCTCTAGAAAAGCACTCAAATCCAATCCAAGGCCAAACAAGCATAGGAATGGAAAATTCATCATGCACAAAAAGAATCTAGATTGATTGGCATACTTTGAAAATCACATAAGGATTCATAGAAAAATTTGAGGTGAATTTGCATCCCTAATTATCATTGGCCAATCATTACACTAACAAATGGTATCATGTTACGCATTCAAATAATTTCACAAGAATCCATCATGCAAATCAACCATTATGTGCACCAAATCATATAATAAACAAAAATAATAATAAAAATATCAAAAAAATTAAACTAATAATATTTAACAACAATAAAAAGGCAATGTATATAACAAAATACTAAGACACCCCCAAACCTGAGGGAAACAGTGTCTGCACTATACCATACAAATATATAAAAAGAAGTAGAGTGAACATGAAAGAAAAGATGCCCTATGTACATCACTATGAATCATCATCAAAATCAGGTGGAACCTCGGTGCCAGCACCGCTGTCATCATCATCTAGATGTGGCTTAGTGTTGCCGCCACTATCATCATGGTGGGCAGTTGGGTCCTGATGCTGATGTGAAGGGCCTGCTCCATCAAAAGGAGGGTAGGGCTACTGCTGGTGAAAAGGCTCCGCACCAGGGAAGGGTGGGTATGGTGGAACGAGGAAGTCATGAGTGGAGATCTGAAAGCGCTCCGCTAGCCATCGAATGCTCTCAATTGTGTACGCCTGCATGGCGGTAAGCTGGCGAAGCTCTACGCTCGCGTCGGCAGCCTCGTGTGGTATCTAAGGCTTTGGGGCTGCTCTTTGAGCTCTCCTTTGCATGCGGTGGGGGACTGTTGCCTTTGGAGGAGCTGCTCCAACCCTCCCGATGAAGTACTCATCGAGAGGTTGTTTAACCTCTGTGAGCTCCTCATAGGGATTGGTAGGTACACCGGGCCTCTGACATAACCGGTGGATGAGGAAAGAGAAGAAAAGTCTGCGTGGCTCCATGGCTGGCCTCTGTAGCTGCATGTATAGGATGTCAACAACATCGATGGAGCATCTTTGCAGAATGGCATAGATGAGGATACCCAGTCGCGCTTGACCTCCGAGAGGTTGCCGAAGGGCGGCATCTTGGTACTGATAAAAGGGTACCAAACCTTGCCTCCGGGGTTATGCAAAAATGAGGGAAGACACGTGGATGACCTTGTTGAGAGAAGGTCCATAGCACTGGTTGTGACTCAGCAGTGTAGATGTTGTAACACCTCAAAAATTGATAATTTCATGATAAATAGTCATTTTATAATATTTGTGATTTTTTCTGAATTTTTGTGGATTTTTCCGAAAATTGAATATTTTAATATATTCCTCATTTTACGTGCGCATTGAGCGAAGTCGGAAAAATGAAATATTTTCCATGAGGTTGGTAAACCTTGAACTGTAAAGAGTCATTTTATAATATTTGAGATTTTTGTGAATTTTTATGGATTTTTTAGGAAACGTTGAATATTTTAATATATTCTTCATTTTACGTGCACACAGAGCGGAGTCGAGAAAATGAAATATTTTCTCGAGGCTGGTAAACCTTGAACTATGGAAGCATCGATGGGGGATCTTACAAAATCTGAGGTTGGACACAGTTTACGAGGTTTATATTTTTTGAGATTTTATTTGATAAATAAAAAAAATCGTTGTACAAGTTATTCTCCGTTGGACAATAAATACTGGTATTGCTAACTGTAACAATTGCCCATTGGATAATAACTTGTAGTGAAAATCCTGATCACCTTACCTAAAAATCTACTTTATGCCACTTCATTTGACTTTTGAGAAAAAACAACCAAGCTTTTTATGGAAAGCTTCTCAAGGAAGCTTCATTTTTTTTCTCTTCCCTCTCTCTTCTCTCCATATGTGTCGCAGCTTTGGGGGGGATTTTAGGGAGCCAAAAATTTTCATTCATTTGAAAACAATGTCTCACCTTCTATCCATAAAATTTTTTATCACTTTCTCTCCCAAAATTTTCTCTTCTCTTATTTTCTTTCTCCTTCACATTTTCTCTCTTCCTCTCTTCCTCTCTACCCTACGGCCACCACACCTTTCACCACCTCTACACTTACAAAAATCTATGCCACCATGTTTTCCTTAAGCTACATCACATTCTAAGCTTCTTTCTTGTTGGAATCTACCCAAGAAGCTCAACATTTAAAATCTTTTTCAAGCCTCAAAGTTTGAAGCTTTAAGGTAATGTTCTTGATTCTTTACTTTCTCTTCTTCTTTTTCGTTTCCATGGTCACCACCATGGCCATTGATATTTTCTTCCTCAAGCCTTGGTGTTGATTTGATAAGTTATGATTCTTAGGGTTTTTGGAGGAGCATGGTCGAAATTCCAAGGAGCAACTAAGAAGGTTTCTTTTCTAAGGAGCAACCAAGGAGCAACGGTATTCTCTAAGATCGACCTGCCATCGGGCTACCATCAGATTTGAGTAAAGGCGGAAGATATTCCCAAAACAGCTTTTCGTACCCGTTACGGTCATTACGAATATCTTGTGATGTTGTTTGGTGTGACGAATGCCCCTGCCATATTCATGGATTACATGAAAAGAATCTTTCGTCCTTACTTGGACAGATTTGTTGTTGTCTTCATTAACGATATTTTAATCTACTCTAGAAATCAGAAGGATCATATTGAACACCTCAGTATAGTTCTTTAGGTTCTAAAGGAGAAGAAGTTGTACGCCAAGCTGTCAAAGTATGAATTCTGGCAAGAAAAGGTCAAGTTTTTAGGCCATGTAATCTCGAAGGAATGGATTTCAATAGATCTGTCAAAGGTGAAGCTATTCTGCAATAGGAAAGGCCGAAGACAGAGACAAAAATTCAGAGCTTTGTGGGACAAGCTAGATATTATCGAAGATTCATTGAGGGATTCTCTAAGATAACAGGGCCACTCACTCAGCTCACAAGAAAGAATCAAGCCTTTGAGTGGACTAATGCTTGCGAAGAAAGTTTCTAAGAATTGAAGAAACGGATAACTACTTCACCAGTGTTAGTTCTACCTGATCCAAGTGAACCCTTTGAAGTGTATTGCGATGTTTCATACCAAGGACTTGGATGTGTGCTTATGCAAAACAAAAAAGTGGTGGCTTACGCTTCGAGACAATTGTGAGTGCATGAGAAGAACTAACTAACACATGACTTGGAATTAGCAGCTGTGGTATTCGCTTTGAAGATATGGAGGCACTTTCTTTATGGAGTGACATTCAATGTTTTTAGCGACCACAAGAGCTTGAAGTACCTGTATGACCAAAAGGAGTTGAATATGAGACAACAAAGGTGGTTGGAATTTATGAAAGATTATGATTTTCAACTTCAGTATCACCCTGGAAAGGCAAACGTCATGGCAAACGCTTTAAGTAGGAAGATGCTCAGTAACTTTGCTATGATGGTCAAGGAAAAGGATTTAATAGAGTAATTCAGGGATGTATGGTCCTTTGTGGAATTTGCACCGGGGAAGATCTGTATGAACAGGGTCACTATTTCAAATGACTTAGTGGAAGACATTAAAGAGAAACAGAAAATTGACAAGTTTTTGCAAGAAGAAAGGAAGCTAATGAAGCAAGGCAGTGTGACAACATTAGAGGAAGGAACTGATGGAATTCTAAGGTTCAGAGGTAGAATTTGTGTACCCAAGGATCAAGAACTTAGGAAGTATATTCTCAAACATGCTCATGCGAGCAAGTTGAGTATGCATTAGAGAATAAACAAGATGTACCAAGATTTGAAATAGTTATTTTGGTGGCACAGAATGAAGAGTGATATTGGCAGATGTGTGTCGTCTTGTCTGGTTTGTCAGAAAGTAAGGGTTAAACACTAAAGACCTTTTGGAATGTTACAATCCCTAGTTATTCCCGAATGGAAGTGGGATAGTATTGTAATGGACTTTATGGTTGGATTGCCAAAGACCAGAAAGGATTACGATTCAATATGGGTAATCGTTGATCGACTCACAAAGTCAGCACATTTCTTACCCATCAATATAAGGTACAACATGGAGAAGTTGACTCAGTTGTATATTGGTGATATTGTTAGGCTACATGGTGTGTCTACCAGTATCATTTTTGATAGAGATCCAAGGTTCACATCAAAGTTTTGGCAAAGTTTGCAAGAAGTGTTGGGAACTAAACTACGGTTGAGTTCTGCTTATTATCCTCAAACTGATGGTCAATCGGAAAGGACGATTCAATCATTGGAGGATTTGCTCAGAGCTTGCAATTTGGAACAAACTGGAAGTTGGGATAAAGTTTTACCAATGGTAGAGTTTACCCACAACAACAGTTTTCATTCGAGCATAGGGATAACACCCTATGAGGCTCTACACGGACAACAGTGCAGAACACCTTTGTGTTGGTACCAAGATGGCGAGTACCTTACTATTGGACCTAATCTTATACAACAAACAACTAAAAAGGTCAAGATGATTCAAGAAAAGATGAGGATGGCTTAAAGTCAACAAAAGAGTTGTGCTGACTAAAGAAGAAAGCCTCTTGAGTTTGAGGAAGACGAGCATGTGTTTTTGAAAGTCACGCCTACGACTGGGGTCGGTCGAGTTCTAAAATCTAGAAAACTCACTCCTAAATTCCTTGGACCTTACCAAATTCTTCACCGAATAGGTCTAGTAGCTTACCAAATAGCATTACCACCTTTTCTTTCTAATCTTCACAATGTTTTCCATGTATCGCAATTGCGAAAATATATTCCTGACCTGAGTCATATCATAGCACTGGACACAGTACAATTGAAAGAGAACTTAACCTATGAGATGCCCTCTGTAAGGATTGAGGATAAGAAGGTAAAGCAACTCAGAGGGAATGAGATCTCGTTAGTAAAAGTAATTTGGAATGACACAACCAGAGAAACAATGTGGGAGTTAGAAGACAAGATGAAGGAACAACATCTATATTTATTCTAAGGTATGAAAATTTCGAGGCTGAAATTTCTTTTTAGAAGGGGAGAGTTGTAACACCCCGAAAATTGATAATTTCATGATAAATAGCCATTTTATAATATTTGTGATTTTTGTGAATTTTTGTGAATTTTTCTGGAAATGTTGAATATTTTAATATATTCCTCATTTTATGTGCGCACTGAGTGGAGTCAGGAAAATGAAATATTTTTCCCGAGGCTGGTAAACCTTGAATTGTAAATAGTCATTTTATAATATTTGTGATTTTTGTGAATTTTTTCGGAAACGTTGAATATTTTAATATATTCCTAATTTTACGTGCGTGCTGAGTGGAGCCAGGAAAATGAAATATTTTCCTCGAGGCTAGTAAACCTTGAACTGTGAAAGCATCGACGGGGGATATTATTAAACCTGAGGTCAAACACAGTTTACGAGGTTTGCATTTTTTGAGATTTTATTTGATAAATAAAAAAAATTGCTGTACAATTTATTATCTATTGGACAATGAATATTAGTGTTGCTAACTGTAACAATTGTCCATTGGATAATAACTTGTAGTGAAAATCTTTATCACCTTATCTAAAAATTTATTTTATGTCACATCATTTGACTTTTGAGAAAAAGCAACCAAGCTTCTCATGGAAGCTTCATTCCATTAAGCTTCTCAAGGAAGCTTCATTTTTTTTCTCTTCCCTCTCTCTTCTCTCCATGTGTGCCGTGGCTTTGGGGGGGATTTTGGGGAGCCAAAAATTTTCATTCATTTGAAAACAAAGTCTCACTTTCTATCCATAAAATTTTCTATCACTTTCTCTCTCAACCTTTTCTCTTCTCTCATTTTCTTTCTCCTTCACATTTTCTCTCTTCCTTTCTTCCTCTCTACCCTACGGCCACCACACCTTTCACCACCTCCACACTTACAAAAATCTAAGCCACTATGTTTTCCATAAGCTACATCACATTCTAAGCTTCTTTTTTGTTGGAATCTACCCAAGAAGCTCACACATTTATCATCTTTTTCAAGCCTCAAAGTTTGAAGCTTTAAGGAAATGTTCTTGATTCTTTACTTTCTCTTCTTCTTTTTCATTTCTTTGGTCACCACCATGGCCAATGATCTTTTCTTCCTCAAGCCTTGGTGTTGATTTAATAAGTTGTGATTCTTAGGGTTTTTGGAGGAGCTTAGCTGAAATTCCAAGGAGCAACATAGAAGGTTTCTTTTCCAAGGAGCAACCAAGGAGCAGCAGCATTCTCTAAGAATGATATGCGATCAGGCTACCATCAGATTCAAATAAAGGCAGAAGATATTCTTAAAATGAATTTTTGTACCCATTACCGTTATTACAAATATCTTGTGATGTCATTTGGTGTGACGAATGCCCCTGCCATATTCATGGATTACATGAATAGAATCTTTCGTCCTTACTAGGTTAGATTTGTTGTTGTCTTCATTGACGACATTCTAATCTACTCTAGAAATCAGGAGGATCATGTTGAACACGTCAGTATAGTTCTCCAGGTTCAAAAAGAGAAGAAGTTATACGCCAAGCTGTCGAAGTGTGAATTCTGGCTAGAAGAGGTCAAGATTTTAGGCCATGTAATCTCGAAGGAAGGGATTGCAGTAGATTCGTCAATGGTGGAAGTTATTCTGCAATGGGAAAGGCCGAAGACAGTGACAGAAATTCAGAGCTTTGTAGGACTAGTTGGATATTATCAGAGATTCATTGAGGGATTCTCTAAGATAGCAGGGTCACTCACTCAGCTCACAAGAAAGAATCAAGCCTTTGAGTGGACTAATGCTTACGAAGAAAGTTTTCAAGAATTGAAGAAATGGCTAACTACTTTACTAGTGTTAGTTCTACCTGATCCAAGTGAATGCTTCGAAGTGTATTGCGATGCTTCATACCAAGGACTAGGATGTGTGCTTATGCAAAACAAAAAAGTGGTGGCTTACACTTCGAGACAGTTACGAGTGCATGAGAAGAACTACCTAACACATGACTTGAAATTAGCAGTTGTGGTATTCGCTTTGAAGATATGGTGGCACTTTCTTTATGGAGCGACGTTCAACGTCTTTAGCGACCACAAGAGCTTGAAGTACCTGTATGACCAAAAGGAGTTGAATATAAGACAACGAAGGTGGTTGGAATTTCTGAAAGATTATGATTTTTAACTTCAGTATCACCCTGGAAAGGCAAACGACGTGGCAAACGCTTTAAGTAGGAAGATGCTCAGTATCTTTGCTATGATGGTCAAGGAAAAGGATTTGATAGAGCAATTCAGGGATGTATGGTCCTTTGTGGAATTGGCACTGGGGAAGATCTGTATGAACATGGTCACTATTTCAAATGACTTAATGGAAGACATCCAAGAGAAATAGAAAGTTGACAAGTTTTTGCAAGAAGAAAGGAAGCTAATGAAGCAAGGTAGTGTGACAACATTAGAGGAAGGAACTGATGGAATTATAAGGTTTAGAGGCAGAGTTTGTGTACCCAAGGATCAAGAACATAGGAAGTATATTCTCAAACATGCTCACGCGAGCAAGTTGAGTATGCATCTGAGAATAAACAAGATGTACCAAGATCTAAAATGGTTATTTTGGTGGCACAGAATGAAGAGTGATATTGCCAGATGTATGTCGTCTTGTCTGGCTTGTCAGAAAGCAAGGGTTGAACACCAAAGACCTTTTGGAATGTTGCAATCCCTAGCTATTCCCGAATGGAAGTGGGATAGTATTACGATGGACTTTGTGGTTGGATTGCCAAAGACCAGAAAGGGTTGTGATTCAATATGGGTAATCGTTGATCGGCTCACAAAGTCAGCACATTTCTTACCCATCAACATAAGGTACAATATGGAGAAGTTAACTCAGCTTTCTATTGGTGAGATCAATAAGCAGTATGGTGTGCCTACTAGTATCATTTCTAATAAAGATCCAAGGTTCACATCAAAGTTTTGGAAAAGTTTGCAAGAAGCGTTGGGAACTAAACTTTGGTTGAGTTCTGCTTATCATCCTCAAACCGATGGTCAATTGGAAACGACGATTCAATCATTGGCGGATTTGCTCAGAGCTTGCGCTTTGGAATAAACTGGAAGTTGGGATGAAGTTTTACCATTGGTAGATTTCACCTACAATAACAGTTTTTATTCAAGCATGGGGATGACACCCTATGAGGCTCTATACAGATGACAGTATAGAACACCTTTGTGTTGGTACCAAGATGGTGAGCACCTTACTATTGGACCTGATCTTATACAATAAACGACTGAGAAGGTCAAGATGATTTAGGAAAAGATGAGGACAGCTCAAAGTCAACAAAAGAGCTATGCTGACCAAAGAAGAAAGCCTCTTGAGTTTGTGGAAGGCAAGCATGTGTTTTTAAAAGTTACGCCTATGACTGGGGTCGACCGAGTTCTGAAATCTAGAAAACTCACTCCCAAATTCCTTGGACCTTACTAAATTCTTCACCAGATAGGTCCAGTAGCTTACCAAATAGCCTTACCACCTTTTCTTTCTAATCTTCACAATGTTTTCCATGTATCGCAATTACAAAAATATATTCTTGACCCGAGCCATGTCATAGCACCGGACACAGGGGAAGATGCTCAGTATCTCTACTATGATGGTGAAGGAAAAGGATTTGATAGAGCAATTCAGGGATGTATAGTCCTTTGTGGAATTGGCACTGGGGAAGATCTGTATGAACATGGTCACAATTTTAACGGACTTAATGGAAGACATCTAAGAGAAACAGAAAGTTGACAAGTTTTTGCAAGAAGAAAGGGGGCTAATGAAGCAAGGCATTGTGACAACACTAGAGGAAGGAACTGATGGAATTCTAAGGTTCAGGGGCAGAGTTTGTGTACCCAAGGATCATGAACTTTGGAAGTATATTCTCGAACACGCTCACACGAGCAAGTTGAGTATGTATCCGGGAATAAACAAGATATACCAAGATCTAAAATGGTTATTTTGGTGGCACAGAATGAAGAGTGATATTGCCAGATGTATGTCGTCTTGTCTGGCTTGTCAGAAAGCAAGGGTTGAACACCAAAGACCTTCTGGAATGTTGCAATCCCTAGCTATTCCCGAATGGAAGTGGGATAGTATTACGATGGACTTTGTGGTTGGATTGCCAAAGACCAGAAAGGGTTGTGATTCAATATGGGTAATCGTTGATCGGCTCACAAAGTCAGCACATTTCTTACCCATCAACATAAGGTACAATATGGAGAAGTTAACTCAGCTTTCTATTGGTGAGATCAATAAGCAGTATGGTGTGCCTACTAGTATCATTTCTAATAGAGATCCAAGGTTCACATCAAAGTGTTGGAAAAGTTTGCAAGAAGCGTTGGGAACTAAACTTTGGTTGAGTTCTGCTTATCATCCTCAAACCGATGGTCAATTGGAAACGACGATTCAATCATTGGCGGATTTGCTTAAAGCTTGCGCTTTGGAACAAACTAGAAGTTGGGATGATGTTTTACCGTTAGTAGAGTTCACCTATAACAGTAGTTTTCATTCGAGCATAGGGATGACACCTTATCAGGCTCTATACGGACTACGGTGCAGAACACCTTTGTGTTTGTACCAAGATGGCAAGCACCTTACTATTGGACCTGATCTTATACAACAAATGACTGAGAAGGTTAAGATGATTTAGGAAAAGATGAGGACAGCTCAGAGTCGACAAAATAGCTATGCTGACTAAAGAAAAAAGCCTCTTGAGTTTGTGGAAGGCAAGCATATGTTTTTGAAAGTCACGCCTACGACTAGGGTCGGCCGAGTTTTGAAATCTAGAAAATTCACTCCCAAATTCCTTGGACCTTACCAAATTCTTCACCGGATAGGTCCAGTAGCTTACCAAATAGCCTTACCACCTTTTCTTTCTAATCTTCACAATGTTTTCCATGTATCGCAATTGCGAAAATATATTCTTGACCCGAGCCATGTCATAGCACCGGACACCGTACAATTGAAAGACAACTTAACCTATGAGACACCCTCTGTAAGGATTGAGGATAGAAAGGTAAAGTAACTCAGAGAGAAGGAGATCCCGTTGGTAAAAGTAATCTGGAATGACACAACCAGAGATGCAACATGGGAGTTAGAAGACAAGATGAAGGAACAACATCCATATTTATTCTAAGGTATGAAAATTTCGAGGACGAAATTTCTTTTTAGAAGGGGAGAGTTATAACACCCTGAAAATTGATAATTTCATGATAAATAGTCATTTTATAATATTTGTGATTTTAGGAATTTTTTTGGATTTTTCTGGAAATGTTGAATATTTTAATATATTCTTCATTTTACGTGCACACTGAGCGGAGCCTAGAATTGTGGTTTCTTTTCTTGTTTTCTCTTAGGTAAGAGGGAGATGATCCTCTTCAACCTATTTTGGTGGTGAGGAATTGTTTTGGTGATTGTTGATGAGGAATCCATGTGGGATTGCCCTCTTTGTTGTGTTGCTCTTTATGATTTAGTGTTTATTTTAACTTGTATAAGTTATTGATTATCATTGCATGTCTTGATGGCTATGGATTGTATATTGGATTGATGCATAGAAGTTTTAGGGTTCTTTGCCCCTATGGGTTCACGGCCAAGAGGCCATGTTTTTGGTTGTTCAAGATTTAATTTTTTGGAAATTAGAACTTAGGTGATTAAGTGATAAAGAATTAATTAATGCAATGGAAAACTTTGGGTTCTTACTCTTTGGGAGGTTCAAGGCTTCTAAGGGCTTTTAAGGGTTCAAGATTTAATTTTTGTGCAACCTTGAAACTTAAGTAATTAAGTATTAAGTACCTAACAATGTGATGGAAAAATTGGTTGACTCTTGTCTTTGGGGGGCTCACGGTCTCTAGGGCTTTATTGGCTAAGATTTATGCATCAAACTAAGGCTTAGGTGATTAGGTAATTTAAGAATTTATTATGGATTCATAGGGTGGAAAGAAATTTATTGGATGACTTAGGGTGATTCTTTGGACTTAAGAAAAGAACAAGAGTGTTTGTGAGACTTGGAGAGCCTTAGAATAATTTTTCTAAGTAAATATGATTTAATGTAAATAAAGAACTTAGCTAATCAAGAGAATTCCTTTGGAGAAAGATTTCATAAAAAATGTTAAATTAAAGTGAAGCTTCATAATAAACCTTAAAAAGTGTATTGTCATATTTGAGAATTTGATAATATGTTATTGTGGGTCCATGAGTGGGACCAAGAATCTGTTGATGTTTAACTTGGCCAAATTGTGGCATGTTATGAGAAAGAATATTGTTGTTAACTATACATGGATATGCATTGAGTCATCATGCATTGTGAAAGTCCGGTGGACTCTGTTGTAAGGCTATATGCCTAGGAGCTTGAATCACACCTTAGTGCGGGTGCGAATAGACTAAGTGTAGGTCATATCGTTGACCTTGGAAGCGTCGGGGTGTGAGTATCTCATAAATGGATAGTTGGTAGCTCCTCTACGCCGTGGGATAGATTGATGCAAGTGCACCGAAGATCCGGACTGAGACACTGTCCTATATTGCGATCCTGTGAAAATGCCACTTATAAAGCCTTGTTGCGCAAATGATTGATTTATCAGGAAAGCACTTGATTTTAGGCTAACGAGATACTGGCATGTCTCCTTGATCATTCTCTCCGATGTTTGTGTCTAACTCCATGGATAACTGTTGTTTATTGATGTATAACTGTTTGGATTTGTTAATTTGTTTATTATGTGAATCTTGATGCTAATTATTATTCCTGCTATGCTATATGGGCATCCTGCGTTATTCTGTTTCTTTACTGCCATAATTGGTATTGAATGTAGGATGTCTCACCTCTTTTCTGTATTTTTGTTATTCTGTATATTTATGTGTTTCTTCGAAGATGTTGGTGAAGAAGGGGAAGTGCACGAATTCCCCGACTTTTGGCCTAACTTTGATTAGTACCTGTTTTGGAACATGATGTCCCATTCACGTGGCTTTTTAGGGTATGTTCGGCTGACATTTCATGGAGGTCTGGACTCTTGGCACATCAACTTGAGCACGGATCTCTGTATCTACCACGGAGACGTGACAGTGTCTCTGGCATGGGGTCGTCATGATCTGCTTGTTTTTACGGCTAATGCACATTTGTATTTAGAGTTTTACTTGCCCATTCATGATATGTGGGGTGAGCATTATTACTCTACATAAGAGAATTCGTTCATATCCTCTACACGAGCCCCCGCTTGTAACTCAGTTGTTCTGATGAGGATTTCCTCTGACGAGAAAGACCCTGAGGAGGATCCAGTCACAGTTCCTTCTCGTTAGTTTTAAGGGTTGATGTTGTTGATAGCCACTGATGGCTATTCTATAAATCTTTTTGGGGGGCCTGATGTTTTGTCTTTTTGGTGGGCTGTATATGTTTAATCATTTTGGCACATGTAAAGCTTTTACTTTTTGTATATCTGTTGATATAACTAAACGAGTATGGTATAAGTACATATATATGATGTATGGTTTACTTCTTATATTAATTTCTGCTATAATTATGTTTTAACTTTTTCTTACTGCAAAAAAAAAAAAAAGAATCTGCCAAATTATTATACATTTACAAATGAACAGGCTTATCTATATCTACATGAACCGAGTCTTAGTTTATATGTTTATTTTTCGCATTATGGTTTTGGTGTGACGTTACCTCCTCAAAAAGGGGCGTTACACCAATTTGGTATCAGAGCCTCGGTTTAAGTTTTCTTTTGGCTCTTTGTGGTTAGGTCTGTCTTGTTTGTCCTATGTGATTCTCTATATTTGGTATTCCGAAAGGCATTGCTGCAACTATTGAGGCCATGCAACGAATGATGGACATTATTGCATAACAAATTGATAGAGCTGCTCAATAGCAGGAAAGGGCTGCACAACAATTAGAAGCATCTGTTGATGCTCAAAATTTGTCAGAGTTCTATCGTAACAACTCTCCTTAGTTTAAGGGGGAATTTGATCCAGAGAAGGCTAGTCTTTGGATCAAGGAGCTGAAGAAAATTTTCAGAGGCATGAACTGTACAGATGACAAGAAGGTAACTTATGCTACCTTCATGTTGATTAGAGACGCAGAAGATTGGTGGAACGGAGCGCAGAGACTACTACAAGCTGAAGGTCGAGTAAACACCTGGGAGGTATTCAAGGATAAATTCTTGGAGAAGTATTTCCCAACAAGTGCAAGACATGCCAAAGAGATGGAGTTCCTCAGTTTGAGGCAAGGGAGCATGACTGTCGCGAACCAATGGAATAGGGCCCCTGCCAAGGTGCTTTGTGAACTCCCCCCACTAGAAATGACGGATGGTGGCGTCAATGTTAGGCTATAAGGAGTTCTTGAAGCTGAAGCCCCTCTCAATAATGATCTTCTTTGAGACCAGGGTCCCAAAGTGTTCTTACGCAACTGTAGAAACAAATCTGGTGTCGTTATATTGTCTAGGGGGAGATGGCTCCCTGCACTGCTTGCTACTCTCACCTCGAAGTCTTTTAGGTGCCATGTACTTGAAAAAGAAAGAAGCAGGTTAGAATTGAGTAAGCAAATGAAAAAGACAACCAAAACACTCAATTTTATGGAAAAATAGGGGTAACACGCCGCAACATTGATGCCAGTGCCACGATATTCGTAGACATTCTCACAGCGTCGTGGTGTTCTAACCAGCGCCGTGGCATTCAATCAGTTCATACCAGCAGTGCGACATTATGAACTCACGCCGCGACATTGAAAGAATTTTAAGCACATGTCACAATGTTAACAAGCCACGTCGCGGTGTTCATAAATAGGCAAAACAGAACCCGCAACCCACAACAATCCCAACCCTAAAATGCAACATACTAACAACTAAAAATAAGTAGAAGGTAAAGCAATATACGCAAAACTAAACTAAAATCTAACTACTAAGAGCCTAAAGCTAGAAAAACACGAAAATATAGACAGAAAATGAAAATACAATAAAATAAATAAATAAATAAATAAATAAAAAGAATAAAATACGTACCTTAAGATTGGAAAGGGTGAAGGAAATGCAAATGGATGCACAAAAATGCACTAAGCAGAAGCTTGAGGGAGAAGGGGCGAGGGGAGAGATGAGAAAAAATGCAGAAGGGGGAGCTTGAAGGGTTTGCATTACGGCACTAACTTTATTCTGATTTAACTTAAGTAAGCTCAGAATGCTGCGACGTTCACTAACCAATGCCACGACACGTGTCTGCTTATAGACATTTCTATTTTCAATTTTCAATTTTTTTAATACAGGATGCCACAGCATGCACAAACCCACACCGCGGTGTTATGCTCTCTGTCTCACAACCCTGATAAGGGTAGAGACCAGAACATCACGGCGTGACATTGGCACTCTGTGACATCGTGCTCTCAAACTCAAACCTCTGATAAGACAGAACTTGGAACGCCGCAGCGTAACAAAGTGAACATCGTGACGTGAGAAGTTTGACTGCAGAATTCTATAACAAACTCCACACAATAGCCACTTTGGCCTCAATGAGGCCCCAATCACTAATAAAAACAGTCTAGCCTATCAAACACATGTATACAACAACAAAATAGCATGAATTATCAAAATCAAATGCATAAATATTAGACTTTAAAACTTAAGAATTAATGCAAAAGATGGATACATCCAAAAAGGTGCCTTTTTATAGTTAGCAGGACTTTTTCAGCTTCTTCAACTTGAGAGAGCATGTTTGAAAGAGGCCTCCATATCATCACTAGAGCAAGTCCCCGGGGGCCTCTTGCTGATAGCATTGGCTAGTTGCCCTACTTGCGTCTCAAGAGCCATGATTGAAGACGTTTGGCTCTGAAGAAGAGAATCATTTTTGGCTAGATGAGCATCGGTTTTAGTCATATATGAATCAGTTTTCACCATGAATTGCATGAATATATCTTCCAATGCTAGTTTCCTTTCTTGCATAGGTGGCCTTGCTTGCGATTTGAAACCAGGAGGATATGGTGGTCTCTCATTGCTAGTAAATGAAGATGCCCTGCCCTTAGTTGTCCCTCCATGAAAAATTGGGGTGGTTTCTCCACCCAAGATTATATTGCTATGAGTATGGGTTATTCTAAGGTGGACGATAGTTTCCTATATATTGTACACTCTCAAAAGTGGATGGGCAATTATCGTTGGCATGATTATTCCCACACTGATCACATAGCACGAAGGGGCTTTGATTAGAGCTTGTACCTAAATTGTCGAACTTGTTAACTAATGTTGCCACTTGAGCAGACAAAGATATCAGTGCATCGACGTTATGAACTCCAACTGCCTTCCTTTGAATGTTTCTTGCGGAAGGCCATTGGTAGCAGTTGGCGGCTAGTTCTTCCAACAGTTGGCATGCTTCATCAAAATATTTACTCAATAATGAACCACCTGCAGCTACATCCACAATTGGATGATGAAGAGGTAGTAATCCTTTGAAAGGAGTAAATCTGATGCCATAGAGGTATTTCATGATGTAAGCACCTTCTAAGCAGGTCCTTGTACCTCTCTCAGGCTTCGTACAAGGATTCAGATTTCAATTGCGTGAATGAAGTAATGTCATTTACCAACTCAACAGTCTTGGCCGTAAGAAAGTATTTGTTGAGGAGTTTTCCACACATATCAGCCCAAGTAGTTATAGATCCAACAAGTAAAGATTGCAACTAATTCTTGGCTCGATCTCTGAGAGAGAAGGGGAAGAGCCTGAAGTGAATGACATCTTCAGAGACTTCATTGTGCCTGAAGGTGTCGCAGATCTCCAGAAAGTTTGACAAATGCGCATTGGGAGCTTCATTCAATAAACCGCCAAATTGTACAGATGTCTGAATCATTTGGATGTTGGTCGGTTTGATATCAAAATTATTGGCGCGGATAGGAGGCCGTTTGATACTTGATTGGAGATTCTCCATTTGAGGATTAGCAAACTCCCTCAGAGGCCTCGTATAATCATTGTTTTTCTCCATTGATGGTACCTTATTCACAAAAGAATGAAATATTAAATCAAAATGTAATTAAAGAAAAGACTTGAATTAGAACTAACAAAGCTCGATATTAATATTAGTAATACAAAAATTAACCAAGGTCCTCGGCAACAATGCCAAAAACTTGCTGAGTTAGAAACTAACCTCTCTTTTGCTAACCACAAATGCACAGGTCGCATAAGTAATAAAAATAATGAGTAAGATCGTCTGCACAGGGACTATGGTAATTTCCAAAGCTAAATATTAATTTACAGCTTAATTAATTCTATTCAAGTAAACGTAAATTGGAAAAGGGGTTGACAAATAAAATATAATGCATAAAGAAAAGTAAAGTTAGGTTAAGAACTTAGAGAATCTTTTTTCACCTCCTATTTCAATTGAAAACATGCAATCCTTATGAGCATACAAAAGATTATATTAGGTTAGCTTGAGAAACTAACTTAGTTAAAAGCCTATGCCTAGGTTGATTAACCCTATGCTATTTACCTAATTCACTATGCGTCCATGAGAACCAGAACAAATAACAAGCATTAAGATTGATTCTAAACTAAGGCTATGCACGACTAATAGGTATATGTCTATCCTATTAACGAATCAACACATTCCGCCATTAGAATGAAATCAAACGTGCATCTAGCATACAAATGATCAAAAACCTAAAGTCCTATGTCTAGGCTCAATAGATTTCAACAAATCACCCACAAGTTGATCAGACAAATAAGAGCATTAAGCACAATATGATAGAACAAAACCCAAATCTTTCATATAAACTCAAAAGGGGTACAAATCATTCAATGCCATAGGAGAGTCAAAGAATAATCTAAACACAGCTAGTTACACCATGAATACGAAAATGTTACAAAAATCCACATTAAGAATAAATGGAAAAGAAAGAGAAGAAGAAGCCCCAATGGTTTGAGCCTTGAAGCTTGGATCTTGGTTCCTTCAACCCTCTTTCAACCTTACAATGCCTTCCTAACTGTTAGATTCTCTAATGGGTAAAAGCCCCAAAATGTTATTAAAGAGATGGAAGAGAAGGGAGTGTGAAAATAAGAGAGAAAATGAGAGTGCCCCGCTGAAATCTGTTTGGCATGTATTTATGGACGCATAGATTTTGCGTATCACGCCGCGACATTACACAATACACGTTGCACCGCGCAAAACTTAGGGCACCAGCACCGCGACATTTACTTCATTGCGTTGCAGCATGATAGCCTCGGGTTGACAGGGTGCACAAGCAGAGAGCAGGACAACGCGGTGTGCAGTTCCTTGTGCCGCGATGTGATGTACTGGAGCTTGCCTTATGATTCCTCATTCAATGCATGGAGTTTTCTTACTTCAAGTTAGTTCTTTTGAGACCATCCTGCAATTGAGAAATCAACCAATCAAATAGAAATGTAATCAAGCTCAAACCAATCAAAGATTAGGAAGAGTTAAAGCAATATTAGAGAGGAACATTTCAACATGAATTTTTCATGAAAATGGGGCTAAAGTCTTCCAACAATGCCTAACAACAAGGACAAAGCAAACACTAATGCATAGAGATATGGCACAAATAACTACATTCTATGGAGTTATCATTTATGTATGTACTCTGACTTAGGCCAAGCAATCTTTGCGATCTATCTCTATAGATCTTGATACCTAATATATAGGTGGCTTCGCTCAAGTCCTTCATAGAAAAGCACTTCCCTAACCAATTCTTTATAGACTGTATGGTAGGGATGTCATTTCCAATGAGTAGTAGGTCATCTACATACAACACCAGAAAGACAATTGTACTCCCACTAACCTTCTTGTAGACACAAGATTCTTCTTCATTCTTGATGAAACCAAATTATTTGATTGTATCATCAAAACTAAGATTCCAGCTTCTGGAAGCTTGCTTCAATTCATAAATAGATCGCTGCAACTTACACACCTTTCCAGCATCCTGTGGAGTGGCAAAACCCTCAAGTTATGTCATGTACACATCCTCGAGAAGATTTCTATTAAAGAAAGCAGTTTTGACATCCATTTTCTAGATTTCATATCCATAGTATGCTGCAATAGCAAGCAAGATCCGAACAGATTTAAGCATTGTAACACCCCAAAATTTGCTATTCATTAGTAAATACTTGATTTTACTATTTTGTGAATTCTGTGTGCTGTAAATTTATTTTGACGATTTTATGACTATTTTTGATCCTTGTGTGTGATTTCTCCGAGCTGAAAAAATAAAAATTTTCGGGCTAGGAAAAATCTTTGATGATTTATTTAGAACTGGGGGAGCATACTAAACCCGAATTCGAGAGGCACAGTTCTCAATTTTATAATTTTTAGAATTTCTCTGTCAAATTAAAAAATTTTGTATATTATTATCCAACGGACAATACTTACTAACTTGTGAGCAGTATATTTTGTTCATTGGGTAATAGTTTTTGTAACTATTGTCCATTGGATAATAGCCTTTAGTGAAAGTCTTGATGACTTGTAATGTGAACCAATGAGAATTAGACAATATAAATGGCTTGAATTCCATAAACCAATAGAATCAAGTCCATAAAAATGGCTTGACTAGTTAGCCATGAAACTAGATGAACTAACTAGATATCCAAAGCATAAGTGCAATGGAATTGAATCAAAACTTGGTTAGCATTCCCCATTGAGTTCCACGGCCAAGAGAGTTCATGCACTCTCTAGAACTTGTGATTCACTTGCATGACTCTTAAGGTCTAAACCAATAGAAATTTAAGTGATCAAATCATGATAATTTTGTGATATAAGCCATGTGCTAAACATAAATGTGTTAGCAAAAGTTTTGACTCTCCTTTCCTTTACACCTCCACGGCAAGGAGCTTTAGGTTAGGATATTTCATTTTCATCTTCATCACATTTTGAGACCAAAAGCCATTCTCTCCATTCTCTCTCTTCCAAACACAACGAAAAACTCCATTACTCCTCTTGATGAAGCTCTCGGCCAGCCACCCAAGAAGCACCCTCCAAACTTCCAAAATTTTATCTAACCTCTTTTTCTCAACCTAAACACCATTCTAAAAACTTTTCATGTTGTGAACTTAAGCTAGTTCTTCCATCTACTATCTTGAAAATCAACCTAGAGTTTTCTATTCTATAAGGTAAAATTCTTGTTCTTGTTTCTAAGTTCGATTCTTGAGTTTCTAAACCATGATTGATCCATGGTTTCTTATTTTTAAGCTTTGTTTGTGACTTTGGTTTAGTTTAAGTTTGTTAGTAATTTCTTGTGGTGATTCACAAAACCTATAGGAGACCAACCAAGAAGGATTTTTGTCTTCCTTGAGGTAAGATGGAGATTAACCTCATTAACCATGTGTTAGTTGCAACATCCTAATGGGGATGTTACATTTCCGAACCATTACCCAAGTTATAAATTATTTCGTAATATATAATAATATAGGTTGTAAAAATATTTTTTTTTATTTTTTTGAACATTATATTATAAAATAAAATAAACAGAACATAAAATAAAACAAACTATTACATACACACCATAATTATACATATGATTTTGTTTTTAATAGGTACAAATAATTTATATATTACAAACTATTTAATAAAATAGTAAACTGTCTGGTTTAAAGCAAACCAAAAACTAGCCCAAGCAAAACACAAAAGTTTTGATTCTCCAAAGGATCCTCATCGGGGAGATCATCAGAATACAGAAAACCTTGGTTAACGTTAATCCACATCGCAATCAATCCATATGGTATGGATGATCTTGAGGCTCGCCTTCCTCGAACTGGTCACTCGGTTGCTGCTCCTCGTTGTATTGACAATCCAGCGGCAGCTCCTCTTCTACTTCCTCAACGACTTTACGGAACATAAATAATAATACAGAAAATATATACAAAGAGGTGAGACAATCTATATCATTACCAGTATAGCAGTAAAGAAAATGACAATACAAACAAATATAACAGTTAATATAACAATTCATATTATCACATATGCAAAATATCATAAATCAAATTATAACTATCCATACAGTGATGCAGATTAAATATGCCATGTACTCAGACTCGTTCCTACTCTATAGAGCTAAACACAAACATCAGAGAGAATGATCCGGTAGACATGTCCGCACATCAGGCTACCTCAACCAACTATTACACAGTCAAATACGTCATGTAAATAGCACACAGTCAAATACGTCGTGTGAATGGTACACAGTCAAATATGTCGTGTACGTCCAGGCATAGTACCAGACAGTCCCAAATAGATCCTGATTAAGAATAGTATTTGTTGAGATCGCTAATGTGTGTTATCAGTTACCACGACTCAGAGGAGCTACCAACTGTCCACATGTGGAATCTACTGCACACTAATGCCTCCAAGTTCTCCACATGAACACACTACGCCTATCACACCCGCAACATGGTGTAATTCATCTCATCAGTTAATCGTCAATTTCAACCAAATTGACATACCACTCTATGTATGTAATGATCTATAATTACAAAAATACCCTCAGTATCACTATGAATCATAATTACATAAATATTCTCATTGTCACCATAATTACAAAAATACCCTTAGTATCAATAATTCCAAAAACAGTATGTCTCCACTTGACAGTACTATTTCCCAACATGTTCGGGTCCACCACTTTGGCCCGACAGTAAAAATTACTATTCCCATTAGTCGCGTCACTATTTTATTGCATTTTCACAATTACGTCACATTTGACAAACATTTTTCAATCGTGTAAATATTTTTCAACGTTTTCTCAATCGTGTAGTTTAAAAAAAAATCATTATTTTAAACACGCGTAAGCTATTTCTATTGTTTTCCACTGTATAAAATATTTCTTGAGCTCCAAATTAAATTTTTGAAACTTTCCAAAACTAAAAATATTATTTGGACATCATTCTCCATTTTTCTTACAAAAATTACTCTAAGTAATAATTTCTGACGTTTTTCTCACAAATTCGACTTTAATAAATTCTTTTACAGTTAATTTTATTCTTTAACAACGTAAAATATTTCTTTGCTTTTGAAATGCCATTTTGAAATGTTTTTCAATACTTGCTGTAATTGGCTAGCTGCCATTGATTGTTGTTTTGATGATAACAAATATGAAGATGATGAGAAGACCAAGTCCAAAGATGCTCAAGATTAGCTTTAAGACTTAGAATCTTTTGTACGGAGCCTTTTTGGATATCTCATTATTTTTGCATGAAAAGATGAAAATGATTTTAAATTAAATATCCCAAATTCAAATCATGGTTTTGAAAGCATTTAAAAGTGTTGAAAGTTGTTTTTCAACAGAGGTATTCGAATAACATCCTTCTAAACTATTTTTACAAAGCTTTTTAAATCAGAGGTATTAGAATACCTATGATGGTATTCACAAGTGTCCTGTTTTAGAAACTAACGGACATATTTCAAATTTAATATGTATTTAATGATCACAAACGACTCTTTTCTTCAAATGCTCTATAAATAGAGACCTTGGGTCACTTCTGAACAATGCCCAATGATTTGAATCATTCTTTGCTTGTGCTATAACGTGGTTTTCAATTTTACATATTTTCTGTGCTCTTTTTTCCAAAACCTTGAGATATCCTTAAAGAGCTCTATAGTGCTTCAAGTTGTATTATTTACTCTTGGTGAGAGTTTTCTATTTCATCTATTTTCTGCTTCTGTAAGGGTGAGGTATCCCTTGTTGTAAAGAAGGTGAGGTATCCTTCAAAGGGGGTGAGGTATCCCTCTAGTAAATAGGGTGAGGTATCCCTGTTTGTTGAGACTCAAGCACAAGGGTGAGGTATCCCAAGGTGTGAGGAGTGCTCTTGTTTGTAAAGGTTGTAAGCACCCCCTTTAAGCTTGTATTGAATAGCAAAAATCTTGAACTATATTTCGGAGACTGGACGTAGGCCACAAGTGGTTAGTGGTCAAACCAGGATAAATATCGTGCCTGCTCTTCCCTCCTTTATCTCTTTATTTTCAACAATTAATTTATTATTGCTTAATTGTTTATTTACTGTTCTTAAGGCATTTTATCATCTTTATATATATTCATTATATTGCTTCAAGAAATTTGTATTAAAAAGAGTTTGCGAAAAAGTTTTTAATTACTCAATTCACCCTCCTCTTGAGTACTGAAGCCACTTAGGTAACAAGTGGTATCAGAGCTAGCTCTTGTATAAAGAGCTTAGCTGCTTCAAGAGTACATGGCTTCATCAAATGATTTTTCAGAAGCAACTTTCATAAATCGACCACCCTTTTTCAATGGGGATGGTTATGCATATTGGAAGGAAAGAATGAAAATCTTTATCGAGGCTATTGATCTAGATGTGTGGGATGCTGTCGAAAATGGCGCATTTATACCTACACGAGTTGTTGATGGTGTAAAAACCGAGACACCTAGAAATGATTAGTCTAAAGATGATAAAAGAAAAGTTCAAAATAACTTGGTAGCCAAAAACATCATTACCACAGCTTTGGGGCATGATGAATTTTTTAGAATTTCAAATTGCAAAACTGCTAAAGAAATGTGGGACACTTTACAAGTTACCCATGAGGGTACTAGTGAAGTAAAGAGATCGAGAATAAATTCTCTTACTCGCGAATATGAATTATTTAGAATGAACCATGCTGAAAGCATTCAGGAAATGCAAAAGAGGTTCACCCACATTGTAAATCATCTTGCATCATTAGGAAAGAATTTTTCTAACGAAGATTTAATTAACAAAGTGTTGAGATGTTTGAGCAAGATTTGGCAGCCTAAGGTGACAGCTATATCTGAATCAAGAGACTTATCAACAATGATATTAGCTACGCTTTTTGGAAAACTTCAAGAGCACGAATTAGAACTCAACAGGTTTGACCTAAGTGAAGAAAATGATAAGAAAAAAAAAGGTATTACACTTAAAGCCACCACCTCCACTATCAATAATGAAGATGAAGATGATGGAGATGACGTGGACAATGTTGAGCTAAATGAACAAAATCTCAATCTTCTAGTAAGAAAATTTGGTAAATTTTTCAGGAAAAAGGGAACTCAAAGAAGATCGCATTTTCCCCCAAAGATATTTGAAAAGAAACCCTCCAAAGAAAAAAGAGCCTACATAGCATAGGATGACAATGACATGGACTCAACTGACAGTTCAGATAGCGAAGAAGCCCATCTATGTCTTATGGCCAAAAGAGAAGAAGAAGAAGAAGAAAGCAACAATGAGGTAATTTCTAACTTTGACTCATCTCCTTCTTATGATGAATTACAAGATGCCTTCGAAGAATTGCATGACGAATCAATAAGGCTCACAAAATTAATTTCTTCATCTAAGAAAACTATTTCTTCTTTGGAAAATCAAATTCTAATTTTGAATAAAGAAATTGAAGAATTAAAAATAAAAAATGAAGCATTAGGATTAATTGATGCATGCTCAACCTACACTTCACATGCTTCTACTTCTTCATCTTGTTCTTTATGTCATATGCTTGAAAAAGAAATTGAAGTTTTAAAGAACACTCTAGTTAAATTCACTTTTGGAAGAGATAATTTAAATATCATATTAGGAAAACAAAAAGTTATTTTTGAAAAAGCTGGAATTGGTTACAACCCGAAAAATCAGCATAAACCGTATAAAAATTTCTTTATTTATTCAAGTACTTCTAGTAGCCTATTTATTAAATGTTTTTATTGTGGGAAGAAGGTTCATAGTGCTTCAACATGCAATGCAAGAAAAAATGTTAACACAAAAATTGGAATAAAAATGGTTTAGGTTCCCAAGGGGACTATACCCAAAACTGACACTCAAGGACCCAAGAAAATGTAGGTACCAAAAATCAAAAATTGAAATGTGTTGTAGGTGTGCTTGAAGGCCAAGAGCTGACTTTGGCATTTTGAAAGTGGCTACTGCAAGCACAAAACCAAAAATAATTTCAAGCTCTCTTCATTATTCTCTATAAGGCTTGGACTTGCTTTTTTTTTTTTGGGATAAGTATTTCCATCATCGGGTAAGTTTTCCTCTCTCATTTTGCATCTGTATGTGAAAATCTATATTTTTCTGATAAGTCTATTCGAATACCATCATAAGGTATTCGAATACCATACATCAATACAACAATATTATGTCTCTATAAAGCTAGAGTATTCGAATAACTGATATAATTATTCGAATAACCAGAGACTTATCATATCATTGTTTCTCACTTACCTCTGGAGTATTCGAATACTCTACAAGGCATTCGAATACTTGCTCCTTCTGGAGTTTATAAATTTGTGATGGGTATTCGAATACAAGAAGAAGTATTCGAATAACCCATGGCTGAAAGCCAAGTTTATGGCCTGATCTCTATTCTGTTTCTACCTTTTTTTTTACATATACAAATATGGATATAATTTGTCTAAATGCATACTCCTTGCTTCTGCTTTAGCTTGTTCTTGCTCCTTCATTTTGTCTAGAATATGTTGCATATATTGAATTCTTTGTAATGCAAATTCTTAACCAAATGTAATTGACTATTATTTTTTTTTAACTAGCAAGTGGTATTTGTACTTGGCCAAATTAATCAATAAAATATCTTTTGCCTTTGTGAACTCATTTGCTGTTTTTGCCTTATTATTTTGAATGTTTACTTGCTTATGAGTTTGACTAACCTCTATGGATCCAAAAATTATTGGATACCAAGGAAAGTTCTTTAAATTTTATTGTAGGATGATAACTACCTCAAGCACACATTTAAATGAAAATTATTCAACTTGAGGGAAATGAATGAAGAAAGACATGATGAGACTTTCTTCAAGTACAATGGAATGGAATACTCAATGGAAGAAAGCTCAAACTTAAAGGACCAACGAAGAACATTACAAAGAAGCATCTCTCTTTATCTAATTCAATAAGTATCTCTATCCCTAAGTGATTGTGATATTCTATATGGATTGTATGATACTCGTTAATTAATTGATCTTAAATGATTAAATATTTTTACATGAGTAGTATGCTTAGCATTGACAATGTGCCAAGTTAGATATTAACTTGCTAATGTTGTCATTGCATATAGGGTAAATAAAGTTAATTCTATACAATGCTCTGATCCCTATAGCATATTTCATCAAAGTAAAATGTTTAATATCCATGATTTTCTTGATATATGGAAGATTTATAAGAAATTAATAACAAGTGGTAAATGTTTTATATTTTGGTAACAAGTGTTTTACTTTTTGATAACAAGTGGTAAATGTTTTACATTTTGATAACAAGTGGTATCAAATATAAGTAATTCTCTTGGTAAATGTAATGATTGTTTTGATGATAATACAATTCAATTAGTTGATCAAATGAATGAATATATCTTTGCTAATGTGATGAATATTGGGTTTGTCTTGCTAAAATTATAAAATTATACTTTATTACTATTCTGGTATGCTCTGCATGAATATATCTTGTTGAACTAGAATACACTTTGTTTACCTCTATGGTGTTCTCTTGCCCCATCTTTTTTATCATGACAAAAGAGGGAGAAAAAGCTTGAATTCTTTGTTTGAGAAAAGTCAGGAAAATGGAAAAAGTCAGGGGGAGAAAATGTAAAAGTCCGATAAGACAAAAATAGAAATTGAATTCCAAAAGTAAGGGGGAGCTGCTGTGCACATCTCTGATATAAATCACCTCTTATGAAAAAGAGGGGGAGTAAGTTTCTCTAAACAACTTTGTGAATTCCAATTTATATAAACTAATTCTTTTCTCAAATATTAGTTTGTCATCATCAAAAAGGGGGAGAATGTAATTGGCTAGCTGCTATTGATAGTTGTTTTGATGATAACAAACATGAAGATGATGAGAAGACCAAGTCCAAAGATGCTCAAGATTAGCTTTAGGACTTAGAATCTTTTGTATGAAGCCTTTCTAGATATCTCATTGTTTTTGCATGAAAAGATGAAAATGATTTTAAATTAAATATCTCAAATTCAAATCATGGTTTTGAAAGCATTTAAAAGTGTTGAAAGCTGTTTTTCAACAGAGGTATTCGAATACCATTTAGAGGTATTCGAATAACATCCTTCTAAATCGTTTTTACAAAGCTTTTTAAATCAGAGGTATTAGAATACCTCTAATGGTATTCGAATACTCCTGATGGTATTTGAATACCACAGGTATCCTGTTTTAGAAACTAACGGACATATTTCAAATTTAATATGTATTTAATGATCAAAAACGACTCTTTTCTTCAAATGCTCTATAAATAGAGACCTTGGGTCACTTCTGAACAATGCCCAATGATCTGATTCATTCTTTGCTTGTGCTAAAACGTGGTTTTCAATTTTACATATTTTCTGTGCTCTTTTTGTCAAAACCTTGAGATATCCTTAAAGAGCTCCATAGTGCTTCAAGTTGTATTATTTACTCTTGGTGAGAGTTGTAACATCCCGGGACTGCTTGCAGGATTGATGAGTGTCTCCACAGACCAACACAGGTCTTTTCAGCATGCTTTGTCCTCACTCACACGCATCCTAGGAAACTTCCCAGGAGGACACCCATCCCACAATTGCTCCAGGTCAAGCACGCTTAACAATGGAGTTCTTATGTTCTAGGCTCCCGAAAAGAAGTTGCAACTTGTTGATATGGTTACGCCTAATCAATTCCTTTAAGCCATCCTCAACTATGCAGTCCCATACCTGCACAGTCTCTGAATCCCTCTCATTCCGGTGAGTATTCAGTTCATTCATGGGACCCTTCGCCTAGAAGCATGCCAGGAGCCGCCTATTGTACATGCCTCAATTCGCACCGGCGTCCACTCCCCGCCCTCATCTGCCCTGGGACACCACAAAAGTTTTCTATTTCATCTATTTTCTGCTTCTGTAAGGGTGAGGTATCCCTTGTTGTAAAGAAGGTGAGGTATCCTTCAAAGGGGGTGAGGTATCCCTCTAGTAAATAGGCTGAGGTATCCCTGTTTGTTAAGACTCAAGCACAAGGGTGAGGTATCCCAAGGCGTGAGGAGTGCTCTTGTTTGTAAAGGTTGCAAGCACCCGCTTTAAGCTTGTATTGAGTAGTAAACAATCTCGAACTGTGTTTCGGAGACTAGACGTAGGCCACAAGTGGTTGGTGGTCGAACCAGGATAAATATCGTACCTGCTCATCTCTCCTTTATCTCTTTATTTTCAGTAATTTATTTATTATTGCTTAATTGTTTATTTACTGTTCTTAAGGCATTTTATCATCTTTATATATATTCATTATATTGCTTCAAGAAATTTGTATTAAAAAGAGTTTACAAAAAGTTTTTAATTACTTAATTCACCTCCCTCCCTCTTGAGTACTGAAGCCACTTGGGTAACACTTTCTCATTATTAATCAATTTTGACAGCATTTCGTTTAGAAAATCTACTAAGTGATATTTTCTATGTTTTCCTTTTAAGAATTCCTTTATTTAATTATAACCATAAAATACACTTTGAAAATTGCTAACATATCTTAAAACTCAAAGGTAAGTATTTTTCAAGTGTCAAAAATTTATTTCTTTTCTATACTAGACTTCTAATAAAAATTTGTTTACTTATTTGGTTCTTGAAAATCCATTGTAAATAAATGCTTTTTAGGTTAACTAACTAGTCTACACATAGAAAATAAATTTTTGATTAATTATACATTAAAAAGCATTTTTGACCGAATTCCACCATTCTTTGTACAAATCATCTTTAAATTATTTTCCATCCTCTAAATTATTGTAAAATCCATTAACTTAATCAAATCAATTAAGTCATCCTTTCGAAAATGGTTGAGAACATTTTGGTTCTCTTTTTCATAGTAAAAACCATGAGCTCTTCATGATGTGTTCTTTGGAACACTTATGCAAATCTCAACATATTATTCACATCTCACAATAGATATCATATATCTATGAACACATACCATATATTAAAGCAATCATAAAACACATACCAAAATATCAAAGCTATAGACATGCTTGCATGCATAATAAATCACAAATAGAAAAGACAATAAACATGCACACAAAATTAATCACAAATAGAAAAGACAACAAACAACAAAGTGAATGAATCCTTATGGTTTCTTCACCACAATTTCATCCATTTTCGCACCACCACACATGGTTAATGAGATTAAATCTCTCTCTTACCTATAAGGAAGACAAGATCTCCTTGGACTCCTCTTTAGAAATTTTATGTAGCTTCAACAAAAATCCTAACAAGCTTAAACAAATTATAAAGTCATAAACTATGGTTGAAAAAGATAAACCATGGATCAATCATGGCTTAGAACATCAAAAATCAAATTAGAAACAAGAAACAATAATTTTTACCTTATAGGAAAGAAACTTCAAAGTGATTTTCCAAGCTCCATATGGATGATTTAGCAAAAACTCACAACTAGAGATGTTCTTAGAATATGGTTTAGGTTTAGGAAATGATGTTGGTTGAAATTTTTGATGAGTGGAAGTGTACTCTAGAGATGATGGCCGAATGGTGTGTAGAAGGAGACTTAGGAGTTTTCTTTGAGTTCTTTGGTAGGAAGAGAAATGAATGAATGATTAGAATGGTTAAATAAATGATGAAGGAGGTGAATGATTGCCTAAATGCATAATGCATGGCCATGAGACACAAAATAAGTGCAGCCCCATTTGTTGACAAATTTTGCTTCATAATGGCCTTTGATGGATTGAATGGTGGATGGCTAAGCTTCTAGCAACTCCATGATTGCATACTTAGAGCATATGGCCGAAATATGCATAGGAAATTCAATCAAAATTTGATTGATTTCATAAACCTATTTATGTTTAAGTCCTCCTAGTTTGTTTTAATTAATATTAGTTAGATTCCTTTATATTTTAGTTAATCATTAGTTTACTTATAATCCTTAATCTTCTACTTAATTATACTAATACATTGTCTAACTAAAATTTGATGAAAAACTAATTAGGTTTAATCCATTTAATTATCACTTAAACTGTTTAGATTAACTTAATTAGGTTTTAGACTAATTATTCCATTAAGTTAGGTTTTAAACTAACTAATCTACTAAATCTAACCATTTTTATAGATTTTCAACCTTTTGGTTTAGAATTTTACAAGTCATTTATGTTGGTAAACTTTTCCTAAAAGTGGGTCTCACAAACCCAAACGTGGGTCCCACAAACCCAACGTGGGTCCCACAAGACAAACATGGGTCCCACAAGACAAACATGGGTCCCACAAACTTTTCTGCATGATAAATATTTTTATTATATAGAAAAATCCTAAAATTAAAAGATTGATATACGTATTATTCGGGATTGGGTTTAGTAAGATCCCCCAGCTCCAAGTAATCAAACAAGATTTTCCCCGACCCGAAAATTATTATTTTCTTGACTCAGAGTAAATCACACAAAACAATCAAATATGGTTACGAAACAGTCAAATTAATTTTATAACACACAGAAAACAGAAAACAGAAAACAGTACAATTAGGACAAAAATGTAATTTAGCCAAAAATTGGGGTGTTACATTGGTGGTGAGGAAATGGAATTGTTTGTGGTGAAAAATCCATAAGGATTTATTCACTTGCGTATTTAAGCTTTCATTATTTTTGTGATGGTTTTGATTTGGTATGCTTTATAGCTTTGATAATATGCTTGTTTATGTGATTATAGAAGCATGTTGATTATTGTATAAGTATGATGTGATTCACATGATGAGGAATTATATGAAGGTTCCAAAGAACCTAGAGGCTCACGGCCTCAACATATATTTTTGAAGAAAAATGTTCTAAAATTATATTACTAATATGGATTAAGTGGTTTAATAACAAGAAATTGGATTTAAGGCTTTTCAAAGAATAATGAGATAGAAAATAGATAAATATTATTTATGAAGCACAAATGGATTTTTGGCCAACATGCCAAGGTTTGGTGTTTTAAATCCAAAGTTATTGTCCTAAGTATGGACTTAGGTAATTAATTAACAAGAACTCAATTTAATGGTAAAAAGGAAGTAAACTAATTTTTAGAACGAATTTAGTGAAAATAGGTTATAATGAGAAATAAAATTAAAAACTTGAAATTTACTAACGTATAGCTCACCCTTTGGGTTTTGAAGCGCGTTAGAAAATTTTGTGCTATAATATCTAATTAAATCAAAGAAGTGCAATTTTTGTAAGAAATAGTAGAAAATACTATAAAATTTTTAGTAGGAAAATATTCTAAATAAGGCCAAAATGCATACGCTATATAAAGAATTTTATAAATAAGTTTAGAAAGCTAAGAAATATTTTACGCAAGTGAAAAATATTAGAAAAATCTTACACGATTTCAAAATAGTGATTTCTAAGTTATGCAATTGAGAAAATGATTTAAAATCACTACGCGATTGAGAAAATGATTAAAAATCTTTACACGATTTAGAAAACGTTTGAAAATATTTTTGCAATTGCTAAAACGTTGGAAAATACTTGCTCGATTTGAAAACGTAAGAAAAATGTTACGCGATTGCAAAAATGCGATAAAATGTTTACGTAATTGGAAATAACAGTAGTTTGCTGTCAGGCTGTTGTGGTGGGCCCGCATATGTTGAAAAGTGATACTGCCAAGTAATGGCAAGTGTTTGTGAAAAATAGTGATAAGAATATTGTATATGCATTTTGGGTCACATATCATGCATTGAAAAACGTGTAAGTTTTGTTGGTAAAGGCAAGTTGCCTAGGAGTTGAAAATACACCTTTGTGCGGGTGAGAATTACATAGTTACAATCAGTTATTGATCTTGGAGGCGTCAGGGCACGGAATGTCATTTGTGACCAGATGGCAGCACCTCTGCGTCGTGGTATCCGATGCAAACGCACTGACGATCTTGACGGAGTTGCTACTCTTTTCGTGGTTGATATAGAGTATCTTGTATAAGCCATTTTGCACATTTTGATATAATATCTTAGCATATGAATTGGGGCTTGTGATATATAGATATGTACTGCCAATCTTTCTCTCCGAAATTGTGTTTAGCTCCATGGAGTAGGAAGTGGTCTGTGTACATATGCATAGTTGGTCTACATATTGAAGTGATAATTATATTATCTGATATATATTTGTGATGTGATAACATGATTTAATGTGTTAATATTGTATTTGTATGTTTACTGTCATTTTCTATACTGTCATACTTGTATTGATGTAGGGGATCTCACCTCTTTGTTATACTGTTCTATTTTATTGTGTATGTTTAATGAAGATCGTGGAGATTACGAGGTAGGAAATTCTATTTACTGTACTTGAGTTTTCATTGTGTTTACTTTTAGGGCGATGAGGCGTCAAGTGCTTAGTTTTGTTACAATATAGTTTCATGGGGAAACTGATGCTTGGAGGTTCGATATGGGTAGTAAGCATTTTATATATACCGAGGACTTGACCGTGAACCTTTGTGGGACACGTGATGGAGTTCTAGTCATGTCAATGAATGTTTCAGTTCATTTGGAGTTCTCGATGCCTATTCGAGAACTTTGGGGTGGTAGTTTCTATACCACACAGGAGGATTCTATGGTGTCATCTATTAGGACGCCAGCCCGGTGTATGATGTATCTGCTAGGGTTCTTTAGTAATGATACTGAGGAGGAGGATCCTTCTGAGGGCCAAAATCCTTAGTCTGTAGGAGTTTTAATTAAGCAGTTATGTTTTAATGTATATATTGTACATATTTATCTTTTGGAGTGTACTGTAAATATGTAAATTATTTGTGAACAAGGTTTAAGTATCTATGTACATTAAAGTGAGTTTTTTCAGTCACAATATTGTACTCATGTTTTATTTATTTTCAGTTATCCACAAATGAGATTTTGAAATTAGTGTTTTTACAAGATTAATTCTTTTACTACTTGGGTAAGTTATATTAGTATTAGTCTTAAATCTAACACCCTACGGTGGGTGTTACAGTAGTTGGTATCAAAACCCTAGTTAGAGTCTTTTGGGTTTTTGTTGTTAGGTTTATTTTGCTTGTGTTATGTATAACACCCCTTGATGTAGCAACCGGAGCGCAATCGTCATTACACCATAGTTACTAGATCCCGGCGTGTCACAGTCATGATAACAGTAACTTAAATTCTCAAGAGTCTATATATATATTTTTTTGACAATTTGCATAGGTAGAAAATATGAGCCTCGAATGACATATAAATATATTCAAGCCATGATACAACCACTAAAATAAAATCATATCTCTTATATATATATATATAGTCAATTTACACAAATCACTGATGACATATAATATAATAATTACAGAGTCCAATAAAGTACAGCGGGAATAAAACACAAAAAAGGAGAAAAAATAGTGACCCAGGGATAGGTACTACTAGCAGACAAAGCCGCAACCCCATGTACACATACGACGCTCGGAGTCCCAGTCAACAAGTCAGGCATCAATGCCTCCACGCAACTGCACTCGTACGTAGCCGAAGACCTTGTCCAAACGCCCAATCCAATCAACCAAAGTGTGGTCCCTCCTTATCTTCCTCACAATCTTTTATCAATATAAGTATAAAACAGACATACAAGGATATAGGAAAGAGGTGAGACACCCATCCTTCATTACCATCATGGCAGTAAGAAAACGACACGGCGCAGAGCGCCCATAAAGAAATACAGTTCATATATTTATTAACGGCAACAACGGAATTTATAACAAAAGCAATGCAATTGTAAGCAATAATAAGAATTAATAATAACAACGATATTTATAGTAAAGTAGAACAACAACAGGCAATAGCAGACAGATCACAATGGTATTTCCAAGAATCAGCACAACAATCAGACAATCATCACAATAATAATAATCAAATCAGTTACAGTTACAGGAAATAAACATTAATGATGACAGAATATATCATAGTTCATATTCATGCTTTCCCAAAGTCCTACTCCATGGAGCTAAACCCAAATAGTCGGAGAGAAAGATCAGGAGACATGTCTGTGACTCGGCTGCCGAGGCCAGTGCTATCAATAAATTTTCTCGTGCACAATCATGGCATTGCACAGACATTCTACACTAGATCACGATATAGGACAGTGTCAAGTCTGGATCGTCGGTGTGTTTGCATCGGTTTGCCCCACGGCACAGAGGAGCTCTAAACTGTTCATATGAGGGACCCGCACCCCGACGCCCCCGAGGTCATAACACGACCCACACTTGTCTATTCGCACCCGCACTAAGGTGTGTTCAATCTCCTAGGCAACTTGGCCTTACAACAGTCTACAAGGACAATCACAATGCATAAGACACTATGCATGAACATGTATGATCCACAATCTCATACGATTCCATAATATGCCACATTAGGCCAATATAAGCATCAATATACAAATGGCCACTCACATGGACCCATAACATCATAATACAAGGATCAAGTCAATTGATGCGTCATTAGGTTCATTATGGACCCTAACTTAGAATTTGTTCCCTATTTCAAGGTTCATGTTCAGAATCAATTTATAAAGTTAATTTAACATTCCAAGGCAATTCAATTTCCCATAACTTGCAATTTATTTAAGTTCTAGGGCCTCACACTCTCATGTTCTTCACTCAATTAGAATTACCTTAAATCTCATGATGCTTTCAATCTTAGTCCTTGAAGATTTATGAAGTCTTGATTTTATCAAATTCTTCTAACTTATCAATTTCCTGTTCCATTACATAGGTTCTTAATTACCTAATTCATTATGCTTCCAATTTACCAAAATCACATACTTACACTCAAAAATACCTTAGAGGCCGTGGCCTCACAATGGTTCCAATTTCAAATCCTTTTAAGCCAACATCTTGCATGTTATTCCTTTAATTCATGTAAGGTGTTTACTTATTAAATTGGCTCACCTAAAGTCCTAATTTCTTGGCCCCAAAACCGTAGCCCTCATGGTGGTTTCCATTCCAAAATTTTCTTCCATTTAATTCCATCCATCCATTGATCAACTTAAGTCTTACCCTAGTCATAATTAAATCACAATTTACCTACACTTCCTAGCCTAAAACCGTGAGCCTCCCAATAGTGAATCCCAAATCACCTTCTTCCATTTCAAGTCTTCAAATCCATTCTTTCCTTCTCTTTTAGGTATTAACTTCTTGTCATTAGTTCACTTAGGTTTTTAGTTCATTAAAATCAATCCAAGTGCCCAAGATTCCATGCCAAAACCGTGGCACCATGTTGAGGTAGGAAACTCCAAATTTTCCATTTAGCAACCCCAACATGATCAAGCACATTTTATATATCAAACATATTCAAGAGCATAATCAAGTATCAATCAAATTCAAGAATACTAAATCATACAAAATTTATAATTCAAGCAAGCATACAAAGAGCATACAAGGATGGATTTCTCCATCAACACACATACAAAGTCTCCTCACCACTATAAGTGGTTGAAGTGAGTGGTCTCCCTCTTACCAATGTGTAGAAAACAAGAAGAACACCAAGGAAGCTTCTTGAATTTTCGGATTGCACTTCTCCAAAAACCCTAAAAATGGTAACTTGTTAGAATAAATACCAAGGCTTGGAAAAATGAAGCATGAGTGGTCATAGAAGAGACCATGAGCACGAAAATGAGAGGGAAAGAAGAGTGGTCTTGAACTTACCCAAAAATGTTCAAAGTTGGAGCTTGAAGAAAATGGTGGAGATGATGGAATCTCAAGAAGCTCTAAGAGGGAAAGGGGTTTGGAATGGTGAGGAGATTAAGAATATGTATTTAGATGAAGATTTTGAGAAGTTTGAGTGGAGGAGGGCTGCTGGACGTTGAGTGTGCAAGAGAGGAGAAAAAGAAATGTTGAAGAAGGAAGAAGAAGAAGAATAACGTAAATGGAGAGAAAAAGGTGTTTTTGGTGATAATGAATTAAGTGTAATATTTGGATAATTGAAATCAATTCATTCCCCCTAGTGGCTGCTGCAGACGTGAAAGAGAGAGAGAGTGGGTGAGGAATTGGCTTCCAAAGGAAGCTAAAGCACATGGGTCAATGGTTGGGTCAAAGCTTCTTAAGGAAGCTTTGATTATTTAACCATTAAATTTGAATTAAAGTAGATAGATTTGACATAAAGTAGATTACATTAGGATAATGTGATAGGATTTTTATTACACACTATTATCCAATGGATAATAGTTATAGTTGACAGAAGTCAGTATTTAATTAATCTGACAGATGAATTTTTCGCTGTATTGATTTATTTTATCTGTTAAATTTTCTCGAAAATTGTGAAACCTCATAAACTGTGTCAAGTCTCGGGTTTAGTAAGATCCCCCGTCGACATGTCCATAGTCCAAGGTTCTCAGAGAAAACATCGTGTTTCTCTGTTTCTGCTTAGTGTGCACGTAAAACGAGGAATATATTAAAATATTCAACAGTTCTGGAAAATTCCCAGAAAATTCTCAAAAATTGCAAATATTATAAAACGACTATCTGTCATATAATTTTCTAATTTTTGAAGCATTACAGTCATTTTCACGACTCTGCTCAATATTCACGTAAAACGAAGAATATATTAAAATATTCGTCATTCCCGGATAATTCTAAAAGAATTCACATAATTCACAAATATTAGAAAATAATTATTTGTAATAAAATTTTCTAACTTTGGGAGCGTTACAATCGTTTTGCCAACTCTGCCCAGTGTGCACGTAAAACGAAGAATATATTAAAATATTCTGCATTCTCAGAAAAATCCAGAAAAATTCCAGAAAATCCCAAATATTGTAAAATGATCATTTTTCCTGAAATTATAAATTTTCGAGACGTTACATTGTGTGATTCTCTGTGTTTAAATCCTAAAAGGTTACATCTGACTCTAATTGTGTTTTTGGTTATTGGTGAAGAAAGCTATGTCTTGTAATAGAGGTGCACATGTTAATGTTGGACGTAATAATGACCCAATGACAGCGGATGCAGAAGCAACACAGCATATGGTAGATGTAATTGTGCAACAAAATCAACGAGTTGCACAACAACAAGAAGCAAATACCGATGTCCAGAATTTGTTGGACTTCTGTCGAAACAATCTACTACATTTCAGAGGTGAGATTGATCCGGAGAAGGCAAGTTTGTGGATCTAAGAGCTAGAAAAGATTTTTGAAGGAATAGGATATGTGGTCGATCGCAAGGTGACTTATACCACATTTATGTTGATGGGAAATGGTGAAAATTGGTGGAGAGCAACTCGGAGAGTACTACAAGCTGAAGGAAGGTAAATTACGTGGGAGGTATTTTGTGAAGTATTTTTGGAAAAATATTTTCTGGATACTACAAGGCATGCCAAGGAGATGGAGTTTCTTGGACTACGACAAGGTGGAATGATGATTAACGAGTACGCTGCAAAGTTTAAGAGCTTGTTAAAGTTCTCACGGTATTTTCAAATCCAACCAGATAAGGTGTGGAAATGCCGTAAGTTTGAAGAGGGTTTAAGAATTGAGTTGAAGCGAGGAATACTACCAATAAGAATGAATTAGTTCTCAACTTTGATGGATATGTGTCGCAGACTAGAAGAATTTGAACCATCTCGAGATACAAAGAATCGTAACTTTGGACCATCTAGGTTCCAAAGGGGAGGAAACAACAACAACAACCAGTTTCAGCAGAAACTATATTCCTAACCATCTGGAAGCCAGCAGCAACAACAACAGTCACGTGGAGAAGGTTTTAGTAATAATCATTTTGGTCAGAATGTGGCACCTCCAATGAGATGTTTAAAGTGTGGAAAAGGTCATATGACAAAGGACTGTACAATCTGAGGGATAATCTACTTTAAATGTCGAAACCCTGATCATATCTCAAGAGATTGTGATCAAGTGAAGGTGGAGCCTTCAGTGAGCAACGTTTGTGTTGCTAAGCCACAAGTTGGTGGACGAGTGTATACAATGAGTGGAGCTAAAGCCTCCCAGTCTGAAGATCTTATCAAGGGAGAAGGTGTCATATTAGGTAATCTTTTAACTGTACTATATGATTCGAGTGCAACTCTTTCATTTATTGCATATAACTGTGTGGATCATTTGGGATTACCTGTGTCTTCTTTAAACTTTTAATTGATTGTTTCTACACTAACTGCCAAGCTAGTTAGTACTTCTAAAATATGGCTAAATTGTTTTGTTACTATTGATAATCGAGTCTTTTCTGTTAATTTAATTTGTTTGCCTCTTACCAAAGTAGATATAATCTTAGGAATAGATTGGTTATCCTCTAACCATATCTTGTTAGACTGTTCTAAAAAGACCTTAGTATTTCCTGAGAGTGAGATTTCTGGATTTTTTACTACCAATCAAATCAAAGCTTTATTAAGGGATGGAGCCCAAGGATACATGTTGTTATCTTCTTTAGAAGTCAAGGGTGAGAAGGACGTGAATGCTATTTCTGTAGTAAATGAGTTTCCCGAAGTTTTTCCTGATGATGTGCCCGCATTACCACTGAAAAGAGAGATAGAGTTTTCTATCGATCTTGTACCAAGAGCTAGTCCTATTTCGATTACACCGTACCGGATATCACCATCAAAATTAGCAGAATTAAAGAAGCAATTGGAGGAACTATTAGAAAAATAGTTTGTGAGACCTAGTGTTTCACCGTGGGGAGCTCCAGTGTTATTAGTCAAGAAGAAGGATGGAACTTCACGTTTGTGTGTGGACTACCGCCAGTTAAATAAAGTTACGATAAAGAATAAGTATCCACTTCCAAGGATTGATGATTTGATGGACCAATTGAAGGGAGCAATTGTTTTCTCCAAGATTGATCTGAGATCTAGCTATTGTAACGCCCATTTTTCTTATCTCATGAAGAAGGAACGTCACACCATAAGGAAACTAAAATGAAAAATGCGGAAAACAATAATTACTTAGATTAATTAAGACCCAGTTCATTTTTAACGCGTGATTAAATAATTTACGTCCTTCAGTTGCAAAGTAATTCGAGTATTGAAATCTGTGTGCATTTTTTTTCTAACAATGGTAAAGAGACAATAATAATAATTTTAGATATAGTCGAATCGACACAAAATTGAAAGTCATACATTCACAATTCATATGTAACATTATATGCATTAGCCTGTTTAATTACATCATGATTTACACAAAAAGCAAAAGATGTACCCACCCAAGAAGATACAAATATACACCCATCAAGTACGGTAAAACATCAGGCTTCTCCAAAAAGATAAGCGGTCAGCCATCAGTAACCACCAACAGAATCAACCTCTACGACTGACAAGAAGGGACATAGTCGGGTCCTCCTCAAGGTCCTCTTCATGGTCATCTTCATCCGATGAAATTGCCATCGGAGCGATCGAATTTCGGGCAGAAGCCTGAGCAGTGGAGAGGAAAGAGTCATCTTGTGGGGTGTAGTAAAGGTCATCCCACAGATCTCTAACAGGCAGGTAAAATTCCAAATGCACAAAAGTGGTAAAATCAAAAGCAAGCAAGTCGTATCGGCCCCACGCCAAAGAGACAGACAGCTCCCCGTGGTAGATGCAATGGTCCGTGCTCAAGTTGATGTGCCAGCAATCAGGTCCTCCATGAAAGGTCATCCTAGCGTACCCCAAAAATTGGTGCGGACGCAAAGACATCTTCAGCAAACCCTAGTCGTAATATGGCCAAAAACTAGGAAACTCAGGCGCTTCCTTTTCTTCCTCACGAACGTCTTCTCAGAAGTATACAAATAAACAGAAATATCGAAATACAGAAAGAGGTAAGACACCTAGCTTTCATTATCAATATGGTAGCAAGAAAACAGAACGACGATGGACGCCCATATATCAAAACAGTTCAAATATCCAATCATAGTAATAATTAAAATTAACAGTAAAAGTAGAGCAACAATAAATGGTAGTAAGAATCCGCAATAACAGGCAGACAACATCAATATTTCTAACAGTCAACAATTCAAGCAATCAAATAATTATCGCAGTAGTAAGAGCAGATATTTTTTCCATAGTTATAAATGCTTATACTTAATGAATTATGAGACTGACAGTTCACAATGCAAATGGTACCAAATTCCTACTCCATGGAGCTAGATATAAACATTTTCGGAGTGAATGATCAAGGAGTTATGCCAGTATCTCGTTAGCCTTAAAAATAGTGTGTTCATCTCATAAAAATACTTGCGCAATATGGCTTATACATAGCACCTCAACAGTTGATCGCGATATAGGACAGCGTCTCAATCCGAATCGTCAGTGTGTTTGCATCGGTCTATCCCATGGCCCCAATGGAGCTACCACTGTCTATTGCGAGACACCCGCACCCCAACGCCCCCAGGGCCAACCACTATGACCCTACGCTTAGTCTACTCGCACCCGCACATAAGTGTTATTCAAACTCCTAGGCATACATCGCCTTTCCAACAATGTCCAACAGATAACACATATGCATGACGATGTAATGTACATCATGTATGTTCATCAATGATACATTTATCATAAAGCATACCACAATGGCATATATTCATTTCTCAATATCAACATGTCATAATTTCGTCAAGAACTTAGTCCCACATAGGAACTCACAATCACATCAACCAATTCTCAGTATCAAAATATATACATATACATTGTTTCACACATACCATAATTTCCATATTATGGATCCTAAGTCTTGATCAATTATGAGATTTTTCTTTGGGCTAATAAAGCCCTTCAAAATTATGGCCTCTAAGGACCATTACCAATTCAATTTCTTCCATTATAAGTATCAATCCTTAAATGTCCAATTGCATAGGTTTTATTATTAACAATTTTAATTCTAACCCTTAACCATTTGGGCCAAAACCGTGGCCTCCCAAGGTCACCAAGGTTCCAATTTTTCTTTACATTATGCATTAGTTACTTGATACTTAATTACTTAAATTTTATCTCACCCAAAAGTTATCCAATCTCTTAAATTCCAAGCCAAAACCATGACCTCTCCTCAGTGTAGGAAACCCTCAAAATTTTCATTCATTAATTATAACATTTCCAAACATTCCAACACCACTAATGTATTCAAAATCAATAATCAATCATTAATTACAATTAAGAACACATGAACATACAAAATCATCAAATAAAGCAAGCATACAAGTATGGATTTCTCCATCAAACAATCACACATGGTCTCCTCACCACCAATAATGGTTGAAGTGAGTAAATCTCCCTCTTACCTAAAGGAAGAACACGAAAATGGTCTCCTATTTGCTTCTTGATGGTTTCGGTTTTGAGCTTCCAAAACCCTAGAAATTTCAACACAAAGAATCAACACCAATAGTTGAAAAAGGAGAGTCTTTGGTCTCCAATGAAACCATAGAACATGAAAATGAAGAAAAGGAAAAGAAAAAATGAAAACGTTACCTTAAAGTTTGAAGCTTGGTCTTAGAAGACAATGGAGGAAATGATGGATTTTGAAGAAATTTTTTAAATAGGAAGTGTATAGAAGGTTGAGGTGAGTGTAGAAATAGTCTTGGTGAGGTTGAAAAATGAAAAAAAATGGTCTCCTTAGGGGCTGCAAAATTGTTGAGGAGAAGGAGAAGAAGAGAGAAGATGGAGAGAAATGGAAGAGAAGCTTGAAGAGAGAGAAAGTGTTAGGATAAAATGTGAGATATTTTGATAGAGTGTATTAAGTGTGGGAGCAAAATTTGCTCCCCTTTGGACATGCATTGTCACGGTAATGGGAGAGAGAAGGAGGTGGAAATTGGCTTCCCCAACAAGCCAAGGGTAGCTTAGTCTTTTGGTGGTCAAAGCTTCTCAAAGAAGCTTTGATTAAAATACACTAAATTTGAATTAAAGTGGATTTGATTAGACATAAAGTGGATTACATTAGGATAATGTGATAGGATTTTTAATACATGGTATTATCCAATGAACAATTGTTACAGTTGACAAAAGTCAGTATTAATTGTCCAACGAATAAAATTTACACAGCGATTTATTATTTTATTAGAAAAAAATTTCTCAAAAAATGTGAAACCTCGTAAACCATGTCCAACCTCAGGTTTAGTAAGATCCCCCATCGAAGTTTCCACATATCAAGGTTCTCGGGAAAAATAACTCATTTTTCTGGCTCTGCTTAGTTTACACGTAAAACGAAAAATAATATTAAAATATTCTGCATTCTCAAAAAAATTCAGAAAAATTCTCAAAAATCACAAATATTATAAAATGAATATTTATAACGAAATAATTAAATTTTAAGGTGTTACAGTTATCATCAAATTCGTGTCAAGGTAAAGGATATACGTAAGACTATTTTTCAAACGCGCTACGGGCACTATGAGTATCTTGTGATGCCATTTGGCGTGACGAATGCTCATGGATTTCATGAATAGGATTTTTTGTCCATACCTAGATAGATTTGTCATTTTTTTTATCAATGACATTCTGATCTATTCCCAAAGTCAGGAAGAGCATATTGAACATCTCAGTATAGCTCTCCAGATTTTGAAGGAGAAGAAATTGTATGCAAAGTTAGCAAAATATAAATTTTGGTTGGAAGAAGTTCAGCTTTTGGGTCACGTGATTTTCTAGGAAGAAATTGCGGTTGATCTAGCAAAAGTGGAGACAGTTCTTCAATGGGAAAGGCCAATGACAGTGACTGAGATCCAAAGTTTTGTTGGATTAGCAAGGTATTATCAAAGATTTATTGAAGGTTTTTCCAAGATAGTCGGACCTCTTACACAACTCACGAGGAAAAATCAAGCTTTTGTTTGGACTGATGAGTGCGAAAAGAGTTTTCACGAGTTAAAGAAAAGGTTAACTACTGCACCAGTGTTGATTCTACCATATCTAAATGAGTCTTTTGAAGTATACTGCGATGCTTCTTATTAAGGATTATGATGTGTATTGATGCAGAATAGAAATGTGGTAGCATATGCTTCAAGACAACTGAGGGTACATGAAAAGAATTACCCAACACATGATTTGGAATTAGCCGCAATTGTTTTTGCATTGAAGATTTGGAGGCATTTTCTGTATGGTGCTACATTCAATGTCTTCAGTAATCACAAGAGTTTGAAGTATTTGTTTGACTAGAAAGAGTTGAACATGAGAAAGAGAAGATAGATGTAATTTTTGAAGGATTATGATTTTCAACTTCAATATCATCCTAGAAAGGCGAATGTCGTGGCAGATGCTTTGAGCAGGAAGATGCTTAGTGTCTCTGCCATGATGATCAAAGAGGAAAAATTAATAGAGTAGTTTAGAGATATGTGGTTATCAGTAGAATTAGCACTAGGAAGAATTCGTCTGAATATGGTTACCTCTTTGAATGATTTGCTGGAAGAGATTCGAGGGAAACAGGAAGATGATCAATTTTTACAAAATGAGAGAAAGATGATAAAGCAAGATCGTGTGTCAATGATTGAGGAAGGACCTAACGGGATTCTAAAGTTTAAAGGTAGGATATGTATACCCAGTGATCCTGAGCTTAAGAAGGCGATTCTCGATGAAGCTCACACCAGTAGGTTGAGTATACATCCAGGAATGACTAAGATGTATCAAGATCTGAAGTGATTATTTTGGTGGCCTGGAATGAAGAGAGATGTTGTTGAGCATGTGTCGTCTTGTTTGTTTATCAAAAGGAAAAGGTTGAAAATCAAAGACTAACAGGTATGATACAACCCCTAACTATTCCAGAATGGAAATGAGATATTATTGCTATGGATTTTGTTACTAGATTGCCAAAGACTAGGAAAGGGTATGATTCTATATGGGTTATTGTTGATCGGCTTACGAAGTCAGTACACTTCTTGCCAATCAATATCAAGTATTCAATGGAACAGTTGACCTAGGTGTACATTGGTGAAATCGTTAGACTTCATAGTGTACCCTCTAGTATCATTTCTGATAGAGATCCAAGGTTTACATCGAGGTTTTGGCAAAGTTTACAAGGAGCAATGGGGACTAAACTTCGTTTGAGTTCTACTTACCATCCGCAGACCGATGGTCAAACTGAGAGAACTATTCAGTCGTTAGAAGATTTGCTAAGAGCTTGTGTGTTAGAACAAATAGGGAGTTGGGATGAATTCTTGCCTTTGATAGAATTCACCTACAACAACAGTTTTCACTCAAGTATAGGAATGGCATCCTATGAAGCTCTGTATGGACGACGATGCCAAACACCTTTGTGTTAGTATCAGGATGGGGAATGTATGATGATAGGACCAGAGATGGTGCAGCAAACAACGGAGAAGGTAAAGATGATTCAGGAGAAAATGCGAACAACTCAGAGTTGGCAGAAAAGTTATGTAGATAAAAGAATGAGACCTCTTGAATTTGAAGAAGGTGAGCATGTGTTTTTGAGAGTCACACCCACAACGAGAGTTGGAAGAGTTATAAAATCCAAAAAACTCACTCCTAAATTCATTGGACCTTATCAAATTCTTTGTCGAATAGGTCCAGTAGCTTACTAGATAGCTTTGCCACCCTTTCTTTGCAATCATCATAATGTTTTTCATGTATCCCAGTTGAGAAAGTATATTCCCGATCCAACTCATGTCATTCAGCCCAATAAGGTATAATTGAAATAAAAAGCTTTGAAGATCAACCCTTGATCTCATCTAAGGCCATTAGGAGTCTTGAGTGGTCAACCAAAGTGGCCACCTCCTTTGGGGGAGCTGCATAGCCAAGTGCTTTAGGAGGAGGTAGGATGGCATTTTGCTAAAGTCATTTCATCTTCATCTCACCAAAGGCTAAACTAGCTATTTTCTCATTTCTCTCTCTTCCGAGAACCAAAAACACCATTGCTTCTCTTTGTGAAGCTCACGGCCACCATCTCCAAACCATACCTCCACTATTCTAAAATTTGATCCAACACCACTTTTTAAACCTAAACATCATTCTAAACACTTTTTGTGTTATAAGTTTCTTCAAAATCATCCATCTTGAGCTTGGAAAACTACCTTAAAGTTTCTTCCCTACAAGGTAAAAATCCTTGTTTCTTGTTTATAACTTGATTTTTGAAGTTCTAAGCCATGATTTATCCATGGTTTTTCTTTTTCAACCATAGTTTATGACTTTTTAAATTGTTTAAGTTTGTTAGGGTTTTCTTTGGAGCCATACGAAAACACTAGGAGAAAGTCTAAGAGGAGTTTGTCTTCCTTAGAGGTAAGAGGGAGATTTAATCTCATCAACCAAGTATTGGTGGTGAGAAAATGGATGTGTTTGTGGTGAAGAATCCACAAGGATTCATTCACTTGGTTGTTTAACGTTTTTCCTATTTGTGATTGATTTTGTTTGCAAGCATGTCTATAGCTTTAATATATTTTGGATTATGTTTTATGGATGCATGATAGTTATTGTAGGATGTGAATAACTTGTTGAGGATTTGCATGAGTGTTCCAAAGAACACATGAAGCTCACAACTTCACCACCACAAAGAGAACCAAAATGTTCTCAACTATTTTCTAAAGCATGGATTAATTAATTTAATTGGATTAATGATTTTTACAAGGACTTAGATAGTAGAAAATATTTTAAAGATGATTTATAGAAGACATAGTGAATTTCAGCCAACATGCCATTTGAGATACCTTTGATCCAAAATCATTTTCTAAGTGTGGACTATGTAATTAAATTAAATGAGAACTCATTTTCAATGGATTTTAGAGAATAAAATAAATGAAATTATTTTAGAAACTTAATTAGAGAAATTAAGTATGGATGAGAAATAAAATGAACACTTGAAAAGTACTAACGTAGAGCTCACCCTTTGGGTTTTGAAGTGCACTAGCAAGTTTCAAAATGTAAATAATGGTTATGACTAAGAAAGGTAATTTTTAAAGGAAACAGTAGAAAATATTAAGTAAAGGATTTTTAAAAGGAAATGTTGTAAATAAAGCTAGAAATAAATATATAATGGAGAAAATTTCAAAATCTAATTTAGAACATAAAGAAATATTTTACGCAGTTGAAAAATATTAGAAATACCTTACGCGTATTTAAAATAATGATTTTTAAAGTACGCGATTGAGAAAATGATTTAAAAACATTACACAATTTCAAAAACGTCGAAAAATATTTATGTGATTTGAAAATGTTGGGAAAAGGTGACGTGATTATGAAAAAGCGATAAAATATTTACACGATTGAGAATAACAGTAATTTACTGTCAGGTTAAAATGGTGGACCCAGATATATTGAAAAATGGTACTGCCAAGTGGTGGCGTACTATTATGATAAATATTGATAATGAGGTTAGTTATGTATTTTGGCTCATGCACATGCATCGAGGAATGTGTCAATTTGGTTGAAATTGGCAATTGGCTGACGAGATGAATTATACCGTAGTGTGGGTGCGATAGGCATAATGTTGTTCATTGAGTGAACTTGGAGGCGTTAGTGTGTAGAGGATTCCACATGAGGACAATTGGTAGCTCATTTAGGCTGTGATAACGTGCAACACACTAGTGATCTCGACAAGCACTATTCTTAATCACGATCTAGTAGAGACTATCTGGTGCAATGCCTGTTGTACACGACGTTTTGACTGTGTAATATTTGGCCGAGGTAGTTGGAACTACGGACAGGCCTTCTGGATCATTCTCTCTGATGTGTGTAGTTAGCTCCATGGAGTAGGAATGAGTCTGTGTACATTTGCATATGTGGTCTACATCATAATGTGATTATTTATATTTGATTTGAGATATTATGTATGTTGTGATAATATGAATTGTTGTATCAATTGTTATATCTGTATGTATTGTTGTTTTCTGTACTACCATGCTAGTAGTGATGTAGATTGTCTCACCTCTTTGTATGTATTTCTGTATTATTATTTATGTTCTGTAAAGACTTTGAGGAAGAAGAAGAGGAGCAGCCTCTGGATTATCAGTACGAGGAGGAGTAGCATCCGAGCGATCAGTTCGAGGAGGGCGAGCCTCTAGATCATCCATATCATTTGGATTGATTGTGACGTGGTATGACGGTACCAAGTTTTCTGGGGTTCGTGAAACTAGAGTTTCACGAGGGTTCTAAAGCCTGATGTCTGCAAGTTGAAAGGGAGTCAGTTGTGTATGTGGGACGTTTGATTGTGTCCCTTAGTTGAGAATATGATGGTGTCCTGATGTTCTCTACTACTGTATATGTGCACCTATAGTTGCCCTTGACTATTAGACACTGTTGGGGTGGTCATTTCCATGCCCTTAGTGAGCTTAGTAGTGTGTCGACAGCACGGACTCCTGTCCGTAGAGCTACACGACATCCAGGATTTCTGTTGTCCGATGATCCATCAGAGGAGGTTCCTTCGAAGGATCAGAACTTCTAGATGTGCACTTAGGCTGTTTATGTTTTGTATAACTCAAACAGTTTACTGCTTTGTTAAATAATTTGTAGTATGTAAATATTTGTGTACTTTAAAGACAAAATCATATGTATAATTATGGTGTGTATTTAATAGTTATTTTTATCTCATGTTCTGTTTAATTTATTTTATGATATAATGTACAAAAAGAAAATTTTACAACTTATATTATTATACGTTAAGAAATGATTTATAACTTGGGTAAAGGTTTACTATATTTATGGTAAATGTGACATCCTAAGGAGGGTGTTACAAACCCGAATCTGAGATACACGGTTCTCAATTTTATAATTTTTAGAATTTATCTATCAAATAAATTTTTTCATATTTTATTATCTATTGGATAATACTTACTAACTTATGAGCAGTATCTTCTGTGCATTAGGTAATAATTTATGTAACTATTATCCATTGGATACTAGCCTTTACAGAAAGTCTTGATGAGTTGTAATGTGAACCAATGAGAATTGGTCAATATAAATGGCTTGAATTCCATAAACCAATAGAATCAAGTCCATAAAAATGGCTTGACTAGTTGGCCATGAAACTAGATGAACTAACTAGATAACCAAAGCATAATTGGAATGGAATTGAATCAAAACTTGGTTAGCCTTCCCCATTGAGTTCCACGGCCAAGAGAGTTCATGCACTCTCTAGAACTTGTGATTCACTTGCATGACTCTTAAGGTCTAAACCAAAAGAAAGTTAAATGATCAAAGCATGATAATTTTGTGACATAGGCCATGTGCTAAACATAAATATGTTAGAAAAAGTTTACTCTCATTTCCTATAAACCTCCACGGCAAGGAGCTTTAGGTTAGGATATTTCATTTTCATCTTCATCACATTTTGAGACCAAAAGCCATTCTCTCCATTCTCTCTCTTCCAAACACAACCAAAAACTCCATTACTCCTCTTGATGAAGCTCTCGTCCAACCACCCAAGAAGCACCCTCAAAGCTTCCAAAATTTTATCTAACCTCATTTCCTAAACCTAAGCACCATTCTAAGAACTTTTCGTGTTGTGAACTTAAGCTAGTTCTTCCATCTACTATCTTGAAAATCAAGCTAGAGTTTTCTATTCTACAAGGTAAAATTCTTGTTCTTGTTTCTAAGTTTGATTCTTGAGTTTCTAAACCATGATTGATCTATGGTTTCTTATTTTCAAGCTTTATTTGTGACTTTGGTTTGGTTTAAGTTTGTTAGGGATTTATTGTGGTGATTCACGAAATCTATAGGAGACCAACTAAGAAGGATTTTTGTCTTCCTTGAGGTAAGAGGGAGATTAACCTCATCAACCATGTGTTGGTGGTGAGGAAATGGAATTGTTTGTGGTGAAAAATCCATAAGGATTTATTCACTTGAGTGTTTAAGCTTTCATTATTTTTGTGATGGTTTTGATTTGGTATGCTTTATAGCTTTGATAATATGCTTGTTTATGTGATTATGGAAGCATGTTGATTATTGTATAAGTAGGATGTGATTCACATGATGAGGAATTGTATACAGGTTCCAAAGAACCTAGAGGCTCACGGCCTCAACATCCATTTTTGAAGAAAAATGTTCTAAAATTATATTACTAATAAAGAATAAGTAGTTTAATAACAAGGAATTGGATTTAAGGCTTTTAAAAGAATAATGAGATAGAAAATAGATAAATATTATTTATGAAGCACAAATGGATTTTTGGCCAATATGCCAAGGTTTGGTGTTTTAAATCCAAAGTTATTTTCCTAAGTATGGACTTAGGTAATTAATTAACAAGAACTCAATTTAGTGGTAAAAAGAAAGTAAACAAATTTTTAGAATGAATTTAGTGAAAATGGGTTATAATGAGAAATAACATTAAAAACTTGAAATTTACTAATGTATAGCTCACCCTTTGGGTTTTGAAGCGCGTTAGAAAATTTTGAGCTGTAATATCTAATTAAATCAAAGAAGTGAAATTTTTGTAAGAAATAGTAGAAAATACTACTTTAAGAATTTTTAGTAGGAAAATATTCTAAATAAGGCCAAAATGCCTACATTATGTAGAGAATTTTATAAATAAGTTTAGAAAGTTAAGAAATATTTTACTCAAGTGAAAAATATTAGAAAAATCTTACGCGATTTAAAAAATAGTGATTTTTAAATTACACAATTGAGAAAATGATTTAAAATTGCTATGCGATTGAGAAAATGATTAAAAATCTCTATGCGATTTAGAAAATGTTTGAAAATATTTTTGCGATTGCTAAAATGTTGGAAAATACTTGCACAATTTGAAAACATAAGAAAAATGTTACGCGATTGCAAAAATGCGATAAAATGTTTATACAATTGGAAATAACAACAATTTGTTGTCAGGCTGTTGTGGTGGGCCTGAATATGTTGAAAAGTGATACTGCCAAGTAATGGCAAGTGTTTGTGAAAAATAGTGATAAGAATATTGTATTTGCATTTTGGGTCACATATCATGCATTGAAAAACGTGTAAGTTTTGTTGGTAAAGGCAAGTTGCCTAGGAGTTGAAAATACACTTTTGTGCAGGTGAGAATTGCATAGTTACGATCAGTTATTGATCTTGGAGGCATCAGGGCGCGGAATGTCATTTGTGGCCAAATGGTAGCACCTTTGGGCCATGGTATTCGATGCAAATGCACTGACGATCTTGACAGAGTTGCTACTCTTTTCGTGGTTGGTCTAGAGATGGCAACGGGGCGGGCGGGGACAGGTAGTAGCCCCCCGCCCCCGCCTCTGCCTCCATATCCGCACGGGTACCCGTTTAATAATCCCCACAGGTAAATAGGTACCATTGATATCTGCATGTACCCAATAAATTAAAAAAAATAAAATAAGATTCAAAATATTAAAAAAATAATAATATTTTGGTAATATTTAAATAATAATAAAGTTGTTTTAGTAATTTTATATAAGGATATTTTGATAATTTTATTTACAGGTACTCGCGAGTAATTTTATTTACAGGTACCCGCGAGTACGGGGGGAATGACCCCCGCCCCGTTTATTAAACGGGGGATAACATAAATGGGTATTTATACCCGCGAGGGAAATTAAACGGGTATTACTCGTCCCCGTCACAGGTATTACCCGCAGGTACCCGCCCAATCTCTAGGTTGGTCGAAGGTATCTTATATAAGCCATTTTGCGCATTTTGATATAATATCTTGGCACATGAATTGGCCTGATGATATACATATATGTACTCCCGATCTTTATCTCTGAAATTGTGTTTAGCTCCATGGAGTAGGAAGTGGTTTATGTACATATGCATAGTTGGTCTGTATATTGAAGTGATAATTATATTATCTGATATATTATTTGTGATGTGATAATATGATTTATTGTGTTAATATTGTATTTGTATGTTTACTGTCATTTTCTATACTACCATTCTGGTATTGATGTAGGAGATTTCACCTCTTTGTTATACTGTTCTGTTTTATTGTGTATGTTTAATGAAGATCGTGGAGACGACGAGGAAGGAAATTCTATTTACCATACTTGATAGTTTTCATTGTGTTTACTTTTATGGCGGCAAGGCGTCAAGTGCTTGGTTTTGTTACAGTACAGTTCCATGGGGGAATTGATACTTGGAGGTTCGATATCGGTAATGAGCATTCTGTATATACTGGGGACTTGACTATGAACCTTATTGGGACACATGATGGAGTTCCAGTCATGTCAATGAATGTTTCAGTTCGTTTGGAGTTCATGATGTTTATTCAAGAACTTTGGGGTGGTAGTATCTATAGCCCACAGGAGGATTCTATGGTGTCATCTGCTAGGATGCCAGCTCGGCGTGTGATGTATCCGTCAAAGTTCTTTAGTGATGATACTGAGGAGAAGGATCCTTCTGAGGGCCCAAATCCTTAGTCTGTAGGAGTTTTAATTAAGCAGTTATGTTTTAATGTATATATTCTACATATTTATCTTTTGGAGTGTACTGTAATTATGTAAATTATTTGTGAACAAGGTTTAAGTATCTATGTACATTAAAGTGAGTTTTATTCAGTCACAATATTGTACTCATGTTTTATTTATTTTCAGTTATCCATAAATGAAATTTTGAAATTAGTGTTTTTACAAGATTAATTCTTTTACAATTTGGGTAAGTTATAATAGTATTAGTCTTAAATCTGACACCATATGGTGGGTGTTACAAGCATCGTAACTGGGGAAAAAGTCTCATCATTGTAACACCCCTTTTTGAGGAGGGAACGTCACACTAAGACTACAATGCGGAAAATGAAACATAAGCTAAGACCCGGTTCAATTTAATATAGGTAGGCCTGTTTATTTATAAACGTATAATTAATTTGGCGAATTCTTTTTTTTTTTGTCATTTAAAGAAAGTGACGAAACATAATTATAACAGGAATTAATATAAGAAGTAAATCTTACATCACACACACACACACACACATATATATATATGCTTTTCCCATACTAGTTTAGTTACATCAACAGATATATAAATAGCAAAAGCTTTACATGCTCCCAAAAAGATTTACAAATAGCCATCAGTAGCTATCAACAACATCAGCTCCTAAAACTAATGAGAATGAATCATGGCTAGATCCTCCTCGGGGTCTTCCTCGTCAGAGGAGATCATCATCGGAGCAACCGAGTTACGAGCGGGGGCTCGTGCGGAGGATAAGAAAGAATCCTCTTGTGGGGAGTAGTAACGTTCACCCCACATGTCACGAATGGGCAGGTAAAATTCTAAATGCAAATGTGCATTAGCAATAAAAATAGGCAGATTATGACGACCCCATGCTAGAGACATCATCACGTCCCCATGGTAGATGCAATGATCCGTGCTCAGGTTGATGTGCCAGTAGTTCGAACCACCATGAAATGTCAGCCGAACGTACCCCAAAAAGCCACGTGGATGGGACGTCATGTTCTAAACAGGTACTAATCAAAGTTAGGCCAAAAGCCGAGGAATTCGTGCACTTCCCCTTCTTCACCAACGTCTTCAGAGAAACACATGAATATACAGAATGGCAGAAATACAGAAAAGAGGTGAGACATCTTACATTCAGTACCAATTATGGCAGTAAAGAAACAGAACTTCGTAGGACGCCCATATAGCATAGTATCAAGATTCACATAATAAACAAATTAACAAATCCAGGTAGTTATACATAAATAAGCAACAGTTCCTTCATCATATGAATAAATGCCAAATAATATGTTGACTCACTATGCACGTGCACATGGTACCAAAATCTAACATTCGGTACTACAAATCTTACTCCATGGAGCTAGACAAAAACATCAGAGAGAATGATCAAGGAGACATGTAAGTATCTCGTCAGCCATAAAATCAAGTGCTTTTCTAGAATATTCATAATTTGCGCAACAAGGCTTTATACAGCGGCATTCGCGATATAGGACAGTATCTCGGTCTAGATCGTTAGTGTGCTGGCATTGGTCTATCCCACGGCCCAGAGGAGTTACCAACTATCCATTTGTGGGACACCCATACCCCGACACCCCCAAGGTCAACGATATGACCTACACTAGTCTATTCGCACCCGCACTAAGGTGTGATTCAATCTTCTAGGAAACAAGGCCTTATAATAGAGTCCACCGGACTTTCATAATGCATGATGACTCAATGCATATTCATGTATAGTCAACAAATGATATACTTATCCATAACATGCCACAATTTGGCCAAGTTAAACATCAATAATTCCTTAGTCCCACTCATGGACCCACAATAACATAGTATCAAGTTCTCAAAAGTGGTAATACACTTTTTAAGGTTCATTATGGAATTTCACTTTAGCTTAACAATTCTTATGAAATCTTTCTCTAGAGGAATTCTCTTGCATTTTTATCAAATCTTCATTACTTAAATTAAATAGGTTCTTTATTCAACTTTTAAATCCAATTCACTTAGAGAAACCTTGAATTTAAATTACTTAACATCTCACTTTCACTTATGTTCTTCCTTTGATCAAAACCAATCTAAGTTATGTGATAAAGTCTCATTCTTTATTCTTTCTATTTTATGAACTTCTAATAAATATCTAATTTTCTAATTAACTAAGTCTCTACTTTAAGACTACACTTTTGGAATTTTCACCTTGAGCCTCAAGGGAATTAGGGGTTTGAAATTTTTATTGTTCCATTAATTATAGTTCACTTAATTAGTTATTTCTCTACCTTATTACAAAATTTTAATCATGAACACCCTATTGGAGGGGTTATGGCCGTGAGCCTCGTTTAAGGAGAGTAAGGAATCCTTGCTTCCAAACCACATTTCCAATCCATCAAAATCAATCCAAGATCATCAATACCCGTAAATACAACCAAATAAATTCATACAAGTCAATTAACACAAAGAGAAAGAGAAGAGTTTGAGAGAAAAATGAGGGAAAAGAAATGGTAGAGAGAGAAAGTATTAGGAAAGTAATGATAGTTTTTGGTGATTCAAAATTGGAAATGAAAATGATAAAGGAAAAGCAATTTTTCTTGGCTCCAAAATGGCCATTGTCGTGAAGAGGTGAGAGGGAGAGGAGGGAAAATTTGCTTCATGCATGCTTGGGAAGTTGCTAGGAAGCTTCCTCCAAAGCTTATTCAAGAAGCCAAAAACCCACTTTTTTAAAAGTCAAAGGTGATGACATGGTGATGTCACTAAAGTGAACATTCTAGAATACTTATATTTTACTACAAGCTATTATTCAATGGACAAAGGTTACAATTAACAGAAATCAATATTTATTGTCCAACGGATAATAAATTGTACAACAATTTTTATTTATTAGATAAAAATATCAAAAAACATAAACCTCGTAAACTGTGCCCAACCTCGGGTTTAGTAAGATCCCCCGTCGACATTTCCACAGTTCAAGGTTTACCAGCCTCAGGAAAAATATTTCATTTTCCCAGCTCCGCTCAGCACGCACGCAAAATGAGAAATATATTAAAATATTCAATATTTCCATAAAAATCCACAAAAATCACAAATATTATAAAATGACTATTTATCATGAAACTAAAAATTTTCGGGGTGTTACAATCATAGTCTACACCATGAATTTACTTGAAACCTTTAGCCACCAATCGCGCCTTAAAGGTATACACATTACCATCCATATCAGTTTTCTTTTTGAAAACCCACTTGGACCCAATGGGTTTTACACCTTCAGGTAGGTCAACCAAGGTCCATACCTGGTTGGCATACATGGATTCCATTTCAGATCTCATGGCCTCAAGCCATTTTTCAGATTCTGGACCAATAATGGCTTCCTAGTAAATCACAAACTCATCTTGATCCATCAGTAATACGTCATCTTGTTGAGTAATGAGAAATCCATATCCCTCTGGTTGATGACGTATCCTGCTAGACCTATGCGGGTCTTGTGCTATTAGAGTAGATTGTGGTTCCACAACGACTTGTGGAGGTTGCTCTATTTCCACCATTAGTTCGCTACTACTTTATGAACTTTGAATTTCTTCAAGTTCTATTTTCCTCCCACTGGTTCCTTTGGAGATAAACTCCTTTTCTAGGAACACAATAGTTTGTGCAACAAACACTTTGACCTTGGTAGGATTATAGAAATAGTATCCCTTGGTTTCCTTAGGATACCCCACAAAGAAACATTTATCTGATTTGGGTCCAATCTTATCAGAAATTTTTCATTTCACGTAAGCTTTGCAACTCCAAATCTTCATGAAAGACATACTGGGTCATCTCCTAGTCTATATCTCATATGGTGTCTTTTGAACCGTCTTGGATGGAACACGGTTAAGTGTAAAAGCTGTTGTTAATAAAGCATATCCCCAAAAGGAGCCTGGAAGGTCTGCATAACTCATCATAGATTGGACCATGTCTAACAGGGTCTAGTTCCTCCTTTCAAAAACACCATTCCATTGTAGTGTTCTAGGAGGAGTGAGTTGAGATATTATCCCACACTCTTTCAGATAATCATCAAATTGTTGGCTTAAGTATTCACCACCTTGATCTAATCGAAGGACTTGAATACTCTTGCCAAGTTGGTTTTGTACTTCATTCTTGAATTCCTTGAACTTTTCAAAAGATTCTGATTTGTGTTTCATGAGATACACAAACCTATATCTACTGAAATCATCAATAAATGTAAACCATTTCTAGCCAGTGTGTTTAGGGGTCCACATACATCATTATGTATGAGGCCCAAAAGATCACTAGCCCTTTCACCTTGTCCAGTGAATGGGACCTTAGTCATCTTCCCCAATAAACAAGACTAGCATATCTTATATGATTCAAAATCAAATGAGTCCAAGAATCCATCTTTATGGAGTTTGGAGATGTGTTTCTCATTTATGTGACCCAAATGACAATGCCAGAGATAAGTTGGTTTCATATAATTTGATTTGAACCTCTTCGTATTTATGTTATAAACGGGCATTTCAAGATCAAGGACATAAAGTCAATTAATGAGTTATGCACTGTAACACCCTAATAAGGATGTCACATTTTTTATGCAATAAAATATAAAACCTACCCAAGTTATAAAATGTTTAATACATAAATAATATGAGTTGTAAAATTTTTCTTTTTATACCAGATATCATTAAAAAAAATAAAATGAATCACAAAACAAAGTAAACTATTATTACACACCATAATATACATATGATTTTGTTTCAAATACCCAAATAATTTACAACTACAAATATTTAACAAAGCAATAAAAAGTTCGATACCACACTAAGATATAAACATGCCCAAGTGCACATTTTTCTAAACCTTCGAAGGATCATCCTCAGATGGATCATCGGATGATAAAAATCCTGGATGTCTCGCAGCTCTACGGATAGGAGTCCGTGCTGTTGATACACTCTGATCTCATTAGGCGCATGAAAAAGTCCTCCCCAGTAACACCTAAGAGTCAAAGGCATCTCAAGATGTAAGTACAAAGTAATAGTAAAAATAGGTGCTCCATCAAACTCTCTACGCAGGGTCACAGTCAAACGCCCCACGTAAACCACTGATCCTCTATCTTCACGCAGTCGCCAGGCCTCCGAACCTCCGTGAAAATCGAGTCTCACAAAACCAAAGAAATCAGGCAACGCCATCACCACAAAATCAATCTAAATGATAAGGGTGATCTAATGGCTCGTCTTCCTCAAACTAGTCGCTAGGTTGCTGTTCCTCGGGGTACTGAATCTCTAGAGGCTGCTTCTCTTCCTCTTCCTCAAACTCTTTACAGAATATAAAAATAATATAGAAAATGCATACAAAGAGGTGAGACAATCTACATCATTACTAGTATGGCAATAAAGAAAACGACAATACAAACAGATATCACAATTTAATACAATAATGCATACCATCACGTCATATACAGTATCACATATTAACACATCATACATACTATCACAATTTATAGTAAACATTAAGATGCAAATCCTAGATGCAAATGTATACCGACTCATTCCTACTCCATGGAGCTAAACACAGACATCAGAAAGACCTGTCCATACCTCAGGCTGCCTAACCAAACTATTACACAGTCAAATGTTGTGTCAATAGCCCACAGTCAAAACATCGTGTAAGTAGTACACAGTCAAATACGTCATGCACCACAGGCATTGTACTAGACAGTCTCCACAAAATCTTGACTAAGAATAGTGTTTGTCGAGATCATTAGTGTGTTGCCCGCTACCACGGCCTAGAGGAGCTACCAACTGTCCACATGTGGAATCCTCCGCACACTAACGCCTCCAAGTTCAATCAATGAACCACACTACGCCTATCACACCCACAACACGATGTAATTCATCTCGTCAGCCAATCACCAATTTCAACCAAATTGACACAACTCTCAATGCATGAATAAGAACCATAATCACATAAATACCCTCAATCTCAATATATCACCATATTTACATAAATACCCTCAATCTCAATATTTCCAAATATAGTACATCTCCACTTGACAGTACTATTTCTCAACATGTTCGGGTCCACAACTTTGGCCCGACAGTAAAACTCGCTGTTCCTTTTAGTCACGTAAAGATTTTATCGCATTTTCATAATCACATCATCTTTTTCAAAACGTTTTCAAATCGTGTAAATATATTTTGACATTTTAAATATCGCGTAATGTTTTTAAAATCATTTTCTCAATCGCGTAAGATTTTTAAATTGTTTTCTCAATCGCGTAGCTTAAAAATCTTTATTTTAAATACGCGTAAGCTATTTCCAGTATTTTTCAACTACGTATAATATTTTCCTTACGTTATAATTATATTATGAAACTTCCTCCATTATTTGTCCATTTTTAGTGAATTTTGACAACATTTTGTCTAGAAAATTCATTAAATGATATTTTCTACATTTTCTTTTAAAGGCTAAATATTTTCATCTTAACCATTATTTACACCTTGAAACTTGCTAACGTGCTTCAAAACTCAAAGAGTGAGCTCTACGTTAGTATTTTTCAAGTGTTTACTTTATTTTTTATATATAATAAATTCCTCTAATTTAGGTTTCTAAAACTAAGTTCATTCATTTTATTCCCCAAAAATTAATCAAAATTAAATTATTTTGTAGTTACTACTTAATCTACCTTAGAAAATAATTTTGGAAATCAAATATACATTGAATGGCATGTTGGCCAAATTCAATATATTCTTTACAAATGGTCTTTAAATCATTTTTCATCTTCTAAATCATCTTCAAATTTATTGTTTTTACCTAAATTCATTAAATCATTGTTTTAGAAAATAGTTGAGAACATTTTGGTTCTCTTTTTTTTGGTGAAGTCGCGAGCTCCTTTTGTGCTCTTTGGAACACTCATGCAATCTTTACATATTATTCATATCCTATAATAACAATCATACACCTATGAACACATGCAATATATTGTAAAGCTATAGGCATGCTTACAAATAAAATCAACCACAAATAGAAAAGCATTAAACAATCAAGTGAATGAATCCTTATGGATTCTTCACCACAAATACAATCCATTTTCTCATCACCACACAAGGTTGATGAGATTAAATGTCCCTCTTACCTTAAGGGAAGACAAACTCCTTCTAAACCCCTCCTAGTAATTTCGTGTGGCTCCCAAAGAGTTCCTAACAAGCTTAAACAAATTTTAAAGAGTTATAGCTGTAGGAGAAAAATATAAACCATGGATCAATCATGGCTTAGAACTTAAGAAATCAAGTTAGAAATAAGAAACAAAGATTTTCACCTTGTAGGAAAAATCGTCAAGATGGTTTTCCAAGCTCAAGATGAATTTTTTTAAAGAAACTCTCAACTAGAGATGTTCTTAGAATGATGTTTAGATTTGAGAAATAAGGTCAGCTAAAATTTTAGAAGAGTGGAGGTATTGGTTTATGGTGTTGGCCAAATGGCTCTCATAGAGTAACAATGGTGTTTTTAGGTTTTGGTAGAAAGAGAAATGAGGTTTTGAGTGATAGTAAAATGAAGATGAAGATGAAAATGGTCTCCTAACTCCTATGCATAGCCGTGAGCTTCACAAAGGAGGTGGCCACTTTGCTTGACTTCTCCTAACCCCTAACAACCTTAGATGTGATCAAGGGTGGATATCAAAGACTTTGCCTCCAAGCTTGCTTCTAATTGGTGTAGGAAAACCAAGTCATCAAGTGACTAGGCCTTCTTGAAGGTACCATAACCGAATGGCCCTTAGCAATAGCAAACTAGGTTTTAGTTCATTTGGTTTCCTAGTTAGGTTTAGGTAAATTTAGTTAGGCTTCTTGGTTACTTAGTTAGCCATTTAGTTAGCTAGGATGACTAACCATTTTCTTGATTCTTCTAGAACCTTCTCTAACTAGAACTTAAATAGATAGCTAACTAGGTTTACTTCATTTAGTTACTACATAAGCTTCCTATACTAACTTAGTTAGGTTTAAGCTAACTTGGTTAAGCTTTCTAGTTTAATCTTAATAAGTCCAACCACTTTTGTGGACTAAAATCCTATTGGTTTAAAACTTTCAAGCCCCTATTGTTGACTAGCTCCCATTGGCTTAGAATTAAATCTAGCCAGAAATGTTGACTGCTTCTCCAAACGCAGGTCCCACAGACTTTTTCGGTCTATGGTCCGTTTTGGAGCAGATTTCTACTATTTTTGAGACAGTAGGTACTATCAAATAAAATAATATTATAATAATATAAAATTATTTTATTGCACAATTAAATCCTAAAAATTAAAAGATTAATACACGTATCATTCAGAATTGGGTTTAGTAAGATCCCCCAACTCTGAATAATTAAATTAAGATTTTTCCGACCAGAAAATTATTATTTTCTTGACTCGGAGCAAATCACACACAATGATCAAATACAGTCACAAAACAGTCAAATTCATTTCATAACTCACAGAAAACAGAAAATAGTACATCTAGGATAATATTGTACTTAACTCGAAAGTTGGGGTGTTACATGCACTACCATAGAAAATATCATTCAAATTAATAGAATTTGTTCTTTATTATAAAGGTAAAGCATTTCTTATCCAAACAAGAAATAGAAATGATATTCCTACTTATAGTAGGCACAAAATAACAGTTGTCTAACTCAACAAGATGCCCAGTGGTCAATGCTAAATAACAAGTCCCTACGGCTAAAGTAGTAATTCTTGCTCCATTTCTAACTCGTAGGTCAACTTCACCCTTAGCCAATGGTCTACTCCTTTTGAGATCCTACACATTTACACAAATGTGAAACCCATATCTAGTATCTAATACCCATAATGCAGAAGTAGATAAATTGCTTGTATAACAAAAATACCTGAAGTAGAAGTCTTACTTCCCTTCTTTTTCTTAGGTTCCTCCAAGAACTTGCCACAATTTCTCTTCCAATTTCCAGTATGACCACAATGAAAGCAGATACCTTCCTTAGCCACTCCTTCCGTTGGTTTCAAGCCAAAAGTGCTAGGCTTGGATTTCTCCTTACTCTTGCCCTTCTAATTGTCCTTTGGTTTCTTTTGCTTTTTCTTGCCTTTAGCCTTATGGACCATCATAATGGCCTTCCTTGCTTGTATTTATATTCTGCTCAGCAGTTCTCAACATGCTTAGCATCTCTGGTAGTGATTTGTCAAATTCGTTCATGTTGTAGTTCATAATGAATTGACTAAAACTTTCTGGCAACGATTGCAGCACTAAGTCAATGGCCAACTCTTGGCCCAATGGGAAACCAAGCCTCTCTAGATTTTCAATGTACCCAATCATTTTGAGCACATGAGCATCAATGGGGCTTCCCTATAACAGTTTGCACTGAAAAAGTGCTTTAGAGACTTTGAATCTCCCATGCCTAGCTTGCTCTTAATAGGGCTTCTTCAAATGCACAATCATACCATAAACATCCATGCTCTCATGTTGCATCTGAAGCTCAGAGTTCATGGTGGCTAGCATAAGACATCCAATGTCCAAGGCATCATCTTGATGCTTCTTATAAACATCCTTTTCAGCTCTAGGAGCATTAGCAATTGGTGGCTCAAGAATAGGATGCTCTAAAACATACAACTTTTTCTCATGCTTAAGGATAATCCTCATATTCCTGTACTAGTCTAGGAAATTTGTCCCAAAGAATTTGTCCTTCTCAAGGACTGATTGTAATGATAGGTTACTTGAAGTGTTTGTTACCATGGTTATCTATTAACATAAATATACAAAGTATAAGTATCATGCCATAAAACATATTTAACAAGGTCTTTAATTAAATATGCCTCCCACTATTTTACTCAAATCAATGACCGTCAACATTGACTTAGAAAATCCCATAGAAAGATTTTCTAGTGGGCCAAAATTCATATTTCACCTAGCTTTGAGTCAACTTTTGTTGATCACTCAAAATTCAGCTATTTAGGTAAGAAACCCTTTCCAATTACATCTCATGCAACTCTTGGATAGTTGGGTGAATAACACTTATTCTAATCCATCTAATGGACTAAAGCCCAACTCCATGCCTCTAAGCCTTCAATCCTATTGAATTGGCCTAGTTAAGTCAAACCCAATGGTTGGTAGTTGGATATTACCCTTATCCCATCGCGTCTTACTAATATAGATAAAGGCATCCTGCTTTGGTAGACCTACACATAATTGATACTAACCTTGACGAGTGCCACGCATTGGAAGGCATCACAAAATGACTTAATATTTGCTTTGAGGGAATTTTATAATTATTATTAGATCTCACCATTTATTAAACTGTTTAACATACCATAAACATTCATGTATCTCATACATATAAAGCATATAATAAATGTGACATGGTTATAGCCCTAAACGCATTGATACTCCCAACTTCACTAAGCGTCTACCACCAACGTCCTCATTTAATGTCGTCATCTTGCCTCCATATCAAGGTTACATTATAAAGATAGGGAAACTTTGTTTTACATAGGAGGGGAGTTAGGTGAGAAGAGAATGTACAACCAGAATGGAGAGAGAAAGGCACGATATAAACCAAAAGAGCAAAAAAAGAGGACAAAGGTCATAACCATGCACTATGCATCACATAAACACAAAACAATAATACAATATTAATTTTGTGAGTCATAAAAACAGATTTGAATTTTGCGCCTCAGAAAAGATGCGCTATGCAGAGATAGCATGGGGTTTGGGGCAGCACCCCGACCACAGGGGTCCTTGTAACACCCCAAAATTTGCTATTTTACAGTAATGACTAAATTGTATTCTTTTGTGATTTATGTGTGCTGTAAAATTATTTTGACTGTTCTGTGACTGTATTTGATCATTGTGTGTGATTTACTCTAAGTCAAGAAAATAATAATTTTCGAGTCAGAGAAAATAATAATTTTTGAGCCACTACTGATTTATTTGGAGCCGAGGGATCTTACTAAACCCAAATCCGAGAGATACGTGTCATAATCTTTTAATTTTTAGAATTTATCTGTGAAATAAAAATATTTTGTATTTTTATTATATAGTGGACAATTACTTACTGACTTGTGAGCAGTATGTTTTGTCCATTGAGTAATAATTTTTGTAACTATTCTTCATTGGATAATAGTCTGTAGAGAAAGTTGTGAGGATTTATTTTGTGAACCAATTAGAATATTTGAAGCTTGATGAAAACCAATAGAAAATGGTCAACGAAAATGGCTAGACTAGTTAGCTATGTAACTAGATGAAACTAGATGATTTAAACTAAGTTAACATAAAGCCTATGTAGTAACTAAATGGAACAAACTTAGTTTGCTACTCATTAGAGCTTATGGTTACAACAGTGTTCTAATGTCTCCTAGAAGATTTGTGAGTCACACTTAAGTAACTAGGTAGTTAGCAAAGAAACTATAAAATCTAACTTAGCTTAATTTAGTTAGGAATCAATTAAATTAGAAACTTGGTTAGTTTTCCATTGAACTCCATAGTTAGGAAACTTCAAGTATTATCTAGAAACTAGGTGACTCATTTGTCTAAACCTATAGAAAGCAAGCTTAGAGGTGAAGACTTTGGATATCAACCCTTGATTCAATCTATGGTTGTTAGGAGTCTCACAAAGTGGCTAGGATAAACTTGGACACTCCCTTGGTGTCCAGGGGGGGCTCATGGCCAAAGGGGTTTAGGAAGGTCAAAAGATGACACTTTAATTCATTTGATCACATCTTCATCATTTTCATAAAGCCAAATTTCACAAAACTCTCTCCATTTTCTCTAGAGCACCTCACGACCAAGCTAGGGAAAATCATTCTCCCATCGTCAATAATTTCTATCAACCTTACTTCTTAAATTCTCTCATCATTCTAAGACTCTTTGTAGTTGGAGCCTTAGCCTAAATCATCCATTTTCATCTACTTTCTTCAAGATCAAGTTCTAAACTCTTTAGGTGAAGTTCATGAAAACTTCACTATTGATTTCATCTTCATACTCTAGGACCATACTTTGATCCATGGTCTTTTTATTCAAGCTTTAGGTACTAATATACTTGTGTTTGTTTTTGTTTATAAGAATCTTTTGGTGGTGAAGGACTAGTTCAAGAAGAAAAGCAAGGAGCTTTGTAGGCTTCACTACAAGGTAAGAGGGAGATTTATCTTACCAACCAAGTATGGTGGTGAGAGATGAACTTGTATGTGATGGGTGGTGAGTCCATGTGAGGATTCATTCTCATGGTTGTGAAATTTGTTTATGTGTGTTTATGTGCTTTAAATTTATTTATTCATACTTTTATGCTTTATATGATTCTAATGCTTTAATGGTATGATTGATATATGTTATAGTATAATATAATGATTATATGCCATGTATGTTATGATATGTGTTGGAAAGGAAATAATTTTTGGGTTCCAATAGCCACGAGGCTTACGACATGTACACCTCAAAATAGGTGTTCCAAGTTAATATTTTTATGAATAGTAAAATTGGATGTTTAGAAAAACAAGAAAAATAATTGATAATTTGGTTCCAAAGACCATGAGAGTCACGACCATGATGCCTTCACTATGGTGTCTTGTTACAAAAATTTATTTTTTAAGTGTAACTTAGATGGTTAAGCATAAAAGAATTAATTCAAGGATTTAAATTAAAGGATTTTTAGATATAAAAATAAGAAAAGCTTATTTTTAGAATTAATTAAATTAGTGGATTTAGTTTATAAATGAGAAATAAATTGGTGACTTGAAATTTACTAACATATAGCTCACCCCTTGGGTTTTGGAGTGCGTTAGGAAATTTTAAGCTAGAACAATCGATTTAAATCAATGAAAAAGTAATTTTGTGGGAGATAGTAGAAAATTTCTGTAAAAGATTTCTTGAAGTGAGAAAACGTGAAAAATGAAGTTAGCAATTGTACTAATATTTGGAAAGTCCAAAATAATGTTTAGAATATTGAGAAATATTTTACGCAGTTGAAAAATGATGAAAAATATTTTACGTGACTTAAAAATGTGATTTTTAATCTACACGATTTCAAAAACGTTGAAAAATTGCTATGCAATTTGGAAAATGTTTAAATATTTTTACGCAATTGAGAAAACGTTGAAAATAATTATGCAATTTGAAAGTGCGACAAAAATGTTGCTCAATTATGAAAACACAATAAAATAACTACGCAATTGAAAATACAGTAGAATTACTGTTGGGTCAACGTGTGGGATCCATATATATGAAATTATGATTTTGGCCTAGAATTGGCCTGTGTGCATTTATTATGCATTGGGAAAGCCCTGTGGACTATGTCAAGGTCGATGGCCTAGGAGTTGAATAACACCTTTGTGGGTGCGATAGGCATAGTGTAGGTCACTTGTTGACCTTGGGGACGTCGGGGTGCGGGTTTTCCACAATGGGCAGTTGGTAGCCCCACTGTACCGTGGATCAGACCGATGCAAAGCACCGATAATCCTGACTGAGACACTATTTTTAATCAAGATCTAGTGTAGATTGTCGTGTATAATATTAGATATGCAAAAATGATGAAAATTATAGCACTTATTCTGAGGCAGCCGAGATATTGACAAATCTTCTAGATCATTCTCTCTGACTTATGTTTAGCTCAATGGAGAAGGAAATTGGGTCAGTATGCATGTGCATAGTCTGTGTATATGTATATCTTTGTAATATTTTATTTGTTAAATATTGATTTATGATTGATGTCATGACTATATTCATTGTTTGCTATATCTGTATGATATTACTGTCATCTTTATCTCTTCACTGCTATGTTGGTATTGGTGTTGGTAGTCTCACCTCTTTGTTAGTTGTTCTTGAACTGTATTTGTATTTGGTAAAGATGTAACACCCCAAACTTTAGGATAAATGATCGTTGTGTCCCGAAGTGTACTGTTTGTTATTTTTCTGTATGATACAGTGTTTTATTTTACTGTCTGTGATTTTATTTGGACTTTTTGTACGATTTGCTTCGAGTCAGGAAAATACTAATTTCTAGGCTGGGGAAATCTTATTTTAATTATTCGGAGCTGGGGGAATCTTACTAAACCCAATTCTGAATGATACTATTATTAATCTTTTAATTTTTAGGATTTTACTGTGAAATAAAATAATTTTATATTATTATAATATTATTTTATTAGGCAGTATAAATCGATGACAGCTGACCCGAAAATATTTTGCGGGACCCACGTTTAGGGAAATAGTCAACGATTTTGGCTAGAGGAATTTCTAAGCCAATGAGAGTAAGTCAACGAAGTAGGCTTGAAATTTCTAATCAATAGGAAGAGGTCAACAAAAGTGGTTAGACTAATTAGTTTATAACTAGAAAACCTAAGCTAGTTAGTTTGAAACCTAATTAAATTAGTTTAGAAGACTTGATAAGTAACTAAGTGATAGTAAATTATTTAACTATCTAGTTGGTTTCTAAGTTAGTAAAAATCTATTAGTACCAAGTTAACTAAGTTAACCTAAGTAACTAACTAGTTAGACAAGTAACTAGATTGTTTCACCTAAGTGTAACTAGATGACTAAGAAGAAGCAAACTTAGTTCCTTTCTCCTTGGTGAATTTCGGCCAAGCCATGACAAAGCAAGCCAAGAGCTTTCAAGAACAAGCTTAGTCATGCAATGACTAGGTTAGTATCAACCAATGAGAGCTAAGCTTGGAGGCCAAGGGTTTATATTAGCCTTTGATCATTTCTAAGGCTTGGATGAAGCCAACCAAGTGGACACCTCCCTAGGGTGAGCTCCACGGCCATAAGCCTTAGGAAGCCAATTTTTATTTCATTTTCTATCTTTTAACTTAAGCTTTTCTCTCATTAAAAACAAGAAACACCATTGATGTTCCTTTGAAGGTCCATTCGGCCAAGACTCCTACACCAACATCCATTCACCCAAAATTTTATCTACCTCACTTTTCTAAACCTAAACACAATTCTAAGATCATCTCTAATTGAGAGTTCTTTCAAAATCGATCACTTTGAGCTTGAAAAACTACTTTGGAGATTCTACCTAGAAGGTGAAAATCCTTGTTTTTCATTTCTAATCTTATTTCTAAGGTCATAAGCCATGATTGATCCATGGTATATGGTTTTCTCTTATAGTAGTAACTCTTTAAAATTTTGTTTAAGATCCTTAGGTTCTTAGAGGGTGAAACCAAAATCTATAGGAAGGAGAGGAGAAGAGTTTGTTTTCATTTAAGGTAAGAGGAAGACTTAAATCTTATCATCCTTGGGTGGTGATAAGAAAATGGAATTGTTTGTGATTGTAGAATCCATAAGGATTCATTTGTGTGCTTGTTGTAATAGCTTTCTTAATTGTGATTTGTATTGATATGCATGTCTACAAGCTTTGAATATATTGTATGTGTTAGTAATGCATGAATAAGTAGTAGGGTGTGAATAATATGCAAGGTTTGCATGTGTGTTCCAAAGAGTACAAATCCAAGGCTCATGTCCTTAACACAAAATGGGAACCAAAATGTTCTCAACCATTTTCTAAAAGAGTGATTTAATTAACTTAGGTAAATTGACAAGATACAAATTGATTTAGAGCAAGAAAAACAAATCTATAGATCAAATGACAAGTTTATGGATTTCAGCCAACATGCCAAAGTTAAGTGTTTTTAGTTTCTAAAATTGTTTTCAATCAAGGTTAAGTAATAATGTCAAAAAGATTTTTTAGTACAATGAGTTTTAAGGAATAAAAGTGATTGGATTAAGTTTAAAAAGCTAAAACTAATGATTTTACTATTTAGGAGAAAATACAGTAGCTTTTGTAAAATTTCTAACGTAGAGCTCACTTAATATTTTGAAGCCCGTTAGTAGTTTTCAAAAGTATAATTAGATGGTTGTAATATAATCAAAATAAATTTTAACAGAAAAATTTAGAAAACCATTGTTATAGATTTTCAAAGCAAAATACTGTCAATTTTTGTTAAAAATAGACAAATAAGATAGAAAAGATATCCAATATATTGTATACGGTATGGAAAATATTCTACGTAACTCAAACATATTAAATATTATTTTCTGTTTATTTAAATAGTGATTTTTAAGGGATTCGGACAAGAAAATGATTTAAAAACCTTACGCGATTGAGAAAACGATTTAAAAATAATATGCGATTTCAAAAATAGTAAAATATATTTACGCGATTTAAAAACGTTTGTAAAAATGACAAAATTGTGAAAACGAGATAAAATTTCTACGCGATTGACGAAAACAGTAAGTTTTACTGTCGGGCCAAAGTGGTGGACCCGGACAGATTGAGAAACAGTACTGTCAAGTGGGACGTATTACGTTTGATGTTTGAGGGTGTTTTAGTAATTATCTGAGATTGAATGGTATTTTGATAATTATCATTTTGTTCTTATTTTTAGAGTTAAGTCGATTCGTTGTGGAATTGGCGATTGATTGACGAGGTGAATTACATCGTGTTGTCAGTGTGATAAACGTAGTGTGGTTCATTTCTTTATGGACTTGGAGGCATTAGTGTACGGATTATTTCACATATGGACAGTTGGTCGCTCCTCTGGGCCATGATAACTGGTAACACATTAGTGGTCTCGACACGTGCTATACTTAATCAAGATCTTGTAAGAACTATGTTAGTACAATGCCTGTAATTACACGATGTTTGGACTGTGTACTACACCACGATGTTTTGGACAGTGGGCTATAGACACAATGTGAGACAGTGCAATAGTTGGTTGGGTAGCCTAAGGTACTAATAGAACTTGCAGGTCATTCTCTCTGATGTCTGTGGTTGTAGCTCCATGGAGTAGGGTCGAGTCGCATTACATATGCTTTATGTGTTGTGCATTATAACATTATTATCTGTGTCATTGTGTGATGCTATTACACTTAATTTCAGTGTTATTTTATATTATTATTTATGATGTTGTAGTATGCTGTATGGTATGAACTGTTATATCTGTGTGTATTGTTGTTTTCTTATTTACCATGTTTGTGGTGATATAGATTGTCTTACCTCTTTATTGTATGTGTTCCTGTAATTTAAATTGTATGATAAAAGAGTTTGAGGAAGAAGAACAGCCTCTTGATTTTGTATACCCCGAGGAGGAAGAGCAACAGCAGCAAGCCGAGGATCAGTTCGACGACCAAGAACCATCCGATCATCCATACCCATTGGATTGATTGTGTGAGTATGACGCTACCAGGATTCTTTGGTTTCGTGAGGTTGGATTTTCACGGAGGCTTGGAAGCCTGGCGACTGCGAGAGGACAGAGATTCGGTTACGTACGTAGGGCGTCTGACTGTGACCATACGTACAGAGTTTGATGGAGTGCCTATCTTTTTTACTGTATTATATTTACATGTAGAGCTACCGCTATCTCTTAGGTGTCATTGGGGTGGTATGTTCGATACGCCTAGTGAGATTAGCAGCGTGTCAACAGCACGGACTAGGCTCCGTAGAGGGTCGAGGCATCCTGGATACTTATCACCTGAAGTTTCATCCGAGAGTGATCCTTCAGAGGGTTAGAATTCTGTGATGTGTACTTGGGCGTGTCTGCGATTTGTATATATAGACTTCTTACTGCTTTGTTTACTGTTTTGGTTTAAATATTTGTAGTTGTAAATTATTTGTACTACTTAAAACAAAATCATATGTATATTATGTGTGATGACAGTTTGTTTATTTTATGTTCCATGTTATTTTATTTCGTAATATTCTGTTTAACCGAAAAAATTTTACAACCCGTATTACTATGTAACAAATGTTTTACAACTTGGGTAGAATTTTATTTATCTTTATTTTATTCATAAATGTGACATCCCCACAAGGGTGTTACAAAAGACAGTGAGGAAGGCGGTTGTAACGCCCTTTTTTCTTAATACCGTGAAGAAGGAACGTCACACCATAATACTAAAAACACGAAATAAATTTGGGAAAAATAATAGTTACAGTGATTAATTAAGACCCGGTTCATTATTAACATAACATTAAATAGTTTGTATTCTTGGATGATAAAATAATTGAGTATTGAAATGTCTGTATGCATTTTTTTTTGTCTAATATAACAGTAAGGAGATAATAATAATTACCAATGCGATGGAATCGAAATAGAATTTATAATCATACATTCACAACAGATATATATATATATATTATGCATCAACCTGTTTAGTTACATCACAAAATATACAAAAAAATAAAGGCTTTACCCACCCAAGATAGTTACAAATTTACACCCTTAAACTAGCAAAACATCAGGCTTCCCCAAAAAGATAACGGTTAGCCATCAGTAGCCGCCTATAGTATCAGCCCCTAAGACTGACGAGAAAGGACCGTAGCCAAGTCCTCATCCTCCGATGAAATAGCCATCGAGGCCACCAAATTTCGAGCAAAAGCCCGAGCAGTGGAGAGGAAGGAATCCTCTTAAGGGGTGTAGAATATATCAGTCCACATGTCCCTCATGGCTAGGTAAAATTCTAAAATAACAAAAGCTGAAAAATCAAAGACAGGGGCGTCATAACGACCCCAAGACAAAGACACCGTCAACTCCCCGCAGTAGACACATCGGTTCGTCTCCACATGCAAGTGCCAGCAATCGGGTCCTCCATGAAAGGTCAACTTCACGTACCTCAAAAAGCGGCGTGGGCATGACGACATCCTTAACAGCTCTAGTCGTAGTGTGGCTAGAAACCCAGAAACTCAATTGTTTCCTTCTCTTCCTCACGAACGTCTTCTCAGAAGTACACAAATGACGAAATATAGAAAATACAAAAATACAAAAAATACAAAAAATACAAAAAATACAAAAATACAAAAATACGAGAAAGATGTGAGACACCTAGCTTTCAGTACCAAAATGTCAGTAAGAAAATAGAACAGTGCTAGACGCCCACATATCAACATAGTTCATATAATAATTAGAATTGATAGTAAAGCAGATCAACAATAAATAGTAGCAACAACCATCAATAATAAGCAGATAATAGCAATATTCCCAATAGTCAACAGTTCAACAATTAAATAAGCATTACGGTAATGATAACAAATAACTTCCATAGTCATAAATACTCATGCTCAATGCATTATGACACTAACAGTTCACAATGCAAAAAGGTACCAAAATTCCTACTCCATGGAGCTAGGCATAAACATTTTCGGAGTGAATGATCAAGGAGTTATGCCAGTATCTCGTTAGCTAAAATAATTAGTGTGCTCATCTCATAAAAACATTTGCGCAATACAACTTATACGTGGCACCTCAACAGTTGATGGCGATATAGGACAGCGTCTCAGTCCGGATCATCAGTGTATTTGCATCGGTCTATCCCACGGCCCCAGTGGAGCTACCACTGCCCATTGTGAGACACCCGCACCCTGACGCCCCCATGGCCAACCACTATAACCCTACGCTTAGTCTACTCGCACCCGCACATAGGTGTTATTCAAACTCCTAGGCATACATAGCCTTTCTAACAATGTCCAACGGATAACACATATGCATAACGACACAATGTACATCATGCATGTTTATCAATGATACAATAATCATACAATATACCACACTGGCATATCTAAATATACATGGTTCAATATCAACATGTCATAGTATCAATATGTCACAAATTCCTCAAGTACGAAATCAACAAACATTAAGCCCACACAGGGATCCACAATGACGTAGAATCAATTTTCAATGTCAATATATACTTAGGGTTCATCCCTTATCATAAGTCCACCTTATGGGTTCACAGTCTCAAAGTCTTATATTTTGGTCAATTATGACAATTTTTGATTAAATAGCCTTTCAAAACCGTGCCCTTCTTGAGTGTTGTTATCAATCCAATCCTTCCACTTTATTATGGATTATGAATGTCTCTAAATCCCTAATTTCCAAAGATGTATCCAGGCATCACTCAACTCTCTAAAAATCGTGGCCTCTCTAGGTCATCAAGATTCCAATTTCCTTCCATTTTATGCATCAATTACTTAGTATCAATCATTTAAATTTTATTTTACACAAAACCAATCCAATCTCCTAACTTTCAAGATCAAAACTGTGGCTTCACCCTAGGGTATTAATCGCTTAAAATTCTCCATTCATTAATTTTTAATATCATCGTTTAACAATTAATCATATATGCTTTATTTCATTGTATACAAAAATCAATTTATACCCCTAAAATCTAGTCAAAACCGTGGCATCATATTAGGGTAGGAAACTCCAAATTTTCTATTTAACAACCCTAACATGATCAAGTATTTCCAACACATCAAATACATTCAAATTTAAGAATACATAAACATACAAAATCACCAAAACAAAGTAAGCATACAAAGGTTCCCTCACCACCAAAATGGTTGAAGTGAGTAGTCTCCCTCTTACCTAAAGGAGAATCACAAAAATGACTTCCTAGATGCTCCTTGGTAGGTTCGGTTTTGAGCTTCCAAAAACCCTAAGAATTTCAAGACAATGAATCAACACCAAGGGTGGAAAGAGAAAAGATCCATGGTCATCAAAGAGACCATGGAGCACGAAAATGAAGAGAAAGAAGAAGAAAAATAAAAACTTTACCTTAAAGCTTGAAGCTTTGTCTTAGATGACAATGGAGGAAAGGTTGGATTTTGAAGAAAATTTCTAAAGAGAAAGTGTAGAGAGGGTTAAGTGAGTAGAGAAATGGTCTTGGTGAAGAGAAAAGTGAAGCAAAATGGTTGGTAATGGGGCTGCAATTTTTGTATGAAGAGAGGAGAAGGAAGAGGGAATATGAAGAAGATGAAGTTAGAGAGAGAAAATGTTGTAGGAAAAATCTAATTTTAGGTGATTATTGGTTAAGTTGGGAGGCAAAATTTTGCCTCCTTGGAGGGCATTGCCGCGGCAACAAGGAGGAGAGAGGGGGAGATTTTTGGCTTCCCCAACAAGTCAAGGGTATCATGGTCTTTTGGTGGTCAAAGCTTCTCAAAGAAGCTTTGATTAAAATACATTAAATTTGAATTAAAGTAGGTTTGATTAGACTTAAAGTAGATTACATTAGGATAATGTGATAAGATTTTTAATACATGTTATTATCTAATGGACAATTACTACAGTCGACAGAAGTCAGTGTTAATTTATCTGACAGATAAAATTCACACAACATTTTATTATTTTATCTGTTAAAATTTCTCAGAAAACGTAAACCTCGTAAATCGTATCCAACCTCGGGTTTAGTAAGATCCCTCATCGATGTTTCCACAGATCAAGGTTCTCGGGAAAAATATCTCATTTTCTCGAGCCCGCTCAGTTTGCACGCAAAATGAAGAATAATATTAAAATATTCTGTGTTCTCAGAAAAATTCAGAAAAATTTCCAAAAATCACAAATATTAGAAAATGAATATTTATCATAAAATGAATAAAAATTTGGGGTGTTACAGTGGTGAAGAGCATATTCCTATTATGGATACTGATTTCTGATTTAATGGCGTCAAGGCATAGTTTTTTTTGTTATGTGAGACTGCTATTTCATGGAGGCGCTGGAGCTTGGCGTATTAGTCCAGATGAAGAGGATATTATTTATTAGGGAGAGTTGACCGTCTCTATGAGTAGGATCTACCACAGAGATCCTTTCTTTTCTGTTAATATATATGTGCACGTAGAGTTTTCCTTGTCTATTAGACAGTATTGGGGTGGTCGTTACCATATCCTAAATGAGATTAGTATTGTGTCATCTGCTCGGATACCTATCTGTAGGAGCACGCTTCATCCAAGGATCCTATGATCAGAGGAGTCTGAGGAAGATCCCAAGGAGGACTCGCCTGAGGGTTCTGTTCCATAGGTGTGTACTTAGGCCAGTGTAGTAGCTATAGTAATGTTTATTACTTTTGAGAACTCCGTCTGTATATATTTAAGTTTGTCAGTACTGATGTTATGTATATGATGTATATTATTTTGGGATACTGTTTAGTATTTTATATTCTGGTAAGTTATGTTGTCAATATCAAGAAATTTTATAACTCATATTTATATTATAAAAATATTATTTTATAACTTGGGATAATTTAGTAATAATTGATACAAAATGTGATACCCTATGGTGGGTGTTACAGTCCTGCTACCCGGTTAGCGAGTGGGAGTGCCGCATCCCAGTGTGCTACCACTGGTTTCAAAAAGAAAAATGAATAGGTAGACCTTTTTCACATCCTTGACGAGTAGGGCAACAATATAGTCGTGGACACTTCATGCTGCCATCCAGAAACAAGGTTTGCTTGACATCAACACTTGATGTCGCTGCAAACCAAGAACAAGGTTTCTAAAACCCTTACGCCGCGCTGCTATGTAGAAACAAGGATTCCATAACCCTTGCTGCCGCTAACCAGAAACAAGGATTTCATACCCCATAGGTCCCAGGATCGTAACTTGGCCCTAATACCACTGTTGGGAATTGCAGATACATCACGACAGTGGAAAAACAAAATTCCCACCAAGGATCCAAGCGAAATAGACCATAGTCCGAGTTTTTAAATGAGTTTACCTCTTGAAGCGTGATAAACAAAAATGACGTGAATCACCAACACCGTAATAGCGACGATGTCTCTACGGTATCCACGCAAACAGACTCACGAGGGTCCAACGCCCATAAAAGGAGTCTCACGTCTCTGACACAGTGCTAGCTATGAATAGAAGAGAAGGAAACCTGTCACTCTCTCACTCACTTTCTGTAAGTGCGGCTAGGGTTCTGTAATGCATACTTAGCAGCCCTCTTAGCAGTACTATTTATAATAGTGACTGTCTTAAGTGAGTGTGAGTAGTAGTAAAGTAAGTTGTGCAACCCTAGACTCATCTGTTATGAGTCTGGCCCACGATTGAATCCCAGTCCAACTTGGATTCTAATTGCTCCAGTTTAGTCTGCCCTATGTGTGCAACCTTACAAGTTCTCATGATGTTGACAGTAATATTAAAATCCTATTTTAATATTACAAGCAGTGAGCAGTATCTAGCAATACATTGCTACTATCCAAGTAATGAGAATATCAGTGATTTGACATAACCTATCCGTGATTAATGTTATTGTGCAGTTTAGTCCCTTTGTCCAAATATCTAGATTGAACACAAGGTATGGAACATGTCAACCTTGTATAGTTCAATCTTTCATTTCCTGATACTCGGGTAGACGTAGTAATCACAAATAAGATCAATATCTCATATTGACTCATTTGAGCATGGCCATGCATTTCGTAGTCTCACTCAATCAGAGGCCCCACAGATATCACTCCTGTTATGTAGGAGGGACAAATCACATCTAGGTCATTCACATCCCTCCACATGATTCACGATATGTCCAATAACTAACTTTATAATCTTTTTATTACAAATGACGTTTGATGGTATTAAAACATATAACTCCTCATGTAGGAATCGTAGTAATTTCAAGTCAAAGGACCACATACACTATTGTCACTATAAGAATTGCTTATGACACTCATGTAATGATTCATGTAGCATTCTCATGGAGGGTCTGTCCAATACATCATTATTCTAATATATATCCATATGAAGACTTAATATCTCATATCCATGACCTGTGAGATATGGCCATCAGTCTACGCACATAGCAGCCTCAATGCATTATTGTTGTCTTGATTAACAATAATACTTGACTAGGGATATTTAAGAATAATGTTCTATTTCTATCCGATATGATCTCACGATCAAGTCATCCATTTAATGTCCTACGACATCAAACTTACTATTCTAAAGACTTTATTATGTATATCACAAATAACACAATAAATGAAATGCCTCATATATTAAATAAATAGCATAATACAATGTAAGTAAGATAGTCAAAATAAATTAGCCTCTAGGTCATACACCAAAATCTCCCACTTGCACCAGAACCAATTAGGCATATGTTTAATGCCTAAAGATCTAGAGTGACACTCATGCTTTTGATGTGCAAGAGGCTTCGTCAGTGGATCTACGATGTTATCATCTATTGGTACTCTGCATATCTTCACATCTCCTCTGTCGATGATCTCACGAATGAGATGGAAGCACAGTATATGTTTAGATCGTTGGTGAGATCTAAGCTCCTTAGCTTGTGCAATGCCTCCATTATGATCACAATAAATGTCCACTAGGTCCACAATGCTATGAACTATACCAAGCTCAGTATTGAACTTCCTGATCCAAATGGCCTCCTTACTGCAATGGAGGCAGCAATATACTCAGCCTATGTGGTAAAATCGACGACTGTCTCCTACTTTGAACTCTTCCAGCTCACAGCCCCACCATTCAAGTAATAAACAAAAGCTGATTGCGATATGGAGTCGTCCTTATTGGTATAGATGCTAGCATTAGTGTAACCCTTTACAATTAGCTCTTCCTAGACTTTATATACCAAGAACGAATCCTTAGTTCTTCTCAAGTACTTAAGGATGTTCTTGACAGCAGTCCAATGACTCTTATCAGGATCAGACTGGTACCTACTCGTCATGCTCAAAGCATACGAGATGTCAGGTCGAGTACATAACATGGCATACATGATAGATCCAATTACAAATGCATATAGAATCTTGCTCATGTGATCCCTCTTGTCTTGGGTTGAAGGGGATTGAGCCTTATATAAGCTTACACTATGTGACATAGGCAAGAGTCCCTTCTTGGATTCAGGCATGTTAAATCGTCTTAACACTTTGTCTATGTATATACTTTGACTTTAGCCAAGTAATCTCTGCGATCTATCTCTATAAATCTTGATACCTAATACATAGGTGGCTTCGCCCAAGTCCTTCATAGAAAAGCAATTCTCTAACCAAGTCTTTACAAACTGTAGGGTAGGGATGTCATTTCTAATGGGTAATATGTCATTTACATACAACACCAAAATGACAACTATGCTTCCACTAACCTTATTGTAGACACAAGACTCTTCTCCATTATTGATGAAACCAAACTATTTGATTGTATCATCAAAACGAAGATTCCAACTTCTGGAAGCTTACTTCAATCCATAAATAGATCGTTGCAACTTACACACCTTTCCAGCATCTTGTGCAGTGGCAAAACTCTCAGGTTGTGTCATGTACACATCCTCGAGAACATTTCCATTAAAGAAAGCAGTTTTGACATCCATTTTCCAGATTTCATATTCATGGTATGTTGCAATAGCAGGCAAGATCCGAATGGATTTAAGCAACGCAATTGGGAAAAAAGTCTCATCATAGTCTACATCATGAATTTGCTTGAAACCTTTAGCCACCAATCGCGCCTTAAAGGTATGCACATTACTAACCATGTTAGTTTTCTTTTTGAAAACCCACTTGCACCCAATGGGTTTTACCCTTTCAGATGGTTTAAGCAAGGTCTACACCTAGTTGGTATACATGGATTCCATTTCAAATCTCATGGCCTTAGGCCATTTCTTAGATTCTGGGCCAATAATGGCTTCTTGGTAAGTCATAAGCTCATCTTGATCCATGAGCAATATGTCACCTTCTTCAGTCGTGAGAAATCCATATCTCTCTGGTTGATGACATATCCTGTTACACCTACTCGGGTCTTGTGCTACTAGAGCAGATTGTGGTTCTACAATGACTTGTGGAGGTTGCTCTAATTCCACCATCAGTTCACTGCTACTTTGTGAACTTTGAATTTCTTCAAGTTTTATTTTCCTCCCTTTGGTTCCTTTGGAGATAAACTCCTTTTCTAGGAACACAGCAGTCCGTGTGACAAACACTTTGTCATTAGTAAGATTATCGAAATAGTATCCCTTGGTTTCCTTATGATACCCCACAAAGAAGCATTTATCTGATTTGGGTCCAAGCTTATCAAAAAATTTTCATTTCACGTAAGCTTCGCAACCCCAAATCTTCATGAAATACATACTAGGTCGTCTCCCAGTCCATATCTCATATAATGTCTTTTGAACCGTCTTGGATGGAACACGGTTAAGTGTAAAAGTTGTTGTTAATAAAGCTTATCCCCAGAAGGAGCCTCGAAGGTCTGCATAACTTATCATAGATCAGACTATGTCCAACAGGATCCGGTTCCTCCTTTTAGAAACACCATTCCATTGTGGTGTTCTAGGAGGAGTGAGTTGAGATATTATCCCACACTCTTTCAGATGATCATCAAACTGTTGGGTTAAGAATTCACCACCTCGATCTAATCAAAGGACTTTAGTACTCTTGCCAAGTTGGTTTTGTACTTCATTCTTGAATTCCTTGAACTTTTCAAAGGATTCTAATTTGTGTTTCATGAGATACACAAATCTATATTTACTGAAATCATCAGTAAATGTAATGAAGTATTGAAAACCACCTCTAGCCAGTGTGTTTAGGGGTCCACATACATCACTATGTATGAGGCCCAAAAGATCATTAGTCCTTTTACCTTGTCCAGTGAATGGGGCCTTAGTCATTTTCCCCAATAAACAAGACTCGTATATCTCATATGATTCAACATCAAATAAGTCCAAGAATCCATCTTTATGGAGTTTGGAGATGTATTTCTCAGTTATGTGACCCAAACGATAATGCCAGAGATAAGTTGGATTCATATCATTTGATTTAAACCTCTTCATATTTATGTTATAAACAAGCATTTCAAGATCAAGGACATAAAGTCCATTACTCAGATGTGCACTACTATAGAAAATATCATTCAAATTAATAGAACAACTTTTGTTCTTTATTATAAAAGTAAAGCATTTCTTATCCAAACAAGAAATAGAAATGATATTCCTACTTATAGCAGGCACAAAATAATAGTTGTCCAACTTAACAACAAGCCTAGTGGGCAATAATAAATAATAAGTCCCTACGGCTAAAGTAACAACTCTTGCTTCATTTCCAACTTGTAAGTTGACTTCACGCTTAGCCAATGGTTTACTCCTTTTGAGATCCTGCATATTTATACAAATGTGAGACATACATCCAATATCTAATACCCATGATGCTGAAGTAGAAAAATTGACTTCTATAACAAAAATACCTGAAGTAAAAGTGTCACTTCCCTTCTTTTTCTTAAGCTCCTCTAAGAACTTGCCACAGTTCATCTTCCAATGTCCAGTCTAACCACAGTGGAAGCAGGTACCTTCCTTAGCCACTCCGCCCATAGGTTTCAAGCCATAAGTGTTGGGCTTGGATTTCTCCTCACCCTTGCCCTTCCAATTGTCCTTGGGTTTCTTCAGTTGTTTCTTGCCCTTAGCCTTTTGAACCATCATAATGGCCTTTCCTTTGCCTTTATTTATGTTCTGCTTAGCAATTCTAAACATGCTTAGCAACTCAGGTAGTGATTTGTCAAATTCGTTCATGCTGTAGTTCATAATGAATTGACTAAAACTTTTCGGCAACGATTGAAGACTAAGTCAGTGGCCAACTCTTGGCCCAATGGGAGACCAAGCCTCTTTAGGTTTTCAATGTACCCAATTATTTTGAGCACATGAGTACCAATAGAGCTTCCCTCTAGCAGTTTGCACTGAAAAAGTGCTTTAGAGACTTCGAATCTCTCATGCCTAACTTCCTCTTGATAGAGCTTCTTCAAATGTACAATCATATCGTAAGCATCCATGCTCTCATGTTGCTTCTGAAGCTCAGAGTTCATGGTGGCTAGCAGAAGACATCTGTTTGTCCCTTTATTAGGCCACAAGTGCACGAGTTGCACAAGTAACACAGTTATAGAGTAAGAGATCATTCCCTCGAGGAAAATTGGCTTCCAATGCTAAGTATCAACCAATAGTTTAGCTATTTCTATTCAAGAACATATATAATAGGAGAAAATGCAGTAAAACTAATCTAAAGACAAAAAAGCGATAAATGAAAATTGTAACATCTCAAAATTTGTTATTTTATAGCAATGATTGAATTGTACTGTTTTGTGATTTCTGTGTGCTATAAATTTATTTTGACTGTTCTGTGACTGTTTTTGATAAGTGTGTGTGATTTACTCCGAGTCAGAAAAATAATAATTTTCAAGCCGGGAAAAATCTTTACTGATTTAGTCGGAGCCGGGGGAGCTTACTAAACTTGAATCCGAGAGATACGTGTCATGATCTTTTAATTTTTAGAATTTATCTGTAAAATAAAAATATTTCATCTTTTATTATCCAGCGGACAATACTTACTGACTTGTTAGCAGTATGTTCTGTCCATTGGGCAATAATTTATGTAACTATTGTCCATTGGACAATAGCCTTTAGAGAAAGTTTTGATGACTTGTTTTGTGAATCAATTAGAATACTTGAAGCTTGATGAAAACCAATAGAAAGTGGTCAACAAAAATGGCTAGACTAGTTAGCCATGTAACTAGATGAAACTAGATGACTTAAACTAAGTTAGCTTAAAGCCTATGTAGTAACTAAATGAAGCAAACTAAGTTTACTACTTATTAGAGCTCATAGTTACAAGAGTATTCTAGTACCTTCTAGAATATATGACTCACACTTAAGTAACTAAATGGTTAGTAATAAAACTAAGTGATCTAACTAAGTTAGCTTAATTTAGTTAGGAACTAATTGAATCAAAAACCTAGTTACCTTTTCTCTATGAGTCACACGGCCACCTTGGTATTCTAGGGAGTTCATGAACAAATTAATCATCTAATGTGACCATTGCATGATCACTTAATGACATAAGCCATGTGAAACCATGTGCTAGTCATAAATTTGGAGGCCAAATATCTTACACCCTTTGTGAAGGCTTTCCACAGCTAATGCATGCATTTGTAGGAGAATTCACTTAAGTTTATCATTTTTTTGTCATAAGCTTTCTATCCATTCTCATTTATTCCTAACTTAGCCAAAAACTCCATTTCTCTCCATCTTTGAAGCTCACAGCCTCCACACCAAACACCAACATCCAAGCTTCCAAAATTTCATCTAACTTCATTTCCTAAACCTAAACACCATTCTAAGAACTTTTCATGTGGTGAACTTAAGCTAGTTCATCCATCTAGTGCTTGGAAATCAAGCTTGAGTTTTCTACTCTTAAAGGTAAAAGCTTTGTTTCTTGATTTAAAGTTTGGTTCTTGAGTTTCTAAGCCATGTTTGATCCATGGTTTCTCTTTGTCAAGCTTAGTTTGTGACTTTGTATTGGTTTAGTTAGGGTTTTCTTTGGAGGCCACACGAAATTCTTAAGAGAAAGCAACTTGAAGAATTTTGTATTCCTTGAGGTAAGAGGGATATTAACCTCATCAACCATATGTTGGTGGTGAGGAAATGACTTATTTGTGGTGAGAAATCCATAAGGAATTATTCACTTGTGTGATTTAAAGCTTGCTTTGTTTGTGATGATTTTTGGTTGGTATGCTTTATAGCTTTGATTATATGCTTGTTTATGTGATTATGGAAGCATGTTGATTATTGTATAAAGTAGGATGTGATTCACATGATGAGGAAATGTATGAAGGTTCCAAAGAACCCATGGAGGCTCACGGCCTCAACACCATAAAGAGAGCAAAGTTTTTTAAATTATTTTCCTAATTATGGATTAAGTGGTTGAATGATGAGAAATTAGATTAAGGGTTTTACAAAGAATTATGTGATAGAAAATGATTAAATATGATTTATGAAGCATAAATGGATTTTTGGGCTAACATGCCAAGGTTTGGTGTTTTAGATTCAAAATTATTTTTCTAAGTGTAGACTTAGAAAACTAATTTACAAGAACTTAATTTAATGGATTTTTAGAAGTAAAAAGGAAAGTGGAGTAAGTGTTTAGAAATAAATTAGCATAATTAAGTTATGATGAGAAATAGAATTAAAACTTGAAATTTGCTAACGTATAGCTCACCATTTGGGTTTTGAAGCGCGTTAGAAAATTTTGAGATGTAATATTAATTAATTCAAAGAAGTCAGATTTCTGTAAAGAATAGTAGAAAATATTATGTTAAGAATTTTTAGTAGGAAAATATTCTAAATAAGGCCAAACTGCCTACATTATGTAGAAAATGTTATAAATAAATTTAGAAAGCTAAGAAATATTTTACGCAAGTTAAAAATGCTAGAAAAATCTTACACAATTTAAAATAGTAATTTTTAAGTTATGCGGTTGGGAAAACGTTTAAAAATCTTTACGCGATTTGGAAAACATTTGAAAATACTTACGCGATTTGAAAATGTAAGAAAAAGGTTACGCGATTGTGAAAATGCGATAAAATATTTACGCAATTGGAAATAACAGCAGTTTGCTATCGGGCTATCATGGTAGGCCCAGTTATATTGGAAAGTGATGTTGCCAAGAAATGACATGTGTATGTGAAATACTATGAGAATGATGTTTGTATATATTTTTGAATCATACATCATGCATAGAAAAGTGTGTCAGCTTATTTGGTTAAGGCAAGTGTGCCTAGGAGATTGAAATTACACCTTCGTGTAGGTGAGAATTGCATAGTTACGATCTTTAGTGATCTTGGAGATGTTGGGGTGTGGAAAGTCATATGTGGCCAGTTGGTAGCACCTCTCCGTCGTGGTATCCTACGCAAACACACTGATGGTCTTGACGGAGTTGCTACTCTTTTCGTGATTTGTTGAGAGTGTCTTGTATTAGCCATGTTGCGCACCATGATATGATATATTGGCACATGATTTGAGGCTAATGATATACATACATGTACTCCCTATCTTTCTCTCTGAAATTGTGATTAGCTCCATGGAGTAGGATTTGGTCTTTGTGCACATGCATAGTAGGTCAGCATATTGATATGATAATTATGCTTATCTGATATATTATCTGTGATGTGATAATATGGCTGTATGTGAAAATATTGTATTTGTACTATTTACTATCATTTTCTATACTGTCTCATTGGTATTGATGTAGGGGATCTCACCTCTTTGCTGTATTATATTTGTTTCATTGTATATGTTTGATGAAGACCGAGGAGACAAGGAAGCTGGTAATTCTGTTTACCACCAGTGATATATTTTGTTGTGTTTGTTTGTATGGCGGTGAGACGTCAAGTTTTGGGTTTTGTTACCATTCAGTTCCATGGGGGAACTGACGCCTGGAGATTTAATTTTGATAATGAACGTTTTGTTTACACTGGGGACTTAACTCTAAACCTTAGTGGTACTAGGGATGGGACTCCTGTTCTGACGCAACATGCTTCTGTACGTCTTGAGTTCACTATGCTAATACGTCAGCTCTGGGGTGGTAGTTTTTATACTCCACAGGAGGATTCTATGGTGTCGTTTGCTAGGACGCTAGTCCAGCGTGTGTTGTATCCGCCAGGTTTCTTTAGTGATGATACTAAGGACGAGGATCCTTCCGAGTGCCGGAATCCTTAGTCTGGGTTTTAGAGGTTAGAGTTTAGTATTTTAGGTTTTGTCGTGTGTATTATATATCTTATCTTTTGGGAGTAAGTGTGTACTTATGTAAATTATTTGCAAACAATGTTTCAAGATGTATGTAAATTATGACGAGTTTATTTTCAGTTACGTTTTATGTTTATGGTTTTTATTTTTAGTTATTCCAGAAACAAATTTTAAAATCAGTGTTTTACAAGATTAATTCTTTTACAACTTGGGTAAGTTATATTATGATTAGTCTTAAAAGTGATACCTTACGATGGGTGTTACAAAAATAAAGATAATAGTTTAGAGATTTAGGGAATCCTTCTTCACCTCATACTTCAATTAATGATATGTAATCTTCACAAGCAACATGAATGCATTAGTTAAGTTAGCTTGAGAATCTGATTTAGTTAAAAGCCTATGTCTAGGTCAATCAACCATGCTTTATTTACCTAATTTACTATGTTTCCATGAGAATTAATGCAAGCTCCACTCATTAAGATCTATTCTCAAACACCCGCTATGCATGACTAAGAGATATATTTCTATCCTATTAGCGAATCAACTTATCCAAGCCAATTGAACTCATCGAACATACATCAACCATACATATGATCTCAAATCCAAATTCTTATGTCTAGGTTCATCAAATTTCAACAAATCACTTAAAAGCTGATCCAATAATCAAGAGCATTAAGATCCATATGATTAAACATGACCAAATATCAATATATACTCAAAGTAATACATAACCCTTAATATTCATAGAAGGATTCGAAGTTATCCCTAAATACAGCTTAGCTACATCATGAAACATGAAAATCTATCACAAAAATCATGTTCATGGAAGATGGACGAGAGAAAAGAGAAGGAAGAAGGAACGAAGCTCATGGATATGATCTTTGATGCTTGAATGTCCTTCCATGAAGAAGATAACCTCCAACCTTGGCTCCCTTGGCCTCCTCTTAGCCTACAAATGAAGTTCCAGTCACGTCTTCTCTAAAACCTAAAAAGCTCTCCTAGTAAAATCTGTTAAAATCATATTTATAGGCTGAGATAACAGAGTCACGTAGCGGCATTAAGATGCCTACGCCGCGGCGCACATACAATTAGGTCACTGGCGCTGCGACGTGTCTTCCTTGCGTAGTGACGTGCAATTTTCAGAGCTATCTTCCAGATAGAGAGGATGCACTGTAACACCCCCAAAATTTATTTATTTCGTTATGGATATTCATTTTATAATATTTGAGATTTTCTAGAATTTTTCTGGAATTTTTTGAGAATGCGAAATATTTTAATATATTTTTCGTTTCACGTGCACAATGGACAGAGTCGAGAAAATAACTCTAACATTCTGAAAGTTGGAAAATTATATGACGAATAGCCGTTTTATAATATTTCCATTTTTTTTGAATTTTCTGGGAATTTTCCGGGAACGTCGAATATTTTAATATATTTCTTGTTTTGCGTGCAAACTGAGCGGAGCCGGAGAAATGAGATATTCTCTCCGAAAACCTTAGACTATGGAAACGTCAATGGGGAATCTTACTAAACCCGAGGTCGGACACAGTTTCCAAGGTTTCACATTTTTCGAGAAAATTTAATAGATGAAATAATAAAATACTGCGAAAGATTTATCTGTCAGATTAATTAATACTGACTTCTGTCGACTGTAACTATTATCCTCTGGATAATAGCACGTAATAAAAATCCTATCACCTTATCCCAATGTAATCTACTTTATGTCATAACAAAGCTACTTTAATTCAAATATATTGCTATTTTAATCAATCTTCTAGAAGCTTTGACCCAAGAAAAGACCTAACAACCCTTGGCTTGCTTGGGAAGCTTGCCATTTCCCTCTCTCCTCTCTCTCTTTGCCGCGGCACCCTAGGGAAAAAAGGGGGAAATTTATTTCAACCCTTAACCTAATTCACTCAAAAATCTATCACACTTTTAACCTAACAACTTATCTCTCTACATCTTCATCTTCTTCCTTCCTCTCCCTTCTCTCTAAACCTCCATAGCCAACCAAAATTGAAGCTCACTCTTCCACTCCATCTCTTCATCTTTTCTCTTCAATAACTACATATCCTTACTCTCCATCATCATCTCCACCATTTCTCTTCACAAGGTTTCATCAAAATCCACCATTTCTATTTTCTCCATTTCGGGTTACCACCCCCACCTCACCATTTTCGGTTTCTAACTCCATTAACCTCATTTCTAGCTTCTCTTCATCATTCTAAACACTTTTTCTTTCACACTCACCTCAAAACTATCCATCTTCATCAATCTTTTTCAAGATCAAAGTTTGAGACTTTAAGGTAAAGATTGCAACTTTCTTCTCTCTTCTCTTCTCATTTTCGTGTTCTAAGACCATTTTCATGGTCAAGGATACTTCCTTTTTCAAGTTATGGTGTTGATTTTTGAGGTTGTTTTCTAGGGTTTTTGTGGGACCAAAATCGAAATCTCAAGGAGCATCTTGGAAGCCATTTTCATGTTCTCCCTTTGGTAAGAGGGAGACCACTCTATTCAACCTCTAATGGTGGTTGGAGACTTCTCTAATTGTGTATTTGTGAGAAACCCTAATAGGGGTTACTCTTGATTTTATTCTTTTCTATTTGCTTCTTGATAATTTCTATTCTTTTCTTAAATATTTGTATGGATTTGATTCTTGTTAATGTTGTAATAAACCTCATGGATTTGGAATTGATGAACTTGAGACAATTGCCCCTTGCTTTGTGCAAGGAGGCTCACGGCCAAGTCCCCCAATGGAGGGTATGGATGTTTAAAATTTTGAAACCTAATTGAATGGTAATAATTGGATGGATGAGGACAAAGAACAAAGAACAAATGCATGGACCCTAGTCCCTTGATGGCTCACGGCCATGGGAGGCAAATTGGTGAACATTGTGACTTGAATGACAAAAATGGACAAATGTGAAATTAGAGGACAATTAGGAGCTTATAATGTGTAAACAAAAATTTAACAAAGACTAAAATTGGTAATTTGGATCATTTAACCTAATAGGAAGAACTTGAGTGTGTGAGTTGAGAGAATTGAATTAAGCATCTAAAGAGGATTAGTAATGAGATACTAATACATTAAAAGGAAAAACAAATATGTGGTTTAGGAATTTAGTGGGGGTTACGGTTTTAGGCTTAAGGGAGATGGTAATGGGTTAATCCAATGTTAAGAATTTGAAGTAGAAGATTAATGCTTGATATGGTTAAAGAGTTGATAATTCTAAAGACTTTTGAAAGTAATGATAATAAAGAATTAAAGTGACATAAAGTGGTCGTATTAACTTAATGATATGTAACCTTGAAGGTGAGAATCCATAATATGAATCAAAACGATGAATGGACATTTGAAAATAATGGTGGCATAAAACTTAACTTTAATGCAATTATGGACCCCTACGTGGGATGAATACTTGATGAACACGGATTATAAAAAAAATACCTTGATGATACAGTATCAATGATTGAAGTTATGTACGTCTGAATGTACATGTACCATTATGAGATACAATATTTATCATACATGATTTGACATTGAGTCGTCATGCATATGTGTCGTCTGTTGGACATTATTGGAAAGGCTGTGTGAGCCTAGGAGTTGAATAACACCTATGTGCCGGTGTGAATAGACTAAGCGTAGGTGTCATATGTTGTTGACCCTAGGGGGCGTCGGGGTGTGGGTGTCTCACAATAGACAGTGGTAGCTCCACTGGGGCCGTGGGATAGACCAATGCGACACACCGATGATCGTGTCTGAGACGCTGTCCTATATTGCGATCAACTGTCGAGGTACCACGTATAACCCATTGCGCAAACATTTTTATGAAAATAAAGCACACTGTATTTTGAGGCTGATGATATACTGGTATTACTCCTTGATCATTCACTCCGAAAATGTTTATGTCTAGCTCCATGGAGTAGGGTTTTGATATACTTTTGCATGAATGAACTGTTAGTCGCACAACTCATTGAGCATGAGCATTGATAATCATAAGGCATATTTACTGTTATTTTTGTGATAATTGTTAGTCACTCGAATCACTGACTGCTGATAATGTTTTTATTATTTTAAAGTTATGATCCCGTCTTACTGTAAATTTAATGCTATTATGATTAAATGTATAAAATGTGTTGTATGTGGGCGTTCAGCGCCATTTAGTTTCCTTCTACTATTATTGGTAATGAATGACAAGTATCTCACCTCTTTACTGTATATTCTGTTATTATATATTATCATATGATTGTTCGAAGACGTTCGTGAGGAGGATAAGGAAACCACTGAGTTTCAGGGTTTCTGGCCGTATCTTGATTAAGATCGAGGTTGCTGAGGATGTCATTTCGCCCCCGTGGATTTTTTGGCACGTGCGGATCAACTTTCATGGTGGTCCGGATTGCTGGCATATCAACGTGCAGACTGATTGATGTGTGTACCACGGTGAAGTGACAGTGTCCTTAGCGTGGGGACGCTACACTGCTTCTATTTTTTACTTCCATGCCTTTGTGTGGCTGGAATTTTACATGCCTGTGAGAGACATGTGGGCGGACATGTACTATACCCCACGTGACGATTCTTTCTTGTCTACTGCTCGGGCTCTTACCCGTTGTTCCGTCATTCCGATGGATGTCTCGTTGGATGACGAGGACCCTGTGGAGGATCCGTCTATGGTTCCTTCTAGTTCTCGTCAGTCTTAGAGACTGTTTTAGGTAGATGGCTACTGATGGCTGTCTATTTATTTTGAGGGAGCCTGACGTACTATTGGTTTAGTGGGTACATATTTGTATCTCTTGGGGTAGGTACACATTTTGTCTTTTTGTATACTTTTTGGAAATGTAATTAATACAGGCTTGTACGTATAACTATGATAATGTAATTTCGATGTATGATTTAGTTTCTGTTGACTGTATTACAACTGTTCAGTGTTGGAAGTTCTGCTACAGCAGGGATTTTCTTTTTCTTGTATTATTATTCTACTATTTACAATATCTTACAAAAACAAAACTCATTATGATGAAAGTTTTAAGATAACTTAATTTAGCTCCAATATATCACTATTATGAAAATATGAAACTAACGTTATTTTCCGCAAATAAAATATTTACTTACGTTTCATGAATTATTAATATAATAGTGTGACATTCCTTCTTCATGTGTATTAGATTAGAAAAAAGGATGTTACACTGTCTTGGTATCAGAGCTCCCGGTTATGTTTTCTTTTGGGTCGTGTGGTTTTGGATTGTCATGTTTGTGTTGTGTTATTCTTTGTGATTTTGTTGTTTGGTATTCATATGGATACATCTGACTTTCTTTATGTTTTGTGTAGTTTGATTTGAGAAGATGTGATGGTTCGTCAAGGTGATATGGCTGTTGCCATAGAGGCCATACAAAAGATGGCTGAGGCAATGTTACAGTAGAACCAGCAGACAGCTCAATAATAGGCTAGAGCTGCACAACAGTTGGAAGCTACGGCGGATGTTCAGAACTTAGAGGGATTTCGTCGTGCTAACCCTTCATAGTTCAAAGGGGAGTTTGATCTGGAGAAAGCTACCTTATGGATCCAAGAGCTGGAGAAAATATTTACTAGTATGAATTGTGCTGACGATAGGAAGGTAACCTATGTTGCATACATGCTAATAGGAGACGCTGAGCATTGGTGGACGAGAGAACAAAGGTTATTGCAAGCCGCAAATAGAGTGATAACTTGGGAGGTGTTCAAAGAAAGGTTCTTGAACAAGTATTTCCCTGAAAGCACTAGGCACGCAAAAGAAATGGAATTTCTGAGGTTGCGACAAGGAGCCATGACTGTGAGCGAGTACGCCGCCAAGTTTGAAAACTTGTCAAGATTCTCTACCTATTTTCAACTTCAACCCAATGAAATCTGGAAGTGCCGGAAGTTTGAGGAAGGCCTGAGGCATGAGGTAAAGAAAATTGTGATAGCTTTGAAGATTACTCAGTTTTCCGAGCTACTTGACACTTGCTGTCGATTAGAGAGTGTGGAACAAGAACGTGAGGCGAGAAATAGAAATTTTGGGCCCGTTCGGTCCCAAAGAGGAGGCGGTGGTAACACAAGTCGTTATCAAAAGAAGTCCTATTCCAGACCCTCTGGAAGCCACCTGCCACAAAGATCTTAAGGAGGAAGCCCAACTGGAAGTCCAGGAAGGATGGGCCAGAATGCTGCAACTACTCCGAGGTGTATAAAGTGTGGAAAGGAGCACTTTACAAGAGACTACATAATTAAAGGAATTATTTGCTTCCGGTGTGGGAAACCTGGTCACATTTCTCGAGACTGCAATCAGACCAAGGCAGAACCATCCGTCAATGCTGCAAGAACCTCTAAATCACAAGCTGAAGGCAGAGTCTACACCTTGAGCAGTGTTGAGGCCTCTAAATCTGAGGATCTGATACAAGGAAAATGTATCATTGAAGGTAATCTTTTAATTGTATTGTATGATTCTGGTGCTACTCATTCTTTCATTTCACATGACTGTGTGAAGAGACTTGGATTGTCTGTGTCTTCCTTGCCCTTTGATTTGACTGTTTCGACTCCTACTGCAAAACCTGTTGTTACTGCTAAAGCTTGTCTAGGTTGTCATTTGGTTATAGAAGGTCGGATCTTTTCTGTCGATTTGATCTGTTTACCATTATCTCAGTTAGATGTGATATTGGGAATGGATTGGCTATTTGCTAATCGTGTCCTATTAGACTGTTCTAGAAAAACCATAATTTTCCCTATGGATGAGGATTCTAGATTTTTGACCGCCAACCAAGTGAAGGCTTTTCTGAAAGAGAGAGCCCGAGGATACATGTTGTTATCTTCTTTGAAAGTCGAGAGTGAAATCGATGTGGATGCAATCTCTGTTGTACGAGAATTCCCTGAAGTTTTCCCTGATGATGTACCTGGTTTGCCACCTGAACAAGTGGTCGAGTTTGCCATCGGCTTGGTACCTGGAGCTGGTCCTATTTCTATAGCGCCTTACCGTATGGCACCAGCTGAACTCACGGAACTTAAGAAGCAGTTGGAAGAGCTTCTAGAAAAATAATTCGTGAGACCCAGTGTGTCACCCTGGGGAGCACCTGTGTTGTTGGTTAAGAAGAAAGATGAGACTTCAAGATTGTGCGTGGATTACCGTCAGTTGAATAAGGTTATGATTAAGAATAAGTATCCATTGCCAAGGATAGATGACTAGATGGACCAATTGAAAGGAGCAGCTGTGTTTTTAAAGATCGATTTGCGATCGGGTTATCACCAAATTAGGGTGAAAGTGGAAGACATTCCTAAGACAGCTTTTCGTACTCGTTATGGACATTATGAGTACCTGGTGATGCCTTTTGGTGTGACCAATGCACCTGCGATATTTATGGACTACATGAATAAAATCTTTCATCCTTATTTGGACAGATTTGTTGTTGTTTTCATCGACGATATCTTGATCTATTAACAAAATCAAGAGGACCATGCTGAACATCTCAGCATACTTCTCCAGATCTTGAAGGAGAAAGAGCTATATGCGAAACTATCCAAATGCGAGTTTTGGTTAGATGAAGTGAAATTTTTGGGCCATGTAATCTCAAAGGAAGGAATTGTTATGGATCCTTTGAAGGTAGAAGTTGTGTTACAATGGGAAAGACCAATGACGGTGATAGAGATCAGAAGTTTCGTTGGATTAGCCAGATACTACCGGAGATTTATAGAAAGATTTTCTAAGATCGCTGGACCACTCACTCAGCTCACCCAAAAGAATCAAGCTTTCGAATGGACAGATTCCTGTGAGGGAAGTTTTCAAGAGTTAAAAAGGAAATTAACTACGTCGCTCGTGTTAGTTTTACCGAATCGTAATAAGTCATTTGAAGTGTACTGTGATGCTTCATATCAAGGTTTGGGGTGCGTTCTTATGCAAAATGGAAAGGTGGTGGTTTACGCCTCAAGACAATTAAGAGTGCACGAGAAGAACTATCCAACGCATGATTTGGAGTTAGCTGCCATGGTGTTTGCATTGAAGATATGGAGACATTATCTGTATGAAGCCACATTCAACGTCTTCAGTGACCACAAAAGTCTGAAATACCTATACTATCAGAAAGAGATGAACATGAGGCAATAAAGATGGCTAGAGTTCTTGAAGGACTACGATTTCCAACTTCAGTATCACCCTGGAAAGGCGAACGTGGTGGCCGATGCTTTGAGTAGAAAAACAGTTAGTGTTTCTGCCATGATGATCAGAGAAAAGGACCTGATAGAGCAATTCCGAGACATATGGTCATTGGTGGAGTTAACATCGGGTAAAATCTACATAAATAAGGTCACTATCTCAAATGACTTAATGAATGATATTCGAGAGAAACAAGAGATCGATAAGTTCCTGCAAGAAGAAAAAGAATTGATAAGGCAGGGTGGTGTATCAACGTTGAAGGAAGGGAGTGATGGAATTGTAAGATTCCAAGGAAGGGTCTGTGTGCCTAAGGATGAGGAACTCCGGAAATACATACTTGAACATGCTCATTCGAGTCAGTTAAGTATGCTTCCTGGAATGACCAAGATGTATCAAGACTTGAAGAAGTTATTTTGGTGGCATGGGATGAAGAGAGATATTGCTAGATGCGTGTCGTCTTGTTTGGTTTGCCAGAAAACGAAGATTGAGCACCAAAGACCAGCTGGATTACTACAACCCTTGACTATCCTTGAATGGAAATGGGATAGTATCGCCATAGATTTTGTTATCAGGTTACCAAGGACTAGGAAAGGATATGACTCAATATGGGTAATTATGGATCGACTTACAAAGTCAACTCACTTTTTGCCGATCAACATAAGATATCCGTTGGAGAAGTTGACTCAGATATACATTGGTGAAATTGTCAGACTTCATGGGATACCCACGAGTATTATTTTCGATAGAAATCCAAGGTTTACATCGAAGTTTTGGCAGAGTCTTCAAGAGGCTATGGGAACGAAGTTGCGATTGAGTTCCGCATACCATCCATAGACTGATGGTCAATCGGAAAGAACAATTCAGTCGTTAGAAGATTTATTGAGAGCTTGTGCTATAGAGCAAGCTGGAAGTTGGGATAAAGTCTTACCATTGGTAGAATTCACCTACAACAACAGTTATCATTCAAGTATAGGGATGACACCCTATGAGGCCCTGTATGGATGAAGGTGTCGGACGCCTCTGTGCTGGTATCAAGATGGAGAACGGCTTACTATCAGAGCTGAACTTATTTAGCAGACAACCGAAAAGGTTAAAATGATTCAGGAGAAAATGAAAACGGCTCAGAGTCGGCAAAAGAGTTATGCGGACAAAAGAAGGAAACCTCTTGAGTTTGAAGAAGGAGAGCATGTCTTCTTGAAAGTCACACCTACGACTGGGGTCGATCGTGTTCTTAAATCTAGAAAACTCACTCCAAAATTCCTTGGACCTTACCAAATTCTTCGTCGGGTGGGTCCTATTGTATACCAAATAGCTTTACCCCCTTTTCTTTCAAACCTTCATAATGTCTTTCATGTGTCACAAGTCAGAAAGCATATTCCAAGTCCTGATCATGTCATAGCACCTGATTCTGTACAATTAAAGGAAAACTTAACTTATAAGACAACTCCTATGAGGATTGAGGATAGGAGGACAAAGCAACTCAGAGGGAAGGACATTGCACTGGTGAAAGTAATCTGGAATGAAGCAACTGGAGACACGACATGGGAACTCGAGGATAAGATGAAGGAGCAATACCCCGAACTATTTTAAGGTATGAAAATTTCGAGGACGAAATTCTTATTTGTTGGGGAGAGTTGTAACACCTCAAAATTTATTTATTTCATTATGGATATTCATTTTATAATATTTGAGATTTTCTAGAATTTTTTTGGAATTTTCTGAGAACGCGAAATATTTTAATATATTCTTCGTTTTACGTACACAATGGATAGAGTTGATAAAATAACTGTAATGTTCTGAAAGTTAGAAAATTATATGACGAATAGCCGTTTTATAATATTTGCAATTTTTGAGAATTTTCTGGGAATTTTCCGAGAACGTCAAATATTTTAATATATTTCTCGTTTTGCGTGCAAGCTGAGCAGAGCCAGAGAAATGAGATATTCTCTCTGAAAACCTTGAACTATGGAAACGTCAACGGAGGATCTTACTAAACTCGAGGCTGGACACAGTTTCCAAGGTTTGTATTTTTTGAGAAAATTTAACAGATGAAATAATAAAATACTGCAAAAGATTTATCTGTCAGATTAATTAATACTGACTTCTGTCGACTGTAACTATTATCCTCTGGATAATAGCATGTAATAAAAATCTTATCACCTTATCCCAATGTAATCTACTTTATGTCATAACAAAGCTACTTTAATTCAAATTTATTGCTATTTTAATCAATCTTCTAGAAGCTTTGACCCAAGAAAAAACCTAACTACCCTTGGCTTGCTTGGGAAGCTTGCCATTTCCCTCTCTCCTCTCTCTCTTTGCCGCGGCACCCTAGGGAAAAAAGGGGGAAATTTATTTCAACCCTTAACCTAATTCACTCAAAAATCTATCACACTTTTAACCTAACAACTTATCTCTCTACATCTTCATCTTCTTCCTTCCTCTCCCTTCTCTCTAAACCTCCATAGCCAACCAAAATTGAAGCTCACTCTTCCACTCCATCTCTTCATCTTTTCTCTTCAATAACTATATATCCTTACTCTCCATCATCATCTCCACCATTTCTCTTCATAAGGTTTCATCAAAATCCACCATTTTCATTTTTCTCCATTTCGGGTTACCACCCCCATCCTCACCATTTTCGGTTTCTAACTCCATTAACCTCATTTATAGCTTCTCTTCATCATTCTAAACACTTTTTCTTTCACACTTCACTTCAAAACTATCCATCTTCATCAATCTTTTTCAAGAACAAAGTTTGAGACTTTAAGGTAAAGATTGCAACTTTCTTCTCTTCTCTTCTCCTCTCATTTTCGTGTTCTAAGACCATTTTCATGGTCAAGGATACTTCCTTTTTCAAGTTATGGTGTTGATTTTTGAGGTTGTTTTCTAGGGTTTTTGTGGGACCAAAACTGAAATCTCAAGGAGCATCTTGGAAGCCATTTTCATGTTCTTCCCTTTGGTAAGAGGGAGACCACTCTATTCAACCTCTAATGGTGGTTGGAGACTTCTCTAATTGTGTATTTGTGAGAAACCCTAATAGGGGTTACTCTTGATTTTATTCTTTTCTATTTGCTTCTTGATAATTTCTATTCTTTTCTTAAATATTTGTATGGATTTGATTCTTGTTAATGTTGTAATAAACCTCATGGATTTGGAATTGATGAACTTGAAACAATTGCCCCTTGCTTTGTGCAAGGAGGCTCACGGCCAAGTCCCCCAATGGAGGAGTATGGATGTTTAAAATTTTGAAACCTAATTGAATGGTAATAATTGGATGGATGAGGACAAAGAACAAAGAACAAATGCATGGACCCTAGTCCCTTGATGGCTCACAGCCATGGGAGGCAAATTGGTGAACATTGTGACTTGAATGACAAAAATGGACAGATGTGAAATTAGAGGACAATTAGGAGTTCATAATGTGTAAACAAAAATTTAACAAAGACTAAAATTGGTAATTTGGATCATTTAACCTAATAGGAAGAACTTGAGTGTGTGAGTTGAGAGAATTGAATTAAGCATCTAAAGAAGATTAGTAATGAGATACTAATACATTAAAAGGAAAAATAAATATGTGGTTTAGGAATTTAGTGGGGGTTACGGTTTTAGGCTTAAGGGAGATGGTAATGGGTTAATCCGATGTTAAGAATTTGAAGTAGAAGATTAATGCTTGATATGGTTAAAGAGTTGATAATTCTAAAGACTTTTGAAAGTAATGATAATAAAGAATTAAAGTGACATAAAGTGGTCGTATTAACTTAATGACATGTAACCTTGAAGGTGAGAATCCATAATATGAATCATAATGATGAATGGACATTTGAAAATGATGGTGGCATAAAACTTAACTTTAATACAATTATGGACCCCTACGTGGGATGAATACTTGATGAACATGGATTATAAAAAAAATACCTTGATGGTACGGTATCAATGATTGAAGTTATGTACGTCTGAATGTACGTGTACCATTGTGAGATACAATATTTATCATACATGATTTGACATTGAGTTGTCATGCATATGTGTCGTCCGTTGGACATTATTGGAAAGGCTGTGTGAGCCTAGGAGTTGAATAACACCTATGTGCGGGTACGAATAGACTAAGCGTAGGTGTCATATGTTGTTGACCCTAGGGGGCGTCGGGGTGTGGGTGTCTCACAATAGACAGTGGTAGCTCCATTGGGGCCGTGGGATAGACCAAAGCGACACACCGACGATCCTGTCTGAGACGCTGTCCTATATCGCGATCAACTGTCGAGGTACCACGTATAACCCATTGCGCAAACATTTTTATGAAAATAAAGCACACTGTATTTTGAGGCTGATGATATACTGGTATTACTCCTTGATCATTCACTCCGAAAATGTTTATGTCTAGCTCCATGGAGTAGGGTTTTGATATACTTTTGCATGAGTGAACTGTCAGTCGCACAACTCATTGAGCATGAGCATTGATAATTATAAGGCATATTTACTGTTATTTTTGTGATAATTGTTAGTCACTCGAATCACTGACTGCTGATAATGTTTTTATTATTTTAAAGTTATGATCCCGTCTTACTGTAAATTTAATGTTGTTATGATTAAATGTATAAAATGTGTTGTATGTGGGCGTTCAGCGCCGTTTAGTTTCCTGCTACTATTATTGGTAATGAATGACGAGTATCTCACCTCTTTACTGTATATTCTGTTATTATATATTATCATATGATTGTTCAAAGACGTTCGTGAGGAGGATAAGGAAACCACTGAGTTTTAGGGTTTCTGGCCGTATCTTGATTAAGATCGAGGTTGCTGAGGATGTCATTTCGCCCCCGTGGATTTTTTGGTTACGTGCAGATCAACTTTCATGGTGGTCCGGATTGCTGGCATATCAACGTGCAGACTGATCGATGTGTGTACCACGGTGAAGTGACAGTGTCCTTAGCGTGGGGACGCTACACTGCTTCTATTTTTGACTTCCATGCCTTTGTGTGGCTGGAATTTTACATGCCTGTGAGATACATGTGGGCAGACATATACTATACCCCACGTGACGATTCTTTCTTGTCTACTGCTCAAGCTCCTGCTCGCTGTTCCGTCATTCCGATGGATGTCTCGTCGGACGACGAGGACCCTGTGGAGGATCCATCTACGGTTCCTTCTAGTTCTCGTCAGTCTTAGAGACTGTTTTAGGTAGATGGCTACTGATGGCTGTCTATTTATTTTGAGGGAGGCTGACGTACTATTGGTTTAGTGGGTATATATTTGTATCTCTTGGGGTAGGTACACATTTTGTCTTTTTGTATACTTTTTGGAAATGTAATTAATACATGCTTGTACGTATAACTATGATAATGTAATTTCAATGTATGATTTAGTTTCTGTTGACTGTATTATAACTGTTCAGTGTTGGATGTTCTGCTACAGCAGGGATTTTCTTTTTCTAGTATTATTATTGTACCATTTACAATATGTTACAAAAAAAAAACTCATTATGATAAAAGTTTTAAGATAACTTAATTTAGCTCCAATATATCACTATTATGAAAATATGAAACTAACGTTATTTTCCGTAAATAAAATATTTACTTACGTTTCACGAATTATTAATATAATAGTGTGACGTTCCTTCTTCGCGTGTATCGGATTAGAAAAAGGGACGTTACACTGTTTTCATGTGGTGTCCCGGGGTTGATGAGGGCGGGGAGTGGACGCCGGTGCATGAGAAGCACGTACAAGGAGTGGCTCCTGGCATGCTTCTAGGTGAAGGGTCCCATGAATGAACTGAATACGCACCGGAATGAGAGGGATTCAAAGACTGTGCAGGTATGGGACTGCATAGTTGAGGATGGCTTCAAGGAATTGATTAGGCGTAGTCATATCAACAAGTTGCAACTTCTTTTCGGAAGCCTAGAACATAAGAACTCCATTGTTAAGCGTGCTTGACCTGGAGCAATTGTGGGATGGGTGACCTCCTGGGAAGTTTCCTAAGATGTGTGTGAGTGAGGACAAAGCACGCTGAAAAGATTCGTGTTAGTTTGTGGAGACACTCGTCAATCCTACAGGCAATCCTAGGATGTTACAAATGGTATCAGAGACGGGACCTCTCCCAGTACGGTGTGGTTCGGGGACGAACCAGGCGGAAGTTGGTGGGCATGTGGTGTCCCAGGGTTGATGAGGGCAGGGAATGGATGCTGGTGCATGAGAAGCACGTACAAGGAGCGGCTCCTGGCATGCATCTAGGCGAAGGGTCCCATGAATGAACTGAATACGCACCGGAATGAGAGGGATTCAAAGACTGAGCAGGTATGGGACTGCATAGTTGAGGATGGCTTCAAGGAATTGATTAGGCGTAGCGATATCAACAAGTTGCAACTTCTTTTCGGGAGCCTAGAACATAAGAACTCCATTATTAAGCGTGCTTGACCTGGAGCAATTGTGGGATGGGTGACCTCCTGGGAAGTTTCCTAGGATGCGTGTGAGTAAGGACAAAGCACGCTGAAAAGATTCGTGTTAGTTTGTGGAGACACTCGTCAATCCTACAGGCAGTCCTAGGATGTTACAAATGGTATCAGAGACGGGACCTCTCCCAGTACGGTGTGGTTCGGGGACGAACCAGGCGGAAGTTGGTGGGCATGTGGTGTCTCAGGGTTGATGAGGGCAGGGAGTGGATGCTGGTGCATGAGAAGCACGTACAAGGAGCGGCTCCTGGCATGTTTCTAGGCGAAGGGTCCCATGAATGAACTGAATACGCACCGGAATGAGAGGGATTCAAAGACTGAGCAGGTATGGGACTGCATAGTTAAGGATGGCTTCAAGGAATTGATTAGGCGTAGCTATATCAACAAGTTGCAACTTCTTTTCGGGAGCCTAGAACATGAGAATCCCATTGTTAAGCGTGCTTGACCTGGAGCAATTATGGGATGGGTGACCTCCTGGGAAGCTTCCTAGGATGCGTGTGAGTGAAGACAAAGCACACTAAAAAGACTCGTGTTGGTTTGTGGAGACACTCGTCAATCCTACAGGCAATCCCGGGATGTTACATGCACCATGCCGCGACATTGACATGCCTGCGCCGCAACATTGTATTGTTCGTCTTCAAGTTGCCTTTCTCTTCTCATTTTTGCTCAAATACTCCATATATCATCTTGTTTGGAGTCCTTCATACAATAGAGAAATCACCAAATCATTAATAATTACAAATCCACTTAATCAATAACAAAGTAAGCACAATTTGCTCAATATCATATTGAAAATGCATCAAAGTATAATATAGCAAATATAAGCACAAAACCTTCTAAATGTGCATACAATGAGGACTTAAGCAATCAATGAAAGCATAGATACGGGGCACAAATAACTACATTTCATGGTATTATCATACTCCCAAGCTTAGACTTTTGCTTGTCCTCAAGCAAAACAAAGTATGACTAAGTTGACTTACTTTAACAATTTATACTTCACATGCATTCAACAACTTTCAATTTCAATTTTCTCTTAATCACAACTAGTGTAGAATAATTGTATCAGTCCTCAATGAATGCAAGAATCTCATAATCAACTCCACATATATATAACCCTAAACATGCTAACAATCTAGCATCCTTTCAAGCAGATCATATTTTCCACAAACATGTAAGATAAAACTTCTCCTAGTCAAATCATACACATCCGAATAAGTTTATAAGCATACATGCATATGAATCATATAATCCACAAAATTAATCCTGAACTCTCTCTCCATTAATGTAAATCACATATAACTAAGGATCAAAAGGGTCTTCAATAGCTTGTAATGTCAGGCCATGGTAATGGGCGTATGAAAAGAAGGGAAAAGATATACAACAAAACATTGAGAAACATAAACATGTTATTTCAAGACTTGAGCCATCAAGTGATACAATCAGGGTAATCAATAGTGAAAGAAGAAAACTCGCCAGAACCATTCAATGTTTTTTATACTTTTCATTTCTTATGCTTTGCTTGTTTTTCTCTTTCTTTTTCTTTTTTTCCCACTTTTTTTTACAAAGCAATGTTTTTTTTCAATTTTGTATTTAGTTTCTTCAGGCCCATTTTGTATTGAACATACATACACATACTCACTAGACTCATTTTAAGAAATAACACATAACGTACTCAACTAACATTAATGGTAAGAAGAAAATGCAATGTTTTTGCATGCATTAGAACGGTTAACAAGTTAATGAACACAATGGGTGAATGAAAAACATATAAGGCCAAACAATTATAAGGCTTCAAAATAGGACCTAGAGATATCATCATATCAGGGTAAGCTTGAAAAGCCTCAATCGGTCTAAACAATGCCCTAATCATTTCCTCAGTCATGCATAATCTAGGATTTTGCCTCAAGAGAGTTTAAAAACAATTTCGATAATTGAAACTCTAAATGTACATCCATAAACTTTCTCTAGACATGCACTCTTATCATTTTCAAAGTTACACTTACATCTAACTGGGATGTAAATCATACATAAAAAGCGACTAAATTGTTTCACATGCTTCTGATCACATATGGTTTCGCTAAAAGTAATCAAATTGCAACCATTTATGTCATTGGACAACCAATTCCACACTAGCATCAGTCCAATCATGCATTAAAAATTGAAAAAAATTTCCTTAGAATCCCCTCAGTCAGTAATAGTCAAACTCAACATATGATCATGTAAAAATGATGACTATCATTACTGCATAATGTAAATATCAAAACATGTTACACAAATTCAACATTATAATAACAACATGTAATGATACTGCCCTAAACCAAAGTGAAACAGTGTCCTTACTGTCCATGGTTTCTAGGGTACCTAAACCTGAATAAATACTAAAAAAGTGAGAGCCGAATATTAAAAACAAAAATATTAACAAAAAAATGTAATATGAACAAGAAAAATTGAATATATACAAAATATGTACAAAACAAGGTATCACGTCGCGACGCATAGCATCCATGTCGTGGCATTACCCAAATTTTTTTTAACAAGTTTTTCAGGTGTACGTCGCGGTGTTACACAAAACACGCCGCGATGCTGATAGCTCTATCTTAGATCCCTGATAAGGGCAGAAATCGAGACGCCGCGGTGCAACAGAGCTAGTGTCGCGGCGTGCGAGACTAACTTGCAGAATTCTGCAGCAAACTCAGTTTTGCTGCAGAATTTTCCATAAAGAGGTCCTCAACACCTTTAAAACTTGTCCAAATACTAAAAACATAGTATGGGCAATTAAAATATAAGGAAACACAAAATTATATATATTAACCTACATATAACTTAAAACTAAACATAAACATAAAACCGACTAAACCTACAACAATCAAACATACTAACAACAAAATTACAAAAAACCTACATACTAACATATATATAACTTAAAACTTACTAAGACCATAAAAAATAACACAACTACAAAAATCAAGCATACTAACCTATATATGACTCAACTTAACAAACACATACTAATTAACAAAAAAAACATAAAAACCTAGGTTCCCTCCCAAGAAGGGCCTGAGTTATAGTCCCGAAAGAACTTTCACAAGGTAAACCACCAAAATGCACTTCAGTATGCATCTCCTTGGAGTATGGCCAGTTTGATCCCAAAATAGATGGATCGGATGTTAGGCCTTATTTTGCCTAAGTGAGGTTCTCCAATGGGGGTTCTTGAGCTCCCTTAAAGGCCTCGAATGATTAAGCACATCCTCCATTTATTGTATCTAAATACAAAGAATGAAACTTAAATGAAAAAGAACTATACAACTTGAATTAGAACTAACTCAACTCATTATTGATATTAGCAATATAGAATTAAACTGTTACCCCTGGCAACGGCTCCAAAAACTTGTTTGTTCCTTTATTAGGCCGCAACTGCACGGGGCGCACAAGTAATACAGTTATAGAGTAAGAGATCGTTCCCTCGAGGATAATTGGCTTCCAATGCTAAGTATCAACCAATAGCTTAGCTATTTCTATTCAAGAACATATATAATAGGAGAAAGTGCAGTAAAACTAATCTAAAGACAGAAAAGCGATAAATGAAAATAAAGATAATGGTTTAGAGATTTAGGAAATCCTTCTCCACCTCATACTTCAATTAATGATATGTAATCCTCACAAGCAACATGAATGCATTAGTTAAGTTAGCTTGAAAATTTGATTTATTTAAAAGCCTATGTCTAGGTCAATCAACCATGCTTTATTTACCTAATTCACTATGTTTCCATAAGAACTAGTGCAAACTCCACTCATTAAGATCTATTCCCAGACACCCGCTATGCATGGCTAAGAGTATTTTTATCCTATTTGTGAATCAACTTATCTAAGCCATTTGCACTCATCGAACATGCATCAACCATACATATGATCTCAATTCCAAATTCCTATGTCAAAGTTCATCAGATTTCAATAAATCACTGAAAAGTTGATCCAACAATTAAGAGCATTAAGATCCATATGATTAAACATAACCAAACATCAATATATACTCAAAGTAATACATAATCATTAATATTCATAGAAGGATTCAGAGTTATCCCTAAATACAACTTAGCTACATCATGACACACGAAAATCTATCACAAAAATCATGTTCATAGAAGATAGAAGAGAGAAAAGATAAGGGAAAAGGAAGGAAGCTCATAGATATGATATTTGATGCTTGAATCTCCTTCTATGAATAAATGAAGTTTCAGCCGCAGCTTCTCTAAAACCTAAAAAGCTATCCTAGAAAAATCTGTTAAAATTGTGTCTATAGGCTGAGATAGTAGAGTCACACCACGACATTAACATGCCTACGCCGCAGCGCACATACAATTAGGTCACTGGCGTCGTGATGTCTCTTCCTTAAGCCGCGACGTGCAATTTTCGGAGCTCTCTGCCAGATGCAGAGGATGCACCATGTCGACATTGACATGCCTGCGCTGCGGCATTGAAGTGTTAGTCTTTAACTTGGCTTTCTCTTCTCTTTTTTGCTCAAATTCTCCATATATCATCTTGTTTGGAGCCCTTCCTATAATAGAGAAATCACCAAATCATTAACAATTGCAAATCCATTTAATCAATAACAAAGTAAGCACAATTTGGTCAATATCATATTGGAAAGGCATCAAAATATAATATAGCAAATCTAAGCACAAAACGTTCCAAAAATGCATACAATGAGGACTTAAGCAATCAATGAAAGCATAGATACGAGGCACAAATAACTACATTTCATGGAGCTATCAATATCCGAAGTCCAAGGTGTCATCTTGATGCTTCTTATAAGCATCATTTTCAACTCTAGGGGCATTAACAGCTAGTGGCTCAAGAATAGGCTGCTCTTAAACATACAGCTTTTCTCGTGCTTAAGGACAATCCCTATATTCTTGTACTAGTCTAGGAAATTTGTCCCAGACTATTTGTTCAAGGACAAATTGCAATGATAAGTTACTCGAAGTGTTTGTTGCCATGGTTATCTATCAACAGAAATATACAAAGTATAAGTATCATGCCATAAAACATATTTAACAAGGTCTTTAATTAAATATGTCTCCCACTATTTTACTCAAATCAATGACCCTTAGCATTGAGTTGAAAAATCCCATCAAAAGATTTCCTAGTGGGCCAAGATCCATATTTCACCTAGCTTTGAGTTAGCTTTGGCTAATCACTCAAAATTCAGCTATTTAGGTAGGAAACTCTTTCCAATTACATCTCATGCAACTCTTGGATAGTTGGGTGAATAAAACTTATTCTAATCCATCTAATGGACTAAAGCCCAACTCCATGCCTCAAAGCCTTCAATCCTATTGAAATGGCCTAGTTAAGTCAAACCCAATGGTTGGCAGTTGGATATTACCCTTATCCCATCGCGTCTTACTAATATACATAAAGGCATCCTGCTTTGGCAGACCTACACTTAATCGATACTAGCGTTGATGAGTGCCACGTATTTGAAGGCATCACATAATAATTTAATATTAGCTTTAAGGGAATTTTATAATAATTATTAGATCTTGTAACACCCCAAAAATTTATTTATTTTATGATAAATATTTATTTTCTAATATTTGTGATTTTTGAAAAAAAAAAAATTTTCTGAGAACGCAGAATATTTTAATATTATTTCTCATTTTACGTGCAAACTGAGTGGGTCCGGGAAGATGAGATATTTTTTCTGAGAACATTGATATGTGAAAACGTCGACAGAGGATCTTACTAAACCCGAGGCCGACACGGTTTACAAGATTTCATATTTTTCGAGAAATTTTAATAGATAAAATAATAAATCGCTGTGTAAAATTTATCTATCAGATAAATTAATACTGACTTCTGTCAACTGTAACAATTGTCTATTAAATAATAACATGTATTAAAAACCTTATCACATTATCCTAATATAATCTACTTTAAGTCTAATCAAATCCACTTTAATTTAAATTTATTGTATTTTAATCAAAGTTTCTTTGAGAAGCTTTGACCACCAAAAGACCAAGATGCCCTTGGCTTGTTGGGAAAGTCATTCCCTCCCCTTCTCTTTCTCCAATGCCGTGGCACCCATTGTCCAAGGAGGGCAAAATTTTGCTCTCCCACTTAATTCACTTAATCACATTTTACTTGCAACACCCACCATAGGATATCACATTTAAGACTAATCCTAATATAACTTACCAAAGTTGTAAAAGAATTAATCTTATAAAAACACTGATTTTAAAATTTTGTTTGCAGAATAACAGAAAATAATTTAAAAACCTTAAACGTGAAACGTAATTAAAACTAACACACTATATTTTAGAGATTATAAAATATTTAAATATTATTGCAATACGAATTTCAAAATTTCTTTTTCGTGGATAACATAAAATTACCAAATTAAAGTAACACAAGATACAAGAATGGACCAACATATATCTCTTGTACATATCATAAAATACAAATATCTTTATTACATAAACCACATAAAACTCGACCTGGCCCAAGTTAACAAACTCTAAAGATAAAAGTCCTACTCAATAGACAAATTCCCTAGGCAGGAATGTTTTGATGGATAGAAATTCGAGTAAAATATACTTCGGAGTCATCCCGAGAGGTATAGCGAAGATCGTTGCGCAACTCCCCGATAGGTAAAATGAGCTCTACATATGCAGCCGTAAAGTAAGAAGTAATGATCCCATGGCGGATCCTAAGTACAAATAGAGTAATATCACCATAATACTCTATATATCCAAAGTCCCAATGAACATGCCAAGCAGTAGCGCCATCAAGAAACTGTAGTCTAAAGAAACTTAGCTGATCCCTCCTTGCCGCCATCGTAGTCTTTACCGACATAAACATAAAATAGAAATGAATAGATCAATACAGCAAAGAGGTGAGATCCCCTTTGATCAATACCAATGAGGCAGTATAGAAAATAAGAGCAAATATTACAGTTACAAAATATCTCATACAGTCATATCATATCATATCAGAAAATGACAGTGAAAGATACAGGCACAATAGATCACATACCATCATATCATATCATATCATAGAAAGCATATAAAATAGCACAAGCATCACACCAATATACTGACCCACAATGCATGTGTACAATGACTCAATTCCTACTCCATGGAGCTATCACAATTTCAAAGGGAATGATAGGGAGTACATGTTTGCATATCGTTAGCCTCAAATCATGTGCCAATATATCAAATCATGGTGCGCAACATGGCTGATACAGACATTCTCAACAAATCACAAAAAAAGTAGTAACTCCGTCGAGACCATCGGTGTGTTTGCAAAGGATACCATGACACAATGATGCTACCCACTGGCCACATATGACATTCCACACCCTGACGTCTCCAAGATCACTGAAGATCGTAACTACGCAATTCTCACCCGCACAAAGGTGTAATTTCCATCTCCTAGGCCAATCGCCTTAACTGACATGCTTTTCCATGCATGATGTATGATCCAACACATACAATTTTCCTTGCAAGATGTATGATCCAACATATACAAATTTTTATTTTACAATATTTCACATATACGCATCATTTCTTGACAGTATCACTTTTCAACATAATGGGGCCCACTATGACTATGACAATGACAAATTACTAACTCATTGTAATTTCTAATCCCGTAAACATTTTATCGTATTTTTGAAACAGCGTGACGTTTTTCTTATGTTTTCAAATTATGCAATATTTTTTAACGTTTTTGTAAACGCGTAATTAATTTCAAACATTTTTAAATCACATAAATATATTTAGACATTTTTCTAAATCACATAAATATTTTCAACATTTTTCAAATCACGTAAATATTTCCAAATGTTTTCTCAATCGCGTAACTATTTAAAATCATTTTCTCAATTGTGTAACGTAAATATTAATTGTGTAGCTTAAAAATAGTGATTTCTAAGTCGTGTAATGGTTTTCTAGCATTTTTCACTTACCTAAAATATTTTCTCACTTACGTAAAATATTTTCTTAACATTCTAAATTTATTTATAAAATTCTTTACATAAATTATACACTTTGGCCTTCTTGAAAATATTTTCTTCCTAAAAATCCTTTACGTATTATTTTCTATATATCAAATATGCACTTTGACCTTCTTGAAAATATTTCCTTTCTAAAAATTCTTTACGTATTATTTTCTATGATTCTTTTCAAAAATTTGATTTCTTTAATATACATAAATATTAAAGCTTTAACATACTAATTTAATTCCAACCATTAAATCTAGTTTCCTATTTCTACTAAAAATTCATTAAATCAAATTCTTGTTAACTAATTTCCAAAGTCCACACTTAGTAAAATAATCTAGGATTTAAAATACCACACTTTGGTGTGTTGGCTGAAATTAAGTTTAGGTTTCATATACATACTTAATCATTTTTCACCACCAAAATCCTTTACAAAACCATTTTTCATCACCAAAATCCTTTACAAAACCTTTAATCTAATTTTTATCCTTAAAATCATTAATCCATAACTTAGGAATTAATTTGAAACATCTTGTTCCCTTTATAGTAGTCAAAACCGTGAGCCTCCCCTAGATTCTTTGGAACCTTCATACAATTTTTCTCATCATAAAACTCATATTCAATTTTACACAACATTCATCATGCTACCATAAGCATATAAACAAGCATATAAGCATACAATCTACTTAAACAAGCATATAATCAAAGCTTAAAAATAAACCAACCATAAATAAAGCAAGCTTAAACCATACAAGTGAATAAATCCTTATGGATTTTTCACCACAAACAAGGTCATCTCCTCACCACCAACATATGGTTGATGAGGGTAATCTCCCTCTTACCTTAAGGAAGATAAAACTCCTTCTTGCTTGATTTTCTATGAATTTCGTGTGGCTCCAAAGGAAAACCCTAACAAACTTAAACCAACCAAAGTCACAAACAAAGCTTGAAGAAGAGAAACCATGGAACAATCATGGTTTAGAAACTCAAAAACCAAATTAGAAACAAAGAAGAAGAACTTTTACCTTGAAATCTCAAGAACACTAGCTTGTAGATGAAGGATTTTGCTTAAGTCTTCAACATAGAAGTGTCTTAGAATGATGTTTAGGTGTAGGAAATAAGCTTGAATAAAATTTTAGAAGCTTGGATGGTTGTCTTTGAGTGCTTGGCCGTATGGTGTCTTGGAGAGAAATGGAGAGAAAAGTTTGAAGAGCTTTGCTTTAGGAAATGGTCAGTAATGATCAAGATGACTAATAATTGGTGTCTTCACACTTTGCTAAGCTCCTAAGCCTTCAAAAAACTGTTCCCCCCTTCTTGCACTCTCCTTGAGTGACCAATCTCACTAGCCATTATTTGAAGCATTCCTAGCCATTGATTAGATCAATGGTTAGGATTAATATAGTTTCTAATTATAGCCTCTAGATAGAAGACTTAATCTAGGCCATTAGATCTTTCCTCCTTGAAATCCTAGCCATTAGATGTATCTCCAAAATGAAGGATCAAGATCACTCCTTCATACTTTACATCCAATGGTCATAAATGGACCTTGTTACTTTATAAGACTAAATCTCCACCGATGATTAAATCCACATCCAACGGTCATAAATGATCATTGCCACTAATTTTGACTTCTTCATACTAGTAGCGCATAGCTATCACCTAGCTATAGCTTACAAAAAATTATTACTCACAGAATAAAATTACAGCTCACAAATCGATAATTATTATACAGTAAATAATAAATTCGCAGTATAAGAAAAAATTAGTAACTAAATCTGATTTCGGGTTTAGTAAGATCCCCCGGCCCCGTATTAACAATACAAAATTTTTTAGTCAAAAATTTTTTTTAGTGTTTCTGGGCCCACAGTGGGCCCCACATACGGGCTAAAATAATACTAAAATATTTTTAATCTCAGAAAAATCTACAAAATTTCTAAAAAATCACAAAAATTAGAAAATTAATATTTGTGTAGAAAAAATGAAAATCAAGATGTTACATTACTCATTTTCCTATCGCACCTTCTCTCTCTAACTTCTTCTTCTTCTTCTTCCTTTCTCTCTTCCTTCTCTCTTCTTCTCCCTTCTCCCCTACGAAAATTGCAACCCCCATTGGCACCATTGCTCTTCACTTTTCTCTTCATAAACACCATTTCTACACTCACCTCAACCTCCTCTACACTTTCTATTTAGAAAGTTTCTTCAAAATCCATCTTCATCTCCATTGTCTCCCAAGACAAAGCTTCTAACTTTGAGGTAAAGTTCCCATTTTTCTTCTTCTTTCTCTTCATTTTCGTGCTCCATGGTCTCTTTGATGATCATGGATCTCTTATTTTTCAACCATTGATGTTAATTCCTTGTCTTGAAATTCCTAGGGTTTTGAAAGCTCAAAACCGAACCTTCAAGGAACACCTAGGAAGCCATTTTCGTATTCTTCCTTTAGGTAAGAGGGAGATTACTCACTTCAACTATTATTGGTGGTGAGGGAACCTTTGTATGCTTACTTTGTTTTGGTGATTTTGTATATTTATGTGTTTTTGGATTAGATTAATGTTTGAATGGTGATCTTGAATGTGTTGGATGTGTTGAAAATGCTTGATCATGTTAGGGTTGTTAAATGAAAAATTTGGAGTTTCGTACCCTAATGTGAGGCCACAGTTTTGACTAGAATTTAGGGATAAAAATTAGTTTTTGTATACAAATAAAATGAAGCTTAGGTGATTGAATGTTGAATGATAATACTAAAATTAATGAATAGAAAATTTTAAGGGTTTAATACCCCAAAGTGAGGCCACGGTTTTGGCTTTGGATCCTAAAGGAATGGATTGACTTGGTGTGAAACAACATCTAAGTAATTAGGTATCAAGTAAAAAATGCAACACCCACCGTAGGATGCCACATTTATGTTACTTAATTACCAAATTACCCCCAAGTTATAAAATGTGGCGTTGTGATAAAAATATAAGTTGTAAATTTTTTCTTCTTCTTTCTTCTTTGATAACTATAAAATAAACTTAGTGGAAAATAAAATATTATGCATCATCACACATAATTTACATCATCATACATTACAAACGTACTGTCAGGATTATTTATATACAGACCAAGTTCTCAAAGTATTTAAACATACTTAAATAATTAACCGACTTGCCTAAGTCTAACTAAATAGCAGAACCCTCAGTCGGGTCTTCCTCAGACTCCTCAGCAGGTAGGAATCCGATTTGACATGAAGCCCTATGGACAGGTGTCCGAGCGGACGACACAATACTAATTTCCTTTGGGATGTAGTTTCTAGTATCCCAATGCCACCTAATAAACAGCGAAAATTCCACATGCACAAAAATAGTTACAGAGAAAAACGGATCCCCATGAAATATTCTGCTAAAGTTTACTGTCAGTTGTCCCTCGTAAATTAGTCCCCTCTCATTGGGACTAGTCCTCCACGCTCCAGCTGCACCGTGGAACTGCAATCTCACGTAACCAAAGAAACTTGACCGGGATGCCATTCGATCAAAACCCAGCTTCCTCTGGAGCCTACTCTTCTTCACCCTCTTGTACAGTCCTTTGATCAGTGTCTTTACAAATATAAATACAGTACAAAATAATATACAAAGAGGTGAGATCACCTACGCCATTACCAATATTGTAGCCCAAAGATAATACAAACAACATATCATACATATATATCATACCATAATTACAATTATGCCATCATCATAATGTATCAAATAACAGATGCAATAAATAGCATTTACCATCATGCCATTAACAGTATTATCATCATCATCATCCAAGTATTTTCTCAACAGAATAATTGTCATAGCCAATATTCCTCAATTAATATATCACATAGATATAAATGCTCAGTTTCATGCATGCGTACATGGACTCAATGTCCTACTCCATGGAGCTAATACTCAATTCGGAGAAGTTGATCCGAAAGATCTGTCTGTACCAAAATGCCTCAGACCAAGTGCTACAATTCTCATTTGTATTTGCACATCTAACATATACACGACAGTCTTTACGAGATCTCGATTAAGAATAGTATCTCGATCAGGATCATCGGTGTGTTGCATCGGTCTAACTTACGAGAAGAAGAGCTACCAACCACCCATGTAAGCAACCCGCACCCTAATGCCCCCAAGGTCAACAAGTGACTTACACTGCGCATATCACACTCACTCAAGAGGTGTACGTCTCTCCTAAGCAAATAGCCTCATACAGTTCATCAGACCTTTCCAATGCATGTTCAATGCACTAATGCCAAACATAGGCAAAATTTCATATACAGTATCCATACACCATTTCATGCACATAAAATGCACCAATGCCAAACATAGGCAAAATTCATCATTTTCTCATATAGTATTCCACTGGTTCAACAGTAATCCTACTGTATATTTAATAGCAAAAATCATATTATCGCATTTTTATAGTCGCGCACCACTTTTGTCGCATTTTCACAATTTTGCAATACTTCTGTTACGTTTTCAAATCATATAGAGATTTTTCAACGTTTTCATCAATTACATAAAAATATTCCACCATTTTTAAATCACGTAGCGATTTTTCAATAATATCTCAAACGCGGAAAATATTTAAACGCTTCACCAATCGCGTAGAAATATTTCAACATTTTTCAAATCGCGTAGCTTAAAAATCACATTTTAAAGTTATGTAAATTATTTTTCACCATTTTTCAACTTCGTAAAATATTTCTCAATCTTTAAAAATTTCTTTTCAACATTTCTCAAAATAATATGATTTCTCACATTATTTTTCACATTTCTTACTTAAGAAAATTTTATTCTATAAAATCATCATTTCATTGAATGAAATCAATGTTTTTAACTTTAAAATTTACTAACGCTCTCCAAAACCCAAAAGATGAGTTATACGTTAGAAAATCCCAAGTCACCAACGTATTCTTTATAATTCCAAATAAATTTTAAAAAAATTAATTCTCTTTAAAATAAATTGTGGTTCAAACACTTTCAACCTCTCTTTTCCATTCACATATGAAATTTCCATTTTTCAAGTGTTAAAACACTTTTATTCCCTTTCCAAATTCCTTGTATTAAATCAAGTCATGTTTCCAATTTGAAAACCACTTTGTTCATAAAAAATCAAGGCATTTCAAGCCTTCCAAAATCGTAGTACTTGGCCATTAAAACCATCAAATATTTTTCTTTCTAAATTGATATGGTTTTACACAAACAAAACCATTACAACTCCTTACCAAAACCGTGAGCTCAAGTTCTTTGAAAACAAACCATTTGTTTATTTTCCTAGTTTTTCTAAACATCAAATTTTACCATTCATGAAAATAATAATTTGTGAACACCTATTTTGAGGTGTTGAGGCTGAAATCCTCATGGTCTTTAGAACCAAAATTTGTTTTCCTTTCCAACAATTTTTATGGCATATATATATACATATTCAACATATATCACAAGCATGCCATAATCAAATCAAATAAATCATGCAAAAATCATACCAAGCATAGGCAAATAATCAAAGCACATAAACACACAAAAATTATTGCATGACTATGGATATGAATCCTCACATGGATTCACCATCCATCAAATATAAAACCATCTCTCACCACCATACTTGGTTGGTAAGATGGATCTCCCTCTTACCTCTTCAAGAACCACAAAAAGCTCCTTGCTTTGTATTTTGAACAAGATTTCCACCAGCAAAAGTCTCTTGAACATAAAACAAACACAAAGAAATTAGTATATTAAGCTTGAATAAGAGGAACCATGGATCAAACATGGTTTAGAACATGAAAAAGAAGAGAAAAAATGAAGTTTTCCATAACTTCACCTTAAGAACCCTAGAACTTGTTCTTAGAAAAACTCCTTGAAGATGAAAGATTTAGGACTTGGTGTAAACTACAAAGTGTCTTAGAATAAGGTAAGGATTCAAGAAATATGGTTGTTTGAAATTAAAAAGTGGTGGAAGGCTGTTTTGGAGTGCTTGGCCAAAACTAAGCTTGGAGAGAAATGGAGAGAAAAATTTTTTCTAAGTCTTGCTTTAGGAAAGATGAAGAATGATCAATAATGACCAAAGGTGATCAATTATGGTCTTCCAAAAGTTACTTTAGCTCCTAAATGCAGCACCAAAACCGTCCCCCCCTTCCATGCATTCTTCAAAATGCAACAAATCTCCTAGCCCCCATTTTAGGCCATCTTAACCATTGATTAGATCAATGGTTAGGATTTAATGTAGCTTCTAGGTTTAGGCTTAGATAGAAGACTTAATTTAGGCCATTGGATCTTTTCTCCTTGAAATCCTAGCCATTAGATGTGTCTCCAAAATGAAGGGTCAAGATTGCTCCTTCAAACTTTACATCCAAGGGCTATTAATGATCCTAGCCACTTTGTAAGACTAAATCTCAACCGTTGATTAAATCAAGATCAAGTCTCCACCGTTAATTACATCAATGGTAGATATCCGAGCCACTAATGTTGACTTCGCAGTACAATATTTATTTTTGTATCTACTATTAATCTTCGAATAATATTTTTATTGTATTTGTATCACCCGATAATTAAATACAGTGCAAAACACAGTAAAAGAAAAATTTTAAAACTATTTCCGTGTTCTGGTTTAGTAAGATCCCCTGTCTCCATCTCAACAGTACGAATTTTTCTGATTATAGAAAAATTTTTACCTTTCTGGACCCATGCGGGTCCCACATACGACCTCCCTAGGGCCATAGACGGCCCACGGATAACGTTAAAATAAACAGAGTAATATAAAAATTTTATAATCACACACAAAATCAAAAAAATTAGAAAATGTACAAATATCAAATCAGATTATATAAAATAATTAAGACTTAACAGTAATAATTAAATTACGTAAGATTTTCCCCGGCCCAAAAATTATTATTTTCCTGACACGGAGTAAATCACACACAACGATCAAAAGCAGTCATGGAATAATCAAAATAATTTTACAGTACATAGAAATCACTAAACAGTAAAATTCTGTTAACTGTTAAAATTACTGTCTTATATTTAGGAAGATTTGAGGTGTTACAATACTCCCCCTCTAAAAAGAAGTTTCGTCCTCGAAACTTAATAGACTTGATTTCACACCTCAGAATAAAAAGGGATACTGCTTTTTTATCTTTTCTTCTAGTTCCCACGTAGTTTCACCACTTACATCGTTCCAAACGATTTTAACCAATGAAATTTCCTTACCTCGAAGCTGCTTTGTTCTTCGATCCTCAATCTTGACTGGAAACGTTTCATAGGTTAAGTTTTCCTTCAGCTGTACTGTGTCTGGCTCGATAACATGGGTAGGATCAGGAATATACTTCTGTAGTTGCGATACGTGAAATACATTGTGAAGATTTGATAACAATGGTGGTAACGTAATCTGATAAGCTACCGGACCTACTCGACGGAGTATCTGATACGGCCCGATAAACTTTGGAGTGAGCTTCTTGGACTTAAGCACTCGTCTAACTCCAGTCATAGGTGTCACTCGCAGAAATACATGGTCACCTTCTTCAAACTCAAGCGATTTTCTCCTCTTATCAGCATAGCTCTTTTGCCAAGTTTGAGTCATTCTCATCTTGTCTTGTATCATCTTCACATTGAACCTCCAAAGAAGACAACAATAGATACCCATGATCTCCTTCCTTCAAACAAGCTTCTACTTGAGTTGTCGTTAGGAATCTAGGATCTTTAGCCTCAGGAAATACTAACATCTTATTCGAACAATCAATTAGGATATGGTTAGAAGATAACCAATCTATTCCTAAGATTACATTAATCTTGGAAAGAGGCAAACAAATCAAATCCACATGAAAGATTCTATCCTTAACACATAAAGGGCAATTCAAACATACTTTTGTAGTAATCACAGGCTTATCAGTAAGAGTAGCAACACTCAAATCATATGGTAATGTAGTCACAGTCAATCCCAAGCGTTCCACACAATCACATGCAATAAAAGAATGTGTTGCTCCCGAATCATAGAGTACGGTTAAAGGATTACCTTCAATAGCACACTCCTCCATGATTAAATCCTCAGATTTCACAGCTTCTTCTCCACTCATAGTATACACTCGACCACCCACCTGTGGCCTTGCAGTATGAACATTTCCCACAGAAGGTTCCCTCTTTATCTGATCATAATCCCTGGATAAATGTCTAGGTTTCCCACATCTAAAACAAATATTTCCTTTATGCTGACAATCCTTGGTCAGATGGTTCTTCCCACACTTGTAACAGCTATACGTAGGAGTTCCAGTTTGACTTGCCTTACTACCACCAGAACTTCCTCCCACAAATTGTAGCCGATTCTGATTTCCTACCGATTTAGTATATGATTTATGTTGAAAACGATTTCCTCCACTACTTTTTCCTCTCTGGAATCTTGTAGGTCCAAAGTTCTTATTTCTTGCCGCTCGCTGTTGATCAATCTCCTCAACCTTATGATACTTGTCCAACAATTCTGGAAACTGCTCAATTCCCAAGGTTGCTATAGCTCGCTTAATGTCAAGCTTCAATCCTTCCTTAAATTTCCTACACTTTCAGTCCTCATCTGGGTGCATCTGGAAATACCTCTAAAACTTAGATAAGCTCTCGAACTTTACCGCATACTCACTTACAGACATTACTCCTTGGCTCAGACTAAGAAATTCCATCTCCTTAGCATGACGCGCACTTGCTGGAAAATACTTTGCCAAAAACTTCTGCCTAAAGAGCTGCCATGTCATAACTCTTCCTTCAGCTTCTAACAATCTTCGGGCTCCTGCCCACCAATTCTCACCATCTCCGACTATCATAAAAGTCGCAAAGGTTAGCTTGTGTTCATCAGTACAAACCATACCTTCAAATATTTTCTCCAACTCCTAGATCCACAATTCAGCTTTCTCCGGGTCAAATTCTGCCTGAAACTTCAGTGGATTATTCTTACGAAATTCAGAGAAATTGTGAGCATCCTCAATTGCTCTTTGGTTTTGCTGTGCAACGACATCAGCCATCCGTTGCATTGCTGTTACAGCTACAGCCATGTTTTGGTTGTCATCACCAATATTTCCCATTCCAGCACTAGTATTGACACGTCCTCATCCTCGTCCTGCCATTACTTTCTCTACTCAAACTGGATAGCACAAAGAAAGCAAGGTCAATCTTCAAACAATATTGTTTCTTTTCAGAAAACAATAACAGAGAATCACACAACACAAACAAGACAGACCTAACCGCAAACCCAAAAGACTCTAACTTGGGCTTTGATACCAACTAATGTAACACCCACCGTAGGGTGCCACATTTATGTTATTTAATTACCAAATTACCCCTAAGTTATAAAATGTGACGTTGTGATAAAAATATAAGTTGTAAATTTTTTTTCTTCTTTCTTCTTTGATAACTATAAAATAAACTTAGCGGAAAATAAAATATTATACATCATCACACGTAATTTACATCATCATACATTACAGACGTACTGTCAGGATTATTTATATACAGACCAAGTTCTCAAAGTATTTAAACATACTTAAATAATTAAATGACTTGCCTAAGTCTAACAAAACACCAGAACCCTCAGTCGGGTCCTCCTCAGACTCCTCAGCAGGTAGGAATCTGATTTGACGTGAAGCCCTGCGGACAGTTGTCCGAGCGGACAACACAATACTAATTTTCTTTGGGATGTAGTTTCTAGTATCCCAATGCCGCCTAATAGACAACAAAAATTTCACATGCACAAAAATAGTTACAAAGAAAAACGAATCCCTATGAAATATTCTGCTAAAGTTTACTGTCAGGTGTCCCTCGTAAATTAGTCCCCTCTCATTGGGACTAGTCCTCCACGCTCCAGCTCCACTGTGGAACTGCAATCTCATGTAACCAAAGAAACTTGACCGGGATGCCATCCGATCAAAACTCAACTTCCTCTGGAGCCTGCTCTTCTTCACCCTCTTGTACAGTCCCTTGATCAGCGTCTTTACAAATATAAATACAGTACAAAATAATATACAAAGAGGTGAGATCACCTATGCCATTACCAATATGGTAGCCAAGAGATAGTACAAACAACATATCATACAGATATATCATACCATGATTACAATTATGCCATCATCATAATGTATCAAATAACAGATGCAATATATAACATTTACCATCATGCCATTAACAGTATTATCATCATCATCATCCAAGTATTTTCTCAACAGAACAATTGTCATAGCCAATATTCCTTAATTAATATATCACATAGATATAAATGCTCAGTTTCATGCATGCGTACATAGACTCAATGTCCTACTCCATGGAGCTAATACTCAGTTCGGAGAAGTTAATCTGAAACATCTGTCTGTACCAAAATGGCTCAGACTAAGTGCTACAATTCTCATTTGTATTTGCACATCTAGCATATACACGACAGTCTTTACGAGATCTTAATTAAGAATAGTGTCTCAGTCAGGATCATAGGTGCGTTGCATCGGTCTAACTTATGGGAAGAAGAGCTACCAACCACCCATGTAAGCAACCCGCACCCCGATGCCCCCAAGGTCAACAAGTGACTTACACTACGCATATCGCACCCACTCAATAGGTGTACGTCTCTCCTAGGCAAATAGCCTCATACAGTCCATCGAACCTTTCCAATGCATGTTCAATGCACCAATGCCAAACATAGGCAAAATTTCATATACAGTGTCTATACACCATTTCATGCATATAAAATGCACCAATTCCAAACACAGGCAAAATTCATCATTTTCTTGTACAGTGTCAATCTACTGGTTCAACAGTAATCCTACTGTATATTTAATCACGAAAATCATATTATCGCGTTTTTATAGTTGCGCACCACTTTTGTCGCATTTTCACAATTTTGCAATACTTCTGTATACACCATTTTTAAATCACATAGAGATTTTTCAATAATATCTCAAACGCGTAAAATATTTAAACCGTTCACCAATCGCGTAGAAATATTTCAACATTTTTCAAATTGCGTGGAAATATTTAAACGTTTTTCAAATCGCGTAGCTTAAAAATCATGTTTTTAAGTTACGTAAATTATTTTTCACCATTTTTCAACTTCGTAAAATATTTCTCAATCTTTAAAAATTCCTTTTCAACATTTCTCAAAATAATATGACTTCTCACATTTCTTACTCAAGAAAATTTTATTCCATAAAATCATCATTTCATTGAATGAAATTAGTGTTTTTAACTTGAAAATTTACTAACGCTCTCCAAAACCCAAAAGATGAGTTATACGTTAGAAAATCCGAAGTCACCAACGTATTCTTTATAATTCCAAATAAATTTTAAAAAAATCAATTCTCTTTAAAATAAATTGAGGTTCAAACACTTTCAACCTCTCTTTTCCATTCACATATGAAATTTCTATTTTTAAAGTATTAAAACACTCTGATTCCCTTTCCAAATTCCTTGTATTAAATCAAGTCATGTTTCCAATTTGAAAACCACTTTGTTCATAAAAAATCAAGGCATTTCAAGCCTTCCAAAACTGTAGTACTTGGCCATTGAAACCATCAAATATTTTTCCTTTTAAATTGATATGGTTTTACATAAACAAAGCCATTAAAACTCCTTACCAAAACTGTGAGCTCAAGTTCTTTGAAAACAAACCATTTGTTTGTTTTCCTAGTTTTTCTAAACATCAAATTTTACCATTCATGAAAATAATAATTTGTGAACACCTATTTTGAGGTGTTGAGGCCAAAATCCTCATGGTCTTTGGAACCAAAATTTGTTTTCCTTTCCAACAATTTTTATGGCATATATATATACATATTCAACATATATCACAAGCATGCCATAATCAAAGCAAATAAATCATGCAAAAATCATACCAAGCATAGACAAATAATCAAAGTACATAAACACACAAAAATTATTACATGACCATGGATATGAATCCTCACATGGATTCACCATCCATCAAATATAAAACCATCTCTCACCACCATACTTGGTTGGTGAGATGGGTCTCCCTCTTACCTCTTGAAGAACCACAAAAAAGCTCATTGCTTTGTATTTTGAACAAGATCTCCACTAATAAAAGTCTCTTGAACATAAAACAAACACAAAGAAATTAGTATATTAAGCTTGAATAAGAGGAACCATGGATCAAACATGGTTTAGAACATGAAAAAGAAGAGAAGAAATGAAGTTTTCCATAACTTCACCTTAAAAACCCTAGAACTTATTCTTGGAAAAACTCCTTGAAGATGAAAGATTTAGGACTTGGTGTAAACTACAAAGTGTCTTAGAATAAGGTAAGGATTCAAGAAATATGGATGTTTGAAATTAAAAAGTGGTGGAAAGCTGTTTTGGAGTGCTTGGCCAAAACTAAGCTTGGAGAGAAATGGAGAGGAAATTTTGTTCTAAGTCTTGCTTTAAGAAAGATAAAGAATGATCAACAATGACCAAAGGTAATCAATTATGGTCTTCCAAAGTTACTTTAGCTCCTAAATGCAGCTCCAAAACCATCCCCCCTTCCATGCATTCTTCAAAATGCAACAAATCTCCTAGCCCCCATTTTAGGCCATCTTAACCATTGATTAGATCACTGGTTAGGATTTAATGTAGCTTCTAGGTTTAGGCTTAGATAGAAGACTTAATTTAGGCCATTGGATATTTTCTCCTTGAAATCCTAGCCATTAGATGCGTCTCCAAAATGAAGGGTCAAGATTGCTCCTTCAAACTTTACATCCAAGGGCTATTAATGGTCCTAGCCACTTTGTAAGACTAAATCCTAACCGTTGATTAAATCAAGATCAAGTCTTCACCGTTGATTACATCAATGGAAGATATCCAAGCTATTAATGTTGACTTCACAGTACAATATTTATTTTTGAATCTGCTATTGCTCTTCGAATAATATTTTTACTGTATTTTTATCACCCAATAATTTAATACAGTACAAAACACAGTAAAAAAAAATTTTAAAACTATTTTCGGATTCAGGTTTAGTAAGATCCCCCGTCTCTGTTTCAACAGTACAAATTTTTCTGATTATAGAAATTTTTTTACCTTTCTGGACCCATGCGAGGCCCACATACGACCTCCTTGGGCCCACAGACGGCCAACGGATAACGCTAAAATAAACAGAGTAATATAAAAATTTCATAATCACACACAAAATCACAAAAATTAGAAAATGCATAAATAACAAATCAGATTACGTAAAATAATTAAGACTTAACAGTAATAATTAAATTACGTAAGATTTTTCCCGGCCCGAAAATTATTATTTTCCTGACACGAAGTAAATCACACACAACGATCAAAAGCAGTCACGGAATAATCAAAATAATTTTACAGTACACAGAAATCACTAAATAGTAGAATTCTGTTAACTGTCAAAATTACTGTCTTATATTTAGGAAGATTTGGGGATTTACACAAAATGCATAAAATAAAAAGAAATTAGAACCTTGATGACCTAGTGAGGCCACGGTTTTTAGAGAAAATTAGGTTTTAAATGATGCCTTGATGCATCTTTGGGGATTGAGAATTTAGAGACATGCATAATCCATAATCAAGTAGAAGAATTAAATTGAGTAATAACTCTAGAGAGTGCCATGGTTTTGAAGGGTTATTCAACTTAAATTTTCATAGTTGGCCAAAGCTTAAGACTTTGAAAACGAGGATCCATAATGTGGACTTGTGAAAATTGGTGAACCATGAATACATATTGATGTTGAGAATTGATTCCATATTATTGTGAAATCCCTATGTGGGCTAAGTACTTGTTGACTGTGTACTTAAGGAAATTATGACATGTTAATGTTGAGAAATGAAGATACAGGTATATATGCCATTGTGGTTAACTTCATGATGGATGCATCATTGATAAACATGTATGATGTAACATTGTGTCGCCATGCATATGTATTGTTCGTTAGACATTGTTGAAAAGGCAATGTATGCCTAGGAGTTTGAATAACACCTATGTGCAGGTGCGAGTAGACTAAGCGTAGGGTCATAGCGGTTGGCCCTGGGGGCGTCGGGGTGCGGGTGTCTCATAATAGACAGTGGTAGCTCCACTGGGGCCGTGGGATAGATTGATGCAAACACACCGACGATCCGGACTGAGACGCTCTCCTATATCGCGATCAACTATTGAGGTACCATGTATAAGCCGTAATGTGCAAATGTTTTCATGAGATGAGCACACTATTTTTAAAGGCTAACGAGATACTGGCACAACTCATTGATCATTCACTCCAAAAATGTTTATGTCTAGCTCCATGGAGTAGGATTTTGGTACGATTTGTATTGTGAACTGTTAGTCTCATAGCTCATTGAGCATGAGCATTTATAACTGTGGAAATTATCTGTTATTATTATCGTAATGTTTATTTAATTGTTTGAACTATTGACTGTTGAAAATATTGATGTCGCATGCCTGTTGCAGATAATTGGTACTGCTATTTATTGTTGTATTATTGTTCTGTTTTTACTATCGATTTTAATTATTACTATAATTGAATGTATGAACTATGTTTATATGTGGGCGTCCAGCGCCGTTCTATTTTCTCGCTGCCATTTTGGTACTGAAAGCTGGGTGTCTCACCTCTTTCTATATTTTTTGTATCTTCTGTATTTTTGCACTTCTGTCGGACTATGTACTTTTGAGAAGACGTTCGTGAGGAAGAGAAGGAAACACTTGAGTTTCTGAGTTTCTGGACATACTTTGACTAGAGCTACTGAGGATGTCATCGCGTCCACGTCGATTTTTGGGGTATGCCCATATGACCCTTCATGGAAGGCCCAACTGCTGGCACATCAACTTGAGCACTGACCGGTGCATCTACCATGGGGAGCTGACTGTCTCTCTAGTGTGGGGCTGCGACAACACGCCTATTTTTTACTTTACTACTTTTGTCCACCTAGAATTTTATCTGCCTGTTCAAGATATGTGGGATGATCTATACTACACCCCACAGGAGGATTCATTCCTCTCCACTGCTCGGGCTTCTGCCCGAAATTTAGTCGCTCCAATGGCAATTTCATCGGATGAAGAGGACCCTGAGGAGGACCTGTCTACGGTCCCTTCTCATCAGTCGTAGCGGCTGATACTGTCGGTGGCTATTGATGGCTAATCGTTTATCTTTTTGGGGAAGCCTGATGTTTTGCTGTACTTGATGGGTGTATATTTGTATCTTTCGGGTGGGTACATATTTTGCTTTTTGTAATCCATGTTATAATTAAACAGGCTGATGCATGTAATATATATATATATATGAATTGTGAATGTATGGTCTTTAGTTTATGACTTTTAAATTCTATGTCCATTTTATTGTATCTGTAATTATTGTTATCTTTTTACCGTTATTTAATCATAGGAAAAAAATAAATGTACAGATATTCAAATACTCGATTATCTTGCCATACAAGAATGCAAATGATTTATTCACGTGATAAAGATGAACTGGGTCTTAATTAATTAATATAATTATTGTTTTCCGTATTTTTAAAATTTTAATTTCATAATAATGTGACGTTCCTTCTTCGCGGGTTGAGAAAAAGGGGCGTTACACTGTCTTAGTATCAGAGCCCTAGTTTAGGTTTTCTTTTGGGTCATGTGGTTTTGAACTGTCTTGTTTGTGCTATGTGATTCTCTGTGTTTAGTATTCTACAAGGATACATCTAACTTTCTTTGTGTTTTGTATAGCTTGATTTGAGAAGAATTATGGCTTGTCGAGGAGACATGGCTGCTGCAATTGAAGTAATTCAGAAGATGGCTGAAGCTATGCTGCAACAAAACCAGCAAACGGCTCAACATCAAGCGAGGACCGCACAACAATTGGAGGCCACTGCTGATGCCCAAAATTTAGCAGAATTTCGTCACACTAACCCTCCACAATTTAAGGGAGAGTATGATCCTGAGAAGGCTACTCTATGGATCAAAGAGCTAGAAAAGATCTTCACTGGCATGAATTGTGCCAATGACAGAAAAATGACTTATGCTACATTCATGCTGATTGGAGACGTGAAGGATTGGTGGAACGGAGAGCAGAGGTTATTGGAGGCAGAAAATCGAGCAATTAATTACGAATTGTTTATGGAGAGATTCTTGAATAAATATATCCTGGAAAGTGCGAGGCATGCTAATGAGATAGAATTCCTGTAACACCCTACCTGGGGTATCACATGTCTGACTCCCGACTCATAATCTGAAAGAAGTTCATAAAAGGTTTGAGTTATAAAAGGGTGAGTTTTAAAATTTCTTTCTTACTGAAAACATAAACTTATTGAAGTTCATAGGTAATACCAAAAATATATTTATACTAATTAATATACAATGTTGACACGAATTAATATTTCACAATTTAAAGAGAAATATAAAATTAACAGACTCTTTTTTTAACAGTAGCAAATCCCATTACGGGTCTTACTAAATAGCACGGTACAACACTAACAAGAAAATTATAACATACTTATTTCTTTTTGAATACCTCTTGATTGCATCAGACATCTGTTCTATGTCAATACTGCACACTATCTTGATCATGAATGTCCACTCCTTATTGTTGTCACCAATCTTAGAACAGTTACTGCCCGTTATGTCTAAGACAACTCATTCCTTCTACTGTATTTTAACAATACAGACATAGCAAAACAATATAACAAAGAGGTGAGATCACCTACGCCAATACCAACATGGTAGCACAGAGATAACACAAACAACATATCATACAGATAGATCATACCAGAATTATGATCATGATATCAACATTAATCAACTATCATCATCCAATCATTTATCAGTTTAATTATCATAAACAACAATTACGATAATGCTCTAATTATCATCATCATCATCCAAGTATTCAAAACAATTGTCATAGCCAATATCCCTCAATTAATATAAAATACTCAGTTTCATGCATGCACACATAGTCTCAGTTTTTCAAAAACAACTCCATGGAGGTTTTCACAATTTCGAGAAGAATGCTCTGGTTAATTGTCAACCTTAGCCCAAAGACAATCTCCTAGTCGTTGAAAAGAATCGTGTTCTTGTTGGGTATCGTCAATGCGTTGCAATGGACTGCATCGCCAAGTGGCACATGGTCCTCAGACAAATGTCCACTGGTCGACCGCCGCGCCTCGACGCCCCTAAGATCCATCATAGACCTCACTATCAATTCTCATTCCCTTTTCAACCACAAGGGCCATAATAGCTATTAGTTATATTTTATACAATGCACGAATATATCAGTGCAAGTCCAACCCCAAAGGGCTAAATCTTTTCAATTTCATTTGTTCAATGTAAACATATGTTTCAACGCATATTTTTCCAATGCACGTATAATGCATCAAATCCAATCACAGGCAAAACATGTCATTTTCTCAAACAGTGTATGGACACTGGTTCAACAGTAATCATCATGTTATTATGTTTTTATAGTCATAAAACACTTTTGTCATGTTTTCACAACCGCATAACATTTCTGTTACGTTTTCACAATTCCAAAACATTTTAGTTATATTTTCACAATACCGTAACACTTCTGTTATGTTTTTATAATACCACAACATTTCTGTTACATTTTCAAAATACCGTAACATTTTTGTTACGTTTTAAAATTCCAAGACGTTTTTATTACGCTTTCATAATACCGTAACACTACTGTTACGTTTACAAAATTTCGTAACATTTAAGTACGTTTTCAAAATCTTTAACTCTTCTCGTTTTTTAAACCACGTACTAATTTTTTATCATTTTTCTCAATCGCGTAAAAATATATGTTTCTCAAATCGCATAGTATGTTTCCACTGTTTCAAAATCGCGTAACTTAAAAATCATTCTTTTAAGTCGCATAAATCATTTTCCATCATTCTCAAAATATTTAAAACACTTTCCAAATCATATAACGATTTTCCCCCATTTTCATAATCGCGTAAAAATATTCTATCGCTGTTCAATCACATAGTGATTTATCAACAGTAGTTCAAATCACGTAAAATATTTAAACATTATTCAAATCGCGTAGAAGTATTTAAACGTTTTTCAAATCGCGTAACTTAAACATCACATTTTTAAGTTATGTAAATCATTTTTCACCATTTTTCAACTTCGTAAAATATTTCTCAACGTTCAAAAATTCCATTTCATCATTTCTCAAAATAATATGACTTCTCACATTATTTTCCACATTTCTTACTCAAGAAAATCTTTTTCCACATTTCTTTACTCAATAAATCCTTTTTCAAATATAATCCACAAAAGAAATCCTTTTCCAAAATATCATCCACAAAATCTCTTTTCCATTGATATAAATCAACGTTTCAAAACTTAACATTTTCTAACGTATTTCAAAACTTGAAAATAAGTTATACGTTAGTAAATTTTCAAAACACCATTATATTCTCCATTTTTTCCAAATCATTTCCAAAATCAATCTTCTTCAAAATAAATTAAAATTCAAACGTTTTCAATCTCTCTTTGTTTTCCGTTACGAAAATTTCTATTCTCTCAAGTGATAAAATGCTCTAATTCCCTTTCCAAATTCTTTATACCAAATTAATTATATTTCCACTTTGTTTTCATAAAAATCAAGGAAATACAAGTCCTCAAAAACGTGGACATGACTATTGAAACCATCAAATATTTTTCCTTCTAAATTGATATGGTTTTACACAAACAAAACCATTAAAATTTTGTTTTCAAAACCGTGTGATTCAAGGTCATAAAAACCAAACCCATTTGTTCAAATTCATTTTCACTTTCTTGTAAATCCTCAAAATCATTTTTCATTTTCTTTGCAAATCCTTAAAAATCATTTTTCATTTAAAACTCATGTTTAGTAAAATACTTAGAAACTTTTTATTCAAATTAAATCAATAAAAATCCTTCTAAAATCATGTTCATGTTCTCTTGAAAAATAAACTTTGTTTATTTTCCTTGTTTTTCTAAACATCTATTTTCATCATTCATGAAAATATTCATTTATGAACACCTATCTTGAGGTGTCTTAACCGAAATTCACCATGTTTCTAGGGATCAAAAATTAATTCCCTTGTTCTTGAAAATTTTCAACATGAATCCTAATCAAGGGCATCAAAACCGTAGCTCTTCCTTGGCCATTGGAGCCAAAAATTATTTTCTTTTCCATCAACACATCATAGCATACACATATATACACATCATATATATATATATATCACAAACATGCCATATTCTCATCATACATAGTATAAGCATACCATCAAAATCATAAACTCATGCAAAGCATATTAAGCATAGGCAATTAATCAAAGCTCATAAACACATATAAATTATTACATGACCATGGATATGAATCCTCACATGGATTCAACATCCATCAAATATAAGACCATCTCTCACCACCATGCTTGGTTGGTGAGATGGATCTCCCTCTTACCTCTTGAAGATCTTCAAAAACTCTTTGTTTTGCTTCTTTTTCTAAGTCCTTCACCACCAAGGGCTTCTCAAATACAAAACAAAATACATAAAAATTAGTATACTAAGCTTGATTAAGAAAACCATGGATGTGCATCATGGTTAGAACCTTGAAAATCAAAAGAAAAGTGAAGAGTAACAAACTTCACCATTAAAGCTTCAATCTTTAGCTTGAAGAACAAGGTTGAAGATAGATGATTTAGAGAAAATCTCCAACATGAAAGTTGCTTAGAATATCATGTAGATTCAAGATCTATGGTTGGATGAAATTAAAAGAGATTAAAGAGTGGTTTTAGGGGTCTTGATTGAATGGTTCCTCTTGAAGCACAAAGATGGAATTTTTGATTTTTGATAGAAACTTGAAGCTTGGATTTGAGACTCAAGATGAATGATTTAGTGAAAACTCATAACTAGAGATGTTCTTAGAATGGTGTTTAGGTTTAGAAAATCAAGTTGGAGGAAATAATAGATGTAACACCCCAATTTTTGACTAATTACGATTTTGCCCTTATTGCGCTATTTTTCTGTTTTCTGTGTTATGCAATGAATTTGACTGTTCTGTGATTGTATTTGATTGTTTTGTGTGATTTGCTCCGGGCCAAGAAAATAATAATTTTCGGTAGGGAAAAACCTTGTTTGAATTATTTGGAGCTGGGCGATCTTACTAAACCCAATCCGAATAATGCGTATATCAATCTTTTATTTTTGCGGATTTTTCGGTGTAATAAAATATTTACCATACCGGAAAATCTGTGGGACCCACGTTTGTCTTGTGGGACCCACTTTTGTTTTGTGGGACCCACGTTTGTCTTGTAGGACCCACTTTTGTTTTGTGGGACCCACTTTTAGGAAAAGTTTACCAACGTAAAAATACTTGTAAATTTCTAAATTATCTAATCAATTAATTATTATTTTTACTTAATGGATTTCCTATAGCAATTTTGTTCTAATGCATTAATTATTATTTTTACTTAATGGATTTTCCCTATAGCAATTTTGTCCTAATGCATTAATTATTATTTTTACTTAATGGATTTTCCCTATAGCAATTTTGTCCTAATGCATTAATTATTATTTTTTTTACTTAATGGATTTTCCTATAGCAATTTTGTCCTAATGCATTAATTATTATTATTTTTAACTTAATAGATTTCCTATAGCATTTTTGTCCTAATGTATTATGCATCCACTAAATTTAGCACTAGGTTATTATTAATATTATTATGCATCCAATAAATTTAGCACTAGGTTATTATTATTATTATTATGCATCCATTAATTAAGCACTAAACTATTATATATTTATTTATGCATCCACTAAATTTAGCACTAGGTTATTATTATTATTATTATGCATCCATTAATTAAGCACTAAACTATATATATTTTATTATGCATCCACTAAATTAGCACTAAGAGAAATGTCAAAAGGAGGGCTTCTTTTCATTAGTATTCTATGGCCATAATGCATGCTTATGCAAACCATTAAGCAATCAATAGATGTTTTATTACTTAACTAATGTATCATGCAAATTACCAAACCCATAATGGAACAAAAACATAAAAAATGGGGCTGCACTTGGAAGGAGAGCTATTTAAGTCTTAAGGCTATCATTCACTCCTAAATCAATGATTCTATCACTCTAAACTTTCATTCTTCTCTCTTCCTAACAAGAAACCAAAGAAAATTTCCTAAGTCCACAAAAACCACCCATTCGGCCAAGCACCACAAATCCTACTTCCACCCATCAAAAAATTTATCCAACCTACTTTTCTAATCCTAAACCATATTCTAAGAACATCTCTAGTTGTGAGTTTTTGCAAAATCATCCATTTGGAGCTTGGAAAATCACTTTGAAGTTTCTTTCCTATAAGGTGAAAATTCTTCTTTCTTGTTTCTAATTTGATTTTTGATGTTCTAAACCATGATTGATCCATGGTTTATCTTTTTCATCCATAGTTCATAACTTTAAAATTTGTTTAAGCTTATTAGGATTTTTGTTGAAGCTACACAAGAATTTCTAAGGAGGAGTTCAAGGAGATTTTGTCATCTAAATCGGTAAGAGGGAGATTTAATCTCATCAACCATGTGTGGTGGTGGGAGAATGGAATTTGTTTATGGTGAAGAATCCATAAGGATTCATCCATTTGATTGCTTGATGTCTTTTTATTTGTGATTAATTTTGTGTGTATGTTTATTCTCTTGTTTATTGCAAGTATGTCTATTGCTTTATTATATGGTATGTGTTCATAAATATATGTATGTGTTTATAAGTTTATGATAATTGGTTGGATATGAATATTATGTTGAGATTTGTAAAAGTGTTCCAAAGAACACAAGATGATGAGTTTATGGTTTTATTATGAAAAAGAGAACCAATGTGTTCTCAATCTTTTTTTTTTTAAAAGGATGACCTAATTTATCTAATTAAGTTAAAGGATTTTACAATGATTTTATAGATGAAAAATAATTTGAATAATGATTTTTAAGGAAAGGTGATTTTCGGCCATCATAGAATTTTTGGAGTTTAATTGATTCAAAAATTGTTTTCTAAGTGTAAATGACTTTGTTAACCTAAAAAGAATTCAATTTTTAATAAATTTTCAAGAATCAAGTAAGTAAATGAATTTTTGTAGAAGTCTAGTCTATAAAAGAAATGAATTTTTGACTCTTGAAAAATATTTACTTTTGAGTTATAAAGTATGTTCATAATTTTTGAAGGGTATTTTATGGATATAACCAAACAAATGAATTTTATACGATTGAAAAACAAAGAGAAATATCTTACACATATTTAAAACAGTAATTTTTGAAATACGCAATTGAGAAAATGTTTGAAAATATTTACGCGATTGAAAAACGTTTGTAAAAGGCAACATATTTATGAAAAGGCGATAAATTATTTATGTGATTTATGAAAACAGCGAGTTTTTACTGTCGGGCCAAAGTGGTGGACCCGGACGTATTGAGAAATGGTACTGTCAAGTGAAAACGTACTGTATTTGGAAATTATCAATACCAAGGGTATTTTTGTAATTATGAGTTATGGTGGATATGAACGTATTTTGGAGATTTTGGTTCATTACGTATTTTTGAACATGCCAATTTGGTTGCAAAAGGCATTTGACTGATGAGATGAATGACACCGTGTTACGGTGTGATAAGCGGAGTTGTTCGTGTGTTTGAACTTGGAGCGTTAGTGCGGTATATTCCACATGTGGACAGATGGTAGCTCCTCTGGGCCGTGGTAACTGATCACACACTGATGATCTCGACAAATACTCGTCTTAATCAGAATCCATGGGGGCTGTCTGGTGCGCATTGCCTGGGTCGTACACGACGTATTTGACTGTGTACCATCTACACGACGTATTTGATCGTGTGCTTGTTTACACGACGTATTTGACCGTGTAACGCTTGGTTGAGGCAGCCATTGTTTTTGATGTGCATACATATCTATCCGGATTATTCTCTCAGATGTTGATGTCAATGTTGATGTTATGGTTATGTTTAGCTCCATGGAGTAGGTATGTGTCTGTGTGTATTTGTATATGTAGTCTGCATTATAACATGATTGAGTTTATTTATGTTTGATATTATGTATGATCTGATAATATGAATTGTTATATTAATTGTTATATCTGTTTGTGTTTCTTATCTGTTTGTATTGTCATTTTCTTTACTGCCATACTGGTAATGATGTAGATTGTCTCACCTCTTTTGTGTATATTTTCTGTGTTATTATTTATGTTCTGTAAAATAGTTGAGAAAGTAGAAGAGGAACAACCGCTGGATTTTCGATTTAAGAGAGCAACAACCGAACGAGCAGTTTGAGGAGGGTGAGCCTCGAGATCACCCATATTATATGGATTGATTTCGACGTGGGATAGCATTGACCGAGGTTTTCTGTATTATAATGATTTTTCCGAGGAAGATCCTTTGGAGAATCAAAACTTTTAGTGTTATGCTTGGGCTAGTTTATGGTTTGCTTTAAACCGCATGACAGGTTCTTGTTTTATTAAATATTTTATATTATGTGAATTATTTGTACCTATTAAAAACATAATCATATGTATAATTATGGTGTGTATGTAATAGTTGTTTTATTTTATGTTCCGTGTATTTTATAATATAATGTTTCAGACAAAAAAAAAAATATTTATTACGAAATGATTTATAACTTGGGTAAGGGTTTATATTTTAATTATTGTTTTTGATAAATGTGACATCCTCTAGGAGGGTGTTACATTAGTTGGTATCAGAGCCCAAGTTAGAGTCTTTTGGGGTTATGGTTGGGTCTGTTTTTGCTTGTGTTGTGTGATTCTCTGTGGGTGTCCAAAAGGATACATCTGACTTTGTTTTGTCTTGTTTGATTAAAGAAGAATATGTCTGGATCTAGAGGCAGAAGAACACGTGCGAACGCAGAACCTAATGTTGACCCGATAACTGCTGTTGCTAAGGCTATGCAGCATATGGCAGAGATGATTGCACAGCAAAATCAACGAGCAACTCAACAAAGAAGATATGATGCTGAAGCTCGAATTTGTCGAGTTTAGGCGTAATAACCCGCCGCAGTTCAGAGGTGAGTTTAATCCAGAGAAGGCGAGTCTTTGGATTCAAGATTTGGAGAAGATATTTGAAGGAATGAGGTGTGCTGATGATCGGAAGGTGACTTATGCTACTTTCATGCTGAGAGGAGATGGTGAGAACCGGTGGAGAGGAACTCGGCGATTGCTACAAGCTGAGGGGACTGAAATTACTTGGGAGGTATTCTGTGGAGTATTTATGGAGAAATACTTTCCTGATAGTGCTCGACATGCCAAGGAGATGGAATTTCTTGGTTTGCGTCAAGGTAATATGACTGTGTGGATCGATTGAAATTACCTATGTCTTCTTTGAGTTTTCAATTAATTGTCTCTACACCCACTGCCAAGCCTGTTATTACATCTAAAGTATGTCTAAACTATCCTATTACCATAAATGATCGAGTCTTTTCAGCAATTTGATTTGTTTACCTCTTGTTGAAATAGATATAATATTAGGAATTGGATTGGTTATCTTCTAACCGTATCCTATTAGATTGTGCCAATAAAACCCTAGTTTTTCCTAAGGATGAGGATTCTGGATTTTTAACTGCCGTCAAAGTCAAATCTTTGTTGAGGGATGGAGCTCAAGGATACATGCTACTATCTTATTTGGAAGTCAAGAGTGAAAAAGATGTGAATGCTATTCCAATTGTGAATGAGTTTCCGGAAGTTTTTCCTGATGATGTACCTGGTTTACCACCAGAAAGGGAAATCGAGTTTGCTATCGATCTTGTACCAGGAGCAGGTCCTATTTCAATTGCACCATATAGGATGTCACCATCGGAATTGGTGGAGTTGAAGAAGCAATTGGAGGAATTGTTGAAAAACAATTTGTGCGACCGAGTGTTTCCCATGGGGAGCACCGGTCTTTGCTAGTCAAGAAGAAGGATGGAACTTCTCGTCTTTGCGTGGACTATCGCCTTGAATAAGGTCACGATAAAGAACAAGTACCCACTTCCAAGGATCGATGATTTGATGGATCACTTGAAAGGAGCAACTATTTTCTCTAAAATAGATCTGCGATCCGGTTATCATCAAATTCGTGTTAAGGTAGAGGATATACCTAAAACGGCTTTTAGAACTCGTTATGGACATTACGAGTATCAAGTGATGCCGTTCGAGTAACGAACGCTCCTGCAATATTCATGGATTATATGAATAAGATTTTTCGTCCATACCTAGACAGATTTGTCGTTGTTTTTATCGACGACATTCTGATCTATTCTCAAAATGAGGATGAGCATGCTGAACATCTCAGAATAGTTCTCCAAATTTTGAAAGAGAGGAAGCTGTATGCAAAATTGTCAAAGTGTGAGTTTTGGTTGGAAGAAGTTCAATTTTTGGGACACGTAATTTCCAAGGAAGGAATTGCGGTGGACCCATCAAAAATAGAAACCATTTTGCAATGGGAGAGGCCAAAGACGATAACCGAAATCCAAAGTTTTGTTGGATTGGCCGGATATTATCGAAGGTTCATTGAAGGATTTTCTAAGATAGTTGGACCTCTTACACAACTCACAAGGAAGAGTCAAGCTTTCGATTGACGGAAGAATGTGAGGCAAGTTTTCAGGAGTTGAAGAAAAGATTAACGATTGCACCAGTGCTAATTTTGCCGATCCTAATGAAGCTTTTGAGGTGTATTGTGACGCTTCTTACCAAGGGTTAGGATGCGTGTTGATGCGAAACGTAAATGTGGTGGCATATGCTTTGAGACAGTTGAAGGTTCATGAGAGGAACTATCCAACGCATGATTTGGAGCTTCTTTGCAGTGGTTTTTGCATTAAAAGTATGGAGACATTTTACGTATGGAGCCGTGTTCAATGTCTTCAAGTGATCACAAGAGTTTAAAGTACTTGTTCAATCAAAAGGAATTGAACATGAGGCGAGCGATGGTTGAATTCTTGAAGGACAACGATTTTCAACTCCAATACCATCCTAAAAGCGAATGTGGTAGCGGATGCCTTAAGTAGAAAGGTGATCAGTGTTTCTACTATGATGATAAAGGAGGAAGAATTGATCAACCAGTTTGGAGATTTGAGGTTGTCAGTGGAATTGACACCAGGAAGGATTCGCCTAAGTAAAGTTACTATTTTGAATGACTTGTTAGAGGAAATCAAGGAAAAGCAAAATGAGGATCCATATTTGTTGAATGAGAGAGAGTTTTTAAAGCAAGGTCATAAGGCAACGGTTGAGGAAGGATCTGATGGAGTCTTAAGGTTTAAAGGAAGGATTTGTGTACCTGATGATTCCGACCTAAAGCAAGCAATTTTGGATGAAGCTCATACTAGTAGGTTGAGTATGCATCCGGGTATGACAAAGATGTACCAAGACTTAAAGCGGATGTTTTGGTGGCCAAGGATGAAGAGAGATGTTGCGAACGTGTAGCGTCTTGCCTGGTATGTCAAAAAGCAAAAGTGGAACATCAAAGACCAGCCGGTATGTTACAACCTTTGACTATTCCGAATGGAAATGGGATAGTATATCAATGGATTTTGTTACCGGATTGCCAAGGACTAGAAAGGATCATGATTCTATATGGGTTATAGTTGATAGGCTTACGAAGTCAGCGCACTTCTTGCCGATCAATATCAAGTTTTCATTGAACGATTAACCCAAGTGTACATTAGTGAAATTGTTAGACTTCACGGTGTGCCCTTAAGTATAGTTTCGATAGAGACCCGAGGTTTACGTCAAGATTTTGGCGAAGCTTACAAGAAGCTATGGGAACTAAGCTACGTCTCGAGTTCTCCTATCACCCGCATCCGATGGTCGACGGAGAGAACAATCCAATCATTGGAGGATTTGTTACGTGCTTGTGTGTTGGAACAACAAGGAAGTTGGGATGAATTTTTATCTTTGATAGAATTCACCTACAACAATAGTTTTCACTCAAGTATAGGGATGGCACCCTATGAAGCGCTTTATGGACGAAGATGCCGAACACCTTTGTGTTGGTATCAGGATGGAGAAAGTATGACCATTGGACCTGATCTTGTGCAACAGACTCACTGAAAAGGTAAGAATGATTCAGGAGAAAATGAGGACAACTCAAAGCCGACATAAAAGCTATGCGACAAGCGAGACGACCTCTTGAATTTGAAGAAGGTGAGCATGCGTTTTGCGTGTAACACCTACAACCGGTGTCGGAAGGGTTATCAAATCCAGAAAACTCACTCCTAAATTCATCGGACCATACCGGATCATTCGTCGGATAGGTCCCGTAGCCTATCAAATAGCTTTACCACCTTTTCTATCCAATCTTCATAATGTTTTCCATGTGTCTCAGTTGAGAAAATATATTCTGATCCAACACATGTCATTCAACTTGATGAAGTACAATTGAAAGAGAATTTGTCATATGAGACGTTTCCTGTTAAGATTGAGGACAGGAGAGTGAAACAGCTTCGCGGGAAGATGATTGTTTTGGTAAAGGTCATTTGGAATGAGAGAACGGGAGATGCTACTTGGGAGCTGGAAGATAAAATGATGGAGCAGTACCCACATCTTTTCTAAGGTACGATAAATTTCGGGGACGAAATTTCTATTAGTGGGGGAGAATGTAACACCCCAATTTTTGACTAATTACGATTTTGCCCTTATTGCGCTATTTTTCTGTTTTCTGTGTGTTATGCAATGAATTTGACTGTTCTGTGACTGTATTTGATTGTTTTGTGTGATTTGCTCCGGGCCAAGAAAATAATAATTTTCGGGCCGGGGAAAACCTTGTTTGAATTATTTGGAGCTGGGCGATCTTACTAAACCCAATCCGAATAATGCGTATATCAATCTTTTATTTTTGCGGATTTTTCGGTGTAATAAAATATTTACCATACCGAAAAATCTGTGGGACCCACGTTTGTCTTGTGGGACCCACTTTTGTTTTGTGGGACCCACGTTTGTCTTGTGGGACCCACTTTTGTTTTGTGGGACCCACTTTTAGGAAAAGTTTACCAACGTAAAAATACTTGTAAATTTCTAAATTATCTAATCAATTAATTATTATTTTTACTTAATGGATTTCCTATAGCAATTTTGTTCTAATGCATTAATTATTATTTTTACTTAATGGATTTTCCCTATAGCAATTTTGTCCTAATGCATTAATTATTATTTTTACTTAATGGATTTTCCCTATAGCAATTTTGTCCTAATGCATTAATTATTATTTTTTTTACTTAATGGATTTTCCTATAGCAATTTTGTCCTAATGCATTAATTATTATTATTTTTAACTTAATAGATTTCCTATAGCATTTTTGTCCTAATGTATTATGCATCCACTAAATTTAGCACTAGGTTATTATTAATATTATTATGCATCCAATAAATTTAGCACTAGGTTATTATTATTATTATTATGCATCCATTAATTAAGCACTAAACTATTATATATTTATTTATGCATCCACTAAATTTAGCACTAGGTTATTATTATTATTATTATGCATCCATTAATTAAGCACTAAACTATATATATTTTATTATGCATCCACTAAATTAGCACTAAGAGAAATGTCAAAAGGAGGGCTTCTTTTCATTAGTATTCTATGGCCATAATGCATGCTTATGCAAACCATTAAGCAATCAATAGATGTTTTATTACTTAACTAATGTATCATGCAAATTACCAAACCCATAATGGAACAAAAACATAAAAAATGGGGGCTGCACTTGGAAGGAGAGCTATTTAAGTCTTAAGGCTATCATTCACTCCTAAATCAATGATTCTATCACTCTAAACTTTCATTCTTCTCTCTTCTAACAAGAAACCAAAGAAAATTTCCTAAGTCCACAAAAAACCACCCATTCGGCCAAGCACCACAAATCCTACTTCCACCCATCAAAAAATTTATCCAACCTACTTTTCTAATCCTAAACCATATTCTAAGAACATCTCTAGTTGTGAGTTTTTGCAAAATCATCCATTTGGAGCTTGGAAAATCACTTTGAAGTTTCTTTCCTATAAGGTGAAAATTCTTCTTTCTTGTTTCTAATTTGATTTTTGATGTTCTAAACCATGATTGATCCATGGTTTATCTTTTTCATCCATAGTTCATAACTTTAAAATTTGTTTAAGCTTATTAGGATTTTTGTTGAAGCTACACAAGAATTTCTAAGGAGGAGTTCAAGGAGATTTTGTCATCTAAATCGGTAAGAGGGAAATTTAATCTCATCAACCATGTGTGGTGGTGGGAGAATGGAATTTGTTTATGGTGAAGAATCCATAAGGATTCATCCATTTGATTGCTTGATGTCTTTTTATTTGTGATTAATTTTGTGTGTATGTTTATTCTCTTGTTTATTGCAAGTATGTCTATTGCTTTATTATATGGTATGTGTTCATAAATATATGTATGTGTTTATGAGTTTATGATAATTGGTTGGATATGAATATTATGTTGAGATTTGTAAAAGTGTTCCAAAGAACACAAGATGATGAGTTTATGGTTTTATTATGAAAAAGAGAACCAATGTGTTCTCAATCTTTTTTTTTTTAAAAGGATGACCTAATTTATCTAATTAAGTTAAAGGATTTTACAATGATTTTATAGATGAAAAATAATTTGAATAATGATTTTTAAGGAAAGGTGATTTTCGGCCATCATAGAATTTTTGGAGTTTAATTGATTCAAAAATTGTTTTCTAAGTGTAAATGACTTTGTTAACCTAAAAAGAATTCAATTTTTAATAAATTTTCAAGAATCAAGTAAGTAAATGAATTTTTGTAGAAGTCTAGTCTATAAAAGAAATGAATTTTTGACTCTTGAAAAATATTTACTTTTGAGTTATAAAGTATGTTCATAATTTTTGAAAGGTATTTTATGGATATAACCAAACAAATGAATTTTATACAGTGAAAAACAGTAGAAATAACTTACACATATTTAAAACAGTAATTTTTGAAATACGCAATTGAGAAAACGTTTGAAAATATTTACGCGATTGAAAAACGTTTGTAAAAGGCAACATATTTATGAAAAGGCGATAAATTATTTATGTGATTTATGAAAACAACGATTTTTTACTGTCGGGCCAAAGTGGTGGACCCGGACGTATTGAGAAATGGTACTGTCAAGTGAAAACGTACTGTATTTGGAAATTATCAATACCAAGGGTATTTTTGTAATTATGAGTTATGGTGGATATGAACGTATTTTGGAGATTTTGGTTCATTACGTATTTTTGAACATGCCAATTTGGTTGCAAAAGGCATTTGACTGATGAGATGAATGACAACGTGTTACGGTGTGATAAGCGGAGTTGTTCGTGTGTTTGAACTTGGAGGCGTTAGTGTGCAGATATTCCACATGTGGACAGATGGTAGCTCCTCTCGGGCCGTGTGTAATCGATCACACACCGATGATCTCGACAAATACTCGTCTTAATCGAATCCATGGGGACCGCCCGGTGCGCATTGCCTGGGTCATACACGACGTATTTGATCGTGTACCATCTACACGACGTATTTGATGTGTGTGCTTTACACGACGTATTTGACCGTGTAACAATTGGTTGAGGCACCATTGTTTTTGATGTGCGTACATGTCTATCCGCATTATTCTCTCGGATGTTGATGTCAATGTTGATGTTATGGTTATGTTTAGCTCCATGGAGTAGGTATGTGTCTGTGTGTATTTGCATTTGTAGTCCGCATTATAACATGATTGAGTTTATTTATGTTTGATATTATGTATGATCCGATAATATGAATTGTTATATTAATTGTTATATCTGTTTGTGTTTCTTATCTGTTTGTATTGTCGTTTTCTTTACTGCCATTCTGGTAATGATGTAGATTGTCTCACCTCTTTTGTGTATATTTTCTGTGTTATTATTTATGTTCTATAAAATAGTTGAGAAAGTAGAAGAGGAACAACCGCTGGATTTTCAATGCGAAAGGAGAGCAACAACTGAACGAGCAGTTTGAGGAGGGTGAGCCTCGAGATCACCCATATTATATGGATTGATTTCGACGTGGGATAGCATTGATCGAGGTTTTCTGTATTATAATGATTTTTCCGAGGAAGATCCTTTGGAGAATCAAAACTTTTAGTGTTATGCTTGGGCTAGTTTATGGTTTGCTTTAAACCGACATGTTCTTGTTTTATTAAATATTTTATATTATGTGAATTATTTGTACATATTAAAAACATAATCATATGTATAATTATGGTGTGTATGTAATAGTTGTTTTATTTTATGTTCCGTGTATTTTATAATATAATGTTTCAGACAAAAAAAAAATATTTATTACGAAATGATTTATAACTTGGGTAAGGGTTTATATTTTAATTATTGTTTTTGATAAATGTGACATCCTCTAGGAGGGTGTTACATTAGTTTACAATAGAAATTTGGATGATGGTTCTAAGGTGCTTGACCGAAACTTGCTTGGAGAAGAGAAATGGAGGGAAAACTTGGTAACTTAGCTTCTTGAAAATGTTTAATGATGACCAAGGATAGCAATAATGGTCTTCAAACTTTTTCTATGGCCTTAAGGCCTCTCAAAACCGTGCCCCCCCTTCAAGTCATCTCCTAAGGATGCTAAATGATCAATAATGAAGCAATATTGACCAAGACCACTTAACAATGACATAAAGTTTCTCTTTAGCTCCAAAATGCTTCATAAAACCATCCCCCCTCATGCATTATGCATTCATGGAGTTGTCATCATTATTAGCCACCATCTAGAGCATTTCTAGCCATTGATTAATTCAATGGTTAGGATTTAGGTAGACTTTTGATTTTAGAAGACTAAATCTAGGCCATTAGATTTTCCTCCTTGAAATTCTAGCCATTAGATGTGTCTCCAAAATTAAGGGTCAAGATTGCTCCTTCAAACTTTAAATCCAAGGGTCATAATTAGTCTTAGCTACTTTTTAAGACCAAATATCCACCATTAATTAAATTTACATCTAATGGTCATAAATGGTCCTTGTTACTTTACAAGACCAAATCTCCACCCTTGATTAATTCTTCATCCAATGGTCATAAATGGTCTTTGTCACTTTTTGAGACTAAATCTCTACCATTGATTAAATCCATATCCAAAGGTCATAATTGATCCATCTCTACCGTTGATTAAATCAAGATCGAGTCTTTACCGTTGATTAAATCGGTGGTTGATATTAAAGTCTTCAATCTTAGACTTGTTTCCTATTGGTCCATCAAATATTGTCACAATCACTAATATTGACTTAATAGTATAATTTCTATTTTTATCTGCTAAAATCCCACGAAAGAATATATTTACTGTATTTTTATCGCCCGATAAATAAATACAATACCAAACACAGTACAAGAAAATTTCTAAAACTGTTTCTGGATTCAGGTTTAGTAAAATCCCCTGTCTTCGTCTAAATAGTATAAATTTTTCTATGTGGAGAAAAATTTTTACTTTGCAGGATCCACCTGGGCCCACGTAAGGTCACCTGGGCTCACATAGGACTACCTAGGCCCACAAACAGTCAAAAAAATTCATAATCATCCATAAAAATCACAAATATTATAAAACGTATGAAAATCAAATCAGATTGTTAAAAATAATTAACAGTAAAGAGAAATAAATACTAAAAGATTTTCTCCAGCCTAAAAATTATTATTTTCCTGACACAGAGTAAATCGTTCAAAACGATCAAATATGCTGACGGATTAATCAAAATAATTTTACAGCACACAGAAATCACTAAACAGTGAAATTCTGTTAATTGTCAAAATTACTATTTAAGAGATAGGAAATTCGAGGTGTTACAATTCCTTGGCTTGCGGTAGGGAAATATGACTGTGAGTGAATATGCTGCCAAGTTTGGGAGTTTGTCCAAATTCTCAACCTTCTTTCAGCATCAACCAAACGAAGCATGGAAGTGTCAGAAGTTCGAGGAAGGTCTGAGACATGACATGAAGAGAGCCGTCATAACTTCAAAGATTACTCAGTTTTCAGAACTACTTAATACTTGTTGCCGGGTGGAAGACTTGGACTAGGCGCGTGATGCCAGAAACAAAAAATTTGGGTCTTTTCAGTCCCAAAAAGAAGAAAGCAGTAATGCTAACCATTACCAGAAGAAGTCTTATTCCAGACCACCTGGAAATCAACAATAGAAGCCATAAGGTGGAAGTCCTGGAGGAAGTCCGGGCAGAATTGGTCAAATAACGGTGTCTACGCCGAGATGCATGAAGTGTGGGAAGGAGCACCATACGAGAGACTACACTATCAAAGGGATCATCTGCTTCAGATGCGGGAAACCTGGACATGTTTCTCATGATTGTAATCAACCTAAGGCGAAACCTTCCATCAATGTTGCTAGAACTGCTAAACCATAGGCTAGAGGTCGGGTTTACACCCTGAGTGGTGCTGAAGCCTCCGAATCCGAAGATCTTATACAAGGGAAAGGTCTCATAGAAGGTAATCTTTTAACTGTAGTGTATGACTCAGGTGCAACTCATTCTTTTATTTCCTATGACTGTGTGAAAAGACTTAGCTTATCTGTGTCTTCATTTTCTTTTGATTTGACTGTTTCAACTCCCACTGCTAAACCTGTTCTTACCACCAAAGTCTGTTTGGTTGTCCATTGATTGTTGAAGGTCGAATCTTTTCTGTTGATTTGATCTGTTTGCCATTATCTCAATTAGATGTGATCTTAGGAATGGATTGGTTATCTTCTAACCATGTCCTATTAGATTGTTCTAGAAAAACCATAGTTTTCCCTTTGGATAAGGATTCTAGATTTTTGATGGCAAACTAAGTTTAAGCTTTCTTGAAAGAAGGAGCTCGGGGATACATGTTGTTGTCTTCTTTGAAGGTCGAGGATGAGGTAGATGTGGACGCAATCTCAGTGGTTCGAGAGTTTCTTGAAGTTTTTCCTGAAGATATACCTAGTTTACCACCAGAGTGAGAGATGGAATTTTCCATTGATCTTGTACCCGGAGCTAGTCCTATTTCCATAGCGCCCTACCGAATGTTGCCAACAGAGCTAGTTGAGCTCAAGAAGCAACTGGGAGAGCTTTTGGAGAAGCATCACGATCAAGAACAAGTATCCATTGCCGAGGATAGATGACCTAATTGATCAGCTGAAGGGAGTAGCTGTGTTTTCTAAGATCGATTTGCGATCAGGCTACCATCAGATCAGAGTGAAAGTAGAAGACGTTTCTAAAACGACTTTTCGTACTCATTTTGGACATTACGAGTACCTGGTGATGCCTTTTGGTGTGACTAATGCACCTGCTATTTTCATGGATTATATGAATATAATCTTCCATCCTTATTTGGACAGATTTGTCGTTGTTTTCATTGACAATATCTTGATTTATTCGAAAAATAAGGAGGATCATACTGAACATCTCAGTATAGTTCTTCAGACTTTGAAGGAGAAAGAGCTATATGCCAAGTTGTCGAAGTGTGAGTTTTGGTTAGATGAAGTTAAATTTTTGGGCCATGTGGTTTCAAGGGAAGGAGTTGTTGTAGACCCATCAAAAGTGGAAGTTGTTCTTCAATAGGAAAGACTGAAGACGGTGACCGAAATATGAAGCTTTATTGGATTAGTCGAATATTACCGGAGATTCATTGAAGGATTTTCTAAGATTGCTGGACCTCTTACTCAGCTCACTGGAAAGAACCAAGCTTTTGAATGGACGGATGCTTGTGAAGAGTTTTTAAGAGTTGAAAAGGAGACTGACTACTTCACTAGTGTTAGTTATACCTGATCTAAGTGAATAATTCGAAGTGTACTGTGATGCTTCGTACCAAGGATTGGGTTGTGTCCTTATGCAAGGAGGAAAAGTAGTGGCTTATGCCTCAAGGCAATTGCGAGTGCATGAGAAAAACTACCCAACGCACGACTTGGAACTAGTTACTGTGGTATTTGCTTTGAAGATATGGAGACATTATCTCTACGGAGCAACAATCGACGTCTTCAGTGATCACAAGAGCCTAACATATTTGTATGATAAAAAAGAGCTGAACATGAGGCAACGAAGATGGTTAGAATTCCTAAAGGATTATGATTTCCAACTTCAATATCACCTTGGAAAAGTAAATGTTGTGGCCAATGCCTTAAGTAGGAAAACGATCAGTGTTTCTACCATAATGATCAGGGCGAAAGATTTAATAGAACAAGTTAGAGACGTATGGTCTTTCGTGGAACTAATGCCAGGAAAGGTCTGCATGAACATGGTCACTATTTCGAATGATTTAATGGAAGACATCCGAGAAAAGCAAAAGGTTGATAAGTACTTACAAGAAGAAAGAGAACTGATGAAGCAGGGCGGTGTGTCAACACTAGAAGAAGGAAACGATGGAATTTTGAGATTCCAAGATAGAGTCTGTGTGCCTAAAGACGAGGAACTTAGGAAATATATACTTGAACTTGCTCATACGAGTCAATTGAGTATGCATCCTAGAATGACCAAAATGTACCAAGATTTGAAGAAGTTATTTTGGTGGCATGGAATGAAAAGAGATATCGTTAGATGCGTATCTTCCTGTTTGGTTTGTTAGAAAACGAAGATTGAACATCAAAGACCATCAAGATTTTTATAACTCTTGACTATTCCCGAATGGAAGTGGGATAGTATTGCCATGGACTTTGTTATCGGATTGCCAAAGACCAGAAGAGGATATGATTCAATATGGGTAATTGTCGATTAACTTACAAAGTCAGCACACTTTTTGCTGATCAACATAAGATATCTATTGGAGAAGTTGACTCAGTTGTATATTGGTGAGATTGTCATACTACATGGTGTGCCTACAAGTATCATTTCTGACAGAGATCCGAGATTTATGTCAAAATTTTGGCAAAGTCTTCAAGAAGCAATGGGAACAAAGTTACAGTTAAGTTTTGTTTACCATCCTCAGACTGATGGCTAATAAGAGAGAACAATACAATCGTTGGACGATTTGCTAAGAGCTTATGCTATAGAACAGACTAGAAGTTGGGATGAGATTTTACTGTTGGTAGAGTTTACCCATAACAACAACTGCCATTTAAGCATAAGAATGGCACTCTATGAGGCTCAATATGGACGAAGGTGCCGAACACCCTTATGTTTGTATCAAGATGGAGAGTGACTTACTGTTGGACCTGATCTTATTCAACAGATAACTAAGAAGGTCAAGATGATTCAGGAAAAGATGAGAACGACTCAAAGTCAACAAAAGAGTTATGCGGACAAATGAAGGAAACCTCTTGAATTTGAGGAAGGAGAGCATGTGTTCTTGAAAGTCACGCCTACGACTAGGGTCAGTCGGGTTCTCAAATCTAGAAAGCTCACTCCAAAATTCCTTGGACCTTACCAAATTCTTCGTCGGGTAGGTCCCGTTGCTTACCAAATAGCTTTATCACCTTTTCTTTAAAATCTCCACAATGTTTTTCATGTGTCACAACTTCGAAAATACATTCCCAGTCCTGATCATATCATAGTGCCTGATTCAGTACAATTAAAGGAAAACTTGACTTATGAAACGACTCCTGTGAGGATTGAGGATAGGAGAATGAAGCAACTCAGAGGGAAAGACATCTCATTAGTGAAAGTGAACTGGAACGAGACAACCGAAGATGCGACATGGGAGCTGGAGGACAAAATGAAGGAGCAATACCCAAAACTATTTTAAGGTATAAAAATTTCGAGGACGAAATTCATATTTGTTGGGGAGAGTTGTAACACCCCAAAATTTTATTTGTTTTATGATAAATATTCATTTTCTAATATTCGTGATTTTTAGGAATTTTTCTGGATTTTTCTGAGAACGTGGAATATTTTAATATTATTTCTCATTTTACGTGCAAACTGAGCTGGCCCGGGAAGATGAGATATTTTTCTCGAGAATCTTGATCTATGGAAACATCGATAGTGGATCTTACTAAATCCGAGGCCGGACGCAATTTACGAGGTTTCATATTTTTCGAGAAATTTTAACAGATAAAATAATAAATCGTTGTGTAAATTTTATCTGTCAGATAAATTAATACTGACTTCTGTCAACTATAATAATTGTCCATTAAATAATAACATGTATTAAAAATCTTATCACATTATTCTAATGTAATCTACTTTAAGTCTAATCATATCCACTTTATTTCAAATTTATTATAATTTAATCAAAGCTTCTTTGAAAGCTTTGACCACCAAAAGACCAAGATGCCCTTAGCTTGTTGGGGAAGCCATTCCCTCCCCTTCTTTCTCTCCATTGGCACGGAACCCATTGTCCAAGGAGGGCAAAATTTTGCTCTCCCACTTAATTCACTTAATCACATTTTACTCATTTTCCTATCACACCTTCTCTCTATAACTTCTTCTTCTTCATTTCTCTCTTCCTTCTCTCTTCTTCTCCCTTCTCCCCTACGAAAATTGCAGCCCCCATTGGCACCATTGCTCTTCACTTTTCTCTTCATAAACATCATTTCCATACTCACCTCAATCTCTTCTACACTTTCTATTTAGAAAGTTTCTTCAAAATCCATCTTCACCTCCACCCAAGACAAAGCTTCTAACTTTGAGGTGAAGTTCCCATTTTTCTTCTTCTTTCTCTTCATTTTCGTGCTCCATGGTCTCTTTGATGACCATGGATCTCTTCTTTTTCAACTATTCATATTGATTCCTTGTCTTGAAATTCCTAGGGTTTTGGAAGCTCAAAACTGAACCTTCAAGGAGCACCTAGGAAGCCATTTTCGTGTTCTTCCTTTAGGTAAGAGGGAGATTACTCACTTCAACCATTATTAGTGGTGAGGGAACCTTTGTATGCTTACTTTGTTTTGGTGATTTTGTATATTTATGTGTTTTTGGATTGAATTAATGTTTGAATGGTGATCTTGAATGTGTTGGATGTGTTGAAAATGCTTGATCATGTTAGGGTTGTTAAATGGAAAATTTAGAGTTTCTTACCCTAATGTGAGGCCATGGTTTTGAGTAGAATTTAAGAATAAAAATTGGTTTTTGTATACAAATAAAATGAAGCTTAGGAGATTGAATGTTGAATGATAATACTAAAATTAATGAATGGAAAATTTTAAGGGTTTAATACCCCAAAGTGAGGCCACGGTTTTGGCTTTGGATCCTAAGGGAATGGATTGACTTGGTGTGAAACAACATCTAAGTAATTAGGTATCAAGTAACAAATGCATAAAATGGAAAGAAATTAGAACCTTGATGACCTAGTGAGGCCTTGGTTTTTAGAGAAAATTAGGGTTTAAATGATGCCTTAATGCATCTTTGGGGATTGAGAATTTAAAGATATGCATAATCTATAATCAAGTAGAAGAATTAAATTGAGTAATAACTCTAGAGAGTGCCATGGTTTTGAAGGGTTATTCAACTTAAATTTTCATAGTTGACCAAAGCTTAAGACTTTGAAAATGAGGATCCATAATGTGGACTTGTGAAAATTGGTGAACCATGAATACATATTGATGTTGAGGATTGATTCCATATTATTGTGAAATCCCTATGTGGGCTAAGTACTTGTTGACTGTGTACTTGAGGAAATTATGACATGTTAATGTTGAGAAATGAAGATACAGGTATATATGCCATTGTGGTTAACTTCATGATGGATGCATCATTGATAAACATGTATGATGTTGTGTCGTCATGCATATGTGTTGTCTGCAACACCATACTAGGGATGTCACATTTCCAAACAATAATAATAAAACCTTTACCTAAGTTATAAATTATTTCGTAATATATAATAGTATAGGTTGTAAAAATATTTTTTTTTTAACATTATATTATAAAATAAAATAAACAGAACATAAAATTAAACAAACTATTACATACCACCATAATTTTACATATGATTTTGTTTTTAATAGGTACAAATAATTTACATATTACAAACTATTTAATTAAAATAGCAAACTGTCTAGTTTAAAGCAAACCATAAACTAGCCCAAGCATAACACTAAAAGTTCTGATCCTCCGAAGAATCCTCCCCAGGAAGATCATCAGAAGACAGAAATACTCTGATAATACCATATCACGCTACAATCAATCCATATGATATGGATGATCTCGAGGTTCGTCTTCCTCGAAATGGTCACTCGGTTGATGCTCCTCGTTATATTGACAATCCAGCGGCTGCTCCTCTTCTACTTCCTCAACGACTTTACGGAACATAAATAATAATACATAAAAATATATATACAAAGAGGTGAGATAATCTACATCATTACCAGCATAGCAGTAAGAAAATGACAAAATATACAGATATAGCAGTTAAAACAACAAAATCATATTAGCACAACATATATCATATCTCAACGAAGTATAAATGTCACAGATGCATAATATCATAAATCAAATTATAATTATTCACACAGTGATGCAGATTAAATATGCCATGTACTCAGACTTGTTCCTACTTCATGGAACTAAACACAAACATCAGAGAGAATGATCCGGTAGACATGTCCGCACATCAGGCTGCCTCAACCAACTATTACACAGTCAAATACATCGTGTAAATAGCACACAGTGAAATACGTCGTGTACGTTCAGGCATAGTACCAGACAGTCCCCAATAGATCCTGATTAAGAATAGTATTTGTCGAGATCGCTAGTGTGTATTTTCAGTTACCACGGCCCAGAGGAGCTACCAACTGTCCACATGTGGAATCTACTGCACACTAACGCCTGCAAGTTCTCCACATGAACACACTATGCCTATCACACCCGCAACACGATGTAATTCATCTCGTCAGTGAATCGTCAATTTTAACCAAATTGACATACCACTCTATGTATGTAATGATCCATAATTACAAAATACCCTCAGTATCACCATGAATCATAAATATCCTCATTGTCACCATAATTACAAAAATACACTTAGTATTAATAATTTCCAAAAAAATAGTATGTCTCCACTTGACAGTGCTATTTCCTAATATGTCCGGGTCCACCAGTTTGGCCCGACAATAAAAACTTACTATTTTCATAAGTCGCATAAAAATTTTATCGCATTTTCACAATTACGTCACATTTTATAAACGCTTTTCAATCGTGTAAATATTTTTCAACGTTTTCTCAATCGCGTAGTTTAAAAATCATCATTTTAAATACGCGTAAGCTATTTCTACAATTTTTCACTGTATAAAATATTTCTTGATGTTTCAAATTAAATTTTGAAAACTTTCCAAAACTAAAAATATTATTTAGACATTATTTTCCATTTATCTTACAAAAATTACCCTAAGTAATGATTTCTGACGTTTTTCTCAAAAATTCAAATTTAATAAATTATTCTACTGTTATTTTTATTCTTCAACTACGTAAAATATTTCCTTGCTTTCTAAATATCATTTTGAAATGTTCTTCATTACTTGCTCATTTTTAATCAAGTTTGACAGCATTTCGTTTAGAAAATCTACTACATGATATTTTCTACGTTTTCCTTTAAAAATTCCTTTATTTAATTATAACCATAAAATACACTTTGAAAATTGCTAACATACTTTAAAAACTCAAAGATAAGTATTTTTCAAGTGTTAAAATTTATTTCTTTACCATACTAGACTTCTAGTAAAAATTCATTTACTTATTTGACTCTTGAAAATCCATCGTAATTGAATTCATTTTAGGTTAATAAACTAGTTTGCACTTAGAAAATAAATTTTGGATCAATTAAACATTAAAAATATATTTTGGCCGAAAATCATCATTTTTATACAAACCTTGTTTAAAATTATTTTTCATCCATTAAATCATTGAAAAATCCTTTAACTTAATTAGATCAATTAGGTTATCCTTTTAGAAAATGGTTGAGAACATATTGGTTCTCTTTTCATAGTAAAAACCATAAGCTCTTCATCTTGTGTTCTTTGGAACACTTTTGCAAATCTCAACATATTTGCACATCCAACAAAGAATTATCATAGATCCATGAACATATACATATATTTATGAACACATACCATATATTAAAGCAATAATAAAACACATACCAAATATCAAAGCTATAAACATGCTTGTATGCATAATAAACCACAAATAGAAAAGAAAATAACATGCACACATAAACAATCACAAATAGAGAAGACAATAAACAACCAAGTGAATGAATCCTTATGGATTCTTCACCACAAATACATCCATTTTCTCACCACCACACATGGTTGATGAGATTAAATCTCCCTCTTACCTATAAGGAAGACAAGATCTCCTTGGACTCCTCCTTAGAAAATTTGTGTAGCTTCAACAAAAATCCTAACAAGCTTAAACAAATTATAAAGTCATAAACTATGGATGAAAAAGATAAACCATGGATCAATCATGTCTTAGAACATCAAAAATCAAATTAGAAACAAGAAACAAGAATTTTCACCTTATAGGAAAGAAACTTCAAAGTGATTTTCCAAGCTCCAAATGGATGATTTAGCAAAAACTCACAACTAGAGACGTTCTTAGAATATGGTTTAGATTTAGGAAATGAAGTTGGATGAAATTTTTGATGGATGGAAGTAGGTGAAGTGGTGTTGGCTGAATGGTAGGAAAATGAGGACTTAGGAGATTTTCTTTGAGTTCTTTGGGTAGGAGAGAAAAGAGTGAGGGATGAGAATGATAGAATGAATGATTTAGGAGATGAATGATTGCCTAAATCATTCAGCTTTACCGTGAGCTTCCAAGATAAGTACAACCTCCTTTTTTGACAAATTTGGCTTAATAATAGCCTTATTCTATCATGCATGGCCATATAGCATCAATTATGGAGCTTTGTCTCCTTTGTTGACCAACTAGACTTACTAATGGCCATTGATGGATTCAATGGTGGATCTTGAAGTGTCTAGCACTTTCTTGATTGCTCTTGGAGAGCTTTGGCCAAAATTTCACATAGGAAATTCAATCAAGTTTTGATTCATTTCAATATCCTAATTATGCTTAAGTCCTTCTAGTTATGTTTAATTAAAAGTCAGTTAGATTCTTTTGTATTTTAGTTAATCATCTATTTATTTAGAAACACTAATCTCCTTCTTAATTATACTTGTTCATTGGCTAACTAAAATTTTAATGAATAACTAACTAGATTTTAATCAATTTGATTACTACTTAAACCCTTTAGATTAACTTAATTAAGTTTTAAATTAACTAATCTATTAAATTAAGTTTTAAACTAACTAATCTATTAAATCTTACCATTTTTATGGATTTTCAACCTCTTGGTTTAGAATTTTACAAGCCATTTACGTTGGTAAACTTTTCCTAAAAGTGGGTCCCACAAACCCAAACGTGGGTCCCACAGATTTTTCTGCATGATAAATATTTTTATTATACAGAAAAATCCTAAAAATTAAAAGATTGATATATGTATTATTCGGATTGGGTTTAGTAAGATCGCCCAGCTCCAAATAATCAAACAAGATTTTCCCCGGCCCGAAAATTATTATTTTCTTGACTCGGAGCAAATCACAAGAAACAATCAAATACAGTTACGAAACAGTCAAATTAATTTTATAACACACAGAAATTAGAAAACAGTACAATAAGGGCAAAAATATAATTAACCAAAAATTGGGGTGTTACATTATCCGTTGGACATTGTTGAAAAGGCGATGTATGCCTAGGAGTTTGAAAAACACCTATGTGCGGGTGTGAGTAGACTAAGCGCAGGGTCATAGTGGTTGGCCCTGGGGGCGTCGGGGTGCGAGTGTCTCACAATAGACAATGGTAGCTCCACTGGGGCCGTGGGATAGATCGATGCAAACACACCAATGATCCGGACTAAGACACTATCCTATATCGTAATCAACTGTTGAGGTGCCATGTATAAGCCGTAATGCGCAAATGTTTTTATGAGATGAGCACACTATTTTTAAAGGCTAACGAGATACTAGCATAACTCCTTGATCATTCACTCTGAAAATGTTTATGTCTAGTTCTATGGAGTAGGATATTAGTACTATTTGCATTGTGAATTGTCAGTCTCATAGATCATTGAGCATGAGCATTTATAACTGTGGAAATTATCTGTTATTATTACCATAATATCTATTTAATTATTTAAACTGTTGACTATTGAAAATATTGATGTCGCATGCCTGTTGCTGATAATTGGTATTGCTATTTATTGTTGTATTATTATTCTGCTTTTACTATCGATTTTAATTATTACTGTAATTGAATGTATGAACAGTGTTTATATGTAGGCATCTAGCGCTGTTCTATTTTCTCGTTGCCATTTTGGTACTGAAAGCTGAGTGTCTTACCTCTTTCTATATTTTTTGTATCTTCAGTATTTTTGCACTTTTGTCAGACTGTGTGCTACTGAGAAGACGTTTGTGAGGAAGAGAAGGAAACACTTGAGTTATCGAGTTTCTGGCCATACTTTGACTAGAGCTGCTGAGGATGTCATCGCGTCCACGTCGATTTTTAGGGTACGCCCGTATGACTTTTCATGGAGGGCCCGACTACTAGCACATCAACTTGAGCATTGACCGGTGCATCTACCACGGGGAGCTAACTGTCTCTCTGGCGTGGGGCCGCTACGACATGCCTGTTTTTGTCTTTACTACTTTTGTCCACCTGGAATTTTATCTGCCTATTCGAGATTTGTGGGATGATCTATACTACACCCCACAGGAGGATTCATTCCTCTCCACTGCTCGGGCTTCTGCCCAAAATTTAGTCGCTCCGATGGTAATTTCATCGGATGAAGAGGACCCTGAGGAGGACCCATCTATGGTCCCTTCTCGTCAGTCATAGGGGCTGATACTGTCGGTGGCTACTGATGGCTAATTATTTATCTTTTTGGGGAAGCCTGATCTTTTGTCGTACTTGATGGGTGTATATTTGTATCTTTCGGGTGGGTACATATTTTGCTTTTTGTAATCCATGTTGTAATTAAACAGGCTCATGCATGTAATATATATATATATATATATATATATATATATATATATATATATATATATATATATATGAATTGTGAATGTATGGTCTTTAGTTTACGACTTTTAAATTCTGTGTCAATTTTATTGTATCTGTAATTATTGTTATCTTTTCACCGTTATTTAATCAGAGGAAAAAGAAATAAATGTACAGATATTCAAATACTCGATTATCTTGCCATACAAGAACGCAAATTATTTATTCACGTGATAAAGATGAACCGGGTCTTAATTAATTAATATAATTATTGTTTTCCGTATTTTTAAAATTTTAATTTCATAATGGTGTGACGTTCCTTCTTCGCGGATTGAGAAAAAGGGGCATTACAGATCTCACCATTTATTAAACTATTTACCATACCATAAACATCCATGCATCTTATACATATAAAGCATATAATAAATGTGACATAGTTGTAGCCCTAAACGCATTGATACTCCCAACTTCACCAAGTGTAACACCCCTTGATATAGTAACCACAGCACAACCTTCATTACACCACAGTTACTAAATCTAGGCATGTCACAGTTCCAATTACATTAATTTCAAAGTTTAAGTTATTTCCATTATGCATAAATAGAAAATAGGAGCCTCGAATGAAACATAATTAGTACCCAACTATTTTATACACAACCACTGATATAAAAACATATTCTATATATACATATTATAGTCATTCTTAACACCAATCACTGATAACACAAGGTATAATGCTTACATAGTCAAATAGAATACAGCAGGAACATAACACTAAAGGGGAAAAATAGTAATCCTTGGGATAGGCACTACTAGAAGACAAAGCCGCAACCCCAATGTACGTGACGCTTGGTGTCCCAGTCGACATGACATGCATCAATGCCCCCATGAAGTTGCAATCGTACGTAACCGAAGGGATCTCGTCCAGATGCCAAATCGAGAATAATGAATCGTCCCAATCCAATCAGCAAAGGTGTGGCCCCTCATCTTCTTCCTCACTATCTTTTATCAAATATATATATATAACAGAAGTACAAGAATACAAGAAAGAGGTGAGACATCCTACTTACATTACCCATTATGGAAGTAAAGAAACAGAACGGCACAGAGTGCCCACATGGCATTTCAGCATATATATTCATCAATAGTGACAATAGAATGAACAGTAAGAGCAGGACAACAACACATAGCAGTAAGAATCAACAATAACAGGTAAACATCAATAATACCCCAAGTAGTCAACAGAGTCTCAGATAATGAACAATTAAAACATTTCAGATAATCATGGCCAATATCACAATAGTATAATCATCATACAAAAGAGTGCCATATGATATGCCGACTCACAATGCCGACTCACAATGCCGATTCACAATGCATGTGCACTTGTCCCCCTCAATGACAGTCTACACCAGACCATGAAGAGAATAGTGCTTGTCAGGCGCGTGATGTGTTGCAATCGGTTTATCATGGCCAGGGGTATACAAAGTAATATAATCATCATGAAATGAACCACCGCGCCTCACGGTCCTCAATCAGATCCTTCCATGGGATCACACTATTCAATTCTCGCTCATTTACCACAAAAAGAATAGTGATTTGTCAGGTGCGTAATGCGTGCAATCAGTATACACTGTGCCTTACGGTCCTCAATCAGATCCATCATAGGATCATCACTTATTCAGTTTGCATTCATAGGCTCATACAGCCTTTTAACAATCATCGACTGAGCAATTTGTTCAATGCATACTGATTTCAATGCATAATTATAGGCTCATCTAGCCTTTTAACAGTCATAGACTGAGCAAATTGTTTAATGCGTTAACTCAATTCATAATCATAGGCTCATCTAGCCTTTTAACAGTCATCGGCTGAGCAATTTATCTAATACATGTTGACTCATTGCAAGATCCTAGGCTCATCCAGCCCTTTAACAGTCATCGACTGAGCAAATGTCTAATGCATGTTGACTCCATGCACAATCATGTATATTCAACATGTTCACATATATTTCACAATACAAATTTTCCATAATATGCCACAATTTGGCCAATTCAAGCATTAATAGAATTTTAGTCCCAAGCACGAACCCATAATAATATAGTGTTAATTTCTCAAGAGTGATAGCACACTTTTAGAAGTTCATTTCGGGGTTTCACCCTAGCTTAACAAGTCTTATGAGATCATTATAAAGTTCCACTTAAATTATCATCTCTTATAAATTCATTTTCTAGAGAGATTTCTCTTGAAGTCCTTATTCAAGCTTCATTCTTTTAAATTGATCAAGTTCCTTAATCTAATCGATTGTTGCTCACATACAATTTCTCTAAGGATTTTGCAAGTCTCACAAACTCTCTTGTTCTTCCTTTATGTTAAAAATCATTCAAATCCACACGATAAAGTCTTGTTCTTTATTCTTTCCATTTTATGAGTTCTTAAAGGATCTAAAATTTCCCAATCATCTAGGTTTCCATTCTTGCATTACATTTTGTGGCATTTTGTCTTAAAAATCCATGAGCCTCATTACAACATAAGTCCACCTTTTTCCTTCATCATAATATTGATCACTTACCATTTAATCACTTAACTCTCATTTTACACAAAATCAATCCAACTTCCTAGAATCCATGACCAAAACCATGGCCTCACCTTAGGTTAGAAAACCCTCAAAAATTCCCATCCATTAATTCCAACATTATCATTTAACCTTTAATTACATAAGCTTCATTTTATTTGTGTACCAAAAACCAATTTATACCCCAAAATCCTAGCCAAAATCATGGACTCACATTAGGGTAGGAAACTCTAAATTTTCCATTTAACAACTCTAACATGATCAAGCAATTTCAATACATCCAATACATTCAAGATCACCATTCAAGCATTAATCCAATTCAAGAACACTTAAACATGCAAAATCACCAAACAAAGTTGTTGGGAATTTGCGGATCAAAAGTCTCGCAGCGGAATAACAGAATTTCCTCACAGGATCCATGCAAAAAATCCATAATCCGAGTTTTTAAATTTTTACCTCTTGAAGCGTGATAGACACAAGCGAGGTGAATCACCAACACCGTAATAGCGAAGATGTTTCTGCGGTATCCACACGAACAGACTTGCAAAAGGAGTCACGCCTCTGTTTTCGTAGTGCTAGCTGCGAAGAGAGGAGAAGAAGACCTCACTATCTCTCACTCACTTTCTGTAGGTGCGGCTAGGGTTGTGATGAAACCTAGTAGCAGCCCCCTTAGCAGTACTATTTATAACAGTGGCTGCCTTAAGTGAGTGTGAGCAGTAGCAAGGTAAGTGGTGCAACCCTAAACCCATCCGTCATGAGTTAGGCCCACAGCTTGAATCCGAGTCCAACTTGGATTACGATTACTCCAATTTAGTCTGTTCTAAGTGTGTGACCCTGCAGGTCCTCATGGCGTTAGTAGTAATATTAAAATCTCATTTTAATATTACAAACAGTGAGCGGTATCTAGCAACACATCACTGCTACCCAAGTAATGAGAATGTCAGTGATTTGACATAACCTATCTGTGACCAATGTTTCCGTGTAGTTTAGTCCCTTTGTCCAGATATCCAGATTGAACACAAGGCATAGAATGTGTCACCCTTGTTTAGTTCAATCTTCAGTTTCCTGATTCCTGAGTAGACATAGTAATAACAAATAAGATCAATATCTCATATTGACTCATTTGAGCATGGCCATGCATTTCGTAGTCTCACTCAATCGGGGGCCCGAAGATATCGCTCCGTTATGTAGGAGGGACAAATCTCATCTAGGTCACTCACATCCCTCCATGTATTACAAAGATGCCTAATAACCAACGTTATAATTATCTTGTTACGATGACGTTTGATGGCATTAAAACACACAACTCCTCATGTAGGAATCGTAGTGATTTCAGGTCAAAGGACCACATACACCATTATCACTATGAGAATCGCTTATGACACTCACGTAACGATCCACGTAGCGTTCTCATGGCGGGTCTGTCTAATACATTATTACTCTAATATGTATCCATGTGTAGACTTGATATCTCATATCCATGACCCGTGAGATGTGGTCATCAGTCTACGCACATACTAGCCTCAATGTATTATTGTTGTCCTAATTAACAATAATACTTGACTAGGGACATTTAACAATAGTGTTTTATCCAATAGGATCTCACGATCAAGTCATCCACTTGATGTCCTATGGTATCAAACTTACTATTCTAAGGACTTTATTATGTCTACCAAAAAGAACACAATAAATGAAATGCCTCATATAAAATAACATAATATAATGTATGTAAATACAAACAAAATGTATTGGCCACTAGGGCATACACCAACAAAAGTGAGCATACCAACATGGATTTCTCCATCAACAATCACACAAAGGTTTCCTTACTACCAAGATAGGTTGAAGAGGATTATCTCCTTCTTACCTCTTGAAGACAACACAAGGAAGCAAGCCTCTTGGTCCCTTGTGGGGGATTTTCGTGCTACACCTTCAAGGAAACTCTAAGGACATCAACACTCATCAAAATCATCATCAAAGCTTATAAAAGGAACCCTTGATCACCTAAGAGATCAAGGATTACGAAAATGAGGAGAAAAAGTGAAAAAGTCATGAACTTTACCTTAAAGTTTCCAACTTTGAAGCTTGATAGATCTAAAACAAAAATGGATGAGTTTGGTGATGGTCACAACATGAAAGTTGCTTAGAATGGTGCCTAGATTCAAGATCTAGGGTTGGTTTGATGAAAAAGCTTGGATGGCCAAAAATGGTGGTTTTGACCATGGAAGAGGGTGAGAAAATGGAGAGGAAAGGTTGACTTGTTGAAGATGATTCCAACTAGAAAAATGTTTAGAATGTAATGGAGATCAAGGAAATGTGGTTGTTTGAAAGAAAAGCTTGATTGAAGCAAGATTGAAGCTTGAAATCAAGCATCCATGGAGGGTGGAAGATGGTGGGGTGCCGTGGAGTTAGAGAGAAGGAAGAGAAGAGATGAAGAGAAGAAGATAGAGAGAAGTTGGAGAAAAGTGAAAATGAAAGTTAGAGAGAGAAAGTGATAGTAAAGTGATTTAAAGTGAAATGTGTAATTAGGTATATTTTGTGTAAATATATGAATTAAATTGTGTGGCTACAAAGAGATCTAAAAAATGTGTGGTGGAGAGGAGAGAAGAATTGGCTTCTTGAAGAAGCCATTAGGAAGGTGCAAGGAAGCTTCCTCCTAGCTTCTCCAACAAGCCAAGAGAAAGGTGCTAGGAAGCTTCCTTCCTTTGAAAAGTCAAAGTGATGTTATGGTGATGATGTCACCATGGTGATATCATTAAAGCGTTCTCTAAAATGTGACTAACGCTGTATTAGATTTATTATCAGTGAACAAAACAAAAACTGATATTTATTGTCCAATGGATAATAAAATTATTTTGTAATTTTTATTTATCAGATAAAAAACTTAAAAAACGTGAAATCTCGTAAACCATGTCTTGTCTCGGGTTAAGTAAGATCCCCCGTCGACGTTTTCACAGTTCAAGGTTCTCAAAAAAAATATCTCATTTTCCTGACTCCGCTCCGTGCACACGTAAAATGAAGAATAATATTAAAATATTTCGCGTTCACAGAAAAATACAAATTTTTTTCTAAAAATCACAAATATTATAAAATGACTATTTATCCTAAAATTATTAATTTTCGGGATGTTACACCAAGCGTCTCTTACCAACGTCCTCATTTGATGTCGTCATCTTGCCTCCACATCAAGGTTACATTACAAAGATAGGGAAACCTCATTTGATATACGAGGGGAGATAGGTGAGAAGAGAATGTACAACCAGAATGTAGAGAGAAAGGCACGACATGCAGGTTGTATTTTAAAATAACCAAAAGAGAATAAAAAGATGACAGAGGCCATAACCATGCCCCATGCATCGCATAAACATAAAACAATAATACAATATTAATTTTGTGAGTCATAAAAATAGATTTGAATTTTGTGCCTCAGAAAAGATGCGCTATGCATAGATAACACAGGGTTCGGGGCAGCGCCCTGACCACTAGTTTTACTAGTGGGCGGGAGTGCCGCATCTCGGTATATTGTAACACCCCAAAAATTAATAAGTTGTATGATAAATAGTCATTTTATAATATTTGTGATTTTTGTGAATTTTTTTGGATTTTTCTGAGAATGTAGAATATTTTAATATATTCTTCGTTTTACGTACACATTGAACGGAGCCGAGAAATGAGATATTTTTCTCGAGAACCTTGAATTGTGGAAATGTCAACTGGAGATCTTACTAAACCCGAGGCCAGACACGATTTATGAAGTTTTACTTTTTTTGAGATTTTATCTGATAAATAAAATCACGATACGTTCTGACGAATACAGATTTTTGCGATATACTCTATTACCCATTAGACAATTAATATTGGTTTTGTTAACTATAACAATTGTCCATTGGATAATAGATTGTAGCATAAATCCTATCACCTTATCTAAAAGAAATCCAATTTATGTCACATCCAATCTCCTTTATTTTAAAAAAAATGATTTGTTTAATCAAAAGCTCCTCAAGGAAGCTTCCTAGAAATTTCCTATGCATGCATGAAGCTCACTTTTCCCTCCTCTCTCTCCTTATTTCCATGGAAATGCACCATTTTGGGGAGCCAAAATTGTGTTTTCATTTCATCACATTTTCATTTCCTCATTTCAAAAACTATCACTTTCTCTCTCTGTCCTTTCTTCCTCTCATTTTCTCTCAAGTTCTCTTTTCCTCTCTTCCTCTCCACCCCACAGTTATAGCCACCATTGGAGACCATCTCCATTAGCTTACTAAAACAAATCAGATTTCTTGTTTCCTCTCACCATTCTAAGACATTTTCCTTTGGTGACTATCTTCAAAAACTTAATCTTTCCTCTCCACTTTCTCTCCTTTTCCATGGTATAGACCACCATTTTTGGGTCATCCAAGCTTTTCATCCAACCAACCTCATTTCCTGCCATTTCTCATCACTTATAATATTTTCTCTTTTGTGACCATCATCAAAATCCACAATCTCTTCAAGACTGGAAGCTTGACACTTTAAGGTAAAAGTTCATGGCTTTTTCCTTTTTCCCCCTCATTTTCATAACCCATGGTCACTTTGGTGATCATGGATACCTTTTTCAAGTTTTGATTGTGTTTCTTATGAGTTTGATGTTCTTAGGGTTTCTTGAAGGTGGAGGATGAAATTTCAAAGGAGAAAGGAGCTTGCTTTTGTGTTGTCTTCTCTTGGTAAGAGGGAGACTATCCACTTCAACCTCTATTGGTGGTGGGAAACTTGTTTGTATGTGGATTGTGAGAAACCCTAACATGGGTTGCTCTCTTGATTTTATAGTTTTTTATTGATTCTTTGGATTTAATGTGCTTTTGTGTGATTTTATGGGTGTATTAGTGTATGTTGGTAAACTTGGGTTATTTGTAATAGATTGGAATTATGAATGTGAAGCAAGGGTTCCTTGCACTTCCACTTGAGGCTCACGGCCATGTGCCCTAAAATAGGGTGTCCAAGATTAAAACATTGATGTAAGTTGGAAGACTAACTAAATAAAGGATTATTGATGAATGGAGAATTGAAAATTTTGGGTTTCTAAACCTCTAGAACTCATGGCCTCTTAAGGAAAAATGCTATGTAGTGCTAAAATGGAGACTTAGATGATTGGAAAATTTTAGATTCATTAGGAGTTCATAAAATGGAAAGAATAAAGAACAAGACTTTATCTTATGAATTAGAATGATTTTGAACAATAAGGGAAGAACAAGAGAGTTTGTGAGACTTGTAAAACCTTAGAATAATTTTTAATTAAGCATAATTTGATTAGATTAAAGAACTTGACTAATCTAAAGGAATGAAGATTGAATAAGGACTTCAAGTGAATTCCTCTAGAAAACAATTTCATAAGAAATGTTAATTAAAGTGAAACCTTATAATGATTTCATAATAGATGTTAATTAGAGTGAAACTTTATAATGATTTCATAAGAAACGTTAATCAAAGTGTAACTTTGTAATGGTTTCATAAGAATTGTTAAGTTAGAGTAAAACCCCGAAATGAACCTCAAAAAGTGTGTTGTCACTCTTGAGAACTTAATACTATGCTATTGTGGGTCCGTGTTTGGGACTAAAATTCTATTGAAAGTATATGGAAAGTATATCATTATTGTTGAATATACATGAATATGCATTGAGTTAACATGCATTGAACAATTGCTCAATCGATGACTATTAAAAGGTTGTATGAGCCTATGAACGAGAATTGAATAGTGTGCTCCAATGGAAGGATCTTGGAGGGGTGTAAGGCGCGGTGATTCATTTCGTGATGATGTTATCACATTATATACCCTTGGGCATGATAAACCGTTGCAACGTATTACAAGCCCGACAAATCACTATTTTTTTCATGGTCTAGCGTAGACTGTCATTGAGGGGGATAGATCTTCTGGAACGTTCATCTTTGAAATTTAGTATAGCTCTATGGAGTAGCATTTTTAGTTCCATATGCACATGCATAGTGAGTCAACATTTCATTTGGTATTTATGTATTTATTCAATTATATGATGATGAAACTATTGTTTAATTGATGTTATAACTACCTATAATTGTTAAGTTATTTACTATATGGACATTGATGCTGATTATTACTGTCATAATTGGTAATAAAAGTAGGATGTCTCACCTCTTTGTTGTATTACTCTGTCTTATGCTATGTTTGGATAAAGACTGTGAAGAGAGCGAGTTGAATTCGCTTAGTTTAGGTTGGACCGACTTTTGTCTCTTTGCAATGGCATCTGGACAAGCTTCCTTCAGTTGCATATGGATACAGTTCCATGGAGGCATGGAAGCCTGCCATTCCGACCGTGATGCGGAGCGTTTTATGTGCATAGGGGATGTGACCCTAATTCAAAGTGGTAATTATCCTGGAGCTGCTACCAGTATCTTTCATACTTTTATACATGTGAAGTTCTCTATACCCATTGGGGAGTTGTGGGATGATCGCCAACTCTTTCCTAGAAAGGTTTCAGTTGTGTCACCTATTCAAGTTTCTATGCATCATGACGTGTCTCAAGGCGGAAGTTCATCTGTTGGAGATCCAGAGGAGGATCAAGTGCAGGACCCTTCTCTCTAGGTGTTTGACTTTGGGAGAGGTCGAACTTTTATATGGTAGTTACTCTATGTAAACTTATGTTTAATATTGTTGTATGTTACTTTATGCATGGATTATGGAAATGTATCTTCATTTAAGCTGACATCATGTTTTGGATTCGAGTAAATATAAATATATTTCATATCGAGGCTCGTATTTTCTATATATGCACAATGATTAAATTTTCAGACTTATGGATCGAGTTGTAACACGTTTAGATTTAGTGACTGTAGCATAATGATGATTGTGTCATGGTTATGAAATCAAAGGGTGTTACATATGTCGCCACTGGTTTCTAACAGAAAAATTAATAGGTAGACCTTTTTCACATCCTTGATGGCTAGTGCAACAATATAGCAATTGTCATATGAATACTTCATGCCACCGTCCAGAAACAAGGTTTGCTTGACATTAACACTTGATTCCACTACAAACCAAGAACAAGGTTTCCAAAACCCTTGCACCACATGTATCACCCTCAATAATATGTTAGGTTGTTATATGGTCACAGAGGTAGCCTAGAACTTGGTTAACATGCTAGTTCAGTTTTGTGACAAACTGAGTCAGTTTAGGCACTTTGTTGCAACACAGAAGTTGAAAAGTAGCTTAAAATGACTCAAATAATTGTATAAATTGCTAAGTTGAGGGAAACAGGTATGGATAATTTGTTTCTAAGTCACAAATGAGTTAAATAAGGTACAATTAAAATTTGAGAGCAATCAGAGTTCATTTGGTATTTTTAAGCATGTTGGTTGTGCTTTTAATACCTAATTGACCCCCAACAGATATGGAAAAATAGAATAGAGGTGAAACATGATTTTTAATAAATCTTAGGATTTATTTTAAATCTGTTGGAAGTTAAAAAAAACTTGATTTGGTGAGATCTAAGTGTTCTTAGCAGTTCAAGAAGTTATAGTAAAATGTCAAAATGACAAGTTTGCCCCTTGCCCATCTTTTATTCCTCTCTTTCTCACGGTTACAAAAGAAGAAAAAGAAAGAAAGAAAAGAGAGAAAGAAGAAAAGAAAGGAAGGGGAAGAAAGAAGAGGAAGAGCAAGAGGATCCAAGGCAAGATCAAGAACAAGGCTTCAAGAATCAAGTAGTCTTCAAGAGTAGGGGATTCTATTCATCTTTTCCTCTTGTTTCCTTTTAATGGAAAAAGGTTTTTATGAATAAAAAAGGGGTTTGGATAGCTAAATCCATGTTCTTAACTTGATTCTTGTTTCCAAGGATTGAGTTAAGATAGTTTTAGCTTAATAAGTGTTAGATGGCTATTATTAGCTCAATCCAACCATTTTGGTTCATGATAAAGGAATGGAAATTGTTTAGGAAAGATGAGAATTTGATTGTGATTAATTTATTTTGATCACAATCTAAGTTTATTGAGTTGAGTTTAGTGTTTGATGATCTTTATATGATTAGAAATCAAGTTAGGAGTGAAAAACCCTTTGAATGGGTGGAAAATGGTGGCTCTCGGGTTGGTTTCTGCATAATTATGCAGAAACCATGTTTTTGCCAAGAAGCCACAACTTCAAGGAATGGAGAATCGCGACCTCCAAGTCTCAGCAGGCCAAAAATGGACTCCAAAGTCCTGGAAGCCGCAGCATCAATCAGGGGAAGTTGTGGCACTCCTTGAAAACTAGAACAAGTAAATTCTGAACAGCCTATGGTTTTAGTTGAATAACTTGAGCTATAGACATCGTATTGACCTGATTCTAGTGCCATTTGAAAGCTAAGACATAAGGCTTCATGTGGTAAAAAAAATTCAAAATTTTCTAGTAAGCCAATCAGTACCAGTTTATATTTGAATCCAAGACAGATTCTATAGAAAATGCATTCTGGTAGCCAGTAAACTAGATTGCATAATTTCTTGCTCCGATGTCGTATTGACATGAAGCTAGTGCCATTTTGAAGGTAACATGTAAGGCTTCTTGCTTGTAAAATTTTAGAATTTTTTTATTTTTAGTTTGTTCCTAGTTTTAGTTTAAAGTTAGGATAAAATCAGGTAAATCAGAGAATGCCCTATTTTGTCCTTTGCAAAATGTCGCATAACTTTGGCTACACTTAGCCAAATGAAGCAAGCTTTGTGGCATTGGAAATATATGAGAGAAAGTTATATGCTCATAAAATTTTAGAATTTCTAAAGTTATGATGCACATTTGGTGCAATCTTGAAAATTAGCCTTTTTAGGCAAGATTTGAGGTATTTGGGGTATGGTTTAAGCTCTATGAACACTAGTAAATCTTTTAATAGTTAGAGTTGAGTGTCATAAGGCCTAGTTGGCAATAGTTGAGCGTCATAGGGCCTAGTTGGCAATAGTTTGGCGCCATAGGGCCTAGTTGGCAAGAGTTGAGTGCCATAAGGCCTAGTTGGAAATAATTGAGTGTCTAATGTCCGTAAAAAGGATTCCTACGTCTCTGACACAGTGCTAGCTGCAAAGAGAAGAGAAATATGTCACTCTCTCACTCACTATTTCTCTAGGGTTTGCAATGTGTGCCTTGACAGCCCCTTAGCAGTGCTATTTATAATAGTTGCTGCATTATGCAAGTGAGAGCAGGAGCAAGGTAAGCTGTGCAACCCTAGACTCATTTGTTATAAGTCCAGCCCATGATTGAATCCAAGTCTAACTTAGATTCTAATTGCTCCAATTTAGTCTGCTCTATGTGTGCGACCCTATAGGTTCTTATGACGTTAATAGTTGTAATAACATGTTAGACTTTTATATGCATACAAACGTAACATATGACTTGTTTAACTTATCTATTGAATTTTGTGGCGAACTGAGTTTATTTAGGCACTTTGTTACAGCTCTGAAGGTAAAAAGTAGCTTAAAATGACTCAGTTAATAACATAAATTTCTTAGATAAGGGATTTAAGTATGGATACTTTATTCCTAAGTCACAAATGTGTGTTATAGGTTATGGTTAAAATTTAAGAACAATCAGAGTCAGTTTGGTATTTTTAGGCATACTGGTTGTGCTTTTTAATGCTAGATTGACCCCAGTAGATATGGAAAATTAAGATATTAGTGAAACAATAATTTTGATGAATCTTAGTATTTATTTCAAAGTTGTTAGAAGCTTAAAACCTTGATTTAGTTAAATTTAAGTGTTCTTAGCATATCAAGATATTAGTGTTAGAGCGTTACATTATGGTATCAGAGCAGTTCATCCTGTTTAGCCGGGGAATGGACTGACTATGCTTAGGCATATTTAAGAATTTCTTGTTATGAATTGTGTTTTCTTGTTTCATATGTAAGATATGATGATAGAATCACATGATTTCCCTTGAGTTGGTTTATTGTAAGTTACTGTTGCACGGTTACATGGCATTAAGACTGCAACTCAATATATTTTGTTTCTGTGTGTATAGGAATCTATGGCACCAAAAAGGCAAACTAGAAGCGCGGGGAATTCGAACCCATCAGGTCCAGATATAACTGAAGCTTTTGTGAATATGACTAATATTATGGCAAGAGTGCTTGAAAGGATGGAAGTAAATCCACCTCAGCAGCCTCCACCACCACCAGAGCAGCTAGTTCAAGAAGTTCAACAAGTAGGAAGGAATTAGAATTTCCTAGACTTATCAGTTTTCCGTCAGATGAATTCTCCATCGTTTAGAGGCGAGTTTAATCCCATCAAAGCTGAGGAGTGGCTTAGAGATATGGAAAATATTTTTTAATGTGATGGCTTGTTCGGAAGAACAAAAAGTGACATTTGCGTCCTATATGTTGAAAGGAGAAGCGAAGTATTAGTGGGAAGCTACCAAAAGGGTACAGGAAGTTGCTAAAAACCAGATGTCTTTGGAGAATTTTAAAACAAGCTTTCTAGAGAAGTTTTTCCCGCAAACTCTACATGATGACAAGGAGGTGGAGTTTATACAGTTAACACAAGGAAATATGTCAGTAGGCCAATATATGGACAAATTTGATGAGTTATCAAAGTTTTCTTCACAGTTCCGTTATCATCCAGACAAGAAATGGAGATGTTTGAAATTTGAGACTGGTTTAAGAAATGAAATCAAAAGCATGGTGAGACCTATGGAGATTAGGGACTTTCCTGCTTTGGTCAATAAGTGTAGGATTGTGGAGTCGAGTATTCACAACCCTCAAATAGAGGAAGGGGTACAAAAGGTTCCAAAGAAAAAACGGGAGGATGATAAAAATAAGCAGGGGGCTAATAAGGCAAGCAACCCCAAAGGATAAGATAAGATGAGATCTAAAATACCAAGGTGTCCTAAATGTAAGAAAGTACATGTGTGACACTCAGGGCCGATGAGGGCAGGGGAGTGGTCGCCAATGCAAAAAGATGAAGCACAGACAAGAGGCAGCTCCTGACAGGCTTCTAGGCGAAAGGATACATGAATGAACTGAATATACACTGGAATGAGAGGGATTCAGAGACTATGCAGGTATGAGACTGCATAGTTGAGGATGGCTTAAAGGAATTGATTAGCACCACCCATATCAATAAGATGTATCTTCTTTTCGGGAGCTAAGAACATAAGTACTCCATGGTTAAGTGTACTTGACTTGGAGCACTTGTGGGATGGGTGACCTCTTGGGAAGTGTCCTAGGATGTGTGTGAGTGAGGACAAAGCATACTGAAAAAGACCTGTGTTGATTTGTGGGGACACTCATCAATCCTGCAAGCAGTCCCAGGGCCATGTGACACCCGAGGCCGACGAAGGCATGGGAGTGGTTGTCGGTGCAAAAAGATGAAGCACGGACAAGGAGCGGCTCTTGGCAGGCTTCTAGGCGAAGGGACATATGAATGAACTAAATACACACTGAAATGAGAGGGATTCAGAGACTATGTAGGTATAGGACTGCATTGTTGAGGATGGCTTAAAGGAATTTATTAGCACCACCCTAATTAACAAGATGCATCTTCTTTTCGATAGCCAAGAGCATAAGTACTCCATGGTTAAACGTGCTTGACTTGGAGCACTTGTGAGATGGGTGACCTCTTGGGAAGTTTCCTAGGATGCGAATGAGTGAAGACAAAGCACACTGAAAAGACCCGTGTTGATTTGTGGGGACACTCATCAATCCTATAGGCAGTCCCGGGGCCTTGTGACACCAGGGGCCAACGAGGGCAGGGGAATGGTAGCCAATGCAAAAAGATGAAGCATGGACATTGAGCAGCTCTTGGAAGGCTTCTAGGTGAAGGAACACATGAATGAACTGAATACACACTGGAATGAGAGGGATTCAGAGACTATGCAGGTATGGAACTGCATAGTTGAAGATGGCTTAAAGGAATTGATTAGCACCACTCATATCAACAAGATGCATCTTCTTTTCGGGAGCTAAGAACATAAGTACTCCATGGTTAAGCGTGCTTGACTTTGAGCACTTGTGGGATGGGTGACCTCCTGAAAAGTTTCTTAAGATGCGTGTAAGTGAGGACAAAGCACGCTGAAAAGACCTGTGTTGATTTATGGGGACACTCATCAATCCTACAGGCAGTCCCGGGGCATTATAACTTGTACATTTTATTATTTGTTGGATAATTAATACTGACTTTGGTATCTATAATAGTTGTCCATTGGATAATAGCTTGAAGTAGAAAATCCTATCATCTTATCCAAAATCTACTTTATGTCACATCCTTTAACTTTATTTCAAAAGAATGATTAATTTAAACCAAAGCTTATCAAGGAAACTTCCTAGAAATTTTCCAAATAATACATTTCTCCCTTTTCCCTCCCCACACTCTCCATGACAGAGGCAATTTTTGGGAGCAAAAAATTGCTTCTCACTTTATCACCTTCATTTCTATTTCAAAACATAAAAAAACCTATCACTTTCTCTTTCTTTCTTTTTTCTCTCCTCTCATTCTTCTTCAAGCCCTTCTCTTTTCTTCTCTTCTTCTTCCTCCACGGTACCACCCACACTTGGAGACCATCTCCACTTGTTTGCTAAACAAATTCCATTTTTTGCTTCCTCTCATCATCCTAAGACACTTTCCCTTGGTGGTTATCCACTGGTTCTTCCTCTTCCATTTTCCACCATTGAAGCCAAAGCTTGGAGCTTTTGGGGGTAAATCTCTTGATCCTTTCTTTCTCTTCTTCTTTTTCGCTTCTATGGTCATTTCTATGACCATGGATCCTTTCTTTCTCAAGCCTTGGTGTTGATTTGTTGAGTTGCACTTTTAGGGCTTTTGGAGAGGTCTTGGCCGAAATCTACCAAGAAGCAACCAAGGAGTCTTTTCTTGTTCTTCCCTTAGGTAAGAGGGAGATAATCCTCTTCAACCTATCTTGGTGGTGAGACAATGTTTGCTTGATGTTGTTGATGAGGGAATCCCTGTGGGGTTACTATCTTGGTTGTATTATTTTCATGATTTTATTGCTATTTGATTTGTATGAATCTATGGATTTTCATTATGTGTTTTGATGACTATGAATCTATTGATTTGCGTTTTTGTACCTTGATGACTATGAACCATGTATTGGATTGTTTGAAATTGATGAGGATCCTTGAAATGGGATCAAGATTATGCAAAAATGAGTTCTGCAGAATTCTTATTGATGCACGAGTGCTCAGGCGCTGTATAGTGAGTGCCCAGACGCTTAACCAGTGCTCAGGCGCTGGAGTTTGGATGCTTAAGCGCCCAATGCCTAGAAGAACTTCTAGTAACGCAGCTCGGTGAGCACTCAGGCGCTCAACCAGCGGTCAGGTGCTGAAAACATGGTGCCTAGGGGCCCAGAGCAGAATTAGCCAAATAAAATGTGAGGTGATACTAGGACTCCAGTACGAAAATATGACAATTAAACTAAAGTAAAGAACTTGATTAATTAAGAAAATTCCTTTAGAGAAATATTTTATAAGAATTGTTAAGCTAAAGTGAAATTCCATAATGAACCTTAAGGAGTGTTTTACCACTTTTTGAGAACTTGATGCTATGTTATTTTGGGTCCATGAGTGGGACCAAGGAATTATTGATGTTCAACTTGACCAAATTGTGATATGTTATGGATGAGTATATCATTTATTGAATATACATGTATATGCATTGAGTCGTCATGTATTGTGAAAGTCTGATGGACTCTATTGTAAGGCTGTATGCCTAGGAGATTGAATCACACCTTAGTGTTGGTGCGAATATACTAGTATAGGTCATATCGTTGACCTTGGGGGCGTCAGGGTGCGAGTGTTCCACGAACGGACAATTGGCAGCTCCTTTGGGCCGTGGGATAGACCGATGCAAACACACTGACAATCCGGACCGAGACACTGTCCTATATTGCGATCCTGTGAGAATGTCACTGTATAAAGCCTTGATGTGCAAATTATGAATTTTTGTGGAAAGCACTTGATTTTATGGCTGACGAGATACTAGCATGTCTCATTGATCATTTTCTCTGATGTTTATGTTTAGCTCCATGGAGTAGGAATTGTAGTACCAAATGTTAGATTTTGGTACCATGTGCACGTGCATAGTGAGTCAACATGTCATTTGATATTTATTTATTCACTTGTTGATAAGCTGTTGTTTATTGATATTATAACATGCTTGAAAATGTTGAGCTATTTATTATTTGAATTTTGATACTGATTATTATTTCTGCCATGATATGTGGGTGTTTTATGCCGTTCTATTTCTTTACTGCCATAATTGATATTGAATGTAGGGTGTCTCACCTCTTTTTTGCATTTATGCTATTTTATACATTTATTTGTTCCTCCGAAGACATTGGTGAAGAAGAGGAAGTGCACGAGTTCCTCGACTTTTGGCCTGATTTTGAATAGCACCAGCTTGAGCATGACGCCCCGTCCACGTAGCTTTTTGGGTTATGTTAAGCTGACTTTTCATGGAGGTCCAGATTGCTGGCGCATCAACCTACATACGGATCACTGTGTCTACCATGGGGACATGACGACGTCTCTGGCTTGGGGTCGTTATGACCCACCTGTTTTTAACATCACTGTAAATGTTCATTTAGAGTTTTATTTACCTGTTCGTGATATGTGGAATGATCTTTACTACACTCCATGTGAGGATTCGTTTTTATCCTCTGCACGAGCCCCTGCATGTAACTCGGTTACTCCGATGAGGATTTCCTCTAACGATGAAGACCCCAAGGAAGATCCAGCCACGGTTCCTTCTCGTTAGTTTTAGGGGCTGATGTTGTTGATAGCCACTAATGGTTATCTGTAAGTCTTTTGAGGGCCTAATATTTTGTCTTTTGGTGGGTTATACATGTGTAATCTTTTGGGGCGGGTAAAGCTTTTGCTTATTTTGTATATCTGATGATGTAACTAAACAATGATGATATAAGTATATATGTATGTATGATGCATGGTTTATTTCTGATGTTAATGTTGCTGTAATTACGTTTTATCATTTTCTTCCGACAAAAAAAAAAAGAATTCGCCAAATTAGTATATAAGTGATCAGGCTTTTCTATATTAAAATGAACTGGATCTTAATTTATGATTTATTCCTCATTGTCCTTTTTTATGTGACGTTCCCTCCTAAAAAAAGGGCATTATATATACAAATCCATATTTAGTGAAATCATCAGTAAATGTAATTAAGTACTGAAAATCGCCTCTAGCTAGTGTGTTTAGGGGTCCACATACATCACTATGTATAAAGCTCAAAAGATCACTAGACCTTTCACCTTGTCTAGTGAATGAGGCCTTTGTCATCTTCCCCAATAAACAAGATTCACATATCTCATATGATTTGAAATCAAACGAGTCCAAGAATCCATCTTTATGGAGTTTGGAGATGCGTTTCTCATTTCTATGGCTCAAATGACAATGCCAAAAAGTTGGGTTCATATCGTTTGATTTAAACCTCTTTGTATTTATGTTATAAATGGGTGTTTCGAGATCAAGGACATAAAGTCCATTACTCAATTGTGCACTACCATAAAAAATATAATTCAAATAAATGGAATAACATTTGCCCTTTATAACAAAAGTAAAGCCTTTCTTATCCAAACAAGAAACAGAAATGATATTCCTGCTTATGGCAGGCACAAAATAGCAGTTCTCTAACTCTGTTACAAGCCCAGTGGGTAAAGATAAAAGATAAGTTCCTATAGCTAATGCAACAACCTTTGCTCCATTTCTAACTCGTAGGTCGACTTTGCCCTTGGTTAATGGTCTACTATTCTTTAGATCCTGCACATTTACACAAATGTAAGATTTGCATCTAGTATCTAATACCCATGATGCAGAAGTAGATAAATTGACTTCTATAACAAAAATACCTAAAGTGGGAGTCTCACTTCCCTTCTTCTTCTTGACCTCCTCCAAGTACTTGGCACAGTTCCTCCTCTAATGTTTGGTCTGACCATAGTGGAAGCACGTACCTTCCTTAGCCACTCCACCCATTGGTTTCAAGGCAGAAGTGTTGGGCTTGGACTTATCCTTGCCCTTGCCCTTCCACTTGTCCTTGGGCATTTTCTGCTGTTTCTTGCCCTTATTCTTTTGGACCATCATTATGGCCTTTCCTTTGCCTTTGTTTATGTTCTGCTCAGCAATTCTCAACATGTTTAGCAGCTCTAGTAGTGATTTGTCAATTTTATTCATGTTGTACCAAAAATAGAACAACAATCATGTTATCTCATACAAAACGAAAACAAAAAAATCGAATCATGGTTTCGCAACCTGGCTTTGATACCACTGTTAGGAATCACAGATACATCACACAGTAGAAAACAAAATTCCCACCAAGGATCCATGCAAAAAAGCCATAATCCAAGTTTTAAAATTGTTTACCTCTTGAAGCATGATCAAAACAAGTGGCATGAATCACCAACACCATAACAAGGATGATGTCTCTGTTGTAATTGGCTAGCTGACATGGACAATGATTTTGATGATAACAAACATTAAGATGATGAGAAGATCAAGTCCAAGGTTTTCAAGATTAGCTTTAGGACTTAAGGTCTTTGTAAGGAGACTCATTGGATATCTCATTGATTTTGGACACAAAGAAATATTTTCAAAATTGTTTTAAATTAAATATCACAAATCCAAATCATGGTTTTGAAAGCATTTAAAAGTGTTAAAAGCCTTTTTTCAATAGAGGTATTCGAATACCATTTAAAGGTATTCGAATAACATCATAGTATCACGTTTTACAAAGCTTTTTAATCAGAGGTATTCGAATACCTCGATGGTATTCGAATACGGTATTCGAATACCTCCCGATGGTATTCGAATACCACAGATTTTCGAAATAGAAAGAAACGGCTATAATTCAAATTTAAATGGATATTAATTGTTTAAACGGCTCTTTTTCTCAAATGCTCTATAAATAGAGACCTTGGGTCTCTTCTAAAGGTTGCCCAACCACTTGAATTATTTTTGCTTGTGTCAAAAACGTGATTCACTATTTTCTCTTATTTTCTGTGCTCTTTTCGCCAAAATCTTGAGATATCCTTAGAGAGCTCCATAGTGCTTCAAGTTGTAATATTTGCTCTAAGTGAGAGTTTCTCTTCTTCATCTATTTCTCTGATATACTGTATTGTGAGGGTGAGGTATCCCTCAGTAAAAGGGTGAGGTATCCCTTGTTATAAAGAAGGTGAGGTATCCTTCAAAGGGGGTGAGGTATCCCTCTAAAGTTTGTGTAAGGGTGAGGTATCCTAGGCTGAGGCTTTAGCACAAGGGTAGAGTTTCCCCGTGTGTGAAAAGTGCTCTATTGTGTAAAGGTTGCAAGCACTGTTTTTAAGCTTGTATTGAATAGTGAAAAATCTCGAACTGTGTTTCGGGGACTGGACGTAGGCCACAAGTGGTTGGTGGTCGAACCAGGATAAACATTGTGCCTGCTTTTCTTCTTTCCTTAATCTTTTGTCTTTCTGCACTTTATTTATTATATCTTGCAATTTAATTTCTAGTTGTTCTTCTTATCTTCATCTTATTCACGCCTTTTATTATTTAAATTCAGCATAGTTTATTTGTTTAAGGCTTTTATGAAAAATTCTTAAATACTCAATTCACCCCCCCTCTTGAGTACTGAAGCCACTTGGGTAACAAGTGGTATCAGAGCTAGACTCTTGTATAAAGAGCTTAGCCGCTTCAAGAGTACATGGCTTCATCAAATGTTTTATCAGAAGCAACTTCCATAAATCGACCACCACTTTTTCAATGGGGATGGTTATGCATATTGGAAGGAAAGAAAAAATCTTTATAGAGGCTATTGATCTAGATGTGTGGGATCTTTTCGAAAATGGCGCATTTATACCTACACGCGTTGTCAATGGTGTAAAAACCGAGACACCTAGAAGTGATTGGTCTAAAGATGATAAAAGAAAAGTTCAAAATAACTTAGTAGCCAAAAACATCATTACCTCACCTTGGGGCATGATGAATTTTTAGAATTTCAAATTGTAAAGCTGCTAAAGAAATGTGGGACACTTTACAAGTTACCCATGAGGGTACTAGTGAGGTAAAGAGGTCGAGAATCAATTCTCTAACTCGCGAATATGAATTATTTACAATGAACCAAGGAGAAAGCATTCAAGAAATGCAAAAGAGGTTCACCCACGTTGTTAATCATCTTGCATCATTAGGAAAGAATTTTACTAACGAAGATTTGATTAACAAAGTGTTGAGATGTCTTAGCAGGATTTGGCAACCAAAAGTAACAAAGCAATTTCAATCGAGGGACTTGTCAACAATGTCTCTGGCTACCCTCTTTGGAAAGCTTCATGAGCACGAATTGGAACTAAACAGACTAAGTCAAAGTGAAGAAAATGACAAGAAGAAAAAGGGAATTGCACTCAAAGCCACCACCTCTACTATCAATAATAAAGATGAAGACGATAGAGATGACGTGGACAACATAGAATTAAATGAAGAAAACCTCAATCTTTTGGTAAGAAAATTTGGTAAATTTCTCGGAAAAAGGGAACTCAAAGAAGACATCTCGTTCCCCAAAGAAAATTGAAAAGAAATCCTCCAAGGAAAGAAGAGTCTACATAGCATGGGATGACAACGACATGGACTCCACTGATAGCTCAGATAGCGAAGAAGCCCATCTATGTTTTATGGCCAAAGGAGAAGAAAAAGAAGAAGAAAGTGACAACGAGGTAAATTCTGACTTATCTCCTTCTTATGATGAATTACAAGATGCCTTTGAAGAATTGCATGACGAATCAATAAGGCTCACTAAATTAATTTCTTCATCTAAGAAAACTATTTCTTCTTTGGAAAATCAAATTCTAATTTTAAATAAAGAGATTGAAGAATTAAAAATTGAAAATGAAACTTTGGGAATTATTGATGCATGCTCATCTCATTCCTCACATGCTTCTACTTGTTTACCTTGTTCTTTATGTCATTTGCTTGAAAATGAAATTGAAGATTTAAAGAACACCCTTGCCAAATTCACATGTGGAAGAGAAAATTTAAATATTTTATTAGGAAAACAAAGGGTTGTTTTTCAAAAGGCTGGAATAGGATATAACCCGAATAATCAACACAAATCCTATAAAAATTATTTTGTTAATTCTAGCATCTCATGTAGCCCATTTGTTAAATGTTTCTATTGTGGGAAGAAGGGTCATAGTGCTTCAACATGCAATGTAAGGAAAAATATCAATACAAAAATTGGAACCAAAATGGTATGGGTTCCTAAGGGCACTATACCCAAAACTGACAATCAAGGACCCAAGAAAATTTGGGTACCAAAAACCAAAAATTGAATTGTGTTGCAGGTGTGCTTGATAGCCAAGAGCTAACTTCGGCATTTTTGAAAGTGGTTGCTGCAAGCACAAGACTATAATGAATTCCAAGCTCTCCTTCTTGTCTCTATCAGGCTTGGACTTGCATTCATATGAGTATTTCCATCAAAAGGTAAGCTTTCTTATCTCAAATATGCCTTCTGGATGCAAAATATATGCTTTTATGTTTGAGTTATTCGAATACCTCCCTGTGGTATTCGAATACCATTGCTTTGTACGTGAAAAATCCATGTTTTTCTGATAGGTTTATTCGAATACCCTCCCATGGTATTCGAATACCATACATCAGTACAGAGTTCTTGTGGTTTTATTAGCTGGGGCATTCGAATACCCAAATGTGTATTCGAATAATCTGGGATATCTTTATCAGTACTTGTTACATGCTATCTGGAGTATTCGAATACCTTACAAGGCATTCGAATACTTGCTCCTTCTGGAGTTTATAAAATGTGATGGGTATTCGAATACAGCAAGAGGTATTCGAATACCACATGGCTGAAAGCAAGTTTTTCATCGTCCTCTCTATTTCGTTTCTGCTTCTATTCTTTTTTCTTGCATATGCAATGCAAATAACATGCTTTTAATCTTATTTCATCAAGCCTTCATTTATGCCTTATATGAAAATCACATGATGTTCTTAAATGCATATTTCTTGGCTTGTTCTTGCCCTTTTATTTTTTTTCTAAAATATGCTCAATGTAATTGGCTATTGTTTTGATATACGAACAAGTGCAATAAGTGGTATATGAAATATTTAATATCTATGTTTTCCTTGACATATGTCAGATTTATAAGAATTTGTTAACAAGTGGTAAATGCTTAGAACATCTTGACAAGTGATATCAAACAAGTGGTAAATGTTTTACATTTTGACAACAAGTGATATCAAAGTGGTATGAACATAATAACAAGTAATAACAAAAGATAACAAATGATATCAAACAAGTGATTTCTTGGCCAAATTAATCGATAAATATATTTTTGCCCTTGAGAATCATTTGCTGCTTTTGCCTCATTGTTTTAAATGCTTATTGGCTTATGAGTTTGACTAACCCCTATGGATCCAACATTAATGGATACCAATGAAAGCACTCTGAATTTTGTTGTAGGGAGAACACTACCTCAAGCATAAATTTAAATGGACAAAATTCATTCAACTTGAGGACATGCATATATTGTTTAATATGATAAAATGGGAGAGAAAAATACTTGCCCCATCTTTTTGATCATGACAAAAGGGGGAGAATGGTATCAAATGTACAAAAGGGGGAGAACAAGTTTAAATGTCTTTGTTTGAGAAAAGTCAAGAAAAAAAAGTCAAAACAAAAATAGAAATTGGATTCCAAAAGTAAGGGGGAGCTGCTGTGCACATCTCTGATATAAATCACCTCTTATGAAAAAGAGGGGGAGTAAGTATCTCTAAACTAACTTTGTGAATTTCAATTTATATGAACTAATGCTTTTCTCAAATGTTAGTTTGTCATCATCAAAAAGGGGGAGAATGTAATTGGCTAGCTGACATGGACAATGATTTTGATGATAACAAACATTAAGATGATGAGAAGATCAAGTCCAAGGTTTTCAAGATTAGCTTTAGGACTTAAGGTCTTTGTAAGGAGACTCATTGGATATCTCATTGATTTTGGACACAAAGAAATATTTTCAAAATTGTTTTAAATTAAATATCACAAATCCAAATCATGGTTTTGAAAGCATTTAAAAGTGTTAAAAGCCTTTTTTCAATAGAGGTATTCGAATACCATTTAAAGGTATTCGAATAACATCATAGTATCACGTTTTTACAAAGCTTTTTAATCAGAGGTATTCGAATACCTCGATGGTATTCAATACGGTATTCGAATACCTCCCGATGGTATTCGAATACCACAGATTTCTCAAATAGAAAGAAACGGCTATAATTCAAATTTAAATGGATATTAATTGTTTAAACGGCTCTTTTTCTCAAATGCTCTATAAATAGAGACCTTGGGTCTCTTCTAAAGGTTGCCCAACCACTTGAATTATTTTTGCTTGTGTCAAAAACGTGATTCACTATTTTCTCTTATTTTCTGCTCTTTTTCGCCAAAATCTTGAGATATCCTTAGAGAGCTCCATAGTGCTTCAAGTTGTAATATTTGCTCTGAGTGAGAGTTTCTCTTCTTCATCTATTTCTCGATATACTTGTATTGTGAGGGTGAGGTATCCCTCGGTAAAGGGTGAGGTATCCCTTGTTATAAAGAAGGTGAGGTATCCTTCAAAGGGGTGAGGTATCCCTCTAAAGTTTGTGTAAGGGTGAGGTATCCTAGGCCGAGGCTTTAGCACAAGGGTAGAGTTTCCCTGTGTGTGAAAAGTGCTCTATTGTGTAAAGGTTGCAAGCACCTGTTTTTAAGCTTGTATTGAATAGTGAAAAATCTCGAATCGTGTTTCGGGGGTGGACGTAGGCCACAAGTGGTTGGTGGTCGAACCAGGATAAACATTGTGCCTGCTTTTCTTCTTTCCTTAATCTTTTGTCTTTCTGCACTTTATTTATTATATCTTGCAATTTAATTTCTAGTTGTTCTTCTTATCTTCATCTTATTCACGCCTTTTATTATTTAAATTCAGCATAGTTTATTTGTTTAAGGCTTTTGCGAAAAATTCTTAAATACTCAATTCACCCCCCCTCTTGAGTACTGAAGCCACTTGGGTAACATCTGTAGTATCCACATGAACAGACTCAAGAACGACTAACATTTGTAAATAAGAGTCACGCCTCTCTCACATGGTGCTAGCTGTGAAGAGAAGAGAAGAAATCTGTCAGTTAGGGTTTTCTAATACATATTTCGCAACCCCCTTAGCAGTACTATTTATAATAGTGACTGCCTTAAGTGAGTGTGAGGAGTATAAAGTAACTTATGCAACCTTAGACTCATCTGTTATGACTTTAGCCCACGATTGAATCTCAGTCCAACTTGGATTCTAATTACTCCAATTTAGTCTGCTCTATGTGTGCAACCTTGTAGGTTCTCATAACGTTGGTAGTAATATTAAAATTCCATTTTAATATTGTAAGCAATAAGTGGTATCTAGCAACACATCACTGCCATCCAAGTAATGAGAATGTCAATGATTTGACATAACTTTTCCATGAGCAATGTTTCTGTGTAGTTTCATCCCTTTGTCTAGATATCAAGATTGAACACAAGGCATGGAATGTGTCACCCTTGTATAGTTCAATCCTTCGTTTCATGATACCCGAGTAGACTTAATAACAACAAATGAGATCGAAATCTCATATCAACTCATTTGAGCATGACCATGCATTTCGCAGTCTCACTCAATCAGGGGGCCCGAAGATATCATTCATGTTATGTAGGAGGGACAAATCCTATTTAGGTCACTCACATCCCTTCACATTATTCACAGCATGTCCAATAACTGACTTTATAATCACCTTATTACAGATGACATTTGATGGCATTAAAACACATAACTTCTCATGTAGGAATCATAGTGATTTCAGATTAAAGGACCACATACACCATTGTCACTCTGAGAATCGCTTATGACACTCACATAATGATTCATGTAGCGTTCTCATGGTAGGTATGTCTAGTACATTATTACTCTAATATGTACCCATGTGAAGATTTGATATCTCATATCCATGACCCGTGAGATGTGGCCATCAGTCTACGCACAAACTAGTCTCAATGCATGATTGTTGTCCTAATTAACAATAATACTTGACCATGGACATTTAAGAATAGTATTTTATCCAATAGGATCTCACGATCAAGTCATCCACTTGATGTCCTATGGCATCAAACTTACTATTCTAAGGGCTTTATTATGTTTATAAAAAAGAACACAATAAATGAAATGTCTCATATATTAAAAATAGCATAATACAATGTATATAAATACAAACAAAATGTATCGGCCTCTAGGGTATACACCAACAATTTGATGAAGTTTAGAGAATGTTTGGTAGTTACAAGAGGATTGTAGTTCATTGTGGATACATGAATCTTGATTTTGGGTGGTTGAAAATTTGTTGAAACCAAGAGAATGCAGAAATCACATTTCTGCAGAATTTCCTAGTGTGAATCATGCCTAGGTGCTAGTGAAGCATGCCTAGGCGTGGTAGAGATAGAGAGGGCCACACCTAGGTGTTAGAAGGCCACGCCTAGGTGCCTTCCCCAGATTTTATCGGCATTGTTTTTTTTACAAAAATGAAGTCTCCAATGTGTTGGGATTCTTCTTAGATGTTTCTTTGATTGTGTTGTGACTTTAAAATATGTATTTTAAGAGGGGAATAAGTTTCTCATGTAATGATACATATTAAGGAATTGTTTCCTTTTATGCAAGGAAGTATGATATTATGCGAAAGGTTAATGTAGAATGATTTGTTTGTGAGTTTAATTATTAAGATTAAGGATGTAAGAATATGAAATGAGAAAAAGGATGAATATGTTGAGTAATGAAGGCCTTAAAGTGATGAAGTAGAGTTATTAATGCAAGAACAGAGATTTGATGACAGATATGCAAAAGTTAGATGTAATACCATATAATTCATAAACACTCATACATAGTTCTGAAATAGTTCAGAAGGTGGGTTAAGGAGGTAACAGATTCCCTCCCTACTATAACAAGGAATAGCAAGTTCATGACATTTGTAACACCCTAACACCAATATCACGATATAACTTATATGTGTAAAGATATAAAGCATTAATCATGTCACTTCTATTCTTACTGTACTTCTATTCATATACAATTAAAGAAATTATATAAAGAGAGCCACGATAAAAGTAGGTCTTACATATATACATCAAAAGCCTCTAAGGCAAAATGTTATATATACATCATGACTGCCACTCTGAGTAAAAATATACAAGAGTTTTCAAGTAGTAAAAATAAAACTATCTATTTCTCATTGCATTTTCCTTTAGCTTCTTTAACCCTCGGTAAAAGATTTTGACCTGCTTTTACCATGGAAACACAAAAGGGGTGAGAACATAAAATTTCTCAATAATTAAAAATGTATTTCATGGCACTCATTATTGTAAATTATTTATAAACATAATTAATAATCACATTATACTATCACCCATACAACTGTATAATGTATAGAAATCTAATGTACCTCGATATTACACAATCGCCCATACAATTGTATAATAGCAACTAAACTTGGCAAATTGCTTAACTCGCTTCAATGCCTAACTTAGGACTTGACTCATCTCAAGGCTCGAGTTAGTAAGTTTGACTCACTTGACTACACTTACATAAGGTTGATCATATTCCTCATGTACTTGACAAATAGTTTAGTTCACTAGTTTGCCTCAGGTGAAGTGTTGTACTGACACTTACCTCTCTCAATTTTCTCCTAAGCAAAGAGTTCAACTCACTATTTTGCAAGGTAAAGAAGTTTGGCTCACTTCCTAAATTAGGATAATTGTTTTATGGTTCAACTCAAACATGTAACAGAACTAACTTTAACTAATACTTTACTTCAACCTTCTTAATGAGATAATAAAGATTTCTATAGAGATTTGCACATTCAACTCATATTTGATTATAAGAGAATAAATCATGCATCTATGATAAGTACACTTTCTTATCAAACTTGTATCTAGTTTACCTTATAATCACAATTCTACTGATTTTCCAAACCACACAAATGTGTATAAGGTCTTAGATAACTCTTACAATTAATCAACAACTATTGAATAACTTAACACTCAACTTGTACTTATATATTAGGTGATAATTTCTTTTGTGAAATATCTCTAAAAGTATCTTAATACACTTAAGAAAGCATACAAGAATGATTCCCATTGGTAGGAAACTTCAAAACATTAATAACAACATTCCTAAAAATTCCTGGAACTCACGCTTAGGTGTGACTTTCCTATGCCTAGGCGTGACCCTCTCTGTCTCGCCTGGCTGAGAAACAGAACCACCCACGCCTAGGCATGGTTCAGTCACACCTAGGCTTGACTCTACGACTAAAAGTTCTACAGAACAGTTTTACTTTTCCATTAATCATTTTCATCATTCCAAACACTTAAATTATGATTCTAAGTTATCACAAACCTCAAATATGATCCATTAACATGTTGTGACACTTATACAATCTTAATTTCACTCACTAATGGATTAGTGAAAATTCCACTATCTAAACTCCTCATTTTTGTCTCCAATGGAGATTAATGGTTCTTAAGTGTTAAGAACTCATAATCATTCATCTAATAAGGTATAAACACTTTACTTGAACACTTGGAATTGAAAACCAAGCTCAAAACCTAGATTTGCTCATCAAATCCATCTTTTACAAATATGTAACCTAACTTCAACCATAAAGAAAAATAGAAGAAGAGGGATGAAGATTTAGGTTAGAATCCCCTACCTCAAGTCCTCAATGATGGTGGTTGTTCAATCTTTGCTTTGCCCTTAGCTTTCTTGCTCTTTTCCTCTTCTTCTTCCTTGGTTTTCTCTCCTTTTCTTTCTTGTTTCTTTGCTACCCTTTGGTTTTCTGTTTTTCATGAATAAGAAAGAAGAATGAGTGAAATATATGAAAGATCAAGTGAATTATATGGGGTTGCTATATAACACTTGTATCACTTAAGATATTTCACTGATATTACTTGATCTGCTAAAAACACTTAGATTTAGCTAAATCAAGTTTTTCAACTTCCAACAACTTTGAAATAAATACTAGGATTCTTCAAAATTATTGTTTCACTATTATCTTATTTTTCCATATCTTCTAGGGGTCAATCCAACATTAAAAGCACAACCAGTATGCTTAAAAATATCAAACTGACTTTGATTGTTCTCAAATTTTAACTACACCTTACTTAGCTTATTCATGACTTAGAAACAAACTCCCTAGGTTTATTTCCTTCAACTTAACAATTTATGCTACTATCTGAGTCATTTTAAGCTACTTTTCAACTTCTGGGTTGCAAAGAATAGTTTAGACTTTTGATACTGCAGTTTCAGTTTATATTGATGTATATATATTTATTTTGGAGTTGTAAATAGAACAATGTTGTAATTTTGGTAAATTTGTACATGTATATAGTGAAGTTAATTTTTACAAGGCTCTCCATAATTATTTATTTATATAAATATTATAGATTATATAAGTGATTAAATTAGAGGTGGCATAACTAATACTGCTTATCTAGGTATATGTTTGATATACTAGGTTTTCAGTATTAGGAAGTTACATTTTGGTATCAGAGCAGTTCATCTTGTGAGTCGGGGTATGAATTGACTAGGCTTAAGAAGGTTTAGGAGTTTTCTTTAGAAAGTTTTGTGTGTATAATGTAAATTTTGCTTTGGTAGGGTATTTACATAGGATTATAGAACTTGCTTTGGATGGATTGCTAATAGCTACTGTTACTCAATTACATGATATTGAGACTGATCACCTCAATATGTAATGTTTTGTGTGTACAGGAAACTATGGTACCACCGAGGTGTACTCGAGGAGGCAGAACCAGAGGAAATAGGAATATGAATAATGAAAGACCAACATAACTGAAGCAATAATGGCAATGGCTGATGCAATGAGAAAGCAGTCGATCATAACAATAAATATAGTAAGGGATCAAGCAGCTATGATAGCTAGAGTGTTGGAAATGTTGCAAGCTAATCAACATCAATAACCAGTGCAATCGCAACCAGCACAAGAGGTACAAGTTGCTAGGAATCAAGATTTTCAAGATATTTCAAAGTTTTAGAAATTGAATCCCCTGCCTTTTAAATGTGAAAATGATCCAGTCAAGGCTGATGAGTGGTTGACTGAAATTGACAAGTGTAACACTCACCGTAGGGTATCACTTTTTTCGACCAAATATTATTAAATTATACCCAAGTTGTAAATAATTTATTATTATTTAATACAATAATATGAGTTATAAAATTTCTTTTTCCTTATAATGTAAACTTACCCGAATATCAAAATATCAAACAACATCATTGAATAATGTGCATCATATGTATAATATAAGTAAGCGATAAACTTTAATACATAAGACTAGAGTTTTCAAAATAAATATATACAACTACTACTACAACTATAGACTGACCCAAGTTCATGCCTATGGAGTTGGGTCTTCAGATGGATCCTCTTCCTCCTCTTCAAATTCCTCATTAGTCAAATCCTTTAGAGGGGGTAAGACTAGACGAAGAGGAGTCCGAGCAGATAAGACATCAGAATCCTCCCTCGGAGTATCATAGATATCACTCTAGAGATCTCTAAGAAGTATGTTAAATTCTAAACATAACCTAATAGTAAAAGTAAAAATAGCGGCCTCCTGCTAGGTCCTGCTAATAAACACAGACGCATCTCCTTGATATGTCACATCCTCTGCTTCCCAATTGAAGTTCCATGAACTACTGTCATCATTAAATTGTACTATTACAAAACCAATCAGTTCGTGTCCCGATGCCATATAAAGACTCAAAAATCAACCTAAACAATACGGATGTTGTCCTTCCTCACCTTCTTTACCAACATAAATACAACACGGGAATAATATACAAAGAGGTGAGATCACCTACACCAATACCATCACAGCAGTAGAGAAACAGAAATGACAGTAATGTCATACAGATATAGTAAACAACAAATATATTCATGGTATCAAGTAACAATCCATATTAACAAATAAAATAACACAACGATATATATATATATTTAGACTATACACATGCACACTGACCCAATTTCTTACTCCATAGAGCTAAACATAAGTCAGAGAGAATGATCTAGAAGATCTGTCTATATCTCAGCTGCCTCAGACCAAGTGCTATAAATTTTTATCAACGTGTACATCAAGCATTACACAAGACAATCTACGCTAGATCTTGATTAAGAATAATATCTCGGTCCTGATCATCGATGCGTTGCATCAGTCTAATCCACGGTACAGTGGGGCTACTAACTGCCAATTGTGGAAAACCCACACCTCGACGCCCCAAGGTCAATAAGTGACCTACACTATGCTTATCGCACCCGCACTAAGGTGTAATTCAACTCCTAGGCCATTGGCCTTAACATAGTCCACCAGACTTTCACAATGTATGATTGATGCACACAAGCCAATTACAGGCCAAAGTCATAACTTACACTTTTGGGTCCACTATATTGGCCCAACAGTAATCCTACTATATTTTTAATCGCATAGCCATTTTATCGCATTTTCACAATTGCGCAACATTTTTGTCGCATTTTCAAATTGCGTAAATATTTTCCAATGTTTTCTCAATCGCGAAAAATATTTTGATGTTTTATAAATCGTGTAGTTCAAAATCCACGTTTTTGAAATGTGTATGATTTTTCTACTATTTTTCACTGTATAAAATATTTCTTAATGTTCTAAATTTAATTTTGAAACTTTCTAAGTTTAAAACAAAATTTGGATTTCAAATTCTCATTTTTCTTAATAAAACTCATCTAAATAATGTTTTTTGTCGTTTTTCTTAAAATCTGTATTACTTTAATTTAATAAAAAATTTCCATTTATTTTACTAACAATCCTTTATAACAAAACACCTTAAGTTAGTATTTCACTTTAAAACCCTAATTTCTAACATTATCACCGAAAATCATCATTTGTGGAATAATAAAATTTATTTATTTCTTGTTTCCATTTTATTAAATGTTCATTTATTTTATTTCACCTAATCAACTAAGTTTACCATGAATAAATCATTTTTGCACTAGGTTATCAAAATTTAGCCTTATGTTCATGAGTCAAGTGGTCTTTGGAACCAAAATTTCCCTTAATTTCTCTTCCTTACTTCCTAATCATCCATCTTCATTATTCATAAAATAGTTTTAACTTGGTATACCCATTTTGGGGCATGGAGGCCGTGAGCCTCATGGTCCATTAGAGACCAAAAATTGTTTCCTTTCCAACATGATTCATATCCTATTTTATACACTAATTATCAATAATCTATTCTAACAAGTTCATGCATAAATCAAAGCAATAAAATCACATACCATAAAACAAGCATAAATCATAAAAGCTCATAGCCAAAGCAAACACAAACAATTAATTTACAACTCAAGATGGATAAATCCTCACATGGATTCATCACCATCAAATCACCAATTTCGTTCCTCACCACTATGAATGGTTAGTGAGGTTAAATCTCCCTCTTACCTTGGTTGATGTTCCAATCCTCCTTGTGTGCCTCCTTGTTGTAAGTTTCACCACCACCAAGTGATCCTTGAAAACAAAACAAACACACACATATTAACATCTAAAGCTTTTCTAAGATCACCATGGATTCAAATCATGGTTTAGAACCTTGAAACAAGATTAAAAATGAAGATCAAAGACTTCTTGAAGAAAATATAGAAGAAGATAGAACTAGCTCTTGGTTATAACTACAAAGTGTCTTAGATTTATGTAAGAATTCAAGAAATGAGGCTGTATGAAATTATAGAAGGATGGAAAGTGTTTCAATGGCTCTTGGCTGTGGGGTTTTGAGAGAAGTAAGTGAGAGAATTTCTTTGGTAACTTGTGTAGTTTTTTTTTTTAGTGAATGATAAGAATGAATAAAAGATAAACAAAGAGATATTTTAGGCCACCAAAATATGCATGGTTGTGGGTTAGCTTGGAGGAAGGAGTCTCCAAATTGGCTTCTAAGCCACCAAGCTTAACAAGGAAGCTAGCTCCTTATGGGATCATTTTTGTGCTAGCCACTTTGTGAGACTTTTTGAACAAGCTTGTTAAACAAACTTAATTTCTATTGGTTGGTCATAAAGATGGTCATGATGTCTTCCAAGATATTTAGGTTATAAATATCTATCCATCTAGATATTTTCCAATATACATTAACCAATGGTTAATAACTACTACTTATAAAGTCGGTATCTATTATCCAATGGATAATAAAATAGAGCCAAATCACTATAAAAGAAAATTTCAAAAACTGTTTCCAGTTTCAGGTTTAGTAAACTCCCTCGACCCCAAATCAATAGTCTAGAATTTTTCGGTCCCGAATAATTTTTATTTTTTCGGGCCATCCTCAGGCCCACGTACAAACCGAAATAATATTAAAATATTCATAAATTCAAAAAAATCCACAAAAATTACAAAAATTATAAAACTCATATTTATTCAGAAAAAACTAAATTCGGGGTGTTACAAGAAGATCTTTGAAGTTATGCGATGTTTAGATACACAAAAAGTTTCCTTCGCTTCTTTCATGTTTAGAGGGGCAGCGGAGCATTGGTGGAGGAATACCAAAAGATTGTTAGAAGCAGCAGGAATGCAAACATGGGAAGTGTTCAGAAACACATTCCTAGAACAATATTTTTCGAGAACAATACGAGAAGCTAAAGATATGGAATTCTTCAAGCTTGAGCAAGGGAGTATGATGGTAAGTCAATATGAAACAAAATTTAATGAGCTATTAAAGTTTTATTCTTTGTATAGGCTCAATCCAGATGAAAATTAGAAGTGTGTTAAATTTGAAGACGGGTTGAGAAGTGATATTAAGATGATGGTAAGACCATTGGATATTAGAGATTTTCCTTCCCTGGGAAATAGGAGCAAGATTGTGGAATTAGGATATCTCCAACTTCAAGCAGAGCAAGGAGTGCAAGATCTTCAGAAAAGAAAAATTGAGGATGATAGATATAAAAAAGGCAAAAAGAATGCCTTAAAGGCTGGTCTTACTCAGGATGACAATGATCGAGTCCAAAAGGTATTTAAAGAGGCTCAATGCCTTAAGTGTGGGAAGAATCATGGTGACAAACCTTGCTTGGTAGGACAAGGAGTATGTTATAAGTGTGGACAACCAGGGCACTACGCGAGGGAATGTCCACAAAAGGAAGAAGCAAAGTTGAATACAAGATCCACAGCCTCAAGAAGAGCAGGGAGAGTATTCAGTTTACAACCCAAGGAGGATAAAAGTGGAGAGGAAACTTTAAGCTCATTCAACTTCTTTAACCCAAGGAGTAATGGTGAGTTAAAAGTTTTCCTTGTTTAGTTTCTGTTTTCTTGCCTTATTATGCTTATATGATTTTGTTTCCTTAAAAATTTAGTTAAACCTAGTTTATTCGTGAGTTGTAATAGGTAAACCAAATTTTGAGGACAAAATTTTATAAAAGAGGAGAGAAATGTAACATCCCAGAGAACATGTCAGGCTAGTATAAGGTTTCAGGGGTAGCCTGATATTTGCTTAACATGTTTGGGGAGTTTCATGGCAAACTAAGTTAGTTTAGGCACTTTGCCACAACACGAATGTGGAAATTAGCCCAAAATAACTCAGAAAATAGTATAAATTGTCTAGATAAGAGAAACAATCATGGACAAGTTGTTTTCAAGTTATAAATGAGTTAAGGAAATTTTAGTTAAAGTTTGAAAGTAAACTAAGCTCATTTGGTATTTTTAAGCATACCAAGTAAGTATTTTGGTACCGAATGTGTAACATCCTAATATTGAGAACCCGATATATTTACAAAATATATAAGGAACACAGTACTAGCCATGCCACTTCTAACCTAAACAACAAACTAAACCCATACCATTCATTTACATAAATAAATATGGAGAGCCTGAACAAAAGAAAACCACAAATATACATAAACAGTCTCTTTAAGGCAAACTGTAATACATAACTTTTACAATTCAAGTTAGCAGGAAATAAATATACAGCATACTTATTTCAAGAAAACAAAATAATGACACTAGTTTTTCTACTTCTCCCGTTTTCCTTTGCCTGTACCTGGATTTACATGGAAATACAAACGGGGTGAGAAATCACAATTTCTCAATATAAGCATTTCAATACCAGTGTTCACTCATCCACACTGAATAAACAACAGTATAAACTTAAGATTAAGCCTGCAATAGATAAATAAGACACTACTCAACACTATCAGAACATACATACTACTCTATGTAACATTCATAAGGCAAGCAAAAATCTTAACCCAAGGTGAACAAACAATAATCAATAATATCAAAACAACTGCCCATACAATCGTAAGATATCATCGAACAACCAACAACAAACATCGAGCAAGGCAACTGCCCATACAACTACCACAAATGCAATGCTTTATGATATGATGTATGATTATGCTCACATAAAGTTCTAATAATATGATGGTGCAGTGCAAATGCAAGTTTTAATTTTTGAAAACATATGCCACTTACTTATTTCCTAGAAACCACTGTTTCTTGTATATAAGAAGTAGGATAAGCCTAAAAGCCTAAATCCCTCTTAGTAATAGGTAAACACTATTGGTTGTTAACCGTAACTCCGCAAGTGCACGGGTCGACAAGTAATATATATTTGAGAGTAGAGTATCGTGTCCCAAGGAATTGACAATTAGAATAATGCTAATGTGAATGCATGTGTCTTGAAGCATGTCAAATGGTTTTTGATGATAACAAAGACAAAGATGAAGATCAAAGAGCGAAAGAGTAAACCAAGATCAAAGGAAGATATCAAGAGGTTTAGACATAGGCATTATAGTACATCAATGTTAAATGCTCCCAAGATATCTCAAATGGTTTTTCAAAAATGATTTGAATCAATATGGTTTCAAAGATCAATTCCTAAAAGAGAACTTCTTTTACCTTGGATCATGCTAAATAATGTTCTATATTGTTTAATCCATGTTTTCTAAAGTTAGGAATGATATAAATCTATTTTAAGGCTTGAAAAATGAGTTTAAAGTATAGTGTAATCGATTACCAAGGTTTAGTAATCGATTACAAGCTAAACAGAAGCCTTGTAATCGATTACACCATCTCTGTAATCGATTACGAAAAAGTCGAGAACGTGTAATCGATTACACCAAGTCATGTAATCGATTACCATGTTCCCAGAAAGCCAAGAACACGACCAAAAGGGCCATGTAATCGATTACATCAATATTGTAATCGATTACCATGAAGTCAGAGGGCGTGTAATCGGTTACACAAGCCATGTAATCGATTACCACAAGCCCAGAAAGCCAAGAACACGTTCTATTTTCCATGTAATCGATTACCAAATCCTTGTAATCGATTACCAAGGTTCTGACATGCCTAACGGCTATATTGAATGCATTTAATGCTTGGCTTTAACCACCCCCAACGGCTCTTTTAATGAATGGGCTTTAAATACAATTGCTGGGGCATCATTAAGGGTTGTTCTTGAACCTAAAAACATCATAGCAACACATCATACGAGAATCAAACTCTGAAATCTTTCTTGCTCTATTTTTGTCCAATCTTTGAGATATCTTTGTGAGCATTATTAGAGCTTCAATTTGTATCATCTACTCTAGTGAGAGCTTCTCAAATTCAATCTTAATTGCTGTATAAGATAGAGGGTGAGGCATCCCTCAATTTGTAAAGGGTGAGGCATCCCTTTGTTTGAAGAGACTCAAGCTTAAGGGTGAGGCATCCCAAGGAGTTGAGGGCTCAAGTTTGTAAAGGTAGTCAAGCACCTATTGAAGCTTGAAGATATAGTAGAAAATCTCAAGTGGTTGCTTGAGGACTAGACGTAGGTCACAAGTGGATTGGTGGCCGAACCAGGATAAATCACTGTGTTTGATTCTCTAAACCCTTCTCTTTATATTTCTGCATTGCTTATACTCTTGCTTGATTACTTCTCTCTTGGTTGGTTATTAAGCAATATACATTGTTCTTATCAATTCATTCATTTCAATTAGTCAATAGCTTCAACGAAAATCAATAGTCAAGTGTTTTGCGAAAGAATTGCGAACTTGTTTTACAAACTCAATTCACCCCCCCTCTTGAGTATTGAAGCCACTTGGTAACAGCTAAAACTTAATCAAATTCCATAATATTTTATACAAGCAATCGAGATGTGAGAGTGAATTGTAATTAAAATAACAATTTAAAAGAAATAAAGGAAGAAAACACCAAACACCAATTCCATGAGAGAAGATGAGAATGATTAAAGCCTAGGGGTCCCTATTCACTTACTACTTCAATGATTAATTGCAATTAACAAGCACCTAACAATGAAATAATATTTGTTAGCTAATAACCATCAATAGATAAGAGCCTATGTCTAGGACAATTACCCATATGAAACCTAGCTAACCCACTATTTGTCCATGTGAGTTAACATAAGAATTACTCATTAAGACCAATTATCAAACACTTACCATGCATGACCAAAGGGTATGTGTCCATCCCCTTAGTTAAACATGCATCAACCATACCATATCTATATTCACAACACCTTATTTCTAGTTCAATTGGAATATTAAAAATCATGCAATTGATGACCAATCAATAACAAGCACTAAGCATAGATATGGATGGACAAAACCAATTTCATTTAAAGGATACTCAACTAATTACAAGTTAATCAAATTCATAGCAAGATCCTAGAGAGCCCCTAGATTAGAGTTTAGTTACACATTATGAAGGAGAAGAAAATGAATGAAATCAAATGAATGATCAAGTACAAATCAAGAGAGAAAGAGAAAGAATGAACAAAAACGGAGAGATTCCAAGCTTGCTCCTCCTCCTTGATCTTGATTCTCCCTTTAGTCACCTTCAATCCAAGTGGGTTCCTCCTCTTCTCACTTGTTCTCTAGAATTCGTGGTTAGGTCAGAACTGAAGAAGCTTCTGTTCTTCTCAAAAAAATCAGAATATAAGGGTAAAACTCGTGTGCCAGGATTTTTACCATGCCTAGGCGTGGCTTTCCCATGCCTAGGCATGGTTATGAATCACGTGCCTTTCCTCTGCTTGCCACGCCTAGGCTTGACTTTACCATGCCTAGGCGTGGATGTCTCTGTCTGAACACCTTGAAAAACTGACTTTGCCACGCCTAGGCATGGCTTTTCCAAGCCTAGGTGTGGATGTCTCTGCTTGGGATCCTTGAGAAACTGCAAGGGCCACACCTAGGCGTGGATTTGTCATGCCTAGACGTGGATTGACAGTACTTTCCCTTGATATTTTCTTCACAATTTGAGTCATTCTTCACTTTCCTCATCCCTTCCAAGGCCTTTCTTATCTTGAATACCTATATCAAAACAATGATAAAGTCCATCAAACTACAATCCATCCAACTTCGATAAACAAGATACATTGTTCTTATTAATTCATTCATTTCAATTAGTCAATAGCTTCAACGAAAATCAATAGTCAAGTGTTTTGCGAAAGAATTGCGAACTTGTTTTACAAACTCAATTCACCCCGCCTCTTGAGTATTGAAGCCACTTGGTAACAAGTGGTATCAGAGCTAGACTCTTGTATAAAGAGCTTAGCCGCTTCAAGAGTAAAGATGGCTTGAAATGGTTTTTCTAATGAAAGTTCTTCTATAAATAGGCCTCCCTTTTTCAATGGGGACGGTTATGCATATTGGAAAAAAAGAATGAAGATTTTTATTGAAGCTATTGATATATATGTGTGGGATGCTGTTGAAAATGGTCCTTTTATCCCCACACGTCTAGTTGATGGTGTTAGAACAAATACACCAAGAAATGAATGGACCGATGATGATAAGAAAAAGGTTCAATACAACTTGAGAGCCAAGAATATCATTACTACCTCTTTAGGATATGATGAGCTCTTTAGGGTGTCAAATTGCAAGACCACTCAAGAAATGTGGGATACATTGCAAGTAACTCATGAAGGTACAAGTGAGGTAAAAAGATCTAGAATTAACACACTCACTCACGAATATGAATTGTTTAGAATGAACCAAGGGGAAAGCATTCAAGAAATGCAAAAACGTTTTACTCATATAATTAATCATCTTGCTTCATTGGGAAAAACTTTTGCCAATGAAGATCTTATTAACAAAGTTTTGAGATGTTTGAGCAGAAATTGGCAACCCAAGGTGACGGCAATATCGGAATCAAGAAATCTTGCCGCAATGACTTTGGCCACTCTCTTTGGAAAGCTTCAAGAGCATGAGTTGGAACTAAACCGATTAAGTCAAAATGAGGAGCAAGATAAGAAGAAAAAGAATTGCACTCAAAGCCACCTCTTCCATACTTGAAGATGATGATGAAGATGGTGAAGAGGATGCTGAAAATATTGAACTAAGTGAGGAGAATCTTAGTCTCCTTGTGAGAAAATTCAGAAGATTCCTAAAGAAAAAGGGACTTCAAAGAAGACCACCCTTTTCTCAAAAGAAAGCATATCACAAAGGAGAAGGATCCTCTACTCCTCCAAAATGCTACGAATGCGGAAAACCGGGGCATATGAAAATGGAGTGTCCTACATATCTCAAGAAGACGGAGAAGTTTGAGAAAAGACCCTCCAAGGAAAAGAAAGGAAGAAGAGCATACATAGCTTGGGAGGACAATGACTTAAGTTCTTCCGACGACTCGGAAAATGAAGAAGCCCATCTTTGCCTCATGGCTCAAGGAGAAGAAAGTGGAGAAAGCGACACCGAGGTGTGCTTGAAGACCAAGAGCTCAAATTGGTATCTTGATAGTGGTTGCTCCAAGCACATGACCGGTGATGGGTCCAAGTTCTTCTCCCTTACTCTCAAGAAACATGGTCATGTCACATATGGTGATAACAACAAAGGGAAGATTCTTGGGATTGGCAAAGTTGGTAAGATTCCTTCATCATCTATTGATAATGTTTTGCTTGTTGAAGGACTTAAACATAATTTGCTTAGTATTAGTCAATTATGTGATAAAGGCAATAGAGTTATATTTGATTCAAATTGTTGCATAATTGAGAGTAAGGATGATAAACATGTTAGGTTTGTTGGTCATAGGGTCAATAACATATATATGATTAGCCTTGATGACATTTCCTCAAATGATGCTAATTGCTTTATGACTAGAGAAAATGATTCATGGTTATGGCATAGAAGAATTGCTCACATTCACATGGATCACTTAAACAAATTAGTTTCTAAAGAACTAGTAATTGGTCTTCCAAAGCTCAAATTTGAAAAAGACAAACTTTGTGATGCATGTCAAAAGGGAAAACAAGTAAAGGTCTCTTTTAAAGCTAAAAATATGGTTTCAACTTCTAGACCTCTACAACTTTTGCACATGGATCTTTTTGGTCCCTCTAGAACTATGAGCTTTGGTGGGAATTACTATGCCTTAGTGATTGTGGACGATTTCTCTAGGTATACATGGACATTGTTTTTATCTCACAAAAATGATGCTTTTCAATCATTCAAAAAGCTTGCTAAAGTTATCCAAAACGAAAAAAGTTTTTGTATTGCATCCATAAGAAGTGATCATGGTGGTGAATTTGAAAACCATGAATTTGAAACGTTTTGTGATGAACATGACATTGAGCATAATTTTCCAGCCCCTAGAACACCACAACAAAATGGTGTTGTAGAAAGAAAAAATCGATCTTTAGAAGAAATGGCAAGAACTATGCTCAATGAGGCCAACCTTCCTAAGTATTTTTGGGCAGATGCAATTAACACTGCTTGTTATGTTATGAATAGGGCTCTAATAAGGCCAATTTTAAAGAAAACCCCTTATGAATTATACAAAGGAAGGAAACCAAATGTCTCACATTTTCATGTTTTTGGATGTAAATGTTTTGTTCTAAATAATGGAAAGGATAACTTGGGAAGTTTGATGCAAAGTCGATGAGGGAATCTTTCTTGGTTATTCTATACATAGTAAGGCCTTTAGGGTTTATAACAAACGATCTATGACCATAGAAGAGTCCATACATGTTGCATTTGATGAGACTAACCCAAACGAGCCAAGAAAGGAGCTTGTTGATGATGTTGCAGAAATCCTTGCAAGAACTCACCTTGGAAATCAAGAAGAAGAAGTCAAGAAGCAAGAAGAAAGCCCATATGATTCCCCAAGACAAGAGGACTCTCAAATCATGGATCTTCCCAAGGAATGGAAAACATCAAGATACCATCCTCTTGACAAAGTGATAGGTGATGTATCAAAGGGGGTAATCACTCGTAACTCTCTTAGAGATGCATATAATCATATGGCTTTTGTTTCTCAAGTTGAACCTAAAAACATAAATGAGGCCATTAATGATGAACATTGGATCTTGGCCATGCAAGATGAATTAAATCAATTTGAGAGGAATCAAGTTTGGGAATTAGTCCCAAGGCCCAATGATCATCCAATAATTGGCACCAAATGGGTTTTTAGGAACAAACTTGATGAAACGGGCTTAATAATAAGAAACAAGGCTAGGCTTGTAGCGAAGGGTTATAATCAAGAAGAAGGTATAGATTATGAAGAAACGTATGCTCCCGTAGCTAGACTAGAAGCCATTAGAATGTTACTTGCATATGCTTGCATCATAGATTTCAAACTCTTTCAAATGGATGTCAAAAGTGCCTTTTTAAATGGTTTCATACAAGAAGAAGTATATGTTGATCAACCTCCCGGTTTTGAAAGTTTTGAGTTGCCCAACCATGTCTTTAAACTTAAAAAGGCCTTGTATGGCTTAAAACAAGCTCCTAGAGCTTGGTATGAAAGGTTGAGCAAGTTTCTTTTGGAAAATGATTTCTCTAAGAGAAAGGTTGACACAACTCTTTTCATCAAACATAAAAAGCATGACATTTTACTTGTTCAAATATATGTTGATGATATTATATTTGGTGCTACTAATGACTCTCTTTGTAAAGAATTTGCTAATATCATGCAAAATGAGTTTGAGATGTCCATGATGGGTGAGCTCAACTTCTTCCTTGGGCTTCAAATCAAGCAAACAAGAAATGGGACTTTCATAAGTCAATCAAAATATTGTAAGGAGTTGCTCAAGAAGTTTGGAATGGAAGGAGCAAAGCAAATGGCTACACCAATGGGAACTTCCTATTACTTGGACAAGGATGAAGGAGGTAAATCGGTAGAAATCACTAAGTATAGAGGTATAATTGGCTCACTCCTTTATCTTACCCCAAGTAGACCGGATATCATGTTTAGTGTATGCATGTGTGCTAGATTTCAAGCAAATCCTAAAGAATCACACCTAAGTGCTGTAAAACGTATTATGAAATATCTAATAGGCACTTCACAAATGGGATTGTGGTACCCTAAGGGTGCTTCATGTTGTTTGGTTGGTTATTCCGATTCTGATTTTGCTGGGTGCAAAATGGATAGGAAGAGTACTAGTGGGACATGCCACTTGCTTGGAAGCTCATTAGTTTCTTGGCATAGCAAGAAGCAAAATTGTCTGGCATTGTCAATAGCTGAAGCTGAATATGTTGCAGCTGGAAGTTGTTGTGCTCAAATCCTTTGGATGAAGCAACAACTTCTAGACTATGGTCTTGAGCTGGATCACATCCCCATAAGATGTGATAACACTAGTGCAATCAATCTATCTAAGAATCCCGTTTTACACTCAAGAACAAAGCACATTGAAATAAGGCATCATTTAATAAGAGATCATATTCAAAAGGGTGATTGCATGCTTGAATTTGTGGAAACCACTAAGCAACTAGTAGACATTTTCACTAAACCTTTAGTAAAAGAAGCCTTCTATTATATAAGAAATGAACTTGGCATATTAGATCAATCATGTATAAGCTAAATTGCTGCATAATCCACCATTTTGATGCATAAAGAAACTTTCTCTGCATAATCAAGCCCTTTTCTGCATAACTAGCATAATGAACAGTTATTTGTTCGATGTGATTCACCTCGTCAACCAATCCACCAAAAACTAGCATAACCAAGATATCCTCAAAGATAAAAAGATACAGTAAGTCCCACCGAACAAATACTGTTCCAAAGCCTGTACGGGTTCACCTCATAGCCCGACAGCAGAAAAAATACAGAAAATCCAGAAAGAATATGGAAAATACCATTTCGGTCAATCGCATAGAAATTTTATCGCGTTTTCACAATCTCGTCATTTTTACAAACGTTTTTAAATTGCGTAAATTTATTTTTCTATTTTTAAAATCGCGTAGAGTTTTTAATACATTTTCTCAATCGCGTAAGATTTTTCAATCATTTTCTTGTCCAAACTCCTTAAAATTACTATTTAAATTACTGTTTAAATAAACAGAAATAATAAATAATACATTTAAACTACGTAAAATATTTTCTATACCGTATACTGTCTTTTGGACATTTTTTCTCTCTTTATTTGTCCATTTTTACTAAAAATTGACAGTATTTTGTTTAAAAAATTTATATAAATGATTTCCTAATTTTTTCGTAAAAATTCTGTTTATTTAATTTGTAAACCATATAATTAATCCTTTTGAAAACTACTAACATGCTTCAAAATACAGCATGAGTCATATGTTAGAAATTCTCAAAAGTTACTGTATTTCATTTCTAACAATAAAATCAATAGTTTTAATTCAAGACACTTAATTCTAATTAATTAATTTCTTTAAAACTCCTTTTAAAAAATTGCTTTTTAACATATATTGCATTATTTTGATTGAAAAAGGTTTGGAATTGATCTTAGAAATCATATATAAGTGGTTTGGCATGTTGGCCTAAACATAAAATTATGTCATTAGATTTCTAAATTCATTTTCCTTAATCTAAACAATGTGATACCTTGTTAATGTTCCTAGGTTAATTAAATCTCATTTTAGGAAAATTAAGAGAACATTTTGGTTCTCCATTTTGGTCATGGCCGTAAGCCTCAAGGTTTGTGTTCTTTGGAACACTCATGCAATCCTTAACATATTATTCACATCCTATAAATTATCCTACATTTATAACACATGCAATATATTTCTAACACATATAACCTAAATCAAAGCTTGTAGACATGCAATCAAAGCTTGTAGACATGCAAATTATTACAAACATCAAATAGGAAAGCTACTAACAAATACACAAACACATAAACAAGCTACTAACAATCACACAAATGAATCCTTATGGATTCTACAATTACAAAAATCACACTCCATCTTCTTACCACCATTCATAGATGATAAGATTAGTCTTCCTCTTACCTTAAATGAAGACTAAAACTCTTTCACACCTTTCCTTATGTTTCGGTTTTCTCCTTCAAGTCACCTAACAAACTTAAACAAAAATCTACAAGTTACTAACCATAGAAAGAGAGCTTAAACCATGGAGAAATCATGGCTTAGAACTTTGAAAAAGAGTTTAGAAAAGAAAAACTAGGAATTTCACCTTCTTGGTTAAATCTTCCAAGTAGGTTTTCAAGCTTCAAATGAAGGATTTTGCAAGAACTCTCAACTAGAGATGTTCTTAGGATTGTGTTGAGGTTTAGAAAACTTGGTTGGATGAAATTTAGGGTGATTGGATAGTATGGATATGTGTTTGGCCGAATGGAGCTTCAAGAAAACATCAATGGTGTTTAGGGTTTTTGGAAGAGAGAGAAGAGAGAAATTTGCATGAAGACAAAGTGATTTTTGGTCTTCCAAGGGTGGCTTGGCCTTAGACTTCACTCCATGCAAGGTGTCATGGATTTGGCTTCATCCAAGCCTTAGAATGGATCAAAGGCCAAGATCAAAACTTGGTTAGCAAGCTTGGCTCCCATTGGTTCATCCTTGCCTTGTCATTAGCCTTAGTCACCATGCTTAGTCACTAATTAATCTAGTCATCAAGCTTAGTCACTTGTTCTAGAGAATTCCTTCACTAATGATGCTTAATTAAGCTACTAACTTAACTGTATTAGATAAACGTGGGTCCCGCAAAACATTTCCGGGTCCACTGTCATCGAATTATACTGACTAATAAAATAATATACAGAATTATTTTATTGGACAGTTAAATCCTAAAAATTAAAAGATTAATTATCGTCTCATTCAGAATTTGGTTTAGTAAGATCCCCCAGTCTGAATAATTAAAACAAGATTTTCCCTCGGAAAAATATTATTTTCCTGTCACGGAGCAAATCGCACAAAAAGTCCAAATAAAATCACAGACAAGGTAATATTAAGCACTCGTAACATATAGAAAAATTAAAAACAGGACAATCGGGACATAACGATCATTTTTCCATTTTTCCCCACGACGAAGCAAATCATCCAAAACGTTCAAATAAAATTACAGACAAAAGTATTAATTGTCTGTATATCACCCAGAAAAATTAAAACAGTAGCTCGAGAAAATTTTTATTTTACAGTCTCAAAGCAAAATACGTAAAACGATCAAATAAAATTTTAGCCTGTAAAACATATTTGTATTTCATACAGAAAAACAAGAAACAGTAAAATAGGGACATAACAGTCTTTTACACAAAAGCTTGAAAAACAGCAAACAAAACATTCAGGACATTTTCTAAAAATTGGGGTGTTACAACTCTCCCCAACAAATAAAAATTTCGTCCTCGAAATTCGCTGCACATCAAAACAAATGAGGATACTGATCCCTCATTTTATCTTCCAGCTCCTAGGTAGCATCACCCATCACGTCATTCCATATAACCTTCACCAGCTCGATCATCTTCCCTCGAAGCTGCTTTACCTTTCTGTCCTCGATTCTAACAGGTAAAGTCTCGTAAGTTAAATTCTCCTTCAACTGTACTTCATCTGGTTGTATAACATGCGTCAGATCTGGTATATACTTCCTGAGCTGAGATACATGAAATACATCATGCAGATTGGATAGAAAAGGTGGCAAAGCAATCTGATACGCCACAGGACCTATACGTTGGATAATCTGATACGGTCCAATGAACTTTGGAGTAAGCTTCTTAGACTTAATAACTCTTCTGACACCGGTCGTAGGAGTAACTCTTAGAAACACATGCTCACCCTCCTCAAACTCAAGAGGTCGTCTTTGTTTATCCGCATAACTCTTCTGTCTGCTTTGCGTCGTTCTCATCTTCTCTTGTATCATCTTTACCTTCTCCGTAGTCTGTTGTACAAGATCTGGTCCAACAGTCATGCTTTCCCCATCCTGATACCAACATAACGGGGTTCGACATCATCTTCCGTACAATGCCTCATAGGGTGCCATCCCTATACTTGAGTGAAAACTATTGTTGTAGGTGAATTCTATCAAAGATAAAAATTCATCCCAACTTCCTCGTTGCTCCAAAACACAAGCACGCAACAAATCCTCCAAAGATTGTATAGTTCTCTCTGTCTGACCATCAGTCTGCGGATGATACGCCGAACTCAGTCGCAACTTAGTTCCCATAGCTTCTTGCAGACTTCGCCAAAACCTTGACGTAAACCTCGGATCTCGATCAGAAACTATACATATAGGTACACCATGTAATCTAACAATCTCGCTGATGTACAACTGGGTTAATCTTTCCAACGAATACTTGATATTAATTGGTAAGAAATGAGCCGATTTAGTAAGCCTATCGACTATAACCCATATTGAATCATGACCTTTCCTCATCTTCGGCAAACCAGTAACGAAATCCATAGAGCTACTATCCCATTTCCATTCTGGAATAGATAACGGTTGTAACATTCCAGCTGGTCTCTGATGTTCCACTTTTGCTTTCTGACAAACCAGACAAGACTCCACATACTCTGCTATATCTCTTTTCATCCTTGGCCACCAAAACAACCTCTTCAAGTCTTGGTACATCTTGGTCATCCCCGGATGTAAACTAAGGTCACTAGTATGAGCTTCATCTAGAATCGACTTCTTCAATTCAGAATCATCAGGCATACAAATTCTTCCCTTAAACCTTAAGATTCCATCTGCTCCTTCTTCTACCGTCGCTTTATGACCTTGCTTTAGCAATTCTCTCTCATTTTGCAAAAACACATCTTCCTTTTGTTTATCTCGGACAACATCAAGAAATTCGTTTATAACCACGACCTTAAATAAACGAACTCTTTCAGGTAGAAACTCCACAGATAACCATAGATCTCGGAACTTGTTAATCAACTCTTCCTCCTTAATCATCATTGCCGAAACACTAAGCACCTTTCTGCTTAAGGCATCAACTACTACATTAGCTTTTCCCAAGTGGTATTGAAGTTGAAAATCATAATCCTTTAAGAATTCCAACCATCGCCTTTGCCTCATATTCAATTCTTTCTGATCAAACAAGTACTTCAGACTCTTGTGATCACTAAAGACATTGAACAGCGCTCCCATACGTAAAATGCCTCCACACTTTCAGAGCAAAAACCACTGCAGCCAATTCCAAATCGTGCGTTGGATAGTTCCTCTCATGAACCTTCAACTGACGAGAAGCATACGCCACAACATTCCGATTCTGCATCAAAACGCAACCTAACCCTTGATAAAAAGCATCACAATACACGTCAAAAGTTCCCTTAGAATCTGGCAAGATCAACACAGGTGCAGTTGTTAACCTCTTCTTCAACTCTTGAAAACTGGTTTCACGTTCTTCCGTCCACTCAAAAGCTTGACTTTTCCTCGTAAGTTGTGCAAGCGGTCCAGCAATCTTCGAAAAACCTTCGATAAACCTTCGGTAATAACCAGCAAGTCCAACGAAACTTCGAACCTCTATTACCGTCTTAGGCCTTTCCCACTGTAAAACAGTCTCCACTTTTGATGGGTCTACTGCAATACCTTCTTTTGAAATCACGTGACCTAAAAACTGAACTTTTTCTAACCAGAACTCACATTTAGCCAACTTCGCATACAACTGCTTTTCTCTCAAAATCTGAAGAACAATACCAAGATGTTCAGCATGCTCTTCCTTAGATTGAGAATAGATCAGAATGTCATCGATGAAGACAACGACAAACCTGTCTAGATACGGACGAAAAATCCTGTTCATATAATCCATAAATATGGCAGGAGCATTCGTCACCCCGAATGGCATTACCTGATACTCATAATGTCCATAAAAAGTTCGAAAAGCGGTTTTCGGTACATCTTCCCCTTTAACACGAATCTGATGATACCCCGATCTCAGATCTATCTTGGAAAACACCATAGCTCCTTTTAACTGATCCATCAAATCGTCAATTCTTGGAAGCGGATATCTATTCTTGATAGTCACCTTGTTCAGCTGACGATAATCCACACAAAGCCGAGAAGTTCCGTCCTTCTTCTTGACCAAAAGCACTGGCGCACCCCATGGCGAAACACTTGGTCGCACAAACTGCTTCTCCAACAACTCCACCAATTGCTTCTTCAGCTCCTCCAACTCTGCTGGCGACATACGGTACGGTGCAATTGAGATAGGACCTGCTCCTGGTACTAAATCAATTGAAAACTCGATCTCCCTCTCAGGTGGCAAACCAGGTACGTCATCAGGAAAAACCTCTGGAAACTCGTTGACTACAGGAATAGTATTCACATCCTTCTCATTCTTAACCTCTAGAGAAGACAATACTACATATCCCTGTGCTCCGTCTCTTAACAAAGACTTGACCTTAACAGTAGTTAAGAATCCAGACTTTTCTTCCTTAGGAAAAACTATGGTTTTGCTTGCACAATCTATAAGGATATGGTTAGAAGATAACCAATCCATCCCTAAGATTACATCTATCTCAACAAGAGGTAAACAAATCAAGTTGACTAAAAACTTACGATCCTTCACAACAACAGGACAATCCAAACATATCTTTGATGCAATCACAGGTTTAGCAGTTGGCGTAGAAACACTCAATTTAACATTCAAAGAAGACACAAGCAACTTCAATCTTTCCACACAATCATATGCAATAAACGAGTGTGTAGCACCAGAGTCATATAATACAGTTAGATGGTTACCTCCAATGTCACCTTCTCCTTGTATAAGATCATCAGATTGAGAAATTTCTGTTCCCGTCATAGTATATACTCGCCCTCCAGATCTCGGTTGAGTATTCCCTGACTTCTGTTGATTAGCACGAACATATCGAACAGCAAGCTTCCTTTCCGACTGAGTACAATCCTTCGATATATGCCCAGGTTGCTTACAGTTAAAACAAACTGTCCCCTTAACCGTGCACTCCGGAGAAATATGACCTTTCTTTCCGCACTTAAAACACGTTGGCGTAAACGCCACTTTCTGTCCAGCTCCACTACTACTTGTACTTCCCCCAACTGGTGGTCGTTGAGATTGACGCCCTGATGGTCTGGAATACGGCTTACGCTGAAACCGATTCGTATTACTTCCTCCACCTCTCTGAAACCTTGTCGGCCCAAAGTTACGATTCCTCTGATCTCTTGACGACTCTAATTCCTCAAGTCGCGCACATGCATCAACCAAAGCATGAAACTGATTTATCCTCAAGGATATCACCCCTCATTTCAGTTCCACTCTTAAGCCCGATTCAAACTTCCGACATGCCCATGAATCATCCGGTCGAGTTTGAGCATAATCCGAGAATTGAGACAAATTCTCAAATTTTGTCGCATACTCATTCACCGTCATATTTCCCTGTCGCAAACCAAGAAATTCCATTTCCTTGGCATGCCTAGCACTTGCAGGAAAATACTTTCCCAGAAAAGCATCAGAAAACACTTCCCACGTAATTTCAGTTCCTTCAGCTTGTAAAACATGGCGAGTTCCTCTCCACCAATGTTCTCCATCTCCTCTTAGCATAAAGACAAAGATAAGTTACCTTCTTATCATCTCGTGCATCTCATTCCTTCAAAAATCCTTTCCAAGTCTTGTATCCATTGACTTGCCTTCTCCGGATCAACCTCGCCTCTAAACCGTGGCGGATTGTGGCGCCTAAATTCAGATAAATTTAGGGCATCGCGTAGCATCTTCTTTGTTGAGTTGCTCTCAAATTCTGCTGCATCATTACTTCAGCCATCCGCTGCATAGCTTCAGCAGCCGCAATCATAGGATCCACATCACGATTTACATTCGCACGTCCTCTACCTCGTCCATACATCTTCTTTCTTCAAACAAAACAAAACAAATTAGATACATCCTTTCGGAAGTAAATCACAGAGAATCACACAGCACAAACAAAAACAGACCCAACCACAACCCCAAAAGACTCTAACTTGGGCTCTGATACCAACTAATGTAACACCCTTGTGGGGATGTCACATATATAAAGAGAAATAAATAAAATCTACCCAAGTTGTAAAACATTTATTACGTACTAATATGGGTTGTAAAATAATTCCTGTTAAACAGGATATTATTAAATAAAATAATGCGGAAACATAAAGTAAACAGAACAACATCACTCATAATATACATATGGTCCAAGTTATAAGTTATACAAATAATTTACAACTACAACTACAAATATTTAAACAGAAATAGTAAAGAAAAACAGTAAAGAGTCAATATATATACATACGCAGACGCGCCCAAAAATACATCATAAATATTTAATCCTTTGATGGATCACTCTCAGGAAACTCATCAGAAGATAAATATCCAGGATGCCTCGACACTCGGCGGATATGAGACCGCGCAGTCGATACGAGTGTCATCTCACTAGGCTCAGTGGATACACCACCCCAATGACGCCTAATGGATAAAGGTAACTCTAAGTGCAGAAACACAGTAGTCGTCATCACTGGCTCTTCATCAAACCTATGACGTAGGGACACAGTCAGCCGTCCCACATACGTCACGGAGTCTCTGTCTCCTCGCATATGCCAAGCTAACGATCCACCGTGAAACTCGAGTGTCACAAACCCCAAAAATCTAGGCACCGCCATACCCAAACCAATCAATCCAATGGATATGGATGATCAGATGGTTCTTGATCGTCGAACTGATCTTCGGCTTGCTGATCTTCCTCCTCCTCGGGATACAGAATCTCAAGAGGCTGTTCCTCTTCCTCAAACTCTTTACCGCGTAAAATAAATATACAAAAAACACATACAATAAAGAAAGAGGTAAGACAATCTAAAATCATCACAAACATGGCAAATAAGAAAATGACAAACAACAGATATACAGTTCATGCAATATGAAAAGCTATAACAGTAATTTAATAACAATATAGTGTAAAGATCTAATTATCATAACAACACATGATTTCACAGATAAAACAATAACACATACAATATAACATCACGTATAAAATAAATTCAGAAATAGACAATTTCTCAAAACAATAACCAAATAAATAAATAAATAAACAGATAAAATAAATAATGTTCAAGATATAATTAAATGCAACATGACACGATCCTACTCCATGGAGCTAAAACACATATAGATATCAGAGAGAGAATGACTCGCAAAATCTATTAGTACCACGGCTGCCCAACCAAACTATTGCGCTATCACACTTTGCGTCTATAGCCCCATCTCATATGGAATCCATCATCCAAAGCATGGTGTAGTTCACGGTTTCACATTGTAGCACTACAGGCAATGTACTATTAGACTTTACGAAATCTCGATTAAAAATAGTGCCTGTCGAGTTCATTAGTGTGCTATCGGTTACCACGGCCCAGCGGAGCGACCGACTATCCATATGTGGAATCCCGTACACTAACGTCTCCAAGTTCATAAAGACAATGAACCACACTACGTTTATCGCATCGACAACACGATGTGATTCACCTCGTCAACCAATCCACCAAAAACTAGCATAACCAAGATATCCTCAAAGATAAAAAGATACAGTAAGTCCCACCGAACAAATACTGTTCCAAAGCCTGTACTGGTTCACCTCATAGCCCGACAGCAGAAAAAATACAGAAAATCCAGAAAGAATATGGAAAATACCGTTTCGGTCAATCGTGTAGAAATTTTATCGCGTTTTCACAATCTCGTCGTTTTTACAAATGTTTTTAAATCGCGTAAATTTATTTTTCTGTTTTTAAAATTGCGTAGAGTTTTTAATACATTTTCTCAATCGCGTAAGATTTTTAAATCATTTTCTTGTCCAAACTCCTTAAAATTACTGTTTAAATTACTGTTTAAATAAACAAAAATAATAAATAATACATTTAAACTACGTAAAATATTTTCTATACCGTATACTGTCTTTTGGACATTTTTTCTCTCTTTATTTGTCCATTTTTACTAAAAATTGACAGTATTTTGTTTAGAAAATTTATATAAATGATTTCTTAATTTTTTCGTAAAAATTCTGTTTATTTAATTTTTAAACCATATAATTAATCCTTTTGAAAACTACTAACATGCTTCAAAATACAGCATGAGCCATATGTTAGAAATTCTCAAAAGTTACTATATTTCATTTCTAACAATAAAATCAATAGTTTTAATTCAAGACACTTAATTCTAATCAATTAATTTCTTTAAAACTCCTTTTAAAAAATTACTTTTTAACATATATTGCATTATTTTGATTGAAAAAGGTTTGGAATTGATCTTAGAAATCATATATAAGTGGTTTGGCATGTTGGCCTAAACATAAAATTATGTCATTAGATTTCTAAATTCATTTTCCTTAATCTAAACAATGTGATACCTTGTTAATGTTCCTAGGTTAATTAAATCTCATTTTAGGAAAATTAAGAGAACATTTTGGTTCTCCATTTTGGTCATGGCCGTAAGCCTCAAGGTTTGTGTTCTTTGGAACACTCATGCAATCCTTAACATATTATTCACATCCTATAAATTATCCTACATTTCTAACACATGCAATATATTTCTAACACATATAACCTAAATCAAAGCTTGTAGACATGCAAATTATTACAAACATCAAATAGGAAAGCTACTAACAAATACACAAACACATAAACAAGCTACTAACAATCACACAAATGAATCCTTATGGATTCTACAATCACAAAAATCACACTCCATCTTCTTACCACCATCCATAGATGATAAGATTAGTCTTCCTCTTACCTTAAATGAAGACTAAAACTCTTTCACACCTTTCCTTATGTTTCGGTTTTCTCCTTCAAGTCACCTAACAAACTTAAACAAAAATCTACAAGTTACTAACCATAGAAAGAGAGCTTAAACCATGGAGAAATCATGGCTTAGAACTTTGAAAAAGAGTTTAGAAAAGAAAAACTAGGAATTTCACCTTCTTGGTTAAATCTTCCAAGTAGGTTTTCAAGCTTCAAATGAAGGATTTTGCAAGAACTCCCAACTAGAGATGTTCTTAGGATTGTGTTTAGGTTTAGAAAACTTGGTTGGATGAAATTTAGGGTGATTGGATAGTATGGATATGTGTTTGGCCGAATGGAGCTTCAAGAAAACATCAATGGTGTTTAGGGTTTTTGGAAGAGAGATAAGAGAGAAATTTGCATGAAGACAAAGTGATTTTTGGTCTTCCAAGGGTGGCTTGGCCGTAGACTTCACTCCATGCAAGGTGTCATGGATTTGGCTTCATCCAAGCCTTAGAATGGATCAAAGGCCAAGATCAAAACTTGGTTAGCAAGCTTGGCTCCCATTGGTTCATCCTTGCCTTGTCATTAGCCTTAGTCACCATGCTTAGTCACTAATTAATCTAGTCATCAAGCTTAGTCACTTGTTCTAGAGAATTCCTTCACTAAAGATGCTTAATTAAGCTACTAACTTAACTGTATTAGCTAAACATGAGTCCCGCAAAACATTTCTGGGTCCACTGTCATCTAATTATATTGACTAATAAAATAATATACAAAATTATTTTATTGGACAGTTAAATCATAAAAATTAAAAGATTAATTATCGTCTCATTCAGAATTGGGTTTAGTAAGATCCCCTAGTCTGAATAATTAAAACAAGATTTCCCCAGCCCGAAAAAATATTATTTTCCTGTCCCGGAGCAAATCGCACAAAAGTCCAAATAAAATCACAGACATTAATATTAAGCACTGTAACATATAGAAAAATTAAAAACAGTACAATCGGGACATAACGGTCATTTTTCTATTTTTTCCCACGACGAAGCAAATCATCCAAAACGTTCAAATAAATTACAGACAGTATTAATTGTCTATATATCACCCAGAAAAATTAATACAGTAGCTCGAGAAAATTTTTATTTTACCGTCTCAAAGCAAAATACGTAAAACGATCAAATAAAATTTTAGCCTGTAAAACATATTTGTATTTCATACAGAAAAATAAGAAACAGTAAAATAGGGACATAACAGTCATTTACACAAAAGCTTGAAAAACAACAAACAGAACATTCGGGACATTTTCTAAAAATTAGGGTGTTACAAGCGCCAGGAATTGAGCGCCTGAGCACTGAAGTAGGAGAAAATATAGGTTAGTTCTGCCTAGTCAGTGCTTAAGCGCTGGATGATTGGACGCTTGAGCACCCAAATCAAGATTCACTAGGAACTTTATTTTGTGATACTGAAGTCTTTAATGGGTATGGTTTCTTCTTTTATGCTTCTTAAGGAGTGTTGAGACTCTAATAGGAGTATTGATTAAAGTGAAAACATAATAAATCAAAGTGATTTGTAGTGCTAATTATGTGAGGTAATTAGGCATGGATATACATATGTATATTGTGAAATGTGATTTTAGAAAGTGAGTTTCCATAAGTGTTAGAATCACTCATGTTAACTCTTTTGAGAGTGTTGAAATACTTTTAAGAGTATTTGGATAAAATGTGTTGTAAAATGAACTTGATGGGCATATAAATCAATTGTGGAACTAATTATGTGATGTAATTAATAATTGTTTTGCATGATATGATTGTGAAACATAGTTGAGGTGAATGGTATACTCTTTATGTTTGTGTGTTGATAAGGATGGATTTCCTTATGGTTCCGAGGATGGACTTGCTCTCCGTTTTTGAAGACCGTGTAGTTGATGGATTTCACTACTCGAAGTGTTGTTTTATGGATGGACTTCCAGTACTTGTCCAAGGTTATGGATGAGACTTCCATTACTTTGTTTAGGACTCATGTATTCATGGCATTACCATGGACTTGGTATCATACATTATTCATTTCATACTTAAGTTATTGCATAGGCATATACATTAGACATACCTTGGCATAACATGGCAATTGTATGGGCAGTTGCTATCATGACATAAACTCATAACATTGCAATTGTATGGACGATTGCGTGTCTTTGGGATGGAGATGTTGTCATTTATGTCTCTAATATGGAGATGATGTTATTGCGTACTTCTGAGGTGGGAGTGTTGTGTGCTTCTGTGATTGAAGTATTAACTTAATGGTTGTGTAATCTATATGATTGTATAAACTGCAGGCTTTGGAATACTTCTACCGAGATGTGATTTCTCACCCCGATTGTATTGCCATGTAAATCCAGGTACAAGTTCTTCAAAAAGAGAAGCGGGAGCTTGAAGTGCTTAGCTTAGTGTAGCTAGGTAGTTTCTTTTGAAATGATGTACGTTTTGTATTTATGAGAAATACAATTGTGGTGTAATATGTATATATTCATTCGAGGCTTATATTATATTATATATATATATATATATATATATATATGGTTTTGTTATGTTGAAAATCCCATAGCTGTGAAGTAGCAGGTCCAAATCTAATGATCGCGGTAACTATGGTTATTAAATTCGGGATGTTACACAGCCATCCCATCGCTGTCGCGTCCTACCTTCACACTCGTACGCCTACCGCGAGCCATTGCCTTCCTTCAAAGATAGACTAATCAAAGCATAACAAAAACTAATCACATTCCCTTTCAAACAATATTGGCTCCTTTCAGAAGCCAATCACAAAAAAATCATGCAACACAAACTAGATAAACTTAACCACAAGTCTGAAAGACTCAAGCTTGGGCTCTAGAGATATCATAACAAAAGGTGTAGATGCAAACAAATTCTAAAAGAGTTCATTCATACTAGCTGGACTCCTTACTAAAGGAACTCTGATTCTCCTAGTATGCCTAGGTGAAGTCATAGTTTCTTGTCCATACAGAATATTATATATTGAATAGGCCAGCCCCTAATATCATGTAACTATATATCAGTAGCTACTAACCTTTAACCTACAACAAGTCATGCATTCCTTTCCCATCATCTCAACTAAGAGATAAGGAAGTGCACAACATACTAAAACTTCTAACATGTCTAAGCATAGTCAGCCCATACCCCGACTCAACAGGATGAACTGCTCTGATACCACCTTATTGTAACACCCCTTATTCTAATGACCATGTCACAATCGTCATTATACCATGGTCACTAAATTTTGGTATGCTATAACTCACAACAGGTTTTTAAATTTAATCATTGTGCATATATAGAAAATATGAGCCACGAATGAAGTATATTTACTACACAACTCTTAAAATACAACCACCAAAAGAAAATACATTCCATATATATACAGATTTATCCTTAACATAAGGTACTGGTAACACAAAACATAATACTTACATATCCAAACAACAGAAGATGTGTACAACTACAATATAAAAACTTGACCTGGCCTAAGTCCAAACACCTGAAGGGTAATATCTCTCACTTGGTCTTCCTCTGAAACCAGAATGGGCAAATTCCTCGGTCGAGGCATGTCACGACAGACGAGAGTCCGAGTAGTCGACTCCATAGAATCCTTCTTAGAGGTGTAATGTCGATCACCCCACAGATCTCTAATGGGAATAGAGAACTCCACATGCACAAAAGCATTGAAGGTGAAAGTAGTAAGCCCAAGATAGGTACTACTCCTAAGCAGAGTTACCTCCCCTCTATACACGAAACGCTCGGTGTCACGGTCCACACGCTAGGCATCGATGCCTACATGAAGCCGTACCCACACGTAACCAAAGAAATCCTGTCCAGACGCCATCAACGCAATCAGAAGTCAATCCCCTAAAATCCAGACGATTCAACCTTGCCTTCCTTCATAGTCTTCTTCAACATAATTGTAACCCAGAATAATACAACAAAGAGGTGAGATCTCCTACATCGCATACCAAAATGGCAGCAAAGAAAATGATACGAATGACAAAGTCATTCCATACATACAGATATTGCAGATATATTCAAGTTATCAATTTCAAAAATATCATCAGAAAGCATATCCCACAATAATATAAACATTAACAGCACTATAACAATAGATATCCACCATAGATATATAATAATTATGTCACCATAATATGTATGTTGACCATGCCACAACAATATGTGTATTGACCATGTGTATGCATAATGAACCATTTCCTACTCCATGGAGCTAATACTCAATTTAAGATATGAACGGCCTAGAAGATATGCCACCCTCAATGACAGTCTACGCTATACGCAAAAAGAAATAGTGCTTGTCGATTCCTCATTAGTGTGTTGCAATGGTTCTTCATGGCCAAAGGTAAATAATGTGACAACTAGGTCATTAGATGAATCACATCGCCCTAACGCACCTTGAGATCCTTCCCTTGGATCACACTAATCAATTCTCATTCACTCTTAGGTAACAAAAGACATATAGACACTGATTGTATGATGTTCAATACATGAAACTCAATGCATAACTCAAACCACCATTGTACTGTTCCCAATGATATCAAAACAACTGCCCATACAATTGTCTGATACCATTAGTATCAAGATATTATATAATTACCCATACAATTACATAATAACACTAATCTACCTGGGTCCAGCACATCGGCACAACAACAAAATAGTCTATAATGTTCAATATATGATAATGTTCAATGCACCATAATTCAATGCATAATCTAAGCCACCACGGGCCATAAATCATATTTTAATAAAATTGGGTCCATTACGTTGGCCCGATAGCAAACCGTTATTTTCACAATTGTATAAACATTATCTAATGTTCTCCCCAAAATCTACATTATATTAATTTATTGAAAACTTTCTCTATTACCTTTACTAAAATTCTCTTAAATAGAATACTCTAAGTTCCACATCACATTCAAAAACTTATTCTCCATTATCTTACTCAAAATCACTGTTATCTAATAATAAAACTTTGTTTCATTCTTCTTCAATAAAATACTTTTGATCTCAAATCACATTTAAAACTCCTTTTCCATTTCTTATAAAATCATTATTTATCTAATAAAAACTATACGTTTTCCATATTCCTCTTAAAAGTCTTTTTATACTAAAATACTTTAAACTTAACATCCATTTCTAAATTCACTCTTTATGATCTTTGTTAAAAATCTCTTCTTTCCAATTTATAAAATATTTTAAATTTCCTTTCCAAGCATTAAAAATCTTACATTCATATTCTTATTACCTAATCAATAAATCCACAATTTATAAAGTATCCTTGACTTGATGACACTAGATTTGTTTTTGCAGCTGCGTAGGAATGCTTTGAGACCTTGGTCTCAAAGAAGATCATTGTCGAGAGGGGCTTCAGCTTCAAGAACTCCTTACAGCCTAACATTGAGGCCATTATCCGTCATTTCCAGTGGGGGGGAGTTCGCAAAACACCCAAGCCAGGCTCCTATTCCATTGGTTCGCGAGTTCAATGCAAACCTCACATTCACGCACCAGGATTCCACCACCATAGGCATGCGGAAGCGCTGAGTGTCCTTTTCTCTAGAGTCCATCCGAGTGGCTCTAACCTTGCCTCCTGCTCCATTGCAGTGTGAATATCAGGCGTTTATTAGATAGGAGCCGATGGAGGGGATTGATTTATAGACGGTCAACATCTGCATTTGCATAGCTGAGTCACAACCAGTGCCATGGACCTTCTCTCAGCAAGGTTGTTCGCATTTCTTCCCCTATTTTTGTCTGACCCAGGAGGCAAAGGTTTGGTACCATTTTATCAGTACCAGGATCCTGCCCTCCAGCAACCTCTCAGAGGTCACGCGCGACTAGGCCATCCTTATCTATGCCATCTTGCAGAGATGCTCCATCGACATTGCCGAGAACCTATACCTGCAGCTATACAGGGCAACCATGGAGCCATGCAACCTTTTCTTCCCATCACTCATCCATTGGCTATGCCAGAGGCGCGGTGTACCCACCGATCCCCATGAGGAGCTCACAGAAGTTAACCAGCCTATCGATGAGTACTTCATCAGGAAGGTTGGAGCAGTTCCTCCAAAGGCAGCAGTCCCCCGCCGAGTATAGAGGAGAGCTTAGAGAGCGGCCCCAGATCCCCAAGTAGCCCCACGAGGTTGCCGACGCGAGCGTAGAGCTTCACCAGCTTACCGTTGTTGGACCTTTTGTGTACCGCAAGTGCACGGGCTGTTCAAGTAATAAAATGAATAGTAAAGTATCGTTCCTACGAGGATAAGTTTACTTCCAATGCCAAGTATTAACCAATAGCTTATATAATTCTATTCAAGGACATAAACATTTGGAAAAGATGAAACATAAACTAAAGTCTAAAAAGCAATAAAAATAATGGTTAGAGTTTAGGGAAATCCTTCTTCACCCCTTACTTTAACCAACAACATGCAATCCTCTTCATACATATGAATGCAATCATTAGGTTAGCTTGAGAATCTACTTTAGTTGAAAGCCTATGTCTAGGGGTTAATCAACCATGGTTTCAAATGCCCAACTCACTATGTTTCGATGAGAGCTAACACAAAATCCACTCATTAAGATCTATTCTCAAACACACGCTATGCATGGCTAAGAGGTATATTTCTATCCCATTGGCGAATCAACCCATCCCGCCATTAGAATGAAATCTGTAACATCCCAAAAATTAATAATTTCAGGATAAATAATCATTTTACAATATTTGGGATTTTAGGAATTTTTCTGGATTTTTCTGAGGATGTGGAATATTTTAATATATTTCTCGTTTTGCGTGCACATTGGGTAGAATTGGCAAAACGACTGCAACGCTCCCAAAGTTAGAAAATTTTATTACGAATAGTCATTTTCTAATACTTGCAATTTATATGTATTCTTTCAGAATTTTTCAGAAATGCTGAATATTTTAATATATTTTTCGTTTTACGTGCGTATTGAGCAGAGTCGAGAAAACGACTGTAATGCTTCAAAAATTGAAAAATTATGTGACGAATAGTCGTTTTATAATATTTGTAATTTTTGAAAATTTTCTAAGAATTTTTCGGAAACGTTGAATATTTTATTATATTTCTCGTTTTGCGTGCGCACTGAACGAACCCGGGAAGATGCAATGTCTTCTTTGTGGCTGGTAAACTCTAAATTGTGGACTTGTCGACGGAGGATCTTACTAAACCTGAGGCCGGACACAATTTACAAAGTTTACATTTTTTGAGAATTTTACCTGACAAATGAGATCGCGGTACTGTAAAATCATCTGATGAACAATAAAATATTATTTTCATCATCTGTGACTCTTCTATCATCTGTGACTCTTCCACATTGGAGGAAAAATAATATTGACAGTGTAAATATTTATCTGTGTTAGTGTGCCCAATTAGGAGACAACCTTACTTTCACTTTATCGAGAAACGTGCGAAGCTTCTCATGTAAGCTTGGAGGAAGCTTCTTAGAAATTTCCTCTTCCTCCTTCCCCATGCAAATGCAGCCCATGCCCTCTTCTTTCTCCATTTTCACGGCTGGAACAAGCCATTTGGGGGGGAGAATTGGTTTGACTTCAATTAAGTAATTGCACCATCTTAATTCAAAAATTTTCCTATGCACTTTCTCTTTCTTCTTCTTCTTTCTTCATCTTTTTCTCCTCCTTCTCTCTACCTCCACCTCCACCACGAAAATGGCAGCTCTCCCATGACTATTTCTCTTCATCTTTTTGCTTCACCAAGACCATTTTCTTACTCTCCTCCATCTCCTTTACACTTTCTCTTTAGAAAGTTTCTTAAAAAATCCAACCTTTCTTCCTCCTCCTCTCCAACCCGAAATTGCAGCCCCTTCTTCCACCATTTCTCTTCATCTTTTCTCTTCTCCAAGCTCATTTCTATATTCACCTCACCATTCTAAATACTTTTCCTTTTGGATCCATCTCCTAAAGACCTCTATTTCATTTTCCACCATTAGAGGACAAAGCTTGAAGCTTTTGAAGGTAAACTTTTAGATTTTTTACTTCTCTTCTTCATTTTCGTTTCCATGGCCATTTTTGTAACCATGGAACATGTCTTTACCAAGCCTTGGTGTTGATTTATGATGTTGGATTTTTTGGGTTCTTGGAGGGCCAAAACCGAATCCACCTTGAAGACACCCAAGGAAGCTATTTTGTGTTCTTCCATTTATATCTCCTATCAACAAGCCCTAACCTTGAAGATCTAGGTAAAGATTCTTGGTTCTCTCCTATTTCCTTATCATTTTCATTTTCCTTGGTCACCCATGTGACCAAGGAACATTCTTTCCAATCCTTAGTTTGTAAATGTGAGAATTTGACCACTTTATGGTTCTCTTGAAGGTGGAATCCGAAAATTGCAAATCAAGGAACCAAGGAGTTGTTTTCTTGCATTGTCTCCTCTAGGTAAGAGGGAGACTACTCACTTCAACCACTTATGGTGGTGGGGAGACTTTGTATGTGTGTTGATGGAGAAATCCATCCTTATATGTTCTTTGTATGCTTGCTTGAATTATAAATTTTGTATGATTTAGTATTTCTTGAATTTGATTAATACTTGATGATGCTCTTGAGTATGTTTGATATATTAATTGTGCTTGATCATGTTGAGGTTGCTAAATGAAAAATTTGGAGTTTCCTACCTCAACATGGTGTCACGGTTTTGACTAAGAAATTAATGGTGAAAATTGGTTTTGTATACAAGTGAAATGAGACTTATGTAATCAAAGGTTGAATGATAGTATGAACACAAATGAAGGGAAGACTTTGTGAGTTTAATATCCAAGAGGGGTGCCACGGTTTTGGTCATGGTAAAGAGACAAATGGATTAATTTTGATGAAGTAAATTTAAGAGAATTAGTGTTAAGAAAACTAATGCATAAAAATGGAAAGAAAAATTGGATAACGGACATCATGAAGCCATAGTTTTGGCATGGATCTTAGGCAATTAAATTAACCTTGTGAGAAATGGAAATTGAGTAATTAAGTATCAAGTAACTAAAACATGATATGTGAAAGAGTGAAATTTTGAGGATTTAGGAAGGTCACGGTTTTTTAGCCCAAAATTGGGGTTCTTGCTGAGCTAATTTAGTAAGTGAACAATAAAATGAATTAAGAAAATGACATGTAGTTTGATGACTTGAAAGGATTTGGAATTGGAACCATTGTGAGGCCACGGCCTCTAAGGCATTTTTAGGTGTAAGTATGTAACTTTGGTAATTTGGGAGCATAAGTAGTTATGCAATTAGAAACCTATGTAATAAAATGGATAATTAATAAATGGGAAGAATTTAATATAATCAAAGGTTATATAAAATTTAAAAGGTTAAAAGCGAGATTGTCATAAGACTTAAGGTAAATACAAGTGAGTGAAGAACAAGAGAGTGTGAGGCCTAAGAACTTGAATAATTTACAAGATGTAAGAAATTTAAATTACCTTGGGAGATTTGATTAATTGTACGAATTGGATTAGATGTGAACCTTGAAAAGGGAGACAAATTCTAATTTAGGATTCATAATGAACCTAAGAATGTATTAATTGACTTGATCTTTATATTATAATGTTATGGGTCCATATGAGTGACCATTTGTATATAAATGCTTATATTGGCCAATTGTGGCATATTATGGAATTGTATGAGATTGATGATCATACTTGTTCATGCATAGAGTATTATGCATTGTGAATGTCTTGTGGACTGTTGTAAGGCCAAGTTGCCTAGGAGATTGAACACACCTTAGTGCGGGTGCGAATAGACAAGTGTAGGTCGTGTTATGACCTCGGGGGCGTCGGGGTGCGGGTCCCTCACATGGACAGTTTAGAGCTCCTCTGTGCCGTGGGGCAAACCGATGCAAACACACCAACGATCCGGACTTGACACTGTCCTATATCGTGATCTAGTGTAGAATGTCTGTACAATGCCATGATTGTGCACAAAAAAAAATTATTGATAGCACTGGCCTCGGCAGCCGAGTTACAGACATGTCTCCTGATCTTTCTCTCCGACTATTTGAGTCTAGCTCCATGGAGTAGGAATTGGGAAAGCATGCATTATACATCATTCATTACTGGTCTTATAAACTGTTGAGCATGAATACCTGTAAATGATTATCTGATTGTTGTGCTGATTTCTGGAAATACTATTGTGATCTGCCTGCTATTGCTTGTTGTTGTTCTACCTTTACTATAAATATCACTGTGATTATTGACTCTGATTATTGCTTAGAATTGAATTGCTTTTATTATAAATTCCTTTGTTGTTATTGATGAATATATAATCTGTATTGCTTGGGGGGCGCTTTGCGCCGTGCTATTTTCTTACTGCCAATAGTGGTAATGAAGGATGGGTGTCTCACCTCTTTCTTGTATTACCCTGTCCTATGTCAAATTGGAATAAAACAGTGAAAAGTGCGAGTGGATTCAATTAGTTGTACTTGAGGATTGATTTCTACATGTTCCGCACATGGATACAGTTTCTCCAAGGCCCGGAAGCCTGGCATTTCGAATGTGAAGTGGGACTCGTCGTATACGTGGGAGATGTAACCCTGGTGCAGTGCGGAGATGAACCCGGCGATGGGACTAACATCGCCTATGTTCCGTTACGTGTGGAGTTCCCTATACCCATTGGGGAAATGTGGGATAACCGTCATCTCTTCCCGAGAGAGGTTTCGATTATGTCACAGGTTCGTACTCCTTTTCCTTTGGAGATATCGCAAGGGTGAGTCTTATCCGCCCAAGATGTCGAGGAAGATCAAGTGCAAGATCTTTCCATTTACATGTTCGACTTCGGTGAAGGCCGGATCTTTATTTGGTAGTTTATGTTATGTAAGTAAAGGTTTAAATTTGATATTATGTAATTCTACTTTATGCATTAATTTTGGATATGTATAATTTTGTATCAAGAGATGTTGTATCCGTTGATGAGTCAATATACTTATATCTCATTCGGGGCTCGTATTTTCTACTTATGCATAACTGTAAGAAAAAAAAATGAACTGGTAAATTTTGAAATTACTGTTATCATGGCTGTGACACGTCGGGATTTAGTAACTGTGGTGTAATAACGATTGCGCTCCGGTTGCTACATCAAAGGGTGTTACATTAGGTGGTATCAGAGCAGTTCATCCTGTTAAGCCGGGGTATGGACTTGCTATGTTTAGGCATATTAGAATTTGGTCTGTTGTGCACTTCCTTGTCTCATGATTGAGATGATCGGAAAGGAATACATGGCTTGCTGTAGGTTGAATGTTGATAGCTACTGTTATACAGTTGCATGATATTGAGGACTGGCCTACTCAATGTGTAATGTTCTGTATGTACAGGAAACTATGACTTCACCTAGGCGTACTATGTTAGGGAAATAGGAATTCTTTTGTGAGGAGATCAAAAGGTTTTGGAAAAATCGATCTTCTGGAGAAAGAAATAGTTGGTGTAAACTAGATTCGAGAAGCAGTTTGGGAGTTGACGGCTTACGAGGGATTACGTTGTGGAAGCAGAATGAAGAAGTTCGAGCTGGAGATTGTTAGGTTGTATGGAATTGAACTTGTCTTGCTTGAATTGTATGAATTGTGTGACTCTTTGTATTTGGTTTTCATAGGGAGATAACATTGTTTGAAGTAATTTTTTTTGTTTATTATAATTATGTCCGTCTTCAGAGAGATTCAATGGCTCGCAGTAGACGTGCAAGGGCGGTGGCTCGTGACAGACGTATACAAGTGAGCGCGGGACAAGACAATAGGAGTATGGCCGCGACTGCAGAAGAAAGGCAAATGGTAGCTGAGATGACAACTTACCAGGATCAGAGGATCACGCAACAACGAGAGTTAGAAGTTGAGGTTTAGAATCTGTTGGAGGAAAGTCGACTTCGAGGCAAACGTGGACTACCTAGATTCCAAAGGAGGACTAATAGAAAAGTTAACCAATTTAAACGGAAACCATGCGCACGGGTATCAGGGAAACAACAACAACAACCAATTCCTGGACAAAGTACTAGTGGCGGTGTATCCAGTCAGATCCCGACATCTTCGCCAAGATGTATGAAATGCAGAAAGGAACACTTCACGAGGGAGTGTAAGATCAAAGGGATAATCTATTTTAAATGTGGAAAGCCTGGACACGTCTCTCGCAACTGCGACCAAGCAAAGGCAAATTCTTCAGTCAATGCTGTAAGGGCTGTAGAACCACAAGCAGAAGCCAGAACTTATACCCTGGGAGGTGCTGAGACTTCAAAATTCGGAGATCTAAACTGTGGAAGTTATGCCTCAAATGACGATCCTGTAATCGTGCTGTATAATTCTGGGGGTAACCCTTCCTTTTACAATTTGTAACTTTATGGATCATTGGGATTCATCTGTATCTTTCCTATCTTCAACTTAAATTATTTCCATTTCTGTTACTAAGACTTGTCGTTGACACCTAAGTTTATGTAATCTATTCTATTTCTACTAAAGACTGAATCTTTCGTTGATCTATCTTGCTTACCTAAAATCATATCTAATTGAGCCCATGATTCTAGAAATTGATTGGTCGTTTCCCGATTATCACCTGCTAGAGCGTTTCAACCAACACCTTAGTGATTTTCGAAACTAAGGCTTTTGAGTTCGTAACAGCCAACAAAGTTGAAGCTTTGTGAGGGAAAAGAAATCCAAGGATACGTGTTACCTTTTATAGAGGACAAAAGAAAAGGGAATATGACTGCCACCATTGTAGTCAATAAGTTTCTCGTGATAAACTACGGTGCTGTCAGTTAAGGAGAAGAATGGAACATTTCAGTGAGGTTAGCACCATCGTCAAACGAACGAGACCATGATCAAGGGTGAGTATCCTCGGAGAAAGATGTACGTCCTGGTCATCATTAAGTTCGTGGAAGATTGAGAATGTCCCCGAAATGATTTCGAACGCGCTGTGGGCATTATGGGTGTCTTGTGATGCCGTTCGAAGTAACAAATCCTCTTGTCGCATTCATGAGTGACATGAATTGTATCTTTTGTCCTTACCTAGAACAGAATTGTCATGGTCATTAATGATGACATTCTGATCTATTCTCGAGAATATGGAGGTACACGTTGGACATCTCGGCATAGTTTTCCTGACTTTAAAGGAGAGAGAGTAAATGCCAAAGTATCAGAGTACGGATTCTTAATTGAGAAGGTTTAGTTTTGGATCATGAAATTCCAAATTGTTGTGGATTCCCAAGAGATTGAAGTAGTCCTTCAAAAGGAAAGATCGGAGACCGAAAAAGAGACACATAGCTGGTGGAATTAGTTAGTTTTATCGAAGAAGACACATAGATTGAAGGAGTATCAATGGATCCTCCAAGATAGCCGGATATTTTGCTCAGTTTACGAGAAGAGAATCAAAACTTCTATGGACTAACGCGTGTGAAGAAAGATTTTAAAGGTCGAGGAGACATTCGAATACTTGTCAGATTTGGTTCTACCTAATCCCAGGGAACTGTTTGGAGAATTTTATGCTTCACATTAACATCTAGGATATGTGTTCATGCAAGGTTAGGAAAGTTATGACTTACACCTCAAGGTAGTTGAGGACGCATTGAGAATTGCCTAACTCACGGTTTGGTGCTAGCCGTAGTTAAAATTGCTCTGAGAATATGGAGACACTTGCTACAATCAACGCCTTTAGCAATCACAAGGACCTGAAGTATCCATTTGATAAAAAGCGGCCGAACATGAGACAGGAAAGGTGATTAGAGTTTTTGAAGGAGTATGGCGTCTAGTTTCAGTGTCGTCCTGTCTGGGTCACTAATAAACCCATTCCAAAATTCTTTGGACTATATCAAATTTCGTTTCGGGTTTGGTTCAATAGCTTGTCAACAAATTCTGTCATCTTTTCTTTCTAAGTCTCCATGATATCTTCCATATGTCACGATCGCGAAAGTATATCACTGATCCAGCCACGTCATCAAACTAAACCCGGTGCAATTCAGAGAGAGTTTGATCTATAAGGAACTTCTCGTGAAGATCGAGAATAGAAGAATAAAGCAACACAAAGATATAGAGATCGCGTTGGTAAGGGCAATCTAAATTGGCATAACTAGAAACGCAATCTGAGGGTAAGAAAATAAAATGAGGAAACACATTAATGTTTAATCTAAGGGATGAAAATTTCGAGGACGAAATTTCTATTTGAAGGGGAGTGTTGTAACATCCCGAAAATTAATAATTTCAGGATAAATAATCATTTTACAATATTTGGGATTTTTAGGAATTTTTCTGGATTTTTCTGAGGACGTGGAATATTTTAATATATTTCTCATTTTACGTGCACATTGGGCAGAATTGGCAAAACGACTGTAACGCTCCCAAAGTTAGAAAATTTTATTACGAATAGTCATTTTCTAATATTTGCGATTTATGTGAATTCTTTCAGAATTTTTCGGAAATGCCAAATATTTTAATATATTTTTTGTTTTACGTGCGTATTGAGCAGAGTCGGGAAAACGACTGTAATGCTTCAAAAATTGAAAAATTATGTGACGAATAGTCGTTTTATAATATTTGCAATTTTTGAAAATTTTCTGAGAATTTTCCAGAAACGTTGAATATTTTATTATATTCCTCATTTTGCATGCGCACTGAACGGACCCGGGAAGATGCAATGTCTTCTTTGTGGCTGGTAAACTCTAAATTGTGGATTTGTCGACGGGGGATCTTACTAAACCCGAGGTCGGACACAATTTACGAAGTTTACATTTTTCGAGAATTTTACCTGACAAATGTGATCGCGGTACTGTAAAATCATCCGATGAACAATAAAATATTATTTTCATCATCTGTGACTCTTCTATCATCTGTGACTCTTCCACACTGGAGGAAAAATAATACTGGCAGTGTAAATATTTATCTGTGTTAGTGTGCCCAATTAGGAGACAACCTTACTTTCACTTTATCGAGAAACGTGCGAAGCTTCTCATGTAAGCTTGGAGGAAGCTTCTTGGAAATTTCCTCTTCCTCCTTCCCCATGCAAATGCAGCCCATGCCCTGATTCTTTTTCTCCATTTTCATGGCTGGAACAAGCCATTTGGGGGGGAGAATTGGTTTGACTTCAATTAAGTAATTACACCATCTTAATTCAAAATTTTTCCTATGCACTTTCTCTTTCTTCTTCTTCTTTCTTCATCTTTTTCTCCTCCTTCTCTCTACCTGCACCTCCACCACGAAAATGGCAGCTCTCCCATGACTATTTCTCTTCATCTTTTTGCTTCACCAAGACCATTTTCTTACTCTCCTCCATCTCCTTTACACTTTCTCTTTAGAAAGTTTCTTCAAAAATCCAACCTTTCTTCCTCCTCCTCTCCAACCCGAAATTGCAGCCCCTTCTTCCACCATTTCTCTTCATCTTTTCTCTTCTCCAAGCTCATTTCTATATTCACCTCACCATTCTAAACACTTTTCCTTTTGGATCCATCTCCTAAAAACCTCTATTTCATTTTTCACCATTAGAGGACAAAGCTTGAAGCTTTTGAAGGTAAACTTTTAGATTTTTCACTTCTCTTCTTCATTTTCGTTTCCATGGCCATTTTTGTAACCATGGAACATGTCTTTACCAAGCCTTGGTGTTGATTTATGATGTTGGATTTTTTGGGTTCTTGGAGGGCCAAAACCGAATCCACCTTGAAGACACCCAAGGAAGCTATTTTGTGTTCTTCCATTTATATCTCCTATCAACAAGCCCTAACCTTGAAGATCTAGGTAAAGATTCTTGGTTCTCTCCTATTTCCTTATCATTTTCATTTTACTTGGTCACCCATGTGACCAAGGATCATTCTTTCCAATCCTTAGTTTGTAAATGTGAGAATTTGACCACTTTATGGTTCTCTTGAAGGTGGAATCCGAAAATTGCAAATCAAGGAACCAAGGAGTTGTTTTCTTGCATTGTCTCCTCTAGGTAAGAGGGAGACTACTCACTTCAACCACTTATGGTGGTGGGGAGACTTTGTATGTGTGTTGATGGAGAAATCCATCCTTATATGTTCTTTGTATGCTTGCTTGAATTATAAATTTTGTATGATTTAGTATTTCTTGAATTTGATTGATACTTAATGATGCTCTTGAGTATGTTTGATATATTAATTGTGCTTGATCATGTTGAGGTTGCTAAATGAAAAATTTGGAGTTTCCTACCTCAACATGGTGTCACGGTTTTGACTAAGAAATTAATGGTGAAAATTGGTTTTGTATACAAGTGAAATGAGACTTATGTAATCAAAGGTTGAATGATAGTATTAACACAAATGAAAGGAGGACTTTGTGAGTTTAATATCCAAGAGGGGTGCCACGGTTTTGGTCATGGTAAAGAGACAAATGGATTAATTTTGATGAAGTAAATTTAAGAGAATTAGTGTTAAGAAAACTAATGCATAAAAATGGAAAGAAAAATTGGATAACGGACATCATGAAGCCATAGTTTTGGCATGGATCTTAGGCAATTAAATTAACCTTGTGAGAAATGGAAATTGAGTAATTAAGTATCAAGTAACTAACACATGATATGTGAAAGAGTGAAATTTTGAGGATTTAGGAAGGTCACGGTTTTTTAGCCCAAAATTGGGGTTCTTGGTGAGCTAATTTAGTAAGTGAACAATAAAATGAATTAAGAAAATGGCATGTAGTTTGATGACTTGAAAGGATTTGGAATTGGAACCATTGTGAGGCCACGGCCTCTAAGGCATTTTTAGGTGTAAGTATGTAACTTTGGTAATTTGGGAGCATAAGTAGTTATGCAATTAGAAACCTATGTAATAAAATGGATAATTAATAAATGGGAAGAATTTAATATAATCAAAGGTTATATAAAATTTAAGAGGTTAAAAGCGAGATTGTCATAAGACTTAAGGTAAATACAAGTGAGTGAAGAACAAGAGAGTGTGAGGCCTAAGAACTTGAATAATTTACAAGATGTAAGAAATTTAAATTACCTTGGGAGATTTGATTAATTGTACGAATTGGATTAGACGTGAACCTTGAAAAGGGAGACAAATTCTAATTTAGGATTCATAATGAGCCTAAGAATGTATTAATTGACTTGATCTTTATATTATAATGTTATGGGTCCATATGAGTGACCATTTGTATATTGATGCTTATATTGGCCAATTGTGGCATATTATGGAATTGTATGAGATTGATGATCATACTTGTTCATGCATAGAGTATTATGCATTGTGAATGTCTTGTGGACTGTTGTAAGGCCAAGTTGCCTAGGAGATTGAACACACCTTAGAGCGGGTGCGAATAGACAAGTGTGGGTCGTGTTATGACCTCGGGGGCGTCGGGGTGCGGGTCCCTCACATGGACAGTTTAGAGCTCCTCTGTGCCGTGGGACAAACCGATGCAAACACACCGACGATCCGGACTTGACACTGTCCTATATCGTGATTTAGTGTAGAATGTCTGTACAATGCCATGATTGTGCACAAAAAAGAAATTATTGATAGCACTGGCCTCGGCAGCCGAGTTACAGACATGTCTCCTGAACTTTCTCTCCGACTATTTGAGTCTAGCTCCATGGAGTAGGAATTGGGAAAGCATGCATTATACATCATTCATTACTGGTCTTATAAATTGTTGAGCATGAATACCTGTAAATGATTATCTGATTGTTGTGCTGATTTCTGGAAATACTATTGTGATCTGCCTGCTATTGCTTGCTGTTGTTCTACCTTTACTATAAATATCACTGTGATTATTGACTCTGATTATTGCTTAGAATTGAATTGCTTTTATTATAAATTCCTTTGTTGTTACTGATGAATATATAATCTGTATTACTTGGTGGGTACTTTGCGCCGAGCTGTTTTCTTACTGCCAATAGTGGTAATGAAGGATGGGTGTCTCACCTCTTTCTTGTATTACCCTGTCCTATGTCAAATTGGATAAAAATAGTGAAAAGTGCGAGTGGACTCAATTAGTTGTACTTGAGGATCGATTTCTACTTCCTGGTGATGACGTCCCCAACACCCTACATGTTCCGCACATGGATACAGCTTTCTCAAGGCCCTGAAGCCTGGCACTTCGAACGTGAAGCGGGACTAGTCGTATACGTGGCAGATGTAACCCTGGTGCAGTGCAGAGATGAACCCGGCGATGGGACTAACATCGCCTATGTTCCGTTACGTGTGGAGTTCCCTATACCCATTGGGGAAATGTGGGATAACCGTCATCTCTTCCCGAGAGAGGTTTCGATTATGTCACAGGTTCGTACTCCTTTTCCTTTGGAGATATCGCAAGGGCGAGTCTTATCCGCCCAAGATGTCGAGGAAGATCAAGTGCAAGATCTTTCCATTTACATGTTCGACTTCGGTGAAGGCCGAATCTTTATTTGGTAGTTTATGTTATGTAAGGAAAGGTTTAAATTTGATATTATGTAATTCTACTTTATGCATTAATTTTGGATATGTATAATTTTGTATCAAGAGATGTTGTATCCGTTGATGAGTCAATATACTTATATCTCATTCGGGGCTCGTATTTTCTACTTATGCATAACTGTAAGAAAAAAAAATGAACTGGTAAATTTTGAAATTACTGTTATCATGGCTGTGACACGCCAGGATCTTGTAATTGTGGTGTAATGACGATTGCGCTCCGGTTGCTACATCAAGGGGTGTTACAAAATCGAACATGCATCAACCATACATATGATCTAAAATCCAAAGTCCTATGTCTAGGCTTGTTAGATTTTATCAAATCACTTAAATGTTGGCTAAACACCCAAGAGCATTAAGAGCAATATGATTGAACAAAATCATGCATCCATACAAACTCAAAGGAGAACAAAATCATTGATATTCATAAAAAGGATTCAAAGTATTCCCTAAAACAGCTACTACATCATTGAACACGAAAATAAAATCACAAAATACATGTTCAAGATCAGAGAAGAGAAGAAAGAAAAGGGAGAAAGGAGGAAAGGCTTATAGATGTTGCCATTGATGCTTGAATCTCCCTCCATGAGGAACATAGCCTCCAACCTTGGCTCTTTTGGCCTCCTTCAGCCTCAGAAATGAAGACCCAGCATAGTTTCTCTAAACCCTAAATGGCCATTCTAAGAAAATGTGATAAAAATCTATTAATAGGGTCAGTTCGGCGCGTCACTGTAACACCCCAAAATTTCCTATCTATTAGACAGTAATTTTGACAGTTAACAGAATTCTACTGTTTAGTGATTTCTATGCACTGTAAAATTATTTTGATTATTCCGTCAGCATATTTGATCATTTTGAGTGATTTACTCTGTGTCAAGAAAATAATAATTTTCGGGCCGGAGAAAATCTTTATGTATTTATTTATCTTGATTGTTAATTAATTTTAACAATCTGACTTGATTTTCATACGTTTTCTAATATTTATGATTTTTGTGGATGATTATGAAATTTTTATATTTCTTTGATTGTTTTTAGCCTGTTTGTGGGCCCAGGTGGTCCTATGTAGGCTCGGGGTGGGTTCCGCAAAGTGAAAATTTTTCTACGTATAGAAAAATTTATACTGTTGAGATGGAGACAAGGGATCTTGCTAAACATGAATCCAGAAACAGTTTTTAAAATTTTCTTTTACTGTGTTTTGTACTGTATTTAATTATCAGGCGATAAAAATACCATAAAAATATTATTCGAAGGATTATAGTAGATAGAAAAATAAATATTATACTGCTTAAGTCAACAGTGGTGGTTTGGATATCCACCATTGATTTAATCAATGGTGGAGACTTGATCTTGATTTAATCAACGGTGGAGATTTAGTCTAATAAAATGACTATGACCATTTATAACCATTGGATGAAGATTTAATCAACGGTGGAGATTTGGTTTTCTAAAATGGCTATGACTAATTATGACCCTTGGATTTAAAGTATGAAGGAGTAATCTTGACCCTTCATTTTGGAGATGCATCACATGGTTAGGATTTAAAGGAGGAAGAGATCCAATGGTCCATATTCAACACTAGTTCTTGGAAATTTCTGCCATGTTCTAGTACAAAGCTTAACTATTTAGATTAATTAAACTAAATGAGATTAGTAACTTAATTAACATTCTACAACCACCATTAGCTAGGAACATTCAAGAACAAGTGATCAAGCTTTGCATGTGAGCCCTTGATGCAAGCTAGGATTAGGATGGCTTCTTGGAAGTCAAACAAAGTGGCCACCTCCATTTGGAGAATGCTCCACGGCTATGCACCCTAAAGGGGGCCAAAATGGTTTATTTCTGACACATTTGTATCATAATTGTCTTTCTATTCATCATCTTCTCTAAAACAAAACACAAAAGCTCCATTCTCTTCTCCAAGAACACCATTCAGCTAACACCTAGAAGCCACGCCTCCAAGCTTCTAAAATTTCATCTAAACACATTTCCTAAACCTAAATACCATTCTAAGAACATCTCTAGTTATGAGTTTTCACAAAATCATTCATCTTGAGCTTCAAATCCAAGCTTCAAGTTTCTATCAAAAAGGATAAAGTTCATATTTCTTCACCCAATCTTTTAGTTTTGATTTTCTAAGTCATGCTTGAACCATGGTTTACCTATTCCTACACTTGTTATTAATTTTAACATTTGTTTATGATTCTTAGGGATTTTTCCATGGAGCTCCACGAAATTGATAGGAAGGAAAACTAAGTGTTTTCACTTCATTCTTTACCTTAACAGTGGAGATTTAATCTAATAAAATGGCTATGACCATTTATAACCATTGGATGAAGATTTAATCAACGGTGGAGATTTGGTTTTCTAAAATGGCTATGACTAATTATGACCCTTGGATTTAAAGTATGAAGGAGTAATCTTAACCCTTTATTTTGGAGATGCATCACATGGTTAGGATTTAAAGTAGGAAGAGATCCAATGGTCCATATTCAACACTAGTTCTTGGAAATTTCTACCATGTTCTAGTACATAGCTTAACTATTTAGATTAATTAAACTAAATGAGATTAGTAACTTAATTAACATTCTACAACTACCATTAGCTAGGAACATTCAAGAACAAGTGATTAAGCTTTGCATGTGAGCCCTTGATGCAAGCTAGGGTTAGGATGGCTTCTTGGAAGTCAAACAAAGTGGCCACCTCCATTTGGAGAGTGCTCCACGGCTATGCACCCTAAAGGGGGCCAAAATGGTTGATTTCTATCACATTTGTATCATAATTGTCTTTCTATTCATCATCTTCTCTAAAACAAAACACAAAAACTCCATTCTCTTCTCCAAGAACACCATTTGGCCAACACCTAGAAGCCATGCCTCGAAGCTTCTAAAATTTCATCTAAACACATTTCCTAAACCTAAATACCATTCTAAGAACATCTCTAGTTATGAGTTTTCACAAAATCATTCATCTTGTGTAACACCCCAAAAATTTACTTTTCTACTATCAGAATTCATTCTAAAATATTTGTGATTTTCTGGAAATTCTCTTGGAATTTTCTGAGAATGCGGAATATTTTAATATATTTCTTGTTTTGCATGTATACTGAGCGGAATGGGAGAAATGAGATATTTTCTCCGAAAACCTTGAACTATGGAAACGTCGACGGGGGATCTTACTAAACCCGAGGCCGGACACAGTTTACAAGGTTTTACATTTTTTGAGAAATTTTAACAGATGAAATAATAAAACACTGCGCAGAATTTATCTGTCAGATTTGTTAATGCTGACTTCTGCCAATTATAATTACGTCCAATAAATAATAACACGTAATAAAAATCTTAACACATTATTCAAAAATTACCTTATGTCAAACCCCTTTTTAGTCTTATTTTCAAGAAAGAAGAAAAAGAGAATTTAGTTAATTAAAACCCCTTGTAGGAAGTTCCAGGAAGCTTCCTATTTGACACATTTTTCTCTCTCCCTTCTCCACGCTTCTACGGCAGAGGCTTTAAGGGAAGCCTAAATAATTTCTCTCCTCTTCCTAATATTACACTCTCATTTTCTAAACCCCAAATATCCATTTCCTCTCTTCTTCTTTTCTTCTCCACCGTGCAACCACTCCTGGAGGCAGCCATCCTTTGCTTGCTTCATCATCAAAGATTCTTGCTTCCTTACACCATTCCAAGTCCTCTTCTGCTGCCATCTTTTGGTTCTTCTTCTTCCATTTTTCTTCCACCATTGAAGCTAAAGCTTGGAGCTTTAAGGTAAAGCCTTCAACTTTCTTCCATTTTTCTTGCTATTTTCGTTTCTCTTGGCCACCTTGGTGACCAAGAACCTATTTTTCATGGTTTGAGTGGACATTATGGTGATCACTCACATTGGAGTTTTCTTGAAGGAGGAAAACGAAAATCTAGGGCAAGAAGGAGTGGCACATTGTGTTGTCTTCCAAATAGGTAAGAGGGAGATGATCCTCTTCAACCACTCTTGGTAGTAAGGGAATGTCTTGTATGTGTGTTGTTATTGATTTCTGAATCCATGTATAAAGTTCTCTCATTTTTATGTTGTTCTTGATGATAGTGCATTTTGTTGGGTTTGTATGATTTATTGATGCCTCTTGCATGATTTGAGTATCTTGTTGATTAAATATGATAAGGATTGGTTTGGTTTGAGTTAGAGGACCTGGAGAACTCTGTTTTCTGCAAGTTTACGCGTGGTAATCGATTACACGGGGCTTGTAATCGATTACCAAGCTCTTAAGGATATAAAATCATGATTCTGGAAATCTGGTAATCGATTACATCTGGTGTGTAATCGATTATAGAGATTCTGTCTAGCTTGTAATCGATTACAAGAGTGGTGTAATCGATTACCAAGTCTCTGATGTCACGAAATGGTGCTTCCGGGAATCACGTAATCGATTACAACTTGTAGGTAATCGATTACGGAGGTTATGTTCAATTGGTAATCGATTACCACGGTTGTGTAATCGATTACCAAGGCCTTGAAGTTACGAAACGTGGTTCTGGGAATCACGTAATTGATTACAATGAGATTGTAATCGATTACAGAGATTCTGTTCCTCGGGTAATCGATTACAAGGGTGATGTAATCGATTACCAAGACCAAAAATGAGATTTTTGAGCTGGAAATGATTGAGATTATGGTTCTTTGTCCTTTGTAAGTCAAACATAACCCAAAAACCCTGGATTCAAGGATTTTACTTTACTTAATTGTGATAGGAATGCGTATTCATACCGATAGATAAGAAATGATTTTGAATATGGAATTCTTGGATCTATGACATGGAAATTGTGGTATGTGTGTAATGAGGAATATATATTGATACTAAGAATTATTGATGTAGTACTCAATGAGATAAGAATGATGATGTGCCATTGAGGCAATGTTTTAATAAATGTATTGTTGATATGTCATGTTGGACATTGAATAATGCTTATGTGCCATTGAGGAAAGGCTTATGTTGAATGCATCATTGATGAACATACATGATTGGACATGGTGTCGTCATGCATGTGCTGTCCATTGGACATGGTTAGTAAGGCGATGTATGCCTAGGAGTTTGAATAACACCTATGTGCGGGTGCGAATAGACTAAGCGTAGGTGTCATATGTTGTTGACCCTGAGGGCGTCGGGGTGTGGGTGTCTCACAATGGGCAGTGGTAGCTCCACTGGGGCCGTGGGATAAACCAATGCAACACACCGACGATCCTGACTGAGACGCTGTCCTATGTCGCGATCAACTGTTGAGGTGCCATGTGTGAGCCATTTTGCGCAAATGTTTTTATGAGATGAGCACACTATTTTTTTAGGCTAACGATACACTGGCATTACTCCTTGATCATTCACTCCGAAGATGTTTATGTCTAGCTCCATGGAGTAGGAACTTTGGTACCCTTGTTGCATTGTGAGTTGTCAGTCACATGGTCCATTGAGCATTTATGATTGGATAATGTGTTTACTATTACGACTGTGATATTTGTTTGACTCTTGGTAATGCTAATGTTGCTAGTTGGCTATGGATAATGTTAACTATTAATTTTGTTGTTTTACTCTCATTAATTGCTTTCATGTATTACTGTACTTGTATGTATTAACTATGTCTTATGTGGGCGTTCGACGCCGTTTATTTTCTTGTTGCCATGTTGGTACTGAAAGCTGGGAATCTTACCTCTTTTGGTAATTTTATTTATTTTGCATTTTGGTTGAATCGTATGCTCTCAAGAAGACGTTCGTGAGGAGGATAAGGAAACCACTGAGTTTCAAGGTTTCTGGCCTTATCTCGACTGAGATCGAAGTTGTTGAGGATGTCATTTCGACTCCGTGGACTTTTTGGCTGCTGCGGATCAACTTTCTTGGAGGTCCAAACTGTTGGCATATCAACGTACAGACTGACCGATGTGTATACCACGACGATGTGATGGTGTCCTTAGCATGGAGATGTTATGACGCTCCTATTCTGGATTTTCATGCTTTTGTATGGCTGGAGTTCTATATGCCCGTGAGAGACATGTGGGGTGAAATGTATTATACCCCTCGTGAGGATTCCTTTTTGTCTACTGCCCGGGCTCCTGCCCACTGTTCTGTCGTCCCGATGGAGGTCTCGTCGGACGACAAGGACCCTGAGGAGGATCCATCTACGGTTCCTTCTCGTTCCAGGCAGTCTTAGGGTTGGTTTTAAATTGATGGCTACTAATAGCTAACCGTTTATTTTGAGGGAGCCTGACATACTACTGGATTAGTGGGTATATATTTGTATCTCTTGGGGTAGGTACACATTTTGCTTTTTGTATATCTTTTTGGAAATGTAATTTAAACAGGCTTGTATTTCTGGTACAAAGCATGTAATTATCCATATTGTGTTTGGTCGTATGTTTCATTCCATGTTGATTTCTCTTTGACATTTTTGACAGAAGTTTTATTTGAAAGAGGAACTCTTAATTTTAAATCAATCATGCGATATATTTACAAACAGGTGTATATGTACATTAAATGGAAGTTTCAACCGGATTTATGTTTAAAAAAAAATGTTCAAACTTTCCGTAAACATTTGTGCGTCGTTTCACTATAGTGCGACGTTCCTTCTTCTTACCTATTATGACTAAGGGAGAAAAAAGGGTGTTACATCTTGAGCTTTAAATCCAAGCTTCAAGTTTCTATCAAAAAGGGTAAAGTTCATATTTCTTCACCCAATCTTTTAGTTTTGATTTTCTAAGCCATGCTTGAACCATGGTTTACCTATTCCTACACTTGTTATTGATTTTAACATTTGTTTATGATTCTTAGGGATTTTTCCATGGAGCTCCATGAAATTGATAGGAAGGAAAACTAAGTGTTTTCACTTCATTCTTTAACTTAACCAAGTCCAAGAAGCCTTTCCCTCACAAAAATCAAAAACTCCATATCCTCTTTCTTGGTGAGTTTCAGCCATCACCCTTACACCATACCTCTACTCTCCAATAATTTTGACTAACCTTATTTCTTGAATCCTTACCTTATTTTAAGCAACTTTCATGTTGGAGACTTTCTCTAAATCATCCATCTTCAACCTTGTTCTTCAAGCTAAAGATTGAAGCTTTATTGGTGAAGTTTATTAATCTTCACTTTTCTTTTGATTTTCAAGGTTCTAACCATGATTCATATCCATGGTTTTCTTATTCAAGTCATATATATATTAATTATGTGTGTTTGGTTTTGTATTTGAGAAGCCTTTGGTGGTGAAGGACTTAGAAAAAGAAGCAAAACAAGGAGCTTTTGAGGTTCTTCAAGAGGTAAGAGGGAGATCCATCTCACCAACCAAGTATAGTGGTGAGAGATGGTTTTGTATTTGATGGATGGTGAATCCATGTGAGAATTCATATCCATGGTCATGTAATTATTTGTGGTTTATGTGTTTTGTAAGGTTTATTTGTTCTTACATGCTTGATATGATTTGCATGATTTATTGCTTTTGTTTATGGCATGCTTGTGATATATATGATAATTATGTATATGTAAGCCATGATTTGATAATGGAAAGCAAAATATTTTTGGTTCGAAAGAACCATAGAGGCACACGGCCTCAAGATAATTTTTGAATCAAAAGTTTCTAAGTATTTTATAAATCATGAGTTTTAAATGAAAAGAGCAATGAGTTGTTGATTTTAAGAATTTGCAAAGAAAGTGAAAATGAAAATGAACAAATGAATTGGTTTTTAAGACTAAGAGTCTCACGGTTTTGAAGAAAAATTTTAATGGTTTTGTTTGTGTAAAAACAAGAATGGAACTTAGTTGATTTAGAAAAAAAGAAATGATGGCTTTAATGGCCAAAGACTCCACGATTTTTAGGAGATTGGAATAGTTTTGGTTTTATAAAACAAAGTGATTTCAAAGTGGAAACAAAGGGTTTGAACAAAGTGTTTTAGTACAAGGATTAAAGAAAATGGAAACAAGGTGTTTTGTTACTTGAAAGATGGAATTTCATTTATGAAAGACAAAAAGAGGTTGAAAGTGTTTGAACCTCAATTTATTTTGAAGAGAATTGATTTTAGAATTGATTTGAGAAAAATAGAGAATATAATAGTGATTTGATATTTTCTAACATGTAACTCATCCTTTGGGTTTTGGAGAGTGTTAGTAATTTTTAAAGTGAGAAACATTGATTTAATTCAATGAAATGGTGATTTTGTAGAATTTGTTGTGAAAAGGATTTTCTTGAGTAAGAAAATATGGAAAATAATGTGAAGAGTCATATTATTTTGAGGAAAAGGATTTCTTAAAGGAGAAATATGAAAAATGATGTTAGAAATGATATTGATTTGTTTGAAAGTCCAAAATGATGTTTGGAATATTGAGGAATATTTTACGTGATTGTAAAATGGTGAAAAATGATTTACGTAACTTAAAAACGTGATTTTTAAGCTTTGTGATTTGAAAAATGTTTAAATATTTCCACGCAATTTGAAAAATGTTGAAATCTTTCTACGCAGTTTGGAAAGCGTTTAAATATTTTTACACGTTTTAGATATTGTTGAAAAATCACTACGTGATTTAAAAATGGATAGAATATTTTTACGTGATTAAGAAATGATGGAAAATCGTTACACGATTTGAAAATGCAACAGAAACATTGCAAAATTGTGAAAATGTAACAGAAATATTGCGCGATTGTGAAAACACGACAAAGGTGTTTTATGACTATGAAAACGCGATAAGATGATTTCGCAATGGAATAATACAGTAAAGATACTATTGGGCCAGTGTGTGGACCCTGATTATGAGATTATGAAATTGAACTGAGAATGGGCCAGTGTGTGAACCCTGAAAATGAAATTGTGAATTTGAACTGAGATTGGTGCATTTTATATGCATGAACTAGTGTATGGACACTATATATAAATTTTTGCCTATGGTTGGCATTGATGCATTGAACATACATTGGAAAGGTCCGATGGAATGTATGAGGCTATTTGCCTAGGAGAGACGTACACCTCTTGAGTGGGTGCGATATGCGTAGTGTATGTCACTTGTTGACCTTGGGGGCATCAGGGTGTGGGTGGCCTACATGGGCAGTTGGCAGCTCTTCTATACCGTGGGTTAGACCGACACGACACACTGATGATCCTGACTGAGACACTATTCTTAATCAAGATCTAGTAAAGATTGTCCTGTATATACTAAATGTGCTAACACATATGAGAAATGTGGCACGTGGTTTGAGGCATGTTGGTACAGATAGATCTTTCCGATCAACTTCTCCGAACTGAGTAATAGCTCCATGGAGTAGGATATTGAGTCTATGTGCACATGTATAATAATTGAACATTGGTTATGATAATTGAACTGTTGAATATTTATATCTGTATGATATAATAATTGAGGAATATTGGCTATGACAATTGTTTTGTTGAGGAATAATTGAATGATGATGATGATAATCATGTGATGGAATTACTGTAATTATTGTATATGTGTGATGACAATAATATTGATGGCATGATTGTAATTATGGTATGATGTATCTGTATGGTATGCTGTTTGTGTTATCTCTATGCTACCATATTGGTATTGGCATAGGTGATCTCACCTCTTTGTTATATCGTTTTGTTGTGTTTTGTATTATTAAAAATTATATAGTAGATAGAACGAGTTCCTTAGACGTGACGGGAAGTAGATATTCTGAGTTCGGTGATAACATCGAGGAGTGACCATCCCAGACTGGTTAGTGTGCAGTTTTGAGAAGAAACAGATATATGGCGCATCAAGAAGAATACAAGATAGAATAAGTATGTTGAGTTTTTTTTTACCATTTGTGTTTTACCGTGCTATTAAGTAGGACTCGTCATGGGGTTTGCTACTATTTAAAAAGTGAGTCTGTAAATTTTATATTTTTTTTGGAATAATTGTTAAATATTAAGTGTCTGTTATATGAATTTTAATCAATTTAAAATTATTTTTCAGTATTACTTATAAATATCAGTAAGTTTATTTTTTCGTGAAAAGAAATTTTGAAACCCACTTTTTATAACTCAAACCTTTTATGAACTTCTTTTCAGATTATAAGTTAGTAGTCGGAAATGTGATGCCTTACGGAAGGTGTTACAGTCATGTTGCGGCGTGCATTACCCAGCGCCACGACGCACATGCCTCGGGTCTAAGTACTGATAGCAGGTGAGGTTCTCACGCCGCGGTGTGCACTTCCTGGCGCCACGATGTTGAGTTCTTAGGTATTAGTATAGATAGCTGTTGATGCACATCACACCGCGGCGTGCACTTCCTTGCGCCATGGCATCCTTTTATGAACTTCTTTTCAGATTATAAGTTAGTAGTCGGAAATGTGATGCCTTACGGAAGGTGTTACAGTCATGTTGCGACGTGCATTACCCAGCGCCACGACGCACATGCCTCGGGTCTAAGTACTGATAGCAGGTGAGGTTCTCACGCCGCGGTGTGCACTTCCTGGCGCCGTGATGTTGAGTTCTTAGGTATTAGTATAGATAGCTGTTGATGCACATCACACCGCGGCGTGCACTTCCTTGCGCCATGGCGTGCTTTGCTGGAATGCTCACTTGGCTTTCTCTTGAGCTTTTGAGCCTTGAGTTGCTTCATTGCATCAATTTTGAGCCCATCCTATAGTAAATAAATCACCAAGTCAAATACAAGTTGTAAATCTACTTAATCACTCAAAGAATACACACAAATGCTCAAGGTCATATAGGAAGATATCAATATTGCAAGTTGACAAATATAAGCCTAAAACCTTCTAAATATGCCTAACAATAAGGACTAAGTAGTCTATGAAGCATAATGGTTAGGGCACAAATAACTACATTTCATGGAGTTGTCAGCCGCCATGCAAGCATACACAGTTAAGAGCATCCGATGGCTGGCGGAGCGCTTTCAGATCTCCACTCATGACTTCCCTATTCTACTATACCCACCCTTCTTTGGTGCGGGACCTTTTCACCAGTAGCAGCCCTACCCTCCTTTTGATGGAGCAGACCTTTCACATCAACATCAGGACCCAGCCACCCACCATGATGATAGTGGCGGCGACACTGAGCCACTTCTAGACGTTGATGATAATGGTGCGGGCACCGAGGTTCTGCCTGATGTTGATGATGATTTGTAGTGATGTACACATAGCATCCTTTCTTTCATGTTGACTCTATTTGTTTTTATATAGATGTATGGTACAGTGCGAACATTGTTTCCCTCAGGTTTGGGGGTGTCTTTGTTTATATATATATATGCATTGACTTTTTATTAGTTGTCAAATATTAGTTTAATTTTTGATATTTTTAGTATTACTTAGTGTTTATTATATGATTCGGAGCACATAATGGTTGTTTTGCATGATTGATTCTTGTATAATTATTTGAATGCATAACATGATGCCATTTGTTAGTGTAAGGATTGCCCAATGATAATTAGGGACGCAAATTCACCTCAAATTTTTCTGTGAATCCCTATGTGATCTTGGAAGCTTGCCAATCAATCTTGATTCTTTTTATGCTTGATGAATTTTCCATTCCTATGCTTGTTTGGTCTTGGATTGGATTTGAGTGTTTTTCTAGAGAATGCTTATGACAAGTACATATGGATGTGTCTTGCATCTCTAAAATTGTTTTGTATCTCTTTTGAAGCAAAATCCTAAGTGTGCTTGATAGAGGAAATGATGAGGGCATTCTTTGGACCGATTGAGCCTTTCAAGCTTAACCTTAAATGATGATATCCATTGGTCCCCTTTGAAGCTTGTTAACTGTTGGACTTATTTGTTTTTCATTACCATTGTGTTTGTTCACCTGTTAACCATTCTAATGCATATGAAAGCATTGCATTTTCTTCCTTCCATCAATGTTTGTTAAGTGCATAATATGTTATTTCTTGAAGTGAGTTCAATGATTAGGGATATTAATATTTTCAAATATAAAAATAAGCCTGGAGGAACCAAATATAATTAAAGAAAAAAAAAGAAATAGCTTTGTAAAAGTAAAATGAAAGAAAAAGAGAAGAGAGAAAAGCAAAGCAAACAAAGAAAGAAGAAAAGTTAAAAATAAAAAGCATTGCATGATTCTGGAAAGTTTTAAGCTTTCACTGTTGAATACATTGCTAGTTTCACTTGTTCTCAAGTCTTGAAATCACATGTTTTTGTTTCTCAATATTTGTTTGTTATCCTTTCCCCTTTCTTTTTCACCCCATAACCATGGCCTTACATTACAAGCTGATAAAGACCCTGTTGATCCTCATTCATGTGTGATTTACATTAGTGGAGAGAGAGTTGCATTACAATTTTGTGGATTCTTTGATTGATATTCATGTGTTTGCTCATGAGCTTATCTGATTGAGTATGATTTGAAATGAAAAGGTTTGACTTGCATGTTTCTGGGAAATGAATTATGCATGATTTGAAGCTTTGATTATTGGTATGATAAGGATTATGTAAGTGTGAACCAGAATTTTGAGGCATGCGCATTCTTTGAGGTTTAATGCAATCATCATACACTAATGTTTGAGTTGAGCTTGTCTTTGCAAGTGTAATCTGACTTTGTTTTGCTCGAGGACTACCAAAATCTTAGGTTTGGGGGTGTGATAACTCCATAGAATATAGTTATTGATGCCTTTTCTCTATGCATTATTGATGGCTTTGTCCTTGTTATGATACATTGTAGGAAAGCTTTAGCCCCATTTTTATGTGAAATCCATGTTGAGGTCTTCCTTATCAATCTTGTGTAAACCCTTCCTAATCTTTGATGGGATGGAGCTTGATTACATTTGTATTTGACTGGTTGATTTCTCTATTACAGAATGGTCCAAAAAAAGCCAACTTGAAGCAAGCAAAAGCCCTGCATTGAATGAGAAATCACAAGACAAGCTCTAGTACATCTCACCGCGACGTAAGTAACTCCACGCCACAGTGTCCTGCTCTCTACCAGTGCACCCCGTCAACCCGATGCTTTAACGCTGCGGCGCAAGGAAGCTTGTGTCACAGTGCTGGTACCATAAGTTTTGCGTGCCACGACACGTGTTGTGTAACTTCGCGGCGTGATACGCAAAATATGTGCATATATAAATACGTGCCAAACAGATTTTTGAAGACGAGGCTCCCTAGCTCTTAGGTTTTCTTATTTTTTTCTCTTTCGTCTCTCTTAGCACATTTTGGGGTTTTGGCCCATTGGAGAATCCAGCAACTAAGAAGGCATTGTGAGGTTGACAAAGGGTTAAAGGAAACAAGATCAAAGCTTCAAGGCTCAAACCCATTTGGGCTTCTTATTGTAACACCCCTAGATCTAACGACGACGACACAATCGTCATTATACTATGGTCACTAAATTTTAGCGTGCTATAACTCACAATAGGTTTCCAAATTTAATCATTGTGGATATATAGAAAATATGAGCCACAAATAAAGTATATTTAGCACATAACTCTTAAAATACTACCACCGAAAGAAAATACATTCCATATATATACAGATTTATCCTTAACATAAGGTACTGGTAACACAAAAACATAATACTTACATATCCAAACAACAAAAGACGTGTACAACTACCATATAAAAACTCGACCCGACCCAAGTCCAAACACCTGAAGGATAATATCTCTCACTTGGTCTTCCTTTGGAACTAGAACGAGCAAATTCCCCGATCGAGGCATGTCGCGACGGATGGGAGTCTGAGCAGTCGACTCCATAGAATCCTTCCTAGGGGTGTAATGTCGATCACCCCATAGGTCTCTAATGGGAATAGAGAACTCCACATGCACAAAAGCATTGAAGGTGAAAATAGTAACCCCAAGATAGGTACTACTCCTAAGCAGAGTCACCTCCCCTCTATACACGAAATGCTCGATGTCACGGTCGACACGCCAAGCATCGATGCCTCCATGAAGTCGTACCCACACGTAACCAAAGAAATCTCATCCAGACGCCATCACGACAATCAGAAGTTAATCTACTAAAATCTAGACGATTCAACCTCGCCTTCCTTCACAGTCTTCTTTAACATAATTACAACCTAGAACAATACAACAAAGAGGTGAGATCCCCTACATCGCATACCAAAATGGCAACGAAGAAAATGATACGAATGACAAAGTCATTCCATACATACAGGTATTGTAGATATATTCAAGTTATCAATTTCAAAAATATCATTAGAAAGCATATCCCACAATAATATAAACATTAGCAGTACTATAACAATAAATATCCACCATAGATATATAACGATTATGCCACCACAATATGTATGTTGACTATGCCACGATAATATGTGTACTAACCATGTGTATGCATAATGAACCATTTCCTACTCCATGGAGCTAATACTCAATTTTAGATGTGAATGGCCCAGAAAATCTGCCACCCTCAATGATAGTCTATGCCAGACGCGAAAAAAATAGTGTTTGTCGGTTCCTCATTAGTGCGTTGCAACATTTCTTCATGGCCAGAGGTAAGTAGTGTGACAACTAGGTCATTAGATGAATCACCTCGCCCTGACGCACACTGAGATCCTTCCCTTGGATCACACTACTCAATTCTCATTCACTCTTAGGCAACAAAAGCCATATAGACACTGACTGTATAATGTTCAATGCATGATAACTCAATGCATAACTCAAGCCACCATTGTACTGTTCCCAATGATATCAAAACAACCGCCCATACAATTGTCTGATACCATTAGTATCAATGATATTATATAACCGCCTATACAATTACATAATAACACTGATCCACCCGGGTCCAACACATCAGCATAACAACAAAATAGTGTATAATGTTCAATGTATGATAATGTTAAATACACGATAATTCAATGCATAATCTAAGCCACCACGGGCCATAAATCATATTTTAACAAAACTGAGTCCAGTACGTCAGCCCAATAGCAAACTGCTTTTTTCACAATCATAGAAACATTATCCAATGTTCTCCCCAAAATTCGCATTATATTAATTTACTGAAAACTTTCTCTATTACCTTTACTAAAGTTCTCTTAAATAGAATACTCTAAGTTCCACATCACATTCAAAAACTTATTCTCCATTATCTTAATCAAAATCACTGTTATCTAATAATAAAACTTTGTTCCATTCTTCTTAAATAAAATATTTTAGATCTCAAATCACTTTTAAAACTCCTTTTCCATTTCTTATAAAATCATTATTTATCTAATAAAAACTATACATTTTCCATATTCCTCTTAAAAGTCTTTTTATACTAAAATACTTTAAACTTAACAACTTTTTCTAAATTCACTCTTTATGATCTTTGTTAAAAATCTCTTCTTTCCAATTTATAAAATCTTATACATTTTCTTTCCAAGCATTAAAAATCTTACATTCATATTCTTATTACCTAATCACTAAATCCACAATTTATAAAGCATCCTTGACTTGATTACTCCTATTTCAAATAGAGTAGCCGTGAGCCATAAAGATCCTTGGACTTAAAATCCCTTTCCTCTTACATAAATTCATAGCATACAACGTATCAAAATCTCACCATAACGAATTTATGCATACTTTCAAGCCACAAAGATAACATAGGCAACCAAGTACAAACTATCTAATTCATACAATCAAGTAGATAAATTAACATAGTAATTAAACAACCATATAACTTTCATGCATAGTATCAACTTCATATAATCAAACATAATTAAACAAGCACAAGTAGTCATCACCGCACAATCAAGTAAATGAATCCTCACATGAATTCTTCACTTACAAACACAATTTCTATTTTCTCACCACCATGTTTAGCAAATGAGGTTAATCTCCCTCTTACCTCAAGAGAAGATCAAAAGGAAGCCCCTTGAAGTATTCTTGAATCAATCTTTCACCACCAAAGGTCCTTGAAAACAAAAACAAACACAATTATATTAAAATCTAAGGCTTGAATAGGGAGACCATGGATCAAAATATGGCCTAGAGTGTAAAGATGAAACAATTAGTGAAGGTTCTAGGAACTTTACCTTAAAACCCTAGAACTTGAGTTTTGAAGATAACCTTGAAGATGGATGATTTGGATCTTGGTCTCAACACAAAAATGTCTAAGAATGATGCAAGATGTAAGGTTGGCTTGAATTATTGAAGCTTGGATAGTGGATTTTCTAGCCTTGGTCGTGAGCTCCTCCAAGAGAAAAGGTTAGAGGATTTTTGTGTTCTTGACTTGAAGAAAGTGAGGATGAAGGTGAACAAATAAAAAATAAACCTTGAACCCTCCAAAATGATACTTTGGCCATAGGGTTTGGGGGAAAGGTAAGAACTTTTGTTTTGTTTCTTGATAGAGAGAAGAGAAATGAACAAAGTAAGATCACCTTACTATTTGGTCATCCAAGCTTACTCTAGAACCTCCTTGATGATTTTTGTCCATTCACCACCACCAAACCATAGGATTTTGAACTCACAAGATTAACACCTAAAGCTTGAAAAAGAGAATACTAATGGTCATGGTGATGACCATGAACACCAAAAAAAGAAGAGGAAATGAAGATCAAGATTTTTACCTCAAAAGCTCCAAGCTAGGGCGTGAAGAAAAATGATGAAGATGTGAGCTTTTGAAGATGGTTCCAACAAGAAAAGGTCTTCAAATGAGATGTAGTTTCAAGTAATGTGATTGCTTGAAATTAAACAAATATGGATAGTGGAGAAGAAATGGTGTGGCCATGGAGCATGAAGATGAGAGGAAGAAGAGAAAATATGATAGAAAAGTGAGAGAGAAAAATGATGAGATAAAAGTTGATTTTTTTTTTTGAAATCAAAAAGTGATGTGAATAGTAAGTGAAACGATGACATGTGGTCATCTTTTCCCCCTCAAAACTGTGACCATCACAAAGGGAGAGAGAGAAATTAGCTTCTGTAACAAGCCAAAAAGAAGCTTACTTAGGAAGCTTCATACAAAGCTTCTTCAAGAAGCCAATTTTCACCTTTTTGAAAAGTCAACGATGTTGTCATCCAAGTGATGCCATCAAATTGATGTCACATAAAGTGAACCTTCTAGAAAAGGTGACTAACATTTTACTAAATACTATTATCCAATAGACAAAGGTCACAGTTAACAAAACCAGTATTTATTATCCGTCAGATAATAGGACGTAACCAAATTTTATCTGTCAGATAAAATCTCGAAAAACAAAACTTCGTAAACAGTGTCCGACTTTGTGTTTAATAAGATCTTCCAACCCCGTTTCACAGTCCAAAATTTTTTGGTCTAATAAAAATATTATTTTTTTGGCCCCGCTTAACGTGTACGCAAATCGGGAAATATAATAAAATAATCAAAATCACCGAAATAATTCACAAAAATCATAAATATTATAAAATAAATATAAATCATGAAACACGCAATTTTCGGGGCGTTACACTTATTCTGTTTCTTCTACTCTTTCTTTCCCATTTATCTTAAATACAAATTTTTGTATGACATTTTCGTATTCATAGTATAACTTGCTGTGTTTAGATTATTCTTTGAATCCCCCTTTGGCATTGAATGATTTGTACCCCTTTTGAGGTTATATGAATGATTTGGGTTTTGATCTATCATATTGTGCTTAATGATCTTATTTGTCTAATCAACTTGTGGATGATTGGTTGAAATCTATTGAGCCTAGACATAGGATTTTAGGTTTTAGATCATTTGTATGGTAGATGTACATTCAACTTCATTCCAATGGCGGAATAGGTTGATTTATTAATAGGATAGACATATACCTATTAGTCGTGCATAGCCTTAGTTGAGTATTTGACAATCACATATTTTATACATTAATAAACCCCCATTTTTAGCCATTTACACTCTCCATGTACTTAATTGATTAAGTTTGGTTATGTTTTATAAGTTTAGACCCAAATTGGACTTAATTGATTTTTTCTAGCATTATTTTGGTCTTACATTGTTTCTGTATTTTGGTTATATCTTAAGTTCTAGATGTCTTATAATTATGTATCTTACCTTGTAGGAAAGATAAGAGAGAGCTCTACAACTTTCATGTAGAGCTCCAAGGAAAAATCGAACATCTAGTGGAGCTAATTGGTCTTGGAAGTTAGAACACGAGTTTAGTGACTGGAACCCGAATAGTGTGCAATAATCATTGAATAATTTGAGTTGAAGAAACTGAAATAGGCTGAAAAGTTAGCATTTGAAAGTTAAGACCCATATCTACAACTTTCATGAAGAACACAAGAGCTCATTTAGACAGCTTGGAGGTCATATTGGGTCTGGAAGTCAAAACAGAGGTGTTGAAACTGGGCCTGAGCAGTCTTGAGTAATTGGGTCATATCTTGGGTTGTAGGATGAATTTTTGGATGACTCTGCTGGCATTGAAAACTAAGACCATTTCCTAGAACTTTCATGAAGACTACTTTGCTTTGTTTTGACGTTATTCATGAGTTTATGCTAGATGATACCTTAAGTTCCTCCCTAATTGTCTTTCCTATGATGTTCTATTGAGTGAAAGGTCTAGGAATGACACCTAAAACTTGACTGCCTCCTATATATGCAGCAAGTGATACAACTCCCATTAACCCACAACAACCCCCCATATACAAGATGAATATTTCTCACAGCAAGTGATCAACCAAGAGTGGTAGCTGCGTTTACAAACTCTAAACCCTTCCCATACTTAGACCCACAAAATACACATATATTTTTAAGTTGACGAACAGAAACACCTTCTATTTATATACTCACATTTCCCTTTGAATGATTCTGAGTTAGAAGAAAGTGGAGAAAATGGAGTGTTTAAATAGGAAAAATAATGAAAATGGTAATAATAGCACTTATAAGAGTAGGTTGGTTGTTGTCAGAAAAGTTTAAAATTAAGAAACATAGAATCTTTCTTTTTGTATAATTTTTTTTGTTTTGTTTTGTTTTTTTTACTTCAAGAAAACCATCAGGGTAAAGAAGTCTAGAAACCCCTGAAGGACCCTGCACAAAGGATCGTCTGTCTAAAACCAAAATACAGCAAAATCATACAAAGATAAAAGAAATATAATAGCAAATGATGACATACATTTATGTATAGTTTTCATGGTATATTTTTATACTGCGCGTTATGAGTGCAGTAGTGACATATCTTTATATTGCGTGTCACTAGTGCAGTAGACACTCATGTCCGTTTATTCGAAGAAAGGAGAAAGAAGAAACCATTGTGGGTTTCCATCCTGGGTCTGGAACCTGGAGAGCTCACACTTGGGCTCATAACATTCACAAAGATGCTAAAATCTGAAACCCGTAATGTCCAAGATCTAGAACGTCCCATCCCAGGGCGCTGAGAGTCCTTTCTAATAAAAGAGAGGATCAAGCTAATATGCCTCATACGCTTTGGCAGCCGCAGGTTACTTCTCACTAATAACCAGAGTGGGACGCTTATACTTGTCCATCAACTCCACAGTGCCTAGATAGTAAACATGTTATGGAGTGCGACTCTCTACAAAGCATAGTACACGAACCTTTTTTAAGGACCAACGTGCAAAGGTCCACCCGCGTCAATGATGGGCCAGCCAAAGGCTAGGGCTCTACAACTAATTAAAGTCATGGTACTCCTTCCGGATTGCCCTTGTTCAAATTTTTTTTCTTTTTGTTTTCTTTTTTTTTCTCTTTCTTTTTTTTCTCTTTCTTTTTTTTTCTTCTTTTTTTTTCTCTTTTTTTATTTTTTTTTTAAAAAGAAAACATGAAGAAGAAGATATTATGTATAGATTGTTGTGGATATGACTCACATCTGCCTCTGGTTTCACATCCAGTAACGGCTTAAACGCCTTCTATGAGTTAAGGATAAGCTTCGCATCTAATTTTCTTATAAATTGGCAAACAGGGTCTTTTAGAGTCAGATTCCCAAGACTGTAATGTTTTTCCTCATCCTTGAAGAGATTCCACAAATTAAGAAGTTCACAATGCACAAATCCACAAGAATGCGTCTCAAGAGTCAATAAGATATCATCTAATGACTCCTTACTCAGTCCATTCTTAATGAAAAATATTTTATCTTCTCTATTTGCATAAACCATCCCCAAAGAACGACATTGCTTATTTCAATTCCATCGTGCACATTTGTGGCAGACTTGTAACCTTTTTGCTCTTCTCCTTTTAGAATACGAACTTCTTCCAAGACCTAGCGCGTATGAGTCAAATGAAACTAAAGACTCACCTGCTAGTCGGACCTTTGCTTTAATTATCCAGCATACATTTTCTGGCATACCCTTGTGCATAAATAATCTTAATCTTTCACATCTAGCTTTGTAGATTTTTTCAGAGCATTTTGAGGGAGGGAAGGAACATATTTTCTCAGGTTTGAAAGAATGACATCCATTTTAAAAGAGAAGGAATTAGTTATTTTGGGAAACTAAAAAACAAACCAACTCGAGCGCCATAGAGTACCGTTATCCGCCACTTAACCGGGAACACAAAGAACTACAAAAAGAAGGCAACAAAATTAGAATAATTCTATTCATAACAAGGATCAGAAAAAGAGATAAATTCTACCTCATCAACTTGGTTTTCTAGAAATGGTTTGAGTCTTTGTGCATTGACTTTAAACACATTATCATTCCTAGGATTCTCAATATCTATGGCCCCATGAGAATACACATGTTTGGCAACAAAAGGACTACTCCACCTAGATCTCAATTTTCCAGGGAATAGGTGCACACGAGAATTATAAAGAAGAACTTTTTGACCACTTTCAAAAGATTTTCTCAAAATTGTCTTGTCATGAAAAGCTTTTACTCTACCTTTATAAATATTTGAGTTTTCATATGCATCATTTCTCAATTCCTCAAGTTCATTTAATTGCAATTTGCGTATCTTGCAAGCATAATCAAGGTTTAGGTTGAAAGCTTTAATGACCCAAAATGCTTTATATTCCAATTCTATAGGCAAATGATAAGGTTTTCCATAGACTAACCGATCAGGTGACATGCCCAAAGATGTTTTGAAAGCAGTACGGTAAGCCTAAAGTGTTTCGTTTAGTCTTAAAGACCAGTCTTTACGATTTGTGTTAACCATTTTTTCTAAAATTTGTTTAATTTTCCTATTTGTCAATTCAACTTGTCCATTTGTCTAAGGGTGATAAGGGGTGGCAATTTTATGTGTAATACCATATTTCTTCATTAAATATTCAAATGGTTTTATTGCAAAAAGGTGTTCCCCCATGACTGATGATAGCTCAAGGGATTCCAAATCGACACAAGACATTTTCTTTTAAAAATTTGAGAACAGTTTTATGATCATTATGTCAGCATGGAATCGCTTCAATCTATTTTAAGATATAATCAGCTGCAACTAAAATATACACAAATCTAAATGAAGATGGAAATAGGCCCATGAAATCAATTCCCCAACAATAAAAAATTTCAATGACAAGGATAGGGTTCAGAGGCATCATGTTTCTTTTTGAAATGGAGCCCAATTTCTGACGGTTTTCACAACTTTTGCAAAAAGTATAGCAGTCCTTAAATAAAGTGGGCCAATGAAATCCACACTGTAAGATTTTCAAAGCTATTTTCTTTTAAGAAAAGTGACCTCCACATGCTTCTGAGTGACAAAATTTAATGACACTACCTACCTCACTGTCAGGCACACATCTCTGAAAGATTTGGTCAAGACAATATTTGAACAAGTATGGGTCATCTCAATAAAAAATTTTCACCTCTGTCAAGAATTTCCTTCTATGTTGGTGCGTCCATTGAGGCGGCATCTTTCCTGTTACAAGAAAGTTTACTATATTAGCAAACTAAGGCATGGAATTGATAGAAAATAAAAATTTATCAGGAAAAGAATCGTTGATGGGTGTGCTGTCAAAAGGTGAGCGTGTTGTAAGTCTGGACAAATGATCTGCGAAAACATTTTTGGCTCCTTTCTTATCTTTTATTGTGATGTTGAATTTTTGAAGCAACAAGATCTATTGTATCAATGTTGGTTTGGCATCCTGCTTAGACATCAAATATCTAACAGCAACATGATCGGTAAAAATCACAATAGAAGAACCAATTAAATAAGATCGAAATTTGTCCAGTGCAAAAATTATAGCAAGTAGTTCTTTTTTAGTAATGGTGTAATTCATTTGTGCACTATTTAAAGTTCTATTTGTATAACAAATCACATGAGGCTTATCTTCCTTTCTTTGGCCTAAAACAACGTCCACAACAAAATCACTAACATCACACATCAACTCAAAAGGCAAAGACTAGTCAGGGGATTGCATGATAGGAGCAGATGTTAGAAGACTAAATAATTTTTCAAAAGATTTTTGACATTCTTGAGTCCAATCAAATGGTGCATCTTTCAACAGAAGATTACATAATGGTCTAGATATGGAACTAAAATCCTTAATGAATCTTCTATAAAATCTTGCATGTCTTAAAAAGGAATGAACTTCTCTGACTATTTTTAGGGAAGACAAATGTGCAATTAATTCAACTTTGGCCTTATCAACTTCAATTCCGTTAGAAAATATCACATTACCTAACAATATTCCTAAGGTAACCATGTAATGATATTTTTCCCAATTTATCACAAATCCTTTTTCTTCGCATCTTTTAAGAACATTTTCTAAATTATCAAGACAATTTTCAAAAGAATTTCTAAAAACTGTCAGATCATCCATGAAAACCTCTAAATAATACTCAATCATGTCACTAAAAATACTAAACATGCATCTTTGGAATGTTGCTGGAGCATTACAAAGGCCAAAAGGCATCCTTCTATATGCAAAAGTACTAAATGGGCATGTAAAAGTGGTCTTTTCTTGATCCTCCAATGTAATTAGTATTTGATTATAACCTGAATAACCATCAAGAAAATAATAGTATAGATATCCTGCTACCCTTTCTAGACTTTGATCAAGAAATGGCAAGGGAAAATGATCTTTCCTAGTAGCAACATTTAATTTTCTAAAATCAATACACATATGTCAATTGGATGAGACTCGCATAGGTATTAATTCACCTTTATCATTTTCAACCACTATTATTCTAGATTTCTTAGGCACAACTTATGTAAGTCTTACCCACTGACTATCAGAGATAGGATAGATAATTCCAACATCAAGCAATTTAAGGACTTCAACTCTAACTACCTCTTTTATGCGTGAATTTAATCTTCTTTGAGGTTGTTGAGAAATTTTAGCATTATCCTCTAAATGTATTCTATGTGTACAAATTAATGGATTAATGCCTTTTATGTCCATCCAATTGCACTTTTATACCTTTTAAGTACTTCTGTGAATATACCTTCTTGTTCTTCATAAAGAGACGAGGAAATTGCCATTGGAAAGCTTTGCTATTTTCCCAAAAATGTGTACTTCAACCCAGCAAGTAATGGCTTTAGTTCCGATGTGGGTACTTTTTCATGGGCATTATCATTCATGGGTTTTAGCTCTTCAAATCTTGGCTTTCATCTCTTGTACTCTATTACCTGTGTACAATCAAGCAAAGAGCATATTTCAGAGATATCATCATTTAATTGCATGTCTGAATCAAATGAATTGACTAAACAAATTTCTAATGGGTCAGAAGAACTCCTTGTTTGAAGATGATCATCTACGATGGCTTCAATTCCTTCAACTTCTCCCTTTTCATCAAGAACTTCCTGTGGTTGCTTGCACATGTTAAAAACATTGAGCTCCAGTGTCATATTTTCAAATGTTAGCTTCACCACTCCATTTCTGCAATTTATCAAAGCATTAGATGTTGCTAAAAATGGACGACCTAAAATAATATGAATTGACTTACAACTATCAACCATAGGTTCAGTATCCAAGATAATAAAATCCATAGGATATATGAATTTATCAACTTACACAAACACATCTTCCACTATTTCTCTTGGAATTTTAATTGATTTATCAGCAAGTAGAAAAGTTACAAAAGTTAGTTTTAACTCACCCAAGTTGAGTTGCTGATAAACTGAATATGGAAGCAAATTGACACTTGCACCAAGATCAAGTAAAGCTTTTTCAATTTTATGTTCTCCAATAATGCATGAAACTGTAGGACAACTAGGGTCTTTATATTTTAATGCATTATTATTCTGAAGAATGGAGCTTACCTGTTCAGCCAAAAATGCTTTCTTTTTCACATTTAGTTTCCTTTTAACAGTGCACAAGTCCTTCAAATATTTGGCATAAGAAGGAATTTGTTTGATAGCATCTAACAGAGGAATATTGACCTTCACTTGTTTCAAATTTCAAAAATTTAAATGTTATGGTTCAATTTCCTTGATTTGTTTAATGCTTGAGGAAATGAGGGTGTAAGCGAGAGTTTAGTCTCCTTTTGGTCAACTTCTTCATTTCTTGGGGAATTGGTTCATCATCTATCTCACAAGGTTCGGGAATTTGTTTTTCAACAACATTTTCACTCCTAAGAGTTATCACTGACTTGACTTGATCTATTTGTTGGTTTTCTGAACTCCCCTCATTTAGACCGTATTGACCCTTGGGATTTGGTTGAGGTTGAGAATGAAATTTTCCTTTCTCGTGAATGGTGAGTGCAGAAGAAAGTTTAGTAATAGTTTCATTTATGTCACTCATGGTTTGATTGTTTTGTTTATTAATGACCTCTTTCTTTTCTATGAATGCATGCAATGTTTCTTCAATGTTTTTCCTATATGGTGGGACATAAGGTGCATATCCTTTGAGAATTTTGAGAGTCCTGTTGTGCCTGAGGAGGTAGTGGTTGCACGAATTATGACTGATTATTATTCCTCTAGCTGAAGTTCGGGTGATTTCTCTATCCCGGATTGTATGAATCTGAAAAAGAAGAAGTAAATGGCTTTTTAAAATTATTCATTGCATTTACTTGCTTATGTACAACTTCTTTAAAAATAGGAATCTTAGGACATTCATGTGTTAAGTGTCCTAAGTCATCACAAATGCCACAAATTTCTTCATTTTGCATGAATTTGATTTCTTTTGCTTTTCCTAATTCCATTGCTTAAACCTTTCTAGCCAAACTGGCAAACCTAGCATTTAGATGTTCCTCTTGACTAAGGTGATATTTTTCTTTATTAGCACTTGCAAGGTTAGATCTAATTGAATTTTCAGAAATATTAGTACCATGCCATAATTGAGAATTTTTAGCCAACTGGTTTAAATAGTCTAAAGCTTCATCAGGTTCTTTATCAAGAAACTCACTATTGCACATTGTTTTCACAAATTATTTAGTTTCAGGTGTTAAACCTTCATAAAAGAAGCTTATAGTGCATCATTTTTCAAAACCATGATGTGGGCAAGAATTTAACACATCTTTAAATCATTCTCAACATTGAAAATATGCTTCATTTGAATTTTGGGAAAAATTTTGGTTTGTCTTTTCATAGCATTAGTTTTATGTGTTAGAAAAAATTTCTTTAAGAACTCACCTTCCATTTCTTGCTATGTGCCAATCGATCTTGGTTTCAAAGTGTTAAGCCAAGTTTTTATTTTATCTTTTAAAGAAAAAGGAAACAATTTAAGCTTAACAATTTCTTTCATGCAATTTTGATCATTGAAAGCAACATATACTTCCTCAAATTCTTTTAGATGTAAATATGGGCTTTTAGATTCTAAACAATGAAAATTAGGAAGTAAAGAAATCATACCTGACTTAAATCTAAAATTATTAGCATTGAGTGGAAAGATAAAACATGATGGACTAGAATTTCGAGATGGTTGCAAATATTCACACACGGTTCGCAACGGTTGATTTTTATGTTCAATATGTACACTTTCATTTTCATCCATTGTGTCAATTGTGTGTGATTGTGATTCAAACAAATCCATATATAATGTACTAAGATTAATTTTAACTAAACGACTAAAATTTAAATCATGATACTAATTAAGCATAAATAAATGACTTAAAATAGAAAAAATAATGTACAAATCGATAGTTTACACTAGTCATTAAATATGAAGCATAAATAAATGACTTAAAAATAAAAAAAATAATGTACAAGTTAGTAAGTTAGATAGTAAAATTAAATGACATAAATTAAAAAATTATAATGTTAGTAAGCATAAATAAATAACATAAATATAAAAGTTAGAAGGTTAGTAAGTTAGAAAGCGTAAATAAATAAGACATAAAGCTTAAATAAATAAGATAATAAGTTAGTAAGTCAGAAAGCGTAAATAAAAAGCATAAATAAATGACATAGAAAAAATAATTAATAAGATAGAAAGTTAGTAGATTAGTAAGTTAGTAAGTTAGAAAGTTAGAGAATTAGAAAGTTAGAGAGTTAGTAAAGAAACCGAAGGACCAACAAGCCGATCTTTTGCTCACGTGAGGGAGAAGAGAGAATAGATTTTATTAAAGAAAAAGAACCTCAATAAATTAAAACTTCAAATCAAGTCCCCAGCATTGGCCCCAAAAACTTGATGTGGATTAAAGGATGCAAACCCAAGTGTAGGTTGTCTCAAGTAAAAAATTTCTCGGGAGTCCGAGGTTGATCCACAGGAAATTGATGAAGAAAAATTCTTTAAGGTAAGGGAAGGCTTTGTCACAACAATAAAGATAATAAACCTTGTTTACAATTAAATTAAAGAACTTACTTGGCTTAGGAGATCCACTTTTGGTAATAAATTAAGGATAATATTAATTCTTTTTATAATTCAATTGAAATCCACGCATAATAGAGGTTCCAATCGGAGACTAAAACATTCAAAGTCCACTTAGAATTATATACGTAGTTATATTGTGGTTCCTTTAATTATTTACCAATACCTACACTTGTAAATGGGTTCAAGCATTCATTGTTCCAAACCACTTGTTTACAATGAATCAAGAGCTCCACTTTACAAGGAGGGTTTCTAAATTGATTGGAAACAAAATACAACACGTGTAATGAAAATTAGTTACCCATGAGCAAGAAGAAAGAAAGAGAAGAAGAAGATGATGATCATAACTTCTATTTCACTACAACAATTTTACCCTTTGGCAAGGGCTGAAAAGCGTTGCCATTGGTTAAAAACCGTTGCCTAAAGTCTATGGCAACGCTTTTCAGCCCTTGCCAAGTCGTTGCCTCTTCTGCCGTGGCCTATTACAATAGGCAACGCTTTTTAAATTTTTGGCAACACTTTAAGAAAAACGTTGCCTATTCTTACCTTCTGGCAACGCTTTTGAAATGTTGTCTATGGATATCTCTGGCAACGCTTTTGACATGTTGCGTATATGTACTGCTTTAGGCAACGCTTTCTTACCGTTGCTTTTAAGTATGCTATGAGACAACGTCTAAAAACCGTTGCCTATAGGTCAAGGTTTTGGCAACGTTTTTTAAATGTTGGCTATAAGTACGATTTTAGGCAACGTTTAGAAAGCGATGCCTATAAGTACTGTTTTAGGCAACATTTATAAAGCGTTGCCTATAGGTTAAGGTTTTGGCAACGTTTTTTAAACGTTGCCTATAGTTGTACTTTTAGGCAACGTTTTATTGCCGTTGCTTTTATGTTTGCCATAAGACAACTTGTGAAAAACGTTGCCTATAGGTCTACTTTAGGCAATTTTGTTATTGGCCATTTTTTTTTGAAAATTTACCTATGTATTATTTTTTGACAACACTTTTTGCTTGCATATTAAAAAATCACGTGTAAAAAACTAATAATGCATTAAAAAACTAATTCTTCTCAAATAAAATATACTAAATTATGTAAGTGTATTTACTGTATATAAACACCAAAACTTAGAAAAAAAGTCATTTACTACTATTGTACAAAAGTAATGTGATTGTTCTTGATCACATAATACAAATAAAAGAACAAAAAACTAAAGTTGAATATCCTTGGCAAATCTCCATAATTGTATCCACATGTTTTGCTTTATCTGGTATATTCTCACTGCAAAAGAAAAACAATAATTATATGTAAATACATATTCTAAAACACATAAGTATTCCTCCTTGATACATATTGAAGTCAGCAACAAAATAAAATATTAAAGTGGTTAGTTACATATACTATAACTATTAATTAACTAAGAAATTCAACTTATGAATCAATAATGCTTAGTTAATGGTTGGTACAAATTGAAGGATGACACAGCATGGGAAATAATGTGAAATAAAGAATACACACAAATCAGGAAGAAATTGATAGCAAAAATCAATAATAATAAAGAGTACAGTTTATACATGGCTTCTCCCAATCCTAAACAGTCAACACATACATGAGATGCACAATAACATTCCCAAGTCTGCAGCTACATAAGAACCAACTAGAAATAAAATGATAAGCTCAAGTCATGCCCATACTAAATGCAAGAGCAAAAACGTTCATCTAAATAAATGACCCCACAACATCATCAGTCCATATTCCAAACATATTTAACATCAACACTGGTCACAACATCCTTAGTTAAAGCTAGAATATCTAGTGAGAAATAAAATTACCAATTAATTCTAATCTCAAAAAGATTTTTGACAGTGTCCAAATCCCACTTGGATAATAAAGAGAAAGAACCCCAGAACAAAAAATTAATTTTTTTTTCTCATTTCATCAAATAAGTTCCATGGAATCAGACAAAGCATAGAGAAGGCAATACATGCAACAAATTTCAACATATGTATCATGATCCATGAACCATAGCGTTTTCAGATTTTGGCTCCCTCTTTGTTGACATATTTGTATATAACCTTATGGACAATTAGATGATATATACTTCTTTTTCATTATTTTTATCTTTTTTTTTTCCAATTTGCACTTCTTTTGTTGGGTAACTAGACTACATATATGTGTGTATCTGTATCTGTGTGTGTGTGTGTGTGTGTTTCTCTAATCAATTCTTCTATTGTGTTACTAAGTCATAAAAATAGAATCTAAGCTTTCAAGAACCAAGTAGCAAGGAATTGGGATCATCTTCAAAATGCAACAAATTAGCAGCATTTGAGCCTGTAGACAACCATGAGCAACATAGGATTCCTCCCATTCGCTGTGACTTACACACTTGTGCTTTTGGAATGATAAAATGCTTTTACTTGATTTTACACTTGTGCCTCTTCTAAGCTTCCTTTACTCCTGAAAGTACCCAATCTTCTCCTTCTTTTGGAATGATGAATTTTGACTAAGGAAAGTATCACAATGATGTTAGTATCATTAATATACTAATATTGCATTTAAAATGATAGCAATTAATCCTACACATACCCGAACATATTTCATAATATTATCTGTGTAGATTTTTGGAATGGCCTTAAAATTGGTGTAGTTCAAGGGGCAAAATTTTGAATTTCTAGCAATTGTGCCCAAGAACAAGCTTAAATTAGAAACACTTTTATCAGTGGGTCCAATTGCTACTCTTTTCTCAAAAATGATTTTTTCTCGTTCTTCCTCCGATCTAGCATGGATATCTTTGCATTCAGTCTTGCCTCGAGTTTTTTTCTTCTTCTCTGTCCCTAATTTTACATAAGTAGAGGCATAAGTTTTATAAGTCAATGCATACAAAGTATTTGAGAAATATTTGTGAAAACTAAGTAGTTGGAAAAATAGTAGTTGAAGACAATGATGTTACCTTCTGCATTATTGTCCATTTCCTTAACTTCCTCTCTGTCAACATCTTGGTCAATGAAGTTATCATCTACCTGATGATTTTGACCTACTTCTCCAACTTCTTGAACTACTCTTTCATGTTCAGCTTCTTGTTCTTCATCATGTAGCAATTGATTTTCTTCTTCATACACACCATTTTCTTCAAGGAAGTCATCAAGAGACATTGCTGGGCAAACTGCATTCATCCTCTTAACGTTAGGACCGTGATCATTTTGGTTCAACCCTTGGTTCACACTTGTGGTGATTGATTGTCTCTTTTTTTCATTTGGAACTTGTTTTCCACTTGTTTCTTTCAATAGAGGTAAACTTGGTGTCATGAGACAACCACCTTCGACTTCCATTAGAGTGGCTCGTGTTTGAGTCACATTTGTAAATAAAGGTTGTCTTATTGCCATTTCACTAGAGCCTCCAACTTGTGTAGTCATTTTAGTACTCTTAGGCTGCCTCTTTTCCCTTTGAGTGACTTGTGTTTGAGTCACATTTGTAGGCAAAGGCTGCCTCATTGCCATTTGACTAGCTCCTCCAACTTGTGAATTCATTTTAGTGCTCTTAGGCTGCCTCTCTTCCTTTTGAGTGACTTGTGAAGGAGTTGCATTCATAGGAAAGAGCTTTCTTTTTAAAGAATTACTATTTTCTTCACTTTGGGTTGTACCTGTAGTATTCAACTGTTTACCATCTACTTTATTCTTTCCAAGCTTGTGAACCTCTTCTTGCTTGATTTTAAATATTTTAGACAATTCAACACTTGACCTTGCACTAAAATTGAGATCCAAATTGGCTCTCTTATTGGGACCTTCACATCCCTTGTTTAAAGTTGGCACCCTTTTTTTGTTGTTTTCTCCCTTGTTCATTTTGTTTCAAAGTGAAGGTTTTAATCTACAAAATTGGCAAATTGAAATTCATTAGGTTAGAACATGCCATTTCCCAACTTAATACTACAAGCAAAAGCTTGGAAAATGAAGAACAAGCAAAAAACATGGAAAATGAAAAATAATAGATTATATGGATTGAATAAATTGCACCAAAATAAGACATCCACAGCTCTGGAACTCATTTCATAAGTTTATGTTTCTTTACTTATAAGAATAAAAGAAAGGGAAAGCAATACTCTCACAAATAATAATCTAATGCTCTGCAAGCAAATTTAAACATCGGGAACCTTATACAAATTTGAAAGGCCAAAGCTTATAAATTGTACTTAATATTTAATTTACTCTAGAGATGCAAGCATAAATTGTACTTAATATTTAATTTACTCTAGAGCACAAAATTCATATAATTCATAACCTTACCTCACTCTAAATGTAAAACCTCATATAAGCACAAAATTGTAAATTATGAGAAGTAGCTGCAACTGGTTTCATTTGGTGCATCTGCTAGAGTTGTAGGTTGATGATGTAATGAACTAGTAATAAAGCTATTAAATATCCAATTGGATAATCAGTAACACTGGAGGATCAATTGAGTCATATCATGCATTGTAGTAGTTGGATAATCAGTAACTCTGATGCAGGATCACTATAATTTCTCACTTAATGATAGTTTGCATAGTCTTAAGGCAAAGATTCCTATTTGTTGTCAATGGTGAAGTGAAAACTGTTACAACTCAATCCAAAGTTCAAAAGTAACTTAATGGTTAAAGTATAAGAGCATGCAGTTAAATCAATACAATGGAAAAGAAAATTCCCTTAGTTATAAATATATTGTTAGATAAGCCAATTATATTACATGATAAGCTACAGAGAACACCAATCTTGCCTCAACTACCATCTGTGAAAAGGACCACAAGGTACGGCATAATATTATTATAAATATTAATTACCAGCTGGGAATGACAGTAAGAAATGTATGAATAGACAGCAGTGAGTAAGTGAGGCTGGGTTTTCATTTTTTCATGAATGCATGTGTATGAGACTGTGAAGTGTGATGCTGTGCTGTCTCTGATGCAGACCCAAACCTCAAAAAGATAATATGAAATATATTGGCAACTCTTGGGACAAATTTCATGATAGATAGCTAGTATGATACTATTCAAATCGTATAGCAAGATGATCCTCTGCTATATGTGATTCCTATCACTGTGCCTACCCTTTGAGAGGTTTAAGGTACCTATTTATAATCAGTTTGGCCATGGCAGTTATAAAAGCGCGAAGCTGCAATAAAGGAGGTGACCGAAAAGACAGAAAATAGAAAGAAACTTGTATGAACTTGAGTTGGAAGATGTTAACAAACTAGACGGTTTTGTACAGGTAGGTACAAAGAGTGTGTGGAATAGGTGTTTGGTGAAGGTCAATGCTGAGGCAAGGTGTAAAAGGGCTCTTTTCAACCTCACTAACTAACCATAGGTGTGTTTAAAACGATCATTAGTTAATTTCCAACGTAATAATAACCATTATCTGCTGCTGCAGAGAGTCAGAGACTATCTGTTAACAAAAAGGTAGAAGGAGGGGTGGTGTTTGTTTTTCTGCTAGTTATTTTGGTTGTAGATCTTAACGTACTTAATGATCAACAGCCTTTTTCTTGGTGTATGCATAGGTGTGCATTTACCACATAAAAACAACCTAAATATTGAAAATCAAACAGAGCCAACATAACTCTGCATCTTGTCAGTACCACCATTTAGTTAAATCCCTCAAACCCGAATCAAGCCAAGACTGAACCAGCAAACAACTAAGAAACAAGCACAGACCAACATGTCCTGAAAATTTACATTGCACACAAGCCACCATCAGGCTCGTCAAGTACCCATCAAAACCCATTGAAATGTCCATAAACGAACCTTTCAAATAACACATTTAACCCATTCACAGATCCAAAAACGCACCTCACATTTTCCACAAGTAACGCACTCACACACTCAGGCCACGAGAGCACATTTTAGAAATGTTACTATATTGATAAATAATGCATTCACGAGATAACTTTTACATTGTTACTATATTCATGCATAGAAATAATTAGAGAAACCCAAAGAAGTTTACTTTAGTAAACAAATGCTGAAGTTTTGTACTATATTAGCAATTGCACCAGCAGGTCACACGTATTTATCCTCACCTTGTCATCAACATCAGTGAAATTCTGCACATATGTTACCTCATAGCTAAGTGTTTAAGATACCTGCAAGTTTTCATGTTAAGCTATTTAATTTCATGAATAATCTAACAATGCTACAATTTATTTTGTCCATCTAAAAGCTATCTCTACCATTCAACTTAAAAACCCCAATTAGACTTGCCTTTGTAAATACAATATGCTAATTCATTTGACAATTTTCTGGTGTAGCGTGTTATATATATATATATATATATACAATATTATATACATTTATATATTATATATATATATATATATATATATATATATATATATACACATTTGACAATTTTCTTGTAGCGTGTACCAATATATATATATATATATATATATATATATATATATATATGTATAATTATTTGAAAGGGTGAGCTCTAAGCTCTTTCACCTTAGAAGAACGTTCAACGCGCTCTAATCTCTTATCAAAAAAGAATATTGGCATGGCAAAGAAAATATAAATTATTGAATGCTAATAATTTTGTATCTTCAATCTTACATATATTTACTTCGGAAACATGATCTTAGATTGTAATTGCTCTTTCTAAACATCATCAGTTTCATTATTATTTGGATCTGCATGCTTAGATATTCTTAGCAATTTTTATATTATATTATCATGCAAGTACAGGATAATCGTGAGTCATATTTACAGTTCAAATTTGTTTATATGTACTCAGCACTCAGCAACTTGTTGATAAGCCTGTAAGACAAAACACGTAAGTGGTTGCGGCTAATGTAGTCAAATCTTATGGATTGTGTTTGCTCAATGGCTGGCATTCTATTCAATAAAATATCTGTCATTATGACTTTTTACCTCTTCCTGGTCCATCCTCTCTTTTGTAACCTTCTGGATTCTGTTTCACTGTTTCTAGTCTACTCCTTGCATTTTGTTTGGCAGATCATACAATTTTCTTGACTTTGAATATCTGACATTCTCTTTGCCGATTGAACAACTCTAAATAATAATTAAGTAAATCTAAATAATAATAGAAGGACAACACCCCGTCAAGGACAAAAGCAGTAAAGACAGGTAGAGACATTTCTAAATCCAAGCCATTTGCTCATTTATATAATTATATAAAAGTAAATTTGGCAAGGAATAAATTGACCCAGCAACGAACAACAGAAACCCATTAAATTCTTCAATCACTAAAAAGTCATACCTAAACCTCGATGGAATCACGAGCCACGAGACTAGGTTTCCAATGGTGGCTGGTTTGAAAAACAGAGGATGGTTGGATTTGCAACCTCGATCACTATTGGTGATTCAGCTCTGGGAATATTCGAAAGCCAAAGGGTCCAAATCAGTTCAGAGAGGCAAGGCCAATGGAGTGGGTTTTGGCTGAGAAAGGGCAGGTTTGGGAAGTTTAGGGCATCGAGAGAGAGTCGGTTGGTATTTTTTTTCAGCAAGTCTTCAATGTGTTAGAGAAATGAGAGTGGGTAAAAAAAAATTTCCCTTCCCCGAGGAATGGCTTTTTATTTGCGCCTTTTTTGGCCGAAATATTTGAAAGATACAATTGGGACAGCTTTAAAACGTTGCCTATTATGTTTCTGGCAACATTTATTAAAAGTTGTTTAAAAATCATTTCTTAAACATGATTAATTTCAGAGAACACCTAAAAAGCGTTGCCTGTACGCTCTATGGCAACGTTTTCAAAACGTTGCTTAAAAACCGTTGCCTATACTAAGAACTAACAGCAACTTTTAAAAAACGTTGCCTATACAACTTTAGACTACGCTTTCAAAGCGTTGCTAAAAATAGTGTTGCCTAAAGTCAAAAATGTTGTAGTGTTTATAGCAAAAGAAAATTACTACAAGTAAATAACATAATAATATGAACTTAATCTCTCACCAAGTTTTTTTCAAATGATCTGCCTATGATCCCTTTTATAGAGGATTAGGGATACAAAATGATAAGGGAATTGTGTAACACCCTGAAAATTTATAATTTTAGAATAAGTGATCAGTTTACAATATTTAGGATTTTTAGGAATTTTTCTGGATTTTTCCGAGCACGCGGAATATTTTAATATTATTTTTCGTCTTGCGTGCACATTGGGCGGAATTGGCAAAACGACTATAACGCTCCCAAAGTTGGAAAATTTTATTACGAATAGTCATTTTCTAATTTTTGTGATTTATGTGAGTTCTTTCAGAATTTTTCAGAAACGATGAATATTTTAATATATTCCTCGTTTTGCGTGCGTATTGAGCAGAGTCGGAAAAATAAAATATTTTTCCCGAGAACCTTGAACTATGGAAACGTCGACGGGAGATCTTACTAAACCCGAGGCCAGACATAGTTTACAAGATTTCACATTTTTCAAGAAATCTTAACAGATGAGATAATAAAACATTGTGAAGAATTTATCTGTCAGAGTTGTTAATGCTGACTTCTACCAACTATAACTATTGTTTAATAAATAATAACATGTATTAAAAAATATTATCATATTATTCAAAATTTAATTTTTGTATCACATCTATTAGTCTTAATTTCATAAGAAAGATTAAATTTAATCCAAGCTTGTTATGGGAAGCTTCCTAACAATTTCCCCTATAACATATTTTTCTCTCTCCTTTCTCCATTCTTCTACGGCAGAAGCCACAAGGGGAAGCCCAAATATTTCCTTCAATTGTTTTAATATTGCATTCTCATTTCTCTAAACCCCAACTACCCATTTCTCCATTTTCTCTCTTTTCCTTCCTCTCCACCGTATACACACACACACCCACACATTGGAGACCAACTTCCTTATTTGCCAAACAAATCACATTTTCTTGTTCCTTCCACCATTCCAAGACTATTCTCCTTGGTGGTTATCTTTTGGTTCTTCTTCTTCTTCTTCTTCTTCTTCTTCTTCTATTTCTCTTCCACCATTAAAGCTAAAGCTTGGAGCTTTAAGGTAAAGTCTTCAACTTTCTTCCATTTCCTTGCTATTTTCGTTTTCTCTTGGCCACCTCGGTGACCAAGAACCTATTTTTCATGGTTTGAGTGAACATTGTGGTGATCACTCACATTGGAGTTTTTCTTGAAGGTGAGAAAACGAAAATCTAGGACAAGAAGGAGTGGCACATTGTGTTGTTTTCCAAATAGGTAAGAGGGAGATGATCCTCTTCAACTAACCTTGGTAGTAAGGGAATGTCTTGTATGTGTATGGTTGTTGATTTTTGAATCCATGTATAAAGTTCTCTCATTTTTATATAGTTCTTGATGATAGTGTATTTTGTTGGGTTTGTATGATTTGTTAATGTCTCTTGCATGATTTGAAGGTGTATTTGAGTATTGTGTTGATTAAATAAGATGGGAAATGGTTTGGTTTGAGTTAGAGGACCTGAGAACTCTGTTTTTCTGCAAGTTTATGCGTGGTAATCGATTACACGGGGCTTGTAATCAATTACCAAGCTCTTAAAGATACAAAATCGTGATTCTGGAAATCCGGTAATCGATTACATCTGGTGTGTAATCGATTACAGAGATTCTGTTTAGCTTGTAATCGATTACAAGAGGAGTGTAATCGATTACCAAGCCTTTGATGTCACGAAATGGTGCTTCTGGGAATCACGTAATCGATTACAATTTGTGGGTAATCGATTACGGAGGTTCTGTCCACTTGGTAATCGATTACCACGGTTGTGTAATCGATTACCAGGGCCTTGAAGTTACGAAACGTGATTCTGGGAATCACGTAATCGATTACAATGAAATTGTAATCGATTACAGAGGTTATGTTTCTCAAGTAATCGATTACAAGGGTGATGTAATAGATTACCAAGACCAAAAATGAGATTTTTGAGCTGGAAATGATTGAGATTATGGTTCTTTGTCCTTTGTAACTCAAACATAACCTAAGAACCCTGGATTCAAGGATTTTACTTTACTAAATTGTGATAGGAATGTGCATTCATATCAATAGAGAAGAAATTATTTTTGAATATGGAGTTCTTGGATCCATGACATGGAAATTGTGGTATGTGTGTAATGAGGAATACATGTTGATGCTGAGAATTATTGATGTAGTACTCGATGAGATAAGAAATGATGATATGCCTTTGAGGCAATGTTTTTAATAGATATGTTGTCGATATGTCATGTTGATCATTGAATAATGCTTATGTGCCATTAAGGCAATGCTGATGTTGAATGCATCATTGTTGAACATACATGATTGGACATTGTGTCATCATGCATGCGTATTGTCTGTGGGACATTGTTGAGAAGGCTATGTTGCCTAGGAGGTTGAATAACACCTTTGTGCGGGTGCGAATAGACTAAGCGTAGGTGTCATATGTTTGGCCCTGGGGGCGTCGGGGTGTATGTGTCTCACAATAGACAGTGGTAGCTCCGCTGGGGCCGTGGGATAGACCAGTGCAACACACCGACGATCCTGCCTGAGATGCTGTCCTATGTCGCGATCAACTGTTGAGGTGCCATGTGTGAGCCATTTTGCACAAATGTTTTTATGAGATGAGCACACTATATTTTTAAGGCTAACGATACGCTGACATTACTCCTTGATCATTCACTCCGAAAATGTTTATGTCTAGCTCCATGGAGTAGGAACTTTGGTACCCTTGTTGCATTGTGAGTTGTCAGTCACATGCTCCATTGAGCATTCATGATTGGATAATGTGTTTACTATTATGACTATGATATTTATTTGATTCTTGGTAATGCTAATGTTGCTAGTTGGTTATGGATGATGTTAACTACTGTTCCTTGTTGCTTTAATCTCATTAATTGCTTTCATGTATTACTGTACTTGTACGTATAAATTGTGTCCTATGTGGGCGTTCGACGCCGTTTATTTTCTTGCTGCCATGTTGGTACTGAAAGTTAGGAATCTCACCTCTTTCCTATATTTGTGCATTTCTATTTTACATTTATGTTTGATCAAAGATCGTAAGAGGAAGATAAATAGGGACCATGCCTTGATTGATTGACTTGAGCATCTGGACAAGATTTCGTCGACTACGTAAGAGTGTAGCCGTGTGGTGGCATTGATGCCTGTCGTGTCAACTGGGGCGCCGTGTGTCATGTGCATATGGGGTTGCGGCCTTGTCTGCTAGTAGTACCCATCCCTGGGTTACTACTCCTCCCCTTTAATGTTTTTATTCCCGCTGTATTTTATTTGACTCTGTAATTATTGTATTCTATGTTATCAGTGATTCATGTAAGTTGGCTATAAACTATATATATATATATAAAGACATGATTTCATTCCAATGGTTGTATTAAGGGTTGAATACATTTATATTTCATTCATGGCTCATATTTTCTACTTATGCATAAATGCGAAAAAGGAAAAAATTAAACTCGTAAATTTGGAAACTATTGTTATCATGACTGTGACACACCTGGATTTAGTAACTGTGGTGTAATGACGATTGTGCCGCGGTTGTTAGATCTAGGTGCGTTACACTTTGGTGGTATCAGAGCAGTTCATCCTATTGAGCCGGGGTATGGACTTGCTATGTTTAGGCATATTAGAATTTGGTTTGTTGTGCACTTCCTTGTCTCTTGATTGAGATGATGGGAAAGGAATGCATGGCTTGCCGTAGGTTGAATGTTGATGGCTACTGTTATATAGTTGCATGATATTGAGGATTGGCCTATTCAATATGTAATGTTCTGTGTGTACAGGAAACTATGACTTCACCTAGGCGTACTGTGTTAGGAAAATAGGATTTCTTTTGTGAGAATATCAAAAGGTTTTGGAAAACCGATCTTCTGGAGAAAGAAATAGTTGGTGTAAACTAGATTTGAGAAGCAGTTTGGAAGTTGACGGCTTACGAGGGATCATGCTGTGGAAGCGGAATGAAGAAGTTCGAGCTGGAGATTGTTCGATTGTATGGAATTGAACTTGTCTTGCTTGAATTGTATGAATTGTATGACTCTTTGTATTTGGTTTTCATAGGGAGATAAAGTTGTTTGAAGTAATTTTGTGTTTGTTATATTTATGTCCGTCTTCAGAGAGATTCAATGGCTCGCAGTAGACATGCAAGGGTGATGGCTCGCGATAGACGTATACATGTGAGCGCGGGACAGGACAATAGGAGTATGGCTGCGACTGCCGAAGAACGGCAAATGATAGCTGCGGTAACAACTTACCAGGATCAGAGGGCCACGCAACAACGAGAATTGGAAGTTGAGGTTCAGAATCTGTTGGAGGACAGTCAGCTTTGGGGCAAACTTGGACTACCTAGATTCCAAAAGAGGAATAATAGAAAAGTTAACCAGTCTAAGCGGAAACCATACACACGGGTATCAGGGAAACAACAACAACCAACTTCTGGACAAAGCACTAGCGGTGGTGTATCCAGTCAGACCCCGACATCCTCGCCAAGATGTATGAAATGCGGAAAGGAACACTTCACGAGGGAGTGTAAGATCAAGGGGATAATCTGTTTTAGATGTGGAAAGCCTGGACACGTCTCCCGCAACTGCGGCCAAGCAAAGGCAAATTCTTCAGTCAATGCTGTAAGGGTTGTAGAACCACAAGCAGAAGCCAGAACTTATACCCTGGGAGGTGCTGAGACTTCTAAATTTGGAGATCTAAACAAGGGAAGTTACGCCTCAAATGATGATCCCATAATCGTGCTGTATAATTCTGGGGGTAACCCCTCCTTTTACAATTTGTGACTGTATGGATCACTTGGATTCATCCTTATCTTTATCATCTTCGGTTTAGTTGTTTCCATTTCTGTTACTAAGACTTGTCGTTGACACCTAAGTTGTGTAACCTATCCTATTTCTATTAAAGATCGAGTCTTTTGCTGACCTATCTTGCTTACCTCGAATCATATCTATTCAAGTTTATGATTTTAGAAATTGATCAGTCATTTTCTGGTTAGTATCTGCTAGGGCGTTTCGATCAACACCTTGGTAATTTTTGAAATTAAGGCTTTTAAACTCGTAACGGCCAACATGGTCTAAACCTCATAAAAGAAAGAAGCCTGAGGGTACATGTAATGTTCTCCGTAGAGGACCAAGAGTAAAGGGAATGTAAATGCCACTCTAATAGCCAAAGAGTTCCGCGTATTGAGCTAAGATGCTGTCGGTTAAGGAGATGAATAAAAAATTCTCGGTGATATGAGGATTATCGCCAATTAAACAAGATTATGATCAAAGATGAGTATTCTCGGGGGAAGGTGAATGATTTGATGGATTAGCGAGAAGGAAATCATTGTTCTCTCCAAGATGGATGTATGTCCTGGTCACCGATGGATTCATGGAGATAGAGAATGTCCCCAAGATGATTTTTTGAGTGTGCTTTCGACATTATGGGTATCCCGTGATGTCAGCCAGAGTGACAAACGCTCATGTTGTATTCTTGGACAACATGAATTGTATTTTCTATCCTTACTTAGAACAGAAATCGTCGTTGTCACTAATGATGACACTCTGACCTATTCACGAAGATAGGGGGAGATACGTTAGACATCTCGATGTAGTTTTCTTTACTTTAAAGAAGGGGGATTAAGTGCCCAAGTATCAGAGTGCGGACTCTCGTTTAAGAAAGTTCCGTTTCGAATCATGAAATCCCAAATGAAGGAATTGTGTGGATTCACAAAAAGGTTGAAGCAGTTCCTTAAAAGGAAAGATCGGAAACTGTGAGGGAGGTTCATAGCTAGTGGGATTAGTTAGTTCTTATCGAGGGAGTATCGACAGATTCTCAAAGATAGTTGGATAACTTGCTCAGCTTACAAAAAGAGAATCAAAACTTTTACGGACCAGCACAGGCGGAGAAAGTTTTCAAAGAGTGAGGAAATATTTCGATTTTGATACTGCCCAATCTCAATGAAACCTTCGAAGTGTTTTGTGATGCTTCACATCAAGGTTGGGATGCACTCATGAAAAGCTGGAGAGTTGTGGCTTGCGCCTTACGGTAGTTGAGAGTGCGTGAGGAGAATGTCCGATCCGTGACTTATAATTGACCGCTGTTGTATCTGCTCTAAGAATATAGAGACACTTTCTATATGGAGCAATATTCAATGCCCTTCACTGTCACAAGAACCTGAAGTATTTATTAGATGAGAAGGAACCAAACATGAGGCAGAGAAAGTGACTAAAGATTTTGAAGGAACATGATCTCTAACTTTAGAGTCATCTTGGAAAAGAAAACGCCATGGCGGGCACTTTGAACCGGAAACTACCTAATACCTTCATTATGATGGTCGAGAAGAAGGAATTAGTAGAGTATTTCGAGGACAGGTAGCTGCCATTAGAAATGACACTGGATGAGGTATGTCTAGATATAGTCACTATCTCGAATGATCTGTTGGGAAGGATCCAAGAGAAGTAGAATAGTGACCAATTTCTACTAGACAAGAAGGAGCTATTAAGACGAAGCATGGTGTCGGAATGCGAGGAAGAACTCGATGGGATTTTAATGTTCACAGGTGAAGGTTGCAATACCAGATGATTTAGAACTTGAGGAGTCCATTCCCAATGAAACTCACGAGAGTAAACCGAGTTTACACACCAGAGTGATCAAGGTATATCAAAATCTAAAACAGAAGTGATGGTAACAATGGATGAAGAAAGACGTTGCTAAATGCGTGTCGTCTTGTTTGGTCTGCCAGAAAATGAAGATTGAACATCAAAGACCAGCTGGACTGTTACAACCCTTGACTATCCCCGAATGGAAATGGGATAGTATTGCCATGGACTTTGTTGTCGGGTTGCCAAGGACTAAGAAAGGAAATGACTCAATATGGGTAATTGTGGATCGGCTTACAAAATAAGCCCACTTTTTGCCCATCAACATAAGATATCCATTGGAAAAGTCGAGTCGGATATACGTTGGCGAAATTGTCAGACTTCATAGTGTGCCCACAAGTATCACTTCTGATAGAGATCCAAGGTTTACGTCTAAGTTCTGGAAGAGTTTCTACGAAGTTATGGGAACAAAGTTGCGATTGAGTTCGGCATACCATCCGCAGACTGATGGTTAATCAGAGAGGACAATCCAGTCATTAGAGGATCTGCTAAGAGTTTGTGCGATAGAGCAAACTGGAGATTGGGATGAAATCTTACTATTGGTGGAATTCACCTATAACAACAGTCACCATTCAAGTATAGGGATAGCGCCCTAAGAGGCTCTATATGGGCGGAGGTGTCGGAAGCCTCTGTGCCGGTATCAAGATGGAGAACGGCTTACCATTGGACCTGAACTCATCTAGCAGACAACTGGGAAGGTTAAAATGATTCAGGAGAAAATGAAAACGGCTCAGAGTCGGCAGAAGAGTTATACGGACAAAAGAAGGAAACCTCTTGAGTTCGAAGAAGGGGAGCATGTCTTCTCGAAAGTCACACCTACGACTGGGGTCAGTCGTATTCTCAAGCCTAGAAAACTCACTCTTAAATTCTACGGACTATCCTAAATTCTTTTTCGGACTGGTTCAGTATCCGTAACTAATCTTTGCTATCATTTCTTTTAAATCTTCATGATATCTTCCGTATGTCATGATCACAAAAGTATATCCTTAGACCCAGCCATGTTACCGAACAGGACACAGTGCGATTGAAAGAGAGTCTGACCCATGGAGTACTTCCTGTAAGATCGAGAGTAGGAGAGCAAAACCACATGGAGGCAGGGAGATCACAATGGTAATAACAATTTGAATTAACGTTATTAGAAGCGCGATATGGAGGCCAAAAGATAAGGTGAAGAAACAACATCGATATTTATCCTAAGGAATGAAAATTTCGAGGACGAAATTTCTATTTGTTGGGGAGAGTTGTAACACCCCGAAAATTTATAATTTTAGAATAAGTGATCAGTTTACAATATTTAGAATTTTTAGGAATTTTTCTGGATTTTTCGGAGAACGCGAAATATTTTAATATTATTCTTCGTCTTACATGCACATTGGGCGGAATTGGCAAAACGACTGTAACGCTCCCAAAGTTGGAAAATTTTATTACGAATAGTCATTTTCTAATGTTTGTGATTTATGTGAGTTCTTTCAAAATTTTTCGGAAACGACGAATATTTTAATATATTCCTCATTTTGCGTGCGTATTGAGCAGAGTCGGAAAAATGAAATATTTTTCCCGAGAACCTTGAACTATTAAAACGTCGATGGGGGATCTTACTAAACTCGAGGCCAGATACAGTTTACAAGGTTTCACATTTTTCGAGAAATCTTAACAGATGAGATAATAAAACACTGTGAAGAATTTATCTGTCAAAGTTGTTAATGCTGACTTCTACCAACTATAACTATTGTCCAATAAATAATAACATGTATTAAAAAATATTATCACATTATTCAAAATCTAATTTTTGTATCACATCTATTAGTCTTAATTTCAAAAGAAAGATTAAATTTAATCCAAGCTTGTTATGGGAAGCTTCCTAGCAATTTCCCCTATAACACATTTTTCTCTCTCCTTTCTCCACTCTTCTACGGCAGAAGCCACAAGGGGAAGCCCAAATATTTTCCTCAATTATCTTAATATTGCATTCTCATTTCTCTAAACCCCAACTACCCATTTCTCCATTTTTTCTCTTTTCCTTCCTCTCCACCGTATACACATACACACCCACACATTGGAGACCAACTTCCTTATTTGCCAAACAAATCACATTTTCTTGTTCCTTCCACCATTCCAAGACTATTCTCCTTGGTGGTTATCTTGTGGTTCTTCTTCTTCTTCTTCTTTCATTTCTCTTCCACCATTAAAGCTAAAGCTTGGAGCTTTAAGGTAAAGTCTTCAACTTTCTTCTATTTCCTTGCTATTTTCGTTTTCTCTTGGCCACCTTGGTGACCAAGAACCTATTTTTCATGGTTTGAGTGAACATTGTGGTGATCACTCACATTGGAGTTTTTCTTGAAGGGGAGAAAACAAAAATCTAGGACAAGAAGGAGTGGCACATTGTGTTGTTTTCCAAATAGGTAAGAGGGAGATGATCCTCTTCAACCAACCTTGGTAGTAAGGGAATGTCTTGTATGTGTATGGTTGTTGATTTTTGAATCCATGTATAAAGTTCTCTCATTTTTATGTTGTTCTTGATGATAGTGTATTTTGTTGGGTTTGTATGATTTGTTAATGTCTCTTGCATGATTTGAAGGTGTATTTGAGTATCGTGTTGATTAAATAAGATGGGAAATGGTTTGGTTTGAGTTAGAGGACCTGAGAACTCTGTTTTTCTGCAAGTTTATGCGTGGTAATCGATTACATGGGGCTTGTAATCGATTACCAAGCTCTTAAAGATACAAAATCGTGATTCTGGAAATCCGGTAATCGATTACATCTGGTGTGTAATCGATTATAGAGATTCTGTTTAGCTTGTAATTGATTACAAGAGGAGTGTAATCGATTACCAAGCCTTTGATGTCACGAAATGGTGCTTCTGGGAAACACGTAATCGATTACAATTTGTGGGTATTCGATTACGTAGGTTCTGTCCACTTGGTAATCGATTACCACGGTTGTGTAATCGATTACCAGGGCCTTGAAGTTACGAAACGTGATTCTGGGAATCACGTAATCGATTACAATGAAATTGTAATCGATTATAGAGGTTATGTTTCTCAAGTAATCGATTACAAGGGTGATGTAATCGATTACCAAGACCAAAAATGAGATTTTTGAGCTGGAAATGATTGAGATTATGGTTCTTTGTCCTTTGTAACTCAAACATAACCTAAGAACCCTGGATTCAAGGATTTTACTTTACTAAATTGTGATAGGAATGTGCATTCATATCAATAGAGAAGAAATTATTTTTGAATATGGAGTTCTTGGATCCATGACATGGAAATTGTGGTATGTGTGTAATGAGGAATACATGTTGATGCTGAGAATTATTGATGTAGTACTCGATGAGATAAGAAATGATGATATGCCTTTGAGACAATGTTTTTAACAGATATGTTGTCGATATGTCATGTTTAACATTGGATAATGCTTATGTGCCATTGAGGCAATGCTGATGTTGAATGCATCATTGTTGAACATACATGATTGGACATTGTGTCATCATGCATACGTATTGTCTGTGGGACATTGTTGAGAAGGTTATGTTGCCTAGGAGGTTGAATAACACCTTTGTGTGCGAATAGACTAAGTGTAGGTGTCATATGTTTGGCCCTGGGGGCGTCGGGGTGTGGGTGTCTCACAATAGACAGTGGTAGCTCCGCTGGGGCCGTGGGATAGACCAGTGCAACACACCGACGATCCTGCCTGAGACGCTGTCCTATGTCGCGATCAACTGTTGAGGTGCCATGTGTGAGCCATTTTGCGCAAATGTTTTTATGAGATGAGCACACTATATTTTTAAGGCTAACGATACGCTGGCATTACTCCTTGATCATTCACTCCGAAAATGTTTATGTCTAGCTCCATGGAGTAGGAACTTTGGTACCCTTGTTGCATTGTGAGTTGTCAGTCACATGGTCCATTGAGCATTCATGATTGGATAATGTGTTTACTATTATGACTATGATATTTATTTGATTCTTGGTAATGCTAATGTTGCTAGTTGGTTATGGATGATGTTAACTATTGTTCCTTGTTACTTTACTCTCATTAATTGCTTTCATGTATTACTGTACTTGTACATATAAATTGTGTCCTATGTGGGCGTTCGACACCATTTATTTTCTTGCTGCCATGTTGGTACTGAAAGTTGGGAATCTCACCTCTTTCCTATATTTGTGCATTTCTGTTTTACATTTATGTTTGATCAAAGATCGTAAGAGGAAGATAAATAGGGACCATGCCTTGATTGATTGACTTGAGCATCTGGACAAGATTTCGTCGACTACGTAAGAGTGCAGCCGTGTGGTGGCATTGATGCCTGTCGTGTCAATTGGGGCGCCGTGTGTCATATGCATATGGGGTTGCGGCCTTGTCTGCTGGTAGTACCCATCCCTGGTTTACTACTCCTCCCCTTTAATGTTTTTATTCCCTCTGTATTTTATTTGACTCTGTAATTATTATATTCTATGTTATCAATGATTCGTGTAAGTTGGCTAGAAACTATATATATATATATATATAAAGACGTGATTTTATTCCAATAGTTGTATTAAGGGTTGAATACATTTATATTTCATTCATGGCTCATATTTTCTACTTATGCATAAATGCGAAAAAGGAAAAAATTAAACTCGTAAATTTGGAAACTATTGTTATCATGACTGTGACACACCTGGATTTAGTAACTGTGGTGTAATGACGATTGTGCCGCGGTTGTTAGATCTAGGTGCGTTACAAATTGGCTAATGAGTGAGTGGATGAGTGGGTGGATGAGTGGAAAATGCCAAAGAACTTTTGTGAGTGAAAAAATATTAAAATTTCTTGTCTCTAAAATCATTCAGTGATGAACTTATGGATAACGTCAGAACAAAGTAAAGTGGTCTTTATAAAATTCTAAAAAATTATCTCAGCTTTACAATGCCACCAAAATCATCCAAAAATTCGTCCTACAACACAAGATATGACCCAATTACTGTAGACTGCTCAGGCCTAGTTTCAGCACCTCTATTTTGACTTCTAGACCCAATATGACCTCCAAGATGTCCGAATGAGCTCTTGTGTTCTTCATAAAAGTTGTAGATATGGGTCTTAACTTTCAAATTCCAAATTTTCATCTTATTTCAGTTCCTTCAACTCGAATTATGCAATGATTACTGCACACTGTTTGGGTTCCAGTCACAAAACTTGTGTTCTGACTTCCAAGCCCAATTTGCTCCACTAGATATCCGATTTTTCCCTGGAGCTTTGCATGAAAGTTGTAAAGCTCTCTCTTATCTTTACTACAAGGTAAGATACATAATTATAAGACATCTAGAACTCAAGATATGGTTGAAATACAGAAAGAGTATAAGACCAAAATAATGCTGAAAAAATCAATTAAGTCCAATTTGAGTTCAAACTTACAAAACATAACCAAGCCTAATCAATTAAGTATATGGAGAGTGCAAATGACTAAAAGTGAGAGTTTATTAATGTATAAAATATGTGATTATCAAAACACGCAACCAGTATGCTTAAAAATACTAAACTAATTATGATTAGTCTCTAAATTTAACCACATCATCTACCACACATTTGTGACCTAGAAAAAATTTTCTCACAATTATTTCCGTTAACTAAACAATTTCAGCCAAATCTGGGCTAATAACAGTTATATTTCACACATAACATTGCAGTAAAGTGACTAAACATGCTCAAAAGGTCACAAAATTCAATAGGCATGTTAAGCAAGTATTAGGCTACCTTCGTATCCATATACAAGCCTCACATATTTTTCAAGGTGTTACATTTCTCCCCTCCTTTTTAAAATTTTGTCCCTAAAATTTGGTTTATCTAAAGTAAGAAGTCCAAAACAACTCACACACAACACAGGCACAACCAAATCTCAAGAAAACAAAATTACACAACAAGTACAACCATGTACTCACCTTTACCTGAACCAGGAGACTATGTTGTCTCCTTGCCCTCCAACCAATAAACTTTTCCTGGTCTAACCTCTGACTTTGCCTATTTCTTTTGAGGACAATTCCTTGCAAAGTGGCTTGACTTGCCACAAGTAAAACATGTTATCAGATCTGCCATACAAACTTTATCTCCATGATACCTACCACACTTGGTACACCTTTACTCGTGCTTATCCCTTTGAACTTGCTTTCCTCTAGCCTTCTGATCTCTACTATGTGGAGCACTCCTCTCGGACTTATCTTCTGAACTCTTCTGCTTGTAGTGGTCGTGTGATCGATGCTCCTGTTGTGGCCTCCAACTAAAAGGTTCAATAACTCTGCATTTGTTAACCAATGAAGGGTAATCCCAAATCTCAAAATGTAACACACTAATTTTAAATACTGTAGTATACGTTATGCATACCAAGTAAGTAGAATTGGTATTTCACTTTCTAACTTAAACTTAATTTATAACCTGTTCAATAACTATTTAACGAATAAATATATAGAGCCTTTACAAAAGTAAGAGAGCAAGATATTTTACACCTCTAGAAACTTGCTCATTACAACAAAGCTATTTGATATGTCTGAGATTACAAACCTTTACAAACTAATTACATGAACTTAATTACAGATCCATTAATATAATTACATAACTAAAACTACTACTTTAACAACTCAACTAAATCTTTATCGCCTTGTCTTGTGCTTGCTTTGGTCCTTCTCTGGATTTATCATGGAAACATAAAAAGAACTGGGGTAAGAATTAATAATTCTCAGTAGTAAATTTAAAATCGTGACATCATGGTAAATCCAGCCACTTTGGGAAAAACACAGATTGTACTTAATCATTTGGAAAGGTGGCATAAGTCAAATTTCAGTCCTTTCCCTTCCCAAAGCATACAGTTCATTTAATTACAAAATTATTTAAGTATCACATAACAATCAATTTAAACATCATATACTTTTAACATATATCATCATACTAGGAACAATACTTAAATAACTTTTAGTACTATTCCTAGCCTTTTCAAACTTACTTTTATCCTAAATCTTCACACTTAATAAAAATAAGATAATTGCCCATACAATTGTTAATTTTTATGCAATGCATGATAATGTATGATTATGTCTAATGAGAACCGTAAAGTATGCTCATGTAATGATTCTTTGAAAAGATTTTATTTTAGAAAACACATGTTATTTTAATATTTCCAGGAAGTCCTTTTGTTCCAGGAAGTCCTTTTGTTCCTTGTATTGTTTTCTGGGTAGGCAGGACGCCCTTTTGTTCCTTACACTACCAAACATTTTTAACTCACTTGGAGCCCTTTTGTCCTAGCTACTTGGAGCCCTTTTGTCCAAGCTACTTGGAGCCCTTTTGTCCAAGTCATAAATTTACAATACATGAAAACATCAAATAACAAGTTTGAAAACAAAAAATGCATAATTTAAAAATTGTCCTTCTTTAACCTTAATCATATCTTCCATTACATAATAGGGAAGAAATACCATAAACATTAAACTTTCTCTTTATACATTATAATTCATACATGATTGTAGATAGGGACTCATTCAACCTCATCTACCTTTAACCTCTCTTTTATATTACTTCCCAAAATTATGCCTATCATCAACATAAATACCATACAAGATATATTCAATATTTCACAACATGATCGTTTCAACAACAATCACATTTATTATTCTTTTGATATCCAAAACATAATACATCCATCCATTATATACTATGGTATTTCTCGTAATTTCATGACATGATTTCTCAATACCTCATCCTTTTCATCATACATTAGATAGCTCTATACATCATTTTCATCATCATTTAACATCTTAATCATCATAATCACCATTAATTTCTTACAAAGTATAAACATTTATGCACATCTCTTAATTATATCAATTTGAAAACTTAGAATTAAGCCTCAAAATTTTATCAACCATGCATCAACTTACTATCAATTCCATTTCATCTCCATTTACAATGTATATTCATTTCATAACAAAAAGAATCACAATTTGTTTGACTTCACGGCATTTCCATTCAAATTCAAATAAAAGACAAATAATCACTTTTTTATCACTCAAACATTCTACATATATATCAAATAACCATTTACTGCCTTGTTTGACTTCACGGCATTCCCATAAAAAAAAAGACAAATAATCACTTTTATGAGCCCAAATATTTATACTACATATATATTTATATCAAATAAACATTTACTCCCTTGTTTGACTTCACCATTCTGAATTCTTGTATTCACGTGATTCCAACTTCACGTCTTTAACAAAATTATTCAACTAACTCATGTATTATTCAAATAATTCTTATATATTCTTACTTTTGAATTCACGTGATTCATTATCTGTATTCACGTTTTCACTCTCTAAATAATTTATAACCATCACTTCCTACCATATATTTACGTTTACATGGCTGTACCGTGCAGTACTCAAATTATCATCAAAACCGTGATTCATTTGTGGGTTTCATACCCATTTTCATTCCTCCAAAAATCAGGAAAACCAACAACATATTCTTGTTCTAAATCTCATCCATAAACAAACTAAACCATTATCAAGCTTAAAGGAACAAAAATCAATTACAAAGTTCACATTTTTATACAAAAACCCATTTGGTTTTTATGCTTCAAACAGCAAACTGAATCCAAAAGAAATGGAGAGTAAGTTATGAAAGCTTTCCACCTACCTCTCACTTGAGTTTCCTACTTAGTTTTCTTTGATTTTTCCTTGTTTCTTCTCCCATTTCTCCCTTAGTCTTCTCTGTTCTGTTTTTTGTTTTTTGTCTCTGTCTTCTTCATTTTCGCTGGGCAGAATGCGTGAAAATGAAGGGGGAAAGTGAGATTCAATCTCACTTAAAACAAGAGACATTAAGGGCAAATTTATCCTTTTACTAAAATTTTGTATTTGCTAGGAACACTTTGATTTAATTAAATCAAGTTTCTTAACCTCCAAAAACATTAAAATAAATTATAACATCCATCAAAATTCTTGTTTCATCATTTTCATAATTTTCTATATCTGCTGTGACCCAATCGGTACTTAAATACGCACTCGGTATCCTGAAAAATACCAAACTGACTTCGTTTGTCCTAAAAATTTAATCACATCTTCTTTCACACACTTATGACCTAGAAATAACTTCTCCATATCCATTCCCTTTAATATAGCATTTATGTTATTTTTTCTGAGTTAAAATAGTCATTTTGCACGTTTTGTGTTACGGCAAAGTGTCTAAATTAACTCAAAACGCCACCAAATTTAGTGGACATGTTAAACAAGTATTAAATTAACTTTGTAACCTCATACAAGCCTAACATGTGTAAAAAGAGAATGTTACACAAAAGGCTTCACCAACCTCTTCATGCTCTCATTCAACCCAGTTTCAAACTTCACACATTTCCAACTATCATTTGGATTATACCTAAGAGAAGAAGAAAACTTAGACAACTCCTCAAACCTTGCCACGTACTACCCAACCTTCACACCTCCTTGTTGTAGCTGTAAAAACTCTATTTCGTTCTCCTCCTACACATTGTGGAAAGTATTTCTCCAAAAAGGTAACCTTCAATACATCCCAGGTGACTTGGGTCCCAATTATCTCCGTCATCCACTTTGCATCGTTCCACCAGTGCTCGGCCTCCCCATTCAACATATATGCAGCAAAATACATCTTCTGGTCTTCAGAACATCTAATAATCGCAAAGATCTTCTCCAATTCTGTTATCTTTTCCTCTGCTTTCATTGGGTCATACTCGCCTCTAAATGATGGTGGACTCGTATTTTGAAACTCTGACAGATCATGAAAACCCTAGTTACAAAATTCGACAGGCATGTTAAGCAAGTATTAGGCTACCTTTGTATCCATATATAAGCCTCACATGTTTTTCAAGGTGTTACATTAATCACCTTAGTGGCTACTATCGCTTTAATAACCTTAGTGGCTATTACCACTTCAAAGCTCAATTTTTAATAGGAAAAAGAGCATAATACTACAGTGCATCATGTCTTTCTCATGAGCATGCCATTGCCATGTCCTAAATACCATTATATACATATGTTAATTATCAAATACTTAGGTATCATAATGCTCATTTAAATTATAGAGCAATCAATTTCTCAAGTATCTTTGTTGATGTTGGGAATTTATGGATACATCACACAACAGAATAATAAAAATTCCCTTACAAGATCCATGTGAAAATGCCATAATCCAAGTTTTAAAAGTTTACCTCTTGAAGCGTGATAAACACAAGCGAGATGAATCACCAACACCGTAATAGCGACGATGTCTCTGCGGTATCCACACAAATAGACTTGCAAAAAGGAGTCACGCCCCTATTACGCAATGCTAGCTGCGAAGAGAAGAGAAGAATACCTTTCAATGTCTCTTACTCACTTTCTGTAGGTGCGGCTAAGGTGGTTATGTTACGTACTTAGCAGCCCCCTTAGCAGTACTATTTATAATAGTGGTTGCCTTAAGTGAGTGTGAGCAGTAGCAAGGTAAGCTGTGTAACCCTAAACTCATTTGTCATGAGTTAGGCCCACAATTGAATCCAAGTCCAACTTGGATCCTTATTGCTCTAATTTAGTCTGCTCTAGGTGTGCGACCCTGCAGGTTCTCATGACGTTAGTAGTAATATTAAAATCTCATTTTAATAATACAAACAGTGAGTGGTATCTAGCAACACGTCGTTGTTACCCAAGTAATGAGAATGTCAGTGATTTGACATAACCTATCTGTGACCAATGTTTCCGTGTAGTTTAGTGCCTTTGTCCAGATATCTAGATTGAACACAAGACATGGAACGTGTCACCCTTGTTTAGTTCAATCTTCAGTTTCCTGATTCTCAAGTAGACATAGTAATAATAAATGAGATCAATATATCATATTGACTCATTTGAGCATGGCCATGCATTTCGTAGTCTCACTCAATCAGGGGGGCCGAAGATATCACTTTTGTTATGTAAGAGGGACAAATCCCATCTAGGTCACTCACATCCCTCCACATGAATCACAGTATGTCTAATAACTAACTTTATAATCATCTTGTTACAAATGACGTTTGATGGCATTAAAGCACACAACTCTTCATGTAGGAATCGTAGTGATTTCAGGTCAAAGGACCACATACACCATTATTGCTATAAGAATCGCTTATGACACTCATGTAACGATCCACGTAACATTCTCATGGCGGATCTATCCAATACATCATTACTCTAATATGTATTCATGTGAAGACTTGATATCTCATATCCATGACCGGTGAGATGTGGTCATCAGTCTATGCACATACTAGTCCTAATGCATTATTGTTGTCATAATTAATAATAATATTTGACTAGGGACATTTAAGAATAGTTTTTTATCCAATAGGATCTCACGATCAAGTCATCCACTTGATGTCCTATGGTATCAAACTTACTATTCTAAGGACTTTATTATGTCTATAAAAAAAAATACAATAAATGAAATGCCTCATATATTAAAAATAGCATAATACAATGTATTTAAATACAAACAAAATGTATTGACCTCTAGGGCATGCACCAACAGTTGAATCTTTCATCTACAAGTAAATTAAGGTAATATAATTATTTATACAAGTGCATCATAGCCCGAGGACAAGCACTCCAATACAAGCAAATTCCCAATTCAAACATATTAGGTTGTATAACCAATATATATATAACAAAATCATGTAACTCTTCAAGGCTAGGCATTTTGACCAAGGCATTAATAATAAGCATTATCACTCAACAAGTTACTTACAAGCTAATTCCAAACATATTAACAGTATACTATAAGCTTCAAACAAGCCAATTCTTAACACAATAAGATCTCTCATTAATTTATTATTTAGAGCAACATAGCCCTGGACATTCATACCATAATACATTTGGCTAGCCTTAACATCTTCCACTTGATCAAAATTAACAATAGAGTTAAGTCTCGGCTAAGCACTTCCTAGTCACCTATTCATTCAAAATTCAATTACCTCCATTTACTTAAGCTCATTAACATGTAATTTTAATTTAGTAACATATGTCAATTCCACCCGTAATTCACCATGAACCCGAGACATAGATCCTAATACATTCATCCAAATTAACTAATTATAAGCTCAATTAATCAAAATTAGGCAAAAACATCATAATGGCTTTATAAAATTCATTCTCATGGTGCTAGAACCCACCATGGCATAGGGTTATGGTTTCACAAATCATAATCAAACTCAAGCCAATATAACATGTTGTCACATAATCTTAATTAAACAACTTCACAAATTCAAAGATTTAAGAGAGAAATTGAAGAACTCCTTCAATCCTACAAGGATCAAACTTATCAAATTAGTTTTATATTCATGCCTAATCAATCAATTAAGCTAACATTAGGTTGATTATGATCCATTTCAATTAAAGATAGTAATGCAAATCAACCTAGTACAAATTACACTATGGAACCCGAAAATGCCATTCTCTCCAAGTCGACTCTAACTTCATTTTTCAATTGCAGTCCATGAATTTCAACACAATCATGCATGAACTCATCATGGAGTATACACAAAAACTCAATTAATATCAAATTCTCCATTGAACCCGAGTAAAGAGTTCATCCAAGGCGAAAAGATACAACTAATTCAAGATAGATAATCATATCTCTAAGTTCACAACCAGGGTTCACATCATAATTTCAAGCTCAAAGTGTCAGCAAATCCATGGACACCCAAAACCCCATAGAACCCGAGACTTACCCTTCTCAACATCATCAATGTTTTTTAAGCAAAACCACATACATTCAACCCATAGAAGCAAGCACAAGATGAAGAGAAGGACAAAGTGAAGAAAACCCCTACCTAGTCACAGTTCCTTGTGTAATGCCCTTTTTTTCTCAATACCCGCGAAGAAGGAATGTCACACTATAATACTTTGAAAACATAAAACGAAATAAATTAAACTACGAAAAAGGGTAATTGTTTTTTTTTTTTGGATTCATTGACCTGATTCATTTTTATGGTTATTTAAGTTCCTCTACAAATGTTACTATATTATTTTTTTTTGTTAAATCATGTCATTACCAAGTGGCTTCAAAGAGTTAATTTAAAAATCCATTACGCATAGAGGCAATTATTAGAACAGTCGTAATGAAACCGACATAAGGTAAACCATACACAATATATATATATATATATATTCATACTTATATGCATAAGCCTGTTTAGTTACATTCCAAAATATACAAAAAGAGCAAAAGCTTTACCCACCCAAGGTAATTACAAATTTACACCCATCAATCTAGCAAAATGTCAGGCTCCCCCAAAAAGATAACGGATAGAGCAATGGGTAGGAGCCTGAGCAGTAGAAAGGAAAGAGTCATCACGTGGGGTGTAATACATGTCAGCCCACATATCCCTAACGGTCATATAAAACTCTAGCCAAACAAAAGCGTGAAAATAAAAAATAGGGGCGTCATAATGATCCCATGCTAAGGACATAGTTAGCTCCCCATAGTACACGCAACGGTCCATCTGCACATTAATATGCCAACAGTCAGGGCCTCCGTGAAAAGTGATCCGTGTAACCCAAAAATCTATGAGGGCGCGACGTCATCCTCGATAAACTTCAATCGTAATCTGGCCAGAAGCCTGGAAACTCAGGAGCTTCCTTGTCTTATTCACGAACGCCTTCTCAGAAGTACACAATCCGACAGAATACAAAAGTAGAGAAAATACAGAAAGAGGTGAGACACCTAACTTACAGTACCAAATGGCAGCAAGGAAACAATACGGCGCTGGATGCCCACATATAGCACACTTCGTACATCCAATTATAGTAATAATAGAAATCAACAGTAAGGGCAAAATAACAATTAATGACAGTAAGTATTATTAACAACAAGCAGGTGGCATCAACAATTCCAATATTCAACAGTCCAAGAAATCAAATAATTATTGCAGTTACAATAGTAAACATATTTTATAATTATAAATGCTTATGTTCAATGAATTATGTGACTGACAGCTCACAATGCAAAGGGTACCAAAATTCCTACTCCATGGAGCTAGACATAAACATTTTTCGGAGTGAATGATCAAGGAGTAATGCTAGTATATCGTTAGCCTTAAAAATATAGTGTGCTTTATCTCATAAAAACATTTGCACAATTGGCTTATACATGGTACCTCGACAGTCGATCGTGATATAGGACAGCATCCTAGTCAGGATTGTCTGTGTGTCGCATCAGTCTATCCCACGGCCCCAGTGGAGCTACCACTGTCTATTGTGAGACACTCACACCCCGACGCCCCCAGGGCCAACCACTATGACCCTACGCTTAGTCTACTCGCACTCGCACATAGGTGTTATTCAAACTCCTAGGCACACATAGCCTTTCTAACAATGTCCAACGAATAACACATATGCATGATGACTCAATTTCAATCATGCATGTTCATCAATGATGCATTCATTATAAGCATTACCACAATGGTATATAAATATATATATATACATATACATATTCATTTCCCAACATCATCAAATCATGATATTCTCAAGTACAAAATCAACAAGTGCTTAACCCACATAGGGATTTATAACAACATAAGATCAATTCTCAATATCAATATGTAATCATACATAGCTTATCAATTTTCACAAGTTCATATCTCGGATCCATATTTTCAAAGTCTTAAGCTTTGATTAATTATGACAAATTTTGGGTTAATTTAACCTTTCAAAATCATGGCCTTCCAAATGTTATTATCCACTTTAATTCTTCCACTTCATTAAGAATTATGCAAGTCTCTAAATCTTAGATTTCCAAAGATGCTCCAAGGCATCATTTAGCCTCAAGGTTTTCTCTCTAAAACCATAGCCTTCAAGGGTCTTCAAAGTCCAATTTTTCATTCCATTTTAGGTATTAGTTTCTTAATATCAAATTACTTAAGCTTTAATTCACCAAGATCAATCCAAACCCTTATCGTTTTAAACCAAAACCGTGGCTCCCTTTTAAGGTGTTCAATCCTTAAAATTTTCCATTTATTAACCTCAATGTTATCATTCAACATTTAATTACATAAGCATTATTTATTTTCTCACAAAAATAACTTTCAACCCAAAATCTCCCTCAAAATCGTGACCATCATGCTAGGGTAGGAAACTCCAAATTTTCCATTTAACAACCCTAACATGATCAAGCACATTTAACACTTCCAATACAGTCAAGATCACTAATCAAAATTTAATCAAATCCAAGAGCACATGAACAAGCAAAAATCACAAAACAACATGAACATACAAGGGTTCCCTCACCACCATTATTGGTAGAAGTGAGTAATCTCCCTTTTACCTATGGAAGAATAACGGAAATGACTCCTTCAAGCTCCTTGAAGAATTCGATCTTGAATCCTTCAAAACCTTAGAAATTTCCATCATTAAGAATCAACCTTAAGCAGGGAAAAGAATGGATCTTTGGTCTCCTTTCAGACCCTAGAGTCCGAAAATGAAGAGAAAGAAGAAGAAAGGTGGAAGCTTTACCTCAAAGTTAGTAGCTTTGCCTTGGAAGACAATGGAGAAAGGTTGGATTTTTGAAGAAACTTTCTAAAGAGAAAGTGTAAAGGAGATGAAGGGGAGTATGAAAATGGTGTTTGTGAAGAGAAAGGTGAAGAAAAATGAGTGGAGAAGGGGTTGCAATTTTCGTAGCTATGGAGGATGAGTAGAGAGAAGGAGGAGAAAATGAAGAGGATGAAGTTTTAGAGAAAGAAAGTGTTTTGGTGAAATGAAATGATTTTGGGTATTTTGCATTAAGTGAGAGGCAAAAATTTGCCTCCTTTGACCATGCTTGCCTCAGCTTCAAGGGGAGAGAGAGGGGAGGGATTTTGGATTCCTTGAAAAGCCAAGGGTAAGGTGGTCATTTGGGCCAAAGCTTCTCAAAGAAGCTTCTTAATTGGGGTACAAAATTTGAATTAAAGTGCGCTTGATTAGACATAAAGTAGATTGCATTAGGATAATGTGATAGGATTTTTATTACATACTATTATCCAATGGATAATTACTGTAACACCCTCCCTAGGATATCACATTTTTGACTCCCAACTCATAATCTGAAAAGAAGTTCGCACAAAGTTTGAGTTATAAAATATGGGTTTTAAAATTTCTTTCTTGCTGAAATATAAACTTTCTGAAATTCATAAGTAATACGGAAAAACATATTGAAACAGACTCATATACAATATTAACACTTAGAAACTTTTTACACAAAATAAATTAATAAAAATCCTTTTAAAACCGTATTCATGTACTCTTTGAAAAATAAATTCTTTGTTTATTTTCCTTACTTTTCTAAACATCCATTTTCATCATTCAAGAAAATATTAATTTTGTGAACACCTATCTTGAGGTGTCTTGACTAAAATTCACCATGTTCTAGGGATCAAAAATTAATTCCTTTGTTCTTGAAAAAAAAAATTTCAACATGGAACCCTAACCTTGGGTGCCAAAACCGTAGTCATTCTTTGGCCATTGGAGCCAAGAATTGATTTTTCTTTCCATCATCAAATCATGGCATATACATACATATTCAAATATATATTATAAGCATACCATAATCAAAGCAATAAATCATGCATAGTATAAGCATACCATCAAAGTCATAAACTCATGCAAAGCATATCAAGCATAGGCAAATAATCAAAGCTCATAAACACCCACAAATTAATTACATGACCATGGATATGAATCCTCACATGGATTCAACATCCATCAAATATATAACCATCTCTCACCACCATGCTTGGTTGGTGAGATGGATCTCCCTCTTACCTCTTGAAGATCCTCAAAAGCTCTTTGTTTTGCTTCTTTTTCCAAGTCCTTTACCACCAAGGGCTTCTCAAATACAAAACAAAATACATAAAAATTAGCATACTAAGCTTGATTAAGAAAACCATGGATCAAACATGGTTTAAATCATGAAAAAGAGAGAAGAAACGAAGTTTCCTTACACTTCACCATAAATACCTCATAACTTTGATCTTGAAGAAAGTCCATGAAGATGAATGATTTAGAGGAAGTCTCCAACATGAAAGTTGTTTAGAATATCATGTAGATTCAAGATCTATGGTTGGATGAAATTAAAAGAGATTGGAGAGTGGTTTGAGTGTGTTGGCCGAATGGCCTTCTTTGGAAGAGAAAATGGAGTTTTCTTTTCTTGTTCTTGGAAGAGAGAGAATGGAGTGAATTATTTTTAGTCTTTGGTAGAATGAAAATGAAGATAGAAATGAAATAGAAATCAAGACTCCTCCTACCTAGTAGTTGCCGTGGAGTGCATGGAGAGAAAGGTAATATTATGTATATAGCTTTTTTTTTGTTTTTCTTTGATAAGAATGAAAGAAAAGTTGATAGGAAAGATTGTCTTGCATTATTCATTGCATGACCATTGATGAGTAGGAGAAAAATGAATCAATTATGGATAGTTTGTCTCCAAAAAGAAGTGCATGGCCGTAGAAACAAAATGGAGAGCCACCATAATTGACTAGCTTACTTTGTTGTATAATGTAAATAATGGAACATGAATTATTGGAATTGATTGAATCAAATTGGCTCCCCTTTTTCTTTGCATAGACGTAGCCTTAATTGGAAAGTGAATAGTGAATTATTTATTTATTTGAGTGATAGTCAAGTTACTAAAATAATTGAAAGAAAAGTTGGTAATACAATGAAATAATTTTGGCCTCCCTCCAAGAAATTTCCTAAGGATGCAAACAAAGAAATCATAATCAAGGATGACTTAATATTGACCATGACATGTAATAATGGTCATAAAGTCTCCTTTAGCTCCTAAGTCACTACAAAAACCGTCCCCCCCTTCTCTTGCTTCTTCAAAGTGTGACTAATTTCTCAAGTCACCATCTTAAGCATTGTAGCCATTGATTAATTCAATGGTTAGGATTTTAGGTAGATTTTTTATTTTAGAAGACTTAATCCAGGTCATTGGATCTTTCTCCTTTAAATCTAAGCCATTAGATGTGTCTCCAAAAATTAAGGGTCAAGATTGCTCCTTCAAACTTTTTAATCCAAGGGTCATAATTAGTCTTTGCTACTTTTTAAGACTAAATCTCCACCATTAATTAAATCTTCATCCAATGGTCATAAATGGTCCTTGTTACTTTACAAGACCAAATCTCCACCCTTGATTACTTCTAAATCCAATGGTTACAAATGGTCATAGTCACTTTATATGACCAAATCTCTACCCTTGATTTAATCTCCATCTAACGGGTATAAATGATCTTATTCACTTTTAAGATCAAATCTCCACCGTTGATTAAATCAAGATCAAGTCTCCATCATTAATTAAATCAATGGTGGATATCCAAACCACCAAGGTTGACTTAAGCAATATAATTTATATTTTTATTTGCTAAAACCCCACGAAATTATATTTACTGTATTTTTTTATCATCCGATAAATTAAATACAGTACAAAACACAGTACAAGAAATTTTCTAAAACTGTTTCCGGATTCAGGTTTAGTAAGATCCCCTGTCTCCGTCTAAACAGTACAAATTTTTCTATGCGTAGAAAAATTTTTACTTTGAGGGATCCACCTGGGCCCACGTATAGCCACCTGGGCCCACATACACCCCCTGGGCCCACAAACAGTAAAAAAATTCATAAGCATCCACAAAAATCACAAATATTAGAAAATGCACAAATATCAAATCAGATTACGTAAAATAATTACCTAACGGTAAAAATTAAATTACGTAAAGTTTTTTCCGGCTCGAAAATTTTTATTTTCCTGACACAGAGGAAATCACTCAAAACAATCAAATACGCTGACGGAATAAACAAAATAATTTTACAGTGCACAGAAATTACTAAACAGTAAAATTCTGTTAACTGTCAAAATTACTGTTTAAGAGATACGGAAATTTGGGGTGTTACAATTACTACAATTGACAGAAGTCAGTATTAATTTATCTGACAAATAAATTTTACACAACGTTTTGTTATTTTGTTTGTTAAATTTTCTCGAAAAACATAAAACCTTGTAAATCGTGTCTAGCCTCAGGTTTAGTAAGATCCCCCGTCGACGTTTCCACAGATCAAGGTTCTCAGGATAAATATTTCATTTTTTCAGCTTTGTTCAATTTACACGTAAAATGAGAAATAATATTAAAATATTCCACGTTCTCTGAAAAATTCAAAAATATTCCAAAAAATCATAAATATTATAAAATGAATATTTATAATAAAATAAATAAATTTTGAGGTGTTACACCTTGCTTCTTTCTTGGTTCCTTTTGAGCTCCCTTTCCCGCCCTTCCTCCCCCTCTTTTCTATCTTGGTTCAACTTCTTTCATTTCTTTTTTTTTGCCCCCATTCTCTCAGTTTTTCCAGCACCCACAAGAAAACAAGAGAAAGAGTGTGTGATAATCAAAGAAATAGAAAAGAAAAGAAATGGTCATAATAGGGGCAGTAGTGAGATGAACCAGCAAAAGAGGACAACAAGAACGGATGTCCGAGCTGCACCAGGAGGACGACCGAGCTGCACCAAGAGAACGACGGTCGAGCTGCACCAGCATGACGATGAAAACGAGTGAGCGAACGGAGATAGAGATAGTAATGAGAGGGACAAGCAGGTGAGAGAGAATGATAGTGAGAAAGAGTGAGCAGATGAGTGAACAGGGGAATGAAAAAGATAAAGAAAATAGGTGGATGAGAATAGAGCATGAGAGAAAGGAAATAGAAAACTAAATAAAAAGTTGGTGGAGATATTTTGAGGGAAATAGCTAAATATTCACTTGAAATCATTTTATCTTTTAAAGACAGTTTAATTCTCCATACTCAATCTCCAAACTTCCTCTAGAATCGCAAAAGATTTTAGGATTCCTCTTAATCTCAATTTTTTTATCCTTTGGCACATGACCATAATCACTTTTATCAAATACTAGGCTTCACTATTTATCCCTGTGTTAAGTAAACCCCATGGAATTGAATTAGAAAGTGCTCAAATATTTAATTTATTCTATTTCTATGCTCAAATTAATCTTCATCCTCTATTTTACATTTACTCTCTCCTAATCCATTTATCTGTTTATTTTAATCTCTACACATTATCTCAGTGTCATTAAAATGTCAAACTAACTTATCTGATCCTCCAAATTCCTTATAACTCATTCCAATCCTTTATGACTTAGGAATACATTTACCATATTTATTCTCATTCTTTTAGCTATTTAAGCTAAGTTCTGAATTATTTTGAGTTATTTCTTATTTTTAGTGTTATAGATTTATGCTTCATTCATTCCAAGCAATTTCCAAAATCATCAAGTAACTTCTACTAGAGTTATTGAGTCACTATACCCCTGATTAATACCATTAGGTTGAAGAGGATGTTATAGAGGGTACTGTTTCCCTCAGGTATGGGGGGGTGTCTAGTTATTTTGATTGATATTGACCAGTTATTTTGTTAAAATTATGTTAGTATAGTTATTGATATTTTTTGTTAAATTTTTTGTTTATTATATGATTTGGTGCATGTAATGGCTGATTTGCATGTTCGATATTGTGAAATTATTTGAATGCATAACATGATGCCATTAGCTAGTGTAATGATTGCCTATTGATAATTAGGGATGTAAATTAACCTCAAATTTTTTTGTGAATCCTTATGCGATCTTTGAAGCATACTGATCAATCTAGATTCTTTTTATGCATGATGTGCTTTCCGTTCGTATGCTTGTTTAGCTTCAGATTAGATTTGAGTGCTTTTCTAGAGAATGTTTATGGTTAGTAGATGTTGAGATGTCTTTTATATTTGCAATTGTTTTATGTAGAAATATGTTTGCCCTAATGGTTTAATATGTTAAGTGTCGATGATGACAAATACAGGACAAAAAGAATGATGATTATGCTACATAGATATGCTTAATGGATTATATTGGATCATACATGATAATGTACTCTATCTTGTTATATTTCATATAAGAATCATGCATATTCTTTATAGAATCTTTATAGGATATATCCAATAATATGCCATAAAAATGGTATTAAATTAATATTAGATTTGGCTCTATTTAAATGAAAATGTGCAGAGTGTTCTTTGTTGCATCCTATATAGAGCATAGCTATTAGTAATTGATAAATGTCTTATTTGGATGTGTCTATGAAAGTCTTATATGCATTGATAAACACATATTTTATTCATTAAGAAACCCTTATATTTAGTCATTTACACTCTCCATATTCTTAATTGATTGAGTTTGACATGATTTTGTGAGTTTGAGCTCAAATTGGTCCTAATTGAATATTTTCAGCATTATTGAGATTTTACACTGTTTCTGTATTTTGGTCATAACTTGAGTTCCTGATATCTGAAAATCATGAATTTTATCTTGTAGGAAAGCTAAGAGGAAGCTCTACAACTTTGATGAAGAGCTCGAAGTCTGATTCAGATGTCTAAGGGACCTAAGTTGACATGGAAGTCAGAATACGGGTTCTGTCAGTAGAATCCGAACAGTGTGCACTCAAAAAAATCATATCTCAAGATGTAATAATGGAGATGGGTTGAAATTTGGACATTGGATAGTCAAGATCCAAATAAACAACTTTCATGAAGAACACATTTTGAGAAAAAGAAGTCTAGTAGGTCATTTTGAGCTTGCAAGTCGGAACAGAGGTGCTGAAGTTGGGTTTGAGCAACCTACGGTATTTGGGACATATCTTGGGCTTAAGGAAGCCAAATTGGACGAACCAGCTATCCATTTTATAGCTAAGACAAGGATCTACAACTTTCATGAAGAACACTTTTCGTGGTTCTGAAGTATAGTGGGTCGTTTTTGGCTTCCAAGTCAGACACGAAATTTTCGTCCTCAACCACCCACTCATCCATCCACTAATCCACTCATCCACTCCTCCACTCATCCACTAACTCACCCATTCATCCACTCATACACTAATCCAACCACTTAACCACTCCACCCACTCATCCACTAATCCATCCACTCATCCATCCACTCATCCATCCACTCACCCATTCATGTCCATAATTTCCCACTCACCAAAAGTCCTTTGGCATTTTTCACTAATTCAACCACTCAACCATTCCACTCACTCATCCACTAAACCAATCCACTAAACCAACCCACTAATCCATCCACTCAAACACTCCACTCACTCACCCACTCATCCACCCACTTCCCTTTGTCATTTTGTTACCTTAGACTTCTATAAAAGGCACCATTTATCATGAACAAGATGTAACTCTCCTTCATTTTCTCTCTTAGTTTCTTGTTTCTTCATAGTTTCTTCTTGTTTCTTCATAGTTTTTCTTGTGATTTCTTTCTAGCTATGTGTAACTAAACCTCCCTTGGTTAAGGGGGTGATGAAACCGCTAGTATTAATGTTGTAAACTTTGCATATTTGATTATTTCAACACGAGTTATGTTTTTATTCATATATTTCTGAATCTATTGTTGGTATGAAGGTTTTTGTACTTGCTCCTACTTTCAAAGTAGTAGATCTAGGTTTATTATGCGCGGTTGCAGTAGTAGATCTAGTGGGATGTATGATGTTCATGTGGGTATAATTATCTTTGTGCTATTTGCCACTTATAAAAGTGGTAGATCTGGGTTTATTATGCTTGTGATTTGCGGTATTAGATCTAGAGAAATATATGTTCTAAGTAATTTAATCCCGTGTGTGATTAGACCTTAGTGTAATTGGTTTTCTAAATCTTAATGCAATTGTTGGATAGTTGTAAGAGCGGTTGCTTTATGACTAATCGGTGATTAGGAGTTGATTTGAGCGGTTGCTAAATTGACCAACACGTAAGGAAAACAGAGATTTACTCTCACAATTGCATAAAAACATAATTGAGCATGTTGGAATAAAAAGGATATGTGGATTTACATTATCATATAAATCTAGTGGTGGATTCAATCTCTTAACCAATTTTCTTATATTGTTGATTTCAGTTTGTTTATTGTTATCTTTTGAAGAAGTGTTCATTGTTCATCAAAACTCCAAAACCCCCTTTTCTTGTTTATTGTTAATCAGAGTCTAAATTGGGAATTGTTTAATAGTGTTAATTGAATTAGTTCTCTGTGGATCGACCCTTACTAACTACAACTAGTTGTAAGGTTTTTATTTTCTGGTGGGCCTAACAACTGATTTTTATCTTAATTTTAATCACTACATCCGCACGCATCATGCATGTTAGACTAATTAGAGTTATACATTTATGAATCATGCATATGAAGATATTGAATTATGAATTTGGACTAACTATATTTGTTTTAAGTGAGTAATACTTTATTGGATAGTCCAAGTACCAAGAGTGAGCATTGCAACGAGAAAGTAAAAGATCACAATTATCCTCAACTCAAGAAGAATGAGAATGAAAGATGTTCCAAGCATTTGCAAGATTTGAAGAGAAGAAATTTTTTGGAAGCTTGGATTATATCAAGAAGCCTAAGGACTAGAATTGATATATTTTCTTTTTAGGCTTTCTCTTATGTAAAGATAGAGATTTTATAAGGAAAGAACTCAAATATGTTTTTAAATCTTTACAAATGGTTCTTACATACTAAAATTCCCAAGAAACATGTTTTGAAAAGCTAGTCATGGTAGTAGTTCAAAACTATAAAAAATAGTCAAGTTTGAGTTTTGAAAAGTTGACCTTTGGTTACTCTTTTGATCATAACTTTCAAAATACTCTGAGTTTTGTTCTGAAACTTCTTGCATATGAAAATAGACTCAAAGATATTTCCAATGAGTGGTCATTTGCTTTAAATGAATAAGAAATGAAGAAGTTATGACCATTTAAAGTTAGTTTTCAAAACCAAAATGCATATAATTGATTACACAAGTCCTGTAATCGATTACAACTCTGGAAGAGGCCATGTAATTGATTACATGAGCCTTGTAATCAATTACACCATGCCCAGAAATGTTCCCAATGGCTATAAACAACTAGTTTTCATAAAAAAATTATTTTTAAATACTACCAACGACTATTTTATCACTTGAGCTCTATAAATACGTGTATATTGAAGCACTTACATCTTTAAGAACCTCTAGAACACTTAGTTTGATCCTTGAATCATCAAAATCATATTTTGAGCTCTTTATTGCAAAATCCTTCTATTCCTTTGTTCTTTAAGCTATATATCTACTCTTGTGAGAGTTTCTAATATTTCTCTTCATCTTAAAATTATTGTAAGAGGGTGAGGTATCCCTTGTAGTGAGACTTAAACACAAAGGGTGATGTATCCCAAAAGTGTTGTGAGTGCTCTTGAATGTAAAAGTTTTTCAAGTGTAACGCCTCTTTTTCTTAATATCGCAAAGAAGGAACGTCACACCATAATACTAAAAACACGAAATAAATTTTTGGAGAATAATAGTTACAGCGATTAATTTAGACACGATTCATTATTAACACAAGATTAAATAGTTTATATTCCTGGATGATAAAATAATCGCGTATTGAAATGTGTGTATGCATTCATTTTTTTTAAAAGAAATAATAATGATGAGATGATAATAGTTACAGATGTGATAAAATCGACACAGAATTGAAATTCATACATCCACAATATATATTATATGCATCAGCCTATTTTAGTTACATCACAGAATATACAAAAGTAAAGGCTTTATCCACCCAAGATAGTTACAAATTTACACCCATGCACTAGCAAAACATCAGGCTTCCCCAAAAAGATAACAGTTAGCCATCAGTAGCCACTTATAGTATCAGCCCCCTAAGACTAACAAGAAGGGACCATAGCCGGGTCCTCCTCAGGGTCCTCATCCTCCGATGAAATAGCCATCGGGGCGACCGAATTTCGGGCAGAAGCCAGAGCAGTGGAGAGGAAAGAATCCTCTTGAGGGGCATAGAACATATCCGTCCACATATCCCTCAAGGGTAGATAAAACTCTAAAATAACAAAAGCTGAAAAATCAAAGACAGGGGCATCATAACGACCCCAAGATAAGGACACCGTCAGCTCCCCGCAGTAGACGCATCGGTCGGTCTCCACATGCAAGTGCCAGCAATCTGGTCCTCCATGGAAGGTCAACTTCACGTACCCCCAAAAGCGGCACGAGTGTGACGACATCCTCAACAGCTCTAGTCCAGATATGGCCAGAAACCCGGAAACTCAGGTGTTTCCTTCTCTTCCTCACGAACGTCTTCTCAGAAGTACACCGTCGACAGAAATACAGAAAACACAGAAATGTAGGAAATACAAAAAGAGGTGAGACACCCAGCTTTCTGTACCAAAATGGCAATAAGAAAACAGAACGGTGCTAAACGCCCATACATCAACACAGTTCATACAATAATTAAAATTGACAGTAAAGCAGATCAACAATAAATAGTAGCAACAACTATCAATAATAAGCAGATAATAGCCGTATTCCCAACAGTCAACAATTCAACAATTAACTAAGCATTACAGTAATGAAAACAAATAACTTCCATAATTATAAATGCTCATGTTTAATGCATTATGAGACTGACAGTTCACAATGTGAAAAAGTACCAAAATTCCTACTCCATGGAGCTAGACATAAACATTTTCAGAGTGAATGATCAAGGAGTTATGGTAGTATATCGTTAGCCAAAATAATTAGTGTGCTCATCTCATAAAAACATTTGCGCAATACAGCTTATACATGGCACCTCAATAGTTGATAGCGATATAGGACAGCGTCTCAGTCCGGATCGTCGGTGTGTCGCATCGGTCTATCCCATGGCCCCAGTGGAGCTACCACTGTCTATTGTGAGACACCCGCACCCCGACGCCCCTAAGGCCAACCATTATGACCCTACGCTTAGTCTACTCGCACCCGCACATAGGTGTTATTCAAACTCCTAGGCATACATAGCCTTTCCAACAATATCTAACGGACAACACATATGCATGACGACACAATGTACATCATGTATGTTTATCAATGATACAATAATCATACAATATACCACAATGGCATATCTAAATATACATGGTTCAATATCAACATGTCATAGTATCAATTTCCGACATCAATATGTCTTTAGGGTTCATCCCCTATCATAAGTCCACATTATGTACTCATATTTTCAAAGTTTTATACTTTGGTCAATTATGAAAATTTTAGATTAAATGGCCCTTCAAAACCATGTCCTTCTTGAGTGTTGTTATTCAATCAAATCCTTCCACTTTATTATGGATTATGAATGTCTCTAAATTTCTAATTCCCAAAGATGTATCAAGGCATCATTCAACCCCTAATTTTCTCTAAAAACTGTGGCCTCTCTAGGTTATCGAGGTTCCAATTTCTTTCCATTTCATGCATCAATTACTTAGTATTTAATCATTTAAATTTTATTTTACACAAAACCAATCCAATCCCCTAACTTTCAAGATCAAAACCGTAGCTTCACCCTAGGGTATTAAACCCTTAAAATTTTTCATTCATTAATTGTAATATTATCCTTTAACATGCAATCATTTAAGCTTCTTTGTATTACACATAAAAACCAATTTACATCCCTAATTTCTAGTCAAAACCATGGTGCCATATTAGGGTAGGAAACTCCAAATTTTCCATTTAACAACCCTAACATGATCAAGCATTTTCAACACATCAAACACATTCATATCCACCATTCAAACATCAATCCAATTCAAGAATATATAAACATATAAAATCACCAAAATAAAGTAAGCAAACAAAGGTTCCCTCACTACCAAAATGATTGAAGTGAGTAGTCTCCCTCTTACCTAAAGGAGAATTACGAAAATGACTTCCTATTACTCCTTGGTAATTTTGGTTTTGGGCTTCCAAAACCCTAAAAATTTCAAGACAAAGAACCAACATTAATTCTTAGAAAAGAAGAGATCCATGGTCATCAAAGAGACCATGGAGCATGAAAATAAAGAGAAAGAAGAAGAAAAATAAAAACTTTACCTCAAAGCTTAAAGCTTTGTCTTGGATGACAATGGAGGAAAGGTTGGATTTTGAAGAAAATTTCTAAAGAGGAAGTGTAGAGGGGGTTAAGGTGAGTAGAGAAATGGTTTTGGTGAAGAGAAAAGTGAAGAAAATTGCTTGGTTTAGGGGCTGCAATTTTCGTATGAAGAGAGGAGAAGAAGAGAGAAGGAAGAGAGAAATGAAGAAGATGAAGTTAGAGAGAGAAAGTGTTTTGGTGAAATGAGTAAAATTGATTAAGTGTATTAACTGGGAGAGCAAAATTTTGCCCCCCAAAGACCGTGCATTGCCGCAGCAATAGGAGAGAGAAGGAGGGGGAAATTGGCTTCCCCAACAAGCCAAGGGTAGCTTGGTCATTTGGTAGTCAAAGCTTCTCAAAGAAGCTTTGATTAAAATACATTAAATTTGAATTAAAGTAGGTCTGATTAGACTTAAAGTAGATTACATTAGGATAATGTGATAGGATTTTTAATACATGTTATTATCTAATGGACAATTACTACAGTCAACAGAAGTCAGTATTAATTTATCTGATACATAAAATTTACACAGTATTTTATTATTTTATCTATTAAAATTTCTCGAAAAAAGTAAAACCTCGTAAATCGTGTCCAGTCTCAGGTTTAGTAAGATCTCCCATCGACGTTTCCACAGATCAAGGTTCTCAGGAAAAATATCTCAATTTCTCGGCTCCGCTCAATTTGCACGCAAAATGAAGAATGATATTAAAATATTCCACATTCTCAGAAAAATCCAAAAAAATTTCTAAAAAACACAAATAATAGAAAACGAACATTTATCATGAAATAAATAAAATTTGGGGTGTTACATCAAGCACTTGTGAAGCTTGAAGAGTTAGAGGCTCTAGCACAAGGGTGAGGTATCCCAAGGTGTGAGGAGTGCTCTTGCTTGCACAAAGGTTTTCCTAGAACCCGTGAAGTCTAGGAGATAGTTAAATAAATCTCAAGTTAAGCTTGGGGATTGAATGTAGGTCACAAGTGGTTTGTGATTGAACTAGGATAAATATTTGTGTTTGCTATTCTCAACTCTATCTCCTTTACATTTGTTCTTTAATTATATATGCTTGAGTTGAACTTGATATCTATCTTATTTGCTTGATTCATCCTATAACCCAAGATTGTGTTTGAGTAATGTACAATAGTTGTATCTTTGTTAAACGTATTCCACTGCATGTGTTGATTGAAAATATCAAAATACATAATTTCTTAATGATGTTTTGGAAATTTGTAATCACCCAATTCACCCCCCTCTTGGGTGATGGTTGCCATGGCTAACATTTTACACCTCTCTTGAAGCGAAATCCTAGATTGAGTATGATTAAGGAAATGATTAGGGCATTGTTTGGACCGATTGAGCCTTTCAAGCTTACCCTTACATAATGATATCCATAGGTCCACTTTGAAGCTTTTTAATTGTTAGCCTTATACATTTTTCATTACCATTGTATTCGTTACCATGTTAATCATTCTAATGCATATGAAGGCATTGCATTTTCTTCCTACCATCAATGTTTGTTGAGTACAAAATATGTTATTTCTTGAAGTGAGTTCAGTGATTAGGGGTATTAATATTTTCAATACAAAAATGAGCCTGAAGGAGCCGGATGTAGTAAAAGAAAAAAAAATTGCTTTGTATAAGTATAAAAAAAAAGAGAGAAAATAGACAAGCAAAGCAAATAAAAGAAAGAAGAAAAGTTAAATATGAAAAGTATTGCAGGGTTCTGACGAGTTTTAGTCTTTCACTGTTGAATACCCTGCTATTTTCACTTGGTCTTAAGTCTTGAAATAGCTTATTTATGTTTCTCAATGTTTGTTTCTTACCCTTTCCCCTTTGTTCTTCACCCTATAACCATGGCCTTATATTACAAGCTGATAAGGACCCTTTTGATCCTTAATTATGTGTGACTTACATTAGTGGAGAGAGAGTTGCATTATAATCTTGTGGATTCTTCTTATTTAAATCCACGTGTTTGTTCGTAAACTAATTCGGTTGAGTATAATTTGAATTGAAGAGGTTTTGCTTTCGTGTTTATGGAAAATAGGGTATGCATGATTTGAAGCTTTGATTGTTGATATGATAAGGATTATGTATGCGTGGACCAGATCATGAGGCATGTGTATTCTTTGAGGTTTAATGCAATAATCATACACTGTTGTTGAAGCAGAAATTGTCTTTGCTAGTGTAGTCTAACTTTGTTTTGCTCGAGGACAAGCAAAAATCTAGGTTTGGGGGTGTGATAACTCCATAGAATGTAGTTATTTGTGTCCTATTTCTGTGTGTTATTGATTGCTTTGTCCTTGTTGTTATGCATTATTGGAAGGCTTTTAGCCCCATTTTCATATAAAATCTATGTTGTGGTCTTCTTTCTGATCAATTTAAAATTCTTCCTAATCTTTGATTATATTATGTTTGATTGCATTTATATTTGACTGGTTAATTTCTCAATTGCAGGATAGGCCCAAAAGAATCAAATTGATGCAATCCAAGGCCCTGCCTTGGAAGAGGAATCACAACAAAAACTTTAGTAGCTTACGCCATGGTGTTGGCATGTTTACGTCATGGCGTGCTGCTCTCTGCCTGTACACCCTAATAACCTGAGGCCTTCATGCCACGGTACAAGGAAATTGAACACCGCGGTGATGGTGACCTAATTTCTGCCGACTGTGGTGCATGTTGTTTAACGTCGCAGTGTGAAGCGCAAAATCTGTAGGCCTATAAATACTTTGTACGTAGATTTTGAAAGAGAGCTTTTTTAGGAATTTTATTTTACTCTTTTAGCTTTTGTCTCTCCAAAAACCTAGTGACTAGGACATTGGTGGAGAGGAACTCGCCGAGTTTTACAAGCTGAAGGGACGGAAATTACATGGGAAGTATTTTCTAATGCTTTTCTGGAGAAATATTTTCCTGCGAGTGCTAGGCATGCTAAAGAAATGGAATTTCTTGGTTTGCGACAGGGAAATATGACGGTGAATGAGTATGCCACAAAGTTTGAGAGCTTGTCTCAGTTCTCAGATTATGCTCAAACCCGGCAAGATGATGTGTGGAGATGTCGGAAGTTTGAATCAGGTTTAAGAGTGGAACTGAAACGAGGAGTGCTATCCTTGGGAATGACTCAATTTCATGCTTTGGTTGATGCATGTGCGCGACTTGAAGAATTAGAGCCGTCGAGAGATAAGAGGAATCCTAACTTTGGGCTGACAAGGTTTCAGAGAGGTGGAGGTAGTAATACGAATCGGTTTCAGCGTAAGCCGTATTCTAGACCATTAGGGAGTCAATCTCAACGACTACCAGTTGGGGGAAATGCAAGTGGTAGTGGAGCTGGACAGAAAGTGGCATTCACGCCGACATGTTTTAAGTGCGAAAACAAAGGCCATATCTCTCCGGAGTGCACGATTAGAGGGACAGTTTGTTTTAATTGTAAACAACCTGGGCACATGTCGAAGGATTGTACTCAGCCGGAAAGGAAACCTGTTGTTCGTTATGTTCGTGCTAATTAGCAGAAATCAGGGAGTACTCAACCGAGATCTGGAGGGCGAGTATATACTACGAAGGGAACTGAAGTTTCTAATTCTAATGATCTTATACAAGGAGAAGGTGACATTGGAGGTAATCTTCTGACTGTGTTGTATGATTCTGGTGCTACACACTCCTTTATTGCATATGATTGTGTGGAAAGATTGAAGTTGCCTGTGTCTTCTCTGAATGTTAAATTGAGTGTATCTACGCCAACTGCTAAACCTGTAGTTACATCTAAGATATGTTTAGATTGTCCTGTTGTTGTGAAGGGCCGTTAGTTTTTGGTTAACTTGATTTGTTTGCCTCTTGTTGAGATAGATGTGATATTAGGGATGGACTGGTTATCTTCTAACCATATCCTTATAGATTGTGCAAGCAAAACCATAGTTTTTCCTAAGGAAGAAAAGTCTGGATTCTTGACTGCTGTTAAGGTCAAGTCTTTGTTAAGAGATAGAGCACAGGGATATATGGTATTGTCTTCTCTAGAAGTTAAGAATGAGAAGGATGTGAATACTATTCCTGTTGTCATTGAGTTTCCAGAGATTTTTCCTGATGACATACCTGGTTTACCACCTAAGAGGGAGATCAAGTTTTCAATTGATTTAGTACCAGGAGCAGGTCCTATCTCAATTGCACCATACCATATGTCGCCAACAGAGTTGGAGGAGCTGAAGAAGCAATTGGTAGAACTGTTGGAGAAACAGTTTGTGCGACCTAGTGTTTCACCATAGGGTGCGCCAGTGCTTTTGGTCAAGAAGAAAGACGGAACTTCTCGGCTTTGTGTGGATTATCGTCAGCTGAACAAGGTGACTATCAAGAATAAATATCCGTTTCCAAGAATTGACGATTTGATGGATCAGTTAAGAGGAGCTGTGGTATTTTCCAAGATAGATCTGAGATCAGGTTATCACCGGATTAGTGTTAAGGGGAGGATGTACCGAAAACCGCTTTTCGAACTCGTTATGAACATTATGAGTATCAGGTAATGCCATTCGGGGTGACGAATGCTCCTACCATATTTATGGATTATATGAACAGGATTTTTCGTCCGTATCTAGACAGATTTGTCGTTGCTTTTATCGATGACATTCTGATCTATTCTTAATCTAAGGAAGAGCATGTTGAACATCTTGGTATTGTTCTTCAGATTTTGAGGGAAAAGCAACTGTATGCGAAATTGGCTAAGTGTGAATTCTAGTTAGAAGAAGTCCAATTTCTAGGTCACGTAATTTCTAAAGAAGGTATTGCGGTAGACCCATCAAAAGTGGAGATTGTTTTACAGTGGGAAAGGCCTAAGACGGTAACAGAAGTTCGAAGTTTCGTTGGACTTGCTGGTTATTACTGGAGGTTTATCGAAGGTTTTTCGAAGATTACTGGACCGCTTACACAACTTACGAGGAAAAGTCAAGCTTTTGAATGGACGGAAGAACGTGAAGCCAATTTTCAAGAGTTGAAGAAGAGGTTAACAACTGCACCTGTGTTGATCTTTCCAGATTCTAAGAGATCTTTTGATGTGTATTGTGATGCTTCTTATCAAGGGTTAGGTTGCGTTTTGATGCAAAACCGAAATGTTATGGCGTATGCTTCTCGACAGTTGAAGGTTCATGAAAGAAATTATCCAACGCACGATTTGGAATTGGCTGCGGTGGTTTTTGCTCTGAAAGTGTGGAGGCATTTTCTGTATGGAGCAATATTCAATGTCTTTAGTGATCACAAGAGTCCAAAGTACTTGTTTGATCAGAAAGAATTGAATATGAGGCAAAAACGATGGTTGGAATTCTTAAAGGATTATGATTTTCAACTCCAATACCATCCGGGAAAAGCTAATGTGGTAGCTGATGCTTTGAGCAGAAAGGTACTTAGTGTTTCGGCAATGATGATCAAGGAGGAAGAGTTGATCAATAAGTTCTGAGATTTATGGTTGTCAGTGGAGTTTCTGCCTGAAAGAGTTCGTCTATATAAGGTCGTGATCATAAATGAATTTCTTGATGTAGTCCGAGATAAACAAAAGGAAGACGTGTTTTTACAAAATGAGAGGGAATTGTTAAAACAAGGTCATAAGGCGACGGTAGAGGAAGGAGCAGATGGAATCTTAAGGTTTAAGGGAAGAATTTGTATGCCTGATGATTCTGAATTGAAGAAGTCGATCCTAGATGAAGCTCATACTAGTGACCTGAGTTTACATCCAGGAATGACCAAGATGTACCAAGACTTGAAAAGGTTGTTTTGGTGGCCAAGGATGAAAAGAGACGTAGCAGAATATGTGGAGTCTTGTTTAGTTTGTCAGAAAGTGAAAGTGGAACATCAGAGGCCAGCTAGAATGTTGCAACCGTTATCTATTCCAGAGTGGAAATGGGATAGTATTTCGATGGATTTCGTTACTGGTTTGCCGAAGACGAGGAAAGGTCATGATTCAATATGGGTTATAGTCGATATGCTTACTAAATTGGCTCATTTCTTGCCAATTAATATTAAATATTCATTGGAAAGATTAACCCAGTTGTACATCAGTGAGATTGTCAGATTACATGGTGTACCTACATGTATAGTTTCTGACCGAGATCCGAGGTTTACGTCAAGGTTCTGGCGAAGTCTGCAAGAAGCTATGGGAACTAAGTTGCGACTAAGTTCGGCGTATCATCCATAGTGATGGTCAGACAGAGAGAACTATACAGTCTTTAGAGGATCTGTTACGTGCTTGTGTTTTGGAGCAACAAGGAAGTTGGGATGAATTTTTATCTTTGATAGAATTCACCTACAACAATAGTTTTCACTCAAGCATAGGGATGACACCCTATGAGGCATTGTATGGAAGGCGATGTCAAACACCGTTATGTTGGTATCAAGATGGGGAAAGCATGACTGTTAGACCAGATCTTGTACAACAGACTACGGAGAAGGTAAAGATGATACAAGAGAAGATGAGGACGACGCAAAGTAGACAGAAAAGTTATGCAGATAAACGAAGACGACCTCTTGAATTTGAGGAGGGTGAGCATGTGTTTCTAAGAGTTACTCCTATGACCAGTGTCGGAAGAGTTATTAAGTCTAAGAAGCTTACTCCTAAGTTCATTGGACCATATCAGATTATCCGACGTATAGGTCCTGTAGCGTATCAGATTGCTTTGCCGCCTTTTCTATCGAATCTGCATGATGTATTTCATGTATCTCGATTACTGGAAATATATCTGGATCCAACGCATGTTATACAACCGGATGAAGTACGATTGAAGGAGAATTTGACTTACGAGACTTTACCTGTTAGAATAGAGGACGAAAGGTAAAAGCGACTTTTCGAGGGAAAATGATCGAGCTAGTGAAGGTCATATGGAATGATGTGACGGGTGATGCTACCTAGGAGTTGGAAGATAAAATGAGGGATCGACTATCCATTTGTTTTTGTTTGATGTGAGGAAAAATTTCGAGGACGAAATTTTTATTTGTTGGGGAGAGTTGTAACACCCCAATTTTTAGAAAAATGTCCCGAATGTTTTGTTTGCTGTTTTTCAAACTTTTGTGTAAACGACTGTTGTGTCCCTGTTTTACTGTTTCTTGTTTTTCTGTATGAAATACAAATACGTTTTACAGGCTAAAATTTTATTTGGTCGTTTTACGTAATTTGTTTCGAGACGGTAAAATAAAAGTTTTGTCAAGCTACTGTTTTAATTTTTCTGGGAGATATACAGACATATAATACTATCTGTAATTTTATTTGAACGTTTTGGATGATTTGCTTCGTTGTGGGGAAAAATAAAAAAATGACCATTACGTCCCGATTGTATTGTTTTTAATTTTTCTATATGTTACAGTGCTTAATATTACTGCCTGTGATTTTATTTAGACTTTTTGTGCGATTTGCTCCGGGACAGGAAAATAATATTTTTTGGGCTAGGGAAATCTTGTTTTAATTATTCAGAACTGGGGGATCTTACTAAACCCGATTCTGAATGATACTGTTATTGATCTTTTAATTTTTAGGATTTAACTGTCAAATAAAATAATTTTATATTATTATAATATTATTTTGTTATTCAAGATACTTAGATGACAAATGGACCCGAAAATGTTTTGCGGGACCCACGTTTAGTTAAAACAGTTAACTTAGTAGCTTAATTAAGCATCATTAGTAGTAGAACTTTCAAGAACATGGTGACTAAGCTTAATGACTAGGCTAATTAGTGACTAAGCATGGTGACTAGGTTAATGACAATGCTAAAATCAACCAATGAGAGTTAAGCTTGCTAACCAAGTTTTAATCTTGATCATTGATCCATTCTAAGGCTTGGATGAAGCCAAGCCAATGAACACCTTGCATGGCTTGAAGTCTACGGCCATTTGGCCTTTGGAAGACCAAAAAATCATTTCACTTTCATGCATTTTCTCTCTTCTCTCTCTTCCAAAAACCCTAAACTCCATTGAAGCTTTCTTGAAGCTCTATTCGGCCAAACCATAAACTACACCATCCACTCACTCAAAAATTTATCCAACCAAGTTTTCTAAACCTAAACACAAATCTAAGAACATCTCTAGTTGAGAGTTCTTTCAAAATCCTTCATTTGAGGCTTGGAAACCTACTTGGAAAATTTTACCTAGAAGGTGAAATTTCTTGTTTTCCATTTCTAAACTCTTTTTCAAAGTTCTAAGCCATGATTTATCCATGGTTTAAGCTCTCTTTTATGGTTAGTAACTTGTAGATTTTTGTTTAAGTTTGTTAGGTTTTGAAGGAGAAAACCGAAACCCTAGAGAGGTGTGAAAGAGTATTTTGTCTTCATTTAAGGTAAGCGGAAGACTAATCTTATCATCCTTGGGTGGTGGTAAGAAGATGGAGATTGATTGTTGTGATTGTAGAATCCATAAGGATTCCTTTGTGTGATTGTTAGTAGCTTATTTGTGTATTTGTTAGTAGCTTATTTGTGTGTTTGTTAGCAGTTTTCCTATTTGATTTTTGTAATAATTTGTATGAAGTTGCATGTCTACAAGCTTTGATTTGTATGTCTACAAGCTTTGATAATTTGTATGTGTTAGAAATGCATGATAAATTATAGGATGTGAATAACATGCCAAGGTTTGCATGAGTGTTCCAAAGAACACACCCATGAGGCTCACGGCCATTAACCAAAAATGGAGAACCAAAATGTTCTCATCATTTTCTTAAAATGTGATTTAATTAACCTAGGCAAATTAACAAGATATAAAATTGTTTAGATGAAGGAAAATGAATTTAGAGATCAAATGACACAAGTATATATTTCGGCCAACATGCCAAACTAAGTATCCATGATTTCTAAAATCAATTCCAAACCATTTTCAAGTATAAAGATGCAATATATGTTAAAAAGAATTTTTCTAAAATGAGTTTTGAAGAAATGAATTGATTATAATTAAGTTTAAGAAATTAAAACTAATGATTTTATTGTTAGAAAGGAAATACAGTAACTTTTGAAAATTTCTAACATATGGCTCATACTGTATTTTGAAGCATGTTAGTGATTTTCAAAAGGATTAATTTATATGGTTTAAAAATTAAGTAAACAGAATTTTTACGGAAAAATTAGAAAATTATTATTATAATTTTCTAAACAAAATACTGTCAATTTTTATTAAAAATGGACAAATAAGATAGAAAAGATGTCCAAAAGTAGTATACGGTATAGAAAATATTTTACGTAGTTTAAATGTATTATTTATTATTTCTGTTTATTTAAACAGTAATTTTTAAGGAATTCAGACAAGAAAATGATTTAAAAATCTTGCACGATTGAGAAAACGTATTAAAAACTCTAAGCGATTTTAAAAACAGAAAAATAAATTTACGCGATTTAAAAACGTTTGTAAAAACGATGAGATTGTGAAAACGCGATAAAATTTCTACGCGATTGACCAAAATGGTATTTTTTGTATTTTTTTTTCTGCTGTCGGGCTAGGAGGTGAACCCGTACAGGCTTTGGAACAATATTTGTCCGGTGGGACTTACTGCATCTTTTTATCTTTGAGGATATATTTTAATGAGGGTATTTTGATAATTTCTTATTTTTGGATCATATATTGAGTTTATGCTAATTTTTGGTGGATTGGTTGACGAGGTGAATCACATCGTGTTGTCGATGCGATAAATGTAGTGTGGTTCATTGTCTTTATGAACTTGGAGACGTTAGTGTACGGGATCCCATATATGGACAGTCGGTCGCTCCACTGGGCCATGGTAACCGATAGCACACTAATGGACTCGACGCGTACTATATTTAATCGAGATTTTGTAAAGTCTAATAGTACATTGCCTGTAGTGACACGACATTTGACAGTGTGCTACACCACACCATGTGTTGTTGGGCTATAGACGCAACGTGAGACAGCGGAATAGTTGGTTGGGCAGCCGTGGTACTAATGGACTTTACGAGTCATTCTCTCTTATATCTGTATGTGTTTAGCTCCATGGAGTAGGATCGTGTCATATTGCATATGGTTATATCTTGGACATTATTTTATTTTATCTGTTTTTCTTTGTCTGGTTATTATTATGATAAATTGTCTATTTCTTATTTTATTTTATCTGTGATATTATTCTATCTGTGATATTATTCTATCTGTGATATTATTTTATCTGTGATATTATGTGTTATTGTGACATTTAAATCTTTACACTATCCTGTTATTAATTACTGTTATAGCTTTTCATATTGCATGAACTGTATATCTGTTGTTTGTCGTTTTCTTATTTGCCATGTTTGTGATGATTTTAGATTGTCTCACCTCTTTATTATATGTGTTTTCTGTATATATTTATTTACGTGGTAAAGAGTTTGAGGAAGAGGAACAACCTCTAGAGATTTTGTATCCTGAGGAGGAAGAAGAGTAGCAAGTCGAAGATCAGTACGATGACCCAGAACCATCTGATCATCCATATCCATTGGACTGATTTGTTTGGATATGGCGGTGCCAGTATTTTTGGGTTTTGTACAACTTGAGTTTCACGGTGGATCGTTAGCTTGGCATTTGCGGGGAGATAGAGACTCAGTGACTTACGTGGGATGGTTGACTATGTCCCTACGACATGAGTTTGATGGAAAGCCAGTTATGACGACTACTGTGTTTTTGCAGTTAGAGTTGCCTTTATCTCTTAGGCGTTATTGGGGTGGTGTGTCCACTAAGGCTAGTGAGATGAGTAACGTATCAACTGCGCGGTCTCGTTTCCGCCGAGAGTCGAGACATCCTGGATATTTATCTGCTGAAGATCTTCCTGAGAGTGATCCTTCAGAGGGTTAAATATATATGATGTGTATTTTGGGCGCGTCTGCGTATGCATGTATTGACTGTTACTATTTTTTTTTATTTACAGTTTCTGTTTAAATATTTGTAGATGTAGTTGTAAATTATTTGTATAACTTATAACTTGGACCATATGTATATTATGAGTGATGTTGTTCTGTTGGTTTTATGTTTCTGCGTTATTTTATTTAATAATATTCTGTTTAACAGGAATTATTTTACAACCCGTAATAGTATGTAACAAATATTTTACAACTTGGGTAGATTTTATTTATCTTTCTTTCATTTTCTTTATATATGTGACATCCCCACAAGGGTGTTACATAAACAGGCATGTTAAGCAAGTTTTAAGCTATCTCTGTAACCATTTATAAGTGTAATGCCCCTTTTGAGGGGGGAACGTCACACCAAGACCACAATGCGGAAAATAAAACACAAGCTAAGACCTAGTTCATTTTAATATAGGTAAGTTTGTTCATTAATAAATGTATAATTAATTTGGCGAATTCTTTTTTTTTTTTGTTTAAAAGAAAATGATGAACATAATTATAGTGGAAATTAATATAAGGAGTAAACCATACATCACATATATATACTTATACCATACTTGTTTAGTTACATCAACATATATACAAAAAGCAAAAGCTTTACATGCCCCAAAATGATTACACATATACAACCCACCAAAAAGACAAAACATCAGGCCCTCAAAAAGATTTACAGATAGCCATCAGTAACTATCAATAGCATTAGCCCCTAAAACTAACAACAAGGAATCGTGGTTGGATCCTTCTCGAGGTCTTCCTCGTTAGAGAAAATCATCATCGGAGTAACCGAGTTATGAGCGGGGGCTCGTGCAGAGGATAAAAATGAATCTTCTTGTGGGGAGTAGTAACGCTCACCCCACATATCACGAATGGGGAAGTGAAACTCTAAATACAAATGTGCATTAGTAGTAAAAATAGGTGGATCATGATGACCCCATGCCAGAGACACCGTCACGTCTTCGTGGTAGATATAGCAATCCATGCTTAGGTTGATGTGCCAACAGTCCGGACCTCCATGAAATGTCAGCCAAACAAACCCCAAAAAGCCACGTGGATGGGACGTCATGTTCCAAACAGGTACTAATTGAAGTTAGGCCAAAACCCGGGGAATTCGTGCACTTCCCCTTCTTCACCAATGTCTTCAGAGAAACACATAAATATACAGAATAGCAGAAATATAGAAAAGAGGTGAGACATCCTACATTCAGTACCAAAAGAAACAGAACGGCGCAGGATGCCCACATAGCATAACAAGAATAATAATCAGCATCAAGAATCACATAATAAACAAATTAACAAACCCAGGCAGTTATACATCAATAAACAATAGTTCCATTATCATATGAATAAATGCCAAATAATATGTTGACCCACTATACACGTGCACATGGTACGAAAATCCAACATTCGGTACTAAAAATCCTGCTCCATAGAGCTAGACAAAAATATAGGAGAGAATGATCAAGGAGACATGCTAGTATTTCATCAACCATAAAATCAAGTGCTTTCTAGAAAAATCAAACATTTGCGCAACAAGGCTTTATATAGCAGCATTCTCACAGGATCGCGATATAGGACAGTGTCTTGGTCCGTATCGTCTGTGCATTTGCGTCGGTCTATCCCACAGCCCAAAGGAGCTACCAACTGTCTATTTGTGAGACACCCACACCTCGAAACCCCCAAGGTCAACGATATGACCTATACTTAGTCTATTCACACCTGCACTAAGGTGTGATTCAATCTCCTAGGCATACAGCCTTACAACAGAGTCTACCGGACTTTCACAATACATGATGACTTAATGCTTATCCATGTATATTTAACAATAGTATACTTTCTCATAACATGCCACAATTTGGCCAAGTTAAACATCAACAGAATTTTGGTCCCACACCTGGACCCACAATAACATATCATGAAATTCTCAAATGTGATAATACACTTTTAAGGTTTATTATAAAGTTTCATTTAAATTAACATTTCTTATGGAATCTTTCTCTAGAGGAATTTTCTTGCTTAGCTAAGTTCTCTACTTTAAGTTTATTCATACTCACTTAAAAAATTATTCTAAGGTTCTTTAAGTCTCATACACTCTCTTATTCTTTTCTTAAGTCCAAAATTGGTTTAAGTTGTTGGATAAAGTCTTATTCTTTATTCTTCCTATTTTATGAACTTCTAATAAATCTCTAATTTTCTACTCAATTAAGTCTTCACTTTAACATTAAATTTTTTGGCATTTTCACCTTAAGAGGTTGTGAGCCTCAAGGAAATTAGGGGTTCTAGATTTTTATTTCTCTATTGATTATTATTCACTTGATTAGTTATCTTTCCAACTTGTTAATAAATTTTAACCATGAACATCCTGTTAAAGGGGTTATGGCCGTGGGCCTCATTTAAGGAGAGCAAGGAATCCTTGCTTCCAAACCACATTTCCAATCCATCAAAATCAATTCAAGATCATCAATACACATAAACACAACCAAATAAATTCATACAAGTCAATTAACACAAAGGTCATTAGAAAAATCATACAATCAAGAGAGTAACCCTAACATGGGTTTCTCAAAATCAACACATAAACAAGCTTTCCACTACCAATAGAGGTTGAAGTGGACAATCTCCCTCTTACCAAAAGAGAAAACAAGAAAAACAAGCTCTTTTTTCTTTGGGAATTTTGTCCTCCACCTTCAAGAAAACCCTAAGAACATCAAACTCACAAAAATCACAATCAAAGCTTGAAAAAGTATCCATGATCACTAAAAGTGACCATGGATCATGAAAATGGGATGGAAAAATGAAAAATTTATGAACTTTTACCTTAAAGTCTCCAACTTTAACGCTTGATGGAAGAAAACGAAAATGATGGAATTTGGTGATGGTCACAAAAGAGAAAATGTTCTAGGTGATGAGAAATAGTAGGAAATGAGGTTAGTTAAATGAAAAAGCTTAGATGGCCAACAATGGTGGTCTTGGCAGTGGAAGGGAGGAAAAAATGGAGAGGAAAGTTGAGTTCTTTGTAGGTGATCTCAACAAGAAAAGAAAAACTTAAAGGGAGAAATGGATTTAAGCAAGATGGTTGCTTGGAATCAAGCAACAATGGAGGAGGAAGAATGGTGTGGGTGCTGTGGAAGAAGAAGAGAGAAGGAGGAGAAAATGCTTGAGAGAAAATGAGAGAAAAAGTGTAGAGAGAGAAAGTGATAGCTTTTTGGTGAGTTTGAAATTAGAATGAAAAAGGTGATAAGTGAAGAGCTAATTTTGGATCATTGCCATGGAGAGGTGAGAGGGATAGGAGGGAAAATTTGCTTCATGCATGTTTAGGAAGTTGCTAGGAAGCTTCCTCCAAAGCTTCTTCAAGAAGCCAAAAACCCACTTTTTGAAAAGTCAAAGGTGATGACATGGTGATGTCACTAAATTGAACATTCTAGAGCAGTTATATTTTACTACAAGCTATTATCTAATGGACAAAGGTTACAGTTAACAAAAATCAGTATTTATTAGACAACGGATAATAAATTTGTACAGTGTTTTTTATTTATTGGATAAAAATCTCAAAAAACACAAATCTTGTAAATTGTGTCTAGCCTCGGGTTTAGTAAGATCCCCCATCGACGTTTTCACAGTTCAAGATTTACCAGCGTCGAGGAAAATATTCTATTTTCTTGGCTCCACTCAATGTGCACGCAAAAATGAGGAATATATTAAAATATTCAACGTTTCCGGAAAAATCCACAAAAATTTACAAAATTCTCAAATATTATAAAATGACTATTTATCATGAAATTATCAATTTTCGGGGTGTTACAATAAGTCTAACATGTTGAAGAAGATGTTACATTTCTCCCCTCCTTTTTAAAATTTCCCCCAAAATTGTTTACCTCATATAAACAACTGCGGGTAGTCCTGCTGCATATGGGACTCCAACTCCCAAGTCGCCTCCTCAAAACTAGCACCATCCCAAAGCACATTCACCAGAGGAATCCACTTACCTCAAAGCTCTTTGACTTCTCTATCCATAACCCTCTTCGGTCGCATAACATAAGAAAAATCCTCTCTTAACTGTACAGATTCATTTTTCATGACATATGAAGGATCTGGATTGTGCTTCCTAAGCTATGACACATGAAAGACATCATGAAGGTTTGACAAATTGGGTGGAAGGGTAATTTGGTAGGCTACGGGTCCAATTCTTTTTAGGATCTGGTAGGGACCAATGAAATAAGGGTTCAACTTTCGTGTTCTCAATACTCTACTAATCCCAGTTGTAGGAGTGACTCTCAAGAATACATGATCTTCCTCATTGAACTCTAGAAGTCTTCTCCTCTTATCAACATATCTCTTCTGCCTACTATGAGCTATAACCAATCTATCCCGGATCATTTGAATCTAATTTGTGGTCTGCTGCACCAGCTCAGAACCTAGAATGGTTCCCTCTCCAACCTCATACCAACACAAATGGGACCTACACTTTTTACCATAAAGTGCTTCATACGGTGTCATACCTATGCTAGTATGAAAACTATTGTTGTAGGCAAACTCCACTAAAGGTAAGAACTTATCCCAGCTCCCTATTTGCTCTAGCACACATGTTCTTAGCATATCTTCTAGAGTTTGAATAGTCCTTTTCAACTGACCATCAATTTGTGGATGGTATGCTATACTCAAACTAAGCTTTGTCCCAAAAGCTTTCTGCAAGGCTCCCCAAAATCTAGATGTAAATCTAGGGTCTCTATCAGAAACTATACTAAGGGGTACACCGTGCATCCTAACTATCTCCTGAAGGTATAACTTGGGCAAGTTTATCCATGGAGTAGTTAGCTCTAATAGGTATAAAATGAGCAGACTTGGTTAGTTTATCCATTACAAGCCTTATTGCATCAAATTCTAACTATGTCCTAGGGAAGCCCATCACAAAATCCATAATGATGTTATCCTGTTTCCATTCAGGGATTACCAAAGATTAAAGAGGTCCAGAGGGTTTCTGGTGTTCTATCTTGACCTTTTGACAAGTTTGGAACCTAGATACAAACTTGGCTATGTTCCTATTCATTCCAAACCAAAAAAAAACTTCTTCATGTCTTCATACATCTTAGTGGCCTTGAGATGTATAGAGTACTGACTACAGTGAGTTTCTTCAAGGATCCTTTCCTTGATTTTGGATTCACGAGGAATGCAAAGTCTACCTCTAAACTTAATCATCCTATTATCTACCATATCAAATTCTCTAGGATTACCTAAAAAGATCTGCTCACTTACATCACTAAGAGTCTCGTCTTCCTTCTGAGCTTCTAATATATGAGTCCTAAAGTTATTCACTATGTCCACTCGACTCAAACTGAGACTATGTGGTAACACAGTTACTGAAAGACTCAAGTCTCTAAAACTCTCCAGAAGTTCACTCTCTTGGATCATCATACGGGATACATGTAGGGATTTCCTACTCAATGCATCAGTCATCACATTGGCTTTACCCAGATGATACTTTAACTCAAAATTGTAGTCTTTCAAAATCTCCATCCATCTCCGTTGTCTCATGTTCAGCTCCTTTTGATCAAATAAGTACTTCAAACGCTTATGATCACTAAACACCTCAAATTGAACTCCATACAAGTAATGTTTCCAAACTTTCATGGCAAACACTACTGTAGCTAACTCCAGATCATAAGTAGGGTAGTTCTCCTCATGAGGTCTCAACTGCCTTGATGCATAGGTAACAACTCTCATATGTTGCATCAAAACACAACCTAAACCCATCTTTGAAGAATTGCAATATACCTCAAAGTTCTCCAAATGATCCGAAATTATTAACACCAGTGTAGTAGTTAACTTCACTTTTAGTTCTTGGAAACTACTCTCACAGTCTTGAGTCCAATCAAAAGAATTACCTTTCCTAGTTAATCTAGTCAAGGGTAGCGCTAATTAAGAAAAACCCTTTATGAATCTCTACAGTACCCCGCTAGGCCTATGAAGCTTATAATCTCTATCATAATGGTGGGTCTCTCCTACTGCAACACTGCATCAACTTTACTTGGGTTTATAGAAATCTCACCCTGGATATCATATGTCCCAAAAACTGCACTTGTGAAAGCACGAACTTATACTTAGATAGCTTGGCAAACAACCTATTCTCCTTAAGGGTTTCTAACACTATCCTCATATGTTGTTCATGGTCCTCCTTTGTCTTAGAAAAGATTAAGATATCATCTATAAACACCACAACAAACTGATCTATGTAGGTTCTAAAGATCATGTTCAAGTAATCCACGAACACTATTGGAGCATTCGTCAATCCAAAGGACATCACGAGGTACTCATAATGCCCATACCTAGTCCTGAAAGCAGTCTTAGGGATGTCCTCTTCCTTAACCCTTATCTGATGATAACTAGACCTAAGATCAATTTTTGAGAAAACCACAGCTCCTATCAGTTGATCAATTAGATCATCTATCCTAGGCAAGTGATACTTATTCTTAATGGTCACTTTGTTCAGCTGTCTGTAATCCACAAAGAGTCTCATGGTACCATCATTTTTCTTCACTAGTAACGCAGGTGCTCCCCACGAAGAAACACTCAGCCTAATGAATTGCTTATCCAATAAATTCAAGATTTATTTCTTGAGTTCTGCTAACTCTAGTGGTGCCATTCTATAGGGTGCTATAGAGATAAGTCTCATCCCAAGCACTAAGTCAATAGTAAACTCTATTTCTCGCTAGGGTAGCAACTCCACTATATCACTTAGGAAAACTTCTAGATATTCACTCACCATAGATATTTCACCTAGGCTTTACTCAACCTCAGCACTTAGTGAAAACAAGAGAACATATCCTAGAGATCCCTCCTTCAAATAGAGATTTACCTGATTCATATTGAGATACAGAGACTCAGATATAATGACTTTGGTAGGTATATCTGACAAGAAAACTAGGGGTTTTTATGAACAATTCAACACTACATGGTTGGCGGACAACCAATCCATGTCAAGGATGACATCAATATCTACTAAAGGCAAATAGATAAGCTTTACACTGAAAATCCTACCTTCTACCTTTACACAACAATCAAGACACACTCTAATGTTATAACTGGTTTACTAGTAGTCGTAGATACAAATAAGTCATATGAAAGTTTAAACACAGGTAGGTCCAACACCTTCACACAATCATTAGAAACAAAAGAGTGGGATGCTCTCGAATCATACATCACAATTAAAAGATGGTTGTGAATAATTCATTTACCTTCGATAAGATCGAAAGACTGAGTCACCGCTTCACCACCTAGAGTATAAACTCTCCCTCTGGCTTGTGGTTTCTTCGTAGGCATAATTTTCTTTCTTTATGGACACTCCATAGCAAAATGCCCAAGTTGTCCAGAAATAAAACACACTGAGCAAGGCCAGTCTCTGTGCTGTTTCCCACACATGGAACACTTAGGTCCCACAAACTCTTTCTAAATATGCTTACCCTTGTTCTGAGGAAAGCTAGATTTAGAGACTCCCTTCTTGAACTTGTCGCTACTTCGCTTCCTCTTTTGAAAGTCTTGTGACTTAGGCTCCACTGAAAGCTTCTTTAAATGCCCTTCGATTATCTGGCATTTGTTAATCAAAGTTTCAAAGTCCCGAATCCCAATTGGTTGGATGTCATTTTGAATGTCTTCCCTCAATCCTTCCTCAAACTTAAAACACTTCTAAGACTCATTTAGGTTAAGCCTGATGCAAGATGGGAACTTATACAATTCGTTGAATTTGGCCACATACTAGCCAACAGACATGTCCCCCTATTCCAACTTAAGAAATTCCATCTCTTTGGCATTTTGTAGATTTTGCAGAAAGAACTTTTTCAGAGATGATCTTTTAAAGATCTCCCACGTAACAAGAATCCTTAGTGCCTCAAGAGCTCTCTTGGTGTCTATCAACGAATCCTCTGCCTCACATTCCAGCATATATGTAGCAAAAAACACCTTTTGTCCATCTGAGCAAGCCATAACAGTAAAAATCTTCTCCATCTCTTTGAGCTAACCCTCAGCTCTGACTAAGACATACTCCCCCTTGAAGGAAGACAAATTAGATTTCCTGAACTCTGAGAGGTCCTGGAAAGTCTGATTCCTCCTAACTACCTTTTGTTTTGGTTGCCCCTAGTGGTGTGGTGGTTGATGTTGAGTCCACTCATCCTCTTAAACATCCTTATTGTCGCAGCTACTTGCTCTCTTATAGCTTCAGATGTTGTGACAGTTTGCTCTCGTATAGCCTTGGCATTAGTGACTGTTTGATCTCTCAATGTGTTAGCCATTGCCATAAAGGCTTCAGCCATTTCAGGGCCTGTATTACTAGAACTCCTACCCCCATGGGGTCGCCCTTGTGTTGTGTAACACCCCAAAATTTATTTATTTCATTACAAATATTCATTTTATAATATTTGTGATTTTTGAAAATTTTTCTGGATTTTTTTGAGAACGTGAAATATTTTAATATTATTTCTCATTTTGCGTGTAAATTGTGTGTTTGCTACGCAACAATGAAGATGTATTTTGATGATAACAAACATGAGGATGATGAGAAGACCAAGTCCAAGTGTTTAAAGATTAGCTTTAGGACTTAGGATCTATCATGTATGGAGCTGTTAATTAAATATCTCAAATGATTAAAGATAACCTAAACTGAAGGTTTTAAAAGATCAAATGTTTTAAAGGTTAAAAACAAGCATTTCGAAGCTTTTTGGAAAGGATTTTGAACTGTTTTTAAATGAGGCATTCGAATACCCCATATGGTATTCAAATACCATGTTTTCGAAATATGCCTTGTTTTAATGAGGTATTCGAATACCCTTGACTGGTATTCGAATAACCCCAACTTAATCAGTTTTCTAAAAGAGTTTTTGACAGAGGTATTCGAATACCTCCTTCAGGCATTCGAATACCCCACGAGAATCAGAGTTAAGTTTTCAAACAGCATACGAGAATCAGAAAGTTTTAAACGTTATTAATTGCTCCCAACGGCCATTTTTCTCCACGAGCTCTATAAATAGAGGCCTGGGACTTCTCTGAAAACCCCCTGAACATTGAGATCATTTTTGCTTGCTTGAAAACGTGCTCTGCTTTATTCTCTCTTTTTCTGAACTTATAATTGTTTAACTCTTGAGATATTTGAGAAACAGCTCTTTAGCACTTCAATTTGTATTTATCTACTCTTAGTGAGAGTTTCATTTCATCTCTTTATCTGTTTCTGTATATTGAGGGTGAGGTATCCCCAAGGATTGTATAAGGGTGAGGTATCCCTTTTGTTTAATTGAGGCTTGAGCACAAGGGTAGAGTTTCCCTGTGTGTGAAAAGTGCTCCGTATTGTAAAGGTTGCAAGCACCTGTTGTTTAAGCTTGTCTTGAATAGTGAAAAATCTCGAACTGTGTTTCGGGGACTGGACGTAGGCCACTAGTGGTTGGTGGTCGAACCAGGATAAATTATGTGCCTGTTTTCCTTCCCTTATTCTCTTTATTTTATGCACTTTATTTATTGATTCCTGCAATTTATTTATTAATTGTTCTTCATTTTTCTCATCTCTTCCACATTCTTTAATAATTATATTGAGCAAAGTTTATTTGTTTAAAGCTTTTGCAAAAGTTTTTGTTACTCAATTCACCCCCCCTCTTGAGTACTGGAAGCCACTTGATAACAAGTGGTATCAGAGCTAGACTCTTGTATAAAGAGCTTAGCCGCTTCAAGAGAACATGGCTTCCTTAAATGGTTTTTCAGAGGGATCTTCCATAAACTGACTACCCTTTTTCAATGGGGATGGTTACGCATATTGGAAGGAAAGAATGAAAATCTTCATCGAAGCTATTGATCTAGATGTGTGGGATGCTGTCGAAAACGGCGCATTTATACCTACACGCGTTGTCGATGGTGTAAAAACCGAGACACCTAGAAGTGATTGGTCTGATGAGGATAAAAGAAAAGTCCAATATAATTTAAAAGCCAAAAACATCATTACCACTGCTTTGGGGTATGATGAGTTTTTTAGAATTTCTAATTGCAAAACCGCTAAAGAAATGTGGGACACTTTACAAGTTACCCATGAGGGTACTAGTGAAGTTAAGAGGTCGAGAATCAATTCTCTAACTCGTGAATATGAACTGTTTAGAATGAACCAAGGAGAAAGCATTCAAGAAATGCAAAAGAGGTTCACCCACATTGTTAATCATCTTGCATCTTTAGGAAAAAGTTTTACTAACGAAGATTTGATTAATAAAGTGTTAAGATGTTTAAGCAGGATTTGGCAGCCCAAGGTGACAGCAATTTCAGAATCAAGGGACTTGACAACCATGTCATTAGCTACCCTTTTTGGAAAACTTCATGAGCATGAACTAGAATTGAGCAGATTAAGTCAAAGCGAAGAAAACGATAAAAAGAAAAAGGGGATAGCGCTCAAAGCCACTTCCTCAACAATTGACAATGATGATGAAGATGAAGAAAGCTCAGAAAACATTGAGGTAAACGAAGAAAATCTTAGTCTGTTAGTTAAAAAATTTGGTAAATTTCTCAAGAAAAAGGGAATGCAAAGAAAACCTCCCTTCCCTCCGAAGAAGACTCATTACAAAGGCGAAGGAGCTTCATCAACTCCTACTTGCTATGAATGTGGCAAGCCTGGTCACATGAAAATGGAATGCCCAGTTTACCAAAAGAAGAAAGAGAGACTTGAGAAGAAGCCCTTCAAAGAAAGAAAAGGAAGAAAAGCCTATATAGCATGGGATGAAAACGACATGGATTCAACTGACAGCTCAGATAGCGAAGAAGCTCAACTTTGTCTCATGGCCAAAGGAGAAGAAGAAGAAAGCGAAAATGAGGTAAGTTCTAACTCTACTTTACTTCGCCTTCTTATGATGAGTTACAAGATGCCTTTGAAGAACTGCATGATGAATCTTTAAAACTCACAAAACAAATTTCTTCCTCTAAGAAAAAAATCTCTTCTTTAGAAAATAAAATTCTTATTTTAAATAAAGAGATTGAAGAATTAAAAATTGAAAATGAAACTTTGGGAATTATTGATGCATGCTCATCTCATCCCTCACATGCTTCTACTTCGTATTCTTGCTCTTCATGTCATACACTTGAGAAAGAAATTGAAGACTTAAAAAACACCCTTGCCAAATTCACTTCTGGGAGAGATAATCTAAATATTATATTAGGGAAACAAAGGGTTGTTTTTGAAAAAGCTGGAATTGGTTATAACCCGAAAAATCAACATAAATCTTATAAAATTTTTTTCGTTTATTCAAGTACTTCCAGCAGTCCATTTATTAAATGTTTTTACTGTGGAAAGAAAGGTCATAGTGCTTCAACATGCAATGCTAGAAAGAATGTTAACACAAAAATTGGGACAAAAATGGTTTGGGTTCCAAAGGGTACATTGCCTAAAACTGACACTCAAGGACCCAAGAAAATTTGGGTACCAAAGGTTAAAAATTAAAATTGTGTTGTAGGTGTGCTTGAAAGCCAGGAGCTCAAATTGGTATCTCGACAGCGGCTGTTCCAAGCACATGACTGGAGACGACTCAAAATTCACCATGTTTATTCCCAAGAATCATGAACATGTTACTTATGGAGACAACAACAAGGGAAAAATTCTTGGAATCGGAAAAGTTGGCAAGAATCCAAATTCCTCTATTGAAAATGTGTTGCTTGTTGAAGGCTTAAAACATAACCTTCTTAGTATTAGCCAATTATGTGACAAAGAAAATAAGGTAATTTTTTATTCAAATTGTTGCATAATTGAAGATAAAAATGATAAACATGTTAAATTCATTGGTCATAGAATAAATAACATTTATATGATTAGTCTTGATGATATATCTTCAAATGATGCGAAATGCCTTTTAAGTAAGAATGATGATTCATGGTTATGGCATAGGAGAATTGCACACATTCACATGGATCACCTAAGGAAGTTGGTCTCTAAAGAGCTAGTAATTAGACTACCAAAGCTTAATTTTGTTAAAGATAAATTATGTGATGCATGTCAAAAGAGTAAACAAATAAAGGTCTCTTTTAAATCAAAAAATATAGTTTCAACTACTAGACCTTTACAACTTTTGCACATGGATTTATTTGGACCCTCTAGAACTATGAGCTTTGGTGGGAATTACTATGCTTTAGTGATTGTGGATGATTTTTCTAGGTTTACATGGACTTTATTTCTTGCAAATAAAAATTATGCATTTCTAGCATTTAAAAGACTTGCCAAAGTTATTCAAAACGAAAAAGGTTTTCAAATTTCTTCTATAAGAAGTGATCATGGTGGCGAATTTGAAAACAATGTTTTTAAAAATTATTGTGATGAACATGGCATTAATCATAATTTCTCTGCTTCTAGAACTCCACAACAAAATGGAGTTGTAGAAAGGAAAAATCGTTCTTTAGAAGAAATGGCGAGAACTATGCTTAATGAGGTCTCTTCCTAAGTATTTTTGGGCGGATGTCAGTAATACAAATTGTTATGTTATGAACAGGGCCCTTATAAGGCCCATTTTAAAGAAAACCCCATATGAATTATACAAGGGAAGAAAGCCAAATGTCGCACATTTTCACGTTTTTGGATGCAAATGTTTTGTTTTAAATAATGGAAAAGATAACTTAGGCAAGTTTGATGCTAAGTCTGATGAAGGTATATTTCTTGGTTATTCAAATCATAGTAAGGCTTTTCGTATATATAATAAAAGAACTATGACTATTGAAGAATCTATACATGTTGCATTTGATGAAACTGACCCAAATGGATCGAGAAAGGATCTTGTTATTGATGATGTTGCGAAGCCTTAGCGAAACACATTTGGATAGCAAGGAAAAAGAAATCAAGGAGCAAGAAGATAAACAAAGACAAGAGGATTCACAAGCTTTGGAACTTCCCAAAGAATGGCGTACCTCAAAATATCATCCGCTTGATCAAGTAATAGGTGATGTATCCAAAGGTGTAAGTACTCGAAACTCCATTAGAAATGCATGTAACCACTTAGCTTTTGTTTCTCAAATCGAACCTAAAGACATCAATGAAGCCTTTAATGATGAACATTGGTTTCTAGCTATGCAAGAAGAATTAAATCAATTTGAACGAAACCAAGTTTGGGAACTAGTTCCTAGGCCTAATAATCATCCTATTATCGGTACTAAATGGGTGTTTAGAAACAAACTTGATGAAGCTGGCATAATAACAAGAAATAAAGCTAGACTTGTAGCAAAAGGTTATAATCAAGAAGAAGGTATAGACTATGAAGAAACCTATGCACCTGTAGCTAGATTAGAAGCTATTAGGATGTTACTTGCTTTTGCCTGCATCATGGATTTTAAATTATATCAAATGGATGTTAAAAGTACTTTTTTAAATGGCTTTATTCAAGAGGAAGTATATGTTGACCAACCTCTAGGTTTTGAAAATTATGATCTACCTAACCATGTTTTCAAATTGAAAAAGGCTTTGTATGGCTTAAAACAAGCTCCACGAGCTTGGTATGAAAGGTTAAGTAAGTTCCTTTTAGAACACGATTTTACAAGAGGTAAGGTTGACACGACTCTTTTTATTAAAAATAAAAACCATGATATACTCCTTGTACAAGTATATGTAGACGATATCATTTTTGGTGGTGCTACTAACGAAAATCAGGCAAGGAATTTGCCAAAATCATGCAAAGCGAATTCGAAATGTCCATGATGGGAGAACTCAATTTCTTCCTTGGACTTCAAATCAAACAAACAAGGAGTGGAACGTTCATTAGCCAAACAAAGTACTGCAAAGAACTTCTCAAGAGGTTTGGAATGGACAACTCAAAGCATATGGCTACACCAATGAGTACTTCGTGTTACTTGGATAAAGACGAAGCGGTAATTCAGTAGAAATTACTAAATATCGAGGTATGATTGGATCTCTTCTCTATCTCACCGCTAGTAGGCCCGATATAATGTTTAGCGTATGCATGTGTGCTCGATATCAAGCTAATCCTAAAGAGTCGCATTTAAGTGTTTGTAAAACGTATTATGAAATATCTAGGTGGCACTACACAAGTGGGCTTGTGGTACCCCAAAGGTGCCACTTGTAGTCTTATTGGTTATTCGACTCCGATTTTGCTGGATGCAAATTGGATCGAAAAGCACTAGTGGAACATGTCACCCTTGGCAATTCCTTAGTTTCTTGGCATAGCAAGAAACAAAATAGCGTGGCTTTATCCACCGCTGAGGCTGAATATGTGGCAGCCGGAAGTTGTTGTGCTCAAATTCTATGGATGAAGCAACAACTTCTAGACTTTGGTCTTCAGCTTAATCACATCCCTATAAGATGTGATAATACTAGTGCAATCAATCTGACAAAGAATCCCATTATGCACTCTAGGACTAAGCACATTGAGATAAGGCACCATTTTATACGAGATCATGTTCAAAAAGGTGATTGTGTGTTAGAATTTGTTGAAACCAATAATCAACTTGCTGATATTTTCACAAAACCTTTACCTAAAGATTCGTTCTTTCATTTAAGAAGAGAACTTGGCATTTTGGATCAATCGTGTATTTAATTTAATACTCATTTATTATTTTATTGATCTTTAAATTGTTACTGACTTGAGCGTCAGAGATATCCTCCATTCTGTTTTGCAGGTACTCATTTAATTGGGTAAGTTTTCTTCTTCAAAATTGCATTCTGGACGTAAGTTTTATGTTTTTCTATCTAAGTTATTCGAATACCTTCATCTGGTATTCGAATACCATCATTTTCTCGCATGCTTTCATAGTTTATTAACCAGGTGTATTCGAATACCTTAGTGGTTATTCGAATAACCTGAAGCCTCTTGCTATCAGGCTTTTGTTCCTGTCTCTGGTGTATTCGAATACCCTAAGCAATTCGAATACCTGCTTATCCGGCCAATCCTTTTTGGACAGTCTATTTGAATACCTACATCAGTATTCGAATACCCTCTTTCAAGAGAGCCCTGACCTTTGCGTTTCCAAACAGCAGTATTCGAATACCAATTGAGGCATTCGAATACCTTGGGTCTGAGTTTTATATAAACTCCATCGCACACCCGTTCACTCATCTCCCTTATTTCTTCTCTCCCGTTCTTTCATCTCCCGTTCTCCTATTCGAATACCCTCTTCTTCGTCTGACCCAACCGTTACTCCCTCTCTTTTCAAACCCACTCCTCTCATCTTCAACCTTCATCCATGGCTTCCTCCTCCAAGCGTGCTCGCACAAAAACCGCGCCTTGCAACAACCCATTGGATCTGCGAAGGCTCTCCTCTCACCCAGAAACGCTTGGACACTTCATTTCTCATTTCAGAGAACGCAACCTTGTGCAGCCCAAGTATCTAGACTTGGCATTCTTTGAAAAAGAAAGTGGCTTTGATTTCCTACACCAGCTGGACATCCAGGGCGTGCTTCGTTTTTGCTCCTATAAGGCGGTCCTCTACCCCGATCTGGTCAAAATGTTCTACTGCAACTTGAGGATTGAAGGACTGGAACTCCATTCTGACGTCTGTGATCAGCACATTGTGATCACTCCTCAGGACTGGGTTCGCTTCTTCGGATTAGAATCTGCTGGCCGTAACAATGAAGACTGTGAAGAGTTTGTCCAGCGGTTCGACAAGATTCGAGCCATTGAAGATGTTCTTAGACCTGGGTTGGCATTACCTCCGACTCAAAGGGAGTCAAAGGGGGCATGATGAAGAGCCGACAGAAGCTCTTGCATTATGCTTATGCCCACATCTTAGCTCCTAGAGGTGGGAACTACGCCTACCTGAGTGAAGATGATGTGTTTATGCTGTGGATCCTGAAGAAAGGATACCAGATAAACTGGCCCGTATTCATTATGAAGCATATGATGAGAGCTAAGGGAAAAGAACGCTCAGAGCTACCTTATGGGGTGATCATCACTGCCTTCCTAGGCAAGTATCCGCAGATTGTGGAGACTGAGCGAAAAACTCAGCTGACCCATCACAATGTGTTTGGCTCTTATACGCTGAACCGAATGAAGATGATAAAGACTGATGAAGGCTGGGTATTCCCAGTTGAAGTTGACGATGATGAGGACGACCCGGGCCGATCCCGCCGCCGCCCCCTCCTGCTTTGCTCCCGGTAGCCCCCGCCGCCTTTGACACCGCCGGCCTCGCCGCCCCGCTCCCGCCGCCGGTTCGCTTACTCGGATCAAGTCATGGCCACCTTACAGGCCAACCGTGCTTACATGGAGGATAACCGAGCTTATTTGGAACACACCTTCTCAGTTCTGTTTGACAGACTTGATGGTGTTGAGCATGAGCAAGCTGCTTTGCGTGCTTTGATATCTTCACGAGGTTCTGATTCCCCTCCTCCGCCGCCAGATGCCTATTTCTAGGCTTTGTTCTTGTTTGGATGCCGTTTTGTATTAGCTGTTTACTCTTTCATTATATTATGTATATTGGCTAAATTATTAATACAATCAGTTTCTCTTTATGCTTATTGCCTCCTTTATGCATTATATTTTGTTGTATCTTTTTTATTATGCCAAAGGGGGAGAAAAATATAACTATGAGAAAAGACAGGTTTAAAATAACTATTATTGGATTCCAACATTAAGGGGGAGCTACGCCACGCACATATTAGATATGAATGTAAGCCTCTTACTTTGTGAATTCCAATTATTTCTGTACTGATGCTTTTCTCTATGATAGTTTGTCATCATCAAAAAGGGGGAGAATGTGTTTGCTACGCAACAATGAAGATGTATTTTGATGATAACAAACATGAGGATGATGAGAAGACCAAGTCCAAGTGTTTAAAGATTAGCTTTAGGACTTAGGATCTATCATGTATGGAGCTGTTAATTAAATATCTCAAATGATTAAAGATAACCTAAACTGAAGGTTTTAAAAGATCAAATGTTTTGAAGGTTAAAAACAAGCATTTCGAAGCTTTTTGGAAAGGATTTTGAACTGTTTTTAAATGAGGCATTCGAATACCCCATATGGTATTCGAATACCATGTTTTCGAAATATGCCTTGTTTTAATGAGGTATTCGAATACCCTTGATTGGTATTCGAATAACCCCAACTTAATCAGTTTTCTAAAAGAGTTTTTGACAGAGGTATTCGAATACCTCCTTCAGGCATTCGAATACCCCACGAGAATCAGAGTTAAGTTTTCAAATAGCATACGAGAATCAGAAAGTTTTAAACGTTATTAATTGCTCCCAACGGCCATTTTTCTCCACGAGCTCTATAAATAGAGGCCTGGGACTTCTCTGAAAACCCCCCTGAACATTGAGATCATTTTTGCTTGCTTGAAAACGTGCTCTGCTTTATTCTCTCTTTTTCTGAACTTATAATTGTTTAACTCTTGAGATATTTGAGAAATAGCTCTTTAGCACTTCAATTTGTATTTATCTACTCTTAGTGAGAGTTTCATTTCATCTCTTTATTTGTTTCTGTATATTGAGGGTGAGGTATCCCCAAGGATTGTATAAGGGTGAGGTATCCCTTTTGTTTAATTGAGGCTTGAGCACAAGGGTAGAGTTTCCCTGTGTGTGAAAAGTGCTCCGTATTGTAAAGGTTGCAAGCACCTGTTGTTTAAGCTTGTCTTGAATAGTGAAAAATCTCGAATTGTGTTTCGGGGACTGGACGTAGGCCACAAGTGGTTGGTGGTCGAACCAGGATAAATTAATGCTGTTTTTCCTTCCCTTATTCTCTTTATTTTATGCACTTTATTTATTGATTCCTGCAATTTATTTATTAATTGTTCTTCATTTTTCTCATCTCTTCCACATTCTTTAATAATTATATTGAGCAAAGTTTATTTGTTTAAAGCTTTTGCAAAAGTTTTTGTTACTCAATTCACCCCCCCTCTTGAGTACTGGAAGCCACTTGGTAACAAATTGAGCGGAGCCAGGAAAATGAGATATTTTTCCTGAGAACCTTGATCTGTGAAAACATCGATGGGGGATCTTACTAAACCCGAGACTGGATACGATTTACGAGGTTTTACGTTTTTCAAGAAATTTTATCAAATAAAATAATAATCGTTGTGTAAATTTTATCTGTCGGAGAATTAATACTGACTTCTGTCAACTGTAACAATTGTTCATTAGATAATAACATGTATTAAAAATCCTATCACATTATCCTAATGTAATCCACTTTATGTCTAATCAAACCCACTTTAATTCAAATCTATTGTATTTTAATCAAAGTTTCTTTGAGAAGCTTTGACCACTAAAAGACTAGTATACCCTTGGCTTATTGGGGAAGCCAAATTTTTCCCCTTCTCTCCCTTTCTTTGTAGCGGCAATGTGGCTAATAGGAAGCAAAGATTTGATTTCCCACACTTAACACACTTAATCACATTTCACTCATTTTTCATCTATCAATTTCTCTCTCTGGTTTTCATCTTCCATATTTCTCCTCTTTCTCTCTTCTTCCTCTCCCTCACCTCACGGTTTGCAACCCAGTCTTGGAGACCATTTTTCATTTTCTCTCTTCATTAACATTATTTCCACACTCCCTTCAACCTCTTCTACACTTCCTATTTAGAAAGTTTCTTCAAAATCCATCATCACCTCCATTGTCTTCCAAGACCAAGCTTCCAACTTTAAGGTAAAGTTTCCATTTTTTCTTTTCCTTTTCTTTATTTTCGTGTTCTATGGTTTCATTGGAGACCAAAGATCCATCTTTTACCAAGCTTGATGTTGATTCTTTGTGGTTGGAATTTTTAGGGTTTTTGGACCCCAAAACCATAACCACCAAGGAGCAAATAGGAAGCCATTTTCATGTTATTCCTTTAGGTAAGAGGGAGATTTACTCACTAAACCATTATTAGTGGTGAGGAGACCTTGTGTGATTGTTTGATGGAGAAATCCATGTTTATATGCTTACTTTGTTTGATGATTTTGCATGTGTATGTGTTTTAATTGAGATTGATGATTGAATAATGATTTTGAATGCATTGGTGGTGTTGGAATATTTGATAATGATAGAATTAATGAATGAAAAATTTTGAGATTGGAGGCCACGGTTTTGGCTTGAAATTCTTAGGGTTGGAATTGATTTGTGTAAGATAAAAATTTATGTGATTGATTATAAGATGATTAAGGCATGAAATGAAAATTTTGAGGGTTTCCTACACTAATGTGTGGCCACAGTTTTGGCCTTAGATTTTAAGAAATTAGAATGATTTTGTGTAAAATAAAACTTAAGTAATTAGGTAATAAGTGATTAATGTATAAAATGGAAAGAAATTGAAATTTTGAAGACCTAGGGAGGCCATGGTTTTTAAGGGTTATTTAACCTAAACTTCTCATAATTGATCAAGATCTAAGATGTAACACCCACCGTAGGGTGTCACATTTATGTTACTTAATTACTAAATTACCCCCAAGTTATTAAATGTGACGTTGTAATAAAATATGAGTTGTAAATTTTTTTCTTTCTTCTTTGATAACTATAAAATAAACTTAGCAGAAAATAAAATATTATACATCATCACACATAATTTACATCATCATACATTACAAACGTACTGTCAGGATTATTTATATACAGACCATTTCTCTAAAACTAGATAACACACTTAAATATATACAGACATAGTTTGTAACAGAGTTTAGACTCGCCCAAGTCTAACTAAGCAGCAGAACCCTCAGACAGGTCCTCCTCAGACTCCTCAGCAAGTAGGAATCTGATTTGACGCAAAGCCCTACGGACAGGTGTCTGAGCGGACGACACGATACTAATTTCCGTTGGGACATAATATCTAGTATCCCAATGCTGCCTGATAGACAGTGGAAATTCAAGAAGTACATATATAGTTACATAAAAGAAAGGATTCTTATGAAACTATCTACTCATAATAACCGTCAGATTTCCCTCAAATATTAGTCCCTTCTCATTGGGACTAGTCCTCCACGCTCCAGCTCCACCATGGAACTGCAATCTCACGTAACCGAAGAAACCAGGTCTTGATGCCATCTTGTCAAAACTCCACTTCTTCTGGAATCTGCTCTTCTTTACCCTCTTTTTCTATGCCTTTCTCAACGTCTTTACCAAAAATAAATATAGTACAAAATAATATACAAAGAGGTGAGATCTCCTACGCCATTACCAATATGGTAGCACAGAGATAATACAAATAGCATACCATACAGATATATCATACCATAATTACAATTATGCCATCATCATAATGTATCAAATAACAGATATAATAAATAACATTTACCATCATGCCATTAACAGTATTATCATCATCATCATCCAAGTATTTTCTCAACAGAACAATTGTCATAGCCAATATTCCTCAATTAATATGTCATACCGATATAAATGCTCAGTTTCATGCATGCGCACATAGACTCAATGTCCTACTCCATGGAGGTAATACTCAGTTCGGAGAAGTTGATCTGAAAGATCTGTCTATACCAAAATGCCTCAGACCAAGTGCTATAATTCTCATTTGTATTTGCACATTTAGCATATACATGGCAATCTTTACATGATCTCGATTAAGAATAGTGTCTCGGTCAGGATCATCGGTGCTTTGCATCGGTCTAACCTACGGGAAGAAGAGCTACCAATCACCTATGTAAGCAACCCGCACCCCGATGCCCCCAAGGTCAACAAGTGACTTACACTACGCATATCGCACCCACTCAAGAGGTGTACGTCTCTCCTAGGCAAATAGCCTCATACAGTCCCTCGGACCTTTCCAATGCATGTTCAATGCACCAATGCCAAATATAGGCAAATTTCATATACAATGTCCATCCACTGGTTCAACAGTAATCCTACTGTACATTTAATCGCAAAAATCATATTATCGCGTTTTTATAGTCGCACACCATTTTTGTCGTATTTTCACAATTCTGCAACATTTCTGTTACGTTTTCAAATCGCATATTGATTTTTCAATGTTTTCATTAATTAAGTAAAAATATTCTACCATTTTTAAATCACGTAGTGATTTTTTAACAATATTTCAATCACATAAAAATATTTAAATGCTTTCCAAATTGCGTAGAAATATTTCAACGTTTTCCAAATCGCATGAAAATATTTAAACGTTTTTCCAACCGCGTAGCTTAAAAATCACATTTTTAAGTTACGTAAATCATTTTTCACCATTTTCAACTTCGTAAAATATTTCTCAACGTTTAAAAATTCCTTTTCAACATTTCTCAAAATAATATGACTTCTCATAATATTTTTCACATTTCTTACTCTAGAAAATCCTTTTCGTAATTTATTCCATAAAATCATTACTTCATTAAATCAATGTTTTTAACTTTAAAATTTGCTAACGCTCTCCAAAACCCAAAGAATGAGTTACACGTTAGAAAATCCCAAGTTATCAACGGATTCTTTATAATTCCAAATCAATTCTAAAAATCAATCCTCTTTAAAATAAATTGAGGTTCAAACACTTTCAACCTCTCTTTTCCATTCACAAATGAAAATTCTGTTTTTCAAGTGTTAAAACACTCTGATTCCCTTTCCAAATTTCTTGTATTAAATCAAGTTATATTTTCACTTTGAAAATCACTTTGTTCATAACAAATCAAGGCATTACAAGCTTTCAAAATCGTGGACATGACCATTGAAATCATTCTTGTATTTTTTCCTTCTAAATCAACTAAGTTCCATTCTTGTTTTTACACAAAATAAATTAATAAAAATACTTCTCCAAAATTGTGTACATTATTTCTTGAAAATCAAACCCTTTGTTTATTTTCCTTGCTTCTCAAATCATTCGATTTTATCATTCATGAAAATATAAATTGGTGAACACCTAATTTGAGGTGTCTTGGCCGAAAATTCACCTTAGTTTAGGGACCAAAAATTAATTCCCTTGTTCTTGAAAAATTTCAACATGAACCCTAATTTTGAGAGCTCAAAATCGTAGTCTCCTCCATGGCCTTTGGAGCCAAAATTGCTTGTTTCAACATATATCCACCATAATATATTCAACATGCTTTCATCATGCATATTATAAGTATATCATATAAGCAATAAAATCATGCAAAATCATGCAAATCATATCAAACATAGACAAATAATCAAAGCACATAAACACACACAAATTATTACATGACCATGGATATGAATCCTCACATGGATTCAACATCAATCAAATTAATAAACCATCTCTCACCACCATACTTGGTTGGTGAGATGGATCTCCCTCTTACCTCTTGAAGAACCACAAAAATCTTCTTGCTTTGTATTTTGAACAAGATCTCCACTAACAAAAGTCTCTTGAACACAAAACAAATACAAAGAAATTAGTATATTAAGCTTGAATAAGAGGAAGCATGGATCAAACATGGTTTAGAACATGAAAAAGAAGAGAAGAAATTAAGTTTTCCATAACTTCACCTTAAGAACCCTAAAACTTGCTCTTGGAAAAAGTCCTTCAAGATGTAAGATTTAGGACTTGGTGTAAACTACAAAGTGTCTTAGAAATAGGTAAAGATTCAAGAAATATAGTTGTTTGAAATTAAAGAGTGATGGAAGGCTGTTTTGGAGTGCTTGGCCATGAGCTTGGAGAAGGAGAGAAATGGAGAGAAATTTTGATAACTTTGTTTCTTGAAAATGTTCAATGAAGACCAAGGTGATCAATAATGACTAAAGTGTTCAATTATGGTCTTCAACTTGTTGCTTTAGCTTCTAAATGTAGCACCAAACCGTCCCCCCTCCTCCTTGCACTCTTCAAAATGCAACAAGTCTCCTAGCCACCATTTTAGGCCATCTTAACCATTGATTAGATCAATGGTTAGGATTTAATGTAGCTTCTAGGTTTAGGCTTAGATAGAAGACTTAATTTAGGCCATTGGATCTTTCCTCCTTGAAATCCTAGCCATTAGATGTGTCTCCAAAATGAAGGGTCAAGATTACTCCTTCAAACTTTACATCCAAGGGCTATAAATGGTCCTAGCTACTTTATAAGACTAAATCTCAACCGTCGATTAAATCAAGATCAAGTCTCCACCGTTGATTACATCAATGGTAGATATCTAAGCCACTAATGTTGACTTCGCAGTACAATATTTATTTTTGTATCTGCTATTGCCATTCGAATAATATTTTTATCACCCGATAATTAAATACAGTGCAAAACACAGTAAAAAAAATTTTAAAAACTGTTTCTGGATTCAGGTTTAGTAAGATCCCCCGTCTCCATCTCAACAGTACGAATTTTTTTTATTATAGAAAAAGTTTTACCTTTCTGGACCCATGCGGGGCCCACATACAACCTCCCCTGGACCCACAGATGGCCCACAGATAACGCTAAAATAAACAAAGTAATATAAAAATTTCATACTCACACACAAAATCACAAAAATTAGAAAATGCACAAATATCAAATCAGATTATGTAAAATAATTAAGACTTAACAGTAAGAATTCAATTACGTAAAATTTTCCCTGGCCCGAAAATTATTATTTTCCTGACATAGAGTAATTCACCCAAAACGATCAAAAGCAGTCACGGAATAATCAAAATAATTTTACAGTACACAGAAATCACTAAATAGTAGAATTCTGTTAACTGTTAAAATTACTGTCTTATATTTAGTAAGATTTAGGGTGTTACAATACTCCCCCTCTAAAAAGAAGTTTCATCCTCAAAACTTGATAGACTTGATTTCACACCTCAGAATAAATAGGGATATTACTCTTTTATCTTTTCTTCTAGTTCCCATGTAGCTTCACCACTTTCATCGTTCCAAATGATTTTAACCAATGAAATCTCCTTACCTCGAAGTTGCTTTGTCCTTCGATCCTCAATCTTGACTGGGAACATTTCATAGGTTAAGTTTTCCTTCAGTTGTACTGTGTCTAGCTCGATAACATGGGTAGGATCAGAAATATATTTTCGTAATTGCGATATGTGAAATACATTGTGAAGATTCGATAACAATGGTAGTAATGCAATCTGATAAGCTACCGGACCTAATCGACGGAGTATCTGATACGACCCGACAAACTTTGGAGTGAGCTTCTTGGACTTAAGCACTCGCCCAACTCCAGTCATAGGTGTTACTCGCAGAAATACATGGTCACCTTCTTCAAACTCAAGCGATTTTCTCCTTTTATCAGCATAGCTCTTTTGCCGAGTTTGTGTCATTCTCATCTTGTCTTGTATCATCTTCACTTTCTCAGTTGTCTGTTAAACAATCTCTGGTCCTAATACAACACTTTCACCGTCCTGATACCAACACAACGGTGTTCTGCATCGTCTTCCATACAATGCCTCATAGGGTGCCATCCCTATGCTCGAATAAAAATTGTTGTTGTATGTGAACTCTATCAATGGTAAGAACTCATTCCAACCTCCACTTTGTTCTAGAACACACGTTCTCAACAAGTCTTCTAACGACTGAATCGTTCTTTCTGACCGACCATCAGTCTGTGGATGGTAAGCAGAACTCAATCGTAGCTTTGTTCCCATCGCTTCTTGCAAATTATTCCAAAATCTCGACGTAAATCTCGGACCTCGATCCGAAATAATACTGGATGGTACACCATGAAGTCTAACAATTTCATCGATGTACACATGAGCCAACTTTTCCATTGAGTCTTAATATTAATTGACAAAAAGTGCACCGACTTTGTGAGCCGATCAACAATTAGCCAAATAGAATCATGACCTTTCCGAGTTTTTGGTAGTCCTGTCACAAAATCCATTGCGATGTCATCCTATTTCCACTCAGGTATAGGCAAAGGTTACAACATTCCTGAAGGTCGTTGATGTTCCACCTTAGCCTTCTGACAGACTAAATAGGATGATACATACTCAGTGACATCCTTCTTCATTCCTTGCCACCAATATAATTGTTTTAAATCCTGGTACATCTTTGTGGCTCCTGGATGCATACTCAACTTACTCCTGTGAGATTCATCCAAAATCAATCTCCTAATTTTTGGATCATTAGGCACACAAACTCTGCCTTGAAACTTCAAAATTCCATTAGCACCTTCGCTAAATTCTAACACCGCTCCTTGGCTCTTTGCTTCTTTTGCTTCTTACAAATACTGATCACTGTTTTGTCCATCTCGTATTCTAACCATCAAATCATTTGAAATGATGATCATGTTTACATGCATCTCGTATTCTTCTATCAGTTCCTTTTCCTTAATCATCATAAGAGAAACACTAAGCATTTTCCTGCTCAACACATCTGCTACGACATTCGCCTTTCCGGGATGGTATTGTAACTGAAAGTCATAATCCTTCAGAAACTTTAGCCAATGCCTTTGTCTAATGTTCAACTTTTTCTGGTCAAACAAGTACTTCAAACTTTTATGATCACTAAAAACAGTGAACGTTGCTCCATAGAGAAAATGTCTCCATACTTTCAACACAAACACCACAGCTGCCAACTCCAACTCATGAGTCGGATAATTCCTCTCATGATTTTTCAACTGCCTTGAAGCATAAGCCACCACTTTACGATTTTGCATAAGTACACAGCCTAATCCTTGGTATGAAGCATCACAATATACATCGAAAGGTTCATTTGGATCAGGTAAAATCAATACCGGTGAAGTAGTCAATTGTCTTTTCAACTCTTGAAAACTTTCTTCACATGCATCAGTCCATACGAACGGTTGATTCTTCCGTATAAGTTGGGTAAGAGGTCCTACTATCTTCGAAAGCCCCTCAATGAACCGTCTATAGTAACCAGCTAATCCGATAAAACTATGAATTTCTGTTATAGTCGTTAGTCTTTCCCATTCCAAAACTGTCTCCACCTTTGAAGCATCAACTTCAATTCCTTCCTCCGATATCACGTGTCCCAAAAATTAAACTTCGCTTAGCCAAAATTCACATTTGGACAACTTGGCATACAACTTATTCTCCTTTAAAATCTAGAGAACCACTCTAAGATGTCTAGCATGTTCCTCCTAACTTCGAGAATAAATCAAAATGTCATCTATAAAGACAACAACAAACTTGTCCAAGTACGAACGAAAAATTCTGTTCCATAAAGTCCATAAATATGGCAGGTGCATTCTGTAACACCCTAATACAGATATCTAGATATATCCTAGATAGACAGAGATATATAAAGATAACCAGTACTAGAGATGTCACTTCTATACTACATACTAACATATATATATCTATAATCACAACTGAGTAATTATAGAAAGCCTTGAGAGATTGCGGAAAAACTTAAACTCATACATATATATATACAAACTTAGCCACCTGAGGCTTATTGTAATACATATAACATAAAACTTACAGAACAAACATAAACTTATTACATAAGTTCTGTCTACTTAAAGCAATAAAAACTATTCTAGTCTTCATGCTTTATCTTCTCATCCTTGGCAAGGTTTGCATCTCTCTGTACCGCACCTTTATCTTTATCGGTACTGTGCATGCATCCGGATTTACATGGAATAGCAATCGGGTGAGAATTAACATTCTCAAGATAAGCAATTCCAATACCAGCTTCTCTATAACATTGTATATAACAAATATATATAACAAAAGCTATACTTCTAACTTAGGAGTTTCCCTCTATTTTTCATAACTTAGGAGTTTCCTCCTCTATTCTCATAACTTAGGAGTTGCCTCCTCTTTTCTCATAACTTAAACACTTTCTAATAGTGTGATAACAATCAAGAGTGAACACACTTTGCTAATATATACAACCCATACATCCGTACATACCAAAGATGACGGACAATGCCCATACAACTCGTCCGTAAATGCAATGCTAATGATATGTAATGAATATGCCTAAGGAATCCTAAGTGCATGTGAATGAAAAGCAAATGCAGAGTTTTGATTTGGAGCGAAGGAATTTGCTAGGAACTAGTCAAGATATCATCTAGTGGTAAATAGAGGAAACCTCATCCTCACCTTACACGTATCCCGGCTCATTGAGAAATTCGGTTTCATCCTTGCTCAAAGAGCGTCTCTGGATTTCCCACTTATCTCCTTAGGCCTTGGCACATCGAGACATCGGGGTTATGTCCTTCTCAAAAGTCCTTCTGACACCCATCTATCTCCTTTTTGCCTTCATGATTAACATCAAAGGATACTCACTAGATCGATCCTACTTGACTAATTCATAGACTTTCGTACATACTTATATACTTAGTTCCTCTCGTAGCTAAGCATATTCTAGTCTTCTTATGTTTACCCCTTGTGATGAGGAGAATCAGAACCTCATACTATATGTAACCTTAGCACTTGGTTAGGAATACTTGTTCCCTTAGGAACTTCTCTCGATCCCTTACCTCCCGGCCGAATGACCTCACGTCATATAACGTTACATTCTCGGTAAACATTACTAAACTATGTCTCTTACTTGTACCTAAACTTCACCTCATCACTCCTTTCTCTTAAGTGATCTCTAATGCAACCTTACGTTGCTTTGAGGTGTTAGGTACTTACCTTTGGCGAACCACTAATCTTGGTTGCCCTAAGGTCCTTTCTCTTCATCTTCACACTAGCTTAACTCTCTAGTGTGTGAAGAGCTCAGTGTTATGTTTATCTCTTACATAAACACCATCTTACTCTTTTCTATAGACTCAACTCATCCTAGTGAAAGAGTCTATCTTAACTAATGCCTCATCTAACCTTGCTTAAGGAACCGAGAGCATTTCTCTAAAACTTTGCATAATTAACTCCACTTTGTCTAAAGAGAGTAGTTCATGCATCTAACTTTCCTTTTCTATCACACTTCGGTAGTAGCGTATACTACACTTGTGTGCTAACATACTTATTCTAAACTCAACTTCCATGCTTTACTTGCATCTAAGGAAGTATCTTCTCTTTATCTTGTACTTCTAACTCATCTTAACTTATACTTGAGTTGTTGTACATTTCTGTTCTACTTTCTCGCTTATGACATCTTCTTAGTCATAATTCCTCTTCTTGTGTATTTAACAATGTACTAAGTCTCACTTAACTTGAGACTAAGTACCTAAACGTCCCTCTGTGGAACTCATACACAATCTTATCTCCACTCATGTAATCTAACTCTAGAGTGGCTCTTACTTGCAACTCTTTGTTGCCTAAGCTTCTAGGTACCTTCCTAAGGTAATCCACTATTCTTGGATTTCCTAAGGTTCATACCTTTCTCATCATTCTCTACTAGAGTGAATACTATTATTCATCTCTATTGCACTATCTCATCACATCTTAAGTGATATCGGTTTGCAACATTAAGTTGCCTAAAGTGCAATATCATTACTTAAAGCAAACCTTTCCTTTAGGATGCTTAAAAGCCTATGCTTTCTCATACTTGATGGATAGATATTTTCCACTTGAAAATATCCCATCTTGTGCCTTAACACACTTAGGAAACATGTCTTAATGATTCCCTTAACTATGGCACCTCAAAGCATCCAAAAACATCATTTTGGAGCTTCAGGATCTCATGCCGCGGCACAAAGATTTGCACGCCGCGGCGCCCCTTCTCTCGAGGGCTACTGCTGGGCTAATTTTTAACCTCACGCCGCGGCATGCTTCCTCCACGCCGCGGCATTCCCGGCGAAAACTCTCGCGCTGCGGCGTGACTATCTCCACGCCGCGGCGCCATCAGCAGAACCCTGGTTCTGCAGAATTCTGCAGCTGGGGGTTTGCTGCTCTATTGATCATTTCTGCTGATTCCAAGCCATCTCAATCCAAATTCTAAGTAATTCTAAGTCCCTAATCAATTCTTTAACATTTAGGAACATCAATTACTCTCTTAAATCTCTTAATTTGGATTATGGCTAGAATTCTTCATTCTTTAACTTAAGGCTCACTTTGTGATTCAAGGGTCTTCTTTCTTAAGTTGATGTTATAGACAAGTCATAAATGACCCAAGGAACACTTCTATGCAAGCCAAACTCTTCTAACATCTCTAAAACTCAAATTAGCATATTATGTATCTATATGCATACATAGAGAATAGAGATGAATAAAAGCTCTAAACCCCTACCTCTTGAAGATTGAAGCCTTGAATCTTGAAGCTTGATCTTCCTCTTCCTTCTTCTTCCCTTCTCTCCTCTCCCCTTTCTCTCTTTTCTTGTCTGGTTTTCGGTTTCTCTTCTTCTCTGAGGAGAACCAAATATAAAAGGGAAGGGACGTGCAGGAATTACGGAAAAGATTAATACTTTGAAACTTCTATCTCTATGGATACCCGAATCATGCTAATTCGAGTTTCCTACTTCCAACAACCTTAGAATAAATCATAAGATTCATCTAAGTTGTTGTTTCTCTTTCTCATTATTTTCTATATCTGCTAGGGATCAATCTCCGCATTAAAAGCACAACCCGTATGCCTAAAAATACCAAACCGACTCGATTCTCTTGAAACTTTTACCACATCTTATTTGGCTTATTTGTGACCTAGAAATAAACTCTCTATGTTTATTTCTCTTAACTTAGCAACTTATGCTATTATCTGAGTCATTTTAAGCCATTTTACAACTTTTATGTTGCAACTAAGTGCCTAAATGAACTCAGATTGTCACAAAACTTGACTGACATGCTAAACAAGTTAAATGCTACCTTTCGTAACCATTTACCAGTCTAACATGTACTTAAGGGTATTACACATTCGTCACACCAAACGGCATCACTAGATATTCATAATGCCCATATCTCGTCCGAAATATAGTTTTGGGAATATCATCCACTTTCACACGAATCTGATGATAACCAGATCGTAAATCAATCTTGGAAAATATTGTGGCTCCTCGCAATTGATCCATAAGATCATCAATTCTTGGAAGTGGATATTTATTCTTAATCGTAACCTTGTTCAATTGTCGGTAGTCTACACATAGACGAGAACTTCCGTCCTTCTTCTTTACCAACAATACTGGAGCTCCCCATGGTGACACACTAGGTCTCACGAATTGCTTCTCCAACAAATACTCCAGTTGTTTCTTAAGCTCCACCAACTCTACTGGCGACATCCGATATGGCCTAATAGATATAGGTCTAGGTCCAAGTACTAAATCAATAGCAAATTCAATTTCTCTTTCTGGCAGTAGTCCAGGTATATCTTCAGGAAATACCTCAGGAAATTCATTAGCCATGAAAATATCCTTTAAGACATCTTCACATTGAACCTTCAAAGTAGACAACAATAGATACCCATGATCTCCTTCCTTCAAACAAGCTTCTACTTGAGTTACCGTTAGGAATCTAGGATCTTTAGCCTCAGGAAATACTAATGTCTTATTCGAACAATCAATTAGGATATGGTTAGAAGATAACTAATCCATTCCTAAGATTACATTAATCTTGGAAAGAGGCAAACAAATCAAATCCACATGAAAGATTCTATCCCTAACACATACAGGGCAATTCAAACATATTTTTGTCGTAATCACAAGCTTATCAGTAGGAGTAGCAACACTCAAATCATATGGCAATGTAGTCACAGTCAATCCCAAACGCTCCACACAATCACATGCAATAAAAGAATGTGTTGCTCCTGAATCATAGAGTACGGTTAAAGGATTACCTTCAATAGCACACTCCTCCATGATTAAATCCTCAGATTTTGCGGCTTCCTCTCCGCTCATAGTATACACTCGACCACCCGCCTGTGGCCTTGCAGTACGAATATTTCCCACAGAAGGTTCTCTCTTAATCTAATCACAATCCCTAGATAAATGTCCAAGTTTCCCACATCTAAAACAAACAATTCCTTTATGCTGACAATCCTTGGTCAGATGGTTCTTCCCACACTTGTAACAGTTATACGTAGGAGTCCCAACTTGACTTGCCTTATTGCCACCAAAACTTCCTCCAACAAACTGCAGCCGGTTCTGATTTCCTGCAGGTTTTGCATATGATTTCTGTTGAAAACGGTTTCCTCCACTACTCTTTCCTCTTTGGAACCTTGTAAGTCCAAAGTTCTTGTTTCTTGCTGCTCGCTGTTGATCAATCTCCTCAACCTTACAGCACTTGTCCAATAATTCTGGAAACTGCTCAAATCCCAGGGTTGCTACAACTCACTTAATGTCAAGCTTCAATCCTTCCTCAAATTTCCTACACTTCCAATTCTCATCTGGATGCATCTGGAAATACCTCGAAAACTTAGATAAGCTCTTGAACTTTGCTGCATACTTACTAACAGACATTACTCCTTGCCTCAGACTAAGAAATTCTATCTCCTTAGCATGACGCGCACTTGCTGGAAAATACTTTGCCAAAAACTTCTGTCTAAAGAGCTGCCATGTCACAACTCTTCCTTCAGCTTCTAACAATGTTCGGGCTCCCCCCGCCACCATCTTCGACTAACATAAAAGTCGCAAAAGTCAGCTTACGTTCATCAGTACATCCCATACCTTCAAATATTTTCTCTAATTCCTGGATCCACAATTCAGCTTTCTCCAGGTCAAATTCTCCCCGAAACTTCGGTGGATTATTCTTACGAAATTCAGATAAACTGTGACCATCCTCCATTGCTCTTTGATTTTGTTGTGCAACGACATCAGCCATCCGTTGCATTGCTGCTACAGCTGCAGCCATGTTTTGGTTATCATTACCAGTATTTCCTATTCCTGTTCTAGTATTGACACGTCCTCGTCCTTGTCCTCTTCCTGCCATTACTTTCCCTACTCAAACTGGACAGCACAAAGAAAGCAAGGTCAATCTTCAAACAATATTGTTTCTTTTCATAAAACAATAACAGAGAATCACATAACACAAACAAGACAGACCTAACCACAAACCCAAAAGACTCTAACTTGGGCTCTGATACCAACTAATGTAACACCCACCGTAGGGTGCCACATTTATGTTACTTAATTATCAAATTACCCCCAAGTTATTAAATGTGACGTTGTAATAAAATATGAGTTGTAAATTTCTTCCTTTCTTCTTTGATAACTATAAAATAAACTTAGCAGAAAATAAAATATTATACATCATCACACATAATTTACATCATCATACATTACAAACATACTGCCAGGATTATTTATACACAGACCATTTCTCTAAAACCAGATAACACACTTAAATATATACAGACATAGTTTGTAACAAAGTTTAGACTCGCCCAAGTCTAACTAAGCAGCAGAACCCTTAGACGGGTCCTCCTCAGACTCCTCGGCAGGCAGGAATCCGATTTGACGCGAAGCCCTACGGATAGGTGTCTGAGCGGATGACACGATACTAATTTTCGTCAAGACATAATATCTAGTATCCCAATGCTGCCTGATAGACAGTGGAAATTCAAGATGTACATATATAGTTACAAAAAAGAAAGGATTCCTACGAAACTCTCTACTCATAATAACCGTCAGATTTCCCTCAAATATTAGTCCCCTCTCATTGGGACTAGTCCTCCATGCTCCAACTCCACCATGGAACTGCAATCTCACGTAACCGAAGAAACCAGGTCTTGATGCCATCTTGTTCATACTCCGCTTCTTCTGGAACCTGCTCTTCTTCACCCTCTTTTTCTATGCCTTTCTCAACGCTTTTACTAAAAATAAATACAGTACAAAATAACATACAAAGAGGTGAGATCACCTACGCCATTACCAATATGGTAGCACAAAGATAATACAAACAGCATACCATACAGATATATCATACTATAATTATAATTATGCCATCATCATAATGTATCAAATAACAGATATAATAAATAACATTTGCCATCATGCCATTAACAGTATTATCATCATCATCATCCAAGTATTTTCTCAACAGGACAATTGTCATAGCCAATATTCCTCAATAAATATGTCATACCGATATAAATGCTCAGTTTCATGCATGCGCACATAGACTCAATGTCCTACTCTATGGAGGTAATACTCAATTCGGAGAAGTTGATCTGAAAGATCTGTCTGTACCGAAATGCCTCAGACCAAGTGCTACAATTCTCATTTGTATTTGCACATCTAGCATATACACGACAGTCTTTACATGATCTCAAATAAGAATAGTGTCTCGGTCATGATCATCGGTGCGTTGCATTGGTCTAACCTACGGGAAGAAGAGCTACCAACCAACCATGTAAGCAACCCACACCTCGATGCCCCCAAGGTCAACAAGTGACTTACACTACGCATATCGCACCTACTCAAGAGGTGTACGTCTCTCCTAGGCAAATAGCCTCATACAGTCCCTCGGACCTTTCCAATGCATGATCAATGCACCAATGCCAAATATAGGCAAATTTCATATACAGTGTCCATCCACTGGTTCAAAGTAGTCCTACTGTATATTTAAACGCAAAAAATCATATTATCACGTTTTTGTAGTCGCGCACCATTTTTGTCGCGTTTTCACAATTCTGCAACATTTCTGTTACGTTTTCAAATCATATATTGATTTTTCAATGTTTTCATTAATTACGTAAAAATATTCCACCATTTTTAAATCACGTAGTGATTTTTCAACAATATTTCAATCACGTAAAAATATTTAAACGCTTTCCAAATTGCGTAGAAATGTTTCAACATTTTTCAAATCGCGTGGAAATATTTAAACGTTTTTCCAACCGCGTAGCTTAAAAATCACGTTTTTAAGTTACGTAAATCATTTTTCACCATTTTTCAACTTCGTAAAATATTTCTCAATGTTTAAAAATTCCTTTTTAACATTTCTCAAAATAATATGACTTCTCATAATATTTTTCACATTTCTTACTCAAGAAAATCTTTTCGTAATTTATTCCATAAAATCATCATTTCATTAAATCAATGTTTTTAACTTTAAAATTTGCTAACGCTCTCCAAAACCCAAAGAATGAGTTACACATTAGAAAATCCCAAGTTACCAACGTATTCTTTATAATTCCAAATCAATTCTAAAAATCAATCCTCTTTAAAATAAATTGATGTTCAAACACTTTCAACCTCTCTTTTCCATTCACAAATGAAAATTCTGTTTTTCAAGTGTTAAAACACTCTGATTCCCTTTCCAAATCAAGTTATATTTTCACTTTGAAAATCACTTTGTTCATAACAAATCAAGGCATTACAAGCTTTCAAAATCGTGGACATGACCATTGAAATCATTCTTGTATTTTTTCCTTCTAAATCAACTAAGTTCCATTCTTGTTTTTGCACAAAATAAATTTATAAAAATACTTCTCCAAAACCATGTACATTGTTTCTTGAAAATCAAACCCTTTGTTTATTTTCCTTGCTTCTCAAATCATTCGATTTTATCATTCATGAAAATATAAATTGGTGAACACCTAATTTGAGGTGTCTTGGCTGAAAATTCACCTTAGTTTAGGGACCAAAAATTAATTTTCTTGTTCTTGAAAAATTTCAACATGAACCCTAATTTTGAGAGTTCAAAACCGTAGCCTCCTCCATAGCCTTTGGAGCCAAAATTGCTTGTTTCAACATATATCCACCATAATATATTCAACATGCTTTCATCATGCATATTATAAGCATACCATATAAGCAATAAAATCATGCAAAATCATGCAAATCATATCAAACATAGACAAATAATCAAAGCACATAAACACACATAAATTATTACATGGGTTGTTGCAGCGAAATTTCGACAGGTTCTGAACTTCAGTCGTTGCCTCTTATTGTTGGGCAGCCCTCTCGTTTTGTTGCACTATGACATCCGCCATCCTCTGCATCGCCTCAGCTGCTGTAGCCATACTCTCATTCTCACATCCCATATTAACCTATCCATCTCTACCGCATGCCATCACTCTTCTTTAGAGTTAGAGTGAACAAAACATAAAGAAAGTCATATGTAACCTTTCAAAAACCAAACACAGAGAATCACACAGCACAAATAAGATAGACTTAACCACAAACCCAAAAGGAAACTCAAATCGGGGCTCTGATACCAAACTTAGTGTAACACCCCTGCTGGAAAGGGCATCACATCGAAAGAACAAAATTCAAAAGAAACTAAAACCCGATTTTTAAAAATAACTTGTTTATCAAATAAGTATTTGAATTTACTAATTTTTTTCTTAATATGCGGAAATAACATAAACTTAGCGGAGAATAATATAAAGAACATTCCATACATCAAACCAAAAGAAACATATCATAAGTACTTACATACATCAAAGGATCTTAGTAAAACATAAGCAATAGCTTTACATGCCCAACAAGATTATACACATCAGCCACCAAAAACAATAAAAAGACATCAGGCCCCAAAAGCTACAAAATATATTAAGTCCCACAAGCTACTGAGAAGGATCCTCCTCAAAAGAAGAGATCCTAACAGAAGCCATAGACTCACGGGCAGGGGTTCGTGCAGAAGACACAATTGAGTCCTCTTGTGGTGTATAAGAGCGGTCACCCCACAGCTCTTGGATCGGCATGTAAAACTCCAGCCACACAGCGACATCAAAAGAGAATGTAGGAGCTTAATAACGACTCCTCGCAAAAGACAAGGTCACCTCACCCACATAAACAAACTGCTCGGTATTCAGGTTGATATGCCACGAATCGATGCCTCCATGAAACCTTAGCCTAGTATAACCAAAAAGACCTCATCTGGACGCTATAGCAAGAATAGAAAACTAACCCAAACAGAAATCGGGAAACTCTAGCTCGTTCCCATCATGGTCTTTAAAGAAACATAGACATAAATAGAATAACAGAATAAAGAGGTGAGATCCCTTTCATCAATACCATTATGGCAGTAAAGAAACAGGAATGGTACACAACGCCTTTCAAGTGCCAAAAATAATAAGCGACATTAAAGTCAGATAATAAACAGTTCAATAATTGAGGCAATCATAATATTAGTGAAAGAGAAATTCAATAAGCACATATATGTATATATTTATGTCAGATAAATATGACGACTAACTATGTGTATGCACAATGTATCAAACCCTACTCCATGGAGCTAAATACAACATCAGAGAGAATGATCGGGGAGACATGTCTGTATATCATCGGCCTCAACAAAGTGCTATCACAAAGTCCACATACATATCATGGCTCATACAAGACATTCATCACCGGATCGTGAATAGCGTAGTGGCTGCTCGAGATTGTCAAAGCATTGCTCGGTCACCATGGCCTAGAGGAGCTACCAACAGGCCACTTGTGGGAAACCTATGCCCAGATGCCTCCAAGTTAACAAGTGAACCACACTACTTAATTCGCACCCGTACAAATGTGTAATTCATCTCTTAGATATACAGCCTCAATAAAAAGTCCACCAAACTTTCACAAAGTATGATGAATAACTCAATGTACACATACATACATATATATATATATACATACATACATACATACATATATATATATATACATACATACATATATATATATATATATATATATATATATATATATATATATATACACACACACACACACACACACACACCAATGTCATGCATTTCATAACTATAAGCCACCATTGGCCAAAATAGTCATCAACAACTCTAGGTCCCACTTACAGGCCCGATAGCAAAAATTGTCGTTTATTTTCAATCGCGGACATGCGATTATCTCATATGATTTTATTATTGTTTTTCAATTGGGTAAAACTTTTATTGCCATTTTAAACTAAATTTTGAAACTTTCAAAGTTTAATATAAAAATTACACCTTGTTAGACCTTTTGTGTACAACAAGTGCATGGGTCGTTCAAGTAATAAAAATGATGAGTTAGATCATCTCCACAGGGATAAGTTTACTTCCAATGCCAAGTATTAATCAATAGCTTATGTAATTCTATTCAAGAACATAAACATTTGGAAAAGATGAAACATAAACTAAAAACTAAAAGGCAATAAAGATAATAGTTAGATTTTAGGGAAATCCTTCTTCACCCCTTACTTCAACCAACAACATGCAATCCTCTTCATACATATGAATGTAATGATTAGGTTAGCTTGAGAATATACTTTAGTTGAAAGTTTATGTCTAGGGATCAATCAACCATGGTTTTAAATGCCCAACTCATTATGTTTCCATTAGAGCTAACACAAAATCCACTCTTTAAGATCTATTCTCAAACACACGCTATGCATGGCTAAGAGGTATATTTCTATCCCATTAGCGAATCAATTCATCTCGGGATTAGAATAAAATCAAACATGCATCAACCATACATATGATTTAAAACCCAAAGTCCTATGTCTAGACTCATTAGATTTCAACAAATCACTTAACAATTGGCCAAACTATCAAGAGCATTAAGAACCATATGATTGAACAAAACCATACATCTATACAAGCTCAAAGGAGAACAAAATCATTGATATTCATAAAAAGGATTCAAAGTATTCCCTAAAACAGCTGCTACATCATTGAACATGAAAATACAATACAAAAATCCACGTTCAAAATCAAAGGAAAGAAGAAACAAAAAAGAAGAAATGAGGAAAGGCCTATGGATGTTTCCATTGATGCTTGAATCTCCCTCCATGAGGTAGATAGCCTCTAATCTTGGCTCTTTTGGCCTCCTTCAGCCTCAGAAATGAAGATCCAGTGTAGCTTCTCTAAACCCTAAACTACCATGCCTATAAAATCTAATAAAATCTATTTATAGGCTCAGTTCTGCGCCTCACACTGCGCAGTGTACTTCCTTGCGCCGCGACGCGCATGCCTCGAGTGTAAGTACTGACATCAGGTGAGGTGCATCACGTCGTGGCATGGCATACCCAAAGCCACGACGCCTATCACTCAGGGACAACAAGTGACATCTGGCGAGGTACATCACGCCATGGCGTGCTCTACTAGAATGCTTCCTTGGTTTTCTCTTGAGCTTTTGAGCCTTGAGTTGCTTCATTTCATCAGTTTGTGCTCATCCTATAGTAGAGAAATTACTAAGTCAAATATAAGTTGTAAATCCACTTAATCACTTAAAGAATACACACAAATGCTCAAGGTCATATAAGAAGATATCAATATTACAAATTGACAAATATATGCCTAAAACCTTCTAAATATGCCTAAAAATAAGGACTAAGTAGTCTATGAAGCACAATGGTTAGGGCACAAATAACTACATTTCATTGAGTTATCACACCCCCAAACCTAAATTTTTGCTAGTCCTCGAGCAAAACAAAGTATGACTAAGTAAACTTTCATTGACAATTCATGCACATATGCATTCAACCATTATGTAAATTCAATTTTCTTTTATCCACAACTAGTGCACAATGATTGTATCAGCCCTCAAATGATGCTCATGACTCACAATTAAGCTTAACACATACACAATCCTTATTATGCCTGTAACACCCCAAATTTTCCTAAATATTTGGCAGTAATTTTGACAGTTAACAGAATTCTACTGTTTAGTGATTTCTGTGTACTATAAAATTATTTTGAGTATTCCATCAGTACATTTGATCGTTTTGTGTGATTTACTCCGTGTCAGGAAAATAATAATTTTCGGGCCGGAGAAAATTTTACGTAATTTAATTATTAATGTAAAATCATAATTATTTTACGTAATCTGATTTGATATTTATGAATTTTCTAATTTTTGTGATTTTGTGTGTGATTATGAAATTTTTATATTACTCTTATTATTTTAGCGTTATCCATGGGCCGTCGTCTGTGGGCTCAGGGAGGTCGTGTGTAGACCCAGCGTGGGTCCAGAAAAGTGAAAATTTTTCTGTAGCCAGAAAAATTTGTTCTGTTGAGACAGAGACGGGGGATCTTACTAAACCTGAATTCGGAAACAGTTTTAGAAATTTTCTTTTACTGTGTTTTGCACTGTATTTAATTATCGGGTGATAAAAATACAGTAAAAATATTATTCGAAGGATAATAGCAGATAAAAAAATAAATATTATACTGCATAGTCAACATTAGTGGCTTGGATATCTACCATTGATGTAATCAACGGTGGAGACTTGATCTTGATTTAATCAACGGTTGAGATTTAGTCTTATAAAGTAGCTAGGACCATTCATAACCCTTGGATGTAAAGTTTGAAAGAGTAATCTTGACCCTTCATTTTGGAGATACATCTAATGGCTAGGATTTCAGGGAAGAAAGATCCAATGGCCTAGATTAAGTCTTCTATCTAAAGCTTAAACCTAAAACCTACATTAATCCTAACCATTGATCTAATCAATGGTTAAGATTGCTTAAAATGATGGCTAGGAGATGGGTCACTCTTTGAAGAGTGCATGGAGGGGGGGACGGTTTTTGGTGCTGCATTAGAAACTAAAGCACAAGTTGAAGACCATAATTGATCACCTTGGTCATTATTGATCATTCTTCATCATTCATGAACTTTCCTAAAGCAAAGCTTAGCAAAAATTTTCTCTCCTTTCTCTCCAAACATAGCTCACGGCCATAACACCCTACTCCTCCTTCCACCACTCTTTAATTTCAAACAACCATATTTCTTGAATCTATACCTTATTCTAAGACACTTTGTAGTTTACATCAAGTTCTAAATCTTTCATCTTCAAGGAGTTTTTCCAAGAGCAAGTTCTAGCGTTCTTAAGGTGAAGTTATGGAAAACTTCATTTCTTCTCTTCTTTTTCATGTTCTAAACCATGTTTGATCCATGGTTACTCTTATTCAAGCTTAATATACTAATTTCTTTTTGTTTGTTTTATGTTTAAGAAACTTTTGTTGGTGGAGATCTTGATCAAAGTGCAAAGCAAGGAGCTTTTTGTGGTTCTTCAAGAGGTAAGAGGGAGATCCATCTCACCAACCAAGTATAGGGTGAGAGATGGTTTTATATTTGATGGATGGTGAATCCATGTGAGGATTCATATCCATGGTCATGTAATAATTTGTGGGTGTTTATGTGCTTTGATTATTTGCCTATGCTTGGTATGATTTACATGATCTATTGCTTTGATTATGGCATGCTTGTGATATATATGTTGATTATATCTGTTGTATGCCATAAAATTTGTTGGAAAAGAAAATAATTTTTAGGTCCAAAGACCATGAGGATTTCGGTCTCAACACCTCAAAATAGGTGTTCACAAATTAATATTTTCATGAATGGTAAAAATGGATGTTTAGAAAAGCTAAGAAAATAAACAAATGGTTTGTTTTCAAGGAACATGAGCTCACGGTTTTGGTGAGGAATTTTTAATGGTTTTGTTTGTGTAAAATCATGAATGGAACTTAGATGATTTAGAAAGAAAAATATTTTGATGGTTTCAATGGCCATGTCCACAGTTTTGAAGACTTGAAATGCCTTGGTTTTGTGAAAACAAAATGATTTTCAAAGTGAAAATATAACTTGATTTAATACAAGGAATTTGGAAAGGGAATTAGAGTGTTTTATCACTTGAGAAAATGGAATTTTCGATTATGAATCGAAAAGAGAGGTTGAAAGTGTTTGAACCTTAATTTATTTTAAAGAGGATTGATTTTTAGAATTGATTTGGAATTATAAAGAATATGTTGGTGACTTGGGATTTTCTAATGTGTAACTCATCCTTTGGGTTTTGGAGAGCGTTAGTAAATTTTAAAGTTAGAAACATTGATTTAATTCAATGAAATGGTGAAATTGTGAAATATATTGCGAAAAAGGTTTTCTTGAGTAAGAAAATATGGAAAATAATGTGAGGAGCCATGTTATTTTAAGAAAAGTTGAAATGGAATTTTTGAACATTGAGAAATATTTTACGAAGTTGAAAAACGGTGAAAAATGATTTACGTAACTTAAAAACGTGATTTTTAAGCTACGTGATTTAAAAAACGTTAAAATATTTCTACGCGATTTGGAAAGCATTTAAATATTTTTACGTGATTGAAATATTGTTGAAAAATCACTACGTGATTGAAAAATGATAGAATATTTTTACGTGATTGATGAAAACGTTGAAAAATCTATATGTGATTTGAAAACGCAACGAAAATGTTGCAAAATTATGAAAACGTAACAGAAATGTTTCACGACTATGAAAACGCGATAATTTGATTTCACGACTGAATAAACAGTAGGATTATTGTTGGACTATTGTATGAGAAAATGATGAATTTTGCCTGTATTGGCATTGGTGCATTTAATATGCATAAACAGGTGTATGGACACTGTATATGAATTTTTGCCTATAATTGGCATTGGTGCATTGAACATGCATTGGAAAGGTCCGATGGACTGTATGAGGCTATTTTCCTAGGAGAGATGTACACCTCTTGAGTGGGTGCGATATGCATAGTGTAAGTCACTTGTTGACCTTGGAGGCATTGGGGTGCGGGTTACTTACATGGGCGGTTGGTAGCTCTTCTTTCCGTAAGTTAGACCGATGCAACGCACCGATGATCCTGACCAAGACATTATTCTTAATCAAGATCTCGTAAAGACTATCGTGTATATGCTAGATGTGCAAATACAAATTAGAATTGTAGCACGTGGTCTAAGGCATATTGGTACAGACAGATCTTTTGGATCAACTTCTCCGAACTGAGTGTTAGCTCCATGGAGTAGGAAATTGAGTCTATGTGCGCATGCATGAATCTAAGCATTTATATCTGTATGATATAATAATTGGGGAATATTAGCTATGACAATTGTTTTGTTGAGGAATAATTGGATGATGATGATGATAATAATGTTAATGGCATGATAGTAATTATTATTTATTGTATCTGTTATGATAAATAATGTTGATGACATGATTGTAATTATGGTATGATATATCTGTATGATATGTTGTTTGTGTTATCTCTATGCTACCATATTGGTATTGGCGTAGGTGATCTCACCTCTTTGTATATTATTTTGTAATGTAATTATATTTGTAAAGACGCTGAGCAAGGCATAGTAAAAGAGGGTGAAGAAGAGCAGATCCCGACTGAGGAAGCAGAATTTTGAGAAGATGGAGATGCCCAGTTTTCTAGGTTATATAACTTTACAGTTCCGTGGAGGACAGGAAGCTTGGCATGTATATTTAGACAGGCAATGTATTTTCTACATAGGGGACTTAAACATTACTTACAGTAGGCTTGATCAAGGAAACCTCTATTTTAATGTAACTATTTATGTACACTTAGAGTTTTCTATATCCATTAGACAGTACTGGGGAGCTTACTACTGTACTCCTAGTGCGATTAGTATCGTGTCGTCTGCTTAGAAACCTGTCCGTAGGGCTTCACGTCGTGCTGGATTCCTTCCTGCAGAGGAATCTGAGGAGGACCCGTCTAAGGGTTCTGCTGTCTAGTTAGACTTGGGCAAGTCTAAGCACTATTATGAACTACATCTGTACATATTTAAAATTTTGTTTAACTGTTTTAAGAACTTGATCTGTATATAAATAATCTTGATAGTACGTTTGTAAAGTATGATGATGTAAATTATATGTGATGATATATAATATTCTTATTTTCTGCTAAATTTATTTTATTATTATCAAAGAAGAAAGAAAAAAATTTATAACTCGTATTTTATCACATTACATTTTATCACTTGAGGGTAATTTGGTAATTAAATAACATAAATGTGGCACCCTACGGTGGGTGTTACAATGCCAACAATCAAGCTTCCTACATGCAAATTACATCTCACACAAACATGTGAGCAAAACTTATCTTTTTCAAATCATACTCATCCAGAGAAGTTTATGAGCATACACATGGATACAAATCAAAGAATTCACAAAATTAAAATCCAAATCTCTCTTCACTAATGTAAATTACATACAATTGAGGATCAAAAGGGTCTTCAATAGCTTGTAATGTAAGGCCAAGGTTATGGGGTGAAGAACAAAAGGGAAAGGATACAACACAAACAATAAGAAACATAACATGACGTTTCAAGACTTGATTCATTACAACAAGGGTATGCAAAATGAAATAAATAACACTCTCCAGAACCACTCAATACTTTTTCACATTTACTTTATTTCTTTCTTTTGTTTTTCTTCTTTTTGTTTTCTTTTTCTTTTTGTGCTTTTTTTATGACCTTTCTTTTTATTTTCTTTTCATTTGAACAAAACAATTTCTTGTAAAGCAAATAGTTCCTTCAAGCGACTTTTGTATTGAACAACATAAATACCCTACTCATTGGGCTCAAGTGAAGAAATAATATATCATGTACTCAACAAACACAGAGGGAAGGATAGGAATGCATTGCTTTCGCATGCATAAGAAAGGTTACATGGGGTTAGGAAAATGAAAGTGATGAAAAACATAAAAGGCCAAATGTAACATCCCGATTTTCGTTTTTTCTACACAAATATTAATTTTCTAATTTTTGTGATTTTTGAAAATTTTTCTGGAATTTTCTGAGAATAAAAATATTTTAGTAATATTTTGGGCCGTTTATGGGGCCCACAGTGGGCCCGAAAACACTAAAAAATTTTAATGGCCAAAAAATTTTGTATTGTTGATGCGGGGCCGGGGGATGTTACTAAACCCGAAATCGGATACAGTATCAAAAATTTTCTTATACTGTGATTTTATTATTCACTGTATAATAATTACCGGTTTGTGAGCCATAATTTTATTCTGTGAGCAATAATTTCTTGTAAGCTATAGCTAGGTGATGGCCATGTGCTACTAGTATGAAGAAGTCAAAATTAGTGGCAAGGATCATTTATGACCATTGGATGTGGATTTAATCAATGGTGGAGATTTGGTCTTATAAAGTAACAAGGACCATTTATGACTATTGGATGTAAAGTTTGAAGAAGCAATCTTGACCCTTCATTTTGAAGATACATCTAATGACTAGGATTTCAAGGAGAAAGATCCAATGACCTAGATTAAGTCTTCTACTTTAAAGGCTATACCTAGAATCTACATTAATCCTAACCATTGAACTAATCAATGGTTAGGAATGCTTCAAATAATGGCTAGTGAGATTGGTCACATTTTGAGAATGCAAGAAGGGGGGACAATTTTGTGAAGGCTTAGGAGCTTAGCAAAGTGTGAAGACACCAATTATTAGTCATCTTGATCATTATTGATCATTTCCTAAAGCAAAGCTCTTCAAACTTTTCTCTCCATTTCTCTCCAAGACACCATACGGCCAAGCACCCAAAGACAACCATCCAAGCTTTCAAAATTTCGTCTAACCTTATTTCCTACATCAAAACATCATTCTAAGACACTTCTATGTTGAAGACTTAAGCAAAATCCTTCATCTACTACCTTTTCTACAAGTTAGTGTTCTTGAGATTTCGAGGTAAAAATTCTTCTTCTTTGTTTCTAAGTTGATTCTTGAGTTTCTAAACCATGATTGTTCCATAGTTTTTCTTTTTCAAGCTTTGTTTGTGACTTTGGTTTGGTTTAAGCTTGCTAGAGTTTTCTTTGGGAGGTTCACGAAATTCTTGAAGCAAGACAACTTGGTGGATTTTGTCTTCCTTGAGGTAAGAGGGAGATTACCCTCATCAACCATATGTTGGTGGTGAGGAGATGACCTTGTTTGCGGTGAAAAATCCATAAGGATTTATTCACTTGTATGGTTTAAAGCTTGCTTTGTTTGTGGTGATAGCTGTTTGGTTTGTTTTATAGCCTTGATTTTATGGTTGCTTATTGATTATATGCTTGTTTATATGCTTATGGAAGCATGATGATTATATGCTTATTTATATGCTTATGGAAGCATGATGATTATTGTGTAAAGAATGTTATGATTATTATGATGAGGAAATTGTATGAAGGTTCCAAAGAACCTTTGATGGCTCACGGCCATGACAAGACTAAGAGGGCAAAAATGTTTCAAAATATTTTCTTAAGTATAGATTGAGTGATTTAATGGTGAGAAATTGGATTAAGGGTTTTTAAAAGTAATTATATGGTTAAATATGATTTTTGAAGCTTAAGTGGATTTCGGCCAACAAACCAAATTTTGATGTTTTAGAATCCAAATTTTTGTTCTAAGTATAGACTTAGATATTTAGTTAACAAGAAGTTAGTTTAATGGATTTTTAGAAATAAAAAGGAAGTGGGTTAAATGTTAAATTATAAATAATTACGTTTGAGAAATATAATTATAATTTGAAATTGTTAACGTATATTTCATCTTTGGGTTTTGAAGAGTGTTAGAAAATTTTGAGATGTAAGGTCTACTTAAATCAAAGAAATCAAATTTTTGAAAAGAATCATAGAAAATAATACGTAAAGGATTTTTAGAAAGAAAATATTTTCAAGAAGGCCAAAATGCATATTTTATGTAGAGAATTTTATAAATAAGTTTAGTAAGTTGAGAAAATATTTTACGTAAGTGAAAAATGCTAAAAAACCATTACGGGATTTAGAAGTTACTACTTTTAAGCTACATGATTTATTTTTACATTACGCGATTGAGAAAATTATTTTAAATGGTTACACGATTGAGAAAACGTTTAAAAACCTCTGCGATTTAAAAATGTTTGGAAATATTTACGCAATTTAAAAAAATTTGAAAATATTTGTGGTTTAGAAAATGTTTAAAAATATTTATGTGATGTAAAAACTTTTGAAATTAATTACGCATTTGAGAAAATGTTGAAAAATATTACGTTATTTGGAAATATAAGAAAAATGTTATGCTATTTCAAAAATGCGATAAAATATTTACGCGAGTGGAAATTACAGCAATTGGCTGTCGGGCTGTCATGGTGGGCCCCATTATGTTGAAAAGTGATATTGTCAAGAAATAACGCGTATATGTGAAATACTATAAAATAATGAAAAATTGTATGTGTTGGATCATACATCATACATGAAAAAGCATGTCAATTAAGGCGATTGGCCTAGGAGATGAAAATTACACCTTTGTGCGGTTGAGAATTGCGTAGTTACGATCTTCAGTGATTTTGGGGACGTCGAGGTGTGGAATGTCATATGTGGCCAGTGGGTAGCACCATTGCGTCGTGGTATCCTTTGCAAACACACCAACGGTCTCGACAGAGTTACTACTCTTTTCGTGATTTGTTGAGAGTATCTGTATCAGCCATGTTGTGCACCATGATTTGATATATTGGCACATGATTTGAGGCTAATGATATGCAGACATGTACTCCCTATCATTCTCTCCGAAATTGTGTTTAGCTCCATGGAGTAGAAATTGGGTCGTTGTATATATGCATAATGAGTCAGCATATTGGTGTGACAATTATGCCTATTTATATGTTTTCTATGATATGATATGATATGACTATATGAGATATTTTGTAACTGTAATATTTGCTGTCATTTTCTATACTGCCTCGTTGGTATTGATGAAAGGGGATCTCACCTCTTTGTTGTATTATTCTGTTCGTTTCTATTTTATGTTTATGTCGATAAAGACTATGATGGCGGCAAGGAGGGATCAACTAGGTTTCTTTAGACTACAGTTTCTTGATGGCACTACTGCTTGGCATGTTCACTGGGACTCTGGATATATAGAGTATTGTGGTGATATTACTCTATTTGTACGTAGGATCCGCCATGGGATCATTACTTCTTACTTTACGGCTACATATGTAGAGCTCATTTTACCTATCAGGGAGTTGTGGAATGATCTTCGCTATACTTCTCAGGATGACTCTGAGGTATATTTTGTTCGAATTTCTATCCGTCGAGACATTCTTGGCTAAGGAATTTGTCTTTTGAGAAGGTATTTTATTTTTAAAGTTTATGAACTTGGGCCAAGTCGAGTTTTATATGGTTTATGTAATGAAGATATTCATATTCTATGATATGTACAAGAGATATATGTTGGTCTATTCTTGTATCTTGAGTTACTTTAATTTGGTAATTTTATGTTATTTTTGAAAAAGAAATTTTGAAATTCGTATTGCAATATATTTAAATAATTTATAATATCTAAAATATGGTATGCTAGTTTTAATTACGTTTCACGTTTAATGTTTTTATCTATTTTCTGTTATTCCACGAAGTAAATTTTAAAATCAGTATTTTTACAAGATTAATTATTTTACAACTTGGGTAAGTTATATTAGGATTAGTCTTAAATGTGATACCCTACGGGGGGTGTTGCACCAAACATTTAAAAAGCTTCAAAAGGGGACCTATGGATATAATCATGTAAGGGTAAGCTTTTTAGGCTCAATCGATCCAAACAATGTCCTAATCATTTCCTCAATCATGCACAATCTAGGATTTCACTTCAAGAGAGTTGCAAAACAACTTCAAGGATAAAAGAAGTCTCCATATGCACAATTTATAAACATTCTCTAGACAAGCACTCAAATCTTTTTCAAAGTTAAACAAGCATCTAAGTGAGAGATATATCATGCATAAAAAGAAACAAGATTGCACCAGCATGCATCAGAGATCGCATATGAATTCACAAAAGAATTAAGGACAATAAGCATCCATATTTATCATTGGACAACCATTGCAACACTAGCAAATGGCAATATATCATGCATTCAAATAGTTTCACATTTTCAATTCAAGCATACATAACATCATGTGCAGAGTGTTGAAAATTGAAAATTTGTATCAATAGCGCATCAGTGATAGCCAAAGCAAGATATAATGATGAAAATATGATGAGCATCACTACTGCATACTTTAAATATCAATACATGTTTTACGTTAAGCATTAAGATAGAAAAGTATGTAATGATACTTCCCCAAACTAAAGTGAAGTTGTGTCCTTGCTGTACATGGTCTATAGGGTACCTGAGCCATTCAAAATAGCAGTTATATTAGAACTGGGCATTAATAATTGAAGAAAAATAAGAAAAATAAACAAAAAATGTAAAAATAGAGGTCACGCCGATGCGTGCACTTCTTTGCATCGCGAAATTGAGTCCTCGGGTGCAAAACCCTGATATGGTAGAGACAAGGGCGTAGATTGCAGAATTTTGTAGCAAAATGCCTTTTTCTACCAATTCTGCTTCCTAGTGGTCTCCAGCACCCACAAAAATTATCTAAAAGCTAAATTTACATAATGTACAACAAAAACATATTAAAATCATAAAAATCAAACTTATTACATATTTATGCAAAACAACAATAAACATACAAACTAAAGGATCATAACATGTCCAAATAGGCTTATTGAATAGAACTAAAATAAAACTTGAATTAGAACTACATAAACTCATTGTCAATATTAGCAATACAAAAATAATGCCTTATCCCCGGCAACGGCGCCAAAAACTTGTTAGACCTTTTGTGTACCGCAAGTTCACAGGTCGTTCAAGTAATAAAAATGATGAGTAAGATCGTCTCCACAAGAATAAGTTTACTTCCAATATCAAGTATTAACCAATAGCTTATATAATTCTATTCAAGAACATAAACATTTAGAAAAGATAAAACATAAACTAAAAACTAAAAAGCAATAAAGATAATGGTTAGAGTTTAGGGAAATCCTTCTTCACCTTTTACTTCAACCAACAATATGCAATCCTCTTCATACATATGAATGCAATGATTAGGTTAGCTTAAGAATCTACTTTAGTTGAAAGCCTTTGTCTAGGGGTCAATTAACCATGGTTTCAAATGCCTAACTCACTATGTTTCCATGAGAGCTAACACAAAATCCACTCTTTAAGATCTATTCTTAAACACACGCTATGCATGGCTAAGAAGTATATTTCTATTCCATTAGCGAATCAATTCATCCCACCATTAGAATGAAATCGAACATGCATCAACCATACATATGATTTAAAACCCAAAGTCCTATGTCTAGGCTCATTAGATTTCAACAAATCACTTAACAATTGGCCAAACTATCTAGAACATTAAGAACTGTATGATTGAACAAAACCATACATCTATACAAACTCAAAGGAGAACAAAATTATTGATATTCATAAAAAGGATTCAAAGTATTCCCTAAAACAGCTGCTACATCATTGAACACGAAAATACAATAAAAAAATCCATGTTCAAAATTAGAGGAAAGAAGAAAGAAAAGGGAGAAAGGAGGAAAGGCTTATGGATGTTTCCATTGATGCTTGAATCTTCCTCCATGAGGTAGATAGCCTCCAACCTTAGCTCCTTTGGCCTCCTTCAACCTCATAAATGAAGACCTAGCGCAGCTTCACTAAACCCTAAATGGCCATGCCTAGAAAATCTAATAAAATCTATTTATAGGCTCAATTCTGCGCCTCATGCCATGGCATGCACTTCCTTGCGCCGCGACGCGCAAGCCTCGAGTGTAAGTACTGACATCAGGTGAGGCGCGTCATGCCGCGGTGTGGCATACCTAATGCCGCGGTGCCCATGACTTGGGGACAGCAAGTGACATCAGGTGAGGTACATCACGCCGCGGCATACACTTCCTTGCGCAGCAACGTGCTCTACTGGAATGCTTCCTTGGTTTTCTCTTGAGCTTTTGAGCCTTGAGTTGCTTTATTTCATCAGTTTGAGCCCATCCTACAATAGAGAAATTACCAAGTCAAATATAAGTTGTAAATCTGTAACATCCCAAAAAATACCTATTTGGTCATAATTCATCATTTTATAATATTCTTGATTTTTAGAAATTTTTCTAGAATCTTTCGGAAACGACGAATATTTTAATATATTCCTCGTTTTACGTGCACACTGGGCTGAGAATTGCTGAGACCAGTGTAACACTCCAGAAATTGGTTATTTCACCATGAATAGTCATTTTCCAATATTTGTGATTTATGTGAATTTTTCTGGAATTTTTCGGAAACGACGAATATTTTAATATATTCCTCGTTTTGCGTGAAACTCGAGCAGAGTCGTGAAAACGACTGTAGCGCTTCAAAAATTGGGAAATTATATGACGAGTGGTCGTTTTATAATATTTGCAATTTTTGAGAATTTTTTGGGAATTTTCCGAAACCGTCGAATATTTTAATATATTCCTCGTTTTACGTGCGCGCTGAGCAGAATCAGAGAAACGCGATGTTTTCTCTGAGAACCTTGGACTATGGATAAGTCGACGGGGGATCTTACTAAACCCGAGGCTTGACACAGTTTACGAGGTTTCACAATTTTCGAGAAATCTTAACAATTACGTTTAAATCAATACAGCAAAAAATTCATCTGTCAGATAAATTAAATACTGACTCCTGTCGACTGTAACTATTATCCATTGGATAATAGTGTGTAATAAAAATACTATCACATTATCCTAATGTAATCTACCTTATGTCTAATCAAATCACTTTAATTCAAATTTAATAGTTAAATATTCAAGCTTCCTTAAGAAGCTTTGACCCCAAGCTTTGACCACATGTGTAGCTTCCAAAGGAAGCCAATTTTTGTCACCCATTTCTCTCTCTCATGTACGTGATCTGCAGCCCAAAAAGGTGAATGAGAATTGATTTGAATTATCCAAATAATTCATTTAACTCATTTACACCCCAAAAGCACCATTTCTCCTTCCTTTTACGTTTCTTCTTCTTCTTTCTCTCTTCAACCATTTCTTTCTTCCTCTTCCAGCCCACCACACGTCCAGCCACCCTCCAAAGACTCCAACATTCATAAAAATTCACACCAACCATATTTTCTTAATCTCCTACTCCTTCTCATCATCTTTTGTGCTTGGAGTTTTCAAGAAAGCTTCCATCTTCAACCATTTCTCAAGCTTTGAAGGTGAGCTCCCATGGCTGAAAAATTTCAGACTTCCACTCCATTTTCGTTTCTGGTTTTCCTCTTGATTTAATGGTCATTTTCTTCTTCTTTTTCACATCATTACATTGTTCTAACTTGGACCACATTTTCTAAAGTTTTTGAGCTTCAAATCCGAAAATCAAGAGTGCTCTTGGAATTTTTCTTGGTTCTTCATCTTGGTAAGAGGAAGACTAATCCTCCTCAACCTCTTTAGCAACTAGGAACCTTGTGTTTGATTTTTGGAAGAAAAACCACATGGTGGTTGTTCTTGAAATTGCTTGAAATTGATTTCTTGAATGTCATTTTAATTTAACTTTGAGTAGTTGATTGAGTGGTTAATTATTCATGTAATTTTGTGATTGAAATCCATGTTTGCTTGCTGGAAATTCTGGTTGTTGGACCCCCTGAATGTGCCACGGTTTTGGGACTGTTTTTGGGCTGTTTTTGGGCTGGAAAATGAATGGAAATGATGCTTAAATTTTGACCAATGCATGGCAAATTAAATTAAGTAGTTAGGGTTGATTCAAGTGGACAAAATTCTGGTTGTTGGACCTTGGTGAGTGCCACGGTTTTGGGCTGTTCTTAAGAGCAGAATTTTGGTTAACATTGTGCCAAGAGTAATGTTAGGCAAATTAGGTAAAGGAAGACTAAACTAGTGAGAAGAAAATTGGTAACCTAGGACCCTATGGGGTGCCACGGTTTTGAGGCTAGCAATTAAGGGAAATTGTGATAAATTGTAACAAGCATTTGATTTGAAGTAATCAATGTATAAATATGGAATGTAATGGAAGAAGAATTTGAAATTGAAACTCAAGTGATGCCACGGTTTTGGGTGGAAAAATGGGGTAATTTATGGTTGATGTGCAATAAGTATGAGACTAGAATTAATTAAGTAACAAGATGGGATTTAATGGAAGAACAATTGGAAGTTGAGACTTCTATGGTGGCTACGGTTTTGGAGCCAAGAACCTAGGGTTTTTGGTGAGTTAATTGAACAAGTGAACACTTTAAATAATTAAGGGAGTGGTGTACAAGATTATGGCTTGAAAGGAATTGGAATTGAATTCATTAGGAGGCCACGGCCTCTAGTACATTATTTGGGAAAATGTAATTTTGGTAAATTGGAAGTATAAGTAATTAGATACTTAGAGAACTAGGTAATGAAATGGACAATTATTAAATTAGAAGGATTATTAGGATTAAGACTTCATAAGCCTTAAAGGACTAAGAATGAATTCATCATAAGACTTAAGGTGATCATAAGTGGGTAAAGAACATGAGAATGTGAGACTTGAGGGCTTAAATAAAATGTAAGTTATTGGAGATCGAATTGCCTTAGTATGTTAAGTTGATTTTTGAACATGAACCTTGAAATAAGGAATAAATTCTAAGTTAGGATTCATAATGAACCTAATGACGTATTGATTGATTTGACATTGATATTATGTGATTATGGGATTGTATGAAATTATGAATCATACATGTGCATGCATAGTGTCTTATGCATTGTGATTGTCCTTGTGGACTGTTGTAAGGCCTAGTTGCCTAGGAGATTGAACACACCTTAGTGCGGGTACGAATAGACAAGTGTGGGTCGTGTTATGACCTCGGGGGCGTCGGGGTGCGGGTCCCTCACATGGACAGTTTAGAGCTCCTCTGTGCCGTGGGGCAAACATATGCAAACACACCGACGATCCGGACTTGACACTGTCCTATATCGTGATCTAGTGTAGAATGTCTGTACAATGCCATGATTTGCGCATGAGAAAATTTATTGATAGCACTGGCCTCGGCAGCCGAGTTACAGACATGTCTCCTGATCTTTCTCTCCGCTTGATTGAGTCTAGCTCCATGGAGTAAGAATTTGGGAAAGCATGCATATGAGTCATGATATACCCTGTCATTGTTAATATTTATTTTTCCATAACTATGACTGATTTAATAATTACTGTGATGATTATCTGCCTGGAACTGTTTATTTGCTTACTGTTGGAATTTCTGCTCATTAAATTGAATATGATATTCTGAGTTGCTAATTGGGCGCGTGGCGCCGTTCTGTTTCTAGCTGCTATGATTGGTAATGATGGTAGGATGTCTTACCTCTTTCTTGTATTCTTGTGCTTCTGTTATGTATATATATATGTACATTTGATAAAAGATCGTGAGGGAGATGAAGAAGAATCTTGGTTGATTTGGATTGGATGTGTGGATGAGATTTCTTCAATTACGTGAGAGCACAACTGCGTGGAGGCATTGATGCCTGTCTCGTCAACTGGGACTTCGAGCGTCGTATATGTGCATGGGGTTGCGGATTTGTCTGCTGGTGGTACCCATCCCTGGGTTACTACTTTTTCCCTTTAGTGTTTTTAGTTCCCGCTGTATTTTATTTGACTCTGTAATTATTATATCCTATGATATCAATGATTTATGTTAATTAACTATAAAATATATATAGAAGGCATAGGATTTTATTTTGGTGGTTGTGTATAAGATGATGTTGCATTTGGATATGGGTTAATACAAATACATTTCATTCGAGGCTCGTATGTTCTACTTACGTATAAACACAAAAAAAAAAATAATAAACTTCTAAATTTTGAAACGTATGTTATCATGGCTGTGACACACCTGGATTTAGTGACCGTGATATAATGACGATCGTGTTGCGGTCGCTATATCAAGGGGTGTTACAAAATCCACTTAATCACTCAAAGAATACACACAAATGCTCAAGGTCATATAAGAAGATATCAATATTATAAATTGACAAATATAAGCCTAAAACTTTCTAAATATGCCTAAAAATAAGGACTGAGCAGTCTATGAAGCATAATGATTAGGGCACAAATAACTACATTTTATGGAGTTATCACACCTCAACTTCAACACTTTTCCTATTGAGCTTCTGTAGGGAATATTTTCTAATATTGTTCACCTAGTCCTTATTACTCTAATTCAAAAAGTCTTTCTCTTTGTCCTTAATAAAAACTCACTCAAAATAAATATTTTAGGTTTCTCAAAACCTCACTCACACTTTTTTTCTTTCAATGGCTGAAAATCACTCTTGATTTTAGGATAAAAACTTTGTTTCTTTTCTCTTTCCATTTTGAGTCCCTAATTAAATATCTAATCATCTAATTATCTAAGTTCCAACTTGATACAAAAATCTTGCCTTGGGTGCCCTAAAAGGGTATGAACCCTAAGGGTCTAGAAAACCCATAATTTTCATCACTTTATTAATCACTTATCACTTAATTGCTTAAGCCCCAAATTAATACAAAGATTTTGTCATTAACACCTTAAATTGGGTCACTTGGCCATGAGCCACAATCAAAAGGGGCAAAAAAACCCTTGCCTTTCATACATGATTCCAAGCATCCAAAGCATCTTCATTAATCAATTTCACATAATAGTAAACTCGTGCACAATATCAAGCAATAAAATTATACAAGGCAAATAAACACAAATCACCAAAAATCATACAATCAAGCAGGTAGATCCTTACATGGATTTCTCACTCACAACATACAAAGTTATTCCTCACCACCATGATAGGTTGATGAGGTTAATCTCCCTCTTACCTAAAGAGATGGTATGAAAAGAAAGCTCCTTGACACCTCTTGGAATTTTCATCCAACACCTCCAACCAAACCCTATAAGTTTCAAACTCACAAGATCAACACCTAAAGCTTGAAAAGAGAAGACCAATGATCAAGATGATGGCCTTGAACACGAAAAAGAGGAAAGAAAAAAAATGAAGATCAAGAATCTTACCTTAAGAGCTTCAAGTTAGGGCTTGAAAGAAAATGATGAAGATGAGAGAACTAGATGGTGATCACAACAAAGAAAAGCTCCCAAATTATGAGTAGATTCAAGAACAAAGATTGATTTGAACAAACAAACATGGAGGGTGGCAATGGGGTGCTTGGTCATGGAGCATGGAGAGAAAAAGAGAAGAGAAAAAGTGAGAGAGAAAAGTGAAACTTTTGAATTGGAAAGGTGAAATGAAGGCTTAAGTGAAAAGATGACAACCTTGTCATCTTTTCCTTCCCCCTAAAACCATGGGGCCTTCCTAAAGAGAGAGAAAAGGGGCTTCTCCAACAAGTCTCATGTAAAGCTTGTTAAGGAAGCTTAGTTTGACCTTTTGGAAAAGTCAAAGATGATGTCACTTATGTGATGTCATATAAGTGATGTCATATAAAGAGAACACTCTAGAAAAGATGACTAGTACTTTACTAAAAGTTATTATCCAATGGACAAAGGTTATAGTTAACAAAATAAGTATTTATAACACCTCGAAATTTCTTACTTTTCAGTTATATGTGATTTTTATGAATTTTTTGATATTTTAGATATTTTGAATATTTTATTATATTTTAGATATTTTGAGATATTTTGTTAGATATTTTGAATATTTTTTTATATTATAGATATTTTGAGATATTTTGAATATTTTATTATATTATGGATATATTTAGATATTTTGAATATTTTAATATATTTTAGATATTTTGAGATATTTTGAATATTTTAATATATTTTAGAATTTTGGATTGATTTTGTGATTTTGCGAATTATTTGATTTATTTTTATTTTATTATTATTTGAACTGTGTGTGGGCCCAAGATGTAACATCTTAATACATATATCTAGATATATCATAGTTACACAATGATATATAAAGATAATGGTACTAGAAACGTCACATCTACATAACTAACTAATGATATATATCTATAATCACAACTGAGTAATCATAGAAAGCCTTGAGAGATTACGGAAAAACTTAAACCTCATACATATAGATACAAACTTAGCCACAAATGGGCTTATTGTAATACATACTACTCAAAACATACAAAGCAAATATAAACTTATACATAAGCTTTGTCTACTGAAACATATAAAATTATACTAGTCTTCATGCCTCACCTTTATTCCCTTAACAAGGTCTGTACCTGGATTTGCATGGAAGAACAAACGGGGTGAGAATTAACATTTCCAATAAAAGCAATTCCAATACCAGCTAACTATAACATTGTATATAACAATTATATAACAATTGCTATAACTTCTAACATGGGAGTTTCCTCCTTTTTTTCTCATAGTTGAACACTACCTAGTAGTATGATATCAATTGATAGCCTACACACTGTTAATATATACAACGCCCATACAGTTGTAAATACCAACAATGATGGACAATGCCTATATAATTGTCCATAAATGCAATGAGAATGATATGTAATATGAATATATCTAAGAAGATCCTAAGAGTATGTGGATGAAAGGCATATGCAAGGTTTTGTTTTAAAATACATGCAAAAGTTTATGTTAAAAACAAAGAAGTTTGCTATGAATTGATTCATAGACTTGCGTACTTAGAAATTTTGGTTTCCCATGTTTACCCCCTTATAGATAAGAAATATAAATTTCTGCACTACATGCAATCTTAGCTGGTGGATAGAAATACTGTCCCCTTAAGAACTTTTCTGATTCCTTACCTTCTTAAGCTAAATGACCTTGCGCCATATAAAGTTACATTCTCATGTAAACATTACCAGAGCATTCCCCATACTTGTACCTAGACACCATCTCATCACTCCTATCTCTTAAGTGATTTCTAATGCAACACTATGTTACTGAGGTGTTAGGTACTCACCTATGGCAAACCACTAATCTTTGTTGCACTAAGGTTCTTACTCTTCACATACATACTTGATTAACTAACTAGTGTGTGAAAAGTATAGTGTTATGTTTATCTCTTACATAAACACCATCTTAACTTTCCTATAGACTTAACTCATCCTAGTGAAAGAGTCTGTCTTAGCTATTGCCTCGTTCAACCTTACTTGAGGAAATAAATAAGCATTTCTCTAAAACTTTGCATACTTAATGAATGTAACAAGCTTACAAGTCCACATTCATCCTTTTGTGTATTCTACAATGCACAAAGTCCCGCTTAATTAGCGACTTAATACATAACATCCCCCCTTCAAAACTAAATACACAACCTTATCTCCACTCAAGTGAATCTAATGCAAGAGTAGTTCTTACTTGCAACTCTTTGTTGCTTAAAGTTCTAGGTACCTTTCCATGATAATCCACTATTCTTGGATCTCCTAGGATTCATACCTTTCTCATACTTACCAGAGTGAATACTACTAGTCCATCCAAATATACTTGTATCAAGCACCACGCATCATCACATCTTTAGTGAAACTAAGTAATAACAAATTACCATAGGTGAGAGACACTTTTCTATAGCAAACTCTTGCTCTTGGTTGCTTTAAAGTTCATTCTAACATATGCATATCAAAGGAATCATCCTCTTTGTTGGACTACCTCTCTTAACATGCTTGACATCTTCTATGTCATTCTCTTGTTCTTAGATAACTAAAAACTTAAACAATTCTCTCAACTCTAGGTGATAGTTTCCCTAAGGAAAAATACCCCTATTAATGCCTCAACATACTTAGGAAACATATACATATGGATCCATCAAAGGCAGTACATCAAATGGTGAAAAAAACCATTTTCTAGTTTTAGGGTAGTGCGCCGCGGTGCCACCCTTCCCACCCTGTGGCGCCCATGACAGAATCACAATTCTGCATAATTCTGCAGGCGTGGTACTGTTCCATTGGTCCAATTTCTTGATTTTGGCCATTTTCAATCAGTTTCTTGGTAATCCTAAGTCCCTAACTAGTTCATTAACATATAGGAAACTTTAATCACCATCTTAAACCTCTTGATTTGGATTTATGAACCAAGAACACACATGCTTGACCTAGGACCCCAAAATGAGCATCAATGGTCCAAAACAAGTATTCTAAGCTTCTAAAATCAGTTTATGCTTTGGACAAGTCATAAACAACCAAACAAACATAACCATGCAAGCCAAACACATCAAATTCACTTAGAACTCAATTTGGCCTATTAGGTTGTTTAGGTGTATACATGAAGAGAATAGAGAAAAGAGATGAATAGAAATCATAAACCTTACCTCTTGAAGACTCTTGATCTTGAAGCCTTGAACTTGATCCTTGAGCTTGCTCCTTGGATCTTTTTCCTCTCCTTCTTCCTTTCTTCTTCTTTCTCTTTTTCTTCCTTTTCTTTCTTTCTCTGTTTCTGCATTTCTCAGCCATGAGAAAGGAGAAATAATGGGGTAGGATGTGGAAGGAATTTTGAGAAAAGATTAACTTAAGTTTTTGTGCTGAAACTTATATCTGCTAAGGACACTTGAATCACACTAATTCAAGTTTTCCAGCTTCCAACAACTTTAGGATAAATCATAGGATTCATCTAAATTATTGTTTCATCATTTTTATCATTTTCTATATTTGTTGCTAGTCATTCGGTATTAAAATGTACAACTAGTATGCCTAAAAATACCAAACTGAATCTGATTCTCTTGAAACTTTTACCACATCTTACTTGGCTTATTTTTGGCCAAGAAACAAACTCTCTATGTTTATTTCCCTCAACTTAGCAACTTATACTATTATCTGAGTCATTTTAAGCTACTTTTCAACTTCTGTGTTGCAACTAAGTGCCTAAACGAACTCAGTTTGTCGCAAAACTTCACTGGCATGCTAAACAAGTCAAATGCTACCCTTGGAAACCATTTACCAATTTAACATGTATTTAAGGGTATTACACGGGGGGTACAGAAAAATAAAATTTTTCTAGGGTCGAAAAATTTTGGACTGTTGTGTGCCTGAGGGAGCTTACTAAACCCGAAATCGAGAATAATTTTCAAAGTTTTATTTTTCTGAGATTTTATCTAATAGATAAAATTTTGGTGTGTCTTACTATCCATTGGGACAATAGTTCTATTATCCATTGGATAATAACTATCAGAAATATCTTGATGGATGGTTATCCATAAGCTTAAATATCTTGGAGCTTGTCATGATTCTTTTCGTGTGCACCAATCGAAGAGCAAGCTAGCTTGCTAAGTTGTTGAAAAGTCAAGGATGGTGGCTTGCTCAAAGGTGGACCATGGAGGGGTTTCTTGCTGGCTAAGTTTGGAGGCCATGGTGGAGAAGTTGAACACTCCAACCTTCAAGGGTGACTCACGGTCATGGATCCTTCAAGAGGAGTCTAGAAGCTTCAAGGTGGTTCTAGGAGGCTCTAAAAATATCTTGCTTGAAAAATATCTTGGTTAGATATTTTGCTTAGATATTTTGGTTAGATATTTTGGTTAAGAAAATATCTTAGTTAACAAATATCTAAAGCTAATCATGTCATCTTTTTCATGAAGCTAAATAGGAGGGCTATAGTTTCTATCTTGTTCTTTTTCATCTTACTCTTGCATGAAAGCTTTCACCTTTCTCTCATTTGTGTCCCATGATTATGGCCATTTAGAGAGCTAAGTTCCTACACTTATTCATCTTTCTACCATTCCTATCAAAGAACCAAAAAGTTAAACACAAAAATCTTTTACCTTTTCCCTTGGGGGAGCTCACGGCCAAGCACTCTTCTTCCACTTCCAATCTTTCTAAATTTAATCTAACCTCATATGTTGAATCTCTATACAATTGTAAGACACTTTCATGTTGAGACCATTTTCTAAATCATCCATCTTCAATTACTTCTTTAAGCTCAAGTTTGAACCATTTTAGGTGAAGGTCTTGATCTTCACTTCTAATCTTATTTTTAAAGTTCTAGACCATCATCTTGACAATGGTCATCATGTTTCAAGCCTTAGATGTTAATGTTTATGTGTTTGGTTTTGTCTTAAGGAACATCTTGGTGGTGGAAGTCTACTCAAAGAAAGCGACAAGGAGCTTTGGAGGATCATCTAAGGTAAGAGGAAGATTAACCTCATCGACCAAACATGGTGGTGAGAAATGGATTGTGTTTGTAAGTGAAGAACCCATGTGAGGATTTATTCACTTGATTGTGTGGTTTTGATTACTTGTGCTTATTTAGTTATATTTGGTTATATGATGTTAATAGTATGCATGAAAGTTATATAGTTGTTTAATTGCTATATTGATTTATCTACTTGATTGTATGAGTTAGATAGTTTTTACTTGTTTGCCTATATTGCCATTATTGCTTTAAAGTATGCATAAACTTGTATGGTAGAATTTTGATATGATGCATGCTATGAATATATATGTAAAAGGAAAGAAGTTTTGGTTCCAAGGACCACTATGGCTCACGGCAATTTGGCCTAAAATAGGGGTAAACACGTAAAAAAGATTTATTTAATTATGGACTTAGTTGATTAGGTAATAAGAATATGAATTAAAGATTTTTAAGTTTGGAAAGAAAAAGAATATGATTTTATTATTTGGAGGAAATGGATTTTTGGGCAATAATCATAAAGAATGAGTTTGAAGGATGGTATATGTTACCCAAGTGGCTTCAGTACTCAAGAAGGGAGTGAATTGAGTATATAAAGCTTTTCACAAAAGCTTGTGAAACAAATTTCATTGAAGCTATTTTTAAAAGAAGTGAATAAAAGGAGAAGATAGAGAATCTTAAAGCACAGAAAATAAACATGTAATAAAATAAATTGCAGGAAATAAAGAGATAAATATGAGAAGAGTAGGCACAATATTTATTCTGGTTTAGCCACCAAACCACTTGTGGCCTATGTCCAGTCCTCGAAACACAATTCGAGATTTTTCACTATTAATACAAGCTTAAAACAAGTGCTTGCAATCGTTATAAATAAGAGCATTCCTCACACCTTAGGATGCCTCACCCTTGTGCTTGAGTCTCAACTTTCAGGGATACCTCACCCTTACTCAAACCTTTAAAGGATACCTCACCCTTGTTACAAACCTTTGAGGGATACCTCACCCTCTCAGAAATACAGTAAAAAATAGATGAGAGTTTCACAAAGAGCAAATAATACAAATTGAAGCACAAACAAAGCTCTTTAAGGATATCTCAAAGTTTTGGCAAAAGAGCACAGAAAATAAGAGAGAAATTATTAATCACGTTTTTAAGCAAGCAAATAATGATTCAGAAATTTTGGTAGCTTGCAAAGATGACCCAAGGTCTCTATTTATAGAGCTTTCCAAGAAAATAGTCGTTGAAACCATTAATATACATATTAAATTCAAAATATGGTTGTTTCTTTCTAAATCAAAATCTGTGGTTTATTCGAATATCATTTGGGTTATTTGAATACCACTGAATTAAACCCTCGTGAAAATCAATTTTAAAGAAGGTTATTTGAATACTTGTTAGAGTTATTCGAATACCTCTATAACAAGAGCTTTATGTGAAAATAGGTCTATTTGAATACCTTGTGGAGTATTCGAATAGTTCATTTTACAAAACAGTTCTGAAGAACACTTTATTCAAATAACATGAATGCTATTCGAATAAAACAATTTTTAAAACCAGAAGTGCGCAGAGAAAGAATGAAGCTGCTATTCGAATAACTATGAAGTTATTCGAATAGACTTTTATAAAAGCCAATCATTTGAGATTGGTTTATTCGAATAACGAGACACTTATTCGAATAAAGTTGTTTAGAAAACATTTCTTAAACAATTTCAAAAACTTGTGAGTTTGCTTCCAAATTTCCAAACTAACTTTTAATCATTTTCAAAACCATTTTGAAAACATAGATATATTTGAAAAACATGTTTAAGACTTTTCTTTCCAAAACCAATGAGATATTCAAAAGGCTTCGTACATAAAGACTCTAAGTCCTAAAGCTGTTCTTATAGGTCTTGGACTTGGTCTTATCATAATCTTCATCATGTTTGTTATCATCAAAACTATTATCAATGTCAGCTAGCCAATTATAGTATGAAGTTTAAAATGTTTTATTTTAGAAAGGATTTTTAAGAGCAATATAGAAACGTATGGATTTTATTAGACAGAGAATGATTTTTGGCAATAGAAATAGAAAAGGAGTTTTTAAAGGTGATTTAAGATTTAAAGTATTTTTAAGAAGAATAGAATAAAGTTTTTATTATGAGATAAAAGTGATTTTTTGATCATAATGATGGAGAATAAGTTTTGAAAGTAATTTTGAACTCAAAGTATTCTATTTAAAAGGATTTTAGTAAAGGTAATAGAAAAAGTTTTCAATAAATTAAATAATATGGATTTTTGGAAAACGTCAGAAATTATTACTTAGAGGAGTTTTAATGAGAAAAATGGGATTTAGAAGTCCAATTTATATTTTAAACTTAGAAACTTTCACAATGAAATTTAGAACGTCGATAAATATTTTATATAGTGAAAAATAGTAGAAAAACCTTACGCATTTCAAAAACATGGATTTTTGAGCTATATGATTCAGAAAATGTTTAAATATTTTTGCGCGATTGAGAAAATGTGAAAAAATGGTTACGCGATTTGGGCTAAAAATGTTATGCAATTATGAAAATGCGATAAAAATGTTACATGATTGAAAATACAATAAGTTTATTGTTAAGATGATGTACTGGACCTGGGTGTATTGGTGATATTGTGTAATTGTATGGACGGTTATATAATATCATTGATATAATGGTATTAGACAATTATATAGGTGGTTATTCTAATATCATTGGGAACAATCGAATGGTTGTTTGTGTTATGCATTGAGTTATCATGCATTGTGAAAGTCCGGTAGACTATGTTAAGGCCTGTGGTCTAGGAGTTGAATTACACCATGGTGCAGGTGAGATTTGTGTAGTGAAGGTGAATGACTGATCTTGGGGGCATCAGGGTGTGGAATGCCATTAGTGGCCAATTGGTTGCTCTACTGCGTCGTGGTATCTAATGCAAACACACCAACTATCTCAACGAGACATTATGCCTATTCGTGATCTAGTGAAGAGTGTCTTGTATAAGCCATGATGCGCAAAAACTGAGGAAATATATAGCACTTAATTTGAGGCTGGCGATATGTAGACATGTACTCCCTAATCATTCTCTCTGATTTGTGTCTTAGCTTCATGGAGTAGGAATTGGTTCATTATGCATATACATGACTAGTACACACATTGTTGTAGCATGGTCAAGGTACATATTGTTGTGGCATTGTCATTATATATATTGTTGATATATGTTGTTATAGTACTGTTAATGTTTATATTATTATGAGATATGTTTACTGAAGATATTTATGAATTGATAACATGAAGATACTTGTGATATCTGTATATATGGAATGACTTTGTTGTTCATATCATTTCTTTGCTACCAGATTGGATTTGATGTAGGGGATCTCACCTCTTTATGTTATGTTATGTTGTTCTGTTCTATATTTACGTTCAGTGAAGTTTGTGGTGGCAACGAAGCAGAATCTTCTTTAAGGATGTAGCTTGTGAGGCCACCGACGCATGAAGTTCACATCTGGTTTTCGTGCACGTTGAGTTTTCTTGTTAGTGTTGTTACCATGCTTTTAAGTAGGACCCATCATGGGGTTTGCTATTGTTCCTTGAATCTGTAAGTTTTATGTTCTAAATCTTTGTTGAATATTATGTGGTGTATGTAATGTGTGTACTAATTAGTTCAATATGTTTTTATATTACCTATAGCTTTGGTAAGTTTAAGTTCGCAACAAAAAGAAATTTAATAACTCATATTTTATAATATGAAATATTTTACAATTTAATTATAGTATGGTAAGTTTATAGTATAAAATGTAATGTCCTACGGAGGGTGTTATAGTATTCATCACCCAATGGATAATAAAATGTACCGTGATTTTATTTATCAGATAAAATCTCAAAAAATAAAAATTTGGTAAACTGTGTCCAGCCTCGGATTTAGTAAGATCCCCAGTACCGCTTCCATAGCCCAAAGCTTTCAGGCCTCGGAAAAAATATTTATTTTTCTAGCCCTACTTAATGCGCACGTAAATCAAAAAATATGATAAAATAATCAAAATCACCCAAATAATTTACAAAAATTCACAAAAATCACAAATATTATAAAAAAGCATATATAATATAAAAAGCAAATTCTGGGGTGTTACAAAATTGCCCTCCCACCCAGTTTGTCAAACCTTCATGATGTCTTTCATGTGTCACAACTTGGGAAGTACAATCCAGATCCTTCACATGTCATAAGAAATGAATCTATGCGGTTACAGGAGGATTTGTCTTATGCTATGCGGCCGATAAGTGTAACACCCTCCCTAGGGTATTACCTTTATGGCTAAAACTTGTTCTTAAAAATAAATTGTGTAAAAGGTTTAATATGATAAAATACATATTTAAATTTTTCTTCTCGAAGACACAAGCTATAACACGTAAACAACACATGAGGTCATTACTAAATAATTACATATCAAAATATACAAAAGATGGCATGGATCACAGTCCACCCAAAATATATCAAGCTATACTCTAAAAAGATATATAAATATATACAAATTGTTTAGCAAAACATAAACTAGTCTAAGTTCACATGCCTAGGAAGCAGGGTCCTCCATAGGATCTTCCTTGGGATCCTCCTCAGATTCCTCAGAAAATAGGAATACATGATGAGACAAAAGCCCATGGGTGGGTGTCTTAATAGGGGACACAACCGAACCCTCCTCCTCTCTAGGGTTATAATGCAGGTCACCCGACAACTCCTTAATTGGCATGACAAACTCTAAATGTACTGTAACATCAAGAGAAAAGAAAGGATCCCCATCGCATGTACGCACAGACAGGTTCACATCTCCTATATATCTAACACGTTTAGTAGCCCAGTCAATTCGCCAAGCACTCGTCCCACCGTTCAACTGAACTCTGATGAAACCAACAAAATCTCTCCTAGCCGCCATCACAGAAAACAAAACAACAAAAGATGCAGTCTTCCTCGTCTTCCTCTTAGTCTTTATCCACTATAGACATATAAAATAGAGTAACATAATAGAGAGGTGAGATTCTCAACTTCTATACTAACATGGCAGCATAGAAATAGTAAAGAGCAGTAATATAATTCATATACAAGAAGCATAAATTCCAGTTAGAGCAACAAATATCAGATAATTTAGCAGATATAAAATAACACAGTGATATGTAGACAGACTATGCATGTGCATAATGAACCAACTTCCTACTCCATGGAGCTAAACATAATTTCAGAGAGAATGATCTAGAAGACATTGTCTGTATCTTGTTAGCCTCAAGTCAAGTGCTATAATTTCTCAATTTGCGCATCATGGCTTTATACAAGATAGTTTACACTGGATCGTGATTAGGAATAGTGTCTCAGTTCGGATCATTGATGCATTGCATCAATCTGACCCATGACACAGTGGAACTACCAACTGACCATTGTGGGAAACCACCGCCCCGATGCCCCCAAGGTCAACAAATGACCTAAACTATGCCCATCGCACCCGTACTAAGGTGTAATTCATCTCTTAGGCATATGGCCTCAACCGACACCGTTGTTAAAATACATGATCAATGACTCAGTGCATACACATATATTAGTATTATAATTTTCCATAAACATAGATTACTTAAGAGCCAAATTGGCCATTTACCTCTCCGAGTCCCATCTGAGAGTCGACAGAACATTGCTGTTATTTTCGACTGCGATGCATTATTATCGCATAATTCAAAAATCATCATTCTTTTTCAATCACGTAAAACTTTTTATTACACTCTTATCTTACTTTTGAAACTTCCAAAGATTAATAAAGAATCTAACAGTTTTTTTCTCAAAGGATACAAAAAGGAAAATCCACTTTATATTAATTCAGTAAATTCTTTTTCCTTTGCTATTAGTAAAATACCTTAAGTTTCCAATTTCTCTTCCAAGCTTATTTTTTCACTCAATAACCTAAATCTCTCTATTAGGAAATGATATAATTTAGTTCTATCATTCTTCTATTATTATAAATCCTTAATCTATTTTTTTTTTACCTAAGCATCCAAGTTGCACATTAATACCAAAAATTTGTCTTGGATACCCAAATTATGGCCACTTGGCCATGAGCCTTAGGGTCCTTGGACCTCAAAATTCTCATTCTCATTAACAAGATTCTAACATACTTCAATCATGAAAATTTCTACTCAACCAAGATTATACATAACATTGAGCCATAAAATCATATAAGGCAAAAACCACAAAAATCACCAAGAATACGTACAACCAAACTCATAAAAAATATACAATCAAAAGAATAACCCACACGTGGATTCTTCACTACAACATGCAAATTTCGTTTCTCACCACCATGATAGGTTGATGAGAGCAATCTCCCTCTTACCTAAAGAGATGGAAAGAGAAGAAAGCTCCTTGAAGCCGCTTGGAATTTTCATCTAACACCTCCAACTAAACCCTAGAAGTTTCAAATTGACAAGATCAACACCTAAAGCTTGAAAAGAGAAGACCAATGATCAAGATGATGGCCTTGAACATGAAAAAGAGGAGAGAAAAATGAAGATCAATAATCTTACCTGAAGAGCTTCAAGTTAGGGCTTGAAAGAAAATGGTGAAAATGAGAGAACTAGATGGTGATCACAACAAAGAAAAGCTCCCAAATTATAATTAGATTTAAGAACAAGGATTGATTTGAGCAAACAAACATGGAGGGTGGCAATGGGGTGCTTGGCCATGGAGCATAGAGATAAAAAGAGAGAAGAGAAAAAGTAAGAGAGAAAAGAGAAACTTTTGAATTGAAAAGGCGAAATGAAAGCTTAAGGGAAAAAATGACAACCTTGTCATCTTTTCCTTTCCCCCAAAACTGTGAGGCCTTCCCAAAGAGAAAGAAAAGAGGCTTTTCCAACAAGTCTCATGTAAAGCTTGTTGAAGAAGCTTAGTTTCACCTTTTGGGAAAGTCAAAGATGATGTCACTTGTGTGATGTCACATAGGTGATGTCACTTAAAGAGAACACTCTAGAAAAGATGACTAGAACTTTACTAAAAGCTATTATCCAATGGACAAAGGTTACAATTAACAAAACCAATATTCATCGCTTAATGGATAATAAAATCTCAAAAAATGAAAACTACGTAAACTATGTCCTATCTCGGGTTTAGTAAGATCCACCAGTACCACTTCCATAGCCTAAAGCTTTCTGGCCTCGAAAAAATATTTTATTCTTCCGGCACCGCTTAATGCACATGCAAATCAAGAAATACAATAAAATAATCAAGATCACCCAACTAATTTACAAAAATCATAAATATTATTAAAAAAACATATATAACAGAAAACATGCAATTTCTAGGGTGTTGCAACTCTCCCTTTCTAAAAAGAATTTCGTCCTCGAATTTCATTATACCTTAGAACATTTGCGGATATTATTCTTTCATTTTGTCCTCTAGCTCCCATGTTGCATCTCCAGTCATATCATTCTAGATCACTTTTACTAATGCAATCTCCTTGCCTTTGAATTGCTTCACTCTCATATCCTCAATCTTAACATGAAGTGTTTCATAGGTTAAGTTTTCTTTTAATGTACTATATCTGGTTCTATGACATGGGCTGGATCAGGAATATACTTTTGCAATGGCGACACATGGAAAACATTATGAAGATTGGAAAGCAAAGGTGGTAAAGCTATTGGGTAGGCTACTGAACCTATCCGACGAAGGATTTGATAGGGTCTAATAAATTTAGGAGAGAGTTTTCTAGATTTAATAACCCTTCCGACACCAATCGTGGGTGTAACTCTCAAAAACACATGTTCACCTTCTTCAAATTTAAGAGGTCGTCGTCTCTTGTCGGCATAGCTTTTCTATCGACTCTGAGTTGCCCTCATTCTTTCCTGACTCATCTTAACTTTTTCAGTTGTCTATTGTACAAGCTCAGGTCCTATCATAAAACTTTCGCCATCTTGGTACCAACACAAAGGTGTTTTACATTGTCATCCATACAACACCTCATAGGGTGTCATCCTAATGCTTGCATAGAAACTATTGTTATAGGTGAATCTTGTAATACCCTTAAACACATGTTAGACTGGTAAATGATTACCAAAGGTAGCGTTTGACTTATTTAGCATGCCAGCGAAGTTTTGTGACAAACTGAGTTCGTTTAGGCACTTAGTTGCAACACAAAAGTTGAAAAGTATCTTAAAATGACTCAGATAATAATATAAGTTGCTAAGTTGAGGGAAATAAATATAGAAAGTTTATTTCTAGGTCACAAATAAGCCAAGTAAGATGTGGTAAAAGTTTCAAGAGAATCAAAGTCAGTTTGGTATTTTTAGGCATACTGGTTGTGCATTTTAATACCGAATGACTAGCAGTAGATATAGAAAATGATGAAAATGGTGAAACAATAATTTAGATGAATCCTATGATTTATTCTAAAGTTGTTGGAAGCTAGAAAACTTGAATTAGTGTGATTCAAGTGTCCTTAGAAGATATAAGTTTCAGCACAGAAACTTAAGTTAATCTTTTCCCAAAATTCCCTCCATATCCCACCCTCTATTTCTCCCTTCTCTATCGGCAGAATGAAGGAAAAACAGAGAAAGAAAAAAAAAGAAAGAAAATGGAGAAAAGAGAAAGGGGAAGAAAGGTAGAAGGAGAGGAAGAAGATCCAAGGAGCAAGCTAAAGGATTAAGTTCAAGGCTTCAAGATCAAGAGTCTTCTAGAGGTAGGGGTTTATGACTTCTATTCATCTCTTTTCTCTATACTTTTCATGGATGCACATAAGGTGCACAATAGGTCAAATTGAGTTCTAGAGATGTTAGTTGTGTTTGGCTTGCATGGACGTGTTTCTTTGGTCATTTATGACTTGTTCATAGCATAAGTTTAAGTTAGAAACTTAGAACAACTCATTTAGACCCTTAATTCACAAAGTGAGCTTTAGGTCAAAGAATGAGGGATTTTGATCCATAATCTAAATTAAGAGGTTTAAGTTAGTGATTGTTGTTTCCTATATGTTAATGAACTAAGTAGGGACTTGTAATCACTTACAAATTGGATTGAAATGGCCAAAACCTAAGAAATTGACCAATGGAACTGTACCACGGTTCTACAAAATTTTGCAGAATTTGGTTTCTGATATAAGTGTTGTGGCGTGAGAATGCTATGCCACGGCGTGAGCATGATTTTGCTATGTGCGCCGTAGCGTGCACAGAGTTGTGTCACAGTGTGAGGGTGCTGTATTGCCCAGTAGTGAAACTTGTGACTTGAGCGTCGCGGCGTGCACAAGTTGTGTCACGACGTGGAGCCTTGGAACCTCAAAAGTGTCATTTTTGATGTTTTGAAGTTCTAGAGTAAATGGAATCATTTATATATGTTTCCTAAAGTTTTTTAAGGCACAAATAGGGATATTTTCAAGTGGAAAATTGTTACCTATCAAGTATGAGAAAGCATAGGCCTTTAAGCATCCTAAAGGAAATGTTTGCTTTAGGTAATGACATAGCACCTTAGGCAACTTAGTGTTGCATTAGATATCACTCAAGATGTGATGAGATAGTGCAATGGAGACAAGTATACAAGGATGAATAGTAGTATTCACTCTAGTAGAGAATAAGAAAGGTATGAACCTTAGGATCTTCTTAGATATATTCATATTACATATCATTCTCTTTGCATTTATGGACAATTGTATGGGCAATATCTGTCACTGTTGATATTTACAATTGTATGGGCATTGTATATATTAATAGTGTGTAGGCTATCGGTTGTTATCACACTACTAGGTAGTGTGCAGTTATGAGAAAAGCGGAGGAAACTCCTATGTTAGAAATTATAGCATTTATTATATAATTGTTATATACAATGTTATAGTTAGCTCGTATTGGAATTACTTTTACTGAGAATGTTAATTCTCACCCCAGTTGTTCTTCCATGTAAATCCAGGCACAGGCACAGATACAGGTACAAAGGTACAGACCCTGCTTAGGGTAAGAAGACAAAGCATGAAGACTAGAGTAGTTTTATTGTTTTATATAGACAGAACTTATGTAATTAATTTATATTTGTTCTGTATGTTTTATGTTATATGTATTACAATAAGCCCTCTTCTGGCTAAGTTTTTTTATATATATGTATGAGGTGTAAGTTTTCCGCAATCTCTCAAGGCTTTCTATAATTACTCAGTTGTGATTATGGATATATGTTAGTATATAGTATGTAGAAGTGACGTCTCTAGTACTGATTATCTTTATATATCTTTGTATATCTAAGATATATCTAGATATCTGTATTAGGATGTTACAAATCCTATCAAAGGTAAGAATTCATCCCAACTCCCTGTTTGTTCCAAGACACAAGCTCTTAACATGTCTTCCAATGATTGAATTGTCCTCTTTGACTGGCTATCTGTTTGTGGATGATATGCAAAACTTAGATGAAGTTTCGTTCTCATTGCCTCTTGCAAACTCTACCAAAATCTTGATGTAAACCTTGGGTCTCTATCAGAAACAATACTCGAGGGTACACCATAGAGTCTAACGATCTCACCGATATACACTTGAGTCAACTTCTCCATCAAATACCTTATGATGATTGGCAAGAAGTGCGCTGACTTCGTAAGCCGATCAATAATTACCCATATTGAGTCACACCCTTTTCTAGTCTTTGGCAGTCCAACCATGAAGTCCATTGCAATACTATCCCATTTTCATTCTAGAATAGTCAAAGGTTATAGCATCCCTAAAGGCTTTTGGTGTTCTACCTTAGCTTTTTGACAAACTAAACAAGACGATACATACTTTGCAACATCCCTCTTCATTCCTTGCCACCAATATAATCGTTTCAAATCTTGGTACATCTTAGTAATTTCTGGATGTATACTTAACTTGCTTCCATGGGCTTCATCAACAATCACCCTTCTCAGCTCGGGATCACTCAGTACACAAACCCTTGCATCACCAGCTTCTTCTTATTCTGTAAGTACTAGTCATTTCCTTGCTTTACTCGGATTTCTTCCATTAATCTACTTGAAATGGTGATCATATTCAAGCACATCATTTCCAGTGTCAACTCCACGAACAACCACATATCCTTAAACTATTCTATTAACTCACTTTCTTTTAGCATCATAGCAGAAACACTAAGCATCTTCCTACTCAAAGCATTTGCTACGATGTTCATCTTTCTGAGATGATATTGAAGTTGGAAATCATAGTCTTTCAAAAACTCTAACCACGTCCTTTGCCTCATATTCAACTCCTTCTGATCAAATAGGTATTTCAGACTCTTGTGATCACTGTAGACATTGAATGTTGCTCCATAAAGAAAATGTGTAACACCCTAATTTTTGATAAATTACAGTAATGACTAAATTGTACTATTTTGTGATTTCTGTGTGCTGTAAATTTATTTTAACTGTTCTATGAATGTTTTTGATCTTTGTGTATGAATTACTCCAAGTCAGGAAAATAATAATTTTCCTAGGCCAGATGAATTTTTGAACTATTCACGTGGGGTCGGGGGATCTTACTAAACCCGAAACCAGAAACAGTATTCGAAAATCTTCGTTGTTTGAAAATTTATCTAGATACGTGTTATTATTGAACCACAGTAAAAATTTAATTTTTACCACAGTAAATTGTAGACAGTAAAAAAAATTAGTTTTTACCACAATAATTTTTGTCAATTCAAAATTAACTACCAGTCAAAATCTACATAGAGAAATAGACGTAGGTAAAATCATAAATCTATTTACCTTAGGTTAAAGTTATAAACCTATTTACATTAGGATAAAGTTATAAATTTATTTACCGTCAGTTAAAGTTAAAAAAAAAATTATTCACCCTAGGTTAAAGTCATAAATCTATTTACCTTAGGTTTAAGGTTATAAATCTACTATAGGTGAAATCATAAACCTAATTACCTAGCCCTAGTAATTATGTTTTCTATTTACCTAGATTCTATAATCATGTTAGTGGACCTAGTATGTTTAATTTAGAAAACAAAGTGGTAAAACACTTTGACCCACCTACAACTCATGCACTTCATTATAACATGGAATAGAATTCTTTTGTTGGTGAATTCCACCAAGGCCACATGGCCATGTCTCTCAAAGAAGGTAAATGATTCTTCAAATAATGCATAATAATGCATTCTATCATTCATGATCACTTGGAGTCTAGCCATCCTTCAACTACCTTGTCTCCCACTCAAATATTCAATGAATTTCCATCCATTCACTCCATGTAACTCCAAGGCAATGCACATGATTTTTAGGCTATCATTTTGATTCCATCACACTTAATCATACACTTTAGTGAGCTAGCATGCACCACCTTGTCTCCTTGAATGCTCCACCAAGCAATTATCACAAATCATTCCACCCACTCCTCCAATGCATCACATGGCTATATATAGTGTAGGAGACCTCTCCACTTCATTTTCCATCACTCCTATCTATTCTCTCTATTCTCTTTCTTCAAGAACACAAGAACACAAAGAAGAACTTCATCTTTTCTCCATTCCTTGAGCTATTCGGCCACCACTCCCAAATCACACTTTTACTCTTCAAATAATTTTATCCAACCTCATTTCCTAAAGCTAAACACCATTCCAAACATCTTTCATGTTGTGAGTTTCTTCAAAATCAACCATCTTAAGCTTGGAAATCAAGGTTGAAATTTCTACCCGATTAGGTAAAAATCTTGTTTCCTATTTCTAAATTTGTTTCTTTTTTTAATTTCTAAGTCATGTTTGATCCATGGTTATTCTTTCTCAAGCTTAGTTTTGTATTTTATAAATTGTTTAAGCTTGATAGGTATTTTCTTGAAGCCACACAAAATTCTCTAAGGAAGCTTTCAAGAAGGATAGTCTTCAAGAGGTAAGATGGAGATTTAATCTCATCAACTATTTTGGTAGTATGAAAATGGATTGTGTGTGGTGAAGAATCCATGAGGATTCATTTACTTGATTGTTTATAGTTTTACTTTATGATTGATTTTGATGTATGTGTTTTCAAATGCTTATTTGTTGAAGACATAGTAAATTTCGGTCACATGCCATTTAATATACTTTTAATCTAAAATTATTTTTCAAGTATAGTTTTTAGAGGATTAAGTAACAAATAATTGGATTAAATAATTTTACAAAGGAAAATGAGATAGGAAATGATTATATATTTGGTTATGGAAAATAAATTAATTTTGGGCTAACAAGTCAAGAATTGGTGTTTAGAAAAAAAAAATTCTTAAAGGTAGTTTTAAAAGATTTATTTAACAAGAACTCAATTTAGTAATTTTATTATGATAATGGAGAATACGTTTTAAAATTGATTTAGAACTCTAAGTATTTTATTAAAAAGGATTCTTAATTTTGGAAAGTTTTAAAAAAAATTAATTTAGAACATCAAGAAATATTTTATACGGTGAAAAATAGTAGAAATACTTTACGCGTATTTAAAATGGTTATATTTAAATTACGCGATTGATAAAATAATTTAAAAATATTACGCGATTGATAAAATGATTTAAAAACGTTACGCGATTGAAAAAATGATTTAAAAATGTTACGCAATTCAGAAAATGGTTATAAAAACGTAGAAAAATACCTACGCTATTTGAAAATGTTGAAAAATGTTTACGTGATTAAGAAAACGTGGGAAAATACCTACGCAATTTGAAAATGTTGGAAAATAATCATGCGATTGTGAAAATGTGGTAAAATATTTACATGATTGAAAATAACAGCGGTATGTTGTTGGGTTGGACCCGGTTATATTGAAAAATGGTACTACCGAGTTATGGCACTTGACCATGTGATTTGATGATATTATGATATATGTGAATTTTTGAGTCTTGCACCATGCATTGAGAAATATGTTGTTTTTGGTGTCATTAACAAGTTATACCTAACAGGATGAATTACACCACTGTTTGGGTGTGATAGGCATAGTGTTGTTCATTTATCGAACTTGGAGGCATTGGTGTGCAGAAATTCCACATGTGGACAGTTGGTTGCTCCTTTGGACCGTGGTACCGGGCATGACACACTAGTGATCTTGACAAAGCATTATTCTTAATCACGATCTTGTTGGGGACGATCTTGTAGAATGCCTGTAGTACACGATGAATTTGACTGTGTACTGTGCGAGCCATGACGAATTTGACTGTGTAGCACGTGGCCTGCAGCAGCCGAGTTGACAGGCAGGTTCTTCCGGGATCATTCCCTCCGATTGGTTGTGTTTAGCTCCATGGAGTAGGTTTGTGTCGTGTACATGTGCATTATGAGTCTGCATATTATTTTATTCTAATATATTCTATGAAATGTTATATATGTTGTAATAACATGTTTTGATGACATATCTGTTTGTATTTATTGTTTTCTATACTGCCTGATGGTAATGATGACAGATTGTCTTATCTCTTTGTATGTATTTCTGTGTTATTATTATTATGTATGGTAAAGACGGTGAAGAAGATCAACCTCTTAATTTTCCGTGAGAGAAACAGTAACCCGAGGACTAGCACGAAGGAGGCGAGCCGTTGGATTATCCTTACTGGTTGGCTTGATTGTTTTGTTTTGGTTATGTCTGTATTGTATTTTTTTGGGTTTTCTTAGTCTGTTGGACTTGGGCAAGTCTGTTATCTACTCTTTTGTGTCAAATAGTTTATGATTTAATTTTTATTTTTTTTTAAACAAAACCATATGGATATTATAGTATGTATGTAATAATGTATTTTCTTTCATGTTCTGTTTTTATTTTATTTAGTAATGTTTTCCGCAAGAAGAAATGGCCATAGGACGAAGGTTGAAACAATAATGGAAGATGATTGGATTTGTATAGGATGATTATTGACCTTCTTAAAATATATAACTAAAATTTTACAACTCATGTTGTATTTATTATCAAACGATTTATAACTTGGGAAGGTTTTTATTTTAATTTGTTGTAAATGTGATGCCCTACATCGGGGTGTTACATTAGTTGGTATTAGAGCCCAAGTTAGAGTCTTTTGGGATTTATGGTTAGGTCTATTTTGCTTGTGTTGTGTGATTCTCTGTGATTTGTTCCGAACGGACACATCTAACTTTTATTTTGTTTGATTTGACTTGTTGAAGAATGGCATGTCTCGTGGAAGAGGAACACACGTGAATACGGGACGTGACACCGACGCGATGACTGCAGCTATCGAGGCTATCCAAAGAATAGCCGAGGTTATAGTACAACAGAACCGACAAGCAGTCAATCGCCAAGAAATAAATATTGATGCTCATAACCTGTCTGAGTTTCGACGCAACAACCCACCATAGTTTTGGGGCGAGTTTGATCCGGAGAAGGCTAGTCTATGGATTCAAGAGCTGGATAAGATATTTGAAGGGATAGGATGTCCCAATGATCGAAAAGTGACTTATGCCACATCCATGTTGATGGGTGATGGCGAGAATTGGTGGAAAGGAACTAGGAGGCTACTACAAGCCGAGGGAAGAGCAATCACGTGAGAAGTATTCTGCAAAGTATTTCTGGAAAAATATTTTTCAGAAAGTGCGCGACATGCCAAAAAAATAGAATTTCTTGGCTTATGTCAAGGTAGCATGTCAATGAGTGAATATGCTGCAAAATTTGAGAGCTCGTCTAAGTTTTCGAGGTACTTCTAGATCCAACCTGATGAGGTTTGGAAATGTCGCAAGTTCGAGGAAGGATTACGAGTGGATTTGAAACGAGGTGTGCTGCCAATGCGAATAAATCAATTCCCAGCATTGATTGATACTTGTCGACGACTCGAGGAGCTAGAGCCGTCAAGGGATACGAGGAACCGAAACTTTGGACCGACTAGATTCCAAAAAGGAGGAAACAACAACAACAACCAGTTTCAGTGGAAGCCGTATGCGAGACCACTAGGGAACCAACCTCAACATCAATCTTTTGGGGGAAGTTCTAGTGGTAACAAAGCGGGGCAAACGGTGGCGTTTACTCCAAAATGTTTCAAGTGTAACAAGAATGGTCATATGTCCAGAGATTGTTCAATCAAGGGACTTATTTGTTTCCGATGTGGAAAGCCTGGGCATTCTTATAGGGAAAGTGACCAGCCAAAGAAGGAGCCATCACTGAGTAACGTTCGTGCTGCTCAACCACAAATTGGAGGGCGAGTATATACGATGAGCGGAGCTGAAGCCTCCCAGTCTGAAGATCTTATCAAGGGAGAAGGTGTCATAGCAAGTAATCTTTTAACTGTACTATATGATTTGGGTGAAACTCAATCATATATTGTATATGACTGTGTGGATCGGTTGGGTTTGTCTGTGTCTTCTCTTAGTTTTCAATTGATTGTTTCTACACTAACTGCCAAGCCCATTGTTACTTCTAAAGTATGTTTGAATTGTCCTGTTGGCATTCATGATCGAGTCTTTTCTATTGATTTAATTTGTTTACCCCTTGTTGACATAGATATAATCTTAAGAATGGATTGGTTATCTTCTAACCATATCCTATTAGATTGTTCCAATAAGACCTTAATTTTTCCTAGGAATGAGAATTCTGGATTTTTAACTGCCGCTAAAGTCGAATCATTATTGAGGGATGGAGCTCAAGGATACATGCTGCTGTCTTCTTTAGAAGTCAAGAGTGAAAAGGATATGAATGCTATTTCTGTCATCAACGAGTTTCCTGAAGTTTTTCCCGATGATGTACCCGGTTTACCATCGGAAAGAGAGATAGAGTTTTCTATCGATCTTGTACCAGGAGTAGGTTCTATTTCAATTGCGCCGTATCGGATGTCGCCTTCAGAATTAGTAGAGTTGAAGAAGCAATTGGAGGAATAGTTGGAAAAACAGTTTATACGACCGAGTGTGTCGCCATGGGGAGCTCCGGTGCTGTTAGTGAAAAAGAAAGATAGGACTTCTCGTCTTTGTGTGGATTATCGCCAATTGAACAAGGTTACGATAAAGAACAGGTACCCACTTCCAAGGATTGATGATTTAATGGATCAACTGAAGGGAGCAGCGGTTTTTTCCAAGATAGATTTGCGATCAGGTTACCATCAAATTCGTGTCAAGGTAGAGGATATACCTAAAACAACTTTCCGAACTCGCTATGGGCAGTATGAATATCAAGTGATGTCGTTTGGTGTGACGAATGCTCCTGCAAGATTCATGGATTACATGAATAGGATCTTTCGTCTATACCTAGACAGATTTGTCGTTGTCTTTATCGATGACATTCTGATCTACTCTCAAAGTCCTGAAGAGCACGCTGAACATCTCAACATAGTTCTTCAGATCCTGAAGGAAAAGAAGCTGTTTGTAAAGTTGTCAAAGTGTGAATTTTGGTTAGAGGAAGTGCAATTTTTGGGTCACGTAATTTCTAAGAATGGAATTGCAGTGGATCCATCAAAGGTGGAAACAATTCTGCAATGGGAAAGGCCCAAGACGGTGACTGAGATTCGGAGCTTTGTTGGATTAGCTAGTTATTATCGAAGGTTTATTGCAGATTTCTCCAAGATAGCATGACCTCTTATACAACTCACGAGAAAGAATCAAGCTTTTGTTTGGATAGACAAATGCGAAGAGAGTTTCTAAGAGTTGAAGAAAAGATTGACGACTACACCAGTGTTGACTTTACTAGATCCAAACAAGCCTTTTGAGGTGTATTGCGACGCATCTTACCAGGGATTAGGATGTGTGCTAATACAGAATAGAAATGTGGTAGCTTATGCTTCAAGACAACTGAAGGTACATGAAAGGAACTACCCAACGCATGATTTAGAGTTAGCCGTAATAGTTTTTGCATTAAAGATATGGAGGCATTTTCTTTATGGGGCTACATTCGATGTCTTCAATGACCACAAGAGTTTATTGTAAGGAACCCATTGGTTATAATAGCAACATTCATATTTCTGCTACTTTTGTTCTCCACAAAAGGTAACACGTATCCTAGGATTTCTTTTCCTCACGAAGCTTCAACTTTGTTGGTCGTTACAAATTCAAAAGCCTTAGTTTCAAAAATCACTAAGGTGTTGATCGGAACGCTCTAGCAGATAATAGCCAGAAAATGACTAATCAATTTTTAAAATCATGAACTCTAACTGGTATGATTTTAGGTAAGCACAATAGATCAACAAATGATTTAATCTTTAGTAGAAATAGGATAGATTAAACAAACAAACTTAGGTGTCAACGACAAGTCTTGGTAATAGAAATAAAAGTAACTAAGTCAAGCTATTAAAAACACAGATGAATCCAAATGATCCATACAGTTACAAATCGTAGAAGGAAGGGTTACCCCCGGAATTATACAGCACGATTACGAGATCATCTTTTGAGGCATAACTTCCATTGTTTAGATCTCCAAATTTAGAGGTCTCAGCACCACCCAAGGTATAAGTTTTGGCTTCTGCTTGTGGTTTCATAGCCTTTGCAGCATCAATTGAAGACTTTGCCTTTGCTTGGTTGTAGTTGCGGGAGACGTGTCCATGCTTTCCACATTTAAAACAGATTATCCCTCCAATCTTACACTCTCTTGTGAAGTGGTTCTTTCCGCATTTCATACATCTTGGTGAAGATGTCGGGATCTGACTGGATCTACTACTATTAGTACTTTCTCCATGAGTTAGGTATTGCTGTTGCTTCCTTGACAATTGTGAATATGGTTTCCGCTTGAACTAATTAACCTTTCTATTATTCCTCCTTTGGAATTTAGGCAGTCCAAAGTTGCCCCAAATCTGATTTTCCTCCAACAAATTCTGAACCTCAACTTCCAATTCTCGTTGCTGCACGGCCCTCTGATCTTGGTGAGTTGTCACCTCAGCTATCATTTGCCTTTCTTCTACAGTCACAGCTATACCCCGATTGTTTTGTCATGCACTCACATGCGTACGTCTACCACGAGCCATTGACTTTCTTCGAAGACGGACAAAACATAACACAACAAAACAAACATAATTATTTCAAACAACATTGTCTCCTTTCGGAAACTAAACACACAAAATCACACAATTCAAATGAGACAAGTTCAATTCACGAATCCTAACAATCTCTAGCTGGAACTTCTTCCTTCTGCCTTCTATGGCGTAACCCCTTGCAAGTCGTTAACTCCCAAACAGCTTCTCGAACTAAACTTACACCAATTATTTCTTTCTCCAGAAGATCGGTTTTCCAAAACCTTTTAATCTCCTTACAAAGAATTCCTATTCTCCTAGTATAGTACGCCTAGGTGAAGTCATAGTTTCCTGTATACACAGAACATTACATATTGAGTAGGCCAGTCCTCAATATCATGCAACTATATAACAGTAGCTACTGGCATTCAACCTACAACAAGCCATGCATTCCTTTCCCATCATCTCAATCAAGAGACAAGGAAGTGCATAACATTCAAAAATTCTAACATGCCTAAACATAGCAAGTCCATACCCCGGCTCAACAGGATGAACTGCTTTGATACCATCTAGTGTAATGCACCTAAATATAACAACCGTAGCACAATCGTCATTGCACCACAGTCACTAAATCCAGGCGTGTCATAATCTCAAACAGAAAGTTTCAAAATTTAATTATTTCCATTATGCGTAAATAGAAAGTACGAGTCCCAAATGAATGCATAATTAGTATCCAACTATTGAAGTACAACCACTAAAGGAAAACATATTTAATATATAATACATTCGTCCTTAATACAATGCACTAATAACACAATACATATTACTTACATACTCAAATAAAAGGGTAATGTGTACAAAAGCACTAAAAGGGGAAAGTAGTAACCATGGGACAGGTACTACTAGTGGACAAAGTCGTAACCTCATATACATATATGACGCTCGATGTCTCAGTCGATACGACAGGCATCAATGCCTCCTTGAAGTTGCACCCATGCGTAACCGAAGAAATCCCACCCAGACACCATATCGAAAGTAATGAATCAGTCCAATCCGATCAGTAAGGGTGTAGTCCCTCATCTTCATCCTCACGATCTTTTATCAAATATAAATATAAAATAGAAAATACAAGGATACAAGAAAGAGGTGAGATACCCAACATTCAATACCAATATAGCAGAAAGAAAACGGAACGACACAGGACGCCCGAATAACATCACAACACATACATTTATGAATAGTAGCAGTAAAAATAAGAATTTAGATAGAGACAACAATAACATCTCAGATAATGAACAATAAGGCAATTCAAATAATCATAACTTCATTTAAAGCAATAGTCCAATCACAGTAATAATTAAAATTAATAGTAAAAATAGATCAATAATAAATAGCAATAAAAGTTATCAATAACAAGCAGACAGTATCAACATTCCAACAGTCAACAGTTCAAACAATCACATAATTATTATGGTAATAATAATTGATATTTTCCACAGTTATAGATGCTCATGCTCAATGATTTATGAGACTAACAATGACCGATGCACAATGCATTATGGTACCAAATCCTACTTTATGGAGCTAAACATTAACCTTTTCAGAGTGAATGATCAAAGAGTAATGCCAGTATATCGTTAGCCTTAAAAATAGTGTGTTTCATCTCATAAAAACAATTGCGCATCATGGCTTATACGTGGCACCTCAACAGTTGATCGCGACATAGGACAGCGTCCCGGTCCGGATCGTCGGTGTGTTTGCATCGGTCTACCCCACGGCACAGAGGAGCTCATAACTGTCCATGTGAGGCACTCGCACCCCGACGCCCCCAGAGCTAACAACATATGGCACCTATGCTTAGTCTATTCGCACCCGCACATAGATGTTATTCAACTCTTAGGTATATATATGCATGACGACACAATGTCAAGTCATGTATGTTTATCAATGATTCATTCATCATGTGCAATACATATGCATGACAACGCAATGTCCAGTCATGTATGTTTATCAATGATGTGTTCATCATATACAATACCACAACGGTATATAGTCATTACCAAATTACATATGCATGATGACTCAATGTCCAATCATGTATATTTATCAATGATGCATTCATCATAAGCATACCACAATGGCATATATATTCATTCTCAATATCATCATGTCATAATTTCATCAAGAACTTGGTCCCGCATAGGAACTCACAATTGCATCAAACAATCCTCGATATCAATACATATACATGTACATCATTCCACACATACCGATGTTATGGATCCAAAATTCCATTTTCACTTTCAAGATCATTTTTCCATTATAGGTTGAATATACAATCCTATCACATTTAAGTGAGATAAAATCCCCAAATCCAGGGTTTAACATTCATATTTGAGTTACAAGGGATAAGGAACCATATTTTCATTATTTTCAGCTCAAAATCTCTTTTCAGGGTCCTAGTAATCAATTACACAGCTCTGGTAATCGATTACCAGCTCAACAAAACCTCTGTAATCGATTACAGACTGACTGTAATTGATTACATAGCTTCCCAGAACAAGATTCGTAACTCCATGGACCTGGTAATCGATTACAGAACTCTGGTAATCGATTACTAGCTGAACAGAACCACCGTAATCGATTGCACACAAGATGTAATCGATTACGTGATTCCCAGCATCACAATTTTGTAACTCCAGAGGCTTGGTAATCGATTACACATCTCTTGTAATCGATTACAAGCTAGACAGAATCTCCGTAATCGATTACACAAGGGATGTAATCGATTATGTGATTTCCAGAATCACGATTTCGTAGCTCCAAAGGCTTGGTAATCAATTACAGGCACTATATAATTGATTACCACGCGTAATCTTGCAGAAAAATGATCTTTAAGCCATCTAAACTCAAACCAAATCAATTAATAACATTTTCAACATCATATCAGCTCATGCATGCATCCAAAATCCCATAAAGAACTTACTAATCCATACAAATCAAACCAAACACACACCATTGTGAAGAGAGAAGGAAAAACACACGTAATGAAGAGAGAAACCCACCCATGGATCCCTCCAACAACAACAACAACACACATGACATCTCCTTACTACCAAGATTGGTTGAAGAGGATTATCTCCTTCTTACCTAAATGAAGACAACACAAGGATGTTAGTCCCTTCTTGTTCTTGATTTTCATTTTTACCTTCAAGAAAACACCAATGTGAGTGACTTTCACAATGTCCACTCAAACCATGGAAAGATGAGTTCTTGATCACATAGGTGACCAAGGAAAATGAAAATGAGAAGAAAATAGAAGAAAGTTGAAGACTTTACCTCAAAGCTCAAAGCTTTAGCTTCAACGGTGGATATTAGAAGAAGAAGAAGAACCAAAGGATGACCACCAAGGAGGATGGTCTTGGAGTGGTGTAAGAAAGTTAGAGATGGAAGTGGTGAAGCAAGGAAATGAAGATGGTGAATGGTGAGGGGCTGCCAAAATGGAGGGGAAGAGAGGAAGAGAAAGAAGGAAAAGTGAAGAAAAGAAGAGAATGAGAAGAGAATGAAAAGAGTGGGTATTAGGCACCCAAATGTCTCTGCAATAGGAGTGAGTGGAGAGGGAGGAAAGAGTAAAATGTGTTAATAAGGAAACTTCTTGGAAGCTTCCTATAATGGGTTATTGAATTAACTTTATCTTTGTTTTGAAAATAAAGCTAATGGATTTGACACAAGGTAAATATTTTGGATCGTCGGTGTGTTGCATTGGTTTATCCCACGGCCCCAGTGGAGCTACCACTGCCCATTGTGAGACACCCACACCCTGACGCCCTCAGGGTCAACAACATATGACACCTACGCTTAGTCTATTCGCACCCGCACATAGGCGTTATTCAAACTCCTAGGCATACATCGCCTTACTAATCATGTCCAACGGATAGCACATGCATGACGACACCATGTCCAATCATGTATGTTCATCAATGATGCATTCAACATAAGCCTTTCCTCAATGGCACATAAGCATTATTCAATGTCCAACATGACATATCAACCATACATTTATTAAAACATTGCCTCAATGACACATCATCATTCTTATCTCATTGAGTACTACATCAATAATTCTCAGTATCAATATATAATCCTCATTACACACATACCACAATTTCCATGTCATGGATCCAAGAATTCCATATTCAAAATCATTTCTTATCTATCGGTATGAATACGCATTCCTATCACAATTAAGTAAAGTAAAATCCTTGAATCCAAGGTTTTTGGGTTATGTTTGAGTTACAAAGGACAAAGAACCATAATCTCAATCATTTCCAGCTCAAAAATCTCATTTTTGGTCTTGGTAATCGATTACATCACCCTTGTAATCGATTACAGAAACAGATCTCCAGTGTCGATTACAATCTCATTGTAATCGATTACGTGATTCCCAGAACCACATTTCGTAACTTTAAGGCCCTAGTAATCGATTACACAACCGTGGTAATCGATTACCAATTGAACAGAACCTCCGTAATCGATTACCCACAAGTTGTAATCGGTTACGTGATTCCTAGAAGCACCATTTCGTGACATCAGAGGCTTGGTAATCGATTACGCCACTCTTGTAATCGATTACAAGCTAGACAGAATCTCTATAATCGATTACACACTAGATGTAATCGATGACCAGATTTCTAGAATCACGATTTTATATCCTTAAGAGCTTGGTAATCGATTACAAGCCCCGTGTGATCGATTACCACGCGTAAACTTGTAGAAAACAGAGTTCTCCAGGTTCTCTAACTCAAACCAAACCAATCCTTATCATATTTAATCAACAAGATACTCAAATATAACTTCAAATCATGCAAGAGGCGTCAATAAATCATACAAACCTAACAAAATGCACTATCATCAAGAACAACATAAAAATGAGAGAACTTTATACATGGATTCAGAAATCAATAACAACACACATACAAGACATTCCCTTACTACCAAGATTGGTTGAAGAGGATCATCTCCCTCTTACCTATTTGGAAGACAACACAATGTGCCACTCCTTCTTGCCCTAGATTTTCGTTTTCCTCGTTCAAGAAAACTCCAATGTGAGTGATCACCACAATGTCCACTCAAACCATGAAAAATAGGTTCTTGGTCACCAAGGTGGCCAAGAGAAACGAAAATAGCAAAAAAAATGGAAGAAAGTTGAAGGCTTTACCTTAAAGCTCCAAGCTTTAGCTTCAATGGTGGAAGAAGAATGGAAGAAGAAGAAGAACCAAAAGATGGCAACAAAAGAGGACTTAGAATGGTGTAAGGAAGCAAGAATCTTTGATGATGAAGCAAGCAAAGAATGGCTGCCTCCAGGAGTGGTTGCACGGTGGAGAAGAAAAGGAGAAGAGAGGAAATGGATATTTGGGGTTTAGAAAAGTGAGAATGTGATATTAGGAAGAGGAGAGAAATTATTTAGGCTTTCCTTAAAGCCTCTGCCGTAGAAGAGTGGAGAAGGGAGAGAGAAAAATGTGTCAAATAGGAAGCTGCTTGGAAACTTCCTACAAGGGGTTTTAATTAACTAAATTCTCTTTTTCTTCTTTCTTGAAAATAAGACTAAAAAGGGTTTGACACAAGGTAATTTTTTGAATAATGTGATAAGATTTTTATTACGTGTTATTATTTTCTAGACGTAATTATAATTGGCAGAAGTCAGCATTAACAAATCTGACAGATAAATTCTTCGCATTGTTTTATTATTTCATCTGTTAAAATTTCTCGAAAAATATGAAACCTTGTAAACTGTGTCTGGTCTCGAGTTTAGTAAGATCCCCCCTCGACGTTTCCATAGTTCAAGGTTTTTGGAGAAAATATCTCATTTCTCCGGTTCCGCTCAGTACACACGTAAAACGAGAAATATATCAAAATATTCCGCGCTCTCAGAAAATTCCAGGAAAAATTTCTAGAAAATCACAAATATTTTAGAATAAATTCTGATAGTAGAAAAGTAAATTTTGGGGTGTTACAACTCTCCCCAACAATTAAGAATTTCGTCCTCAAAATTTTCCATACTTTAAAACAATTCGGGATATTGCTCCTTCATCTTGTTCTCCAGCTCCCACGTCACATCTCCAGTTACTTCGTTTCAGATTACCTTCACTAGTGCAATGTCCTTACCTCTGAGTTGCTTTGTCCTCCTATCCTCAATCCTTACAGGAGTTGTCTCATATGCCAAGTTTTCCTTCAATTGTACAGAATCAGGTGCGATGACATGATTAGGATTTGGGATATATTTTCTGAGTTGTGACACATGAAAGACATTATGAAGATTTGAAAGAAAAGGGGGTAAAGCTATTTGGTAAGCAACAGGACCTATCCGACGAAGAATTTGGTAGGGTCCAAGGAATTTTGGAGTGAGTTTTCTAGACTTGAGGACACGACCGACCCCAGTCATAGGTATGACTTTCAAGAAGGCATGCTCTCCTTCTTCGAACTCAAGAGGTTTCCTTCTTTTGTTCGCATAACTCTTATGCCGACTCTGAGCCGTTTTCATTTTCTCCTGAATCATTTTAACTTTCTCAGTTGTCTGCTGAATGAGTTCAGGTCCAACGGTAAGCCGTTCTCCATCTTGATACCAGCACAGAGGCATCTGACACCTCCGCCCATATAAAGCCTCATAGGGCGCCATCCCTATACTTGAATGGTAATTGTTGTTATAGGTGAATTCCACCAATGGTAAAATTTCATCCCAACTTCCAGTTTGCTCTATCGCACAAGCTCTCAATAGATCTTCTAACGACTGAATTGTTCTTTCTGATTGACCATCAGTTTGCGGATGGTAGGCAGAACTTAACCGCAACTTTGTTCCCATAGCCTCTTGAAGACTTTGCCAAAACTTCGAGGTAAACCTCGGATCTCTATCGGAAATGATACTCGTGGGTATCACGTGAAGTCTGACAATTTCACCAATGTATATCTGAGTCAACTTCTCCAACGGATATCTTATGTTGATTGGCAGAAAGTGAGCTGACTTCGTAAGTCGATCCACTATTACCCATATTGAGTCATATCCTTTCCTAGTTCTTGGTAACCCGACAACAAAGTCCATGGCGATGCTATCCCATTTCCATTCAGGAATAGCTAAGGGTTGTAGTAATCCAGCTGGTCTTTGGTGCTCAATCTTCGTTTTCTGGCAAACCAAACAAGATGACACGCATCTAGCGATATCTCTTTTCATGCCATGCCACCAAAATAACTTCCTCAAGTCTTGATACATCTTGGTCATTCCAGGATGCATACTCAACTGACTCGAGTGAGCATGTTCAAGTATGTACTTTCTGAGTTCTTCATCTTTAGGTACACAGACCCTTCCTTGGAATCTCAAAATCCCATCGCTTCCTTCCTTCAATGTCGATACACCACTTTGCCTCATCAATTCTCTTTCTTCTTGCAAGAATTTATCGACCTTTTGTTTCTCTCGAATATCATCCATCAGGTCATTCGAGATAGTGATCCTATTCATGCAGATTTTACCCAGTGTTAACTCTACAAATGACCATATATCTCTGAATTGCTCTATCAAGTCCTTTTCTCTAATCATCATAGTAGAAACACTAATCGTCTTTCTACTCAAAGCATCGGCCACCACGTTCGCCTTTCCAGGATGATACTGAAGTTGGAAATCGTAATCTTTCAAAAATTCTAGCCATCTTCGTTGCCTCATGTTCAGCTCTTTCTGATCGTACAGGTATTTCAGACTTTTGTGGTCACTGAAGACGTTGAATGTGGCTCCATACAAATAATGTCTCCATATCTTCAATACAAACACCACTGCAGCTAACTCTAGATCGTGTGTTGGGTAGTTCTTCTCGTGCGTTCGCAATTGTCTTGAGGCATAAGCTACCACTCTCCTGTTTTGCATGAGAACGCACCCCAAACCTTGATACGAAGCATCACAGTACACTTCAAATGGTTCACTAGGATTCGGTAAGACTAGCACTGGTGACGTAGTCAGCTTCCTTTTTAACTCTTGGAAACTTCTTTCGCAGGAATCTGTCCATTCAAAAGCTTGGTCTTTCTTGGTGAGTTGAGTGAGCGGTCCAGCAATTTTGGAAAATCCCTCAATAAACCTCCGGTAGTATCCGGCTAATCCAATGAAGCTTCGAATTTCCGTCACTGTAGTTGGTCTTTCCCACTGTAGTACGGCTTCTACCTTTGAAGGATCCACTGTAATTCCTTCCTTTGTGATTACATGACCCAAGAATTTCACTTCATCTAGCCAAAACTCGTAGTTGGATAGTTTCGCATATAGCTCTTTTTCCTTCAAGATCTGGAGAACTATGCTGAGGTGCTCAGCATGGTCCTCGCGACTTTGTGAATAGATCAGGAAATCGTTGATGAAAACAACAACGAATTTGTCCAAGTAAGGACGAAAGATCCTATTCATGTAGTCCATAAATATCGCAGGTGCATTTGTCACACCAAAAGGCATCACCAGGTACTCGTAATGACCATAACGAGTACGAAAAGCTGTCTTGGGAATATCTTCCACTTTCACTCTGATTTGGTGATATCTCGATCGTAGATCGATCTTGGAAAACATAGTTGCTCCCTTCAATTGGTCCATCAAGTCATCTATCCTCGGCAATGGATACTTGTTCTTGATTGTAACCTTGTTCAACTGACGGTAGTCCACGCATAATCTTAAAGCCCCATCTTTCTTCTTGACCAACAATACAGGTGCTCCCCAAGGTGACACACTGGGTCTCATGAATTGCTTCTCTAGGAGCTCTTCCAACTGCTTCTTAAGTTCCACGAGTTCTGCTGGTGCCATACGGTAAGGCGCCATAGAAATAGGGCTAGCTCCTGGTACCAAGTCGATAGCAAACTCGACCTCTCGTTCTGGTGGCAAACCAGGTACATCGTCTGGGAAAACCTCAGGAAAATCTCAGACAACAGAGATTGCGTCCACATCAACTTCACTATCAACTTTCAAAGAAGATAACAACATGTATCCTCGAGCTCCTTCTTTCAGAAAAGCTTTCACTTGGTTGGCGGTCAAAAATCTAGAATCCTCATCCAAAGGGAAAACTATTGTTTTTCTGGAACAGTCTAATAAGACATGATTGGCAGATAGCCAGTCCATTCCTAATATCACGTCTAGTTGGGATAATGGTAAACAGATCAAATCGACAGAAAAGATTCAACCTTCCACGATTAAAGGACAACCTAGACACACCTTAGTAGTGACGACAGGTTTTGCAGTAGGAGTTGAAACAGTCAAAGCGAAAGGTAAAGAAGACACAGGTAATCCAAGTCTTTTCACACAGTCATGTGAAATGAAAGAATGAGTAGCACCAGAGTCATACAGTACAATTAAAAGATTACCTTCAATGATACCTTCTCCTTGTATCAGATCCTCGGATTCAGAGGCCTCAGCACCACTCAGGGTGTAGACTCTGCCTCCAACTTGTGGTTTAGAAGTCTTCGCAGCATTGACGGATGGTTTCGCCTTGGTCTGGTTACAGTCTCGAGAAACGTGACCAGGTTTCCCGCACACAAAGCAAACAAATCCTTTGATTGTGCAGTCCCTTGTGAAATGTTCTTTCCCATATTTCATACATCTCGGAGTAGTTGTAGCATTTTGACCCATCCTTCCAGGGCTTCCAGTTGGGCTTCCTCCTTGAAATTTTTGTGGTTGTTGGCTTCCAGAGGGTCTGGAATAAGGCTTCTTTTGATAACGACTTGTGTTACCACCACCTCCTCTTTGGGATCGAACAGGCCCAAAGTTTCTGTTTCTCGCCTCACGTTCTTGTTCCACACTTTCCAATCGGCAGCAAGTGTCAAGTAGCTCAGAAAACTGAGAAATCTTCAAGGCTATCACAATTTTCTTCACATCATGCCTCAGGCCTTCCTCAAACTTCCGACACTTCCAAGTTTCATCGGGTTGAAGTTGAAAATAGGTCAAAAATCTGGATAAGTTCTCAAACTTGGCGGCGTATTCGCTCACAATCATGCCTCCCTGTCGTAACCTCAGAAATTCCATTTCTTTTGCATGCCTGGCACTTTCAGGAAAATATTTGTTCAAGAACCTTTCTTTGAACACTTCCCAAGTTATCACTTTATTTGCGGCTTGTAGTAGCCTTTGTTCTCCCGTCCACCAATGTTCAGCATCTCCCATCAGCATGTATGCGGTATAGGTCACCTTCCTATCATCAGCACAATTCATACCCGTAAATATTTTCTCCAACTCTTGGATCCACAATGTAGCTTTCTCCGAATCAAACTCCCCATTAAACTGTGGAGGGTTAGCGCGACGAAATCCTTCCAAGTTCTGAACATCCGCTGTAGCCTCTAGCTGTTATGCTGCCCTAGCCTGTTGTTGAGCTGTCTGTTGGTTCTGTTGTAACATTGCCTCGGCCATCTTCTGTATTGCCTCTATGGCAGCAGCCATATCACCCCGACGAGCCATTGTTCCTTCTCGGATTAGACTACACAAAATACAGAGAAAGTCAGATGTATTCATTTGAATACCAAACAGCAAAATCACAGAGAATGACACAACACAAACAAGACAGTCCAAAACCACACGACCCAAAGAAACATAACCGGGAGCTCTGATACCAAGACAGTGTAACGCCCCTTTTTCTCCCTTAGTCATAATAGGTAAGAAGAAGGAACGTCGCACTATAGTGAAACGACGCACAAATGATTACGGAAAGTTTAAACATTTTTTTTATTTTTTTTATTTTTTTTTAACATAAATCTGGTTGAAACTTCCATTTAATGTACATATACACCTGTTTGTAAATATATCGCGTGATTGATTTAAAATTAAGAGTTCCTCTTTCATATAAAACTTCTGTCAAAAATGTCACAGAGAAATGAACATGGAATGAAACATACGACCATACACAATATGGATAATTACATACTTTGTACCAGAAATACAAGCATGTTTAAATTACATTTCCAAAAAGATATACAAAAAGCAAAATGTGTACCTACCCCAAGAGATACAAATATATACCTACTAATCCAGTAGTACGTCAGGCTCCCTCAAAATAAACGGATAGCCATCAGTAGCCATCAATTTAAAACCAACCCTAAGACTGCCTGGAACGAGAAGGAACCGTAGATGGATCCTCCTCAGGGTCCTCGTCGTCCGATGAGACATCCATCGGGACGATAGAACAGCGGGCAAGAGCCCGGGCAGTAGACAAAAAGGAATCCTCACGAAGGGTATAATACATTTCACCCCACATGTCCCTCACGGGCATATAGAACTCCAGCCATACAAAAGCATGAAAATCCAGAATAGGAGCGTCATAACGTCTCCATGCTAAGGACACCATCACATCGCTGTGGTATACACATCGGTCAGTCTGTACGTTGATATGCCAGCAGTCCGGACCTCCAAGAAAGTTGATCCGCACGTAGCCAAAAAGTCCACGGAGACGAAATGACATCCTCAACAACTTCGATCTCAGTCGAGATAAGGCCAGAAACCTTGAAACTCAGTGGTTCCCTTGTCCTCTTCATGAGCGTCTTCTCGAGAGCACACGATCCAACCAAAAGACAAAATAAAGAAATTACCGAAAGAGGTGAGATTCCCAGCTTTTAGTACCAACATGGCAGCAAGAAAATAAACGGCGTCGAACACCCATATAAGACACAGTTAATACATACAAGTACAGTAATTCATGAAAGCAATTAATGAGAGTAAGCAACAAAGAACAGCAGTTAACATTATCCATAGCCAGCCAGCAACATTAGCATTACCAAGAATTAAATAAATATAACAGTCATAATAGTAAACGTATTATCCAATCATGAATGCTCAATGGACCATGTGACTGACAACTCACAATGCAACAAGGGTACCAAAGTTCCTACTCTATGGAGCTAGACATAAACATATTCGGAGTGAATGATCAAGGAGTCATGCCAGTGTATCGTTAGCCTTAAAAATAGTGTGCTCATCTCATAAAAACATTTGCGCAAAATGGCTCACACATGGCACCTCAACAGTTGATCGCGACATAGGACAGCGTCACAGTCAAGATCGTCGGTGTGTTGCATTGGTTTATCCCAAGGCCCCAGTGGAGCTACCACTGCCTATTGTGAGACACCCATACCCCGATGCCCTCAGGGTCAACAACATATAACACCTACGCTTAGTCTATTCGCACCCGCACATAGGTGTTATTCAAACTCCTAGGCATACATTGCCTTACTAATCATGTCCAACGGACAGCACATGCATGACGACACCATGTCCAATTATGTATGTTCATCAATGATGCATTCAACATAAGCCTTTCCTCAATGGCACATAAGCATTATTCAATGTCCAACATGACATATCAACCATACATTTATTAAAACATTGCCTCAATGACACATCATCATTCTTATCTCATTGAGTACTACATCAATAATTCTCAGTATCAATATATAATCCTCATTACACACATACCACAATTTCCATGTCATGGATCCAAGAATTCCATATTCAAAATCATTTCTTATCTATCGGTATGAATACGCATTCCTATCACAATTAAGTAAAGTAAAATCCTTGAATCCAGGGTTTTTGGGTTATGTTTGAGTTACAAAGGACAAAGAACCATAATCTCAATCATTTCCAGCTCAAAAATCTCATTTTTGGTCTTGGTAATCGATTACATCACCCTTGTAATCGATTACCCGAGGAATAGAATCTCTGTAATCGATTACAATCTCATTGTAATCGATTACGTGATTCCCGAACCACGTTTCGTAACTTCAAGGCCCTGGTAATCGATTACACAACCGTGGTAATCGATTACCAATTGAACAGAACCTCTGTAATCGATTACCCACAGGTTGTAATCGATTACGTGATTCCCAAAAGCACCATTTTGTGACATCAGAGGCTTGGTAATCGATTACACCACTCTTATAATCGATTACAAGCTAGACAGAATCTCTGTAATCGATTACACACCAAATGTAATCGATTACCAGATTTCCAGAATCACGATTTTATATCCTTAAGAGCTTGGTAATCGATTACAAGCCCCGTGTAATTGATTACCACGCGTAAACTTGCAGAAAACAAAGTTCTCCAGGTCCTCTAACTCAAACCAAATCAATCCTTGTCATATTTAATCAACAAGATACTCAAATATACCTTCAAATCATGCAAGAGGCATCAATAAATCATACAAACCCAACAAAATACACTATCATCAAGAACAACATAAAAATGAGAGAACTTTATACATGGATTCAGAAATTAATAACAACACACATACAAGACATTCCCTTACTACCAAGATTGGTTGAAGAGGATCATCTCCCTCTTACCTATTTGGAAGACAACACAATGTGCCACTCCTTCTTGCGCTAGATTTTTGTTTTCCTCCTTCAAGAAAACTCCAATGTGAGTGATCACCACAATGTCCACTCAAACCATGAAAAATAGGTTCTTGGTCACCAAGGTGGCCAAGAGAAACGAAAATAGCAAGAAAAATGGAAGAAAGTTGAAGGCTTTACCTTAAAGTTCCAAGCTTTAGCTTCAATGTTGGAAGAAGATTGGAAGAAGAAGAAGAACCAAAAGATGGCAACAAAAGAGGACTTGGAATGGTGTAAGGAAGCAAGAATCTTTGATGATGAAGCAAGCAAAGAATGGCTGCCTCCAGGAGTGGTTGCACGGTGGAGAAGAAAAGGAGAAGAGATGAAATGGATATTTGGGGTTTAGAAAAGTGAGAGTGTGATATTAGGAAGAGGAGAGAAATTATTTAGGCTTCCCTTAAAGCCTCTGTCGTAGAAGAGTGGAGAAGAGAGAGAGAAAAATGTGTCAAATAGGAAGCTTCTTGGAAACTTCCTATAAGGGGTTTTAATTAACTAAATTCTCTTTTTCTTCTTTCTTGAAAATAAGACTAAAAAGGGTTTGACACAAGGTAATTTTTTGAATAATGTGATAAGATTTTTATTACGTGTTATTATTTACTGGACGTAATTATAATTAGCAGAAGTCAGCATTAACAAATCTGACAGATAAATTCTTCGCAGTATTTTATTATTTCATCTGTTAAAATTTCTCGAAAAATGTAAAACCTTGTAAACTGTGTCTGGTCTCAGGTTTAGTAAGATCCCCCGTCGACGTTTCCATAGTTCAAGGTTTTCAGAGAAAATATCTCATTTCTCCGATTCCGCTCAGTACACACGTAAAACGATAAATACATCAAAATATTCCGCGTTCTCAAAAAATTCCAGGAAAAATTTCTAGAAAATCACAAATATTTTAGAATGAATTCTGATAGTAGAAAATTAAATTTTAGGGTGTTACAATCCTCCTGATTTTGAGAGTTGATCAGGATGTCGTCAATGAAGACAACAACGAATCTGTCCAAATAAGGACGGAAGATTCTATTCATATAGCCCATGAATATGGCAGGTGCATTCGTCACACTAAACGGCATCACTAGGTACTCGTAGTGTCCATAGCGAGTACGAAAAGCTGTTTTGGGAATGTCTTCCACCTTTACTCGGATTTAATGGTAACCCGATCGTAGATCGATCTTAGAAAACACAGCTGCTCCCTTTAGCTGATCCATCAAATCATCTATCCTTAGCAATGAATACTTGTTCTTGATTGTGACTTTGTTCAACTGAAGATAGTCCACGCACAATCGTGAAGTACCATCCTTTTTCTTGACTAGTAATGCTAGTGCTCCCTAAGGCGATATGCTAGATTTGACAAATTGCTTCTCCAAGAGTTCTTCCAATTGCTTCTTGAGTTCAGCTAGTTCTGCTGGTGACATTCTGTAGGGTGCTATAGAAATAGGACCAGCTCTAGGTACAAGGTCAATGGTAAACTCGATCTCCTGCTCCGGTGGTAAACCAGGTACATCTTTAGGAAAAACTTCAGGAAATTCTCGAACCACTGGAAGTGTGTTCACATCTACCTCATTCTCGACTTTTAAAGAAGACAATAGCATGTATCCTTGATCTCATTCTTTCAAGAAAGATTTTACTTGGTTGGCAGTCAAAAATCTAGAATTCTCATCTAAAGGGAAAACTATGGTTTTACTAGAACAATCTAACAGAACATGGTTAGAAGATAACCAATCCATACCTAAGATTATGTCTAACTGGGAAAGGGTAAACAGATCAAATCAATAAAAAGATTCGACCTTCAACAACTAATGGACAATTTAAACAGACTTTAGTGGTAACAATAGGTTTAGTAGTAGGGGTTGAGACAGTCAAATCAAAAGGCAAAGAAGACACAAGTAAACCAAGTCTTTTCACACAGTCATAGGAAATAAAAGAATGGGTTGCCCTAGAGTCACACAGTACAGTTAAAAGATTACCCTCTATAAGACCTTCTCCTTGTATCAGATCTTCGGATTTAGAGGCTTCAGCACCACTCAGGGTGTAAACTCTTCCTCTTGCTTGCGGTTTCACAGTTCGTGCAGTATTGACTGAAGGTTCAGCCTTAGTCTGATTACAGTCACGAGAAATGTGTCCAGGCTTCCCGCACCTAAAGCAAATAATCCCCTTTATTGTGCAATCCCTCATGTAGTGCTCCTTCCCGCACTTCATGCATCTTGGCATAAACGCCGTAGTTTGACCAGTTGTACCTGGACTTCCTCTAGGACTTCCACCTTGTGGTTGTTGTTGCTGATTTCCAGGTGGTCTTGAATAAGGCTTTTTCTGATAACGATTACTATTGCTACTTCCATCTCTTTGAGACCGAAAAGGTCCAAAGTTGCGGTTCCTCATGTCCCGTGCTTGGTCTAAGTCTTCCACCCAGTGACACGTGTTAAGCAGTTCTGAAAATTGATTGATCTTTGAAGTTATAACAGCTCTTTTCACATCATGTCTTAAACCTTCCTCAAATTTCTGACATTACCATGTTTCGTCTGGCCGGTGTTCAAAATAAGTTGAAAATCTGGACAAGCTCTAAAATTTTGCAGTATACTCACTTACAGTCATGTTCCCTTGTCTCAGACAGAGAAACTCCATTTCCTTTGCATGTCTGGTAGTTTCCGGGAAATATTTATCCAACAATTTCTTCTTGAATACCGCCTAAGTCATTGCTTGACCTTCCGTCTCCAGCAATCTCTGTTCTCCGGTCCACTAGTCCTCTGTGTCTCCAACCAACATGAATGCAACATAAGTCACCTTCTTGTCATTAGCACAGTTCATACCCGTGAATATCTTCTCCAGCTCCTTGATCCAAAGACTAGCCTTCTCTGGGTCAAATTCTCCTTTGAATTGTGGACGGTTAGTGCGACGAAATTCAGCTAAGTTTTGAGCATCAGCAGTTGCTTCCAGCTGTTGTGCGACTCTCAGTTACTATTGAGCAGTTTGCTAGTTCTGTTGTAGCATTGCCTCAGCCATCTTCTGAATTACCTCAATTGCTGTAATCATGTCCCCTCTACGAGCCATAATACTCTTTCAAGTCAAACTATACAAATCACAAGGAAAAGTCAGATGCATCCTTTCGGAATACCAAACACAGAGAATCATACAGCACAAACAAGATAGTCCAGGACCACAAGACCCAAAAGAAAATTTAAACCGGGGCTCTGATACCAAGACAGTGAAACACCCCTTTTTCTTTGGGAAGAAGGAACGTCACACCATAATATAGTGATACGAACATAAATAAAATCATATATTAAGACCCAGTTCATTTTGTATATAAATAATCATCTTTAATTGAAAATTTGTATGATAATCGAGTATTGAAAATGACGTGTATTATTACTTACTATTTTTTTTAAAAAATGAATAACGAATAAAATACAGCAGAATTGATATGAGCAGAAATCATACATTCACATTATATATATAATTATATATGCATCAAGTCTGTTTAGTTACATCATCAAAATATACAAAAAGTAAAAGGCTTTACCCACCCAAGATAGTTACACATTTACACCCCATTAAATTAGCAAAACATTAGGCTTCTCCAAAAAGATATATGGTTAGTCATTAGTAGTCACCGACAGTATCAGCCCCTAAGACTGACGAGAAGTGACCGTAGCAGGGTCCTCCTCATCCGATGATATCACCATCGGAGCGACCGAATTTCAGGCAGAAGTTCGAGCAGTAGAGAGAAATATGTAACACCCTACTGGGGATGTCACATTTTCAAATATTTATAATAGACATTACCCAAGTTATAAAACGTTTGGTATATATATAATAACATGAGTTGTAATTTTTCTTTTTCTTTTTATACATGATAGCATTAAATAAAATAAAATGAAACATAAAATAAAACAAAACTATTAAATACACACCATAATATACATATGATTTTTGTCTTAAGTATACAACTAATTTACACACTACGAATATTTAATAAAACAGTAAAATGTTTGACATCACACCAAAATATAAACATGCCCAAATGCACATCGAGGAATTCTAATCCTCCTCTGATGGATCGTCGGATGACAGAAATCTTGGATGTCTCGCAGCTCACGGACAGGAGTACGTGCTGCCGATACACTACTAAGCTCACTGGGGGCATGAAAATTTCCTTCCCAATAACGCCTAATAGTCAAAGGCATCTCTAGATGTAAATAAAAAGTAGTAGTAAACATTGGTGCTCATCAAATTCTCTACGAAGGGACACAGTCAGACATCCCACATAAAGAACCAAACATCTATCAGCTCGCAGATGCCAGGCCTCAGAGCCTCCATGAAACACAAGTCTCACAAACCCTAAAAACTCAGGCAAAACCATGACCACTAAATCAATCCAAATGGTAAGGATGATCTAGAAGCTCACCCTCCTCTCACTGGTTGCTCGGTTGTTGCTCCTCCTCCAGATATAGATAGTCTAGAGGCTGCACCCCTTCCTCTTCCTCAAACTCTTTATGAAACAAATAATAATAATATAGAAAATACATACAAAGAGGTGAGACAATCTACATCATTACTAATATGACAGTACAGAAAACGACAGTACAAATAGATATCACAATTAATATAATAATCCATGTCATTACATCATACATAATATCTCAAATTATTGTAAGCAAACACATCATGATGCAGAACATATATGTAAATGTACACAGACTCATTCCTACTCCATGGAGCTAAACACAAACATCAGAGAGAATGATCCGAAAGACCTGTCCGTTCATCAGGCTGCCCTAACCAAGTATTACACAGTCAAACATCGTGCAAACAGTACACAGTCAAAATGCCATGCACAACAGGCATTGTATCAGACAGTCTCTACAAGATCTTGATTAAGAATAGTGTTTGTCGAGATCGCTAGTGCATTGCCTGTTACCACAGCCTAGAGAAGTTACCAACTGTCCACATGTGGAATTCTCCGCACACTAACGCCTTCAAGTTCACTCATTGAACCACACTACGCTTATCACACCCCCAACATGATGTAATTCATCTTGTCAGCCAATTGCCAATTTCAACCAAATTGACACATCTCTCAGTGCATGTATACAACCAAAATTACACAAATACCCTTATTATTAATATTTTCCAATATAATGAATATAATGATCCATAATTACATAACTACTCTCATTATCAATATAATGATCCATAATTACATAACTACCCTCATTATAAATATTTTCAAATACAGTACATCTCCACTTGATAGTACTATTTCTCAACATATCCGGGTCCACCACTTTGGCCCGACAATTAACTTACTGTTCCTTTTAGTCGCGTCAAGATTTTATCGCATTTTCACAATCGCATTACCTTTTTCAAACACTTTTAAAATGCATAAATATTTTTCAGTGTTTTTAAAATCAAGTAATGTTTTTAAATTATTTTTTCAATCGCATAAGATTTTTAAATCGTTTTCTTAATTGCGTAGCTTAAAAATCTTTATTTTAAATACGCGTAAGCTAATTCTAGTATTTTTCAACTACGTAAATATTTTTCTCTACATCCTAAATTATATTTTTAGACTTTCTCAAATATTTGTTAATTTTTTTACAGCATTTTGTCTAGAAAATCCATTAAGTGATTTTTCCTACGTTTTCCTTTAAAAATGACCTTTTTTAGTCATAACCATTATTTACACTAGTATTGTTCAAGTGTTCAATTATTTCTCATTCATACTTAATTTCTCTAATTAAGTTCCTAATAAAATTTCATTTATTTTATTCTCCAAAAATCCATTGAAATTGAGTTCTCTTTAAATTAATTACTTAATCTACACTTAGAAAATAATTTTGGAGCAAAGGTATATTAAGTGGCAAGTTGGCCAAAATTTACATATCTTTAGTAAATCATCTTTAAATTATTTTCCATTCTCTAAATCATTGTAAAATTTATTTATTCAACTAAGTTAATTAATTCATGCTTTAGAAAATGGTTGAGAACATTTTGGTTCTCTTTTTATTGGTGAAGCCGTGAGCTCTCTTGTGCTCTTTGGAACACTCATGCAAATCTTTACATGTTATTCATATCCTACAATAATTATCATGCATCAATAAAACACATACCATATATTTTAAAACTATAGACATGCTTGCACACATAATCAATCACACATAGAAAAGACATTAAACAACCAAGTGAATGAATCCTTATGGATTCTTCACCTATCACACCCCCAACACGGTGTAATTCATCTCGTCAGCCAATCGCCAATTTCAACCAAATTGACACATCTCTCAATGCATGTATATAACCAAAATTACACAAATAACCTTATTATTAATATTTTCCAATATAATGAACCATAATTACATAACTACCCTCATTATCAAAATAATGATCCATAATTACATAACTACCCTCATTATCAATATTTCCAAATACAGTACGTCTCTACTTGATAGTACTATTTCTCAACATATCCGGGTCCACCACTTTGGCCCTACAGTCAAGTTACTGTTCCTTTTAGTCGCGTAAAGATTTTATCGCGTTTTCATAATTGTATCACCTTTTCAAACGTTTTCAAAACACATAAATATTTTTCAACGTTTTTAAAATCGCATAATATTTTTAAAATATTTTCTCAATTGCGTAAGATTTTTAAATCGTTTTCTTAATCGCGTAGGTTAAAAATCTTTATTTTAAATATGCATAAGCTAATTCTAGTATTTTTCAACTACGTAAATATTTTTCTCTATGTCCTAAATTATATTTTTAGACTTTCTCCATTATTTGTTAATTTTTTACAGCATTTCGTCTAGAAAATCCATTAAGTGATTTTTTCTACGTTTTCCTTTAAAAATTACCTTTTTTAGTCATAACCATTATTTACACTAGTATTGTTCAAGTGTTCAATTATTTCTCATTCATACTTAATTTCTCTAATTAAGTTCCTAATAAAATTTCATTTATTTTGTTCTCCAAAAATCCATTGAAATTAAGTTCTCTTTAAAATAATTACTTAATCTACACTTGGAAAATAATTTTGGAGCAATGGTATATTAAGTGGCATGTTGGCCAAAATTTACATATCTTTAGTAAATCATCTTTAAATTATTTTGCATTCTCTAAATCATTGTAAAATTTATTTATTCAACTAAGTTAATTAATTCATGCTTTAGAAAATGGTTGAGAACATTTTGGTTCTCTTTTTATTGGTGAAGCTGTGAGCTCCCTTGTGTTCTTTGGAACACTTATGCAAATCCTTATATGTTATTCATATCCTACAATAATTATCATGCATCAATAAAACACATACCATATATTTTAAAACTATAGACATGCTTGCACACATAATCAATCACACATAGAAAAGACATTAAACAACCAAGTGAATGAATCCTTATGGATTCTTCACCACAAATACATCCATTTTCTCACCACCACATAAGGTTGACGAGATTAAATCTCCCTCTTACCTATAAGGAAGACAAAACCTTCTTGGAATTGCTCCTTTGGATTTCATCTAGCTCCAAGAAAACCCTAACAATCTTAAACAATTTATAAAGTTACAAACTATGGTTGAAAAGGAAAAACCATGGATCAATCATGGCTTAGAACTTCAAGAATCAAGTTAAAAATAAGAAACAAGGATTTTTACCTTGTAAGAAAGAAACTTCAAGGAGGCTTTCCAAGCTTCAAATGGATGATTTTGAAGAAACCTTCAAGATGAAAGATGTTTAGAATGATGTTTAGGATTAGGAAATGGTGTTGGATGAAATTTTAGAAGAGTGGAGGTATGGATTGGTGATGGAGGCCATGAGCTTCACCAAGAAGAAAGGAGAGAGTTTTTGGTTGTCTTGCTTTGGAGAATGGTTGAAGATGAGTTTGAACTTAGTTAAAAGTTTTCTTCCTTCCTCCTAAGGCACTTGGCCGTGGGGCTTCCTAGGAGATGGCCTCCTTGAGTGACTTCTAAGAGCTCCTAATGGCCTTAGATGTGCTCAAGGATGGATCTTCAAAGCTTTATTTCCAAGTTGCTTCCTATTGGCCAACAGAGACAAGTCATCACATGTCTAGCACCTTCTTGAATGTGCTTGGATGGGCTTGGCCGAAATTCACTTAGGGAGACTAAACCAAGTTTTGATTCTTTTTAATCTCCTAATTATGCTTAAGACATCATAGTTAGGTTTAGGTAGAATTAGTTAGGTTTTCTTAGTTATTTAGTTACTTAGGATAACTAATCACCTTCTTGATTATGCTATGACATTCTCTAATTAAAATTTTAATGAATGACTAACTAGGTTTATTCCATTTAATTACTACTTAAACATTTGGATTAACTTAATTAGGTTTTAAACTAACTTAATCCTATTTTCTATTTACTAATCCATTAAGTCCAACCATTTTTGTTGACTAACTCCTATTGGTTTAGAGATTTTCAAACCATTTTCGTTGACTAGATTTTCATTGGCTTAAAATAATTCAAGCCAATTTCGTTGACTGGTTCACCAAACGTGGGTCCCATAGACTTTTTCTAGTCTATGGTCCATTTAGAGCAGAAGCTACCGTTTTTAAGACAATAGGTACTGTCTAATAAAATAATATTATAAAATATAAAATATTTTTATTTTACAGATAAATTCTAAAAAATAAAAGATTGATACATGTAACACCCTTTGGAGGATGTCACATATAAAAGAAAATAAAAGAAATAGAAATAAAATCTACCCAAGTTGTGAAACATTAGTTAAATATTATTACGGGTTGTAAAATAATTCCCGATAGATTTAAATATGATATAAAAAGATAATGAGAAAAATACGAAATAAAAAAAAAAACATCATTACCGATAATATACATATGGTTAAGTTATAAGTTGTACAAATAATTTACAACTAAGACTACAAATATTTAAACAAAAACAAGAAAGAAAGCGATAAAAGAGTTAATATATACGTACATACGGCGACGACGCCCCAAAAAAAAAACATCATGGTTATCTAATCCTCGATGGATCACTATCACCAAAAATGATCATCGGGGATAAATATCCCGGATGCCTCGACACACGGCGATAACGGGATCGCGCGGTCGATACGATGCTTATCTCACTAGGCTCGGGGTTTTCAAGCCCCAATAACGCCTAATGGATAAGGGCAACTCTAAGTGCGAAATAACGTCGTCGCATGACAGGCTCTTCATCAAAACGATGACGTAGGATCACGGTCCACACGTCCCGCATACGTCACGAGTCACGGTCTCCTCGTAGATGCCAAGCCGAGCACCTCCATGAAATACCAGCTCTATGAATCCCAAAAATCTTGGCGTCGCCATCCCTCACAATCAATCCGAGGATATGGATGATCGGATGGTTCCTGATCGTCAAACTGGTCGTCCGCTTGCCGATCTTCCTCCTCTTCGTGATACACGATCTCAAGAGGTTGTTCCTCTTCCTCGAAGTCTTTACCGCGTAAAATAAATAAACAGAAAATACATATAACAAAGAGGTAAGACAACATAAAATCATCACAACATGGCCAATAAAAAGATGACAAACAATATATACATACGCTTCATGCAATACATAAAGCTTTAACAATTATAATAATTAATTGAAGTAAAATTTAGGTATCATCACAATATGTCACTTCATAGATAAAACCTCACGGATAAAATAAGGAATATAAGAATAAACAGATAAGATATAATAATAAATAATAACAAGAACTGGATGAAATAAATGAATAAAATACAAATAAAATAAATAGATAAGATGGAAACAAATAGACATAGAGATAAATAATATAACAAAATCCTACTCCATGGAGCTAAAGAAAAACACAAGTATCAGAGAGAGAATGATTCGCAAAATCTAATAGTACCACGACTGCCCCACCAACTATTCCGCGGTCACACGTTGCGTCTATAGCCCCACGACACAGGAATCCATCAATCCAGGCGTGGTGTAGTTCACGGTCTCACGTTGTGTCACCACAGGCAAATGTACTACTAGATTCCACCAATCTCGATTAAATATAGTGTATGTTGAGTACCATAGTGCGCTATCGGTTTACCACGGCCCAAATGGAGCTACCAACTCGTCCACATGTGGGATCCCGTACACTAAAGTCTCCAAGTTCATTAGAACAATGAACCACACTACGTTTATCGCATCGACACCACGATGTGATTCGTCTCGTCAACCAATCCACCAAATACATGGCACACATAAAAAAAAAAATAGATGGAAAGCCTATACGGGTTCACATTTTCCCGACAAAGAAATAATTCTCAAAAACTCATGCGGGTTCACATTTTCCCGACAAGAAATAGATTTTCAAAAGCCTCATACGGGTTCACATTTTCCCGACTTATAGATTTTCAAAAGCACATGCGGGTTCACTTTTTCCCGACAAAAAAAATAAATATGGTTACGGTCAATCGCGTAGAAATTTTATCGCGTTTTTGAAATCTCGTCGTTTTTACAAACGTTTAAAAATAGGGTAAAGATATTTTTCTGTTTTTAAAATCGCGTAGCATTTTTAATACGTTTTCTCAATCGCGTAGGATTTTTAAATCATTTTCTTATTCGAATACCTTTAAAATTACTGTTTAAATAGATAGAAATAGTACTGAGTACTTTTAAACTACGTAGAATAGTTTTTCATACTGCATACTGCCATTAGGATATTTTTACTATCTTATAGATTCATTTTTACTAAAAATTGACAGTATTTTGTTTATAAACTTATAATAATGGTTTTCTAAATTTTCCATAAAATTTTCTATTTACCTAATTTTTAACCATATAATTTAATTCTTTTTGAAATCTCTAACATGCTTCAAAACCAAAAGTGAGCTATATGTTAGAAAATTTCTTAACATTACTGTATTTCCTTCCTAATGATAAAATCACTAGTTTTTAACCTTTAAACTTAATTCTACTCAACTTGCTTCCTCAAAAATCATTATAGAAACTTCTTCTTAACTTGGGTTATCTCTTTTTGATTGAAAAAGATTTTGAATCAAGTTTTAAAAATCATAATTACCTATAGTGGCATGTTGGCCGAATTTTATAAAACTTTCTCATTTGATTTCTAAATCATGTCAAAGGTATTATCTTATCTAAATTCATTAAATCATGTTATAAAGTAATGATTTTGAATCAAATAAATCTTTTAGGCATGTTGGCCCAAAATGTACTAAACATTTACCATTTGATTTATAAATTCCTTTTCTTTGATCAAAACCGTTTAAAACCTTCTTATTTATCCTAATCAATTAAGTTGCACTTTAGGAAAAATGAAGAGAACATTTTGGTCCTCACATTTTGGTATTGCCGTGAGCTAGGGAATGTGTTCTTTGGAACACTCATGCAAATTTACACATGTTATTCACATCCTAAACCTTATCATACAATTCTAACACATGCATTTATATCTCTAACACATGCAAAATATTTCTAACACATGCAAAATATTTCTAACACATAAAACCTAAATTAAAGCTTATAGACATACAATCAAAAGCTAATAGACATGCAAAATTATTACAATCACCAAACAAGAAAGCTACTAACACATAACACTTAAGCTACTAGCAACCCCAAAAATTAACAAATACACATCAATAAACACACCACAACCGAATCCTTATGGATTCTACAAACAATCCATCTTCTTACCACCATCAAGGGATGATAAGAATTGTCTTCCTCTTACCTTAAATGAAGACAAAAAGTTTGCTTTCACACCTCCTATGGTTCGGTTTTCACTCCACCAAATACCTAAAAATCTCAAATAAAATCTACATGTTACTAACCATGAAAAAGAAGCTAAACCATGGAAAAATCATGGCTTAGAACTTTGAAAAAGAATAGAGAAAAGAAAAGCATGAAATTTTACCTTCTAGGTAAAACTTTCAAAGTTAGTTTCCAAGCCCTAGATGGAAGAATTTGAAGAAACTCCCAACTACAAAGGTTCTTAGAATGGTGTTTAGGTTAAGGAAACTTGGTTGGAAAAATTTTTGGATGGTTGGAGTGTTAGGAAATGAGCTTGGCCGAATGGAAGGGGAAAAATGGACAACAATGGTGGCTAGGGTTTTGATGAGAGAGAAGAGAGAAAAGTGATGAAGATGGAGTGTTGCTTTTGGCTTTCTCACTCCAAATGGCCGTAGCCTTCATGTGTAAGGATGTGCATGGATTTGGCTTCATCCAAGCCATTGATTTGATCAAAGGTTAGGATTAAATCTTGCTTAACAAGCTTAAATTCTATTGGTTGCTCATGGTGACTCACCTTGCTTAGTCACACAAAGGTAATAAATTCTCTGTTGAGTCACTAGTGAGTCGGCCACTGTTCGAAAGTTCTACAAATTTACTACGGTGATTAATTAAGCTACCGATCTAACTGTTCAAGCTAATTGTGGGTCCCGCAAAATATTTCCTGTCCATTGTCACTAAAACATACCGACTAATAAAATAATATTATAATAATATAAAATTATTTTATTTGACATTAAATCTAAAAATTAAAAGATTATTTTTAGTCTCATTCAGAATCGGGTTAAGTAAGATCCCCCATTCTAAATAATAAAATAAGATTTTCCCGGCCCGAAAAATATTATTTTCCTGCCTCGAGCAAATCACACAAAAAGTCCATAAAAATTCACAGACAGTATTTTCGTGGCATTAAATCAAGAAGAAAACAATTAAAAACAGACAAAAACAAATAAAACAAGACGTTCGGGATGTAACGGTCATTTTCCCATTTTTTCCCACAACGTAGGTAATCGTCCAAAACGTTCAAATAAAATATCCAGCGGTATTATTTAGTCAGTATATCTTTCAAAAAAATTAATACAGTAGCTCAGAAAAATTTTTATTTTACTGTCTCGAAACAAATTACGTAAAACGATCAAATAAAATTTGAGTCTGTATTATCGTAATTGTTTTCATACAGAAATCGAGAACAGAAAAATAGGGACACAGCGGTCATTCATACAAAAGCATGAAAAACAGAAAACAGTACATTCAGAATATTTTCTAAAAATTGGGGCGTTACAATACACGTATTACTCAGAATTGGGTTTAGTAAGATCCCCCAACTCCAAATAATCATATAAAGATTTTCCTCAGCCCGAAAATTATTATTTTCTTGACTTGGAGTAAATCACACACAACAGTTAAATGCAGTTTCAAAACAGTCAAATTAATTTTATAACACACAGAAAATATAAAACAGTACAATTAGGACAAAATCATAATTTTACAAAAAGTTAGGGTGTTACAAAATGAATCATCTCGTGGGATATAGTAAAGGTCATCCCATAAATCCCCAACAGGCAAGTAAAACTCTAAATGAATGAAAGTAGTAAAATCAAAAACAGGAGGGTTGTAGCGACCCCAGGCTAAAGATATATTCAGCTCCCCATGATAGATGCATCAGTCCGTGCACAAGTTGATGTGCCAACAGTCAAGACCACCATGAAAGGTCATATCCTCGCGTAACCCAAGAATTGGTGCGGACGTGAAGACATCTTCAATCAGCACTACTCGTAATCGGGGCAGAAGCCAGGAAAATCAGGTGCTTCCTTCTCTTCCTCGCGAACGTCTTCTCAGAAGTACATAATTTAAAACAAGAATATAAATATACAAAAAAGAGGTGAGACACCCAACATTCAATACCAAAATGGCAGTCAGAAAACAGAATGACATTGGGCGCCCATATAGCATTTGCACACATATATTTATCAACAGTAGCAAATGAATTAACAGTAAGAGAAGAACAACAATAAATAACCATCAGAATTGACAATAATAGATAGACAATAATAATTTCTCAAACAGTCAACAGTTCAACCATTAAACAATTATTGTAGTATTAAAAGCAGTTAATTTGACAGTCATAAGTACTCATGCTCAATGAAATATAAGACTGACAATGCACAATGCACAAGGTACCAAAAATCCTACTCCATGGAACTAGACATCAACATTTTGAAGAGAATGATCAAGGAGTCATGCGAGTATCTCGTTAGCCTTAAAAATAAAATGCTTCATCTCATAAAAATATTTGCGCAATATAGCTTATACATGGCACCTCAATAGTTGATCACGATATAGGACAGTGTCTCAGTCCGGATCGTCAGTGTGTTTGCATCGGTCTATCCCACGGCCCCAGTGGAGCTACCACTATTTATTGTGAGACACCCGCACCCCGACGCCCCCAAGGTCAACCACTATGACCCTACACTTAGTCTACTCGCACCCGCACTTAGGTGTTATTCAATCTCTTAGGTATACATCGCCTTTCTCAATAAAGTCCAACGAACATCACATATGCATGACGACTCAATTTACATCATGTATGTGTATCAATGATAAGTTTCTCATAAACAATGCATCACATGCATATTCATCAACAACGTATTTCTCATGGAACACATTATAATGGCATATAGACAATTCTCAACAATATCATGCCACAATTTCATCAAGTACAAATCAACAAGTACTTAGTCCCACATATGGACTTACAATAGCATAAAACCAATTCTCAATATTAACATATATATATATATATATATATATATATATATATATATATATATATATATATATATGGTTCAACATATACCACAATTTCATATTATGAATCCAACATTCCCAAGGTACTAAGTCTTGATCAATTATGAGAATTTTGGACTAAAGAACCCTTCAAAATTGTGGCCTTCTTAATGTTCATCACTCAATCAATTTCTTCTATCTCATCATGAATTACTAATGTCTAAATCATGAATTCCCAAAGATGCATCAAAGCATAACTTTAAACTCCAAAAATTCCTTTAGAGACCGTGGCCTCCTTAAGTTATCAAGGTTCCAAATTTTTCTCCATTTTATGTATCAATCTTTCAATACTTAATTACCTAAGTCTTATTTTACACAAAATCAATTCTAACCCTTAAGATTCATGGCCAAAACAGTAGCCTCCCAATAGGGTAGTAAACCCTCAAATTTTTTATTTATTAAATCTAACATTATCAAGTATTCCAACATCTCTAATACATTCAAAATCATCATTCAATCATTAGTCTCAATCAAGAACACATAAACATGAAAAACCATCAAACAAAGTAAGCATTCAGATATGGATTTCTCCATCAACAACCGTACAAAGGTCTTCTCACCACCAATAATGGTTGAAGTGAGTAAATCTCCCTCTTACCTAAGGGAAGAACACGAAATCACCTCCTTAGTGTGCTCTTGGTGGTTTCGGTTTTGGCTCCAAAAACCCTAAAAATCAAGTTCAAAGAATCAACAACCAAGCTTGGAAAAGATGAATCTTTGGTCACCAATGTGACCATGGAACACGAAAATGAAGAGAAGGAGAAAGAAAAATGGAAGCTTTACCTTAAAGCTTCGAGCTTTGTTCTTGGAAGAAAATGGTGAAGATGATGGATTTTGAAGAAAATCTTCAAATAGGAAATGTAGAGAATGATGAGAGGAATGTAGAAATGGTGTTGGTGAAGTGAGAAAATGAAAATGGTGATGGTCACCTATTGGGGCTGCAAAAACTATGAGGGTGAAGGAGAAGAAGACGAGAGAAAATGGTGAAGAGTGAAAATGAAGAGAGAGAAAGTAATGGTAGAAAATGTGTGATATTTTGGAGTGAATGGTGATAAGTGTGGGAGCAAAATTTTGCTCCCCCAAGGGCTCTAGGTGTCGTGGCAATAGGAGAGAGAAGGAGGGGTTGACTGGCTTCTTCAACAAGCTTAGGGTAGTTTAGTTATTTGGTGGTCAAAGCTTCTCAAAGAAGCTTTGATTAAAATATAATATTTTTGAATTAAAGTGGATTTGATTTGACATAAAGTAGATTACATTAGGATAATGTGATAAGATTTCTAATACATGATATTATCTAATGGACAATTGTTACAGTTGACAGAAGTTAGTATTAATTGTCCAACAGATAAAATTACACAGTGATTTGTTATTTTATCAGATAAAATTTTTCAAAAAATGTGAAATCTCGTAAATCATGTCCAGTCTCAGGTTTAGTAAGATCCCCTGTCGACGTTTCCACATATCAAGGTTCTTGAAAAAAATATCTCATTTTTCCCGGCTCCGCTCAATTTGCACGCAAAAACGTGGAATAATATTAAAATATTTCGCATTCTCAGCAAAATCCAAAAAAATTTCCAAAAATCACAAATATTATAAAATGAATATTTATAATAAAATAAATAAATTTTGGGGTGTTACACGAGTAGCATATGGTGATGGTCATAGGGTGGACCTTGGGGACATCAGGGTGTGGTTTTCCGATTGCAACACACCGACGATCTCGACTAGATGCTGTGCTATTTCACGATCTGGTGTAGAATGTCTAGTATAAGCCATGTTGCGTATTGAGAAAATATTTTAGCACTTGAATTGAGGCTGACGAGATACAAACATGTCTTCTGGATCATTCACTCTGAGGGTTGTTTAGTTTAGCTCCATAGAGTAGGGGTCTGTCCATTGTGGTTGTGGCATGGTCCATATCATATTGTTGTGCATGGTTAGTATACACATTGTTCATATGCATAGTCAACATTGACATTGTTATGATATAATATTGTTGTAATCTTTTGGCATATTGATGCAACATTTGCTTGTCAAATTATCTGTTATGTTGTTTATTGAATTAAATTATTAACCTATATTATAACTATATTGTTTGATATCTGTATTTGAATGGTATTGATTGCCATTATTGTTTCTGCACTGCCGTGTGGTATTGATGTTGGGGATATCACTTCTTTATTGTTTTGTTCTATTTATATGTTTATGTTTTGTAAAGTTCGTCGTGGTGGTGAAGCGAAGATCCTCCTTGGTTATGTGAGGACGCAGTGCTGTGGAGGTATTGTCATATGGCGTGTCCATCTTGATGCGGACGTTTTGAGTATTTCGGTAAGTTTGTTACCGTGCTTATAAGTAGGACCCGTCACGAGGTTTGCTACTTGTCTTTTATATATGTAAGTCTCAAGTATTGTATGATGTTGGCGAACTATATCATGTTTATATAATTTGGTTTCTATTTGATCTGTTGTAGTCTTATAAGTAATGCCCTACGGAGGGTGTTATAAGATGAAACATGGGAGGACGAAATGAAAGAGCAATATCCGCATATGTTTTAAGGAATGATGAATTTCGGGGATGAAATTCTTTTTAGAATGGGAGAGTTCTAACACCCCGAAAATTGCTTGTTTTCTATTATATATAATTTTTATAATTTTTGTGATTTTTTGTAAATTATTTTGGGTGATTTTGATTATTTTATCATATTTTTCGATTTGCGTACGCATTAAGTGAGTTTGAAAAAATAAAATATTTTTTCGAGGCAGGAAAGCTTTGGGCTGTGGAAGTAGTACCGGGGGATCTTACTAAACCTGAGGCCGAACACAGTTTATGAAGTTTTATTTTTTGAGATTTTATTTAATAAATAATGTAACATCCTGAATTTCATTTTTTTTGCATAAATATAAATTTTATAATTTTTATGATTTTTGAGAATTATTTTGGATTTTTCTGAGATTGTTTTAATATTATTTTGGGTCGTCTGTGGGCTCGGGTGGGTCCAGAAAAAGTAAAATTTTTTATGGGCCAAAAAATTTTGTATTGTTAATGCGGGGTTGGGGGATCTTACTAAACCCGAAACTGGATACAGTTACTAAATTTTCTTTTACTGTTATTTTATTATTCACTGTACAATAATTGCCGGTTTGTGAGCAGTAATTTCTATTCTATGAGTAATAAATTCTTGTAGCTTTAGCCATGTGATGGCCATGTGCTACTAGTTATTAGAAGTCAAAATTAGTGGCTTGACATGATTTTTAGCCAATGGCATTAAGTCAACAAAAGTGGCTTGTTTAATTAGTCTTTAAACTAGATGAATTAGCTAAGTTAATTTAAGTTTAAGTGGTAATTAAATGAAATAATATTTGGTTAGCTATGTCAATGGTGTCCTACGGCCAAGTAGGAGTTTCTAGGAGTTTCAAGAGCTTATGAATCATCAAGGTGACCAAAGCATGACCACTTGATGACTTTAATCATGTGCTTGATTTCTATCTTGATTTATCAAGCATTAATTCCCCCACATAAATGCACTCCACTGCTAGGAGCTTTAGGAGTAGGAAATCTATTTCATTTCTATCACACTTTGTCTCCTAAATCATTCTCTCCATTTCATGAAGCATTTGGCCAACACACCTAAGACTATCATTTTAGCTTCTAAAATTTTATCTAATCTTATTTCCTAAGCCTATATATCATTCTAAGACTTTTGTATGTTGAAGACCTATGCTAATTCTACCATGTTCTTGAATTTTCTATTGATTAAAGAATGACTATTTGATGACCAAAGCCATGTGAGACCATGTGAAGCCATGTGCAAATGTTTCTATTTTGTCTAACAAGCCTTAAGCTTCTTTCCTATGCTATTACACGGCCAAGCAAGCTTTTGGGAGGCAAATTATCACAATTCAATTCTTATCATCTTTTATCAATTGAATAATGTAAGACAAGTAAACAATGGTGGCATGCTTCAAGGAAACTTATGACAATGCATCAATTCGGATGGCAAGAAATCTATACTAAATGCACTTGGTCATTCTTCTAGCAAATATTCAAGAAACTACACTAAATTCACTTAGCCAATTTTGGTGGCTTTGCACATGTAACCTATGGTCATGCAATGAATTTATATACTTAATCTTTCCTATCAACTTTTCTTTCATTCTTATCAAAGAAAAGCAAAGGCTATCACAAAGTTATCAAATAAAATGATTCTCTCTCATTTTCTCTCAACATGTACTACGGCCATTAAGTCTTCAAGATGACCCAAGTTGAATTTTCTATCACATTTCAAAGTTTTCACCTTCTCTTGCAAAGTTTAATACAAAGAAATTCTCTCCATTTCCTCTCCCAAAGCTTACGGTCTCTCTACCTTATACCATTCTCTAACCTTCAATAATTTACACCAACCATATATCTTGAATCTTCTCTTTAATCCAAGACACTTTCATGTAGTGAACTTCTCAAGATTCATTCATCTTCGCCTTCCTACCAAGCAAAGAACACAAAAGCTCTTACCTTTTTCTCCTTGTGTTGCTCACGGTTTCACTCTCTAAAATAGCCATCCAATCACTTATAATTCTATTTAATCACATCACTTGATCCTAAACTTCATTCTAAGCAACTTTCATGTTGTAATCAAGACCTAATTCTATCATCTTCAAGCTTGATTCTTGGATTTAAGTTCTAGGGTTTCAAGGTAAAGATCTTGAAACTTAATTTCTTACTTGACTCTTGGAAATTCTAAGACCATGTTTGATCTATGGTCATCTTAATCAAGCCTTAGATACTAACTTTTATGTGTTTGTTTTGATTTTAAGATCTACTTGGTGGTGAAAAATTGATACAAAGAGAGTTCTACAAGGAGCTAGCAGGCATCAATCAAGGTAATAGGGAGATTAACCTCATCGGACATATGTGGTGGTGAGGGAATGGATTTGTTTGTGTTTGTGAGTGGAAAATCCATGTGAGGATTTATTCATTCAAATTGTGTGGTTATTGGTGTTTGTATGTTTGATTGTGTATAACTATATGATATTGATTGTATGCATGAAATTGCCATGGTTGCTTTTTGATTATATGTGATTCTATTACTTTGATAATTAAGTATGATTTATTTGTGGGATGGTATGATTTTGATTAGATTGTTATTGAATGTTTAATATGATTTTATTACTTTAATAGCAAGCATGAAAGCATGAATATGTGAAAATCATGTGGCATATGATAAGAATCACGTGGAAAGGAAAACTATGTTGTTTTCTAAGAATTAAGAGGTACACGGTTTCCATAAGGATGTTGGAACAAATCAATTGCAATATTTTACTAAGTGTGGATTTTAGATGGTTAAGTAACAAGTAATTGGATTAAAGATTTTTACAAAGGAAAATGAGATAGGAAATGCATAAATATTTGGTTATGGAAAATAAATTGATTTTTGGCCAACATGCCAAGAATTGGTGTTTTAGATCAAAAATATTTTCTTAAGGGTAGTTTTGAAGGATTTATTAACAAGAACTTAATTTAGTGAATTTTGAAATGAAAAAGGAGTTTTAAAGGCGATTTGAGAATTCAACTATTTTATGGAATAAAGTTTTTGTTAGATAAATGTGATTTTTATTCATGATAATGGAGAATAAGTCTTGAAAGTGATTTAGAACTCAAAGTATTTTATTAAAAAGGATTTTAGTAAAGGTAACAGTAGAAGATTTTATTAAATCAAATAATGCAAATTTTGAGAAAAACGTCAGAAATTATTATGTAGAGTAGTTTTTATAAGAAAAATGGAAAATGATGTCCAAATAATATTTTTAGTTTGGAAAGTTTCAGAATTTAATTTAGAACGTCAAGAAATATTTTATACAATGAAAAACAGTAGAAAAATTTTACGCGTATTTAAAATAATGATTTTTAAATTACACAATTGCCAAAACGTTGGAAAATACTTACATAATTTGAAAACATTTGAAAAATGTTACATGATTTCAAAAACGTGATAAAATATTTACACGATTGAAAATTACAGCAGTTGGTTGTTGGGCTATTGTGGTGGGCCCTATTATGTTAGAAAATGATACCACCAAGAATGTGGTGGGTATATGTGAAATACGATGAAATATGATTTGTATGTGTTGGATTATACATCATGCATGGAAAAGCATTGTACAGTTGATGATTGTCGTGGCGTTTTATGCCTAAAGAGTGGACGAGAACTTACAGGATAGTGGGATCTTAACAGATCTTGGGGGGAGGTCAAGGAGCGGTGATTCGCTTCATGATATGATGGTATCACGAGTGCCGATTGAGCACCATATATATATATATATATATATATATATATATATATATATATAACCCTCGGCCGCAATAAAAATCGTTTGCAACGCACCGACAAATTTCGACGACACTATTGCTTATCATGGTCCATAAACCTGTCTTTTTAGGGGGGACAGATCTATTGGAGCGTTCATTCTAAATTTGAGTATAGTTCTATGGAATAGTAAGAACTGGTTACATTGTGAAAAAGGATGGTCAACATATATATATATATATATATATATATATATATATATATATATATATATATATATATAACCCCGGCCGCGATAAAAATCGTTTGCAACGCACTGACAGCCTCGACGACACTATTGCTTATCATGGTCCATAAACTGTCTTTTTAGGGGGGGGACAGATCTATTGGAGCGTTCATTCTAAATTTGAGTATAGTTCTATGGAATAGTAAGAACTGGTTACATTGTGAAAAAGGATGGTCAACATACACATCGTGCATATGCATAATCAGCATTTACATTATTGTGATGTAATATTATGGTGGTGCTATCATTATGCCTGATATTGTGATACAAGTTTATCGGATTATTTACTTATTAAATATGTTGTTGTTATATTGTATGTTGAACTGTGTTGGAATGTTTGTCATTCTCTTGCTGTTATATTGGTATGCGATGTAGGGGATCTCACCTCTTTGCTGTATTATTCTGTTTGTTTCTATTTTACGCCTATATCGGTGAAGACTGCGATGGCGGCAAGGAGGGATCAGCTAGGTTTCTTTAGACTATAGTTTCTTGAAGGTGCTGCTGCTTGGTGTGTTCATTAGGACTCTGAGTATCTAGATATTGTGGTGATATTACTTCGTATTTTAAAGTTGCATAAGTAGCGAGACATTCCTGGCTAGGGAATCGGTCTTTTGAGAAGGACTTTTGTCTTTAGAGTTTGTGAACTTGGGCCGGGTCGAATTTTTATATGGTTTATGTAATGAAAATATTAAGATTCTATGATATGTATAAGGGATATATGTTGTTCTATTTTTGTATCTTGTGTTATTTTAATTTGGTAAATTTATGTTATCCGCGAAAAAGAAATTTTGAAACCCATAATCTTAAATAATATTTAAATATTTTATGATTTGGGTAAGAATATAAGGGACTTGGTCTGAAATGTGATACCCTAAGGTGGGTGTTACAAATAACATCATGATACGTTTTATTATCTATTGGGTGATGAATACTGATTTTGTTATCTGTAACCTTTGTCCATTGAATAATAGTTTTTAGTAAAGTTCTAGTCATCTTTTCTAGAGCTTTCTCTTTATGTGACATCACCTACGTGACATCACACAAGTGACATCATCTTTGACTTTCCCAAAAGGTGAAACTAAGCTTCCTCAATAATCTTTACATGAGACTTGTTGGAGAAGCCTCTTTTCTTTCTCTTTGGGAAGGACCCATGGTTTTGGGGGGGGGGGAAGGAAAAAATGACAAGGTTGTCATCTTTTCACTTAAGCTTTCATTTCACCTTTTCAATTCTAAAGTTTCTCTTTTCTTTCTTAATTTTTCTCTTCTATTTTTTTCATTCCATGCTCCACGGCCAAGCACCCCATTGCCACCCTCCATTTTGTTTGCTCAAATCAATCCTTGTTCTTGAATCTACTAATAATTTGGGAGCATTTCTTTGCTGTGATCATCATCTAGTTCTCTCATCTTCATCATTTTCTTTCAAGCCCTAACTTGAAGCTTTGAAGGTAAGATTCTTGATCTTCATTTTTCTCTCCTCTTTTTCATGTTCAAGGCCATCATCTTGATCATTGGTCTTTTCTTTTCAAGCTTTAGGTGTTGATCTTATGAGTTTGAAACTTCTAGGCTTTGGTTGGAGGTGTTGGACAAATATTCTAAGAGGCATCAAGGAGCTTTCTTTTCTTGCTATCTATTTAGGTAAGAGGGAGATTACTCTCATCAACCTTTCATGGTGGTGAGGAACGAAATTTGCATGTTGTGGTAAAGAATCCATGTGTGGGTTATTCACTTGATTGCATGTATTTTTTATGAGTTTGGTTATATATATTTTTGGTGATTTTTGTGGTTTTCGCTTTATATGATTTTATGGCTTAATGTTACGCATAATCTTGGTTGAGTAGAAATTTTGATGATTGAAGTATGTTGGAATCTTGTTGATGAGAATGAGAATTTTGAGGTCCAAGGACCCTAGCACTGACGGCCAAGTGGCCATAAATAGGGTATCCAAGACAAATTTTTTATATTGATTCAGAATCTAGATGCTTAGGTAAAATGGAATTGGATTAAGGATTCATAATAGTGAAAGAGAGATAGAACAAAATTTTTGTCATTTAATAAGAAAAGGATTTAGGCTTTTGAGTGGAAAATAAGCTTAAAAGAGAAATTGAAAACTTATGGTATTTCTATTAAAGACAAAGTAAAAGAATTTATTTAATTAATATAATGTGGATTCTTTTTATATTCTTTGTGAAAAATATTAGGAATTATTATGTAGAGGAGACTAGTTAGAAGAATATTGGAACTAAAGTTAATTTCTAGATTAATCTTTGAAAGTTTCAAAATTTAGCTTAAAAGTGTAATAAAAGTTTTATGTGATTGAAAAATAATGATGATATCTTATGTAATTTGAGAATGATGATTTTTGAATTTCGCGATATTGATGCTTCACGATTGAAAATAACAGCAGTGTGCTATTGGGCTCTCAAATAGGACCCGAAGATGTTAATGACTGTTTTGGCTCGAGAGCAGCTTATGTTTATGGAAAATCATGATATTGATATGTGTGTATGCATTGAGTCATTGATCATGCATTATACCGGCAATGTCGGTTGAGGCTATATGCATAGGAGTTGAATTATACCTTAGTGCGGGTGTGATGGGCCTAGTGTAGGTCACTTGTTGACCTTGGGGTCGTCGGGGTGCGAATTTTTCACAATGGTCATTTCGTAGCTCCACTATGCTGTGGATCAGACTGATGTAACGCACTGACGATCCAGACCGAGACACTATTCCTAATCACGATCTAGTGTAGACTGTCTTGTATAAAGCCATGATGTACAAATTGAGAAATTATAGCACTTGACTTAAGGCTGACGAGATATAGATAATGTCTTCTGGATCTTTCTCTCTGAAATTGTGTTTAGCTCTATGGAGTAAGAAGTTGGTTCATTGTGCACATGCATAGTCTGTATATATATCACCGTGTTATTTTATATTTGCTAAATTATCTGATACTTGATGCTATGATTGCCATTGTTGTTTTCTGTATATGAATGATATTACTGTTCTTTACTATTTCTATGCTGCCATGTTGGTATTGATGTAGGGGATGTCATCTCTTCATTGTATTGTCCTGTTTTATGTTTATGTTTGATAAAGACTATGAAGGGGGACGAGGTTGAATCGTCTGGTTTTGTTTAGGTTGACTTTCTAATTCTTGTGATAGCTTCTGGATGGGGTTTCTTTAGTTACGTGCGGGAGTAGCTGGGAGCATTGATACTTGGTGTGACGACTGAGTCACCAATCATTTTATATTTATAGGGGATGTGACTTTATTCATGAGTAGTACCTATCCCAATGTTACTAATTTCACCTTTAATGCGTTTGTACATGTCTTCTTAATTTTGGGTATGTAAGTATGATGCTTTATGTCAATAGTACTTTACATTAACTATACACACACACACACACACACACACACACACACACACACACACACAGAATGTATTTTCCTTTCGGTGGATGTAATTTTGGAGTTGTGTATATATCTATATATTTCATTCGTGGCTCATATTTTCTATATACGTGATAAACACATATTTTATTCATTAAGAAACCCTTATATTTAATCATTTACACTCTCCATATTCTTAATTGATTGAGTTTGACATGATTTTGTGAGTTTGAGCTCAAATTGGTCCTAATTGAATATTTTCAGCATTATTGAGATTTTACACTGTTTCTGTATTTTGGTCATAACTTGAGTTCCTGATATCTGAAAATCATGAATTTTATCTTGTAGGAAAGCTAATAGGAAGCTCTACAACTTTGATGAAGAGCTCGAAGTCTGATTCAGATGTCTAAGGGACCTAAGTTGACATGGAAGTCAGAATACGGGTTCTGTCAGTAGAATCCGAACAGTGTGCACTCAAAAAAATCATATCTCAAGATGTAATAATGGAGATGGGCTGAAATTTGTACATTGGATAGTCAAGATCCAAATAAACAACTTTCATGAAGAACACATTTTGAGAAAAAGAAGTCTAGTAGGTCATTTTGAGCTTGCAAGTCGGAACAGAGGTGCTGAAGTTGGGTTTGAGCAACCTACGGTATTTGGGACATATCTTGGGCTTAAGGAAGCCAAATTGGACGAACCAGCTATCCATTTTATAGCCAAGACAAGGATCTACAACTTTCATGAAGAACACTTTTCGTGGTTCTGAAGTATAGTGGGTCGTTTTTGGCTTCCAAGTCAGACACGAAATTTTCGTCCTCAACCACCCACTCATCCATCCACTAATCCACTCATCCATCCACTAATCCACTCATCCACTCCTCCACTCATCCACTAACTCACCCATTCATCCACTCATACACTAATCCAACCACTTAACCACTCCACCCACTCATCCACTAATCCATCCACTCATCCATCCACTCACCCATTCATGTCCATAATTTCCCACTCACCAAAAGTCCTTTGGCATTTTTCACTAATTCAACCACTCAACCATTCCACTCACTCACTCATCCACAAACCAATCCACTAAACCAACCCACTAATCCATCCACTCAAACACTCCACTCACTCACCCACTCATCCACCCACTTCCCTTTGTCATTTTGTTACCTTAGACTTCTATAAAAGGCACCATTTATCATGAACAAGATGTAACTCTCCTTCATTTTCTCTCTTAGTTTCTTGTTTCTTCATAGTTTCTTCTTGTTTCTTCATAGTTTTTCTTGTGATTTCTTTCTAGCTATGTGTAACTAAACCTCCCTTGGTTAAGGGGTGATGAAACCGCTAGTATTAATGTTGTAAACTTTGCATATTTGATTATTTCAACACGCTTATGTTTTTATTCATATATTTCTCAATCTATTGTTGGTATGAAGGTTTTTGTACTTGCTCCTACTTTCAAAGTAGTAGATCTAGGTTTATTATGCGCGGTTGCAGTAGTAGATCTAGTGGGATGTATGATGTTCATGTGGGTATAATTATCTTTGTGCTATTTGCCAGTTATAAAAGTGGTAGATCTGGGTTTATTATGCGCGGTTACGGTATTAGATCTAGAGAAATATATGTTCTAAGTAATTTAATCCCGGTGTGTGATTAGACCTTAGTGTAATTGGTTTTCTAAATCTTAATGCAATTGTTGGATAGTTGTAAGAGCGGTTGCTTTATGACTAATCGTGATTAGGAGTTGATTTGAGCGGTTGCTAAATTGACCAACACGTAAGGAAAATAAAGATTTACTCTCACAATTGCATAAAAACATAATTGAGCATGTTGGAATAAAAGGATATGTGGATTTACATTATCATATAAATCTAGTGGTGGATTCAATCTCTTAACCAATTTTCTTATATTGTTGATTTCAGTTTGTTTATTGTTATCTTTGAAGTCGTTCATTGTTCATCAAAACTCCAAAACCCCCTTTTATGTTTATTGTTAATCGAGTCTAAATTGGGAATTGTTTAATAGTGTTAATTGAATTGGTTCTCTGTGGATCGACCCTTACTAACTACAACTAGTTGTAAGGTTTTTATTTTCTGGTGGGCCTAACAACTGATTTTTATCTTAATTTTAATCACTACATCCGCACGCATCGAATTTTGGCGCCGTTCTTGGGAACCAATTTTTTCAATTACACTATTAATTTATTTCCTATTTTTATTCTGTTTTTATTTTATTTTATTTTATTTTTAATCTTTCTTTTTGAGTGTTTTGTAGGTGTTGATGTCCTTTGAAGGAGTAGACGAAGGATTGCTAAATTTGAGGAACTATATTGATCAACTCACTTCACATCCTCAATTTCCCTTCCATCCTAGGCTAACTTCCAACTCACACCGTGACATTGAAGCTGCCCTGCTACATTGATCTATCAAGTTCGAGAGACATTTGAGCCATCCGAAATATCTGAAGAAGTGACAATGGCGTAAAACACTTTAAGGGCATTGGGTGCTCCAGATCTAGATCAACAACCTCTTTGCATAGACATTCTTGAAAATGAAGAGGCATTTGAATTGAAATCCGGTTTAATCCATCTCTTGCCATCTTTCAATGGATTACCCGGAGAGGACCCCAACAAGCACTTGAAGGAAATCCATGTGGTATGTTCTAGCATGAAACCTGCAGGAATTCATGTAGAGCAAGTCAAGTTGAGAGCTTTTCCATTCTCATTGAAAGACTCAGCTAAGGAGTGGCTTTACTACTTGCCACCCGATCCATCCAATCATGGCAGGACATGGCCCGAACTTTCCTAGACGGATACTTTCCCCCTCAAAAGCTGCAACAATCGAAAAGAAATCAGGGTATTCAACAAAGGCATGGGGAATCACTCCATGACTACTTTGGGAGAGATTTAAGAAGCTATGTTTCAAATTTGCCCTCATCATCAAATAAGTGAGCGACTTTTAATTCGGTATTTCTATGAAGGCTTACAAGTGATGGATCGCAACATGATTGATCTTTGCTAGCGGAGGAGCATTGATTGATAAAACTCCTCAAGAAGCTAGAAACTTGATCTCAAGAATGGCTGCCAATACTCAACAATTCTACTCTAGAAATGACACTTTGGAGTAAGAGCGAAGTGAAAGAAGTAGAGACAACCAATATCTGATACGTAGCAAATGACTCAATTGACTGCTATGGTTCAACGGTTAATGGATTCGGGTAAAGCACCGATTCATGCTTGTGGGATCTGTTGTTCATCCGGACATCCCAACGATATGTGTCCCACTCTCCAAGAAGACACAAATGAGGAGGTAAGAGCGAGAGGGGGATATCTTTGGACTTTCAAAAATTACAACCCCTACTCAAACACATATAATTCGGGTTGGAGGGATCATCCAAATTTCAGCTATGCAAAGCAACCTCAAAATCAACCTCCACTTATGGACCTCCAGGATTCCAACAAAGGCAAGTACCTTTCCCTCGAGACAAGCAAGAAAGTTCAAGCTCCTAAGCAATCTGAGCCTTCATTAGAGGAGCTAGTAAAACAAATGGCCACTAATAATTTGCGGTTCCAACAAGAAACAAATGCAACTATACAAAGTTTCAAACAAGAAACAAGGATCGCAATCAATAACTTGCGAATCGGATAGGACAGCTTGTCCACGAGAATTCAACAAGTTTCAAAGCCAAGCTTCGGGAAACTACCCTCACAAATGTAAGTGAATCCGAGGGAAAATGCTAGTCTTTGTCACATTGAGAAGCGGAAAGACGATGGATGAGCCTACCTCTCTTCCACCAATCATTCAAGAGAAGGATGAACCACCCAAAGAAGCAAATGATAAGGGGCAAACTTCCAAAACCCCTAAGGTAAGTATTTCTGAACCCCTTCCTAAATATGTCACTAAAGCTCCTTTTCCTAGTAGGTTGGTTAAAACCAAGAAAGAAGAAGTAGAAAAAGAAATACTTGAGACTTTTAGGAAGGTAGAGGTTAATATCCCTTTGTTAGACGCCATTAAGCAGGTACCTAGATATGCAAAATTTCTAAAAGAATTATGCACTAACAAGAGGAAGTTAAAAGGAAATGAAAAGGTCCAAGTGGGAGAAAATGTTTCAGCTGTAATTAAAAAGAAACTCCCAACCAAATGTAAGGACCCTGACACATTCACCATTCCATGCACTATAGGTAACACAAGGTTTGAAAGGGCAATGCTTGATTTAGGTGCATCTATAAATGTCATGCCATATTCTATTTATGCATCTTTATACTTGGGTCCTTTGGAACCTACTTGGTGTTGTTATTCAATTGGTGATAGATCTAATGCATACCCTAAGGGTGTGGTTGAAGATGTTTTGGTACAGTGAATGAATTAGTGTTTCCGACGGAGACTTCTATGTTTTGGACATGGAAGAGGATGAGTCTCCCAAATCTGCTCCTATCTTGCTAGGAAGACCATTTTTGAAGACCGCACGGACAAAAATTGATGTGCACTCGGGAATTCTAACAATGGAATTTGATGGGGAATTAATTAGATTCAATATTTTTGAAGCTATGAGATACCCAAGTGATGTGCACTCGTTGTTTAATTGATTCTTTTGATCCTTTTGATTCTTTAATTTCTGCAGCCTTTTGATACTTGACCATTTTGATGCTCTTGATACAATTCTAACTCATAGCTTAGATGTACAGGAGGAAAAGAAGAAGAGTGAAGAAGAGCCATGGAGTGAAGACATTGATGAAATTGTTGCTTTGCCTTACAAGAGCTCTCTTCCACTCCGAGAAGAGCATGAGGTAACTTTTGTTGATTTACACATTACTACCGATATACCTCAACCTTCATTTGTGCGAGGCACTGAATTGGGCCGAAAGCACTACCTAATCATCTTAAATACATCTTCTTGGGGAGAAGGACACCCTTCCAAGTAATAATTGCAAAGTCACTCACCCAAGAGCAAGAAGAGAAAGCGGTAGTTGTTTTGCGGGAACATAAGACAGACCATTGGTTGGTCAATAGCCGATATCAAGGGTATTAGTCCCTCCGTTTGTATGCACGGGATATTAATGGAGGAGGATACTAAACTGTGAGAGACCCTCAACGGAGATTGAATCCTCCCATGATGGAGGTTGTGAAAAAGGAGATACTTGAAGCTCCTAAGTGTGGGGGTGATCTACCCCATTTCGACAAAGATAAGTGGGTAAGCCCGTCCGGTAGTACCAAAGAAATCTGGAATTACTTGTGGTAAGAAATGCTGAAAATGAGCTTATTCCCACTAGGTTACGAGACATGGGTGGCGTGTTTGTATTGATTACGGGAAGTTGAATGCCGCCACGAGAAAAGACCACTTTCCTTTACCTTTCATTGATCAAATGTTAGAAAGATTAGTGGTCATTCTTATTATTGTTTTCTGGATGGTTTTTCGGGTTACAATCGATTGCCATAGCTCCGAAGACCAAGACAAGACTACATTCACTTGTCCATTTGGTACCTTTGCATATAGGCGAATGCCTTTTGGACTCTGCAATGCACCAGGGAACTTTCCAAAGATGCATGATGAGTATATTTTCGATTACATTGAAAACATCATTGAGGTTTTTATGGATGACTTTAGTGTCTTTGGAAATGATTTTGAAAATTGTTTGGAACATTTAACTTTGGTGCTTAAAAGATGCATTGACACTAACCTCGTCTTGAATTGGGAAAAATGTCATTTCATGGTGAATGAAGGTATTGTGTTAGGTCATGTAATTTCGCTAGGGGAATTGAAGTAGATAAAGCTAAGGTAGAACTCATGCATTCTTTGCCACCACCCACTAGTGTGCGGGAGATTCGTTCTTTTATTGGTCATGCGGGTTTCTACCGGAGATTCATTAAAGACTTTTCTAAAGTCTCATTGCCCTTTGCAGACTTCTTCAAAAAGATGTTAATTTTAACTTTGATGAGAAATGTATGGAAGTTTTCAATAAACTCAAGAAGTTGTTAACTGTTGCACCTATCATCAGGCCACCCAACTGGGAGTTACCTTTTGAACTAATGTGTGATGCCAGTGACTTTGCAGTAGGAGCTGTCTTGGGACAACGAGTTGATAGAGTTCCTTATGCCATTTACTATGCATCAAGGACTCTAAATGATGCTCAACTTAATTACTCAACCACAGAAAAGGAACTTCTAACTGTTGTATTTGCTTTAGAAAAATTTAGATCATATCTAATTGGTTCTAAAGTGATTGTGTTTTCAGATCATGCAGCCTTGAAGTATCTTCTAACAAAGAAAGAAGCAAAGCCTAGATTGCTCCGATGGATTTTATTGCTCCAGGAATTTGACTTGGTGATTAAAGACAAGAAAGGGAGCGAAAACTTGGTGGCCGATCACTTGAGTAGATTGGTAACTGAAGAGGAAGAAATGCCTATCATGGAGACTTTTCCGGATGAATATTTGATGGTTGTCAACACCATAATCCCTTGGTATCTTTGACATTGTTAACTACCTGGTTACTAAGGACTTTCCGGAGGATTTGAACAAGGCCCAAAGAGATAAATTAAGGAGTATTTGTAAATACTATATCCGGGATGACCGTACTTATGGAAGCATTGTGCGAGATCAAGTCATTAGGAGGTGCATTCCCGATTCTCGAGACACACTCCATCCTCTCCTTTTGCCACACCTATGCATGTGGAGGACACTTTGGCGATAAAAGGACAGCCAATAAAGTGCTTGACAAGTGGTTTCTATTGGCCTTCAATTTTCAAAGACGCTTACAACTTCGTAAGTCTTGTGACCGCTGTCGAGAGAACAGTAATATTGGTCCTCGTAATCAAATGCCTCAGACTCCGATCATTTTTGTGGAACTCTTTGATGTGTGGGGTATTGATTTCATGGGACCATTCCCTCCTTCATTTGGTTTCACATACATTCTTTTATCTGTTGATTATGTGTCTAAATGGGTGGAAGCAAAAGCCACTCGATCGATGATTCTAAAACTGTTGCGATTTTGTTAAGTCACATATTTTCTCCAGGTTCGGGACCCCAAGGGCTATCATCAGTGACCAAGGGACCCATTTCTGCAACAAAACCTTTGATGCTCTATTGAAGAGATATGGAGTAATGCACAAAATTTCCACTCCTTACCATCCACGTAGACAAATGGGCAAACCGAAGTGTCCAACGGGAGATTAAGTCAATCCTTGAAAAGACAAAGTGAATCCCTCAAGAAAGGATTGGAGCACTCGACTTGAAGATGCTTTATGGGCTTATAGGACTGCCTATAAGACTCCCATCGGCATGTCACCATTTCGGTTGGTGTATGAAAGCCCTGTCATTTGCCCGTTGAGTTGCAACATCGATCTTCTTGGGCCATTAAACAAGTTAATATGGAATTGGAAGGTCTTTGGAAAGCAAAGGAAGTTCCAATTACGGGAATTGGAAGAACTAAGAAATGAGGCCTTTGAGAATGCCCCGATTTATAAGACTAAAGCTAAGGCATTCCACGACCAATTGATTTCCGAGAAAGAAATTTCACAGAGGACAAAAAGTCCCGCTATTCCAATCAAGACTCAAATTATTTCCGGGTAAACTGCGTTCTAAGTGGATTTGGGCCGTTTGTGGTAACTAATGTTTTTCCTTTTGGTGCGGTTGAGATCGGGAGTGAAAATTCGGCAAAGCATTTAAGGTCAATGGTCATCGTCTCAAACCATATCATGAACTTCCTGACAAGAGATGGAAGTGATGACCCTCATCCTTCCACAATATGAGGAGCATTGAAAGTATCATCATGTCGGGCTGAGGACAATAAACTAAGCGCTCATTGGGAGGCAACCCAACCAGATTTGCTCTCTTTATCCCTTTTTATTTTGTGTTTTCATTAGTTTCTTAGATTATGTTTTTATCTGTTTGTTGGTTATAAGCATTTGAATCTCTAAAAAAAAAAAAAGCAGTTGTGTGCCCGACAATAAGGTAGGTAGTGCCATTAAATTTTGTTACTCGAAAACATGTGAAGGTCACTTTTCTTCAGCGACAACAACTGCGAAAATCTTGCAGTATGGATTTTATTGGCCTACTTTATTCAAGGTCTGTTACAACATTAAAGGGATTTTGCAAAAGTTGCGGAAATTGGTCAAAAAGGTTCTGCTTTGAGATTATCATCTGCACCTACTCCTTGAAAAATTGAGATCTAGGTGGCGCGGTTCTTTTCTTTGTCAAAACACGTGTATCCTCACGGGGCCGTAAATATTGAGGATCCTAGGAATGGTAATGCGCGTAAAATTAATGGACAAAGACTCAACCATTCCCGGAAAATCAAGTTCTTGAGTTCTTTGTGTTACTTCTTAAGTGGCGGATACGGTACTCAAAGACTCTCAAGTCGGTTTATTTTTCGCTTTCCAAAATAACCGAATCCTTCTTCTCCTTCAAAATGGATGTCATTCTTTCAAACCTGAGAAAACATTTTCCTTCTTTTCCTCAAAATGCTCTGAGAAAAATCTACAAAGTTCGATGTGAAAGATTGAGACTGTTAATGCACAAAGGTATGCCAGAAGATGTACGCTGGATAATTGAAGCAAAGGTTCGATTAACAGGTGAGTCCTCATTTCATTTGACTCATATATGCCCTGGTCTTGGAAGAAGTTCATATTCTAAAAGGAGAAGAGCAAAAAGGTTACAAGTCTGTTACAAATGTGGAAGATGGAACTGTAACAAGCGATGTCATACTTTGGGGATGGTTTCCGCAAATAGAGAAGATAAAATTTTCTTCATTAAGAATGGATGAGTAAGGAGTCATTAGATGATATCTTATCGACTCTTGAGACGCATTCTTGTGGATTGGTGCATCGTGAAATTCTTAAATTGTGGAATCTCTTCAAGGATGAAGAAAAACGCTACGATCTTGGGAATCGACTCTAAAAGACCCTGTTTGCCGCTTTATAAGAAAATTGGATGGGAAGCCTATCTCGACTCATAGAAGGCGTTTAAGCCGTTTACGGACGTAAAACCGAGAGGAAGATGTGAGCCACAATCACAACAATCTGTGTACATATCATCATCTTCTTCTTCTTCTTCTTCTTCTTCTTCTGTCATCTCTCAAAAAAAAAAAAAAAAAAAAAAAAAAAAAAAAAAAAAAAAAATTTATGTATACGTCTTAGGATTGGCTTTGGTAACACACACCGTGAATGGGGAAATGCATGCATCCCGATCCAGCCTTCTTAATTGAAAAACAAAGAAGGTAGATTGTATCCCACATGTGAGGCAAATGACGAGGGCGTATTATGGCCACTTGTCCCTTTTGGGAGCCCTATGTTGCGCCGGTCTTGAATGGGTCGAATACTTGGTCAACAATGCTTTGGCACAAAGCCGAAAGAAACAGACTACCTCCATCCCAATCTTAAGTAAGTATACACTCATCTTTCATCAAGTTTTTCTAACAAATTCAAAAAAAAAAAAAAAAAAGAGAGGACGTGATGTCTCTGCACTCATGACGCGTATAAAGATACGCCATGGACACTTTGTACATACAGGTATGTCATCATTTTCTATTTCTTTTATCTTTGTATCATTTTGTTGTATTTTAATTTTTGTACGAGACGATCCTTTGAGCGTGGTCCTTCGGGGGTTTCTAGACTTCTTTACCTTGATGGTTTTCTTGAAGTCAAACAAAAAAAAAAAAATAAAAAAAAAAAAAAAAAAAAATACAAAAGTAAAAAAAAAAAAGAGAAAAGATTCTGTGTTTCTTAATTTCAACCTTTTCTGACAACAGCCAACCTACCCTCATAGGTGCAATTATTCCCCTTTCCATTCTTTTTCCTACTTAAACACTCCATTTTCTCCATTTTCCTTCAACTCAGAAACACTCAAAGGGAGGAAGAGTATAGAATGGGGCCTTCTATTCGTAACCTCAAAAATGTCTGTGTTTTTTGTGGGTCGAGTTATGGGAAGGGATTAGAGTTTGTAAACGCAGCTAGCACTCTTGGTCGATCACTTGCTGCGAGGAATATTCATCTTGTATATGGGGGAGGTTGTCGTGGGTTAATGGGGGCTGTATCACTTGCTGCTTCTATAGGAGGCAGTCAGGTTTTAGGTGTTATTCCTAAACCTTTGGCTGAAAATAACATCACTGGAAAGACAGTTGGAGAAGAAATTCAGGTAACATCTATGCATGGACGAATGAAAACAATGGTTGACAATTCTGATGCATTTATTGTCTTACAAGTGGATTTGGTACTTTAGAAGAAATTTTTCAAATTGTCTCTTGGTGCGAACCGAACATCCACCATAAACCCATTGGTTTGTTGAATGTTAATAATTTCTTTGATCTTTTGTTATTTTTTCTTGACAAAGTCATGGAACAAATTTATCACTCCTTTGGCAAGACAACTTCTTATCTCTGCCTCCACTATTGATGAGCTCATTGATAAATTAGAAGCTTTTGAGTATGTACCTGATCAGGTATTAGCTCAGATAGATTGGTCAACAGGAAGAAGCGGCGAAGGAAGTAACAAGAAACAAAAGCCGATGCTGACTTCATCTTTAATGGGTTTGATTTTATTGTACCTTGTTTCTTTTAAATTTGTGTCGACTTTCTCCAACAGTAATATCTTCTCCTTTACTCATCTATATTTTAACATTGAGGACAATGTTGTGATTTAGTTGGGGGGAAGGATAGTTGACCCAAAAAATAAAAATAAAAAAAAAAAAAAAAAAAATAAAAAAATTTTGTTGTCTTTGTTTGGAAAGTATGATATGATTGTCATGTACTTATTAAATCAATTAGTGATGGCGAGTAAGGAGTAATTTTACTCTTGAGACGCATCTTAATTGGTGGCGAGTAAGGAGTTTTTTAGGTAGTAACTAATTAGTACTAAAGTTTTATTGTTTGATTTCTTTTCGTGGTCGATGCGATCATGCGACAAAGTGTTTCTTTTACGCTTGGCGTTGATTCACTTCTTATCGAGGTTGTGTTGCTCTTTTCTATATCTCTCTTTCACATTGAAGGCAATGTTATATTAAGCGTGGGGAGAGATTTGAGCATGTTCTTTTTGTAAAAAAAAAATTCAAAAAAAAAAAAAAAAAGAAAAAAAAAAAGGGTTCATTGCATGATTGAATAACTTTTCTCCCTTCTTGAACTGATATGCTTGGTGATGGATGATTAAATTGATGAATTGAGTTTGATGGATGCATACCTTGTGAGATTTTGAGCCTAATGGATGGATTCAACATTTATGCCATTCTCTTCTTTCTTGTGTGATTTTCACTCATGTTAATGACCACTCTAGAACTTGCTTTGATTCTTTTTGAGGCTACATTTCACTTGCATGCATGAACATGATTGAGGCCCTCTTTCTTAATTAGCTAGTTTAACCAAATAGCCAACCTTGTTTTCAATATGATATCAAGCACTCTTTTGATTTCTTGAAAATTCTCTGATTCCTGCCAACCTTGTATATTTTCCTTTGCTTAACCCCTTTGAGCTTATTTGACCATTCCTTGTTTCTAGCTCATCATGTGCCTTAAATGAGAAATCGTGTTCTTACTTTACCTTAGGGAATAAAAGAACATTAGCTTGGTTAATGGATGAGTTTTTGAACAAGTGTGGGGGTGTGTGTACAAAATGGTTGTTGAAAAAGAAAAGAGTGCCCAAAAAGAAAAAAAAAATGTATGTATATAGTTATGTTCATATATATAAAAAGAAAGAAAAAAAAAAGAAAAAAAAAACCAAGTGTTTAAAAAAAAGAAAAGGATTGGGAAATGAATATGTAAAGGAATATACACTAGAGTTGGGATGAACTTTTATGCTTGTTATTTGAACTCAGCTCTCATTTGCTTTTATTCTCTTTGGTATTTATCTTCTCATATCCATTTTATCCTCTCCTGTTACCTTGACCTCACTACAACCTTGAATAAAGTCCTCATGATTTGTGTGTGCATGTGTTTTGAGTAGTGGAGAAGTAGAAGATAAGCAAGCTTATGGTAGTGCAATTTTTATGGGTTGAATTGAGTGAAATACCTACCTTTTAAACACTTGAGAGATTGAGAGGGAATCTTGTGAAGATCTATCATTCTCGATTCATGTTGAAGATACCTTGCTTGTTTGAGATGTGGAGAATTGTTAACTCATGAATGTTTTGATCCTTGAACCTTTGGTTGTTCTTCTTGATTGTAAAATTTTGGTCTTGAGTTTTGCCCAGGAGTGCAAAAAGCTAAGTGTGGGGAATTTGATAAACACATATTTTATTCATTAAGAAACCCTTATATTTAGTCATTTACACTCTCCATATTCTTAATTGATTGAGTTTGACATGATTTTGTGAGTTTGAGCTCAAATTGGTCCTAATTGAATATTTTCAGCATTATTGAGATTTTACACTGTTTCTGTATTTTGGTCATAACTTGAGTTCCTGATATCTGAAAATCATGAATTTTATCTTGTAGGAAATCTAAGAGGAAGCTCTACAACTTTGATGAAGAGCTCGAAGTCTGATTCAGATGTCTAAGGGATCTAAGTTGACATGGAAGTCAGAATACGGGTTCTGTCAGTAGAATCCGAACAGTGTGCACTCAAAAAAATCATATCTCAAGATGTAATAATGGAGATGGGCTGAAATTTGGACATTGGATAGTCAAGATCCAAATAAACAACTTTCATGAAGAACACATTTTGAGAAAAAGAAGTCTAGTAGGTCATTTTGAGCTTGCAATTCGGAACAGAGGTGCTGAAGTTGGGTTTGAGCAACCTACGGTATTTGGGACATATCTTGGGCTTAAGGAAGCCCAATTGGACAAACCAGCTATCCATTTTATAGCCAAGACAAGGATCTACAACTTTCATGAAGAACACTTTTCGTGGTTCTGAAGTATAGTGGGTCGTTTTTGGCTTCCAAGTCAGACACGAAATTTTCGTCCTCAACCACCCACTCATCCATCCACTAATCCACTCATCCATCCACTAATCCACTCATCCACTCCTCCACTCATCCACTAACTCACCCATTCATCCACTCATACACTAATCCAACCACTTAACCACTCCACCCACTCATCCACTAATCCATCCACTCATCCATCCACTCACCCATTCATGTCCATCACCCATTCATGTCCATAACCCCACTCACCAAAAGTCCTTTGGCATTTTTCACTAATTCAACCACTCAACCATTCCACTCACTCATCCACTAAACCAATCCACTAAACCAACCCACTAATCCATCCACTCAAACACTCCACTCACTCACCCACTCATCCACCCACTTCCCTTTGTCATTTTGTTACCTTAGACTTCTATAAAAGGCACCATTTATCATGAACAAGATGTAACTCTCCTTCATTTTCTCTCTTAGTTTCTTGTTTCTTCATAGTTTCTTCTTGTTTCTTCATAGTTTTTCTTGTGATTTCTTTCTAGCTATGTGTAACTAAACCTCCCTTGGTTAAGGGGGTGATGAAACCGCTAGTATTAATGTTGTAAACTTTGCATATTTGATTATTTCAACACGCTTATGTTTTTATTCATATATTTCTCAATCTATTGTTGGTATGAAGGTTTTTGTACTTGCTCCTACTTTCAAAGTAGTAGATCTAGGTTTATTATGCGCGGTTGCAGTAGTAGATCTAGTGGGATGTATGATGTTCATGTGGGTATAATTATCTTTGTGCTATTTGCCACTTATAAAAGTGGTAGATCTGGGTTTATTATGCGCGCATTTTGGTATTAGATCTAGAGAAATATATGTTCTAAGTAATTTAATCCGGTGTGTGATTAGACCTTAGTGTAATTGGTTTTCTAAATCTTAATGCAATTGTTGGATAGTTGTAAGAGTGGTTGCTTTATGACTAATCAGTGATTAGGAGTTGATTTGAGCGGTTGCTAAATTGACCAACACGTAAGGAAAACAGAGATTTACTCTCACAATTGCATAAAAACATAATTGAGCATGTTGGAATAAAAGGATATGTGGATTTACATTATCATATAAATCTAGTGGTGGATTCAATCTCTTAACCAATTTTCTTATATTGTTGATTTCAGTTTGTTTATTGTTATCTTTGAAGCTGTTCATTGTTCATCAAAACTCCAAAACCCCCCTTTTACTGTTTATTGTTAATCAGAGTCTAAATTGGGAATTGTTTAATAGTGTTAATTGAATTGGTTCTCTGTGGATCGACCCTTACTAACTATAACTAGTTGTAAGGTTTTTATTTTCTGGTGGGCCTAACAACTGATTTTTATCTTAATTTTAATCACTACATCCGCACGCATCAATACGCACAATGGAAATATTTGGAAATGTGTTGTGCTTGGTAGCAGGTCTGAATTTAGTGATTGTGGTATAATAACGATTATACTATGGGTATTAAATTTGGGATGTTACATTCTAGGTATCAAAGCAATTGATTCTGTTGAGCCGGGGTATGGACTGACGATGTTTAGACATGTTAGAAGTTTCTCTTTATGTTATGCACTTCCTTATCTCTTGGTTGAGATTTTGGAAAAAGAATGCATGGCTTGCCATAGGTTGAATGTTAGCAGCTACTATTACACAGTTACGTGATATTGAGGATTAGCATACTCAATATGTAATGTTCTGTGTGGACAGAAAACTATGACTTCACCTAGGCGTACTAGGGAAAGAGGAGTTCTTTTAGTAAGGAGTCCAACTGGAATGACTAAACTCGTTTAAGATTTGTTTGCATCTATACCTTTTGTTGTGGTATCTCTAAAGTTCCCGAGTTCAAGTTTTTTAGGTTTGTGATTAAGTTTGCCTTGTTTGTGTTGCGTGATGCTCTGTGTTTGATTTCCAAGAGGAGACAATATCATTTCAAAGGGGGTTACGATTGGTTTTCGTTATGTTTTGATTCGTCTATCTTTGAAATAAAGCAATGGCTCGTGGTAGAGGTGCGTGTGTGGACATGGGGCAAGACAATGGAAGTATGGATGCAGCTACTGGAACAATGCAGAGGATGGTTGATATAATAGTGTAAGGTCAATCGATTCTTGCGGAAACAGTATTCACGGCCACTGGGGAAGCAATAGCAAAAACAAGCATGCGGAAGAAGTGCTAATGGCAGTAGATCTAGCCAGGCTGTGGCATTTTTACTAAGATGTATGAAGTATGGAAAGGGCCACTTAACCAAGGAGCGTACCAAAGGCGAAGCCTTCTGTTAGCAATATATGTGTTGCAAGAAAAAGGGGGCTGGACTGGGAAACTGCCAAGAGGCTAAGGAGAAGACCAAGAACAAGGGAGAAGGAGATTGGATCGAAGATTGGAGTCTCAGGTTCAAGCAATTGGAGATCAATCATCCCCAACCTTTGGAAACTAGTTTGATCTTTAGTTTTCTTCTGCACTTCTATTCTTGACAATGTTTTTCTTCTTCTATTCTTTTGATTTTGGATTTGCCATGTGTGGCTAGTTTTCTTATATGGTTAAGGGAAGATGAAACCCTAGTTTTGATTATGTGATTCTTGCATATTTCTCTATATTAATGCAATTGTATTTTTATTCATATGTTTCTGTTCTTAATTTGGTATAAAGGTTTTTATACTCTTTGCCAATTTCGAAAGTGGTAAAACTAGGATTGCTATGCGTGGTTGCGGTGGTAGGACTAGTGAGGCATATGATCTAAGTAATTTAATCCCGGTGTGAGATTGGATCTTAGTGTGATTGGTTTTCTAAATCTTAATGCAATCAATAAGTAGGTGTAAGAGCGGTTGCTTTACAAATAATTATTGATTAGGAATTAATTTGTGAGCGGTTGCTGGATTAATCAAAACTTAAGGAAAACAGAGAATTAATCTCACAATCACATAAAAACATAATTGATCACATTGGTATAAAAGATATGTGGGTTAGCATAATCATATAAATCTAGTGGTGGATTCCATCTCTTAACCATTGTCTTTTAATTGATTTTCCAAATCATATTTACTGTTTTTGTTTTGAATTTAATTTCTGATTTTAGATTTAACAAACAAAACCCCCTCTTTATTGTTTATTATTTTTGAGAGTTTAAATTAGGAATCAATTTATAGTGTTAATTGAATTAGTTCTCTGTGGATCGACCCTTGCTAACTACAACTGGTTGCAAGGTTTTTATTTTTGGTGGAACTTGGCAACTGATTTTCATTCTAAATTTAATCATATTCCTCACCACACCAAATATCTTTCCAATGAGTGGTCATTTGCTTTAAACGGATAAGAAATGAAGAAGTTATGACCATTTAAAGTCAGTTTTCAAAAACAATCAAGTTTGAGTTTTGAAAAGCTGACCTTTAGTTACTCTTTTGATCATAACTTTCAAAATACTTTGAGTTTTGTTGTGAAGTTTCATTTGAAAATAGACTCAAATATCTTTCCAATGACTGGTCATTTGCTTTAATCGGATAAGAAATGAAGAAGTTATGACCTTTTCAAGTCGACTTTGAAACCGAGAATGCTATAATCGATTACACAAATCAGTAATCGTCATTACAACGTTGACAAGCCACATGTCGATTACGAAGTGTAATCGATTACCAAGTGCCCAGAAACGTTTCTAACGGCTATAAACGGCTAGTTTTCATAAAAAATCATTTCTAAACACTACCAACGACTATTTTATCATTTGGGCTCTATATATAAGTGATATTTGAAGTATTTACATCCTAAGAAACACAAGAACACTATACTTGATCCTTGAATCATCAAAATCATATTTTGAGCTTTAAAGTGTGAATCCTTGATACCCATAGTTCTTCAATTTGTATTATCCACTCTTGAGAGAGTTTCTTATTATCCATACTTTGTTCTTCAAGTTGTATATCTACTCTTTTGAGAGTTTATAATTTTTCACTTCATCTCAAAATCATTGTAAGAGGGTGAGGGATCCCTCAAGAGAGAAAAGGGTGGGGTATCCCTTGTAGTGAGGCTTAAACACAAAGGGTGAGGTATCCCAAAGGTGTTGTGAGTGCTCTTGAATGTAAAGGTTTTTCAAGCACCTGTGAAGCTTGAAGAGTTGGAGGCTCTAGCACAAGGGTGAGGTATCCTAAGGTGTGAAGAGTGCTCTTGCTTGTACAAAGGTTTTCCTAGCACCCGTGAAGTCTAGGAGATAGTGAAGAAAATCTCAAGTTAAGCTTGGGAACTGGACGTAGGCTACAAGTGGATTGGTGGCCGAACCAGGATAAATCTTGTGTTTGATCTTCTCAACTCTATCTCTTTACATTTGTGCCTTAATTATATATGCTTGAGTTGAATTTGATATCTAGTTTATTTACTTGATTTATCCTATAGCCCAAGTAGTATTTGTGAAATCTATATTAGTTGCACCTTTGTTAAACTTATTCCGCTGCATTTATTAATTGAGTTATTCAAAATGCTTAATTTCTCAAAGTTGCATTAAAATTTGTAATCACCCAATTCACCCGCCCTCTTGGGTGATGGTTGCCATGGCTAACACTTATGGCTTGTTTGATGGTTTTGAATGGAAAGGTTGATGATTATGTGTTGATTTGGGTATAATAGCTTGATTTCCTTAACTTGAATTTTGATGAACTTTTGATTTGAAAAATGGATTTGAAACCCACCTTAAGTTTGATGTTCTGAGATTGATCTGGATGCATCTTGGTGATGTCTTGATGTGGTTATTGTTGTATATGGATTTGGTTTAGGTTGGAATGGGTTTAAGACTCTATTTTTCTGCAAATTTAGGGCTTGTAATTGATTACCAAGCTTCTAGATCTGCGAAAATAGTTTATGGGCATGATGTAATCGATTACAAAGCCTCTAGTTGAGATGTAATCGATTACATCAGTCATGTAATCGATTACCAGGCCCCCAAATTAGGGTTTTTGGTCCAAAATTGATGGAAATAGAGTTCTTAACCCCATCGGACCTAAATGCAAACCTTAAACATTAAATGTGGAATGAACATGCATCTAAATTATTTGAAAAAAACACTTTAATGATATTGCGACGTGAGATTGAATGATGAATTTGAATACTCATGATTCATGATGATGAAATGCGAGGCCTTGTACTATGATTGAGAATGACGGGATAAATATAATGAGTATAAATGAATTAATCATTATGCATTATATTGCATTTTTGATGATTTGGTGGGCAAAATGATTTGATTTTCATGGGTATTCCTTTGTGGAATTAGATCGAGTGAGGTTTTGGATATGCCTTGTACTAGGGTAAGTTTTGGATACCGGAAAGAGAGAATTTGAGGATTTCTCTACACCTGAGTAATTGAGGTTGAGGAATACCTCCCTCTTTACCCATGCTTCCCTAGACATCAAGTATTAGAGGAAGACCTCTTTACTTGGGGTTATCCTAAACCCCCAGTTTACAGGGAGCGAACTAAACCTCCCGTATCTTTGATGATTGATAGTGTGAGGACGAACATTCCCTCCCTATCAAAAGTAATTTATGATAGACAATTCCCTCTCTACTTACCACTTGAAATGAGGACGGACATTCCCTCATCGTTGTGGTTGATCGAGATTGGTCTAGTTATCCAGAGTAGTTCTGTGTGATGTAAGTGAGTCACTAAGAGGTTGACGTGCACCAACCTATAAGCAGACTACTACCAAGTGAGTGGTTTAAAATGCTAGCATTGTTTGAGACATGTGGTCCTGATGATTTGAGATATGGATCTTGAGAGATGAGATTTCATTGAGATTTGATAAAATATTTATGATTTGACAAACTCAAGACTTAATGTTTTGAATTACCATTTAAGTTATGAGATTTCATGAGAATTTCTTGATATTTCTTGAGAATGGGATAATATATGAGATTTCATGATATGATTTTCGATTTACTGATTTAAGTCTTAATGACTTTGTTTATGATGGATTTGAAACATTAGATTTTTATGATGCACTTGATGATTTTCAAGACAAGAATTTTAATGATAGTTGATGATTATACATGATTTTTATAATTAATTGAACCTTTGTTTTGGGAAGAGAAAAGACCAGATTTGGCTTTAGCCACCTTCCTATGGATTATGTAGAATTGATTTGAAATGATATTTCTCCGAAATAACTGAAATTATTGTGATGACACGTTTTTAATCAAACTACTGAGGATTCAATGATTCTCACCCCCCTACACCTTTGATTTCCATGATAATTCGAGGAGGGACCTACTGTGACAAGCAAGATGAAGCAAAATGAAGCCTATGGATGAAGAGATATTTTAGTTAAATTGATCTGATTTTGTTTAATAGGTCAATATAGATATATTATGTTTAGCGATGTATTCTTTGTATAAAAATTCATTTCATATTATACGTGTAATATGCTTCCGCTAAAGGCTTATATTTTCTTATATTATTAAATTATTTTTTGAAAATTTGTAGATATTCATAAGTAATGTACCAAATTCTAATTACTGATGCATAAACTGGTTACGTCATTAGTGTTAGTAACTTGGGACGTTACAGAAAGTAACCTATGCTACTTTCATGCTTTTTGGTGATAGTAAAGACTGGTGGGCAGGAACTCAATGGTTGTTAGAAGTTGAAAGAAGGATGATCATGTGGGAAGTCTTTCAGAGCAAATATCTAGAGAAGCAGCCAGTACAAGGCATGTGAAGGAGGTGGAGTTCCTTGGTCTAAAACATGGGGGAATGTCAGTTAGTGAATATGCTGCTAGGTTTGAAAGCCTATCAAAATTCTCAAGGTATTTTCAATTACAACCTGATAAAGAATGAAAGTGCCAAAAATTTGAAGAAAGTTTAAGCCATGATCTGACGCGAGCAGTGCTACCTTTGGGAATAGATCAGTTCCCAGTTTTGTTGTATAAGTGTCATCGGATTGAAGAGTCGGACCAATCTTGGGACACGAGAAACCATAACTTTGGAGCATCTCGGTTCCAAAGAGGGAGCAATAGCAATGTGATCCAATTCAAGCAAAAGTCGTATTCCCGACCATCGGGGAATCAACATCAACAGCAATCATATAGAGGAGGTTCAAGTAGTAGTAGATTCAGTCAGTCTATGGTATCTTCGCCAAAATGTTTGAAGTGTGGAAAAGACCACATAACAAAGGATTGTACGATCAAGGGAATAATTTGTTTCAGGTGTAGAAAGCCTGGATATATTTCTAGGGATTGTACTTAACCAAAGACGGGGCCTTCTGTTAGTAATGTACGTGCTTCAAGACCTCAAGCAAGAGGAAGAGTCTATACCATGAGTGGAGCAAAAGCCTCCCAATCCAAAGATCTGATCAAGGGAGATTGTTCCATAGGAGGTAATCCTTTAACTGTACTATATGACTCGGGGGCTGCCCATTCTTTTATTGCCTTTGATTGTGTGAATCGTTTAGGGTTGTTTGTGTCTTCATTACCATTTGACTAGATTATTTCTACTCTTACTGCTAAACCTGTTGTTACTACTCAAGTTTGTCTAAACTGTCTTATTACTGTTAGAGACCGAATCTCTTTTGTTAATTTGATTTATTTACCTCTTTCAAAAATAGACATGATTTTAGGAATGGATTGGTTATCTTCTAACCATATCTTGTTAGATTATTCCAATAAAACTTTAGTTTTCCCTGAGATTGAGATTTTTGGATTTTTAACGGCCAACCAAGTTAAAGCTTTCTTGAGGGAAGAAGCTCAAGGATACATGTTACTGTCTTCTCTGGAGGTCAAGAGTGAGAAGAATGTGAATGCTATTCTTGTAGTCAATGAGTTTCCCGAAGTTTGTCCTGATGATGTACCTGAACTACCACCAGAAAGAGAGATAGAATTTTCTATCGATCTTGTACCTGGATCTGGTCCTATATCTATGTCACCATACCAGATGTCACCGTCAGAGTTAGCTAAACTCAAGAAGTAGTTGGTGGAACTATTGGGAAAATAGTTTGTGAGACCTAGTGTATCACCATAGGGAGCTCCAGTGCTGTTAGTTAAGAAGAAGGATGAAATTTCTTGTTTATATGTGGATTATCGCCAGTTGAATAAGGTCACAATCAAGAACAAGTATCCACTTTTGAGGATAGATGATTTGATGGATTAACTAAAGGGAGCCGTTATTTTCTTCAAGATTGATTTACATTCTGGTTATCATCAAATTTGTGTTAAAGTTAAGGATGTTCCTAAGACAACTTTTCGAACGTGTTATGGGCATTATGAATATCAAGTGATGTCATTCGGAGTAACGAATGCTCCTGCAGTATTCATGGATTACATGAATCGGATCTTTCGTCCTTATTTAGACAAATTTGTCATTGTTTTTATTGACGATATTCTGATCTATTCTCGAAGTCAGGAGGAACATGTTGAACATCTCAGTGTAGTTCTCCATATTCTGAAGGAGAAGAAGTTGTACGCTAAGTTGTCAAAGTGTGAGTTTTAGTTGGAGGAAATTTAATTTTTGGGTCACGTAATTTCAAAGGAAGGAATTGTGGTAGATCTATTGAAAATAGAGACATTTCTTCAATGGGAAAGACCAAAGTGTGTAACAGAGATCCGTAGTTTTGTGGGATTAGCCGGTTATTATCGAAGATTTATCGAGGGATTTTCCAAGATAGCAGGACCTCTTACCCAGCTCACATGAAAGAATCAAACTTTTGTATGGACTGATGCATGTGAGAAAAGTTTCCAAGAGTTAAAGAGAAGATTGACTACTTTGCTAGTGTTGATTCTACCTGATCCTAATGAAACTTTTGAGATATATTGTGATGCTTCACATCAGGGTTTAGTTTGAGTGCTTATGCAGAACAGGAAAGTAGTGGCATATGCTTCAAAGTAATTAAAAGTGCATGAGAAGAACTACCCTACGTATGATTTGGAGTTAGCTGCTATTATGTTTGTGTTGAAGATCTAGAGCCACTTTCTGTATGGGGCAACATTCAATGTTTTTAGCGATCAAAAGAATCTGAAGTACTTGTTTGACTAGGATAAGCTAAATATGAGGCAAAAAAAGTGGTTAGAATTTTTGAAAGATTATGATTTTCAGCTTCAGTATCATCCCGAGAAGGCGAACGTCATAGTAGATGCCTTGAGTAGGAAGATGCTTAGTGTCTTTGCTATGATGATTAAGGAAAGCGAATTGATAGAACGATTCAAAGATATGCGATTGTCAATGGAATTGACACCGAGAAGAATTTGCTTAAACATGATTACTATTTCGAATGGGTTAATGGAAGAAATTCGAGAGAAGCAGAGAAGTGATCAATATTTACAGAATGAGATAGAGTTAGTGCAGCAAGGTATTATGTCAGCATTTAAGGAAGGAATATATGGAATTCTAAGGTTCAGAGATAGAGCTTGTGTACCAAGTGATCCAAAGCTTAGAAGGTTGATTCTTGACGAAGCCCACAAGGGCAAGTTGAGTATACATCCAGGAACGACCAAGATGTATCAGGATTTGAAATAGTTACATTGGTGGCAAAGAATGAAGAGAGATGTTGCCAAGTATGTATCATCTTATCTAGTCTGTCAGAAACCTAAAGTTGAACATCAAAAACCTTCAGGAATGTTATAACCTCTGTCTATTCCAGAATGGAAATGGGATGGCATTGCAATGGACTTTATTGTTGGACTGCCAAAGACTTGAAATGGTTATGATTCTACATGGGTGATTGTTGATTGGCTTACGAAGTCTGCACACTTCTTGCTAATTAACATAAGGTATTCAATAGAGAAATTAACCCAGGTGTCTATTAGTGAAATTGTTAGAGTTCGCGTTGTACCCTCTATTATTATTTCTGATAGAGACCCATGGTTTACATCAAGGTTTTGGAAGAGTCTGCAAGAAGCAATGGGGACAAAACTTTATTTAAGTTCTGCTTATCATCTGCAAACATATGGTCAATCAGAGATAACAATTCAATTGTTGGAAGATCTGTTAAGAGCTTGTGTTTTGGAACAAACTAGAAGTTGGGATAAATTCTTACCTCTGATAGAATTCACCTATAATAATAGTTTCCACTCAAGCATATGGATATGAATGACGGTGTTGAACGTCTTTGTGCTGGTAGCAAGATGGGGAAAGTTTTGCATTTGGACCTGAGCTTGTACAATAGACAACGAAAAAAGTTAAGGTGATCCAGGAAAGGATGTGGATAACTCAAAGTCGACAAAAGGAGAACATGTGTTTTTGAGAGTTACGCCCACGACTGAAGTCAGACGGGTTATTAAATCCAGAAAACTCACTCTCAAATTCATCGGACCATGTTAAATTCTTCATCGGATAGGTCCAGTAGCATATCAAATAGCTTTACCACCTTTTCTTTCTAACCTTCATAAAGTCTTCCATGTATCGCAATTGTAAAAGTATATTCCTAATCCAGCCTATGTTATAACACTAGATATAGTACAATTAAAAGAGATTTGACCTATGAGACACTTTATGTTAAGATCGAGGACAGGAGAATAAAACAACTCAGAAGAAAAGAAATTGTGTTAGTAAAGGTGATCTGGAATGATGTGACTGGAGATGCAACATGGGAACTAGAACACAAAATGAAAGAGCAATATCTGCATTTATTATAAGGTATGATAATTTTGATGATGAAATTCTTTTTAGAGGGGGAGAGTTGTAACACCCTAAAATTTCTTATTTTTCAGTGATATGTGATTTTTATGATTTTTGTGATTTTTGTGAATTGTTTGATTTATTTTGATTATTTTATTATTATTTTTGGACTTTCTGTGTGTTTGAAGCAGGGCCGAAAAATTAAATTTTTTTCAGGGCCAGAAAAGTTTGGATTGTTAATGCGGGGCCGAGGGAGCTTGCTAAACCTGAAACTAGAAACATTTTTCAAAATTTTTCTTTTTTGAGATTTTATTCGAAAATGAAATCTAGGTATGTTCAATTATCCATTGGACAATAAACACTAGCTTGGTTAGTGGTAGCTTTTGTCCATTGGTTAATAACTACTGATTAATATCTAGCAAAGTGATTAGTCATAAACCTAGTCACTAATCTCTTAATGAATGCTTTATGGTGAACCAATTAGAATGGAGTCAACATTAGTGACCATGACTCACACTTTATGACTCACCTCATGACTCACCATGTTTAACCAATGGGAAAGAAGCTTAACGAAGAAGTTTGGACACCTTGCTCCTTGGAAGCTCATGACCATGCATGTGCTTGGAGGGTTTTAGACTTAGTTCTTCACTTAGTTCATTCCTATCTCATTTCATGAAAGCAAAAACACAAAAAACTCTCTCATTTTCTCTCTTTGGTGGTTTCGGCCAAGGCACCCAAGAACACCTTCCCATCTTGTTTAATTCAGACTAACTACATATCTTGACTCTAAACACCTTTTTGTAATACTTTCTTGTTGTGACCATCTTCAAATTCATCCATCTTCAACCATTTTCTTCAAGCTCAAGTTTAAAGGTTTTTAGGTGAAGTTCTTGAATCTTCACTTCTTAGTTCATTTTCAAGTTCTAGACCATGATTTTGATCCATGGTCATCTTAGTTCAAGCCTTAGATGTTAATATTTGCATACTTGTTTTGTTTTAAGGATAACTTGGTGGTAGAAGTTTACCTTAAAGGAGATAACAAGGAGTTTTTGAGCATCATCTAAGGTAAGAGGGAGATTAACCTCATCAACCAATCTTGGTGGTGAGAAACAAATTTGTGTTGTAGGTGAAAAATCCATGTGAGGATTTATTCACTTGGTTGTATGATTTTTAATGGTTTATGTTTATTTGCTTTATGTGATTATATTACTTTGATAGCATGCATGAACTTACTATGGTATGAAAATGATGATTGAAATGCTTTGTATGTTATGGATCATGTTGGAATGACGAAAGCTTTTGGTCCCAATGACCTTAATGGCTCATGACCTTCATGTCCTAAATGAGGTATTTAAGGCAAAAATGATTTATTAATTATGAATTTAAATGATTAAGTGACAAGGAATTTAATAAAGGATTTACAAGATGGAAAAGGAAATGAATAAAATTTTTATCATTGGACAAAAGTGATTTTCGGCCATAAAGATGGAAAATAAGTTTGAATGATAGTTTGAAACTTAAAGTATTTTATTTAATAAAGTTTTTAGTAAAGGTAATGGAAAAAGTTTTATTAAATTAAAATAATGCAGATTTTAGGAAAAAAATGTTAGAAAATATTACTTAGAGAAGTTTTAATAAGAAAAAAAATTGAAATTAAGGTTCAAATTTTATATTAAACTTGGAAAGTTTAAAAATTAAGTTTGAAAAGTCAATAAATGTTTTATTGCGAATGAAAAATAGTGACAAAACTTTACGTATTTCAAAAATGTTGAATTTTGAACTACATGATTGAGAAAACGTTTAAAAATTGCTATGCGATTGAGAAAACGTTTGATAATGTTTATATGATTTAAAAATGTAACAAAAGTGTTATGCGATTGTAAAAATGCGATCAAAGTGTTTCGCGATTGAAAAAAACAACAGTTTGTTGTCATGCCGACATACTGGACTCAGGAATGTTAGTAAATGGTTTAGCCCAATGGTGGCTTGTTTTTGAGGAAAATCATGTCATTGATAATTATCTATGCATGAGTCATTGATCATGCATTGAAAGTCATGTAGATTGTGTTTGTTGAGGCTATTTGCTTAGGAGATTGAATTACACCTTAGTGTGGGTGCGAATTGCTTAGCTTCACTGCGTCATGGTGACTGAGCAAACGCACCGACGATCTTGACCGGATACTATTCCTATTCCCAATCTGATGAAGAATGTCTTGTATAAGCCATGATGCGTACGCTAAATTTGTTGTAGCACTTTATTGAGGCTGACGATATATAGGCATATCTCCTTTATCATTCTCTCCGAAAATTGTGTTTTAGCTCCATGGAGTAGGAATTGGTCCATTGTGCATATGCATAGTCAGTTGATATGTTGATGTTATATATATATATATATATATAAATATATATATATATATAAATCTGTTGAATTACTTGTTAATTGATATCATAAATATACATGTTGATTATGTACTTGAATGACATTATTGTTATTACTGTTTCTATGCTGCTATGCTGGTATATGATGTTGGGGATCTCACCTCTTTTTTGTATTGTCCTGTTTTATGTTTATGTTTGATAAAGACTATGAAGGAGATGAGGCAGGATTACCTGGGTCTTGTTTGGGGTGATTTTTTGGGTTCTATGATGGCATTAAGACAGGATCTTCTCGGTTTTGTTATGGTGCAGTTTCACGAAGGCACTAATGCCTGGCGCGTCAACCTGGATATGGAACGTATTGTACATGTTAGGGATGTTACCCTATCTATGAGTAGGACCTGCATTGGGGTCACTACTTTTTCTTTTGATGCTTATATACATTTGGAGTTTAATATGCCTATTAGAGACTTATGGCGTAATCATCATCGTACTCCTAGAGAGGACTCTACCGTGTCGTCTGCTCAAACTCCAGTCCGTAGGACCTTATACCATTTGAGGTTTTTGTCTGCTGAAGAATTTGAGAAGGATCTGGAGGAGGACCCTTCTCACTAGCTGTTTGGTGTTAGGATAGTTTATGTTTTATTTTAGTATCTGTATATATGTTTTGAAGTACCAAAGCTTGATGTATATATGATGTATATTATTCAATTTGATATATCTTGCGTTCTCTATTTATTTTGTTAGGTTTAAGTTATCCGCGAAAGGAAATTTTGAAACCCGTATATTACAAGATTAAATCTTTTATAGCTTGAGTTAAGTTTTATAAGTTTTAGTTTTAAATGTAATGCCCTGCGGAGGGTGTTACATTTAGACCTTATGCCAGGTAACTTTTGTATATGAAATTATATTTGTTTAAGACCTCAGAATTGTTGTTATCGAGAGACTAAATTTTGAAGACAAAATTTTAAAAATGAGGGAAAAAATGTAACACCCTATAAAACATGTTAGGCTTATAAATAGTTACCGAGGTAGCCTAAAGCTTGCTTAACATGGCTGTTGAGTTTTGTGACTTTATAAGTACTTTTAGTTACTTTGCTGTAGCACAACGTGTGAAATATAGTTGTTATTAGCCCTAGAATTGACTTAAATTGCTTAGTTAATGGAAATAAGTGTGGAGAATTTGTTTCTAGGTCACAAATATGTTAAAGTTAGTGTAGTTAAAATTTGAGTTTTATCAAAGTTAGTTTGGTATTTTTAAACATACTGGTTGTGAGTTTTAATGCTAGATTGACTACTAGCAAATATGGAAATATACTGAAATGGTGAAACAAGATTTTTTATGAATCTTAGGATTTATTTTAAACTTGTTGGAAGCTAAGAAACTTGATTTGGTGAAATCTAGGTGCTCTTAGCAGATCGGGAATTATCACATGGTCACTTAAGTGACCAAAGTCACTCACAACCAAGTGTTTTCATCCTTGATATTTTAAGCCTTGAGATGAGATGTTTTATCTTATTTTCACTCTTTTCTCTCATCTTCTCTCATGGTTGCAGCTTCCAAAGGATAGGAAAAGGAGAATCAAGCAAAGAAGGAGGAAGAGGAGGAAAGGAAAAGGAAGGGGAAAGCCAAGGCTTCATCATCTTTGATACAAGAGGTAGGGGTTTTTCTGTCCTTCTTAACTCTTTTCTTCCATTTTCACTATTGAAGCACACTTGGTGCTTAGATTTTAGAGTTGTTTGAAGAGTTTTTCTTGCTTGGATGAGTTTCTTTGGTTGTTTATGACTTGTTCATGGAATGAGTTTGAGTTAGAAGCATAGAACTTGTCATTTGAACCTTTGATGCTAAAAGTAAGAAAGTTAGGTCATGGATGACAGATTTTGTGTTTGGATCCAATTTAGAGCTTTTTGTTGGTGATTAATGAGTCCTATGTGTTAGCAAACTTGTTAGGGACCTTAAATCACCTAGAAATTGGGTTGGAGTGGCCAAAATATGTGACTTGTTCCAATGGAACAGTACCTGAATTCTACAAAATTCTACAGAATCCATGTCCTGCTTCTTGCGTCGTGGCGCAAGGTGTTGCATGTTGTAATACCCTTAAACACATGTTAGATGGGTAAATGGTTACCAAAGGTAGCATTTGACTTATTTAGCATGTCGGTAAAGTTTTGTGACAAACTGAGTTCGTTTAGGCACTTAGTTGTAACACAGAAGTTGTAAAGTGGCTTAAAATGACTCAGATAATAGCATAAGCTGCTAAGTTGAGGGAAATAAACATAAAGAGTTTATTTCTAGGTCACAAATAAGCCAAGTAAGATATGGTAAAAGTTTCAAGAGAATCAGAGTCAGTTTGGTATTTTTAGGCATACTGGTTGTGCGTTTTAATACTGAATGACTAGCAAAGAGATATAGAAAATGATGAAAATGGTGAAACAACAATTTAGATGAATCCTATGATTTATTCTAAAGTTGTTTGAAGCTAGGAAACTTGAATTAGCATAATTCGGGTGTCCTTAGCAGATATAAGTTTTAGTGTAGAAACTTAAGTTAATCTTTTTTCTTAATTCCCTCTGTGTCCCACCCCCTTATTTCTCTCTTCTCCCTCGGCAGAGAACCGAAAACAGAGAAAGAAGAAAAAAAAGAAAGAAAAGGGGAGAAGAAGAAGGAGAAAAGGGAAGAAGGGAAGAAGAAGAGGAAGAAGATCAAGATCAAGCTTCAGGCTTCAAGTCTTCAAGAGGTAAGGGGATTTCTATTCATTTCTCCCTCTTTGATTTCTCTGAATATAGTTTGGGGTTTTGAATAGAAATAGGGGTTTGGATAGCCAAATCCATGTTCTTAACTTGGTTCTTGATTCTAAGGACTAGGTTAGGATAGTTTAAGCCTAGAGAATGCTAGATGGCCATTTATGGCTCAAGAATAACCATAGAATCCATAGAAAATAGACTTTAAGAATAGTTGGAGTTATGTGATTCTGGACCTAGATTTATGCCATAAGAGAATTCATAGGTTGTAAAAGAGTTACAACAAGTTTAAGGGCATAGATTAATGTTAGAAATCACTTAGAATCCATGAGAAAAGGATTGGAAATTGGTTTTTTAACCAATTATGCAGAAAACGCATTCTGCAGAACTGTTGTTCTGTCATGGGCACCGCGGTGTGGGTTAGTGGTGCCGCGGCGTGAGGCCCATGAAATCAGAAAGAAGCTGTTTTCTGCTATGGGAGCCGTGGGATAGAGGGGATGATGCCGCGGCATGCTACCCAAAATCATGAAAAATGGTTTTTTCTCACCAGTAGATGTACTGCCTTTGATGGATCCATATGTATATGTTTCCTAAAGTGTAATAAGGCACAAATGGGGATATTTTCAAGTGAAAAATATTTACCTATTAAGTATGAGAAAGCATAAGCTTTTAAGCATCCTAAAGGAAATGTTTGCTTTAAGTAATGACATTGCACCTTAGGCAACTTAACGTTGCAATAGATATCACTCAAGATGTGATGAGATAGTGCAATGGAGATAAGTATACTAGGATGAATAATAGTATTCACTCTAGTAGAGAATGAGAAAGGTATGAACCTTAGGAGATCCAAGAGAAGTGGATTACCTTAGAAAGGTACCTAGAACCTTAGGCAACAAAGAGTTGCAAGTAAGAACCACTCTTGCATTAGATTCACTTGAGTGGAGACAAGATTGTGTATTAGTTCCAAAAAGGGAATGTTTAGGTACTAAGTCTCTAGTTAAGTGAGACTTTGTGCATTGCTAAATATACAATAAGATGAATTGTGACTAAGAAGATGTCATAATCATAAAGCATAGTAGAAATGTGCAATAACTCATGTATTAGTAAAGATGAGTTAGAAGTGCAAGATAAAGGGAATTTACTTCCTTAGATACTAACAAAAGTATGGAAGTTAAGTTCTTAAGCATTCCAAGAGTTTGGAATAGTTAAAGAGGTATCTGGAACCTTAAGCACACAAGTATAGTATAAGCTACTACCAGAAGTGTGATAGAAGGGAAAGCTAGATACAACCAGAATAAGTATGTTATACTTATTTAGATGCATGAATTACTCCCTTTAGATAAAGTTGAGTTAATTATGCAAAGTTCTAGAGAAATGCTCTTTTATTTCCTTAAGCAAGGATAGATGAGGCATTAGTTAAGATAGACTCTTTCACTAGGATGAATGAAGTCTGTAAGAGAGTAAGATGGTGTTTATGTAAGAGTTAAACATAACACTAAGCTTTTCACACACTAGTCAGTTAAGCTAGTATGTATGTGAAGAGAAAGAACCTTAGTGCAACCAAAATTAGTGGTTGGCTATTGGTAAGTACCTTATGCCTCAACAACATAGTGTTGCGTTAGAAATCACTTAAGAGATACGAGTGATGAGGTGGTGTTTGGGTACAAGTATGAGGAATAGTTTGGTAATGTTTACCTAAGAATGTAACGTTATATGATGCGAGGTCATTTAGCCAGATGGTAAGGAATCAGAGAAGTTCCTAAGGGGACAAGTATTCCTAATCAAGTGCTAAGGTTACATGTAGTATGAGGTTATAGATTCTCCTCATTACAAAGGGTAAACATAAGAAGCTAAAGTTAATAGTAGAATATACTTAGATCGTAAAGGAACTAAGTATATAAGTACGTATGTAAGTTTATGAATTGGTCAAGTAGTATCGATCTGGTGAGTTTCCTTTGATATCATTCATGGAGGCACAAGGAGATAGATGGGTGTCCGAAGGACTTTTGAGAAGGACATAACCCTGATGTCTCGATAGTGCCAAGGCCAAAGGAGATAAGTGGGAAATCCAAAGATGCTCTTTGAGCAAGGATGAAGCCCGAATTTCTCACCGTGCCAGGATATGTGTAATGTGAGGATAAGCTTTTCCTCTAATTACCACTGGATGATATACTGACTAGTTTCTAGCAAACTTCTTTGTTTTCAAAATAAACTTTTACGTGTATTTCAAAACAAAACCCTACATTTGCATTTCATTCACATACTCTTAGGTTTTTCCCTAGGCATATTCATATTACATATCATTCACATTGCATCCACGGATAGTTGTATGGGCATTGTCCGTCACTGTTAGTATTTACAGCTGTATGGGCGTTGTATATATTAACAGTGTGTAGGCTATTGATTGATAACACACTATAAGAAAGTGTGCAGTTATGAGAAAAGAGGAGGAAACTCCTAAGTTATGAGAAAAGAGGAGGAAGCTCCTAAGTTAGAATTATAGCATTTGTTATATAATTGTTATATACAATGTTATAAAGAACTGGTATTGGAATTGCTTTTACTGAGAATGTTAATTCTCACCCCAGTTGCTATTCCATGTAAATTCAGATGCAGGCACAAATGCAGGCACAAATGCAGGCAAAGGCACAGGTACAGAGGTACAAACCCTGCTAAGGGTGAGAAGATAAAGCATGAAGACTAGAGTAGTTTTTATTGCTTTAAGTAGACAGAACTTATGTAATAAGTTTAGATTTGTTCTGTAAGTTTTATGTTATATGTATTACAATAAGCTCTCATGTGGCTAAGTTTATATATATATGTATGAGTTTAAGTTTTTCCGCAATCTCTCAAGGCTTTCTGTAACACCCACCGTAGGGTGCCACATTTATATTACTTAATTACCCAAATACCCTCAAGATCATAAAAAGTGATGTTATGATAAAAATACGAATTGTAAATTTTTTTTTCTTCTTTGATGACAATAAAATAAACTTAGCGAAAAATAAAAATATAATACATCATCACACATAATTTACATTATTATAAATTACACACGTACTGTCAGGATTATTTATATTACAGACCATGTTCTCAAAGTAATTAAACATAATTTAAGACTCAACATATTGCCTAAGTCTGACTAAACAGTAGAACCCTCAGATGGGTCCTCCTCAGATTCCTCAGCAGATAGGAATCCGTTATTACGTGAAGCTCTACGGACAGGTTTCTGCGCAGACGACACGATACTTATCGCACTAGGAGTACGGTAGTAAGCTCCCCAGTACTGCCTAATGGATAGTGGAAACTCCAACTGTACATAAATATTGACACTAAAGTAGGGGTTCCCTTGATAAAGCCTACTGTAAGTAATGTTCAAGTCCCCTATATAAAATATACACTGTCGATCCAAATGAACATGCCATGCCTCTGAACCTCCACGAAACTGTAACGTCACGTATCCTAGAAAGCTGGGCATCTCCATCTTCTCAAACTTCTGCGTTCCCAGACGTGAGAAGTAGTTCTTCTTCTCCTTCTTGTACTATTTCTTTCTCAACGTCTTCAGCCAATTATAAATACAATATACATACAAAGAGGTGAGATCACCTACGCCAATACTAACATGGTAGCATAGAGATAACATAACAGCATGCCATATAAACACATCATATTACAAATATGGCATCAACATATTATCAATCAAAATTAACATTTAATAATTATAGGAAAATGTCATCTACACTAAGCAGATATTTTAAAAAGTATAATTGTCATAATCAATATTTCACAACTATTATATCTCACAGATGTAAGCATTTATGTTAATGCATGAACACATAGACTCGATTTCCTACTCCATGGAGCTAAACTCAGGTCGGAGAAATTGATCGAAAAGATCTGCCGGTACCACGTGCCTCAGACCAAGTGCTATAATTATATCTTGCACATCTAGCACATACATGATAGTCTTTATCAGATCTCGATTAAGAATAGTGTCTCAGTCCGGATCATCGGTGTGTTGCATCGGTCTAACGCACGGTACAGAAAAAGCTACCAACTGCCCATTATGAGCAACCCGCACCCTAATGCCCTCAAGGTCAACGAGTGACCTACACTACGCGTATCGCACCCACTTAAGAGGTGTACGTTTCTCCTAGGCAATTAGCCATATACAGTCCATCGGACCATTTTCAATGCATATGTAATGCACCAATTATCAACCAAAGGTAAATCACATAATTTCTCATACAAAGTTCAAATACTGTTTTACGTTCGTATATTAATGCCAATTACAGGCAAACTTCTCAATTTCGTGTACAGTATTCATATATTAATTTTTAACTGTAAAGTTTATTGTATAATTAACAGCAAAATCACATTACCATGTTTTTCTCATTCGCAAAATATTTTTGTCACGTTTTCACAGTCACGTAATATTTTATTACGTAAACAATGATTTGTAACATTTTCTGTTACGTTTGAAAATCACATAATCATTTTCTACTGTATTCTAAATTGCGTAAAAATATTCTTTTGTTTTTAAATCACACAGCGATTTTTCTACAACATTTAAATATTTTTAACGTTTTTCAAGTCGCGTAACTTAAAAATTACGTTTTTGGAGTTACGTATATCGTTTATCACCATTTTTACCCTTCGTAACATATTTCTTAACTTTAAAAAAATATTATTTTGGACTTTTCTTACAATAATATAATTTCTTAATTTATTCTCTTCTTATTTTTAGTCAAAAAAATCTTTTCCGTAATATATTTTCTCAAAATCACTTTTTTATTGATTTAATCTTACAAAATCACATTTAGTCGATTTAATTATTGTTTCTAACTTTAAATTTCCTAACGTTTTCCAAAACCCAATAAATAAATTCTACGTTAGTAAAATTAAGTTACAACGTTTTCTTTTATATTTCTAAATCACTTCTAAAAATTAATTCTCTTTAAAATAATTTGAAGTTCAACACTTTCAATCTCTTTTTTCTTTTATTTATGAAAATTCCACTTCACTTAATTGATAACACTTTAATTCCCTTTCCAAAATCCTTATTTGAAAATTCTTGTATTTTATAACATCAAAACATTTTTCTAAATTATCAAAACCTTATATATGACCTTTGAAACCATCAAATATTTTTATTGTAAATCATCTAAGTTCCATTCGTGTTTCTACACAAAATAAATTAATAAAAATACAACTCAAAAATCGTGTGCATTATTTTTGTAAAACAAACCCTTTTGTTTATTTTCCTTACTTCTCAAATCATTCAATTTTATCATTCATGAAAATATAATTTTGTGAACACCAAATTGGTTGGTGTCTTGGCCAAAAATTTGCTTAAGTTTAAGGACTAAAAATTAACTTCATTGTTCTTGAAAAATTTCAATAACAACCCTAGTTTTGGAAACCCAAAACCGTGACCTTCTTATGGCCTTTGGAGCCAAAATTTCTTATTTCAACATGCACCCATCATAATATTTTTAACATGTCTTCATCATGCATATCATAGGCATACCATATAAGTAAATAAAAAATCATACTAAGCATGCATACACAAGTAAATCATGCAAAGCATATCAAGCATAGGCAAAAATAATCAAAGCACATAACACACACAAATTATTACATGACCATGGATATGAATCCTCACATGGATTCACCATCCATCAAATATAAAACCATCTCTCACCACCATGCTTGGTTGTTGAGATGGGTCTCCCTCTTACCTCTTGAAGAACCACTAAAAAGCTTGTTGCTTTGTATTTTGAACAAGATCTCCACCAACACAAGCTTCTTAAACATGAAACAAATACAAGAAAATTAGTATATCAAGCTTGAATAAGAAGAACCATGGATCAAACATGGTTTAGAACATGAAAAAGAAAAGAATAAACGAAGTTTTCTTACACTTCACCAACAAAAACTCTATAACTTGATCTTAGTAAAAGTCCTTCAAGATGGAAGATTTAGAGAAAGTCTTCAACATGAAAGTTGCTTAGAATAAGGTAAGGATTCAAGAAACTAGGTTGTATGAAATTAAAGAGAGATGGAGGAGAGGTTTAGGGTGCTTGGCCGAATGGTCTTCTTTAGGGAAAGAGAATGGAGTTTTCTTTGGTTTGTTTCTTGAAACTTAAGTGGAAAAGGTGAAGAAGTGATAATATGAAGTGTAGAAATGAATTATTTGATCTTCAAAGTGATGCATGGCCGTAGCTTGCATTGGAGAAAGGTAGAAAAGTGAAGTTTGAAAAACATGATCATTAATGATCAATAGGAAAAATAATAGATGGTCTTGACACTTGGCTATTGCCTTCATTTTTTCTTTGGTCTAAAAAGCCTACACAAAGTTGTCTCCCCTCTTCCTTACTTCTCCAAACCGTCCCTCCCTCTTCATGCACTCCAAAGTGTGACAAATTTCCTAGCCATCCTTTAAGCCATCTTAGCCATTAGTTAAAAGAAAGGTTTGGATTAAAATAGCTACTAGGTTTAGGTTATAGATAGAAGACTTCATTTGAGCCATTGGATCATTTTTACTTGCAATCCTAACCATTAAATGTGTCTCCAAAATGAAGGGTCAAGATTACACCTTCAAACTTTACATCCAAAGGTCCAAAATGGTTGTAGTCATTTTCATTTTTTTTTTTATGACCAATTCTCCACCATTGATCTAAATCCAAATCCAATGGTTATTAATGATCCATCTCCACCATTGATTAAATCTATATCCAAGGGTTGATAATGGTCATAGTCATTAATAAGACTAAATCTCTACCCTTGATTTAATTTCTATCCAACGGTTATAATTAATCCTATTCACTTTTAAGATCAAATCTCCACCGTTGATTAAATCAAAATTAAATTTCCAATGGTGATTACATCGATAGTGGATATCCAAACCACTAATGTTGACTTAACAGTATAGAATTTTATTTTTATTTGTTAGAACCCTACGAAAGAATATATTTACTGTATTTTTATCGTTCGATAATTAAATACAATACAAAATATAGTAAAGGAAATTTTCTAAAACTATTTCCGGATTCAAGTTTAGTAAGATCCCCTGTCTCCGTCTAAACAATACAAATTTTTCTATGTATAATTTTTTTTTTCACTTTGTGGGACCCACTGGGCCCACGTATAGCCACCTGGGCCCACATACACCCCCTGGGGGCCACAAATAGTAAAAATTTTCATGATCACACATAAAATCACAAAAATTAGAAAACTCACAAATATCAAATCAGATTACAAAAAATAATCAAGACTTTTCAGTAATAATTAATTTACGTAAAATTTTTCTGGCCCGAAAATTATTATTTTCTTGACACGGAGCAAATTACTCAAAACGATCAAATATACAGATGGAATATTCAAAATAATTTTACAGTACACAGAAATCACTAAACAGTAGAATTCTGTTAACTGTCAAAATTACTGTTTGATAAATAGAAAGTTTGGGGTGTTTCAACTCTCCCCCTCTAACAAAAGTTTCGTCCTCGAAACTTGATGAACTTGATTTCACATCGTCAGAATAAATAGGGATACTGTTCTTTTATCTTTTCTTTTAGTTTCCATGTAGCTTCTCCACTGACATCATTCCAAATGATTTTAACCAATGAAATTTCCTTATCTCGAAGTTGCTTTGTCCTTCGATCTTCAATCTTTACTGGAAAAGTTTCATAGGTGAAATTTTCCTTCAGCTGTACTGTGTCTGGCTCAATAACATGAGTAGGATCAGAAATATATTTCCGTAGTTGTGATACGTGAAATACATTGTGAAGATTTGACAGAAAAGGTGGTAATGCAATCTGATATGCCACCGGACCTACTCGACGTAAAATCTGATACGGCCCAATAAATTTTGGAGTGAGCTTCTTAGATTTAAGCACTCGCCCAACACCCGTCATAGGCGTCACTCGCAAAAATACATGGTCACCTTCTTTAAACTCAAGAGATTTTCTCCTTTTATCAGCATAACTCTTTTGCCGAGTTTGGGTCACTCTCATTTTATCTTGAATCATCTTCACTTTCTCAGTTGTTTGTTGGACAATCTCTGGTCCTAACATAGCACTCTCACCATTCTGATACCAACACAATGGTGTTCTACATCGCCTCCCATATAATGCCTCATAGGGTGCCATCCCTATACTCGAATAGAAACTGTTGTTATATGTGAAATCTATCAATGGCAAGAATTCATCCCAACCTCCAGTTTGCTCCAGAACACAAGCTCTCAATAAATCTTCTAGAGACTGAATTGTTCTTTCTGACTGACCATCTGTTTGTGGATGGTAAGCAGAACTGAGACGTAGCTTAGTTCCCATCGATTCTTGCAAACTATTCCAAAATCTCGACGTAAACCTTGTATTTCGATCCGAAATAATATTGGATGGTACACCATGAAGTCTAACAATTTCACTGATGTACACTTGGGCCAACTTTTCCATTGAGTACTTAATATTAATCAGCAAAAAGTGCGCCGACTTTGTAAGCCGATCAACAATTACCCAAATAGCATCATGACCCTTCTGAGTCTTTGGTAGTCCCATCACAAAATCCATTGCTATATCATCCCATTTCCATTCAGGAATAGGCAAAGGTTGTAACATTCCCGAAGGTCTTTGGTGTTCAATCTTAGCCTTCTGATAGACTAAACAAGATGATACATACTCTGCAACATCTTTCTTCATTCCTTGCCACCAATATAATTGTTTTAAATCCTGGTACATCTTTGTGGCTCCTGGATGCATACTCAGCTTACTCCTGTGAGCTTCATCCAAAATCAATCTCCTAAGATCTGGATCATTAGGCACACAAACTCTGCCTTGAAACTTCAAAATTCCATTAGCACCTTTGCTAAATTCCAACACTGCTCCTTGGCTCTTTACTTCTTTTGCTTCTTGCAAATACTGGTCACTGTTTTGTCCTTCATGAATTCTATCTATCAAATCATTTGAAATGGTGATCATCTTTAAACGCATCTTGCCCGGTGTCAATTTCATAGATAATCGCATATCCCAAAATTCTTTTATCAACTCCTTCTCTTTGATCATCATAACAGAAGCACTAAGTATTTTTCTACTCAACGCATCTGCTACGACATTCGCCTTTTCGGGATAATACTGCAATTGAAAGTCATAATCCTTCAGAAACTCTAACCAACGCCTTTGCCTCATGTTCAACTCTTTTTGGTCAAACAGATATTTTAAACTTTTATGATCACTAAAAACAGTGAACGTAGCTCCATAGAGAAAATGCCTCCAAATTTTCAAGCAAACACCACTGCCGCCAACTCTAAATCATGAGTCAGATAATTCCTCTCATGATTTTTCAACTGCCTTTAAGCATAAGCCACCACCTTACGATTTGGCATAAGTACGTAACCTAATCCTCGGTATGAAGCATCACAATATACTTCGAAAGGTTCATTTGGATCAGGCAGAATCAATAGCAATGAAGTAGTTAATCATCTTTTCAACTCTTGAAAACTTTCTTCACATGCATCAGTCCACACGAACGGTTGATTCTTTCGTGTAAGTTGGGTAAGAGGTCCTACGATCTTTGAAAACCCCTCAATGAACCGTCTATAATAACCAGCTAATCTGATAAAACTACGTATTTCTGTTACAGTCTTTGGTCTTTCCCATTTAACAATTGTCCCCACCTTTGAAGCATCAACCTCAATTCCATCCTTTGATATTACATGTCCCAAAAATTGAACTTCCCTCAACCAAAATTCACATTTGGACAACTTGGCATATAATTTATTCTCCTTCAAAATCTGAAGAACCACCTTGAGATGTTCAGCATATTCCTCCTGACGTCGAGAATAGATCAAGATGTCATCAATAAAAACAACAACAAACTTGTCCAAGTATGAACGGAAAATTCTATTTATGAAGTCCATGAATATAGCTGGTGCATTTGTCACACCGAATGGCATCGCAAGATATTCATAATGCCCATAGCGCGTCCGGAATGCAGTCTTGGGAATATCCTCCACTTTCACACGTATCTGGTGATACCCAAAACGTAGATCAATCTTGCAAAATATTGTGGCTCCTCGCAATTGATCCATTAGATCATCTATCTTTAGAAGTGGATATTTATTCTTAATCGTAACCTTGTTCAATTGTCGATAGTCTACATATAGACGTGAAGTCCCATCCTTCTTCTTAACCAATAAAACTGGAGCTCCCCAATCACACTAGGTCTCACAAATTGTTTCTCCAATAAATCCTCCAGCTGTTTTTTCAGTTCGGCTAATTCTACCAGCGACATCCGATAGGGCGCTATAGATATCGGTCCAGCTCCAGGTACAAGATCAATGGCAAACTCGATTTCCCTTACTGGTGGTAGTCCTGGTATATCTTCAGGAAACACTTCAGGAAATTCGTTGACCACGAAAATATCCTTCAAGACATCTTCACATTGCCCTTCCAAAGAAGATAATAACAAATACCCACGATCTCCTTCTTTCAGATAAGCTTCCACTTGAGTAGCCGTTAGGAATCTAGAATCCTTAGCCTCAGGAAATACTAATGTCTTATTCAAACAATCAACTAGGATATAGGTAAAAGACAACCAATCCATTCCCAAGATTACATTAATCTTGGAAAGAGGCAAACAGATCAAATCCACATAAAAGATTCTATCCCTAACGCAGATAGGACAATTCAGGCATACTGTTGAAGTAACTACAGGCTTATCAGTAGGAGTAGCAACATTCAAATCATATGGCAATGCAGTCACAGTCAATCCCAAACGCTCCACACAATCACATGCAATGAAAGAATGTGTTGCTTCTGAATCATAAAGTATGGTTAAAGGATTACCTTCAATAGCACCCTCCTCCATTATCAAGTCCTCAGATTTAGCGGCTTCCTCCCCGCTCATTGTATAAACACGACCACCCGCCTGTGGCCTGGCAGTACGGACGTTTCCCACAGAGGATTCCTTCTTTATCTAATCACAGTCTTTGGAGAAATGTCCAAGCTGTCCACACTTAAAATAAACAACTTCCTTATGTTGACAATCCTTCGTGAGATGATCCTTCCCACATTTGAAACATCGAATAGGAGTCCCAGCTTGACTTGCCTTATTATTGCTAGAACTTCCTCCCACAAATTGCTTCTTGTTCTGACCTCCTGCCGGTTTCATATATGGCTTTTGCTGAGAGCGATTTGCTTGATTATTCTTCCCTTTTTGGAACCTTGCAGGTCTAAAATTCTTATTCCTTGCCGCACGTTGATGATCAATCTCTTCAACTTTACGACATTTTTTAATCAAAGTTGGAAATTGATTAATCTCCAGCATCGATACAGCTCTCTTAATGTCCAGCTTTAATCTTTCCTCAAATTTCCTGCATTTCCAGCCCTCATCTAGGTTCATCTGTAAATATCTTGAAAACTGAGACAGACTTTCAAATTTTGCCGCATACTCACTGACGGACATCAATCCTTGTCGTAAACTCAGAAATTCCATTTCCTTTATATGCCTCACACTTGCTGGAAAATATTTCTCCAGAAATTTTTGCTTAAAAAGTTGCCATGTCACCATCCTTCCTTCAGCTTCCAGCAATCTTCTAGCTCCTGCCCACCAACGTTCATCATCTCCTACCAGCATAAACGTTGCTAACGTAAGCTTCTATTCATCAGCACAACCCATACCATCAAATATCTTTTCAAGTTCTTGGATCCAAAGTTTAGCCTTCTCTGGGTCAAACTCCCCATGAAACTTCGGTGGATTGTTCCTTCGAAACTCTGATAAACTGTGAACATCTGCATTCGCTCTCTGATTCTGCTGCACAATAACTTCAGCCATTCGTTGCATAGCTGCTACAGCTGCAGCCATGTTCAAATTATCATTCCCATTAAGTTCCATATCTGTGCTATTATTCCCACGTCCACGTCCTCGTCTAGTCATTACTTTTTCCCGACTCAAATTGGACAATACAAAGAAAGTAAGGTCAATATTCAAACAATATTGTTTCTTTTTAGAAAACAATAACAGAGAATCACACAACACAAATAAGACAGACCTAACCACAAACCCCAAAAAGACTCTAACTTGGGCTCTGATACCAACTAATGTAACACCCACCGTAGGTACCACATTTATGTTACTTAATTACCTAAATACCCTCAAGATCATAAAAAATGATGTTATTATAAAAATACGAATTGTAAAATATTTTTTTCTTCTTTGATGACAATAAAATAAACTTAGCGAAAAATAAAAATATAATACATCATCACACATAATTTACATCATTATACATTACACACATACTGTCAGAATTACATATATTACAGATCATGTTCTCAAAGTAATTAAACATAATTTAAGACTCAACATATTGCCCAAGTCTGACTAAACAGCAGAACCCTCAGATGGGTCCTCCTCAGATTCCTCAGCAGATAGGAATCCGTTATTACGTGAAGCTCTACGGACAGGTGTCCACGCAGACGACACGATACTTATCGCGCTAGGAGTACAGTAGTAAGCTCCTCAGTACTGCCTAATGGATAGTAGAAAATCCAACTGTACATAAATATTGACACTAAAGTAGGGGTTCCCTTGATAAAGCCTACTGTAAGTAATGTTCAGGTCCCCTATATAAAATATACAATAACGATCCAAATGAACATGCCACGCCTCCGAACCTCCACGAAACTGTAACATCACGTATCCTAGAAAGCTGGGCATCTCCATCTTCTCAAAATTCTGCGTTCCCAGACATGAGAAGTAGTTCTTCTTCTCCTTCTTGTACTATTTCTTTCTCAACGTCTTCAGCCAATTATAAATACAATATACATACAAAGAGGTGAGATCACCTACGCCAATACCAATATGGTAGCATAGAGATAATATAACAGCATGCCATATAAACACATCATATTACAAATATGGCATCAACATATTATCAATCAAAATTAACATTTAATAATTATAGGAAAATGCCATCTACACTAAGCAGATATTTTAAAAAGTATAATTGTCATAATCAATATCTCACAACTATTATATCTCACAGATGTAAGCATTTATGTTAATGCATGAACACATAGACTCGATTTCCTACTCCATGGAGCTAAACTCAGGTCGGAGAAATTGATCGAAAAGATCTGCCGGTACCACGTGCCTCAGACCAAGTGCTATAATTTTATCTTGCACATCTAGCACATACACGACAGTCTTTATCAGATCTCGATTAAGAATAGTGTCTCGGTCCGAATTATTGGTGTGTTGCATCGGTCTAACCTACGGTACAGAAGAGCTACCAACTGCCCATTGTGAGCAACCCGCACCCCGATGCCCCCAAGGTCAACGAGTGACCTACACTACGCGTATTGCACCAACTCAAGAGGTGTACGTTTCTTCTAGGCAATTAGCCATATACAGTCCATCGGACCATTTTCAATGCATATGTAATGCACAATTACCAACCAAAGGTAAATCACATAATTTCTCATACTAGGTTCAAATACTGTTTTACGTTCGTATATTAACGCCAATTACAGGCAAACTTCTCAATTTCTTGTACAGTATTCATATATTAATTTTTAACTGTAAAGTTTATTGTATAATTAACAGCAAAATCACATTACTGTGTTTTTCTCATTCGCAAAATATTTTTGTCATGTTTTCACAGTCACGTAATATTTTATTACGTAAACAATGATTTGTAACATTTCTGTTACGTTTAAAAATTGCGTAATCATTTTCTACTGTATTCTAAATTGCATAAAAATATTCTTTTGTTTTTAAATCGTACAGCAATTTTTCTACAACATTTCGATCGTGTAAAATATTTAAAGGCTTTGAAAATTGCGTAGAAATATTTTTAACGTTTTTCAAGTCGCGTAACTTAAAAATTACATTTTTGGAGTTACGTATATCGTTTCTCACCATTTTTACCATTCGTAAAATATTTCTTAACTTTAAAAAAATATTATTTTGGACTTTTCTTACAATAATATAATTTCTTAATTTATTCTCTTCCTATTTTTAGTCAAAAAAAATCTTTTCCGTAATATATTTTCTCAAAATCACTTTTTTATTGATTTAATCTTACAAAATCACATTTAGTCGATTTAATTATTGTTTCTAACTTTAAATTTCCTAACTTTTTCCAAAACCCAATAAATAAATTCTACGTTAGTAAAATTAAGTTACAACATTTTCTTTTATATTTCTAAATCACTTCTAAAAATTAATTCTCTTTAAAATAATTTGAAGTTCAACACTTTCAATCTCCTTTTTCTTTTATTTATGAAAATTCCACTTCACTTAATTGATAACACTTTAATTCCCTTTCCAAAATCCTTATTTGAAAATTCTTGTATTTTATAACATCAAAACATTTTTCTAAATTATCAAAACCTTATATATGGCCTTTGAAACCATCAAATATTTTTCTTGTAAATCATCTAAGTTCCATTCGTGTTTCTACACAAAATAAATTAATAAAAATACAACTCAAAAACCGTGTGCATTATTTTTGTAAAACAAACCCTTTTGTTTATTTTCCTTACTTCTCAAATCATTCAATTTTATCATTCATGAAAATATAATTTTGTGAACACCAAATTGGTTGGTGTCTTGGCCGAAAATTTGCTTAAGTTTAAGGACTAAAAATTAACTTCATTGTTCTTGAAAAATTTCAATAAAAACCCTAGTTTTGGAAACCCAAAACCGTGACCTTCTTATGGCCTTTGGAGCCAAAATTTCTTATTTCAACATGCACCCATCATAATATATTTAACATATCTTCATCATGCATATCATAGGCATACCTTATAAGTAAATAAAAAATCATACTAAGCATGCATACACAAGTAAATCATGCAAAGCATATCAAGCATAGGCAAAAATAATCAAAGCACATAACACACACAAATTATTACATGACCATGGATATGAATCCTCACATGGATTCACCATCCATCAAATATAAAACCATCTCTCACCACCATGCTTGGTTGGTGAGATGGGTCTCCCTCTTACCTCTTGAAGAACCACTAAAAAGCTTGTTGCTTTGTATTTTGAACAAGATCTCCACCAACACAAGCTTCTTAAACATGAAACAAATACAAGAAAATTAGTATATCAAGCTTGAATAAGAAGAACCATGGATCAAACATGGTTTAGAACATGAAAAAGAAAAGAATAAACGAAGTTTTCTTACACTTCACCAACAAAAACTCTATAACTTGATCTTAGTAAAAGTCCTTCAAGATGGAAGATTTAGAGAAAGTCTTCGACATGAAAGTTGCTTAGAATAAGGTAAGGATTCAAGAAACTAGGTTGTCTCAAATTAAAGAGTGATGGAGGAGAGGTTTATGGTGCTTGGCCGAATGGTTTTCTTTAGGGAAAGAGAATGGAGTTTTCTTTGGTTTGTTTCTTGAAACTTAAGTGGAAAAGGTGAAGAAGTGATAATATAAAGTGTAGAAATGAATTATTTGGTCTTCAAAGTGATGCATGGTCGTAGCTTGCATTGGAGAAAGGTAGAAAAGTGTAGTTTGAAAAACATGATCATTAATGATCAATAGGAAAAATAATAGATGGTCTTGACACTTGGCTATTGCCTACATCTTTTTCTTTGGTCTAAAAAGCCTACACAAAGTTGTCTCCCCTCTTCCTTGCTTCTCCAAACTGTCCCCCCCTCTTCATGCACTCCAAAGTGTGACAAATTTCCTAGCCATCCTTTTAAGCCATCTTAGCCATTAATTAAAAGAAAGTTTTGGATTAAAATAGCTACTAGGTTTAGGTTATAGATAGAAGACTTCATTTGAGCCATTGGATCATTTTTACTTGCAATCCTAACCATTGAATGTGTCTCCAAAATGAAGGGTCAAGATTACACCTTCAAACTTTACATCCAAAGGTCCAAAATGATTGTAGTCATTTTCATTTTTTTTTTGATGACCAATTCTCCACCATTGATCTAAATCCAAATCCAATGGTTATTAATGATCCATCTCCACCATTGATTAAATCTATATCCAAGGGTTGATAATGGTCATAGCCATTGATAAGACTAAATCTCTACCCTTGATTTAATTTCCATCCAACGGTTATAATTAATCCTATTCACTTTTAAGATCAAATCTCCACCGTTGATTAAATCAAAATTAAATTTCCAATGGTGATTACATCGATAGTGGATATCCAAACCACTAATGTTGACTTAACAGTATATAATTTTATTTTTATCTATTAGAACCCTACGAAAGAATATATTTACTGTATTTTTGACGTTCGATAATTAAATACAGTACAAAATATAGTAAAGGAAATTTTCTAAAACTATTTCCGGATTCAGGTTTAGTAAGATCCCCTGTCTCCGTCTAAACAGTACAAATTTTTCTATGCGTAAAAAATTTTTTTACTGTGCAGGACTCACCTGGGCCCACGTATAGCCACCTGGGCCCACATACACCCCCTGGGGCCCACAAACAGTAAAAATTTTCATAATCACACATAAAATTACAAAAATTAGAAAACTCACAAATATCAAATCAGATTACGTAAAATAATCAAGACTTTTCAGTAATAATTAAATTACGTAAAATTTTTCCGGCCCGAAAATTATTATTTTCTTGACACAGAGCAAATTACTCAAAACGATCAAATATACAGATGAAATATTCAAAATAATTTTACAGTACATAGAAATCACTAAACAATAGAATTCTGTTAACTGTCAAAATTATTGTTTGATAAATAGAAAGTTTGGGGTGTTACACTTTCTATAATTACTTAGTTGTGATTATAGATATATATTAGTATGTAGTATAGAAGTGACGTCTCTAGTACTAGTTATCTTTATATATCTCGGTCTATCTAGGATATATCTAGATATCTGTATTAGGGTGTTACATTTTGGTATCAGAGCAGTTCATCCTGTTGAGCCGGGGTATGGACTGACTGTGCTTAGATATAAGTAGCAATTTAGTAGAAAGTTATGCATTCTTTTATCTCTTTTTGAGATATGCAGATGGAATTGCATGACTAACCTTAGGTATGTGTGCTAATAGCTACTGTCACACAGTTGCATGATATTGAGCCTAGCTAACTCAATATGTATTGTGCTGCGTGTACAAGAAACTATGGCAACTACCAGGCGAACCTATGAGACTAGGAGATTGGTAAAGGAGGAGAAAACCAGAGCTCTTAGAGAAATGGCTACTGTATTGAGAGAGAAAACAACCATTAGTAGAAGTCTATCAGTAGTGATAGAATAGGACTCACATAGTTAGTTGCGGGAACGAGAAGGAACTTTTGAGAGATCAGTGTTTCTCAGAGTTCAAGAAAGTTACTCCTTTGTTCTTGAAGGGAGAGTTTGGTTCAGTCAGAGCCGAAAGGTGGTTTCATGTGATGGAAGAGATCCTTGAGGTCATGTCATGTGCTGATGAACAGAAGGTGACCTTGCTTCGTAAGGGTCAGTAGGTGAAGCCGAAAGCTGATGAGATGAAGCAGAGAGGTTACTATAGATGGTTAGTACTCGAACCACCTAAGAGGTGTTTAGAGTTACTTTCCTAGGTAAGTATTATTCCCTTGAGTTATAGAAAGCAAAGGAATAGGAATTCCTAAAGTTGGAGCAATGGGATATTATTGAAGACCAGTATGCGAAGCAATTCAAAGAATGTCAGGAGTTCTTTTCTTATTTTACGTCCAATCCAGATAAAGACTGGAAGTAAGTAAAATTTGAAGTAGAACTTGGAAAGGGCATTAGAAGAGTTGCGATGTAAAAAGGAGGTTATGGACTTCTTCGCTCTCGTTAGTGAATGCAGAGTTGTAGAAGTAGATAATCTTAGTGCCTCGTTGGAACAAGAGTTAGAAGGTTCCTAAAGAGGAAAAGATCAGATGTTGAGATTAGTAAGGGTGCCTCTTGATCTCAATTTGTATTAGAGTTGCACAGTGGAAGCTTGGAGTGATGACAAGTATAAGTAGAGAGCTTTTAGATGAGCAACCCTACTGAAAAAGGTAAATCAAGCTTCAAGTCACTAAGATGTGCTAGATGTGGTAAGATACATGGATGTAGACTGTGTTCAACGGGTAATCCGTGTGCTGCATAAGTGAGTAACCAGGACATCGTAAGGGAGATGGTTCTTGGAAAAAGGAATCAACAAAATCTTCTAACTTGGTATAAGATGAGAACACATGTAAAGAGAAATCTTTTAAGGTGTGTATAAGAAGAGTGTAGATTTACTTTGTAGATCATGTTGATTTACTTTGTGAATCTAGTTTGCATACCTTGTTGGTATGGTTTGGTTGTTTTAGGGAGAAAGATGATCAAGTAGATCAGTTGAGAGAAGCTTTGAATTTTCTCAGGAGATGATCTAAGACTTAGTTGTCATAGAAGCAGAGTAAAGAAGAGCAGATCTTCGAGAGTTTTCCAGGATTACGAAAGGACATAAAGAGTATGTCAAAAGTAGTTTTGGAAAATTTTGGAAAAGAAGTGGTTAAGTGCCAAGTAAGCCGAAAGTCAGTTTTGGATTACTAGTGGTATAGTTTAAGGGCCATGTAATTTCTCAAGACAAAAATTGCAGATAATTCTAGTAGAGTTTAAGTAGAGGTACAATGGGTAGAGTAGCCATTGTATCCAAGATCAGAGAATCTATCAGTGGATTTTCTAAGTTAGTACTACCTGGTTTAGGCCAGTTAAGGTAGGTAGTACTTAGCAGTGGACTCTAGATAGTGAGTTTGTTTTCCAAGAGTAGAAGAGAAGGTTGATTACTACGTCAGTTTTGGTAATTTCAAATTCCCGAGAGAACTTTGAGGTAGTCAGTTATACTTCGAAGATGGGACTAGGGTGTTCAATGCAATAGAGGTAGGTAGATGCCTACGCATCAAGGCAGTTAAGTCTGTAAGAGAAGGACTACCTTAGGTATGATTTAGAATTAGCCACAGTAGTGATTACCTTATAGTTTTGGAGACATAACTCATAAAGAGTTTAGTTTGAGATGCTCAGCGATCATAATGGCTCAAGACGCTTGTTGATCAGAGGAAGCTGGACATAAAGTAGAATAGATGGATAGAATTTTTCAAGGCTCATAACCTTGAGTTGAGATATCATTCGGGTAATGCCAGTATAGTGGTTATCCTAGATGATAGTCCAAGAGAGAGTGAATTTCTTGAGAGTTTTCGAGAATTTGAGTCTAGCGGTGACTATGATTCTAGATAGTCTCTCAGTGAGCAAGTTGGACATAGTAAGAGGCCTAAAGACTCATATTTCTTTGAAGCTCAGAAGAAGAATGAAGCTCTAAGGGACATGTGTGAGCAGATCTTCTAAGGAACCCTAAAGGATTTTGTTATGACTAAGGGGGAAAGACGAAGTTTAGAGACAACTTTGTTTTCCAAGAGGGTCAAAAATCAAGAATAGGATTCCGAAGGAAGCTCACCAGAGAAAGTATACCATCGATTAAGAGGCTACTAAGGTTTTCCAAGAGTAAGGAAGATGTATAGTGGCATAGTGTCTTAAAGAACATAATAGAATATGTTGAGTTGTTGGTAAGAGTGGTGAGATTAAGTAATCTACCAATCTTTTGCCCAGAACAGTTAGCTATTTTCTAGATAAGGTAGTTCAACTACTTTTGAAGGAAATAGTCAAGATTCATAGAGTTACAGTGAATGTAGTGTCTGAGAGAGATACTAGATTCACACCTAGTTTTGAAAGCCTTATAAGAAGGAGTTCAAAGCTAAGTTATGTTTTAGTACAGCTTACCATCCATAAGCATAGAGATCAAGAGCTTTAAGATGAGTAAGTCTCCTTGAGAGAAGGTGGTTGGGAGAAGCTGGTACTGAAAAAGGACTGCATAGAAGTAGAAGTTCCATGTAGAGTTTTGTTTAACCAAAATTGTCTACTTGAGGTGAGCAATTTTGGGGACAAAATTTTTAAAAAGGAGGGGAGAAATGTAATACCCTTAAACATATGTTAGACGGGTAAATGGTTACCAAAGGTAGCATTTGACTTGTTTAGCATGTCAGTAAAGTTTGTGACTAACTGAGTTCGTTTAGGCACTTAGTTGCAACACAGAAGTTGTAAAATGGCTTAAAATGACTCAGATAATAGCATAAATTGCTAAGTTGAGAGAAATAAACATAGAGAGTTTATTTCTAGGTCACAAATAAGCCAAGTAAGATGTGGTAAAAGTTTCAAGAGAATCAGAGTCAGTTTGGTATTTTTAGGCATACTAGTTATGCAATTTAATACCAAATGACTAGCAGCAGATATAGAAAATGATGAAAATGGTGAAAAAACAATTTAGATGAATCCTATGATTTATTCTAAAGTTGTTGGAAGCTGGGAAAATTGAATTAGCATAATTCGGGTGTCCTTAGCAGATATAAGTTTCAGTGTAGAAACTTAAGTTAATCTTTTCCCTTAATTCTCTCTGCATCCCACCCCCTATTTCTCTCTTCTCCCTTGGCAGAGAACCAAAAACAGAGAAAGAAGAAAGAAAAGAAAGAAAAGGGGAGAAGAAGAAGGAGAAAGGGGAAGAAAGGAAGAAGAAGAGGAAGAAGATCAAGATCAAGCTTCAGGCTTCAAGTCTTCAAGAGGTAAGGGGATTTCTATTCATTTCTCCCTCTTTGATTTCTCTGAATATAGTTTGGGATTTTGAACAGAAATAGGGGTTTGGATAGCCAAATCCATGTTCTTAACTTGGTTCTTGATTCTAAGGACTAGGTTAGGATAGTTTAAGCCTAGAGAATGCTAGATGGCCATTTATGGCTCAAGAATAACCATAGAATCCATAGAAAATGGACTTTAAGAATAGTTGGAGTTATGTGATTCTGGACCTAGATTTATGCCATAACATAATTCATAGGTTGTAAAAGAGTTACAACAAGTTTAAGGGCATAGATTAATGTTAGAAATAACTTAGAATCCACGAGAAAAGGATTAGAAATTGGTTTTTTAACCAATTATGTAGAAAACGCATTCTGCAGAACTGCTATTCTGTCATGGTTGCCGCGGCGTGGGTTAGTGGCGCCGCGGCGTGAGGCCCATGAAATCATAAAGAAGTTGTTTTCTGCTACGGGCGCCGCGGCATAGAGGGGACGATGCCGCGGCATGCTACCCAGAATCATGAAAAATGGTTTTTTCTCACCATTAGATGTACTGCCTTTGATGGATCCATATGTATATGTTTCCTAAAGTGTAATAAGGCACAAATGGGGATATTTTCAAGTGGAAAATATTTACCCATTAAGTATGAGAAAGCATAGGCTTTTAACCATCCTAAAGGAAAGGTTTGCTTTAGGTAATGACATTGCACCTTCGGCAACTTGACGTTGCAATAGATATCACTTAAGATGTAATGAGATAGTGCAATGGAGATAAGTATACTAGGATTAATAATAGTATTCACTCTAGTAGAGAATGAGAAAGGTATGAACCTTAGGAGATCCAAGAGAAGTGGATTACCTTAGGAAGGTACCTAGAACCTTAGGCAACAAAGAGTTGCAAGTAAGAACCACTCTTGCATTAGATTCACTTGAGTGGAGACAAGATTGTGTATTAGTTCCAAAAAGGGAATGTTTAGGTACTAAGTCTCTAGTTAAGTGAGACTTTGTGCATTGCTAAATACACAATAAGATGAATTGTGACTAAGAAGATGTCATAATCATAAAGTATAGTAGAAATGTGCAATAACTCATGTATTAGCAAAGATGAGTTAGAAGTGCAAGATAAAGGGAATTTACATCCTTAGATACTAACAAAAGTATGGAAGTTAAGTTCTTAAGCATTCCATGAGTTTGGAATAGTTAAAGAGGTATCTGGAACCTTAAGCACACAAGTATAGTATAAGCTACTACCAGAAGTGTGATAGAAGGGAAAGCTAGATACAACCAGAATAAGTATGTTATACTTATTTAGATGCATGAATTACTCTATTTAGATAAAGTTGAGTTAATTATGCAAAGTTCTAGAGAAATGCTCTTTTATTTCCTTAAGCAAGGATAGATGAGACATTAGTTAAGATAGACTCTTTCACTAGGATGAATGAAGTCTATAAGAGAGTAAGATGGTGTTTATGTAAGAGTTAAACATAACACTAAGCTTTTCACACACTAGTCAGTTAAGCTAGTATATATGTGAAGAGAAAGAACCTTAGTGCAACCATGATTAGTGGCTTGCCATAGGTAAGTACCTTATGCCTCAGCAATATAGTGTTGCATTAGAAATCACTTAAGAGATACGAGTGATGAGGTGGTGTTTAGGTACAAGTATGAGGAATAGTTTGGTAATGTTTACCTAAGAATGTAACGTTATATGACGCGAGGTCATTTAGCTAGAAGGTAAGGAATCAGAGAAGTTCCTAAGGGGGACAAGTATTCCTAACTAAGTGCTAAGGTTACATGTAGTATGAGGTTACAAATTCTCCTCATTACAAAGGGTAAACATAAGAAGCTAAAGTTAATAGTAGAATATGCTTAGATCGTAAAGGAACTAAGTATATAAGTACGTATGTAAGTCTATGAATTGGTCAAGTAGTATTGATCTAGTGAGTATCCTTTGATATCATTCATGGAGGCACAAGGAGATAGATGGGTGTCCGAAGGACTTTTGAGAAGGACATAACCCTGATGTCTTGATAGTGCCAAGGCCAAAGGAGATAAGTAGGAAATCCAAAGATAGCAAGGATGAAGCCCGAATTTCTCAGCATGCCAGGATATGTGTAATGTGAGGATAAGCTTTTCCTCTAATTACCATTAGATGATATACTGACTAGTTTCTAGCAAACTTCCTTGTTTTCAAAATAAAACCCTGCATTTGCATTTCATTCACATACTCTTAGGTTTTTCCCTAGGCATATTCATATTACATATCATTCACATTGCATCCACGGACAGTTGTATGGGTATTGTCCGTCACTGTTGGTATTTACAGTTGTATGGGCGTTGTATATATTAACAGTGTGTAGGCTATTGATTGATAACACACTATAAGAAAGTGTGCAGTTATGAGAAAAGAGGAGGAAACTCCTAAGTTATGAGAAAAGAGGAGGAAACTCCTAAGTTATGAGAAAAGAGGAGGAAACTCCTAAGTTATGAGAAAAGAGGAGGAAGCTCCTAAGTTAGAATTATAGCATTTGTTATATAATTTTTATATACAATGTTATAAAGAACTGGTATTGGAATTGCTTTTACTGAGAATGTTAATTCTCACCCCAGTTGCTATTCCATGTAAATTCAGATGCAGGCACAAATGCAGGCACAGATGCGGGCAAAGGCACAGGTACAGAGGTATAGACCCTGCTAAGGGTGAGAAGATAATGCACGAAGACTAGAGTAGTTTTTATTGCTTTAAGTAGACAGAACTTATATAATAAGTTTATATTTGTTCTGTAAGTTTTATGTTATATGTATTACAATAAGCCCTCATGTGGCTAAGTTTGTATATATATGTATGAGTTTAAGTTTTTCTGTAATCTCTCAAGGCTTTCTATAATTACTCAGTTGTGATTATAGATATATATTAGTATGTAGTATAGAAGTGGCGTCTCTAGTATTGGTTATCTTTATATATCTCGGTCTATCTAGGATATATCTAGATATCTGTATTAGGGTATTACACATGTTGCGGCGTGCATGTGATGCTACTTCCAATTTTGAGACCTGAGAGTTGGGCCTCACGACATGGCTATGTGATGCCGCAATGTGTGAATGGGCAGAGGACAGGGTGCAGTAGAGTGACCTTGGTGTGCCGCGGTGTGGCCTTGGTGTGCTACGGCATGAGATACTGGAACTTCCAACATTATATATTTGATGTTTTGGAATTTCCTAAGTGATGGGATCACTCATTTGTGCTTGTTAAAGTGTGTTTAAGTACCTATAAGAGTATTTCAAGGAGGAAATTACTGCCTAGTTGTTGAGAGGAAAGTGTGAAACCTTAGGGAACCAATGGTTTAGGGAATGCCATAGGCTAACACCTGGACTCTTAATCCATATGGGATTGTTTGTTATCACTTGTGATGCTAATATGCGATGGGAATAACACATAGAGTGTGTATGTGAGTATTCCTATCTTGATAGTTGGAAAACCTCATGGAGGAGGATAGGCACGTTTAAGGGCATTGGTTATAAACTCGTGTAGGAGAATATCCGATCCAGCTTTGAATGTGTGTTATATATTACTTTGCATGTTTTCTCATACACTTGCTATTTCTATGTATCTGTGAATGGTATATGAGATGGTAATAGTACACTCATTGTTGTGAGATGGAATAGTCCAATCATTGCTAAGTAGTGATAAATGGTTGGAGCTATACTACTCAGAATAATACAAGGACCGGAGTTCCTGGGAATAGTTGAGTTTCATGATATTGCACTAATACTATATTACTCCATTGCATAATCATTGTTTTAGGACATGTTTAGACATAATCATACAACATAACAAGCATTGCATTTGCATGGCAATTGTATGGGCAATTACCTTAATCAATGATATTTACGATTATATGGGCGGTTGTATAATATTGTTGATGGATTTTATAATGCATGATTAGGAATAATGCATAAAGTTACTATGTAAGTTATTCTTTTAGCAGTAAGTAGTGATTCTTATACCTGTTGTGAACTTATTCCTAACGTTGATTTTTGTGGTTTATTCATTGTGAATGGGTAATGTTAGTTTTGGAATACTTATACTGATAAATTATAATTTCTCATCCCGATTGTGTTTCCATGTAAATCTAGGTGGAAGCATATCAAAAGGAAAGAGGAAGACGTTTGAAGACATATAGTATAAATGCTATATTAGGCTAAGCTTGTATATAGTTTATATTTGTTTAGATTGTTAAAGTTATGTATAACAATATGCCTTTTTGAGGCAATATATATATATATATATATATATATATATATATATATATATATATATATATATATATATATATATATATATATTTGTTGATCACGTGGCTCTCCATAATGATTTATCTTTGTGAATGTTATGAGTTTAGTTTAAAGCTATTATTTAAAAGTAGCATAGCCAGTGCTGCATATTCTTGTATATGTTATATATCAGAATACCAATATTGGGATGTTACACGTTACACTAAGCCCAATTCAATAGGTTTAAGGCTCAGAGGTCCAATAGACTACGTCTTAGTCTCAAAGGCACATTTCGTTTAGGTACACTTTCATTATTTCATTTCTTTTCATTTCAGGCTCATAAGCCCATTTCATTTAGTTTTAGGCTCATAGGCCCAATTCATACAATTATAGGATTATAGACACATTTCATTTACTTTTATGCATAAAGTTCCATTTTTCTTAGTTTATAGGCTTATATGTAACGCCCCAATTTTTAGAAAATATTCTTAATGTACTGTTTTCTGTTTTTCATGCTTTGGTATGAATGACCGTTGTGTCCCTATTTTTCTGTTCTCGATTTCAGTATGAAAACAATTACGATAATACTGGCTCAAATTTTATTTGATCGTTTTACGTAATTTGTTTCGAGACGATAAAATAAAAATTTTTCTCGAGCTCTTTGTATTAATTTTTCTGAAAGATATACACTAAATAATACTTCTTTGGATATTTTATTTGAACGTTTTGGACGATTACCTACGTTGTGGGAAAAAAAGAAAAATGACCGTTACGTCCCGAACGTCTTGTTTTATTTGTTTTGTCTGTTTTTAATTGTTTTCTTCTTGATTTAATGCCGAAAATACTTGTCTGTGAATTTTTATGGACTTTTTGTGTGATTTGCTCGAGCGGAAAATAATATTTTTCGGGCCGGGAAATCTTATTTTATTATTTAGAATTGGGGGATCTTACTTAACCCGATTCTGAATGAGACTAAAAATAATCTTTTAATTTTTAGGATTTAAGCTTGTCAAATAAAATAATTTTATATTATTATAATATTATTTTATTAGTCAATATAATTTAGTGACAAAGTGGACCCTAAATATTTTGCGGGACCCACAATTAGCGAAACGGTTAGATCGGTAACTTAATTAATCACCGTAAGTTTGTAGAACTTTCCGAAACAGTGACTCACTAGTGACTCAATGAGCATTTATTATACTGTGTGACTAAGCAAGGTGAGTCACCATGAGCAACCAATAGAATTAAAGCTTGTTAAGCAAGATTAGATCTTGACCTTTGATGTGTTCAATGGCTTGGATGAAGCCAAATCCATGCACATCCTTACCCTAGAAGGCTACGGCCATTTGGAGAGAGAAAGCCAAAAATCACCTTCCATCTTCATCACTTTTCTCTCTTCTCTCTCTTCAAAACCCTAGCCACCATTGTTGTCCATTTTCTTCACCATATTCGGCCAAGCTAGTTTCCTAACACTCCAACCATCCAAAAATTTTTCTAACCAAGTTTCCTTAACCTAAACACCATTCTAAGAACCTTTGTAGTTGGAAGTTTCTTCAAATTCTTCCATTTAGGGCTTGAAACCAACTTTGAAAGTTTTACCTAGAAGGTAAAATTTCATGCTTTTCTTTTCTCTCTTCTTTTTCAAAGCTCTAAGCCATGATTTTTCCATGGTTTAGCTTCTTTTTCATGGTTAGTAACATGTAGGTTTTGTTTGAGATTTTTAGGTGTTTGGTGGAGTGAAAACCGTGACCTAGGAGGTGAGAAAGCAAGCTTTTTGTCTTCATTTAAGGTAAGAGGAAGACAATTCTTATCATCCCTTGATGGTGGTAAGAAGATGGATTGTTTGTAGAATCCATAAGGATTCGGTTGTGGTGTGTTTATTGATGTGTATTTGTTAATTTTTGTGGTTGCTAGTAGCTTAAGTGTTATGTGTTAGTAGCTTTCTTATTTGGTAATTGTAATAATTTTGCATGTCTAATAGCTTTTGATTGTATGTCTATAAGCTTTAAATTAGGTTTTATGTGTTAGAAATATTTTGCATGTGTTAGAAATATTTTGCATGTGTTAGAGATATAAATGCATGTGTTAGAATTGTATGATAAGGTTTAGGATGTGAATAACATGTGTAAATTTGCATGAGTGTTCCAAAGAACACATTCTTTAGCTCACGGCAATGCCAAAATGTGAGGACCAAAATGTTCTCTTCATTTTTCCTAAAGTGCAACTTAATTGATTAGGAGAAATAAGAAGGTTTTAAATGGTTTTGATCAAAGAAAAGGAATTTATAAATCAAATGGTAAAGATTTAGTACATTTTGGGCCAACATGCCTAAAAGATTTATTTGATTCAAAATCATTACTTTATAACATGATTTAATGAATTTAGATAAGATAATACCTTTGAAATGATTTAGAAATCAAATGAGAAAGTTTTATAAAATTCGGCCAACATGCCATTATAGGTAATTATGATTTTTAAAACTTGATTTCCAAATCTTTTTCAATCAAAAAGAGATAACCCCAGTTAAGAAGAAGTTTCTATAATGATTTTTGAAGAAACAAATTAAGTAGAATTAAGTTAAAGGTTAAAAACTAGTGATTTTATCATTAGGAAGTAAAGTACAGAAATTTTGAGAAATTTTCTAACATATAGCTCACTTTAGGTTTTGAAGCATGTTAGAGATTTCAAAAGAGAATTAAATGATATGGATAAAAAATTAGGTAAATAGAAAATTTTATGGAAAATTTAGAAAACCATTATTATAAGTTTATAAACAAAATGCTGTCAATTTTTAGTAAAAATAAACTTATAGGATAGTCAAAATATCCTAATGACAGTATGCGGTATGAAAAATTATTCTACGTAGTTTAAATGTACTAAATACTATTTCTATCTGTTTAAACGGTAATTTTAAAGGCATTCGAATAAGAAAATGATTTAAAAATCCTACGCAATTGAGAAAACGTATTAAAAATGCTACGCGATTTTAAAAACAGAAAAATATCTTTACCCGATTTTAAACGTTTGTAAAAACGACGGAATTATGAAAATGCGATAAAATTTCTACGCGATTGACCGTTACTATATTATTTTATGCTGTCGGGAAAATGTGAACCCGTACAGGCTTTTTGAAAATCTATTTGCTGTCGGGAAAATGTGAACCCGTACAGGCTTTTGAAAATTTATTTTATGCTTTGTCGGAAAAATGTGAACCCGTAGGCTTTTTGAAAATCTATTTCTTGTCGGGAAAATGTGAACCCGTACAGGCTTTCCATCTATCTGTTATGTGTGCCATATATTTGGTGGATTTGTTGACGAGACGAATCACATCGTGTTGTCGATGCGATAAACGTAGTGTGGTTCATTGTTCTAATGAACTTGGAGACTTTAGTGTACGGGATCCCACATGTGGACAGTTGGTCGCTCCGCTGGGCCGTGGTAAACCGATAGCACACTATGGTACTCGACATACACTATATTTAATCGAGATTAGTGAAATCTAGTAGTACATTTGCCTGTAGTGCCACAACGTGAGACCGTGAACTACACCACGCCTGGATTGATGGATTCCTGTGTCGTGGGGCTATAGACGCAACGTGTGACAGCGCAATAGTTGGTGGGGCAGCCGTGGTACTATTAGGTTTTGCGAATCATTCCTCTCTCTGATACTTGTGTTTTTTTTTAGCTCCATGGAGTAGGATTTTGTTATATTATTTATCTCTATATCTATTTGTTTCCATCTTATCTATTTATTTTTATCTGTATTTTATTTATTTATTTTATCTGTTCTTATTATTATTGATTTTTATATCTTGTTTGTTTATCTATAATTCTTATTTTATCTGTGAGGTTTTATCTCGTGAAGTGACATATTGTGATGGTACTTAAATTTTACTACAATTAATTATTATAATTGTTAACGCTTTATGTATTGCATGAATCGTATGTATATATTGTTTGTCATCTTTTTATTGGCCATGTTGTGATGATTTTATGTTGTCTTACCTCTTTGTTATATGTATTTTCTGTTTATTTATTTTACGCGGTAAAGACTTCGAGGAAGAGGAACAGCCTCTTGAGATCGTGTACCCTGAAGAGGAGGAAGACCGGCAAGCAGACGATCAGTTTGACGATCAAGAACCATCCGATCATCTATATCCTCTGGATTGATGAGAGGATGGCGACGCCATGATTTTGGGATTCATAGAGCTGGTATTTCATGGAGGTGCTCGGCTTGGCATCTACGAGGAGACCGTGACTCGGTGACGTATGCGGGACGTGTGACCGTGATCCTACGTCATCGTTTTGATGATGAGCCCGTTATGGCATGACGACGTTATTTCGCACTTAGAGTTGCCCTTATCCATTAGGCGTTATTGGGGTGCTTGAAAACCCCGAGCCTAGTGAGATAAGCATCGTATCGACCGCGCGATCCCGTTATCGCCGTGTGTCGAGGCATCCGGATATTTATCCCCCGATGATCATTTTCGGTGATAGTGATCCATCGAGGATTAGATAACCATGATGTTTTTTTTGGGCGCGTCGGCGTATGTACGTATATATTAACTCTTTTATTGCTTTCTTTACTTGTTTTTGTTTAAATATTTGTAGTCTTAGTTGTAAATTATTTGTACAACTTATAACTTAACCATATGTATATTATCGGTGATGATTTTTTTTTTTTATTTCGTATTTTCCGTATTATCTTTTTATATCATATTTATATCATCGGAATTATTTTACAACCCGTAATAATATTTAACAAATATTTCACAACTTGGGTAGATTTTATTTCTATTTCTTTTATTTTCTTTTATGTGTGACATCCTCCAAAGGGGTGTTACATTAGTTGGTATCGAGCCCAAGTTAGAGTCTTTTGGGGTTGTGGTTGGGTCTGTTTTTGTTTGTCTTTGTGTGATTCTCTGTGATCTTTGTGATTTATATCCTTTCGGAAATATCTAGAAGGATGTATCTAACTTTGTTTTGTTATGTTTGAAGAAAGAAGATGGCTGGTAGAGGTAGAGGACGTGCTAACGTAAATCGTGAGAGGACTCGATGTTGGTTGCTTCTTGAAGCTATGCGTGGAGATGGTCAAGTGATTACTCGAAGAAAATTTGAGAGCAGCCCATGACAAAGATGCTACAGCTGATGCCCTAAATTTATCTGAATTTAGGCGCCATAATCCGCCACAATTTAGAGGCGAGGTGGATCCGGAGAAAGCGAGTCAATGGATGCAAGATTTAGAAAGAATCTTTGAGGGGATGAGATGTACAGATGAAAAGAAAGTAACTTATGCTGTTTTCATGTTGAGAGGAGATGCGGAACATTGGTGGAGAGGAGTCCGCCGAGTATTGCAAGCTGAAGGGACTGAGATCACCTGGGAAGTATTTTCTAATGCTTTTCTCGATAAGTATTTTCCTGCGAGTGCTAGGCATGCCAAGGAGATGGAATTTCTTGGATTGCGACAGGGAAACATGACAGTGAATGAGTACGCTACAAAATTTGAAAGTTTATCTCAATTTTCGGATTATGCTCAAAATCGACAAGATGAGGTATGGAAATGTCGGAAGTTTGAGTCTGGATTGAGAGTAGAATTGAAGCGGGGAGTGATATCTCTGAGGATGAATCATTTTCATACTTTGGTAGACGCGTGTGCACGGCTTGAGGAGAATCAAAGGAGTCGAACTTTGGGCCGACAAGGTTTCAAAGAGGTGGAGGTAGCAATACAAATCGGTTTCTGCGTAAGCCGTATGCTAGACCACAAGGAAGTCAGACTCAGCGATTGCCAGTTGGAGGGAGTGTACCTAGTGGTGGAGCAGGACAGAGAGTGGTGTTTACACCGACGTGTTTTAAGTGTGGTAAGAAGGGCCATCTATCTCCAGAATGTACGATCAAGGGAACTGTCTGTTTTAACGTGGACACTGGGCATATGTCAAAGGATTGTACTCGACCAGAGAAGAAACCTGCTGTTCGTCATGTTAAAACTAATCAGCAAAAATCTGGAAATACTCAACAGAGATCTGGAGGGCGAGTGTACACAATGATGGGATCTGAAGTTTCCCAATCTGATGACCTTATTCAAGGAGAGGGTGAAATCGGAGGTAACCTTCTGACTGTATTGTATGACTCGGGTGCTACACACTCGTTTATTGCCTATGATTGTGTGGAAAGACTGAAGTTGCCTGTGTCTTCTCTGAATGTTAAGTTAAGTGTATCTACGCCAACTGCTAAACCTGTAGTTACTTCTAAGATCTGTTTGGATTGTCCTATTGTTGTGAAGGGCCGTTTGTTTTTGGTCAATTTGATTTGTTTGCCTCTTATTGAGATAGATGTAATCTTAGGGATGGACTGGTTATGTTCTAACCATATCCTTATAGATTGTGCAAAGAAAACTATAGTTTTTCCTAAGGAAGAAGAGTCTGGATTCTTAACTGCTGTTAAGGTCAAGTCTTTGTTGAGAGATGGAGCGCAGGGATATCTGGTATTGTCTTCTCTAGAAGTTAAGAATGAGAAGGATGTGAATACTATTCCTGTTGTCAATGACTTTCCGGATGTTTTTCCTGACGATGTACCTGGTTTCTCCGCCGAGCGGGAGATCGAGTTCTCAATTGATTTAGTACCGGGAACAGGTCCTATCTCAATTGCACCATACCGTATGTCGCCAGTAGAGTTGGAGGAGCTGAAGAAGCAATTGGTGGAACTGTTGGAGAAAGAATTTGTACGACCTAGCGTTTCCCCATGGGGTGCGCCAGTGCTTTTGGTCAAGAAGAAGGATGGAACTTCACGACTTTGTGTGGATTATCGGCAATTGAACAAGGTGACTATCAAGAATAAATATCCGCTTCCAAGAATCGACGATTTGATGGATCAATTAAGAGGAGCTGTGATATTTTCCAAGATTGATTTGCGATCAGGTTATCACCAGATTCGTGTAAGAGGGGAAGATGTGCCGAAAACTGCTTTTCGAACTCGTTATGGACATTATGAGTATCAAGTAATGCCATTCGGGGTGACAAATGCTCCTGCCATATTTATGGATTATATGAACAGGATATTTCGTCCATATCTAGACAGATTTGTCGTTGTTTTTATCGATGACATTCTGATCTATTCTCGATCGAAGGAAGAGCATGCTGAACATCTGAAAGTTGTTCTTCAGATTTTGAGAGAGAAGCAGTTGTATGCAAAGTTGGTTAAGTGTGAGTTCTGGTTGGAAAAAGTCCAATTTCTTGGTCACGTAATTTCTAAAGAAGGTATTGCGGTGGACCCATCGAAGGTGGAGACTGTTTTACAGTGGGAGAGACCTAAGACAGTAACAGAAGTTCGAAGTTTTGTTGGACTTGCTGGTTATTATCGAAGATTTATCGAAGGTTTTTCCAAGATTGCTTGGACCACTTACACAACTGACGAGGAAAAGTCAAGCTTTTGAATGGACGGAAGAGCGTGAAGCCACTTTTCAAGAGTTGAAGAAGAGATTAACAACTGCACCGGTGTTGATCCTACCAGATTCGACGAAATCTTTCGATGTGTATTGTGACGCTTCTTATCAAGGACTAGGATGCGTGTTGATGCAAGATCGGAACGTGGTGGCATATGCTTCTCGACAATTGAAGGTTCATGAAAAGAATTATCCTACGCATGATTTGGAATTGGCTGGTAGTTTTTGCTTTGAAGATATGGAGGCATTTTCTCTATGGAGCAACGTTCAACATCTTCAGTGATCACAAGAGTTTGAAGTACTTGTACGACCAGAAGGAGCTGAATATGAGGCAGCGAAGATGGTTAGAATTTCTGAACGACTACGATTTTCAACTTTTGTACCACCCTGGTAAGGCGAATGTCGTGGTGATGCCTTGAGCAGAAAGATTATCGTGTCTCTGCTCTAATGATTAAAGAAAAGGAGCTCATTGAACAGTTTAGAGATGAGTGGTCATTTGTTGAGTTGGAAACGGGAAAGATCTATATGAATATGGTTACTATCTCAAGCGAGCTGATGGAAGATATAAGGGAAAAGCAAAATGCCGATAAATTTTTACAAGGAATAAGGGAGCAGATGAAGCAAAATGAGGCAGTAGAGTTCAAAGAAGGAACTGATGGAATTCTAAGGTTTCGGGGTAGAATCTGTATTCCTCGTGACCGAGAACTGAGGCAATATATTGTGGAACATGCCCATACTAGTCTATTAAGTATGCATCCAGGCATAACAAAAATGTACCAAGACTTGAAGAAGTTATTCTGGTGGCATGGAATGAAGGGTGATGTGGTTAGATGCGTGTCAACTTGCCTAGTTTGTCAAAAATCGAAAGTTGAACACCAAAGGCCACCGATGGGATGTTGCAACCATTATCGATTCCGAATGGAAATGGGACAAAGATTTCTATGGATTTCGTTACTGGTTTGCCAAAGACAAGGAGAGGTCATGATTCGATATGGGTTATAGTCGATAGACTTACGAAATCGGCTCATTTCTTACCAATCAATATTAAATATTCATTGGAAAGATTAACTCAGTTGTACATCGGTGAGATTGTCAGATTACATGGAGTGCCTACATGTATAGTTTCTGACAGAGATCCAAGGTTTACGTCAAGATTTTGGCGAAGTCTGCAAGAAGCTATGGGAACCAAGTTACGGTTAAGTTCAGCCTATCATCCACAGACATTGGATGGTCGACGGTCGACGAGAGAGAACTATACGCCTTTGGAGGATTTGTTACGGGCTTGTGTTTTGGAACAACGGGGAAGTTGGGATGAATTTTTATCTTTGATAGAATTCACCTACAACAATAGTTTTCACGCAAGCATCGGAATGGCACCTTATGAAGCATTGTATGGAAGACGATGTCGAACGCCGCTATGCTGGTATCAAGATGGAGAGAGTATGATGTTGGACCTAACTTGTACAACAGACTACGGATAAAGTCAAGATGATACAAGAGAAGATGAGGACGGCATAAAGCGGTGACATAAGAGTTATGCGGACAAACGAAGACGATTTCTTGAGTTTAAGGAGGGTGAGCATGTATTTCTAAGAGTTACTCCTACGACGGGTGTCGGAAGAGTAATTAAGTCGAAGAAGCTTACTCCTAAATTCATTGGACCATATCGATTGTCCGACGTATAGTCCCGTAGCATATCGATTGCTTTGCCGCCTTTTCTATCCAATTTGCATGACGTGTTTCATGTGTCTCAATTACGGAAGTATATACCAGATCCGACACATGTTATACAAACAGATGACGTGCAATTAAAGGAGAATTTGACTTACGAAACTTTACCTGTCGAATAGAGGACGAAAGGTAAAGCAAATTTCGAGGAAAGATGATTGAGCTAGTGAAAGTCATATGGAATAATGTGACGGGTGAGGCTACTTGGGAACTAGAAGATAAAATGAAGGATCAGTATCCTCATTTGTTTGAATGAACATCGAATTTCGAGGACGAAATTTTATTTGTTGAGGAGAGTTGTAACGCCCCAATTTTTAGAAAATATTCTTAATGTACTGTTTTCTGTTTTTCATGCTTTGGTATGAATGACCGCTGTGTCCCTATTTTTTTGTTCTCGATTTCAGTATGAAAACAATTACGATAATACTGGCTCAAATTTTATTTGATCGTTTTACGTAATTTGTTTCGAGACAGTAAAATAAAAATTTTTCTGAGCTACTGTATTAATTTTTCTGAAAGATATACAACTAAATAATACTGCTGGATATTTTATTTGAACGTTTTGGACGATTACCTACGTTGTGGGAAAAAATGGGAAAATGACCGTTACGTCCCGAACGTCTTGTTTTTTTGTTTTGTCTGTTTTTAATTGTTTTCTTCTTGATTTAATGCCCGAAAATACTTGTCTGTGAATTTTTATGGACTTTTTGTGTGATTTGCTCGAGGCAAACAAAATAATATTTTTCCGGGCCTAGGAAATCTTATTTTATTATTTAGAATTGGGGGATCTTACTTAACCCGATTCTGAATGAGACTAAAAATAATCTTTTAATTTTTAGGATTTAATCACAAATAAAATAATTTTATATTATTATAATATTATTTTATTAGTCAAGATAATTTAGTGACATGATGGACCCGAAAATATTTTGCGGGACCCACAATTAGCGAAAGTTAGATCGGTAGCTTAATTAATCACCGTAAGTCGTAGAACTTTCGAAACAGTGACTCACTGACTCAAATGAGAGCATTTATTATACTGTGTGACTAAGCAAGGTGAGTCACCATGAGCAACCAATAGAATTAAAGCTTGTTAAGCAAGATTAGATCTTGACCTTTGATGTGTTCAATGGCTTGGATGAAGCCAAATCCATGCACATCCTTACCCTAGAAGGCTACGGCCATTTGGAGAGAGAAGCCAAAAATCACCTTCCATCTTCATCACTTTTCTCTCTTCTCTCTCTTCAAAACCCTAGCCACCATTGTTGTCCATTTTCTTCACCATATTCGGCCAAGCTAGTTTCCTAACACTCCAACCATCCAAAAATTTTTCTAACCAAGTTTCCTTAACCTAAACACCATTCTAAGAACCTTTGTAGTTGGAAGTTTCTTCAAATTCTTCCATTTAGGGCTTGGAAACCAACTTTGAAAGTTTTACCTAGAAGGTAAAATTTTATGCTTTTCTTTTCTCTCTTCTTTTTCAAAGCTCTAAGCCATGATTTTTCCATGGTTTAGCTTCTTTTTCATGGTTAGTAACATGTAGGTTTTGTTTGAGATTTTTAGGTGTTTGGTGGAGTGAAAACCGTGACCTAGGAGGTGAGAAAGCAAGCTTTTTGTCTTCATTTAAGGTAAGAGGAAGACAATTCTTATCATCCCTTGATGGTGGTAAGAAGATGGATTGTTTGTAGAATCCATAAGGATTCGGTTGTGGTGTGTTTATTGATGTGTATTTGTTAATTTTTGTGGTTGCTAGTAGCTTAAGTGTTATGTGTTAGTAGCTTTCTTATTTGGTAATTGTAATAATTTTGCATGTCTAATAGCTTTTGATTGTATGTCTATAAGCTTTAAATTAGGTTTTATGTGTTAGAAATATTTTGCATGTGTTAGAAATATTTTGCATGTGTTAGAGATATAAATGCATGTGTTAGAATTGTATGATAAGGTTTAGGATGTGAATAACATGTGTAAATTTGCATGAGTGTTCCAAAGAACACATTCTTTAGCTCACGGCAATGCCAAAATGTGAGGACCAAAATGTTCTCTTCATTTTTCCTAAAGTGCAACTTAATTGATTAGGAGAAATAAGAAGGTTTTAAATGGTTTTGATCAAAGAAAAGGAATTTATAAATCAAATGGTAAAGATTTAGTACATTTTGGGCCAACATGCCTAAAAGATTTATTTGATTCAAAATCATTACTTTATAACATGATTTAATGAATTTAGATAAGATAATACCTTTGAAATGATTTAGAAATCAAATGAGAAAGTTTTATAAAATTCGCCAACATGCCATTATAGGTAATTATGATTTTTAAAACTTGATTTCCAAATCTTTTTCAATCAAAAAGAGATAACCCCAGTTAAGAAGAAGTTTCTATAATGATTTTTGAAGAAACAAATTAAGTAGAATTAAGTTAAAGGTTAAAAACTAGTGATTTTATCATTAGGAAGTAAAATACAGAAATTTTGAGAAATTTTCTAACATATAGCTCACTTTAGGTTTTGAAGCATGTTAGAGATTTCAAAAGAGAATTAAATGATATGGATAAAAAATTAGGTAAATAGAAAATTTTATGGAAAATTTAGAAAACCATTATTATAAGTTTATAAACAAAATGCTGTCAATTTTTAGTAAAAATAAACTTATAGGATAGTCAAAATATCCTAATGACAGTATGCGGTATGAAAAATTATTCTACGTAGTTTAAATGTACTAAATACTATTTCTATCTGTTTAAACGGTAATTTTAAAGGCATTCGAATAAGAAAATGATTTAAAAATCCTACGCAATTGAGAAAACGTATTAAAAATGCTACGCGATTTTAAAAACAGAAAAATATCTTTACCCGATTTTAAACGTTTGTAAAAACGATGGAATTATGAAAATGCGATAAAATTTCTACGCGATTGACCGTTACTATATTATTTTATGCTGTCGGGAAAATGTGAACCCGTACATGTGCTTTTTGAAAATCTATTTGTGAACCCGTCGGGAAAAAATCTATTTTGTGGAAAATGTGAACCCGTGTTTTTGAGAATTATTTGTTTGTCGGGAAAATGTGAACTTTCCATCTATCTCGTTATGTGTGCCATATATTTGGTGGATTTGTTGATGAGACGAATCACATCGTGTTGTCGATGCGATAAACGTAGTGTGGTTCATTATTCTAATGAACTTGGAGACTTTAGTGTACGGGATCCCACATGTGGACAGTTGGTCGCTCCGCTGGGCCGTGGTAAACCGATAGCACACTATGGTACTCGACATACACTATATTTAATCGAGATTAGTGAAATCTAGTAGTACATTTGCCTGTAGTGCCACAACGTGAGACCGTGAACTACACCACGCCTGGATTGATGGATTCCTGTGTCGTGGGGCTATAGACGCAACGTGTGACAGCGCAATAGTTGGTGGGGCAGCCGTGGTACTATTAGGTTTTGCGAATCATTCCTCTCTCTGATACTTGTGTTTTTTTTTAGCTCCATGGAGTAGGATTTTGTTATATTATTTATCTCTATATCTATTTGTTCCATCTTATCTATTTATTTTTATCTCGTATTTTATTTATTTATTTTATCTGTTACTTGTTATTATTGATTTTTATATCTTGTTTGTTTATCTATAATTCTTATTTTATCTGTGAGGTTTTATCTGTGAAGTGACATATTGTGATGGTACTTAAATTTTACTACAATTAATTATTATAATTGTTAACGCTTTATGTATTGCATGAACTGTATGTATATATTGTTTGTCATCTTTTTATTGGCCATGTTGTGATGATTTTATGTTGTCTTACCTCTTTGTTATATGTATTTTCTGTTTATTTATTTTACGCGGTAAAGACTTCGAGGAAGAGGAACAGCCTCTTGAGATCGTGTACCCTGAAGAGGAGGAAGACCGGCAAGCAGACGATCAGTTTGACGATCAAGAACCATCCGATCATCCATATCCTCTGGATTGATTGTGAGGGATGGCGACGCCAGGATTTTTGGGATTCATAGAGCTGGTATTTCATGGAGGTGCTCTGGCTTGGCATCTACGAGGAGACCGTGACTCGGTGACGTATGCAGGACGTGTGACCGTGATCCTACGTCATCGTTTTGATGATGAGCCTGTTATGACGACGACGTTATTTCTGCACTTAGAGTTGCCCTTATCCATTAGGCGTTATTGGGGTGCTGAAAACCCTGAGCCTAGTGAGATAAGCATCGTATCGACTGCGCGATCCCGTTATCGCCGTGTGTCGAGGCATCCGGGATATTTATCCCCTGATGATCATTTTCAGGCTGATAGTGATCCATCAGAGGATTAGATAACCATGATGTTTTTTTTTTGGGCGCGTCAGCGTATGTCTGTATATATTAACTCTTTTATTGCTTTCTTTACTGTTTTTGTTTAAATATTTGTAGTCTTAGTTGTAAATTATTTGTACAACTTATAACTTAACCATATGTATATTATCAGTGATGATGTTTTTTTTTATTTCGTATTTTCCGTATTATCTTTTTATATCATATTTCTGTCTATCAGGAATTATTTTACAACCCGTAATAATATTTAACAAATATTTCACAACTTGGGTAGATTTTATTTCTATTTCTTTTATTTTCTTTTATGTGTGACATCCTCCAAAGGGGTGTTACATTATACGCCTACCAATTCAATAAGTAAAAGGCTCATAGGCCCTTTTCATTTGATTTTAGGGTCATAGACTCATTTCATTTAGTTTGAAGCTCAGAAGACCATTTTATTTAGTTTCATGCTTAATGACGCATGTCATTCATTTTCAAGCTCAAAGGCTCTTTTTATTCAATTTTAGACTCAGAGACCTATTTCATTCAATTTTAGGCTCATAGGCTCAAACTTAACTATGTAAAGATAGTGTATTCAGAATTTCAAAGCAAACACTACAGCTGCTAATTTTAAGTCATGGGTAGGGTAATTCCCTTCATGTGCCCTCAATGCTTGGAGCATAGGCAATGTAACACCCTCCTTTGGGAGTCACATTTTGGACAACAAAAGAAAACTAAAACCAGTTATAAAAGATTTAATATTATAAAATACGGGTTTTAAAATTTATTTTTGCTAAAAACATAAACTTACCAAAGATATAGGTAATACAAAAACATATTGAACTGCTTAATACACATTACATACACCACATAGTATCAAACAACATTCAAAACATAAAACTTACATACTCAAAAAGAAACATTAGCAAACCCCATGACAGGTCCTACTGTAACATCCCGGGACTGCCTGCAGGATTGATGAGTGTCCCCATAAATCAACACGGGTTTTTTCAGCGTGCTTTTTCCTCACTTATGCATCCTAGGAAACTTCCCAGGAGATCACCCATCCCACAAGTGCTCCAAGTCAAGCACACTTAACCATGGAGTACTTATGTTCTTGGCTCTCAAAAAGAAGATGCATCTTGTTGATATGGGTGGTGCTAATCAATTCATTTAAGTCTTCCTCAACTATGCAGTCCCATACCTGCATAGTCTCTGAATCTCTCTCATTTCGGTGTGTATTCAATTCATTCATGTGCCCTTTTGCCTAGAAGCCTGCCTGGAACCGCTTCTTGTCCATGCTTCTTCTTTATGCACTAGCGACCACTTCCCGCCCTCATCGGCCCCAGGTATCACATGCCCATCAGCTTCTGCATGGTTTATCCCCGAACCACACCGTACTGGTAGAAGTCCCACTCTGATACCATATGTAACGTCCCGGGACTTTATGCAGGATTGATGAGTGTTCCCCACAAATCAACACGGGTCTTTTCAGCATGCTTTGTCCTCACTCACATTCATCCTAGGAAACTTCCGAAGATGTCACCCATCCCACAAGTGCTCCAAGTCAAGCACGCTTAACCATAGAGTACTTATGTTCTTAGCTCCCGAAAAGAAGATGCATCTTGTTTATATGGGTGGTACCAATTAATTCCTTTAAGTCATCCTCAACTATGCAGTCCCATACCTGCACAGTCTCTAAATCCTTCTCATTCCGATGTGTATTCAATTCATTCATGTGTCTCTTCGCCTAGAAGTCTGCCAGGAGCCGCTCCTTGTCCGTGCTTCTTCTTTATGCACCGATGACCACTCCCTGCCCTCATCAGCCCTGGGTGTCACACTTACTCAAAAGCACAGTAACAAATTTAACAAAACTCAACAAAACTCAAAGCGCCCGCATCCAGATGGACTTGCCATACGACGATACCTTCACAGCACTGCGTCTTAATAAAACTAAGAAGATCTTTGCTTTGCCACCATCATGGTCTTTAAAGAACATAAACATAAAAATAGAACAATACAACAAAGAGGTGAGATCCCCTACATTACATACCGTTATGGCAGCATAGAAACAGTAATGACAATAATGTCATACAGTTACAGAAATAACAAGCATATTCATTGTATCAAGTAATAGATATATTCAACATATATTATGTATATCACAATGATATGTCAACTAACTATGCATATGCATAATGTACCAAATCCTACTCCATGGAGCTAACACAATTTCAGAGAGAATGATCCAGAAGACATGTCTGTATCTCATCAGCCTCAATTCAAGTGTTATAATTTTCTCAATTTACGCATCATGGCTTATACAAGATAGTCTACTCCAGATCATGAATAGGAATAGTGTTCTCATCGAGATCGTCGATGCATTTGCATCGGTTGCCACGACCCAGTGGTGCTTCCAACTGTCCACTTGTGGAATTCTGCACCCCGACGTCCCTAAGATCATTCATAGATCTTCACTACGCAATTCTCACTTACACTAAGGTGTAATTAAACTCCTAGGCCTCCGGCCTTAACAGCCACCGACTGTATAATGTTCAATGCATGATGAATAACTTAATGCATAAACACAATCCACCACGGGCCACAATCCATATATTTAACAATCCCAGGGTCTAGTACATCGGCCCGACAACAAACCGTTGTTTTCTCAATCACGTAGCACTTTTATTACATTTTCACAATTGCATAACAATTTTATTACGTTTTCAAATCATGTAACCATTTTCCAATGTTTTCTCAATCGCATAAAGATTTTTCAATGTTTTCTTAATCGCATAGCTCAAAAATCAATATTTTTGAATCACGTAAAATTTTATCACTATTTTTCAAGCGCGTAAAACGTTTCTTGACTTTCTAAACTTAATTTTGAAATTTTCCAAGTTAAATATAAAATTTAGGTCTTAATCCCAATTTCTCTTACTAAAAATCCTCTTAATAATACTTTCTAACATTTTTCCCAAAATCAACATTGATTGAGATTTACTAAAAATCCTCTTAAAAATACTTTAAGTCTGAAATCACTTTTCAAACTCTTTTCCATTTCCATGGCTGAAAATCATTCTTTGTCCAATAATAAAAATTATTCATTTCCATTTTCATTTTATAAATCCTTAATCCAATATTTCCTTATCAAATCTCTTCTAAATGATATTTTCCAACGTTGTTCATAAAACTACGTTATTTTAATTAAATCAAATCCTTCAAAAATCATTATCCATTTACCTTCACTAAAACACTTTGTTCATATTTTAAATCATTTCCTTTCTCATTGCTAAAAATCCATTCTTTTCCAAAAATAAAACTTTGTTCACTTCCTTTTTTAACTTGTAAAACCTTAACTCATATCTTTGTTACAAAAACAACTAAGTCCATAATTAATAAAATATTTTGCCTTGGATACCATATTTTGGGCTTAATGGTCGTGAGCTATGTTGGTCCTTGGAACCAAAACTTTCATCCTTCCCACATGATCCACACATACAACATATTCCAATCATCATAGTTCTACCATAGCAATTTTTTGCATACTATAAAAATCACATAAAGCATCCAATCATCAATTTCTACCATAGAAAATATCATGCATACTACCAAAGCTATAAAATCACATAAAGCAAACAAACACAAATCATTAAATTTATACAACCAAGTGAATAAATCCTCACATGGATTTTTCACCTACAAACACAATTTTGTTTCTCAACACCATGTTTAGTTGATGAGGTTAATCTCCATCTTAACTTAGATGATGCCCAAATCCTCTTGTATGCCTTCTTGTAGTAAACTTCCACCAACAAGATGTTCCTAAAAGCCCTTAAACTTGAGCTTGAAGATGAATGAATTAGAAGATGGTCTCAACACAAAAGTGTCTTAGAATGGTGTTTATATTGAAGATGTAAGGTTGGATTAAATTAAGAAAGATTGGATGATGGATTTGGGGTGCTTGGCCGTGAGCTCTTTGAGAGAAAAGGTGAGAGTGTTTTTGTGTTAGCTTTTTGGTTTCTTGATAGAAATGATGGAAAAGATGACCACTACAACAAAAAGAGGCTTTAGCGGCAATAAATATGTCTTTTAGCAGCAATAAGAATTGTCGCAAAAACTTTTACCAGTAATTAATTTATGGCCGCTGTATCCCGTGTTGGTAAAAGCTTTCCCGACCATTATATAGAGTGTCGGTAAAGACCCCTTTTATGGCCGCTCAAAGTAATGCCTTTTAGTGGCAATTATTTGCCGGCAATTCAAATGGCCACTAAAACAGTTCCCAAGATTCTTTTTTCATGTCTTTAGCGACCTTTGTTATTGCTGGTAAAAGCCCATTTTATTTCTGGTAAAAAATGTCTTTTACCGGCAATTGTTATGGCCGCTAAAACTTCCATAGATTTGCCTTTTTTCATGTCTTTAGTGACCTTTGTTTTTGCCGATAAAGACTCATTTTATTGTTGGTAAAAAATATGTCTGTTACCAGCAATTGTTATTGCCGCTAAAAATTAACACACTTCGAAAAAAAAAGCTTGAACAAATCTCCTATTATAGTAAAACAATGCCATTGAAGTGTAATACTAGTCGACTAAATCTGACAATAGAAGATTAATAACTTCTTAATCAAAAATTCAGATTTTCAAATCGATCATAACATTAGATAATCAAAGCCAGAACTCACTTCATATCTCTTCACAGTAGTGTCACATTCTCAAGACTTAAGAGATAGTGCTCAAACTTTACCATATCACGAGGTGCTTTATTCTTAATATGTTGACATTGTCAATTGATCTTGTATTCCAATCACAAGTTGTACCTAGCATGGGACTAGTAATTCTCCTACTAGTTGGAGTCAAATTAAGGTGCACTAAGGCTAACAATAATCTCTTACAAGGTGGAGTCCAATCAAGGTACACCAAGGCTAACAACAATTACTGTTAGTTGTAGCTTTCTAATTAAGCTCCTCACACCAAAGTGAGATAATTATTAACATTAGTTTAGAGAAAATTACAAATTGCAAATAATCAGTCAACTACTTAAAGTCAAACAAGTTTAGTTCCTAAACCTAAATTCAAATTCAACAATTTATCAAACTCCTATCTCACATTCATCTAAACTCATAATACATATACCAAAACCATCACACACAAACACATATATTCATCAATCTCAAATAAAATTCTTATACAATACAAAAAAAAACTTAGAGCAAATTTCTCTCTCTATTTTTTTTATATATTATTCATATATCCCTGTAAATGTGCATTATCACTAAAGAGGACTTAAAAGAAAATGCTTGTCTTGAGAGGTCCTATTCTCATAATAGTAATGAAATGATTTACAAAAATCAAGGAACTTGCACAAAGGAGTCAAAAATATTTGACAGCAAAATAATAAAGGGAGATAAACACCTTGGAGGCTTTAAAACATGCAAAACAACATAGTAGACACTAAGCTACTCACAACCCATGAAAAGACTTCACATTATCTTGTCTTTCCAAGCACTCATTCAAATTAGTGATGTTGTTGAGTCCCTATGATTCATTCAACACAACAAAACAATTGCTAGTATTAATCTAATTGGTTTAAAATGCCATCAATTACCAAAATCTGTGTGTGTGTGTTTTAAGGCTTCTAAGGTTGATACCTTTGCTTTATCAAAAACCCAATAAGACTAAAAGACTAAAAATAAGATATTTGAGCTTTGATTTGAAACAGACAAAAAAAAAGAACCAAAACAAAAGAAAGGAGTATTTAAGAAATGTTCCTTCCCTTTTCGAAGTACACAATATGCATGTTACATTCCATAAATATCTAAGCACACAATTGTCATTTGACAAAAAAAGCATACATGACATCCATTGTATCTCCAACTAGCCAATATCTCTTAAGTTGGTAGCGTATTTTAATAGCAAAGAAATTGATGAATGAATGCTTTTAAGATTTGATATGTATACCATATAACAAGTTAATCAAATTGACTCAATTGCATCAGTTCAGACAGTGCCGTGTTTCCACAATATAGATGTTTCCTCACCATATACTTGATCCCACACCTGACAATAAATAACCATCTTTATTAACACATAATGGATAGGATTGTATTCATTTTACCCAAGCTATTCTATTTTATGTCTGGATGATCAAAAGTCTTATTAACACAATTTAGTTTCTTATTATTAAAGAGAAATTAACATATGGGGCAGAACTCATTTGGGCTCTACAACAATTTTTTTTTTTTAACACCCACTTACTCAATTTGAACACATAATAAAGCTCTTTATGGAACTAGACTTGACCAAAATATTCACACTTAATAGGAATAAACAATCTTAACCTGCAAAAGCCTTGATCAAATTAGCAACATTAAGATTTGGTAACAGGATGAACACATCCTAACAAATTACAACGAGACATGAAATGTTGAAAAACTATAATGGAGCAAGTCCGCCAAAAAAAATGTAAGTAAAGAAATTTAAAATTAGATTATTCCAAACAATTATTTTTTCCAGCCATCAATATCGTTTGGTTCTAAATTAAATTAAGAGATGGGATCAGCAAAAAATACTTTGATCCAAATTCATGAAAAAATTAATAACAAAGGCAAAGGATCTGTATTTACTAAGCAAGAACATGAGAAACAAACCTGCAGATGGTATAGGATCTCATGGTTTAAAGGAAGCTTTCCATCAATAACAAGATCAAGGTAACTCCTTATCTCTTTAAGTCGTGCATTCAAGCCCTTCAAGGCTGTGAGTTTAGCGCTCAACTATGTAACAAACTACATTGTCAACATCCATTCTTTTGTCAACAAGAACCATCTAACATACTCAAAAGTATGATAGGGAAAAACATATATATATATATATATATCACAAACCTGAAGGAAATCAAATCCTGGTTATACTTTCTATCACATTTTATATATTTCACCTTTTGGCCTGAATTGGAAAGTTGTTATGTGTTTGTGTCTATTACTTACTTTATTTATTATTTGCAAAAAAGTTTTCTACTCAGAGTTTCTTCCGCTTCTCAATTTTGGACAACGCCTTGATAAAAAATATTTTATTCTCAATGGCTCAATTGTTAGGCACTGTTAGTCATTAATTAAGACATTGTGAAACTATTTTAAAATCAGTAGTAGATCTGAATCCAAGGGAAGTTATAAAAGAATCTATTTGCAAAGGTCTGAAAAGATTGTTCAGACTAGTCCAATGAATGTCAAGAATGGAGTTCAGAAAACAAAATCTTCTATTGGCGGAGGCAGTGATCAACAAGGGACAATGGATTGATGCAACTTTATGAATCTTTTAGAAAGAATTACAAAGATAGAGTTAGATTTATTAGTAATTAATATCTTGAAGGTACATATTCAGAGGATTTTGCAACAGCTTCATTACAATAGCAAAAATCAGGTAAATGAGTAAAGTTATTCTAGCACACGTCCACAGTAAAGTTATATGCACCTAGGCACAAGTACAAAAGGAGCAAAACAAAAAGAATTTAGGTAAATGATTAATTAAGGAATATAATATAGTATTAAGTAATTACAAACCTCTTATGGGTTAAGTAACTAATACCTTTGGTGCACTCAAATTAAAGGATATCTACTTCTTTATGTAGTCTCTGTATTAGTATGGATAGAGATATCAACTTATGTATTTAGTCAATTTAAATAGTAAGTGAAATATTGTGTTCTTTCTTTCTTAGTCTCACATGTCCTTTTGTTTTATATTTCTCTTTCTTTTTAAAACCCTCTAGTTTTTCAACATGAGTAAAACAAAGTATTCATGTAAGTTGAGTATTAGAAACTAACGGTTAGACCTCAAACAAATATATGTTGATTGCTAAGATTTCATGTGAAAAAGAAGTGAAAAGACTTCAAAGTTCAAAGGAAAACAAATTTTTGGTTTACAATCGATAATATCAATAGTAATAATTCTTGAAACATCATTTGAGAGTATTCTTCCTTCTAAAATTTATGCCAAACATGACAAACTAAGATTAAAGTCATACTTACATCTTCCAGTAGCATGATTGCAAGGAAAATTTCTCTGTAGACAGTTGAGTTCATAAGGGAAACCACTGAAAAGAAAAGTTATGTTTCAGACCAGAAAAATGCATATGGCTTTCAAAAATAATAGCATTTATTTAATAATTAGTATCTGCAATTAAGTAGTCAATTTTTAATTCCTTTAAAAGAAGTTCTTCGTGAAAAAGAAGCATACTCCATAAGATACAATTCAAGTAGTACTAACATAAAAGATGTTCCACAAGTGAATTTTCCCAGCAGCAAACGGGAATCAAAGATATAATTTTATAAAGATTTCATTATTAAGGCAAGCTAGACTAAAGAAAAGGTAGGAGAAGAATTCTATGAAGAAATAAGTCCACTTTAGGAAAATTAACTAGTAAAGTGGTTAACACCATTCAAAGAGTGGTTTATCATGCATTGACTTAAAAGACCATATCATATAAGCATGTCACAAGCTAAGATATCAATCAAAGACATATAAGTATATAACTAGGGAACAGAGGATAAGAATTATATAGGGACACCATAAAAAACGATTACAATGATACTATTTTTAAAAGCTATTAGTAGTTAGTACTGCATGATCATCATTGACAGCAAATATGATACAGTAATTTTGTGCTTAGAAGAATAATGTTTCAAATGATTGAGAGGATTGCTAAAATCTTCAAAATAAAGTGTGCAATCAACCTATCACTCTTTAGTCCTTGTGTAACACCCTTGTGGGGATGTCACATTTAAAAAGAAAATAAAAGAAAGATAAATAAAATCTACCCAAGTTGTAAAATATTTGTTACATAATAATACGACTTGTAAAATTTTTCCTGTTAAACAGAATATTATTAAATAAAATAACACGAAAAACATAAAACCAACAGAATAACATCACACATAATATACATAGAGTTTTAGTCATAAGTTATACAAATAATTTACAACTAAAATATTTAGACAGAAATAGTAAACAAAAGCAATAACAGTCAATATATACAAACGCAGACGCGCCCAAGTACACATCATAAACATTTAACCCTCTGATGGATCACTCTCAGGAAGATCATCAGAAGATAAATATCCAGGATGCCTCGACTCTCGGCGGAAACGAGACCGCGCAGTCGACACGCTGCTAATCTCACTAGGCGCAGTGAACATACCACCCCAATAACGCCTAAGAGATAACGGCAACTCCAAATGCAGAAACACTGTAGTCGTCATGACTGGATCTCCATCAAACTCATTACTTAGGGACACAGTCAACCGTGCCACGTAAGTCACCGAGTCTCTGTCTTCACGCAGACGCCAGGCTGTCGATCCACCATGAAACTCGAGTCGTACAAAACCCAGAAATCCTGGCACCGCCATACCCAAGCAATCAATCCAATGGATATGGATGATCAGATGGTTCTTGATCGTAGAACTGATCTTCGGCTAGCTGATCTTCCTCTTCCTCAGGGTACACACACTCAAGAGGCTGTTCCTCTTCCTCAAACTCTTTTACCACATGAATTAAAATAAACAAATAACACATACAACAAAGAGGTAAGACAATCTATATCACCACAAACATGGTAAAGTAAGAAAACGACAATACAACAGATATAACATTTTATACTATATAGCAGTTTAAGATAGCAATAAATAAAATACAAGATCATATAGGTGAAATATAACACATAGTAATACAGATAGACAAAATAACATAGATAAATAATGATATAGATAAATAACATTAAAATATATGAGATAAAAATATATGAAATAAAAATATATGAAATGTGACTCAACCCTACTCCATGGAGCTAAAGAAGAACACAGACATCAGAGAGAACGACCCGCAAAAATCTATTAGCACCGTCGACCGCCCAATAACTATTCCGCTATCACACGTTGCGTCTATAGCCCACTGAAAAAAAGTTATAGTGGTGTAGTACACTGTCATACGTCGTGTCACTACAGGCTTGTACTAATAGACTTCACAAGATCTTGATTAAGTATAGTGCTTGTCGAGTCCATTAGTGTGTTACCAGTCACCACGGCCCAGAGGAGCGACCAACTGTCCATATATGGAATTCTGCACACTAAAGTCTCCCAGTTCATTCAATTTGAACCGCACTACGCCTATCACACCAACAACACGATGTTGTTCACCTCGCCAATCAAATCGCCAAAATTGGCATACTCAAAATATGAGAAAAATTCCAAATGTATGCAGTACGCACCCACCTGGCAATACTGTAACAAAATTACAAAAATGCCCTCACTGGCAAATCATATAAAAAGACAGTACGCACCCACCTGGCAATACTGTTTCACAATCTATCCGGGTCCACCACTTTGGCCCGACAGTAAAAACTTACTATTTTCGTCAATCGCATAGAAATTTTATCTCGTTTTCAAAATCCCGTTGCTTTTACAAACGTTTTTAAATCGCATAAATATATTTTGCTGTTTTGCAAATCGCGTAGGATTTTTAATACGTTTTCTCAATCGCGTAAGGTTTTTAAATCATTTTCTTGTCCGAATTCCTTAAAAATTACTGTTTAAATAAACAGAAATAATATTTAATACATTTAAATTACGTTGAATATTTTTCATACTGTATACTGTCGTTTGGGCTTTTTTCTTATCTTATTTGTCCGTTTTTAATAAAAATTGACAGTATTTTGTTTAGAAAATTATAATAATGGTTTCCTAATTTTTTCGTAAAAATTCTGTTTACTAAATTTTTAACCGTGTAACTTAATCCTTTTGAAAACCACTAACATGCTTCAAAATATAAGATGAGCCATATGTTAGGAATTTACAAAAGTTACTGTATTTCATTCCTAATAATAAAATCATTAGTTTTAATTACTTAGACTTAATTCTAATCAATTTGTTTCTTCAAAACTCATTGTAGAAAATTTCTTTTTAACATATGTTACATCTCTTTGATTGAACTAGTTTGGAATTGATTTTAGAAATCATGGTTACTTGGTTTGGCATGTTGGCCGAAATATATACTTGTACTATTTGATCTCTAAATTCATTTTCTTTGATCTAAACAATTTTATATCTCATTAATTTTCCTAGGTTAATTAAATCACACTTAATAAAAATATGATAACATTTTGGTTCTCCATTTTGGTTAATGGTCGTGAGCCTCATTGGTGTGTTCTTTGGAACACTCATGCAATCCTTGGCATGTTGTTCACATCCTACAAATTATCATGCATTTCTAACACATACAATATTATCAAAGCTTGTAGACATGCAAATTAATACAAATAACAAATAGAAAAGCTATTAACAAACACACAAATGAATCCTTATGGATTCTACAACCACCAACAAATCTCCATCTTCTTGCCACCACCCAAGGATGATAAGATTAAATCTTCCTCTTACCTTAAATGAAGACAAAATATGCTTTCACACCTTTCCTAGGGTTTCGATTTTTTTCTCCTTCAAAACCTAGCAAGCTTAAACAAAATTCTACAAGTTACTAACATTAAAGAGAGCTTAAACCATGGATAAATCATGGCTTAGAACTTTGAAAAAGAGTTTAGAAATGGAAAACAAGAAATTTCACCTTCTAGGTAAAATTTTCCAAGTAGGTTTCCAAGCTTCAAATGAAGGATTTTGCAAGAACTCTCAACTAGAGATGTTCTTAGGATTGTGTTTAGGTTTAGAAAACTTGGTTAGATAAAATTTTGGGTGATTGGATGGTGTAGTTTATGGTTTGGCCGAATAGCTTGAAGGAAAGACAACAATGGAGGTTGGTGTTCTTGGAAGAGAGAGAAGAGAGAAATTGCATGAAGATGAAGTGAATTTTTGGTCTTCCAAATGCCAAATGGCCGTGGACTTCAAGCATGCAAGGTGTAGCCTTGCTTGGCTTCATCCAAGCCTTAGGATAGATCAAAGGTGAAGATTAAAACTTGATCTCCAAGCTTTGCTCTCATTGGTTCATGCTAGCCTTGTCATCTAACCTAGTCACCATGCTTAGTCACTAATTAAGCTTAGTCACCACACTTAGTCACTAACCTAGTCATTAGCCTTGTCATTAACTATCTGTTCTAGCTCAAAATGTTTACTGCTTTGCTAAACGTGGGTCCCGCAAAACATTTCCGAGTCCATTACTGCTTATTGGTACTGACTAATAAAATAACATTATAATATTATAAAATTATTTTATTTGATAGTTAAATCCTAAAAATTAAAAGATTAACTACTGTCTCATTCAGAATTGAGTTTAGTAAGATCCCCCAGCTCTGAATAATTAAAAAAAATAAGATTTCCCCGGCCCAGAAAATATTATTTTCTTGTCCCGGAGCAAATCACACAAAAAGTCTAAACAAAATCACAGATAGTAATATTAAACACTGTATCATATAGAAAAATTAAAAACAGTACAATCGGGACGTAATGGTCATTTTTCCATTTTTCCCCACGACGAAGCAAATCACTCAAAACACTCAAATAAAATTATAGACAGTAAAATATCTCAGTATTTCACACAGCAAAATTTAAAATAGTAGTTTGAAAAAATTTTTATTTTACGGTCTTGAAGCAAAATATTCAAAACGACCAAAGAAAATCATACACTATAATATATATATATATATATATATATATATATATATATATATATATATATATATATTTCATATAGAAAAATAAGAAACAAGAAAACAAGGACATAACAGTCATTTACACAAAAATTTAAAAACAAAGAAACAGAACATTCGAGAATATTTTTCCAAAAATTGGGGTGTTACAACTCTCCCAACAAATAAAAATTTCGTCCTCGAAATTATTTGCTTATCAAAACAAATGAGGATATTGATCCCTCATTTTATCTTCCAGCTCCCAGGTAGCATCACCTGTCACATTATTCCATATGATCTTCACCAGCTCGATCATTTTCCCTCGAAGCTGCTTTACCTTTCTGTCCTCTATTCTAACAGGTAAAGTCTCGTAAGTCAAATTCTCCTTCAGCTGCACTTCGTCAGGTTGTATAACATGCGTCGGATCCGGTACATACTTCCGTAACTGAGATACATGAAATACATCATGCAGATTTGATAAAAAAAGGCGGCAAAGCAATCTGATACGCCACAGGACCTATACGTCGAATAAGCTAATACGGTCCAATGAACTTAAGAGTAAGCTTCTTGGATTTAATAACTCTTCCAACACCAGTCGTAGGAGTCACTCTTAGAAATACATGCTCACCCTCCTCGAATTCAAGAGATCGCCTTCGTTTATCCGCATAACTTTTTTGTCTGCTTTGCGTCGTCTTCATTTTCTCTTGTATCATCTTTACTTTCTCTGTAGTCTGTTGTACAAGATCTGGTCCAATAGTCATACTTTCCCCATCTTGATACCAACATAACGGCGTTCGACATCGTCTCCCATACAATGCCTCATAGGGTGCCATCCCTATACTTGAGTGAAAACTATTGTTGTAGGTGAATTCTATCAAAGATAAAAATTCATCCCAACTTCCTCGTTGTTCCAAAACACAAGCATGCAACAGGTCTTCCAAAGACTGTATAGTTCTCTCTGTCTGACCATCAGTCTGCGGATGATACGCCGAACTCAGTCGCAACTTAGTTCCCATTGCTTCTTGTAGACTTTGCCAGAATCTTGACGTAAACCGCGGATCTCTATCAGAAACTATACATGTAGGCACACCATGCAGTCTGACAATCTCACAAATGTACAACTGAGTTAATCTTTCCAACGAATACTTGATATTGATTGGTAAGAAATGAGCCGACTTCATAAGCCTATCGACTATAACCCATATCGAATCATGACCCTTCCTTGTCTTCGGCAACCCAGTAACAAAATCTATAGAGATACTATCCCATTTCCATTCTGGAATAGCTAACGGTTGCAACATTCCAACTGGTCTCTGATGTTCCACTTTCACTTTATGATAAACTAGACAAGACTCCACATATTCTGCTACGTCTCTTTTCATCCTTGGCCACCAAAACAACTTTTTCAAGTCTTGATACATCTTGGTCATCCCCGGATGTAAACTCAAATCACTAGTATGAGCTTCTTCTAGTATCGACTTCTTCAATTCAGAATCATCAGGCATACAAATTCTTCCCTTAAACCTTAAGATTCCATCTACTCCTTCTTCTACCGTCGCCTTATGACCTTGCTTTAACAATTCCCTCTCATTTTGCAAAAACACGTCTTCCTTTTGTTTATCTCGGACTACATCAAGAAATTCATTTATGATCACGACCTTATATAGACGAACTCTTTCAGGCAGAAACTCTACAGACAACCATAGATCTCGGAACTTGTTAATCAATTCCTCCTCCTTTATCATCATTGCCGAGACACTAAGCACCTTTCTACTTAAGGCATCAGCTACCACATTAGCCTTTCTTGGGTGGTATTGGAGTTGAAATCATAATCCTTTAAGAATTCCAACCATCTCCTCTGCCTCATATTCAATTCCTTCTGATCAAACAAGTACTTTAGACTTTTGTGATCACTAAAGACATTGAACATTGCTCCATACAGAAAATGCCTCCACACTTTCAGAGCAAAAACCACTGCAGCCAATTCCAAATCATGCGTTGGATAATTCTTCTCATGAACCTTCAACTGTCGAGAAGCATGTGCCACCACATTCCGATTTTCCATCAATACGCATCCTAACCCTTGGTAAGAAGCGTCACAATACACATCAAAAGTTCCCTTAGAATCCGGTAAAATCAACACCGGTGCAGTTGTTAACCTCCTCTTCAATTCTTGGAAACTGGCTTCACGTTCTTCCGTCCACTCAAAAGCTTGACTTTTCCTTGTGAGCTGTGTAAGCGGTCCAGCAATCTTGGAAAAACCCTCAATAAACCTCCGGTAATATCCAGCAAGTCCAACAAAACTTCGAACTTCTGTCACCGTCTTAGGTCTTTCCCATTGTAAAACAGTCTCCACCTTCGATGGGTCTACCGCAATACCTTCTTTCGAAATTACGTGACCTAGAAATTGGACTTCCTCCAACCAGAACTCACACTTGGCCAATTTCGCATATAGCTGCTTTTCCTTCAAAATATGAAGAACAATACCCAAATGTTCAGTATGCTCTTCCTTAGATTGAGAATAGATCAGAACGTCATCGATAAAGACAACGACAAATCTGTCTAGATACGGATGAAAAATCCTGTTCATATAGTCCATAAATATAGCAGGAGCATTCGTCACCCCGAATGGCATTACCTGATACTCATAATGTCCATAACGAGTTCGAAAAACTGTTTTTGGTACATCCTCCCCCTTAACACGAATCTGGTGATAACCCGATCTCAGATCTATCTTGGAGAATACCACTGCTCCCTTTAATTGATCCATCAGGTCGTCAATCCTTGGAAGCGGATATTTATTCTCGATAGTCACCTTGTTCAGCTGACGATAATCCACACAAAGTCGAGAAGTTCTGTCCTTCTTCTTGACCAAAAGCACTGGTGCTCCCCACGGTGAAACACTAGGTCGCACAAACTGTTTCTCCAATAGTTCCACCAATTGCTCTTTCAACTCTACCAACTCTGCTGGCGACATACGATAAGAAGCAATTGAGATAGGACCTGCTCCTGGTGCTAAATCAATTGAAAACTCGATCTCCCTCTCAGGTGGTAAACCAGGTACGTCATCAGGAAAAATCTCTTGAAACTCATTGACAACAGGAATAGTATTTACATCCTTCTCATTCTTAATTTCTAGAGAAGACAATACCACATATCCCTGCGCTCCCTCTCTTAACAAGGATTTGACTTTAACCGCAGTCAAGAATCCAGACTCTTCTTCCTTAGGAAAAACTATGGTTTTGCTTGCACAGTCTATAAGGATATGGTTAGAAGATAACCAATCCATCCCTAATATCACATCTATCTCAACAAGAGGCAAACAAATCAAATTGACCAAAAACTTACGGTCCTTCACAACAATAAGACAATCCAAACATATCTTTGATGCAACTACAGGTTTAGCAGTTGGCGTAGAAACACTCAACTTAACATTCAGAGAAGACGTAGGCAACTTCAATCTTTTCACACAATCATATGCAATAAATGAATGTGTTGCACCAGAATCATATAACACAGTCAGAAGATTACCTTCAATGGCACCTTCTCCCTGAATAAGATCATCAGATTGAGAAATTTCTGTTCCTGTCATAGTATACCCTCGCCCTCCAGATCTTGTTTGAACACTTTCCGACCTCGGTTGAGTAGCACAAACATTTCTCATAGCTGGCTTTCTCTCTGACTGAGTACAATCTTTAGATACATGTCCAGGTTGTTTGCAATTAAAACAAACCATTCCTTTGATAGGACATTCACTAGAAAGATGGCTTTTCTTTCCACACTTAAAACATGTTGGCGTAAACGTCCCTCTTTGTTCAGTTCCACTACCACTTGCACTTCCCCCAAGTGGTGGTCGTTGAGATTGATTCCCTGGTGGTCTAGAATACAGTTTACGCTGAATCCGATTAGTATTACGGCCACCACCTCTCTGAAACCTTGTTGGCCCAAAGTTACGATTTCTCTGATCTCGCGACAGCTCCAACTATTCGAGTCGTGCACATGCATCAACTAAAACATGAAACTAATTCATTCTCAAGGATATCACTCCTCGCTTCAGTTCCACTCTTAACCCTGCTTTAAACTTCCGACATCTCCATCCATCATCTGGTCGAGTTTGAGCATAATCTGAGAATTGAGACAAACTCTCAAATTTTGTAGCATACTCATTCACCGTCATATTACCCTGACGTAAACCAAGAAATTCCATTTCCTTAGCATGCCTAGCACTTGTTGGAAAATACTTCTCCAGAAAAGCATTAGAAAATACCTCCCATGTAATTTCTACTCCCTCAGCTAACAATAATCGGCAAGTTCCTCTCCACCAATGTTCACCATCTCCCTCAAAGATAAAGGTTGCATACGTCACCTTCTTCTCATCAGAGCATCTCATTCCTTCAAAAATTCTCTCCAAGTCTTGTATCCATTGACTTGCTTTCTCAGGGTCAACCTCGCCTCTAAACTGTGGCGGATTGTGGCGCCTAAATTCAGATAAATTTAGGGCATCAGCAGTAGCATCTTGCTGTTGAGCTGCTTTCAAATTTTGTTGTGTAATTACTTCAACCATCCGCTGCATAGCTTCAGCAGCCGCAATCATTGAATCCACTTCTCGATTTACGTTCGCACGTCCTCGTCCTCTACCAGACATCTTCTTTCTTCAAACATAACAAAACAAAGTCAGATACATCCTTTCGGAAGTAAATCACAGAGAATCACACAGCACAAACAAAAACAGACCCAACCACAACCCCTAAAGACTCTAACTTGGGCTCTACCAACTAATGTAACACCCTTGTGGGGATGTCACATTTAAAAAGAAAATAAAAGAAAGATAAATAAAATCTGCCCAAGTTGTAAAACATTTGTTACATAATAATACGACTAGTAAAATTTTTCCTGTTAAACAGAATATTGTTAAATAAAATAACGCGAAAAACATAAAACCAACAGAATAACATCACACATAATATACATAGAGTTTTAGTCATAAGTTATACAAATAATTTACAACTAAAATATTTAGACAGAAATAGTAAACAAAAGCAATAACAATCAATATATACAAACGCAGACGCGCCTAAGTACACATCATAAACATTTAACCCTCTGATGGATCGCTCTCAGGAAGATCATCAGAAGATAAATATCCAGGATGCCTTGACTCTCAGCGAAAACGAGACCGCGCAGTCGACACGATCCTAATCTCACTAGGCGCAGTGAACATACCACCCCAATAGCGCCTAAGAGATAACGTCAACTCCAAATGCAGAAACACCGTAGTCGTCATGACTGGATCTCCATCAAACTTATTACGTAGGGACACAGTCAACCGTCCCACGTAAGTCACCGAGTCTCTGTCTTCACGCAGACACCAGGCTATCGATCCGCCATGAAACTCGAGTCGTACAAAACCCAGAAATCCTGGCACCGCCATACCCAAGCAATCAATCCAATGGATATGGATGATCAGATGGTTCTTGATCGTAGAACTGATCTTCGGCTAGCTGATCTTTCTCTTCCTCAGGGTACACACACTCAAGAGGCTGTTCCTCTTCCTCAAACTCTTTTACCACATGAATTAAAATAAACAAATAACACATACAACAAAGAGGTAAGACAATCTATATCACAACAAACATGGTAAAGTAAGAAAACGACAATACAATAGATATAACATTTTATACTATATAGCAGTTTAAGATAGCAATAAATGAAATACAAGATCATATAGGTGAAATATAACACATAGTAATACAGATAGACAAAATAACATAGATAAATAATGATATAGATAAATAACATTAAAATATATGAGATAAAAATATATGAAATAAAAATATATGAAATGTGACTCAACCCTACTCCATGGAGTTAAAGAAGAACACAGACATCAGAGAGAACGACCCGCAAAAATCTATTAGCACCGTCGACCGCCCAATAACTATTCCGCTATCACACGTTGCGTCTATAGCCCACTAAAAAAAAGATATAGTAGTGTAGTACACTGTCATACGTCGTGTCACTATAGGCTTGTACTAATAGACTTCACAAGATCTTGATTAGGTATAGTGCTTGTTGAGTCCATTAGTGTGTTACCAGTCACCACGGCCCAGAGGAGCGACCAACTGTCCATATATGGAATTCTGCACACTAAAGTCTCCAAGTTCATTTAATTTGAACCGCACTACGCCTATCACACCGACAACACGATGTTGTTCACCTCGTCAATCAAATAGCCAAAATTGGCATACTCAATATATGAGAAAAATTCCAAATGTATACAGTACGCACCCACTTGGAAATACTGCACCAAAATTATAAAAATGCCCTCATTGGCAAATCGTATAAAAAGACAGTATGCACCCACCTGGCAATACTGTTTCACAATCTGTCCGGGTCCACCACTTTGGCCCGACAGTAAAAACTTACTGTTTTCGTCAATCGCATAGAAATTTTATCTTGTTTTCAAAATCCCGTTGCGTTTACAAACGTTTTTAAATCGCGTAAATATATTTTGCTGTTCTGCAAATCGCGTAGGATTTTTAATACGTTTTCTCAATCGCGTAAGGTTTTTAAATCATTTTCTTGTCTGAATTCCTTAAAAATTACTGTTTAAATAAACAGAAATAATATTTAATACATTTAAATTACGTTGAATATTTTTTATACTGTATACTGTCGTTTGGGCATTTTTCTTATCTTATTTGTCCGTTTTTAATAAAAATTGATAGTATTTTGTTTAGAAAATTATAATAATGGTTTCCTAATTTTTTCCGTAAAAATGCTGTTTACTAAATTTTTAACCGTGTAACTTAATCCTTTTGAAAACCACTAACATGCTTCAAAATATAAGATGAGCAATATGTTAGGAATTTACAAAAGTTACTGTATTTCATTCCTAATAATAAAATCATTAGTTTTAATTACTTAAACTTAATTCTAATCAATTTGTTTCTTCAAAACTCATTGTAGAAAATTTCTTTTTAACATATGTTACATCTCTTTGATTGAAACTAGTTTGGAATTGATTTTAGAAATCATGGATACTTGGTTTGGCATGTTGGCTGAAATATATACTTGTACTATTTGATCTCTAAATTCATTTTCTTTGATCTAAACAATTTTATATCTCATTTATTTTCCTAGGTTAATTAAATCACACTTAATAAAAATATGAGAACATTTTGGTTCTCCATTTTGGTTAATGGCCGTGAGCCTCATTGGTGTGTTCTTTGGAACACTCACGCAATCCTTGGCATGTTGTTCACATCCTATAAATTATCATGCATTTCTAACACATACAATATTATCAAAGCTTGTAGACATGCAAATTAATACAAATAACAAATAGGAAAGCTATTAACAAACACACAAATGAATCCTTATGGATTCTACAACCACCAACAAATCTTCATCTTCTTACCACCACCCAAGGATGATAAGATTAAGTCTTCCTCTTACCTTAAATGAAGACAAAATATGCTTTCACACCTTTCCTAGGGTTTCGGTTTTTTTCTCCTTCAAAACCTAGCAAGCTTAAACAAAATTCTACAAGTTACTAACATTAAAGAGAGCTTAAACCATGGATAAATCATGGCTTGGAACTTTGAAAAAGAGTTTAGAAATGGAAAACCAGAAATTTCACCTTCTAGGTAAAATTTTCCAAGTAGGTTTCCAAGCTTCAAATGAAGGATTTTGCAAGAACTCTCAACTAGAGATGTTCTTAGGATTGTGTTTAGGTTTAGAAAACTTGGTTGGATAAAATTTTGGGTGATTGGATGGTGTAGTTTATGGTTTGTCCGAATAGCTTGAAGGAAAGACAACAATGGAGGTTGGTGTTCTTGGAAGAGAGAGAAGAGAGAAATTGCATGAAGATGAAGTGAATTTTTGGTCTTCCAAATGCCAAATGGTCGTGGACTTCAAGCATGCAAGGTGTAGCCTTGCTTGGCTTCATCCAAGCCTTAGGATAGATCAAAGGTGAAGATTAAAACTTGATCTCCAAACTTTGCTCTCATTGGTTCATGCTAGCCTTGTCATCTAACCTAGTCACCGTGCTTAGTCACTAATTAAGCTTAGTCACCACACTTAGTCACTAACTTAGTCATTAGCCTTGTCATTAACTATCTGTTCTAGCTCAAAACGTTTACTGCTTTGCTAAATGTGGGTCCCGCAAAATATTTCCGAGTCCATTACCGCTTATTGGTACTGACTAATAAAATAATATTATAATATTATAAAAGTATTTTATTTGACAGTTAAATCCTAAAAATTAAAAGATTACCTACTGTCTCATTCAGAATTGGGTTTAATAAGATCCCCCAGCTCTGAATAATTAAAAAAAGAAAAGATTTCCCCGGCCCGAAAAATATTATTTTCCTGTCCCGGAGCAAATCACACAAAAAGTCCAAATAAAATCACAGACAGTAATATTAAACACTGTATCATATAGAAAAATTAAAAACAGTACAATCAGGACATAATGGTTATTTTTTCATTTTTCCCCACGACGAAGCAAATCACTCAAAACACTCAAATAAAATTATAGACAGTAAAATATCTCAGTATTTCACACAGAAAAATTTAAAACAGTAGTTTGAGAAAATTTTTATTTTACGGTCTCGAAGCAAAATATTCAAAATGACCAAAGAAAATCATAGACTGTAATATATATATATATATATATATATATATATATATTTCATATAGAAAAATAAGAAACAAGAAACAAGGACACAACAATCGTTTACACAAAAGTTTGAAAAACAGCAAACAGAACATTCAGAATATTTTTCCAAAAATTGGGGTGTTACAACTCTTCCCAACAAATAAAAATTTCGTCCTCGAAATTCGCTGCTTATCAAAACAAATGAGGATATTGATCACTCATTTTATCTTCCGGCTCCCAGGTAGCATCACCTGTCACATTATTCCATATGATCTTCACCAGCTCGATCATTTTCCCTCGAAGCTGCTTTACCTTTCTGTCCTCTATTCTAACAAGTAAAGTCTCGTAAGTCAAATTCTCCTTCAGCTGCACTTCATCAGGTTGTATAACATGCGTCAGATCTGGTACATACTTCCGTAACTGAGACACATGAAATACATCATGCAGATTTGATAAAAAAGGCGGCAAAGCAATCTGATACGCCACAGGACCTATACGTCGAATAATCTGATACGGTCCAATAAACTTAGGAGTAAGCTTCTTGGATTTAATAACTCTTCCGACACCAGTCGTAGGAGTCACTCTTAGAAATACATGCTCCCCCTCCTCGAATTCAAGAGATCGCCTTCGTTTATCCGCATAACTTTTTTGTCTGCTTTGCGTCGTCTTCATTTTCTCTTGTATCATCTTTACTTTCTCTGTAGTCTGTTGTACAAGATCTGGTCCAATAGTCATACTTTCCCTATCTTGATACCAACATAACGGCGTTCGACATCGTCTCCCATATAATTCCTCATAGGGTGCCATCCCTATACTTGAGTGAAAACTATTGTTGTTGGTGAATTCTATCAAAGATAAAAATTCATCCCAACTTCCTCGTTGTTCCAAAAGACAAGCACGCAACAGGTCTTCCAAAGACTGTATAGTTCTCTCTGTCTGACCATCAGTCTGCGGATGATACGCCGAACTCAGTCGCAACTTAGTTCCCATTGCTTCTTGTAGACTTCGCCAGAATCTTGACGTAAACCGTGGATCTCTATCAGAAACTATACATGTAGGCACACCATGCAGTCTGACAATCTCACCGATGTACAACTGAGTTAATCTTTCCAACGAATACTTGATATTGATTGGTAAGAAATGAGCCGACTTCGTAAGCCTATCGACTATAACCCATATCGAATCATGACCCTTCCTTGTCTTCGGCAACCCAGTAACAAAATCCATAGAGATATTATCCCATTTCCATTCTGGAATAGCTAACGGTTGCAACATTCCAGCTGGTCTCTGATGTTCCACTTTCACTTTCTGACAAACTAGACAAGACTCCACATATTCTGCTACGTCTCTTTTCATCCTTGGCCACCAAAATAACTTTTTCAAGTCTTGGTACATCTTGGTCATCCCCGGATGTAAACTCAAATCACTAGTATGAGCTTCTTCTAGTATCGACTTCTTCAATTCAGAATCATCAGGCATACAAATTCTTCCCTTAAACCTTAAGATTCCAACTACTCCTTCTTCTACCATCGCCTTATGACCTTGCTTTAACAATTCCCTCTCATTTTGCAAAAACACATCTTCCTTTTGTTTATCTCGGACTACATCAAGAAATTCATTTATGATCACGACCTTATATAGACGAACTCTTTCAGGCAGAAACTCTACAGACAACCATAGATCTCGGAACTTATTAATCAATTCCTCCTCCTTTATCATCATTACCGAGACACTAAGCACCTTTCTACTTAAGGCATCAGCTACCACATTAGCCTTTCTTGGGTGGTATTGGAGTTGAAAATCATAATCCTTTAAGAATTCCAACCATCTCCTCTGCCTCATATTCAATTCCTTTTGATCAAACAAGTACTTTAGACTTTTGTGATCACTAAAGACATTGAACATTGCTCTATACAGAAAATGCCTCCACACATTCAGAGCAAAAACCACCGCAGCCAATTCCAAATCATGCGTTGGATAATTCTTCTCATGAACCTTCAACTGTCGAGAAGCATATGCCACCACATTCCGATTTTGCATCAATACGCATCCTAACCCTTGGTAAGAAGCGTCACAATTCACATCAAAAGTTCCCTTAGAATCCGGTAATATCAACACCGGTGCAGTTGTTAACCTCCTCTTCAATTCTTGGAAACTGACTTCACGTTCTTCCGTCCACTCAAAAGCTTGACTTTTCCTTGTGAGCTGTGTAAGCGGTCCAGTAATCTTGGAAAAACCCTCAATAAACCTCCGGTAATATCCAGCAAGTCCAACAAAACTTCAAACTTTTGTCACCGTCTTAGGTCTTTCCCATTGTAAAACAGTCTCCACCTTTGATGGGTCTACCGCAATACCTTCTTTTGAAATTACGTGACCTAGAAATTGGACTTCCTCCAACCAGAACTCACACTTGGCCAATTTCACATATAGCTGCTTTTCCTTCAAAATCTGAAGAACAATACCCAAATGTTCAGCATGCTCTTCCTTAGATTGAGAATAGATCAGAATGTCATTGATAAAGACAACGACAAATCTGTCTAGATACGGACGAAAAATCCTGTTCATATAGTCCATAAATATGGAAGGAGCATTCGTCACCTCGAATGGCATTACCTGATACTCATAATGTCCATAACGAGTTCGAAAAGCTGTTTTTGGTACATCCTCCCCCTTAACACGAATCTGGTGATAACCCGATCTCAGATCTATCTTGGAGAATACCACTGCTCCCTTTAACTGATCCATCAGGTCGTCAATCCTTGGAAGCGGATATTTATTCTTGATAGTCACCTTGTTCAGCTGACGATAATCCACACAAAGTCGAGAAGTTCCGTCCTTCTTCTTGACCAAAAGCACTGGTGCTCCCCATGGCGAAACACTAGGTCGCACAAACTGTTTCTCCAACAGTTCCACCAATTGCTCTTTCAACTCTACCAACTCTGCTGGTGACATACGATACGGTGCAATTGAGATAGGACCTGCTCCTGGTACTAAATCAATTGAAAACTCGATCTCCCTCTCAGGTGGTAAACCAAGTACGTCATCAGGAAAAATCTCTGGAAACTCATTGACAACAGGAATAGTATTTACATCCTTCTCATTCTTAATTTCTAGAGAAGACAATACCACATATCCCTGCGCTCCCTCTCTTAACAAGGATTTGACTTTAACCGCAGTCAAGAATCCAGACTCTTCTTCCTTAGGAAAAACTATGGTTTTGCTTGCACAGTCTATAAGGATATGGTTAGAAGATAACCAATCCATCCCTAATATCACATCTATCTCAACAAGAGGCAAACAAATCAAATTGACCAAAAACTTACGGTCCTTCACAACAATAAGACAATCCAAACATATCTTTGATGCAACTACAGGTTTAGCAGTTGGCGTAGAAACACTCAACTTAACATTCATAGAAGACACAGGCAACTTCAATCTTTTCACACAATCATATGCAATAAATGAATGTGTCGCACCAGAATCATATAACACAGTCAGAAGATTACCTTCAATGGCACCTTCTCCTTGAATAAGATCATCAGATTGAGAAATTTCTGTTCCTGTCATAGTATACCCTCGCCCTCCAGATCTTGTTTGAACACTTTCCGACCTCGGTTGAGTAGCACGAACATTTCTCATAGCTGGCTTTCTCTCTGAATGAGTACAATCTTTAGATACATGTCCAGGCTGTTTGCAATTAAAACAAACCATTCCTTTGATAGGACATTCACTAAAAAGATGGCCTTTCTTTCCACACTTAAAACATGTTGGCGTAAATGTCCCTCTTTGTCCAGCTCCACTACCACTTGCACTTCCCCTAGTAGTGGTCGTTGAGATTGATTCCCTGGTGGTCTAGAATACGGTTTACGCTGAAACTGATTAGTATTACCCGAAGTTACGATTTCTCTGATCTCGCGACGGCTCCAACTCTTCGAGTCGTGCACATGCATCAACTAAAGCATGAAACTGATTCATTCTCAAGGATATCACTCCTCGCTTCAGTTCCACTTTTAACCCTGCTTCAAACTTCCGACATCTCCATCCATCATCTGGTCGAGTTTGAGCATAATCTGAGAATTGAGACAAACTCTCAAATTTTGTAGCATACTCATTCACCGTCATATTACCCTGACGTAAACCAAGAAATTCCATTTCCTTGGCATGCCTAGCACTTGCAGGAAAATACTTCTCCAGAAAAGCATTAGAAAATACCACCCATGTAATTTCTACTCCCTCAGCTAACAATAATCGGCGGGTTCCTCTCCACCAATGTTCACCATCTCCCCTCAGCATAAAGGCTGCATACGTCACCTTCTTCTCATCAGAGCATCTCATTCCTTCAAAAATTCTCTCCAAGTCTTGTATCCATTGACTTGCTTTCTCATGGTCAACCTCGCCTCTAAACAAGGTGGCGGATTGTGGCACCTAAATTCGATAAATTTAGGGCATCGCGTAGCATCTTCTTTGTTGAGTCGCTCTCTCAAATTTTGTCACAGTAATTACTTGACCATCCGCCGCATAGCTTCAAGAAATGCAATCATTGGATCCACTTCTCGATTTACGTTCGCACGTCCTCGTCCTCTACCAGACATCTTTTTTTTTCAAACATAACAAAACAAAGTCAGATACATCTTTTCGGAAGTAAATCACAGAGAATCACACAGCACAAACAAAAATAGACCCAACCATAACCCCTAAAGACTCTAACTTGGGCTCTGATACCAACTAATGTAACACCCTTTGTGGGGATGTCACATTTAAAAAGAAAATAAAAGAAAGATAAATAAAATCTACCTAAGTTGTAAAACATTTGTTACATAATAATACGGCTTGTAAAATTTTTCCTGTTAAACAGAATATTATTAAATAAAATAACGCAGAAAACATAAAACCAACAGAATAACATCACACATAATATACATAGAGTTTTAGTCATAAGTTATACAAATAATTTACAACTAAAATATTTAGACAGAAATAGTAAACAAAAGCAATAACAGTCAATATATACAAACGCAGACGCGCCTAAGTACACATCATAAACATTTAACCCTCTGATGGATCGCTCTCAGGAAGATCATCAGAAGATAAATATCCAGGATGCCTTGACTCTCAGCGAAAACGAGACCGCGCAGTCGACACGCTGCTAATCTCACTAGGCGCAGTGAACATACCACCCCAATAGCGCCTAAGAGATAACGTCAACTCCAAATGCAGAAACACCGTAGTCGTCATTACTGGATCTCCATCAAACTTATTACGTAGGGACACAGTCAACCGTCCCACGTAAGTCACCGAGTCTCTGTCTTCATGCAGACGCCAGGCTATCGATCCACCATAAAACTCGAGTCGTACAAAACCCAGAAATCCTGGCACCGCCATACCCAAGCAATCAATCCAATGGATATGGATGATCAGATGGTTCTTGATCGTAGAACTGATCTTCGGCTAGCTGATCTTCCTCTTCCTCAGGGTACACACACTCAAGAGGTTGTTCCTCTTCCTCAAACTCTTTTACCACATGAATTAAAATAAACAAATAACACATACAACAAAGAGGTAAGACAATCTATATCACCACAAACATGGTAAAGTAAGAAAACGACAATACAATGATATAACATTTTATACTATATAGCAGCTTTAAGATAGCAATAAATAAAATACAAGATCATATTGGTGAAATATAACACATAGTAATACAGATAGACAAAATAACATAGATAAATAATGATATACATAAATAACATTAAAATATATGAGATAAAAATATATGAAATAAAAATATATGAAATGTGACTCAACCCTACTCCATGGAGCTAAAGAAGAACACAGACATCAGAGAGAACGACCCGCAAAAATCTATTAGCACCGTTGACCGCCCAATAACTATTTTGCTGTCACACGTTGCGTCTATAGCCCACTGAAAAAAAGATATAGTGGTGCAGTACACTGTCATACGTCAAGTCACTACAGGCTTGTACTAATAGACTTCACAAGATCTTGATTAAGTATAGTTCTTGTCGAGTCCATTAGTGTGTTACCAGTCACCACGGCCCAGAGGAGCGACTAACTGTCCATATATGGAATTCTGTACACTAAAGTCTCCAAGTTCATTCAATTTGAACCACACTACGCCTATCACACCGACAACACGATGTTGTTCACCTCGTCAATCAAATCGCCAAAATTGGCATACTCAACATATGAGGAAAATTCCAAATGTATACAGTACGCACCCACCTGGCAATACTGCAACAAAATTACAAAAATGCCCTCACTAGCAAATCGTATAAAAAGATAGTACGCACCCACCTGGCAATACTATTTCACAATCTGTACAGGTCCACCACTTTGGCCCGATAGTAAAAACTTACTATTTTCGTCAATCGCGTAGAAATTTTGTCGCGTTTTCAAAATTCCGTTGCTTTTACAAACGTTTTTAAATCGCATAAATATATTTTGCTGTTTTGCAAATCGCGTAGGATTTTTAATACATTTTTTCAATCGCATAAGGTTTTTAAATCATTTTCTTGTCCGAATTCCTTAAAAATTACTGTTTAAATAAACAAAAATAATATTTAATACATTTAAATTATGTAGAATATTTTTCATACCGTATACTATCGTTTGGGCTTTTTTCTTATCTTATTTGTCCGTTTTTAATAAAAATTGACAGCATTTTGTTTAGAAAATTATAATAATGGTTTCCTAATTTTTTCCGTAAAAATTCTGTTTACTAAATTTTTAACCGTGTAACTTAATCCTTTTCAAAACCACTAACATGCTTCAAAATATAAGATGAGCCATATGTTAGGAATTTACAAAAGTTACTGTATTTCATTCCTAATAATAAAATCATTAGTTTTAAATACTTAAACTTAATTCTAATCGATTTGTTTCTTCAAAACTCATTGTAGAAAATTTCTTTTTAACATATGTTACATCTCTTTGATTGAAACTAGTTTGGAATTGATTTTAGAAATCATGGATACTTGGTTTGGCATGTTGGCTGAAATATATACTTGTACTATTTGATCTCTAAATTCATTTTCTTTGATCTAAACAATTTTATATCTCATTAATTTTCCTAGGTTAATTAAATCACACTTAATAAAAATATGAGAACATTTGGTTCTCCATTTTGGTTAATGGTCGTGAGCCTAATTGGTGTGTTCTTTGGAACACTCATGCAATCCTTGGCATGTTGTTCACATCCTATAAATTATCATGCATTTCTAACACATACAATATTATCAAAGCTTGTAGACATGCAAATTAATACAAATAACAAATTGGAAAGCTATTAACAAACACACAAATGAATCCTTATGGATTCTACAAGGATGATAAGATTAAGTCTTCCTCTTACCTTAAATGAAGACAAAATATGCTTTCACACCTTTCCTAGGGTTTCGATTTTTTTCTCCTTCAAAACCTAGCAAGCTTAAACAAAATTCTACAAGTTACTAACATTAAAGAGAGCTTAAACCATGGATAAATCATGGCTTAGAACTTTGAAAAAGAGTTTAGAAATGGAAAACAAGAAATTTCACCTTCTAGGTAAAATTTTCCAAGTAGGTTTCCAAGCTTCAAATGAAGGATTTTGCAAGAACTCTCAACTAGAGATGTTCTTAGGATTGTGTTTAGGTTTAGAAAACTTGGTTGGATAAAATTTTGGGTGATTGGATGGTGTAGTTTATGGTTTGGCCGAATAGCTTGAAGGAAAGACAACAATGGAGGTTGGTGTTCTTGGAAGAGAGAGAAGAGAGAAATTGCATGAAGATGAAGTGAATTTTTGGTCTTCCAAATTCCAAATGGCTGTGGACTTCAAGCATGCAAGGTGTAGCCTTGCTTGGCTTCATCCAAGCCTTAGGATAGATCAAAGGTGAAGATTAAAACTTGATCTCCAAGCTTTGCTCTCATTGGTTCATGCTAGCCTTGTCATCTAACCTAGTAACCATGCTTAGTCACTAATTAAGCTTAGTCACCACACTTAGTCACTAACCTAGTCATTAGCCTTGTCATTAACTATCTGTTCTAGCTCAAAACATTTACTGCTTACCTAAACATGGGTCCCGCAAAATATTTCCGGGTCCATTACCGCTTATTGGTACTGACTAATAAAATAACATTAGAATATTATAAAATTATTTTATTTGACAGTTAAATCCTAAAAATTAAAAGATTAACTACTGTCTCATTCAGAATTGGGTTTAGTAAGATCCCCCAGCTCTGAATAATTAAAATAATAAGATTTCCCCGGCCCGAAAAATATTATTTTCCTGTCCCAGAGCAAATCACACAAAAAGTCCAAATAAAATCACAGACAGTAATATTAAACACTGTATCATATAGAAAAATTAAAAACAGTACAATCAGGACGTAATGGTCATTTTTTTATTTTTCCCCACGACGAAGCAAATCACTCAAAACACTCAAATAAAATTATAGACAGTAAAATATCTCAGTATTTCACACAGAAAAATTTAAAACAGTAGTTTGAGAAAATTTTTATTTTACGGTCTCGAAGCAAAATATTCAAAACGACCAAAGAAAATCATAGACTGTAATATATATATTTCATATAGAAAAATAAGAAACAGTAAAACAAGGACACAACAGTCATTTACACAAAAGTTTAAAAAACAGCAAACAGAACATTCGAAATATTTTTTCAAAAATTGGGGTATTACACCTTGACTGAGAACTGCCAACATTTGGATTAAATCATGATTAAAAGTCACATCATTGCCAAGAGAAAAAGAGGTGACATCTCAAATGTTTTCATAGAACTACTAAGATAATCATCATTAAAGAAAAAGGTATAAAAATCACATGTTGCTTGAACTTTCTGTAGTCAAGTTGTTGGCTACTAAATTGCTGCATAATCATTTCACTAAAATACCTCAATGTTTCGTAATATTTGACCATAAAGAAATATTAGAGAGCAAGCATATCTAGAAGCAAATAATCTATATAACATACATAGAGCAAAACCTCAACCAAGTTATTATCCAATTTTCAACAATTGACATGAAAATATGAACTTGAATTTAGTTGATTATTAAGAGGAGAAAAAAAAAGTAATGATTTTATTATTTTAATAAGGATTTAAGAAATGAAACAAAACAAACTTGAATTGCATTTTTGCTTAGTTTTTCTCTCTTTCAAATGTAGATCACTTTCACAAGCATTTTTGTTTTGAATATCAGTTTTACATATGCTTTCTTAATCTCTTGCTACTTATATTTTCAGTGCTCAAGATTATTTGTTACTAGTTTTTAGGAATTTTGGAAACAAAATTAGAAAAAATAATCTTCATCATAATTTTGCAATATTTAAAAATATGCAAGCTAAATATGCAAGCTACCTTTAGGCAAGAGTTATTCCAATTTTCAAATTCAATGTATCAACAATAAGTAAAAGATGAGAAATTGTTCAATTAGCACTTGTTGAAAGCACCTCCACATAATATGTGTGACTAAATAGTCACTAGCACCTCCGCTCAATCAAGATTGATCAATCTAAACTATTTGCACAATATAAATTCCCATGACAAATATATCACCAAATAAGGACTTTTCTTTCTTTGGCATAAGAAGGTGCATTTATTAATAAGTGGCATGCTTCATACTTGAGGTTCATAAGGTGCATAAAACAAATATTTGCAAATAAGAACAGAGGGGAACAAAAGAAATGTGTGAGACCAATTTCTCTTCTCCACCCCCACTTTTTTCCATTGAAGTCAATGACAAAATGAAAAGTTTAATTTAGTCAATTAACATTCAAATGCTAAGTATGCAAATAAAAACTTCATCTAGAAGTACCTTACCAATGCAATTAGATACCCAAGGACAATGATGATCAAATTGTTCCACACAACGATCACAGGTAGAACAGTGTTTCGCACGAAAAAACCTGACAATCTAAAGAAAAAAACAATATGAAATTGTGTACAAAATAATTTGAAGCAAGGATAAATAGGCATGTGTAATATCTGTGTGTGCAAGACATTGATTACGGGTGAAGAATGCTTCACACCAAGAAGTCAGACAATCAAAAGAAAGCAAGGAGAACCTTGCATATTGCACAAAGCTGGGACCAATTTCTAGCTAACAACGTAGGATCATTTATCTCAATGAGGCTCTTGCAATTAATCATTCAACTTTTTAAAGTCAATGGCGGATACACTTGACATATATTTAGAACAAATCAACAAGAGATTAGGGTGCTCATAAGGTAAAAAATGCAAAAGGAAATAAAAGTTAAAAAATCTTGGGAGCAGGGGTGGTGCTGAGAATCGAAGTAGAGACCATGTAGAACAAAATAAAACTCACATCATCTCTCATATTCTCAATGTCATGCACATTCATTCTGATGTAACCTGGATCCTTGCTGTAAAAAAAAGAAAGAGAAAGATTAAGAAAACCATATTAAAAAAAATATGTCAAGCATTTAGAAACAAGTTACAACTAATCATAGAATTAGCAATTGAAAAATGAAGTACTATAGGTTATGAATGTCTTTTTGTGGGTCAGTTCACACTATAATTATTACATATATTGATCATCATACAAAACAATACCTCCATGGAGTGAGTGCCATCAATTTTGTTATCTACAGAACTTGAACAGAAAGGATAAGGAATTGTTGAAAAGGTTCCATTAGACTCCAAACAATCATAATATAATTTAAGAAATATTTCCACCTACAGTGTACATAGAGGCTACTTGGAGAATATAGACCAAGAAGCAAGCATCGGTGGATTGTAAATGGACAACGGGATTAGTCCCACTAAAACACTTGAATAAGACTAATTTTTAAAACTTCATTCAGACATAATCAACATTCATCACTCACACATCTAAATAATATTAAGCAACTGAATGAACATAAGAAAAAAAGGAAGAAAGACAAAAGAAAAAAAAAATGAAGAGACTATTCTGGAAGCAGAAAACGCAGACGCATGGAGGGGAATAATGGGTTTGGGTTCGGGAGATGGAGCGGTGAAACTTGTTGGGTTCGTGGATTTGGATGCACGACCGGGGTTGGCTGGCACGCATAGCGGTGAAACTTGTTAGGTTCTATGATCTTTCTTGGCTCGCGGTAGAGAAGTGGCTGGGGCCCCGAGTTTGGCCGAGGTTGCTGCAAACAGTGGCAGATCTGCACGACTCACAGGTTTGGTGACGCTGGCTCAGTCAAGGATGACGGTTTTTGATGCTGATGAGGACGTTCATGAGTTGCGGTTTGTTGGACGGTGGAGCCTCTGTTCCAGGTTGTGGCTCGTTGTGTTTAGTGCAGAGGTGGCTGGTAATGATCTGCTGGACGGAGGTTGCAAGGTGCAAAGTAAGGTGGTGCGGCTGGGACATTGTAGAGGTGGTCTCACGGTGGTGGCTGGGTTAGAAGTGAGTCATGGTTTGGGAGGTTTCCCATTGTTAAGAGAGTAGGAAATATGTTTGCCCACCGCGAAAATTTTGTGAAAAAGAGAAAAGAAAGAGAGGGAAATGTGTTTGTCTGCTGTGTCAATTATATCATTTTTCCTAGCCATTGTACTTAATTGCCACTAAAAGATTGCTTATTAGTGGCTAATAAATATTTGCTGGGAGAATTTCATATAAGAGAAAGAATTACTGGCAATAAGTTAATGGCCACTAAATAATGGCCACTAAAAAGGCTTTTTGTTGTAGTGGACTAAGTCACAAACTTAGCCCTCCTAAAGAGCCTTGGTCGTGGGCTTCCTTGCCAAAAGGAGTGTCCAACTTCTCCTCCAAGTCTTCTAGCTTAGGTTGCAAGCTTTCCTCCTATTGGTCCTCCACTTTGAGTCATCCATTAAGTCACACAAAGTGAGTCATGCACATGGTGAGTCATAAAGGTGAGTCACCTAGTGAGTCACAAAGAGTAGGTGAGTCACTTGATGATTCATATAATGAGTCACACAAGAAGACTCTAGAAAAGATGACTAGGCTTATGACTAGCCATCCCACAAGATAATTTTATCGGTAGTTATGAACCAATGGACGAAAGCTACTGCGTATTAACCAGTGGTTATTGTCCAATGAATAATAGAACGTACCTAGATTTTATTTGTTAGATAAAATATCAGAAAAGCAAAACATTGAAAACTGTTTCCGGTTTTGGGTTTAGTAAGCTCCCCAAGCCCTGCATTAACAGTCTAAAATTTTTCAACCTCGAAAATTTTTTATTTTTCTGACCCCGTCACAATCATGCAGAAAGCTCAAAAATAATAATAAAATAACCAAAATAAATCAAACAATTTTCAAAAATCACAAAACTCATTAAAATCACATATAACTGAGGAAACGAAATTTAGAGATGTTACAGTCAACTATTCTGCTATTTTGCATAAGAACACATCCTAACCCATTCTTTGAAGCATCACAATATATTTCAAAGTTCTCTTGCAAATATGAAATTATCAAGACAGGTGTTGTGGTAAATCTTTGTTTCAACTCTAGGAAACTATCTTCACATTCTTGTGTCTAAACAAAAGAACTAACTTTCCTAGTTAACTTAGTTAAGGGTAGAGCTATCTAAGAGAATCCCTTGATGAACCTTGTATAATACCCAACCAGTCCTATAAAACTTCTAATCTCGGTTATAGTGGTAGGCCTTTCCCATTGCACCACTGCTTCTATCTTACTAGGGTCCACTAATACCCCTGTTTGAGATACCATATAACCCAAAAATTGTACTTCCCTTATCCAAAATTCATAGTTGGCCAACTTAGCAAACAATTGTTTTTCTTTGAGGATTTCTAAAACCACCCTAATGTGCAGCTCATGCTCCTCTGTTGTCTTTGAATAGATAAGGATATCATCTATGAAGACAACTACAAATTTATCTAGGTATGATCTAAAGATTATGTTGATGTAGTCCATGAAAACTGCGGGTGTATTTGTTAAACCAAAGGACATCACGAGATATTCATAATGTCTATACCTAGTTCTAAAAGCAGTCTTAGGAATATCCTCTTCTCTAACCTTGATTTGATGATAACCAAATCTTAGATCAATCTTTGAGAAAACTGATCCTTCTCTCAACTGATCCATCAGATCATCTATTTTGGGCAAAGGATAATTATTCTTAATGGTCACCTTATTTAACTGCTATAATTTACCCATGTCTCATGGTACCATCCTTCTTTTTCACTAGGAGCATTGGTGCTCCCCAAGGTAAAACACTAGGTCTAATGAATTATTTTTCTAACAAATCCTCTATTTGTTTCTTGAGTTCTGCTAACTCTAAGGGTGCTATTCTATATAGTGCTATAGATATAAGTCAGGTTCCTGCCACTAAATCTATAGTGAACTTTGTTTCTCTCTTAGGTGGCAACTCAATGATTTCCCTAGGAAATACTCATAGGTATTCCCTCACCACAAGTATATTTTCTAAGTCTTGCTCAACTTCAATATTTGAGGAGAAAATGAGAACATATTGTAACACCCACCATAGGGTGTCACATTTAAGAGTAATATTAATATAACTTACCCAAGTTGTAAAAGAATTAATCTTGTAAAACACTGATTTCAAAATTTTATTTGCGGATAACTGATAATGAATAAAACCCATAAGTACAATATATAACTGAATAAAACTCGCCATAATATACATAGATACTGAAACCTTGTTTACAAATAATTTACATAAATACATTTTACTCCAAAAGATAAATATGTACAACATATACATCAAAACATAAACTACTTAACTAGAACTTCTAAAGGCTAAGGATTTGGGCCCTCAGAAGGATTCTCTTCCTCAGTATCATCATCAAAGAACCCTGGCGGATACAACCACCGCTGAGATGGCGTCCTAGTAGATGACACCATTGAATCCTCCTATGGGGTATAGACACTACCACCCCTAAGCATTCGAATAGGCATCGAGAACTTCAAACGAACAGATACATTCATTGACATGACTGAAACCCCATCACGTGTTCCACTAAGATTCATAGTCAAATCCCCAGCATACACAAAACATTCATTGCCCATATCAAACCTCCAAGCATCAGTTCCCCCATGGAATTGTACTGTAACAAAACCAAGCACCTGATGCCTTACCGCCATAAAAGCAAACAAAAGGAAAACTATCTTGTGGAAAATAGAATTTCCTGCCTCTTCGTCTCCATGATCTTCATTAAATATACACAATAAAACAAAATAGTATAACAAAGAGGTGAGATCCCCTACATTAATACCAGTATGGCAGTAGAGAAAATGACAGTAAATATACATATACAATATTAACACATTGAATCATTTTGTCACATCGCAGATAATATATTAGATAATATAATTGTCATATCAATATGCAGACCAACTATGCATATGTACATAGACCAATTCCTTCTCCATGAAGCTAATCACAATTTCAGAGAGAAAGATCAGGAGTACGTGTCTGGATATCGTCAATCCCAAATCATGTGCCAAGATATCATATCAAAATGCGCAAAAAGGCTTATACAAGACACTCTCAACCAATCACAAAAAGAGTAGCAACTCTGTCGAGATTATCTGTGCATTTGCATCAGATATCATGGCGCAGAGGTGCTACCATATGGTCACAAATGGCATTCTATGCCCTGACTTCTCCAAGATCAATAATTGATCATAACTACGCAATTCTCACCCGCACAAAGGTGTAAATTCAACTCCTAGGCAACTTGCCTTTACCAATAAAGCTTACACATTTTTCAATTCATAAACATTTTATAGCACACAAACATCATTATCACTGTTTTTCACAAACATATGTCATTACTTAGCAGTATTACTTTTCAACACAACTGGACCCACCACAACAGTCCAATAGCAAACCATTGTTATTTTCAATCCCGTAAACATTTTATAGCATTTTCACAATCACATAACATTTTCTTACATTTTCAAATCATACAAGTATTTTTCCAACGTTCTTGCAATCGTGGAAATATTTTCAAATGTTTTCTAAATCGTATAGGGATTTTTTAAACATTTTCTCAATCGCGTAGCGATTTTAAATCATTTTCTCAATCGCATAGCTTAAAAATCACTATTTTGGAATCGTGTAAGATTTTTTCTAATATTTTCACTTGTGTAAAATATTTCTTAGCTTTCTAAACTCATTTTTAAAACTTTCTACATAATGTAGGTATTTTGGCCTTATTTATAATATTTTCTCACTAAAAATCCTTTAAGTAGTATTTTTTACTATTTCTCACAAAAATTGCACTTCCTTGGTTTAATTTGATATTACAACTTGAAATTTTCTAATGCGTTTCAAAACCCAAAGGGTGACCTATACATTAGCAAATTTCTAGTTTTAATTTTAATTCTCATCATAACCTATTTACACTAAATTAATTCTAAAAATTAGTTTACTTACTTTTTACCATTAAGTTGAGTTCTTGTTAACTAATTACCTAAGTCTATATTTAGGAAAATGATTTTGGATCTAGAATATCAAATCTTGGCATGTTGGCCAAAAATCCATTTGGGCTTCTTAAATAGTATTTATTTATTTATTTTCTATCTCTTTGATCTTTGTAAAAACCTTTAATCCAATTTCTTGTCATTAGATCACTTAATCCATATTAGTAAAATAATTTAAAACATTTTGCTCCAAAATTTAATGTTGAGGCCGTGAGCCTTTAGGGCTCTTTGGAACCTTCATATACTTCCTCATCATGTGAATCACATCCTAGTTTATAAAATAATCAACATGCTTTCATAATCACATATCCAAGCATATTATCAAAGCTATAAAGCATACTAATCAAAACCATCACAAATAATGAAAGCTTAAACAATCAAGTGAATAAATCCTTATGGATTTTTCACCACAAACAATTCCATTTCCTCACCACTAACACATGGTTGATGAGGTTAATCTCCCTCTTACCTTAAGGAAGACAAAAATCCTTCTTGTTTGGCCTCCTATAGATTTCGTGAATCACTCCAAGAAAACCCTAACAAACTTAAATCAAACCAAAGTCACAAACAAAGCTTGAAGATAAAAAATCATGGATCAATCATGGTTTAGAAACTCATGAATCAACTTAGGAACAAGAAACAAGAATTTTACATTGTAGAGTAGAAAAATTCTAATTTGATTTCAAGGTAGTAGATGAAAGAACTAGGCTATGTTCTCAACATGAAAAGGTCTTAGAATAGTGTATAGGTTAAGAAAATGAGATTAGATGAAATTAAGAGAGGTTGGATGATGGTTTTGGAGGGTTTGTCCATGAGTTATGGTGAAAGGAAGGCAAGAGAGAAATTTTAGCTTGGCTTGTATTAATAGAAAAAGAAGATAAAGATAGAAATGAATGAAGTCCTAAACTCCTCCCTTGGCCATGGAGTGCTATAGCATGGAGAGTCAAAGATTTGGCCAATAAGTTTGTGAATGATCACATGGTGTCTATCACTAAATTGTCATGCTTTTGTCACTTGATTTTCTATTGGTTTAGGCTTAATGAGTCATAACATGAATCATAAATCCTAGAAGGTGCAAGAACCCTCCCTGGCCGTGGAACTCAAAGAGAAAGGTAACTAAGTTTTGATTCAATTTGTTTCCAATATGCTTAGGTTAACTAGTTAGTTCATCTAGTTTCATGACTAAGTTTCCAAGCCATTTTTGTTGACCAATTTCCATTGGTTTACACTAATATTCAAGCCTTCTAATTGGTTCACAAAACAAGTCATCAAGACTTTTTCTAAAGGCTATTATCCAATGGATAATAGTTACAGAAACTATTACCCAATGGATAGAAGATATTGTTCGCAAGTTAGTAAGTACTGTCTACTAGATAATAAGACATGAAAAATTTTTATTTGACAGATAAATTCTAAAATTATAAAATTGAGAATAGTGCTTCTCGGATTCTGGTTTAGTAAGCTCCCCCAGCTCCGAATAAATCGTCAAAGATTTTCCCTAACCCGAAAATTTTTATTTTTCTGACTCAGAGTAAATCACACACAAAGATCAAAAATAGTCACAGATCAGTCAAAATAAATTTACAGTGCACAGAAACCACAAAATAATAAAATCAGGCAATTACTAAGGAATAGCAAAATTTTGGAGTGTTGTACATATCCCTAAGACCCTTCTACTAAGCAATTATTAACTTGTTTAGCACTCAAAAACATAGACTCAGAAGAAAGAGCCATAAAAGGATTATCAGACATAAACATCAAAGTTTTATCTGAACAGTTCAAAACAACATGGTTTGATGATAACCAATCCAAACATACAAAGAAAGTTGTTACAAGCTTTCCTGTTAGTGTAGACACAGACAAAACATAGGGAAGCTCAAACATAGGTAAATCTAATCTCTTCACATATTCATATGAAACAAAGGAGTGAGATGTTCTTGAATCATATAATACAATTAAGAGATTATCTTTAACTATGCATTTTACCTTGTATAAGATCGGGAGATTGAGCCACCTCCTTACCACTTAGAGTGTAAACTCTTCCATTGGATTGAGGTTTAAGGTTGGGCATTGCTTGTAACACCCTCAAGAACATGTTAGGCTAGTCAACGAGTTAAAAAGGTGGCCTAATACTTGTTTAACATGCCAGTTCAGTTTTATGATAAACGGAGTTTGTTTAGGTACTTTGTTCAACACAGAAGTTGAAAAGTAGCCTAAAATGATTCAGAAAATAGCTTTAAGGGATAAGTTGAGGGAAAGAAGTATGGATAACTTGTTTCTAGGTCACAAATAAGCTAAGTAAGGTGCAATTAAAATTTGAGAAGAATCAAAGTTAGTTTGGTATTTTTAAGTGTAGGTTGTGTGTTTTAATATTGATCGACTAACAACAGATATAGAAAAATAAGATAAAGGTGAAGGAACAACTTAGATGTATCCTAGGATTTATTCTAAAGTTATTGGAAGTTAGAAAACTTGATTTGATGATATCTAAGTGTCCTTAACAGATTAAGAAGTTACAACCAAATAACAAGTTTGCCCTTTCCTCCTCATTTTTCTCTCCTCTCCTTCACGACCCTCATCCAAAACAGAGGACAGAAAAGAAAGAAAGAAAACGTAAAGGGGAAGAGAGAAAAGGGAAGAAGAAGAAGAAGGAAAAGGAGGAGAGGAAGAGCAAGAGGATCAAGCTTCAAGATCTTCATCTTCATTAAGAGGTAAGGGCATTTTCTATTCATCTTTCTCTCTTTGATTCTCTTTGATTGAAGTTAGGGATTTTAAGTAGAAATAGGGGTTTGGAGAGTCAAATCCAAGTTCTTAGCTTGGTTCTTGATTCCAAGGACTAGGTTAGGATAGTTTAAGCTTAGAGAATGCAAGATAGTCATTTATGACTCTATATCAACCATTAAGATCCATAGAATTAAGATTTGGACAATGGTTGGAGTTATGTGATTTGGAACTAGATTTATGCCCAAGAGAATATAGGTTGTATAAGAGTTACAATGTAACGTCCTAGGACAAATATCTGAATATAGCTGGAATATATAAAGATAAATAGTACTAGCTACATCACTTACTACATAACTAACTACTAATATATCTATGACAACCATGCAAGTTATTATAGAAAGCCTTGAGAGAATGTGGAAAACTTTAACTTATACATATATATATATACAACCTTAGTCACAAAAGGGCTTAGTGAAATGCATACCTCTGAATATAACTACAAAGTAAAAAAAAATAATAATATACATAAGATTTATGTAAACAAGAAACAAGTAAAACTATACTATACTAGTTCTTCTGTTTCTCGAACTTCTTACTCTTTGACAATCCTTATTTGTCCCAAAATAGGCCGCAATTGCATAGGTTGTACAAGTAATAAAATGAGAGCAAAGATCGTTCCCTCGAGGATAAGTTTACTTCTAATGCTAAGTATTAACCAATAGCTTATATAATTCTATTCAAGAACATAAAAATTTGGAAAAGAAACATAAACTACAAACTAAAAAGCGGTAAAGATAATGGTTAGAGCTTAGGGAAATCCTTCTTCACCACTTACTTCAACGAACAACATGCAATCCTCTTCATAAATATGAATGCAATGATTAGGTTAGCTTGAGAATCTACTTTAGTTGAAAGCCTATGTCTAGGGGTCAATCAACCATGGTTTCAAATGCCCAACTCACTATGTTTCCATGAGAGCTAACACAAAATCCACTCTTTAAGATTTATTCTCAAACACATGCTATGCATGACTAAGATGTATATTTCTATCCCATTAGCGAATCAACCTATCCCGCCATTAGAATGAAATCGAACATGCATCAATTATACCATGATCTAAAACCCAAAGTCCTATGTCTAGGCTCATTAGATTTTATCAAATCAACTTAAATGATGATCAGGCATTCAAGAGCATCAAGAACAATATGATTGAATAAAACCATACATCTATACAAACTCTGAGGAGAACAAAATCATTGATATTCATAAAAAGGATTCAAAGTATTCCCTAAAACAACTGCTACATCATTGAACATGAAAATACAATACAAAAATCATGTTCAAGATAATGGGAGAGAGGAAAGAAAAACGAGAAAGGAGGAAAAGCTTATGGATGTTGCCATTGATGCTTAAATCTCCCTCCATGAGGAAGATAGCCTCCTACCTTAGCTCCCTTGGCCTCCAATCTGCCTAAAAATGAAGGACAAAGTCACAGCTTCTCTAACCCTAAACGGCCAACCTAAGAAAATCTAATAAAAATCTATTTATAGGCTCAGTTTTGCGTATCACACTGCGGCGTGCATTACAAAACATTGCGGCGCTCATGCCTCGGGTGTAAGTACTGGCAGCAGGTGAGGCGCATCACACTACAACGTGCTTTACCCACTGCCGCAGAGCCCATGACTTGGGGACAGCAGGTGAGGTGCTCACGCCGCGATGTGCATTTCCTTGTGCCGCAGTGTGCATTTCCTTGCGTCGCGGCATGTGTAACACCCCTCGTAGGGCATCACATTTCCAACTACCAACTTATACTCTGAAAATCAGTTCATAAAAGGTTTGAGTTATAAACGTGGGTTTTAAAATTTTATTTTTGCTGAAATGTAAAACTTACTAAAATTTATACGTAATATTAAAAAATAGATTTAAACTGGTTAAAACTCATATAACATACATCACTTAATATTTAATAATTATTCAAGAAAAAATAAAACTTACAGACTCAATTTTAAACAGTAGCAAACCACATGACGGGTCTTACTCAATAGCACGGTAAAACACTAACGAGAAAACTCAACATACTTATTCTGCCTTGTATCCATCTTGATGCATCATATATTTGTTCCTCACCAAAACTGCACACTAACGAGTCCGGGATGGTCACCCTTCCATGTTATCATCAATCTCAGAATATTTGTCTCCAGTCACGTCTAAGAAACTCGTTCCATCTACCATATAATTTTTAATAATACAAAACACAACAAAATAATATAACAAAGAGGTGAGATCACCTACGCCAATACTAACATGGTAGCACAGAGATAATACAAACAACATACCACACAGATATATCATATCGTAATTCAATCATGCCATCAACATTATTTATTGTAACAGATACAATAACTAATAATTATCATCATGTCATTAACATTATTATCATCACACAATAATTACCATAATGCCATCACATTATTATCATCATCATCATCCAAGTATTTCTCAACAAAACAATTGTCATAGCCAATATTCCTCAATTAACATATCAAACAAATATAAATGCTCAGTTTCATGCATGCGCACATAGACTCAATTTCCTACTCCATGGAGCTAATACTTAGTTCGGAGAAGTTGATTCGAAAGATCTGTCTGTACCAAAATGCCTCAGACCACGTGCTACAATTCTCATTTGTATTTGCACATCTAGCATATACACGACAGTCTTTACTAGATCTTGATTAAGAATAGTGTCTCGGTCAGGATCATCATTGTGTCGCGTCGGTCTAACCCACGGTACAGAAGAGCTACTAACTGCCCATGTAGGCAACCCGCACCCCGATGTCCCCAAGGTCAACAAGTGACTTACACTACGCATATTGTACCCACTCAAGAGGTGTACGTCTCTCCTAGGCAAATAGCCATATCCAGTCCATCGGACCTTTTCAATGCATGTTCAATGCACCAATGCCAATCACAGGCAAAATTCATCATTTTCTCAAACAGTGTTCATACACTAGTACATGCATGTAAAATGCACCATTCTCAGTTCAAATTCACAATTTCATATTTAGGGTCCACACACTGGCCCATTCTCAGTTCAATTTCATATCTCATAATCAGGGTCCATACACTAGCCCAACAGTATCTTTACTGTATTATTCTATTAGGAAATCATATTATCGCATTTTCGTAGTCACAAACACCTTTGTCGTGTTTTCACAATCTCGCAATATTTCTGTTACGTTTTCATAATTTTGCAACATTTCTGTTGCATTTTCAAATCGTGTAACGATTTTCCATCATTTCTTAATCACGTAAAAATATTCCATCCATTTTCAACAATATCTCAAACGTGTAAAAATATTTAAACACTTTCCAAATTGCATAAAAATATTTCAATGTTTTTCAAATCGCGTGGAAATATTTAAACATTTTTCAAATCGCGTAGCTTAAAATCACGTTTTTAAGTTACATAAATCATTTTTCACCATTTTTCAATTACGTAAAATATTTCTCAACCATCAAAAATTTCATTTCAACCTTTCTTAAAATAATATGACTTCTCACGTCATTTTCCACATTTTCTTACTCAAGAAAATCATTTTCACAATATATTCTACAAATTCACAATTCCATTGAATTAAATCAATGTTTCCATCTTAAAATTTACTAACGCGCTCCAAAACCCAAGGAATGAGTTACACGTTAGAAAATCTCAAGTCACCAACGTATTCTTTGTAATTTCAAATCAATTCTAAAAATCAATTCTCTTCAAAATAAATTGAGGTTCAAACACTTTTAACCTCCTTTTGTCTTTCATAAACAAAATTCCATCTTTCAAGTGATAAAACACTCTGATTCCCTTTCCAAATTCCTTGTACTAAACCAAATTGTCTTTCATTTTGAAAATTACTTTGTTTCATAGAACCAAGGCATTACAAACCTTCAAAATCGTGGTACTTGACCATTGAAACCATCAAATATTTTTCCTTCTAAATTGATATGATTTTACACAAATAAAACCATTAAAAATTCTTTAACAAAACCGTGAGACTCATAGTCTTAAAAACCAATTCATTTATTCATTTTCATTTTTCACTTTCTTTGCAAATCCTTAAAATTAACAACGCATTGCTCTTTTCATTTAAAACTCATGATTTGTAAAATACTTATAATCTATTTACTCAAAAATCACCCTTGAGACCGTGTGCCTCTATGGTTCTTTGGAACCAAAATTGTTTTCCTTTTCATCATCAAATCATGGCATACATATACATATTTCATCATAAATACCACAAGCATGCCATAACCAAAACAATAAATCATGCAAATCATACAAAGCATGAATAAATAAATCAAACACATAAACACCCACAAATAATTACATGACTATGGATATGAATCCTCACATGAATTCACCATCCATCAAATACCAAACCATCTCCCACCACCATACTTGGTTGGTGAGATGGATCTCCCTCTTACCTCTTGAAGAACCTCAAAAGCTCCTTGTATGCCTCCTTCAAGTAGATTTTCTCCACCAAGTGATTCTTGAAAACAAAGAAAAATATACAATATTAACACCTAAGGTTTTAAACTAAAATAACCATGGATAAAATCATGATTAGAACTTTGAAATGGATAGAAATATGAAGATTAAGGAATTCCACCTCAAAGGCTTCAAACTTGAGCTTTTGAAGAACAAGATGAAGATGGATGATTTAGGCTTAGGTTTCTTCTACAAAGTATCTTAGAATATTGTAAGGAGCCAAGAAGTGGAGTTGGATTAAATTATTGAAGCTTGAGTGATGGTGTGAAGTGGTGTGGCCGTAAGCTACTTTGGAGAGAATGGAGAGAAATTTGATATGGTTCTTTGGTTCTGGAAATAGAAAAGATGTTCAAATAAATTCAAGTCACAAATTTGGCTTCCTTAAGCCTTCATGGCCGTGAACTTGTTTTGAGAGAAAGGAGAGAGATATTTTGTTTTGTTAATTGATAGAGAGGTGATAGGAATCAAGTGAGGAGTTATTATTTAGGCCCCCCCAAAGATACTTGGCCGTGAGCCATCTTAAAACAAAGGTGATAGAAATGAATTAAAGATAGCATATTTTTCTTTCACCAAGCATGCATGGCCATGAGAATTAAAAGAAATATCCACCAAAATTGATTAACTTTGTGTAGCTTCTTCAATTATTATTAGAAGAATGACCAAGTATTATTTAAATGTAAAATTTGTCTTCCAATTTGATGCATGGCCGTAAAAGCAAATGAAGTAGCCACCATTGTTGACTTAGTCTTACTTTGTTCAATTAAAGACATTCTAATATATATCACAAAGATGTAATAATTTAGAGCAATTTTGTTCTCCATTGCCGTAGGAATGCAAAGGAAATGAGCCACCAAAATTAACTTCCTAGAAGAACTATTGCCGTGAGAATGCATGGAAAGAAAAGTAAGATATATATATATATATATATATATATATATATATATATATATATATATATATATATATATATTGAATGGTTGCTAGAAAGGTGACAAATCCATTTAATATAGATTTCTTATCCTCCATTATTTCTTGGCCGTGAAGTGCTATCAAGGAGAAAGCCATTATTGTTGACTAACATGAATTAATTGAATCCATTTAGCCTTTGTTGAGAATGCATGGCCGTATGACTCCATAGAAAGACCAATTAAGTTTTGTTTCAAATTAATTTCTATGTACACTTAGCTTAGATAATTAGTTCATCTAATTACTTTCAAGTTAACTTAATTTGATTATTTAATTACATAATTAACTATCTAATTACAAACTTATGTCATGCATTTGTGATGCCTTCTAGATAACTCTAGATATGTCCTTGTAACTATAGATTACTATTACTAATTAGACTGTTAGAGTAACTAAATTAGATTATTTAGTTTCTTAATTAATTAACCTAACCATTTTTGTTGACTTCTAATAAAATTAATGTCACATGGCTACAAGCTATGTTATTTATTATTTACAGATTAAAAATTACTGCTCACAAATCAGTAATTATTGTATAGTAAATAATAAAATCACAGTAAAAGAAATTTTCAAAAACTGCTTCCGGATTCAGGCTTAGTAAGATCCCCCGTCTCCGTCTCAACAGTACAAATTTTTCTGATTATAGAAAAATTTTAACTTTGAGGGACCCACCCCGGGCCCACATATGGCCCACCGGGGCCCACAAACAGTCTAAAAATATAAAAATTTCATAATTATCCATAAAATCACAAAAATTAGAAAACGTACAAATATCAAATCAGATTATATAAAATAATTAAGACTTAATAGTAATAATTAAATTACATAAAAAATTTTCTGGCCCGAAAATTATTATTTTCCTAACACGGAGTAAATCACTCAAAATGATCAAATACGCTAACGGAATAATCAAAATAATTTTGCAGTATACAGAAATCACTAAACAGTAAAATTTTGTTAACTGTCAAAATTACTGTTTAATATATAGGAAATTTGGGGTGTTACAGCGTGCTATGCTTCCTTAGTTTTATTGTCCAATGTTGGGTCTTGGCTTGCATCAATTCATATCTTTTGAGCTCATCCTACATTAGAGAAATCACCAAGTCAAATATAAGTTGTAAATCCACTTAATCATTTAAGAATATGCACAATCTGCTCAAGATCATATAGGAAGGTGTCCAAATTGTATTTGACAAATATAAACCTAAAACCTTCCAAATATGCATAAACACAAGAACTAAGAAATCTATGAAGCACATATATAGGGCATAAATAACTACATTTTGTGAAGTTATCACAGTCCCAAACCTAAGTTTTTGCTAGTCCTCGAGCAAAACAAAGTATGATTAAGTAAACTTACATTAACCAATCATGCCCACATGCATTCTACAAATATGATAATTTCAATTTTTCAATTCACCCCAACCAATGTAGAATGCTTGCATCAATCCTCAAAGAATGCTAATGGCCCACAATCAGCTCCACACATACACAACCCTACGTGCCAACAATCAAGCATCCTTTCATGCAATTCACACTTCCCACAAACATGCAAGATAAACTTCTCCTCTTCAAGTCATACACATCTGGATAAGTTTATCAGCATACATGTATATGAATCATATAATCCACAAATTGAATCTAAACTCTCTGTCCACTAATGTAAATCACACACAACTGAGGATCATAAGGGACTTTAACAGCTTGTAATGTAAGGCTAATGGTATTGGGTTCATGAACAGAAGGGGAAAGGATTTAATACAAACATTTAGAAACATACACATGTTATTTCAAGACTTGAGACCAAATGAAACTATCAGGGTATTCAACAGTGAAAGAATAAAACCTGCCAGAACCATTCGATGCTTATCTTTTTTTAACTTTTCTTCTTTCTTTTATTTGTTTTACTTTGCTTGTCTCTTTTCTATTTTTCTATTTTTCTACTTATACATTTTTTGTAATAGACATACATAATACCCCTAATCATTGAACTCACTTCAAGAAATAACATAGCATGTACTTAACAAACAATGATGGTAGGAAGAAAATGCAATATTTTCACATGCATTAGAATGGTTAACAAGTTAACGAACACAATGGTAATGATAACAAATAAGGCCAAACAATTAAAAAGCTTCAAAGGGGACCTATGGATATCATAATGTAAGGGTAAGCGTTTTAGGCTCAATCGGTCCAAACAATGCCCAAATCATTTCCTCAGTTATGCACAACCTAGGATTTTGCCTCAAGAGAGTTTAAAAACAACTTCAACGATAATCAAAACTCTACATGTACATCCATAAACTTTCTCTAGACATGCACTCTTATCATTTTCAAAGTTACATGTGCATCTAAGTGGGAAACACATAATTCATAAAAACAAACTAGATTGCATCAACATGCTTCCAAGATCGCATATGATTTTGCTAACAGAGGTCAAACCGCAACCATTTATATCATTGGACAACCAAACTACACTAGCAATTGGCAATATGTCATGCATTTCAAATAAATCCATTATTTTCAATTCAAGAATGCATAACATCATGTATAGCACATTGAAAATTCAAAATTTTATCAACAGCTCATCAGTGATAGCCAAAACAAAATATAATCATATTAGTATGGTGACTATTACCACTGCATACTTAGAACATCAAAACATGTTATATATTAAGCATTAAAAAAGAAAAAAATGTCATGATACTCCCCCAAACCAAAGTGAAGTTGTGTCCTTACTGTACATGGCCTATAGGGTACCTGAGCCATTCAAAATAACAGCTATATTAGAACTAAGCATTAATAAATAAATAAAAAATATGTAAAATAAATAGAAAATGCAAAAACAGGGGCCATGCCGCGGCGTGCACTTCCTCGCACCGCGAAGTTGAGCCCTTGGGTGCAAAACCCTGATTTGGCAGAGACAAGGGCATCGCAACGTGAGTGATGAGACTGTAGAATTTTGCAGTAACATGCCTTTTTCTGCCAATTTTGCTTCCTAGTGGTCTCCAGCACCTGCAAAAATATGTCTAAAGACTTAAATTGCATAATGTACAACTAAAATATAATAAAACACAAAATCAACATATTGACACATTTACAAAACAACAACACAAACTATCTAGATAGACTTATTGAATTAAACTAAAAACAAAACTTGAATTAGAACTACCTAAACTCATTGTCAATATTAGCAACATAGAAATAAAGCCTTATCCCCGGCAATGGCGCTAAAAACTTGTTTGCCCCAAAATAGGCCGCAAGTGCTCGGGTCGTACAAGTAATAAAATGAGAGCAAAGATCGTTCCCTCGAGGATAAGTTTACTTCCAATGCTAAGTATTAACCAATAGCTTATATAATTCTATTCAAGAACATAGAAATTTGGAAAAGGAACATAAACTACAAACTAAAAAGTGGTAAAGATAATGGTTAGAGCTTAGGGAAATCTTTCTTCACCACTTACTTCAACCAAGAAAATGCAATCCTCTTCATAAATATGAATGCAATGATTACGTTAGCTTGAGAATCTACTTTAGTTGAAAGCCTATATCTAGGGGTCAATCAACTATGGTTTCAAATGCCTAACTCACTATGTTTTCATGAGAGCTAACAAAAAATCCACTCTTTAAGATCTATTCTCAAACACACGCTATGCATGGCCAAGAGGTATATTTCTATCCCATTAGCGAATCAACCCATCCCGCCATTAGAATGAAATGAAACTTGCATCAACCATACCAATGATCTAAAACCTAAAGTCCTATGTCTAGGCTCATTAGATTTTATCAAATCAACTTAAATGATGATCAGGCATTCAAGAGCATTAAGAACAATATGATTGAACAAAACCATACATCTATACAAACTCAGAGGAGAACAAAATCATTGATATTCATAAAAAGGATTCAAAGTATTCCCTAAAATAGTTGCTACATCATTGAACACGAAAATACAATACAAAAATCATGTTCAAGATAATGGGAGAAAGGAAAGAAAAAGGAGAAAGGAGGAAAAGCTTATGGATGTTGCCATTGATGCTTGAATCTCCCTCCATGAGGAAGATGACCTCCTACCTTGGCTCCTTTGGCCTCCAATCTGCCAAAAAATGAAGGACAAAGTTGTAGCTTCTCTAACCCTAAACGGCCATCCTAAGAAAATCTAATAAAAATATATTTATAGGCTCAGTTTTGCATGTCACACCGTGGCGTGCATTACCCAGCGTCACGACGTGCATGCCTCGGGTGTAAGTACTGACAGCAGGTGAGGCGCATCACGTTGTGAGGAGCATTACCCAGTGCCACGCCACCCATGACTTAGGGACAACAAGTGAGGTACTCATGTCGTGGCGTGCATTTCCTTGCGCGGCGATGAGCATTTCTTGGCTCCGCGGCGTGCTATACTAGAATGCTTCCTTGGTTTTATCCTCCAATGTTGGCCCTTGGCTTGCATTAATTCATCTCTTTTGAGCCCATCCTACATTAGAGAAATCACCAAGTCAAATACAAGTTGTAAATCCACTTAATCATTTAAGAATATGCACAATCTGCTCAAAATCATATAAGAAGGTGTCCAAATTGCATTTGACAAATATATCCTAAAACCTTCCAAATATGCATAAATACAAGGACTAAGCAATCTATGAAGCACATATATAAGGCATAAATAACTACATTTTGTAAAGTTATCAATTCTTGACTTGCTTCTACTATGAAAACACAGAAAGGGGTGAGAACATAAAAATTCTTAATAATAAACATATATTTTATGGCATAATAACTATGTAAACTGCATACATAATTAAACTAAACTCAATATTATACGATCGCCCATACAGCTATATAACATTATCTATAATTACTATCATAGGAGTTTCCTCCATTATAACTAATAATTGCACAATACCTAGTAGTATAGCCAAACTGATAGCCTATATATCATTAGCATAAGCAACCGCCCACACAATCACATATGTCAACAGTAATAGAAAATTACCCATATAACTTACTGTAACTGTAAAGCTGACGATTTAACCCTACCTCTACTTATTCATTCTAGGAAACTCTGGCTCCACAAACACTTGCTAAGGTAGGGAGTGAACTTATCACATCCTGATACTACCTAAGACAAAGGAAAACTGTAATCCTCACCAACTGCAAACTTGTTCATAGACTCAACTCATCCTTGTGAAAGAGTCTATCTTAACTAGTGCATCATTTTGACCTAACTTATGGAGTCAAATGGGCACTTCTCTGATCTTTGCACACTAAACTCAACTCTACTGTAAGTGAGTAATTCGTGCATCTAGATAAGTAAATTATACCTATCTCACTTATATCTAGCTCTCCTTACTAATGCACTACCTGTAGTGACCTGTGTCATACTAGAGTGTTGAAGGTTCTAAATACCTGCTTTAGGTAACCCCTAATTCTTGGAATACCTAACGATTTGAACTTCCATACTTAACTTAGTATTCAAGGAAGTGACCCTCTTCCTACATGCATCTCCAACTCAACTATACTACTTGAAGAGTTAAGCAAGTTTCTGTTATACTCAATGAATATGACAAGCTTTCGAGTCATAGTTCATTCTATTGTGTATTAAACAATGCATGAGATTTGACTTAACTAGAGAACGTAGTACACAACCGTCTCCAATTAGGAACTAAATAGACAAACTTGACTCCACTCGAGTGAAACTAACTCATGAGTGGTTAGTACTTACAACACTTCGTTGCTTAAAATTCTAGGTACCCTACCAAGGTAATCCATTACTCTAGGATATCCCAATGCTTAGACCTTTACCAATTAACTAGAGTGAATACTACAAATTCTTTCTAGTACATCCGTATCTATTACACCATCTCATCACATCTTGTGTGATATCCAATGCAACACTAAGTGCCTAAGGTGTTAGATACCTACCTATGGCAATCCGTAACTATTGGATGCACAAAGGGTCTAAACTTTCTCATCTATACTAAAAAGGTTGTTTCCTCTTTGAAATATCCCCAGTAGCATCCTAACACACTCCAAAAATGATGTATAAAGAATCCCAACAAGTAGAAAACTTCATTTTGATGAGATTCATATCTTGACATTTCCTGGTTTATCACCTAAAAAGGCTGATTTTCATGAATGCGCTAAATGTACATCCTAAACCCTAGTGAATTGGTACCCTTATGGTTGAACCTAGAGATTGGTTCCTTTACGGTTGAACCACAGTAAAAATAATTCTTCTTTTTATTAAAGTTGAACCATAGTATACAAGAGAAAATGATATTTTACATTGGTATAGTCAATTGTTTAATATCATTAGTAAGTTTATGAATTATAGTTTATAAATTTATATTAGTGCCATCAAATATTGTTATATTACTGAGAATTTTATATTCTCACCCTTTTATGTTTCATGGTTAGCAGGTCAAAGCCCCACAAGAAGGTAAGAAGATGAAGATAAAAGAAGTAATAAATTAGTTTAGTTTTAATATATTTGGTTCAAAGCTTATGTAATTATTTATATTTGCTTTAAGGATGTAAAAAGTTGTAAATATGTATAACTTTTTGATATGGCTCTCCATGATTATTTATTTAAATGTTATGGATTAGTTTATGATTAAGTTAGAAGTAGCATGATTGATACTGTTTATCCAGGTATATGTTGGATATATTAGGATACTTGTATTTGGATGTTACATTATGGTATTAGAACAGTTCATCATGTGATCCAGGGTATGGATTGACTAAGTTTAGCTAAGTTTAGAACTTTTTTTCCAATAAGAGTTGTGTATTCCTTGTCCCATATGAGAGATCCGTGGATAGGAATTACATGAGAGGCCTTAGGTTGAATGTTAATTGTTACTGTCACATGTAACGTCTTGGGACTGCTTGCAGGATTGATGAGTAACCCCACAAATCAACATGGGTCCTTTTAGAGTGATTTGTCCTCACTCACACGCATCCTAGGAAACTTCCCAAGAGGTCACCCATCCCATAAGTGCTCCAAGTCAAGCACGCTTAACCATGGAGTACTTATGTTCTTGGCTCCCGAAAAGAAGAAGCATCTTGTTTTCGGAAGCCAAGAACATAAGTTCTCTATGGATAAGCGTGCTTGACTTGGAGCACTTGTAGGATGGGTGACCTCCTGGGAAGTTTCCTAGGATGCTTGTGAGTGGGGACAAAGCATGCTGAAAAGACCTGTGTTGATTTGTGGGGACACTCATCAATCTTACAAGTAGTTTCGGGACGTTACAAATGGTATCGGAGCGGGACCTCTCCCAGTACGGTGTGGTTCGGGGATGAACCATACAGAAGCTAGTGGGCATGTGACACCTGGGGCCGACGAGGGCGAAAAGTGGTCGCCAGTGCATAAAGATGAATCACAGACAAGGAGCAGCTCCTGGCAGGCTTCTAGGCGAAGGGACACATGAATGAACTGAATACACATAGGAATGAGAGGGATTCAGAGACTGTGCAGGTATGTGACTGCATAGTTGAGGATGGCTTAAAGGAATTGATTAGCACCACCCATATCAACAAGATGCATCTTATTTTCGGGAGCCAAGAACATAAATACTCCATGGTTAAGTATGCTTGACTTGGAGCACTTGTGGGATGGGTGATCACTTGAGAAGTTTCCTAGGATGCATGTGAGCGAGGACAAAGCACGCTGAAAAGACCCGTGTTGATTTATGGGGACACTCATCAATCCTGCAGGCAGTCTTGGGATGTTACAACTTCTGGGGTGTTGTCACATCTACTAGGATATTGTTAGTCATTGGTACGAAAATTCAATTCCCACCTTCGGTCTGCAACCCTTCCTAGGTCTGAACCCGTGACCAAGCCTTTTGTTTCCCTTAAAGGGACGCCTCTCACTAGTTGAGTTGCAGCTCAACTAGTTTTTATCTTGAAGATAACTAGGTCTAGAAGCATACTTCTTATACCTATTATCTTCTCTCTTACTCTTGTGGACACCTTGCGACTATTGCTCCACTAGAGGCTAGCTATAGGGACCCTCAACTGTTCTTTTTGATTGGCACTAACAGCATTATTCTGCCTTTCTCGATCAATCAAAACTAAGCCTCCCTTTGCCTGTTTCAACTAATCGAAACTATGCTAATCGAATAACTCTTATAGTATACTCGATTAACCTAGAACTCTTTCCAAACAAATAGTTCCCTTTATTTACTTGGTTAACTTAACATATCATTATGTAATGGCCTATTCGAATAGTTCTCCATCTATTTGATCACCTTTGAAAGTAGTCATTCTGAATTACTGCTCGAAAGCTAACATCATTTTTTGGTTAACATCAAAATCTTACTTAATCGAATAGAACATTTAGTTTACCTGATTAAGGCTAGTCTATCTCTCCAAACTATGACAATCGAATAGCTCTCTTAGTCTATTCAATTAGCCTTTAAGTCCATGCTATTCGAAGTTTTCCTACTTAGTAAACTTTGGCTCACTACTGAGATCTTGCAAATTTGAATAACTGGTGTAATAAAAACCTGATATCATCTACTCTCTTCGAGTTACTACTCTGGTCTGATTCGAAATGAATATTGCAGGAGGATAAACTGAAAACTTTCAGAACAATGACTTTCTTATTCTTTCACTTTTCTACCATTCCTTTATTCTACAAGTATCTAATGACACCATAGCTCATGTATAAAATGATTGGAAACTGAATTTCACTTATTCTTGATTTTACTTCGAGTATCATGAAGAACTCGATGCTATCGTCCTTCGTTAACCTTCACAAACAAAGAATGGTGAACACAAAAAAAAAAAAAAACAAACGCCATAACCTTTTAACTCAGAGTTCTATAGGTTGAAGTTCGATTCTGTAACTTACTCTATTTTATCACTTACTTCTTGAACTTAGTTATTTACTGGTGTATTAACATGTCACCTTGTTCAGGTCTTGAGAACTCTATCTCCTTGGCATTCTGCTCACCAAAACTCTGCCTCCCTTTCTAACATCTAGGAGACAACCAAAACTCTTGGGTCATCTGAACAAACCTCAACTATGAAGATTTCCTCCATTTTCTTAAGCCACTTCACCTACTCCAAACAGGTTTTACTTTCTTTTACATGATGTAGGATTGGCCTTTCTAAACTTTGAGAGATTTTGGGAGTTCAGGCCTTTTACTACTATAACTACTCTATACACTGACTGTACTAGTGGTACTAGCTGCTGAGATGAAATTACTTCCATTCCTTCTCAAACTTTGCTTGGGATAACAATTTGTTCTTCTTAGTAGTTACCATCTCCAAGAACACTTCAGCCATAACAGCTGAACATTCACTAGAAGAATCTCTAATTCTCCTAGTTCGCCTTCGTGAAGTAATAGTTGGATACACACTAAGTGTGATGTAACACCCCGAAAATTCATCTTTTATTTATTTCAATCAATGCTTAATTATTTTTACTGATTTTATTGAGTTTATAATTTTTATGATTTTTTAGAATTTTTGTGAATTTCTGATATTTTTTTATTGTTTGTGGGCCTGGGGCAGACCAGGGGTAGGCCAGAAAAAATAAAAATTTTCTAGAGCCAAAAAATTTTGAACTGTTAATGTGGGACTGGGGAATCTTACTATATATATTTTTTGTTTTATTTATTGGATAATAAAAATACAGTAGCTATTGTCCATTGGTTAATATCTATCGAAAAATGTCTTAGGAAAACTTCAAGACTAAGCAAGGTTCTAGTCAACTAAAATGGTTATGACAACTTTATTAGGAACCAATAGAAAGCCTAGTCAATATAAATGGTTATGACATCTTTATGTTATAAGCCAATAAGCAGCCTAGTCAATAAAAATGGTTATGACACCTTTAGCAAGAACTAATAGGAATGGAGAGCTTCCTTGTGAAGCTTACTTGGAGTCAATTTTTGGTGGCTTTCTCCATGTAACTCCACGACCATGCACCGCTAAAAGGAGACAAATTCATTCACTGAATGCACTTGGTCATCTTTTTATCACACATTCAATAAAGCTACACCAAAAAGCTATCACATTTTTCCTCCTTGAGTCTCACAGCTATTAAGCCTCTAAAATAGCTAAAGTTAATTTTATTATCACATTTCCAAGCTTTCATCTTTCTATTCAAGAACCAACACAAAAACTCTTTCCATTTTCTCTCTAACTTACCTCACAGCCAACACCCCCACATCCTACCTCCACTCTTCAACAATTCTAATAACCTTATTTCTAGCATCTATACATAATCCTAAGACACTTTGTAGTTGAAGCCTTGATCAAAATCATCCATCTTCAAGGAGTTCTTTCAAAACTCAAGTTCTAAGGTTTTAAGGTGAAGTTCATAAAAACTTCACTATTTATTTCATCTTCATGCTCTAGGCCATATTTTGATCCATGGTCTTCTTATTCAAGCTTTAGGTGCTAATATACTTGTGTTTATTTTTGTTTTTAAGAACCTCTTGGTGGTGAAGGACTAGTTCAAGAAGAAAAGCAAGGAGCTTTGGAGGCATCACCAAAAGGTAAGAGGGAGATTAACCACTTCAACTACTCATGGTGGTGAGGGACAAAATATTCGATGGTGAAGAATCCATGTGAGGATTATTCACCATGTTGTGTAAATGAGTTGTTTGTGATGTGTTTGGTTATGAGTTTTTATGCTTTATGCTTGTTTATGGTATGTGTTTTTATAGCTTTAATATATATATATATATATATATATATATATATATATATATATATATATGTGTGTGTGTGTGTGTATAATAGGAATATGATGATATATTCTATGTTATATGCTTGAAAGGAAGAAGTTTTTGGTCTCCACTGGACCTTGAGGCTTTCGGCCTCTGTAACACCCCTTGATGTAGCAACCAGAGCGCAATCGTCATTATACCACAAGATTACTAAATCCAAGTGTGTCATAGTCATGATAAAAGTCATTCAAATTCTCGGGAGTCTCTCTCTCTCTCTCTCTCTCTATATATATATATATATATATATATATATATATATATATATATATTTGACAATATGCATAAGTAGAAAATACGAGCCTCGAATGAAATATAAATATATTCGACCCATAATACAACCACAAAATAGAATCATTTCCTTATATATTTTATAGTCAATTTACACAAAGCACTGATAACATAGAATGTAATAATTACAGAGTCAAATAAAATACAGCGGGAATAAAATACGTAAAAGGGGAGAAGTAATAACCCAGGGATGGGTACTACCAGCAGACAAGGCCGCAACCCCATATGCATATGACACTCGGCGTCCCAGTTGACGCAACAGGCATCAATGCCTCCACGCAGCTGCACTCCTACGAAATCGAAGAAATCTTGCCAAGTTCCCAACCCCATCGGCAAGGTGTGGTTCCCCAACATCATCTTCCCAACCTTTTATCAAATAAGAATATAAAATAGCAATACAGAAATATAGGAAAGAGGTGAGACACCCGTCTTTCATTACCACTATTGGCAGCAAGAAAATAGCACGGCGCAAAGCGCCCACCGAGCAATACAGTTCATATATTTATTAATAGCAACAACGGAAATTATAATAAAAGCAATTCAATTCTAGGCAATAATCAGAGTCAATAACAACAGTGATATTTATAGTAAAGGTAGGACTACAGTAAGCAATAGCAGGCAGATCACAATAGTTTTTCCAAGAATCAGCACAATAATCAGATAACCATTTACAGAAGTATAACAGTTATCTTCACATTCACAGGTGTTCATGCTCAACAGTTTATAAGACCAATAATAAACGATGCACAATGCATGCTTTCCCAATTCCTACTCCATGGAGCTAGACTCAAACAAGCGAAGAGAAAGATCAGGAGATATGTCTGTAACTCAACTGCCGAGGCCAGTGCTATCAATAAATTTTCGCGTGCACAATCATGGCATTGTACAGACATTCTACACTAGATCACGATATAGGACAGTGCCAAGTCCGGATCGTCGGTGTGTTTGCATCGATTTGCCCCACGGCACAGAGGAGCTCTAAACTGTCCATGTAAGGGACCCGCACCCCGACGCCCCCAAGGTCATCACATGACCCACACTTGTCTACTCGCACCCGCACTAAGGTGTGTTCAATCTCCTAGGCAACTTGGCCTTACAACAGTCCACAAGGACATTCACAATGCATATGACACTATGTATGGACATGTATGATTCACAATCTCATACCATTACATAACATGACACAATAGGCCAATATAAGCATCAATATATGTTCCTTATCACACACGTACCACAATTTCCATGTCATGGATCAAAGAATTCCATTTTCAAAATCATTTCTTCTCTATCGGTATGAATACATATTCCTATCACATTTAAGTAAAGTAAAATCCTTGAATCCAGAGTTTTTAGGTTATGTTTGAGTTACAGAGGACAAAGAACCATAATCTCAATCATTTCCAGCTCAAAAATCTCATTTTTGGGTCTTGGTAATCGATTACATCACCCTGTAATCGATTACAAAAAATAGAATCCTCATGTCGATTACAATCTCATTGTAATCGATTACATGATTCCTGTAATCATGTTTCGTAACTTCAAGGCCCGTAATCGATTACACAGTCGTGGTAATCGATTACCAATTGGATAGAACCCCCGTAATCGATTACCCACAAGTTGTAATCGATTACGTGATTCCCAGAAGCACCATTTCGTAACATCGTAGGCTAGGTAATCGATTACACCATTCTTGTAATCGATTACAAGCTAGACAGAATCTCTGTAATCGATTACACACAAGATGTAATCGATTACCAGATTTCCAGAATCACGATTTCGTACCCTTAAGAGCTTGGTAATCGATTACAAGCACCGTGTAATCGATTACCACGCGTAAACTTGCAGAAAAGAGAGTTCTCCAGGTCCTCTAACTCAAACCAAACCAATCCTTATCATGTTTAATCATCAAGATACTCAAATATACCTTCAAATCATGCAAGAGGCATCAATAAATCATACAAACCCAAACAAAATGCACTATCATGAAGAACAACATAAAAATGAGAGAACTTTATACATGGATTCAGAAATCAATAACAACACATACAAGACATTCCCTTACTACCAAGATTGGTTGAAGAGGATCATCTCCCTCTTACCTATTTGGAAGACAACACAAGGTGTTACCTCTTCTTGCCCTAGATTTTCGTTTTCCCTTCAAGAAGAACACCAATGAGAGTGATTTCCATAATGTCCACTCAAACCATGGAAAAATGAGTTCTTGATCACGTAGGTGACCAAGAAAAACGAAAATGAGAAGAAAGTGAAAGAAAGGTTAAGACTTTACCTCCCAGCTCAAAGCTTTAGCTTCAATGGTGAAGAATGGAGGAAGAAGAAGAACCAAGGATGGCCACAAGGAAAATGGTCTTGGAATGATGGAAGAAAACAAGTAAAATGTGATTTGTTTAGTAAATAATGGAGTTGGTCTCCAATGTGTGGGTGTGTGTGTACGGTGGAGAGGAAGGAGAAGAAGAGAAGAAGAAGAGAAGAGAGATGTGTTAAATGTTTTGTGTTTAGAAAATGAAGATGAGTTAATAGAAGGAAGAAAACACCTTTGACTCCCCCAAAAGGAGTTGTCTGCCGTGGAGTGAGAGGAGAGGAAAGAGAGAGAAAATGTGTTACAAGGGAAATTGCTAGGAAGCTTCCTATAACAAGCTTGGATTAAATTTAATCTTTCTTTTGAAATTAAAACTAATAGATGTGATACAAAAATTAGATTTTGAATAATGTAATATTATTTTTAATACATGCTATTATTTATTGGACAATAATCATAGCTGGTAAAAGTCAGCATTAATAAATCTGACAGATTAATTCTTCGCAGTATTTTATTATTTCATCTGTTAAAATTTCTCAAAAGACGTGAAACCTTGTAAATCGTGTCCAGCCTCGGGTTTAGTAAGATCCCCCTTCGACGTTTCCACAGATCAAGGTTATTGAGAAAAATATTTCATTTTCCCGACTCTGCTCAATATGCACGTAATACGAGGAATATATTAAAATACTTGTCGTTTCCGAAAAATTCTGAAAGAATTCACATAAATCACAAACATTAAAAAATGACTATTCGTAATAAAATTTTCCAACTTTGGGAGCGTTACAGTCGTTCTGCCAATTCTGCTCAACATGTGCATAGAACGAGAAATAATATTAAAATATTCCGCGTTCTCAGAAAAATCCAGAAAAATTCCTAAAAATTCCAAATATTGTAAAACGATCATTTATCCTGAAATTATAAATTTTTGAGATGTTACAGCCTCCACCCCTAAAATGGGTGTTTCAAATGAAAAATATTTTATAAATGGTGAGGTAAAGGAAAGAAAATAAATTAATGGATTTTGATTCCAAGGATAATGTAATTTTCGGCAAAGAGGCTTGAATAGGGTAATCTAGTACAAAAATGACTTTTAATGGTAAACTTAGATGATTAAGTAATTAAGAAATTAATTAAAGATTTATAAAATGGAAAAGGAAACAAACAAATTTTTATCACTTCACAAAAATGTGATTTTCAGCCATGGTGTAGAAATTAGAGTTAAGAAACAAATTGGAAATTTAAAGGATTTTATGAAGGGGGATTTTTTAGTAAAATAAATGGAGAAGGTTATAATAAATTAAAATAATACAGATTTTGAGAAGAACGTAGAAATAATTATTTAGAGGAGTTTTAATGAGAAAAATGGGGGTTTAAAGTTTAAATTATATTTTAAACTTGGAAAGTTCCAAAATTGAATTTAGACCATCAAGAAATATTTTATAAAGTGAAAAACAGTAGAAAAACCTTACGCATTTCAAAAACATGGATTTTTTTAACTATGCAATTTAGAAAACATTTAAATATTTTTACGCGATTAAGAAAATGTTGAAAAATGGTTACGCGATTTGAAAACGTGATAAAAATGTTGTGCAATTGTGAAAATATAGTAAAAATGCTACGCGATTGAGAAATAGTAAAAAAATTGTCGAGCCAACGTACTGAACCCAGAAATATGACATTATGATTTTTGGCCCATAGTGGCTTATTGTTGTTATTGTGCATTGAGTCATTCTCATGCATTGTACCGATAGTGTCAGTTAAGGCTATTTGCCTAAGAGTTGAATTACACCCTAAGTGCGGGTACGATATGCATAGTGTAGGTCACTTGTTGACCTTAGGGGCGTCGGGGTGCGGGTTTCTCACAATGGACAGTTGGTAGCTCTACTGTGCTGTGGGTCAGACCGATGCAATGCACCGACGATCCGGACTGAGACACTATTCTTAATCACGATCTGGCGTGGACTGTCTTGTATAATGCCTGATGTGCATGATGGATAAATTTATAGCACTTTGGTCTGAGGCGACCGAGATATAGATAGATCTTCTGGATCATTCTCTCTGACATTTGTGTTTAGCTCCATGGAGTAGGAAATTGGTTCATTATACATGTGCATAGTCCGTCTGCATAATATTGTGACATCTTGTATCTGTTAAAGTGATTAAATGTTTGATTGCCATAACTGTATATGTTGTTTGTTATAAGAATTAAGATTTGGACAATGGTTGGAGTTATGTGATTGGACCTAGATCTATGCCCAAGAGAATCAATAGGTTGTATAAGAATTACAACAACTTTAGGGGCCTAGATTAGTGCTAAAAATCACAAGAAAACTGATCTGAAATGATTGGAAATGGAAAAGAAACATGGGAACAATCCCTGATTTTGCAGAAACGTTCCATAGTATTTCTAGCCAAGAACATGGCCCGTGTCACAAGACACGGGGGGGGGGGGTCGTGTTTCCCTCTGCCATGTTCAATCTCGCTAATAGAATCAGACAAGGGGGGCCGTGTAGCACCCCCATTTTTCATATTTCTCATTATATGTGATTTTTATAAGTTTTATGATTTTTGTGATATTTTGAGATATTTTGAATATTATATTATATTTTAGATATTTTCGATATTTTGAATATTTTATTATATTATAGATATTTTGAATATTTTAATATATATATTTGAGATATTTTAAGATATTTTAAATATTTTAATATATTTTAGATATTTTGGGATATTTTGAATATTTTAATATATCTTAGATATTTTGGATTGATTTTATGATTTTGTGAGTCTTTGTTTGATTTATTTTAATTTTTCTATTGTTATTTTTAAGCTTTCTGTGTGTTTGAGGCCGGGCCAGAAAAATAAAATTTTTCGGGGCCATGAAAATTTTATATTGTTAATACTGGGCCCGGGGAGCTTACTAAACTTAAATCCGGAAATAGTTTTTGAAATTTTCTTTTACAGTGAGTTTACTTTATTTTATTATCCATTCGGTAAAGTTATTATCCATTGGACAATAACCACTGGGTAATACATTGTAGCTTTTGTCCATTGGACAATAGCTACCGATAAATATCTTTCTTGAAAATATCTCGTTGGATGATTCTAGAAAGTGACGAGTTATGAGCCTAGTCAAGTGCCTAGTCATCTAGTACTTGAGTACTTGCTTTACGTGTGGACCAATGAGGAGCTAGTCAACAACTGCGGCTGTGACTCATCGTAAAGGACCAATTGGAGTTGGACACCTCACCCTGTGACTCATCGTGTTTTGAAAGCTTGTAGAACGATGACTCGCCATGTTCTAGAATGTGGTAGAATGGTGACTCACCCTGTGACTCGCCACAGTGAGTCACACATTCTAGAAGGTTCTCTTAGTGACTCAGCACTATGACTCATCATGCTGACTCACCTGTTCTAGAAACCTCTATAGTGACTCGCCATAAAGAACTAATAGGATGGAAGCTTAATGGTGAAGCAGAGACACCTTGCGACCCTATGTGTCATGTTATAGAAGCTTGTAGAACAAGAGAAAATCTAGGTACATTCTATTATTCATTGGACAATAGATACTGACTTTATGAGCAGTAATTATTATCTATTGGTTAAAGTATACCAAAAAATATATTGGAAGCTAATCATGACAAGCTTTATATGAGCACCAATAGGAGAAGCTTGCTTAATTGCTTGATTGTTGAAAAAGTCAACAATAGTGGCTAGTACAAAGAATGACCAATAGGAAGGTTTCTTGGTGGCTAAGCTTGGAGGAAGTAGAAGAAAAGTTGGATACTCTTTCTTGAACATATATTTTGTAAATATCTTCTTGATAAATATCTTAGTAAAATATCTTCTTGAAAAGATCTTGATTAAATATCTTGGTTAGATATTTTGGTTAGATATTTGGGTTAGATATTTTGATTAGATATTTTGGTTAAAAAAATATCTTGCTTAGCTAAATATCTTGATCAAAATATCCTAAGCTTTCATCTTTTTCATAAAGCTTATAAATAGGAGGACTTTAGTTTCTATCTTGTTCTTTTCCATCCACTCTTGCATGGAAACTCTCACCTTTCTCTCCTTGTGTTCTACGACCATGACCATTTAGAGAGCTAAGTTCCTACACTTGCTCATCTTTTATTCACTTCATCCAAGAAACCAAAAACTATACACCAAATTCTCTCAACTTTCATGAACATTTTCTCACCCTTTCTCTTCACTAAACCCACAACCAAGACACCTTAGGAGACCAAGTTCTATACTTAGTTCATCCTTTTCTCAATTTCACCAAGAACCAAGAAAACTAAACACAAAAACTCTCATCCTTTCCTTTCCCTATGCCTCATGACCAAGAGCCTAGAAATCACTTCCAATCTTCTATAATTCCATCTAACCATAAATCTTGAATCTAGATACAAATCTAAGAAACTTTCATGTTGGGACTTTCTTCTAAATCCATCATCTTCAAGCACTTTTCTAAGCTCAAAGTTTGAGGGTTTTAGGTAGAGTTCTTGATATTCATTTCTAATCTTATTTTAAAAGTTCCAAGGCCATAACTTGATCAATGGTCATCTTATCTCTAGCCTTAGATGTTAATGTTTGTGTGTTTGTTTTGTATTAAGGAGCAACTTGGTGGTGGTAGAAGTTCACTCAAAGAGGACAACAAGGAGCTTTAGATCATCATCTAAGGTAAGAGGGAGATTAACCTCATTGACCCAACATGGTGGTGAGAAATGGATTTTTGTGTTTATAAGTGAAGAATCTATATGAGGATTTATTCATTTGATTGTGTGGTTTTGATTACTTGTATTTGTTTAGATATGTTTGATTATATGATGTTAATAGTATATGAAACACCCTCCATAGGGCATTACTTTTCCGACTACCAGCTTATAATCTGAAAATCATTTTATAAAAGGTTTGAGTTCTAAATTATGGATTTTAAAATTTCTTTTCGCAAAAACATAAACTTACTAAAATTTATAGGTAATACTGAAAAATAAATTTAAACTGATTAATATACATTACTGATACCACATAATATTTAACAATTAGTTAGGAAACATAAAACTTATAGACTCAACTTTAAACAGTAGCAAACCCCATGACGGGTCCTACTTAATAGCACGGTAAAACACTAACGAGAAAAACTCAACATACTTATTCCATCTTGTATCCATCTTGATGCGTCATATATTTGTTCCTCCTCAAAACTACACACCAACCAATTCGGGATAGTCACTCTTCGATGTTGTCACCAAACTCAGAATATTTACCTCCAGTCAAGTCTAAGAAACTCGTTCCATCTACTATACAATTTTAACAATACAAGCACAACAAAATAATATAACAAAGAGGTGAGATCCCCTTTCATCAATACCAAAGTGGTAGCCAAGAATGATACGAATGACAAAGTCATTCCATACACACCGATATCATAGTTTTATTCATGTTATTAATTCATCACAATTCTAGTAAACATATATCTCAGTTAAATCACCAGCACCAATTTCATCACAATAGATATCCTCAATATATATAATGATGATATCACACCATATGAACATTTATCATGCCACAACAATATGTGTACTGACCATGTGTATGCATACTAGACTAATTTCCCACTCTATGGAGGTTTTCACAATTTCGAGATGAATGTTCTAGTTAATTGTCCAGCCTTAACCCACGGACAATCTTTAGTCTTCGAAAGGAATCGTGTTCTTGTCGAGTATCGTCAATGCGTTGCAATGGATTGTATTGCCAAGTGGCACATGGTACTTTGCCAACTATCCACTGGTCGACCGCCACGCCTCGACGCCCCCAAGATCCATCATAGATCTCACTTTTGAATTCTCATTCTCTCTTCAACCACAAGGGCCATAATAGCTATCAACTATATTCCGTTCAATGCACGAATACCTCAATGCAATTATGTTCAATGTATGAATATCTCAATGCAATTCTGTTCAATTTTATCATATGCCTCAATGCATATCTTAATTTCATCATTAAAAGGATTCCCAAATGCATCATATGCCTTATTGCAGATCGGTTCTTTACAGTATATTTACTGTATTTTCAAATCGCGTATCATTTTTAACGTATTTTCACAATCGCGTAACACTTTTGTTACGTTTTCAAATCTCATAACCATTTTTCAACATTTTCTCAATCATGTAAAAATATTTACACGTTTTCCAAATCGCATAGCGATTTTCCAACATTTTCAAAATCGCGTAACTTAAAAAAAATCATATTTTTAAGTCGCGTAAATCATTTTTCATTTTTTTTTAATTACATAAAATATTTCTCAATATTCCAAAAATCGTTTTGGATTTTCAAAACTAAATACCATTTCCGTCTTCATTTTCCACGTTTTCTCACTTAAGAAATCCTTTCCACCATCTATTCCACAAAATCATCTTTTCATTGATTTAAATCAATGTTTCTAGCTTAAAATTTCCTAACGCTCTCCAAAACCCAAAGAGTGAGCTATACGTTAGTAAATTTCAAGTCACCAATATATTCTCCATAATTCTCAAATCAATTCTAAAATCAGTCCTCTTCAAAATAAGTGGAGATTCAAACACTTTCAACCTTTCTTTTCCGTTCATAAACGAAATTTCTAATCTTTCAAGTGACAAAATATTTTATTTATATTTCTTAAAATCCTTTTATTAATTTCTTGTACTAAATCAATTTCCATTTCTAAATCATAATAAAGTAAAACCATTTCAAATCTTTAAAATCGTAGCCACATGGTCATTGGAACCATCATATCTTTTCTTTTTCTTTTCCTTATAATCATCCAATTTTACCATTAATGAAAATTTTAATTTACCAATCCTTGGCATGTTAGCCGAAAATCATAAATAGCTTTATCATAAAATCTTTTTTCATTTCTATGTCCACTTTCTTTGCAAATCCTTGAAATTATTAACTTATTACCATTTTCATCTAAAACTCATGATTAATAAAATATTTAGAATATTTTGCTCCAAAAATATCTTTGAGGCCGTGTGCCTCCATGGTTCTTTGGAACCAAAATAGTTTTCCTTTCCATATAATTCACATCTTAATACATACGCAATTCATCATGCATCATAAACATATACTAAAGCATGTTATCAAAACAATAAACACATTAATCACCGAACAACCATAAATATGGAAAGCTCTTAAACAAACAAGTGAATTAATCTTTATGGCTTTTTCACCACACACATCCATTCCCCACCACCAACACATGGTTGATGAGGGTAATCTCTCTCTTACCTCTTGGAGAAACCTCCAAAGCTCCTTGTTTATCCTCTTGAAATAGATCTACTCCACCAAGTAGCACTTAAAACAAAGAAACACATACAATATTAATATTCAAGGATATCAAAGATGACTATAAGCCAAAATATGGTCTTACAAACTTACCAAAGAAAAGAAAGATGAAGAACATAAATTTTCACCTAAAGGCTCTTGATCTTGAACTTGAAGATCCAAGTTGAAGATGGATGATTTAGAGAAAGTCTCCAACATGAAAGTTTCTTAGAATATCACGTAGATCTAGGAAACTAGGTTAGATGAAATTAAAAGAGATTGGAGAGTAGATGTAGGGGTGTTGGCCATGAGCTTTGTGAGAGAGAAAGGTACGAGTTTTTGTGTTCTTTGCTTGATGAAAAGATGAAGATGAATGAATCTTGAGAAAGTGTGTCTAAATACATTAGCCACCATTTTAGACAACAAGAGCCATTGATTAAATCAATGGTTAATCTTTGGTAGAAGCTTCCAAATGATATAATCAAATCTAAGCCATTTGATGTCTCCTCCATGAAAACCTACCCATAAGATACATCTCCAAAATAGAAGGTTAAGATTTACTCTTCATACTTTCCATCCAATGGTCATGAAGGTCCTAGCCATTTTGTGAGACTAATCTCCACCATAGATTAAATCAAGGGTGGATATCCTAAACTTCCTTATTAAGCTTGTCTTTACAACCATTGATTAGATCAATGGTGAACATCCAAAGCTTCCTAACTAAGTTTACTCTCACACCATTGATTAAATCAATGGTGATCATTCAAGCCTTCTTCATTAAGTTTGTTTCTCAACCGTTGATTAGATCAATGGTTGATATCCAAAACTTCTCCACTAAGTCTTGTCATCCAAGGGTGCAATCAAAGTCAAGCCCTCTTTGTTGACTAGCATTTTCATTGATTGGGTGGTTACTAACTTGTTTTCTATTGGTTGCCATTTTTGTTGACCAATTTCTATTGGTTACACTTGAAAAGTCTTTGCCACAAATGTTGACTTGATCTTATTGGTTGATCTTATTTCTATATCTTTCCTATTGGTTCATCACAGATGACTACTTCTAATTGGTTTATCAAGGAAGACTTGATTCTAATTGGTTCATCAAGGAAGACTAAATTCCTATTGGTTCAAGATATAACCATCAAATTTGACCAATTCTTATTGGTTCATTTCAAAAAGACTTGTTTTCTATTAGCTTAGAGAATTCAAGCCACTATCGTTGACTTTTCCAAAACTTAGCAAACAAGTTACGCTCTCCTAATGGTTCGTAGAAAATATTTCCCAAATAATTACTACAGAAATTATTACTTAATGAACAAAACATTACTACTTACAAAACAGTAAATATTTGTCCACTGTAAAATAAAAATACAGTATATTTTTATTTCACAAATAATTTCTAAAAATTAAAAGATTTTGAAACGTATCTCTCAGAATTGGGTTTAGTAAGATTCCCTAGCTCCGAATAAATACGTAAAGATTTTCCCCAGCCCGAAAATTATTATTTTCCTGACACAGAGTAAATCACACAAAACAATCAAATACAGTCATGAACAGTCAAAATATTTTTACAACAGATAGAAATTTCAAAATAGTACAATTTTGTCATTACTGTCAAATAGCTAAATTTTGTGGTGTTACAGTATGCATGAAAGTTATAAGGTTGTTTAATTGTTATATTGATTTATCTACTTGATTATATAAGTTAGATAATTTGTACTTGTTTGCCTATATTATCATTATTGCTTTAAAAGTATGCATAAACTTGTATGGTAGAATTTTGATATGATGCATGCTATATATATATATATATATATATATATATATAAGGAAAGAAATTTTGGTTCCAAGGACCTCTATGGCTTACGGTCGTCTAGCCTAAAATAGGGGTAAACACGTCAAAAATATTTTATTAATTATGGACTTAGTTGATTAGGTAATAAGAATATGAATTAAGGATTTTTAAGTTTTAAAAGGAAATGAATATGATTTTATTATTTGGAGGAAATGAATTTTTGGGAAATAATTATAAAGAATGAGTTTAAATGATGGTATGAAGTTTAAAATGTTTTATTTAATTTTAGAAAGGATTTTTAAGAGGAATATAGAAACGTATGGATTTTATTAGAAAAGAATAATTTTTGGCAATAGAAACAACGAAAAGGAGTTTTTAAAGGTGATTTGAGATTTAAAATATTTTTAAGAAGAATGGAATAAAGTTTTTATTATGATATAAAAGTGATTTTTACTTTGATGATGGAGAATAAGTTTTGAAAGTGATTTAGAACTCAAAGTATTTTATTTAAGAGGATTTTAGTAAATGAAGTAGAAGGAATATTTAGTAGATTAAGAATAATACAGTTTTTATGGAAAACGTTATTACGTAAAGGAATTTTAAATGGGAGAAATTAGGTTTAAGGTCCAAATTATATTTTAAACTTAGAAAGTTTCAAAATAGAATTTAAAACATCAAGAAATATTTTATACGAGCTCACATGTTTCAAAAATGTGGATTTTTGAGCTAAGCGAATTAGAAAACGTTTAAATATTTTTTTAAGCGATTGAGAAAACATTAAAAAATGGTTACACGATTTGAAAATGTAACAAAAGTGTTACGCAATTGTGAAAACGAGATAAAATGTTACGCGATTGAAAAATACAGTAAGTTTATTGTCAGGCTGACGTATTGGACCTGAGTGTATCAAGGATATTATGTAATTGTATGAGCGATTATATAATATTATTAATCTAATGTTATTAGACAATTGTATGAACAGTTGTTCTAATATCATTGGGAATAGTCAAATGGAGGATTTGTATTGAGGTATCATACATTAGACATTATACAATCGGTGGTTGTTATGGCTTATGTTTATGCATTGAATCATTGATCATGCATTGTGAAAGTCACGTAGACTATGTTAAGGCCTGTGACCTAGGAGTTGAATTACATATTTGTATGGGTGAGAATTGCATAGTTACGATCATTTATTGATCTTGAGGATGTCGAGGTGCAAAATGTCATATGTGGCCAGTTGGTTGCTCAACTGTGTCATGGTATCTGATGCAAATGCACAGACAATCTCGACAGAGTTGCTACTCTTTTCGTGATCTGGTGAAGAGTGTCTTGTATAAGCCATGATGCACAAAAACTGAGGAAATATATAGCACTGGATTTAAGGCTGACGATATACAAGCATGTACTCCCTAATCATTCTCTCCAATTTGTGTCTTACCTCCATGGAGTAGGAATTAGTGCATTATGCATATACATGATCAGTACACACATTGTCGTAGTATGGTCAAGATACATATTGTGGTGGCATAGTCATTATATATATTGTTGATATATGTTGTTATAGTACTGCTAATGTTTATATTATTGTGAGATATGTTTACTGAAGATATTTATGAATTGATAACATGAAGACACTTGTGATATCTATATGTATGGAATGACTTTGTTGTTCATATCTTTTCTTTGCTGCCATATTGGATTTGATGTAGGGGATCTCACCTCTTTGTGTTTTGTTCTGTTGTTCTATTTTATATTTACGTTCGATGAAGTCTGTGGTGGTAGTGAGACAGAGTCTTCTTTAAGGATACAGTTTGTGAGGGCACCAACGCATGAAGTTCACATCTGGTTTTCATGCGCTTTGAGTTTTTCTCGTTAGTGTTGTTACCGTGCTTTTAAGTAGGACCCGTCATGGGATTTACTACTATTCCTCTATGAGTTTGTAAGTTTTATGTTCTGAATGTTATTGAATATTATGTGGTGTATATAATGTGTGTATTAATCAGTTTAAATTATTTCAGTATTTTCTATATCTTTGGTGAGTTTAAGTTATCAATGAAAGAAATTTTATAATCCATATTTTAAAACATTAAAATATTTTATAATTTAATTATAGTCTGGTAAGTTTGTAGTATAAAATGTAATGCCCTACGGAGGGTGTTACAGGCCATTTTTTCAGACATGGCCCATGTTTCCAAACACGACCCTTGTTTCAAGACATGGGGAGGCCGTGGGAATGAGAATTAGCTCTTGTAGTCCTCATGAAAGTTGTAGCTCTTTGTCTTAGCTTTCCAATGCCACAAGAATTACCTCATTTTGATCTCCGTAGCTCAAGTTATGCTCATTTTACTGAGCAAAGGTCAAAGGTTGAGATTGAGCAAACTAGTTTTTTATGCAGAATTGAGCTACCCTAGTGGTTTTTACCCCTTGTTCATGACTTTTTAAGCTTATTAAGGTCCTATGAAAAGGACTTCTAAGAGAGAAAGACCAAGTTGCATACAAGGGAAAGTAAGGAGATTATGTGGCTATAACATCCTAATATTTTTATCCCGATATATTTGACATATACAAGAATAACAAATACTAGCCATGCTACTTCAAAACATACAACAACTAAACCCATAACAATAATACAAATAATTATGGAGAGCCACGATGACAAAAGTTATATATATATACATCATTGCCTCAATAGACACATTGTAATACATAAACTTTCAAGATAACAAGATTCTAGTGTAATATACAATCTTTGTCAACATCAAGGCTATAATTATACTAAGCTTCATACATCAAAAAGGAATATATATATATATATACATCATTGCCTCAACAGACACATTGTAATACATAAACTTTCAAGATAATAAGATTCTAGTGTAATATACAATCTTTGTCAACATCAAGCCTATAATTATACTAAGCTTCATACATCTTCTTCTTCCTTTTTGAAGAACTTGCATCTGGATTTACATGGCAACACAATCGGGGTAAGAAATCACAATTCTCAATAGAAGTATTCCAAAACCAGCATTTCATACATTCATAAAGAATTTATAGTTACCAAACTAATACTTCAATCGCAGAAGTACACAATAACCACATCTCCATCTCAGAGACACGCAACTACCCATACAATTGCAATGTTATGAGTTCCACCCATACAATTGCCATATTATGCCAAATTATGTCTAAAGTGTATGTGTGAACACCCGATTTTGTCTGGGTCATCAAAGAAATTCAAAAAATGAAAAAAGAAGAAAAAAATTTAAAAAAACTAAGGTGTCTATATCACTAAGTCCCACATTGGAGAAGTTATGCTCCTTCTCCCTCCCTTCCTCCTATATAAAGGGGTGATTCTCAATTGTTTTGGCATCCAAAAAATTACACCATTGGGCTTAATACTAAGTATAAGAGCTAGAGGAAATTATACTCTTGGGCTTAATACTAAGTATAAGAGCTCGAGGGCTTTAGTAAATTTTTCTTGAAGTAGTTGTTTTACAAGGTTTGATTTGAAGAGAACGTGTGGGGCCTTGTACACCAACTTCTTTGAGTATATCTTTTTTTATACGCCTTGGAGGTAAGTTTGCTTATTTTTTCTTGTATTATTATCTTTCATTATATACACGTGTATTTCATTTTAGCTTATTCATTTATTTGTTTGGTTTCTTTATTTATTAATTTTTTGTGTAAACTTTTTTTTGTTTTAAAATTAATTCAATAATAAATTTGGATTAATTAAGTCATCACAGCTTGTTGATCCTGTAGTATTTGTAATCATTTGAGTTGTGACAACTTGATGATTCAAATTTTTTTTTCAAAGTTAAAAAAATAATCAAGCCACTATCATTAAACATTTCTTTTTTTAAAGAATAAAATAGGATTAACCGAGTTGTGACAGCTTGTTAATCTTGTAACTATTTTGGATCATCTGAGTTGTGACAACCTAATGATTCAAATTATTTTAAAAACAAATCACTATTTAATAAATACTTAAAATTCTTTTTTTTATTAAACAAATCTCATTTAATAGCGATAAATTCAATAATCAGTGGGTGACGTCTCTAGCGTGACGCGAACATCATCTATTCAAACCTTAATTTGATTAACAGAGTCGCGACGACCTGTTAATACAAATTTTTTATAAAAAATAAAAATTCAAATCTTTTCTTTAAATAAAATCAACTAACCCACACTTATTTTTATAGAACTACGTGACTTTGAGTTTCTCATTACGCCTAAGGATACGTAGGAGCAGAACTTTTATTCTGTCAAGCCAAATTTTAAATTTTTACAAAATTATTTGTTTTGTTTGGTTTTTTTTTAAATAAAAGGGGTAAAACAAATATATTATGAGAGTACTAAGTTTTGCAAAACTAATTTAGGGTAACCGTTTTAGGACGGATGTGTTAGGGGTGCTGTGGGGTTAAGTCTCTACCCTTCCCTATGCATAACCGACTCCCAAGTCCGATCTGGATTCAAAGACCATTTTCTAAAAATGTTTTCTAATTTTTTCTAATTTAAATAAAATTGGTGGTGACTCATATTGTAACACCTCCCGTAGGGCATCACATTTCCGACTACCAACTTATAATCTTCAAATCAGTTCATAAAAGGTTTGAGTTATAAAACATGGGTTTTAAAATTTTTTTTTTGGAAACATAAACTTAATGATATTTATAAGTAATACTGAAAAATAGATTTAAACTGATTAATATACATTACATATACCACATAATATTTAACAATTATTCAAGAAATATAAAAATTACAGACTCAATTTTAAACAGTAACAAACCAGTCCAGGATGGTCACTTCTCGATGTTGTCGCCGAACTCAGAATATCTGCCTCCAGTAACGTCTATGAAACTCGTTCCATCTACTATATAATTTTAACAATACAAGCACAACGAAACAATATAACAAAGAGGTGAGATCACCTATGCCAATACCAATATGGTAGCATAGAGATAACACAAACAACATAACATATAGATATATCATACCATAGTTACAATTATGCCATCATCATAATGTATAAAATAACAATAACTACAATAATGCCATCAACATTATTTATCATCATCATCATCCAATATTCCTCAATTATTATATCACACAGATATAAATATTCAATATTTATGATAATACCCTCAACATTATTCAGGTATTCAACAATTCAATTATTATAACCGATACTCAATGATTATGCATATGCACATAGACTCAATGTCCTACTCCATGGAGGTTTTCACAATTTCGAGAAGAATGATCTGGTTAATTGCCCAGCCTTAGCCCAACAGACAATCTCCAGTCTTCGAAAAGAATCGTGTTATTGTCGGGAATCGTTAATGCGTTGCAACAGACTGCATCGCCAAGTGGCACATGGTCTTTGGCAATCAACGTCCACTGGTCAACCGCCGCGCCTTGACGCCCCCAAGATCCATCATAGACCTCACTTTTCAATTCTCATTCCCTCTTCAACCACAAGGGTCACAATAGCATCAGCTATTAATTTTCGTTCAATGCACAAATATCTCAATGCAATTTTGTTCAATTTCATCATATGCCACAATGCATATTTTTCAATTTCATCATATGCCTCACTGCATATTTTTCCGATACACATTCAATGCACCAAATGCCAATCACAGGCAAAATTCATCATTTTCTCATACAGTGTCCATACACTGATCCATGCATGTAAAATGCACCAATGCCAATCACAGGCAAAATTCATCATTTTCTTATACAGTGTCCATACATTGGTTCAATAGTAATCATACTATATATTCAATAGAGAAATCATGTTATCGCGTTTTCATAGTCACAAAACACTTTTGTCGTGTTTTCACAATCGTCAACATTTCTGTTACGTTTTCACAATTTCACAACATTTCTGTTGCGTTTTTAAATCGCATAGCGATTTTCCATCATTTTCTCAATCACGTAAAAATATTCCACCATTTTTAAATCATGTAGCAATTTTTCTACAATATCTCAAACGCGTAAAAATATTTAAATGCTTCCCAAATTGCGTAGAAATATTTCAACATTTTTCAAATCACGTTGAAATATTTAAACGTTTTTCAAATCATGTAACTTAAAAATCACGTTTTTAAGTTACGTAAATCATTTTTCACCATTTTTCAACTTCGTAAAATATTTCTCAACCTTCAAAAATTCCATTTCAACCTTTCTCAAAATAATATGACTTCTCACATTATTTTCCACATTTTCTTACTCAAGAAAATCCTTTTCGCAATATATTCCACAAATTCACCATTTCATTGAATTAAATCAATGTTTCTCATTTAAAATTTCCTAGCGCGCTCCAAAACTCAAAGGATGAGTTTTACGTTAGCAAATTTTCAAGTCACCATTATATTCTCCATTTTTATCAAATCAATTTCAAAATCAATCCTCTTCAAAATAAATTGAGGTTCAAACACTTTCAACCTCTCTTTTTCTTTCATAACTGAAATTTCTGTTTCTCAAGTGATAAAGCACTCTGATTCCATTTCCAAAATCCTTGTACTAAATCAAATTATATTTTCACTTTGAAAATCACTTTGTTTTCATAAAACCAAGTCATTACAAGCCTTCAAAACCGTTGTACATGGCCATTGAAACCATCAAATATTTTTCCATCTAAATCAATTAAGTACTATTCTTGTTTTTACACAAACAAAACCACTAAAATTTCCTTCAAAAACCATGAGACTCTTGGTCTCTAAAACTAATTTCTTTGTTCATTTTCATGTTTACTTTCTTTGCAAATCCTTAAAATCATCAACGTATTACCCTTTTCATCTAAAATCTCATGATTAATAAAATGTTTAGAATTTATTGCTCCAAAAATATTCTTGACGCCGTGTGCCTCTATGGTTCTTTGGAACCAAAAATTGTTTTCCTTACCATCATCACATCATGGCATACATATACATATTCATCATATATATCACAAGCATACCATAAACAAAAGCAATAAATCATGCAAATCATATCAAGCATAAGCAAATAATCAAAACACATAAACACCCACAAATAATTACATGACCATGGATATAAATCCTCACATAGATTCACCATCCAACAAATACCAAACCATCTCTCACCACCATACTTGGTTGGTGAGATGAATCTCCCTCTTACCTCTTGAAGAACCTCAAAAGATCCTTGGTTTGCTTCTTTTTCCAAGTCTGTCACCACCAACAACTTCTCAAATACAAAACAAAGCACAAGTATGTTAGTATATTAAGTTTGAACTAGGGGAACCATGGATCAAACATGGCTTAGAACATGAAAAAGAGATAAGAAATGAAGTTTCCTTACACTTCACCATAAAAACCCTATAACTTTGCTCTTGAAGAAAGTCCTTGAAGATGAAAGATTTAGAACTTGCTCCAAACTACAAAGTTTCTTAGAATGAGGTATAGATTCAAGAAACAAGGTTGTATGAAATTAAAGACTGGTAGAAGATGGTTCTATGGTGCTTGGCCGAAACTAGCTTGGAGAAGAAATGGAGAGAAAATTTTGATAAGCAAAGCTTCTTGAAATGATCAATAATGACCAAGGTGATCAATTATGGTCTTCAACTTGTGCTTTAGCTCCTTGAGGTTCACAAAAACCGTGCCCCCGCCCTCCATGCACTCTTCAAAGTGTGACCAATCTCCTAGCCACCATTTTAGGCAATCTTAACCATTGATTAGATCAATGGTTAGGATTAATGTAGCTTCTAGGTTTAGCCTTTAGATAGAAGACTTAATCTAGGCCATTGGATCTTTTCTCCTTGAAATTATAGCCATTAGATGTATCTCCAAAATGAAGAGTCAAGATCACTTCTTCAAACTTTACATCCAATGGTCATAAATGGTCCTAGCCATTTTATAAGACTAAATCTCCACCCTTGATTAAATCAAGATCAAGTCTCCGCCATTGATTAAATCAATGGTGGATATCCAAACCACCAATGTTGATTAAGCAGTACAATATTTAATTTTATCTGCTATTGCCCTTTGAATAATATTTTTACTATATTTTTATCACTCGATAATTAAATACAATACAAAACACAGTAAAAGAAAATTTTGAAAACTGTTTCCAGATTCAGGTTTAGTAAGATCCCTCATCTCCATCTTAGCAGTACAAATTTTTATATCCGCAGAAAAATTTTCACTTTTCGAGTCCCTCCCCGGGCCTACATAAGGCCACCTGGGCCCACAGACAATCCAAAAACAATCAGAGAAATATAAAAATTTCATAATCATCCACAAAATCATAAAAATTATAAAACGTACGAAAATCAAATCAGATTGCATAAAATAATTAAGACTTAACAGTAATAATTAAATTACGTAAGATTTTCCTTGGCCCGAAAATTATTATTTTCTTGACACGGAGTAAATCACACAAAACGATCAAATGTACTAACGAAATATTCAAAATAATTTTACAGTACACAGAAATTACTAAACAATAGAATTCTATTAATTGTCAAAATTACTGTCAAATAGTTAAGAAATTTGGGGTGTTACAATACTCCCCCTCTAAAAAGAAGTTTCGTCCTCGAAACTTGATAAACCTAATTTCACATTCTCAGAATAAATATGAATAATGCTCTTTTATCTTTTCTTCCAGTTCCCATTTAGTTTCACTGTAACACCCCGAAAATTCATATTTTATTTATTTTAGGCGATTCTTAATTATTTTGAATAATCTGACTCGACTTCCGTGGATTTTATAATTTTTATGATTTTTAGGAATTTTTGGGAGTTTTTACGTTTTTTTTATTATTTTAATATTATTTTGGGGTTGTATACGAGCCTTCGTATTTTATTTCTTTTTGAAAATCCTTAATGATTTTTACTAATCCGACTTGATTTTTATAAGTTTTATAATTTTTGGGATTTTTGTGGATGATTATAAATTTTTATATTTCTCTAATTATTTTTGGGCTGTTTGTGGACCCAGGTGGTCCTATGTGGCCTCGAGGTGGGTCCCGCAAAGTGAAAATTTTTTTACGCATAAAAAAATTTGTACTGTTGAGATAGAGACAGGGGATCTTACTAAACCTGAATCTGGAAACAGTTTTAAAAAATTTCTTTTACTGTGTTTTGTACTGTATTTAATTATCGGGTGATAAAAATACAGTAAAAATATTATTCGTAGGGTAATAGTAGATAAAAAAAAAAATATTATACTGCTTAAGTCAACATTGGTGGTTTGGATATCCACCATTGATTTAATCAACGGTGAAGATTTGGTCTTATAAAGTGGCTAGGACCATTTATGACCATTGGATGTAAAGTAAGAAGGAGTAATCTTGACCCTTCATTTTGGAGATACATCTAATGGCCATAATTTCAAGGAGAAAGATCTAATGGCCTAGATTAAGTCTTCTAACTTAAAGTCTACCTTAATCATAACCATTGAATTAATCAATGGCTTAGAATGCTCTAAATGGTGGCTTGATAAGATGCTCACTTATTGATCACTTACTGAATGCATAATGAGAGGGAGGGACGGTTTTTGGTTGCTTAAGTGTGTAGGAAAATTTGAAGACCACATTATTGTCATTCTTGGTCATTATTGATCAATTCCAAAAAGCCAAAGCTCTTCAAAATTTTCTCTCCTGCCTTCTCCAAGCAAGTTTCGACCACCACCTAGAAGCCATGCCTCCAAGCTTCTAAAATTTCATCTAAACACATTTTCTAAACCTAAACACCATTCTAAGAACATCTCTAGTTATGAGTTTTGACAAAATCATTCATCTTGAGCTTCAAATCCAAGCTTCAAGTTTCTACCAAAAAGGGTAAAGTTCATATTTATTCACCCAATCTTTTAGTTTTAATTTTCTAACCCATGCTTGAACCATGGTTTACCTATTCCTACACTTGTTATTGATTTTAACATTTGTTTATAATTTTTAGGGATTTTTCCATGGAGCTCCACGAAATTGGTAGGAAGGAAAACCAAGTGTTTTCACTTCATTCTTTATCTTAACCAAGTCTAAGAAGCCTTCCTTTCACAAAAATCAAAAACTCCATCCTTGTTCTTGAAGAGGAACCATTCGGCCATACCACCCAAAATCACCCTCCAATCTCTTTTAATTTCATCCAACCATAGATCTTGAATCTATATGATATTCTAAGCAACTTTCATGTTGGAGACTTTCTCTAAATCATCCATCTTCAACCTTGTTCTTCAAGCTAAAGATTGAAGCTTTAAAAGTGAAGTTTATTAATCTTCACTTTTCTTTTGATTTTCAAGGTTCTAACCATGATTCATATCCATGGTTTTCTTATTCAAGTCTTATATATATTAATTATGTGTGTTTTGTTTTATATTTGAGAAGCCCTTGGTGGTGAAGGACTTGGAAAAAGAAGCAAAACAAGGAGCTTTTGAGGTTCTTCAAGAGGTAAGAGGGAGATTCATCTCACCAACCAAGTATGGTGGTGAGAGATGATTTTGTATTTGATGGATGATGAATCCATGTGAGGATTTATATCCATAGTCATGTAATTATTTGTAGCTGTTTATGTGTTTTAATTATTTGCTTATGCTTGATATGATTTGCATGATTTATTGCTTTTGATTATGGCATGCTTGTGGTATATATGATGAAATATGTATATGTATGTCATGATGTGATGATGGAAAGGAAAGCAATTTTGGTTCCAAAGAACCATAGAGGCACATGGCCTCAAGATAATTTTTGAATAAAAATATTCTAAATATTTTATTAATCATGAGTTTTAAATGAAAAGAGCAATGAGTTGATGATTTTAAGGATTTGCAAAGAAAGTGAAAATGAAAAATGAACAAATGATTTGATTTCAAAGACCAAGTGTTCATGGTTTTTTTAAAGAAATTTTAATGGTTTTGTTTGTGTAAAACCATATTGACTTAGAAGGAAAAATATTTGATGATTTCAATGGCCATGTACCACGGTATTTTTTTAGGAGATTGGAATAGTTTTGGTTTTATGAAACAAAATGATTTCAAAGTGGAAACAAAGTGTTTGAACAAAGTGTTTTAGTACAAGAATTAAAGAAAATGGAAACAAGGTGTTTTGTTACTTGAAAGATGGAATTTCATTTATGAAAGACAAAAAGAGGTTAAAAGTGTTTGAACCTCAATTTATTTTGAAGAGAATTGATTTTAGAATTGATTTGAGAAAAATAGAGAATATAATAGTGATTTGATATTTTCTAATGTATAACTCATCCTTTGGGTTTTGAAGTGTGATAAGAAATTTTAAAGATTTGAAAACATTGATTTACATCAATAGAAATGGTGAAATTGTGGAATTTATTACGAAAAGGATTTCTTGAATATGGAAATGTGGAAAATGAAGTACAAATTCATATTATTATGAGAAAGGTTGAAATGGAATTTTTGAAGGTTGAGAAATATTTTTCATAATGGAATTATGGTGAAAAACGATTTACGTAACTTAAAACTGTGATTTTTAAGCTATGCGATTTGAAAAATGTTAAAATATTTCTACGCGATTTGAAAAGAGTTTAAATATTTCGAAAATGATGGAAAATGGTTTACGCGACTGAAAAGAATAATTTTTAAGTTACACGATCGTGAAAATGGTGGAAAATCGCTACGTGATTTGAAAAACATGTAAATATTTTTACGTGATTGAGAAAACGTTGAAAAATTAATACGTGGTTTGAAAATATAATAAAAATGTTGCGCGATTGTGAAAACATGACGAAAATGTTTTGTGACTATGAAAACGCGATAATATGATTTAGCTGTTGAAAATATAGTATGATTACTGTTGAACTAGTCTATGAGAAAATGATGAATTTTGGCTGTGATTGGCATTTGGTGCATTATACATGCATTGGAAAGATATGCATTGAGCCATATGATGAATTTGAACAAAAATTGCATTGAGATATTCGTGCATTGAACAAAAATTGTGACCCTTGTGGTTGAAGAGGGAATGAGAATTGAAAAGTGAGGTTTATGATCGATCTTGTTGGCGTCAAGGCGCGACGGTCGACTAGTGGACTGAGATTAGCAAAGACCATGTGCCACTTGGCGATGTAGTCCGTTGCAACGCATTGGTGATACCCGACAAGAACACAATTCTTTTCGAAGACTGGAGATTGTCTGTGGGCTAAGCTGGGTATTGTCTGTGGTCTAAGGCTGGGCATTGTCTGTGGGCTAAGGCTGGACATTGTCTGTGGGTCAAAGCTGGGCAATTGTCTATGGGTTTATGCTGGGCAATTAACTAGAGCATTCTTCTCGAATTTTATGAAAAACCTCCATGGAGTTTTTGAAAAACTGAGTCTTTGTGCACATGCATAATTTGAATATATATATATTTGTGTGATATATTGATTGAAGAATATTCGATAATGTAGATGGCATTATCATAATTATCGGTGTGATAATTGAACTGTTGAATAATACTGGATGATGATGATGATAAATAATGTTGATGGCATTATTGTAATTATTGTTTTTTATATACATTATGATGATGGCATAATTGTAATTATGGTATGATATTTCTGTATGGTGTGTTGTTTGTGTTATCTCTGTGCTACCATATTGGTATTGGTGTAGGTGATCTCACCTCTTTGTTATATTGTTTCGTTGTGCTTGTATTATTAAAAATTATATAATAGATGGAACGAGTTTCTTAAACATGACGGGAAGTGGATATTCTGAGTTCGGTGACAACATCGAGGAGTGACCATCCCGGAGTGGTTCGTGTGCAGTTTTGATGAGGAACAGATATATGGTGCATCAAGATGAATACAAGATGAAATAAGTATGTTGAGTTTTCTCGTTAGTGTTTTACCATTGTAACACCCCAACTTTTGAGTGAATTACTGTTTTGTCCTGATTGTGCTGTTTTATGTTTTTCTATATGATATAAAATTTATTTGGCTGTTTTGTGTTCATACTTGAGTGTTTTGTGTGATTTGCTCCAAGTCAGGAAAATAATAATTTTCGGGCCGGGGAAATCTTATTTTAATTATTCGGAGCTGGGGGATCTTACTAAACCCAATTCTAAATGGTACGTGTATCGATCTTTTAATTTTTAGGATTTAACTGTGCAATAAAATAATTTTATATTATTATAATATTATTTTATTAGTCAGTACAAATAAAACGACAATGGACCCAAAAATGACTGTGAGACCCACTTTTGGTTTGTTGGACCCACAATTGCTTTGCGGGACCCACGTGTAGAGAAAGTAGTCAACGTTAGTGGCTTGATTTATTTTAAGCCAATAGGAATTAAGTCAACGAAGAGGGCTTGACTTGATTTGCACCATTGGATGAGAAGGTTTAGTTTTGAATATCAACCGTTGATCTAATCTATGGTTGTAATGACAAGCTTAATGATGAAGGCCTTGGATATCCACCATTGGTTTAATGGACGGTGGAGATTGGTCTCACAAAAGTAGCTAAAATCATTTGTGACCATTGGATGTGAAGAATGTAGGGAAGATCTTGACCCTTTATTGTTTTAAGATGAATCTAATGGTTAGAATTTCATGGAGATAAGATCTAATGGCTTAGATTTGATCATATTACTATCTAATGTCAACCCTTGATTTAATCAATGGTTCTTGAAGCTTAGATTATAAGAATGTTAATTAATTAGTAATGTAACCAATTAACCTAATTAAACTAGATTAAGTGTGCATAGAAGCTTAATAGGATTAGTAGCTTAATTAGTGATCACCATTAGGGAGGAACATTCAAGAACAAGTGACTAGGCTTGGATGAGCCAATAGGAGACAAGCTTGGAAGACAAGCTTTGATCTTAACCTTTGATCACATCTAAGGCTTGGATGGAGTCATGGAGGGTCAAACAAAGTGGCCACCTCCTCTTGGAAGTGTTACACCGCCATGCACCCATTTGGAGGGCATTTTCACTTCATTTCCATCTTTGCTATCACACTTTCTCTCTTCTCTCTCTTCAAACATCAAAGCTCACCATTGTTGTTCTTCTTGGAGACCATTCGGCCAAGCCTTATACACCACCATCCAACCACCCAAAATTTTATCTAACCTACTTTCTCAACTCTAAACACCATTCTAAGAACATCTCTAGTTGAGAGTTCTTCCAAAATCTATCATCTTAAGCTTAGAAAATAGCTTTGGAGATTTTTCCTAGAAGGTGAAAATCTTTATTTTTCATTTCTATCTTCATTTCTAAGGTTCTAAGCCATGATTTATCCATGGTTTATATTTTTCTCCTATAGTTATAACTTGTAGAAATTTATTTGAGTATGTTAGGTGTTCTTGGAGGAGAGCACGAAATCACTAGGAAGGAGAGAAAAAGATTTTATCTTCCTTTAAGGCAAGAGGGAGATTTAATCTTATCAACCATGTGTGGTGATGAGAAAATGGATTGTATGTGTGTGAAGAATCCATAAGGATTCACTTGTGTTGATTGTTTAAAAGCTTTCTTACTTGTGTTTGATATTGTTTGTATGCATGTCTATAAGCTTTAAAATATATTGCATGTGTGAAATATGCATGATTATTACTTAGGATATGATTAACATGTAAGGTTTGCATGAGTGTTCCAAAGAACACAAAATAGAGGCTCACGGCCTCAACCAAGAAAAGAGAACCAAAATGTTCTCAACCATTTTCTAAAGGAAAGACTTAATGAAATTAGGTAAATGAATGAATTTCAAAATGGTTTAGAAGAAGAAAAATGATCCAAAGATCAAATGCCAATGTTTTAGTAAATTCGGCCAACATACCTTGCAAATGTGTAATCACTCAAGAATTTATTTTCTGAAGTATGGACTTAATGTTTTACCTAAAAAGAATACAATTGTAATGGATTTTCAAGATTTAAAGAAGGAAATCAATTTTTATTAGAAATATGACATAGAAGAAAAAAATGAATAAAAATCCTTGAAAAATACTTACTTTTGAATTTGAAAGTATAATGATAATTACTAAAGTGGATTTAGTAATCATAAACTAAGTAAACGGATTTTTAGAGGAAAAACGTAGAAAGTACAATTTTAATAGATTTTATAGACAAAATACTATCAAAATTTATTAAAAACAGAAAAATAAAAGAGAACGTTTTATGTTATATTCATAACGTAAGGAAAATTATTTTTACGTAGTTTTAAAACAGAGATTTTAAAGCTTTTCGATTAAAAAAATGATTTAAAAATTTTACGCGATTGAGAAAACGATTTAAAAGTACTACACGATTTTAAAAAAAGCAAATATATTTATGCGATTTAAAAACATTTGTAAAAATGATGAAATTATGAAAATGCGATAAAATTTCTATGCGATTAATTGGAGCAGCGAGTTTTACTGTCGAACCAAAGTGGTGGACCCGGACATGTGGAAATATAGTGTGTCAAGTGGGAACGTACTGTATTTTGGACATATGAAAATATGGTACGTCAAGTGGGAACGTACTGTATTTGAGATTTTTGGCACTGAGGGCATTTGCATAAATATAAGAATATTTTGAGATTAAGGGTAATTTGGTAATTATTATTGTTATTCATGCATTGAGTTATGCCAATTTGATTGATAATGGGTGATTTGATTGACGAGGCGAATTACACCGTGTTGTCGGTGTGATAAGCATAGCATGGTTCATTTCTTCGTATGGACTTGGAGGCATTAGTGTGTGGAGTATTCCACATGTGGACAGTTGGTCGCTCCTCTGGGCCGTGATAACTGGCAACATATTAGTGATCTCGACATGCACTTTACTTAATCAAGATCTTGTAAAGACTATTTTAGTACAATGCCTGTAGTTACATGATGTTTGGACTGTGTGCTACTACACGATGATTGGACAGTGGGCTATAGACACAATGTAAGACAGTGCAATAGTTTGGTTGGGCAGCCTGAGGTACTGATAGTTCTTTACGGGTCATTCTCTCTAATATCTGTGTCTAGCTCCATGGAGTAGGAACGAGTCACATTGCATTTGCATTTGTGTCATGCATCTTAACATTATTATCTGTGATATTATATGATGTTGTTGTATTAAAACTTCTGTATTAAATTATATTATTATTTATGATGTTAAGGTATGCTATATTGTATAAACTGTTATATCTGTTGTATTGTCGTTTTCTTATTTACCATGCTGGTATTGATGTATGATTATCTCACCTCTCTATATGTACTATTTTCTGTATTATTAAATTATGTTGTAAAGAGTTTGAGGAAGATGAGCAGCCTCTTGAGAGTGTGTATCCTGAGGAAGAGGAACAACAGCAAACGGAAGATCAGTTCGACGAGTGCGAGCCTTCTGATCATCCATATCCTTTAGACTGATTGTTGAGGATGGCTTTGCCTGGATTTCTTGGTTTCGTGAGACTTGAGTTTCACGGGGGTTCAGAGGCCTGGCGACTATGAGGAGATAGAGGATCGGTTGTCTACGTAGGACATTTGACTGTGTCCCTACGAACAGAGTTTGATGGGGAACCTATTTTTACTACTACTCTGTATTTACATATAGAGTTGCCGCTGACTATTAGGCGTTACTAGGGAGGGATTTTCCATGTGCCTAGTAAGATCAGTAGTGTATCGACAACACGGACTCGTGTCCGTAGAGCGTCGAGACATCCTGGATATCTATCACCTGAAGTTTCATCTGAGAGTGATCCTTCAGAGGGTTAGGGATCTATGATGTGCACTTGGGCATTTTTTGGATGTAGTATTGTATATTACCTCTTTACTGTTTTATTTAAATACTTTGTAGTTGTAAATTATTTGTACTACTTAAAACAAAATCCTATGTATATTATATGTGTGCCGACAGTTTGCTTTACTTTATGTTTCGTGTTATTTTATTTAGTAATATCCTGTATAAAAAGGAAAAAATTTTTACAACTCATGTTATTTATATAACAAATGTTTTACAACTTGGGTAATATTTTTTCTATTTTTATTTCATTGCATCATAAATGTGACATCCCCACAAAGGTGTTACAACCGTGCTATTAAGTAGGACCCATCATGGGGTTTGCTACTGTTTAAAATTGAGTCTGTAAATTTTTATATTTCTTGAATAATTGTTAAATATTAAGTTGTGTCTGTTATATGAGTTTTAATAAGTTTAAATCTATTTTTTTTAGTAAGTTTATTGTTTCCGTGAAAAGAAATTTTAAAACCTATGTTTTATAACTCAAACCTTTTATGAAATCATTTAGAGATTATAAGTTAGTAGTCGGAAATGTGATGCCCTACGGGGGGTGTTACATTCACCGCTTACATCATTCCAGACTATTTTAATCAATGAAATATCTTTGCCTCTCATTCAACTTCTCCTGATCAAACAAATATCTCAGACTCCTATGATTACAGAAGATGTTAAATGTTACTCCATAAAGAAAGTATCTCCATACTTCTAATACAAATACAGCTGCTACCAACCTCCATTCATGCGTAGAATAGTTTTTCTCATGTAACTTCAATTTCCTTGAAACATACGCCACAACTCTTCTATTTTACATAAACACACATCTTAAACTCCAATGTAATGCATCACAGTACATGTCCAATGTCTTACTAGGATTAGACAGAACTAATACTAGAGAAGTAATCAAACACATTTTTAACTCCTGAAAATTCTCCTTGTATGCATCAGTCCACACAAACATTTAATTCTTTCTGATAAGCTAGGTGAAAAGTCCTGCAATCTTGAAAAATTTCTCAATAAATTTTCTACAGATTTTCGTTACCATCTTTGACTTTTCCCACTAAAAAAAAAACTATTTCAACCTTTGAAAAATCCACCGCAATCCCTTCCTTAGAATTACGGAACCAAAAACTGAACTTCATCCATCGAGAATTCACATCTCGACTACTTAGCATATAGTCGCTTCTCCTTTAAAATTTGGAAAATCACACTAAGATGTCCAGTATGTTCCTCATGATTTCGAGAATAGATCAGAATGTCGTTAACAAAGATAATGACAATTCTGTCTAGATAAGAACGAAAAATTCTACTCATATAATTTATAAATATTACAAGAGCATCCGTCGCTCCGCACAGCATCACTTGAAATTTCTTTGTCCTCGTATTGCTTCATTCTCTTGCCTTTGCTCTTAACAGGAAGTGTCTCACACATTACATCCTCTTTCAATAGCACTGTGTCGGATATTATGACATGGATTTAAATAAGAATATCCTTTCTTGCAATTTGAGATACATGAAAAACATTATGAAAGATAGCAAAACTAACTGATGTGTTATCGGACATATCCAATGAAAAATTTGATGTTACCCGATTTCTAAGAATGGGTTTTTTTCTAGAATACTAACACTTTATTGAGACAATCTCATAGGATATGGTTGGAAAATAACCAATTTGTTTCATAGATCACGTCTATTTATGAAAGAGATAAACGGATTAAACAAACACAAAAATTTGATCCATAACAACAATAGGATAATTTGAATAACTTGAGTAGCACGATAGGCTAATAATAGAAACAGAAGTAAACAAGTTAGAAGATAACGAAGACACGGATAACTCTAATTGATCTACACGATCATATGCCATAGAGAAATAGGTTACCTCCAAAAATATACAGTACAGTCAAAGGATCACTTTCTGTATCACAATCTTCTTTGCTAAGGTCTTCAATCTGGAGTGCTTTTGCTCCACTTGGAGAATCGATGCTCCATTCTACTTGAGATGTCGAAGCACGTTCAGTACTAACAGATGACTTCGTCTTTCTTTGTCTATCACGAGTCATGGTCCTTTTTTCAAAGACACACGAATCAAAATACATTGGAAACCAGATGTAACCATTTCAAATAAACATTGTTTCCTTTCGGAAATCAAAAACACAGGGAACACAATATAAGCAAAATAGACCTAACCACAAAATCCTAAAAGACTCAAACCGTGCTTTGATACCAACTAATGTAACACCTCCCGTAGGGCATCACATTTCCAACTACCAACTTATAATCTTCAAATTAGTTCATAAAAGGTTTAAGTTATAAAACGTGGGTTTTAAAATTTCTTTTTTTCAGAAACATAAACTTACTGATATTTGTAAGTAATACTGAAAAATAAATTTAAACTAATTAATATACATTACAGATACCACATAATATTTAACAATTATTCAAGAAATATAAAAATTACAGACTCAATTTTAAATAGTAGCAAACCCCTTGACGGGTCCTACTCAAAAACACGGTAAAACACTAACGAGAAAACTCAACATACTTATTCCATTCTTTTATCCATCTTGATGTGTCATATATATGTTCCTCTTCAACACTGTACACTAACCAGTCCAGGATGGTCACTTCTCGATGTTGTCGCCGAACTTAGAATATCTGCCTCCAGTAATGTCTATGAAACTCGTTCCATCTACTATATAATTTTAACAATACAAGCACAACAAAACAATATAACAAAGAGGTGAGATCACCTACGCCAATACCAACATGGTAGCATAGAGATAACACAAATAGCATAGCATACAGATATATCATACCATAGTTACAATTATGCCATCATCATAATGTATAAAATAACAATAACTACAACAATGCCATCAACATTATTTATCATCATCATCATCCAATATTCCTCAATTATTATATCACACAGATATAAATATTCAATATTTATGATAATGCCCTCAACATTATGTAGGTATTCAAAGTTCAATTATTATAACCGATACTCAATGATTATGCATATGCACATAGACTCAATGTCCTACTCCATGGAGGTTTTCACAATTTCGAGAAGAATGCTCTGGTTAATTGCCCAGCCTTAGCCCAACAAACAATCTCCAGTGTTCGAAAAGAACCGTGTTATTGTCAGGTATCGTCAATGCATTGCAACATATTGCATCGCCAAGTGGCACATGGTCTTTGCCAATCAACGTCCACTGGTCGACCGTCGCGCCTTGACGCCCCCAAGATCCATCATAGACCTCACTTTTCAATTCTTATTCCCTTTTCAACCACAAGGGTCACAATAGCATCAACTATTAATTTTCATTCAATGCACGAATATCTCAATGCAATTCTGTTCAATTTCATCGTATGCCACAATGCATATTTTTCAATTTCAACATATGCCTCACTGCATATTTTTCCAATGCACATTCAATGCACCAAATGCCAATCATAGGCAAAATTCATCATTTTCTCATACAGTGTCCATACACTGATCCACGCATGTAAAATGCACCAATGCCAATCACAGGAAAAATTCATCATTTTCTTATACAGTGTCCATACTGTAACACCCTAACTTTTGGCTAAATTACGATTTTGCCCTAATTGTGTTGTTTTCTATTTTCTGTGTGTTATAAAATTAATTTAATTGTTTCGTAACTGTATTTGAGTGTTTTGTGTGATTTACTCCTAGTCAAGAAAATAATAATTTTCGGGCCGGAGAAAATCTTATTTTAATTATTCAGAGCTGGGAGATCTTACTAAACCCAATTCAGAATGATAAGTGTATCAGTCTTTTAATTTTTAGAATTTATTTGTACAATAAAATAATTTTATATTTTTATAATATTATTTTATTAGTCAGTACAAATAAAATGACCATGGACCTGAAAAAGTGTGTGGGACCCACAATTGGTCTGCGAGATCCACATTTAGAAAAGCAGTCAACGTTGATGGCTTGAATTATTTTTAAGCCAATAGGAATTAGTCAACAAAAAGGGCTTGACTTAATTTGCACCATTGGATGAGAAGGCCTAGTTTTAAATATCAACCATTGATCTAATCAACGGTTGAGAAACAAACTTGATGAAAAAGCTTTGGATGATCACCATTGATTTAATCAATGGTGTGAGAGTAAACTTGGTTAGGAAGCATTGGATGTTCACCATTGATCTAATCAATGGTTGTAAAGACAAGCTTGATAAGGAAGGCTTTGGATATCCACCGTTGATTTAAGGTACGGTGGAGATTGGTCTCACAAAGTGGCTAGGACCATTTGTGACCATTGGATGGGAAGAATATGGAGAAGATCTTGACCCTTGATTTTTGAAGATGAATCTAATGGTTTGGATTTCATGGAGAAGAGATCTGATGGTTTAGATTTGATCATATTACTACTTAATATCAACCCTTGATATAATCAATGACTCTTGAAGCTTAGATTACTAGAATGATAATTAATTAGTAATGTAACCAATTAACCTAATTAAGCTAGATTAAGTGTGTGTAGAAACTTAATGGAATTAGTAGCTTAATTAATTAACCTATGATCACCATTAGGGTGGAACATTCAAGAACATGTGACAAGGCATGTCACAAGGCTTGAATGAGCCAATAGGAGATAAGCTTGGAGGACAAGCTTTGATCTCAACCTTTGATCACATCTAAGGCTAGGATGGAGTCTTGGAAGGTCAAACAAAGTGGCCACCTCCTCTCTATTGAGCTCCACGGCCATGCACCCTTTAGGAGACCATTTTCACTTCATTCTTCATCTTTGCTATCACACTTTCTCTCTTCTCTCTCTCCAAGAACAAGAACTCACCATTGTTGCTCTTCTTTGAGCCATTCGGCCAAGTAGTCTTCTCCACCATCCAACCACCTAAAATTTTATCTAACCCACTTTTCCAAACCTAAACACCATTCTAAGAACATCTCTAGTTGAGAGTTCTTTCAAAATCATTCATCTTAAGCATGGAAAATAGCTTTGGAGATTTTTCCTAGAAGGTGAAAATCCTTGTTTTTCATTTCTAACTTCATTTCCAAGGTTCTAAGCCATGATTGATCCATGATTTATGTTTTTCTCCTATAGTTATAACTTGTAAAAAATTTATTTGAACATGTTAGGTTTTCTTGAAGGAGATCACGAAATCCCTAGGAGAAGGAGTAGAAAGATTTTATCTTCCTTAAAGGTAAGAGGGAGATTACCCTCATCAACCATGTGTTAGTGGTGAGGAATGAATGTGTTTGTGGTGAAGAATCCATAAGGATTCAGTCACTTGGTTGTTTAAAGTTTTCCTATTTGTGATTGATTTTGTGTGTAAGCATGTCTATAGCTTTAAAATGTATGGTATGTGTTTTATGATTGCTTTTATATATGGTATGTGTTCATAGATGCATGATAATCATTGTAGGATATGAATAATGTGTAAGGTTTACATGAGTGTTCCAAAGAACACAACATGGAGCTTACGGCTTCTCCAACAAAAAGAGAACTAAAATGTTCTCAATCATTTTCTAAAACAATGATTTAATGAATTTAGGTAAAACAATGAATTTGAAAATGATTTAGAAGATAGGAAATGATCCAAAGATCAAATGCCAAGGTTTTACTAATTTCAGCCAACATGCCATATGAATGTGTAATCAATCCAAAACTTATTTTCTAAAGTGTAGAGTTGATGTTTTACCTGAAAAGAATGTATTGGTAATGAATTTTCAAGAATTTAAGAAGTAAATTAATTTTTATTAGAAATGTAGTATAGAAGAAAATGAATCAAATTCTTGAAAAATACTTATCTTTAAATTTAAAAGTATAATTTAAATTTTCAAAGTGTATTTAGTAGTAATAAACTAAACAAAAGGGATTTTTAAAGGAAAACATAGAAAATATATTTTATAGATTTTCTAGACAAAATACTGTCACAATTTACTAAAAATGAACGAATAAAGGAAAGAATTTCACAATATATTTATAACGTAAGAAAATTATTCTACGTAGTTTTAAAGTATGAAAAATAGCTTACACAATTTTTAAATAGAGATTTTAAAGCTTTTCGATCAAGAAAACGATTTAAAAATCTTACGCGATTGAGAAAACGATTTAAAAATACTACTCGATTTTAACAACAAAAAAATATATTTATGCAATTTAAAAACGTTTGTAAAAATGATGAAATTATGAAAACGTGATAAAATTTATATGCGATTAATTGGAACAACGAGTTTTACTGTCGGGCTAAGGTGGTGGACCCGGATGTGGAAATATGGTATATCAGGTGGGAACGTACTGTATTTTGGACATGTGGAAATATGGTACATCAGGTGGGAACGTACTATATTTGAGATTATTGCCATTGAGGGCATTTGCATAAATATGAGAATATTTTGAGGCTAAATTATGGTTTATATATATGCATTGAGTTGGCATGCATAGTCATGGCTGTGATGGCTTTTGTTATTTAGGAATGAATGAGAGCTGGATAATGTGATCCAAGTGGGAGATCTACTGGGGACGTCAGGGCGCGGTTATTCATAGTGACCTGTTTGTCACCTTAGATGCCTGGCCATGATATACTGCTGCAACGCACTGGCGTATTGTCTCGACAAGCACTATTTATGTCTCGCGTCTAGCTTAGACTGTCATTATGGGTGGCAAATCTTCTGGACCATTCATATATGAAATTTGTTTAACTCCATGGAGTAGGAATGTGATGCATTGTGCATATGCATAGTTGTGTACATATTGTTGTGACATTGTCGAGGTCCATATCATGGTAGCATACTCATTACATATGTATATTATTGATATCTGTTGTGATATGTGTTTCTAAATATAAAGATAATTTGTTAACATGATTATGTTTGTGATATTTGTATGTATGGAATGACTTTGTCATTCGTATCATTCTTTGCTATCATACTGGTATTGATGAAAGGGGATCTCACCTCTTTGCTGTATTATTTGTTTTGTTTTTGTATTGTCAAAATTTGTATAGTAGGCGAAGTAAGCTTCTTAAGCTTAACTAGAGGCAATGTTCTGAGTTCGGTGACGGCGTCAAGGAGTGATCTTCTCAGTTTCAATAGTATGCAGTTTGATGGAGAAAATAGAACATATATGTTGAGTTTTTCTCGTTAGTATTGTTACCGTGCTATTAAGTAGGACCCATCATTAGGTTTACTACTATTTCCTTGAGTTTGTAAATTATGTTTTAAATGTTGTTTAATATTATATGGTATAATTAACATGTATATTAGTTAGTTCAGTCTATTTTTCTGTATTACTTATATTTTCGGTAAGTTTATATTATCAACAATAAGAGATCTTAAAAATCCAAATTTTTGAACTCAAAGCCTTTATGTTAAATAATTTTTTTTATTTTTTTTAAATTTTAATTTTTTTTAGTCAGAAATGTGATACCCTATGGAGGGTGTTACATTAGTTGGTATCAGAGCACGGTTAGAGTCTTTTGGGGTTTATGATTAGGTTTGTCTTGTTTGTGCTGTGTGACTCTCTGTGCTTAGGCTCCGAAAAGAGACAATGTTTGTTTGAAATGGTTACATTTGGATTCCATTGTATTTTGATTCGTCTGTCTTTGAAGAGAGGACCATCACTTGTGATAGACAAAGAAGGACGATGGTTTGTGATAGACGTACGTGTGAGGAAGTGAGCGTGATGATGGTGATATGACTGCAACTCTAGAAGTAATACGAAAAATGGCTGATATAATTATACAACAAACTCAAAAGATTGTTCAGCAGCAAGAATTAATAGTCGAAGCTAAGAATTTGTTAGAGTTGAATCAGTCTCAGAATGTGAGACCCGATAATGTTGAACCATATTGGTTATGAAGAAGGAGAAATCGTAAAGTCAAGCAGTTTCAGCAGAAAATGTACTCGTAATCATCGGGAAGTCAACAACAACAACAATTTTGTGGAGGAAGTACTAGTAGTAGCAGGTTTGGTTTGACTGTGACATCTGCACCGAAATGTCGGAAGTGTAGGAAGGATCATCTGGAAGGACTGTATAATCAAAAGAATCATATGTTTCAAGTGTGGAATGCCCGGACATATTGCTAGAAAGTGTATTCCACCAAAGGCAAAGTCATCTATTAGTAATGAACGTGCTTTGACATCTCAAGTAGAATGTAGCGTCGATCCTCCAAGTGGAGCAAAAGCACCCCAGACTGAAGATCTAAGCAAAGAATATTGTGTCAAAAGAAGTGATCCTTTGACTGTACTGTATAATTTTGGAGGTAATCCATTCCTCTATGGCATATGATCGTGTAGATCAATTAGAGTTATCTGTGTCTTCATTTTCTTTTGACCTAGTTATTTCTACTTCTAGTACTAAAACCTTTGGTTGATAACTTGAGTTGATTAAACTATTCTAAGTCTGTTAAATGACTGAATCTTTTCTGTTGATTCAATTTGTTTATCTCTTTCACAAAATAGACGCGATCTGAAAAATATGGATTGGGCATTTTTCCAACCATTCCTGCTCTGTTAGACCTGTCGGTTGAATTGTTTCACTTAAAAAGCTCACTTCTAAATTCATCGAACCACATCAATTTCTTTGTTGGATAGGTCTGATAATATATTAGATGACTCTACCATCTTTTCTTTCTACGTCTTCATGATATCTTTCATGTGTCGCAATTATGAGAATGTACTCTTGATCTAACCCATTCTTTTATGGCTAATTGACTGTGTGGGTTGATTACAGTTATCAGTATCTTCGTTATCTCTTGACTTATCTATTTCTACCTTTATTTCTAAACCCATTATTACTATTCAGTTCCTTAAACAATCATTTCTGTTAATCTCAATTGTCTACCTCTTTCACGAGATAGATGTGATCTTAAGAATAGATTGGTTATCTTCCAACCACATTCTATAGATTGTTTCAGTAAAGTTTTAGTGTCTCAAAAAATTCATTCTTGAAAATCGAACAATATCAAATTCCTTGTTAGATATGTCCGGTAACATATTGGATAGTTTTGCTATCTTTTCTTTCTAACCTTTGTAATGTCCTTTTATGTATTACAATTGCAAGAAATGATATTTCTATTTAAATTAATGTCATAGTATCAGATACAGTACTGTTGAAAAAAAGAACTTGATTTGTGAGACACTTCCTGATAAAAGCAAAGGCAGGAGAGTGAAGCGGTACAAAGGCAAGGAAATTTCAAGTGATGCTGTTCGGAGTGGCGAATGTTTCTACAATGATTGTAGATTATGTGGATAGAATCTTTCATCCTTATCTAGACAAAATTGTCATTATCTTTATTAATGACATTCTGATCTATTCTCGAAATCGTGAGGAACATGCTGAACATCTTAGTATGGTTCCCCAAGTTCTAAAGAAGAAGCAGTTATATGCCAAGGTTATCGAAATACAAATTCTAGTTGGATGAAGTGCAGTTTTTGGGCCACGTGATTCAGAGAAAGAAATTCAAGTGGATGCGTCAAAAGTTGAAGCAGTTCTTAATGAGAAAGACCAAACGCTGCATTTGAAATCCGTAGTTTTGTAGGATTGGCCGGTTACTGTTAAAGATTTGTTGAGAGATTTTCCAAGATCGCAGGACTTCTCAGCCAGCTTACCGAAAAGAATCAAACATTTACATGAATTGATGTATACAAGGAGAATTTTCAGGAGTTGAAAAGGTGTTTGACTACTTCGCCTACTGATGAAGCTGCAAAACTTATAATTTTTACGATTCATTGTGTGTGTTTTTTATTCTTTTTAATCTTTTTAATTAGGGTTTGTTCTTGAGTTTTGTTATATTTTTAGTATTTTAAATTGTGTTGTAATTATGTATTTCTATGTATTTTTGTTAGGTAAATGCAAAGGATCAAAGAATGGAGGTGATTGCATAGAAGATTTTCTAAAAAAAAAACAACTGTAGCAACAAGTACTGTTGCAAGTTACAGTAGCACGACACCAGCATGACATCATCAAGTACTATAGCATTACATCATCCATGACATCAATAGGTTACTGTTCATTGCATAGTAACCTCAAAAATTTCTATAAATATGGACGACGGACGAAGGGAAAAGGGCGCAATTTTTCTCTAATTTTCAGGAGGGTTGTTCTCTCTGTCAGAGGTTTCTTTATTTTCCTTTTCCTTTTTCTTTTCCTTTTCTTTTCTTCTTTGTCATGTGTCACTAATCTTCATCTTGCTTAGGTAAAAAGGTAAAGCTCTTGGTAATAAATTAAGGTTAGATTAATTTCTTTCTTGTACTTAAATGATATATTATTAAGCAAATATAATATGTGTTGTATGTTGTTTCCAATTAATTTAGAAACTCTTCTTGTATAATGAATATCTTGATCCATTATAGACAATAGGATTGGCACATTGGATGCTTTTGACGATTTACAAGTATTAGTAGATAATTATTGGAACCATAATATGATTACATGATTGAACTTTGAATGTTAAATCTTCTGATTGGAATCCTCATTATGCATGATTTCAATTGAGTTATAAAATGAAATAATCTTATTTTTAATTTATTACCAAGAGTGGATATCCTAACCCAAGCAAATCCTTTTCCTTTGTGAACAACTCATATCATCTTTAATTTTGTGACACATCTTTTCTTTACCTCAATTAATTAGTTTTCCTTCATCAATTCCCTGTGGATCGACCTCGGACTCCCGAGAATTTATTACTTGAGACAACCTACACTTGGGTTTGAAACTTTTAAATATAATTATATCCCATCAAGTTTTTGGCGCCGTTGTCGGGGACTTGATTTGAAATTCTAATATATTGAGGTTCTCTTTTCTGTAAGTAAACTTCACTATCAGGTATATTCTTCCTCTACTCTTTTTATTTTTATTTATCTATTTACTAACACACTAACTAGTATATTTTTTTATGTGAATAGTAATATGAATAGTATGTAAATAGTATATAAATAGTATATGAATAGTAATATGAATAGTACATAAATAGTAAGTGAATAGTGAATAGTGAATAATAAATTGTGAATAGTAAATAGTGATAGTGAATAGTAAAAAAATAAAAAAATTTAAAAAAAATAAAAAATAAAAAAATTTAACCTTTTGTATATATTAACTCAGTGGGGTTAATTCTCCCTTTTATTTTTACGTACTAATTTAGTGGGGGTAACTCTCCCTTTTACTTTCCTGTAATTTATTTTTTGTATTTTTTGTTTTTATTTGGTGGCTGGTTTATTACCCCATCCTTCTTAATATTTAACGGCTGGTTTATACCGCCTACTTGTCCATTATTACCCCATCTTTGTAATCATTTTTTTATTTATTTATTTTACACAATCTAACTTTTAAATTCTATTATTTATTTTTTGCAATCTAACTTTTAAATTCTGTCATTTATTTTTCTTAATCTAACTTTTAAATTCAATCATTTATTTTTATGCACTTTATTTTCTATATTTTAATTTCTGTATTTTTATTTTTAGGTGGCTGGTTTATACCACATCTTACTTAATATTTAACGGCCGGTGTATACCGCCTACTTAATATTTAACGGCCAGTGCATACCGCCTACTTGTATATTATTTTTATTTTATGTCACTTATTTATGCTTAACTGGTATCGTGATTCAAATTCTGGTCGTTTGGTTAAAATTAATCCTAGTACTTTATATATTGATTTGTTTGAATCACAATCACACACAATTAACACAATGGCTGAATTTGAAGGTGCACATGTTGATCATGAAAATCGAACACAACGAGCTGAAAATGAAAGTATACATGATGAACAAGGAAATCAACCATTGCGAACTATGAGTGCATATTTGCAGCCACCTCGAAATTCTAGTCCATCATGTTTTATCTTTCCACTTACTGCTAATAATTTTAGATTTAAGCCGGGTGTGATTTCTTTACTTCCCAATTTTCATGGTTTAGAAAATGAAAGCCCATATTTACATCTAAAAGAATTTGAAGAAATCTGTATTACTTTCAATGATCAAAATTGCACTGAAGAAATTGTTAAGCTTAAATTGTTTCCTTTTTCTTTGAAAGATAAAGCAAAAACTTGGCTTAATGCTTTGAAACCAAGATCAATTGGCACATGGCAAGAAATGCAAGGTGAGTTTTTAAAGAAATTTTTTCCAACACATAAAACCAATGCTTTGAAAAGACAAATCCAAATTTTTTCCCAAAATTCAAATGAAGTGTATTTTCAATGTTGGGAACGTTTTAAAGATTTGTTAAATTCTTGCCCACATTATGGTTTTGAAAAATGGCAGACTATAAGCTTCTTTTATGAAGGTTTAACACCTGAAACTAAACAATTTATAGAAACAATGTGTAATGGCGAGTTTCTTGATAAAGAACCCGAAGAAGCTTTAGACTATTTGAACCAGTTGACTGAAAATTCTCAATCTTGCCATAGTACTAATATTTCTAAAAATCCAATTAGATCTAATCTTGCAAGTGCTAATAAAGGAAAATATCACCTTAGTCAAGAGGAAGATCTGAATGCTAGATTTGCCAGTTTGGCTAGAAAGGTTGAAGCCATGGAATTAAGAAAAGCAAAAAAAATCAAATCTGTGCAAAATGCAGAAATTTGTGGTATTTGTGATGACTTAGGACACTCAACACACGAATGTCCTAACATTCCTATTTTTAAAGAAGTTGTGCATGAGCAAGTAAATGCAATGAATAATTTTAAAAAGCCAGTTACTTTTTCTTTTTCAGATACATACAATCCGGGATGGAGAAATCACCCAAACTTCAGTTGAAGGAACAATACTCAGTCACAATTCGTGCAACCACCACCTCCTCAGGCACAACAAGACTCTCAAAATTTTCAAGGATATGCACCTTATGTCCCACCATATAGGAAAAACCTTGAAGAAATACTGCATGCATTCATAGAAAAACAAGAGGCTATCAATAAACAAAACAATCAAACCATGATTGACATAAAAGAAACTCTTGCCAAACTTACTTCTGCTTTCACCATTCATGAGAAAAGAAAATTTCCTTCTCAACCTCAACCAAATCCCAAAGGTCAGCACAGTCTAAATGAGGGGAGTTCAGAAAACTAACAAATGGACTAAGTCCAGTCAGTGATAACTCTTAGGAGTGGAAAGGTTGTTGAAAAACAAATCCCTGAATCTTGTGAGAAAGAAGATGAACCAATTCCCCAAGAAAATCAAGAAGTTCACCAAAAGGAGATTAAACTTTCACCTTCACCCTCATTTCCTCAAGCATTGAATAATCCAAAGAAATTAGACCATAACACTGGAATTTTTGAAATTTTGAAACAAGTAAAAGTCAATATTCCTTTGTTAGATGCTATCAAACAGATTCCTTCTTATGCCAAATATTTGAAGGACTTGTGCACTGTTAAAAGGAAATTAAATGTGAAAAAGAAAGCATTTTTAGCTGAACAGGTAAGCTCCATTCTTCAGAATAATAATGCGTTGAAATATAAAGACCCTGGTTGTCCTACAGTTTCATGCATTATTGGAGAACATAAAATTGAAAAAGCTTTACTTGATCTTGGTGCTAGTGTCAATTTGCTTCCATATTTAGTTTATCAGTAACTCAACGTGGGTGAGTTAAAATCAACTTCTGTAACTCTTCTACTTGCCGATAGATCAATTAAAATTCCAAGAGGAATAGTGGAAGATGTGTTGGTTCAAGTTGATAAATTCATATATCCTGTGGATTTTATTGTCTTGGATACTGAACCTATAGTTGATAGTTGCAAGTCAATTCCTGTTATTTTAGGCCGTCCATTTTTAACAACATCTAATGCTTTAATAAATTGCAGAAATGGAGTGGTGAAGCTAACATTTGGAAACATGACACTGGATTTCAATGTTTTTAACATGTGCAAGCAACCACAGGAAGTCCTTGATGAAAATGAGGAAGTTGAAGGAATTGAAACTATTATAGATGATCATCTTCAAAAAGGGAGTTCTTCTGACCCATTAGAAGTTTGTTTAATTAATTCATTTGATTTGCTTGATTGTACAGAGGAAATAGAATACAAAGGAAGAAAGCAAAAATTTGAAGAGCTAAAACCCATGAATGATAATGCCCATGAAGAAGTACCCACACCGAAACTAAAGCCATTACCTATTGGGTTGAAGTACACATTGTTGGGAGAAAAGCAAAGTTTTCCTGTGGTAATTTCCTCGTCTCTTACTGAAGAACAAGAAGGAAAGATGTCGCCTCAATGGACGCACTAAAATAGGAAGAAATTTTTAACAAAGGTGAAAAACTTTTATTGGGATGACCCATACTTATTCAAACATTATCCTGACCAAATTTTTCAAAGATACGTGCCCAACAGTGAGGTAGGTAGTGTCATTAAATTTTGTCGCTCAGAAGCATGTGGAGGTCACTTTTCCTCAAAGAAAATAGCTGCGAAAATCTTGCAGTGCGGATTTTATTGGCCCACTTTATTTAAGAACTGCTTTATTTTTTTCAAAAGTTGTGAAAATTGTCAAAAGACAAATCCAATAAAATCCACAGTCAAGACAATTTTGAAAAAATCTTTTGAAATTGGTCAAAAAGTTCTGCTTTATGATTCTCGCCTGCACCTATTCCCTGGAAAATTGAGATCTAGATGGACTGGTCCTTTTATTGTCAAACATGTATATCCTTATGGGGCCATAGACATTGAGAATCTTAGGAATGGTAATGTGTCTAAAGTCAATGGACAAAGACTTAAACCATTTCTAGAAAATCAAGCTGCTGAGGTAGAATTCATTTCCCTTTCTGATCCTTGTTATGTGAAAAATTTACTCTAATTTTGTGGCTTTATTTTGTTTTGCAGTTCTTTAGCTCCCCGGTAAAATGGCAGATGACGGTACTCTGTGACTCTTAAGTCGGTTTGCTCTCTTTCAGTTTCCCAAAATAACTGATTTCTTCTCCTTCAAAATGGATATCATTCTCTCAAACCTGAGAAAATATTTTCCTTCTCTTCCTCAAAATATTCTAACAAAAATTTACAAGACTAGATGTGAAAGATTGAGATTGTTAATGCACAAAGGTATACCAAAAGATGTACATTGGATAATCGAAGCAAAGGTCCGATTAGCAGGTGAGTCTTCAATTTCATTTAACTCATACATGCCAGGTCTTGGTAGAAGTTCATATTCTAAAAGGAGAAGAGCAAAAAGATTACAAGTCTGTCACATATGTGGACGATGGAATTGTAACAAGCGATGTCGTTCTTTGGGGATGGTTTCCAAAAATAGAGAAGATAAAATTTTCTTCATTAAGAATGGACTGAGTAAGGAGTCATTAGATGATATCTTATTGACTCTTGATATGCATTCTTGTGGTCTTGTGCATCGTGAACTTCTTAATTTGTGGAATCTCTTCAAGGATGAACAAAAGCAATATAGTCTTGGGAATCTGACTCTAAAAGACCCTGTTTGCCAATTTATAAGAAAATTGGATGGGAAGTTTATCCTCGACTCATAGAAGGCGTTTAAGTCGTTTCTGGACGTGAAACCAAAGGCAGATGTGAGCCACATCCACAACAACATGTACATATTTTCTTCTTCTTCTTCTTCATGTTCAAAAAAAAAAAGAGAAAAAAATGAAAAAAAAGTATGTATGTATACTTCTTGGGTTTGGCTTTGGTAACACACAACGTGAATGGGGAAATGCATACATCCTGATCCAGCCTTCTTAATTGAAAAACAAAGAAAGTAGATTGTATCCCACATGTGAGGCAGCCAGTCGTATTATGGCCACTTGTCCCTTTTGGGAGCCCTATGTTGCGCTGGTCTTGAATAGGTCTAATACTGGTCAACAATGCTTTGGCACAAAGCCGAAAGAGCATACTACCTCAATCCCAATCTCAAGTGAGTATATACCCATCTTTCATCAGGTTTCTAACAACTTGAAAAAAAAAATTTAGTTGTACTTAGTCTTTAATTAGATTAGGAGCCCAGGGCAGAATTCATATGTTGCACTGGTGACACGCAACTCAAATACATGCCACTACTGCATTCATGACACGCAGTATAAAGATACGCCATGAAAACTGTACATACAGGTATGTCCTCATTTATTATTATATTTCTTTTATCTTTGTATGATTTTATTGTATTTTGATTTTTGAACAGACGATCCTTTGAGCAGGGTCCTTCAGGGGTTTCTAGACTTCGTTACCCTAATGGTTTTCTTGAAGTTAAAAAAAAATAAAAACAAAAACAAAAACAAAAACAGTGAAAAAAAAAAGATTTTGTGTTTCTTACTTTCAAACTTTTCTGACAACAGCCAACCTACCCATATAGGTGCTATGATTACTTTTTCCCTTCTTTTTCCTATTTAAACACTCCATTCTCTTCACTTTCCTCCAACTCATAATCATTCAGAGGGAATGTGAAATTATAGGACCTCCTGCTCATAACCTTAAAAATGTCTGTGTTTTTTTGTGGATCAAGTTATGGGAAGGGTTTAGAGTTTGCAAATGCAGCTACCGTTCTTGGTCGAACACTTGTTGCGAGGAATATTCATGTTTTATATGGGGGAGGTTATCGTGGGTTAATGGGGGCTGTATCACTCTCTGCATTTGTAGGAGGCAGTCAGGTTTTAGATGTCATTCCTAAACCTTTAGCTCAAAATAACATTATTGGAAAGATAGTTGGAGAAGAAATTCAGGTAACATCTATGCATGGACGAATGAAAAAAATGCTTGACAACTCTAATGCATTCATTGCCTTACCAGGTGGTTTTGGTACTTTGGAAGATATTTTTCAAATTGTCTCTTGGGCCGAACTAAACATCCACCATAAACCCATTGGTTTGTTGAATGTTAACAATTTCTTTGATCTTTTGTTATTTTTTCTTGATAAAGCTGTGGAACAGAAATTTATCACTCTTTCGGCAAGAAAACTTCTTATCTCTGCCTCCACTATTGATGAGCTGATTGATAAATTAGAAGCTTTTGTTTATGAACTTGATAAAGTCCTAGCTCAGATAGATTGGTCATCAGGAAGCAGTGCGGGAAGCAACAAGAAAAGAAAGCCAGATCTGACACTTCACCTTTAATGGGTTTGATTTTATTTATCGTACTTTGTTTCTATTTTAATTTGTGTCAGATTTCTCCAGCAGGTAATATCTTCTATCAATTACTCATCTATATTTTAACATTGCGGACAATGTTCTGATCTAGTTGGGGGGGAAGAATAGTTGATATATAAAAAAAACAAAAAAAAAATATAAATTAAAAAAAAATTGCAGCTGTGGAATGTTTGATATGATTGTCAGTAACTTACTAAACTAATGAAGGGTGGTAGAGTAAGGAGTAGTTTTGCCCTTGCGGTGATTTACTCTTGAAACGCATCTTAATTGGTGGCAGAGTAAGGAGTTTTTAGTTAGTAATTAATTAGTATTGATTTGTATTGTCTTTTGATTTCTAAAAAAAAAATCAAGTGAATGCACTTTCACATCCTTTTAAGCAATTGAAATTCAGGGATCATACCATGATTGAAGAAATTTTCTTCTTTCTTAAAAATCACATGCTTGGATTTGAATGTTGAATTGATGAATTGAGAATGATAGAAATATGCCTTGTGAGATTTTGAGCCTATTGATGAATGGATTGAACATTTGTACCATTCTCTTATTTCTTGTGTGATTTTCACTCGTGAAATTGTTACTCTAGAACTTGCTTTGATTCTTTTTGAGGCTACATTTTCACATGCATACATAAATATGATTGAGGCATTTTAAAATAGCTACTTTGACCAAATAGCCATCCTTGTATATTTTCCCTTGTATAATCCCTTTGAGCTTATTTGGGCAGTTTTTGTTTTTAGCTTATTACGTGCCTTAAAAAAGAAAAAAGGAACATGTTTTTACATGACCTTAGGGAATAAGAGAGCATTGACTTTGTTCTTAAACAAGTGTAGGGGTGTGTATGTGTAAAAAAAAAAGGGGAAAAAGAAAAAGAAAAGAAAAGAAAAGAAAGAGCTGACCATATCTAGAATAAAGATAGATGCTTGGAAACAATAGGAAGAGAAGGAGAAGGTTTATGCCTAACAATGAATTCAACTCATCAATTTTGGATTGATCTTCAACAAAACATTAGTCAAATATTGGTCATTGTCCTTATTGATGAATGTTCTCAAATATCTTTTCCACTCTAACTGTACTATAATGCTCTTTTATTCTCTTTGGTATTTATCTTCTTATATCCATATTATCCTTCCTTCTTTACCATGACCCCATTATAACCTTGAATAAAGTCCTCTTGATTTTTGTGTACATGTGTTCTGAGTAGTGGAGAAGTAGAAGATAAGCAAGCTTATGGTAGTGCAATTTTTCATGGGTTGAATTGAGTGAAATATCTACCATTTTAAACACTAGAGGGATTGAGAGTGAATCTATGAGGATCTTTCATTCTTGATTCGTTCTTTTTAACTGAAGTTTCCTTGCTTGATGATTTGAGATGTGAAGAAATATTAAAAAAAAAATGCTTTGTTCCCTTGAATGACTAGTTGCTCTTCTTGTTTCATTAAATCTTTTAGATTTTTTAGCTTTTGAGTCTATGTCGTTTTTCTTTGTTTCTTAGCTTTGATATTATATATTTTGCCCAAGAGTGCAAAAGCTCAAGTGTAGGGGTGTGATGAACCTGCAAAACTTATGATTTTTACGGTTCATTGTGTGTGTTTTTCATTCTTTTTAATCTTTTTAATTAGGGTTTGTTCTTGAGTTTTGTTATATTTTTAGTATTTTAAATTGTGTTGTAATTATGTATTTCTATGTATTTTTGTTAGGTAAATGCAAAGGATCAAAGAATGAAGGTGATTGCATAGAAGATTTTCTAAAAAAAAAAAACTGTAGCAACAAGTACTGTAGCAAGTTACTGTAGCACGACACCAGCATGACATCATCAAGTACTGTAGCATTACATCATCCATGACATCAATAGGTTACTGTTCATTGCACAGTAACCTCAAAAATTTCTATAAATATGGACGACGGACGAAGGGAAAAGGGCGCAATTTTTCTCTAATTTTCAGGAGGGTTGTTCTCTCTGTCAGAGATTTCTTTATTTTCCTTTTCCTTTTTCTTTTCCTTTTCTTTTCTTCTTTCTTATGTGTAACTAATCTTCATCTTGCTTGGGTAAAAAGGTGAAGCTCTTGGTAATAAATTAAGGTTAGATTAATTTCTTTCTTGTACTTAAATGATATATTATTCAGCAAATATAATGTGTTGTATGTTGTTTCCAATTAATTTAAAAACTCTTCTTGTATAATGAATATCTTGATCCATTGTAGACAATAGGATTGGCACATTGGATGCTTTTGACGATTTACAAGTATTAGTAGATAATTATTGGAACCATAATATGATTACATGATTGAACTTTGAATGTTAAATCTTCCGATTGGAATCTTCATTATGCATGATTTCAATTGAGTTATAAAACGAAATAATCTTATTTTTAATTTATTACCAAGAGTGGATCTCCTAACCCAAGCAAATTCTTTTCCTTTGTGAACAACTCATATCATCTTTAATTTTGTGACACATCTTTTCTTTACCTCAATTAATTAGTTTTTCTTCATCAATTCCCTGTGGATCGACCTCGGACTCCCGAGAATTTATTACTTGAGACAACCTACACTTGGGTTGAAACTTTTAAATATAATTATATCCCATCACCTGCGTTAAATCCTACTTGATCTCAACGAATCTTTTGAAGTGAACCATGATGTGTCACATCAGGGTTTAGGATAGATGCTTATGCAAAATTGAAAAGTTACAGCGTATGCTACAAGGCAATCGGATGTGCATGAAGGAAACTACCTTACGTATGATTTAAATTTGGTAACGGTTGTGTTTTCATTAAAATCTGGAGACACTCTCTTTATGGAGCGACATTCAACATCTTCAGCAATCACCAAAGTTCAAGGTATTCGTTTACTTCGGAGAGGTTGAACATGAGGCAAAGAGTTTTTGTTGGTTGAAGTAATCTAGAATGACGTAAGCGCAGATACAACATGAGAATTGGAGGATAAGATGAAGGAGTGATACCCTCACCTATTCTACGATACGCAAGTTTCGAGGACAAAACTTCTTTTTAGAGGGGGAGAGTTGTAACACCCCAACTTTTGGCTAAATTATGAGTTTGCCCTAATTGTGTTGTTTTCTGTTTTCTATGTGTTATAAAATTAATTTGACTGTTTCGTAACTGTATTTGAGTGTTTTGTGTGATTTACTCCGAGTCAAGAAAATAATAATTTTCGGGCCAGAGAAAATCTTATTTTAATTATTCGGAGCTGAGGGATCTTACTAAACCCAATTCTGAATGATACGTGTATCAGTCTTTTAATTTTTAGAATTTATCTATACAATAAAATAATTTTATATTTTTATAATATTATTTTATTAGTGAGTATAAATAAAACGACCATGGACCCAGAAAAGTATGTGGGACCCACAATTGGTCTGCGAGACCCACATTTAGAAAAGCAATCAACGTTGATGGCTTGAATTATTTTTAAGCCAATAGGAATTAGTCAACAAAAAGGGCTTGACTTAATTTGCACCATTGGATGAGAAGGTCTAGTTTTGAATATTAACCATTGATCTAACCAACGGTTGAGAAACAAACTTGACGAAGAAACTTTGGATGATCACTATTGATTTAATCATTGGTGTGAAAGTAAACTTGGTTAGGAAGCATTGGATGTTCACCATTGATCTAATCTATAGTTGTAAAGACAAGCTTGATAAGGAATGCTTTGGATATCCACCGTTGATTTAAGGTACGGTGGAGATTGGTCTCACAAAGTGGCTAGGACCATTTGTGACCATTGGGTGGGAAGAATATAGAGAAGATCTTGATCCTTTATTTTTGAAGATGAATCTAATGGTTTGGATTTCATGGAGAAGAGATCTGATGGTTTAGATTTGATCATATTACTACTTAATATCAACCCTTGATATAATCAATGGCTCTTAAAGCTTAGATTACTAGAATGATAATTAATTAGTAATGTAACCAATTAACATAATTAAGCTAGATTAAGTGTGTGTAGAAACTTAATGGGATTAGTAGCTTAATTAATTAACCTATGATCACCATTAGGGTGGAACATTCAAGAACATGTGACAAGGCATGTGACAAGGCTTGAATGAGCCAATAGGAGATAAGCTTGGAGGACAAGCTTTGATCTCAACCTTTGATCACATCTAAGGCTAGGATGGAGTCTTGGAAGGTCAAACAAAGTGGCCACCTCCTCTCTATTGAGCTCCACGGCCATGCACCCTTTAGGAGACCATTTTCACTTCATTCTTCATCTTTGCTATCACACTTTCTCTCTTCTCTCTCTCCAAGAACAAGAACTCACCATTGTTGCTCTTCTTTGAGCCATTCGGCCAAGCAGTCTTCTCCACCATCCAACCACCTAAAATTTTATCTAACTCACTTTTCCAAACCTAAACACCATTCTAAGAACATCTCTAGTTGAGAGTTCTTTCAAAATCATTCATCTTAAGCATGGAAAATAGCTTTGGAGATTTTTCCTAGAAGGTGAAAATCCTTGTTTTTCATTTCTAACTTCATTTCTAGCTTTGGAGATTTTTCCTAGAAGGTGAAAATCCTAGAAGGTGAAAATCCACGGTTTATGTTTTTCTCCTATAGTTATAACTTGTAAAAAATTTATTTGAATATGTTAGGTTTTCTTGAAGGAGATCACGAAATCCCTAGGAGAAGGAGTAGAAAGATTTTATCTTCCTTAAAGGTAAGAGGGAGATTACCCTCATCAACCATGTGTTGGTGGTGAGGAATGAATGTGTTTGTGTTTTATGATTGCTTTTATATATGGTATGTGTTCATAGATGCATGATAATCATTGTAGGATATGAATAATGTATAAGGTTTGCATGAGTGTTCCAAAGAACACAACATGGAGCTTACGGCTTCTCCAAGAAAAAGAGAACCAAAATGTTCTCAACCATTTTCTAAAACAATGATTTAATGAATTTAGGTAAAACAATGAATTTGAAAATGATTTAGAAGATAGAAAATGATCCAAAGATCAAATGCCAAGGTTTTACTAATTTCGGCCAACATGCCATATGAATGTGTAATTAATCCAAAACTTATTTTCTAAAGTGTAGAGTTGATGTTTTACCTGAAAAGAATGTATTGGTAATGAATTTTCAAGAATTTAAGAAGTAAATTAATTTTTATTAGAAACGTAGTATAGAAGGAAAATGAATCAAATTCTTGAAAAATACTTATCTTTAAATTTTAAAAGTATAATTTAAATTTTCAAAGTGTATTCAGTAGTAATAAACTAAACAAAAGGGATTTTTAAAGGAAAACGTAGAAAATATATTTTATAGATTTTCTAGACAAAATACTGTCACAATTTACTAAAAATGAACGAATAAAGGAAAGAATTTCACAATTTATTTATAACGTAAGGAAATTATTCTACGTAGTTTTAAAGTATGAAAAATAGCTTACGCAATTTTTAAATAGAGATTTTAAAGCTTTTCAATCAAGAAAACGATTTAAAAATCTTATGCGATTGAGAAAACGATTTAAAAATACTACGCGATTTTAACAACAAAAAAATATATTTATGCGATTTAAAAACGTTTCTAAAAATGATGAAATTATGAAAACGCGATAAAATTTATACGCAATTAATTGGAACAGTGAGTTTTACTATCGGGCTAAGGTGGTGGACTCGGACATGTGGAAATATGGTACGTCAGGTGGGAACGTATTGTATTTTGGACATGTGGAAATATGGTACCTCAGGTGGGAACGTACTATATTTGAGATTATTGCCATTGAGGGCATTTGCGTAAATATGAGAATATTTTGAGGCTAAATTATGGTTTATATATATGCATTGAGTTGGCATGCATAGTCATGGTTGTGATGGCTTTTGTTATTTAGGAATGAATAAGAGTTGGATAGTGTGATCCAATTGGGAGATCTACTGGGGACATCAGCGCGCGGTTATTCATAGTGACTTATTTGTCACCTTATATGCCTGGCCATGATATACCGTTGCAACGCACTGGCGTATTGTCCCGACAAGCACTATTTATGTCTCGCGTCTAGCTTAGACTGTCATTATGGGTGGCAGATCTTCTGGACCATTCATATCCGAAATTTGTTTAGCTCCATGGAGTAGGAATGTGATGCATTGTGCATATGCATAGTTGTGTACATATTGTTGTGACATTGTCGAGGTCCATATCATGGTAGCATACTCATTACATATGTATATTATTGATATCTGTTGTTGATATACTGTTGATGTTTATATTGTTGTGATATATGTTTCTAAATACAAAGATAATTTGTTAACATGATTATGTTTGTGATATTTGTATGTATGGAATGACTTTGTCATTCGTATCATTCTTTGCTACCATACTGGTATTGATGAAAAGGGATCTCACCTCTTTGCTGTATTGTTTGTTTTGTTTTTGTATTGTCAAAATTTGTATAGTAGGCGAAGTAAGCTTCTTAAGCTTAACTAGAGGCAATGTTCTGAGTTCGGTGACGGCGTCAAGGAGTGATCTTCTCAGTTTCAACAGTATGCAGTTTGATGGAGAAAACAAAACATGTATGTTGAGTTTTTCTCATTAGTGTTGTTACCATGCTATTAAGTAGGACCCATCGTTGGGTTTGCTACTGTTTCCTTGAGTCTGTAAATTATGTTTTAAATGTTGTTTAATATTATATGGTATAATTAACATGTATATTATTTAGTTCAATCTATTTTTTTGTATTACTTATATTTTTGGTAAGTTTATATTATCAGCAATAAAAGATCTTAAAAATCCAATTTTTTGAACTCAAAGCCTTTTTGTTAAATAATTTTTTTTATTTTTTTAAAATTTTAATTAGTTTTTTTAGTCAAAAATCTGATACCCTATGGAGGGTGTTACACATACACTGGTTCAACAGTAATCATACTGTATATTCAATAGCGAAATCATGTTATCGCGTTTTCATAGTCACAAAACACTTTTGTCGTGTTTACACAATCGCGCAACATTTCTATTACATTTTCACAATTTCGCAACGTTTCTCTTGCGTTTTCAAATAGCGTAGCGATTTTCCATCATTTTCTCAATCACGTAAAAATATTTAACCATTTTTAAATCACGTACCAATTTTTTAACAATATCTCAAACACGTAAAAATATTTAAACGCTTCCCAAATTGCATAGAAATATTGTAACATTTTTTAAATTGTATGGAAATATTTAAACATTTTTCAAATTACGTAGCTTAAAAATCACGTTTTTAAGTTACGTAAATCATTTTTCACCATTTTTTAACTTTGTTAAATATTTCTCAACCTTTAAAAATTCTATTTCAACCTTTCTCGAAATAATATGACTTCTCACATTTTTTCATATTTTCTTATTCAAGAAAATCCTTTTCACAATATATTCCACAAATTCACCATTTCATTGAATTAAATCAATGTTTCTCATTTAAAATTTCCTAACGCGCTCCAAAACTCAAAGGATGAGTTTTACGTTAGCAAATTTTCAAGTCACCATTATAATCTCTATTTTTCTCAAATCAATTTCAAAATCAATCCTCTTCAAAATAAATTAAGGTTCAAACACTTTCAACCTCTCTTTTTCTTTCATAACTGAAATTTCTATTTCTCAAGTGATAAAATACTCTGATTCCATTTCCAAAATCCTTGTACTAAATTAAATTATATTTCCACTTTGAAAATCACTTTGTTTTCATAAAACCAAGGCATTACAAGCCTTTAATACCGTGGTACATGGCCATTGAAACCATCAAATATTTTTCCATCTAAATCAATTAAGCACCATTCTTGTTTTTACACAAACAAAATCATTAAAATTTCCTTCAAAAACCATGAGACTCTTGGTCTCTAAAACCAATTTCTTTGTTCATTTTCATGTTTACTTTCTTTGCAAATCCTTAAAATCATCAACGTATTACCCTTTTCATCTAAAATCTCATGATTAATAAAATGTTTAGAATCTTCTACTCAAAAAATATTCTTGAGGCCGTGTGCCTCTATGGTTCTTTGGAACGAAAAATTGTTTTCCTTACCATCATCACATCATGGCATACATATACATATTCATCATATATATCACAAGCATACCATAAACAAAAGCAATAAATCATGCAAATCATATCAAGCATAAGCAAATAATCAAAATACATAAACACCCACAAATAATTACATGACCATGGATATGAATCCTCACATGGATTCACCATCCATCAAATACCAAACCATCTCTCACCACTATACTTAGTTGGTGAGATGAATCTCCCTCTTACCTCTTGAAGAACCTCAAAAGCTCCTTGGTTTGCTTCTTTTTCTAAGTCCTTCACCACCAAAAGCTTCTCAAATACAAAACAGAACACAAGTATGTTAGTATATTAAGCTTGAATTAGGGAAACCATGGATCAAACATGGCTTAGAACATGAAAAAGAGATAAGAAATGAAGTTTCCTTACACTTCACCATAAAAACCCTATAACTTTGCTCTTGAAGAAAGTCCTTGAAGATGAAAGATTTAGAACTTGCTCCAAACTACAAAGTGTCTTAGAATGAGGTATAGATTCAAGAAATAAGGTTATATTAAATTAAAGAGTGGTGGAAGATGGTTCCATGGTGCTTGGCCAAAACTAGCTTGGAGAAGAATTGGAGAGAAAATTTTGATAAGTTAAGCTTCTTGAATGATCAATAACGACCAAGGTGATCAATTATGGTCTTCAACTTGTGCTTTAGCTCCTTAAGCTTCACAAAAACTGCCCCCCCTCCATGCACTCTTCAAAGTGTGACCAATCTCCTAGCCACCATTTTAGGCAATCTTAATCATTGATTAGATCAATGGTTAGCATTAATGTAGCTTCTAAATTTAGCCTTCAGGTAGAAGACTTAATCTAGGCCATTGGATCTTTTCTCCTTGAAATTCTAGCCATTAGATGTATCTCCAAAATGAAAGGTCAAGATCACTTCTTTAAACTTTACATCCAATGGTGATAAATGGTCCTAGCCATTTTATAAGACTAAATCTCCACCCTTGATTAAATCAAGATCAAGTCTCCACCGTTGATTAAATCAATGGTGGATATCCAAACCACCAATGTTGACTAAGCAGTACAATATTTATTTTTACCTGCTATTATCCTTCGAATAATATTTTTACTATATTTTTATTGCTCGATAATTAAATATAGTACAAAACACAGTAAAAGAAAATTTTAAAAACTGTTTTCAGATTCTGATTTAGTAAGATCCCCCATCTCCGTCTTAACAGAATAAATTTTTCTATCCACAGAAAAATTTTCACTTTTCGAGACCCACTCTGGGCCCACATAAGGCCACCTGGGCCCACAGACAGTCCAAAAACAATCAGAAAAATATAAAAATTTCATAATCATCCACAAAATCATAAAAATTATAAAACGTACGAAAATCAAATCAGATTATGTAAAATGGTTAAAAGTCAACAGTAATATTTAAATTACGTAAGATTTTCCCCTGCCCGAAAATTATTATTTTCTTGACACAGAGTAAATCACACAAATCGATCAAATGTACTGACGAAATGTTCAAAATAATTTTACAGTACACAAAAATCACTAAACAGTCGAATTTTGTTAATTGTCAAATAGTTAAGAAATCTAAGGTGTTACAATACTCCCCCTTTAAAAAGAAGTTTCGTCCTTGAAACTTGATAAACCTGATTTCACATCCTCAAAATAAATATGAATAATGCTTTTTATCTTTTCGTCCAGTTCCCATGTAGTTTCATTGCTTCCATCATTCTAGACTATTTTAATCAATGAAATATCTTTGCCTCTCATTCAACATCTCTTGATCAAACAAATATCTCAGACTCCTATGATTACTGAAGATGTTAAATGTTACTCCATAAAGAAAGTATCTCCATACTTCTAATACAAATACAGCGGCTACCAACCTCCATTCATGCGTAGAATAGTTTTTCTCATATAACTTCAATCTCCTTGAAACACATGCTACAACACTTCTATTTTACATAAGCACACATTTTAAACTCTGATGTAACGCATCACATTACACCTCCAATGTCTTACTAGGATTAGACAGAACTAATACCAAAGAAGTAATCAAACAAATTTTTAACTCCTAAAAATTCTCCTTGTATGCATCAGTCCACACAAATATTTAATTCTTTCTGATAAGCTAGGTGAAAAGTCCTGCGATCTTGGAAAATTTCTCAATAAATTTTCTACAGATTTCCGTTACCATCTTTGACTTTTGCCACTAAAAAAAAATTGTTATCGGACATATCCAACGAAAAATTTGATGTTGCCCAATTTTTAAGAATGGGTTTTTTTTTCTGGAATACTAACACTTTATTGAGACAATCTCACAGGATATAGTTGGAAAATAACCAATCCATTTCAAAGATCACATCTATTTATGAAAGAGATTAACAGATCAAACTAACACAAAAATTTGATCCATAACAATAATAGGATAATTTGAATAACTTGAGTAGCATGATAGGCTAATAATAGAAATAGAAGTAAACAAGTCAGAAGATAACAAAGACACAGATAACTCTAATTGATCTACACGATCATATGCCATAGAGAATTGGGTTACCTCCAGAATTATACAATACAGTCAAAGGATCAATTTTTGTGTCACAATCTTCTTTGCTTAGGTCTTTAATCTGGAGTGCTTTTGCTCCACTTGGAGAATTAACGTTCCATTCTACTTGAGATGTCGAAGCACATTCAGTACTAACAGATGACTTCGTCTTTCTTTGTCTATCACGAGCCATGGTCCTCTCTTCAAAGACACACAAATCAAAATACAATAGAAACCAGATGTAACCATTTCAAATAAACATTGTTTCCTTTCGAAAATAAAAAACACAAAGAACACAACACAAGCAAAATAGGCCTAACCACAAAACCCCAAAAGACTCAAACCTTGCTCTGATACTAACTAATGTAACACCTCCCATAGGGCATCACATTTTCGACTACCAACTTATAATCTTCAAATCAGTTCATAAAAAGTATGAGTTATAAAACTTGGGTTTTAAAATTTCTTTTTTTTGAAAACATAAACATACTGATATTTATAAGTAATACTGAAAAATAGATTTAAACTGATTAATATATATTACAGATACCACATAATATTTAACAACTATTCAAGAAATATAAAAATTACAGACTAAATTTTAAACAGTAGCAAACCCCCTGACGAGTCCTACTCAATAGCACGGTAAAACACTAACGAGAAAACTCAACATACTTATTCCATTCTTTTATCCATCTTGATGCATCATATATATGTTCCTCTTCAACACTGTACACTAACCAGTCCAGGATGGTCACTTCTCGATGTTGTCACCGAACTCAGAATATCTGCCTCTAGTAACGTCTATGAAACTCGTTCCATCTACTATATAATTCAAACAATATAAGCACAACAAATTAATATAACAAAGAGGTGAGATCACCTACGCCAATACCAACATGGTAGCATAGAGATAACACAAACAACATAGCATACAGATATATCATACCATAGTTACAATTATGCCATCATCATAATGTATAAAATAACAATAACTACAATAATGCCATCAACATTATTTGTCATCATCATCATCCAATATTCCTCAATTATTATATCACACAGATATAAGTATTTAATATTTACAATAATGCCCTCAACATTATTCAGGTATTCGACAGTTCAATTATTATAACCGATACTCAATGATTATGCATATGCACATAGACTCAATGTCCTACTCCATGAAGGTTTTCACAATTTCGAGAAGAATGCTCTGGTTAATTGCCCAGCCTTAGCACAACAGACAATCTCCAGTCTTCAAAAAGAATCGTGTTATTGTCGGGTATCGTCAATGCGTTGTAACGGACTGCATCGCCAAGTGGCACATGGTCTTTGCCAATCAACGTCCACTGATCGACCGCCGCGCCTTGACGCCTCCAAGATCCATCATAGACCTCACATTTCAATTCTCATTCCCTCTTCAACCACAAGGGTCACAATAGCATCAGCTATTAATTTTCGTTCAAAGCACGAATATCTCAATGCAATTCTGTTCAATTTCATCATATGCCACAATGCATATTTTTCAATTTCATCATATGCCTCAATGCATATTTTTCCAATGCACATTCAATGCACCAAATGCCAATCACACGCAAAATTCATCATTTTCTCATACAGTGTCCATACACTGATCCATGCATGTAAAACGCACCAGTGCCAATCACAGGCAAAATTCATCATTTTCTTATAGAGTGTCCATACACTGGTTCAACAGTAATCATACTATATAGTCAATAGCGAAATCATATTATTGCATTTTCATAGTCACAAAACACTTTTGTCGTGTTTTCACAATCGCGCAACATTTCTGTTGCATTTTCAAACCGCGTAGCGATTTTCCATCATTTTCTCAATCACGTAAAAATATTCCACCATTTTTAAATAACGTAGTGATTTTTCAATAATATCTCAAATGCGTAAAAATATTTAAATGCTTCCCAAATTGCGTAGAAATATTTTAACATTTTTCAAATCACGTGAAAATATTTAAACATTTTTCAAATCGCGTAGCTTAAAAATCATGTTTTTAAGTTACGTAAATCATTTTTCACCATTTTTCAACTTCATAAAATATTTCTCAACCTTCAAAAATTTCATTTCAACCTTTCTCAAAATAATATGACTTCTCACATTATTTTCTAGATTTTCTTTCTCAAGAAAATCCTTTTCACAATATATTCCACAAATTCACCATTTCATTGAATTAAATCAATGTTTCTCATTTAAAATTTCCTAACGCGCTCCAAAACTCAAAGGATGAGTTTTACGTTAGCAAATTTTCAAGTCACCAATATATTCTCCATTTTTCTCAAATCAATTTCAAAATCAATCCTTTTCAAAATAAATTGAGGTTCAAATACTTTCAACCTCTCTTTTTCTTTCATAACTGAAATTTCTATTTCTCAAGTGATAAAACACTCTGATTCCATTTCCAAAGTCCTTGTACTAAATCAAATTATATTTCCACTTTGAAAATCACTTTGTTTTCATAAAACCAAGGCAATACAAGCCTTCAAAACCGTCGTACATGGCCATTGAAACCATCAAATATTTTTCCATCTAAATCAATTAAGTACCATTCTTGTTTTTACACAAACAAAACTATTAAAATTTCCTTCAAAAATCGTGAGACTCTTGGTCTCTAAAACCAATTTCTTTGTTCCTTTTCATGTTCACTTTCTTTGCAAATCCTTAAAATCATCAACGTATTACCCTTTTCATCTAAAATCTCATGATTAATAAAATGTTTAGAATCTTCTGCTCAAAAAATATTCTTGAGGCCGTGTGCCTCTATGGTTCTTTGAAACCAAAAATTGTTTTCCTTACCATCATCACATCATGGCATACATATACATATTCATCATATATATCACAAGCATACCATAAACAAAAGCAATAAATCATGCAAATCATATCAAGCATAAGCAAATAATCAAAACACATAAACACCCACAAATAATTACATGACCATGGATATGAATCCTCACATGGATTCACCATCCATCAAATACCAAACCATCTCTCAACACCATACTTGGTTGGTGAGATGAATTTCCCTCTTACCTCTTGAAGAACCTCAAAAGCTCCTTGGTTTGCTTCTTTTTCCAAGTCTTTCACCACCAAAAGCTTCTCAAATACACAACAGAACACAAGTATGTTAGTATATTAAGCTTGAACTAGGGGAACCATGGATCAAACATGGCTTAGAACATGAAAAAGAGATAAGAAATGAAGTTTCCTTACACTTCACCATAAAAACCCTATAACTTTGCTCTTGAAGAAAGTCCTTGAAGATGAAAGATTTAGAACTTGCTCCAAACTACAAAGTGTCTTAGAATGAGGTATAGATTCAAGAAATAAGGTTGTATTAAATTAAAGAGTGGTGGAAGATGGTTCTATGGTGCTTGGCCAAAACTAGCTTGGAGAAGAAATAGAGAGAAAATTTTGATAAGTTAAGCTTCTTGAATGATCAATAACGACCAAGGTGATCAATTATGGTCTTCAACTTGTGCTTTAGCTCCTTAATCTTCACAAAAACCGTCCCCCCCTCCATGCACTCTTCAAAGTGTGACCAATCTCCTAGCCACCATTTTAGGCAATCTTAATCATTGATTAGATCAATGGTTAGGATTAATGTAGCTTCTAGATTTAGCCTTTAGATAGAAGACTTAATCTAGGCCATTGGATCTTTTCTCCTTGAAATTCTAGCCATTAGATGTATCTCCAAAATGAAAGGTCAAGATCACTTCTTCAAACTTTACATCCAATGGTCATAAATGGTCCTAGCCATTTTATAAGACTAAATCTCCACCCTTGATTAAATCAAGATCAAGTCACCACCATTGATTAAATCAATGGTGGATATCCAAACCACCAATGTTGACTAAGCAGTACAATATTTATTTTTACCTACTATTTCCCTTTTAATAATATTTTTACTATATTTTTATCGCTCGATAATTATATGCAGTACAAAACACAGTAAAAGAAAATTTTAAAAACTATTTTCGGATTCAGGTTTAGTAAGATCCCCCATCTCCGTCTTAACAGTACAAATTTTTCTATCCACAGAAAAATTTTCACTTTTCGGGACCTACTTCGGGCCCACATAAGGCCACCTGGGCCCATAGACAGTCCAAAAATAATAAAAAAAATATAAAAAATTTCATAATCATCCAGAAAATCATAAAAATTATAAAACGTACGAAAATCAAATCAGATTATGAAAATGGTTAAAACTCAACAGTAATATTTAAATTACGTAAGATTTTCCCCGGCCAGAAAATTATTATTTTCTTGACACGGAGTAAATCACACAAATCGATCAAATTTACTAACGAAATATTCAAAATAATTTTACAGTACACAAAAATTACTAAACAGTTGAATTTTGTTAACTGTCAAATAGTTAAGAAATCTGAGGTGTTACAATACTCCCCCTCTAAAAAGAAATTTCGTCCTCGAAACTTGATAAACCTGATTTCACATTCTCAAAATAAATATGAATAATGCTCTTTTATCTTTTCTTCCAGTTCCCATGTAGTTTCACCGCTTCCATCATTCTAGACTATTTTAATCAATGAAATATCATTGCCTCTCATTCAACTTCTCCTGATCAAACAAATATCTCAGACTCCTTTGATTACTGAAGATGTTAAATGTTACTCCATAAAGAAAGTATCTCCATACTTCTAATAGAAATACAGCGGCTACCAACCTCCATTCATTCGTATAATAGTTTTTCTCATGTAACTTCAATTTCGTTGAAACATACGCTACAACTCTTCTATTTTACATAAGCACACATCTTAAGCTCTGATGAAACGCATCACATTACACCTCCAATGTCTTACTAGGATTAGACAGAACTAATACCAGAGAAGTAATCAAACACATTTTTAACTCCTGAAAATTCTCCTTGTATGCATCAGTCCACGTAAACATTTAATTCTTTCTGATAAGCTAGGTAAAAAGTCCTGCGATCTTGGAAAATTTCTCAATAAATTTTCTACAGATTTCCGTTACCATCTTTGACTTTTCCCACTAAAAAAAATTGTTATCGGACATATCCAACGAAAAATTTGATGTTGCCCGATTTTTAAGAATGGGTTTTTTTTCTAGAATACTAACACTTTATTGAGACAATCTCATAGGATATAGTTGGAAAATAACCAATCCGTTTCATAGATCACATCTATTTATGAAAGAGATAAACAGATCAAACTAACACAAAAATTTGATACATAACAATAATAGGATAATTTGAATAACTTAAGTAGCACGATAGGCTAATAATAGAAATAGAAGTAAACAAGTCAGAAGATAACAAAGACACATATAACTCTAATTGATCTACACGATCATATGCCATAGGGAATTGGGTTACCTCCAGAATTATATAGTACAGTCAAAGGATCACTTTTTGTGTCACAATCTTCTTTGCTTAGGTCTTCAATCTGGAGTGCTTTTGCTCCACTTAGAGAATTGACATTCCATTCTACTTGAGATGTCGACGCACGTTCAGTACTAACAGATGACTTCATCTTTCTTTGTCTATCACAAGTCATGGTCCTCTCTTCAAAGACACACAAATCAAAATACAATGGAAACCAGATGTAACCATTTCAAATAAATATTGTTTCCTTTCAAAAATAAAAAACACAAAGAACACAACACAAACAAAATAGACCTAACCACAAAACCCCAAAAGACTCAAACCGTACTCTGATACCAACTAATGTAACACCTCCCATAGGGCATCACATTTCCGACTACCAACTTATAATCTTGAAATAAGTTCATAAAAAGTATAAGTTATAAAACTTGGGTTTTAAAATTTCTTTTTGTCGAAAAGATAAACTTACTGATATTTATAAGTAATACTGAAAAATAGATTTAAACTGATTAATATATATTACAAATACCACATAATATTTAACAATTATTCAAGAAATATAAAAATTACAGACTCAATTTTAAACAGTAGCAAGCCCCCTGACGAGTCCTACTCAATAGCACGGTAAAACACTAACGAGAAAACTCAACGTACTTATTCCATTCTTTTATCCATCTTGATACGTCATATATATGTTCCTCTTCAACACTGTACACTAACCAGTCCAGGATGGTCACTTCTCGATGTTGTCGCCGAACTCAGAATATCTGCCTCCAGTAACGTCTATCAAACTCGTTCCATCTACTATATAATTTTAACAATACAAGCACAACAAAATAATATAACAAAGAGGTGAGATCACCTACGCCAATACCAACATGGTAGCATAGAGATAACACAAACAACATAGCATACAGATATATCATACCATAGTTACAATTATGCCATCATCATAATGTATAAAATAACAATAACTATAACAATGCCATCAACATTATTTGTCATCATCATCATCCAATATTCCTCAATTATTATATCACACAGATATAAGTATTTAATATTTACAATAATGCCCTCAACATTATTTAGGTATTCGACAGTTCAATTATTATAACCGATACTCAATGATTATGCATATGCACATAGACTCAATGTCCTACTCCATGGAGGTTTTCACAATTTCGAGAAGAATGCTCTTGTTAATTGCCCAGCCTTAGCGCAACAGACAATCTCCAGTTTTCAAAAAAAATCGTGTTATTATCGGGTATCGTCAATGCGTTGTAACGGACTGCATCGCCAAGTGGCACATGGTCTTTGCCAATCAACGTCCACTGATCGACCACCACGCCTTGACGCCCCCAAGATCCATCATAGACCTCACTTTTCAATTCTCATTCCCTCTTCAACCACAAGGGTCACAATAGCATCAGCTATTAATTTTCGTTCAATGCACGAATATCTCAATGCAATTTTGTTCAATTTCATCATATGCCACAATGCATATTTTTCAATTTCATCATATGCCTCAATGCATATTTTTCCAATGCACATTCAATGCACCAAATGCCAATCACACGCAAAATTCATCATTTTCTCATACAGTGTCCATACACTGATCCATGCATGTAAAACGCACCAGTGCCAATCACAGGCAAAATTCATCATTTTCTTATAGAGTGTCCATACACTGGTTCAACAGTAATCATACTGTATAATCAATAGCGAAATCATGTTATTGCGTTTTCATAGTCACAAAACACTTTTGTCGTGTTTTCACAATAGCGCAACATTTCTGTTGCATTTTTAGATCGCGTAGCGATTTTCCATCGTTTTCTCAATCACGTAAAAATATTCCACCATTTTTAAATAACGTAGTGATTTTTCAATAATATCTCAAACGTGTAAAAATATTTAAATGCTTCCCAAATTGCGTAGAAATATTTCAACATTTTTCAAATCGCGTGAAAATATTTAAACATTTTTCAAATCGCGTAGCTTAAAAATCATGTTTTTAAGTTACGTAAATCATTTTTCACTATTTTTCAACTTCGTAAAATATTTCTCAACCTTCAAAAATTTCATTTCAACCTTTCTCGAAATAATATGACTTCTCACATTATTTCCTAGATTTTCTTACTCAAGAAATTCCTTTTCACAATATATTCCACAAATTCACCATTTCATTGAATTAAATCAATGTTTCTCATTTAAAATTTCCTAACGCGCTCCAAAACTCAAAGGATGAGTTTTACGTTAGCAAATTTTCAAGTCACCAATATATTCTCCATTTTTCTCAAATCAATTTCAAAATCAATCCTCTTCAAAATAAATTGAGGTTCAAATACTTTCAACCTCTCTTTTTCTTTCATAACTGAAATTTCTATTTCTCAAGTGATAAAACACTCTGATTCCATTTCCAAAGTCCTTGTCGTAAATCAAATTATATTTCCACTTTGAAAATCACTTTGTTTTCATAAAACCAAGGCATTACAAGCCTTCAAAATCGTGGTTCATGGCCATTGAAACCATCAAATATTTTTCCATCTAAATCAATTAAGTACTATTCTTGTTTTTACACAAACAAAACTATTAAAATTTCCTTCAAGAATCGTGAGACTCTTGGTTTCTAAAACCAATTTCTTTGTTCATTTTCATGTTCACTTTCTTTGCAAATCCTTAAAATCATCAATGTATTACCCTTTTCATGTAAAATCTCATGATTAATAAAATGTTTAGAATCTTCTGCTCAAAAAATATTCTTGAGGCCGTGTGCCTCTATGGTTCTTTGGAACCAAAAATTGTTTTCCTTACCATCATCACATCATGACATGCATATACATATTCATCATATATATCACAAGCATACCATAAACAAAAGCAATAAATCATGCAAATCATATCAAGCATAAGCAAATAATTAAAACACATAAACTCCCACAAATAATTACATGACCATGGATATGAATCCTCACATGGATTCACCATCCATCAAATACCAAACCATCTCTCAACACCATACTTGGTTGGTGAGATGAATTTCCCTCTTACCTCTTGAAGAACCTCAAGCTCCTTGGTTTGCTTCTGTTTCCAAGTCCTTCACCACCAAAAGCTTCTCAAATACAAAACAGAACACAAGTATGTTAGTATATTATGCTTGAACTAGGGGAACCATGGATCAAACATGGCTTAGAACATGAAAAAGAGATAAGAAATGAAGTTTCCTTACACTTCACCATAAAAACCCTATAACTTTGCTCTTGAAGAAAGTCCTTGAAGATGAAAGATTTAGAACTTGCTCCAAACTACAAAGTGTCTTAGAATGAGGTATAGATTCAAGAAATAAGGTTGTATTAAATTAAAGAGTGGTGGAAGATGGTTCTATGGTGCTTGGCCAAAACTAGCTTGGAGAAGAAATGGAGAGAAAATTTTGATAAGTTAAGCTTCTTGAATGATCAATAATGGCCAAGGTGATCAATTATGGTCTTCAACTTGTGCTTTAGCTCCTTAAGCTTCACAAAAACCGTCCCCCCCTCCATGCACTCTTCAAAGTGTGACCAATCTCCTAGCCACCATTTTAGGCAATCTTAATCATTGATTAGATCAATGGTTAGGATTAATGTAGCTTCTAGATTTAGCCTTTAGATATAAGACTTAATCTAGGCCATTGGATCTTTTCTCCTTGAAATTCTAGCCATTAGATGTATCTCCAAAATGAAAGGTCAAGATCACTTCTTCAAACTTTACATCCAATGGTCATAAATGGTCCTAGCCATTTTATAAGACTAAATCTCCACCCTTGATTAAATCAAGATCAAGTCTCCACCATTGATTAAATCAATGGTGGATATCCAAACCACCAATGTTAACTAAGCAGTACAATATTTATTTTTACCTACTATTACCCTTTGAATAATATTTTTACTATATTTTTATCGCTCGATAATTAAATACAGTACAAAACACAGTAAAAGAAAATTTTAAAACTGTTTTCAGATTTAGGTTTTGTAAGATCCCCTATCTCCATCTTAACAGTACAAATTTTTCTATCCGCAAAAAAAATTTTCACTTTTCGGGACCCGTTTTGGGCCCACATAAGGCCACCTGGGCCCACAGACAGTCCAAAAACAATTAGAAAAATATAAAAATTTCATAATCATCCACAAAATCATAAAAATTATAAAACGTATGAAAATCAAATCAGATTATGTAAAATGGTTAAAACTCAACAGTAATATTTAAATTACGTAAGATTTTCCCCGACCCGAAAATTATTATTTTCTTGACACGGAGTAAATCACACAAATCGATCAAATGTACTGATGAAATGTTTAAAATAATTTTACAGTACACAAAAATCACTAAATAGTTAAATTTTGTTAATTGTCAAATAGTTAAGAAATCTGAGGTGTTACAATACTCCCCTTCTAAAAAGAAGTTTCGTCCTCGAAACTTGATAAACCTGATTTCACATCCTCAAAATAAATATGAATAATGCTCTTTTATCTTTTCTTCCAATTCCCATGTAGTTTCACCGCTTCCATCATTCTAGACTATTTTAATCAATGAAATATCTTTGCCTCTCATTCAACTTCTCCTGATCAAACAAATATCTCAGACTCCTATGATTACTGAAGATGTTAAATATTACTCCATAAAGAAAGTATCTCCATACTTCTAATACAAATACAGCGGCTACTAACCTCCATTCATGCGTAGAATAGTTTTTCTCATGTAACTTCAATTTCCTTGAAACATACGCTACAACTCTTCTAGTTTACATAAGCACACATCTTAAACTCTGATGTAACGCATCACAATACACCTCCAATGTCTTACTAGGATTAGACAGAACTAATACCAAAGAAGTAATTAAACACATTTTTAACTCCTGAAAATTTTCCTTGTATGCATCAGTCCACACAAACATTTAATTCTTTCTGATAAGCTAGGTGAAAAGTCCTGCAATCTTGGAAAATTTCTCAATAAATTTTCTACACATTTTTGTTACCATCTTTGACTTTTCCCACTAAAAAAAATTGTTTTAACCTTTGAAAAATCCACTGCAATCCCTTCCTTAGAATTACGGAACCTAAAACTGAACTTCATCCATCCAGAATTCACATCTTGACTACTTAGCATATAGTCGCTTCTCCTTTAAAATTTGGAAAATCACACTGAGATGTTCAGTATGTTCCTCATGATTTCGAGAATAGATCAGAATGTCATTAACAAAGATAATGATAATTCTGTCTAGATAAGAACGAAAAATTCTACTCATATAATTTATAAATATTACAAGAGCATCCATCGCTCTACATAGCATCACTTGAAATTTCCTTGTCCTCGTATCGCTTCATTCTCTTTCCTTTGCTCTTAACAGGAAGTGTCTCACACATTACGTCCTCTTTCAACAGCACTGTGTCAGATATTATGACATGGATTTAAATAGGAATATGCTTTCTTGTAATTTGAGATACATGAAAAACATTATGAAAGATAGCAAAACTATCTTATGTGTTATCGGACATATCCAATGAAAAATTTGATGTTGCTCGATTTTTAAGAATGGGTTTTTTTCTGGAATACTAACACTTTATTGAGACAATCTCATAGGATATGGTTGGAAAATAATCAATCCGTTTCAAAGATCACGTCTATTTATGAAAGAGATAAATAGATCAAACTAACAGAAAAATTTGATCCATAACAACAATAGGATAATTTGAATAACTTGAGTAGAACGATAGGCTAATAATAGAAACGGAAGTAAATAAGTCAGAAGATAACGAAGACATGGATAACTCTAATTGATCTACACGATCATATGCCATAGAGAAATGGGTTACCTCCAAAATTATATAGTACAGTCAAAGAATCACTTTCTGTGTCACAATCTTCTTTGCTTAGGTCTTCAATCTGGAGTGTTTTTGCTCCACTTGGAGAAACGATGCTCTATTCTACTTGAGATGTCGAAGCACGTTTAGTACTAACAGATGACTTCGTCTTTCTTTGTCTATCATGAGTCATGGTCCTATTTTCAAAGACACACGAATCAAAATACAATGGAAACCAAATGTAACCATTTCAAATAAACATTATTTCCTTTCGGAAATAAAAAACACAAAGAACACAACACAAGCAAAATAGACCTAACCACAAAACCGCAAAAGACTCAAACCATGCTCTGATACTAACTAATGTAATACCTCCCGTAGGGCATCACATTTCTGACTACCAACTTATAATCTTCAAATCAGTTCATAAAAGGTTTGAGTTATAAAACATGGGTTTTAAAATTTCTTTTTTTCGGAAACATAAACTTACTGATATTTATAAGTAATACTGAAAAATAGATTTAAACTGATTAATATACATTGCAGATACCACATAATATTTAACAATTATTTAAGAAATATAAAAATTACAGACTCAATTTTAAACAGTAGCAAACCCCTTGACGGGTCTTGCTCAATAGCATGGTAAAACACTAACAAGAAAACTCAACATACTTATTCCATTCTTTTATCCATCTTGATGCGTCATATATCTGTTCCTCTTCAACACTGTACACTAACCAGTCGAGGATGGTCACTTCTCGATGTTGTCGCCGAACTCAGAATATCTGCCTCCAGTAACGTCTATGAAACTCGTTCCATCTACTATATAATTTTAACAATACAAGTCCAACAAAACAATATAACAAAGAGGTGAGATCACCTACGCCAATACCAACATGGTAGCATAGAGATAACACAAACAGCATAGCATACAGATATATCATACCATAGTTACAATTATGCCATCATCGTAATGTATAAAATAACAAAAACCACAATAATGCCATCAACATTATTTATCATCATCATCATCCAATATTCCTCAATTATTATATCACACTGATATAAATATTCAATATTTATGATAATGCCCTTAACATTATTCAGGTATTCAATAGTTCAATTATTATAACCAATACTCAATGATTATGCATATGCACATAGACTCAATGTCATACTCCATGGAGGTTTCCACAATTTCGAGAAGAATGCTCTGGTTAATTTCCCAGCCTTAGCAAAACAGATAATCTCCAATCTTCGAAAAGAATCGTGTTATTGTCGGGTATTGTTAATGCGTTGCAACGGACTACATCGCCAAGTGGCACATGGTCTTTGGCAATCAACGTCCACTGATCGACCGCCGTGCCTTGACGCCCCCAAGATCCATCATAGACCTCACTTTTCAATTCTCATTCCCTCTTACAAGGGTCACAATAGCATCAGCTATTAATTTTCGTTCAATGCACGAATATCTCAATGCAATTCTGTTCAATTTCATCATATGCCACAATGCATATTTTTCAATTTCATCATATGCCTCAATGCATATTTTTCCAATGCACATTCAATGCACCAAATGCCAATCACAGGCAAAATTCATCATTTTCTCTTACAGTGTCCATACACTGATCCATGCATGTAAAATGCACTAATGCCAATCACAAGCAAAATTCATCGTTTTCTTATACAGTATCCATACACTGGTTTAACAGTAATCATACTGTATATTCAATAGCGAAATCATGTTATCGCGTTTTCATAGTCACAAAACACTTTTGTCGTGTTTTCACAATTGCGCAACATTTCTGTTACGTTTTCACAATTTTGCATCATTTCTGTTGCGTTTTCAAATCGCGTAGCGATTTTCCATCATTTTCTCAATCACGTAAAAATATTCCAACATTTTTAAATCACGTAGCGATTTTTTAATAATATCTCAAATGCATAAAAATATTTGAATGCTTCCTAAATTGTGTAGAAATATTTCAACATTTTTCAAATCGCGTGGAAATATTTAAACATTTTTCAAATCGTGTAGCTTAAAAATCACATTTTTAAGTTACCTAATTCCTTTTTCACCATTTTTCAACTTCGTAAAATATTTCTCAACCTTCAAAAATTCCATTTCAACCTTTCTCGAAATAATGACTTCTCACATTATTTTCCACATTTTCTTACTCAAGAAAATCCTTTTCGCAATATATTCCAAAAATTCACCATTTCATTGAATTAAATCAATGTTTCTCATTTAAAATTTCCTAACGCGCTCCAAAACTCAAAGGATGAGTTTTATGTTAGCAAATTTTCAAGTCACCATTATATTCTCCATTTTTCTCAAATCAATTCCAAAATCAATCCTCTTCAAAATAAATTGAGGAAACACTTTCAACCTCTCTTTTTTTCATAACCGAAATTTCTATTTCTCAAGTGATAAAACACTCTGATTCTATTTCCAAAATCCTTGTACTAAATCAAATTATATTTTCACTTTGAAAATCACTTTGTTTTCATAAAACCAAGGCATTACAAGCCTTCAAAACTGTGGTACATGGCCATTGAAACCATCAAATATTTTTCCATCTAAATCAATTAAGTACCATATTTGTTTTTACACAAACAAAATCATTAAAATTTCCTTCAAAAACCATGAGACTCTTGGTCTTTAAAACCAATTTCTTTGTTCATTTTCATGTTCACTTTCTTTGCAAATCCTTAAAATCATCAACGTATTACCCTTTTCATCTAAAATCTCATGATTAATAAAATGTTTAGAATCTATTGCTCCAAAAATATTCTTGAGGCCATGTGCCTCTATGGTTCTTTAGAAAGAAAAATTATTTTCCTTACCATCATAACATCGTGGCATACATATACATATTCATCATATATATCACAAGCATACCATAAACAAAAGCAATAAATCATGCAAATTATATCAAACATAAGCAAATAATTAAAACACATAAACACCCACAAATAATTACATGACCATGGATATGAATCCTCACATGGATTCACCATCCATCAAATACCAAATCATCTCTCACCACCATACTTGGTTGGTGAGATGAATCTCCCTCTTACCTCTTGAAGAACTTCAAAAGCTCCTTGGTTTACTTCTTTTTCCAAGTCCTTGACCACCAAAAGCTTCTCAAATACAAAACCAAACACAAGTATGTTAGTATATTAAGCTTGAACTAGGGGAACCATGGATCAAACATGGCTTAGAACATGAAAAAGAGATAAGAAATGAAGTTTCCTTGCACTTCACCATAAAAATCCTATAACTTTGCTCTTGAAGAAAGTCCTTGAAGATGAAAGATTTAGAACTTGCTCCAAACTACAAAGTGTGTTGGAATGAGGTATAGATTCAAGAAATAAGGTTGTATGAAATTAAAGAGTGGTGGAAGATGGTTCTATGGTGCTTGGACGAAACTAGCTTGGAGAAGAAATGGAGAGAAAATTTTGATAAGCTAAGCTTCTTGAAATGATCAATAATGACCAAGGTGATCAATTATGGTCTTCAACTTGTGCTTTAGCTCCTTAAGTTTCACAAAAACTGTCCCCCCTTCCATGCACACTTCAAAGTGTGGCCAATCTCCTAGCCACCATTTTAGGCAATGTTAACCATTGATTAGATCAATGGTTAGAATTAATGTAGCTTCTAGGTTTAGCCTTTAGATAGAAGACTTAATCTAGGACATTGGATCTTTTCTCCTTGAAATTCTAGCCATTAGATGTATCTCCAAAATGAAGGGTCAAGATCACTTCTTCAAACTTTACATCCAATGGTCATAAATGGTCCTAGCCATTTTATAAGACTAAATCTCCACCCTTGATTAAATCAAGATCAAGTCTCTACCGTTGATTAAATCATTGGTGGATATCCAAACCACCAATACTGACTAAGCAGTACAATATTTATTTGTATTTATTATTTCCCTTCAAATAATATTTTTACTGTATTTTTATCGCTTGATAATTAAATACAGTACAAAACACAGTAAAAAAAAATTTTAAAAACTATTTTCGGATTCAAGTTTAGTAAGATCCCCCGTCTCCATCTTAACAGTACAAATTTTTCTATCCGCAGAAAAATTTTCACTTTTCGGGACCCACCCCGGGCCCACATAAGGCCACCTGGGCCCACGGACAGTCCAAAAACAATCAGAGAAATATAAAAATTTCATAATCATCCACAAAATAATAAAAATTATAAAACGTACGAAAATCAAATCAGATTACGTAAGATAATTAAGACTTAGCAGTAATAATAAAATTACGTAAGATTTTCCCTGGACTGAAAATTATTATTTTTTTGACACAAAGTAAATCACACAAAATAATCAAATGTACTGACAAAATATTCAAAATAATTTTACAGTACACAAAAATCACTAAATAGTAGAATTTTGTTAACTGTCAAAATTACTGTCAAATAGTTAAGAAATTTGGGGTGTTACACCTATTAATTTATTTTGTTTCGCCGCTCCCGCCGTGATTACGGTCGCGACAGATGGCGACTCCACTGGGGATACTTGAGAGTCAAGCCCATATAAGTTGGTTATGCAAAATTTTGTAATCTTTGTATATTTGTTTTACTTTTTCTTTTTTGTTTCTAATTTTTTTAATTATTTTTTTTATCCATTTTGTTAATTATTTTGTTATTGGGAATTTTGTTTTTGTTTGTTCGCTTCCTACACCCATCGCACCTACATGTTTATCACACACATCCGAGTGGGGCCTATACCCGGGTCTGAGTGAATCCTAAGTTAGGTAGAGGTTGAGTAGTGATAGCCATTTTGGATATACATCTTGTTTGGTTATTGCAAACACCTTATCTAGAGTATGCCTTTTTCATGAATGTCCCACACCTAGTGGTTTACCCACTATTTCATGGTCAACATTCTGAAATGCGACTTGGCTCTAGAGACCTTTAGAATAGAAGAGCCACCAAATGAGAGTTATCACGAATCAGAAAGACCCATAGATCATTATGATAGAATTCCTCCGTTTAAGGCAGTACCTTAGGACACGAATGGAGCGTACTTCTTCTTTATATAGCCATCTTTTTTTAAAAAAAAATAGCACCATGCTTTTTCATGGCATATTTGAGAAAAAAATAAAATCATGCATTTTCATGGCATTCCTAGCATTTAAAAAAATTAAAAAAATTAAAAAAATCATTCATTTTCATAGCATTCCTAGCATTCTAAAAAAAAAAATCATGCATTTTCATGGCATTCATTGCATTTTTTTAAAAAAAAAGAAAAAAAAAAAAAAAAATGTTTCCATTTCATCCATTTCATTTTATGTATCTCATGAATCTCATTCATTTCATTTCATCTCATTATTTTTGTTTGGTGTTACCATGCTCAGCACCATTACGCGACTAAGGAAAGAAGACACAAATCAAACCCGAGTTCATAACACAAGGGCTCGAACAAAGCTTGTAATAATGGCAGCTGAAAATGAAGGAAGAAATTTGAGTATGGAAGTAGATGAGATGAAAAAGTCTCAAAGAAGAATGGAGGAAATGTTGTCAACCATGAGGGAGGCCCTCTCCTTGATTGGGGTAGCCAGAGGTATAGGAGTAACTAGAGCACACTCACCCTTCAAATATCACTTCCATGGGAACAAATCCTGGGGTCACTACTGAAATGCCTTTTATAGGAGCAACCTCAAATACTGCATCTGTAATGATTCCTATCGGAAAAGGGTATCATTCATTGGAAGGTACTCGAAAAGAGGTTCATCGTAATGCTGAGTGTGCGTGGGAACCACCGCATATGTCTATCCCAATGCCAATGAGATTTCCTGCTGGGACTAGTCATGCGGCCATCCAAAGTGACAAGATAAGAAAAGAATGGATGGAAAAGATGGAAGAGCAAATTAAAGCAATCAAGGGCCCCAGTACCTATGGTCCCCTTAGGATAGAAGAATTATGCCCTACTGCAAACATCATCATCCCCAAGGACTTTAAGATCCCAAAATTTGACAAGTATAATGGGAGCTCCAATCCTTTTTTCCATCTAAAAACTTACATTACCAAAATGTCCATATGGTCAAAGGATTGGAAGTTCCTCGTCAGTTTCTTTCATGAAAGTTTGACTGGACCTACTTTGGAATGGTGTATCCAACAAGACCTTTCGAAAATCTCCTCTTGGGATGACTGGGTAAATTTGTTTATGGGGCAATATCGGTTCAACCTGGATATAGCCCCAACCCTAGAGTAGTTGGGAACACTGCAGAAGAAAAATGAAGAAACGTTCAAGCAATATGTCCAGAGGTGAGAGCTCTCGCAGCACAAGTGCGACCACCGTTGACTCTGACAGAAATGTGCTCATACTTCTTGGGGACCTTAAGAGCTCCCTACATTGGGAAAATGGCAGGCGTTGCATATCAAAACTTTCCTGATTTAATTACTGCCAGAGAGAGGATTGAAATTCTGGTAAAGGCGGGAAAATTGCTAACTAGGAATAATGAAGATGGTTTCGAGAAAGGGTTTTCTCCTAAGAAAAGAGAGCCAGAGGTGAGCTACGTGCAAAGCCAACAACCTTCACAAGCCTGCTACCCACCATCTTATCCTACCTATCGAGCCTCTCCATATAACCCATATATTTACCATCAAATACCCGCACCATCTCATTTACCTGGCCTAACCGCCCCTCCCATGAATACACCTCAAATCCCACAACTCTAAATTAATAATTTTCCCGTACCCCAACTATATTGCCCAATCTATACCCAATACCCATCTCCACCTTCACAAAACTTCCCAAATCACCCACAACCTCAGTCAAACTTTCAAAATCAAGGCCGCTTTCGCCCCCGAAACCTACCCTCTTTCCCAAAACTATCCATTTCAAATGCAGATTTATTCCAAAGGCTGTTTGATGCTCACCTCATCTCATGAAATCTTGTAGGTCCCTTTGAACCACCATTCCCAAAGTGGCATAACCCAAATTTAACTTACAAATATCACATGGATATCCCAAGACACTCAATTGAAGATTGTGAATCTTTCAAAACTGCAGTAAGAAAATTAATTGCTTGTGGAAAGCTTGATATTGAAGAAGTAGCTGGACCTAGTATTGTCAATAACCCAATTCCTAATCATGGTGTAAGGAATAAAGTAAATGTTATGCCAGCAACTCGAAACCTCTGAACAATTGGAGATCTGAAGTTGTTAATTGAAATGATTGCCATAAAATAGTTTGTTAGACTCATGTTAACTTTCTTGAAGCATTAATGTAATGAATTTGCATGGGTGTCTTGTTTCCTTTCATTTTCATCCCTTTGTCCTTCTCGATATTTATTCTCTTTCATTTCTTTAAAGCGTCTTCTTTGATAATTCTCAGTTTGGTAGTTGTCAATAAATTCTGCGTGTGTAAGTGTCTTTAAAAAAAAGTCAAAAAGAAAAAAAAGAGCAAAGAAGTAATCACTTGGTTTGCACAATCTTTTTGTCTCAAAATTAAAGTTTTGAAAATAAACAATCATGATTTGAAAATGAAGATTGACCGTTTTTCTCTATCTTTTATAAAATTTCATCATTTTATCTCTTGTTACCCCTTTTGAGCTTGAAATTTTTTAATAAACCCTGGATAAGGATCACTCCTATACTAGGGGATAACATGAAGCAAAGGTTGATTGTAATGATGAATGTTTTGAAGCATAATGGAAAAGGAAGAAAAGGTGAAAAGGACAAGAAGTAAAAATTAAAAAAGTGATAAAAAAAAAATGAGAAGGGAAAGGAGGTTGAAAGAAAATGAAATGAAATGGGAAAGAAAAGGAGAATAACAAGAGAAAAGTGTTTGAAAGTGGAAAAGCAGTTGATGAAGTTTAATTTTGAACAATGATCCTTAGTCCCATTCCATCCTTAAATACTTGTTTGAGTCTTAAATCTTTCCTTTCATAACCCCTAGCCTTGGCCACGTTACAAGCCTCAAAAAGTCCATTCTGATCAATGAAAGTTTGTTGTCATTTTTGTTAACTTTAATTTTGAGACAAAGGTTACGCTCATCCAAGTATTTAGTTCATTGCTTCTTAGAAAAATGAAGAAAAAAGACTTACACTAAGACAAATTTGTACCCCGTTCGACTCGGTTCTAAATTGGGGCAATTTTTCCTTTCTGTCCTAGATTGGAAAATTTTTTTCTTTGGTTCAATTAGGCCTCACACTAGGACAAGTTTGTATTCCGTTCGACTCGGCTCTAAACTGGGGCAATTTTTCCTCCTTGGTTCAATTTGTCTTGGGCAAATCTTTTAGTCACTAGGATAAGTTTTGGTCCTACTCAAATTAGTCCTAGACTGGGGCAAATTTCTCTTTGGTTCAATTTGACCCTACACTAGGATAAGTTTATACCTTGTTTGACTCGGCTCTAAACTGGGGCAATTTCTCTTTTCCTAGGTTCCATTTGACCTACACTAGGGCAAATCTTTTAGTCACTAGGACGAGTCTCGGTCCTACTCAATTCAATCATAGATTGGGGCAAATTTCTCTTTGATTCAATTTGGCTTGATCCTTATCCATAATGTCAAGATCGTTCTTATGAAGAGCAAACCAATTCATATCGGGTCAACACCTCTTTCAATCTCATACCATCATTTGTGTCTTTTCCTTTTTTGTGTACTCAAACTTCCAAGACCAATATTAAAGTTGTTCATTTGTAAATTTCTTTTCTGTTATACTTTCAAATCCATGTTTGTCTATTACGTAATACTTCAGGTGAGTGAACATGAGTACAACATTATGATTTGACCATCTAATGACAATCTCCGAATGAACAATTCAGATCAAAGAGAACTTGGAAATTCTAATTGAAGGATAATGTTATCTCAAGGGATAATTCAGAAATAAGAAGTACTAAAAAAAAGAGAGATGAAAGTTAGAATTTTGAAGGAAAGTCAGAAAGCGAGCATGAAAGCAGATTAATTGCATAAGCTTTTTCGAGGAAGCGCATGTTTTAAAGAAATCCCAATTCTACTAAGAGACCTTTCAAGGATACATTTATTTGTCTCTTTATCAAATCTCAAGTCCTTGGCTTGATTAAATTCCAGGCCCATGGCCTGATGAGATGAAAAAAAAATTTCAAGTCCTTGACTTGTTGGACTTCACAAAATTCTGGGTCCATGGCCTGATGATGGTGTCAAAAAGAATTCCAAGTCTTTGCTTGATGGCTTTACAACTTTCCAAGTCTGTGATCTGATGAGGTGCCAAAAAAAATGAAATGAAGAAAAGACATAAACAAAAAAAAAGGGAAATGAGGTCAACAGGATTTCCAAACGAGTCAAAGGGTTTGATGAAGAAAAAACACATGAATGAAGGTTTGATTGGTCAAAGCTTTCCAAGGTTAGCGTTGTTTCAAATGTTTTTAAAATACATCATCTTGCATTTTCAATGCATTAAAATAAAAATTAAAAAAAAAGAAAGAAACAAAAAGAGAAGAAGAAAAAAAAAGAGGAAGAAAAAATCTTTTCGGGACGCAGATGCCCATTGTCTTTTAGGACGTAGATGCCCATTGTTTTTAATTTTTGGGATGCAGATGCCCATCGTCTTTAATTTTTGGGACGCAGTAGCCCATTATCTTTAAATTTTGGGATGCAATAGCCCACTATCTTTTAAATTTTGAGACGCAGTAGCCCATTGTCTTTAAAATTTGGGACGCAATAGCCCATTGTCTTTTAAATTTCAGAACGCTATAGTCCACTGTCTTTTAAATTTTGGGACGCATTAGATCATTGTCTTTTAATTTTCGGGATATAGTAGCCCATTGTCTTTTAATTTTAGGGATGCAGTAGCCCACTGACGAGCGCCGAACTCAGTCAAAATTATAACTGAAGTTATTAACTAAGTTTGCAGTATAGTGAACAACACCGGATCGTCTCCTCAAGGATCGTAAATGCAATTTTATCAAATTAATTTAAGTTAGAAAGGGGGGGTTTTGATTGTTCAAGGATTACAATGACAAGATCTGAAGAAAAATAACAATTAAAAGAACAAATCAATTCAAATCTATCCGAGATTGGGTGGATTCAATCATAGACCTTTCAACAAACACCGAAATACATTTGAATGGTTAACTTGGATCTAACCGAGATCTCTCGCATCGATCCGTAATTCATACTAGACAATCGTCCGTAATTCAATTGACAAGTGATAAACACAAATCTGCAATCGCACCATTCATGTAAATATAGGTCAATTTAAGCACCGAATTCAATTAACCTAGGCATAAATCAAGTAACCTAACCTCTTCAATTACGTGATTAGTTTAGATCAATCAGTTCTAAGTTTCATCACAAATCTCAATCTTCAGTTATGTGATTAATTCAGATCAATCAGTTCTAAATTTCATCACAATACTTAATCTTAAACCAAGATCAAATCAGATCAAACATAAATAGAATCACCATTCATGCATTCAAGATCAAGAGAACAGAAGAAGAAGAGAAGAGGAATTCAAATATAAATCAAATACATTACATAACCAAGGTCTCAAGAATCCAAGCCACAATCTCTTCAAGAGTCCCGAATTGACTAGAAATGACTTAGCTCTCCATTACAATGAAGGAAAAATATACAAGAACTATGAAAAGCTATCTCTAACACCAAGTGTGTGTGTTTCCTTAGAGCTCTCCACATGCTTCCTTTTATAGAGGATTCAGAGTAGTAGTAGATGGGTAGATGGGATTAGTAGGTGGGTGAGTAGGTGGATGAGTAGGTGGATGAATAGGTGGGTAAGTAGGTGGGTGAGTAGGTGAGCTACCTTGTCTCCGAAATTCTTTATTGCTGAACTCATTGATTTCGTCATTTCTGAGCCAAGTGGTCTTCATGAAAGTTCTAGGAAATTGTCTAAGCTTTCCAATGGCTTTGGAAGCACCCAAAAAATCGTCCTACAGCCCAAGATATGACTCAATCACTACACACTATTCAGGACCAGTTTTAGCACCTCTGTTTTGACTTTCAGACCCAATATCACCATCAAGGAGCCCGAATCAAGTTTTGTGCTTGACATGAAAGTTGTACATATGGGTCTTAACTTTCAGATTACAAATTTTCAGCCCATTTTATAAACCCAAACTCGAATTATGTTCTGGTTACTACACATTGTTCGGGTTCCAGTCACAAAACCCGTATTCTGATTTCCATGCCCAATTAGCTCCACTAGATGTCTGAAATTGTCTTTGAGCTCTTCATCAAAGTTGTAGAGCTCTCTCTTATCTTTCCTACAAGGTAAAATTCATAATTATCAGACATTTAGAACTCAAGATATGGCCAAAATACAGAAATAGTGTAAGACCCAAATAATGCTGAAAAAATCAATTAAGTCCGATTCGAGTTCAAACTTACAAAACATAATCAAATTCAATCAATTAAGTACATGAAGAGTGTAAATGACTAATAATGAGGGTTTATTAATGTATAAAATATATGATTATCACCCACTATCTTTTAATTTTCAGGACGCAGTAGCCCATTGCCTTTCAAATTCCAGGCTAAGCCCACTGTCTTTTATATTTCGGGTCACAAGATCACCCAACGTCACTGAAATTAAAAAAAAAAAGACCAAAAAAAAATCTCTTCTAATCAATAAACGTCAATTAAGCTGCGACAGCTTATTGACAATGTGATGATGTCTCTAGCTTTATACTAAGCTCCACCTTGGTAGGATTAACAATGTTGCGACAACTCGTAAATTTGCATTTGAGCTCGCTGGTTTGTAATTAGCATCTTTGCTTTGTGAATTTACGTTGTCTTATGCATTCCCGGACAAAATCTGAGTTCATGTCTTTACTCATTTCTTACAACGATAATTTGAAAATTATGGTTATACGTATGCTCTTGTAAGTAACAAGTAAAGAGGGGCAACTGTGAACACTCGATTTTGTCCGAGTCATCAAAGAAATTCAAAAAATGAAAAAAAATTGAAAAAAACTAAGGTGCCTATATCACTAAGTCCCACATTGGAGAAGTTATGCTCTTTCTCCCTCCCTTCCTCCTATATAAAGAGGTGATTCTCAATTGTTTTGGCATCCAAAAAATTACACCATTGGGCTTAATACTAAGTATAAGACCTAGAGGAAATTATACTCTTGGGCTTAATACTAAGTATAAGAGCTCGAGGACTTTAGTAAATTTTTCTTGAAGTGAGTTGTTTTACAAGGTTTGATTTGAAGAGAACGTGTGGGGCCCTGTGCACCAACTTCTTTGAGTATATCATTTTTTATATCCCTTGGAGGTAAGTTTGCTTATTTTTTCTTGTATTAGTATCTTTCATTATATACACGTGTATTTCATTTTAGCTTATTCATTTATTAGTTTAGTTTATTTATTCATTAATTTTTTGTGTAAACTTTTTTTTGTTTTAAAATTAATTCAATAATAAATTGGGATTAACTGAGTTATGACAACTTGTTGATCCTGTAGTATTTGTAATCATTTGAGTTGTGACAACTTGATGATTCAAATTTTTTTTCAAAGTTAAAAAAATAATCAACCCACTATCATTAAACATTTCTTTTTTAAAGAATAAAATAGGATTAACCGAGTTGTGACAGCTTGTTAATCTTGTAACTATTTTGGATCATCTGAGTTGTGACAACCTAATGATTCAAATTATTTTAAAAACAAATCACTATTTAATAAATACTTAAAATTCATTTTTTTATATAAAAAAAATCTCATTTAATAACAATAAATTCAATAATCAGTGGGTGACGTCTCTAGCGTGACGCGAGCTTCATCTATTCAAACCTTAATTTGATTAATAGAGTCGCGACGGCCTGTTAATTCAAATTTTTTATAAAAAATAAAAATTTAAATCTTTTCTTTAAATAAAATCAACCAACTCACACTTATTTTTTATAGAACTACGTGACTTTGAGTTCCTCATTGCACTAGAGGATACGAAGGAGCAGAACTTTTATTCTGTCAAGCCAAATTTTAAATTTTCACAAAATTATTTGTTTTGTTTATTTTTTTAAATAAAAGGGGTAAAACAAATATATTATGAGATTACTAAGTTTTGCATAACTAATTTAGGGTAACCATTTTAGGACGGATGTGATAGGGGTGCTGTGTGGTTAAGTCTCTGCCCTTCCCTATGCATAACCGACTCCCGAGTCCAATCTGGTTTCAAAGACCATTTTATAAAAAAGTTTTCTAATTTTTTCTAATTTAAATAAAATTGGTGGCGACTCCTATTAATTTATTTTGTTTTGCCGCTCCCACCGCGATTACTATCGCGACAGTATGCCTATGCAAAAACTTACACATGAAATGAATAATGTTATGACACCAAGTCCATGATAATGTCATAAATGTATGAGTCCTAAACAAAATAATGGAAGTCACATCCATAACTTTGAACAAGCACTGGAAATCCATCCAAAAGTCAACATTCCGGGTAGTGAAATCCATCAACTACACAGTCTTCATCAATTAATAAGGAAAGCCATCCTCAAAACCATATGGAAAACCATCCTTAATAACACAACAAAAATAGAGAGTATACCATTCACCTCAACTATGTTCCACAATCATATCATACAATACAATTGCTAATTACTTCCCATAATTAGCCCCACAATTGATTTATACACATATCAAATTCATTTTTACAAACACTTCATCTAATACTTTTAAAAGTACCTTAACACTCTTAAAAGAACATCTATGGGTGATTCCAACCCTTAGGGGAGCTTATTTCCTCAATTCATCACAATACACACACACACACACACACACACACACACACATATATATATATACATTTCCCATAATTAACATTACAAATCATTTTGATTCATTACATTAACTATTCATTAAATACTCCTACAAGAGTTTCATTACTCACTAAGAAGCATAAAATAAGAAATCTCACCATTAGAAGGCTCCATTTCATCTAACAAAAATCCTTGTTTCTGCTAGACAACCACGCCTAGGCGCAGCTCAGTCACGCCAAGGCGTGATGCTCTCTGTCTCACCAGTTTTAGAAACTGAATACCCCATGCCTACGTGTGACCCTGCGATAGAGAAGTCTGAAGAAGATAATCATTGTTCCATTAAGGAACAATGGCTTTCCAACCATTCAAGCCTCCAAACCACGTGATTTCCAATCATATACAAGGTCTATAATCATGTTTTAACTCACAAACCCATTTTTAAAACATCCCAAAATGAACCAATGAATCAAATCATCCAACTTGAACCCTAAAACTAAACTTTTATATTAAGAGAAACCAAAGGTATTTAATTGATGAAAACTCATCGTCAATTATCAAACAACCTAAAAACATGTTATATTCAAGTTCTACAACAAGATTTAAGCATAAAACAACAAAGACAACACTCCACCACCACTTGCCTCATTAAGGCCTCTCTAGAACAAGATGAAGAAAATGAAGTAAAGAGTCAAGAACAAGGTTTCCCCTACCTCTAATGGCCAGAAACAAAGTCACTAAATAACTTATCTCTTTCCTTTCCTTCTTCCTCTTCTTGGTTGGTTGATTCCTCTCTTAGTGCTCCTTGCTTTGGCCTCCTCTTGCTCCCTCTAGCTGCAGCTTCAAACCATGAGAAAGATGAGAATGAAAATGAGAAATATCTCTTTTTGAAGCCTCTAAAGTCCAAGCAGATAGAGGAGAAAACATGAGGCTTTTGGCTTCTTTAGTAACTTAACTAAAACTCCTGATCTGCTAAGAACACTTAGAATTCACCAAATTAAGTTTTCTCACTTCCAACAAGTTTCAAATAAATCCTAAGATTCATAAAAAATCTTGTTTCACCATTTTAACATTTTTCCATATCTGCTAGCAGTCAATTCGGTATTAAAACACACAACCAGTATGCTTAAAAATATCAAATTAACTTAGATTAACCTCAAATTTTAACTGTAACACAGTCCACACATTTGTGACCTAGAAATAAACTCTCCACACTTATTTCCACTAACTAAGTAGTTTAAGCCATTATTGGAGCTAAAAATAGTTATATTTCGCACATAATACTACAACAAAGTGACTAAATGTGCTCAGAAGGCTACCAAAACAAACAGGCATGATAATTAGGTATTAAGATACTGCTGTAACTGTATACGAGTCAATCATATTTTTTACGGGTGTTACAGTAGCTCCATTAGCTATGGATAACCATGATTAAGTGTCTAATTCCCTAGGCAACATGTTGTTGCATTAGATATCACCAGTGAGTGATGAGAAATAGGGGCATTAGACACAAGTAAATTAAGTTGATTGGCTAGAGTTAATAGCCATAGTTCCAAGTTGGCTTAATACAAATGTCTTAGTGCATGCACTAATAGAATTATGATAGAGTTAGAAATTCAAAGATGGAAAGTAATTGGCTCCCCTATGGGCTGAACCTAGTAAGTGGCTCCCCTATGGGTTGAACCTAATAAGTGGCTCCCATATGGGTTGAACCCTAGTGAATTAGCTCCCTTATGCAATAAGGTCAAACCCTAGTGAACTAGCTCCCTTATGTAATAAGGTTAAACCCTAGTGAATTGGTTCCCTTACGGTTAAACCTAGAGATTGGTTCCTTTACGGTTGAACCACAATAAAAGTGATTCTTCTTTTATTAAAGTTGAACCATAGTATACAAGAGAAAATGATATTTTACATTAGTATAGTCAATTGTTTAATATCATTTGTAAGTTTATGAATTATAGTTTATAAATTTATATTAGTGCCATGAAATATTGTTATATTATTGAGAATTTTATGCTCTCACCCCTTTATATTTAATGGTTAGCAGGTCAAGGCCTCACAAGAGGGTAAGAAGATGAAGATAAAAGAAGTAATAAATTAGTTTAGTTTTAATATATTCAGTTCAAAGCTTATGTAATTATTTATATTTGCTTTAAAGATGTAAAAAGTTGTAAATATGTATAACTTTTAGATATGACTCTCCATAATTATTTATTTAAATGTTATGGATTAGTTGATAATTAAGTTAGAAGTCGTATGACTAATACTGCTTATCTAGGTATATGTTGGATATACTATGATACTGGTATTAGGATGTTACACTGCTCCCTGTCTCTGTGAACACTCCCTGTCAAAGTGCCCTGCTTAGCCACTTGTATAGCACACTGACTAGCCCACTAAACAAGGTCTACCATTGTGTTGTCTCCTACATCTATCACATTTAGGTCCCTTAGGTTTCACCTGGACCTGCTTGCCCTTGTCTTGTAGATACCTAGGCTGAGAAGTATTATTCTTGAACTTGTCATCCACTCTCTTTCTCTTATGAAAGTTTTGTGTCTCCTACTCCATTTGAGGTTTAAAGTCACTAGATTCTATGATCTTACATTTATTCACCAACGAGGAAAAATCCCTAATTTTGAAAGGTCTTATTGCTCTCTTTATGTCATCTCGAAGACCAGCTTCGAACTTGACACATTTCCAATTCTCATCCAAATTATACCTAAAGTAGGAGGAATATTTTGATAGTTCTTTGAACTTGGCTTCATATTTCCCCCACTAGCATATTCTCTTACTCAAGCTTTAGACACTCTATTTATTTGTCATCTAGCAAATTCTTTTGGAAGCATTTATCCAAAAAGGTTGTTCGAAACACTTCCCATGTAACTTGAGTTCCCACCACTTCCATTAATCTCCTAACACCCATCCCACCAATACTTTGCCTCCCCCTTTAACATATAAGCAACAAAAGAGATCTTCTGGTCACCTATACAATCCATCACCGCAAAGACCTTCTCTAAATCCCGTAGTCATTCTTTAGCGTCTGTTGGATTGTATTCTCCCTTGAAAGATGGAGAATTTGCTTTTCTAAATTCGGAGAGTGTAACATCCTATTTTTGACATATTATACTTGTATATGATTACAGAGGCATCATAATACTTGCATGACATGTCTGTTTAATGTTTGTGATATTTTGAGTTAGATTAGGCACTTTGTTGTAGCACTGAATGTGAAAAGTAGCTTAAAATGACTCAAATAATGTCATAAACTGCTTAGTTAAGGGAAACAAATATGGAGAATTTGTTTCTAGGTCACAAAAGTATGCAATGTGATGTAGTTAAAGTTTGAGGATAAACTGAGCTAGTTGGGTATTTTTAAGTATACTGCGTGAGTGTTTTAATACCAGATTGACTTAACTGATATATGAAAACATATGAAAATGATGAAACTAGAGTTGAGATGAATCCTAGAAATTGCTATAATATCTATGGAAGTTAGGAAACTTGATCTAGTAAGATTAAATTATTCATATGAGATATAAAGTTTCAACAAAAATATCTCAAGTTGTTGGATGAGTCATGGTTCTACTTCTTTCTATTTGACTTTTTAGTTAGTTTTTCCTCCTTTTCACACTTAAGCTCACTTACTATCTAACATTACAAGTAGCAACAACCAAAGGGGAAACAAAAGTAAAGAAAGAGAAGGAGGAAGAAGAGGGAAGGAAGAGGAAAACAAAAGGGAAAACTAAGGCTTGTGTTCTTCTTCTACACTAAGTGAGGTAGGGGTGTTTGTTTCCTTAAACATATCTTTATCCACCAACTTCTTGTTGATGTTTGTTTGTGGAAAAAGAGGAAATATGGGTTTTGAGACAAACTATGGTCTCTTTGATTAGTTCTTATTTTCAAGGGCTAATTTTGGTTTGATTTTTTATTTAGTCTATGCATAGTTGATGTTATGGACATTGAAAACACTCATTTGAATGCTTGTTTTAATATTTTGATGATTGAAGCTTGTTCATTAATCCATGCTACATGAGTTAAGAGTGTGTATGATGACTTTAACATGCTTAAAGACCTTGTTTGTGGAGGAAAACCACTTAGAACTTGAGTTAAAGGAATTACAAACTAGCCAGAAACCAACAAAATAGTATAGGGAGTTTTTGGTCCATGGGTGCCTAGGCACTAGCTAGTGCCCACTCAAGTGCCCACTGCCTAGAAAACTCTAGCAGGTTTTCATCGCATGGGCAGCTAGCCCCTAGAGTTGAGTTTATGCCATTAAAGCGCCTAAGCTCTCAGAGTGGGCGCCTGGGCGCCAGGTCCTGGAAATTCCAAGACTTTTATTTTGTTAAGTTCAGGTCCCCTTCTTGTTAGGATCCTTCATATATGCTTTTTGAGGTGTGTTGAGACATTAGTAGGGGTATTTCATAGAAGAAATGACCACCTTGCATATATGGGAAAGTTTAGACTTTGAGCTTCCAAGAGTAATGGAATGCCTTAGGAGGGTATCATATGAGATGTACTTAATACTAATTAAGTAAGCTTAGTTTCTTTTGATGAACTATGAATAGTATGAGCTTAGTTTCCTATGAGGAACTATGAAAGAAAACATAAGCTTGGTTCTTTAGTGAGCCATGGTAAAGAATAGAGCTTGGTTCTTTAATGAGCTATTGTAATGAAATCAACTTGGTTCCTTATTGGATCATGGTTGTTATTCAGCTTAGTTCCTTATTGGACCATGGTAGTTTATTAGCTTGAATCTTTATTGATTCATGAATGTTTACTTAGCTTGGCTTCTTTAGTTACTAAAGATGAGTCATGGAAGTGCTTTTATAACTTGTCTTACTTCATATTTGTTATGATTGTATATATATTGTTATAAATGATTGGTTTTGGAATACTTTACTGAGGATTATGAATTCTCACCCCACTGTGTTTCCATGTAAAAATCTTGGTCAAGATCCTTCAAAGCAAAAGAGAAAGAAACATATGGACTAGATAGCTAGTTTTTTTTTGTCAAATCTTGTATTATGTTTATATTTGCTTTGTAATGTATAAACATGTAATGTATTTCAATTTGCCCTTTTGAGGCTAATATTATATAAACATGTATCTTTATTCCCTTAAGGCTCTCTATAATGACATGTATGCTATTATGGTTTATGTTTTAATATTTATCAGATAGAAGTAACTCGCTTAGCTCTATTTACCTATGTATATTGTGAATAATGATATCTAGAGTTAGGGTGTTACAGAGAGGTCAAGAAAGTTTTGGTTCCTCACTATTGTTGCATCTTCGAATGGTTGTGGAGGTGGATTTGCCTCCATTCTTTCAAGTACTCTATTGGTGATAGCAGTTTGAACCCTCATCGCATTTGCCATCTGTCGAAAAACTCCCATCATGTCTACCATATTTTTATTGTCAGATTCCCTGTTTCTTTGTGTACGCCTAGGAGGTACCATAATCTCATGTATACACAGAACAATACATATTGAATTGATTATTCCCAATATCATGTAATAGTGAGATAGTAACTATTAACCTCTATACCTAAGGCTGTCATGCAATTCTATTCATACATCTCACTTCAATATAATAAAATACATAACATAAAACTGGAACATTGAATTATGCCAAAAGCATAGTCAATTCATACATCAGCTCAACAAGATGAATTGCTCTGATACCATAATGTAATGCCCTAGTTCAATTTACTATAGTATATTCGAAATTTACATATGTAAATAGGATTAGGCATGTTACTTATAACTTTTAATCATCAATAAACCTTTATAGTAACTTTACATATTGAAATATAGAGCCTTGAAAGAGAAGTAGTCGAATTGTACAAGATAATTATACATATGAAAATTTCAATTCTTTACATACGTCTCCATGGCATATGTACAAATACACAAATCGAAAATAAACATTCTAAGCTACCAACTTCACTTGCTCTCCTTGGAAGGATTTTGATTTTGATTTGTAAATTATCATGGAAACAAACAATGGGGTGAAAATTCGAAAATTCTCAGTAGTATAACACAAACAACAACAATCATAATACAATTCCATGATAAATACATAATGTTAACATCTCGTATGAAATTATGTGTGGATGCTCATGAAATGATAAATGTTTATGCTTATGAAATGTATTTTGTTAATGCTCATGAAATATCATATGTAACATCCTAATACCGGTAACCTAGTATATCTAACATATACCTAGATAAGTAGTACTGGTTTTCTACTACTAACATAAAATATCAACTAATCCATAACATTTATACAAATCATTATGAAGAGCCATGAGTAAAGATGTTATACATATATACATCAAAAGCCTCATTGGGCAAAGTCTTATACATACAACTTTTTTCAAAAACTCAAAGCAGACATACAATAATTATACAGGTTTTATCTACTAAAACAGTATAACTAAACTAGTCTTCATACATCTTCTTCTTCCCTTTTGAAGGACTTCCACCTGGATTTACATAGCAACACACGGGGTGAGAAATTACATTTCTTAGTAATACTATTCCAATACCAGCAGTTGTAACATTCATAAAGAATAAACAACCCTATCATAAAAGAAACATATTCAAAACAGGTATATAAGTCTCTCCACTTATTACCAAAACAAAGAATGTTCCAGAGATAAGACAATTACCCATACAATTATCATGAAATGGTAAATGCAATGTTTATGCTATGATGCATCATTATGTTCAAGAAATTGTGTATAATAGTGTGAATACTGTGACACCCTCCCTTAGGGTATCACATCTACGACTAAAACTCCTAGACTTAACAAAACATATAAAAGGTTTAATATAGTAAAATACAGATTTCAAATTTTCTTTCTCGAAAACATAAACTTAAACAAGACATAAACAACACAAGATGTAATTACAGAATATTACACATCAAAAGAATATATACATAAGGGACATAGATCACAGTCCGCTCAAAATACTTAAAGTTTGTACTCAAAAGACATATATACAAACTGCTTAACAAAACACAAACTAGCCCAAGTCCATATGCCAAGGGAGTAGGGTCCTCCATCGGATCCTCATCAAAAGATAGAGATCCAAAGTGGGGCAAGGTCTCACGAGCAAGTGTCCTAGAAGATGACACCATAGAGTCCTGATGATGATAATAATATTGATGGCATGATTGTAATTATTGTACCTATGTGATGACAATAATGTTGATGGCATGATTGTAATTATGGTATGATATATCTGTATGATATGTTGTTTGTGTTATCTCTATGCTACCATGTTAGTATTGACATAAGTGATATCACCTCTTTGTTATATTGTTTTGTTGTGCTTGTATTGTTAAAATTGTATAGTAGACGGAACAAGTTTCTTAGGCTTGACTGGAGGCAAATATTCTGAGATTAGTGACAACATTGAGGAGTGGTCATTCTAGATTCATCGGTGTACAGTTTTGAGAAGGAACAGATATATGGCGCATCAAAATGAACATAGGACGGCATAAGTATGTTAATTATTTCTCGTTAGTGTTTTACCGTGCTGTTGAGTAAGACCCGTCATGGGGTTTGCTATTGTTTAAAATTGAGTCTGTAAGTTTTATATTTCTTGAATAATTGTTAAATATTAAGTGATGTCTGTTATATGAGTTTTAATCAGTTTAAATATATTTTTCAATATTACCTATAAATTTCAGTAAATTTATATTTCAGCGAGAAGTAATTTTGAAACCCACTTTTTATAACTCAAACCTTTTATGAAATCATTTTCAGATTGAGAGTTGGTAATCGGAAATGTGATGCCCTACAGGGGGTGTTACAATCTTGAGTATGCATACTCACCAATCAATCTCATATCGTGGCCTAGGGCATTACCATCTCATCAATTCAAGCATAATTGTATCTCATTACATCACCTCATGCCAAGATACCATGCATTCCCTAGCAAAAGCACATAAAGAGAGCCAATTTAGGCCATTTTCAGAGGGAGTGCCGCGACACCACACATTTGGTGCCGCAACACCATGGTTTCGGCTGCAATTCCCTGAGTGGCAGAAAGGGGAGTGCTGCAGCTCCCTATGATTTTATGTTGCAGCTCCCCATGATTTAACCTTTCCAAGGTGTTTCCAATCATAAACATGATCCCTAACCATCAAATACATCACATGTATAGATTCAAACCAAGCAAGCATAATTTTAGGATCAAAACCCTAGGTTTCCATACCCATTCATCAACCTTCAAACCAAGAAATTTCATGGATACAACTAGGACTTCAAGCCACAAATCATGCATAAATCAACTCAAGAACAATTTTATTTCAAGATTTCTAAGAGTTCCTTCAACTCAAAATCAAGGAAACTCGTTCAAACCCAAATCCTATTCTAAGCTCACATGACAACATTCATGGAGGATAGAAGAAGAAGATAGAGGAAAAGAGATGAAGAAACCCCTACCTCTTGAAGATGAAGATCCACTCTTTGGCCTTCCTTTTGCTCTATTTTCGTTTCTTCCTCCCCATTTTGCAGATGTTGCCCGTGAGAGAGAAGAGAGGAAGTGAAAAGGAAATTTCACTTTAAAGAGAGCACTAGGGGCATTTTGGTCCTTTTGCTCAACTCCGTATCTATTAAGGACACTTAGATTTCTCCAAATCAGGTTTCCTAACTTCCAACAAGTTTAAAATAAATCCTAAGATTCATCAAAAATCTTGTTTCACCAAAATCTTACTTTTTCATATTTGCGACTAGTCAATCCGGCATTAAAACACACTCAAAGTATGCTTAAAAATACCAAATGACCTTAGTTAACTCTAAAAAATTAACCATATCGCATTCCACACATTTGTGACTTAGAAATAAATTCTCCATATTTATTTCCATTAGCTAAGCCCCTTTATGCTAATATATGAGCTATTTTAAGCTATTTTCCAATGATTGTGGTTTTGAAACAAATGCCTAAATGACCTCATTGTTTGAAAGTTTAACAAGCATGCTAAGCTAGCATTATGTTACCTCTGTAATTATATACAAGCCTAACATATTATTGAGGATGTTACATTTCTCCCCTCTTTTTTAAGTATTTTGTCCCCAAAATTCAGCTTACCTCATCTAAGCAACTGGGTAACCATACTTTATATGGGATTCCAACTCCCAATCAACTCCTTCGGTGCCAACTTCACCCTACAGCATCTTTTGGTAAAAGGCACCTGGACACATACTCTGTTATGTCCTATTCATTATAGGCCACCAAAATATTTTTTGAAGATCTTGATGCATTTCAGTAGCCCCTAGATGGATGGTATGCTTATCCTTGTGAGCTTTCTCAAGAATCCCTTCCTTGATTTTTGATTCTCATGGAACACAAAGTTTGGCTCTAAACTTCGTCATTCCCTCATTGTCTTAACGAAATCCTGTTGGGTTCCCTAGAAGATCTACACACTACCGTCCCTAAGAGCTTCATCCTCCTTTTGAGCTCCTAAAATATGAGTCCTTAAGTCTTCTACTATGTCCACCTGGCTCATTGAGAGACTATATGGTATCACAGTCACCACAAGACTCAAATTCCTGAAACTCTCAAGGAATTCACTTTTTTGGATCTATCATCTAGGACACATGTAAGAATTTCCCACTTCGTGCATTAGCCACTACATTAGCTTTACCCAGATGATACAACATCTCAAGGTTATAAGCCTTGAAGAAACCCATCCATCTCTTCTACCCTATGTTCAGCTTCTCCAGATCAACAACCATTTTGAACAATTATGATCGCTGAATATCTCAAACAAGACTCCTTATGAGTAATGTCTCTAAATTTGTAAGGCAAACACCATGACGGCTAATTCCAAAACACATATAGGGTAGTTCTCCTAGTGCAGTCCAACTGCCTCGATGCATAGGTATCTACTTACCTACGATGCATTAGAACACACCCTAGTCCTATCTTTAAAGCATCACAAACTTCCTCAAGATCTCCTGGGGATTCAGAATTACCAACTTTGACGTAGAAGTCAACCTCTTCTTTAGATTTTGAAAACTATACTCAGAAACTAGAGTCCTTCACAAGGTATTACTCTTCCTAACTAACCTAGTTAGGGTAGCACTAACTAAGAAAGTTTACTAATAAACTTTCTGCCCTTAGTCATAATGGTTGTCCTTCCTATTGTGCCACTACTTAAACCTTGCTAGGGTTTTCTGTAACTCCTCCATGAGAAATTACATAACCCTTAGGCTGTACCACTTGTAACCAACATTGACCTTTGGCTAACTTGGCACGCAACCACTTTCTCTAAAAATTTCCAAAACTGCAATAACATACTAACTATGTTCCTTCAAAATCCTGGAAATATTTTTTAAGAGACATTCTCTTCCTATCTTGATTCTGTGACAAACAGATCTTAGATCATCTCATGAGAAAATCCAATTTTTTTCTTAACTAATCTATCCAATCATCTATTCATAGACAAAGAATTTATACTTGATGGTTTCTTTGTTCAACTATGTACAATATATGCACAGTCTCACACTTCCAACTAAACAAGAATATAATATCATTTGTCTATAAAACAACCAAACCAACAAAGGTAAACAAGCAGGATTCACAAGGTAAATTGACATGATTCACAAGGTAAATTTATGCTACTCGCACCAAAACCCATAAGAATATCCTAATGAGCTTCCAACTAATGGCACACACAAAAGGATACCTTACATAGGATCAAAAGATTAAGCCTCCTCTATCTTGACTAGAGTATATGCCCTTCTTGGAACTTACGGTCTAGGGTTTGGCATAACTCCTTACCTCTATGAATGTAATACCCTCAATAACATGTTAGACTTTTATATGTATACAAGGGTAACATATGACTTGTTTAACTTGTCTGTTGTGTTTGGTGGCGAACTGAGTTTAGTTAGACACTTTGTTGCAGCTCCAAAGGTAAAAAGTAGCTTAAAATGACTCAGTTATTAGCATAAACTGTTTAAATAAGGGTTTTAAGTATGGATAATTTACTCCTAAGTCACAAATGTATGTTATAAGTTGTGGTTAAAATTTGAGAGAAATCGGAGTCAGTTTGGTATTCTTAAGCATACTAGTTTTGTTTTTTATATACTGGAGTAACTCCAGCAGATACGAAAAATTAAGATTTCAGTGGAACAATAATTTTGATGAAACTTAGTATTTATTTCAAAGTTGTTGAAAGCTGGAAATCTTAATTTAGCTAAAGTTGAATGTTTTTTTAACAGATAGAGGTTTATCTGTATATATTTCATGGCTGAGATTTATCCACGTTGGTAGCCCTTATTTTTGACTATTGCTTGCTATTATTAAGCATGCAATTTACGGCTGGTTTCATTTGGAAAAAAACAAAACAAAAACGAAAGAAAACTAAAGGAAGAAGAAGAAAAGACTAAGGAAGAGGAAGAGAGAAACAGGAAGGCTAAGGGCAAAGCTAAAGCTTGAGCTTCAATCAAGTTTGGTTTCATTTTTTTGCAGCTTGGGAACCTTGAAGGTAGGGGTTAGAACTTCTCTTCTTCTAGTTTCTCTATTCTCTTCATGTTTGCTCTAAACAACCTAATAGGCTAAATTGAATTCTAAGAGAGTAGGATGTGTAGAAGTTGCATGATTATTTTTGTATGATGATTTATGATGTGTTTAGAGTAAAAACTTGAATTAGAAGCTTCAGATTTCCCTTTTAGCTTATTGAGACTCATTTTAGAGTTTTGAATTAAGCATGAGGGTTCTTATACCATAGGTTCAAATTAAGATGTGCTTGATAGTATCTAAGGTTCCCTATCCAATAATAAATTAGTTAGAGACTTAATACTATCAAGAAATTAACAAAAAATGGCCAAATTCAAGAAAATTGGCTATTGGAATAGTACCACGAACGCTGGTTCTGCAGAATTCCATTTCTGCTGCTGGCGCCGCGACGTGGGGAGAGTGAGCGCCGCAACGCGCTAACCAGAAACCAGAAAAATGAGTGAGTTACACTTGATTGTAATACAGCTCCTCAAGAACCAACGGAGGCATGATTCTAACAGAGTTAAAGCTTTATTTGAGGTACATTTCCATAGAGAAATTGTTAACTAAGTTGTTGGTTATCCAATAACAAAAAGAGATGATAAAAGAATTATATAGAATATACTAGTTGAGAAAATGCTATAAGAGGTAATTCTTTTGGCATGTATAGATTAGGATGAACTCTATAATAGCTAAGAGTAGAGGGTTGTTTAAGAAAAGGGTGTATCACCAATGATAACCTATTGTTATCTAGATTCACTATAGAGGTGAAGAGAATTGGTGTTAGATAATGATGAATTAGAATAAGTTGACATGGTTTATCTTGAAGTGTAACTTATATGATGTAAGATCATATGGTCAAAGAAGGTAAGGGATCAAAGAAGTTCCTAAAGGAACAAGTTATTCCTAACCAAGTGCCATCGTTACAAGTAATGTGGGAAAATACGTAATTTCTCCATTTACAAGAGATAAACCTTAGAAGTCAATATTCTAAAAAAAAAAACAAGAAATGTGTACCTAGTTTGTAAGTGAACTAAGTATATAAGAATGATCAAATGTATTCTTAACCTAATATCTTCATTTGGTAATGTATACTATTGTGATAGTATAAATGTGATTTACTTTTCAGTATAAGTTGAATCATATTTATTATGATGTTTATAACTGGTTTTGATAACTTATACTGAGAAATATTATTTCTCACCCCTTTGTGTATCATGTAATTCCAGATGAAATCCTCTCAAAGAGTAAGATGAAGAAGGAGACTAGAGACTAGTTTCATGTAGTTTACTTTTTGTTGTTATATTGTATTTCTTTTACTTTTTTTTTTGGTAATGTAAGCAATTATGTAACACTTTAAGCCTTGATTAAGGCTAGTGATGTATAAAATTTGTATAAGGTGCATATCCACTTACATATCATAAGACCCTCTATGATAACTTTCTTAAGTGATTATAGATATATTTATTAGAATAAAAGTGTAAAGTAATGCTTAAGCATTCTTATCATCAGCTATTATATAGGTATAACAAGATAGCAATATTAGAACGTTACATTATGGTATCAGAGCAGTTCATCCTGTTGAGCCGGGGTATGGACTGACTATGCTTAGATATATTTAAGAATTCCTTGTTATAATTTGTGTTTCTTGTTTATATATAAGATGTGATTATAGAATCGCATGTTTTGCTTAAATTGGTTTGTTATTAGTTACTGTTGCACGGTTACATAGTATTGAGACTGCAGCTCAATATATGTTGTCTCTGTGTACACAGGAATCTATGGCACCCAAAAAGCAAACTAGAAGTGCAGGGAATTCGAATCCACCAGGTCCAGATATGACTGAGGCTTTTGTGAATATGACTAATATCATGGCAAGAGTGCTTGAAAGGATGGAAGCAGCAAATCCACCTCAACAACCTCCACATCCTGAACAGCCAATTCAGGAAGTTCAACAAGTCGGAAGAAATCAGAATTTTCTAGATTTATCTTTCTTTCGTCAGATGAATCCTCCACCGTTTAGAGGCGAGTTTAATCCCGTCAAAGCGGAGGAGTGGCTTAAAGATATGGAAAAGATTTTTAATGTGATGGCTTGTTCGGATGAACAAAAAGTAACCTTCGTCTCCTACATGTTGAAAGGAGAAGCAGAGTATTGGTGGGAAGGTACCAAAAGGGTACAAGAAGCGGCTGGACATCAGATATCTTGGGAGTTCTTCAAAACAGTCTTTCTGAAGAAGTTCTTTTCGCAAACTCTACATGACGAAAAGGAAGTGGAGTTTATGCAGTTGATACAAGGAAACATGTCAGTAGGGTAGTATGTAGCCAAGTTTGAAGAATTATCAAAGTTTTCTTCACAGTTTCGTTATCATCCAGATGAGAAATGGAGATGCTTGCAATTTGAGACCGGTTTGAGAAGTGAAATCAAGAGTATGGTGAGACCTATGGAGATTAGGGACTTTCCTGCTTTGGTTAATAAGTGTAGGATTGTGGAGTCAAGTATACATAGTCCTCAAGTGGAGGAAAGGATGCAAGATGTTCCCAAGAGAAAAAGGGAGGACGATAAGAATAAGCAGGTGGCTAACAAGTTAAGTAATCCTAAAGGAAAAGACAAGAAGAGTTCTAAAATACCAAGGTGCCCTAAATGTAAGAAAGTTCATAGAGGAAAGTGTTTGGCAGGCCAGTCTGTGTGCTATACATGTGAGCAGCTGGGACATTTCTCCAAAGATTGTCCTCAGAATAAGGAGGTTATGTCTACCCCAAAGCCACTAGCTAAGGGACGAGTTTACACTCTAAGCGGAAAGGTGGGGGCCCAGTCTCCAGATCTTATCCAAGGTAAATGCATAATTCGTAATCATCTTTTAAATGTTATGTATGATTCGGGAGCATCCCACTCCTTTGTTTCTTATGATTGTGTAAGGATGTTGGAGTTACCTTTGTCAGAACTACTATATGACTTGTCTGTTTCTACACCTACCGGTAAAGTAGTCATAACTTCCAAAGTATGTCTTGATTGTAATATAACAATTGAGGGAAGAGTCTTCATTATAACCATTATTTGTTTACCTCTTGTGGATATAGATGTCATCCTTGGTATGGATTGGTTGTCATCTAACCATGTGATCCTAAATTGTTCAGATAAGACCTTAGTCTTTATGTCTGATGTTCCTACCAGTGGTGTTTCTTCACAGAATGTTTATCTCAATGCTAATCAAGTTAATCACTGTTTGGTAGAAGGAGCTTTAGGATATCTTCTTCTTTTTTCTTTAGATGTAGAAGTTGAGCAAACCCTAGATAGAATACCTGTTGTAAGGGAATACCCCGAGGTATTTCCCAGTGATGTAGCAGAGTTGCCACCAGAGAGAGAAATAGAATTTACTATAGATTTAGTGCCGGGTACAGGACCTATATCTATAGCACCCTATAGGATGGCACCACTTGAGTTAGCAGAGCTGAAGAAACAAATAGAGGAATTGCTGGACAAGAAATTCATTTGGCCTAGTGTTTCTCCGTGGGGAGCACCAGTGTTGCTTGTGAAGAAGAAAGATGGTACCATGAGGTTATGTGTAGATTATAGACAATTAAATAAGGTAACTATCAAAAATAAGTATCCATTGCCTAGAATAGATGATCTGATAGATCAACTAAGAGGAGCTTCAGTGTTTTCTAAGATTGATCTAAGGTCTGGATATCATCAAATTCGAGTTAGGGATGAAGATATCCCTAAGACCGCCTTTAGAACTAGATATGGACATTATGAGTATCTTGTGATGTCCTTTGGGTTAACTAATGCTCCAGCAGTGTTTATGGAGTACATGAACAGAATTTTCAGACCCTATCTAGACAAGTTTGTTGTGGTATTCATTGATGACATCCTTATCTATTCTAAGACAAGAGAAGAACATGGGCAGCATGTTAGGACAGTGTTAGATATCCTTAAGGAGAAAAAGTTGTTTTCCAAATTATCCAAGTGTGAATTTTGGTTAACGGAAGTACAGTTTTTGGGCCATGTTATTTCAAAAGAAGGAATCTCAGTGGACCCTAGTAAAGTAGAAGTTGTAGTACAATGGGAGAGACCTACCTCTGTCACCGAAATTAGAAGTTTTATAGGTCTAGCCGGTTACTATAGAAGGTTCATTAAGGGCTTTTCTCAATTAGCACTACCTTTGACTAGGTTGACTAGGAAAGGAAGTAGTTTTGAATGGACTCAGGATTGTGAGAATAGCTTCCAAGAATTAAAGAAGAGATTGACCACTACACCTGTGTTGGTAATTCCAAATCCTCATGAAAACTTTGAAGTATTTTGTGATGCTTCAAAGATGGGATTAGGGTGTGTTTTGATGCAAAATAGGAGAGTTGTTGCCTATGCATCCAGGCAGTTAAGGCCACATGAGGAAAACTACCCTACCCATGATTTGGAATTAGCAGCTGTAGTGTTTGCCTTAAAGATTTGGAGGCACTATCTCTATGGGGTTAAATTTGAGGTGTTCAGTGACCATAAAAGTTTAAAATATTTGTTTGATCAAAAGGAGCTGAACATGAGACAAAGAAGATGGATGGAATTCTTAAAGGATTATGATTTTGAGTTGAAATATCATCTGGGTAAAGCCAATGTAGTGGCTGATGCTTTAAGTAGGAAATTCTTTCATGTGTCTCGAATGATGGTTCAAGAGAGTGAACTTCTTGAAAGGTTCAGAGATTTGAGTCTCGAGGTAACTGTGATGCCACATAGTCTATTTGCAAGTAAAGTAGACATAGTAAATGACTTTAGGACTCAAATTTTAGAAGCCCAAAAGGAGGATGAAACTCTAAGAGACATTAGTGAACAGATTTTTATAGGAACTCAAGAGGATTTTGATATGTCTGATGATGGAATTATAAAGTTTAGAAACAGACTGTGTATTCCAAGAGAATCAGAAGTCAAAGAAAGAATCCTTGAAGAAGCTCATAAGAGTAAGTATACCATCCATCCCGGATCCACTAAAATGTATCAAGATTTAAGGAAAATGTTTTGGTGGCCTGGAATGAAAAGAGACATAGCTGACTATGTCTCAAGGTGTTTAGTTTGTCAGAAAGTGAAAATTGAACATCAGAAACCTGCAGGACCTCTACAGTCATTGGAAATTCCTGAGTGGAAATGGGATAAAATCTCCATGGACTTTGTAATGGGTTTGCCTAAAACTCAAGAGGGATTTGATGCAATTTGGGTTATTGTGGATAGATTAACCAAATCTACCCACTTTTTATCAATAAAAGCTAACTATTCTCTAGAGAAATATGCCCAGTTGTATTTGAGAGAGATAGTTAGATTGCATGGAGTCCCCATAAGCATAGTATCTGATAGAGATCCTAGATTCACCTCTAGATTTTGGGGAGCCTTGCAGAAGGCATTTGGGACTAAGTTGAATCTTAGCACAGCTTATCACCCTCAAACAGATGGGCAAACAGAGAGAACAATCCAAACTCTAGAAGATATGCTCAGGGCATGTGTTTTAGAACAACAGGGTAGTTGGGATAAATTCTTACCATTAGTAGAGTTTGCCTACAATAACAGTTATCATTCCAGTATAGGTATGGCACCTTATGAAGCTCTATATGGGAGGAGGTGTCGATCACCTCTGTGTTGGTATGAGATAGGTGAGAGAACCATCCTAGGTCCAGAGTTGGTCCAGCAGACCACTGAGCAAATTAAAATGATTAAAGATAGGTTGGTTACTGCTTACAGTAGGCAAAAGAGTTATGCTGATAAAAGAAGAAGGCCTCTTGAGTTTGTTGAGGGAGAACATGTTTTTTTAAGAGTTACTACTACCACAGGGATTGGCAGAGCATTGAAAACTAAGAAGTTACATCCACGTTTTCTTGGTCCCTATCAAATCCTAAAGAAAGTTGGACCTGTAGTGTAATACCCTTAAGTACATGTTAGACTGGTAAATGGTTACCGAAGGTAGCATTTGACTTGTTTAGCATGTCAGTAAAGTTTTGTGACAATCTGAGTTCATTTAGGCACTTAGTTGCAACATAGAAGTTGTAAAGTGGCTTAAAATTACTCGGATAACAAAGATAAGTTGTTGAGTTAAGAGAAATAAACATAGAGAGTTTATTTCTAGGTCACAAATAAGCCAAGTAAGATGTGGTAAAAGTTTCAAGAGAATCGGAGTCAGTTTGGTAATTTTAGGCATACAGGTTGTGCTTTTAATGCCGGATTGATCCCTAGCAGATATAAAAAATGATGAGAATTGTGAAACAACAATTTAGATGAATCTTATGATTTATTCTAAAGTTGTTAGAAGCAGGGAAACTCGAATTAGCATAATTCGGGTGTCCATAGCAGATATAAGTTTCAGTGTAGAAACTTAAGTTAATCTTTTCTCGTAATTCCCTTCACGTCCCAGCCCCCCTATTTCTATCTTCTCTCGGCAGAGAAGGAGAAACCGAAAACAGAAAGAGAGAAAGGGGAGAAGGGAGAAAGGGGAAGAAGGAAGAAGGGAGAAGGAAGAGGAAGATCAAGCTTCAAGGTTCAAGGCTTCAAGTCTTCAAGAGGTAGGGGTTTAGAGCCTTTATTCATCTCTTTCTCTATGTATGCATATAAACAACATAATATGCCAAATTGAGTTTTAGAGATGTTAGATGTGTTTGGCTTGCATAGACGTGTTTCTTTGGTCATTTATGACTTGTTCATAGCATAAGATTAAGTTAGGAACTTAGAACAACTCATTTAGACCCTTGATTCACAAAGTAAGCCATAGGCCATAGAATGAAGGATTTTGAGCCATAATCCAAATTAAGAGGTTTAAATTAGTGATTGATAATTCCTAATGGTTAAGAAACTAGTTAGGAACCTAGAATCACTTAGAAGTTGGTAAGAAATGGCCAAAATCCAAGAAAATGATCGAAAGAACAGCAAACCCGTAGTGCAGTGCTCCTAGATCTGGGTTCTCATGCTATGAGCGCCGCGGCATGGCTTAGTGGCACCGCGGCGTGAGGAGTCAGAAATCACGTTTTCAGCTACGGGCGCCGCGGCGTTGAGAGAAGGATGCCGCGGCATGCTGCCCAGAACCATGAAAAATGGTTTTATCTCACCATTAGATATATTGCCTTTGATGGATTCATATGTTTATGTTTCCTAAGTGTAATAAGGTATAAATGGGGATATTTTCAAGTGGAAAATACCTACCCATCAAGAATGAGAAAGCATAGGCTTTTAAGCATCCTAAAGGAAAGGTTTGCTTTAAGTAATGACATTGCACCTTAGGCAACTTAATGTTGCATTAGATATCACTTAAGATGTGATGAGATGGTGCAATGAAGACAAGTGTATTAGTAAGCACTCTAGTAGAGAATGAGAAAGGTATGAACCTTAGGAGATCCAAGAATAGTGGATTAACTTAGGAAGGTACCTAGAACCTTAAGCAACAAAGAGTTGCAAGTAAGAACCACTCTTGCATTAGAGTTACTTGAGTGGAGACGAGATTGTGTATTGGTTCCAAAGAGGGAACGTTTAGGTACTAAGTCTCTAGTTATGTGAGACTTGATGCATTGCTAAATACACAATAAGATGATATATGACTAAGAAGATGTCATAATCATAAGGTAGAGCAGAAATGTGCAATAACTCAGTATTAGTAAAGATGAGTTAGAAATGCAAGATAAAGAGAATTTACTTCCTTAGATACTAACCAAAGTGTGGAAGTTAAGTTCTTAAGCATTCCATGAGTTTGGAATAGTTAAAGAGGTATCTGGAACCTTAAGCACACAAGTGTAGTATAAGCTACTACCAGACGTGTGATAGAATGGAAAGCTAGATACAACTAGAATATGTATGTTAGCACACAAGTGTAGTATAAGCTACTACCGTAAGTGTGATAAAAGGAAAGTTAGATGCATGAATTACTCACTTTAGTTAAAGTTGAGTTAATTATGCAAAGTTTTAGAGAGATGCTCATTATGTCCTTAAGCAAGGATAGATGAGGCATTAGTTAAGATAGACTCTTTCACTAGGATGAGTTGAGTCTATAGGAAAGTAAGATGGTGTTTATGTAAGAGTTAAACATAACACTAAGCTTTTCACACACTAGTCGCTAAGCTAGTATGTATGTGAAGAGAAAGAACCTTAGTGCAACTAAGACTAGTGGTTGCCATAGGTAAGTACCTTACACCTCAGCAACATAGTGTTGCGTTAGAGATCACTTAAGAGATAGAAGTGATGAGGTGGAGTTTAGGTACAAGTATGAGAAATGAACTAGTGATGTTTACCGGAGAATGTAACGTTATATGACGTGAGGTCATTTAGCCAGAAGGTAAGGAATCAGAGAAGTTCCTTAGGGCACAAGTATTCCTAACCAAGTGCTAAGGTTACATATAGTATGAGGTTACAGATTCTCCTCATTGCAAAGGGTAAACATAAGAAGCCAAAGTTATTAGTAGAATATGCTTAGATCAAAGAGGAACTAAGTATATAAGTATGAATGAAAGTCTATGAATTAGTTAAGTAGTATCGATCTAGTGGATATCCTTTGATATTCATTCATGGAGGCAAAAAGAAGATAGACGGGTGTCCAAAGGACTTTTGAGAAGGACATAACCCTGATGTCTTGATAATGCCAAGGCCAAAGGAGATAAGTGGGAAATCCAGAGACGCTCTTTGAGCAAGGATGAAGCCCGAATTTCTCAGTGTGCCAGGATATGTGTAATGTGAGGATGAGATTTCCCTCTAATTACCACTAGATGATATACTGACTAGTTCCTAGCAAACTTCCTTGTTCTTAGAATAGACTTTTGCATTTGCATTTCATTCACATGCTTTTAGGATTCCTTAGGCATATTCATATTACATATCATTATCATTGCATTCACGGACAGTTGTATGGGCATTGTCCATCGCTATTAGTATGTATAGCTGTATGGGCGCTGTATGTATTAACAGTGTGTAGGCTATCGGTTGACATCACACTATAAGAAAGTGTGCAGTTATGAGAAAAGAGGAGGAAACTCCTACGTTATGAGAAAAGAGGAAGAAACTCTTAAGTTATGAGAAAAGAGGAAGAAACTCCTAAGATAGAAATAGTTATGAGAAAAGGGGAGAAAGCTCTTAAGTTAGAATTATATCATTTGTTATATATTTGTTATATACAATGTTATAGAGAACTGGTATTGGAATTGCTTTTATTGAGAATGTTAATTCTCACCCCAGTTGCTATTCCATGTAAATCCAGATGCAGGCTCAGATGCAGGTACCGATGCAGGCTCGTATGCGAGCAAAGGCTCGTGTACGAGATCTGATGCAAACCCCGCTAAGGATGAGAAGATAAAGCTTGAAGACTAGAGTAGTTTTTATTGCTTTAAGTAGACAGAACTTATGTAATAAGTTTATATTTGTTCTGTAAGTTTTATTTTATATGTATTACAATAAGCCCTCAGGTGGCTAAGTTTGTATATGTATATGTATGAGTTTAAGTTTTTCCGCAATCTCTCAAGGCTTTCTATAATTACTCAGTTGTGATTATAGATATATGTTAGTATGTAGAATAGAAGTGACGTCTCTAGTACTGGTTATCTTTATATATCTCTGTCTATCTAGGATATATCTGGATATCTGTATTAGGGTGTTACATGTAGCATACCAAATAGCCCTTCCCCCCAGTTTGTCAAACCTTCATAATGTTTTTCATGTGTCTCAATTAAGAAAGTATAATCCGGATCCTTTGCATGTCATAGAAATTGAATCTGTACAGTTAAAAGATGATTTGTCTTATGTTGTACACCCAGTAAAGATCATAGACAGAGGGGTCAAAGAGCTTAGAGGTAAGCAGATTCCTCTGGTGAAGGTTTTATGGGGAGACAAGAACACCGAAGAGGCTACTTGGGAGCTAGAGTCCTACATACAACAAAATTATCCAGAGTTACTCTTATCATGTAAGCAATTTTGAGGTCAAAATTTTAAAAAGGAGGGGAGAAATGTAATACCCTCAATAACATGTTAGACTTTTATATGTATACAAGGGTAACATATGACTTGTTTAACTTGTCTGTTGTGTTTGGTGGCGAACTGAGTTTAGTTAGACACTTTGTTGCAGCTTCAAAGGTAAAAAGTAGCTTAAAATGACTCAGTTATTAGCATAAACTGTTTAAATAAGGGTTTTAAGTATGGATAATTTACTCCTAAGTCACAAATGTATGTTATAAGTTGTGGTTAAAATTTGAGAGAAATCGAGTCAGGTTTGGTATTCTTAAGCATACTAGTTTTGTTTTTTATATACTTGGAGTAACTCAAGCAGATACGAAAAATTAAGATTTCAGTGGAACAATAATTTTGATGAAACTTAGTATTTATTTCAAAGTTGTTGAAAGCTGGAAATCTTAATTTAGCTAAAGTTGAATGTTTTTTTAACAGATAGAGGTTTATCTGTATATATTTCATGGCTGAGATTTATCCACGTTGGTAGCCCTTATTTTTTACTATTGCTTGCTATTATTAAGCATGCAATTTACGGCTGGTTTCATTTGGAAAAAATAGAAACAGAAAACGAAAGAAAACTAAAGGAAGAAGAAGAAAAGACAAAGGAAGAGGAAGAGAGAAACAGGAAGGCTAAGGGCAAAGCTAAAGCTTGAGCTTCAATCAAGTTTGGTTTCATTTTTTTGCAGCTTGGGAACCTTGAAGGTAGGGGGTAGAACTTCTCTTCTTCTAGTTTCTCTATTCTCTTCATGTTTGCTCTAAACAACCTAATATGCTAAATTGAATTCTAAGAGAGTAGGATGTGTAGAAGTTGCATGATTATTTTTGTATGATGATTTATGATGTGTTTAGAGTAAAAACTTGAATTAGAAGCTTCAGATTTCCCTTTTAGCTTATTGAGACTCATTTTAGAGTTTTGAATTAAGCATGAGGGTTCTTATACCATAGGTTCAAATTAAGATGTGCTTGATAGTATCTAAGGTTCCCTACCCAATAATAAATTAGTTAGAGACTTAATACTATCAAGAAATTAACAAAAGATGGCCAGATTCAAGAAAATTGGCTATTGGAACAGTACCACGAACGCTGGTTCTGCAGAATTCCATTTCTGCTGCTGGCGCCGCGACGTGGGGAGAGTGAGCACCGCAACACGCTAACCAGAAACCAGAAAAATGAGTGAGTTACACTTGATTGAAATACAGCTCCTCAAGAACCAACGGAGGCATGATTCTAACAGAGTTAAAGCTTTATTTGAGGTACATTTCCATAGAGAAATTGTTAACTAAGTTGTTGGTTATCCAATAACAAAAAGAGATGATAAAAGAATTATATAGAATATACTAGTTGAGAAAATGCTATAAGAGGTAATTCTTTTGGCATGTATAGATTAGGATGAACTCTATAATAGCTAAGAGCAGAGGTTGTTTAAGAAAAGGGTGTATCACCAATGATAACCTATTGTTATCTAGATTCACTATAGAGGTGAAGAGAATTGGTGTTAGATAATGATGAATTAGAATAAGTTGACATGGTTTATCTTGAAGTGTAACTTATATGATGTAAGATCATATGGTCAAAGATGGTAAGGGATCAAAGAAGTTCCTAAAGGAACAAGTTATTCCTAACCAAGTGCCATCGTTACAAGTAATATGGGAAAATACGTAATTTCTCCATTTACAAGAGATAAACCTTAGAAGTCAGTATTCTAAAAAAAAAAAAAATAAGAAATGTGTACCTAGTTTGTAAGTGAACTAAGTATATAAGAATGATCAAATGTATTCTTAACCTAATATCTTCATTTGGTAATGTATACTATTGTGATAGTATAAATGTGATTTACTTTTCAGTATAAGTTGAATCATATTTATTATGATGTTTATAACTGGTTTTGATAACTTATACTGAGAAATATTATTTCTCACCCCTTTGTGTATCATGTAATTCCAGATGAAATCCTCTCAAAGAGTAAGATGAAGAAGGAGACTAGAGACTAGTTTCATGTAGTTTACTTTTTGTTGTTATATTGTATTTTTTTTTACTTTTTTTTGGTAATGTAAGCAATTATGTAACACTTTAAGCCTTGATTAAGGCTAGTGATGTATAAAATTTGTATAAGGTGCATATCCACTTACATATCATAAGGCCCTCTATGATGACTTTCTTAAGTGATTATAGATATATTTATTAGAATAAAAGTGTAAAGTAATGCTTAAGCATTCTTATCATCAGCTATTTTATAGGTATAACAAGATAGCAATATTAGAACGTTACAGTGAACACCTCCTAGCAGAATGCCCTAGTTAACCACACACAAAGCACACTACCCAAGGTTTATCACCATGTGACCTTCCACACACAGGGCATTCAAGCTCTAAGGCCTCCACCTGAACTTGCTCATCTTCATCGTCTTCATCATCCTTTGAAGAACTGTATGTAGAAACGCTTTCTTCATACTCATCTTGTGGGTCGCTGGGTGTAGAAATACTTTCTTCATACCATCATCCACTCATTTCCTCTTTTGAAGGTCCTACGGTCTTTGCTCCTCTTGCGACTTACCATCGCGGCCCTCAACAAAGCTGTACTTTCTCACTAAACTTGTGAAGCTCTGGATCCCAAAAGGCCAGATCACCTTTTGAATGTCCCTCCTTAATCTTTACTCAAATTCAATGCACTTTCAACTCTCATATGGGCTAAACTTGATGTAGGATGAGGCTTTAGACAACTCATTGAACTTGGCTACATACTGACTAACAGACATCTCACCTTATTCCAATCTAAAGAAATTCTATTTCCCTTATGTTTTGTAAACTTCATGGAAAATACTTCTCTAGGAATGAACCCTTGAAGACCTCCTATGTAACATGAGTTTCCGACACATAGATTACTCTCTTGGCATTGGTCCACTAACCTTCTGCTTCCCCTACCAACATGTAGGTAGCAAACAAGACTTTCAGCTCATCCAAGCATACCATGACTGTGAAGATCTTCTCCATCTCCTTAAGTCATCCCACTACCTTAACCGGGTCATACTCTCCCTTAAAGGATGAAGGGTTGGCCTTCTGAAACTCTGAGAGATCTAGGAAGTTATAGTTCTACCCTGTGAGTACCTCTTGTATTGGTTGCACTGGCTGAGCTGGTGGTGGTGTAGACTGTGGAGGTGGATTTGCTCTCATCCTTTCAAGCATCCTTGTAGACACAACTATTTGCTCCCTCATTGCATCAGCCATTGCCAAGAAGGCTCCCACCCTGTCTGGGCCTTCATCAACTGAGTTCCTATTCTTGCGGGCTCACCTTGGAGACGACATAGTTTCCCGTACACACAAAATAATACATATTGAGTTTATCAGTCTCAATATCATATAACTGTGTGTTAGTAGCTAAGAACAGTTATACCAAAGGTAAGTCATGCAATTCTATCAAACATCTCTTACCAGAGATGAAGAAATGCACAACACACACAAAGGAACTCCTTAACAAGCCTAGTCATAGTCAGTCTATATCCCGGCTCAGCATGATGAACTGCTTTGAAACCATAATATAACACCCTAATACCGGTAACCTTCATTCATATATCATAAGTTATATGGAGAGTTACGGAAAACTAAAAGTTAAAACAACAATCTAATCCCATAACCTTCATTCATCCAAATAAATAATTATGGAGAGTTACGGAAAACTAAAAGTTATATACATACATCATAAGCCTCATAAGGCCCATTATAAATACATAACTTTACCTTATAGCATTTCATCACACTTGAATGCCCAAGGTTCCACCAAATCCTATCACAAGGTTCATCCTAACCAAGTGAAAGGGCTATACTAGAAAACATGCACTCTTGGCTCAACTCTACCTCAAAGAGGAACCAACTTATGTCCCTAGCAATACACAAAGCTTAACCTTGATGAACAAGGAAGCATACACCATTTATGTATCTTGAGCTCAACTTTAACTCTAAAGGAGCAATCTATACATATTGATAGGCATACTTTACCAAAGAAGCCCACACTAGTTATTTCTAGTACACCTTCTCATCATTTCCCAAGTGACACCAAAAATAACTTCATGTTAATTAAGGTCCTAAGTACTCACTGATGGCGTACCATATTTCAAAGGATGCCTAAGGTTTCTCAACACTACCTTATGGCATTCCACCATACTATAGATGCCTGAGGTTTCTCAAATATCCATTTATGCTAGATGATTGTCCTCTCCAAGGAATACCCACATTAGTGTCTCAACACTAACACTCTTGTATCTAGAACCTCACACCATCACTTCATAAGTGATTCCACAATCAACCTTATGTTGAACAAGGTTCTTGGTACTTAAGCACATCATAAGGCTCACACAACTGGGTGAAAAAGGAAACTAGCATCACTCCACCCTGCTCACCCTTATCACACAAAGGGGCAAGATCAAGTTCCTAATACTCCCTATTACCTATTTCAAGTAATTAAGAAGACAATGGTCTCACATATGCATTCTAGTTCAACTTCACACATAAACGAACAATTGTGCACTTAGACAATTACACATAGTTCAACCTTGTCACACAAAGGAACCAGCAATCTTTCCTCACAAGATCCTAGCTCCACCTTAATAAAAAGAAAGCAACATATGGCTCATATACCATTCAAGCTCAAATCAACCACCAAGGAAGCAACTAGGGTTTAGGTTATCTTGAGTATGCATACTCACTAATCAATCTCATCATGGCCTAGGGCATTACCATCTCTTCAATTCAAGTATGATTGTATCTCATTACATCACCTCATGCCAAGATATCATGCATTCTTTAGTAAAAGTGCACAAAGAGAGCCAATTTTGGCCATTTTCAGGGGGAGTGCCGCAGCACCCTAGCCTTGACTACAATTCCCTAAGTGGCAGAGAGGGGAGTGCCGAGGCTCCCCATGATCTTGTGTCGCGGCCTCCTTTCAAAATTCTAGGTTCTGCAGTATTCTACAGAACCTCACCCTAGATCCACTATTTTTAACCCTTCTAAGGTGTTTCCAGTCATAAACATGATCCCTAAATACCTATAAACATCAAATACATCACATGTATAGATTCAAGCCAAGCAAGTATAATTTTAGGATCAAAACCCTAGGTTTCCATACCCATTCATCAACCTTCAAACCAAGAAATTTCATGGATATAACTAGGAATTCAAGCCACAAATCATGCATAAATCAACTCAAAATCAACGAAACTCATTCAAACCCAAATCTTATTCTTAGCACACATGATAACATTCATGGAGGATTGAAGAAGAAGATAGAGGAAAAAAGATGAAGAAACCCATACCTCTTGAAGATGAAGATCCGCTATTTGACCTTCCCTTTTCTCCATTTTCGTTTCTTCCTCCCCTTTTTGCAGTTGCTACCCGTGAGAGAGAAAAGAGGAAGAGAAATGGAAATTTCACTTTAAAGAGAGCACTAAGGGCATTTTGGTTCTTTTGCTCAACTTCGTATCTATTAAGAACACTTAGATTTCTCCAAATCAAGTTTCCTAACTTCTAACAAGTTTAAAATAAATCCTAAGATTCATAAAAAATCTTGTTTCACCAAAATCTTACTTTTTCGTATCTATGACTAGTCAATCTGACATTAAAACACACTCACAGTATGCTTAAAAATACTAAATGATCTCAGTTAACTCTCAAAAATTAACCATATCATATTCCACACATTTGTGACTTAGAAATAAATTCTTCATATTTATTTCCATTAGCAAGCCCCTTTATGCTAACATCTGAGCCATTTTAAGCTATTTTTCACTTTTTATGTTGCAGCAAAACGCCTAAACCCTAAACGAGTTCAAATTGTCACAAAATTTAATGAGCATACTAAGCTAGCATTATGTTACCTCTGTAACTATATACAAGTCTAACATGTTATTGAGGATGTTACAATACTACTCTAAAGTTAGGCCTAAAAGACTTTCGTAGAAAAAGCTAACAAGGAACTTAACATCCTTAGACCAAACAACCATCTTGGTTCCATAACTAATCAAATGAAAATGAGGGTTACCACTCTTGTCATACTTGGAAAAATTAGGAATCTTGAAGTCTTAAGGGATCACGATATCTGTGGCAGGACACAGTTCTTCTATTCTGAGAGGTCCATAAGCACTAGGGCCCTTGATTGCCTTAGTCTGCTATTCCATTTTCTCCATCCACTCTTCCTTCATCTTGTCTTTTTCGGTCATGACATGACTATTCCCAGAGTGAGGCATTGTTGCCTGCCCCAGAATGGACACATGAGGTTGTTCCTAGGTATGTCCAACATAACTAGGGATTTCATTATGAGCATCTTCCAAGGCGCGATACCCGTCCCTAATAGGCATGACTTTCAATATTGTTTGATGTGATTGCTCATGAATCCCTATAGTGATGCCCGAGGTTGCAGTTGAGAATGTCGAGGTTGTTATTATGGAAGGGATCAGTGGCACACTTACATATGCTTCAACCCCATTTACACCCTTATTTCCACTTATTAAGCTGAGAGACTCCCTCACATCTTGCAGTGTTGCTTCTAACCTTGCTGTTGGTGTATGCTCTAGAAGCCAATATATTTTGTTTGTATTTATATACATTGTATTATGTTATTTTTTAATATACGAGACATTTCATTTATTGTGTTCTTTTTTATAAACATAACAAAGTCCGTAGAATAGTAAGTTTGATGTCGTAGGACATTAAGTGAATGACTTGATCGTGAGATCCTATTGGATAAAACACTATTCTTAAATGTCCTTGGTCAAGTATTATTGTTAATTAGGACAACAATAACGCATTGAGACTAGTATGTGTGTAGACTGATGGCCACATCTCACGGATCATGGATATGAGATATCAAGTCTTCACATGGGTACATATTAGAGTAATAATGTACTAGACAAACCCGCCATGAGAACGCTACATGGATCGTTACGTGAGTGTCATAAGCGATTCTCATAGTGACAATGATGTATGTGGTCCTTTGACCTGAAATCACTATGATTCCTACATGAGGAGTTATGTGTTTTAATGCCGTCAAACATCATCTGCAACAAGGTGATTACAAAATTGATTATTGGACATATCATGAATGAGATGCATGAGATGTATAAGATAAAATGAATGAACTTTGTGATGAAAATATTTTCTCTTCTTTCTCTTTTTTTTTTTAAAAAAAATCTAAGAATGCCATGAAAATGCAAGATGATGTATCTTTTTTTATTGCTAATTTTTTTCAAAAAAAAATGTAAGAATAAATGACATGAGGAATAGATAGATAAAGAAAAAGTACGCTCCCTTCGTGTCCTAGTTAGGTGAAACCTAAGGGTTAGATCCCTTTAAGGTCATGACTTTAATTATGGCAGTCATTATGTTCAATCTATCAGTGCGAGATTTTTCAGGGCATATCTAAACTTCTAAAAAGACATGGTCCCCAAATTGCCCTTATCTCGAAAGACAAAGACCCAATTCATGAATTATCACAAGTAGGGATAAATCATCCCAATATGACTAGTCTATGATACTGATAACAATCTGAGCGGTGTCTCAACAAATGACAAGTGAGCATAAGGCCCCTCAATAACAAAAGTTGAGACCCCTCCTATTCCTCGAGATTGCACAGACTCGGGTATAGAGCCCAAAAAGTATGTGAGGTAAGTGATAGTGATGTGTGTGAGGGAGCATACAAATTAGTACAAAAATTTAAAAAGATAAAATTACCCCCTAACCTGCAAAAATATACATACAACAGCCATCCAACAATCATCTACCCTAGGGTTTAAGCATAAAACATATATACAAGTAATTCATATCAAAGTAAACACAAGATAATGCTATAAGATATTTACATAAAAGTACTAGATAAAATCTATTTACAAAAAAATAAAAAAACAAAAACAAAGACAAAAAGGGGTAAAATAAATAAATAGATATTATTGATAATTTTGTGCAACTAACAATAGTAGACCTGACTCTCTAAGTTTCCCCAGTGGAGTTGTCATTTGTCGAGGCCGATTTTATTTGAATTTAGAAAAAAATTGAAAAACTTTTCTTAGAAAATAATCTTTGAAACCAGATTAGATTTGGGAGTCGATTATGCGTAGGGAATAGTGAAAACTTAATCTCACAGCACCTTAAATACATTCATTTTGAGACGGTATCTTAAGTCGGTTGTGCAAAACTTGATAATTTCAAATACATTTATTTTACTCCTCTTAAAAGCATTATAATTATTTTTTTAAAAGAAAAAAAAAGAAATAACGAAATTATGAAAATTTAATTTTTGGCTTCACATAATAGAGATTTTACTCCTACATATCCCCGAGTGCAGTAGGGAACTCAAAGTCACGTATTTATGTAGAAAATAATTGTGAGTTAGTTAATTTTAGTTATGAAAAAGAATTTTTGAAAAGGAATTTTGTTTCAAAAATAAATCAATTTTTGCACAGGGTTTAAGTTAGCATCAAGCTACTTAATAAACTCTTATGATCCAAATGATATTGAAGATAGTATTTGCTATTCAATCATTATTATTGGTTGCTGTATTTGATTTAAAAAAATAGGTTTTCTTTTCTCTTTTCTTTATTTAAAAAAAAGAATTTTTTTTATCATGGATCACATAAAATAAATAATAAGCAAGACAAAAACCAAATGAAGAAATAAATACCTTATTTCATTTTTTTTTTTTTTTTTTCTCTCTTTATTCTTGTCTAAATTTACTAATGTTAATCATATTTTCTATTTTTTTCTTTTATATGTTTTTTTATTTTACATTTTACATTTTTTTAAAAAGACCTTTTTTTGTCAATTTTTTTAAAAAAACAGGTTTTAAACAAAAAAAAAAAAACACATAAAACAAGAAAAACGAATAAGACTTGGTCTTCAACGCGGAGCAACGACAATGATGGCTTGCGAGGTAGTGGTGCTCACGGTTTCAGCAGCAAAGGCACGATGGTACATCATTGTAGCTCGCCGTCGCAACTTGCGTCGCACGGTGGTGATTGTTCTGCGGTTGCTGCTTCATGGATCTGGATGGTTTAATGGTGCATGGTGGCCTATAGAGGATGGTGGCTGGGTCACAGTTAAGATGGCCGGTGGCATTACTGGACGGAGGCTGCGAGTTGCTGGGTTATGCGTAAAAGATCGTTCACTGGTTTGGGGTGGCTGCTGGGCAGACTGTAACACCCTAATTCTAGATATTGTATAATACTCTGAGTACACTAAGTAAATAGAATTAAGTATGTCACTTTTATACTTAAGACTTAAACACAACCTTTATAATAACTATCAACATATAAATACATAGAGCCTTGACCAAAAAAAAAAAGAGAGCAAGACATTTTACACATCTGAAAACTCGCTCTTTACAAAAACATCTATTTGATATGTCTGAAATTACAAATTTTTACAAATAGATAATCATATTAGTGTGGTTACATAACCATTAATCTAAATACAAAACCAATGTAATCACATAAGCTGCTTTGCTAAATCTTTTCCTTTTCGTCTGGCACTTGCTTGGATCCTCCTCTAGATTTATCATGGAAATAGAAAACTAGTGTGAGAATTAATAATTCTTAGTAATAAATTTTTAAAACATGTTATCATGGTAAATTCAGCTACTTTGGGGAAAAATTATATTTAGTCATTTGGAAAGGTGGCATAAGCAAAAACTTTGTCCTTTCCTTTCCCAAGGCAGATAGTTCATTTAATTTCTAAAAATAATTTAATCAGTACATAGCAATTCTACTTACATTATCATATTCATTCATAACAGATATGGTGGCAAGCAAGCACAAGCATTCTTTTTCATTAACACCTTTAAGTTATACATCAATCTTTAAATTAACATAAAACAAGACAATTGTTCATACAATTGTCATTTTATACAATGCATTATGATGAATGATTATGCCTAAGGAATGCCCTAAAGTATGTTTATGCAAAGTTTTTAAAAGATTTTATTTTTGGAAAACACATGTTACTTGTACCTTTCTAGGAAACCTTTATTCTGGGACGCCCTTTTGTTCCCTATATATCTTAGGTAGGAAGGAGTAGGACCCCCTATTGTTCTTTATCCTCCTTGCACTACCTGGTATGTGTGGTTATCTTCTCCCACAATAGTAGGATTAACCCTTAATACCATATTAGGTATAGTTGTTATCTTCTCCCACAATAGTAAGATTAACTCTTAATACCCATAACCCTAGCATTAGGAGCTCCCTTTTGGCTCAAGCCTTAGGGCCATTCATACATGGAAATTAGCAAGCAACAAGTTTGAAAACAAAACATGCATAGTTGTTTATAAAACCATTCGATCAATCCATTTCTTTTCATACTACACCTCATTATGTAAAACCATTACTTCATACATTTTTCACATAATCAAGTTCTCTTTGCATAATAGGAAAACACAACCTTATCTATCATGCTTCTCATTTATACCATACATTGTAGAGAGGGAGTCACTTACTCAACCTCAATCTACCCTTATCTTTTCATTGTCATGCTTCCCATTATTATGCCTAACAAAATCATTCATTAATGTGCATATCTCAATATTCTTATCAACATCAATCACATTTATCATTCATTCCATACAAAGCAATGATTCATATCATAAGTAATTCAATTCATCACATTCATATATCAAATATCATGAATTCATTTCATTTCAATACTCCATAAAGGAGCATTTAGTTCAAGTTTAACCCAAAAAGGAGCAAATACATTTCTACTACATGTTCATAACTCAACTTTAACTATTAAAGAAGCTAATAAAGTTTCTAGGGTTCAAACCATTACAAAATACCTCAATTTTTGTCTAAAAAGGCTGATTTTCATGAGTGTACCAAATGTGCATCATAACTTCAAAAATTATAAAATTTTATAGGCAAATAAACTTTTCTCATATCTTTCAAATGCCAGAAACCTAACTTCATTTGGCTAAGTGTAACCTAAGTTATGTCATATTATGCAGAAGCTAAACTAGGACATTCATTGTTTTACCCGAAACTGATCTCACTTTAAAATGAAACTAAGAACAAACGAAAAGTGTTCTGAAATTTTTACCTCTTATAGCCTTACATGGTAGCTTTAAAATGACACTAGTCTCATGTAAATATGACCTCTGTAACAACCCTCGTAGGGCATCACATTTACGACTACCAACTTATAATCTGAAAATCAGTTCATAAAAGGTTTGAGTTATAAACGTAGGTTTTAAAATTTCTTTTCACGAAAATATAAATTTACTGATATTTATAAGTAATACTGAAAAATGGATTTAAACTGATTAAAACTCATATAATAGACATCACTTAATATTTAATAATTATTCAAGAAAATATAAAACTTACAGACTCAATTTTAAACAGTAGCAACCCCCATGACGGATCCTACTCAATAGCATGGTAAAACACTAACGAGAAAACTCAACCTACTTATTCCGTCTTGTATTCATCTTGATGCGCCATATATCTGTTCCTCCTCAAAACTACACACTAACCAGTCCAAGATGGTTACTTCTTGATGTTCTCGCCGAACTCAGAATATTTACCTCCAGTCACGATAAAAAAACTCGTTCCGTCTACTATATAATTTTTAATAATACAAACACAACAAAACAATATAACAAAGAGGTGAGATCACCTACGCCAATACCAACATGGTAGCATAGAGATAACACAAACAGCACACCATACAAATATATCATACCATAATTACAATTATGCCATCATCATAATGTATAAAATAACAATATTTATGATAATGCCCTCCTCAATTATTATATCACACAGATATAAATATTCAATATTTATGATAATGCCCTCCTCAATTATTATCCAAGTATTCAACAGTTCAATTATCATAACCAATATTCAATAATGATGCATATGATATGCATGTAGACTCAATGTCCTACTCCATGGAGGTTTTCACAATTTCAAGAAGAATGCACTGGTTAATTGCCCAGCCTTAGCCCAACAGACAATCTCCAGTCTTCGAAAAGAATCGTGTTATTGTCAGGTATCATCAATGCGTTGCAACGAACTGCATCGCCAAGTGGCACATGATCATTTTGCCAATTATCATCCACTGGTCGACCGCCGCGCCTTGACACCCCCAAGATCCATCATAGACCTCACTTTTCAATTCTCATTCCCTCTTCAATCACAAGGGTCACAATAGCATTAGCTATTAATTTTCGTTCAATGCACGAATATCTTAATGCAATTTTGTTCAAATTCAACATATGCCTCAATGCATATTTTTCAATTTCATCATATGTCTCACTGCATATTTGTCCAATGCATGTATAATGCACCAAATGCCAATCACATGCAAAATTCATCATTTTCTCATATAGTGTCCATACACTGGTTCAACAGTAATCATACTGTATATTCAATAGCGAAATCATATTATTGCGTTTTCATAGTCACAAAACACTTTTGTCGCATTTTCACAATCGCGCAACATTTCTGTTACGTTTTTCATAATTTCACAATGTTTCTGTTACGTTTTCACAATTACGCAACATTTTTCAATCACGTAATGATTTTTCAACATTTTCTCAATTACGTAAAAATATTTCACCATTTTTAAACCGCATAGCGATTTTTCAACAATATCTCAAACGTGTAAAAATATTTAAACACTTTCCAAATTGTGTAGAAATATTTCAATGTTTTTCAAATCACGTGGAAATATTTAAACGTTTTTCAAATTGCGTAGCTTAAAAATCATGTTTTTAAGATACGTAAAGTATTTTTTCACCATTTTTCAATGTCGTGAAATATTTCTTAACCTTCAAAATCTCAATTCAACTTTTCTCAAAATAATATGACTTCTCACATTATTTTCAAGCATGGAGAGAAAGTTTTCAAGCAATATCAAGCATGTAAGCACAAATAAACCATACAAAACACATAAACCACATAAACACATAAACACCCACAAATAATTACATGACCATGGATATGAATCCTCATATGGATTCACCATCCATCAAATACAAAACCATCTCTCACCACTATACTTGGTTGGTGAGATGGATCTCCCTCTTACCTCTTGAAGATCCTCAAAAACTCCTTGTTTTGCTTCTTTTTCCAAGTCCTTCACCACCAAAAGCTTCTCAAATACAAAACAAAACACAAGTTTATTAGCATATTAAGCTTAAACTAGGGGAACCATGGATCAAACATAGCTTAGAACAAGAAAAAGAATTAAGAAATGAAGTTTCCTTACACTTCACCATAAAAAAAACTATAACTTTGCTCTTGAATAAAGTCCTTGAAAATGAATGACTTAGAGAAAGTCTCCAACATGAAAGTTACTTAGAATAAGGTAAGGATTCAAGAAATAAGGTTAGTTGAAATTAAAGAGTGATGGAAGGTAATCATAGAGGTCTTGGCCGAAACTTAGAGGAGAAGAGAAATGGAGAGAAAGTTTGATAACTTAGCTTCTTGAAAATGAATCAATAATGACCAATATGAGAAATAATTGGTGTCTTGAAACTTGGCTAAGCTATTAAGCCACCAAAACCGTCCCCTCCTTTCTTGCACTCTCCTTGAGTGACCAATCTCACTAGCCATTATTTGAAGCATTCCTAACCATTGATTAGTTCAATGGTTAGGATTAAGGTAGATTCTAGGTATAGCCTTTAGATTAGAAGACTTAATCTAGGTCATTAGATCTTTCTCTTTGAAATTCTAGCCATTAGATGTGTCTCCAAAATGAAGGGTCAAGATTACTCCTTCTTACTTTACATCCAATGGTCATAAATGGTCCTAGCCACTTTATAAGACTAAATCTCCACCGTTGATTAAATCAAGATCAAGTCTCCACCGTTGATTAAATCAATGGTGGATATCCAAACCACCAATGTTGACTAAGCAGTATAATATTTATTTTTATATCTACTATAACCCTACAAATAATATTTTTACTGTATTTTTATCGCTCGATAATTAAATACAATACAAAACACAGTAAAAGAAAATTTTAAAAACTGTTTCCGGATTCAGGTTTAGTAAGATCCCCCATCTCCGTCTAAACAGTACAAATTTTTTTATCCGCAGAAAAATTTTTACTTTTCAGGGCCCACATAAGGCTGCCTGGGCCCACAGACAGCCCAAAAACAATCAGAGAAATAAAAAAATTTCATAGTCACCTATAAAATCATAAAAATTATAAAACTTACGAAAATTAAGTCGGATTAGTAAAAATCATTAAGGATTTTCAAAAAGAAATAAAATATGAAGGCTCGTATACAGCCTCAAAATAATATTAAAATAATAAAAAAAACGTAAAAACTCTCAAAAATTCCTAAAAATCTCAAAAATTATAAAATCCATAGAAGTTGAGTCGAATTATTCAAAATAATTAAAAATCGCGCGAAATAAATAAAATACAAATTTTTGGGGTGTTACAACCTTAGAGCAAGAAATTATACAATCTGGTTTAACAAGTGTCAGATTGCTATTTCTATAGAACTTGTCTCAGATTCAAATAGAAACTAGTGACATTTGGGTTGGTCTAAATATCTGAAATTTTTATTACATGGAGCCTTGTATCTTAACTTTCAAATGCAACAAAAAACAAGTCATTTTGGTGACTACAACTCAAGTTATTTGACTTAAATTACAATCTGTCAGGGTTGAACCAGCAAACCAGAAACGTGATTTCTGCTGCTCTTCCATCTTCAACCCATTTTCATTCCATTCAATCATGTTTCCAACTAATTTCTAGCACCTCAATCATTTAATAACCTCTAAATACACTTTTAATCATTAATCTTGGATCAAAATTAAACACAATCCAAGAGAAAAACCCATTTTTCATTCTCTAAAACTCATGTGAAATCAAGCTCATAAACATGTTCCAAACTTCATTTATAATTAACTAAACCATCTTTAAACTTAAACAACATGAAAATCAAGCATGGAAAACATTTAACCACATCAAAACCCATTTTCGATTTATGCTACATGAGGAAAAAGAAAGAGGTTTCAAGGTGAGAAAAGAGTCCCCGTACCTCACTTGAAGAATATGAGCTCAAACCTTGCCTTGCTCTTCCTCTTTTTCTTCCTTATTTTCTCCATTTTATTCCCTCATTTTCCTTCTTTGTTTTTGCCCTTCATTGGCTGCAGTAGAACAACATGAGAGAGGAGAGAAAAGTGAGATATAATCTCACTTTAAAAGATTAACATTAGGGGTAGTATAGTCTGTTTGCTAAAATTTCGTATCTCTTAAAAACACTTTGATTTTACTAAATCAAGTTTCCTGATTTCCAACAACTTTAGAATAAATCACAAGATTCATCTAAATTCTTATTTCACTCCTTTCTCAACTCTCTATATTTGTTGCACCTCAATCTAGTATTTAAACACTTACTCAATGTCCTTAAAAATACCGAACTGAATCTGTTTGTCCTCAAAATTTAACTACATTCTCTTTCACACATTTGTGACCTAAAAATATTTTTTCCAAATTTATTTCCTTTGATTAAGCATTTATATTATTTTTTTGAGTTAAAATAGTCATTTTGCACGTTCTGTATTACGACAAAGTGTCAAGATTAACTCAAATTGTCACAAAATTCAGCGGACATATTAAACAAGTATTATGGTACCTCTATGACCATATACAAGTCTAACATGCTAAAAAGAGAATGTTACATAGACGTTCTCACGGTGAGGTTGCGGTTGCACGTGGTTCACAATTTTTCCCGGTTGTTGCTAGTGTCACGTAGCTGTTGCATAAGCTGAGGCACGATGGTGGTTAGGGGGTGGCTAAGACATGGTGGTTGTTCTATGTGGTGGTGGTTGTGAGTGTGTGTGGGGTGGAACAAAGGCTATGGGGTGGTTTCAATGGTGAGGTGTGACCGTGGTGGTTGTGGCGTGTTTGATGGTGGAGTGGTGATGAAGATGGCATGGGTGGCTGTTGGAGGTGATGGCTGGTCATTGATGGAAGTTTTGGGCTACTATTAGGACATGGTGAGTTTGTGACGTGAGTGGCTCTTGATGGGAGGTGGCTGCTCATTGATGGAATTTTTGGGCTGCTGTTAGGACGTGGTGATGATTGGGTTTGGGAGTGAGGTTCTTGTGTTCATTGGTTTGGGACGTGTGTTGGTGAAGGTTGATGGTAGGTGGAGGAAGAGGGTGGTCTTTTTGTGAGTTAAAGTTCGATGTCTTTATCTTCTTCTTCTTTTGGTTCTTACTTTTTCCTCTTTTTCTTTCAATCTGCTTTCTCTTTTCTCCTATTTCTTTTCCTTCTTTCATCTTTGTTTCCTCTTTTCATTCCTTTCTCTAACTTTTATTCCCTTTTTTTGCTGCTAACAGCCGTGTGAAATGAGAGACAATGAGAGATATACATACACAAAGTCAAAGACGGTGGAAAAAAGTAGAATTAAGATAATATCTTTGACTTTAGGTAACTTTGAAAGTTTTATACCTTTTAAGGATATTTTAGTCTTTTGTATTAACCAAATTGTCATTCCATCTCATTTTAGTATTAATTTCATTCTATAACCAAATTAAAGCTAATAGGTTAGGAAGGATACTACATTTATCCTCTTCTTTTTTTAAATTTTGTCCTCAAAATTGCTTACCTTATATAAAAATTTCAAGATAGTCTTGCCTCATGTGGGACTCCAACTCCTAAGTAGCCTCCTCTGTGCTAATTCTATCTCATATAACCTTCACCAAAGGAATCTGCTTTCCTTTGAGTTCTTTGACTCCTCTATCCAGGATCCTCACAAGTTTAATTACATATGTTAAGTCATTTTTTAATTGTATTGATTCAATTTCAATAATGTGTGACGGATCTAGGTTGTATTTTCTAAGTTGAAAAACATGGAAGACATTTTGAAGGTTGGATATGTTAGGTTAACAGGTTATTTGGTAGGCAACGAGTTCAATTCTTTTTAGGATTTGGTAAGTACTAAGAAACCGAGGATTTACCTTTTTGGTTTTCAAAGCTCTACCAATTCCTGTAGCAGGAGTGACTCTTAGAAAAACATGTTCTCTTTCCTCAAACTCTAGAGGTCTCCTCCTCTTATTAGTATAGTTTTTTTGCCTACTTTGAGCAGTAACCAATCTATTCCTGATCATCTTTATTTGTTCAGTGGTTTGCTGGACTAATTTAGGATCTATGATGGTTCTCTTCCTACCTCATACCAATATATTGGTGATCTATATTTCCTGCCATATAAAGCCTCATATGGTGTCATTCCTATGCTGGTGTGGTAAGTATTATTGTATGAAAATTTTGCTAAATGTAAGAATCTATCCCAGCTACCCTATTGCTTAAGTACACAAGCCCTAAGCATATCCTCTAGGGTTTGGATAGTCCTCTTTGTTTGCCCATATGTTGTTGGGTGGTAAGCTGTGCTAAAACTTAACTTAGTCCCAAAAGTCTTTTGCAAGGCTCCCCAAAATCTAGATGTGAATTAGGATCTCTATCAAATACTATGCTTATGGGGATTCTATGCAACCTAACAATTTATTGCAAGTGCAGATGAGCTAGTCTATCTAGAGAAAAGTTAGCTCTAATTAGCAAAAAATGGACAGATTTAGTCATTCTATATACTATGACCCATATGGCATCATACCCTGGCTAAGTTTTAGGCAACCCCATTTAAAAATCCATTGTAATACATTCTCATTTCCACTCAGGAAACTCTAAGGGTTGTAATGGTCTTGAAGGTTTGTGGTGCTCTATCTTAACTTTCTGACATGTCAAACAACTTAAAAACATATTCTGCTATATCCATTTTCATCTTTCTAACTGTGACTTATCTCTTCTTATGATGAACTACAAGAGGCTTTTGAAGAATTGCATGATGAATCTCTAAGGCTCACTAAATTAGTCTCTTCGTCTAAGAAAATAATTTCTTCTTTAGAAAATCAAATTCTTATTTTAAATAAAGAAATTGAAGAATTAAAATTGAAAATGAGACATTAGGATTAATTGATGTATGAGCAACCTGTTCTTCACATTCTTCTACATCTTCATCTTATTCATTTTGTTATGTTCTTGAAAAAGAAATTGAAGACTTAAAGAACATCCTTTCTAAATTCACTTTTAGAAGATATAATTTAAATATTTTATTCGGAAAACAAAGATCATTCTAATACTTCAAGTAATCCTTTTATTAAATATTTTTATTATGGGAAGAAAGCAAATAGTGCATCAATATGTAATGTAAGAAAAAAATATCAACATGAAAATTGGAACTAAAATGGTATGGATTCTTAAGGGTACAATGCCCAAAACTAACACATAATGATCCAAGAAAATTTGGATACTAAAAGTTAAAAATTAAATATGTGTTGTAGGTGTACTTGAAGGCCAAAAGCTCAAACTAGTATCTCGATAGTGGATGCTCTAAGCATATGACTGGAGACGACCCCAAATTCTCATTCCTTGTTCCCAAAACTCACGGACATGTAACCTATTGAGATAACAACAAAGGAAAGATTCTTAGAGTTGACAAAGTCGGTAAAAATCCTAACTCTTCTATTGATAATGTATTGCTTGTTGAAGGGCTTAAACATAATTTGCTTAGTATTAGCCATTTATGTGATAAAGGAAATAGAGTAATTTTTTATTCTAATTGTTGCATAATTGAAGGTAAAAATGATAAGCATGTTAAGTTTGTGGGTCATACAGTTAATAATATTTATATGATTAGCCTTGATATATCTTCAAGTGATGTGAAATGCCTTTTAAGTAAAGAAGATGATTCATGGTTATGACATAGAAGAATTGCACACATTCACATAGATTACTTGAAAAAGTTGGTCTCTAAAGAGCTAGTAATTAGACTACCCAATCTCAAATTTGAAAAAGATAAATTATGTGATGCATGTCAAAAGGGAAAATAAGTAAATGTTTCTTTTAAAGTTAAAAACATTGTTTCATCTACTAAACTTTTACAACTTTTGCACATGAATCTCTTTGGACCATCTAGAACTATGAGCTTTGGTGAGAATTATTATACATTAGTGATTGTGAATTATTTTTTTAGGTTCACATGGACTTTATTTCTTTCTCACAAAAGTGATGCATTTCTAGATTTTAAGAAACTTGCCAAAGTTATCCAAAATGAAAAAAAATTTCAATTACATCCATAAAAAGTGACCATGGTAGTGAGTTTGAAAATCATGATTTTGAAACCTTTTGTGATGAACATGGCATTTAGCATAATTTTTCTGCCCCTAGAACTCCACAACAAAATGGAGTTGTAAAAAAGAAAAATCTATCTTTAAAAGAATGGCAAGAACTATGCTCATTGAGGCTACACTTCCTAAGTATTTTTGGGTTGATGTGGTAAGTACCGCTTGTTACCCTTATAAGGCCAATTTTAAAGAAAACTCCATATGAATTATACAAAAGAAGGAAGCCTAGTGTTTCACATTTTCATATTTTTGGATATAAATGTTTTGTTTTAAATAATGGAAAGGATAACTTAGGAAAGTTTGATGCTAAGTCTGATGAAGGTATATTTCTAGGTTATTCAAATCATAGCAAGACTTTTAGAATATATAATAAAAGAACTATGACCATTGAAGAGTCCATTCATGTTGTATTTGATGAAACTAACTCAAATGGATCGAGAAAAGATTTTGTTGTTGATGATGTTGCAGAGGCTTTAGCAAAATCACATTTGGATAAGAAAGAAGATATGAAGCTAGAAGAAAGTCAAGAGGATCCCCCAAATCAAGAGGATTCACAAGTCATGAACTTTCCCAAAGAATGGTGAACCTTAAGATACCATCCACTTAACTAAGTAATAGGTAATGTATCTAAAGGTGCAAGTACTTGAAACTCAATTAGAAATGCATGTAACCATATGACTTTTGTCTCTCAAATTAAACCTAAAGACATAAATAAAGCCTTTAATGATGAAAATTGGATCTTGGTCATACAAGATGAGCTAAACCAATTTGAAAAAAAACAAGTTTGGGAATTGGTTCCAAGGCCCAATGATCATCTAATTATAGGTACCAAATGGTCTTTAGGAACAAGTTTAATGAAGCTAGCCCAATAACAAGAAATAAAGCTAGACTTGTAGCAAAAAGATATAATCAAGAAGGTATAGACTATGAAGAAACATATATGTCAGTAGCTAGATTAGAAGCTATTAGAATATTACTTGTTTTTGCTTGCACCATGGATTTTAAATTATATCAAATGAATGTTAAAAGTGTTTTTCTAAATGGCTTTATTCAAGAGGAGGTAAATGTAATGCCCCTTTTCGAGAGGGAACATCACATTATTCAACATAAAAGAAAATGCGGAAATTAAAATTCATGAAATCGAGTTAAACACCCGGTTCATTTTAGTTAAGATTAGTTTGTCCAACTTATCGGTACGTGAGTAAAATGACGGTATATATATATATATATATATATATATATATATATATATATATATATATATATATATATATATATTGTTAATAATAAACCAAGTAACGAAAATTAAACAACAATAAAGAGTAAGACTAGAAATAAAACTCACACTTGAATATATATATATTGTTAATAATAAACCAAGTAACGAAAATTAAACAACAATAAAGAGTAAGACTGGAAATAAAACTCACACTTGAATAACATGCATATATATATATATATATATATATATATATATATATATATATATATATATATATATATATATATATCGACATCAATTGTCCTTAGTTACAAGCCTGGAAATTTCCAAAAAAACAAAACTATACCTGCCCCATAGGATCATACAAATATACCCCAGAGATATCAGAATATACAGCCCATTAAAATATAATACATCAGGCCCCCAAAATAAAACACTGGCAGCCATCAGTAGCCACCAGTAAAAATCAGTCCCTCAGAGGAGGAGGGACTGTGTCAGGATCCTCAGCGGGGTCCTCCTCGTCTGAGGAAACCACCATCGGAACCACAGAGCCACGGGCAGGAGCCCAAGCAGTGGAATCAAAGGAATCCTCTTGTGGGGTGTAGTAACGGGCACCCCACATCTCCCGAATGGGCAGATAAAATTCTAAACATAGGCTGAGGTGGCAGGTAAGGATCGGTGCCTCGTGACGTCTCCAGGCCTGGGAAATTGATACATCTCCCAGATAGACACAGCGGTCGGAACTCATGTTGATATGCCAACACTTTGGCCCTCCAAGGAAGGTCAGACGCACGTCGCCCAGAAATCCGCGCATGCGTGCCTCCATGCTCCATAATAGATACTAGTCTTGCTCAGGCCAGAAGCCGGGAAAATTAGGAGCTTCAGTTTCCGTGCCGTCGTCTTCGGTAGATACAGTATGCGCACAGGCAAAACATAATAGAACACAAAGAGGTAAGACATCCTACCATCATTACTAATTATGGTAGCCAGGAATGCGCATAATGCCCATATAACAGTCCCAAAAATAATAACAACAATAATAAGCAGAAAGTACATCTATAAGTAGGTAAGCAGTTCCAGGCAGGCATTTATCATAATAATAATACAAACAGTTCAAATTCATATAGGGTAGTAATCGTTAACAGTAAAACATCTCATGATGCACATGCATACGGTATTCAAATTTCCTACTCCATGGAGCTAGACTCAAACAGTCAGAGAGAAAGATCAGGAGACACGTCTGTAACTCGGCTGTCGAGGCCAAGGTGCTAAAACTCAACAATTTTCCACGTGCACATACAGGCATTGTACAGACAGTCTACGCTCGATCACGACATAGGACAGTGTCTCGGTCCGGATCGTCGGTGCGTTTGCATTGGTTTGCCCCACGGACAGAAGAGCTACCAACTGCCCATTGTGAAGGACCCGCACCCCGATGCCCCCAAGGTCATAACACGACCTACACTAGTCTATTCGCACCCGCACCAAGGTGTGTTCAATCTCCTAGGCAACTTGGCCTTACAACAGTCCACAGGACATTCACAATGCATAAGACTCTATGCATGAACATGTATGGTCAACATCACATACTATCCCATAATATGCCACAATTGGCTCAAATAAGCATCAACACAACATTGGTCATTCATATGGGCCCACAACATCATAATATTGAAATCAAACAAGGTAATACATTTTTAAGGTCCATTATGCATTCTTATTCAAGATTTGTCATTCATACAAGAATCCATCACTAGGTAAGTTTCCATAATCGATTGAATTTCCTAACGCAGTCTATTCTCATAAAATCTCCCTTTCTAAAGGAATTCCCTTAACACATCCAGTTCCTTACCTTATTTTATTATTTATTTATTTTTTGTAATATCATCATATAGAAGTCTTAGTATCATTTCACAATTATCCAACTGATTCTGCTATGGGTGCCTAGGTGCCATCTTTGTAGCGCCTGAGCGCTAAGCACGAAGCGCCTGAGCGCTAACCAAGCCGCGTTATAGGAAAAATTTTCTGGGCATAGAGCACCTAGATGCTCTATGCACAGCACCTGAGCACTAGTGCATTTACAAGAGTTCTGTAGAATTCATTTCTGCAGAACCGTGGCCCATTCAATCTCAAAGTTTTATAGTGATTTACCAACAATCCAAAACATGGTTTATGTCATCAAAATACACAATACAAATCCATATAATCATACAAATCAAACAACTACAAAATCATGGAAATAACACAATATGACAAAGAGAGTAATCCAACATGGATTCCCTCATCTACAACAACACACAAGACATTCCCTTAACCAAGATTGGTTAAGGAGGATCATCTTCCTCTTACCCAAGTGAAGAAATCAAGAGAAACCTCCAAGAATCTCCTTGCAAATTTCGGATTTGTGCCACCCAAAGCCCTAGAAATTTCAACTTCATTAGAATAGTACAATAGCTTGAAAAATGGAGTGTAGGTGATCACAAGAACACCCTTGAAACTGAAAATGAAGAGAAGAGAAGAGGAGTCTTGAAGCTTACCCAAAAACCCTAACTTTGAAGCTTGAAGAAAGTGATGAAGATGGTGGAATTTCAAGATGCTCCAAGCAAGAAAGATGTTTAGGAGAGGGAGAGGATTAAGAAAATGTGGTTGGTTTGGATTTTTGTGATGGATGAGTAGGAGAGGGGCTGCTGGTGCCGTGGGGTGTCTAGAGAGAAGGAGGAGAAAATAATATGAAGAAGAAGAAGAAGAAGAAGAGAAGTGCTTTACGAAAAATGAAAATTGATGTAATGTAATTAATCAAATGAAGAGTAATCCTCCCCCCCCCCCCAAATGATGGTCCAGCCGTGCATGAAGGAGAGAGAAGAGGGAATGGGCTGCATTTGCATGGGGAAAATAGAAGAGGAAATTTCCAAGAAGCTTCCTCCAAGCTTACATGAGAAGCTTCGCACGTTCCATGATAAAGTGAAAGTAAGGTTGTATCCTAATTGGGCACACTAACACAGATAAATATTTACACTGTCAGTATTATTTTTCCTCCAGTGTAGAAGAGTTACTGATGATGAAAATAATATTTCATTATTCATCGGATAATTTTACAGTACCGCGATTTCACTTATCGGGTAAAATTCTCGAAAAATGCAAACTTTGTAAATTGTGCTCGGCCTTGGGTTTTGTAAGATCCTCCATCGACAAGTCCACAATTTAGAGTTTACTAGCCACAGGGAAGACATTGCATCTTCCTGGGTCTGCACAGCTCGCACGCAAAATAAGAAATATATTAAAATATTTGACGTTTCTGGAAAAATCCAGAAAAAATTCCAAAAATCTAGAATATTATAAAATGATCATTTGTAATTAAATAAACATTTTTTGGGATGTTACAACACTCCTTAACTAAAAAGGAATTTTGTCCTCGAAATTTACGTACCTTAGAAAAGATATGGATGTTGCTCCTTCATCTTGTCCTCTAGTTCCCAAGTTGCGTCACTAGTCGTCTCATTGCAGATCACCTTTACCAATGGAATCTCCTTGCCTCGAAGTTGCTTTATTCATCGATCCTCGATTCTCGTAGGAGGTGTCTCATAGGTCAAGTTCTCTTTTAACTGTACTATGTCCGGTGCTATGACATGACTTGGGTCAGGTAAATATTTACGCAGTTGTGACACATAGAAGACATTGTGTATGTTGGATAGAAAAGGGGATAAGGCTATCTGGTAGGCTATTGGACCTATCCGACGAAGAATTTGGTAAGGTCTAAGGAATTTTGGAGTGAGTTTTGTAGATTTCAAAGCCCGGCCGACCCTAGTCGTGGGTGTGACTTTCAAGAATACATGTTCACCTTCTTCAAATTCAAGAGGCTTCCTTCTCTTATCCGCATAACTCTTCTGCCGGCTCTGAGCAGTTCTCATCTTCTCTTGGATCATCTTGACCTTTTCAGTTGTCTGTTGAATGATATCCGGTCCAATTATGAGACGCTCGCCGTCTTGGTACCAACACAAGGGTGTTCGACACCGTCGTCCATAAAGAGCTTCATAAGGTGTCATCCCTATACTTGAATGGTAACTGTTGTTGTAGGTGAATTCTATCAATGGTAGGATTTCATCCCAACTTTCAGTTTGTTCTATAGTACAAGCTCTAAGCAAATCTTCTAGAGATTGGATCGTTCTTTCTGATTGACCATCGGTTTGTGGGTGGTGCGTTGAACTTAGACGTAACTTCATTCCCAACGATGCCTGCAGACTCTACCAAAATTTTGAAGTGAATCTCGGATCCCTATCCGAAACAATACTCGTACGCACACCATGCAGCCTAACGATCTCTCCAATATACAGCCGGGTCAGCTTCTCCAGACTGTACCTTATATTGATCGGAAGGAAATGAGCCGACTTTGTGAGTCGATCGACTATTACCCAAATCGAATCGTGTCCTCTTCTTGTTCTTGGCAAACCCACAACAAAATCTATTGCAATGCTGTCCCATTTCCATTCAAGAATAGACAACGGTTGTAGCAATCCTGCAGGTCTTTGATGTTTCACTTTGGCTTTTTGACAAACTAGACAAGTCGATACATATCTAGCGACGTCGCTCTTCATCCCATGCCACCAGAACAACTTCTTCAAGTCTTGGTACATCTTTGTTATGCCCGGGTGCATATTCAGCTTGCTGGTGTGAGCATGATCCACAATATATCTTTTAAGCTCTTGGTCACGGGGAATACATACTCTACCCCGGAATCTCAGAATTCCATCCATTTCTTCCTCAAATTCCATTTCTTTACCTTGCCTCATCAATTCTCTCACTTCTTGCAAGAATTCATCGACCTTCTGCTTCTCCCGTATGTCATCCATTAGTTCATTTGAGATGGTGACCATGTTCATACAAATCCTTCCAGGTTCCAACTTAACAAATGACCAAACATCTCTAAACTGTTCTATGAGGTCTCTTTCCATAATCATCAGGGCAGAAACACTGACGGTCTTTCTACTCAAGGCGTCTGCCATGACGTTCGCCTTGCCAGGGTGATACAACAGCTGGAAATCATAGTCCTTCAGGAATTCTAGCCATCTTCGCTGCCTCATGTTCAGCTCCTTCTGATCATACAAGTATTTCAAACTCTTGTGATCACTGAAGATGTTGAATGTCGCTCTATAGAGAAAATGTCTCCATATCTTCATGGCAAAAACCACAGCTGCCAGCTCCAAATCATGCGTCGGATAATTCTTTTCATGCACTCGCAACTGTCACGAAGCATAAGCCACCACTCTTCTATGTTGCATAAGAACAGATCCCAATCCTTGGTATGAAGCGTCAGAGTACACTTCAAATGGTTCATTCGGATCAGGTAGTACTAATACTGGTGAGGTAGTTAGTCGTCTCTTTAACTCTTGGAAACTTTGCTCGCAGCTATCAGTCCATTCAAAAGCCTTGTCCTTCTTTGTTAGCTGAGTGAGTGGTCCAACAATTTTGGAAAATCCTTCTATGAATCTTCTGTAGTATCCGGCTAAACCCACGAAGCTATGAATCTCCGTCATTGACTTCAGTTGTTCCCACTATAGCACTGCCTCTACTTTTGACGGATCCACTGCAATCCCTTCTTTCGAGATCACATGGCCTAAAAACTTCAACTCATCTAGCCAAAACTCACACTTCGATAGCTTAGTGTACAGTTCCTTCTCCTTCAGAATCTGGAGAACTATGCTGAGGTGTTCAGCATGATCCTCCCGGTTCGGGGAATATATCAAGATATCGTCAATGAAGATGACAATGAACATGTCCAAGTACGGACGAAAGATTCTGTTCATGTAATCCATGAAGATAGCAGGTGCATTCGTCACACCAAACGGCATCACAAGGTATTCGTAATGATCGTATCGGGTACAAAAAGCAGTCTTGGGTATATCCTCCATTTTCACTCTTATCTGATGATACCCGGATCTCAGATCAATCTTCGAAAATACCGCTGCTCCCCTCAGTTGGTCCATCAAGTCATCGATTCTTGGGAGTGGATACTTGTTCTTGATCGTCAGCTTGTTTAACTGTCTATAGTCCACACATAGCCTCAAGGTACCGTCCTTCTTTCAAACCAACAACACGGGCGCTCCCCAGGGTGATACACTCGGTCTGACAAACTGTTTCTCCAAAAGCTCCTCTAGCTGTTTCTTAAGTTCTGCCAATTCCGTTGGCGACATCCGGTAAGGTGCTATAGACACGGGACCAACTCCCGGTACAAGGTCAATAGCAAACTCTATCTCACGCGTCGGTGGTAAACCAGGTACATCTTCGGGGAAGATTTCAGGAAACTCCTTCACCATAGGAATAGTGCTCAGATCAGCCCCGCTCTTGACTTTCAAAGAAGATAGTAGCATGTATCCTTGAGCTCCTTCTTTCAAGAAAGCTCGTACTTGGTTGGCCGTCAAGTATCTAAAATCTTCATCCATAGGAAAGACTATGGTTTTTCTAGAGCAATCTAACAGAACATGATTGGAAGACAACCAGTCCATCCTTAGGATTATATCTAGTTATGAAAGAGGTAAACATATCAAATCGATAGAAAAGATTCGACCTTCAACAATTAGGGGACACTTCAAGCAGAATTTGGTAGTAACTACCGGTTTATTAGTAGGGGTTGAGACAGTCAAATCAAAGGGCAGTTCAGACACAGGTAAGCCAAGTCGTAGCATACAGTTGTATGATATGAAAGAATGAGTTGCCCTAGAGTCATACAGTACTTTTAAAAGATTACCTTCTATGGTGCCTTCTTTTTGAATCATGTCTTCGGATTCGGAGGCTTCAGCTCCGCTCATGGTGTAAACTCGACCTCCAGCTTGCGGTTTCTTGGCTCGAGTCGCATTGACTGAGGGTTCAGCCTTTGTTTGATCACAGTCTCTAGACACGTGGCCCGGTTTGCCACATCTGAAATAGATGATTCCGTTGATCGTGCAGTCTCTCGTGAGATGATCTTTCCCACACTTTAGGCATTTGGACAGATAGGTCACATTCTGACCAGTTCGGTTCCCAGAAAAACCTCCACCAGAACTTCCACCGGCTTGATGTTGACTTCCCATTGGTCGGGAATAAGGCTTCTTTTGGAAGCAGTTTGAACTATTGCCTCCACCCCTTTGGAACCTCGCAGGTCCAAAGTTCTTACTCCTCGAGTCTCTAGCTTGCTCCAAGGCTTCAACTTCACAGCATGTGTCTAGCAGTTCTGAGAATACTTTCATTTTCAGAGTGATCACAACCTTCTTCACTTCATACCTCAGTCCTTCAGTGAACTTCCAACATTTTCAGGCTTCATCAATTTAATGTTGGTAGTATGTTGAGAACTTCTTTAGGTTCTCAAATCTGGCCGCATATTCACTGATGATCATGTTCCTCTGTCTTAGGTTGAAGAATTCTATCTCTTTCACATATCTCGCATTTACAAGAAAATATTTGTCCAAGAACTTGTTCTTGAACACGTCCTATGTGATGTCAGTTCCTTCGGCTTCTAGTGCTCTCTGAGCTCCGTTCCACCAGTCTTCGGCGTTGCCCACAAGCATAAAGGTAGCATAGTTCACCTTCTTGTCTTCGGCACAGTTCATGCCACAGAAAACCTTCTCTAGTTCCTTGATCCATAAACTAGCCTTGTCTGGATCAAATTCTCCCTTGAACTGTGGAGGGTTGTGGCGACGAAACTCTGCTAAGTTCTGTACATCGGCAGTCGCCTCGAGCTGTTGAGCAGCTCTCTCTTATTGCTGAGCAACACGTTCGTTCTGTTGGACGATGACTTCCGCCATCCTCTGCATCACTTCTATAGCGGCTGCTATTTCTTCACCTTTTGCCATCTCGTTTTTTCTTAAGTCAGGTTACTGAAAAACATAAGGAAAGTCAGAGGGGTTCATTCAAAACACCAATCACAGAGATCCACATAGCACAAACAAGACAGACTCACACACAAGACCCAAAGAACCATAAACCGAGGCTCTGATACCAACTTAATGTAACGCCCCTTTTCGAGAGGGAACGTCACATTATTCAACATAAAAGAAAATGCGGAAGTTAAAATTCATGAAATCAAATTAAAGACCCGGTCCATTTTAGTTAAGATTAGTTTGTCTAACTTATCGGTACGTGAGTAAAATGACGGTATATATATATATATATATATATATATATATATATATATATATATATATATATATATATATATATATATATGTTATTCAAGTGTGAGTTTTATTTCTCGCTCTTACTCTTTATTGTTGTTTAATTTTCATCACTTGGTTTATTTTAACACTATATATATATATATATATATATATATATATATATATATATATATATATATATATATATATATATATATATATCGACATCAATTGTCCTTAGTTACAAGACTGGAAATTTCCAAAAAAACAAAACTATACCTGCCCCATAGGATCATACAAATATACCCCAGAGATATCAAAATATACAGCCCATCAAAATATAATACATCAGGCCCCCAAAATAAAACACTGGCAGCCATCAGTAGCCACCAGTAAAAATCAGTCCCTCAGAGGAGGAGGGACCGTGTCAGGATCCTCAGTGGGGTCCTCCTCGCCTGAGGAAACCACGATCGGAACCACAGAGCCACGGGCAGGAGCCCGAGCACTGGAATCAAAGGAATCCTCTTGTGGGGTGTAGTAACGGGCACCCCACATCTCCCGAATGGGTAGATAAAATTCTAAACGTAGGCTGAGGTGGCAGGTAAGGACCGGTGCCTCGTGACGTCTCCAGGCCAGGGAAATCGATACATCTCTCAGATAGACACAACGGTCGGAACTCAAGTTGATATGCCAGCACTCTGGCCCTCCGAGGAAGGTCAGATGCACGTTGCCCAAAAATCCGCGCATGCGTGACTCCATGCTCTACAATAGATACTAGTCTTGCTCAGGCCAGAAGCCGGGAAAATCGGGAGCTTCAGTTTCCGTGCCATCGTCTTCGGTAGATACAATATACGCACAGGCAAAACATAATAGAACATAAAGAGGTAAGACATCCTACTATCATTACCAATTATGGCAACCAGGAATAATACGGCGCATAACGCCCATATAACAGTCCCAAAAATAATAACAACAATAATAAGCAGAAAGTACATCTGTAAGCAGGTAAGCAGTTCTAGGAAGGCATTTATCATAATAATAATACAAACAGTTCAAATTCATATAGGGTAGTAATCGTTAACAGTAAAACATCTCATGATGCACATGCATACGGTATTCAAATTTCCTACTCCATGGAGCTAGACTCAAACAGTCGGAGAGAAAGATCAGGAGACACGTCTGTAACTCGACTGCTGAGGCCAAGGTGCTAAAACTCAACAGTTTTCCACGTGCACATACAGGCATTGTACAAACAGTCTACACTCGATCACGACATAGGACAGTGTCTCAGTCCGGATCGTCGGTGCATTTGCATCAATTTGCCCCACGGACAAAAGAGCTACCAACTGCCTATTATGAAGGACCCGCACCCCGACGCCCCCAAGGTCATAACACGACCTACACTAGTCTATTCGCACCCGCACCAAGGTGTGTTCAATCTCCTAGGCAACTTGGCCTTACAACAGTCCACAGGACATTCACAATGCATAAGACTCTATGCATGAACATGTATGGTCAACATCACATACTATCCCATAATATGCCACAATTGGCTCAAATAAGCATCAACACAACATTGGTCATTCATATGGACCCACAACATCATAATATTGAAATCAAATAAGGTAATACATTTTTAAGGTCCATTATGCATTCTTATTCAAGATTTGCCATTCATACAAGAATCCATCCCTAGGTAAGTTTCCATAATCGATTGAATTTCCTAACGTAGTCTATTCTCATAAAATCACCCTTTCTAAAGGAATTCCCTTAACACATCCAGTTCCTTACTTTATTTTATTATTATTTTTTTTTGTAATATCATCATATGGAAGTCTTAGTATCATTTCACAATTATCCAGCTGATTCTGCTATGGGCGCCTAGGCGCCATCTCTGTAGCGCCTGAGCGCTGGTTGAGCGCCTGAGCGCTAAACACGAAGCGCCTGAGCACTAACCAAGCCGCGTTACAGGGAAAATTTTCTGGGCATAGAGTGCCTAGACACTCTATGCACAGTGCCTGAGCGCTAGTGCATTTACAAGAGTTCTGCAGAATTCATTTCTGCAGAACCGTGGCCCATTCAATCTCAAAGTTTTACAGTCATTTACAAACAATCCAAAACATGGTTTATGTCATCAAAACACACAATACAAATCCATATAATCATACAAATCAAACAACTACAAAATCATGGAAATAACACAATATGACAAAGAGAGTAATCCAACATAGATTCCCTCATCTACAACAACACACAAGACATTCCCTTAACCAAGATTGGTTGAGGAGGATCATCTTCCTCTTACCCAAGTAAAGAAATCAAGAGAAACCTCCAAGAATCTCCTTGCTAATTTTGGATTTGTGCCACCCAAAGCCCTAGAAATTTCAACTTCATTAGAATAGCACAATAGCTTGAAAAATGGAGTGTAGGTGATCACAAGAACACCCTTGAAACTGAAAATGAAGAGAAGAGAAGAGAAGAAGAGTCTTGAAGCTTACCCAAAAACCCTAACTTTGAAGCTTGAAGAAAGTGATGAAGATGGTGGAATTTCAAGATGCTCCAAGCAAGAAAGATGTTTAGGAGAGGAAGAGGATTAAGAAAATGTGGTTAGTTTGGATTTTTGTGATGGATGAGTGGGAGAGGGGCTGCTGGTGCCATGGGGTTTCTAGAGAGAAGGAGGAGAAAATAATATGAAGAAGAAGAAGAAGAAGAAAGAGAAGTGCTTTAGGAAAAATAAAAATTGATGTAATGTAATTAATCAAATGAACAGTAATCCTCCCCCCCCCAAATGATGGTCCAGCCGTGCATGAAGGAGAGAGAAGAGGGAATGGGCTGCATTTGCATGGGGAAAATAGACGAGGAAATTTCCAAGAAGCTTCCTCCAAGCTTACATGAGAAGCTTCGCACGTTCCACGATAAAGTGAAAGTAAGGTTGTATCCTAATTGGACACACTAACACAGATAAATATTTACACTGTCAGTATTGATTTTCCTCTAGTGTAGAAGAGTTACTGATGATGAAAATAATATTTCATTATTCATCGGATGATTTTACCGTATCGCAATTTCACTTATCGGGTAAAATTCTTGAAAAATGTAAACTTCGTAAATTGTGCCCGGCCTCGGGTTTAGTAAGATCCCCCATCGACAAGTCCACAATTTAGAGTTTACTAGCGATAGGGAAGACATTGCATCTTCCCGGGTCTGCACAGCTCGCATGCAAAACGAGGAATATATTAAAATGTTCAACGTTTCTGAAAATATCAAAAAAAAATTTCAAAAATCTAGAATATTATAAAATGATCATTTGTAATTAAATAAACACTTTTCGTGATGTTACAGTAAACATTGAACATCCTCCAGGTTTTGAAAATCATGAATTGCCTAACCATGTTTTCAAACTGGAAAAGACCTTATATGGCTTAAAACAAGCTCCTAGAGCTTGGTATGAAACGTTAAGTAAGTTTCTTTTAGAAAACGATTTTACAAGAGGAAAGGTTGATACAACCCTTTTTATTAAAAATAAAAAGCATGACATACTCATTGTACAAGTATATGTAGATGATATTATCTTTGGTGCCACTAACGAAACTTTGTGTAAGGAATTTGCTAATATCATGCGAAGTGAATTTTAAATGTCCATGATGGGAGAGCTCAATTTCTTCCTTGGGCTTCAAATTAAGCAAACAAGGAATGGAACCTTCATTAGCCAATTCAAGTATTGCAAAGAGCTTCTCAAGAGATTTGAAATGGACAACTCGAAGCATATGGACACACCAATGAGCACCTCATGTTACTTGGACAAAGATGAAACAGGTAATTCCATAGAAATCACTTAGTACAAAGGTATGATTGGATCTTTTCTTTATCTCACTACTAGTTGTTGGTGTATACCCTATAGGCTAATTTATTTTGACTGTCTTGCATACATTGTATTATGTTATGTATTTAATATATGAGGCATTTCATTTATTGTGTTATTTATGATATACATAATGAAGTCCTTAAAATAGTAAGTTCAATGCCATAAGACATCAAGTGGATGACTTGATCGTGAGATTCTATCGAATAGAAACAAAACATTATTCCTAAATGTCCCTAGTCAAATATTATTATTAATTTGGACGACAATAATGCATTAAGACTAGTAGGTGAGTAGAATGATGGTCACATCTCACGGGTCATGAATATGAGATATCAAGTCTTCACATGAATACATATTAGAGTAATGATGTATTGGACAGACCCTCCATGAGAATGCTATGTGGATTGTTACATGAGTGTCATAAGCGATTCTCATAGTGATAGTGGTGTATATGGTCCTTTGACCTGAAATCACTACAATTCCTACATGAGGAGTGTAACATCCCGAAAAATACATATTTGATTATAAATCCTCATTTTATAATATTCTTGATTTTTAGAAATTTTTCTGGAATTTTTCGGAGACGACGAATATTTTAATATATTCCTCGTTTTGCGTGTGCACAGAGCAAAGCTGGGAAAACGCGATGTTTTCTCTGCGAACTTGGAACTATGGATAAGTCGACGGGGGATCTTACTAAACCCGAGGCTTGACACAGGTTTACGAGGTTTCACGATTTTTTTTCGAGAGATCTTAACGGATATAAAGTAAATTCATACAAATAAGAATTTATCTCGTCGATTTGTTAATGCGACTCCCGCCAACAATAACTATTGTCCAACAAATAATAATATGAAATAAAAATCTTATCACATTATTCAAAGAATTTCCTTGTGGTAAACCTTTTTTTTAGCCTTATTGTCTAAATAAAATTCTGGTTAATTTAAAAAGCCTATTTTAGGAAGCTTCCATGAAGTTTCCTATTTAGCACATTTCTCACTCCCTTCTCTACTCTTCTCTACTACAGAAGCCATTTGGAAGGGGGGATATTAGCTTGCATTAAATCATTTTACTCACATTCTCCATTTCTCTCTTCATTCACGTTCTCCTTCTTTCATTTTCTTCTTCTTCTTTCTCCTCTTCTACGGCACACACCCACACACATTGGAGTTTATCTCCATCATTCACTAAATCCATCACATTCCAACTCTCCTACTCCATTCCAGGTCCCTCATGCTGCTATCTTTTGGGTTCTTCTTCTTCTTCCATTTTTCTTCCACCATTGAAGCCAAAGCTTAGAGCTTTAAGGTAAAGCTCTTAACTTTCTTCCATTATTCTTGCTATTTTCGTTTCTCTTAGTCACCTTGGTGGCCAAGAACCTATTTTTCATGGTTTGAGTGAACATTGTGGTGATCACTCACATTTGTGTTTTTCTTGAAGGGGAAAACGAAAATTAGGGCAAGAAGGTGTAGCACCATTGTGTTGCCTTCCAAATAGGTAAGAGGAAGATGATCCTCCTCAACCAATCTTGGTAGTGAGGGAATGTCTTGTGTGTTGTTGAAAATGAGGGAATCCATGTTGGATCACTCTTCTATTGCATGTTGTTATTTCTATGATTTGTAGATGTTTGATTTGTATGATTATATGGATTTTTGCAATGTGCGTTTGTTAGCAAAAGAAATATGTTTTGACTGGTGGTAAAGGTGTACCCTTTTGAAATTTGAGGGCCACTGCTTCAGTTAAGAGGATTCTGAGAATCCTTGATTTTGCACTAGCGCTCGGGCGCCGTGTGTAGGGCGCCTAGGCGCTCTATGCCCAGAGAATTTTCCCTGTAACACGGTTTGGACAGCGCTCAGGCGTTTCGTGTTGGGCGCACAGGCGCTCAACCAGCGCTCAGGCGTTACAGAAATGGCGCCTAGGCGCCCATGACATAAATGACCAGGAAATGTGAGGTTCCATAATGAATCCTTAAGGAGTGTGTTATTGCTTTGACAACTTGATAACCTTGCCTGATATTAGAATTGAGAAAAGAACATGAGAGTGTGAGGCCTAAGAGCTTAAATGAATTTCAAGTTATGTGGAATATTGAATTGGTCCTGAGAATTAACCTTGAACATGAACCTTGGAAAGGGAAGCAAATACTAAGTTAGGATTCATAATGAACCTAATAATGCATCAATTGACTTGAACCTAGTATTATGTTGTTATGGGTCCATGTGAGTGACTGTGTATGGATATTGATGCTATATTGGCCTAATGTGGCATAGTGTGAAATTGTATGAGATTGTGGATCATACATGTGCATGCATAGTGTCTTATGCATTGTGATTGTCCGTGTGGACTATTGTAAGGCCTAGTTGCCTAGGAGATTGAACACACCTTAGTGCGGGTGCGAGTAGACAAGTGTGGGTCTTGTTATGACCTTGGGGGCGTCGGGGTGCGGGTCCTCCACAATGGGTAGTTGGTAGCTCCTTTGCCCGTGGGGCAAACCGATGCAAACGCACCGACGATCCGGACTTGACACTGTCCTATATCGTGATCTAGTGAAGAATGTCTGTGCAATGCCATGATTGTGCACGAGAAAAAAATTTATTGATAGCACTGGCCTCGGCAGCCGAGTCACAGACATGTCTCCTGATCTTTCTCTCCGATTGATTGAGTTTAGCTCCATGGAGTAGGGGTTTGAGAGAACATGCATATGAGTCGTGATATATATATACATTGCTGGTATTATCCGTTCTCCATATTGTGACTTGTTTGCTTACTATTGCAATAACTACCTGCCTGGATCTGTTTAATTGTTTACTGTTGAAATTAACGTTTATTATTCGAATATGCCGTTTCTAAATTGCTAATTGGGCGCTATGCGCCGTATTATTTCCTGGCTGCCATAACTGGTAATGATGGTAGGATATCTTACCTCTTTCTTGTATTTCTATTATTTGCTGTTTATGTGTACCCCGTAGATCGAAGACGACGGTGAAGAGACGAAGAGCCTCGCCTTCCCGGCTTCGGCCTGCACAGATTGACTTTGATTGCGACGATGTCCGCACGCATGCGCGGATTCTTGGGAGATGTGCGTCTGACCTTCATTGGGGGCCGAGTGCTGGCACATCAACCTGAACTCCGACCGCTGCGTGTATGTGGGAGACGTGTCGATAGCACTTGCCTGGAGACGTCATGAGGCACCTGTCCTCACTTGCTACCTCAGCTTACGCTTGGAGTTTTACCTGCCTATCAGGGAGATGTGGGGTCCCCGCTATTACACCCCGCAGGAGGATTCTTTCGACTCCACCGCTCGGGCCCCGTCCCGTGCATCTGTGGTTCCTATGGATGAGTCCTCGGATGAGGAAGATCCTGATGAGGGTCCTCCTGATGATCCTGAATCGGTCCCTTTTTATTTGAGGGGTCGATGATCATTGGTGGCTACTGATGGCTGCCAGTGTTTTTGTTTTTGGGGGCCTGATGTATCTTTCTTTTTGATTTGGACTGTATATTTTGTATATGCATGAGGGTATATATGCATGTTTCCCATGGGGTGGGTATAGTTTTGCTTTTTGATGATGGCCAGGCTTGTATTTATGAAATAGTTGTATTAAACTCTAGATATATATATGCATGCTATTCAGTGCAAATTTCTATGTATTGTTTTATTCGTTCCTTTTTATTCACATTCTCGCATTATCGTATCATTATTATTATTATTTTAAAAAAAAAAAATATTGCCAAGTTTGCTCACATGGTTAATCATCAATTAATTAAAATGAACCGGGTCTTAATCGTTGTTTAATCAATTTCCGCATTTTATTTTATTTGACAATGTGACGTTCCCTCCCAAAAAGGGGCGTTACATTAAGTTGGTATCAGAGCCCCTATTATGTTTTCTTTGGGTCTTGAGTGTGAGTCTGTCTTGTTTGTGCTGTGTGAATCTCTGTGATGGGTGTCTTGAGTGGATTCCTCTGACTTTTCTTATGTTTTCAGTAATCTAATTTGAGAGAAGAGCAAGATGGCAAGAGGTGGAGATATGACAGCCGCTATTGAAGCGATGCAGAGAATGGCTGAAGTCATCGCCCAACAAAATGAACGCGCTACTCAACAACAAGAAAGAGCTGCTCGACAGCTTGAGGCGACTGCCGACGCGCAAAACTTAGCAGAGTTTCGTCGTCATAACCCTCCGCAATTCAAGGGGGAGTTTGATCCCGACAAGGCTAATCTATGGATCAAGGAGCTGGAAAAAGTCTTTCGTGGCATGAATTGTGCGGAAGACAAGAAGGTAAACTATGCGACTTTTATGCTTGTCGGAAATGCCGAAGACTGGTGGAATGGAGCTCAAAGGGCATTAGAAGCCGAAGGAGCAGAGGTCACCTGGGAACTGTTCAAGGAGAAATTCTTGGGCAAATACTTTCTTGCGAATGCGAGACACGCAAAGGAGATGGAGTTCCTCAACCTGAGACAGGGAACATGATTGTCAGCGAATACGCGGCCAAGTTTGAGAACTTGGAGAGATTTTCAACACATTACCAGCATCAAACTGATGAAGCCTGGAAATGCTGGAAATTCACCGAAGGACTGAGGTACGAGGTAAAGAAAGCTGTGATTACCTTGAAAATGAAGGTATTCTCGGAACTGTTAGACACTTGCTGCGAAGTTGAAGCCTTGGAGCGGCTGAGACGCGAGAAACAGGAACTTTGGGCCTGTACGGTCCCAAAGAGGTGGAGGCAGTGGTTCAAACCGCTTTCAGAAGAAACCCTATTCCCGACCAACGGGGAGTCAACAACCAACCGGTGGAAATTCTGGTGGAGGTTCTTCTGGGAACCGAACTGGTCAGAATACGACCTACCCGTCCAAATGCCTGAAGTGTGGGAAGGATCATCTCACAAGAGACTGCACGATAAAAGGAATCATTTGCTTCAGATGTGGCAAACCGGGCCATATGTCCAGAGACTGCAACCAAGCAAAGGTTGAACCTTCAGTCAATGCAACCCGAGCCAAGAAACCGCAAGCCGGAGGTCGAGTTTATACTATGAGTGGAGCTGAAGCTTCTGAATCCGAAGACTTGATTCAAGGAGAAGGCGCCATAGAAGGTAATCTTTTAAAAGTACTGTATGACTCTGGGGCAACCCATTCTTTCATATCATATGACTGTGTGCTACGACTTGGTTTACCTGTGTCTGAACTACCTTTTGAATTGACTGTTTCAACCCCCACTGATAAACCGGTAGTTACTACCAAAGTCTGTTTGGAGTGTCCTTTGATTGTTGAAGGTCGAATCTTTTCTGTCGATTTGATCTGTTTACCTCTTTCACAGTTAGATGTAATCCTAGGGATGGACTGGTTATCTTCCAACCATGTTCTGTTAGATTGTTCTAGTAAGACCATAGTCTTTCCCGTGGATGAGAATTCTAGATACTTGACGGCCAACCAAGCACGAGCTTTCTTGAAAGAAGGAGCTCAGGGGTACATGCTATTATCTTCCTTGAAAGTCGAGAGTGAGGCTGATTTGAGTACTATTTCGGTAGTGAAGGAATTTCCTAAGATCTTCCCTGAAGAAGTACCTGGTTTACCGCCGGCACGTGAAATCGAGTTTGCTATTGATCTAGTACCGGGAGCTGGTCCCGTGTCTATAGCACCGTACCGAATGTCACCGACAGAATTAGCCGAACTTAAGCAGCAGCTAGAAGAGCTTTTGGAGAAGCAGTTCGTTAGACCAAGTGTGTCTCCGTGGGGAGCACCCGTGCTACTAGTTCGAAAGAAGGACGGTACCTCGAGATTGTGTGTGGACTACAGGCAATTGAACAAGTTGACAATCAAGAACAAGTATCCTCTCCCGAGAATTGACGACTTGATGGACCAACTGAAGGGGGCAAGTGGTATTTTCGAAGATTGACTTGAGATCTGGGTATCATCGATAAGAGTGAAGACGGAGGATATACCCAAGACTGCTTTTCGTACGCGATACGGTCATTACGAGTATCTTGTGATGCCGTTTGGTGTGACGAATGCGCCTGCTATTTTCATGGACTATATGAACCGCATCTTTCGTCCGTACTTGGATAAGTTTGTTGTCGTCTTCATTGATGACATCCTGATATATTCTCAGAATCAGGAGGATCATGCTGAGCACCTCAGCATAGTTCTTCAGATTTTGAAGGAAAAGGAACTGTATGCCAAGTTGTCGAAGTGCGAGTTTTGGCTAGATGAGGTGAAGTTTTTGGGTCATGTGATCTCAAAAGAAGGAATCGCAGTGGATCCATGCAAAGTGGAAGCAATATTGCAGTGGGAACAACCGAAATCGGTGACGGAAGTCCGTAGCTTCGTTGGTTTAGCCGGATATTACCGGAGGTTCATAGAAGGGTTTTCCAAGATTGCCGGACCGCTCACTCAATTGACGAAGAAGAATCAAGCTTTCGAATGGACTGATAAATGTGAGCAGAGTTTTCAAGAGTTGAAGAAACGGCTGACTACCTCACCTGTATTAGTGTTACCTGATCCGAATGAACCGTTCGAGGTGTATTGTGACGCTTCGTATCAAGGTTTGGGATCTGTCCTTATGCAACACCGAAAGGTGGTAGCCTATGCTTCGCGACAGTTGCGAGTGCATGAAAAGAATTACCCGACTCATGATTTGGAGTTGGCAGCTGTGGTTTTTGCTCTGAAGATATGGAGACATTTCCTTTATGGAGCGACATTCAACATCTTCAGTGACCACAAGAGCTTGAAGTACTTGTACGATCAGAAGGAGCTGAATATGAGACAGCGGAGATGGCTGGAGTTTTTAAAGGATTATGATTTCCAGTTGTTGTACCACCCTGGCAAGGCGAACGTTGTGGCTGACGCCTTAAGTAGAAAGACTATCAGTGTTTCTGCCTTGATGATTAAGGAAAGGGATCTCATCGAACAATTTAGAGATGTATGGTCATTTGTTAAGTTGGAACCCGGAAGAATTTGCATGAATATGGTTACCATCTCAAGCGAGTTGATGGAAGACATACGGGAAAAACAAGACCGATGAATTCTTGCAAGGAATAAGAGAACAAATGAAACAAGGCGAGAAAACGAGTTCGAAGAAGGAACAGGATGGAATTCGAGATTCCGAGGTAGAGTTTGCATTCCTCGTGACCAAGAGCTTAGACGATATATTGTGGATCACGCCCACACTAGCAAGCTAAGTATGCACCCCGGCATAACGAAGATGTACCAAGACTTGAAGAAGTTATTCGGTGGCATGGACTAAAGAGTGATGTCACTAGATGTGTATCGACTTGTCTAGTCCGTCAAAAAGCCAAAGTGGAACATCGGCGACCACCGCGGGGTTGCTGCAACCCTTGTCTATTCCCGAATGGAAATGGGACAAAGATCGCAATGGACTTTGTTGTGGGATTGCCAAGGACGAGGATGGGACATGACTCGATTTGGGTGATAGTTGATCGACTTACAAAATCGGCTCATTTCCTCCCGATTAACATAAGGTACGGTTTGAAAAGCCGACCCGACCGTATGTTGGGGAAATTGTCGGATTACATGGTGTGCCTACGAGTATAATCTCGGATAGAGATCCGAGGTTTACCTCAAAGTTTTGGCAAAGTTTACAAGCTTCGTTGGGGACGAGATTGCGCCTGAGTTCGCATATCATCCGCAAACCGATGGTCAATCGGAAAGAACGATTCAATCCCTAGAGGACCTACTTAGAGCTTGTTCTATGGAACAGACTGGAAGTTGGGATGAAGTTCTACCACTGGTGGAGTTCACCTACAATAACAGCTTATCATTCGAGTATAGGGATGGCACCCTATGAAGCTCTCAGTATGGAAGACGGTGTCGAACACCATTATGTTGGTACCAAGACGGCGAGCGTCTTACGATTGGACCGTAGACATTATCCAGCAGACGACCGAGAAGGTTAAGATGATCCAAGAGAAGATGAGAACCGCTCGGAGCCGACGTAAGAACTATGCGGATAAGAGAAGAAAGCCTCTTGAGTTTGAAGAAGGTGAGCATGTGTTCCTAAAAGTCACACCCACGACCGGGGTCGGCCGGCCTTGAAATCTAGAAAACTCACTCCAAAATTTCTTGGACCTTACCAAATTCTTCGTCGGATAGGTCCAAGAGCTTACCGTATAGCCTTACCCCTATTCTTTCAAACATACATAATGTATTCCATGTGTCACAACTTCGTAAATATTTACCCGATCCAAGTCATGTCATAGCACCTGGACACGATACGCTTAAAAGAGAACCCGACCTATGAAACGTCTCCTGCGAGAATCGAGGATCGACGGATAAAGCAACTACGAGGAAAGGAGATTCCATTGGTAAAGGTGATTTGGAATGAAGCAATTGGTGATGCGATTTGGGAATTGGAAGACAAGATGAAGGAGCAACATCCGAATTATTTTGAGGTATGTAAATTTCGAGGACGAAATTCCTTTTAGTTGGGGAGTGTTGTAACATCCCGAAAAATACATATTTGATTATAAATCCTCATTTTATAATATTCTTGATTTTTAGGAATTTTTCTGGAATTTTTCGAGACGACGAATATTTTAATATATTCCTCGTTTTGCGTGTCTTGTGCAGAGCAAAGTCAGAAAACGCGATGTTTTCTCTGCGAACTTGGAACTATGAATAAGTCGACGGGGATCTTACTAAACCCGAGGCTTGACACGATTTACGAGGTTTCGCGATTTTTTTCGAGAGATCTTAACGTATAAAGTAAATTCATACAAATGAAGAATTTATCTCGTCGATTTGTTAATGCTTGACTCCCGCCAACAATAACTATTGTCCAACAAATAATAATATGAAATAAAAATCTTATCACATTATTCAAAGAATTTCCTTGTGGTAAACCTTTTTTTTTTAGCCTTATTGTCTAAATAAAATTCGGTTAATTTAAAAAGCCTATTTTAGGAAGCTTCCATGAAGTTTCCTATTTAGCACATTTCTCACTCCCTTCTCTACTCTTCTCTACTGCGAAGCCATTTGGAAGGGGGGATATTAGCTTGCATTAAATCATTTTACTCACATTCTCCATTTCTCTCTTCATTCACGTTCTCCTTCTTTCATTTTCTTCTTCTTCTTTCTCCTCTTCTACTACGGCACACACCCACACACATTGGAGTTTATCTCCATCATTCACTAAATCCATCACATTCCAACTCTCCTACTCCATTCCAGGTCCCCTCATGCTGCTATCTTTTGGGTTCTTCTTCTTCTTCCATTTTTCTTCCACCATTGAAGCCAAAGCTTAGAGCTTTAAGGTAAAGCTCTTAACTTTCTTCCATTATTCTTGCTATTTTCGTTTCTCTTAGTCACCTTGGTGGCCAAGAACCTATTTTTCATGGTTTGAGTGAACATTGTGGTGATCACTCACATTTGTGTTTTTCTTGAAGGGGAAAACGAAAATTAGGGCAAGAAGGTGTAGCACCATTGTGTTGCCTTCCAAATAGGTAAGAGGAAGATGATCCTCCTCAACCAATCTTGGTAGTGAGGGAATGTCTTGTGTGTTGTTGAAAATGAGGGAATCCATGTTGGATCACTCTTCTATTGCATGTTGTTATTTCTATGATTTGTAGATGTTTGATTTGTATGATTATATGGATTTTTGCAATGTGCGTTTGTTAGCAAAAGAAATATGTTTTGGACTGGTGGTAAAGGTGTACCCTTTTGAAATTTGAGGGCCACGGTTCTGCAGAAGAGGATTCTGCAGAATCCTTGATTTTGCACTAGCGCTCAGGCGTATTGTGCGTAGGGCGCCTAGGCGCTCTATGCCCGAGAGAATTTTCCCTGTAACACGGTTTGGACAACACTCGGGCGTTTCGTGTTGGGCGCCCGGGCGCTCAACCGGCGCTCGAGCGTTACAGAAATGGCGCCTGGCGCTCATGACATAAATGACCAGGAAATATGAGGTTCCATAATGAATCCTTAAGGAGTGTGTTATTGCTTTGACAACTTGATAACCTTGCCTGATATTAGAATTGAGAAAAGAACATGAGAGTGTGAGGCCTAAGAGCTTAAATGAATTTCAAGTTATGTGGAATATTGAATTGGTCCTGAGAATTAACCTTGAACATGAACCTTGGAAAGGGAAGCAAATACTAAGTTAGGATTCATAATGAACCTAATAATGCATCAATTGACTTGAACCTAGTATTATGTTGTTATGGGTCCATGTGAGTGACTGTGTATGGATATTGATGCTATATTGGCCTAATGTGGCATAGTGTGAAATTGTATGAGATTGTGGATCATACATGTGCATGCATAGTGTCTTATGCATTGTGATTGTCCGTGTGGACTATTGTAAGGCCTAGTTGCCTAGGAGATTGAACACACCTTAGTGCGGGTGCGAGTAGACAAGTGTGGGTCTTGTTATGACCTTGGGGGCGTCGGGGTGCGGGTCCTCCACAATGGGTAGTTGGTAGCTCCTTTGCCCGTGGGGCAAACCGATGCAAACGCACCGACGATCCGGACTTGACACTCGTCCTATATCGTGATCTAGTGAAGAATGTCCGTGCAATGCCATGATTGTGCACGAGAAAAAAATTTATTGATAGCACCGGCCTCGGCAGTGAGTCACAGACATGTCTCCTGATCTTTCTCTCCGATTGATTGAGTTTAGCTCCATGGAGTAGGGGTTTGAGAGAACATGCATATGAGTCGTGATATATATATACATTCTTTGGTATTATCCGTTCTCCATATTGTGACTTGTTTGCTTACTATTGCAATAACTACCTGCCTGGATCTGTTTAATTGTTTACTGTTGAAATTAACGTTTATTATTCGAATATGCCGTTTCTAAATTGCTAATTGGGCGCTATGCGCCGTATTATTTCCTGGCTGCCATAACTGGTAATGATGGTAGGATATCTTACCTCTTTCTTGTATTTCTATTATTTGCTGTTTATGTGTACCCCGTACTGATCGAAGACGACGGTGAAGAGACGAAGAGCCTCGCCTTCCCCGGCTTCTGGCCTGCACAGGATTGACTTTGATTGCGACGATGTCTGCACGCATGCGCGGATTCTTGGGAGATGTGCGTCTGACCTTCATTGGGGGGCCGGAGTGCTGGCACATCAACCTGAACTCCGACCGCTGCGTGTATGTGGGAGACGTGTCGATAGCACTTGCCTGGAGACGTCATGAGGCACTGTCCTCCTCACTTGCTACCTCAGCTTACGCTTGGAGTTTTACCTGCCTATCGTGAGATGTGGGGTCCCCGCTATTACACCCCGGGAGGATTCTTTCGACTCCACCGCTCGGGCCCCGTCCCGTGCATCCGTGGTTCCTATGGATGAGTCCTCGGATGAGGAAGATCCCGATGAGGGTCCTCCCGATGATCCCGAATCGGTCCCTTTTTTTTGAGGGGTCGATGATCATTGGTGGCTACCGATGGCTGCCGTGTTTTTGTTTTTGGGGGCCGATGTATCTTTCTTTTGATTTGATTTGTATATTTTGTATATGCATGAGGGTATATATGCATGTTTCCCTTGGGGTGGGTATAGTTTTGCTTTTTGATGATGGCCAGGCTTGTATTTATGAAATAGTTGTATTAAACTCTAGATATATATATGCATGCTATTCAGGTACAAATTTCTATGTATTGTTTTATTCGTTCCTTTTATTCACATTCTGCATTATCGTATCATTATTATTATTATTTAAAAAAAAAAAATATTGCCAAGTTTGCTCACATGGTTAATCATCAATTAATTAAAATGAACCGGGTCTTAATCGTTGTTTAATCAATTTCCGCATTTTATTTTATTTGACAATGTGACGTTCCCTCCCAAAAAGGGGCGTTACAAGGAGTTGTATGTTTTAATGTCATCAAATGTCATATGTAATAAGGTGATTATAAAGTTAGTTATTGGACAAACCGCGAATCATGTGGTGGGATGTGAGTGACCTAGATGGGATTTGTCCCTCCTACATAACAAGAGTGATATCTTCGGACCCCCTGATTGAGTAAGACTACGAAATGCATAGTCATGCTCAAATAAGTCAATATAAGATATTGATCTCATTTGTGGTTACTACGTCTACTAGAGTATCAGGAAACGAAAACCTAAAAGGATGGTCATATCTAAATGAGAATCTTGCAAGAAGAATATCATGACATTAGAAAAAGCTCCAATCCCCAATCCCCATATGCTTATCAGAGATGCATTAAGATAGACCAGCTAACCATAAGAAAGATTAAAGATGTCCTATTCTAACTTTATTTATTTTTCATGGGAAAGAGAGGGCCAAGGAGGACAATCATGAATTCACATGATCAGATACATATTTACATACACAAGTAAACATGGACATGCACAAACATTTAAAATTTTGGAAAGAACAAATTGAAATAAGTATAAATGAGGATCATTAACTTCTATAGGTTTTTTAATTAACCTTCCATAAATTTTAAGTCTTCATTATTATGAAGTTTTCTGTCTCATCTTTTGGGGAAGAAAATAATACTCTGAATTTATGAAATATTGAAAGTTCCATGCTTTGGACAACACTTGCATTACAATATTTTATAAAAGGCCAATTTATTCAAATATGTCCATTTTGTCACAATTTGTCACTCATGCAACAGTTTAAATCCGTTTTACTTTAAATTCATGTTTCAATTTGAATCAACTGCTAGCCTGTTACCTATCAGGTGTTAAAGAACAAACGAGAGCAAGTGTTCATATAGCAATCAACAACAAATGCATGGAAAGAGGAATTGTCAATGTGGATAATATTAATCAACATGGTATTAGCTAATCGCTACATCATGAACCAGACCATCCCATCATCACTTTTACTCCAAGTTCATAAAATCCATATTAAAAATATCAGGTAAAGTTGCAGTCAAACATACTGCCACAAATGCGATGGGGTTTGTTATTCTCTCAATAGCCTCCAAGGCTTCTCTTGAAAGACGAAGTTTTGTATGACTAGGATCAGGTTCCACAATGGGAAAGCTGTACATACAAAAATTTGACAAGAATAAGGGAAGCTTGCAACAACTTGAAACTAAAAGTAGAAATGTGTAACACCCCAAACTTTAGGATAAATGACCGTTGTGTCTCGAATTGTACTATTTGTTATTTTTCTGTATGATACAATGTTTTATTTTACTGTCTGTGATTTTATTTGAACTTTTTGTGTGATTTACTCTGGGACAGGAAAATAATAATTTTCAGGCCGGGAAAATCTTATTTTAATTATTCGGAGCTGGGGGATCTTACTAAACCCAATTCTGAATGATACTGTTGTTAATCTTTTAATTTTTAGGATTTTACTGTGAAATAAAATAATTTTATATTATTATAATATTATTTTATTAGTCGATATAAATAAATGACAAGATGGACCCAAAAATGTTAAAGGAAGGCCCAAGTATATATGAAAAAGTACGTATGTAAATTACTCGCGGGACCCACGTTCAGAGAAACAGTCAACATTTTTTGTTAGAGCAATTTTCTAAACCAATAAGAGCGAGTCAACGAAGTAGGCTTGAAAATTCTAAACCAATAAGAAATGGTCAATAAAAGTGGTTAGACTAATTGGTTTAGAATTTGATGACCTAATTAAGTGGGATTAGAATTTAATTAAGTTAAGTGTGCTTAGAAGCTTAATAGGATTAGTAGCTAAATTAAACATCATTAGTGGTTTAAACATCATTAGTGGTGAGATATTTAAAGAGCTAATGACAAGGCTTATGACTAGGCTTAATGACAAGGCTTGGATTAGCCAATGAGAGCTAAGCTTGGAGGCCAAGGGTTTATGCTAGCCTTTGATCATTCCTAAGGCTTGGATGAAGCCAACCAAGGGTACACCTAGCCAAGGAGAGCTCCACGGCCATATGCCCTTAGGAGACCATTCTTCATTCATTTTCTATCTATTAACTTAAGCTTTTCTCTCACCAAAAACAAGAAAACACCATTGATGCACTTTGGAGGTCCATTCGGCCAAGCACTCTACTTCATCATCCATTCATCAAAAATTTCTTCTAACCTACTTTTCTAAACCTAAACACAATTCTAAGAACATCTCTAGTTGAGAGTTCTTGCAAAATCCATCATCTTGAGCTTGAAAAACTACTTGGGAGATTCTACCTAGAAGGTGAAAATCCTTATTTTTCATTTCTAACTTCTTTTTCAAGGTTCTAAGCCATGATTGATCCATGGTTTATGATTTTCTCTTATAGTTTTAACTCTTTAAATTTTTGTTTAAGATTATTAGGTTTTCTTGGAGGTGAACCCGAAACCATTAGAAAGGAGTGAAAGAGATTTTAGCTTCACTAAAGGTAAGAGGAAGACTTGAATCTTATCATCCTTGGATGGTGATAAGAAAATGGAATCATTTGTGATTGTAGAATCCATAAGGATTCATTTGTGTGTTTGTTGTAATAGCTTTCTTAATTGTGATTTGTATTGATATGCATGTCTACAAGCTTTGAATATATTGTATGTGCTAGAAATGAATGAATAAGTAGTAGGATGTGAATAATATGCAAGGTTTGCATGTGTGTTCCAAAGAGCACAAATCCAAGGCTCATGGCCTCAACACAAAATGGGAACCAAAATGTTCTCAACCATTTTCTAAAAGAGTGATTTAATTAACTTAGGTAAATTGACAAGATACAAATTGATTTAGAGTAAGAAAAACAAATCTATAGATCAAATGACAAGTTAATAGATTTCGGCCAACATGCCAAAGTTAAGTGTTTTTAGTTTCTAAAATTGTTTTCAATCAAGGTTAAGTAATAATGTCAAAAAATATTTTTAGTACAATGAGTTTTGAGAAATAAAAGTGATTGGATTAAGTTTAAAAAGCTAAAACTAATGATTTTACTGTTTAGGAGATAATACAGTAGCTTTTGTAAAATTTCTAACGTAAAGCTCACTTTATGTTTTGAAACCCGTTAGTAGTTTTCAAAAGTATAATTAGATGGTTGTAATATAATCAAAAGAAATTTTAACAGAAAAAATTAGAAAACCATTGTTATAGATTTTCAAAGCAAAATACTGTCAATTTTTGTTAAAAACAAACAAATAAGATAGAAAATATATCCAGTATATTGTATACGGTATGGAAAATATTCTACGTAACTCAAACGTATTAAATATTATTTATGTTTATTTAAATAGTAATTTTTAAGGAAATCGAACAAGAAAATGATTTAAAAATCTTACGCGATTGAGAAAACGATTTAAAAACAGTACGCGATTTTAAAAAACAGTAAAATATATTTACGCGATTTAAAAACGTTTATAAAAAAGATGAAATTGTGAAAACGCAATAAAATTTCTACGCGATTGACGAAAAAAGTAAGTTTTACTGTCGGGCCAAAGTGGTGGACCCAGACAGATTGAGAAACAGTACTGTCAAGTGGGACGTACTGCGTTTAGTGTTTGAGGGTGTTTTGGTAATTATTTGAGATTTAAAGGGTGTTTTGGTAATTATAATTCTGTTCATATTTTTAGAGTCAAGTCGATTCATTGTGGAATTGGCGATTGATTGATGAGGTGAATTACATCGTGTTGTCGGTGTGATAAGCGTAATGTGGTTCATTTCTTTATGAACTTGGAGGCATTAGTGTGCGGATTATTCCACATGTGGATAGTTGGCCGCTCCTCTGGGCCGTGGTAACTGGCTACACACTAGTGATCTCGACACGCACTATACTTAATCAAGATCTTGTAAGAACTATGCTAGTACAATGCCTGTAGCTACACGATGTTTGGATTGTGTACTACACCACGATGTTTTGGACAGTGGGCTATAGACACAATGTGAGACAATGCAATAGTTGGTTGGGCAGGCTAAGGTACTAATAGGACTTGCAGGTCATTCTCTCTGATGTCTGTGGTTGTAGCTCCATGGAGTAGAGTTGAGTCGCATTACATATGATTTATATGTTGTGCATTATAATATTATTATCTGTACCATTCTATCTGTACCATTTTATCTGTGACATTATGTGATGCTGTTACACTTAATTTTTGTGTTACTTTATATTATTATTTATGCTGTTATGGTATGTTATATTGTATGAATTGCTATATCTGTTGTATTATCGTTTTCTTATTTACCATGTTTGTGGTGATATAGATTGTCTTACCTCTTTGTACGTATTATTTTCTGTATTTTAAATTATGTTTTAAAAGAAGAGTTTAAGGAAGAGGAACAACCTCTTGATTTTATATACCCCAGGGAGGAAGAGCAATAGCAGCAAGCCGAGGATCAGTTCGACGACCAAGAACCATCCGATCATCCATACCCATTGGATTGATTGTATGAGTATGACGCTACCAGGATTCTTTGGTTTCGTGAGGTTGGATTTTCACAAAGGCTCGGAAGCCTGGCGACTGCGAGAGGACAGAGATTCGGTTACGTACGTAGGGCGTCTGACTGTGACCATACGTACAGAGTTTGATGGAGTGCCTATCTTTTCTACTGTGTTGTATTTACATGTAGAGCTACCGCTATCTCTTAGGCGTCTCTGGGGTGGTATGTTTGATGCGTCTAGTGAGATTAGCAGCGTGTCGACAACACGGACTAGGATCCTAGAGGGTCGAGGCATCCTGGATACTTATCACTTGAAGTTTCATCCGAGAGTGATCCTTCAGAGGGTTAGAGTTCTGTGATGCGTACTTGGGCGCGTTTACATTTTGTATATATAGACTTCTTACTACTTTGTTTACTGTTTTGGTTTAAATATTTGTAGCTGTAAATTATTTGTACTACTTGAAACTAAAATATATGTATATTATGTGTGATGACAGTTTGTTTATTTTATGTTTCATGTTATTTTATTTCGTAATATTTTGTTTAACTGGAAAAATTTTACAACCCGTATTACTATGTAACAAATGTTTTACAACTTGGGTAGAATTTTATTTATCTTTATTTTATTTTTTTTATAAATGTGACATCCCCATAAGGGTGTTACATTAGTTGGTATCAGAGCCCAAGTTAGAGTCTTTTGGGGTTGTGGTTGGGTTTGTTTTTGCTTGTGTTGTGTGATTCTCTGTGATTTATTTCCGAAAGGATGTATCTGACTTTGCTTTGTTATGATTGAAGAAAGAAGATGTCTGACGGAAGAGGAGCACGAGCGAATGTGAATCGTGTTGTGGATCCAATGATTGCAGCTGCAGAAGCTATGCAGAGAATGGCTAAAGTAATTACTCAACAGAATCAGAGAGTAGCTCAACAGCAAGATGCTACTGCTGATGCCCTAAATTTATCTGAATTTAGGCGTAACAATCCACCGCAATTCAGAGGCGAGATTGATCCGGAGAAGGCAAGTCAATGGATACAAGATTTGGAGAAGATATTTGAAGGAATGAGATGTACAGATGACAAGAAGGTAACATATGCAACTTTTATGCTGAGAGGAGACGGTGAACATTGGTGGAGAGGAACCCGCCGATTATTGCAGGCTGAAGGAACGGAAATTACATGGGAGGTATTTTCTAAGGTATTTCTAGAGAAGTATTTTCCTACGAGTGCTAGACATGCCAAGGAGATGGAGTTTCTTGGTTTGAGCCAAGGCAACATGACGGTGAATGAGTATGCTTCTAAATTTGAGAGTTTGTCTCAGTTCTCTGATTATGCTCAAACTCGACTGGATAATGTGTGGAGATGTAGGAAGTTTGAGGCAGGGCTGAGAGTGGAACTGAAACGAGGGATATTATCCTTGAAGATGAATCAGTTTCATGCTTTAGTAGATGCTTGTGCACGCCTTGAGGAGTTGGAGCCATCACGGGATCCCAGAAACCATAATTTTGGACCAACAAGATTTCAGAGGGGTGGTAGCAGTAACAACAGTCGGTTTCAGCGCAAGCCGTATACTAGACCACCGGGGAGTCAATCTCAACGACCACCAGTTGGGGGAAATGCTAGTGGTAGTAGAGCTGGACAGAAAGTGGCGTTTATGCCAACATGTTTTAAGTATGGAAAGAAGGGCCATATCTCTACTGATTGCTCAATCAGAGGGACAATTTGCTTTAATTGCGGACAACCAAGACATATAGCCAAGGATTGTACTCAGTCAGAGAGGAAACCAGCAATGAGAAATGTTCGTGCTACTCAGCCAAGGTCTGGAGGGCGAGTATACACTATAACTGGAACTGAAGTTTCACAGTCTAAGAATCTAATTCAAGGGGAAGGTGTCATTGAAGGTAATCTTCTGACTGTGTTATATGATTCAGATGCGACACATTCATTTATTGCATATGATTGTGTGGAAAGATTGAAGTTGCCTGTGTCTTCTCTGAATTTTAAACTGATTGTATCTACACCAACTGCTAAACCTGTACTTACATCTAAGATATGTTTAGATTGTCCTGTGGTTATAAAGGACCGTGTGTTTTCTGTCAACTTGATTTGTTTGCCTCTTGTTGGGTTAGATGTAATACTAGGAATGGACTGGTTATCTTCTAACCATATCCTTATAGATTGTGCAAACAAAACCCTAGTCTTTCCTAAGGAAGAAAAGTCTGGATTCTTGACTGCTGTTAAAGTCAAGTCATTGTTAAGAGATGGAGCGCAGGGATATATGCTATTGTCTTCGTTAGAGGTCAAGAGTGAGAAAGATGTGAATACTATTCATGTCATCAATGAATTTCCATAAATTTTTCCTGATGACGTACCTGGTTTGCCACCAGAGAGGGAGATCGAATTTTCTATTGATTTAGTACCAGGAGCTGGTCCTATCTCAAATGCACTGTATCGGATGTCTCCAGCGGAGTTGGTGGAATTAAAGAAGCAATTAGAGGAACTGTTGGAGAAACAGTTTGTGCGCCCTAGTGTTTCACCGTGGGGAGCACCAGTGCTTTTGGTCAGGAAAAAGGACGGAACTTCTCGACTTTGCGTAGATTATTGTCAACTGAACAAGGTGACTATAAAGAATAAATATCCACTTCTGAGGATTAATGATTTGATTAATCAGTTGAGGGGAGCAGTAGTATTTTCTAAGATAGATCTGAGATCAGGATATCACCAGATTCGTGTTAAGGTGGAGGATGTACCTAAAACAGCTTTTCGAACTCGTTATAGACATTATGAGTATCAGGTAATGCCATTCAAAGTGACGAATGTGTTGGTATATGCCCTAGAGGCCAATACATTTTGTCTGTATTTACATACATTATATTATGCTATTTTTTAATATATAAGGCATTTCATTTATTATGTTATTTTTGGTAGACATAATAAAGTCCTTAGAATAGTAAGTTTGATACCATAGGACATCAAGTGGATGACTTGATCGTGAGATCCTATTGGATAGAGCATTATTCTTAAAATGTCCCTAGTCAAGTATTATTGTCAAATAGGACAACGATAATGCATTGAGACTAGTACGCGCGTAGACTGATGACCACATCTCACAAGTCATGGATATGAGATATCAAGTCTACACATGGATACATATTAGAGTAATGATGTATTGGACAGACCCGCCATGAGAACGCTACGTGGATCGTTACGTGAGTGTCATAAGCGATTCTCATAGTGATAATGGTGTATGTGGTCCTTTGACCTGAAATCACTACGATTCCTACGTGAGGAGTTGTGTGTTTTAATGCCATCAAACGTCATCTGTAACAAGATGATTATAAAGTTGGTTATTAGACATACCGTGATACATGTGGAGGGATGTGAATGACCTAGATGGGATTTGTCCCTCTTACATAACAGGAGTGATATCTTCGGGCCCCCTGATTGAGTGAGACTACGAAATGCATGGCCATGCTCAAATGAGTCAGTATGAGATATTGATCTCATTTGTTATTACTATGTCTACTCGGGAATCAGGAAACTGAAGATTGAACTAAACAAGGGTGACACGTTTCATGCCTTGTGTTCAATCTGGATATCTGGACAAAGGGACTAAACTACACGGAAACATTGGTCATGAATAGGTTATGTCAAATTACTGACATTCTCATTACTTAGGTAGCAGTGATGTGTTGCTAGATACCGCTCACTGTTTGTAATATTAAAATGAGATTTTAATATTACTACCAACATCATGAGAACCTGCAGGGTCGCACACTTAGAACAGACTAGATTGGAGCAATAAGGATCCAAGTTGGACTCGGATTCAATTGTGGGCCTAACTCATGACAGATGGGTTTAGGGTTGCACAGCTTACCTTGCTACTACTCACACTCACTTAAGGCAGCCACTACTATAAATAGTATTGCTAAGGGGGCTGCTATTAGGTTACAACACAACCCTAGCCGCACCTACAGAAAGTGAGTGAGAGATAGTGAGGTCTTCTTCTCCTCTCTTCACAGCTAGCACCACAAAAATAGAGCCGTGACTCCCTTTTGCAAGTCTATTCGTGTGGATACCGCAGAGACATCGTTACTATTACGGTGTTAGTGATTCACCTCGCTTGTGATTATCACGCTTCAAGAGGTAATTAAAAAAAAAACTCGGATTATGGACCTTTTTGCATGGATCCTGAGAGGGAATTCTATTATTCTGCTGCGAGACTTTTGATCTGCAATTCCCAACAGTGGTATCAGAGCCACTTGCGAAACCATGATTCGGTTTTCTGCTTTTCTTGTTATATGCGATAACATGATTCGTTGCTTTCTTTTGATAAAAGATATGATCTTTATATGTTTTTTTTCTGAAATCAAAATAATGATGTATGAAACCGTGTTCTGTTTGTTGTTTACGAAACATGTTAATGTTTCTGAAACCATGAAGATGTTCATATATTTCTGCGTTTTTCTTATATATATGTGTGATTTGTATGAATGAAAATCATTTTGAATGTTTTCTGTTTTTGCGTTCATCTGGTATATATATATATGTGATATGTATGATTCTGCGAAAACTATTTTGAATGCTTTCTGTTTCTACATATTTTCTGTATGAGTGTGATATACACAGCAGCACAACACAAGGTTTTGGAAACCTTGTTTCCATTTTGCGGCCACTATGAAGCTTACTCATGATATGAAGTGTTCATGTCTTCACGCATTCTGGAAACCTTGTTTCTGGATAGGTGATGACGGCTGTGAGGAACCCCTGCGGCACATGAAGCGTTCATGTGTTTGCGGGCCTTAGGGTTCAAGTGTTGTTGCCCTAGCCATCATAGAGGCAGAAGGGGTCCGACTCGAATTTTTGTTCAAGTAACCAGTGGTGGTATATGAATGAAAAATTTTGGACTGGGGCGCTGCCCCTGCACCCCGCAAGGGGTGGCCTCCCCTTGACCCCCGCCCGCTGACCAGGCAGCGGGATCCTCGTCGGGGCGCTGCCCCGAACCCCGTTTCGTGGTGTGTGATATTCAAAAGTGCAATATTCAAAACTGTTTTTATAATTCACAAAAATAATAATGTGTTATTGCTTTGTGTTTATGTATTCTTAGAGATGCATGGTGCATGGTTATGGCCTTAGTCTTTATTTTATACTATTTTGGTTATTTTAAATACGACCTGCATGTCGTGCCTTTCTCTATACATTCTGATTGTACATTCTCTTCTCATCTAACTCCCCTTGAATGTAAAAGAGGTTTCTATAATGTAATCTTCATGTGGAGACAAGGAGACGACATCAAGTGAGGACGTTGGTGGGAGACGCTTGGTGAAGCTGGCATTAATTAATGTTACTCTCTTAGAGGCCATAACCATGTCACATTTATTATATGCTTTATATGTATGAGATGCATGGATGATGTTTATGGTATGTTAAACAAGTTTAATAAATGGTGAGATCTAATAATAAAATTCCCTCAAAGAAAATATTAAGTCATTATGTGATGCCTTCCAAAGCGTGGCACTCGTCAAGACTAATATCGATCAAGTGTAGGTCTGCCAAAGCAGGGCGCCTTTATCTATATTAGTAAGATGCGATAGGATAATAGTAATATCCAAATGTCAACCATTGGGTTTAACTTAACTAGGCCATTTCAATAGGATTGAAGGCTTAGAGGCATGAAGTTGGGCTTTAGTCCATTAGATGGATTGGAATCAGTGTTATTCACCCAACTATCCAAGAGTTGCATATGATGTAATTGGAAAGAGTTTCCTACCTAAATAACTAAATTTTGGGCGATCAACCAAAGCTGACTCAAAACTAGGTGAAATATGGATCTTGGCCCACTAGGAAATCTTTCAATGGGATTTTTCGAGTCAATGCTGAGGGTCATTGATTTGAATAAAATAGTGGGAGGCGTATTTAATTAAAAGACCTTGTTAAATATGTTTATAGCATAATACTTATATTTTGCATATTTCTGTTGATAGATTACCATGGCAACAAACACATCAAGTAACTTATCATTGCGATCGGTCCTTGAGAAGGACAAATTGTCTGGGACAAATTTCCTAGACTAGTACAAGAACTTGAGGATTGTTCTCAAGCAAGAGAAAAAGTTGTATGTTTTAGAACAGCCTATTCCTGAGCCACCTGCTGCTAATGCCCCTAGAGCTGAAAGAGATGCTTATAAGAAGCATCAAGATGATGCCTTGGACATTGGATGTCTAATGCTAGCCACCATGAACTCTGAGCTCCAAAAGCGACATGAGAACATGGAAGCCTACGATATGATCGTACACCTTAAAAAGCTTTATCAAGAGCAGGCTAGACATGAGAGATATGAGGTCTCCAAAGCACTCTTTCAGTGCAAGCTGGTAGAGGGAAGCCCTGTTGGTGCTCATGTACTCAATATGATTGGGTACATTGAAAACCTTGAGAGACTCGGTTTTCCTATGGGCCAAGAGTTGGCCAGTGACTTAGTCCTGCAATCGTTGCCGGAGAGTTTTAGTCAATTTGTTATGAACTACAACATGAATGAAATTGACAAATCACTACCAGAGCTGCTAAGCATGTTGAGAACTGCTGAGCAGAACATAAACAAAGGCAAAGGAAAGGCCATAATGATGGTCCATAAGAATAAGGGCAAGAAACAGCAGAAAAAGCCCCAAGACAAGTGGAAGGGTAAGGGCAAGGGCAAAGAAAAGTCCAAGCCTAGCACTTCTAGCTTGAAACCTGTGGGTGGAGTGGCTAAGGAAGGTACATGTTTCCATTGCGGTCAGACCGGACATTGGAAGAGGAACTGTGCCAAGTACCTAGAGGAGCTCAAGAAGAAGAAGGGAAGTGAGACTTCCACTTCAGGTATTTTTGTTATAGAAGTCAATTTATCTACTTCTGCATCATAGGTATTAGATATTGGATGTGGATCTCACATTTGTGTAAATGTGCAGGATCTAAAGAGCAGTAGACCATTGACTAAGGGAAAAGTCGACCTACGAGTGGGAAATGGAGCAAAGGTTGCTGCATTAGCCGTAGGGACTTATTTATTAGCTTTGCCCACTGGGCTTGTAATTGAATTGGATAATTACTATTTTGTGCCTGCTATTAGCAGGAATATCATTTCTGTTTCTTGTTTGGACAAGAAAGGTTTTACTTTTATAATAAATAATAAATGTTGTTTTATTTATATTAATGATATTTTCTATGGTAGTGCACATTTGAGTAATGGACTTTATGTCCTTGATCTCGAAACGCCCATTTATAATGTAAATACAAAGAGGTTCAAGTAAAATAATATGAACCCGACTTATCTTTGGCATTGTCGTTTGGGCCACATAAATGAGAACTGTATTTCTAAACTCCATAAAGATGGATTCTTGGACTCGTTTGATTACAAATCATATGAGACATGTGAATCTTGTTTATTGGGAAAGATGACTAAGGCCCCATTCACTGGACAAGGTGAAAGGGCTAGTGATCTTTTAGGCCTTATACATAGTGATGTATGTGGGCCACTAAACACACTAGCTAGAGGCAGTTTTCAGTATTTCATTACATTTACTGATGATTTCAGTAGATATGGATTTGTATATCTTATGAAGCACAAATCAGAATCCTTTGAAAAGTTCAAAGAGTTCAAGAATGAAGTACAAAACCAACTTGGCAAGAGTATTAAAATCCTTCGATCAGATCAAGGAGGTGAATACTTAAGCCAATAGTTTGATGATCATCTGAAAGAGTGTGGGATAATATCTCAACTCACTTCTCCTAGAACACCACAATGGAATGGTGTTTCTGAAAGGAGGAATCGGACCTTGTTGGACATGGTCTGATCCATGATGAGTCATGCAGACCTTCCAGGCTCCTTCTGGGGACATGCTCTGTTAACAGCAGCTTTCACACTTAACCGTGTTCCATCTAAGACGGTTCAATAAACACCATATGAGATGTGGACTGGGAGACGACCCAGTATATCTTTTATGAAGATTTGGGGTTGCGAAGCTTATGTGAAACGTCAAGTTTCTGACAAGCTTGGCCCAAAATCAGATAAATGCTTCTTTGTGGGATATCCTAAGGAAACCAAGGGATACTCTTTCTATAATCCTACCGAGGGCAAAGTGTTTGTCGCACGGACTGCTGTATTCCTAGAAAAAGAGTTTATCTCCAAAGGAATCAGTGGGAGGAAAGTAGAACTTGAAGAAATTCAAAGTTGACAGAGTAGCAGCGAACCAATGGTGGAATTAGAGCAGCCTCCACAAGTCGTTGTGGAACCACAATCTGCTCTAGTAGCACAAGACCCGCGTAGGTCTAACAGGATACGTCGTCAACCAGAGAGATATGGATTTCTCATGACTCAACAAGGTGACGTATTGCTCATGGATCAAGATGAGCCTGTGACTTACCAGGAAGCCATTATTGGCCCAGAATCTAAAAAATAGCTTGAGGCCATGAGATCTGAAATGGAATCCATGTATGCCAACCAGGTATGGACCTTGGTTGACCCACCTAAAGGGGTAAAACCCATTGGGTGTAAGTGGGTTTTTAAGAAGAAAACTGACATGGATGGTAATGTGCATACCTTTAAGGCGCGATTGGTTGCTAAAGGTTTCAAGCAAATTCATGGTGTAGACTATGATGAAACTTTTTCCCCAGTTGCGATGCTTAAATCCGTTCGGATCTTACTTGTTATTGCAGCATACCATGATTATGAAATCTGGCAAATGGATGTCAAAACTACTTTCCTTAATGGAAATATTCTCGAGGATGTGTACATGACACAACCTGAGGGTTTTGCCACTCCACAGGATGCTAGAAAGGTATGCAAGTTGCAACGATCTATTTATGGATTGAAGCAAGCTTCCAGAAGCTGGAATCTTCGTTTTGATGATACAATCAAACAGTTTGGCTTCATCGAGAATGAAGAAGAATCTTGTGTCTACAAGAAGGTTAGTGGGAGCACAGTTGTCTTTTTAGTATTGTATGTAGATGACATACTACTAATTGGAAATGACATCCCTACCCTACAGTCTGTAAAGACTTGGTTAGGTAAGTGCTTTTCTATGAAGGACTTAGGCGAAGTCACCTATGTATTAGGTATAAGGATCTATAGAGATAGATCGCAGAGATTGCTTGGCCTAAGTCAGAGTACATACATAGACAAAGTGTTAAGATGATTTAATATGCATGAATCCAAGAAAAGACTCTTGTCTATGTCGCATGGTATAAGCCTATCTAAGGCTCAATCCCCTTCCACTCAGAATGAGAGGGATCGCATGAGTAAGATTCCATATGCATCTGCAATTGGATCTATCATGTATGCCATGTTATGTACTCGACCAGATATCTCGTATGCTTTGAGCATGATGAGCAGGTACCAGTCTGATCGCGGTGAGAGTCACTGAAGTGCTGTCAAGAATATCCTTAAGTACTTAAGAAGGACTAAGGATTCGTTCTTGGTATATGGAGCTGAGGAGGAACTAGTTGTAAAGGGTTACACTGATGCTAGCTTCCAAACCGATAAGGACGACTCCAGATCGCAATCGGGTTTTGTTTATTGCCTGAATGGTGGGGCTGTGAGCTGGAAGAGTTCAAAACAGGAGACAGTCGCTGATTCTACCACAGAGGCTGAGTATATTACTGCCTCCAATGCAGCAAAAGAGGCCGTTTGGATTAGAAAGTTCAATATTGAGCTTGGTGTAGTTCCTAGCATTGTGGACCCAATGGACCTCTATTGTGATAATAATGGAGCCATTGCATAAGCTAAGGAGTCCAAATCTCACCAGCGATCCAAACATATACTTAGGCGCTTCCATCTCATTCGAGAAATCATCGATAGAGGAGATGTGAAGATATGCAAAGTACCGACAGATGATAACATTGCTGATCCACTGACGAAGCCTCTTCCACAGCAGAAGCATGAGGGTCACACTAGGTCTTTAGGCATTAGAAATATGCCTGATTGGCTCTAGTGCTAGTGGGAGATTGTTGGTGTATGCCCTAGAGGCCAATACATTTTGTCTGTATTTACATACATTATATTATGCTATTTTTTAATATATGAGGCATTTCATTTATTGTGTTATTTTTTGTAGACATAATAAAGTCCTTAGAATAGTAAGTTTGATACCATAGGACATCAAGTGGATGACTTGATCGTGAGATCCTATTGGATAGAGCACTATTCTTAAAATGTCCCTAGTCAAGTATTATTGTTAAATAGGACAACGATAATGCATTGAGACTAGTACGTGCGTAGACTAATGACCACATCTCACAGGTCATGAATATGAGATATCAAGTCTACACATGGATACATATTAGAGTAATGATGTATTGGACAGACCCACCATAAGAATGCTATGTGGATCGTTACATGAGTGTCATAAGCGATTCTCATAGTGATAATTGTGTATTTGGTCCTTTGACCTGAAATCACTACGATTCCTACATGAGCAGTTGTGTGTTTTAATGCCATCAAACGTCATCTGTAACAAGATGATTATAAAGTTGGTTATTAGATATACCGTGATACATGTGGAGGGATGTGAGTGACCTAGATGGGATTTGTCCCTTCTACATAACAGGAGTGATATCTTCGGGGCCCCTGATTGAGTGAGACTACGAAATGCACGACCATACTCAAATGAGTCAGTATGAGATATTGATCTCATTTGTTATTACTATGTCTACTCAGTAATCAGGAAACTGAAGATTGAACTAAACAAGGGTGGCACGTTCCATGCCTTGTGTTCAATCTGGATATCTGGATAAAGGGACTAAACTACACAGAAACATTGGTCACGGATAGGTTATGCCAAATCACTGACATTCTCATTACTTGGGTAGCAGTGATGTGTTGCTAGATACCGCTCATTGTTTGTAATATTAAAATGAGATTTTAATATTACTACTAACATCATGAGAACCTGCAGGGTCGCACACTTAGAACAAACTAGATTAGAGCAATAAGGATCCAAGTTGGACTCGGATTCAATTATGGGCCTAACTCATGACAGATGGGTTTAGGGTTGCACAACTTACCTTGCTACTACTCACACTCACTTAAGGCAGCCACTATTATAAATAGTACTGCTAAGGGGGCTGCTACTAGGTTACAACACAACCCTAGCTGCACCTACAGAAAGTGAGTGAGAGATAGTGAAGTCTTCTTCTCCTCTCTTCGCAGCTAGCACTACGAAAATAGAGGCGTGACTCCCTTTTGCAAGTCTGTTCGTGTGGATACCGCAGAGACATAGTCACTATTACGATGTTGGTGATTAACCTCGCTTGTGATTATCACGCTTCAAGAGGTTATTAAAAAAATAACTCGGATTATGGACCTTTTCGCATGGATCCTGAGAGGGAATTCTATTATTCCACTGCGAGACTTTTGATCCACAATTCCCAACAGAATGCTCCTGCCATCTTTATGGACTATATGAATATGATTTTTCGTCCATACTTAGACAGATTTGTCATTGTCTTTATCGATGACATTCTGATCTATTCTCAATCTAAGGAAGAGCATGCTGAACATCTTAGTATAGTTCTTCAGATTTTGAAAGAAAAGAAGTTGTATGCAAAATTGGTGAAGTGTGAGTTTTGGCTGGAGGAAGTTCAATTTTTAGGTCACGTGATTTCCAAGGAAGGCATTGCGGTAGACCCATCGAAGGTGGAGACTGTTTTGCAATGGGAAAGGCCTAAGATGGTGACAGAAGTTCAAAGTTTTGTTGGACTTGCTGGATATTACCGGAGGTTTATAGAAGGTTTTTCCAAGATTGCCGGACCGCTTACGCAGCTCACGAGGAAAAGTCAAGCTTTTGAATGGACGGAGGAACGTGAAGCAAGTTTCCAAGAATTGAAGAAGAGGTTAACAACTGCACCAGTGCTGATTCTACCGGATTCTAACGGAACTTTTGATGTGTATTGTGACGCTTCTTACCAAGGGTTAGGATGCGTGTTGATGCAAAACTGGAATGTAGTGGCTTATGCTTCTAGACAGTTGAAGGTTCATGAGAGGAATTATCCAACCCATGACTTGGAATTAGCTGTAGTGGTTTTTGCATTGAAGGTGTGGAGGCATTTTCTGTATGGAGCAATGTTCAATGTCTTTAGTGATCATAAGAGTTTAAAGTATTTGTTTGATCAGAAAGAACTGAATATGAGGCAGAGGCGATGGTTGGAATTTTTAAAGGATTATGATTTTCAACTCCAATACCATCCAGGAAAAGCTAATGTGGTAGCAGATGCGCTGAGTAGAAAGGTGATCAGTGTTTCAGCAATGATAATAAAGGAGGAGGAATTGATTAACAAATTCTGAGATTTGTGGTTGTCAGTGGAGTTTGTGCCTGGAAGAATTCGCCTATGTAATGTCGTGATCATAAATGAATTGCTTGATATAGTTCGAGATAAACAAGAGGAAGATGCATTTTTACAAAACGAAAGAGAATTGTTGAAGCAAGGTCATAAGGCGACGGTAGAGGAAGGGTCAGATGGAATCTTAAGGTTCAAGGGAAGAATCTGTATACCCGATGATTCTGAACTTAAGAAGGGGATTCTAGATGAAGCTCATACTAGTGATTTGAGTTTACATCCGGGGATGACCAAGATGTACCAAGACTTGAAAAGGTTGTTTTGGTGGCCAAGGATGAAAAGAGATGTAGCGGAACATGTGGTGTCTTGTCTGGTTTGTCAGAAGGCGAAAGTGGAACATCAGAGGCCAGCCGGTATGTTACAACCGTTAGCTATTCTAGAGTGGAAGTGGGATAGTATCTCGATGGATTTTGTTACCGGATTACCGAAGACAAGGAAAGGTCATGATTCGATATGGGTTATAGTTGATAGGCTTACGAAATCGACGCATTTCTTGCCCATCAATATTAAGTATTCGTTGGAGAGATTAACCCAGATGTATATCAGTGAGATTGTGAGGTTACATGGTGTGCCTACATGTATAGTTTCTGACCGAGATCCAAGGTTTACATCAAGATTCTGGGGAAGTTTGCAAGAAGCCATGGGAACTAAGTTGCGGTTGAGTTCAGCTTATCATCCACAGACTGATGGTCAAATAGAGAGGACTATACAATCTTTGGAAGATTTGTTGCGTGCCTGTGTGTTAGAGCAACGTGGAAGTTGGAATGAATTTTTATCTTTGATAGAATTCACCTACAACAATAGTTTTCACTCGAGTATAAGGATGGCACCCTATAAGGCGTTATATGGAAGACGATGTCGAACACCTCTGTGTTGGTATCAAGATGGGGAGAGTATGACTATTGAACTAGATCTTGTACAACAGACTACAGAGAAGGTAAAGATGATACAAGAAAAGATGAAGACGATGCAAAGCAGACAAAAGAGTTGTGCTAATAAGCGAAGGAGACCTCTTGAATTTGAGGAGGGTGAACATGTATTCTTAAGAGTGACTCCTACGACTGGTGTCAGAAGAGTTATCAAATCTAAAAAGCTTACTCCTAAGTTTATTGGGCCTTATCAGATTCTTCGACAAATAGGTCATGTAGCATATCAGATTGCTTTATCGCCTTTTCTATCTAATCTGCATGATGTATTTCATGTGTCTCAGTTAAGGAAGTACATTCCTAATCTGACGCATGTGATACAGCCAGACGAAGTACAGTTGAAGGATAATTTGACTTACGAGACTTTACTTGTCAGAATAGAGGACAGAAAAGTGAAGCAGCTTCGAGGGAAGATGATCGAGCTAGTGAAGGTCATATGGAATGATGTGACAAGTGATGCTACCTGGGAGCTGGAAGATAAAATGAGGGAGCAGTATCCTCATTTGTTTTTATGTATAACGAATTTCGAGGACGAAATTTTTATTTGTAGGGGAGAGTTGTAACACCCCAAACTTTAGGATAAATGACCGTTGTGTCCCAAATTGTACTGTTTGTTATTTTTCTGTATGATACAGTGTTTTATTTTACTGTCGGTGATTTTATCTGAACTTTTTGTGTGATTTGCTCCGGGACAGGAAAATAATAATTTCCAGGCCAGGGAAATCTTATTTTAATTATTCGGAACTGGGGGATCTTACTAAACCCAATTCTGAATGATACTGTTGTTAATCTTTTAATTTTTAGGATTTTACTGTGAAATAAAATAATTTTATATTATTATAATATTATTTTATTAGTCAGTATAAATAAATGACGGTGGACCCGAAAATGTCTCATGGGACCCACGTTCAGAGAAACAGTCAACGTTTTTGGTTAGAGCAATTTTCTAAACTAATAAGAGCGAGTCAACGAAGTAGGCTTGAAAATTCTAGACCAATAAGAAATGGTCAATAAAAGTGGTTAGACTAATTAGTTTAGAATTTGATGACCTAATTAAGTGGGATTAGAATTTAATTAAGTGTGCTTAGAAGCTTAATAGGATTAGTAGCTAAATTAAACATCATTAGTGGTTTAAGCATCATTAGTGGTGAGATATTTAAAGAGCTAATGACAAGGCTTATGACTAGGCTTAATGACAAGGCTTGGATTAGCGAATGAGAGCTAAGCTTGGAGGCCAAGGGTTTATGCTAGCCTTTGATCATTCCTAAGGCTTGGATGAAGCCAACCAAGGGTACACCTAGCCAAGGAGAGCTCCACGGCCATATGTCCTTAGGAGACCATTCTTCATTCATTTTCTATCTATTAACTTAAGCTTTTCTCTCACCAAAAACAAGAAAACACCATTGATGAACTTTGGAGGTCCATTCGGCCAAGCACTCTACTTCATCATCCATCCATCAAAAATTTCTTCTAACCTACTTTTCTAAACCTAAACACAATTCTAAGAACATCTCTAGTTGAGAGTTCTTGCAAAATCCATCATCTTGAGCTTGAAAAACTACTTGGGAGATTCTACCTAGAAGGTGAAAATCCTTGTTTTTCATTTCTAAATTCTTTTTCAAGGTTCTAAGCCATGATTGATCCATGGTTTATGATTTTCTCTTATAGTTTTAACTCTTTAAATTTTTGTTTAATATTTTTAGGTTTTCTTGGAGGTGAACCCAAAACCATTAGAAAGGAGTGAAAGAGATTTTAGCTTCACTTAAGGTAAGAGGAAGACTTGAATCTTTTCATCCTTGGATGGTGATAAGAAAATGGAATCGTTTGTGATTGTAGAATCCATAAGAATTCATTTGTGTGTTTGTTGTAATAGCTTTCTTAATTGTGATTTGTATTGATATGCATGTCTACAAGCTTTGAATATATTGTATGTGCTAGAAATGCATGAATAAGTAGTAGGATGTGAATAATATGCAAGGTTTGCATGTGTGTTCCAAAGAGCACAAATCCAAGGCTCACGGTCTCAACACAAAATGGGAACCAAAATGTTCTCAACAATTTTCTAAAAGAGTGATTTAATTAACTTAGGTAAATTGACAAGATACAAATTGATTTAGAGCAAGAAAAACAAATCTATAGATCAAATGACAAGTTAATGGATTTCGGCCAACATGCCAAAGTTAAGTGTTTTTAGTTTCTAAAATTGTTTTCAATCAAGGTTAAGTAATAATGTTAAAAAAGAATTTTAGTACAATGAGTTTTGAGAAATAAAAGTGATTGGATTAAGTTTAAAAAGCTATAACTAATGATTTTACTATTTAGGAGATAATACAGTAGCTTTTGTAAAATTTCTAACGTAAAGCTCACTTTATGTTTTGAATCCCGTTAGTAGTTTTCAAAAGTATAATTAGATGGTTGTAATATAATCAAAAGAAATTTTAACAGAAAAATTTAGAAAACCATTGTTATAGATTTTCAAAGAAAAATACTGTCAATTTTTGTTAAAAACAAACAAATAAGATAGAAAAGATATCCAGTATATTGTATACGGTATGAAAATTATTCTACGTAACTCAAACGTATTAAATATTATTTATGTTTATTTAAATAGTAATTTTTAAGGAATTCGGACAAGAAAATGATTTAAAAATCTTACGCGATTAAGAAAATGATTTAAAAACAGTACGCGATTTTAAAAAATAGTAAAATATATTTACGCGATTTTAAAACATTTGTAAAAATGATGAAATTGTGAAAACGCGATAAAATTTCTACGCGATTGACGAAAACAGTAAGTTTTATTGTCGAGCCAAAGTGGTAGACCCGGACAGATTGAGAAACAGTACTGTTAAGTGGGACGTATTGCGTTTGGTGTTTGAGGGTGTTTTGGTAATTATTTGAGATTTGAAGGGTGTTTTGGTAATTATAGTTCTGTTCATATTTTTAGAGTCAAGTCGATTCATTGTGGAATTGGCGATTGATTGACGAGGTGAATTACATCGTGTTGTCGGTGTGATAAGCGTAGTGTGGTTCATTTCTTTATGAACTTGGAGGCATTAGTGTGCGGATTATTCCACATGTGGACAGTTGGTCGCTCCTCTAGGCCGTGGTAACTGGCTACACACTAGTGATCTCGACATGCACTATACTTAATCAAGATCTTATAAGAACTATGCTAGTACAATGCCTGTAGTTACACGATGTTTGGACTGTGTACTACACCACGATGTTTTGGACAGTGGGCTATAGACACAATGTGAGACAGTGCAATAGTTGGTTGGGAAGCCCAAGGTACTAATAGGACTTGCAAGTCATTCTCTCTGATGTTTGTGGTTGTAGCTCCATGGAGTAGAGTTGAGTCGCATTACATATGATTTATGTGTTGTGCATTATAATATTATTATCTGTACCATTCTATCTATACCATTTTATCTGTGACATTATGTGATGTGTTACACTTAATTTCTGTGTTACTTTATATTATTATTTATGCTGTTATGGTATGTTATATTGTATGAATTGCTATATCTGTTGTATTATCATTTTCTTATTTACCATGTTTGTGGTGATATAGATTGTCTTACCTTTTTGTACGTATTGTTTTCTGTATTTTAAATTATGTTTCAAAAGAAGAGTTTGAGGAAGAGGAACAGCCTCTTGATTTTATATACCCCGAGGAGGAAGAGCAACAACAGCAAGCCGAGGATCAGTTCGACGACCAAGAACCATCCGATCATTCATACCCATTGGATTGATTGTATGAGTATGACGCTACCAGGATTCTTTGGTTTCATGAGGTTGGATTTTCATAGAGGCTCGGAAGCCTGGCGACTGCGAGAGGACAGAGATTCGGTTACGTACGTAGGGCGTCTGACTATGACCATACGTACAGAGTTTGATGGAGTGCCTATCTTTTCTACTGTATTGTATTTACATGTAGAGCTATCGCTATCTCTTAGGCGTCTCTGGAGTGGTATGTTTGATGCGTCTAGTGAGATTAGCAGCGTGTCGACAGCACGGACTAGGGTCTGTAGAGGGTCGAGCCATCCTAGATACTTATCACCTGAAGTTTCATCCGAGAGTGATCCTTCAAAGGGTTAGAGTTCTGTGATGCGTACTTAGGCGCGTCTACGTTTTGTATATATAGACTTCTTACTGCTTTGTTTACTGTTTTGGTTTAAATATTTGTAGCTGTAAATTATTTGTGCTACTTGAAACTAAAATATATGTATATTATGTGTGATGACAATTTGTTTATTTTATGTTCCATGTTATTTTATTTCGTAATATTCTGTTTAACCGGAAAAATTTTACAACCCGTATTACTATGTAATAAATGTTTTACAACTTGGGTAGAATTTTATTTATCTTTATTTTATTTTATTTATAGATGTGACATCCCCATAAGAGTGTTACAAAATGCACTTCATAACAAGTCGAAGAAACTTGGTCATACAACACCCAAAGAGGAGGCGACTAAAATAATGTTTAGGAATAGAATAATGAATATAACAGAAGCAACACAGAAAGTTGCTCATTATTTCAACGAATCAATAACGATAACAACAAAAGAGTTTGAATCCAAATAAATAGAAATATACATACACTATATGCTTTTTTTGGCACCACTCTAATGTAAAGACAATAGCACACTAAATCAACATTACATATCAACACCTGAGATAAAGTATTCACTTGAAAATGTTGTCATCGTTATGGTCATAATTCTATAGTGTGTAACTTTTTTATTATTCATAATGTCAATGTGAACTATTATTGAACAAGTTAGATTAGAAAGAGAAATATTAAGTCTACAAGTTAACTTATCTCCTGTGTTATTGAGTGACAATAGATAAATTCATCCTATTCCTATCACTTCTTCTGTTACATTAGTCAAACCAAACAAAGTCCTAATCAAATTATATCGATTCACCCCAAAACAAAAAGCATGAAGAATTTTTTTTTTCTTTTTTAATCGTTCTACTTCTTTGGGGTAAGGGGGGCAAGACTAGTAGAGTGGAAACCAAGTAGAAAAAGAAAAGAGAAAAAGTAGTGGAGTTAGGTGCATATATATATAATCATAATTAATTTGAATGGAGTGTACCTGGATTTTGTGATTCTTTTAAAAGAGGGTGATCTAAAGCTGGTTGCTTTCTTTTGTGAACACAATCTATGAGATCACCATCTGGACTCTGAAGTATAATAAGATCCAACAGCAAGTATTCATGAGTTATTATGATTATAATTATAATATAATAAAGGAAGGAAAAACTTTCTACAAAAAAAAGGAAAAACAACATTTATGTATGGTCATTAAAATCTCAGTTGCTAATCACACACATCTATCAATACTAATAATGTTACCTCTATGGTGAGGACAGGGCGCTTATTAATCTTGTCCAAGTGCCTTTGAATCCTTTCAAGTCTCAGGCTACTGACTTGCCTATACCTTATGTAATTTAGGGTGCTGGATTTAACCGCAACCGTTTGTAGAAGGAGAACGAAACAGAAACCCAGAAAGAGAAGATAATGATCAGGAGGAGCGGAACATGAACACCTTCTCATCCTCCCAACAATACCTATATCTCTTTTAGTGCCAAGAAATAAAATGGGTACAAGAAAAAAAAAGCTAGAAAACCATTACTAGCAAAGCAAACAACACAAAGTAAATCTGACTTTCATGGACATTTCCATTTACCATACCCAAACACTAACACATTTTAGCAATGACAGCCCCCTTCTGACCATTTTAACAATGACAGTCCCCACACCCTTCTTCACCCATTACACATTCAAACCAAAACCAAATTCACAAATCAGTCAAATTTAAGAAATACTACAAAAACTGACTAAAGGCGCATATATAAAAGTATTCATGCATACCTAACACTGCAGTTAGTGTTCATACTGTGCATGCTTTTCCCTGAAATAGCTCTGCTCCTGATCATGGAATTTAATAATAAAATTTCAAAGAAAAGTCGAGCAAAGTTTTGCTCTTCCCCGGAAAACACATAAAAAAGGAGATTTTTTCCTAATTAAAACAACAAAACCATAGCTGTCAACAACCACAACCAAGGAGATCATCAAATCAACAAATCAAAACACAGCAACAAAAAAAAAATTATTCAAACAATTTATCAATATCACTTCCAATAGCAAAATCAGGCCTCCAAAAATGATGAAATGACAGCAACATTGGTTCAAAAACCCACAACAATCGAAACTAACCCCGATCTAACAAAATCCAAGCCCCAAATGAGAAGTCAACAAACACGAAGATTTTCCAAAACCCTTGAAATCATAATAATTATTTAAATACTGAATCGAAAAGCATGAAATAAAATTGAGGAATCAAAAGGAGATTGAAAATTACCTGAGCATGCAAACACAGAAAACAACAGAGTTACCTCTTTCAGCTCTTTTTCTTTTTCTATTTCAATTTTCCCTCAGAGGAAAGGGTTCTATTGATACGTTTTCATGGGTTGGAACTAAAAACCCTAACCAGAAGAGGCGGCGAAGGGGAGGGTTGGTACCGTAGTGGTAGACGACGGCAGAGTGAGAAAGAAGGAAGATAATTAAGTCAATGGCGACTCCCAAGCACCCAGTGCTTGCCCATGGAGCAGAGGCAAAGGTTGCGAGCTTGTAGTGGCCGGATCTAGACCTACGAGCTGCAACAGGTGGTGGCGAGCTGCGACAAGTGGCAAGACAGTGGCGCGATGGTGACGCGAGTTTCACAGCTTTGAGTGAGAGGGAGAGAGCAAGTCTGGACAGAGTGAGAGTGAGAGGGAGAAAACAAAAGGAGAGGGAGATTTGCACGGCTTTGAGTTTCACGGTGCCAGTTTCACAACTTTAATTGTGAGCGAGAGGACGAGAGAGAGTGAGAGGGAGAGAGAGCACACGAGAGAGAAAAAGAGAATGAGAGTGAGAGAAAGTGAGTGAGAGGGAGAGGGAGAGAGTGATAGATTGTGAGAGAATAGAGGGAAGTGAAATTTTAGAATTTTTTAAAATATTTTATTTAAAATTTAAAATAAGAATAATTGTGGTTAAAATTGTTGTTTTGTACATCTAATTGTCATTTTTTATTTGTAAAATATGTCAGTTGCATAACTGATGCATTATACTAAATATTACAACAGTTTTTTAGAACTGTCGTATTAAAACTGTTGTAATTTATATGTTTTTTTTGTAGTGACCTGTATGATCACATACATAGAGCAGACTAAATTGGAACAATTAGAATTCAAGTTGGATTGAGATTCAATTGTGAGCCGGACTCATAACAGATAAGTATAGGGTTGCACAGCTTACCTACTGCTGCTCTCACTCGCATAAGGCAGTAGCTATTATGAATAGCACTGCTAAGGGGCTGTCAAGGCATGCGTTACAAACCATTGTCACACTTGACAGAAACTATGAGTAAGAGAGTGACAAGTTTCTCTTCTCTTCTCTTCTCTTCTCTTTGCAACTAGCACTGTGTGAGAGACGTTGGACTCTTTTTGTGGACGTTGGTCGTTCGTGTGAATACCACAGAGACATCATCGATGTTACGGTGTTAGTGATTCATGTCGCTTGATTTTATCACGTTTCAAGAGGTAAACTCTTTTAAACTCGGATTATGGCCCTTTTCGCATAGATCCTTGGTGGGAATTTTTTGTTATTCTGCTGTGTGATGTATCCGCAATTCCCAACACTAGTAGACCCGACATAATTTTTAGTGTATACATGTGTGCTAGATATCAAGCTAATCCTAAAGAATCGCACTTAAGTGCAATAAAACAAATTATGAAATATCTTGGTGGCACTTCACAAGTGGGCTTGTGGTACCCCAAAAGTGCCACTTGTAGTCTTATTGGTTATTTCGACTCTAATTTCACTAGATGCAAATTGAATAGGAAAAACATTAGTGGGATATGTCAGTTGCTTGGTAGCTCTTTAGTTTCTTGGCATAGCAAGAAACAAAATAGTGTGACATTATATACAGTTGAGGCTAAATATGTTGCAGCTGGAAGTTGTTGTGCCCAAATCCTATGAATGAAACAACTACTTCTAGACATTGGACTTCATCTAGATGTTAGACCTTTTGTGTACCGCAAATGCATGGGTCATTCAAGTAATACAGTGAAGAATAAGATATCGTTTCCAGGAAGATAAGGTTACTTCCAATGCTAAATATCAACCAATAGCTTAAATAATTCTATTCAAGAACATAAAAATAGGGAAAAGGAAATAAACTAAAAACTAAAAAGCAATAAAGATAATGGTTAGAGATTAAGGAATCCTTCTTCACCTCCCACTTTAATTACTAATATGCAACTCTTTAAGCAACATTAATGGATGAGTTAAGTTAGCTTGAGAATCTACTTTAGTTGAAAGCCTATGTCTTGGGGTCAATCAATCATGCTTCATTTACCTAATTCACTATGCTTCCATGAGAATTAGAGCAAACTCCACTCATTAAGGTATGTTCTCAAACACCTATATTTCTATCATATTAACGAATCAACTCATCCCACCATTAAAATGGAATCAAACATGCATCAATCATACCTATGATATCAAATCCAAATTCCTATATCTAAGTTTATTAGATTTTATCAAATTAGCTTAAATGTTGATCAAACACTCAAGAGCATTAAGATCAATATGATTGAACAAAACCAAACATCAATATAAACTCAAAGAAAAACAATATCAATAATATTAATGGGAGGATTTAAAGTATTCCCTAAATGTAGCTCAGCTACTCATTGAACACGAAAATAGAATCACAAAATACATATTCAAGATAATGGAAGAGAAGAAAGAAAAGGGAGAAGGAAGAACCTCGTGGATTTGATCTTTGATGCTTGAATCTTCCTTCATGATGAAGAGGGCCTCCAACCTTGGCTCCCCAGGCCTCCTCTCAACCTCAGAATGAAAACCTAGCGCAACTTCTCTAACCCTAAACGGCCAACCTAAGAAAATCCAATAAAAATCTATTTAGAGACTCAGTTGTGCGCCTCACGTCACGACGTGCACTTCCTTGCATTGTGGCGCGCATGCCTCAGGTATAAGTATTGACAGCAAGTGATGCACATCACGTCGCAGCGTAACATATCCAGTGCTGCGGCGTGCTCTGCTAGAATGCTTCCTTGGCTTTCTCCTCTAATGTTGGACCTTGGCTTGCATCAATTCATCTCTTTTGAGCTTATCCTACATTAAAAAAATCACCAAGTTAAATATAAGTTATGAATTCACTTAATCGCTTAAAAAATATGCACAATTTGCTCAATAACATATAAGAAGATATCCAAATTGCATTTGACAAATATAAGCCTAAAATCTCTCAAATATGCCTAAGAATAAGGACTAAACAATCAATAGAGCACAGATGTAGGGCATAAATAACTATATTTTGTGAAGTTATCACACCCCCAAACCTTAGTTTTTGCTAGTCCTCGAGCAAAATAAAGTATGATTAAGCAAACTTACATTAACCAATCATGCTCACATGCATTCTACAAATATGATAATTTCAATATTTCAATTCACCCCAATCAGTGTAGAATGATTGTATTAGTCCTCAAAGAATGCTAATGGCCCACAATCAGCTCCATATATACACAATCCTTAACATGCCAACAATCAAAGCACCCTTTCATGCAATTCACACTTCCCACAAACATGCAAGATAAACTTTTCCTATTCAAGTCATGCACATCCGGATAAGTTTATAAGCATACATGTATTTGAATCATATAATCCACAAAATTGAATCTAAACTCTCTCTCCACTATTGTAAATCACACACAACTAAGGATCATAAGGGACTTTAATAGCTTGTAATGTAAGGCCAATGGTATTGGGTTCGTGGACAGAAAAGGAAATGATTTAACACAAATATTGAGAAACATACACATGTTATTTCAAGTCTTGAGGCCAAGTGAAACTATCAGGGTATTCAATAGTGAAAGAATAAAACTTGCCAGAACCATTCGATGCTTATCTTTTTTAACTTTTCTTCTTTCTTTTATTTGCTTTGCTTGTCTCTTTTCTCTTTTTCTCTTTTTCTACTTATACAAAGCAATTCTTTTCTTTTGCTGCATCAAGTTCCTTCAGGCTCATTTTTGTAATAGACATACATAATACCCCTAATCACTTAACTCACTTCAAGAAATAACATAGCATGTACTCAACAAACAATGATGGTAGGAAGAAAATACAATGTTTTCACATGCATTAGAATGGTTAACAGGTTAACGAATACAATGATAATGAAAAACATATAAGCCCAACTTTTAATAAGCTTCAAAAGGGGACCTAAAGATATAATTGTATCAGGTTAAGCTTAAAAGATTCAATCGGTCCAAATAGTGCCCTAATCATTTCCTCATTCATGCACAATCTAGGATTTCATCTCAATAGAGTTTAAAAACAACTTCTAGGATAATCAAAACTCTACATGTACATCTATAAACTTTCTCTAGACATGCACTCTTATCATGTTCAAAGTTACATGTGCATCAAAGTGGGATGAAAATCATACATAAAAAGCTACTAGATTGTTTCACATGTTTCATGATTGTATATGGTTTTGCTAAAAGCAGTCGAATCACAACCATTTATATCATTGGACAACCAATTCCACACTAGCCATTGGCATTATACCATGCATTCAAAAGATCCATCATTTTTAATTCAAGAATGCATAACATCATGTGTATAACATTGAAAATTGAAAATTTTATCAACAACCCATTAGCGGTAGCCAAAGCAAGATATAATCATGTTAGTATGGTGACTATTACAACTACATACTTAAAACATCAAAACATGTTATGCATTAAGCATTAAAGTAGAAAAAATATGTAATGATACTTCCCCAAATCAAAGTGAACTTGTGTCCTTGCTATACATGGTCTATAGGGTACTTGAGTCATTCAAAATAATAGTTATATTAGAATTGAGTATTAATAAATAAAGAAAAATATGTAAAATAAATAGAAAATGCAAAAATAGGGGTCACGCCGACGCATGAACATGCCTGTGTCATGGCGTTGAGCCCTGGGGTGCAAAACCCTGATATGGCAGAGACGAGAGCATCGTGGCGTGAGCATGTGTGCACCGCAGCGTGAGAGGTCAGATTGTAGAATTCTACAGCAGACTCCATGTTGCTGCCAAATTTGCTTCATTGTGGCCTCCAGCACTTGCAAAAGTTGTCTAAAAGCTTAATTTACAAAATATACAACAAAAACATATTAAAACCATAAAAATCAAACTTACTACATATTTATGCAAAACAATAACAAACATAAAAACTAAAGGACCATAACTTGTCCAAATGGACTTATTGAATTGAACTAAAAACAAAACTTGAATTAGAACTACATAAACTCGTTGTCAATATTAGCAATACAGAAATAATGTCTTATCCCCAACAACGGTGCCAAAAACTTGTTGGTGGTGGTTTACCTAACCTTGAATTGGCGGGTACCTCCTTTTGCTAACCGCAAGTGCATAGGTCACTCAAGTAATAAAAATGATGAGTAACGATCGTTCCCACCGGGAATATGTTTACTTTCTAATGCTAAATATTAACCTATAACTTAACTAATTCTATTCAAGTAAACGTAAATTGGAAAATGGGTTTATTAACTAAATTATAGAATATAAGGAAAAGATAAAGATATGATTGAGAACATAGGGAATCCTTTTTCACCCCCTACTTCAATTGATAACTTGCAATCCTTTTAAGCAATACAAATGATTAGATTAGGTTAGCCTGAGAAACTATCTTAGTTAAAAGCCGATGTCTAGGTCAATTAACCCTATGTCATTTACCTAGTTCACTATGTGTCCATGAGAACAAGAGCAAACAACAAGCATTAAGTTTGATTCTCAATTATGACTATACATGACTAAGAGGTATATGTCTATCCTATTAGCGAATCAATCTACCCCGCCATTGGAATGAAATCAAACATGCATTTACCATATGTATGATCTAAAACCCAAAGTCTAATGTCTAGGCTCATTTGATTTCATCAAATCACCTAAATGCTGATCAAACAAGTAAGAGCATTAAGCACATTATGATAAAACAAAACCCAAATCATTCATATAAGCTCAAAAGAGTATAAATCAATCAATATTCATAGAGGGATCCAAAGAATTCCCTAAATATAGCTCAGCTACTCGTTGAACACGAAAATAAAATCACAAAATACATGTTCAAGACAATGGAAGAGAAGAAAGAAAAGGGAGAAGGAAGGAAGCTTATGGATTTGATCTTTGATGCTTCAATCTGTAACACCCTCCCTAGTGAATTACATTTTAGACCAAAAACATTATAAAACTAAAACCCAAGTCATATATATATATATATATATATATATATATATATATATATAGATATATATATATTAATATTGTAATATACAGGTTATAAAATTTCTTTTCGCTAATCACATGAACTTAACAAAAATATAAATAACACAAAACATAGAAAACTGATTATTACACATCTCATGTACATAACATAATTTACTAACAACACAAATACATAAGACTTACGTACTCAAAAGAATATCTACACCTACCATATTAAAACTAAACCTGGCCTAAGTTCAAACACCTAAAGAGAAGGGTGTTACACCTGATCCTCCTCCGGATTCCCAACAAACATATTCCTAGTTTTGCGTGCGTATTGAGCAGAGTCGGGAAAATGAAATATTTTTTCCCAAGAACCTTGAACTATGGAAACGTCGACAGGGGATCTTACTAAACCCGAGGCCGGACACAGTTTACAAGGTTTCACGTCTTTCGAAAAATTTTAACAGATGGAATAATAAAACACTGCGAAGAATTAATCTGTCAGATTCGTTAATGCTGACTTCTGCCAACTATAACTATTATCCAATAAATAATAACAGGTAATAAAAATCTTATCACATTCTTCTTCTTCCTTTCTTCTTCTTCTTCCTCCCCAACCGTACACCCTCACCATTCACCATCTTCATTTCTTGCTTCACCACTTCCATATCTACCTTTCTTCCATCCTTCCAAGACCATTTTCCTTGTGGCCATTCTTGGTTCTTCTTTTTCTTCATCTTCTTCTTCCATTTTCCACCCTTGAAGCTAAAACTTGGAGCTTTTGAGGTAAAGCCTTCAACTTTCTTTTATTTTCTTCTCATTTTCGTTTTATTGGTCACCTATGTGGCCAAGGAGTCATTTTTCCATGATTGGAGTGAACACTTTGGGAATTTCTCACCTTAGGGTATTCTTGAAGGGGGAAAATGAAAATCAAGAGCAAAAAGGAGAAGCATCCTTGTGATTGTCTTCATTTAGGTAAGAGGGAGATGATTCTCTTCAACCAATCTTGGTAGTAAGGAAATGTCTTGTGTACTGTGTTGATGAGGGAATCCATGTTGGATTTCCCTCTTGTTATACTATGTTATTTCCATGATTTTGTGGTTGTTGATTTGTATGAATATATGGATTTACATTATGTGCCTTGATGATTATGAACCTATATATTGCTATTTTGTATTTAGATGTCATGTATCATATTTTGGATTGTTGGGAAAAATGAATGAGAAACTTTGGTGAAAGATGGGCCAAGGTTCTACAGAAACGAATTCTGCAGAACCCTTGTTAATGCACTAGCGCTCAGGCACTGTGCATAGAGTGCCTAGGCGCTTCATGCCCAAAAAGTTTTCCTTTGACGCGGCCTGGTGAGTGCTCAGGCGCTTCGTGGTCAGCGTCTAGATGCTCCACCAGCACTCAGGCGCTCCAGAGATGGCGCCTAGGCGCCTAGAACAGAATCAGCTAGGTAACTGTGAGATGAAACTGTGTAATTGGAGAGGTGAATGCTAATGTTGGAAATTGAGATAGAGAGTTTTAAGGGTTATTTAACTCAATGTGAAGCCATGGTTTTAGATTGGAACTATAAGGAATTGGAATGAGCTTAGTGAACTAAAATTTAAGTAAAGGATATCAAGAAATCAATGCATAAAATGCAGAAGAAATTGATGTTAGTAGTGGACTTTGGGAAGCCGCGATTTCGATCATGGATATTAGGAATTGGATTGATCTCATGTAGAATAAAAACTTAGTGATTGGTATCAAGAGACTAAAGCATAACGCGAGAAGGAATTTAGAACCTTGAGGGCTTGTGAGGCTACGGTTTTAAAGGTTACTTAACCTAAAGGTTTACATAATTGGTCTAGACTTAGATTCGTGGAATTGTTAAACCCTTAGTGGGAAATAGTGGTTTTGATAATGCCATAATGTATATTAATATTGAGATTTAACTCTATGTGTTGTGAGTCCCTATGAAGGGTTATATATATTTGTTGTTTAATTCTCGATGAGAAATGATTTATTGATATTGAAAACGAATATATGTCATTGTGGTATTGTATATGATGAATGCATCATTGATGAGCATACATGATTGGACATTGAGTCATCATGCATATGAAAAACCTAGGGGGCGTCGGGGTGCGGGTCCCTCACATGGACAGTTTAGAGCTCCTCTGTGCCGTGGGGTAAATCGATGCAAACACATCGACGATTCGGACCGAGACGCTGTCCTATGTCGCGATCAACGGTTGAGGTGCCATGTATAAGCCATGATGCGCAAATATTTTATGAGATGAAGCACACTATTTTAAGGCTAATGAGATACTGACATTACTCCTTGATCATTCACTCTGAAAAGTTTAATGTTTAGCTCCATGAAGTAGGATTTGGTACCATAATGCATCGTGCGTCATTCATCGTTAGTCTCATAAGTTGTTGAGCAAGCACATTTGTTAAAGTAATTGTTTTACTCATGTAAACGATTATCTGACCATTGTGCTGATTTCTGGAAATCTTATTGTGATTGGGTTGACATTGTTAAGTCTTACTATTGCCTGTTGCTGTTCTGCTTTCTTATTTTTGCTTACAATTGAATTAAGTGTGTTATAAACCATGCTGCTGCTATTAATAAATGTATGAACTGTATTACTCTGTGGGCACTTTGCGCCGTGCTGTTTTCTTACTGCCAATAGTGGTAATGAATGACGGGTGTCTCACCTCTTTCCTGTATTTGTGCATTTCTGTTTTTCATTTATATTTGATAAAAGATCGTGAGAAGATAAAGAGGGACCATACCTAGGTTAATTGACTTGAGCGTCTGGACAAGATTTCTTTGACTACGTAAGAGTATAGCTGCGTGGAGGCATTGATGCCTGTTGTGTCATCTAGGACGCTGAGTGTCATATACATGTAGGGTTGCGGCCTTGTCTGCTGGTAGTACCCATCCCTGGGTTACTACTTCACCCCTTTTATGTTTTTATTCCCGCTGTATTTTATTTGACTCTGTAATTATTATATTCTATGTTATCAGTAATTTGTGTAAATTGACTATAAAATATATAAATATGAGGAATATGATTTCATTTCAGTGGTTGTATTATGGGTTGAATATGTTTATATTTCATTCGAGGCTCGTATTTTCTACTTATGCAAAATTGTCAAATAATAATAATAATAATAAATAAATAATACGTATAGACTCTTGAGAATTTAAATTACTGTTATCATGACTGTGACACACTTAGATTTAGTAACTGTGGTGTAATGACGATTGCGTCGTGGTTGTTATATTTAGGTGCGTTACAGAAAAGATTCCGTCTTGACGCCATCAAAGGACTTAAAAGATCACCCCAAACAAAACCTAGGCGATCCCACCTCGTCTCTTTCACGGTCTTTATCAAATATAAACATAGAACAAACAAGACAATATAACAAAGAGGTGAGATCCCCTACATCACATACTAGCATGGCAGCAAAAAAATATTAATAACACATAGTGCCATTCAAATACAGAATCATCACAGAAACAATAGGTATAATCATGATATCAATTAATACATAATTTCAATGAACGTATATCACAATAATATGTGTATTGACTATACCATATCAATATGTATATTGACTATGCCACAACAATATGTATACTGACTATGCATATTCACAATGGACCAAACCTCTACTCCATGGAGCTAAAACCAACCTCGGAGAGAATGATCTAGAAGACATGTTTGTATATCGTCAGCCTCAAATCAAGTGTTATAATTTTCTCAAGTGCACATCATGGCTTATACAAGACATTCTACACCAGATCGGGAATGGAATAGTGTCTCATCGAGATCGTCGATGCGTTTGCATCGGGAACCATGACATAGTAGAGCTACTAACTAGCCACCTGTGGAAGTACCACGCCCCGACGCCCCCAAGATCATTCATTGATCTTCATTACGCAATTCGCACCAGCACAAAGGTGTAATTCAAACTCCTAGGCAAATAATCTCATTAAACACAGTCTACACGACTTTCAATACATGATCAATAACTCAATGCATAGATAATTATCAATGACACATTTTTCCACAAAAACAAGTCACCACTGGGCTAAACCATTTACTAACATTCCCGGGTCCAGTACATCGGCTTGACAGCAAAGTGTTGTTTTTTCTCAATTGCGTAGCATTTTTTTCGCATTTTCAGAATCACGCAACACTTTTGTTACATTTTCAAATCACGTAACCATTTTCAAACGTTTTCTCAATCACGTAACAATTTTTTTAAATGTTTTCTCAATTGCATAGTTCAAAATTCAACATTTTTGAAATACGTAAGGTTTTATCACTATTTTTTAATCCCGTAAAACATTTATTGACTTTCTAAACTTAAATTTGAAACTTTCCAAGTTTACTATAAATTTGAACCTTAATTCCAATTTTTCTTACTAAAACTTCTCTATGTAATATTTTCTAACATTTATCCCAAAATCTACATTATTATAATTTACTAAAAACTTCTTCTATTACCTTTACTAAAAATCCTCTTAAATAAAACACTATAAGTTTCAAACTCATTTTTCACTTCATGGCCGAAAATCACTTTCTTTCAATTTATAAAATTTTGTTCATTTCCTTTTTCATCTTGTAAATTCTTAACTAATATTCTTATCTCCTAATCATCTAAGTTCATAATTTAAAAAATATTTTTGCCTTGGATACCCTATTTTGGGCTAAATGGCCGTGAGGCATATATGGTCTTTAGAACCAAAACTTTGTCATTCTCACATGATTCAAAGCATGTAAAACATTTCAAATCATCAATAGTAATTTTATGTATACTATCAAAATCACATCATCACATATAGCCAATAGGCAACCATAGCAATTTCATGCATACCATCATCATATAATCACATTGAGCCAAATAAGCACAAACCAATCAAAGTCATATAATTACACCTAGCAAATAAGCACACATATAGCAAGTAAGCATAAACCATTAAATTTACACAATCAAGTGAAGAAATCCTTATATGGATTTTTTACCCACAAACACAAATTCCATTTTTCACCACCAAGTTTGGTCGATGAGGTTAATCTCCTTCTTACCTTAGATGATCCTCAAGAAACTCCTTGTTGTCTCCTTAATGTAAACTTTTACCACCAAGATGCTCCTTAAAACAAAACAAGCACGCAAATATCAACATTTAAGGCTTGAAATAAAATGACCATGGATCAAGATTATGGTCTAGAACTTGAAAATGAAATAAGAAGTGAAGATTCAAGAACTTCACCTATAAACCCTCAAACTCAGGCTTAAAGAAAAAGGTTGAAGATGGATGAATTTAGAGAAGATCACAACATGAAAGTGTCTTGAAATGGTGTTTAGGTTCAAGATCTAGGGTTGTTTTGAATTAAACAAGATTGATAGTGATTTTTGTGGGTGTTGGTCGAGAGTCACAAAGAAGAGAAAGATGAGAGAGTTTTGTGTTTTGCTTCATGAAAGAAAGATAAGATGAACTAAGAGAAAACTTGTCCTCCAAGCTTAGCTTTGGTTGAAAATGCTAAGGAGAGAAAAATGAGAGAATTTTGGTACTTTGTTTCTTGAAAAAGATGATAGGATGAACTTGAGAGACTAAGTAACTAATTTGACTTTGTCTTCTAAGATTGAGTAACCATTTTGAACTTCTCCTTCTACAAGCTTGTCCTAGAAGCTTTGCTCCCATTGGTTTATCACTTTGATTCATAGCCACCAAGTTGGACTTCCATCAAACTTAGCTTGTAAGCTTTCATCTCATTAGTTCAAAACAAGGTGAGTCACAAAGAGAAGCATCTAGAGGAGATGACTAGGCTTGTGTCTAGAATCATCCATTTAGATCTTTATCAGAAGCTATTATCCAATAGACAAAGGTTACTGCTAGCAAAATCAGAGGGTATTATCCGATGGATAATAAAACGTACCTAGATTTTATTTGTCAGATAAAATCTCAAAAAAAGAAAAATTTCAAAAATTGTTTTCGATTTCAGGTTTAGTAAGCTCCCCTGGCCCCGCATTAACAATCCAAAATTTTTCAGCCCTGAAATTTTTTTATTTTTTCGGCCCTACCTTAAACACACAGAAAGTCCAAAAATAATAATAAAATAATCAAAATAAATCAAACAATTCACAAAAATCATGAAAATCACATATAACTGAAAAATAAGAAATTTCGGGGTGTTACAAAATCTTCCTCCATGAAGAAGATAACCTCCAACCTTTGCTCCCTAAGCCTCATCTCAACCTCAGAATGAAGACCTAGTGCAACTCCTCTAATCCTAAACAACCATCCTAAGAAAATTTGATAAAAATCTATTTATAGGCTCAGTTTTGGACCTCACACCATAGCGTGAACTTCCTTGCGTCGTGACGCATATGCCTCAAGTGTAAGTACTGACAGCAGGTGATGCGCATCACGCCATGGTGTGACATACCTAATGTTGTGGCGTGCTCTGCTAGAATGCTTCCTTGGCTTTCTCCTCTAATGTTGGGCCTTGACTTGCATCAATTCATCTCTTTTGAGCTCATCCTACATTAGAGAAATCACCAAGTCAAATATAAGTTATAAATCCACTTAATCGCTCAGAGAATATGCACAATTTGCTCAATAACATATAGGAAGATATCCAAATTGCATTTGACAAATATAAGCCTAAAATATCTCAAATATGACCAAGAATAAGGACTAAGCAATCAATGGAGCACAGATCTAGGGCACAATAACTACATTTTGTGAAGTTATCACTAGATTACATCCCTATAAGATGTGACAATACTAGTGCAATCAATTTGACCAAAAACTCCCTATTATGCACTTTAGATCTAAGCACATTGAGATAAGACATCATTTTATACGAGATTATGTTCAAAAAGGTGATTGTGTCTTAGAATTTGTTGAAACAACTAACCAATTTACTGATATTTTCACAAAACCTTTGCCTAAAGATACTTTCTTTTACTTAAGAAGAGAACTTGGAATTTTGGATCAATCTTGCATATAATGTTTATATTTACTGATTTATTATTGATTTATTAATCTTGAATTATTACTGACTTGAGCGTCGGAGATATCCCTAAATCTATTTTGCAGGTACTTCAATCTTTGGGTAAGATTTTATTCTCTTAATCTTATCTCTAAATGTGTTTACTAATGCATTTTTGATAGGTTTATTCGAATAACCCTGTGGCTATTCAAATAAACACAGTCGGCTGCTCAAAAATTTGTGTTGTGCATCTAAGTTATTCGAATAAAACTTAATTTATTCGAATAAACTGAATCCAGCAACCACAGTCTTTGTGTTTTATATTTGTGCCATTAGAATAAAACAAATTTTATTCGAATAAACTAATATCTAAATCAGTTTCTCACATCTTTTGTAACGCCCCTTTTTCTTAAATACCGTGAAGAAGGAACGTCACACCATAATACTACAGATACGAAATAAATTTGCGAAAAATAATAGTTACAGTGATTAATTAAAACCCGGTTCATTATTAATATAAGATTGAATAGTTTGTATTCTTGATAGCGAAATAATTCATCGAAACATGCATTACATTTTTTTTATTGTGCATAATAAAAGAAATAAGAATAACTGCAGATACAATAAAATCAACATAAACCAAGAACTATACATTCACAAAATATATATATATATATACATATATATATATATATATATATATATATATATATATATATATATATATCACCTATTTAGTTATATCCCAAAATATACAAAAAGTAAAGGCTTTACCCACCCAAAATAGTTACAAATTTACATCCATGACTAGCAAAACATCAGGCTTGCCCAAAAAGATAAATGGTTAGCCATCAATAGTCACCTATAGTATCAGCCCCTAAGAATGACGAGAAGGGACCGTAGCCAGGTCCTCCTCAGGGTCCTTCTCATCCGATGAAATCACCATCGGAGCGACCAAATTTTGGGCAGAAGCCCGAGCAGTGGAGAGGAAAGAATCCTCCTGAGGGGTGTAGAACATATCAATCCACATATCCCTCACGGGTAGGTAAAATTCTAAAATAACAAAAGCTAAAAAATCAAAGACAGGGGCATCATAACGACCCCAAGATAAAGACACCGTCAGCTCCCCACGGTAGACATATCGATCAGTCTGCACATGTAGGTGCCAGCAATCTGGTCCTCCATGGAAGGTCAACTTCACGTACCCCAAAAAGCGGCGTGGGCGTGACGACATCCTTAACAACTCTAGTCATAGTACGGCCAGAAACCAGGAAACTCAGTCGTTTCCTTCTCTTCCTCACGAACGTCTTCTTAGAAGTACATAATCCAAGCAAAATACAAAAAATATAAGAAATACAGAAAATACAGAAAGAGGTGAGACACCCAGCTTTCAGTACCAAAGTAGCAGCAAGAAAACAAAATGGCACTGGACACCCATATATAAATACAATGATAATTAAAATTTACGGTAAGAGCAGAACAATAAAAAATAATAGTAAACATCATCAATAACAGGCAGACAGCAACAACATTTCTAATATTCAACAGTTCAAGCACTTAAATAATTATTGCAGTAATAATATCAGATAATTTTCACAATAATAGATACCCATGCTCAATGAATTATGAGACTGATAGTTCACAATGCAAATGGTACCAAAATTCCTGCTCCATGGAGCTAGACATAAACATTTTCAGAGTGAATGATCAAGGAGTAATGCCAGTATCACGTTAGCCTTTAAAAATAGTGTGCTCATCTCATAAAAACATGTGCGCAATATGGCTTATACATGGCACCTCAACAATTGATCGCGATATAGGATAGCATCTCAGTCCAGATCGTCGGTGTGTTTGCATCGGTCAATCCCTCGGCCTTAGTGGAGCTACCACTGCCCGTTGTGAGACACCCGCACCCCGACGCCCCCAGGGCCAACCACTGTGATCCTATGCTTAGTCTATTCGCACTCGCACATAGGTGTTATTCAAACTCCTAAGCATACATAGCCTTTCCAACAATGTCCAACAGACAACACATATGCATAACGACACAATGTACATCATACATGTTTTTTAATGATGCATTCATCATAAGCATCCCACAATGGCATATATATATTCATCATCAAATACATATTATCAATTGCTTAGTCCCACATAGGGGATCACAACAACATAGAACCAATTCTCAACATCAATATGTATTTAGGGTTCATCTATTATCACAAGCCCATATTTTCAAAGTCTTAAACTTAGGTCAATTATGACAAATTTTAGATTAAGTAACCCTTCAAAACCGTAACACTCTCAAGTGTTACTACTCAATTTAATTCTTCCACTTAATTATGGATTATGCATATCTCTAAATTCTTAATCTTCAAAAATGCACCAAGGCATCCTTTAACCTCAAAATTTTCTCTCTAAAACCGTGGCCTCACAGGGTTTTCAAGTTCCAATTTTCTTCCATTTTATGCATTAATTTCTTAATATATAATCACTCAAAATTTAGTTCACACAAAATCACTCCAATTTTCCTAAATTCCAAGCCAAAACCGTGGCCTCACATGGGTTAGGAAACCCTCAAAAATTTTCATCCATTAATTCTAACATTATCATTCAACATTTAATTTCATAAGCTTCATTTTTATTGTGTACAAAAATCAATTTACATCCCTAATTTCTAGTCAAAACTGTGGCATCACATTAGGGTAGGAAACGCTAAATTTTCCATTTAACAACCCTAGCATAATCAAGCATTTTCAACACATCCAATACATTCAAACAATAATCCAATTCAAGAATACATAAACATACAAAATCACCAAAACAAAGTAAGCATACAAAGGTTCCCTCACTACCAAAAATGGTTGAAGTGAGTAGTCTCCCTCTTACCTAAAGGAGAATCACGAAAATGGCTTCCTAGATGCTCCTTGGTGGGTTCGGTTTTGAGCTTCCAAAACCCTAGGAATTTCAAGACAATGAATCAACATCAAGGGTTGGAAGAGAAGAGATCCATGGTCATCAAAGAGACCATGGAGCACGAAAATGAAGAGAAAGAAGAAGAAAAATGAAAACTTTACCTTAAAGCTTGAAGCTTTGTCTTGGATGACAATGGAGGAAAGATTGGATTTTGAAGAAAATTTCTAAATAGGAAAGGTAAAGGAGGTTAAGGTGAGTATGGAAATGGTCTTGGTGAAGAGAAAAGAGAAGAAAATGGTCTCAAATGGGGGCTACAAATTTTGGATGGGAGAATGGGGAAGAAGAGAGAAGAAAGAGAAAAATGAAGAAGATGAAGTTAGAGAGAGAAAGTGTGATAGTAAAATGAGAAATTTTGTGTATTATGCATTAAGTGAGGAGGCAAATTTTTGCCTCCTTTGGCCATGCATTGCCGCGGCAATAGAGAGAGAGAAGGGGGGAGTTTTGGCTTCCTCAACAAGCCAAGGGCATACTTGGTCATTTGGTAGTCAAAGCTTTCATTAAAATACATTAAATTTGAATTAAAGTAGATTTGATTAGACTTAAAGTAGATTACATTAGGATAATGTGATAGGATTTTTAATACATGTTATTATCCAATGGACAATTATTACAGTTGACAGAAGTCAGTATTAATTTATCTGACAGATAAAATTTATACAGCATTTTATTATTTTATCTGTTAAATTTTTCAAAAAACGTGAAACCTCGAAAACTATGTCCAGACTCGGGTTTAGTAAGATCCCCCGTCGACGTTTTCACTTATCAAGGCTCTTGGGAAAAATATCTCATTTTTTCGGCTTTGCTCAGTTTGTACGTAAAACGAGAAATAATATTAAAATATTTCGCATTCTCAGAAAAATCTAGAAAAATTCCCAAAAATCATAAATATTAGAAAATAAATATTTATCACAAAATAAATAAAATTTGGGGTGTTACATCTTTTAGCTTATGCCCTATTTGAATAAAGCCTAGTTTATTCGAATAAGCTGAGATCAGTTTCTGCAGTCTTTATGTTTCTTGTGTAATGCCCCTTTTTGGGAGGGAACGTCACATTGCCAAATAAAAATGCGAAAAATAAATTTTTACTAGATTTTAAGACTCGGTTCATTTTAGTTAAGATTAATTTGTCCGATTCATTAGTACGTGAGTAAAAAGGCAGTATATTATTTTTTTTTGTTAATTACTAAAACGGAGTGACAAAATATGAATAACAATAAAGAGTAATACAGAAAGTAAAACTCACATCTGAACAACATGCATATATATATATATATTTAAATATCAACTATGTTTTAGATATAAGCTGGAATTTCTAAAAAGCAAAACTATACCTGCCCAAAGGATCATACATATACATTAGGCCAGCAAAAATAAAACATCAGACTCCCAAAATAAAACATTGGCAGCCATCAGTAGCTACCAGCAATGTCAGTCCCTCAGATGAGGAGGGATCGTGTCAGGATCCTCCGTGGGGTCCTCCTCATCCGAGGAAACCTCCATAGGAACCACAGAGCCATGGGCAGGAGCTCGAGCAGTGGAATCAAAAGAGTCCTCCTGCGGAGTGTAGTAACGGTCACCCCACATCTCTCGGATAGGCAGATAAAACTCCAACCGCAGGCTGATGTAGTAGGTAAGGATCGACGTCTCATGACGTCTCCAGGCCAAAGAGATCGATACGTCTCCAAGGTAGACACAGCGGTCGGAACTCAGGTTAATGTGCCAGCACTCCGGCCCCCCCAAGGAAGGTCAGACGCACATCACCCAAAAATCCGCACATACGTGTCTCCATGCTCCACAGTAGATGCTAATCTTGATCAGGCCAGAAGCTGAGGAAATCGGGAGCTTCAACCTCCTGGTCGTCGTCTTCGATAAACACAATACACATACAGGCAGCAAATAACAAAAATACAGAAAAGAGGTAAGACATCCTACCATCATTACCAATTATAGCAGCCAGAAACCAATACGGCGCAACATGCCCAGATAGCATCTCAAAACACATCATAATAACAATAGACAGTAATCACAGTAGTAATCAGGTGAACAGTTCCAGGAAGTCATTCATCGTAAGAGCAAATAAACAGTTCAAATCCATGTAAAGCAGTAATTATCAGATAGTATGACACATCATGATGCATATGCACACAGTACTTAATTTTCTACTCCATGGAGCTAGACACAAACAGTCGGAGAGAAAGATCAGGAGACACGTCTGCAACTCGGCTGCCGAGGCCAAAGTGCTATAACTCAACAGTTTTCACGTGCACATCCAGGCATTGTACAGATAGTCTACGCTAGATCATGATATAGGACAATGTCTCGGTCCGGATCATCAGTGCGTTTGCATCGGTTCGTACCACGGACAGGAGAGCTACCAACTGCCCATTGCGAGGTACCCACACCCTGACGCCCCCAAGGTCGTAACATGACCCACACTAGTCTACTCGCACCTGCACTAAGGTGTGTTCAATCTCCTAGGCAACTTGGCCTTAACAACAGTCCAAAGGACCTTCACAATGCAGAAAAACTCTATGCATGAACATGTATGGTCATCATCATATGCTATTCCATAATATGCCACAATTGGCCAAAGCGAACATCAATACATCATTGGTCACTCACATGGACCCACAATATCATAATATTGAAATCAAATAAGGTAATACACTTTTAAGGTCCATTATGAATTCTCATTTAAGATTTGTCTCTCTTACAAGATCCGTCACTAAATGAGTTTCCATAATTAATTCAATTTTCTAATGCAATTGATTCTCATACCCTTAGGAGGTTATTCTAAGGTCTCAAAGTCTCACACTCTCTTGTTCTTGCTCTTGTAAAATTTTCTAAAGTTTTATGACAAGTTTCATTCTTGGTTCTTTAAAATTTATGAATCTCCAATTATATCTAATTCTTCCAAATTTGGTAATTTTCTAACCTATTACCTATGTTTTAATCATTTAATTATCTAAGTTCCAAGGTTATATAAAATTGCATGATTGAGCCCCAAAGAGCCCTAGAGGCCATGGCCTCCCTAGAGGATTCAACTCCCAATTTTTCCATTCCACTGATTTTATATTACACACTTGATTAATTAAGTCATTCACTTGTTAAAATTTGTTCACAAAGAACCTATCTTCTTAGCCCCAAAACCATGGCCACCCAAGAGAAAATCCCACACTATTTTCTTCCATTTCATGTCTTCCAATCCATTCCATTATACCAATACACGTCAACAATCAATCCAATAACATAAACCAAGTACAAACAACATGCAAGTATACTAATCATGCAATCAAAGAATAACCCTCATTAGGGTTTTCTCACAATCAACCACAACCAAGGTTCCTAGATGCTAATAAAGGTTGAGGAGGAGTGTCTTCCTCTTACAAAGTGAAGAAAACAAGAGGAACCTCCAAGAACTCCTTACAATTTTCGGATTGGGCCCACCAAAAACCCTAGAAATTCAACTTCATCAAAATAGCACCAATGCTTGAAAAATAAAGTATGGATGGTCACCAAGAGGACCATGAAAACGAAAATGAGAGAAGAAAGTGAAGAATGAAAAAGCTTACCCAAAAACCCTAAGCTTGAAGCTTGAAGAAAATGGTGAAAATGGTGGATTTTCAAAGAGCCACAAGCAAGAAAAGTGTTTAGGAGATGGAGAGGATTAAGAAAATGAGGTTGGTTTGAATTTTTGTGATGGATGAGGGGGGAGGAGGCTGCTGGCCGTAGCTCTCTAGAGAGAAGGAGGAGAAAAATCTAAAATGAAAAAGAAGAAGGAGAAAGAGAGAGAAGGGGCATAGGAAAATGAAAATGCTTTTAGGTGAAATTTTGAAAGTAATGTGATATAATTAATTAAGGGAGAAAGCAAATTATTTCCCCCCAAAATAGTGCACCAGCCGTGCATGAGAAGAGAGAGGAAAGAGAGAGTCTCTTGCATTGGGAAAGAGGGAAGGAAATTTCCTAGAAGCTTCCTCCAAGCTTACAAGAGAAGTTTTGCACGTTTTACGATAAAGTGAAAGCAAGGTTGTCTCCTAATTAAGCACACTAACACAGATGAATATTTACACTGTCAGTATTATTTTTCCCCCAGTGTAGAAGAGTTACAGATGATGAAAATAATATTTTATTATTCATCGGATGATTTTACGGTACCGCGATTTAATTTATCAGGTAAAACCTCGAAAAACATAAACCTCGTAAATTGTGCTCGACCTCGGGTTTAGTAAGATCTCCCATCGACATGTCCACAATTTAGAGTTTACCAGCCACAGGAAAAATATTGCATCTTCCCGACTCTGCTTAGTGCGCACGTAAAACGAAAAATATATTAAAATATTCATTATTTTCGAAAAATTTACATAATTCATAAATATTATAAGATGACTATTTATGATAAAATAAATAATTTCCGGAGCGTTACACTGATGTCAACAGGTTTCTGCTCAGTGTGCATGTAAAACGAGAAATATATTAAAATATTCGTTGTTTTCGAAAAATTCCAGAAAAATTCCTAAAAATCAAGAATATTATAAAATGATCATTGATGATTAAACAAACACTTTTCGGGGTGTTACATTCTGTCTGTCCTATTCGAATAAGTGGAACCTTATTCGAATAATGCTCTCACAGGGGCCTTTTGTCCTTATCTGGTTATTCGAATAACCAAAGGGTTATTCGAAAACCTTGGCAGACAGCTAAGTTTATAAGGCTAGTTATTCGAATAACCTTAGAGTTGTTCGAATAACATCTGGAAGAAACACCATGACCTTTGGTTTCCATGCAAGTTTATTAGAATAACACCCTTACTATTCGAATAAACTTGGGCTCCTTATATATACCCACACCGTCCATCTCTCCTTCACCTCTTCATTTTCTAACTCCCCACCTTTTTTTCATCCCTTTCCTTCTTTTCTCTCTCGCCCATGTTGCCACCATTATTCCTTCTCCACCATTTTTTTCTCCATATCCTCCACCATCATCCTCCACCATTTCTCCACCCTTGCAACCCCACTCACTGTAACCACTATTTGTGCAACCCCTTGTTCACCATTGTATCCTCTTCAAACCTTCTCTTCTAGCCATAGCCTCTTCCTCTTCCAATGCAAAATGCCCCCATATGAAGACCGTTCCTTGTAACAACCCTATGGATTTACGCAGGCTATCCTCCAACCAGGAAGAACGTGATTAGTTCATTACTCACTTCTGGGAACGTAACCTTGTGTAACCCAAGTACCTTGATTTGCCATTCTTTCATAGAGAATGAGGTTTTGATTTTCTGAACCTACTACAAAATCAAGGTGTACTCTGGTTCTGCTCTCATCAGGAAGTTCTCTACCCTACCTTGGTTAAGATGTTTTACTACAACCTGACAATTGATGGTTAGGACTTTTATTCCGACGTCTGTGATCAGCGCATTGTCATCACCCCCTCAAGATTGGGCTATGCTATTTAAATTACAGTCTGTTGGTAAACACATTGAAGAAGATGATAACCCACTCATTCAAGAGTACAACAAAATACGGGCTATTAAGGATCTGTTGAAACCTGGCCTAGCTTTGCCCCAGAAAGGTGTGAAAAGAGGCATGTTGAAGAGCCAAGATAGGCTCTTGCATTACGCTTATGCCCACATCCTGGCTCCTTGAGGTGGTAACTATGCCTACCTAAGTGAAGATGACATCTTCATGCTTTGGATTCTGAAGAAAGGCCATCAGGTCAATTAGCCCAACTTCATCATGAAGCATATGATGAAAGCAAAGGGCAAGGAAAAGTCTAACTTGCTTTATGGCATAATTATCACGACCCTTCTTAGAAAATAACCTTAGGTTCTAGAAACTGAGTGAGCGATCATGCTGGCTCATCACAACATCTTTAGTTCTTACACTCTGCGCAAAATGAAGATGATCCGAACTTCTGAAGGATGGGTGTACCCAGATGAAGTTGAAGATGATGAGCATGACCATGAAGACCCTCCTGCTGCTCCTGCTACTAATCTCCTAGCTGATCCTATTCCTGCTATCCCTGTTGTTGGTCCAGTCACTCTAGATCAAATTATAGCCGCCTTGCAAGACAACCGAGCCTATATGGAGAACACATTCTCTATCTTGTTTAATAGAATAGAAGGTGTAGAGTATGAGCAGACAGTCCTACGCACATTGTTGGCTCCCAGAGCACCTGACTCCCTTCCTCCACCACCAGATGCTTATTTTTTGGATTTGCTTTTGTTTTTTACTTGTTTTTGTATTGGCTTATTGCTTTCTTATGAAATTGTACATGTAATTGGCCAATCTCATTATTAATGAAATGTTTGTTTTCGATGAATTCCATATTACTTTGTCTGGGATTGCAATTTTGTGCCTATTTTTTTTTTGCCTTTAATACATGATATATATTATCTACTTCTATCTTTTTTATCGTGCCAAAGGGGGAGAAAAATTGTAAAACTTGAGAAAAGATAAGTAAAACTAAAACAATTATTGGATTCCAAAAGAAAGGGGGAGCTGCGCACATTTGATATAAATCACCTCTTATGAAAAAGAGGGGGAGCAAGTCACTCACTTTTAAACTTTGTGAATTTCAATTTATCTGAACTAATGCTTTTCTCAATGTTAGTTTGCCATCATTAAAAATGAGGAGAATGTGATTTGCCTTGTGACATTGATGACTAGTTTTGATGATAACAAACATGAAGATGATAGGAAGACCAAGTCCAAGATCTTTAAGAATAGCTTTAGGACTTAGAGTCTTTATATATGGAGTTTTCTTCTGGATATCTCATTGTTTTTACAATAAAAGATACAAATGTTTTCATAATAAATCGAAAATGTTAAAATCGCCTTTGAAATTAATTAAAATGCTTCGGTGTTTTTGAAAAACAATTTTGGGATGTTTAAAATTTTTTTTCAAACAGAGTTATTGAATAAAGGCCTTTTTATTTGAATAAACCAGGTCAAGAAACTCTGGTTTTTAACAGAGTTATTCGAATAACATAGAAGTTATTCGAATAATGTTTTTCAAAATCCCCTGTATGCCTCTGTTTTCAAAAGAGCTATTCGAATAGCATATTAGATGTTCAAATAAAAAACTTTTCCAGAATAGTTTTATAAATGAATTATTCGAATAACACAATGGTTATTCGAATAGACCTATTTCTCATAAAACTCTCTTTAATAGAGTTATTCGAATAACTCTCAGGCTATTTGAATAACACATATCAGTTTTGGCTTTCCCAAGGCTTTTCAAATTAGGTTATTCAAATAACTCAATGGTTATTCGAATAACGTCGTGATCCTGTTTTAGAAAGAAACGACCATATTTGAATTTACTGATTAATTTAATTGCACCCAACGACTCTTTTCTTCAAAACTCTATAAATAGAGATCTTAGGTCATCTTTGAAAGTTGTCTATCTATCTGAATCAATCTTTGCTTGCTTTAACACGTGATTTATAATTTTTACATATTTCTTGTGCTCCTTGTGCCAAAACTTTGATATATCCTTAAAGAGCTTCTTAGTGCTTCAAGTTGTATTATTTACTCTTTATGAGAGTTTCTCTTCTTGCATATTCTGCTTTATTGTGTAGAGGGTGGGGCATTCCTCAAAGGTTTGTGTAAGGGTGAGGTATCCCTGAAAGTTAAGGCTTTAACATAAGGGTAAAGTTTCCCTGCCTGTGAAAAGTGCTCTAGTTTGTAACAGTAGCAAGCACCTATTCAAGCTTGCATTGATAGTGAAAAATCTCGGATAATTTTTTGACGGCTGGACATAGGCCACAAGTGGTTTGGTGGCTAAACCAGGATAAATATTGTGCCTGCTCTTCTCATGTTAATCTCTTTATTTCCTACAATTTATTTATTGTTGCTTACCTATTTATTTTCTATGCTTAAGGCTTTTTATCCTCTCCTTTTTTTCACATCTTTTAAAGAATAGCTTTAACGAAATTTGTTTTCTAAGTGTTTATGAAAAGTTTTTAAATACTCAATTCATCCCCCCTCTTGAGTACTGGAGCCACTTGGTAACAATTTGTGCTAAGGTTAGTTGAATTCGGAGATCAAATTAACATAGATTTAACATGAACTGTGCAATTGCAAATTTATGTGTCAATTGTTAATTGAATTCTAGATGATTATCTAGTATGAATTCTGGATTTGATGCAGAGATTTTGATTAAATCTTAATTAACCATTCAAATGCACTTCAAATGTTTGTTGAAAGATCTATGATAGAATCAACCTAATTTCAGATAGGTTTTTAAATTAATTTCTCTTTTAATTGAATTTTTCACTTTAATTATATTATTTACATATTCTGAGTTCTCAAATCCTTCCCCCAATCTTTGTTGTTTGATCTGATCAAATTGCATTTACAACCCTTGAGAGATGATCTGGTGTTGTTTCCTATGCTACAAGTCACAGGTATAACTCAGTTACTGTAACGCCCCTTTTTGAGGAAGGAATGTCACACCATAAAGGACAAAGCAGAAATAAATCATAAATTAAGACCCGTTTCATTTTAATATAGGTAAGCATGTTCATTTATAAACATATAATTAATTTAGTAAATTCTTTTCTTTTTGTCGTAAGAAAATGATAAAACATAATTACAACATAATCAACATGAGAAATAAGCCATACATCATACATATATAGATATACTTATAACATACTTGTTTAGTTACATTAACCGATATACAAAATAAGCAAAAGCTTTACCCGCCCCAAAAGATTACACATGTACAGCCCACCAAAATACAAAATATCAGGCCCTCAAAAAGATTTACAGATAACCATTAGTGGCTATCAATAGCATTAGCCCTTAAAACTAACGAGAAGGAACCGTGGCTGGATCCTCCCCGAGGTCTTCATCGTCAGAGGAAATCCTCATCGGAGTAACCGAGTTACAAGCGGGGGCTCGTGCAGAGGATAAAAACGAATCCTCACGTGGGGTGTAGTAAAGATCACTCTACATATCACGAACGGGTAAGTAAAACTCTAAATGAACATTTATAGTGAAAGTAAAAATAGGTGGGTTATAATGACCCTAAGCTAGTGACGTCGTCACATCTCCATGGTAGACGCAGCGATCCATACGCAGGTTGATGTGCTAGTAGTCTGGACCTCCATGAAAAGTCATCTTAACATAACCCAAAAAGCCACGTGGACTAGACGTCATGCTCCAAACAGGTACTAATCAAAATCAGGCCAAAAGTCGATGAACTCGTGCACTTCCCCTTCTTCACCAACATCTTCGGAGAAACATATAAATATACAGAATAGCAGAAAATATAGAAAAGAGGTGAGACATCCTATATTCAATACTAATTATGGCAGTAAAGAAACAGAACGACGCAGGACGCCCACATAGCATAGCAGGAATAATGATTAATGTCAATATTCAAATAATAAACAGATTGGCAATTCTAGGCAGTTATACATTAATAAACAACAGTTCCATCAACATATGAATAAATAAATGTTAAATGATATGTTGACTCACTATGCACGTGCACATGGTACCAAAATCAAACATTTAGTACTACAATTCCTACTCCATGGAGCTAAATACAAACATTGGAGAGAATGATCAAGGAGACATGCCAGTATCTAGTCAGCCATAAAATCAAGTGCTTTTCCAGAAAAATTCATAATTTGCGCAACAAGGCTTTATATAGTGATATTCTCACAGGATCGCAATATAGGACAGTGTCTCGGTTCGGATCATCGGTGCATTTGCATCGGTCTATCTCACGACCCAGAGGAGCTACCAACTATCCATTCATGGAACACCCGCACCCTGACGCTCCCAAGGTCAACGATATGACCTATACTTAGTTTATTCGCACCAGCACTAAGGTGTGATTTAATCTCCTAGGCATACAACCTTACAACAGAGTCCATCAAACTTTCACAATGCATGTTGACTCAATGCATATTCATGTATATTCAACAAATGACATACTCATCCATAACATATCACAATTTGGTCAAGTTAAACATCAATAATTCCTTGGTCTCACTCATGGACCCATAATAACATAGCATCAAGTTCTCAAAAGTGGTAAAACACTCCTTAATGTTCATTATGAAATTTCACTTTAGCTTAACAATTCTTATGAAATCTTTCTCTAGAGGAATTCTCTTAATTAGTCAAATTCTTTACTTTAGATTAATTGTAACATCCTCATACTGAAGTCCTAGTATTATCTTACATATACCTGGCTGATTTTGCTCTAGGCGCCTAAGGGCTATCTTTTCAGCACCTGAGCGTTGGTTGAGCATCTGTGCGCTCTCTTCGCAGCACCTGAGCGCTCACTGAGCTGCGTTACAGGAAAATTTTCTGGGCATTGAGCGCTTAGGCGTCTAAGCTCCAACGCTTGAGCTCCAGTTGAGCGCCTGGGCGTTCTCTACACAGCGCTTGAGCGCTAATGCATCAACAAGAATTCTGCATAACTCATTTTCTACAGAATCTTGATCCCTATTTCAAGGTTTCTCATCAATCTCAAGCAATCCAATACATGGTTCATAGTCATCAAGATACACAATGAAAATCAATAGATTCATACATATCAAAATAGCAACAAAATTATGAAAAATAATACAACAAAGAGAGAAATTCCACATAGATTCTTTTATTAACAACACCAAACAAATGTTTCTTCACCACCAAGATAGGTTGAAGAGGATTATCTCCCTCTTACCTAAAGAAATAACAAGGAAAACAAGCTCCTTTTCCTTTGGGAATTTCGTCCTCCACCTTCAAGAAAACCCTAAGGTGAGCAACTTTCAAAATGTTTACTCAAACCATGACAAGAGGAGTCCTAGGTCACATAGGTGCCCAAGAAAAATGAAAAAGAGAAGAAAAGAGAAGAAAGTTAAGAACTTTACCTCAAAAGCTTTAAGCTTGGGCTTCAATGGTAGAAAATGGAGAAGGAAAAACTAGTGGATGACCACCAAGGAGAAATATCTTAGGATGATGAGAGGATGCAAGAAAAGGAAGTAGTTTGGACATCCAGTGAAGATGGTCCTTCCATGTGTGGGTGCCGTGGAAGAAGAAGAAGAGAAGAGGAATGGAAGAGCTTGAGAGAAAATGAGAGAAGAAAAATGGTAGGGAGAAAAAGTAATAGATTTTTGTGTTTTGAAATTAGAAATGAAGGTGATAAAGTGAGAAACAAATTTTGACTCCCCTAAATTGCCTTTGCCATGGAACAAGAGAGAGAGGAGGGAAATGGCTTTATGCATTGCTTGGGAAATTTCTAGGAAACTTCTTTGAGAAGCTTTGGTTAGATTTTGCAGAAGTTAACTTGATTAGACATAAAGTGGATTTCTAGATAAGGTGATAAGGATTTTTATTACCAGCTATTACTCAATGGACAATTGTTACAATTAACAGTATCAGTATTTCTTATCCAATGGATAATAAATTGTATAGCGATTTTTTTATTTATCAGATAAAAATCTTGAAAAACGTAAACCTTATAAATTAGGCCCGACCTCGGGTTTAGTAAGATCCCCCATTGACATTTTCATAGTTCAAGGTTTACCAGCCTCGGGAAAAATATTTCATTTTCCTTGCTCCACTCAGTGTGCACGCAAAATGAAGAATATATTAAAATATATAACATTTTTAAAAAAATCCACAAAAATTCACAAAAATCACAAATATTATAAAATGACTATTTGTCATGAAATTATTAATTTTTGGGGTGTTGCAGTTACAATTTTGATTGAGTTTGGCGCTCAGTCATGCCGCGACTCCTATTGCTTTATGCCGCAGCTCTCAACTCTCAGGTCATAGACACTGAGAGACCAAAGAGTGAGAGGTCGTGGCACTAGTAGTTTTTGTGTTGTGGGAGCATATGCCATCCATTTGGTCATGGCTTCATGCAATAGGAGTGTTGCAGCTTGCTTGAAATTTTGTGCCGCGGCATTCAAATTTTCAATTTTCAATTTGATTCTTTTTATTTAGTCGCGGCCCCCACTCATTTCCATATATTGCATGAATCACCATGCTACTTGTCTTTCTTCAAAAATTGCTCTTAAAAAAAAAGTTGCTCCCCTCACCTCCTTATTTTCTCTTCTCCTCAGCTTCTTTATTTTTTTCTTTCACAGATTCTCTAATTTTCTCCCATGCTCCTCCGTTTCATCTTCCTTAGCAACCCTCCCTCATTTCCTTTCTTTCTTACTATCATGCATCATCTCGTCCCACAAAGGAAAGGCTACAGTGTGGATGCTTCCATTGGCAAGTCTACTATTGTGTTCTCATAGTGTCTAGTTCATCCATTTTTGGTAGTTTTTTAGGTAAGTGTTCTTCTTCTTCTCTTAGCTTCTTCTTCCTAAAAGGTTGTGTTTAGTTGTTGAAGTATTTTCCCTTCTTTGTGGCTTTCTCACCCACCTACCACAGTGGGCTTTAGAAGTTTTTTCTAGTTAAAAAAAAAATTGGTGCCTTGAATATGTGCGTAGCTTTTGTTTTACTTGATTGCAACCATATACATTAATGAAAGCTTATCACTTGTATGCTTAAGTGTTCGATTATGATGATTTTGACTTAGTCTTAGTTATCATTGTCTGTGTCAATTTTGGTTTGCTGTTTGCCTTGAAGTCAACATGCTTTATGTCTTATGAGTTCATTTCAAGTAGAACACTTTAGCATTTGTAAATGTGCTTGTTATAGTGCCTTTCTTTTAAAATAAATAAATAAATAAATAGAAATAGAGAAAAAAAAGAGCAAACAAAAAAAAATACTAATAATAAAAAAATATTTCGTGTTAGTATTAGCATGCATCTCCTATTTGCGTAGTTACCTATTTGCTATCCCCATGTTGTGATTCATTCTTACAAAGTGCTGTGATCTGATGAATGTTTTTTTCCATCCCTATAATTACTTTTTTATGTTTAAATTTTCATTATTCTTATGATCTTTATTGGCGGGACTAATGGCACCTAAGCACAATCGCCCCCATGGGCAATCCTTTTTTGATCGTCATCAGTTTGTTTCGGCAGAAGCCCAAGCGCGTCATGAACAGTCTATGGCCTCAAAGATTGTAATTTAAGAGCTGGGATTTGATTTGCTGGAGTGAGTCCATGCCTTCCATGCTACTATTGCTCATGACAAATGGCAGAAATTTTGTGCTCTTCCTGAAGCTGGCGCAATTCCATTGGTTAGGGAGTTCTATGCTAATGTCACATTTCATGAAGATAGCATGGTATATGTTCGCAAGTGATGAGTGTCTTTTTAGCCAACTGTTATTAGAGAAATCTATGACTTTCCTGCTCCCCTTGTAGTATATGACTACCTGCGTTTTGTTAGTGGTGATGTTGATATGGAGGCATTGACTACCCAAATCTTTATGCCGGGTATGCAGTGGAAGATGACAGGGGATCCCCATATCTCAACTCCTTGAGTTTCTTTGCTCACTGGGGTAAAGGCTTGGTATCATTTCATCATCTGTCGCCTCCTCCCCACCACTCATTTGTCAAATGTTCTTACGGTGAGAGCTTTTCTTCTGTATGCCATAGTTGAACACTGCCAGATTGGTGTTAGTCAATTGATCAACACCCAGATCATTGCAACTGCCAATTCACGCCAGCAGGGTATATGGTTCCCCTCCCTAATCACTACTCTACGCCGGAGGGTTGGTGTCATATGGTCTTCAATTGAGGACTTGATTCACCCCAAAGCAGACTTAAACTTATTAGTTCTGACTCAATTAGTTGATCCAGATGAGGCACCAACCCACCCTCCTCAGCCGCAGGCCCAAAGACATGCACCTCAGTCTACATTGGACTGCCTTGACTGCCTTGAGGAGCAGTTTGCACAATTATCTATGACCATGCAAGCCCAGTTTGATTACACTATGTCAATGATGCATTTTCAAGCTGAGCACAGCAGAGCGCCTATGGATCAATTTCCAATTAACATGCCCTTGCTAGCAGAAGTTGATCCTGAGGATGTAGTAGCTGAAGCCCAATTTGATTGATGTCTATCTTTAGGGCTATTTCTATCCTTATTCTCTATTTAATTTCAATTATGTCCAACATTGGGGACAATGTTGTCTTTAGGTTTGGGGGGGTGGTTGTTGCATAATAGTGTATGTTTTGTGTGCTTTTATTGAGATATTTGATATGTCACTACTACATTTATCTCCAATGTGCAATAAATGTTAAATGCTGATGTGGCTGATTAGATATATGATATATCTACTTTTGGATTAATTGTTGATTCTGGGAAAGGATGCATGCCATTTGAAATTTAATTGAGCCTTAGTGTTTTGTTGATATGTAAATGCATTTCCCTTTGCATTATTGAGAATCCTGGAATAACAATAGTTGTGCCTATCTAAAGAAGGCTGTGACTTACCCTGTTGTGATGAAAACTTAATTTTTGAAAGAGTGTTTAATTCTCTCTTGAGGAGAGATTCTAGGCTAAGCATGTTTGATGAAATCATTAGGGCCTTCTTTGAATTGGTTGAGCTTTTCAAACCTACCTATGTATGCATGAATATCCCTAGTACCCATTTTGAGCCTTGTGAATGTGTTGGCCTTTATGTTTTTGTTCTTTACCCACATCATCCTTACCTTGTAATCCTCAATTACAGTTATCCACCATTGTATGTGTTGGGAACATATCTTGTAAATGCTTAATTGAGTCAGAAAAAACAAGAGTGTACTACCATAGGCATGTTTCTGAATCCAACAAATTTGTGGTTTGAAACGAAGAAAATGATGAAAAAAAGGAAAGTAAGAAATGGCAAGAAAAGTTTTAAATGATGGAAAGTTATGCTCTATATAAAAAAAGAAGAAGAAAGAAATAAGCTTTTGAGGTTCTTATACTAGAAATGTACCTTGTGGGTAATGGTTGTTTGGCTCATTTAGGTCTTTTGCAAGATTGTGCGTCCCAATATTTGTTTTATCATTCCTTTCATTTCTTTACCCATTACCCTGGCCTGACATTACAGGTTTGAAAGACCTTCTTGATTATTAATCATACTTAGTTCTACATTAGTGAAGAAAGAGATAAAGGACATTTTTAAGGGAATCTGAGTTGGAGTTGCTTATCATCATGTGTTTTCTTGGATATGCATGCTAGAGTTAGGAAAGGGTTCCATAATCATCTTTTGAGAAATCTTTTACATAAAAAATGACGCATGACAACATGAGCTAAAAATTAGATGGCATGTATGCTTGACATTGAATCAATTTTGAACCATTAATATGAGATTTAGCATGATGTCACATTATCATTAGCATTTTGGAAATTAGAATTGTTGACAAATGAATGTGACTATATAGGAGTGTGATGCTGAGACTGAGAAGTTAAGGCAATTTTGTTTTGTTTTGCTTGGGACTAACAAAATCATAGGTTTAGGGGTATGATAACTCTGAGAAATAGAGTTATTTCTCAAGCATTTCATGATGGATTCATAGGCTAGATCCTTGAGTTCTATCTTGTTTTCATTCAGTCCTTGATAAAAAGTGTATACATCATTATAAATTTAAATATATACACTTACTTTTTCTATAGATATTTGACTAATTTAGTATTTACTTACTTCCAGGAGCACGCAAAGAAAGAAATGGGGTGCTTCAGAAAACAATATGAATAAGAACATGTGGATTATCTTCTGAATACAGGGGAGGTCGCGACACTTCCTCACTAGAGTCGCAGCCTCCTGCCCTCTAATAACAGAGTGCATTGGCCAAAGAGGAGGGAGCCGTGACACTCCCTACCCATTGTGTCGTGGCTCGTTGTAAAGATTCAGGGCCATGTTTTTTTTACTAAGTATCGCTGCTCCCATAAGATTTTTGTCATAACACATCTGTTCGGATGATATAACATTGTTTTAAACTAGGAAATTGGTTTTTTGAAAAAAGAGGAGAGATTTGGGAATGAAAATTTTAAGAGAACAAACTTGGAGAAGGTAGCAAGAGTGGATGAAGAATTAGAGAAGCTTGACGAACCACCGTTCATCCATTAAGACATCTAGTTCTTTCTTCAATCTTTTCTTTATTCTTCATAATGTCTTTGATGCTCTTTCTTGATATTGTAGTCTCTATAACCATGATGTTCTAATTTCCTTTTCAAGGGTTCTAATGGATGTTATTATGCAGTTTGATTTGATTGTCAATCCTTTCTTACTCTTGTGATGATTTTGATTATGATTTTCTAATTCTATGTTTAATGCTCACATTTGATTGGCCATTATTTGTGATGTCTTAGTGAACCCATTGAACTAGACATAGGAATTTAGATGTTGGACCTTGGAAAATGCATGTTCAATTTAATTCAAGTGTATGGATGAGTTGATTGGCCATTACGATAGAAATATACCTATTGGTCATGCATAGCAAGTGTTTGATGTTTATTCTTAATGCATGGAATTTTGTCAATACACATAGAAATATAGTGTTTTGATTAAGGCCTAGAGGTTTACAAAGTCATCGCAAGAGGTTTGTAAATGCTTAAACACGTTGGCTAACATAACTGAATTATGATCAAGAGAAATGAAAGGATTGCATGAAGTCATATAAAATAATAAGTGAAGTTAGACCCTAGATGCCCATTCCAGTATTTCTTCTCTATTTATTTTTATCTTGTTTTGAAATTGTTACTTCATTTTGTTCTATCATTCAATCACTAAAATCAATTTGATTGCCTAGAATAGAGAGTAAGTAGTAATTGGTTAATACTTAGCATAAATTTTAATATAGTCCTCGTGGGAACGATACTTGAATACTCACTTTTATTACTTGTCAACACGTGCATTTGCGTAGTCTAGCAAAATAGGCAACAACAGCAAGTGTCTCTCCTGGTAAACCATAATTCCAACAACAACAATAATGATATGATCTATTGTCCAACACATATAATCCTAGCTGGAAAGATCATCCTAACCTACAACAATAATTTTAACAACAGGTTGGACCAATCATACAACCCTTTTAGCAACAACCACAACGTCCTGTAGCTACAAAATCTAAGCCTACTTTGGAGGATGAAATGAAGCATATGGCCACCAACAACATATAATTTCAACAGAGGACATAAGCTTCAATTCAAAACTTAGAAACTCAAATTAGACAGTTAACTTCTACTCTGAGTCAATTACAGATTCAAGGATCTGGCCAACACCTTTCCCAAACAATTCATAATCCAAAGAGGAATGTGAGTTTCATTATGCTGAGGTCTGGAAAAATGATAACTCCATAAAATGTAATTATTTGCGCCTTATATTAGTGATATATTGATCCTTTAGTCCTTGTGCTTAGGCATAATTGGAAGACTTTTCCCTCACTTTTTATTCAAATTCATATTAATGTCTTCCTCTCTAATCTTGCTAAAATCCTGTCTATTCTTTGTTGAATTAAGTTGATTTACACTTATGATTAATTAGGCAACTTTTCTATGGTAGGATGGGCTTTAAACTGATAAAATGAAGCAAGTCAAGGCCTGGCAGTGAAGAAGGGAGCTTAGCATGCATTCCAGCTTATCACGCCGTGGTGCAAGGTTTAGCACGTCATGACGTCTTGCTCTCTGCCTGCTACACATATTGAAGATAGAGGCTAGAGCACTGCGACGCAAAGCATGACATGCTGCAGCGCGCATTTGTCAGCACTAGTTGCACTTAACCATATAGGCATTCACGCTGTGATGCAACAATGGTCATGCCGCAGCGCGAGTTCGCGGGCCTTGTCTATTAATATTGTTTCATCAGATATTTTGAGGAGTGTTAGGTGGGAGTCGAGATGGAGGCGAAAAGCTCTAGTTTTCTCACTGTTTTGGAGAGTTTTGAAGGGATTTAGAGAGAAAGTCAACACCATCCAAGGAGGATCAAACATCCTAAGTTCACATTATAGTATTTTCTCTCTTCTCTCTTTAAACTCTCGATCTCTAGGTCATGGGCATGAAATCTTTCTTAAGATTTTCGTGTTTCATGGATAGCAAAGCTATTTTTAGGAATTCTTTTGGATCCTTCTATGTACATTGGTGATTTTGTAACCTTTTAAGTTATTAATGATGATTGGTTTGTTCATCCATGTCTCTCTTAATGCTCATAGGTGTTTGGCCAACATTTATTATGATTTTGGTAAAATCTTGTAAACAAGACATAGGAATCTAGATTTTAGATCATGGATATGGGTGATGCATGTTTAACTTTATCCTAATAGTAGGATGAATTAACTTGTTAATAGGATAGACATATACCTATTGGTCATGCATAGCATTTGTTAAGAATCAACCTTAATGCTTGGTATTTACTCTAGTTCTCATGGACACATAGTGAGCTAGGTGAATAACATAAGGCTAACTGACCTAGACATAGGCTTTTAGCTAAACTATTTTCTTAAGCTAACAAAACTAGTCATCATTGTTGCTTAAAAAAGTTGCAAGTTACCAAGTAAAGTAGTTGGTGAAGGAGTCCCTATATTCTCAATACTATTTTTTTTCTCCCGATCTATTGCTTTTGAGTCTTTAAGAATTGGCTACATAAACTCTTCCCAATCGATATATGCTTGAATAAAACTTCATTGAACTTTTGGTTAATTTTTGGCATTAGAAATTGCTCATTATCCTTGTGGAAATGATCTTTCTCATCATTATATTACTTTCGCGACCCGTACACTTGCGGTACACAAAAGGTCTAACAAGTTTTTGACGTCATTGCCGAGGATAACGACTAATTTCTATTTCTTTCCAAAATTGACAACAAGTTTAATTAGTTTTAATTCAGGTTTTCTCTTAGTTCATTTTAACCCAAGTTTCATTCTTTCATTGTTTCAAGTACCAATACCATGGCTGGTTTTAATGATCACATGAGGTCCTTGAGGAAGTTCGCAACTCTCCAAATGGATAATCTACAATCAAGCATAAGGCGGCCTCCTATCCCAGTCATCAACTTCGAAATTAAACCAGCCATCATCCAAATGATCCAAATGTCAGTGCAATTTGGTGGTTTGCCTAGTGAAGATCCAAACGCTCACTTATCAAATTTTCTGGAGATTTATGACACATTCAAGCATAATGGAGTCTCTGAAGACACCATTCGATTGAGGCTCTTTCCTTTTTCTCTCAGAGAAAGAGCCAAGAGTTGGCTACAATCTCTACCGGAAGGATCCATATGCACCTGGAGCGATGTCTGTGGCAAATTTTTGAATAAATATTTCCCACCCTCCAAGACTGTAGAGATGGTGAATAACATTACGTCTTTTACTCAAGTTAATTCTGAAACCTTGTATGATGCATGGGAGAGATACAAGGATCTCTTGAGACGGTGCCCTCATCACGATATTCCTCTATGACACCAAATTTATGCCTTCCATAAAGGGTTGCTTCCTTATCACTGTCCAACAGTGGATGCAGCTGTGAGTGGATCATTGCTTGGAAAATATTTTGATGAGGTAGTCCAACTTCTTGAGGATTTGGCCACAAATATCTATCAGTGGCCTTCCTAAAGAAATCTTCCAAAGAAGATGGTTGGAGTGCATGATATTGATATAATTACCTCATTTTATGCTCAAGTGGCTGCAATTGCTAGCAAGTTGGATAGTTTGGGAGCAAGTCCTCATTTGAGCCCCTTTGTGCTTTGTGAATGATGTGGTGATAATCATGCTACTGACAGATGCCCTTCTACATTGGAGAATGCATAGTATGCTTGGAACTATTATCCACTACAAAACAATCCTTATTTGCATCAATATAATCCAAGATGGAGAAATCATCCAAACTTTTCATGGAAAGACAATCAAGGTGCATCATCTTCATCGGTAGGTAATGAAAGACAACCATATCTTTCTGGTTCCCCTTCATAGCCTGGACCTCCCATGCAAGTTAAGAAACCATCTCTTGAAGCCATGTTCATGCAGTTCATGGTCAAGTCTAATTCTTATATGTTAAAGATAGATGCTCATTTGGTCAAGAATAACGTCATACTTCAAAGCCAGACGACTTCAATGAGAGCATTGGAGATCCAAATGGGTCAGTTGGCAAATGCTATAAACAATAGGCCCTTGGGGACTTTTCCAAGTGACACTGTCAGTAATCCAAGAGGCGAGCCCAAGGAGTCATCAGCCTGTAATGCCATTACCTTCAGAAGTGGAAAAGACATAGAAGGGAATCCCAAGACTAAACTGCTTGTGGATGATGCCGAGGTAACACAAGATGACGAGATTGTATACAAGGAAGACCAAGGAACCACGGTTCTTGAGAAGAAGAAGGTTGACGACAAGAAGAAGGATGAGGAAAAGAAGAAGGAAGAAAAACCTCACACATTACCTCTACCTTTCCCCAACAGATTGGCTAAACAAAAATTGGATGCCTAATTCGAAAAGTATCAGGAAGTCTTCAGGAAGCTTCATATAAATATTCCATTTGCAGAGGCATTAGAACAAATGCCAAGTTACGTGAAGTTCATGAAGGACATCCCATCCAAGAAAAGAAGACTGCGGGATTATGAAATGGTGGCACTCATTGAGGAATGCAGTGCCATTTTGTAGAACAAGCTACCTCTAAAGTTGAAAGACCCAAGAAGCTTTATCATACCATACACAATTGGGAGTCAATTCTGTCGTAAAGCTTTGTGTGATTTAGGGGCGAGCATTAACTTGATGCCACTTTCAATCTTCCAATGGTTAGAATTGGGTGAATCAAAGCCAACCTTTATAAACTTACAAAAAAAATTAGCTGACAGAACTCTCACATATCCGAAGGGGGTCATTAAGGATGTTTTGGTAAAGGTGGACAAACTAATTTTCCCTGCTGACTTTGTCATCATGGATATGGAGGAGGACCACAATGTGCCATTAATTCTAAGGAGGCCTTTCTTGGCAACCAGTAAGACCATGATAAATGTGCACAAAGGTGAGCTTACCATGCAAGTGAATGATGAGAAGGTAACTTTTAATATTTACAAGGCCATAAAATTCCTTGGTGATCAAGAAGAATGCTCCTCTATAGGTATACTTGATCAGTTAGTAACTGATGCATTTCATGCTAATTTTCCTGATGATTTACTTACCTTAACTTTGACATATCATGATAAGCATGTAGATAGGGATGACATTAGGGAATGTATTAAACTGCTTGACACACTTGCTAAGTTTTATAGGAAACCAAGCTGTGAGCCATTGCAGATCTCTTCCGACAAGCCTATGCTGCAACCTTCCATCATCTCTCTACCCAAATTGGAACTGAAACCATTGCCTGATCACTTGAAATATTCATATTTGGGAGAATCATCCATATTTTTGGTTATCATTTCATCACTTTTATCAGAAGAGTAAGAATCCAAGTTGCTGAGAGTGCTAAGGCAATACAAGAAGGCTCTGGGATGGACTATTGCTGACATTAAAGGCGTTAGTCCCACCATATGCATGCACAAAATTATGCTGGAAGATGGTGTCAAACCAGTCATTGAGTACCAAAGGCGTCTGAACCCCATTATGAAGGAGGTGGTAAAAAAAGAGATCATCAAGTGATTAGATGGGGGCATCATATACCCAATTTCAGACAGTACATGGGAAAGTCCTGTCCAGTGTGTGCCAAAAAAAAGTGGAATGACGATCATTGCTAATGAAAACAATGACTTGATTCCCACCAGAACAGTCACTAGGTGGCGTATTTGCATGGACTATAGGAAGCTGAACACCGTGACCAGAAATGATCATTTCCCTTTGCCATTCAATGATCAGATACTGGATAGGTTGGCAGGGCGTGCATTTTACTGCTTTCTGGATGGATACTCGAGGTATAATCAGATTGCCATAGCCCCTGATGATCAAGAGAAAACAATATTCACTTGCCCATATGACATATATGCTTTTAGGAGGATGCCATTTGGCTTGTGTAATAAGCCAGCAACCTTCCAGAGGTATATGATGGCAATTTTTATGGATATGGTAGAGAAATTCTTGGAGGTCTTCATGGATGACTTCTTAGTCTTTGGTGATTCTTTTGATGATTGCCTGAATAACTTGGCTTTGGTTCTGCAAAGATGTGAAGAAACTAATTTGATACTTAATTAGGAGAAATGTCACTTCATGGTCCAAGAAGTTATAGTCCTTGGTCATAGAGTGTCAAGCAAGGGGATGGAGGTGGACAGAGCAAAAATAGAGATGATTGAGAAACTCCCACCATCAACCTCAGTGAAGGGAGTCCGTAGTTTCATGGGGCATGCCGGTTTCTATTGAAGATTCATAAAAGACTTCTCAAAGATTTCTAAGCCTCTTTGCAGCCTATTGGAGAAAGATACCCAATTTGACTTTGATGAATCTTGCTATGAGGCATTTGTGGAATTGAAAAAGAGACTTGTATCAGCTCCGGTGATTACCACCCATGATTGGGAGTTGCCCTTTGAACTAATGTGTGATGCTAGCGACTATGTTGTTGGTGTAGTTCTGGGGCATAGGAAGGATAAGGTATCTCGCTCTATATACTATGCAAGCAAGATTCTCAATGATGCACAACTAAAGTACACCACAACTGAAAAGGAACTTCTTACGGTTGTTTTTGCATTTAATAAGTTTCGCGCATACTTAAGGGGTGCTAAAGTGAGAGTCTATACAGACCACTATATGATTAAATACTTTGTGGCCAAGAAGGATACAAAGCCACAGCTGATTCGGTGAGTTCTACTATTACAAGAATTCAACTTGGAAATCCGTGACAAGAAAGAGGCTGAGAATCAAATTGCTGACCACCTTTCTAGATTGAAAAATGAGGACTATCAAGTTGAACCAATTACAATCCGAGAGACATTCCTCGATGAGCAACTCTTTGTTGTTACAGCCCAACCAGATCCTTGGTATACTGACATTGTGAATTACCTAGTAGGTGGTGTGATGCCTCCAGATTTCACCTCTCACTAGAGGAAGAAGTTCTTGCATGACATCCGACAATATTTTTGGGATGAGCCTTTCTTGTTTAAACAATGCCCTGACCATATGTTAAGAAGGTGTGTTCCTTTGGAGGAAGTTGAGCAAATTTTAAATTAATGCTATGCTGCCCCTTATGGAGGTCATTATAGTGGCGATAAGACAACAGCAAAGGTGCTCCAATCTGGCTTGTATTGGCCATCTCTCTTCAAGGATGCATACTTTCATGTTAGTAAATGTGATAGATGTCAAAAGTCAGGGACATATCAAGAAAAAATGAGATGCCCCTTAATTTCATTCTTGAAGTTAAAATTTTTGATGTTTGGGGCATTGACTTTATGAGCCCCTTCATTCCTTTCTATGGGAACCAGTATTCCCTCCTATGGTAACCTGTATATTCGTGTGGCAGTGGACTACGTGTCCAAATGGGTGGAAGCAAGTGCATTTCCCACTAATGACTCTAAGGTGGTGATAAACTTCATGAAGAAACAAATTTTCACCTATTTTGGTACTCTTAGGGCCATTATCAGTGATAGAGGGTCGCATTTCTGCAACAAGTATTTTGAGGCTCTTCTTGCTAAATATGGGGTGACTCACCGCATTGCCACCGCCTACCATCCACAGACAAGTGGACAAGCAGAAGTCTCCAACTGGGAATTTAAGCCGATACTTGAAAAGACTGTGTGTCCAACCTAAAAAGATTGGTCAAGACGCCTTGATGATGCGTTATGGGCATACATAACTGCTTTCAAAAACCCCATTAGTATGTCCCTATATAAGCTTATGTTTGGAAAAACTTGTCATTTGCCCGTCGAGTTAGAGCATCATGCTTATTGGGCAATAAAGCAGCTGAATTTTGATTTGCAAGCTGCTGGAGACAAAAGATTATTGCAGCTCAATGAACTTGATAAATTTAGGCTCCAAGCTTATGAGAATGCCAAGCTGTACAAGGAGAAGGTGAAGAGGTGGCATGACAAGAAGATTGTGCAGAAGACCTTTGAGCAAGGCCAACAAGTCCTCCTCTACAACTCCAGACTCAATCTCTTTCCAAGAAAGCTTAAATCTAGATGGTCAAGTCCATTCCAAGTGGTAAATGTGTTTCCCTATGGGGCAGTTGAAGTTGCAGATCTTGATGGAAAATCATTCTTTAAGGTCAATGGCCAGCACCTAAAGCCTTACTTAGGAGAAGAATTTGATAAGGGGAAAACCTCTGTCACATTGGCTACCCCAACATGAACATAGAAAGTCCTACCTGGACTATAAAAAAAGGCCTTTTTTGAAATTAACCCACCCAAGCTCCTAATTCTTTCATTTTGAGTCTAGTGTTTAGATACTTTGACTTTGATGTTTCATGTTATTTTGGTTGCACATTTAATGATTTAATTAGCTGGACTATTTTTGCAAGTGGTGGGGACTTTTGGGCAATGGAGGTAACTGCCATATACTTTTTGCTATAGAATTCTGCAGACTGGCTCCTCACGCCGCGGCACACCAAGTCAACGTCACGGTGTTCCAGGCTTTGTCTTATCAGGGTTCCATTCCTAAGAGTTTCACGCCGCGACACACTAATGTAACACCACGGCGTCGTACTTTCAAGATTATCAGGGTCAGAAAGCTATGAGCCCGACGCCGCGACGTACCAAGATTCATGTCGTATCGTGTTTCTCTGAAAAAAAAAGAGAGAAAGAGTTGTGAAACGTGCATTTCACTAGAGTATACGCCGCATCATGCCAATAGTATACTGCGATGTTATGTTGGTTGTCTCAATAAAAAGGGGTTAGGGTTTGTGTTGTTACACAAACCCTTGTCACCCTCTCTGTTGGTTCCTCTTGTTCTTACGCATTTTTCTCTCTACTTTTCCTTTTGGTTTCTTGCATATTTTGCATTTCCCACTCATTTTTTTCTCTCCAGGTAACCCATTTTCTCACTTTGTCTCTTCTATTTCATGCTTTATTTTCCTTTAACTTTGATTTTTCTACCTTTTGATGTTTCCTTGTGTTGATTTCTGGGAGATCATATACATTTTAGGTTACTTTTTGTTTGTAGTCTGTAGGCTTTACATGCTCTAGGAGTTTACATTGTTTTGTGCATTAAATTCTTTCCAGCGCGTTCATGCGCGTTGTGGTGTGCTCTTTCCAATGCCGCGGCATATCTGGATTATTTTCAATGTCCCGGTGCTCAGCGTGAACATCGCTGTGTTATTCTTCTTATTTGCTGATTCTGGCATGATTTTTAATCATATTCCTCTTTTTGCCTTGGTGGTGCTACTTTTTGCTCTTTTAAACCATGCTTTACATGTCCCACCATGCCTTATATTTAGGTTAAATACTTTGTAGGGTCTCTTTTTGCCAACAACAGGTACTCTAATCTTGCTACCACCATGCCCTCTAAGCTCCAAAAGGGTGAGAGTAGCCAGCACTGCAGGGAACCTTCTTCCCCTGCAGAATTCGATAGAAGAAAATTCATTTCAGCAGTTGCCTAGGAGAGATATTTCAAACTGGTCTCCAAGCTAATCATTTCTGAGAGGGGTTTCAGCTTCAAGAAGGTTATTCACCAAGAGCTCGAGCAGACCATTCAATACTACAAATGAATGACCTTTGTCAAACAACCAGTGTCTACTATTCTGCTGATTGTTCGCGAGTTCTATGCAAATGCTGCATTTGCTGACCCCTAGTCTTCAAAAGTCACAGTGCGCGACCACCAGGTCACCTTCTTTGTTGAAAACATTAGGGCAACCTTGGCTTATCCACCCCGACAATGATATGTGAATACACTAGTTTCCTCCAAGTAGGGTCGGAGGAGGGAATTGTCCTTAATATTGTCACCCCTCAAATTTGCACCCTGGAGGCACAGCCTGTCATGTGGACTCTCGATGTTCAAGATCAGCGGCCCAGGTACTTCCCCTGTTCATGCTTGACTTCAGAGGCCCATGTGTGGTATCACTTCATTAGCACTCGGATCATCCCTTCTGCCAATATGTCCAAGGTGACTAGAGATCAGGTCATCATGATTTATTCCATTCTTGAGCATATATCCATTAATGTTGCCCTGATCATCCATCAATAGATCAAGAAGTCAATAAGGGAATCCAAGAGCCTCTTCTTCCCTTTTCTCATCCGTATGTTTTGTAGTTGACATCAGGTACAGTGGGGCCCTCATAAGGAACTTGTTGATGTTAAACAACCTCTTAATGATAGAATACTACAGAGGCTGAAAAAAGCTCTAGCCGTGGCGCATGCTAGGTAGCAACAGGCTAGGAGTGCACCTAGGACAGCTCGTACTCCCCCATATGATGACTTGTGCAGTGAGCTTGCGCGCTTGACTGCCATGGAAGCTTATACTGTGGAGATAATCAAGTGGCTGGTGGAGCACCTGCAAGTTTCCACCCATTACTTCCCCATCCCACGCCTCCCTCCTCGCAATTATGTTAGGCCCTCATAGCAACATTAGGATCCACTTCATGATAGAGATGATGTACAGATGGCTGCTGCTGAGAAGGACGATGATGATGAAGCGACTGCCACTAATGAGGATGATGTGTAGTTGTGATGCATACAGGGCATCTTCCTATTGTTTTGCTCCTTTTTCTGTCTTTTGTGCAGTGAGCACACTGTCTCCCTCTAGTTTGGGGGTTGTCTAAAACTGCTTTTGTCTAATTTCTTATGTTTTGTATCTAATACTGATCTTTTGGTAACAAATTTATATGCTAGTGCTTGGCTTTTGGTATATAGTGTTGCGGTGGTTGCCAAATGATGAATATGGATGCGTTTGTCTCAGGCTTTATGTGAATCCATATATGATCTCAGATGCATACTGAAACAATCTTGATTCTCTCTATGCATGATGATTTTCCCACTTGCACACTGTTTAGCCTTGAAAATGATTTGAGTGCTTGTTTAGAGAATGTTTATAGGTTATAAATTGGAATGACGTTTTTTATCCTTGAAATTGTTTTTCAACTCTCTTGAGGCGAAATCCTAGATTTTGCATGACTGAGGAAATAATTAGGGCATTCTTTGGACCGATTGAGCCTTTCAAGCTTACCCTTACATGATGATATCCATAGGTCCCCTTTGAAGCTTGGTAATTGTTTGGCCTCATATATTTTTCATCACCTTCATTTTCCTAACCCTATTTAACCATTCTAATGCATGTGAAAACATTGCATTCTTTCATCTACCATCATTGCTTGTTGAGTGCATGATATGACATTTCTTGACTTGAGTTACATGATTGGAGGGTATAAGTGCTTGTGTTAGCATAGAAGTGATTTTACGGAGCCATGAGTTGTGAAAGAAAGTGGTTAAGAAAAAGAGAAGAAGAAAAAGAATGAGAAAAGAAAAGAAAAAATCCAAAAGACAAAACAAATGAAAGAGTGGTTCTAGAAAGTCTAGTTATTTCATTATGCACGCCCTCCTTGTATCAATTAGTGACTCAAGTCTTGAAATGTCATGTTTATGTTTCTCAATGTTTGTTTCTTATCCTTTCCCCTTTGTTCATTAGCCCTAACCATGGCCTTACATTACAAGTTGTTTTAAGTCCCTTTTGATCCTCAGTGGTGTGCGATCTACATTAGTGGAGAGAGAGTTGAATTACAATCTTTTGCATTCTTTGATTCATATCCATGCTCATAAACTTATCTGAATGAATGAGTGCGATTTGAATTGATAAAGTCTTGATTGCTTGATTGTGGGAATTCTGTCATGCATATTAGGAAGCTTTGATTATCAACATGACAAGGATTATGTATGTAGGAACATGAGTGTGAGGCATAGGTATTCTTTGAGGCTACATGCAATCATCGCATTGCTAGTTGTGAAATGACTGAAGTTAGAATCCATTTTTCTATTGCTGATTGCATGTTGATGCATGATGTGCCTTTGCGAGTGTAATCATATTTTGTTTTACTCGAGGACTAGCAAAAATCTAGGTTTGGGGGTGTAATAACTCTATAAATTGTAGTTATTTGTGCCCCATATTGGTGATATATTGATCCCTTAGTTCTTGTGCCTTTGTATAATTGGAAGACTTTTCCCTCACTTTTTATTCAAATTCATATTGATGTCTTCCTCTCCAATCTTGCTAAAATCTTGTTTATTCTTCATTGAATTAAGTTGATTTATACTTGTGATTAATTAGGCGACTTTTTTATGGCAGGATGGGCTCTAAACTGATAAATTGAAGCAAGTCAAGGACTGGCATTGGAGGAGGGAGCTTAGCATGCATTTCAGCTTATCACGCCACGGCGCAAGGTTTAGCATGCCGCGGTGTCTCGCTCTCTGCCTGCTGCACATACTGAAGACAGAGGCTAGAGCGCCGTGGCGCAAAGGATGACATGTTGCGATGCGTGTTTGTTGTAACGCCCCCCTTTTAGAGAGGGACAGTCACACCAAACACGAACAAAAGATCAAAAGATAACACTAAAACCCGTTTATATACACGTATAGATAGTGACTTATTCATTTATAAAACATATAGTAAATTGGAAATTCTCTTTTAATTATACACATACTTTTTTCTTTTATTTTTTTTTTTAACGGAAGACATAAACTTAGCGGAAATAAATAACAAGAAGAATATTACATTCATCCAACAAGAATATATATATATATATATATATATATATATATATATATATATATTATATATATATATATATATATATATATATCATGTACAATACATCAAAGATATTGAAAAGTATAAATAAGAGTTCCATATGCCCAAAAAGGTGTTACATACATAAGCCCTCCAAAAAGGTACAAAACATCAGGCCCCCAAAAAGCAAAACACCACATGCCAAAGTCCCACAATAATGGGAAAGGACCCTCCGATGGGTCTTCCTCCGTCTCATCAGAAAATAAGACTACTGGAGGAGGTACTCTCTGACAGACAAGAGTCCGTGCAGAGGACACCTCACTGTCCTCATGAGGGTATAGTTAAGGACACCCCAAAGCTCCCTGACAAGCATGAAAAACTCCATGTGTATAGCAGTCTTCAAAGAAAAGAAGGGAATATCACCCCTAGTCCTACAGATAATAACAGAAACATCTCCATCATATCTGATGCGCTCCGAGTTCCAGTCAATCTTCCAGGTATCTGACCCACCATGGAACAAAACACTTATATAACCCAAAAAGCTTTGACCTGACGCCATCACCGAACAGGAGAATAATTTGACCAGAATCTAGGAAACGCATGCTCATCCACGCCTCAGTCTTTATAGAAATACAGATATAAAAATAAGATAACAAAGTAAAGAGGTGAGATATCTAACATCATTACCAACACGATAGTAAAGAAACATAAACAACGCATAATGCCAAACAGTACAGTAAAACAGTAAGTAGCATCAAGATCAGACAATACACAGTTTAATAATCCATGTATTCATAATATCAATAAAAGAAACAATCACATAGTCATATAATTAAATGGCGGGTAAATATGATGACTGACTATGTATATGCACAAAGTACCAAAATCCTACTCCATGGAGCTAAACACAACACCGGAGAGAATGATCAAGGAGACATGTCTGTATCTCATCGGTCTCAAATCAAGTGCTTCAATATCAATAAATTGCGCAACATGGCTCATACAAGACATTCTTCACAAGATCACAATATACGATAGTGTCTCGGTCCAGATCGTCGATGCGTTTGCATCAGTCTGTCTCATAGTACAGAAGAACTACCAATTGCCCATTGCAAGATACCCGCACCCTGACGCCCCAAAGGTCTACGAGTGACCTACACTAGTCTATTCACACCCACACTAAGGTGTGATTCATCTCCTAGGCATACAGCCTTACAACAAAGTCCACCAGACTTTCACAATGCATGATGACTCAATGCATATTCATGTATATTCAACAATAATATACTTTTCCATAATCATGCCACAATTGTCCAATTTAATTACTAACAAAACCTTGGTCCCACTCATGGACCAACAACAACACATTATCTGATTCTTAATCGTGAAAACATACCTTTAAGGTTTATTATGAAATTACGCCTTAACTTCTACGTTTTTCCTATTAAGTCACTCTAGGGGAATTCTCTTGCATTTTTGACCTAATCTTTATTTCTCAAATTAAACAAGTTCTTCACTTAATTACAAACCTAATTCACTTAGGGTAATTTAATTTAAGTTGCTCAACATCTCACTTACACTCATGTTCTTCCTTTGATTAAAATTATTCTAAGTTATAGGACAAAATCTTATTCTTTGTTCTTTCCATTTTATGTATCATTAATCAACCTCTAATTATCTAATTAACTAAGTTTCCACTTTAACACAACATTTTTTCATTATTTTCCCTAAGAGGCCGTGAGCTCTAAGGAAGCTAGGGACCTAAATTTTTCATTACTCCATTAATTATTAATCACTTGATTAGTTAATTTCCCAACTTGTTACAAAATTTTAATCATGGACACCCTATTGGAGGGTGTTTGGCCATGAGCCTCAACAAAGAAGGAAAAAGCCCTTGCTTTCAATACGTAGCTTCAATCTATTCAAATAATTTAGAATCCATCAAATTATACATTAACAAATAGTAAAATCATACAAAATAAAATAACCATAAGATCAAACATCAAGAACCATACAACAAAGTGAGCAAGCCTAACTTGGATTTCTCACTATCAACACAAAATCGTGTCTCTTAACACCATGATAGGTTGAAGAGGATTATCTCCCTCTTACCTAAAGAGAAAACAAGAAAACAAGCTCTTAGGTGCTCTTTAAATTTCATCCACCACCACCACAAAATCCTAGGATGATCAAACTTTCATAATCAATAACCTAAACTTGAAAAGAAGAGTTCTTGGTCACAAAGGTGACCAAGAATCACGAAAATGAGAAGAGAAAATAGAAAAGTCAAGAGCTTTACCTCAAAGTTTCAAGTTTTAGGGCTTTATGGAAGAAGATGAAAGTGGTAGATTTAGGTGGTGGTCACAAAAGAGAAAAGCTTCAAGGTGATGAGGAGATGTAGGAAATGAGGTTGGTTGAGCAAGAAAACTTGGATGGCTAAAAATGGTGCCTCTTAGCCGTGGGGTTGAGGAGAGAATGGAGAAGAAAAGTGAACTTTTGGAAGATGGTTTTCAGTAAGAAAGGAAAATCTTCAAAGGAAAAGTGGATTCAAGCAAAGTGGTTACTTGAAATCAAGCAAACATGGAGGGGAAATGGGTGGTGTTGCTGTGGAAGAGGTGAGAAAATAGAGAAGAGAAAAGTACGAGAGAAAAGTGAGAGAAGAGAAATGTGGAGAGAGAAAGTGATAGAAAACTTTTTGGAAAATTTTGAAAGTGAAATTTGAACATGTGCTTTGGTAAAAGGTGACAAAAATTATCACCTTTTCCCTCCCAATGCCGTGGACCACATGGGGGAGATGGAAAGGAAGCTTCGTCTAGATGCTTGGTGCAAAGCTTCCTTGAGAAGCTTTGTGCAAAGCTTATTTGAGAAACTTTATTAACTTTTTGCAAAAGTCAAAGTGATGATGTCACTTTAATGATGTCATTAAAGTGCTCTTCTAGAAAGATGACTAACACTCTACTAAAGCTATTATCTAGTGGATAAAAGTTACAGTCAACAAAACTAGTATTTATTGTCTAACAGATAATAAAGCGTACTGCGATTTTATTTTATCAGATAAAATCTTAAAAAATAAAAACTTCATAATCTGTGCCCACCACGGGTTTAGTAAGATCCCCTATCGACGTTTCCACAGTCCAAGGTTTTCCAACCTCGGGAAAAATATTTTATTTTCCCAGCTTTGCTCAGTGTACACGTAAATTGAGAAATATATTAAAAAACTAACTTTTCCAGAAAAATCCACTAAAATTCACAAAATTCACAAAAATCACAAAAATTATAAAATTGTTATTTATCATGAAACAAACAATTTTCGAGGTGTTACAACTCTCCCTTTCTAAAAAGAAATTTCGTCCTCGAAATTTTCATACCTTAGAATAGATATGGATGTTGTTCCTTCATCTTGTCTTCTAACTCCCACGTTGCATCTCCGGTTATGTCATTCCAGATCACTTTCACTAATGGAATTTCTTTCCCTTTGAGTCGCTTCACCCTCCTATCTTCAATCTTTATAGGAGGTGCTTCATAGGTTAAATTCTCTTTTAGTTGTACTGTATCAGATGCTCTGACATGGTTTGAGTCAGGAATATATTTCCGCAATTGCGACACATGAAAGACATTGTGAAGGTTAGAAAGAAAAGGTGGTAAGGCTATTTGGTAAGCTACTGGACCTATTTGATGAAGAACTTGTAAGGTTCGATAAATTTAGGAGTGAGTTTTCTAGATTTAAGAACTCGGCCGACCCTAGTCGTGGGTGTGACTTTCAAAAACACATGCTCACCTTCCTCAAATTCAAGAGGCTTTCTCCTTTTGTCCGCATAGCTTTTCTATCTACTCTGAGTCGTCCTCATCTTTTCTAGAATCATCTTGACTTTTTTCGTCATTTGTTGTACAAGATCTGGTCCGATCGTAAGATGCTCTCCATCTTGGTACCAATACAAAGATGATTTGCACCGTCATCCATATAAAGCCTCATAGGGTGCCATCCCTATGCTCGAGTGAAAACTATTGTTGTAGGTAAACTCTACCAATGGCAAAATTTCATCCCAACTTCCAGTCTGTTCCAAAATGTAGGCTCTAAGCAAAACTTCCAACGATTGGATCGGCCTTTCCGATTGACCATCAGTTTGAGGGTGATAAGTAGAACTCAAACGTAGTTTCGTTCCCATTGCTCCTTGAAGACTCTGCCAAAACCTTGATGTGAACCTCAGATCTCTATCAGAAATAATACTAGAAAGCACACTATGTAGTCTAACAATCTCTCTAATATAAAGCTGGGTTAACTTCTTCATAAAATACTTTATGTTAATCGATAAGAAGCATGCAGACTTTGTAAGCCGATCAACAATTACCCATATTGAATTGTAACTCTTTTTGGTCTTTGGTAATCCAACCACGAAATCCATTGCAATACTATCCCATTTCTATTTGGGAATAGTTCAAGGTTGTAATATTCCTGAAAGTCTCTGGTGTTCAACCTTAACTTTCTGAAAAACTAGACATGACGACACATGTTGAGCTACATCTCTCTTCATTCTAGGCCACCAAAACAACCGTTTCAGATCTTGGTACATCTTAGTCATTCCAGGATGCATACTTAACCTACTGGTATGAGCTTCATCTAGAATTGCTTTCCTAAGCTCCGGATCATTGGGTATACAAATCCTACCTTTGAACTTTAGGACTCCATCAGGTCCTTCCTCTACTATTGTCACACTGCCTTGCTTCATTAGTTCCCTTTCCTTTTGCAAAAATTCATCACTTTCTTGCTTCTCTCAGATCTCTTCCATCAAGTCATTCAGAATAGTAACCATATTCAAATGAATTCTTCTTAGTGCCAATTTAACAGATAGCCATATATCTCTAAACTGTTCTATCAATTCCTTTTCCTTAATCATTATAGCAGACATACTAAGCATCTTTCTGCTCAAAGCATCTGCCATGACGTTTGCTTTTTCGGAGTGATACTAAAGTTGAAAATCGTAATCTTTCAAGAACTCCAACCATCTTCGCTGCCTCATGTTCAGCTCCTTTTGCTGAAATAAGTACTTCAGACTTTTGTGATCACTAAAGACGTTAAACGTTGCTCCATACAGAAAGTGTCTCCATATCTTCAAAGCAAACACCACAGCTGCTAACTCCAGATCATGTGTAGGGTAATTCTTTTCATGCACTCTCAAATGTCTTAAAGCATACGCCACCACTTTCCTATATTACATGAGCACATATCCTAATCCTTGATGTGACGCATCACAGTACACCTCGAATGGTTCGTTGGGATCAGGTAAAATCAAAACTGGTGCTGTAGTCAGTCGTCTCTTCAACTTTTGAAAACTTTCTTCACAAGCATCAGTCCACTCAAAAGCTTGGTTCTTTCTTGTGAGTTGAGTAAAAGGTCCTGCTATCTTAGAAAATCTTTCAATGAATCTTCGATAATATCCAGGTAATCCCACAAAGTTTCGAATTTCAGTCACGGTCTTTGGCCTTTCCCATTGTAGAACTGCTTCGACCTTTGACAAATCCACTACAATCCCATCCTTCGAGATTACATGACCCAAAAACTTAACTTCTTCTAGCCAAAATTCACATTTTGACAACTTAGCATACAACTTTTTCTCTTTCAAGATCTGGAGAATTGTACTGAGATGTTTAGCATGTTCCTCTTGAATTTGAGAATAAATCAGAATGTCATCGATAAAAACGATGACAAATCTGTCTAGGTAAGGACGAAAGATTCTATTCATGTAATCCATGAATATGGCAGGTGCATTCGTCACTCTAAACGGCATCACAAGATACTCATAATGTTTGTAATGAGTATGTGATAACTCTATAAAATGGTGTTATTGTGACCCTATATCTGCACTGTATTGATTGCTTAGTCTTTGTTATCTGGCATAATTGAAAGATTTTAAACTAAATTCATTGATTTCAATTGTGATATCTTCCTACATGTTTCATGAGCAAATTGATATAATTCTTCCATTGATTATGTGAACTCACTGTTGTCATTAATCTGGTAACTTTTTAATTGCAGGAAGGACTCAAAAAGGAGAATAATGATCAAGAACTTAGAGCTGCATTGGAAGAGAAAGCATTAGATGAAGATCAGCACTCAGCGCCACGACGTGGGTAAGTTTGCACCGCGACGTGTGTCATTCCCCTATTTAGGTAGAAGCTATGCATTTTGGAGAGCCGCGACATGAAGAATTTGCACCGCAGCATGCTTGACCTAATTTTACCACGCGCCGAGGCGTAGCATGTGGAGCGCCGCGGCGTGAGACAGTTTTCTGGAGCACTATATATACTGTTCTATCAGATTTTTGAAAGGAACATTTTTGGTTTTAAAACACAACTGCTAAGGTTCATTTGTGAGACTAAATGGAAGCTAAAAGGACCAAGTTGGAGGTCAAATCCTTCCACAAGGAGGATTCAAGCACTAAGGACTACCATCATCAAGCTTGCAACTTCCTCTCCTTCATCTTCCTCTCTATTCAGATCATGGCAATGAGTATTTTTGTTGTATTTTCATTTGTCATGAGTGGCTAGTCTGTGTATAGGGATTTCCTTGGATCTTTCTATGAATATTGATGATTTTGTAAACCTTTAAGTTAATATATGTGGTTAGGAGTTGTTCAATCATATTGCCCCTAATGCTTTTGAATATTTGGCCAATGTTTAATATGTTTTGATTAAATCTAATGATTTTAGACATAGGAGATTGGATTTAAGATCATAAATATGGTTGATGCATGTTTGATTTCATTGAATTGGCTTGAATAAATTGATTAGCTAATAGGATAGAAATATACCTATTAGTCATGCATGGCTATTATTGAGGCTTGCTCTTAATGAGTGGAATTTAATCTAGCTCTTATGGACACATAGAGACTAGGTAAACGAAGCATGATTAAATGACCTAGACATAGGCTTTTAATTAGATGAGATTCTCAAGCCAACAAATTCCATATCATGTATGTTAATAAAGAGGTTTGCATATCATCAATTGAAGTAGAAGGTGAAGAAGGATTCCTTATTCTTAAATCAACAACTGTAATTCCAATTAGCTAGCATTTAACTCTTTCCATTAATTTATACACAACTCCTTTAATTTGAATGTTCTTAGATAGAAATTATTAAACTATTGGTTAATAATTAGTTCTGAATTAGCAATAGTCCTCGTGGGAACAAAATCGGACTCCTAGCTTTACTACAAGTGCGACCCGTGCACTTGCAGTAAGCAAAAGAGCAAACAAGTTTTTGGCACCGTTGTCGGGGACTATGACATAATTTCTATAGAACTAATATTAACAACGAGTTTAATTAGTTCTAGTCTAAGTTTCTTTTGTGCATATTATTTTAAGTTTCAATTATTTATTTGTTTCTGATAAGTTCTAAAGATGGCAGAAGAAGTCGCTACGCACGAGGTGGAGGACGAGAGCCGTACAAGGCCACTGAGGGAGTTTGCTACTCCTCAGATGGATAATTTGCAATCTGGTATTAGACGTCCTGCCATCCGGGTAAACAACTTTGAGATAAAACTGGCCATAATCCAAATGATCTAAGCTTTAATACAATTTGACGTCTTATCTAATGAAGATCCAAACACGCATCTATCAAACTTTTTGGAATTTGTGACATGTTTAAGCATAATGGAGTATCTGATGATGCTATCCATTTTAGGCTCTTCCCTTTCTCTTTAAGAGATAGAGCCAAAAGCTAGTTGCATTCTCTTCTAGCTGGATCAATCACAACTTGGGCGGAGGTATGTACGAAGTTTTTGAACAAATATTTCTCTCCGGTCAAGACTACAGAGATGGTGAATGATATTACATCATTCACCCAATCTAACTCAGAATCCTTAAATGAAGCCTGGGAAAGGTATAAGGATCTGTTAAGAAGGTGCCCGTATCATGAGATACCACCTTGGCACCATATTTATTCGTTTCATAAAGGCTTGCTACACCACCACCACCCAATAGTAGAGCCCAATAGTAGATGCTGCAACCAAAGGCTCCTTGTTTAGCAAATCCTTCGATGATGCCTTCCAGCTCTTGGAGGAATTAGCTGCTAATAGCTATCAGTGGCCTATCGCAAGAAATACTCCACGAAGGGTGGCTGGAGTACATGAAGTGGATGCCTTAACCTCACTAACAAAACAGGTTGCGGCATTGGCAAGCAAGATGGACAGTATGGGACAACATGGATCTAACCAAAGCCCATTTTTCCTCTATGACAATTATGGGGATAATCATGCAAGTGATAGGTGCCCTGGTATGTTTGAAAGTGCACATTATGTTGGCAACTATCGCTCCCAACCGAATAACTCATACTCCAATCAATATAATCCTGGATAGAGGAACCATCTAAATTTCTCTTGGAGGGATAATCAAGGAGCCTCTTCTTCAGCGCTTGGGGCTGAACGACCTTATAATCCTCCTGGATTCCCCTCACAACCTAGACAATAATATCAAGACAAGAAACCATCTCTTGAAGATATGTTCATGTAGTTGATGGTGAAAACTAATACCTTCATGACAAGGACTGAAGCTCACTTAGCAAAGAATGATTCAGTGATACAGAGCCAATCGGCTTCTATGAGGGCCTTGGAAACACAGGTGGGGCAATTAGCAAATGCAATTAATAATAGACCCCTTGGCACTTTTTCGAGTGATACAGTCAATAATCCCAAGGGTTCCTCAACTGATCATTACAAGGCGATCTCACTGAGAAGTGGGAAGGATACTGAAGGTAATCCAAAGACAAGGCTGTTAGAAGAAAAGGTTGATGGTAAAGACTAAGAGAAGGTGGGTGAAGAAAGCCCAAAGGAAAAAGAAGCTGTCCAAAGAAAAGTGGAAGAAAAGAAAGGTGAGGAGAAGGCCGATAACAAGAAGGTAGAGAACAGGCCTTATGTTCATCCCTTACCTTTTCAAAGCAGGCAAATTAAGCATAAGATGGATGAGCAGTTCAAGAAGTTTTTAGAAGTTTTTAGAAGTTTTTAAGAAACTTCACATAAACATCCATTTTGCTGAAGCCTTAGAGCAGATGCCCAGTTACGCCAAGTTCATGAAGGATATTCTTTCAAAGAAACGTAAGCTGGGCGAGTTTGAAATGGTTGCATTATCTGAAGAATGCAGTATCATCTTGTTACAGAAGCTCCCCCCCAAGTTGAAGGACACGGGGAGCTTTACTATTCCATGTGCCATAGGAGAGAGCTTCCTTGGCCAAGCATTGTGCGATATGGGGGCAAGTATTAATCTCATGCTAGGGATGATGTGTTGGATTGCATCAAGCACCTTGATGCGGTCCCTAAGCAATATCAGTCGCCCAAGATTGAAACCTTGGAGTCTGATCCAACAATGGAAGCATCTAAGCCTCCCATTGAGGAACCTCCAAGGCTGGAGCTAAAGCTACTGCCTAACCATTTGCATTATGCTTATCTGGGAGCAACCTCCACCCTGCCAATAATCATATCGTCTGCCCTCTCAGAAGATCAAACGGAGAAACTTCTCCGAGTGCTTAGAAAATACAAACATGTTATCAGATGGACTATTGCCGATATTCAAGGCATTAGCCCTTCCATATGTATGCATAAGATCTTGCTAGAGGACAATTAGAGAGGTGTTATGGAACACCAAAGGAGGTTGAATCCAATAATGAAAAAAGTGGTGAGGAAGGAGATAATTAAGTAGTTGAATGCTGGGATAATTTACCCTATTTCTGACAGCCCTTGGGTATCTCCAATTTAGTGTATGCCAAAGAAAGGTGGCATGACAGTAGTCACAAACGAAAATAATGAGCTTATTCCCTCTCGCAAGGTTACAGGATGGAGGGTATGCATGGACTACCGCAAACTGAATAAGGCCACATGAAAAAACCACTTCCCGCTTCCTTTCATTGACCAGATGTTGGATCATCTGACAGGGAAGGCCTATTACTGCTGCCTGGATGGTTATTCTGGATATAACCAAATTGCCATAGCGCCTGAGGATCAAGAAAAGACAACATTTACTTGTCCCTATGGTACATTTGCGTTTAGAAGGATGCCATTTGGGTTGTGCAATGCTCCCGCGACATTTCAACGTTGTATGATGTCCATCTTCGCGGATATGATTGAGCATAGCCTGGAAGTATTTATGGATGACTTTTCAGTATTCGGAGATACATATGAGAGCTGTTTGCAGACCTTATCTTCCGTGTTGAAAAGATGTTAAGAAACCAACCTTGTCCTCAATTGGGAGAAATACCACTTTATGGTCCAAGAAGGCATAGTTCTTGGCCATAAGGTTTCTATCAAGGGGATGAAAGTAGACAAGGCAAAGATTGATGTGATTGAGAAGCTTCCTCTGCCTAACTTTATCAAAGGAATCCACAGTTTTCTTGGCCATGCAGGTTTCTATAGGAGGTTTATAAAAGACTTTTCGAGGATGGCCAAGCCTCTCTGCAACTTGCTGGAGAAAGACATCTAATTTATGTTTGATGAATCATGTCAGGTTGCATTTGAGGAGTTGAAAAAGAAACTAGTCTCAGCACCAGTAATTATTACTCCAGATTGGGACTTACAGTTTGAACTCATGTGTGATGCTAGCGACTATGTTATGGATGCAGTGTTGGGTCAGAGAAAGGATAAGGTGTTTCGCTTCATTTATTATACGAGCAAAACACTAAATGATGCCCAACTAAACTACACCACAACAGAAAAGAGCTGTTGGCCGTGGTCTTTGCATTTGATAAGTTTCGAGCTTACTTGGTGGGGACTAAGGTAATTGTTTATACTGACCACTCTGCCATTAAGTATTTGGTCAGCAAGAAAATACAAAACCACGTTTGATCAGGTGGGTTCTGCGATTACAAGAATTTGATCTAGAGATCCGTGACAAGAAAGGTGCAGAGAATCAAGTTGCATATCACCTTTCAAGGCTTGAGAATGAAGACCATCAAGTTGAACCTCTCATAATTAGGGAAACATTTTCGGATGAGCAGTTTTTTACAACCACCGCTCAATCATGTCCATGGTATGCTGACATGGTTAACTACATTATATGTGGTGTGTTGCCTCATGATTTAACTTCTCACCAGAAATGGAGTAGATCCTGGATCAATGTCATGCTTCTCCATATGGTGGACACTATAGTGGTGAGAGGACAGCTGCTAAGGTGCTCCAATTTGGCTTTTGTTGGCATCACTTTTTAAGGATGCACATTTCTTTGTGCAGAGATGTGAACGGTGTCAAAAGTTGGGTAATATCTCAAGAAGGAATGAGATGCCCCTAAATTTCATTTTAGACGTTGAGGTCTTTGACATCTGGGGCATTGATTTCATGGGTCCCTTCATTCCCTCCTATGGAAACTTGTATATTCTAGTGGCTGTGGACTACGTGTCCAAATGGGTGGAAACATGTGCTTTTCCTACCAATGATGCAAAGGTAGTGGTAGGCTTCCTAAAGAAACACATCTTCACCCGATTCGGTACACCTAGGGCCATTATAAGTGATGGAGGGTCCCACTTCTGCAACAAGTCTTTTGAAGCTCTTCTTGCTAAGTATGGGGTAACCCATAGGATTGCCACTGCCTATCACCCGCAGACAAGTGGGCAGGCAGAGGTGTCCAATCGCAAGATTAAATGAATTCTGGAGAAAATAGTGTGTCCTTCTAGAAAGGATTGGTCGAAAAGACTAGATGACGCATTGTGGGCTTATAGGACTGCCTATAAGAGTCCCATTGGAATGTCCCCATATAAGCTTATATTTGGGAAGGCATGCCATCTTCCGGTTGAGCTTGAACATAACGCATACTGGGCAATCAAGCAACTAAACTTCAACTTGCAAGCTACTAGGGAGAAAAGATTATTGTAACTTAATCAGCTTGATGAATTTAGACATCAGGCATATAAGAATGCAAAGTTGTATAAGGAGAAGGTGAAATTCTGGCACAATAAGAAGATCGTGCAAAAGAGATTTGAAGAAGGTCAACAAGTTCTCCTTTACAACTCTAGGCTTAAATTATTTCCCGAAAAGCTGAAATCTAGGTGGTCGGGACCCTTTGAGGTAAGGAGAGTGTTCCCTCATGGAGCAGTGGAGATAGCTCCCTTGGATGGTTCATCGAGCTTTGAGGTTAATGGCCAGCGCCCAAAACCTTACTATGGAGGATAGATTCAAAGGGGGAAGACCTCCCTCACTTTGACAGCTCCAACATGAGGTCTGGAAAGTCCTGCCTAGACTATAAATGAGGCTCTTTTTGGGAGGGAACCCAAATTTTTAATGTTAGGTATTTTGAGTCTTTAATATGTTAATATGTTGATTTTGTAGTTTGATTAAGTTTTTGTTGTACAAACTGTGTTTTAACCTTTTAAGCAAGTTTTGCAGGTGTTGGAGGCTGGAAATGTGCAAAAATAGTAGTAGAATGCAAAATTCTGTAAAATTCTGCAGGCTGGCCTCTCACGCCGTGGCGTGGTGCTTGTCACGCCACGGCGCCCGTGTTGCATCAGCCAAATTCTAGAGGCAAGAGCGCCATGGCGCAACTAGGATGACTGCCATGGCGCACTGTTAAAAAAAAAGAAAAATAAATAAATAATAAATTATGTGCAATTAATGCACGCCATGGCGTTACACAACTTACGCCGCGGCGCACTGTGGCTTGTGGGTTATGTGCCAAGGCAGTTGGTTTACCATTTTACGATTCTACATTCTCTGTTCTTTGTGATTCTCCGTCTTTTTCTTCCTATTTTCTTGCCTCCCCTCCCGTTCTTCCTCATTTCTCCATTCTTTACGAGGTATGTATAAGATTATTTTAGTTATTTTAAGTTATTTTGAATTATTGTACGTATTTTGTGTTAATATTTGTGTTTTTGTTGATTTTGGTTTCAATGCCGCGACGTAACCATGTAACATCGTGGCGTTGTGGTTTATTTTGATGAATGTCGCGGCGTGTCCTTATAACGCCGTGGCATGATTTGTATCCATTCAAATGTCGCGGCGTGTGCATGTAACACCGTGGCATTGTTGTATATTGTCTTGAATGTCGTGGCGTGTAATGTTTATGCCGCAACGTGTTCATGAATCTGTTGAATTCCGCGGTGCTGTGAGGAATGCCGCGGAGCTGTGAGGAATGCCGCTGCGCTTGGTCCAATATTTTGTAGAATTGTTTCTTTTTACAGTTTCTTTTATCTTATCAATTTAATTCTGACAGATTGTTTTTCTTTAATAGGTACCATGGGTCCTAAACGTCAGAGGGGTGAGACTAGTCGTCAGTGCAGGGAGCCTTCTCCCCTGCCTCCTGATTTGACCATTATAGCTGAGAGGGGATTCTCCTTCTCTAGGGCGATCCACCCGAGGTTGAAGGTCTCCTCAACGAGCTCAACTAGAGCCAGTTTGCTCAGCATCCCGAGGATTCTGCTGTACTACCTATCGTTCACGAATTCTATGTGAACGCCCTCCATGCTGTAGAGGGAACTACTATTGTGCGCGTTCGGGGGCGCAATGTACCCTACTCCTCCATTGCTGTCCAAGTTGCTTTAGGATTGCCTGAGCCCCCGCTCTTATGCGACTATGCAGCCTTTTGCCAGTGGGTGCCAATTGAGGGCATCGATCTTGCGATCGTCACAACTCGAATTTGTAGGCCAGATTCCCAGTCAGTGCAGTGGGTCATGAGCATTCAGACCAATAGGCCTCGGTACTTTCCCCGATCATGCTTGACGTCAGAGACGCGGGTCTGGTATCATTTTATTACCACTCGTATCCTTCCATCTACTAACCTATCTGAGGTTACACGTGATTGGGCCATCTTGATTTACTGCATCCTGGAGCACCACTGCATTGATGTAGCACAGATCATTCATGATCAGATCCGGCGGTGCATTTTAGAGTCGACTAGTCTCTCTTTCCATATCTAATCCACACTTTGTGTAGCCAGTAGCAGGTGCAGTGGGGGCCGAATGAGGAGCTAACAGACAGTAAACAGCCTCTCAACGACTCATTCATGGAGCATGTGGAAGGAGCTGCAGCCCTAGCCCCAGCTAGACAATGGTAGGCTTGCCGACAGCCAAGAGTTGCTACCCCAACTGATGATGGAAACCTGCGCGCTCAGATCGACAGCTTCAAGCCATGGTCTCCTACTGTCTCCAAACTCAGCGATGGATGGCCAAGCGTCTCCAGCTTCCCATGGATGACTATCCTGTGCCAGAGTTCCCACCCCAGGCGGTAGCTGACCCGCCCCAGCCCCAGCCTAATGCCCCTGATGTTGATGCTGATGATGACGAGGACACGGATGACTAGCATACAGGGCACTTTCTTTCGTTGTCATTCCTTTTGTTTTTGTATAGTGGGACACTGTTTCCCATAGGTTTGGGGGTAGGCATTATAACATGTATGGGTGTATGTTTTTAATGTTCAAGAGCATGTTATAATGTTAGACTTTTTGGCTTGATAATTAGTGATTATTATGTTATTATTTTGTTTATATTTAGTATTCTGAGTAAATAACTTGTGAATATTTAGTTTTATGTTTTAATACCCAAATGAGTGCATGTTGTGAATATTTGAATTTGAATATGTTGAAATGCATCATTTTGGGCCAATTAAATACTAGTTAGAATGGTATCATCTAAAGGAGAATACAAATGTGAAAATCTCATTCAAGATACAATTGTCGTTCCCTTTTGTCGCAACCGAAATCGCAACGGGACGACCGATAAAAAATAAGATTTTAAAAATCAATGGAGTCACCACCAATGTTTATTTCATTTGGGAAAACATTAGAAAAACCCTTAAAATATGCAAAACTGGTCTTTAATAAAAGTTTGGATTTGGGAGTCGATTACATGTAGGGAAGGTGTTAGCACCCTACACTGCTCATTCTAAGAACGGTATCTTAAATTAGTTGTGCAAATTTTAATAATCTTAAATATATTTATTTTACCCCTTTAAAATATAAAAAAGAAACAACTAAATTATGAAAATTTATTTTTTGGCTTGACAGAATAAGAATTCTGCTCCTACGTATCCTCGGGTGCAATGAGGAACTCAAAGTCACGTAGTTCTTTAGAAAATAATTGTGAGTTGGTTGTTTTTTTAATTTTGAAAAGATTTTTGATTTTGAAAATTCATTCAAATTTTTTAATGTTTAGAAAAATGTTCGAATCATCAAGCTGTCACAACTTAGATGATTCTAAAAGTTATAAGATTAACAAGTTGTCACAACTCAGCTAATCCCAATTTATTATTGAGTTAATTTTAAACAAAAAAGTTTACAAAATAATAATAATAATAAATAAATAAACCAAATTAATAAATGAATAAGATAAAATGAATAACACATATATATAATAAAAGATAATAACACAAGAAAAAATAAGCAAACTTATCTCCAAGGTGTATAAAAATGATATGCTCAAAGAAGTTAGTGCACAAGACCTCACACGTTCTCTTCAAATCAAACCTTGAAAAGCAACTCACTTGCAAGAGAAATTTTTTTACTAAAGTCCTCTAGCTCTTATACTTAGTATTAAGCCCAAGAGTATAATTTTTTTAGCTCTTATACTTAGTATTAAGCCAAAGAGTGTAAATTTTTGGATGCTAAAACCATTGAGAACCACCCCTTTATATAGGAAGAGGAGAGGGAGAAGGAACATTGTCTTTCCAATATGGGACTTTGTGATACAAGAAGACATCTTAGCTTTTCAAATTTCTTCTTTTTCCTTTCATTTTTTTTTTCTGTTTTTCTTTTGGATTTTCATTCATCTTTTCACTCTTTTTTGTTCTTTCTTTTGTTTTATTATGAATTAAAATGTTTGAATGATCCAAGCAACAAAAATTTTATGGACAAAATTGGGTATCAACAGTTGCCCCCCTTTGCTTTACATTTAGACTAAATGGAAAGCAAAGGAATTGATTCAATTTTGTACATGAAAATTTTCCTCTGCAGATCGATGCAAGACACAATGGTCATTAAAATAAGATAGAAATGCAGGGTATGAGGGCCCTGAAAAGAAAAAAGCTTGTGGAGTCGGGTATCCACCGAACCTTGACAGAACTTAAAGACAAAGGGTGCAAGGACCCGAAAAGGAAAAGGCAAATGGGTACGAGGACCTGAAAACTAAAGGCAGATGGGTGCAGGGACCCGGAATTGAAAAGGCAATGGGTCGAGGACCCAAAATTGAAAAGGCAATGGGCACAGGGACCCAGAATTGAAAAGACAATGGGACTCGGAATTGAAAAGACAATGGGCGCGGGGGCCCGAAATTGAAAAGGCAATGGGTGCAGGGACCCGAAATTGAAAAGACAATGGGCGCGGGGACCCGAAATTGAAAAGACGATGGGCGTGGGGACCCGGAAACTAAAAGATGATGGGCGCAGGGACCCAGAAACTAAAAAGATGATGGGTGCGGGGACCCGAAAACTAAAAGACGATGGGCGTAGGGACCTGGAAACTAAAAGACGATGGGCGCGGGGACCCAGAAACTAAAAAGGATGGGCATAAGGCCCTGAGATCTACAAAAAGGTTTTTGTTTTTGTTTTTTTTTTTTGCATGTGATGCTTGAGGACAGTGTAAATGATGCCTGATATGATGCATGGTGCAATAGATGCATGATAATGTAATGGATGTGATGCTTGAGGACAGTACATATGATGCATGATGCACTTAGTTCCACAACACCCTTAAGGACTTCTTCCCATAGTATGATCAAGGTTGAATAGTAACAAAATTTGTTTTATGATTTGCCTAGTTATTCTTCTTTTCCTCATCAATATTCTTATCAAGAAATTCATCGTACACCCCATGACCTTTCAAGGTTGTTAAAACAAAACTGAATGCTCTTGCAATATGATCACATGTTTCACATCTCATTATAAAACTACCATGAAAAATGCATTAGGAGAAGGAACACTACATGAAAGGCAGTACCACAAAGGTTAGAATTAAAAGGTTTACAAAAGAATGTTGGAGTAGATTTTTCCAGCTCTTCTAGCGATGCTCTCTAGGATGATCAGTGCAATTTCCCATGTATAAGACCTTAAACACCCCATTTTTTATTTTCGAGAACATGATTTGACCCAGTTTTCACACATTAGGAGCGTTCATGACAAGACCTTCCATTCAAACTGCCCTAGTTTGGCATAAAGAAACTCAAACTGCCCTAGTTTGTGACTCGAGGCGACTCCACTTCTCTGGATGTGTCAGAAACCATCTTTGACCCTAACTTTTGCCTAGGTCGCTCTTTTCGAGTTTTTAACCTAGCAAGTCACTCTAATTTTTGCCTAGATCGCCTTTTCAGGTTTTCAGCCTAGCAAGCCACTTTTCTTTTTGGTTTTTTTTTGGTGTTTTTTTTAAGCATAATACTTTTTGACTGCATCCAAATTTACAGGAAGTAGTAAATCTGCGCCATCCATGTTTGTGAGAATCAAAGCTCCTCCCAAGAAAGCCTTTTTCACGATATAAGGTCTTTCATAGTTTGGAGTCCATTTTCCTCGATGATCCTTTTGAATGGAAAGAATCTTCTTGAGTAGTAGGTCTCCTTCTTGAAACTGTCGCGGACGCACTTTTTTCGTATAGGCTTTCATCATTCTCTTCTGGTAAAGCTGGCCATGACATAGTGCCGTTAATCTCTTTCCTTCAATGAGATTCAACTGATCAAGTCGAGTTTGGACCCATTCAGCTTCTTTTAATTCTGCCTCCATTAGCACTCTCAATGATGGGATTTCCACTTCAATAGGGAGTACCGCTTCCATTCCATAAACCAAAGAGAAAGGGGTTGCCCCAGTTGAAGTACGAACAGACGTGCGATAGCCATGCAGTGCAAATGGTAACATTTCATGCCAATCCTTGTACATTACAACAATCTTCTAAACAATCTTCTTGATGTTCTTGTTTGCTGCCTCAACTGCCCTATTCATCTTAGGGTGATAAGGTGAGGAATTGTGGTGCTCAATCTTGGAACTCTCACACATCTCTTTCAACATCTTATTATTTAGATTAGTGGTATTGTCAGTGATAATTCTGCTTGGCAAATCGTAACGACAAATCAGCTCCTTTTTGACAAATCTAACCACTACATTCCTGGTCACATTGGCATAAGAAGCAGCTTCCACCCATTTTGTGAAGTAATCAATTGCAACAAGAATAAAACGATGTCCATTTGAGGCCTTTGGTTCAATGGACCCTATGACGTCCATTCCCCACATCGAGAATAGCCAGGGTGTTGTTAAAACATTCAAAGGTGCTGGCGGTGCATGGACCTTGTCAGCATATGTCTGGCATTTGTGGCACTTCTTTACATAATTGAAGCAATCAGTTTCCATTGTCAACCAATAATACCCAGCTCTTAGTATCTTTCTTGCCATTGCATGTCCACTTGCATGAGTTCCAAAAGAACCTTCATGGACATCTCTGATGATTTTCTCTACCTCCAGTGTATCAACACATCTTAGCAGCACCATGCCGTGATTCCTCTTGTAGATAACTTCTCCATTTAGAAAAAAACTCATTGCAAGTCTTCTGAGGGTTCTTTTGTCATTTTCTGAAGCATCTAGAGGGTACTCTCTGCTCTTGATGAAACATTTGATGTCATGGTACCACGGTTTCCCATCTGACTCTATTTCTACCATTTGACAATATGCCGGTTGGTCACGACTTTCCATTTTTATGAGTGGCAAGTCCTTATCATGGCTTACTTTGAACATGGACGACAATGTGGCCAAAGCATCCGCCAACTGATTATTTTCCCGAGGGATATGATGGAATATGACTTCATCAAGTTGTTCAATTAACTCCTTGATGTAAGCATGATAAGGGATCAATTTGGCAGCTCGAGTTTCCCATTCTCCCTTTAGCTGATAGATGACCAAGGCAGAATCCCCGTATACCTCAAGAACTTTTGCCTTTGATTCTATCGCTGCTTGGATTCCCATGGCACATGCTTCATATTCAGCTATATTGTTTGTGCAATCAAAGCATAATCTAGCAGTGATTGGAATGAAATTATTTTCAGGGGAAATCAGTATGGCCCCAACTCCATGCCCCAGTGAATTAGAAGCTCCGTCGAACAACAAAGTCCATTTTTCTTTTTCCGAGGATTCTTCTTCTCCAAACAAAGCCATTATATCTTCATCAGGGAACTCACACTGCATAGACCCATAATCTTCCACTGGTTGATTAGCCAAGAAATCTGCCAAAGTGCTGCCTTTGACTATTTTTTGGGTGACGTAGACAATGTCATATTCTGATAGCAACACTTGCCAGCGTGCAATCCTCCCAGTGAGGGCAGGTTTTTCAAAGATGTACTTGATCGGGTCCAATTTGGACACTAACCATGTGGTGTAACACAACATATACTGCCTCAACCGGTGGGCCGCCCATGCCAAGGCACAACACCTGCGTTCCAACAATGAGTATTTTGCCTCATAGTTGGTAAACTTCTTACTCAAATAATAGATGTCCTGCTCCTTTTTACCAGTTTTATCGTGTTGTCCCAGTACACAACCCATGGATTCATCCAACATAGTCAAGTACATGATGAGAGGCCTTCCTGGCACTGGACGTACCAAAACTAGTGGTTCTTGCAGATACTGCTTGATCTTCTCAAATGCTACCTGACAATCCTCATTCCATTCTACTGTCTGGTTTTTACGCAATAACTTGAATATTGGCTCGTATGTGGCAGTCAACTGGGATATAAACCTAGCAATATAGTTCAGCCTCCCCAAAAACCCACGAACCTCCTTTTCAGTACGAGGGGCTGACATCTCTATGATTGCTCGAACTTTGTCTGGATCAACTTCTATCCCTTTCTCGCTAACCACAAACCCCAAGAGCTTGCCTGATTTCACACCAAAAGTGCACTTAGCAGGATTCAGTTTGAGCCTGAACTTTCTTAATCGCTCAAAGAGCTTTTGCAGATCGGTTATGTGATCTTCTTCTGTTTTTGACTTTGCAATCATATCATCCATATAAACTTCTATTTCTTTGTGCATCATATCGTGGAACAATGCCACCATCACCCTTTGATAAGTCGCCCCAGCATTCTTCAATCCGAACGACATCACTTTATAGCAAAAAGTCCCCCACAGAGTGATGAATGTGGTATTCTCCATATCTTCTAGTGCCATCTTGATTTGATTGTATCTCGAGAAACCATCCATGAAGGAGAAAAATGTATGTTAAGCAGTGTTGTCCACCAAAATATCAATGTGAGGTAAAGGAAAGTTGTCTTTAGGACTGGCCCTATTCAAATCTCTATAGTCAACGCACATCCGTACTTTCCCATCTTTCTTCGGGACAGGAACGATGTTGGCGACCCATTGAGGGTACTTTGTGACAACGAGGAAACCTGCATCAAACTGCCTTTTGACCTCTTCTCTAATTTTAAGGGACATTTCTGGTTTCATTTGTCTCAACTTTTGCTTGACGGGAAGACATTTTGGTCTTAACGGCAATTTGTGCTCAACTATGCTGGCATCTAGGCCCGGCATATCTTGGTATGACTGATGGGATATAATTATATTTAAAAGTTTCAACCCAAGTGTAGGTTGTCTTAAGTAATAAATTCTCGGGAGTCCGAGATCGATCTACAGGGAATTGATGAAGAAAAATATATTGATTTGAGGTAAAAAGAAGATTTGTCACAAAATTAAAGATGATATAAGTTGTTCACAAATAGAAAAGATTTGCTTGAATTAGGAGATCCACTTTTGATAATAAATTAAAGATAAGATTATTTCTTTTTATAACTCAATTGAAATCATGCATAATGAAGATTCCAATCGGAAGATTTAACATTTAAAGTTCAATCATGTAATTATATTATAGCTCCAATAATTATCTACTAATACTTGTAAATCGTCAAAAGCATCCACTGTGCCAATCCTATTGTCTACAATGGATCAAGATATTCATTATACAAGAAGAGTTTCTAAATTAATTGGAAACAACATATAATACATATAAAAGTCACATAAAAATATATCATTTAAAGCACAAGAAAGAAATAAATCTAACCTCAATTTATTATTAAAAGCTTCACTCCTCACCCAAGCAAGATGAAAATTAATTACACATGAGAAAGAATAAAATAAAAAGAAAAGAAAAAGGAAAAGAAAAACAAAGGATAGAGAGAGAGAATTTCTCTCCTGGAACCGGCGTCCATTCCTTCTACAGAACGCTCCAATTTATAGAAAATTTGGAGGTTACTATGCATATGCACAGTAACCTGCATAGTAATACTTAACGATTAAGTATTGCACAGTAACCTGCATAGTAATACAAATGTAACGGATGATGTTTTTCTTTTTATGTTTTTATTATTATTTTTTATAATAATACTTGAGCAAACGTGTACAGTCGTGTCTCATATTTTCTTCATTTTTGAGAAAAGTGGTCTTCATGAAAGTTGTAGGCCTGGATATTTGCTTTAAAATAGCTTTGGTCTGAGTCCAAAATCATGCCTAGAACTCAAGATATGGTCCAATTATTGCAGAGTTTTTAGGCCCGGTTTCAGCTCCTTTGTTTTGACTTCAAAGCCCAATATCACCCATTAGACCTCAGAATCTGAAAAAGTGTTCAACGTGAAAGTTGTAGGGAATTGTCTTAGCTTTCCTACAAGACCAAAATCACATCAAACAGATATTTGCAACTCAAATTCTAACCAGTTTACTAAATATTGCCAAAGAGATAATTAAGGTTAATTTATGCAATAATTTGTTTAATGATCCAATTCAGCTTAATATCATAAAATGTGTCAAAATTAACTTAATTAAGCTTAATTGAACCTTAAGAAGCCTAGTGAAAGGATTATAAAATGTATAAAATATAGTGTTATCAAATTCCCCCACACTTAACTTTTGCACTCCTGGGCAAAACATAAAAGACAAAAACCAAAGAAAAACGACACAGACTCAAAAACTAAAAATTCTAAAGGATTTAATGACTCAAGAAGAGCAACCAAACATTCAAGGGATCAAAACAATCATGAGGTAACATATCTTCATATCTCAAACGAACAAGCAAAGAAACTTCAGTTGAAAAGAATGAATCAAGAATGATAGATCCTCACAGAAGTCACTCTCAATCTCTCAAGTGTTTAAAAAGGTTAGTATTTCACTCTATTCAACCCATGAATAATTGTACTACCATAAGCTTGCTTATCTTCTACTTCTCCACTACTCAGAACACATGCATACACAAATCATGAGGACTTTATTCAAGGTTGTAATGAGGCCATGGTAAAGGAGAGGGGAATATGGATATAAGAAGTTAAAAACCAAAGAGAATAAAAGAACATGAGAGCTGAGTTCAATTAACAAGCATGAAAGTTCATCCTAACTCTAATGCATATTCCCTTTTCATATTTTTCCTTTCCCTTTTTGCCTTGTTGGCCCTTCTTTACACATTTGTTTTTTTTTATGAACATAACTATACACATACATTTTTTTTAATTAGGCACTCTTTCCTCTTTCAACAACCATTTTGCACACACACCCCCACACTTGTTCAAGAACTCATTCATTAACAAAGCTAATGTTCTCTTATTCCCTACGGTCAAGTAAAAACATGATTTTACTTTTAAGGCACGTAATGAGCTAAAAATAAGGAATGGTTAAATAAGCTCAAAGGGGTTAAGCAAAGGAAAATATACAAGGTTGGCAGGAATCAGAGAATTTCCAAGAAGTCATAAGAGTGCTTGATATCATATTGAAATAATATGCTACTGAACAAGGCTAGCGATTTGGTTAAAGTAACTATTTTAAGAAAAATGCCTCAATCATGTTTAAATAAGCATGTGAAAATGTAGCTTCAAAAAAAATCAAAGCAAGTTCTAGAGTAACAATTCCATGAGTGAAAAAAAATATCTCACAAGAAAGAAAAGAATGGTACAGATATTCAATTCATTCATCGATAGGTTCAAAATCTCACAAGGCATATATCTATCATTCTCAATCCACAAAAATTTCAACATCCATAACCAAGCATGTGATGTTTAAGAAAGAAGACAATTTACTCAATCATGCCAATTTTCCTGAATTAAAATTGATACTTTTACACAAAATAGGTATCTACCCCAATCTAGATGCGTCTCAAGAGTAAAATTACCACTACAGCAAAATTTACTCCTTACTCTGCCATCCCTAACTGGTTTAGCTATTAGTAAATTGCTGACAAACATATAAACATATTAATAAACACACTTCCTAAATTTTTTTTTCAAACAATTTTTTTTTTCAAACAATTTTTTTTTGTAACAATTTTTTCTTTTTTACACAATTATTCACATAACAATTATTTCACATAACAATTATTCACACTATCCTTCCCCCCAACCAGATCACAACATTGTCCTCAATGTTAAAATTTAGAAAGGTAAAGGATAGAAGATAGTACCTGTTGTTGCAATTACTGAAAAGAGAAACTTGATATGAATTTAAATAGAAACAAAGTACGACCAAAGATTGAAATTATTTAAATAGATGGAGTGTCTTGACTGGCTTCCTTTTCTTACTGCTTCTCGCAACATTTCCTTCGGACCACTTCTTGTTTTTTTTTAAATTGTTAGAAACCTAATGAAAGATGAATGTATACTCACTTGAGATTGGGATGGAGGTAGTCTGCTTTTTCGGCTTTGTGCCAAAGCATTGTTGACCAGTATTAGACCCATTCAAGACTAACGTAACATAGGGCTCCCAAAAGGGACAAGTGGCCATAATACGACTAGCTGCCTCACATGTGGGATACAATCTACCTTCTTTATTTTTCAATTAAGAAGGCTGGATCAGGATGCATGCATTTCCCCATTCACGTTTTGTGTTACCAAAGCCAAACCCAAGATGTATACTTTTTTTTTTGTTGGCCGACACTATTTACATCCCCATACAAAGGCTCCGAAATCTGGGAGGCACTTAAGCCGACTCAATAAAAATACAAATGAAATATTAAAAACTTACCTTGGCTTTGGTAGACAAGATCTTCTACCAAAGTCTCGACTACATCTGGATCCTTCATCTTAAGTTATAGCTTCAACTCCTGACCATTTACCTTCCTCCAATTTAATTTCATGAGAACAGACCAAGGGACGACCACATTTTTTATCAGGAAAACTCCAACCTTTATTAAACAACTTCTTAAACTTTGGATTCCATCCCTGAGTGTCATGATCCTGAGTTAAATAAAAGTTAGTACAATTATCAAATACATTAGATGGATTACTAATAAAATTAAACTCAGAATTAACAAGAAGATTCTCAAGGGGATCAAAATCAAAGGTTGTAGAAATTCCCTTCTCCATGATTGAGTCAATCATGTATGTATGGTGACCTTTGTCATTATTTTCTGGCTTAACAGGACTTTTTGTCACCTCAGGTTCCTTGGGTAACTTGACATCACTACTATCGTGATTCTTTTTCATATCTTCTAGCTCATTCACACTCAAGGAGTTCATCATTCTAGACATTTGGCTCTTTATCTCCTTGCTTTCTTGAATAATATCTCCATTCCTAAGAGTTATCACAGAATTGACTGAATCTATTTGTTGGCTTTCAGAACAACCCTCATTTAGACAGTACTGACCTTTGGGATTTAGTTGAGGTTGAGAAGAAAATTTTTCTTTCTCGTGAATGGTGAGTGCAGAAGCAAGTTTAGCGAGAGTGTCTTTTATGTCAATCATGGTTTGAGTGGTTTGTTTATTGATGACATCTTGCTTTTCTATGAATGCATTCAATATTCCTTCAAGGTTTTTCCTATATGGTAGGACATAAGGTGCATATCCTTGAGAATTTTGAGAATCCTGTTGTTCATGAGGAGGTGGTGGTTGCATAAATTGTGTTTGATTATTATTTCTCCAACTGAAATTCGGGTGATTTCTCCATCCTGGATTGTCAGAATTTGAAAAAGAAGAGGTGAATGACTTTTTAAAATTGTTCATTGCATTTACTTGCTCATGCACAACTTCTTTAAAAAGAGAAATATTAGGACATTCATTTGTCAAGTGTCCTAATTCATCACAAATATCACAAATATCTTCAATTTGCACAGATTTGACTTCTTTTACTTTTCCTAATTCCATTGCTTCAATTTGTCTAGCCAAACTGGCAATCCTAGCATTTAGATCTTCTTCTTGACTAAGATTATATTTTTCTTTATTAGCATTTGCAAGTTTAGATCTAATTGAATTTCTAGAAATATTAGTATCATGCCAAGATTTAGAATTTTCAGCCAACTGGTCTAAATAATCTAAAGCTTCATCAGGTTCTTTATCAAGAAACTCGCCATTACACATCGTTTCCACAAATTGTTTAGTTTCAGGTGTTAAACCTTCATAAAAGAAGCTTATAGTCATCCATTTTTCAAAACCATGATGTGGGCAAGAGTTTAACAAATCTTTAAAACATTCCCAATATTGAAAGTACGCTTCATTTGAATTTTGGCAAAAATTTTGGATTTGTCTTTTCAAAGCATTGGTTTTATGTATTGGAAAAAATTTCTTTAAAAATTCACCTTGCATTTCTTGCCATGTGCTAATTGATCTTGGTTTCAAAGTGTTAAACCAAGTTTTTGCTTTATCTTTCAAAGAAAAAGGAAACAGTTTAAACAAAATAATCTCTTCAGCGTAATTTTTATCATTGAAAGCAAAACAGACTTCCTCAAATTCTTTTAGATGTAAATATGGACTTTCAGATTCTAAACCATGGAAATTAGGAAGTAAAGAAATCATACCCGGCTTAAATCTAAAATTATTAGCATTAGTTGGGAAGACAAAACATGATGGACTAGAATTTCGAGGTGGATGCAAATATGCACGCATAGTTTGCAATGGTTGATTTTAATGTTCATCATGTACACTTTCATTTTCAGCTATTGGTGGCTGATTTTCATCCATTATGTCAATTATGTGTGATTGTGATTCAATCGGATTAATATATAAAGTATTAGGATTAATTTTAACCAAACGACCAGAATTTGAATCACGATACCAAATAAACATAAATAAGTGACGTAAAATAAAATAAAAGTAATGTACAAGCTGGCGGGATAAACCGTCCATTAAATATTAACAAGGGTGTGGTATAAACCGGCCACCCAAAATAAATATATATATATAATAATAATAATAATAATAATAATAATAAGTAAAAAGTTAAATAACTGAAAAAAAATAAAAAGTTAGAAAGTTAATAATATACAGAAAATAAAATGCAGGAAATAAAGTGCGAAAAATAAAATACAGAAATTAAAATGCACAAAGTAAAGTGCGGAAAGTAAATTTTAAAATATGAAAACCGGTGAGTGGCTGAGCCCCACAGAGCCGGCGAAAGAGAAGAGAAGAAGAAAAATTATTTCATTAAGTTAGAAGGCAAAAAAAAATGACAGAATTTAAAAGTTAGATGCGAAAAATAAATGACAGAATTTAAAAGTTAGATTGCGTAAAATAAATGACAGAAATTAAAAGTTAGAAAGTTAGTAAGCATAAAGCGTAAATAATAATAATAATAATAAGCGTAAATAAAAAAATTATTTACAAAGATGAGGTAATAAACCAACCACCAAATAAAAATAAAAAATACAAAAAAGTAAATTACAGGAAAGTAAAAGGGAGAGTTATCCCCACTGAGTTAGTGCGCAAAAATAAAAGGGAGAATTAACCCCACTGTAAAAGAAAATAAAAGGGAGAATTACCCCCACTGAGTTAATATATACAAAAGGTTAATTTTTTTATTTTTTTATTTTTTTTATTTTTTTACTATTCACTATCACTATTTACTTTTTACTTTTTACTTTTTATTATGTACTATTTACTATTTACTTTTTACTTTTTACTATTCACTATTTACTATGTATGTTACTATTTATATTACTATTCACACTATTCACACACACAAAAAATACTAGTTAGTGCGTTAGTAAATAGATAAATAAAAATGAAAAGAGTAGAGGAGGAATATACCTGATAGTGAAATTTACTTACAGAAAGAGAACCTCAATATATTAGAACTTCAAATCAATTCCCCGGCAACGACGCCAAAAACTTGATGGGATATAATTATATTTAAAAGTTTCAACCCAAGTGTAGGTTGTCTCAAGTAATAAATTCTCGGGAGTCCGAGATCGATCCACAGGGAATTGATGAAGAAAAATATATTGATTTGAGGTAAAAAGAAGATTTGTCACAAAATTAAAGATGATATAAGTTGTTCACAAATAGAAAAGATTTGTTTGAATTAGGAGATCCATTTTTGATAATAAATTAAAGATAAGATTATTTCTTTTTATAACTCAATTGAAATCATGCATAATGAAGATTCTAATTGGAAGATTTAACATTTAAAATTCAATCATGTAATTATATTATAGCTCCAATAATTATCTACTAATACTTGTAAATCGTCAAAAGCATCCACTGTGCCAATCCTATTGTCTACAATGGATCAAGATATTCATTATACAAGAAGAGTTTCTAAATTAATTGGAAACAACATATAATACATATAAAAGTCACATAAAAATATATCATTTAAAGCACAAGAAAGAAATAAATTTAACCTCAATTTATTATTAAAAGCTTCACTCCTCACCCAAGCAAGATGGAAATTAATTACACATGAGAAAGAATAAAATAAAAAGAAAAGAAAAAGGAAAAGAAAAACAAAGGATAGAGAGAGAGAATTTCTCTCCTGGAACCGGCGTCCATTCCTTCTACAGAACGCTCCAATTTATAGAAAATTTGGAGGTTACTATGCATATGCACAGTAACCTGCATAGTAATACTTAACGATTAAGTATTGCACAGTAACCTGCATAGTAATACAAACGTAACGGATGACATTTTTTTTTATTTTTTATTTTTATTTTTTATAATAATACTTGAGCAAACGTGTACAGTCGTGTCTCATATTTTCTTCATTTTTGAGAAAAGTGGTCTTCATGAAAGTTGTAGGCCTGGATATTTGCTTTAAAATAGCTTTGGTCTGAGTCCAAAATCATGCCTAGAACTCAAGATATGGTCCAATTATTACAGAGTTTTTAGGCCCAGTTTCAGCTCCTTTGTTTTGACTTCAAAGCCGAATATCACCCATTAGACCTCAGAATCTGAAAAAGTGTTCAACGTGAAAGTTGTAAGGAATTGTCTTAGCTTTCCTACAAGACCAAAATCACATCAAACAGATATTTGTAACTCAAATTCTAACCAGTTTACTAAATATTGCCAAAGAGATAATTAAGGTTAATTTATGCAATAATTTGTTTAATGATCCAATTCAGCTTAATATCATAAAATGTGTCAAAATTAACTTAATTAAGCTTAATTAAACCTTAAGAAGCCTAGTGAAAGGATTATAAAATGTATAAAATATAGTGTTATCAATGACCATGCGAAGACATCGCGATAGTCGGATAAGAACTTAACTAACTTGCTTCGCTCTTCTTCTTTCACGGAAGTGCTAATTCTAATTTCTTTCTTATCATCCTTTGTCCCCAAATTAATCACTTCAGTTGACTCTTCATGGGGTTGAATTTCTTTGGCCTCTTGTTCCATTAATCTCATTAGCTCAGGAGAGAGTTCCCAATTGTCATTATTATCCTCATCAATATGATTAACGGGATGGTCAAAATCATATAATGGGGTCATAGCACTGTCATTTTCAAGAGAGTCACTTTCAGATCTGCATTTATTGATGTCAACACAAGTAAAAAAAAGGTAATGAATAAAGGCTAATGTAATGGTTGAACAAAAAACTGAAAGGCAAGATAATTCAAAAATGCATTTTATTGATAGCAAATATTGAAATAAAAACATGTGAGCTCGCTTTTACAAAATATCTCCCTAAAGCCTTGGGCAGAGCAATAGGATTAGCATTACAGAATTACTTTGAAACAGTTTCAAAGGTCATGAGAAAATCAACGCTCTCCTAATTGTTGAGCTCTGCATCTAGGGAACAAGGGTACACCAGGTTGACACCATGATGGATGGGTTGATCATCTTCGATAACGGTCACTTGGTTCAAAAACACCAATCCCGCGCTTCTGAAGCTTCGTCGGATGTCACAGATAGGGATCCCTTCAGCTTTAGGCTCCTGATTTTCTAACCTAGCCAACCTCTTCTCTCTTTTCTCTTCTATGACCCTTCTCTTGTCAGCTTTAGTCGGTTTATACCTCAACCCAAACTTGTCCTTATTTTCACATGGCTGCAGAAACTTTGCAATGCCTTGTTTATTCATTCCCAGTCCATTTCCACTTTGATATCCTCTTTCAAGCATGACCTTAGCCATCATTATGGATGCACTAGATGACTGTGGTTTTGGAATTCGAGCTCCTTCCTTTACATAAATAGTGTTGACGACCTCGAACTCTTGGAATGCTGTTTCAAGAGCTTCTTCTGCAGCTTCATTGTAAAGAGTTAATGGGAGCTTACTCACCAATAGGTCTTCCTCACCCGATACGATCACCAGTTTATTGTCCAATATGAATTTCACTTTCTGGTGCAAAGTGGATGGCACTGCCCCAGCGGAATGAATCCAAGGTCGTCTCAAGAGGCAACTGTAAGTTAGTGTGATGTCTATCACCTGGAAGAGTGCATGAAAAGTAGTAGGTCTAATTTGAACTAGGATCTCTATTTCTCCCATTACTTCTCTTCGGGTCCCATCAAAAGCCCTCACGATCATTGTACTTGGCTTCATGTAAGTCCAATCAAAAGGCAACTTGGAGAGAGTTGATTTTGGCATTACATTCAAAGAGGAACCATTGTCAATGAGCACCCTAGCCATTATATGATCTTGGCATTTGACGGAAGTATGCAGCGCCTTATTGTGCCCCATCCCTTCAGCAGGTATCTCATCATCAGTGAAAGTAACATAATTATCAGCAGTAATGTTGCCAATAATACCATCCAATTTGTCGAGTGTGATGTCATGAGAAACATGAGCTTGATTTAGTACCTTCATCAACATTTTTCTATGCGGCTCAGAATTCATCAACAAGGACAAGAGAGATATCCTTGTAGGGGTGCGATTCAACTGATCAACCACCCTATACTTACTTTGCTTGATGAACTTTAGGAACTCATAAACTTCTTCATCAGATATCTCTTTCTTATACTCATCTGGCTTTGTCAACCCTCCTTTTTCTTTCATATCATTCTCTATGGGAGTCTCTCCTATCTTGCTCTTTCCCTTGTAATTTCTCTTTTCTTCTTCGTCTTGCCCCTTTCGCAATTCGTCAGGAGTGTAAATGCAACCACTTCGTGTCATCCCTCCAATCTCTGATATATTAGTGACATTAGAGGTCGAACAAGATGCAACTTTTGGCTAATCGTTTGTGAGATTATTTCCAAGGACTTGTACATCATAATTCCACGGTACTGCTCTGGTGTCCTTGAATGGAAAAGGACTAGGAACTTGAATGGTGATGGGCCTCGGGCCACATGAAGGTGGCGAAGGCGCACTTGCAATGTAATAGATAACCAACGGTTTGATAGCCGAGTTAGCAAGGGAAGGGACCAGAGAGTTTATGGCTTCTTGACCTTCTTGAAACTATGGAATAACACATTTATCCACCATGCCTATGGCACCATTGTCACATAGATGACCTATTTGCACTAGTTGCATGTCCATTAGATCTTGGAGGATTTGTCTGAACTCATCACATTCCTCAATAGAATGCCCCACATTCCCATGGAGATTGCACATTATTTCATTCTCGTCGCCCTCTTTTTCTTCAATCTGAACTTTCATCATCCCAAATTTGCACAGCTCTTCAAAAATGGCCCTCATGGGAGTTTTGACATCTGCCGCTCGTCTTATAAGCAGTTGGGTAGAGTACTCCTCTATAACATTAATTGCAGGATTCCTATGGTTAGGTAAAGGGTTATGGCCCACACTGAGAGTATTTGCTTTGAAATTCAACCACTTGGTGTCGATTAGGTCTTGTACCTTAAACTTCAGTGTTTTGTAATTTTCCGTGGAATGACCTACGGCCCCCGCATGGTAATCACATTTGGCATTTAAGTTAAAACCTTTAGGGTATGGGGGTTCCACTGGCTTCGTCGGGCAAGGAGCCAAGAGAGAGTTACGAAAGAGTTGGGGTAGTAACTCGGTATAGGTCATAGGGATTGGGTCGAGATTGGCAAGCTTCCTTTCTTGGTTATTTGGTGGTCTTCTTTGGTTTGTGTTTGAGTTTTGTGTCCATGGTTGGGTTGTTTGAGGCAGTAAGGTAGAAGGTGCCTAGTATTGAGTAGGAAATGATGTTTGGTGAGGCCTCATTGGGTGGTGAGGTTGAGGATAAGGGACGTGTGAAGCATTGGCGACATGGGGGTGATAAGGCTGGGGATATGGAATCGGTGGGGTAGTGGGAAAGTATGGGTGGTAAGGTGTGAAAGGGGTTTGGAAGGATGGTTGATGGTTCACTGGTGTTTGGCTATATCTCCTTTGGATGAAATTTCTTTGATCAGAGGTGACAGCATGGGTTTCTCCTTCTCTTTTCTTCCCCATCGAGGGCCTCTTGGCATTAAATGTTCTTGTTGAACTTTCAATAATCTTCCCACTTCTCATTCCTCCCTCAACTCTTTCTCTGATGATGACTATGTCCGAGAAATTTGATGACACACTCCCTATCATTTTGTCATAGAAGGGTGGTTGCAGAGTGTCAATGAATGTGGCCATCATTTCTCTTTCTGTCAATAGGGGCTCTACTTGAGCAGCCATTTCTCTCCATCGCTGAGCATATTCCTTAAAGGTTTCAACATCCTTCTTAGCCATATTCTGCAATTGTAATCTATCTGGTGTCATATCAATGTTGTACTTATACTGCTTCAAGAAAGCATCAGCCAAGTCTTTGAAACATCAAACATGGGCACGCTCAAGATGAGTGTACCAATTTGAAGCTGCCCCAGTCAAGCTGTCTTGGAAGAAATGAATCAGCAGCTTGTCATCATGAGCACACGAAGCCATCTTGCGGATGTACATCGTCAGATGGTTCTTTGGACTAGTGGTCCCCTTGTATTTATCAAAATCTAGAACTTTGAACTTCGATGGGATCACCATATTAGGGACAAGGCAGAGTTCTGAAGCATCAAGGAGACCGTAGCTACTTGTCCCTTCTATGGCTCGCAGTCTCTCTTCTATAGTTTCTAACTTCTCTCTGGACTGGGAATTTTCAACAGAGGAGTTTAATGGGTATTGTGGCATAAAAGTGGGGATAAAATGTTGTGCTGGCAAGGTTCCGTTGGCAGGTGGTTAGGTTGTGTTCAAAGAGTTCGCAGTAGGATTGCTGCCGTCCGGGGCATTGGTCACTTGTGGTGGTATAAAGTTGGCAGGAAAACCATACGATGGAAGAAAGAAGGGGAATGAGTGTTGTGTTTGTGGAGTTTCATTAGCACTTGACTGAGTAACCTGGGTTTCTGTAGTATTTGGCGGGTTTGGAATCGCTGTTACTACTGAAGTGCTATTATCAAGGGGATTTGTGGCTAATGGTGGTACATACCCAGGAGGGAGGCCATATGGTGGGAAAAATGGTGCTTGAGCTCCCTGCGAACTGGTGATAGCAGGTTGAGTGGTGTCGTTTGGATAAATAGTTAGTGGCATCATAACTCCTTAAGGATTAACGCCATGATATTGTAGAGGGGCTGGAGAGAAGCCAGGCGGGTGAAGAGGTGTGGCTGGGTGTCCTTCGTTTGCCGCTGAGGGATTCCCATCTGTGTTCCTTCTATTCTCCATAGATTGCAACATCTCCATCATCTTGGACATTTGCTCTCTAAGCTGGTTCACTTCATCCTTCAACTCTTGAGTTTGCTCTATCTCATCCATGATCCTTGCTTGGGAACGAGTCCTGTAAGGGCGTCGTAGAAGCAGTTTTCCTGCTATAATGTCTCTCTTCTGCTTGGGAAGACATGATATGAGTATGCAAATGTCAGTATTGACTGAACCAAGTTGGCATGTATGCAAAGTATTGGCTACGTATGCATATTGTTTTTTTTTTTAAATGCTATGAATGCTATGAATGTCACGATATGGATTTTTTTCTTTCTTTTTTTTTTAAAAAAAATGTTATGAATGTCATGGTGCTGCAAGATGATGATTCTTTTTTAGAACTGGTTTTTTTTTCTATAAAAAAATGCATGAATGAAAATGCAAAATGATAAATTTTTTATTTTTTTATTTCTAAGAATGCTATGAATGACAGAAAAATGCAAGTCATAAAGAAAATGCATGAATGAATGTCATAAGAAAAAGATAAATAAACAAAAGTATGCTCCCTTTGTGTCCTAAGGAAATTCCTTAAATTTGAAGAGTTTTATCTTAAGGATCTATGTGTCTTTCTAATTCGTGAAAACTTCATTGGATGACTCTACTATTCTAAAGGCCTCTAGAGCTAAGTCCCTTTTCAGAATGTTGACCACAAACAGCGGGTAAACCACTAGGTGAGGGACATTCATGAAAGGGCACACTCTAGATGAGGTTTTCGCAATAACCAAACAGGATGTACATCCAAAATGGCTACCACTACACAACCTCTACCTAACTTAAGCTTCACCCAGACCCGGGTATAGGACCCCACTCGAATATGTGTGACAAACATGTAAGTGCAGTGGGTGTAGGGAGCATACAAAACTTCATAATCCTAAGAATTAACCTCATCCTTCCTAAATAACAATCAAATAGAACATACATACAATAGCCAACCAGTAATCATCTATCCTAAGGTTTCAACAATTAAGCACAAAAAATATATATACAAGTAAATAAATAAAAAAAAAAACACAGAATAATGCTAGAAAATATTTACATACAAAAATATTCACAAATAAATAATAAAAAAAAAAAAAAAAAAAAGGGTAAAATAAATAAATAAAAATTATTAATAATTTGCACAACTAATATCAACAGACCTAACTCTCTAAATGTCCCCAGTGGAGTCGCCAGTTGTCGCAACCGAAATCGCAATGGGGCGACCGATAAAAAATAAGATTTTAAAAATCAATGGAGTCGTCACCAATGTTTATTTCATTTGGGAAAACATTAGAAAAACCCTTAAAATAGGCAAAACTGGTCTTTAATAAAAGTTTGGATTCGGGAGTCGATTACAGGTAGGGAAGGTGTTAGCACCCTACACTGCCCGTTCCAAGAACGGTATCTTAAATTAGTTGTGCAAATTTTAATAATCTTAAATATATTTATTTTACCCCTTTAAAAAATAAAAAAGAAACAACTAAATTATGAAAATTTATTTTTTGGCTTGACAGAATAAGAATTCTGCTCCTACGTATCCTCGGGTGCAATGAGGAACTCAAAGTCACGTAGTTCTTTAGAAAATAATTGTGAGTTGGTTGTTTTTTTAATTTTGAAAAGATTTTTTATTTTGAAAACTCATTCAAATTTTTTAATGTTTAGAAAAATGTTCAAATCATTAAGCTGTCACAACTTAGATGATTCTAAAAGTTATAGGATTAACAAGTTGTCACAACTCAGCTAATCCCAATTTATTATTGAGTTAATTTTAAACGAAAAAGTTTACAAAATAATAATAATAATAATAAATAAATAAACTAAACTAATAAATGAATAAGCTAAAATGAATAACACATATATATAATGAAAGATAATAACACAAGAAAAAATAAGGAAACTTACCTCCAAGGTGTATAAAAATGATATGCTCAAAGAAGTTGGTGCACAAGGCCCCACATGTTCTCTTCAAATCAAACCTTGAAAAGCAACTCACGTGCAAGAGAAAATTTTTTACTAAAGTCCTCTAGCTCTTATACTTAATATTAAGCCCAAGAGTATAATTTCCTCTAGCTCTTATACTTAGTATTAAGCCAAAGAGTGTAAATTTTTGGATGCTAAAACCATTGAAAACCACCCCTTTATATAGGAAGAGGAGAGGGAGAAGGAACATGGCCTCTCTAATGTGGGACTTTGTGATACAAGAAGACATCTTAGCTTTTCAAATTTCTTCTTTTTCCTTTCATTTTTTTCTTTTTTTCTTTTGGATTTTCATTCATCTTTTCTCTCTTTTTTGTTCTTTCTTTTATTTTATTATGAATTAAAATGTTTGAATGATCCAAGCAACAAAAATTTTATGGACAAAATTGGGTATCAACACCTTTTATAGTATAGATTTGATGTATATCACTAGGGTGCATGATGGTTTACATGTATGTTTGAAATGTTGAAATACTTTGATGTACATCATGTGCCAATTGCTGGTGTAGTGTTGATTGTCCCATGATATTATTGCTTGCGAAGTGCCATCTTTTGAGCGAAACCATTTGTAATCAAAAAGCATAATTAACAATCCAGTCGCTTTTCAAATGCATGATTTAGATCCCACTTATATGCTGGTGCAACTTTGATCATGATATGAGTGTTGTCTAGAGAGGGTTTATGAATAATTGCATGTTGAAGTTTTGATTATCTTGAAATTGTGTTTAAACTCTCTTGAGGCAAAATCCTAGACTGTGCAGGATTGAGGAAATGATTACGGCGTTGTTTGGACCAATTGAGCCTTAAAAAGCTTACCCTGATATGAATATATCTATAGGTCCCCCTTGAAGCTTGATATATGATTGGCCTTACATGTTTTTCATCACCTATATATTCCCTACCCATGTAACTAACCTAAATGCATGTGAAAACATTGCAATTCCATCCAACCATCATAGTTTGTTAAGTGCATAATAGGTTACTTCTTGACTTGAGTCTTGTGTTTAAAGAGTATGGGTGAATGTTCAATGTCAATTGAGCTTGAAAGAACCATCTGCTGTGAAAGAAAAAGAAAAAGCTTTGTGTAACTATAAAAGACAAGAAAAGAGACAAGCAAAGCAAAAGAAAAAGAAAAAGAAAAGTTAAATCTTAAAGGCATTGAATGGTTCTCAAGAGTTCTGATCTTTCAATTTTGTTGAACACCCAGATATTGTCACTTGAAGGCTCAAGTCTTGAAATAGCATGTTTATGTGCCTTAATGTTTGTATTATATCCATTCCATGTTATTCTTTATCCTATTACCATTGGCCTATCATTACAAGCTGTTGAAGTCCATTATGATCCTCAATCATGTGCGGTTTACATTAGTGGAGAGAGAGTTTGCATACAATTTTGTGGATTATGTGATTCTGATGCGTGTATATTCATAAACTTATCTGGATAAATATGATTTGATTAGGATGAGTTTAACCAGCATGCTAGTGGGATATGTGTTCTGCTTGAGAAAAGATTTTGGAGATTTGCATGCTGATGAATACATATGTGTGAATTTGATGGTATGGCATTAGCAATCTCTGAGGATTAAATCAATCTTGATACACTAGTAGTGGTTTCAGTAATACTGGGAATTCTTGATAAATGCTGAGTGAATGAGGTGTGTGTGTTGTTTAGTTGTTTTCTTAATCAGGCTTTGTTTTGCTCGAGGACTAGCAAAATCCTAGGTTTGAGGGTGTGATAACTCCATAAAATGGTGTTATTGTGACCCTATATCTGCACTGTATTGATTGCTTAGTCTTTGTTATTAGGCATAATTGGAAGATTTTAAACTAAATTCATTGATTTCAATTGTGATATCTTCCTACATGTTTCATGAGCAAATTGATATAATTCTTCCATTGATTATGTGAACTCATTGTTGTCATTAATCTAGTGACTTTTTAATTGTAGGAAGGACTTAAAAGGAGAATAATGATCAAGAACTTAGAGCTGCATTGGAAGAGAAAGCATTAGATGAAGATCAGCACTCAGCACCATGGCGTGGGTAAGTTTGCGCCGTGGCATGTGTCATTCCCCTGTTCAGGCAGAAGCTATGCATTTTGGAGCGCTACGACATGAAGAATTTGCGTCGCGGCATGCTTGACCTAATTTTACCAGGCACCGCGGCGTAACATGTGGAGCGTCGCGGTGTGAGACAGTTTTCTGGAGCACTATATATACTGTTCTATTAGATTTTTGAAAGGAACGTTTTTGGTTTTAAAACACAGCTGCTAGGGTTCATTTGTGAGACTAAAGGGAAGCTAAAAGGACTAAAGTTGGAGGCCAAATCCTTCCACAAGGAGGATTCAAGCACTAAGGACTACCATCATCAAGCTTGCAACTTCCTCTCCTTCATCTTCCTCTCTATTCAGATCATGGCAATGAGTATTTTTGTTGTATTTTCGTTTGTCATGAGTGGCTAGTCTGTCTATAGGGATATCCTTGGATCCTTCTATGAATATTGATCATTTTGTAAACCTTTAAGTTAATATATATGGTTAAGAGTTGTTCAATCATATTGCCCCTAATGCTTTTGAATATTTGGCCAATGTTTAATATGTTTTGATTAAATCTAATGATTCTAGACATAGGAGATTGGATTTAAGATCATAAATATGGTTGATGCATATTTGATTTCATTCAATTGGCTTGAATAAATTGATTAGCTAATAGGATAGAAATATACCTATTAGTCATGCATGGTTATTATTGAGGCTTGCTCTTAATGAGTGGAATTTAATCTAACTCTTATGGACACATAGAGACTAGGTAAATGAAGCATGATTAAATGACCTAGACATAGGCTTTTAATTAGATGAGATTCTCAAGCCAACAAATTCCATATCATGTATGTTAATAAGAGGTTTGCATATCATTAATTGAAGTAGAAGGTGAAGAAGGATTCCCTATTCTTAAATCAACAATTGTAATTCCAATTAGTTAGCATTTAGCTCGTTCCATTAATTTATACACAACTCCTTTAGTTTGAATGTCCTTAGATAGAAATTATTAAACTATTGGTTAATAATTAGTTCTGAATTAGCAATAGTCCTCGTGGGAATGATATTGGACTCCTAGCTTTACTAGAAGTGCGACTCGTGCACTTGCGATAAGCAAAAGAGCGAACAATATGAAAAGTCATCTTGGAAATATCCTCTACCTGTACTTGGATCTGATGATAGCCAGAACGCAAGTCAATCTTACAAAAAACTATGGCTGCCTTCAGCTGATCCATTAAATCATCTATCCTCGGAAGTGGATACTTGTTCTTGATTGTGACCTTATTTAGCTAGCGATAATCTACACATAAGCGCAAAGTCCCATCCTTCTTCTTAACCAACATCACTAGAGCTCCGCAGGGTGACACACTGGGTCTGACAAACTGCTTTTCCAGAAGCTCCACCAACTGCTTCTTAAGTTCAACTAATTCTGACGGTGACATCCTGTACGGTGCTATGGATATTGGACCAGATCCAGGTACAAGATCAATGGTGAACTCTATCTCCCGCTCTAGCGGTAAACCAGGTACATCCTTAGGAAAAACTTCGGGAAACTCATTAACTACTAGAATAGCATTCACATCTATCTTGCTCTCGACTTCTAAGGAAGACAAAAGCATGTATCCCTAAGCTCCTTCTCTTAAGAAAGCTTTAACTTGGTTGCTCGTCAAAAATCTAGAAACTTCAGACTTATGGAAAACTAGAGTTTTATTGGAACAATCCAACAGGATATGGTTAAAAGATAACTAATACATTCCTAAGATTATGTCTATTTGGGAAAAAGGTAAACAGATCAAATTAACAAAAAAGAGTCGACCATCAACAAATAAAGGACAATTCAAACAAACTTGGGTAGTAATAACAGGTTTAACATTAGGGGTAGAAACACTCAGATCAAAAGGCAAAGAAGACACAAACAAACCTAACCGACGTACACAGTTATAAGTAATAAAAGAGTGGGTTGCCCCTGAGTCATACAGTATAGATAAAAGATTACCTCCTATGGTACCATCTCCCTTTATCAGATCTTCAGATTGGGAGGCTTCCGCTCCACTCATCGTGTAAACTTTACCTCCTGCCTGAGGTCTTGCAACTTGGGCATTGTTGACAGAAGGCTCTGCCTTAGGTTGGTTGCAATCTCTGGAGATATGTCTAGGTTTTTTGCATCTGAAGCAGATAATCCCCTTGATAGTGCATTCCCTTGTTAGATGATCTTTACCACATTTCAGACACTTTGGTGAAGGTGCCATATTATGACTAACTCGATTGCCACCAGAATTTCCACTCGGGCCTCCACCAGGTGATTGTTGTTGACTTCCCGGTGGTCGGGAATAAGGTTTCCTCTGAAAACGATTCGTATTGTTGCCACCTCCTCTCTGGAACCTAGAAGGTCCAAAGTTGCGATTCCTCATGTCCCTTAATTGATCAAGCTCTTCAATCTTCCGACACTTGTCTAGCAAGGCTGGGAACTGGTCAATTCCCAAAGCCAATACTGCCCTCTTCAAGTTATGGCACAGTCCCTCTTCGAACTTCTGGCATTTCCACTCTTCTGTTGGGAATTTGCGGATCAAAAGTCTCGCAGCGGAATAACAGAATTCCCTCACAGGATCCATGCAAAAAATCCATAATCCGAGTTTTTAAATTTTTTACCTCTTGAAGCGTGATAGACACAAGCGAGGTGAATCACCAACACCGTAATAGCGATGATGTTTCTGCGGTATCCACACGAACAGACTTGCAAAAGGAGTCACGCCTCTGTTTTCGTAGTGCTAGCTGCGAAGAGAGGAGAAGAAGACCTCACTATCTCTCACTCACTTTCTGTAGGTGCGGCTAGGGTTGTGATGTAACCTCGTAGCAGCCCCCTTAGCAGTACTATTTGTAACAGTGGCTGCCTTAAGTGAGTGTGAGCAGTAGCAAGGTAAGTGGCGCAACCCTAAACCCATCTGTCATGAGTTAGGCCCACAGTTGAATCCGAGTCCAACTTGGATTCTGATTACTTCAATTTAGTCTGTTCTAAGTGTGTGACCCTGCAGGTTCTCATGACGTTGGTAGTAATATTAAAATCTCATTTTAATATTACAAACAGTGAGCGGTATCTAGCAACACATCACTGCTACCCAAGTAATGAGAATGTCAGTGATTTGACATAACCTATCTGTGACCAATGTTTCCGTGTAGTTTAGTCCCTTTGTCCATATATCCAGATTGAACACAAGGCATAGAACGTGTCACTCTTGTTTAGTTCAATCTTCAGTTTCCTGATTCCCGAGTAGACATAGTAATAACAAATAAGATCAATATCTCATATTGACTCATTTGAGCATGGCCATGCATTTCGTAGTCTCACTCAATCAGGGGGGCCCAAAGATATCGCTCCTGTTATGTAGAAGGGACAAATCCCATCTAGGTCACTCACATCCCTCCACATGTATTGCGGCATGTCTAATAACCAACGTTATAATCATCTTGTTACAGATGACGTTTGATGGCATTAAAACATACAACTCCTCATGTAGGAATCGTAGTGATTTCAGGTCAAAGGACCACATACACCATTATCACTATGAGAATCGCTTATGACACTCACGTAACGATCCACGTAGCGTTCTCATGGTGGGTCTGTCCAATACATCATTACTCTAATATGTATCCATGTGTAGACTTGATATCTCATATCCATGACCCGTGAGATGTGGTCATCAGCCTACGCACATACTAGCCTCAATGTATTATTGTTGTCCTAATTAACAATAATACTTGACTAGGGACATTTAAGAATAGTGTTTTATCCAATAGGATCTCACGATCAAGTCATCCACTTGATGTCCTATGGTATCAAACTTACTATTCTAAGGATTTTATTATGTCTACCAAAAAGAACACAATAAATGAAATACCTCATATAAAATAACATAATATAATGTATGTAAATACAAACAAAATGTATTGGCCACTAGGGCATACACCAACATCTTCGTCAGGCTGGAGCTGGAAATACCTTGAAAACTTGGACAAGCTTTCAAACTTTGCCGCATACTCGCTAACTGTCATGCTTCCTTATTTTAGACCAAGAAACTCCATCTCCTTGGCATGCCTCACACTTGTAAGAAAATACTTCTCCAAGAATTTGTCCTTGAAGACTTCCCATGTGACTGTTGTTCCCTTGGCTTCCATTAATCTCTGCGCTCCATTCCACCAGTCTTCAGCATCTCCAACTAACATGAAGGTAGCATAGGTTACCTTCCTATCATTAGCACAACCTATCCCTTAGAATATCTTATCCAGTTCCTTAATCCAAAGACTAGCCTTCTTCGGATCGAACTCTCCTTTAAACTGAGGTGGGTTGTTGGATGAAATTCTGACAAATTCTAGGCATCTGTCGTTGCCCCTTACTGTTGTGCAGCTCTCTCACCTTGTTGTGCAATAACATCCGCCATCCGCTGCATCGCCTCGACTACTACAACAATACCTCCACCGCGAGCCATCACTCTTTTTTAGATTTAGACTGAACAAAACATAAGAAAATTTAGATGTAACCTTTCGGAAACCAAACACAGAGAATTACACAGCACAAACAAGATAGACCTAACCACAAAACTCAAAAGAAAACTCAAACCGGGGCTCTGATACCAGACCAGTGTAATGCCCCCTTTTGGAGAGGGACAGTCACACCAAACACGAACGAAAGATCAAAAGAAAACACTAAGACCCGTTTATATACACGTATAGATAGTGACTTATTCATTCATAAAACATATAGTAAATTGGCAATTCTCTTTTAATTATGCACATACTTTTTTCTTTTATTTTTTTGTTGTAACGGAAGACATAAACTTAGCAGAAATAAATAACAAGAAGAACATTACATTCATCCAACCAGAATATATATATATATATATATATATATATATATATATATATATATATATATATATATATATCACGTGTACTTATATACATAAAAGACACCCTAAAGCTCCTTGACAGGCATAAAAAACTCCAAGTGTATAGCAGTGTTCAAAGAAAAGAAGGGAACATCATCCCTAGTCCTACGGATAATAACAGAAACATCTCCATCATATCTGATGGGCTCTGAGTTTCAGTTAATCTTCCAAGTATCTGACCCCCCATGGAACAAAACATTTACATAACCCAAAAAGCTTTGACCTAACGTCATCACAGAACAAGAGACTAATTTCACCAAAATCCAGGAAACGTGGGCTCTTCGATGCCTCGGTCTTTACAGAAATACTGTAATACCCCTTTTTCTTAATGTCGCGAAGAAGGAACATTACACCATAACACAAAAGAAATGAAATAAAGTGCGGAAAATAATACCTGTAGTGATTAATTAAGACTCGGTTCATTATTAACACAAGATTAAATAGTTTGTATTCTTGGATGATAAAATAATCGAGTATTGAAATATCTGTACGGATTTTTTTTGTATAATATAACAGTAAGGAGATAATAATAATTATTAATGCAATAGAATCGAAACAGATTTTATAATCATACATTTACAATATATATATATATATATATATATATATATATATATTATACATTAGCCTGTTTAGTTACATCACAAAATATACAAAAAGTAAAGGTTTTACCCACCCAAGATAGTTACAAATTTACACCCATAAACTAGCAAAACATCAGGCTTTCCCAAAAAGATAAACGGTTAGCCATCAATAGTCACCTATAGTATCAGCCCTTAAGACTAACGAGAAGAGACCATAGTTGGGTCCTCCTCAGGGTCCTCTTCATCTGACGAAATCACCATCGGAGCAACTGAATTTTGGGCAGAAGCCCGAGCAGTGGAGAGGAAAGAATCCTCTTGTGGAGTGTAGAACATATCAGTCCACATGTCCTTAATGGGTAGATAAAATTCTAAAATGACAAAAGCTAAAAAATCAAAGACAAGGGCGTCATAATGACCCCAAGATAAAGACTTCGTCAGCTCCCCGTGGTAGACACATCGATCAGTCTGCACATGTAAGTGCCAGCAATCGGGTCCTCCATGAAAGGTCAACTTCATGTACCCCAAAAAAGCAGCATTGGCGCGACGACATCCTCAGCAGCTGTAGTCATAATGTGGCCAGAAACCTGGAAACTCAGTTGTTTCCTTTTCTTCCTCACGAACGTCTTCTCAGAACATAGTCCGATAAAGATACAAAAAATACAGAAAACACAGAAAGAGGTGAGACACCCAGCTTTCATTACCAAAATGGCAGCGAGAAAATGAAACGGCGCTGGACACCCACATTTAACACAGTTCATACGTCAATTACAGTAATAATTAAAATTAATAGTAAGAGCAGAACAATAATAAATAACAGTAAATATCATCAACAACAGGAAGATAGCATTAACATTTCTAACATTCAACAGTCCAGGTAATCAAATAATTATTGCAGTAATAATAATAGATACTTTCCACAATTATAAATGCTCATGCTCAATGAATTATGAGACTGACAGTTCACAATGCAATTAGTACCAAAATTCCTACTCCATGGAGCTAGACATAAACATTTTCGGAGTGAATGATCAAGGAGTAATGTTAGTATCTCGTTAGCCTAAAAAAATAATGTGCTCATCTCATAAAAATATTTGCACAATATGGCTTATACATGGCACCTCAATAGTTGATCGCGATATAGGACAACGTCTCAGTCCGAATCATCGATGTGTTTTCATTGGTCTATCCCACGGCCCCAGTGGAGCTACCACTGTCTATTGTGAGACACCCGCACCCCGATGCCCCCAGGGCCAACCACTATGACTCTACGCTTATTCTATTCGCACCTGCACATAGGTGTTATTCAAACTCCTAGGCATACATAGCCTTTCCAATAATGTCCAACGGACAACACATATGCATGACAATACAATGTACATCATGTATGTTTATTGATATGATCTAAGTTGGACGCATACTGTTTTTATAGATCGTCCTTGAGTTGATTTCGTGTTTTAAAGAATAAAACGATGAAGGGTGAATAGTAACATAAATAGTGCCATGAACAGTGTCGTGAACAGTGTCGTGAATAATAAAAAATAGAAAAGATGGAAAAAGATAAGGATGGAAGGAAGAAGACGCCACACTCTTGGAGAGTGATAAGTCAAGCGAAGATTCGCCACAAAGGTAAGGAAATATTTGATAAGAACCAAGATGGGTCTTCCAAGAACCCCAAGAGAACTAAGCTCTCAAAACTCACAAAGGAGTGTAATAATATTCTCAAATTCGTGTCAAATGCTGTAAACAGAAGCCTATTTTTAGGCATTAGGTATACGACTAGGTCTAGCTAAAGGATGCTGCAAGCTAGTGCATTTTTTAATCCTAACCCTAGCGCAAATGTGGCCCAGACCCAATTAGAAGGTAGCAACTATCCCTAACTTTGCTATGCGCAAATTAAGCCCAAACAATAAGCCCTTATTACAAAATTATCCCAAAAAAAGAAAATAAGAACCAAAACTGAGAAAATTAAAATGTTCAAATACATAATTAAATAAAATTAACTAAGAAGAAATCATACCCCCACATTAGGCCCTTCATCAACTTAGATCATTTGGACAATCTTGAGTGCTCCTTCTTCTGGAATGGGCTTGAGTGAGAGAAAGTGATTGACTTCTTTGTCCAAATCCTCCTTAGCCTTCTTAGCTCTTGACCTTGTCATTTGGCCTCCAAGTCCTCGCAGTGCATCTTTGGGCTTTGGGCCCGTTGAGTTACCACTTGAGCATCCTTGGTGTCCATCATTTATCATTGATACATTTATCACAAGCATACCACACTGGCATATTTTCATGTCATAATATCAATATGTCACGAATTCTTCAAGTACACGGTCAACAAGTACTTAGCCCACATAGGGATTTCACAATAACATAGAATCAATCCTCAACATCAATATGTATTCATGGTCTATCAATTTTCACAAGTCCATATTATGGATCCTCATTTTCAAAGTCTTAAGCTTTGGTCAATTATGAAAATTTTAGGGTAACTAATCCTTCAAAACCGTGGCACTCTCAAGAGTCATTACTCAATTTAATTCTTCCACTTGATTATAGATTATGCAAGTCTCTATATTCTTGATCTCCAAAGATGCATCAAGGCATCATTTAAGTCCAAATTTTTCTCTAAAAACCGTGGCCTCACTAGGTCATCAAGGTTCCAATTTCTTTACATTTTATGCATTAGTCTTTTGATATCTAATCCCTTAAATTTTAGTGCACACCAAACCAATCCAATCCCTCAATATTCAAGTCAAAACCATGGCCCCACTTTGGGGTATTAAACCCTTAAAATTTTCTATTCATTAATTGTAATATTATCATTCAACATTTAATCACATAAGCTTCATTGTATTGTACACAAAAACCAATTTATATCCCTACATCCTAGTCAAAACCGTGGCATCACATTAGGGTAGGAAACTCCAAATTTTCCATTTAATAACCCCAACATGATCAAACATTTTCAACACATCCAATACATTCAAGATCATCAATCAAGCATAAATCCAAATTTCAAGAATACATAACTTGCAAAATCACCAAACAAAGTGAGCATACAAAAGTTCCCTCACCATCAAAAAAGGTTGAAGTGAGTAATCTCCCTCTTTCCTAAAGGAAGAACACAAAAATGACCTCCTATTGCTCCTTGGTGGTTTCGGTTTTGAGCTTCCAAAACCCTAGGAATTTCAAGACAATGAATCAACATCAAGGGTTGAAAAAGAAGAGATCCATGGTCATCAAAGAGACCATGGAACACGAAAATGAAGAGAAAGAAGAAGAAAAATGAAAACTTTACCTTAAAACTTGAAGCTTTGTCTTGGAAGACAATGGAGGTAAAGATAGATTTTGGAGAGAATTTCTAAATAGAAAGTGTAGAGGAGGTTGAGGTGAGTATGAAAATAGTGTTATTAAAGAGACAAGTGAAGAAAATGGTTGCTTATGGGGGCTGCAAATTTCGTATGAAGAAGGGAAAAGAAGAGAGAAGGTAGAGAAAAATGAAGAAGAATAAGAAGTTAGTGAGAGAAATTATGATAGGAAATGTATTATTTTTAGTGTATATTGATTAAAGGAGGGAAGCAAAATTGCTTCCCCTTGGGCAAGCAAATGCCGCGGCAATGGAGAGGAGAGAGGGGGAGATTTTTGGCTTCCCCAACAAGCCAAGGGCATTCTTGTCCTTTGGTGGTCAAAGCTTCTCAAAGAAGCTTTGATTAAAATACTATAAATTTGAATTAAAGTGGGTTTGATTAGACTTAAAGTAGACTATATTAAGATAATGTGGTAGGGTTTTTAATACATGTTATTATCCAATGGACAATTGTTACAGTTGACAGAAGTCAGTATTAATTATCTAACGGATAAAATTTTACACAGTGATTTATTATTTTATTTGTTAAAATTTCTCAAAAAATGTGAAACCTCGTAAATCATGTCTGGCCTCGGGTTTAGTAAGATCTCCCATCGACATTTCCATATATCAAGGTTCTCGGGAAAAATGTTTCATTTTCTCGGGTTCGCTCAGTTTGCACGTAAAATGAGGAATAATATTAAAATATTCCACGTTCTCAGAAAAATTCAGAAAAATTTCCAAAAATCACAAATATTAGAAAATGGATATTTATCATAAAATAAATAAAATTTGGGGTGTTACAACTCTCCCCAACAAATAAGAATTTCGTCCTCGAAATTTTCATACCTTAAAATAGTTCTGAGTATTGCTCATTTATCTTGTCCTCCAGCTCCCATGTCGCATCTCTAGTTGTTTCGCTTCAGATCACTTTCACCAATGAAATGTCTTTCCTTCTGAGTTGCTTCATTCTCCTATCCTCAATCCTTACAAGAGTTATTTCATAAGTCAAGTTTTCCTTCAATTGTACTGAATCGGGTGCTATGACATGATCAGGACTCTGAATGTATTTTCAAAGTTGTGACACATGAAAGACATTATGAAGATTTGAAAGAAAAGGTGGTAAAGCTATTTGGTAAGCAACAAGACCTATCAGACGAAGAATTTGATAAGGTCCAAGGAATTTTGGAGTGAGCTTTCTAGATTTGAGAACCCGATCGATCCCAGTCGTAGGTGTGACTTTCAAGAACACATGCTCTCCTTCCTCAAATTCAAGAGGCTTCCTCCTTTTGTCCGCATATCTCTTTTGTTGACTTTGAGTTGTTCTCATCTTTTCCTGAATCATCTTAACCTTCTCAATTGTCTGTTGAATAAGATCAGGTCCGACCATAAGTCACTCTCTGTCTTCATACCAACATAAAGGTGTTCGACATCTTCGTCCATACAGAGCCTCATAGGATGCCATCCCTATGCTCGAATGGTAACTATTATTGTAGCTAAATTCTACCAACGATAAAATTTTGTCCCAACTTCCAGTCTGCTCTATGGCACAAGCTCATAACAAATCTTCCAATGATTGAATTGTTCTTTCTGATTGGCCATCCGTCTAAGGATGATATGCAGAACTCAATTGTAGCTTTGTCTCCATTGTTTCTTGAAGATTTTGCCAAAATTTCGATGTAAATCTCGGGTTTCTATCAGAAATGATACTTGTAGGCACACCATGTAGTCTGACAATTTCACTGATATACAATTGAGTCAACTTTTCCAATGGATACCTTATGTTGATCGACAAGAAATGCGCTGACTTTATAAGTCGATCCACAATTACCCATATTGAATCGTACCCCTTTTTGGTTCTTGGCAGTCCGATGACAAAATCCATGGCAATACTATCTCATTTCCATTCGGGAATAGTCAAGGGTTGTAGCATTCCAGATGGTCTTTGATGTTCCATCTTTGTTTTCTGGCAAACTAAACAAGAAGATACGCATCTAGCAATATCTCTTTTCATCCCATGCCACCAAAATAATTTTTTCAAATCTTGATACATTTTGGTCATTCTAGGATGCATACTCAATTTGCTAGTATGAGCATGTTCAAGATGTACTTCCTGAGTTCATCATCCTTAGGCACACAGACTCTACCTTAAAATCTTAAAATTCCATCGCTTCCTTCTTTTAATGTTGACATACCACCTTGCTTCATCAGCTCTCTTTCCTCTTGCAAGAACTTGCCAACCTTCTGCTTCTCTCGAATGTCATCCATCAAATCACTCAAAATGGTGACCATATTCATGCAGATCTTTCCTGGCATTAATTCCACAAAAGACCATATGTCTCTGAATTGCTCTATTAAATCTTTTTCTCTGTTCATCATGGCAGATAAACTGATCGTTTTCCTACTCAAGGTGCCAGCCACAACATTCGCCTTCCCAGGGTGATACTGAAGTTGGAAATCGTAGTCTTTTAGGAATTCTAACCATCTTCGTTGTCTCATATTCTACTTTTTTTTATCGTATAAATACTTCAAGCTCTTATGATCACTAAAGATGTTAAACGTTGCTCCATAGAGATAATGTCTCTATATCTTCAAGGCCAATACAACAGCAACTAACTCCAAGTCATGTGTTGGGTAGTTCTTTTCTTGCACTCACAATTGTCTTGAGGCATAAGCCACCACTTTTCCGCCTTGCATAAGGACACAACCCAATCCTTGGTACGAAGTGTCATAGTACACCTCGAATAGTTCACTCGGATCAAGTAAAATTAACACTGGTGAAGTAGTTAGTCTCTTCTTCAATTCTTAAAAACTCTCTTCACAAGCATCAGTCCATTCAAAAGCTTGATTCTTCCTTATAAGTTGAGTGAGAGGTCCAGCAATCTTAGAAAATCCTTCAATGAACCTCCGGTAGTAGGCTACTAATCCAACAAAGCTTCGGATTTCTGTCACTGTCTTCGGTCTTTCCCATTGAAGAACAGCTTCTACCTTCGAAGGATCTATAACAATTCCTTCCCTTGAAATCACATGGCCCAAGAATTTAACTTCATCCAACCAAAACTCACACTTCGACAACTTGGCATACAACTCTTTCTCCTTCAAAGTCTGAAGAACTATACTGAGATGCTCAGCATGATCCTCTTGATTCTTCAAATAGATCAAGATATTGTCGATGAAAATAACGATGAATCTATCCAAATAAGGACGGAAGATTCTATTCATATAGTCCATGAAAATAGCAGGTGCATTAGTCACACCAAAAAGCATCACCAAGTACTCGTAGTGTCCATAACGAGTACGAAAAGCCATTTTAGGAATGTCTTCCACTTTAACTCTGATCTAATGGTAACCCAATCACAAATCGATATTAGAAAACACTGCTGCTCCTTTCAACTGATCCATTAGGTCATCTATCCTCAGCAATGGATACTTGTTCTTGATCGTGACCTTGTTTAACTGACGATAATCCACGCACAATCTCGAAGTTCCATTTTTTTTCTTAACTAGCAATACCGGTGCTCCCCAAGGTGATACACTAGGTCTCACGAATTACTTCTCCAAAATCTCTTCTAGTTGCTTCTTGAGCTCGACTAGCTTTGTAGGCGACATTCAGTAAGGCGCTATAGAAATAGGACCAGCTCCAAGTACAAGATCAATAGCAAATTCGATCTCCCGCTCCAGTGATAAACCAGGTACATCTTCGGGAAAAACTTCAAGAAATTCTCTAACCACTGAGATTGCGTCCACATCAACCTCATTCTTGACTTTCAAAGAAGACAACAGCATATATCCTCGAGCTCCTTCTTTCAAGAAAGCTTTCACTTGGTTGGCCGTCAAAAATCTAGAATTCTCATCCAAAGGGAAAACTATGATTTTTCTAGAACAATCTAATAGGACATGGTTAGAAGATAACTAATCCTTTCCTAGGATCACATTTAATTAAGATAATGGCAAACAGATCAAATCAATAGAAAAGATTCGACCTTCAACAATTAACGGACAATTCAAATAGACCTTGGTAGTGACAACAGGCTTAGCAGTTGGAGTTGAAACAGTCAAATCAAAAGGTAAAGAAGACACAGGTCAACTAAGTCTTTTCACACAGTCATAGGAAATGAAAGGATGTGTTGCACCTGAGTTATACAGTACAGTTAAAAGATTACCTTCAATGAGACCTTCCCCTTGTATAAGATCTTCAGATTCAGAGGCTTCAGCACTACTCAGGGTGTAAACCTGACCTCCAGCCTGCGGTTTAGCAGTTCTAGCAGCATTAACGGAAGGTTCTGCCTTAGGTTAATTACAATCACGAGAAACGTGTCCAGGTTTCTCGCATCTGAAAAAGATTACTCCTTTAATAGTGCAATCCCTCATATAGTGCTCCTTCCCATACTTCATGCATCTCGGCGGAGACGCCGTTGTTTGACCAGATCTGCCTGGACTTCCTCCAGGACTTCCACCTTGTGGCCACTTGTAATACCCCAAAATTTTCGTATCTCTTAAACAATAATTTTGACAGTTAACAGAATTCTACTGTTTAGTAATTTTTGTGTGCTGTAAAATTATTTTGTTTTGAGTATTTGATCGTATTTGATCGTTTTGAGTGATTTACTCCGTGTCAGGAAAATAATAATTTTCGGGCCGGGAAAAATTTTACGTAATTTAATTATTACCGTTAAGTCTTAATTATTTTACGTAATCTGATTTGATATTTGTACATTTTCTAATTTTTGTGATTTTATGGATTATTATGAAATTTTTATATTTTTGGACTATTGGTGGGCCCAGGGTGGGACCCGTAAAGTAAAAAATTTTCTACGCATAGAAAAATTTGTACTGTTTAGACGGAGACAAGAGATCTTACTAAACCTGAATTCGGAAACAGTTTCTAAAATTTTATTGTACTGTGTTTTGTACTGTATTTATTTATTGGGCGATAAAAATACAGTAAATATATTCTTTCGTAGAGTTTTAGCAGATAAAAATAGAAATTATACTATTAAGTCAATATTAATGATTGTGATAATTTTTGATGGACCAATAGAAAACAAGTTCAATATTGAAGACTTTAATATCAACCATCAATTTAATCAATGGTGTAGGATAAGTTTAATAAAATGACTATGACCATTTATAACCATTGGATTTGGATTTAATCAATGGTAGAGATTTGGTCTCAAAAAGTGACAAAGACCATTTATGACCATTGGATGAAGAATTAATCATGGGTGGAGATTTGGTCTTGTAAAGTAACAAGGACTATTTATGACCATTGGATGTAAATTTAATCAATGGTGGAGAATTAGTCTTAAAAAGTAGCAAAGACTAATTATGGCCTTGGATTAAAAGTAAGAAGGAGTAATCATGACCCTTCATTTTGGAGACACATCTAGTGGTTAGAATTTAAAGGAGAAAGATCCAATGGCCTAGATTAAGTCTTTTAAATCAAAAGTCTACCTAAATCCTAACCATTGAATTAATCAATGGCTAGAAATGCTCTAGATGTTGGCTAATAATGATGACAACTTCATGAATGCATTAGGAAGAGGGGGGATGGTTTTGTGAAGCATTTTGGAGCTAAAGGAAAACTTTATGTCATTGTTAAGTGGTCTTGGTCAATGTTGCATCATTATTGATCAATTTGCAATCAAGGAGAATGCATTGGAGGGGGGTCTACGGTTTTGAGGAGCTTTAGGACATAGGAAATTTTGAAGACCATATTATTGATATCCTTTATTTCCTTTGTCTTCTCCAAAACCAATAACTCATCAAGCTTTTCTCTCCACTTTCTTTTCATGGAGGTTTCGGTCAAGCACTCCAAGAGCACCTTCCATCACTCAAAAATTTTATCCAACCTAGTTTCTTGAATCCTTACCTTATTCTAGAACATCTCTAGTTATGAATTTTCTCTAAATCATTCATCTTGATCTTCAAATCCAAGCTTCAAGATTCTACCAAAAATGGTAAATTTCATATTTCTTCTTCTAATCTTCTAGTTTTGATTTTCTAAGCCATGATTGAACCATGGTTTACCTATTTCTACACTTGTTATTGATTGTAACATTTGTTTATGATTTTTAGGGATTTTCCCAAGGAGCTTCACAAAATTTGTGGAAGGAAAAACTAAGTGTTTTCACTTCATCTTTTGTCTTAACCAAGCCTAAGAAGCTTTTCTCTTACAAAAATAAAAAATTTCATCTTTGTTCTTCAAGAGAAATTTCGGCCATACCATTCAAAAATCACCATCCAATCCTTTTTAATTTCATCCAACCATAGATCGTGAATCTACATGATATTCTAAGCAATTTTCATGTCGGAGATTTTCTCTAAATCATCTATCTTCAACCTTGTTCTTCAAGCTAAAGATTGAAGTTTTAATGGTGAAGTTTGTTACTCTTCACTTTTGTTTTGATTTTCAAGGTTCTAACCATGATGCACATCCATGATTTTCTTATTCAAGCTTAAGATACTAATAAATATATGTGTTGTTTTGTGTTTAAGAAACCCTTAGTGGTGAAGGACTTGGAAAGAGAAGCAAATCAATAAGCTTTTGAGGATCTTCAAGAGGTAAGAGGGAGATCCACCTCACCAACTAAGTATGGTGGTGAGAGATGGTATTATATTTGGTGGATGGTGAATCCATGTGAGGATTCATATCCATGGTCTCGTAATTTATTTGTGAGTGTTTATGTGTTTTAATTATTTGCCTATGCTTGATATGCTATGCATGATTTTATGGCTTTGATGGTATGCTTATATTATGCAAGATGAGTATATGGCATGCTTATAGTATTTATGATGAAATATGTATGTGTATGCCATGATGTGTTGATGGAAAGGAAATCAATTTTTGGCTCCAATAGCCAAGGAAGGGCTACGGTTTTGATGCTCATAATTAGAGTTTCATGTTGAAAATTTTCAAGAATAAGGAAATTGATTTGTTTAATGAAAATTATGAAGTGGAGAAAAATAAATTTTCTTGGTTCTAAAGGCTATGGGATTTTCGGCCAAGACACCTCAACATAGGTGTTTATAACTTAATATTTTCATGGAAGGATAAAATTGGATTGATTTGAAAAGCATGAAAAAATGAAAAAAGGATATGTTTTTCAAGAGAACAAGAACACGGTTTTGAAGGGATTTTTATTGATTTATTTTGTGTAAAATGTTTTTAAGTGTTTATTAAACTTGATTTCGAAAAACAAAATAGACAAACGCTGATTTTAAGGATTTGCAAAGAAAGTGAAAAGGATTTGTAAAGAAAGTAAAAATGAATTTGAAGAAATGAGTTTGGTTTTTATGACCATTGGTATTTCGGTTTTGAAAACAAAGTTTTTAATGGTTTTGTTTGTGTGAAAACAGAAATGATAAATAATTGAGTTAGAAGAAAAATGTTTGATGGCTTCAATGGCCAAATACCCTACGGTTTTGAAAAACTAGTTATGCCTAAATTTTTATGGAACAAAATGATATTTTATAAAACGAAGTGTTTTGTTACTTGAAAGATTTGACAGTTTTCAATAAACACGTTCATAGTTTTTGTAAAGGATTTTTAATGGTTTTGTTTGTGTAAAATCATATCAATTTAGAAGGAAAAATATTTGATGGCTTCAATAGTCATGTCCACGTTTTTGAGGGCTTGTAATGCTTTGATTTTTATGAACAAAGTGATTTTCAAAGTGGAGATGTAACTTGATTTAATACAAGAATTTAGAAAGGGAATTAGAGCGTTTATCACTTGAGAAAATCAAGTTTTTGTAAACGAAAATGTTTTCGAACTCCAATTTATTTTGAAGAAGGTTGTGTTTGGAAATGATTTGGGAAAAATGGAGAATATAATGGTGTTTTGAAAATTTACTAACATATAACTGATTTTCGAGTTTTGAAATACGTTAGAAAATGTTAAGTTTTGAAACGTTGATTTATATCAATGGAAAAGTGATTTTTGTGGATTATATTTTGGAAAAGAATTTCTTGAGTAAAGAAATGTGGAAAAAGATTTTCTTGAGTAAGGAAATGTGAAAAATGAAATACAAAGTCATATTATTTTGAGAAAGGTTGAAAAGGAATTTTTGAAGGTTAAGAAATATTTTCTGTAATGAAATGGTAATGAAAAATGTTTTACGTATCTTAAAAACGTGATTTTTAAGCTACGCAATTTGAAAAATGTGTTGAAAATGATATTGATTTATTTAAGTCCAAAATAAGGTTTGGAATATTGAGGAATATTTTACGTGATTGTAAAATGTTGAAAAATATTTTACGTATCTTAAAAACGATTTGAAATACATTAAAATATTTCTACGCGATTTGAATTACGTTTAAATATTTTATGTAATTTGAACTACTGTTGAAAAATCAATATGTGATTTAAAAGTGATAGAATATTGTTACGTGATTGTGAAAATGACGGAAAATCGTTATGTGATTTGGAAAGTATTTTAAATATTCTGAGAATGATGGAAAATGATTTACGCGACTTAAAAGAATGATTTTTAAGTTACGCGATTTTGAAACAGTGGAAAAATACTATGCGATTTGAGAAACATATTTTTTTACGCGATTGAGAAAAACGTTGAAAAATTAGTACGTGGTTTAAAAGTGCAACAGAAGAGTTGTAACATTTTGAAAACGTAACAGAAATGTTACAAAATTTTGTAAACGTAACAGTAGTGTTATGGTATTGTGAAAAAATAATAAACACGTTTTGGAATTTTAAAAACATAACAAAAGTGTTACGGTATTTTGAAAATGCAACAGAAGTGTTGTGGAATTGTGAAAACGTAACGAGAATGTTGCGCAATTTTGTGAAAACACGACGAAAGTATTTTATAACTATAATAATATGATAACATGATTTTCACTGTTGAAAGTATAGTATGATTACTGTTGAACCAGTGTCCATATACTGTTTGTGAAAATGACAAGTTTTACCTATGATTGGCATTTGGTGCATTTTACATGCATTGGGAAAATATGCATTGAGGCATATGATTACATTGAACAAATGAAATTAAAAAGATTTGACCCTTGTGGTTGGACTTACACTGATATATTCGTGCATTATATAAAGTATAGCTAATAAGCTATTTTAGCCCTTGTGGTTGAAGAGGGAATGAGAATTGATAGTGAGATCTATGATGGATCTTGGGGTGCGTCAAGGCGCGGTGGTCGACCAGTGGATATCTGTCTGTGGGCTAAGGCTAGACCATATGTCACTTGGCGATGCAGTCCGTTGCAACGCATTGACGATACCCGACAAGAACACGATTCTTTTCTACGACTAAGAGATTGTCTGTGGGCTTAGGTTGGGCAATTAACTAGAGCATTCTCCTCGAAATTGTGAAAACCTCCATGGAGTTGTTTTTGAAAAACTGAGTCTATGTGCACATGCATGAAACTGAGCATTTAAATCCATGTGATATATTAATTGAGGAATATTGGTTATAACAATTGTTCTGTTGAGAAATACTTGAATGATATTTGAACTGATAAATGATTTGATGATGATAGTTGATTTATGTTGATGGTATGATCTTAATTATGGTATGATGTATCAGTGTGATATACTGTTGTGTTATCTCTGTGCTGCCAAATTGGTATTAGTGTAGATGATCTCACCTCTTTGCTATGTGGTTTTGCTGTGTTTGTGTTGTAAAAACTATATAGTAGAAAGAACAAGTTGTCTTAGACATAACGGGTGACAAATACCTCTGCGTTTGGAAACAACATCAGAGAATGACCTTTCCAGATTGGATAGCTTACAGTGTTGACAAAGAAGAGATGTCTGAGGACAAAGAACAGATGTAGAACAGATGTCTGATGCATCAAGATGAATACACAACAGAATACGTATGTAGAGTTATTTTTCTCGTTAGTGTTGTACCATGCTATTAAGTAGGACCCGTCATAGGGTTTGCTACTGTAAAAAAAAAGTCTGTTAATTTTATATTTCTCTTTAAATTGTGAAATATTAATTGGTGTCAATATTGCATAATGAATAGTTGAAATATGATTTTCAATATTACCTAATATTTTCAATAAATTTATGTTTCAATAAAGAAGAAATTTTGAAACCCATATTTTCATAACTCAAACTTTTTACGAATTGATTCTCAGATTATGAGTCGGGAGTCGGAAATGTGATGCCCTAAGGAGGGTGTTACACCACTGTTGTTGATTTCCAGGTGGTCTGGAATAAAGCTTCTTCTGGTGACGGTTAGTGTTACTACTTCCTCCTCTTTGGGACCGAAAGGGCCCAAAGTTTTTGTTTCTTGCATCATGTGCCTGGTCCAAGTCTTCTACCCGACGACACGTATCAAGTAGTTCCGAGAACTGAGTAATCTTCAATGTAATGATAGCTCTCTTCACGTCGTGTCTCAAACCTTCTTCAAACTTCTGACATTTCCATGCCTCATTTGGTTGGTGTTGAAAGTAGGTTAAGAATTTGGATAAACTCTCAAACTTGGCAGCATATTCACTCATAGTCATATTTCCCTGCCTCAAACCAAGGAATTCCATCTCTTTAGCATGCCTAGCACTTTTCGGGAAATATTTGTTCAAGAATCTCTCCTTAAATAATTCCCAATTGATTACTCGATTCTCAGCCTCCAATAACCTCTACTCTCCACTCCACCAATCCTCTGCATCCCCATTCAACATGAATGCAGTTGGCACAGTTCATGCCCGTGAATATCTTTTCCAGCTCTTTGATCCACAGAGTAGCCTTCTCAGGATCATACTCTCCCTTAAATTGTGGAGGGTTAGTGTGACGAAATTTTGCTAGATTTTGGGCATCAGCAGTAGCCTCCAATTGTTATGCAGTCCTCGCTTGTTGTTGAGCCATTTGTTGGTTTTGTTGCAGCATAGCTTCAGCCATCTTCTGAATTGCCTCAATTGCAATAGTCATGTCTCCTCAACAAGCCATAATTCTTCTCAAATCAAGCTATACAAAATATAAAGAACGTCAGATGTATCCTTGCAGAATACCAAACACGGAGAGTCACACAGCACAAACATGACAGTCCAAAACCACAAGACCCAAAAGAAAACCTAAACCGAGGCTCTGATACCAAGACAGTGTAACGCCCCTTTTTCTTAATGTCGCGAAGAAGGAACATCACACCATAACACAAAAGAAACGAAATAAAGTGCGGAAAATAATACCTGTAATGATTAATTAAGACCCAGTTCATTATTAACACAAGATTAAATAGTTTGTATTCTTGGATGATAAAATAATCGAGTATTGAAATATCTGTATGCATTTTTCTTGTATAATATAACAATAAGGAGATAATAATAATTATCAATGCAATAGAATCGAAACAAAATTTATAATCATACATTCACAATATATATATATATATATATATATATATATATATATATATATATATATATATTATATGCATTAGCCTGTTTAGTTACATCACAAAATATACAAAAAGTAAAGGCTTTACCCACCCAAGATAGTTACAAATTTACACCCATAAACTAGCAAAACATCAGGCTTCCCCAAAAAGATAAACGGTTAGCCATCAGTAACCACCTATAGTATCAGCCCCTAAGACTGACGAGAAAGGACTGTAGCCGGGTCCTCCTCAAGGTCCTCTTCATCCGGCGAAATCACCATCAGAGCGACCAAATTTCGAGCAGAAGCCCGAGCAGTGGAGAGGAAAGATATAACACCCCAAACTTCCTAAATAGTTGACAGTAATTTTGACAGTTAATAGAATTCTACTGTTTAGCGATTTCTATGTACTGTAAAATTATTTTGAGTATTCCGTCAGCGTATTTGATCGTTTTGAGTGATTTACTCCGTGTCAAGAAAATAATAACTTTCGGGCCGGGGGAAAATCTTTATGTATTTATTTTTCTTGATTGTTAATTATTTTTAACAATCTGACTTGATTTTTATACGTTTTCTAATATTTGTGATTTTTGTGGATGATTATAAATTTTTATATTTCTCTGATTGTTTTTGGGCTGTTTGTGGGCCCAGGTGGCCTTACGTGGGTCCAGGTGGGTCTCACAAAGTGAAAATTTTTCTACACATAGAAAAATTTGTACTGTTTAGACGGAGACAGGGGATCTTACTAAACCTGAATCCGGAAACAGTTTTTAAAATTTTCTTTTACTGTGTTTTGTACTGTATTTAATTATCGGACGATAAAAATACAGTAAATATATTCTTTCGTGGGGTTATAGCAGATAAAAATAGAAATTATACTGCTTAAGTCAACAATAGTGGTTATGACAACTTTTGACAGACTAATAGGAAACAAGTTTAATTCTTTTGACGGACCAATAGGAAGCAAGTCTAATATTGAAGACTTTGATATCAACCGTCGATTTAATCAACGGTGTAGGATTAGTCTAAGAAAATGGCTATGACCATTTATAACCATTGGATTTAGATTTAGATCAAGGGTGGAGATTTGGTCTTACAAAGTGGCTAGGACCATTTGTGACCATTGGATTCGGATTAAATCAACGGTGGAGATGGATCATTTGTGACCATTGGATTTGGATTTAATCAATGGTGGAGATTTGGTCTTCTAAAATGGCTATGACTAATTATGACCCTTGGATTAAAAGTAAGAAGGAGTAATCTTGACCCTTTATTTTTGAGATGCATCTAATGGCTAGGATTTCAAGGAGAAAGATCTAATGGCCTAGATTAAGTCTTCTAATCAAAAGTCTACCTTAATCCTAACCATTGATCTAATCAATGGCTTAAATGGCTCTAAATAGTGGCTAGAAAAGATGACAACTTTATGAATGCATAATGAATGGAGGGGGGATGGTTTTGTGCTTGTTTTAGGAGTTAAAGGAAAGTTTGAAGACCATTATTAGTGGTCTTGGTCAATTATGCATCATTATTGATCATTTTGCACTCTTAGGAGAATGCTTAGAAGGGGGATGGTTTTGGTGCACGCTTAAGGGCATAGAATGGTTTCAAGACCATTATTACTCCATCTTGGTCATTATTGATCATTTCCAAGAAGCTAACTCTTCAAAAATTTCTCTCCACCTCTTCTCCAAGCTAATTTCGGCCAAGGCACCCTAGACAACCCTCCATCACTCAAAAATTTAATCCAACCTTATTTCTTGAATCCTTACCTTATTCTAAGAACATCTCTAGTTATGAGTTTTCACAAAATCATTCATCTTGAGCTTCAAATCCAAGCTTCAAGTTTATATCAAAAAGGGTAAAGTTCTTATCTCTTCACCCAAACTTCAAGTTTTAATTTTCTAAGCCATGCTTGAACCATGGTTTACTTATTCTTTTACTTGTTATTGATTTTAGGATTTGTTTATGATTTTTAGGGATTTTTTTCCAAGGAGCTCTACGAAATTGGTGGAAGGAAAACTAAGTATTTTCACTTCATTTTTTACCTTAACCAAGTCTAAGAAGCTTTCTTTCACAAAAAAATCAAAAAACTCCAACCTTGTTCTTCAAGAGGAATTTCGGCCATACCACCCAAAATCACCATCTAATCTATTTTAATTTCATCCAACCATAGATCTTGAATCTACATGATATTCTAAGCAACTTTCATGTTGGACACTTCCTTTAAATCATCCATCTTCAAACTTGTTCTTCAAGCTAAAGATTGAAGCTTTATTGGTGAAGTTTATTAATCTTCACTTTTCTTTTGATTTTCAAGGTTCCAAGCCATGTTTGATCCATGGTTTTCTTATTCAAGTCTTATATATTAATTATGTGTGTGTTTTGTTTTGTATTTGAGAAGCCTTTGATGGTGAAGGACTTGGAAAAAGAAGCAAAACAAGGAGCTTTTGAGGATCTTCAAGAGGTAAGAGGGAGATTCATCTCACCAACTAAGTATGGTGGTGAGAGATGGTTGTGTATTTGATGGATGGTGAATCCATGTGAGGATTCATATCCATGGTCATGTAATTATTTGTGGGTGTTTATGTTGTTTGATTACTTGCCTATGCTTGGTATGATTTGCATGATTTATTGCTTTGATTATGGCATGCTTGTGATATATATTTGAATATGTATATGTACGCCATGATTTGATGATGGAAAGGAAATTGATTTTTGGTTCCAAAGACCATAAGGATTTCGGCCTCAACACCTCAAAATAGGTGTTCACAAATTAATATTTTCATGAATGGTAAAATTGGATGTTTAGAAAAGCAAGGAAAATAAACAAAGGGTTTGTTTTCAAAGAATTAGTGTTCACGATTTTTGAAGGAGGTTTTTGAATCAAAAGATTCTAAGTATTTTATTAATCATGAGTTTTAAATGAAAAGAGCAATGAGTTGTTAATTTCAAGGATTTGCAAAGAAAGTGAAAAATGAAAATGAACAAATAATTTGATTTTAAGACTATAAGTCTCACGGTTTTGTTAAAGAATTTTTAATGGTTTTGTTTGTGCAAAACCATATCAATTTAAAAGGAAAAGTATTTGATGGCTTCAATGGCCGAAGACTCCACGGTGTTTGGGAGATTGGAATAGTTTTGGTTTTATGAAACAAAGTGGTTTCAAAGTGGAAACAAAATGTTTGAACAAAGTGTTTTAGTACAAAGATTAAAGAAAATGGAAACAAGGTGTTTTGTTACTTTCAAGATGGAATTTTATTATGAAAAACAAAAAGAGGTTAAAAGTGTTTGAACCTCAATTTATTTTGAAGAGAATTGATTTTAGAATTGATTTAAGAAAAATAGAGAATATAATAATGATTTGATATTTTCTAACGTGTAACTCATCCTTTGGGTTTTGGAGAGCGTTAGTAATTTTTTTAAAGTGAGAAACATTGATTTAATTCAATGGAATTGTGAATTTGTGGAATTTTGTTGCAAAAATGATTTTCTTGAGTAAGAAAATGTGGAAAATAATGTGAGTAGTCATATTATTTTGAGAAAGGTTGAAATGGAATTTTGAAGGTTAAGAAATATTTTTCGTAATGGAATTATGGTGAAAAATGATTTACGTAACTTAAAAACGTGATTTTTAAGCTATGCGATTTGAAAAATGTTTAAATATTTTCACACGATTTGAAAAACGTTGAAATATTTCTACGCAATTTGGAAAGTGTTTAAATATTTTACACGTTTGAGATATTGTTGAAAAATCGCTACACGATTTAAAAATAGTGGAATATTTTTACTTGATTGAGAAAACGTTGAAAAATCACTATGTGATTTGAAAATGCAATGGAAAGGTTGTAAAATTGTGAAAACGTAACAGAAATGTTACGTAATTGTGAAAACACAACAAAAGTATTTTGTGACTATAAAAACACGATAATATGATTTTGCTGTTGAAAATACAGTATAATTACTTTTGGGCCAGTGTGTGGACCCTGATTATGGATTATGAAATTAAATTGAGAATGGGCCAATATGTGCACCCTGAATATGAAATGGTGAATTTTGCCTGGGATTGGCATTGGTGCATTGAACATACATTGGAAATGGTGAATTCTACCTGTGATTGGCATTGAATATGCATTGGAAAAATATGCATTATGGTATATGAGGAAATTGAACAAAATTGCATTGAGATATTCGTGCTTTGAACAAAAAATTGATAGCTGATGTTATTGTGACCCTTGTGGTTGAAGAGGGAATGTGAATTGATAGTGAGGTTTATGATGGACCTTGGGGGTGTCAAGGCACGACGGTCGACTAGTGGATATCTGTCTGTGGGCTAAGGCTGGACCATATGCCACTTGGCGATGCAGTCTGTTGTAACGCATTGACAATACCTGACAATAACACGATTCTTTTTTATGACTAGGAGATTTGTCTTTGGGCTAAGGCTGACAATTGACCAGAGCATTCTTCTCGAAATTGTGAAAACCTCCATGGAGTAGGACATTGAGTCTACATGCATAACATATGCATAAATCTGAGTATCTATATCTGCATGATATAATAATTAAGGAATATTGGATGATGATGATGATAATCATGTTTATGGCATTATTGTGATTATTGTGTGATGATAATAATGTTAATGGCATGATGATGATAGTTGATTAATGTTGAGTGCATTATTGGAATTATGGTATGATATATCTGTATGATATACTGTTTGTGTTATCTCTATGCTACCATGTTAGTATTGGCGTAGGTGATCTCACCTCTTTGTTATATTGTTTGGTTGTGCTTGTATTGGTAAAAATTATATAATAGATAGAACGAGTTGTCTTAGACATATGGGTGATAAATACTCTGAGATTGGAGACAACATCAGAGAATGACCATTCCAAATTTGATAGCGTGCAGTGTTGACAAAGAAAAGATGTCTGATGCTTTAGATGGATACAAGAAGGAATAAGTATGTTAAGTTTTACCGTTAATATTGTACCGTGCTATTAAGTAGGACCCGTGATGGGGTTTACTACTGTTAAAATGAGAGTCTGTTAGTTTTATATTTCTCTTTAAATTGTTAAATATTAATTAGTGTCAATATTGTATATTAATCAGTTTAAATATATTTTCAGTAATACTTATAGATTTCAGTAAGTTTATGTTTCTCTCGTTGATGAATTTTTTTTTTAAAACTCACCTTTTATAACTCAAACCTTTTATGAATTTCTTTTTAGATTTGGGAGTTGGTAATCATAAATATGATGTCCTGAGAAGGGTGTTACAAAAGAATCCTCTTGTGGAGTGCAGAACATATCAGTCCACATGTCCCTAACGGGTAGGTAAAATTCTAAAATGACAAAAGTTGAAAAATCAAAGACAGGGGCGTCATAACGACCCCAAGATAAAGCAACCGTGAGCTCCCCGCGGTAGACACATTGATCAGTCTGCACATGTAAGTGCCAACAATCAGATCTTCCATGAAAAGTCAACTTCACGTACCCCAAAAAGTGGCGTTGGCGCGACGACATCCTTAGCAGCTCTAGTCGTAATGTGGCCAGAAACTCGAAAACTCAGTTATTTCCTTTTCTTCCTCACGAACGTCTTCTCAGAACACAATCCGATAAAAACACAGAAAAACACAAAAAACATAGAAAAGGTGAGACACCCAGCTTTCATTACCAAAATAGTAGCGAGAAAATGAAACGGCGCTAGACGCCCATATATAACACAGTTCATACGTCAATTATAGTAATAATTAAAATTAACATAAGAGCAGAACAATAATAAATAACAGTAAATATCATCAACAACAGGCAGATAGCATTAACATTTCTAACATTCAACAGTCCAGGTAATCAAATAATTGTTGAAGTAATAATAACAGATACTTTCCATAATTATAAATGCTTATGCTCAATGAATTATGAGACTGACAGTTCACAATGCAATTGGTACCAAAATTCCTACTCCATGGAGCTAGACATAAACATTTTCAGAGTGAATTATTAAGGAGTAATGCCAGTATCTCGTTAGCCTAAAAAAATAGTGTGCTCATCTCATAAAAACATTTGCGCAATATGGCTTATACATGGCACCTCAACAGTTGATCGCGATATAGGACAGCGTCTCAGTCCGGATCATTGTTGTGTTTGCATCGGTCTATCTCACGGCCCTAGTGGAGCTACCACTTTCTATTGTAAGACACTTGCACCCCGACGCCCCCAAGGCCAACTACTATGACCCTATGCTTAGTCTATTCGCCCTCACACATAGGTGTTATTCAAACTCCTAGGCATACATAGCATTTTCAACAATGTCCAACGGATAACACATATGCATGACGACACAATGTACATCATGTATGTTTATCAATGATACATTTATCACAAACATACCACAATGGCATATTTTTATGTCATAATATCAATATGTCACAAATTCTTCAAGTACACAGTCAACAAGTACTTAGCCCACATAGGGATTTCACAATAACATAGAATTGATCCTCAACAATATATGTATTCATGGTTTATCAATTTTCACAAGTCCACATTATGGATCCTCATTTTCAAAGTCTTAAGCTTTGGTCAATTATGAAAATTTTAAGGTAACTAATCCTTCAAAACCGTGGCACTCTCAAGAGTCATTACTCAATTTAATTCTTCTACTTGATTATAGATTATGCAAGTTTCTATATTCTTGATCTCCAAAGATGCATCAAGGCATCATTTAAGTCAAATTTTTCTCTAAAAACCATGGCCTCACTAGGTCATCAAGGTTCCAACTTCTTTACATTTTATACATTAGTCTTTTGATATCTAATCACTTAAATTTTAGTGCACACCAAACCAATCCAATCCCTCAAGATTCAAGTCAAAATCGTGGCCTCACTTTGGGGTATTAAACCCTTAAAATTTTCCATTCATTAATTGTAATATTATCATTCAACATTTAATCACATAAGCTTCATTGTATTGCACACAAAAACCAATTTATATTCCAAAATCCTAGTCAAAACCGTGGCATCACATTAGGGTAGAAAACTCCAAATTTTCTATTTAACAACCCTAACATGGTCAAGCATTTTCAACACATCCAATACATTCAAGATCATCAATCTAGCATAAATCCAAATTTCAAGAATACATAACTTGTAAAATCACTAAACAAAGTGAGCATACAAAGGTTCCCTCACCACCAAAAATGGTTGAAGTGAGTAATCTCCCTCTTACCTAAAGGATGAACACAAAAATGACCTCCTATTGCCCCTTGGTGGTTTCGGTTTTGAGCTTCCAAAACCCTAGGAATTCCAAGACAATGAATCAACATCAAGGGTTAAAAAAGAAGAGATCCATGGTCATCGAAGAGACCATGGAACACGAAAATGAAGAGAAAGAAGAAGAAAAATGAAAACTTTATCTTAAAGCTTGAAGCTTTGTCTTAGAAGACAATGGAGGTAAAGATGGATTTTGGAGAGAATTTCTAAATAGAAAGTGTAGAGGAGGTTGAGGTGAGTATGAAAATGGTGTTATTAAAGAGAAAAGTGAAGAAAATGGTTGCTTATGGGGGCTGCAAATTTCATATGAAGAGGGGAGAAGAAGAGAGAAGGTAGAGAAAAATGAAGAAGAAGTTTGTGAGAGAAAGTGTGATAAGAAATGTATTATTTTTAATGCATATTGATTAAAGGAAGGAAGCAAAATTGCTTCCCCTTGGGCAAGCAAATGCCGCGGCAATGGAGAGGAGAGAGGGGGAGATTTTTGGCTTCCTCAACAAGCCAAGGGCATTCTTGTCCTTTGGTGGTCAAAGCTTCTCAAAGAAGCTTTGATTAAAATACTATAAATTTGAATTAAAGTGGGTTTGATTAGACTTAAAGTAAATTACATTAGGATAATGTGATAGAGTTTTTAATACATGTTACTATCCAATGAACAATTGTTACAGTTACAGAAGTCAGTATTAATTATCAGACGGATAAAAATTTACACAGAGATTTATTATTTTATCTGTTAAAATTTCTTGAAAAACGTAAAATCTCGTAAATCATGTCCGGCCTTGGGTTTAGTAAGATCTCCCGTCAATGTTTTCACAGATCAAAGTTCTCGTGAAAATGTCTCATTTTCCCAGGTCCGCTCTGTTTGCACGTAAAATGAGAAATAATATTAACATATTCTGCATTCTCATAAAAATCCAAAAAAATTCTCAAAAATCACAAATATTAGAAAATGAATATTTATCATAAAAAAAATAAAATTTGGGGTGTTACAAATACAGATATAAAAACAGAATAACAAAGTAAGGATGTGAGATATCCAACATCATTACCAGCACGGCAGTAAAGAAACATAAACGACACATAACTCCAAACAATATAGTAAAATAGTAAGCAGCATCAAGATCAAACAATACGCAGTTTAATAATCCAGGCATTCATAATATCAATAAAAGAAACAGTCGCATATTCATATAGTTAAATACCGGGTAAATATGATGACTGACTATTTATATGCACAAAGTACCAAAATCCTACTCCATGGAGATAAACACAACATCGGAGAGAATGATCAAGGAGACATGTTTGTATCTCACCGGCCTCAAATCAAGTGCTTCAATATCAATAAATTGCGCAATATGGCTCATATAAGACATTCTTCACAAAATCGCGATATAGGATAGTGTCTCGGTCTGAATCGTCGGTGCATTTGCATTAGTCTGTCTCATGGTACAAAGGAGCTACCAACTGCCCATTACGAGATACCCGTACCCCGACGCCCCCAAAAAGTTCTAATGGCCAGGAATGAAGAAAGATATTGCAGAGTTTGTGTCTAGGTGCTTGGTGTGCCAAAAAGTCAAGATAGAACATCAAAAGCCTTCTAGACCACTCCAATCTTTAGAGATTCCCGAATAGAAATGGGATTATATTACAATGGATTTTGTAATAGGTCTACCTAGAACTCAGTCAGGAAATGATGCTATATGGGTCATAGTGGATAGATTAACCAAGTCTACCCACTTTGTGCCTCTTAAGACTAACTACTCTTTAGACAAGTTAGCTCAGTTATTTACATGAGATAGTTAGATTGCATGGTATTCCCCTCAACATAGTTTTAGATAGAGATCCTAGATTCACATCTAGATTTTGGGGAGCTTTGCAAAAAGCCTACGGGGCTAGGCTAAGCTTTAGTACAACATACCATCCACAAATAGATAGGCAGTCAGAGAGAACTATCCAAACCCTAGAAGATATGCTCAGAGCATATGTTTTAGATCAGTAAGATAGTTAGGATAGACTCTTGCCTTTAGTGAAATTTGCCTACAACAACAGTTATCATACCAGCATTGGAGTGGCACCTTATGAAACCCTTTATGGTAGAAAGTGTACGTCACCATTATGTTGGTATGAGGTTAGAGAAAAAGTTATTCTAGGACCTGAGCTAGTGCAACAAACATTAGATCAAATTAGAAAGATTAGGGACATAATGGTTGTAGCTCAGAGTAAGCAAAAGAGTTATGCTGATAGAAGGAGGAGACCCTTAGAGTTTGAGGAAGGGAAACATATTTTCTTGAGAGTCACTCCTGTTGGGAATTTGCGGATCAAAAGTCTCGCAGCGGAATAACAGAATTCCCTCTCAGGATCCATGCGAAAAATCCATAATCCCAGTTTTTTTTTTAAAATTTTTACCTCTTGAAGCGTGATAGATACAAGCGAGGTGAATCACCAACACCGTAATAGCGACGATGTTTCTGCGGTATCCACACGAACAGACTTGCAAAAGGAGTCACGCCTCTATTTTCGTAGTGCTAGCTGCGAAGAGAGGAGAAGAAGACCTCACTATCTCTCACTCACTTTCTGTAGGTGCGGCTAGGGTTGTGATGTAACCTAGTAGCAGCCCCCTTAGCAGTATTATTTATAACAAAGGCTGCCTTAAGTGAGTGTGAGCAGTAGCAAGGTAAGTGGTGCAACCCTAAACCCATCTGTCATGAGTTAGGCCCACAGTTGAATCTGAGTCCAACTTGGATTATGATTACTCCAATTTAGTCTGTTCTAAGTGTGCGACCTGCGCAGTTCTCATGACGTTGGTAGTAATATTAAAATCTCATTTTAATATTACAAACGATGTGATGGTATCTAGCAACACATCACGCTACTACCCAAGTAATGAGAATGTCGGTGATTTGACATAACCTATCTCGTGACCAATGTTTCCGTGTAGTTTAGTCCCTTTGTCCAGATATCCGGATTGAACACAAGGCATGGAATGTGTCACCCTTGTTTAGTTCAATCTTCAGTTTCCTGATTCCCGAGTAGACATAGTAATAACAAATAAGATCAATATCTCATATTGACTCATTTGAGCATGGCCATGCATTTCGTAGTCTCACTCAATCAAGGGGCCCGAAGATATCGCTCCTATTATGTAGGAGGGACAAATCCCATCTAGGTCACTCACATTCCTCCACATGTATTGCGACATGTCTAATAACCAACGTTATAATCATCTTGTTACAGATGACGTTTGATGGCATTAAAACACACAACTCCTCATGTAGGAATAGTAGTGATTTCAGGTCAAAGGACCATATACACCATTATCACTATGAGAATCGCTTATGACACTCACGTAACGATCCACGTAGCGTTCTCATGGCGGGTCTGTCCAATACATCATTACTCTAATATGTATCCATGTGTAGACTTGATATCTCATATCCATGACCCGTGAGATGTGGTCATCAGTCTACGCACATACTAGCCTCAATGTATTATTGTTGTCCTAATTAACAATAATACTTGACTAGGGACATTTAAGAATAGTGTTTTATCCAATAAGATCTCACGATCAAGTCATCCACTTGATGTCCTATGGTATCAAACTTACTATTCTAAGGACTTTATTATGTCTACCAAAAAGAACACAAAAAATGAAATGCCTCATATAAAATAACATAATATAATGTATGTAAATACAAACAAAATGTATTGGCCACTAGGGCATACACCAACAATCTTCCACTTGCACTAGAGCCAATCAAGCATATTTCTAATGCCTAAAGACCTAGTGTGACCCTCATGCTTCATTGTGCAAGAGGCTTCGTCGGTGGATCAAAGCAATGTTATCATCTGTTGGTACTCGCATATCTTCACATCTCCTCTATCGATGATTTCTCGAATGAGATGGAAGCGCCTAAGTATATGTTTGGATCGGCCGGTGGCATCTGGGCTCCTTAGCTTGTGCAATGGCTCCATTATTATCACAATAGAGGTCCACTGGGTCCACAATGCTAGGAACTACACCAAGCTCAATAATGAACTTTCTAATCCAAACGGCCTCCTTTGCTGCATTGGAGGCAGCAATATACTCAGCCTCTGTGGTAGAATCAGCGATTGTCTCCTGCTTTGAACTCTTCCAGCTCACAGCCCCACCATTCAGGCAATAAACAAAACCCGATTGCGATCTGGAGTCGTCCTTATCGGTTTGGAAGCTAGCATCAGTGTAACCCTTTACTACTAGTTCCTCTTCGGCTCCATATACCAAAAACGAATCCTTAGTTCTTCTCAAGTACTTAAGGATGTTCTTGACAAAGACTCCGGTGACTCTCACTGGATCGGGCCGGTACACTCTCGTCATGCTCAAAGCATACGAGATATCTAGTCGAGTACATAACATGGCATACATGATAGATCCAATTGCAGATGCATATGGAATCTTACTCATGCGATCCCTCTCATCCTGGGTGGAAGGGGATTGAGCCTTAGATAGGCTTATACCATACGACATAGGCAAGAGTCCTTTCTTGGATTCATGCATGTTAAAACGTGTTAACACTTTGTCTATGTATGTACTCTGACTTAGGCCAAGCAATCTCTGCGACCTATCTCTATAGATCCTGATACCTAATACATAGGTGGCTTCGCCTAAGTCCTTCATAGAAAAGCACTTCCCTAACCAAGTCTTTACGGACTGTAGGGTAGGGATGTCATTTCCAATTAGTAGTATGTCATCTACATACAATACTAGAAAGACAACTGTGCTCCCACTAACCTTCTTATAGACACAAGATTCTTCTTCATTTTTGATAAAACCAAACTGTTTGATTGTATCATCAAAACGAAGATTCCAGCTTCTGGAAGCTTGCTTCAATCCATAAATAGATCGTTGCAACTTGCATACCTTTGTAGCATCCTGTGGAGTGGCAAAACCCTCAGGTTGTGTCATGTACACATCCTCGAGAAGATTTCCATTAAGGAAAGCAGTTTTGACATTCATTTGCCGATTTCATAATCATGGTATGCTTAATAGCAAGCAAGATCCGAATGATTTAAGCATCGCAACCGGGAAAAAGTCTCATCATAGTCTACACCATGAATTTGCTTGAAACCTTTAGCCACCAATCGCGCCTTAAAGGTATGCACATTACCATCCATGTCGGTTTTCTTCTTAAAAACCCACTTGCACCCAATGGGTTTTATCCCTTCAGTGGGTCAACCAAGGTCCATACCTGGTTGGTATACATGGATTCCATTTCGGATCTCATGGCCTCAAGCCATTTTTCGGTTCTCGGGCCCAATAATGGCTTCTGGTAAGTCACGAGGCTCATCTTGATCCATGAGTAATACGTCACCTTGTTGAGTCATGAGAAATCCATATCTCTCTGGTTGACGACGTATCCCGTTAGACCTACGCGGGTCTTGTGCTACTAGAGCAGATTGTGGTTCCACAACGATTTGTGGAGGCTGCTCTCTATTTCCACCATTGGTTCGTTGCTACTTTGTGAACTTTGAATTTCTTCAAGTTCTACTTTCCTCCCACGATTCCTTTGGAGATAAACTCCTTTTCTAGGAATACAGCGGTCCGTGCGACAAACACTTTGCCCTCGGTAGGATTATAGAAATAGTATCCCTTGGTTTCCTTAGGATACCCCACAAAGAAGCATTTTTCGATTTTGGGCCAAGCTTATCGAAACTTGACGTTTCACATAAGCTTCGCAACCCCAAATCTTCATAAAAGACATACTTGGGTCTTCTCCCGGTCCACATCTCATATGGTGTCTGCTGAACCGTCTTAGATGGAACACGGTTAAGTGTGAAAGCCTGCATTAACGAGCATGTCCCCGAAAAGGAGCCTGGAAGGTCTGCATGACTCATCATGGATCGGACCATGTCCAACAAGGTCCGGTTCCTCCTTTCGAAACACCATTCCATTGTGGTGTTCCGGAGGAGTGAGTTGAGATATTATCCCACACTCTTTCGGATGATCATCAAACCGTTGGCTTAAGTATTCACCTCCTCGATCCGATCGAAGGATTTTAATACTCTTGCCAAGTTGGTTTTGTACTTCATTCTTGAACTCTTTGAACTTTTCAAAGGATTCGATTTGTGCTTCATAAGATATACAAATCCATATCTACCGAAATCATCGGTAAATGTAATGAAGTATCGAAAACCGCCTCTAGCTAGTGTGTTTAGTGGCCCACATACATCACTATGTATGAGGCCCAAAAGATCACTAGCCCTTTCACCTTGTCCAGTGAATGGGGCCTTAGTCATCTTTCCCAATAAACAAGATTCACATGTCTCATATGATTCGTAATCAAACGAGTCCAAGAATCCATCTTTATGGAGTTTGGAAATGCGTTTCTCATTTATATGGCCCAAATGGCAATGCCAGAGATAAGTCGGGTTCATATCATTTGACTTGAACCTCTTTGTATTTACGTTATAAATGAGCGTTTCGAGATCAAGGACATAAAGTCCATTACTCAAATGTGCACTACCATAGAAAATATCATTCAAATAAAGAGAACAACTTTTGTTCTTAATTATAAAAGTAAAACCCTTCTTGTCCAAACAAGAAACAGAAATGATATTCCTGCTAATAGCAGGCACAAAATAACAATTATCCAATTCAATTACAAGCCCAGTTGGCAAAGCTAATAAATAAGTCCCTACGGCTAGTGCAGCAACCTTTGCTCCATTTCCCACTCGTAGGTCGACTTCGCCCTTAGTCAATGGTCTACTGCTCTTTAGATCCTGCACATTTACACAAATGTGAGATCCACATCCAGTATCTAATACCCATGATGCAGAAGTAGATAAATTGACTTCTATAACAAAAATACCTGAAGTGGAAGTCTCACTTCCCTTCTTCTTCTTGAGCTCCTCTAGGTACTTGGCACAGTTCCTCTTCCAATGTCCGGTCTGACCGCAGTGGAAGCATGTACCTTCCTTAGCCACTCCACCCACTAGTTTTAAGCCAGAAGTGCTAGGCTTGGACTTTTCCTTGCCCTTACCCTTCCACTTGTCCTGGGGCTTTTTCTGCTGTTTCTTGCCCTTATTCTTATGGACCATCATTATGGCCTTTCCTTTGCCTTTGTTTATGTTCTGCTCAGCAGTTCTCAACATGCTTAGCGACTCAGTAGTGGTTTGTCAATTTCATTCATGTTGTAGTTCATGACAAATTGACTAAAACTATCCGGCAACGATTGCAGGACTAAGTCAGTGGCCAACTCTTGGCCCATAGGAAAATCGAGTCTCTCAAGGTTTTCAATGTACCCAATCATCTTGAGTACATGAGCACCAACAGGGCTTCCCTCTACCAGCTTACACTGAAAGAGTGCTTTGGAGACCTCATATCTCTCATGTCTAGCCTGCTCTTGATAAAGCTTTTTGAGGTGTACGATCATATTGTATGCTTCCATGTTCTCGTGTTGCTTTTGGAGCTTAGAATTCATGGTGGCTAGCATTAGACATCCAATGTCCAAGGCATCATCTTGATGCTTCTTATAAGCATCTCTTTCAGCTCTAGGGGCATTAGCAGCAGGTGGTTCAAGAATAGGTTGTTCTAAAACATACAGTTTTTTCTCTTGCTTAAGGACAATCCTCAAGTTCCTGTACCACTCTAGGAAATTTGTCCCAGATAACTTGTCCTTCTCAAGGACCGATCGCAATGATAAGTTACTTGATGTGTTTGTTGCCATGGTAATCTATCAACAGAAATATGCAAAATATAAGTATTATGCTATAAACATATTTAACAAGGTCTTTTAATTAAATACGTCTCCCACTATTTTATTCAAATCAATGACCCTCAGCATTGACTTGGAAAATCCCATTGGAAGATTTTCTAGTGGGCCAAGATCCATATTTCACCTAGTTTTGAGTCAGCTTTGGCTGATCGCCCAAAATTCAGTTATTTAGGTAGGAAACTCTTTCCAATTACATTACATGCAACTCTTGGATAGTTGGGTGAATAACATTTATTCTAATCCATCTAATGGACTAAAGCCCAACTTCATGCCTCTAAGCCTTCAATCCTATTGAAATGGCCTAGTTAAGTCAAACCCAATGGTTGACAATTGGATATTACTATTATCCTATCGCATCTTACTAATATAGATAAAGGCACCCTGCTTTGGCAAACCTACACTTGATCGATATTAGTCTTGACGAGTGTCACGTATTGGAAGGCATCACATAATGACTTAATATTTTCTTTGAGGGAATTTTATTATTAGATCTCACCATTTATTAAACTTGTTTAACATACCATAAACATTATCCATGCATCTCATACATATAAAGCATATAATAAACGTGACATGATTATGGCCTCTAAGAGAGTAGCATTAATTAATGCTAGCTTCACCAAGCGTCTCCCACCAACGTCCTCACTTGATGTCGTCTCCTTGTCTCCACATGAAGATTACATTATAGAAACCTCTTTTACATTCGAGGGGAGTTAGATGAGAAGAGAATGTACAATCAGAATGTAGAGAGAAAGGCACGACACGCAGGTCGTATTTAAAATAACCAAAATAGCATAAAATAAAGACTAAGGCCATAACCATGCACCATGCATCTCTAAGAATACATAAACACAAAGCAATAACACATTATTATTTTGTGAATTATAAAAACAGATTTGAATATTGCACTTTCGAATATCACACACCACGAAACGGGGTTTGGGGCAGCGCCGAGGCATGAAAAATCCCATGTACCACCACCGGTTACTTGAACAAAAATTCGAGTTGGACCCCTTCTACCTCTATGATGGCTAGGGCAACAACACTTGAACCCTAAGGCCCGCAAACACATGAACGCTTCATGTGCCGCAGGGGTTCCTCACAGCCGTCATCGCCTATCCAAAACAAGGTTTCCGAATGCGTGAAGACATGAACACTTCATGTCATGAGGAAGCTTCATGGCCGTCGCAAAATGGAAACAAGGTTTCCAAAACCTTGTGTCAAGCTGCTTGTGTATATCGCATTCATACGAAAAAATATGCGAGAAATAGAAAGCTTTCAAAACAGTTTCGTAGAATCATACATATCACATATGTATATACCGAAAAAACGCAAAAACAGAAAGCATTCAAAATGATTTTCATTCATACATATCACATATATATATACCGAAAAACGCAGAAACAGAAAGCTTTCAAAACAGTTTCGCAACAACATATGAACATCTTCATGGTTTCGAAACAACATATAAAGATCATATCTTTTATCAAAAGAAAGCAACGAATCATGTTATCGCATATAACAAGAAAAGCAAAAAACCGAATCATGGTTTCGCAAGTGGCTCTGATACCACTGTTGGGAATTTGCGGATCAAAAGTCTCGCAGCGGAATAACAAATTCCCTCTCGGGATCCATGCGAAAAATCCATAATCCGAGTTTTTTTTTTTTTTTTTACCTCTTGAAGCGTGATAGACACAAGCGAGGTGAATCACCAACACCGTAATAGCGACGATGTTTCTGCGGTATCCACACGAACAGGACTTGCAAAAGAGTCACGCCTCATTTTCGTAGTGCTAGCTGCGAAGAGAGGAGAAGAAGACCTCACTATCTCTCACTCACTTTCTGTAGGTGCGGCTAGGGTTGTGATGTAACCTAGTAGCAGCCCCCTTAGCGAGATTATTTATAACAAAGGCTGCCTTAAGTGAGTGTGAGCAAGAGCAAGGTAAGTGGTGCAACCCTAAACCCATCCGTCATGAGTTAGGCCCACAGCTGAATCCGAGTGCAACTTGGATTCGATTACTCCAATTTAGTCTGTTCTAAGTGTGCGACCTGCAGGTTCTCATGACGTTGGTAGTAATATTAAAATCTCATTTTAATATTACAAACAGTGAGCGGTATCTAGCAACACATCACTGCTACCCAAGTAATGAGAATGTCAGTGATTTGACATAACCTATCTGTGACCAATGTTTCCGTGTAGTTTAGTCCCTTTGTCCGGATATCCGATTGAACACAAGGCATGGAATGTGTCACCCTTGTTTAGTTCAATCTTCAGTTTCCTGATTCCCGAGTAGACATAGTAATAACAAATAAGATCAATATCTCATATTGACTCATTTGAGCATGGCCATGCATTTCGTAGTCTCACTCAATCAGGGGGCCCGAAGATATCGCTCCTGTTATGTAGGAGGGACAAATCTCATCTAGGTCACTCACATTCCTCCACATGTATTGCGGCATGTCTAATAACCAACGTTATAATCATCTTGTTACAGATGACGTTTGATGGCATTAAAACACACAACTCCTCATGTAGGAATAGTAGTGATTTCAGGTCAAAGGACCATATACACCATTATCACTATGAGAATCGCTTATGACACTCACGTAACGATCCACGTAGCGTTCTCATGGCGGGTCTGTCCAATACATCATTACTCTAATATGTATCCATGTGTAGACTTGATATCTCATATCCATGACCCGTGAGATGTGGTCATCAGTCTACGCACATACTAGCCTCAATGTATTATTGTTGTCCTAATTAACAATAATACTTGACTAGGGACATTTAAGAATAGTATTTTATCCAATAAGATCTCACGATCAAGTCATCCACTTGATGTCCTATGGTATCAAACTTACTATTCTAAGGACTTTATTATGTCTACCAAAAAGAACACAATAAATGAAATGCCTCATATAAAATAACATAATATAATGTATGTAAATACAAACAAAATGTATTGGCCACTAGGGCATACACCAACAACTCCTATAACGGGAATTAGTAGAGCATTGAGAATAAGGAAATTAAACCCTTGTTTCATTGGTCCTTACCAAATCCTTAAAAAAATTGGACCTATAGCCTACCCAATAGCCCTTCCTCCTAGTTTGTCAAACCTTCATGATGTATTTCATGTGTCTCAGCTTAGAAAATACAATCTAGACCCTTCACATATCATAAGGAATGAATCTATACAGTTAAGAGATGATTTGTCTTATGCAGTGAAACCAATGAGGATTGCAGACAAAGGAGTCAAAGAGCTCAAAGGTAAACAGATTCCTCTAGTGAAGGTGTTATGGGGTGAAACAAGTTCAAAGGAGGTTACATGGGAGTTAGAGTCCTAGATACAACAAGTTTACCTAGAAATGTTTATATAAGGTAAGCAATTTTGAGGTCAAAATTTTTTTAAAAGGAGGGGAGAAATGTAACATCCCGAGAAACATGTTAGGCTTGTATATGGTCTCAAAGGTACTATTATACTTGAATAACATATCAGTTAAACTTTGTGACAAACTGAGTTTATTTATGCATTTTGTTGCAACTCAAAATACAAAAAGTAGATTGAAAACTGACCCAGATAGTAGCATAAATAACTATTTTGAGGGAAATAAACTTAGAGAGTTTGTTTTTGAGTCATAAATAAGGTAAAATGGATGCAATTAAAATTTGAGAGCAAATATAGTTCGTTTGGAATTTTTAAGCATATCGGTTGTGTGTTTTAATGTCGGATTGACTTCCAGTAAATATGAAAATTTGAGAAAATAGTGAAACAATAATTTTGATAAATACTAGTATTTATTTCAAAGTTGTTGTAAGTTGAAAAACTTGAATTAGCAAAATACAGATGTTCATAGCATATATTAAATTTTCTGTGCATAGTTAAGTGAATTATGAATAATATCATTTGCCTTATTTTTCCTTCTCTCCATACATTTCTCTACTGGAAAGAGAAGAAAGAAATCAGGAGAAGAGGAAAACGAAGGAGAGGGGAAGGAAAGGAGTAAAGAAGAAATAAAAAAAGGAAGCAAGCTATGTTTATTTTCATCGAGTTTGAAGGTAGGCGTTCTTGATTTCTCACATTTCTTCCTTAATCGTCATCTTATTCAGATATTGATTTAATGAGGAATCATGGTTGTTGGGTGAGAATAGAGTGATATGCTCTAGTTGAAGCTTGGTTGAGAAATGGAAAATCTTGAGATTCATGATTTTTTAGTGATGATTTGATTATGTTTGAATGCATGAATCTCTAGTATTTGATGTTATGAAATAGATTATTAGTATCTTGATGTTTTGAAGTTCCCTATTGGTTGGAATCATTTATATATGTTTTCCTAAGTGTAGTAAAACACTTTTAGGGATATTTCACAAAGGAAATAACCCACCTAGTATATAGGAGCAAGTGAAGTTCCAAGCTTTACAAGAAAATATCTTGTTTAAAAAGAGTTACTTAGAACCTTTATCACATTAGTGTGGTTTATAAAACCACTAGTATTATGACTGTAAGTTGAAGATGTGATTAGTTATCCAAGTAGTGAACATTGCTGGGTAAGCCTAGTAAAATGGTGACATCGGAGTGTTTCATGAAAGGATTAATTATCCAAGTAGTGAACATTGTTGGGTAAGCCTGATAAAGTGTTAACACTGGAGTGTTTCATGAAAGGATTAGTTATCCAAGTAGTGAACATTGCCGGGTAAGCCTAGTAAAATGGTGACATTGGAGTGTTTCATGAAAAAATTAGTTATCCAAGGCTAGGCTAAGGATGTTGAATCCAAAGCAAGGCTAAGGATTAGATAAAAGATAAGCGTTTTACTTATTGAGTTTGATGTTTTACATTTGAATAACCATTTGTTTATTAACAGTAATAAGTTATGAGTATATCTTTATATTTATATTTTGTGTATATTTATATTTTGTGTATATTTATATTAGTGTCATGAAATAGCATTCTATTATTGAGAATTTTATATTCTCACCCCTTTTGTATTTCATGGTTAGCAGGTCAAGATACTTTAGAGGACACAAAGAAGAACAAAAGGAAAAAGATGAAAAAGACTTAAGAATAAATAGTTTTAATGTTATGTTTTAATCTTTTGGTAGCAACTCTTGTAATATATGTTATCCTGAGTTATTTTTTGTTGTATATATGTTACACTTGCCTTTAAGGCTTTTGATGTATATATGTATAACTCATGTTTATCGTGGCTCTCCATATTTGTTTGTTAAATGATATGGAATAGTTTATTACATAACCTAGTAGTAACATGGCCAATACTAATTATTTTAATGTATGTTTATATATTGAAATAATTATAGTAGGATTCTACATAACACACATATATACGCTAAACATAATATCTGGCCTACTTGTTGTAAGATAAAGGAGTGAGTCAATTATACCTCTATACTTTGTAATTTCTACAGGATTACCTCTTTCATCCTTGTCCAAATAACGAGAGATGCCTATTAGTGTAGCCATATGCTTGCCATTGTCCATTCCAAACTTTTTGAGCAGCTCCTTGTGCAACACCCACCATAGGGTATCACATTTAAGACTAATCCTAATATAACTTACCCAAGTTGTAAAAGAATTAATCTTGTAAAAACTCTGATTTTAAAATTTCTTTTGCGAAAAAATAGAAAATAAATAAAAACCTTAAACGTGAAACGTAATTAAAGCTAACACACTATATTTTACATATTACAAACCTTGTTCACAAATAATTTACATAATTACACCCCCAAAAGTTATATATACAATACACACCAAAATAAAAATACTAAACTAAAACCCCAACAGACTACGGGTTCAGGCTCTCATTGGGATCCTCCTCCTTGTCCTTGGTGTTGTCATCAAAGAAACCTGACAGATACAGCACACGCCTAGTTGGTGTCCTGGCAGTCGACATCATGGATTCCTCGTATGGAGTATAAGTATTATTATTCCTACTCCAAATCTCACGTATAGGCATATAAAACTCTAGACGTACAGACACGTGTTGTGTCATGACAGGAATACTATCCCTAGTACCACTTAAAGTCAGAGTTAGATCCCCGGTATACACAAACCTTTCCCTGTCTAAGTTAACTCGCCACACATCAATCCCACCGCGGAATCGAACTGTGACATACCCTAAAACTTGACGTCTCTCTGCCATATTAGATAAATACAGAAAACAGCTACTGATAGTAAAACGACTTATCAGCCTCCTCGCCTCCTGGGTCTTCATCAAATACATACAATACACAAAATTCAATATAATAAAGAGGTGAGATCCCCTTTCATCAATACCAATGAGGCAGTATAGAAAATGACAGTAAAAGATATAGATACAAAATATCTTATACAGTCATATCATATCATATCATATCATATCATAGAAAATAGATAAAATAGGCATAATTATTATACCAATATGTTGACCCATAATGCATGTGCACAATTACTCATTTCCTACTCCATAGAGCTAATCACCATTTCCGAGAGAATGATAGGGAGTACATGTCTGTATACCGTTAGCCTCAAATCATGTGTTGTTTATCATATCTTGGCGCCCAACATGGCTAATACAAGACACTCCAACCATATCACGAAAAGAGTAGTAATTCTGTCAGGACCGTCAGTGTGTTTGCAAAGGATACCACGACGCAGTGGTGCTACCAGCTGGCCACATATGACATTCCACACCCCGACGTCCCCAAGATCACTGAAGATCGTAACTAAACAATTCTCACCCGCACGATGGTATAATTCCCATCTCCTAGGCCAATCGCCTTACTTGACATATTTTTTCATGCATGATGTATGATTCAAAAATATATATAACCATTATTTTACAGTATTTCATATATACACATCATTTCTTGACAAAACCACTTTTCAACATAACGGGGCCCACCATGACAGCCTGACAGTCAACTACTGTAATTTAACATAACGGGGGCCACCACGACAGCCTGACAGCCAACTGCTGTAATTTCCAATCGCATAATTATTTTATCGCATTTTTGAAACAACGTGACCTTTTTTTCTTACGTTTTCAAATTACGTAATATTTTTTTAACGTTTTTGCAAACGTGTAATTAATTTCCAATGTTTTTAAATTACATAAATATTTTTAAACATTTTCTTAAATCACATAAATAATTTCAAATGTTTTCTAAATTGCATAAACATTTTCAAACATTTTTAAATCGCGTAGAGGTTTTTAAACGTTTTCTCAATCGCGTAATAATTTAAAATTATTTTTTTAATCGCATAACGTAAAAATCAATCACGTAGCTTAAAAATAGTAAGTTCTAAATCGTGTAATGGTTTTCTAGCATTTTTCACTTACATAAAATATTTTCCTCAACTTTCTAAATTTATTTTATAAAATCCTTATAATATATATATATATATATATATATATATATATATATATATATATATATATATTGGCCTTCTTGAAAATATTTTCTTTCTAAAAATTCTTTACATTTTATTTTCTATGGCTCTTTCCAAAAATTTGATTTCTTTGATTTACTTGAATAATATAGCTTACATACTAATTTAATTCCTTCCTTTGAATCCATTTTTCCTTTTTCCTACTAAAAATTCCTTAATTCCAATTCTTGTAACTAATTATCAAAGTCCACACTAGGTAAAATAATTTAGGGTTTAAAATAACACACTTTGGTGTGTTGGCCAAAAATTAGGTTTATGTTTCATATTCAAACTTAACCATTTTTTTCTTCACTAAAATTCTTTACAAAACCTTTTTTCATCATCAAAATCCTTTAATCCAATTTTTATCCTTAAAATCACTAATCCATACTTCATAATTAATTTGAAAACATCTTGTTCCCTTTGTAGTAGTCAAAACCGTGAGCTTTCTCTAGGTTCTTTGGAACCTTCATACAATTTTACTCATCATACAACTCATATTCTACTTTTCACAATAATTATCATGCTACCATAAGCGTATAAACAAGCATATAATCAAGTAAACAAGCATAGAATCTAATAAACAAGCATATAATCAAAGCTTAAAAATAAACTAACCATAAATAAAGCAAGCTTAAACCATACAAGTGAATAAATCCTTATGGACTTTTCACCACAAACAAGGTCATCTCCTCACCACCAACATATGGTTAATGAGGGTAATCTCCCTCTTACCTTAAGCAAGACAAAATCCACCAAGGCCTTTACTCCAAGGATTTCGAGTGGCTCCAAAGGAAAACCCTAACAAACTTAAACCAAACCAAAGTCACAAACAAAGCTTGAAGAAGAGAAACTATGGAACAATCATGATTTAGAAACTCAAAAACCAACTTAGAAACAAAGAAGAAGAACTTTTACCTTGAAAGTTCAAGAACCCTAACTTGTAGAAATGATAGAAGATGAAGGATTTTGCTTAAGTCTTTAACATAGAAGTGTCTTAGAATAATGTTTAGGTGTAGGAAATAAGGTTAGATGAAATTTTGAAAGCTTGGATGGTTGTCTATGGTGCTTGGCCGAATGGTGTTTGGAGAGAAATGGAGAGAAAAGTTTGAAGAGCTTTGCTTTAGGAAATATTCAAGAATGATCAATTATGACCAAGATAACAAATTATTGATGTCTTCAAACTTTGCTAATCACCTACACCATCACAAAGCCGTCCCCCCCTCTCTTGCATTCTCAAAAATGTGACCAATCTTACTAGCCACCATTTTAGGCATTCTTAGCCATTGATTAGATCAATGGTTAAGATTAATGTAGATTCTAGGTTTAGCCTTGGATTAGAAGACTTAATCTAGGTCATTGGATCTTTCTCCTTGAAATCATACCCATTAAATGTATCTCCAAAATGAAGGGTCAAGATCACTCCTTCATACTTTACATCCAATGGTCATAAATGGTCCTAGCCATTTTTTTAAGACCAAATCTCCACCGTTGATTAAATCTACATCCAACGGTCATAAATGGTTCTTGCCACTAATTTTGACTTCTTCATTACTAGTAGTATATGGCTATCACCTAGCTATAGCTACAAGAAATTATTACTCACAGAATAAAAATTACTGATCACAAACCAGTAATTATTGTACAGCGAATAATAAAATCACAGTATAAGAAAATTTTTTATACTGTATCCAGTTTCGGGTTTAGAAAGATCCCCTAACCCCGCATTAACAATACAGAATTTTCTAACCAATAAAAATTTTTAGTGTTTCCGGACCCATCGTGGGCCCACAGACGACCTAAAATATTACTAAAATATTTTTATTCTCAGAAAAATTCTCAAAAATCACAAAAATTAGAAAATTAATAGTTATACAGAAAAAAACCAAAAAATCAGGATGGTACACCTTGCAATACTTGAATTGACTTATAAAAGTCACGTCCCTTGTTTGCTTGATTTGGAGACCAAGGAAGAAGTTGAGCTCACCCATCATAGACATCTCAAACTTACCTTGTATGATGTTAGCAAACTCATTGCAAAGAGACTTATTAGTAGCACTAAATATAATATCATAAACATATATTTGAACAAGAAGTATATCATGTTTTTTATACTTGATGAAAAGAGTAGTGTCAACATTTCCTCTAGAAAACCTTTTTTTCTAAAAGAAACATGCTCAACCTTTCATACCAAGCTCTAGGAGCTTGTTTTAAGCCATACAAGACCTTTTTCAATTTAAAATCATGGTTGGGCTGTTCAAAGTTTTCAAAACTAGGAGGTTGTTCCACATACATCTCTTCTTGTATAAAACCATTTAAGATAGCACTTTTGACATCCATTTGATAAAGCTTGAAATCCATGATGCATACATATGCAAGTAGCATTCTTATGACGTCTAATCTAGCTACAAGAGCATATGTTTCTTCATAATATATGCTTCTTCTTGATTATAACCTTTAGCAACAAGTCTAGCCTTGTTTCTTATTATTAAGCTCATTTCATCAAGTTTGTTCCTAAAGACCCATTTGGTGCCAATTATGGGATGACCATTGGGACTTGGAACTAATTCCCAAACTAGATTTCTCTCAAATTGGTTTAGTTCATCTTGTATGGCCAAGATCCAATATTCATCATTAATGACCTCATCTGTGTCTTTAAGTTTAACTTTAGAGACAAAAGCCATATGGTTACATGTATCTCTAAGAGAGTTATGAGCAATTACCCCTTTTGATACATCACCTATCACCTTGTTAAGAGGATGATATCTTGATATCCTCCATTTCTTGGGAAAGTCCATGATTTGTGAATCCTCTTTCCTTGGGGGATCAAATGGACTTTCTTCTTGCTTCTTGGCCTCTTTCTCTTGATTCTCCAAATGTGTTTTTGCCAAGATTCGTGTGACGTCATTAACAAACTCCTTTCTCAACCTATTTGGGTTAGTTTCATCAAAAGCAACATGTATTGATTCTTTAATAATCATAGTTCTCTTATTATAAATTCAAAAGGATTTACTACTAACTGGGTAACCAAGAAATATTCCCTCACCGGATTTAGCATCAAACTTGCCTAAGTTATTTTTTCCATTGTTTAAAACAAAGCATTTGCAATCAAAGACATGAAAGTGGGAAATGTTTAATGTTTAGCTTCCTTCCATTGTATAGTTCAAAGGAGTTTTCTTTAAAATTGGCCTTATTAGAGCTCTATTCATAATGTAACAAGTAGTACTTACCGCATTCGCCCAAAAATACTTAAGAAAGTTTGTTTCATTAAGTATAGTTCTTGCCAACTCCTTTAAAGATCGATTTTTCCTTTCGACCACTCTATTTTGTTATGGAATTCTAGGAGCAGAAAAATTATGCTCAATTCCATTTTCATTGCAAAACAATTCAAATTTATGGTTTTCAAATTCCCTATCATGATCACTTCTTATGGATGCAATGCTATAATTTTTGTCATTTTGAATAACCTTTGTAAGTTTTCTAAATGCATGAAAGACATCATTCTTATGAGCAAGGAATAGTGTCCATGTATATCTAGAGTAATCATCCACAATCACAAAAGCATAGTAGTTACCCCCAAAGCCCATAGTTCTTGATGGTCCAAAAAGATCCATATGCAAAAGTTGTAAAGATCTAATAGAAGAAATGACATTTTTAGCTTTGAAAGAAACATTTACTTGTTTATCCTTTTCACATGCAGCACAAAGTTTATTTTTCTCAAATTTGAGCTTTGGAAGACCAATTACTAAATCTTTAGAAATAAGTTTGTTTAGGTGATCAATATGAATGTGGGTAATTCTCCTATGCCATAGCCATGAATCACTCTCTTTACTCATAAGACATCTTGCTTTTTGAGATGTAATATCATCAAGGTTAATCATATATATGTTATCAATTCTATGACCAATAAACTTAACTTGCTTATAATCCTTACCTTCAATTATGCAACAATTGGAGTCAAAAATAACTCTATTTCCTTTATCACACAATTGACTTATGCTTAGTAAGTTATGTTTGAGTCTTTCTACATAGAAGACAATATCAATTGACGAAGAGGTATTCTTACCAACTTTTCTAAATCCAAGGATCCTTCATTTATTGTAATCCCCATATGTGACATGACCATGCTTCTTAGGTATACAAAAGGATAACTTGGAGCCATCACCCGTCATGTGCTTGAAGCATCCACTATCAAGATACTAACTTGAGCTCTTGGTCTTCAAGCACACCTATAACACACATTCAAATTTTTACCTTTGGTATCCAAATTTTCTTGGGTCCTTGTGTGTTAGATTTAAGCAAGGTGCCCTTAGTGACCCAAACTATTTTAGTTCCAACCTTGGTGTTTATGTTCTTCCTAACATTACATGTAGATGCACTATGCCCTTTCCTCCCATAATGAAAGCATTTAACAAAGGGGCTACTTGATGTAATTGAGGAAACAAAGAAATTATTGTAAGACTTTTGTCGATTATTAGGATTATCCCTAAATCGACTTTTTGAAAACCACATCTTTTTTTCCCTAGTGACACATTCAAGTTATCTCTTCCAAAGGTAAATTTTGCAAGAGTGTTTTTCAAATCCTCAATTTCATTTTCAAATACTTTACATGATGAGCAAGATGAGGGTGTAGGTGCATTATCATGTGAAGAACAAATCATGCATGATGAGTTAGCATCAATAAGTCCTAAGGTCTCATTCTCAATTTTAAACTCATTAATCTCCTTGTTTAAAATAGAAACTTTGTTTACCAATAAGGAGATTGTTTTGTTAGAAGATAAAACCATTTTTGTGAGCCTCATGGATTCATTATGCAATTCTTTAAATGAATCTTGCAATTCATCATAGGAAGGTAAAGAGTCTAGGGTAGAAGAAGTTACCTCGATATCACATTCTTCTTCTTCTTCTTCTTCTTCTTCTTCTTCTTCTTCTTCTTCTTCTTCTTCTCCTTTAGCCATAAGGTAAAGATGAGCTTCCTCATTATCTGAGCTACTGATGGAGTCCATGTCATTGTCATCCCAAGTAATGTAAGCTCTCCTTCCTTTCTTTTCTTTTGAGGGTCTCCTTTCAAACTTCTTCGTTTTCTTTTGATAGATAGGACACTCCATCTTTATGAGCCCCAATTTTCCGCATTCATAGGATGTGGGAGTAGATGAGGTTCCTTTCCCTTTATGATAGGCCTTCTTGGGAGGGAAAGGTGGTTTTCTTTGAATTCCCTTCTTCTTAAGGAATTTTTTAAACCTCCTTACAAGGAGACTAAGATTCTTCTCATTTAGCTCAAGGTTATCAAAATCATCTCCATCATCATCATTATCATCATCATTTGTGGAGGAAGTGGCTTTGAGAGTAATCCCTTTTATAACAGCCTAATACCGGTATCCTAGTATATCTGTCATATACCTGGATAAGCAGTATCAGTCATGCTATTTATAACTTAAACATCAACTAATCCATAACATTTAAATAAATAATTTTAGAGAGCTATATCTAAAAGTCATACATATATATACAACTTTTACATTCTAAAAGTAAAAATAAATAATTACATAAACTTTGAACTAAAAATACTAGGACTAAACTAATCTAGTTCTTCTATTTTCTATATCTTCTTATCCTCTTATAGGGCCTTCACCTGGATTTACATGGAAACACAGTAGGGTGAGTAATTATAATTCTCAGTATGAGTAACCAATACTAGTATTTAAACATTTATACTGAATAAATAAAATCTGATACTAAACACGATCGATATTAAACTAGTGTCTACTCAATTATAAAATATCAAAAGTCTTCTCATGCCTCATCTTTACTTTTAAAGTAGGCATACTAGGTAACACCCTAATACAGATATCTAGATATATCTTAGATAGACAGAGATATATAAAGATAACCGGTATTAGAGACGTCACTTCTATACTATATACTAATATATATCTATAATCACAACTAAGTAATTATAGAAAGCCTTGAGAGATTACGAAAAAACTTAAACTCATACATATATATATACAAACTTAGTCATATGAGAGCTTATTGTAATAGATATAACATAAAACTTACAGAACAAATATAAACTGATTACATAAGCTATCTACTTAAAGCAATAAAAATTACTTTAGTCTTCATGCTTTATCTTCTCACCCTTAGCAGGGTTTGTACCTCTGTATCTGTGCCTTTGCCTGTATCTGAGCTTGCATCTATGTTTGCATCTGGATTTACATGGAATAACAACTGGGGTGAGAATTAACATTCTCAGTAAAAGCAATTCCAATACCATCTAACTATAGCATTGTATATACCACATATATAACAAATGCTATAATTCTAACTTAGGAGCTTCCTCCTCTTTTCTCATAACTTAGGAGTTTCCTCCTCTTTTCTCATAACTACACACTTTCTTATAATGTGATATCAACTGATAACCTACACACTATTAATATATATAACGCCCATACAGCTGTAAATACCAATAGTGATGGACAATGCCCATAGAACTGTCCGTGAGTGCAATGACAATGATATGTAATATGAATATGCCTAAGGAATCCTAAGAGTATGTGAATGAAATGTAAATGCAGGGTTTTGTTTTGAAATACATGTAAAAGTTTATTTTGAAAATAAGGAAGTTTGTTAGGAACTAGTCAGTATATCATCTATTGGTAATTAGAGGAAAAGCTCATCCTCACATTACACATATCCTGGCACGCTGAGAAATTCGGGCTTCATCCTTGCTCAAAAAGCGTCTTTGAATTTCCCACTTATCTCTTTTGGCCTTGGCACTATCGAGACATCAGGGTTATGTCCTTCTCAAAAGTCCTTCGGACACCCATCTATCTCTTTTTGCCTCCATGAATGAACATCAAAGGATACTCACCAGATCGATACTACTTGACTAATTCATAGACTTTTATCCGTACTTATATACTTAGTTCCTCTATGACCTAAGCATATTCTACCAGTAACTTTGGCTTCTTATGTTTATCCTTTGTAATGAGGAGAATTTGTAATCTCATACTACATGTAACCTTAGCACTTGGTTAGGAATACTTGTCCCCTTAGGAACCTCTTTGATTCCTTACTTTCTACCTAAATGACCTCGCGTCATATAACGTTACATTCTCAGGTAAACATTACCAGACCTTTTCTCATACTTGTACCTAAACTCCACCTCATCACTCACATCTCTTAAGTGATTTCAAACGTAACACTATGTTGTTGAGTTATTAGATACTCACCTATGGCAATCACTAATCTTGGTTGCACTAAGGTTCTTTCTCTTCACATACATACTAGCTTAACTGACTAGTGTGTGAAAAGCTTAGTGTTATGTTTAACTCTTACATAAACACCATCTTACTCACTTATAGACTCCACTCATCCTAGTGAAAGAGTCTATCTTAACTAATGCCTCATCCACCCTTGCTTAAGGAAATAAATGAGCATTTCTCTAAATCTTTGCATAATTAACTCAACTTTATCTAAAGGGAGTAATTCATGCATCTAAATAAGTATAACATACTTATTTTGGTTGTATCTAGCTTTCCCTTCTATCACACTTCTGGTAGTAGCTTATACTACACTTGTGTGCTTAAGGTTCCAGATACCTCTTTAACTATTCCAAACTCATGGAATGCTTAAGAACTTAACTTCCATACTTTCGTTAGTATCTAAGGAAGTAAATTCCCTTTATCTTGCACTTCTAACTCACCTTTGCTAATACATGAGTTATTGCACATTTCTACTATGCTTTATGATTATGACATCTTCTTAGTCACAATTCATCTTATTGTGTATTCAGCAATGCACCAAGTTTCACTTAACTAGAGACTTAGTACCTAAACATTCTCTTCTTGGAACTAATACACAATCTTATCTCCACTAAAGTCAATCTCATGCAAGAGTGGTTCTTACTTGCAACTCTTTGTTGCCTAAGGTTCTAGGTACCTTCCTAAGGTAATCTACTTCTCTTGGATCTCCTAAGGTTTATACCTTTCTCATTCTCTACTAGAGTGAATACTATTATTCATCCTAGTATACTTATCTCTATTGCACTATCTCATCACATCTTGAGTGATATCTATTGCAACGTTGAGTTGCCTAAGGTGTAATGTCATTACCTAAAGCAAACCTTTTCTTTAGGATGCTTAAAAGCCTATGCTTTCTCATACTTGATAGGTAAATATTTTCCACTTGAAAATATCCCCATTTGTGCCTTAACACACGTTAGGAAACATATATCAATGATCCCTTTTACTTTAGAATTTCAAAACATCCAAAAATAATATTTTGGATCTTGAGGGTCTCACGCTCCGGCACGGCGTCTGCACGCCGCAGCGCCCTGCTCTTGAGTACTAATACTGGGCTGATTTTTGGTCTCACGCCGTGGCGCCACACACCCCACGTCGCGGCGCCCATGACAGAATAGCAGTTCTGCATAATTCTGCAGTTACGGGTTTACTGCTCTATTGGTCATTTTCTTGGATTCTGGCCATTTCAATCCAAATTCTAAGTGATTCTAAGTTCCTAACTAGTTCCTTACTACTTAGGAATCATCAATCACTAATTTAAACCTCTTAATTTGGATTATGGATCAAAATCCTTCATTCTTTGACCTAAGGCTTACTTTGTGAATCAAGGGTCTAAATGAGTTGTTCTAAGTTTCTAACTTAAACTTATGCTATGAATAAGTCATAAATGACCAAACAAACACTTCTATGCAAGCCAAACACATCAAACTCATCTAAAACTCAATTTAGCATATTAGGTTGTTTATATGCATACATAGAGAATCTAGAGAGAATAGATGAGTAGAAATCTTAAATCTCTACCTCTTGAAGACTTGAAGCCTTGAAGCTTGATCCTGGATCTTCTTCCTCTTCTTCTTCCCTTCTTCCCCTTTCTCCTTCTTCTTCTCCCCTTTTCTTTCTTTTCTTTCTTCTTTCTCTATTTTTTAGTTCTCTACCGAGGGAGAAGAGAGAAATAAAGGGTGGGATGCAGAGGGAATTAAGGAAAAAGATTAACTTAAGTTTCTACACTGAAACTTATATCTATTAAGGACACCCGAATTGTGCTAATTCAAGTTTCCCAGCTTCCAACAACTTTAGAATAAACCATAAGATTCAACTAAATTTTTGTTTCACCATTTTCATCATTTTCTATATCTGCTGCTAGTCATTCAGTATTAAAACGCATAACCAGTATGCCTAAAAATACCAAACTGACTCTGATTCTCTTGAAACTGTTACTACATCTTACTTGGCTTATTTGTGACCTAGAAATAAACTCTCTATGTTTATTTCCCGTAGCTTAGCAACTTATGTTATTATCTGAGTCATTTTAAGCCACTTTACAACTTTTGTGTTGCAACTAAGTGCCTAAATAAACTCAGTTTATCACAAAACTTGACTGACATGCTAAACAAGTCAAATGCTACCTTTGGTAACCATTTACCTGTGTAACATGTGCTTAAGGGTATTAAATACTACACTAATTTCTCTGTTCTACTTATTCATTAACATAATAAAAGTACTAAACAAATATCACTCTTAATGACTAACAATGCTAGCTTTGGATTAATGATTGCAATGGGTAAGTGAGACTATACTCACTACCACTAGAATATTCACATTCTGACTCTATGTAAACATTCACCAAGCAATCTTATAATCCAACACTAAACTCATGCACATAACTTAGCTATTCTCAGGAATCGCATTGTTTTGTACTTATCTATGTAGAATAGACTAAATAGCCCTTAAACTACCTGGTAATCTGTGGACTATTCCATCACATAATAGTGAGTGTATTCCACTACATATCTAATTATGAGAGGACTGTTCCATGTACTATTTCCATAATATCATATCTCTTCCTTCGCCTAGCATAGGACATAACTCATCGTTAGCCTAGCACAAGATATACTCATCTTTACCCTAGTATAGGATATGCTCATAATCATCCTTAGCCTAGCATAGGATATGCTCATCCTTAGGCTCATAGAGGATATACTTATCCTTAGCCTATCAAAGGATATGTTCATCTTTAACCTAGCATAGGATATACTCATCCTTAGCCTAGCATAGGATATGCTCATTGTAACACCCTCCCAAGGGTATCACATGTCTGACTCCCGACTCAAAATCTGTAAAGAAGTTCACACAAGGTTTGAGTTATAAAAAGATGGGTTTTAAAATTTCTTTCTTTACTGAAACATAAACTTATTGAAATTCATAAGTATTACTGAAAATATATTTAAACTGATTAATATACAATATTGACACCAATTAATATTTCACAATTTAAAGAGAAATATAAAATTAACAGACTCTCTTTTTTTTTCAACAGTAGCAAACCCCATGACGGGTCCTACTAAATAGCACGGTATAACACAAACGATAAAACTTAACATACTCATTCCTTATCTTGTATCCAGCTTGTTGCATCAGAACTCTACTCCTTGTCTACTCAGAACACCTTCGAACTTGAGACAGCCACTCTTCAATGTTTTCATCAATCTCTGAGTATCCATCGCCCGTTATGTCTAAGACAACTCGATCCTACTATTATTTGATTTTAACAGTACAGACACAACAAAACAACATAACAAAGAGGTGAGATCACCTACGCCAATCCCAACATGGCAGCCCAGAGATAACACAAACAGCAATATCATACAGGGATATCATACCAAACTTCCAATAATATATTCAATATTAATCAACTATTATCATCCAATCATATATCAATCCAAGTATTCAAAACAGTTGTCATAGCCAATATTCCTCAATTAATATATCACACAGATATAAATGTTCAGATTATGCATGTACACAAGACTCGATTTCCTACTCCATGGAGCTAAACTCAGGTCGGAGAAATGATCGAAAAGACCTGCCGGTACCACGTGCCTCAGACCACGTGCTTTAATTCTCAATTTAATTTTTGCACATCTAGCACATACACGACAGTCTTTATTAGATCTTGATTAAGAATAGTGTCTCGGTCAGGATCATCAGTGTGTTGCATCGGTCTAACCTACGGGAAGAAGCGCGACCAACCACTCGTGTAAGCAACCCGCACCCCGATGCCCCCAAGGTCAACAAGTGACCTACACTACGCATATCACACCCACTCAAGAGGTGTGTTTCTCCTAGGCAATCAGCCATATCTAGTCCTCATCGGACCATTCCAATGCATGTATAATGCACCAAATTCAATCATAGACAAATATGTTCTTTTCTCACAAACAGTGTATGGACACTGGTTCAACAGTAATCATACTATACTTTCCACAGCGAAAATCATGTTATCACGTTTTTATAGTTATAAAACACTTTTACCGTATTTTCACAATCGCGTAACACTTCTGTTACGTTTTCATAATCCAAAAACGTTTCTGTTATGTTTTCACAATACCATAACACTTCTTTTATATTTTCACAATATCGTAACACTTTTGTTACGTTTTTAAAATTCCAAAACGTTTTTATTACGTTTTTTATAATACCGTAACACTACTGTTACGTTTACAAAATTTTGTAATATTTTTGTTACGTTTTCAAAATGTTGCAACTCTTCTGTTGCACTTTTAAACCACGTACTAATTTTTAACGTTTTTCTCAATCGCGTAAAAACATACGTTTCTCAAATCATATAGTATTTTTCCACTGTTTCAAAATCGCGTAACTTTAAAATCATTCTTTTACGTTACGTAAATCATTTTCTATCATTCTCAAAATATTTAAAACACTTTCCAAATCTCATGACGATTTTTTTGTCATTTTCACAATCACGTAAAAATATTCTATCACTATTCAAATCACGTAGTGATTTTTCAACAATATTTCAGTCGCGTAAAATATTTAAACGCTTTCCAAATCGCGTAGAAATATTTAAACATTTTTCAAATCGCGTACAAATATTTTACTGTATTTCAAATCATTTTTAAGATACGTAAAATATTTTTCAACATTTTACAATCACGTAAAATATTCTTCAATATTCCAAAACACTATTTTGGACTTAAATAAATCAATATCATTTTCAATACGTTTGTTTTTTCAAATTTCGTAGCTTAAAAAATCACATTTTTAAGATACGTAAAACATTTTTCATCACAATTTCATTACAAAAAATATTTCTTAACCATCAAAAATTCCTTTCAACTTTTCTCAAAATATTATAACTTTGTATTTCATTTTTTCACATTTTCTTACTCAAGAAAATCTTTTTCCAAAAATATAATCCACAAAAATCACTTTTCCATTGATATAAATCGACGTTTCAAAATTTAACATTTTCTAACGTATTTCAAAACATGAAAATAAGTTATACGTTAGTAAATTTTCAAAACACCATTATATTCTCCATTTTTCCCAAATCAATTCCAAACACAACCTTCTTCAAAATAAATTGAAGTTCGAAAACATTTTCGTTTACAAAAACTTGATTTTCTCAAGTGATAAACGCCTTCGATTCCCTTTCCAAAATCCTTGTATTAAATCCAGATACGTTTCCACTTTGAAATTCACTTTGTTCATAAAAATCAAGGCATTACAAGCCTTAAAAAAACGTGGACATGACTATTGAAACCATTAAATATTTTTCCTTTTAAATTGATATGGTTTTACACAAACAAAATCATTAAAAATCCTTTACAAAAACGTAAGACTCATAGTCTTTGAAAATCAAATCATTTGTTCATTTTCAATTTTTCACTTTCTTTGCAAATCCATTTTCACTTTCTTTACAAATCCTTTTTCACTTTCTTTGCAAATCCTTAAAATCATCATTGCTATTTTCATTTAAATCTCTCATGTTTAGTTAAACACTTAGAAAATTTTTACACAAAATAAATTAATAAAAATCCTTCTAAAAATCGTGTTCTTGTTCTCTTGAAAAACAAACCCTTTGTTTATTTTCCAAATTCTTCAAATCATCCGTTTTCATCATTCATGAAAATCTTAAGTTATAAACACCTATGTTGAGGTGTCTTGTTTGAAATCCACCATGTTCTAAGTACTCAAAAATTAATTTTTTTGTTCTTGAAAATTTTCAACATGAACCCTAATCAAGGGTATCAAAACCGTAGCTCTTCCTTGGCTATTGGAGCCAAAAATCAATTTCCTTTCTACCATCAAGTCATGGCATATACATATATATTTTATCATAAATAATATAAGCATACCATCAAAGCCATAAAAGCATGTATAGCATATCAAGCATATCATCAAAGCTATAAAATCATGCAAAGTATATCAAGCATAGAAAATTAATCAAAGCTCATAAACACCCACAAATTAATTACATGACAATGGATATGAATCCTCACATGGATTCCACATCCATCAAATAAAATACCATCTCTCACCACCATGCTTGGTTGGTGAGATGGATCTCCCTCTTACCTCTTGAAGATCCTCCAAAGCTTCTTGATTTTGTTTCTTTTTTCCAAGTCCTTCACCACCAAGGGCTTCTCAAATACAAAACAAAACACAAGTTAATTAACATATCAAGCTTGATTAAGAGGAACCATGGATCAAACATGGTTTAGATCATGAAAAAGAGAGAAGAAAATGAAGTTTCCTTATACTTCACCTCAAAAATCCAATAACTTTGATCTTGAACAAACTCCTTGAAGATGAATGATTTAGAAAAAGTCTCCAACATGAAAGTTGCTTAGAATATCATATAGATTCAAGATCTATGGTTGGATGAAATTAAAAGAGCTTGGAGAGTGGTTTTAGGTACCTTGACCGAATGGTGTATCTTGAAGAACAAAGATGAAATTTTTGATTTTTGATAGAAACTTGAAGCTTGGATTTGAAGATCAAGATGAATGATTTTGGAAAAACTCATAACTAGAGATGTTCTTAGAATGATGTTTAGGTTTGGAAAATCAAGTTGGATGAAATTAAAAAGTGATGGAAGAGGGAATTGGAGTGCTTGGCCGAATGGTCTTCATAAGGAGAGAAAATAGAGTTTTCTTGGTTTGGTTTTCTTGAAACTTAGGTGAAAAGTGAAGAAATGATATTATGAAGTATAGAAATGAATTCTTTTGGTCTTCAAGAGAATGCATTGCCGTAGCATGCATTAGAAAGAATGAAAAGTGAAGTTTGACAAATATGATCATTAATGATCAATAGTAAAACAATTAATGGTCATGACACTTGGTTTTGTTTTTCTTTCATTTTTCTTTGGCCTAAAAAGCCTATTCTAAAAGGTATCCTTTCTTCTTTGCTTCTTCAACCGTCCCACCCCCTCCAATCCATCTCTTTGTAGAGCAAGTAATCAATATTGGTCAATATAATGCCTAATTGATCAAGACATGCAAAAAGCTTGTCTCTTTGTCACCAAAACACTACAAAACCGTCCCTCCTTGCATTTTGCATGCATTAATATTGTCATCTTTTTTATCCATTATTTGAAGCATCTCTAACCATTGATTACTTCAATGGTTAGGATTTAGGTAGATTTTTAATTTTAGAAGACTAATTAGGTCATTGGATTTTTCTCTTTTAAACTCTAGCCCTTAGATGTGTCTCCAAAATTAAGGGTCAAGATTGCTTCTTCAAACTTTAAATCCAAGGGTCCTAATTAGTCTTTGCTACTTTAGAAGACCAAATCTCCACCATTGATTGATTCTTCATCCAATGGTCATAAATGGTCTTTGTTACTTTTTAAGATTAAATCTCCACCCTTGATTTAATCTAAATCCATGGTTATAAATGGTCTTTGTCATTTTTCAAGACCAATTTTACACCTTTGATTACATCTATGGTTGATATCAAAGCCTTCCTAACTAAGCTTATTCTCACACCATTGATCAAATCAATGGTTATTATCCAAGGCTTCTTTATTAAGTTTGTTTCTTAACCTTTGATTAAATCAATGGTTAATATTCAAACTAAGTATTCTCATCCAAGGGTATAAATCAAGTCAAGCTCTCTTTGTTGACTACGCAGTATAATATTTATTCTTGTATCCTACAAATAATATTTTTACTGTATTTTTATCATCCAATAATTAAATATAGTATAAAATACAGTATAAGAAATTTTCTAAAACTGTTTCCGGATTCAGGTTTAGTAAGATCCCCTGTCTCCGTCTAAACAGTACAAATTTTTCTATGCGTAGAAAATTTTTTCACTTTGTGGGACCCACCTGGGCCCACGTATGGCCACCTGGGCCCACATACACCCCTTGGGCCCACAATCAGTAAAAAATTTCATAATCATCTACAAAAATCACAAATATTAGAAAATGCACAAATATCAAATCAGATTACGTAAAATAATTACCTAACAGTAAAAATTAAATTACGTAAAGTTTTCCCCGGCCCGAAAATTTTTATTTTCCTGACACGGAGTAAATCACTCAAAACGATCAAATACGCTGACGGAATAATCAAAATAATTTTACAGTATCCAGAAATTACTAAACAGTAAAATTCTGTTAACTGTCAAAATTACTGTTTAAGAGATACGGAAATTTGGGATGTTACAATACTCCCCCTCTTTACAGAAATTTCGTCCTCGAAATTTCATGACCAAGATTTTACATCCTCGGAATAATAATGACATTATTCCTTTATCTTTTCTTCAGTTCCCAGGTAGTTTCACCTCTTACGTTATTCCAAACGATTCTAAAACATTGAAAGTTCTTTATCTCTTGTTCACTTCTCTTGATCAAACAAATATCTTAATAAATTTTTTTTCTACGGTTTTTCATTACCGTCTTAACTTTTCCCATAGACAGACTTCTTCAACTTTTGAAGAATCCACCACGCTTCCACTGCGCCACTTTGATACTCCGACCTGGATATACATAGGAATATTCTCTCTTGCAAAATATTCCTTCAATTGCAGTAGATGAAAGAAAACATCATGGAAAAGAACAAAACGAATTCGACTATGTTATCGAACATATCCCGCAAAGAATTGGATGTAACTCGATCTTCAAGAATGAATTCTTTGATACCAATACAGCGACTACCAACCTTCATTCATGCCTAAAAAAGTTTTTCTCAGATAACTTCCAACTAATGTAATGTATTACTTAAAATTTTTTTATCCTCATATCACTTTATTCTCCAGCTTTAGCTCTTACCAGGAAATGTCTCACTAACCGAGTTCTCCTTTCAACCGCATTTTATACCAGATACTATGACATAGATTTTAAATAGGAATATCCTTTCTTGTGAAATATTCTTTCTTGCAAATGCAATATATGAAAGAACATTATAGAGGTTTAGGAAGAAAAGGTAGCGAAATGATCTAATATGTTACCAAACATATTCAACAAGAATTTGATTTTGCCTGATTTTCAGGAATGAGTTTTTTCTGAAATACTAACACTGTATTGAGACAATCTCATAGGATATGGTTGGAAAATAACCAATCCATTTTCAAAGATCACATCTGTTTATGAAACAGATCAAACTAATACAAAATTTTGAACGACAGATCAAACTAACACCAAGATTTGATCTATAACAATGATTTGAATAACTTGAGTAGCCCAATCGGCTAAGAATAGAAACAGAAGTAAACAAATCAAAGGATAACGAATAACTCTAACATATAATTGATCTACTCAATCATATGCTATAAGGAATAGGTTATTCACAGAAATATTCAGTATGGTTTATAGGATTAGCTCCAATGACACAATCTCCATTGTTTAAATCTTCCGCTCCAAACACTTCTTACTACCTGAGATTTTACTAACAGAAAACTCTGTTTTCATTGGAACTCTATTTTCAAAGATTGTGTTCCAAACTTCCCGCACTTAAAACAAATTATTTCCTTGGACGTACAATCTTTCGTTAAGTGCCCCTTTCCACACTTCTTACATTTCGGTGCAGATGTCACAGTCAAACTAAACATGTCATTACTAGTACTTTCTCCACAAGATTGTTGTTGTTGTTGACTTCTTGGAGATTGCAAGTACGTTTTCTGTTGGAATCGCTTGACCTTACGATTTCCCCTTTTTCGTAACCAATATAGTCCAACGTTACAGGGTCTCTCATCCTGAGATTGATTTAACTCTAACAAAATCTTAGCTTAAGAAATCAATTCTTGCTGCGGAACAATCTTCTGAGTTTGCTGTATAATTGCTTCAGCCACTGTTTGTATTACTTCCAAAGTTGCAGTCATATCACCACCATTATGTCTCGCTTCCACATGCGTACGTCTATCACGAGTCATTTCTTTTCTTCAAAGATGGACGAATCAAAATAAAATGGAAACCAGATGTAACCATTTCAAATAAACGTTTATTTTTTTTTTAACGTACATTCCTTCATTAAGTACCTTATTTTACATCACTTACTGCTTTTGGTTTCCTCAATGGTTGTAAATACATCTTCTGTTGAAATCAATCACTTTCCAAATATCCTTAAAAATATCGGGTTCCAAAATTACGAAATCTTATATTCCAAGACTGATTCTTTTCCATCAGATCCTGAACCTCAACTTTTATTTCTTTCCTACTGAACAGCGGTCTTTTGTTTCTGCAGTTATCCTTCCACATTGCTCCCGTTGCTCCCGTAGTTGCAACTGCATTACTAGTAACATGTTCCATTTCCACACAAGTACAACTATCCTGAGCCATTTCCTTTTTTTTTCTCGAGGCGTGCGGATCGAAATACAATGGATCTGATATCCATTATAAACAACATTGTTTCCTTTCGGAAATCAATAACACAGAGAACACAACACAAGCAAAACAGACTTAACCACAAACCCCAAAAGACTCAAACTGTGCTCTGATACCAACTAATGTAACACCCTCCCAAGGGTATCACATGTCTGACTCCTGACTCAAAATCTGTAAAGAAGTTCACACAAGGTTTGAGTTATAAAAAGATGGGTTTTAAAATTTCTTTCTTTACTGAAACATAAACTTATTGAAATTCATAAGTATTACTGAAAATATATTTAAACTGATTAATATACAATATTGACACCAATTAATATTTCACAATTTAAAGAGAAATATAAAATTAACAGACTCTTTTTTTTTCAACAGTAGCAAACCCCATGACGGGTCCTACTAAATAGCACGGTATAACACAAACGATAAAACTTAACATACTCATTCCTTATCTTGTATCCAGCTTGTTGCATCAGAACTCTACTCCTTGTCTACTCAGAACACCTTCGAACTTGAGACAGCCACTCTTCAATGTTTTCATCAATCTCTGAGTATCCATCGCCCGTTATGTCTAAGACAACTCGATCCTACTATTATTTGATTTTAACAGTACAGACACAACAAAATAACATAATAAAGAGGTGAGATCACCTACGCTAATACCAACATGGCAGCCCAGAGATAACACAAACAGCAATATCATACCAAACTTCCAATAATATATTCAATATTAATCAACTATTATCATCCAATCATATATCAATCCAAGTAGTCAAAACAGTTGTCATAGCCAATATTCCTCAATTAATATATCACACCGATATAAATGTTCAGATTATGCATGTACACAAGACTCGATTTCCTACTCCATGGAGCTAAACTCAGGTCGGAGAAATGATCGAAAAGACCTGCTGGTACCACGTGCCTCAGACCACGTGCTTTAATTCTCAATTTAATTTTTGCACATCTAGCACATACACGACAGTCTTTATCAGATCTTGATTAAGAATAGTGTCTCGGTCAGGATCATCAGTGTGTTGCATCGGTCTAACCTACGGGAAGAAGCGCGACCAACCACCCGTGTAAGCAACCCGCACCCCGATGCCCCCAAGGTCAACAAGTGACCTACACTACGCATATCGCACCCACTCAAGAGGTGTGTTTCTCCTAGGCAATCAGCCATATCTAGTCCTTATCAGACCATTCCAATGCATGTATAATGCACCAAATCCAATCATAGACAAATATGTTCTTTTCTCACAAACAGTGTATGGACACTGGTTCAACAGTAATCATACTATACTTTCCACAGCGAAAATCATGTTATCACGTTTTTATAGTTATAAAACACTTTTACCGTATTTTCACAATCGCGTAACACTTCTGTTACGTTTTCATAATCCAAAAACGTTTCTGTTATGTTTTCACAATACCATAACACTTCTTTTATATTTTCACAATATCGTAACACTTTTGTTACGTTTTTAAAATTCTAAACTGTTTTTATTACATTTTTTACGATACCGTAACACTACTGTTACGTTTACAAAATTTTGTAATATTTCTGTTACGTTTTCAAAATGTTGCAACTCTTCTGTTGCACTTTTAAACCACGTACTAATTTTTAACGTTTTTCTCAATTGTAACACCCTCCGTAGGGCGTCACATTTTAAAAAAAAAATAAATAAATCTTAAAACTAATTAAAATTATTTTATAAAAGCTTTGAGTTTCAAAATATGGATTTTAAAATTTCTTGTCGCGGAAATACAAACTTACCGAAAATTTTAAGTAAAATGGAAATTAAATTTAACAGATTAACATACACATCACCAATCATTTCATATAAGTTAAAACGTAATATTTACAGACTCGAGAAAACAAGATAGCAAACCCAAAGACGGTACTACCAATAGCATGGTAACAACACTAACGAGAAAAATTCAACCTACATAGTCCGTTTCTTCACCAACTGCATCTTGTTGAAACTTGAAAGACCACTCAATGACGCCGCCACCATCTTCAGAATATTGTCTCCCTAGGGTTAAGAATGTGCTCCGCCTACTATACGAATTCGAAGAATACAAACCAAACAAAAACAACACAGAAAGAGGTGAGATCCCCTTTCACCAAGGTACAGTATGGTAGTAAAGAATAATCGAATGACAAAGTCATTCCATACACACAGATAATCACAATTATAGTCATGTTATCAATTTACAAATATTTCTAACATACATATAACCTAATAAAATAAACAAGTAATAACATTATCGGGATAGATATAACAATTCATACCATATAAAATATCATAACAAGACAATATAAAAGAAAGATCAAATGTCATAACAACATAAATATCACAAATGGAAGGTCACAGATAAAAAGCATAGATAGAAATCACAAATAAAATCACAAATAAAAATATCATAGATAAAAGATGACAGATAAAAGAAATAACAAATAAAAGATAATAGATAAAAATAACAAATAGAAGATAATAATGCACCACATATCAACATATACAATAAGACACAATCCTACTCCATGGAGCTAAACCACACAAACACAGACATCAGAGGGAACGACCCGCAAAGTCCTCTAGTACCACGGCTGCCCAACCAAACTATTGCACTTTGTCTTACGTTGTGTCTATAGCCCCACGACACAAGGAATCCATCATCCGGCGTGGTGTAGTTCACGGTCTCACGTTGTGGCACTACAGGCAATGTACTATTAGACTTCACCAGATCTCGATTAAACATAGTGTGTGTCGAGTCCACTAGTGTGTCGCCATTTACCACGGCCCAGAAGAGCAACCAACTGTCCACATATGGATTTATGCACACTAATGCCTCCAAGTCCATTCAAGATCGAACCACACTACGCTTATCGCACCGACAATACGATGTGATTCACCTCGTCAATCAATCCACCAAAAGTTTGGCATAAACTCAACACACAAACCAAAGATAAGAAAATTACGAAAATACCCTCAAGAGATAAAATATATAGAGCCTGTACGGGTTCTCATTTTCCCGACAGCGAAATCCTCAAAAGCCTGTACGGGTTCACATTTTCCCGACAGCAAAAATAAATACAGTAACATTTAATCGCGTAGAAATTTTATCGTATTTTCACAATTCTGTCATTTTTACAAACGTTTGCAAAACGCGTAAATATATTTTTCTGTTTTCAAAATTGCGTAGAATTTTTAATACGTTTTCTCAATCGCGTAAGATTTTTAAATCGTTTTCTTGTCCAACTTCCTTAAAATAACTGTTTAAAACAAACAGAAATAATATTTAGTACTTTCAAATTACGTAGAATATTTTTCATAGCGTATACTGTCTTTTGGACATCTTTTCTATCTTATTTATCCGTTTTTACTAAAAATTGACAGTATTTTGTTTAATAAATTATAATAATGGTTTCCTAAATTTACCATTTAAAAGTCCTTTTCATTTTTATTAATACCAAATAATTATACTTTTGAAAATTCCTAACGTGCTTCAAAACACACGATGAGCTATACGTTAGAAATTTTATAAAGCTACTGTATTTCTTCTTACAGTAAAAACCATTAGTATTAACCTCTTAAACTTAATTCTAACTACTTTATTTCTTTAAAACTCATTGTAGAAAATTTACTTAACTTGTATTGCTTCTTCTTGATTGAAAATAGCTTGGAATTAATTTTAGAAATCATGAATGTCTAATTTGGCATGTTGGCGAATTTGATAAAAACTTTGCATTTGATTTCCAAATTATTTTTCACCTTTTAAATACATGTTTAATCTCTTGTATTGTCTACATTGATTTAATCCTTACCCTAGAAAATAGTTTTAGAAATCAAAGTGTTGACGTTAGACATGTTGGATGAAAATGTAAGGTTATGCCATTTAATTTCCAAATTCATTTTTCTTAATCTAAACAAATGGATATCTTACCAATTCTCTTAGGTTAATTAGGTCACCTTTTAAGAAAATTAAGAGAACATTTTGGTTCCCCATTTAAATCATGGCCATGAGCCTTGTTAATGTGTTCTTTGGAACACTCATGCAATCCTTGACATATTATTTGCATCCTATATATTATCATGCATTTCTAACACATGCCATATTATCAAAGCTTGTAGACATGCAAATTAAAGCTTGTAGACATGCAAATTATTACAAATATCACATAAGAAGACTACTAACAAATACACAACAACCTACTAGTAAGCACCAAATTATCAAACACACAAATAACAAACACACAAATAATTAACACATCAAAACAAGCACACCACTGAATCCTTATGGATTCTACAAGCACAACCACATATATTCCTCACCACCAACACTTGGTTGATGAGGGTAATCTCCCTCTTACCTCTTGTAGAAACTTCCAAAGCCATTGTATGTCTCCTTCAAGCAATTCCTCTCCACCAAGAGCTACTTGAAAAATCAAAGAAAACATACAATATTAATATCTAAGGCTTGAGTAAGGAAAACCATGAATCAAAATATGGTTTAAAAGGAAAGAATAAAATTAATAGTGAAGATTTCATAAACTTCACCTTAAAACCCTACACCTTGAGCTTGAAGAACAAGGGTGAAAATGGATGATTTAGGAAAAACTTCCAACATGAAAGTTCCTTAGAATGGTATGGAGATTCAAGATCTATGGTCATTTAAATTTTTAGAAGCTTGGAAGAGGATTTTTGGTGAGTTGGCCGAATTCAAGGGGAGAGAAAAAGGAAAGAAATTTGGTTGCTTGACCTTGGTTCTTTGGAGAAAAAGAATATAGATAGAAAAGGATATAGAAGAGAAATGATGGAGATATGGTGGAAGACCGTAGGGTTGGAGAAGAAAAAGAGAAGAAAAGTTGAGAGCTTTTGGCTTATTTGATGTATTTGGAGAAAGATGATAGACTTGGCTATGCATGGCCGTGAATGACTTTGAGAGAAAGAATGAATAATGAGGTGAGATGGCTAACTATAGTATATTGCCTTTCACCAAATGTGAAGAGCCTTGGAAGTCAAGTGTATTTGCCGTGAAAGCATTGAGAAAAGGTGATAATTATATTTTGTTTTGCTATCTTCAATTGCATGGTCACAAATGCATTGAAAGTAAGCATGAAGTGAAATGTAATAATGGTCTCCATAAAGCATGCACTTGCCGTAGAAGCTTGGAGAACATGAATATATTGAAGTGTTGGAATTGCCTTCCTAAAGGCATTCAATTGCCGTAAATGTATTCATGACAAGAAGCCATCTATATTGACTTTGTCATACTTGATTAATAAATGAAAGGTAGAAAAGAATTAAATTGCAATATTTGGTCTTCCAAAATTTAGCTTGGCCGTAGACATTCAATAAAGAGAGCCATCAATATTGACTTGGTTAATTAGTTGAAAGATAGAAGAATGGAATTGTAATATTGGCTTTGCAAAAGTTGCAATTGCTGTAGAATGAAATCAAAGAGAAGAAACCAAGGTTGACTAGTCTTTATTTGGTTAATTTGGCTTTCAAAATGAATTCCTAAAGCTTCCTACGTAAATTCACTTTGTGAATTGGTTAATTATAGCAAATTTCATCTCTTTCACCGTAGCCAACAATTTCAAGAAGTCAAACATTTGTTTAAAAGCTTGCTTTCTATTGGTTCTTAAAATTCAAGCCATTAATTTTGACCAATTTCTATTGGTTAAGTATTTGCTAACTTGATTCTTATTGGTTGCTATTTTTGTTGACCAATTTCCTATTGGTGCACACTATATGTTATAGCATACTTTAACCAATGAATAATATTTATTATTTAAAAAGTCAGTATCTATTATCCAATGGATAATAAAATACACATAGATTTTATTTTATACTAACAGAGTAGAAATTATTATTGATTATTTTTCTTCTACTGATTACCCTTGATGAGTCATAAAGCGAGTCATCACAGAGAAATTTCTAGAATATGTGACTCACTACAATGAGTCAGTATGATGAGTCATCGTGGAATTTTCTAGAACGGGTGAGTCAGCATGGCGAGTCAGCGTAGATATTTTCTAGAGCGGATGAGTCGGATAGCGAGTCACGATCTTTGCGTCATTGATCGCATCGACATGGCGAGTCATTAGGCGAGTCGAAGACGGCGAGTCATCACTATCTCGTGTCACGGTTGCATCACTTGACGGCGTGTCATCATGGCGAGTCATCAAAGAAGCTTCGGCTGGCGAGTTGTCACGCCACATGTCATCATCCTATTGGCCCGTTGCGATGAGTCATAGCCACCAATTTTGACTAGCTCCTCATTGGTCCACGTGTACAAAGACTTAATGACTAAACGTGGGTCCCGTAAAATGTTTTCGTGCCGTCGTCACTTATTTGTCTTGACTAATAAAATAATATTATAATAATATAAAATTATTTTATTTGACAGATTAAATCCTAAAAATTAAAAGATAAATTTTAAGCTTTCATTCAATTGGGTTTAGTAAGATCCCCGCCTATGAATAATTAAAAACAGATTTTCCCGGTCCGGAAAAATATTATTTTCCTACCCCGGAGCAAATCACACAAAAAGTCCATATAAAATTACAGACAGTAATATTGAGCACTGTATCATGTAGAAAACAATTAAAAACAGCAAAAACAGCACAAACAGCACGTTCGGGACGTAACGGTCATTTTCCTAATTTTTTCCCACAACGTAGCTAATCATGCAAAACGTTCAAATAAAATTACAGACAGTATTATTTGTCTGTATATCAACCAGAAAAATTAAAACAGCAGATTCAAGAAAAATTTTATTTCACTGTCTTGAAGAAAAATACGTAAAACGATTATATAAAATACTAGACAGTATTATACATCTGTTTTTGATACAGAAAAATTTAAAACAGTAATTTGATAAAATTTTTATTTTACTGTATCGAAACAAATTATGTAAAACTACCAAATAAAATAACAAACAATATTATTTTTCTGTATTTCATACAGAAAAACAAGAAACAGTAAAATAGGGACACAACGGTCTTTTACCCAAAAGTTGGGATGTTACATCAATCGCGTAAAAACATACGTTTCTCAAATCGCATAGTATTTTTCCACTGTTTCAAAATCGCGTAACTTTAAAATCATTCTTTTACGTTACGTAAATCATTTTCTATCTTTCTCAAAATATTTAAAACACTTTCCAAATCTCATGACGATTTTTTTGTCATTTTCACAATCACGTAAAAATATTCTATCACTATTCAAATCACGTAGTGATTTTTCAACAATATTTCAGTCGCGTAAAATATTTAAACGCTTTCCAAATCGCGTAGAAATATTTAAATATTTTTCAAATCGCGTAAAATATTTCTTCAGTATTTCAAATCATTTTTAAGATACGTAAAATATTTTTCAACATTTTACAATCACATAAAATATTCTTCAATATTCCAAAACACTATTTTGGACTTAAATAAATCAATATCATTTTCAATACGTTTTTTTTTTCAAATTTCGTAGCTTAAAAAATCACATTTTTAAGATACGTAAAACATTTTTCATCACAATTTCATTACAAAAATATTTCTTAACCATCAAAAATTCCTTTCAACTTTTCTCAAAATATTATAACTTTGTATTTCATTTTTTCACATTTTCTTACTCAAGAAAATCTTTTTCCAAAAATATAATCCACAAAAATCACTTTTCCATTGATATAAATCGACGTTTCAAAATTTAACATTTTCTAACGTATTTCAAAACGTGAAAATAAGTTATACGTTAGTAAATTTTCAAAACACCATTATATTCTCCATTTTTCCCAAATCAATTCCAAACACAACCTTCTTCAAAATAAATTGAAGTTCGAAAACATTTTTGTTTACAAAAACTTGATTTTCTCAAGTGATAAACGCTCTGATTCCCTTTCCAAAATCCTTGTATTAAATCCAGATACGTTTCCACTTTGAAATTCACTTTGTTCATAAAAATCAAGGCATTACAAGCCTTAAAAAAAACGTGGACATGACTATTGAAACCATTAAATATTTTTCCTTTTAAATTGATATGGTTTTACACAAACAAAACCATTAAAAATCCTTTACAAAAACGTAAGACTCATAGTCTTTGAAAATCAAATCATTTGTTCATTTTCAATTTTTCACTTTCTTTGCAAATCCATTTTCACTTTCTTTACAAATCCTTTTTCACTTTCTTTGCAAATCCTTAAAATCATCATTGCTATTTTCATTTAAATCTCATGTTTAGTTAAACACTTAGAAAATTTTTACACAAAATAAATTAATAAAAATCCTTCTAAATACCGTGTTCTTGTTCTCTTGAAAAACAAAACCTTTGTTTATTTTCCAAATTCTTCAAATCATCCGTTTTCATCATTCATGAAAATCTTAAGTTATAAACACCTATGTTGAGGTGTCTTGTTCGAAATCCACCATGTTCTAAGTACTCAAAAATTAATTTTTTTGTTCTTGAAAATTTTCAACATGAACCCTAATCAAGGGCATCAAAACCGTAGCTCTTCCTTGGCTATTGGAGCCAAAAATCAATTTCCTTTCTACCATCAAGTCATGGCATATACATATATATTTTATCATAAATAATATAAGCATACCATCAAAGCCATAAAAGCATGTATAGCATATCAAGCATATCATCAAAGCTATAAAATCATGCAAAGCATATCAAGCATAGAAAATTAATCAAAGCTCATAAACACCCACAAATTAATTACATGACCATGGATATGAATCCTCACATGGATTCCACATCCATCAAATAAAATACCATCTCTCACCACCATGCTTGGTTGGTGAGATGGATCTTCCTCTTACCTCTTGAAGATTCTCCATAAACTCCTTGTTTTGCTTCTTTTTCCAAGTCCTTCACTACCAAGGGCTTCTCAAATACAAAACAAAACACAAGTTAATTAACATATCAAGCTTGATTAAGAGGAACCATGGATCAAACATGGTTTAGATCATGAAAAAGAGAGAAGAAAATGAAGTTTCCTTATACTTCACCTCAAAAATCCAATAACTTTGATCTTGAACAAACTCCTTGAAGATGAATGATTTAGAAAAAGTCTCCAACATGAAAGTTGCTTAGAATATCATATAGATTCAAGATCTATGGTTGGATGAAATTAAAAGAGCTTGGAGAGTGGTTTTAGGTACCTTGACCGAATGGTGTATCTTGAAGAACAAAGATGAAATTTTTGATTTTTGATAGAAACTTGAAGCTTGGATTTGAAGATCAAGATGAATGATTTTGGAAAAACTCATAACTAGAGATGTTCTTAGAATGATGTTTAGGTTTGGAAAATCAAGTTGGATGAAATTAAAAAGTGATGGAAGAGGGAATTGGAGTGCTTGGCCGAATGGTCTTCATAAGGAGAGAAAATAGAGTTTTCTTGGTTTGGTTTTCTTGAAACTTAGGTGAAAAGTGAAGAAATGATATTATGAAGTATAGAAATGAATTCTTTTGGTCTTCAAGAGAATGCATTGCCGTAGCATGCATTAGAAAGAATGAAAAGTGAAGTTTGACAAACATGATCATTAATGATCAATAGTAAAACAATTAATGGTCATGACACTTGGTTTTGTTTTTCTTTCATTTTTCTTTGGCCTAAAAAGCCTATTCTAAAAGGTCTCCTTTCTTCTTTGCTTCTTCAACCGTCCCCCCCCTCCAATCCATCTCTTTGTAGAGCAAGTAATCAATATTGGTCAATATAATGCCTAATTGATCAAGACATGCAAAAAGCTTGTCTCTTTGTCACCAAAACACTACAAAAACCGTCCCCTCCTTGCATTTTGCATGCATTAATATTGTCATCTTTTCTATCCATTATTTGAAGCATCTCTAACCATTGATTACTTCAATGGTTAGGATTTAGGTAGATTTTTAATTTTAGAAGACTAATTCTAGGCCATTGGATTTTTCTCTTTTAAACTCTAGCCCTTAGATGTGTCTCCAAAATTAAGGGTCAAGATTGCTTCTTCAAACTTTAAATCCAAGGGTCCTAATTAGTCTTTGCTACTTTAGAAGACCAAATCTCCACCATTGATTGATTCTTCATCCAATGGTCATAAATGGTCTTTGTTACTTTTTAAGATTAAATCTCCACCATTGATTTAATCTAAATCCAATGGTTATAAATGGTCTTTGTCATTTTTCAAGACCAATTCTACACCTTTGATTACATCTATGGTTGATATCAAAGCCTTCCTAACTAAGCTTATTCTCACACCATTGATCAAATCAATGGTTATTATCCAAGGCTTCTTTATTAAGTTTGTTTCTTAACCTTTGATTAAATCAATGGTTAATATTCAAACTAAGTATTCTCATCCAAGGGTATAAATCAAGTCAAGCTCTCTTTGTTGACTACGCAGTATAATATTTATTCTTGTATCCTATAAATAATATTTTTACTGTATTTTTATCATCCGATAATTAAATATAGTATAAAATACAGTATAAGAAATTTTCTAAAACTATTTCCGGATTCAGGTTTAGTAAGATCTCCTGTCTCCGTCTAAACAGTACAAATTTTTCTATGCGTAGAAAATTTTTTCACTTTGTGGGACCCACCTGGGCCCACGTGTATGCCACACAGGCCCACATACACCCCTTGGGCCCACAATCAGTAAAAAATTTCATAATCATCCACAAAAATCACAAATATTAGAAAATGCACAAATATCAAATCAGATTACGTAAAATAATTACCTAACAGTAAAAATTAAATTACATAAAGTTTTCCCCGGCCCGAAAATTTTTATTTTCCTGACACGGAGTAAATCACTCAAAACGATCAAATACGCTAACGGAATAATCAAAATAATTTTACAATATCCAGAAATTACTAAATAGTAAAATTCTGTTAACTGTCAAAATTACTGTTTAAGAGATACGAAAATTTGGGATGTTACACTCATCCATAGCCTAGCATAGGATATGTTGATCCTTAAACTAGCATAGGATATGCTCATCGTTAGCCAAGCATAGGATATGCTCATCATTAGCCAAGCACAGGATATGCTCATCCTTACCCTAGCATAGGATATACTCATCCTTAGCCTAACATAGGACTTAACTCGTCACAACTCCACCTTTAGCAAAGTGCTTCTCTCACTCATTTGCAAAGTCAAGGGGCTTGCCTTGCTCCCCAGTTAGGAATTGTGCCTCTTGTCTCACAACTCCACCTATAGTAAAGTGCTTTTCTTACTCCTTTGCCAGGTCAAGGGGCTTGCCTCGCTGTCTCGGTTAGGAATTGTGATACTATGGTTCAACCTTATTGCATAAGGAATCCATTTCTCTATGGTTCAACCTTATTGTATAAGGGATTCATTTCTCTATGGTTTGACCTTATTGTATAAGGGATCCATTTTTCACTAAACACTCTACTCAATGCCAACTTAATGAGAGAATAAAGTATTCTTCTAAAACTAGCATATACTTACTATGTTAACTCAAACTACTTTAAGTAAATGAGTAACTTTCTATGTACATATTTGTTTTCACCCATAACAATGTAACTAGAGTTCCTAGAACTTATACTATCTTCAACTTAGCTTGCTTGGTTCACTAATCATCTTTACCTAGTTGTACAAGGGTTATTTCTAATCCAAAGAGTGTTAAACACTGTTCTTACTAGGCCTATAACTGGTTATATTACTTAGATAACTAGTTTAAGCCCTTAAATTCTATAACACCTTTTTTGTCATAACATCTTAGCTCATCTTTAACCAAAAGGAAAGCAACTCATGGCTCACAATATAACATCCCGAAAATCATGTTAGGCTTGTAATTGGTTAAAAAGGTAATATATTACTTGTTTAACATGTCTCTGAAGATTTGTGACAAACAGAGTTAGTTTAGGTACTTTGCTGCAACACAGAGTGTGGAAAGCAGCCTATAATGACTCAATAAATAGCATAAATTGCTATTTGAAGGGAAACAAGTTTAGATAATTTGTTTCTAGGTCACAAATAAGTTAAATAAGGTGTGGTTAAAGTTTTAAGAGAATCAGAGTCAGTTTGGTATTTTTAGGCATACTGGTTCTGTATTTTAATACCGAATGGCTAGCAGCAGATATAGAAAATAATGAGAATTATGAAACAATAATTTAGATGAATTGTATGATTTATTCTAAAGTTGTTAGAAGATAGAAAACTTGAATTAGCATAATTCGGGTGTCCTTAGCAGATATAAGTTTCAGTGTAAAAACTTAAGTTAATCTTTTCTCTTAATTCCATCCATGTCCCACCCTCTATATCTCTCTTCTTTCTCGGCAGAATGAAGAAAAACAGAGAAAGAAAGAAAAGAAAGAAAATAGAGAAAGGAGAAAGGGGAAGAAGGGAAGAAGGAGAGGAAGAAGATCAAGGATTAAACTTCAAGATCAAGAGTCTTCAAGAGGTAAGGGGTTTTCTACTCATCTTTTCCCTTTAATTCTCATTTGATGGGGTTAGGGATTTTGAGTAGAAATAAGGGTTTGGATGGCCAAATCCTAATTCTTAGCTTGGTTCTTGATTCCAAGAACTAGGTTAGGATAGTTTAAGCTTAGAGAATGCTAGATTGCTATTTATGGCTCAAGGACAACCATTAGAATCCATAGGAAATGGATTTGGAAAATGGTTGGGGTTAGGTGATTTTGAACCTAGATCTATGCCCTAAGAGAATTTATAGATTGTAAAAGAGTCACAACAAGTTTAAGGGCCTAGATTAATGTTAAAAATCACTTAGAATCTATGAGGAAAGGTTTGGAAATTGGTTTTTCAACCAATTATGTAGAATTCGCGTTCTGCAGAATTTTTTGCAGAATGGTCACGCCTAGGCGTGATATTTTCAAGCCTAGGCATGGGTTGATCAGTTTTCAGCTCTACGAGACAGAGAGAACCATGCCTAGGCGTGGTAAAACTAAGCCTAGGTGTGGACAGGGCAACATTCAGACATCTTGCATTGTTTGTTGCATAACTTGAGTTGTAGATATCAGAATGACCTGATTCCAGAGCCATTTGAAAACAAAGACATAAGACTTAAAGTGGTATAAATTTTAGAATCTTTGAAGTTAGGATGTACCTCTGGTGTATTTATGGAAATTAGCCTTTTAAAGGGTCCAGAGCAGATTTCATCAAAGATGTTATTTTGATGATTTGAAATCCCTAGTTGTTAAGATCCTTTGTTTATGCTTAGTAAAGATTGTTGAGACACTTGAGAGGTTATTTCTTTGAGAGAAAGACCTAGTGGCATACAAAGGGAGATACAAGAAAAGTGAGTGCATCCATTAGACATGGATTGCCAGAGATCAAGAGTTTAGCTTCTTAAGCAACTTAAAGTTGCAGAGATGTCACAAGAGAGGTGATAAGAGATTTAAGAAGTGAGATGGCATTAGTAGAGTGCCATAGTGCCTAAGTAGCAAAAGTTAAGGGCCAAGGTGCCAAGATGGCAATAGTGGAGTGCCATAGTGCCTAAGTGGCAAGAGTTAAGAGCCAAGGTGCCGAGTTGGCAAAAGTTAAGTACCATAGACCCTAGCTGGCAAGGGTGAATGCCATAGTGCATGAAGAGCTCTCAAAGAGTGAAAGAGAGTTAGTAATGCAAGGACAGCAGTGTACTAAGTCTAGTTGGCATTGGTTTAATATCGTAGTGCATGAAATGCTCCCACAGAGAAGAGGTGGAGTTAGTAATACAAGATGGACTTAGTACGAGAGCATGTGGTGGTTATGTTAACTCCGCATTACACACACTTCACATTTCACATATGCTTGCTATTCCTAGAGAGCAGATGGTGGAGGCATCCACTCAGTTTATGGTAGGTTATAGGAGGTTACATGATATGATTGCAGACTCCCTCCCTACTTGGTAGGTTATAGGAGGTTACTTGTTATCGTATCAGATTCCCTCCCTACCTAGGGGTGTAGGAGGTCATGTGTTGTGATGACAGACTTCGTTCCTAAAAGTAGGCTATAAGGGGTCACACATTATCATGGCAGAATTCCTCTGCGCCTAGGGGAATAGTTAAGTATTCATGACATTGCACCAACATTATCATACACTTTTCTTTGAGCATAAACATACATCATTTCATCATAACATTATTTCATTTTTTGTTTGGTTTGAATATATTTGTGTGATTGTTGTATATATGTTACTCTATGCCTTTGGTGACAACTGTATGGGCGGTTGTCTGGCCGATGATTTCAAATGATTGTATGGGCAGTTGTTTGATATCATCGTGGTTTCGGTTATCCGAGTAGGAATATAGTTTTCTAAAGAACATTACATAAAGAGAGAGTTGTAATTGTTTCTTATACAGGAAATATTAGTTCAGTTGGGTTTATTCATTTTGAATGTTTAAACTGCTGGTTTTGGTATACTTATACTGAGAAATGTGATTTCTCACCCCGTTGTTGTCATGTAAATCCAGGTGGAAGTTCATCCAAAGGCAAGAAGAAGAAGTATGAAGACAAAGATAGATTTTATACTTTCTAGTTTAAAGCTTGTATTTATCTACATGCTTTTAGTTTGTACAAGAAGTTATGTATACAATGAGCTCTTTTGTGGCAATGTTATATGTATAACTTTTAGTTTTTCACAAGGTTCTCTATTATTATTTGTTTAAATGATATGGATTAGTACAATGTTAAGTTAGAAGTAGCATAATTAATACTGCTTATCTAGGTATATTTTGATATACTAGGTTATCAGTATTAGGGTGTTACACATAAGCCATTCAATCTCAAAATCAACCATCAAGGAAAATTAACTAGGTTTTGGTTATCTTTGTAACATCCTGAAAATTAATAATTTCATGACAAATAATCATTTTATAATATTTGGAATTTTTGGAAATTTTTCTGGATTTTTCTGAGAACGCGGAATATTTAACATTTTCTTCGTTTTGTGTGCACATTCGGCAGAGTCAGGAAAACGACTGTAATGCTCTGAAAGTTAGAAAATTTTATGACGAATAGTCATTTTACAATATTTGTGATTTTTGAGAATTTTCTAGAATTTTTCCGGAAACGTCGAATATTTTAGTATATTCTTCGTTTTGCATGCGCACTGAGTGGAACTGAGAAAATGAAATATTTTTCCTGAGAACCTTGATCTGTGGAAACATCAACGGGGGATCTTAGTAAACCTGAGGCCAAACACAGTTTATGAGGTTTCACATTTTTTGAGAAATTCATTTGACAGAGCGATAGATTGCTGTGTAATTTTTATCCGCTAGACAATTAATACTGACTTCTGTCAACTGTAACAATTGTCCATTGGATAATAGCATGTATTAGAAACTCTATCACCTTATCCTAATGCAATCCACTTTATGTCAAATCAAATCCACTTTAATTCAAATTGGTGTACTTTTTCAAAGCTTCTTTGAGAAGCTTTGGCTACCAAATGACCAAAACACCCTTGGCTTGTTGGAGAAGCCTCTCCACCCCTCCCTCGCACTCTCATTGCCGTGGACTTAGGGGCATAATGGGGAAGCAATTTTGCTTCCCACACTTAACCATACACACCCAAAAATATCTCACTTTAACTTACCCTTTTCTCTCTCTAAAACTTCATCTTCTTCATTTTCTCCTCCTTCTCTCTACCCTCCACCATAGCTACGAAAATGCAGCCAATCCTCCACCATTGTTCTTCATCTTTTCTCTTCACCAAGCTCATTTCTTCACTTGCCTCCATCTCCTCTGCACTTTCTCTTTAGAAAGTTTCTTCATTTTCCATCTTCACCTCCATTTTCTCTCTTCCTTCTCTCTTCTTCCTCCTCTTCACTACGAAAATTCCAGCCACCATTGGAGAATTTCCTCTTCACTTTTCTCTTCATAAACACCATTTCTAGACTCCTCTCAACCTCCTCTACAACTTCTATTTGAAGGGTTTTCTTCAAAAACTCATTTTTCCTCCATTGTCATCCAAGGCAAAGCTTCTAACTTTGAGGTAAAGCTTTCACTTTTCTTCCTCTTTCTCTTTAATTTCATGATCTAGGGTCTCAATGGAGACCAAAGATCCATTCTTTTCAACTATTAATGTTGATTTTTGATGCTTGAAAAATTAGGGTTCTTGAAGACCCAAAACCAAAATTCACCAAGAAGTCATAGGAGATTGTTTTTGTGTTCTTCCTTTAGGTAAAAGGGAGATTACTCACTTCAACCATTTATTAGTGGTGAGAAGACTTTTGTGTGTTGTTGATGGAGAAATCCATCTTTGTATGCTTACTTGATTTGATAATTTTGTATGATTTAGTATTCTTGAATTTGATTAATGCTTGATTTGTACTCTTGGATATATTGGATATGTTAAATGTGCTTAATCATGTTAGGGTTGCTAAATGGAAAATTTGGAGTTTCCTACCCTAACATGATGGCCACGGTTTTGAGCAGATTTTGGGTTGGAAAATTAGTTTCTTGTACATAATAAATTGAAGCTATGAAATTAAAGATTGAATGTTAATGTTGGAGTGTTGAGATGGAGAATTTTAAGGGTTTGTTACCCACCATGAAAGCCACGATTTTGACCTTGAAAATGTGGGAAATGGATTGATCTTGATGAATTAAAATTTGAGTGGATTGATGTTAAGAAACTAACACATAAAATGGAAAGAAAAATTGGACCTTTGAAAACTATTGAAGGCTACGGTTTTGACCCAAATAAATTGGAGTTTGGATTAAATCAGTAAGCAATAATAATTGTGTAATGGGATATTAAAGAATTAAGGATTTAATAGAATTGATTATGGAAGGAATTAGGCTTTTCCTAATACTTATGGATGTCACGGATTGATGAGAGCTTAGGAATGTAAAAATTGGTTTGCAATAAGAATCAAGTGAGACTTAAATGGTTAAGTATTGAACAATAATGTTAAATGGGATAAATGGAAAGTTTAAGGGTTTAATACCCCAAAGGGAGGCCACGGTTTTAGCTTGGAACCTTGAGGAATTAAATTGATTTTGGTAAACTAAAATTTAAGTGATTTGATATCAAGGAACTAATGCATAAAATGGAGAGGAATTGTGATTTTGAGAACCTTGAGGGACCACGGTTTTAGAGAGAAAGATTGGGTTCAAGTGATGTCTTAGTGCATCCTTGGAGATTGAGGAATTAGAGATATACATAATCTTTAATAAAGTGAAAGAATTAAATTGAGTAATGGTATTTGAGAAGACCATGGTTTTTAAAGGATTATTTGCCCTAAAATTTTCATAATTGACTAAAGACTTGAGACTTTGAAAATGAGAATCCATAATGGGGACATTATGACAATTGATAAACCATGAATACCTAATGTTGTTGAGGAGTTGAATTAATCCCATGTGGAATAAAAACTAAGTAATTGGTATCAAGAGACTAATGCATAATATGAGAAGGAATTTAGAACCTTGAAGGCTTGTGAGGCTACGGTTTTAAGGGTTAGTTAACCTAAGGATTTGCATAATTGATCAAGACTCAAGTTCTTGAAAATGTTAAACCCTTAATGGGGAAATGGTGATAGTGATAAACCATAATACATATTGATATTGAGATTAGACTCTATGTTGTTGTGAGTCCCTATGAAGGGTTATGTGCTTGTTGATTTAGTTCTCGATGAGAAATGACATGTTGATATTGAAAATGATTATATACCGTTGTGGTATTGTATATGATGGATGCATAATTGATAAACATACATGATTGGACATTGCATCGTCATGCATGTGTTGTCCATTGGATATATTTAAATTGATAAACATACATGATTGGACATTGTGTTGTCATGCATATGTATGCCTAAGAGTTGAATAACACCTATGTGCTGGTGCGAATAGACTAAGCGTAGGTGCCATATATTGTTGGCCCTGGGGGCGTCGGGGTGCAGGTGCCTCATCATGGATAATTAAGAGCTCCTCTATGTAGTGGGGTAGACCGATGCAAACACACCGACGATCCGGACCGGGACGCTGTCCTATCTCGTGATCAACTATTGAGGTGCCATGTATAAGCCATTTGCGCAAATATTTTTATGAGATGAAGCACACTATTTTTAAGGCTAACAATATACTGGCATTACTCCTTGATCATTCACTCTGAAAGGATGATGTCTAGCTCCATAGAGTAAGAATTGGTACCATAATGCATTGTGCATCGTTCATTATCGGTCTTATAAACTGTTGAGCATGAACACCTGTGACTGTGAAAGTAACTGTTTTATTTCTGTGAATGATTATCTGAACGTTGTGCTAATTTCTGGAAATATTGTTGTTAACTGCCTATTATTGTTGATTCTTATTACTGTTTATAATTGAATTGCTTTTATTATAAATTCTGTTGTTGCTATTAATAAATGTATGAACTGTATTGCTTTGTGGGCGCTTTACACTGTGTTGTTTTCTTACTGCCATAATGGTAATGAAAGATGGGTGTCTCACCTCTTTCCTGTATTTCTGCATTGCTGTTTTATGTTTATATTTAGTGAAAGATTGTGAGGAAGATGAAGAGGGACCACACCTTTGCTGATGGGATTGGAAGTCTGGACAAGATTTCTTCAGCTACGTACGAGTGTAGCTGCGTGGAGGCATTGATGCCTAACTTGTCGACTGGGACTTCGAACGTCGTATATGTATATGAGGTTGCGGCTTTGTCTGCTAGTAGTACCTACCCCAGGGCTACTACTTTTCCCCTTTAGTGTTTTAGTTCCCGCTGTATTTTATTTAACTCTGTAATTATTATATTCCATGTTATCAGTGATTTGTGTTAAGGATGACTATAAAATATATATATATATATGGAAAATGATTTTATTTCAGTGGTTGTGTATAAAATGATTGGATACTAATTATGTTTTCATTCGAGGCTCGTATCTTCTACTTACGCATAAATGTGGAAGATCTTCCCCTTTTGCTTTTTCACGTAGCTGCTCAATCCATGGCCGTGGTTCAGGCCACTGGCAGGCCGTGGAACTCTCTAGAATGAGCTTTTTGTCCCAAATTGCTACCCTTTAAGCTCCAACTTCAATTGTGCAAGCTTTCTGTCACACCCTAATAGGGATGTCACATTTTCCGAACAATAATAATAACCTCTACCCAAGTTATAAATTATTTCGTAATATATAATAATATAGGTGGTAAAAATATTTTTTTTTCTTAAACATTATATTATAAAATAAAATAAACAGAACATAAAATAAAACAAACTATTACATACACACCATAATTATACATATAATTTTGTTTTAAATAGGTACAAATAATTTACATATGACAAACTATTTAATTAAAACCTCAAACTATGCAGTTTAAAGCAAACCATAAACTAGCCCAAGCATAACACTAAAAATTCTGATCCTCCGAAAAATCCTCCTCGGAAGATTATGGGAAGACAGAAATACTCTGATAACACCATATCATGCTGAAATCAATCCATATGATATGGATGATCTCGAGGCTCGCCTTCCTCGAACTGGTCACTAAGTTGTTGCTCCTCGTTGTATTGACAATCCAAATGTAATTGCTCCTCTACTTCCAAAACTACTTTACTGAACATAAATAATAATACGAAAAATATATACAAAGAGGTGAGACAATCTACATCATTACCAAAGATAGCGATAAGAAAAAACGACAATACAAACAAATATAACTATTCATATAACAATTCATATTATCACACATGCAAAATATCATAAATCAAATTATAACCATTCACACAAGAATGCGATTAAATATGCCATGCACTCGGACTCGTTCCTACTCCATGGAGCTAAACACAACATCGAGAGAGAATGATCCCAGGTAGACATGTCCGTACATCGTGCCTCAACCAACTATTACACGGTCAAATACGTCGTGTAAATAGCACACAATCAAATACGTCGTGTGAATGGTACACGATCAAATACGTCGTGTAAATAATACACATCAAATACGTCGTGTACGTCCGGCATAGTACCGCACGGTCCCAATAGATCATGATTAAGAATAGTATTTGTCGAGATCGCTAGTGTGTGTTTTTCGATTACCACAAATGAGAGGAGCTACCAATCCGTCCACACATGTGGAATCTACGCACACTAACGCCTCCAAGTTCTCCACATGAACACACTACGCCTATCACACCCATAACACGGTGTAATTCATCTCGTCAGTCAATTGTCAATTTCAACCAAATTGACATACCACTCTATGTATGTAATGATCCATAATTACAAAAATACCCTCAGTATCACCATAAATCATAATTACATAAATATCCTCGTTGTCACCATCATTACAAAAATACCCTTAGTATTAATAGTATGTCTCCACTTGACAGTACTATTTTCCAACATGCCCGGGTCCACCGCTTTGACCCGACAGTAAAAACTTACTGTTTCCATAAGTCGTGTAAATATTTTATCCCATTTTCACAATTACGTCACACTTTACAAACGTTTTTCAATCGCATAATTATTTTTCAACGTTTTCTCAATCGCGTAACATTTTTAAATCATTTTCTCAATCGCGTAGTTTAAAAATCATCATTTTAAATACGCGTAAGCTATTTCTACTATTTTCACAATATAAAACATTTCTTGATGTTCCAAATTAAATTTTTGAAACATTCCAAACTAAAAATATTATTTAGACATTATTTTCTATTTTTCTTACAAAAATTACTCTAAGTAATAATGTTTGACATTTTTCCCAAAAAATCAAATTTAATAAATTCTTCTACCGATAATTTTATTCTTTAACTACGTAAAATATTTTCTTGCTTTCTAAATGCCATTTTGAAACGTTCTTCAACACTTACTCATTTTTAATCAATTTTGACAACATTTAGTTTAGAAAATCCACTAAGTGATATTTTCTACGTTTTCCTTTTAAAAATTCCTTTATTTAATCATAACCATAAAATATACTTTAAAAATTGCTAACATACTTTAAAACTCAAAGATAAGTATTTTCAAGTGTCAAAAATTTATTTCTTTCATACACTAGACTTCTAATAAAATTTTGTTTACTTATTTGGTTCTTGAAAATCCATTGTAAAAAAATTCTTTTTAGGTCAATAAACTAATTTACACTTAGAAAATAAATTTTGGATCAATTAAACATTAAAATATATTTTTGGCCAAAAATCACCATTTTTATACAAACCATGTTTAAAATTATTTTTCATCCATTAAATCATTGAAAAATCCTTTAACTTAATTAGATCAACTAAGTTATCCTTTTAGAAAATGGTTGAGAACATATTGGTTCTCTCTTCATAGTAAAAAAACATAAGCTCTTCATCTTGTGTTCTTCGGAACACTTTTGCAATCTCAACATATTTGCACATCCAACAATAATTATCATAGATCCATGAACATATACATATATTTATGAACACATACCATATATTAAAGCAATAATAAAGCACATACCAAATATCAAAGCTATAAACATGCTTGCATGCATAATAAATCACAAATAAAAAAAAACAATAAACATGCACACAAAATTAATCACAACTAGAAAAGACAATAAACATGCACACAAAATTAATCACACAACAAACAACCAAGTGAATGAATCCTTATGGATTCTTCACCACAATTACATCCATTTTCTCACCACCATACATGGTTGATGAGATTAAATCTCCCTCTTACCTATAAGGAAGACAAGATCTCTTTGGACTCCTCCTTAGAAATTTTGTGTAGCTTCAACAAAAATCCTAACAACCTTAAAAAAATTATAAAGTCATAAATTATGGTTGAAAAAAAATAAACCATGGATCAATCATGGCTTAGAACATTTAAAATAAAATTAGAAACAAGAAACAAGAATTTTCACCTTATAGGAAAGAAACTTCAAAGTGATTTTCCAAGCTCTAAATGGATGATTTAGCAAAAACTCACAACTAGAGATGTTCTTAGAATATGGTTTAGGTTTAAGAAATGATGTTAGATAAAATTTTAAATGAGTGGAAGGGTTAGAAGTGGTGTTGGCCGAATGGTAGAGAAAATGGAAACTTAGGAAATTTTCTTGAGTTCTTTGGGTAGGAGAGAAAAGAGAGTGAATGATATAGAATGTTAGGAAATTTTAGATGATATGCCGTAGGACTTCAAGCAAAAAGCTATCCATTTTTTTTGTTTGACAAATTTGGCTTAATAATAGCCATAGGACACAAATTATGGAGCTTTGTCTCCTTTGTTGACAATTTGCTAACATTATTATTTGGATGGTGGATGACTAAGCATTTAGCAACTTCTTGGTTGCTTCCTTGTTGAATTTTGAGTGCATAATTCATGCATAAGGCCGAAAATGCTATAGGAGAATCAATCAATTTTGATTGATTTTTAATAACTTATTTATGCTTAAATCCTCCTAGTTATGTTTAATTAAAATTTAGCTAGGTTCCTTTATTATTTAGTTAATCATCTATTTATTTAGAAACACTAGTCTCCTTCTTAATTATACTAGACTATAATATGGTAAAAATTAATTAGGTTTTAGTCCATTTAATTATCACTTAACCCCTTTAGATTAACTTAATTAGATTTTAAATTAACTAATCTATTGAATTAAGTTTTAAATTAACTAATCTATTAAATCTAACCATTTTTATGGATTTTTTAACCTTTTGATCTAGAATTTTACAAGCTTTTTACGTTGGTAAATTTTCCTAAAAGTGGGGCTCACAAACCCAAACGTGGGTCCCACATGCCAAACGTGGGTCCCACAAATTTTTCTGCATGATAAATGTTTTTATTATACCGAAAAATCCTAAAAATTAAAAGATTACTATATGTATTATTCGGATTAGGTTTAGTAAGATCGCCCAGCTCCAAATAATCAAACAAGATTTTTCCCGGCCCGAAAATTATTATTTTCTTGACTCGAAGTAAATCACACAAAACAATCAAATACAGTTACGAAATAGTCAAATTAATTTTATAACACACAGAAATCAGAAAACAGTACAATAAGGGCAAAAACGTAATTAACCAAAAATTGGGGTGTTACAACTCTCCCCCACTAACAAAAATTTCGTCCCCGAAATTTATCATACCTTAGAAAAGATGTGGGTACTGCTCCCTCATTTTGTCTTCTAGCTCCCAAGTAGCATCTCCCGTTATCTCATTCCATATAACCTTTACCAATACAATCATCTTCCCTCGAAGCTGCTTCACTCTTCTGTCTTCAATCTTAACAGGAAGTGTCTCATATGTCAAATTATCTTTCAGTTGTACTTCATCAGGCTGAATGACATGCATTGGATCGGGGATATATTTCCTCAGTTGAGACACATGGAATACATTATGAAGATTGGATAGAAAAGGTGGTAAAGCTATCTGGTAGGCTACAGGACCTATCCGACGAATGATTTGATAAGGTCCAATGAATTTAGGAGTGAGTTTTCTAGATTTGATAACCCTTCCGACACCAGTCGTAGGTGTTACTCGCAAAAATACATGCTCACCTTCTTCGAATTCAAGAGGTCTCCTGCGCTTGTCAGCATAGCTTTTCTGTCGGCTCTGAGTCGCCCGCATTTTCTCCTGAATCATCTTCACCTTCTCCGTAGTTTGTTGCACAAGATCAGGTCCAATGGTCATACTTTCCCCATCTTGATACCAACACAAAGGTGTTCGGCATCGTCGCCCATATAGTGCTTCATAGGGTGCCATCCCTATACTTGAGTAAAAACTATTATTGTAGGTGAATTCTATCAAAGACAGAAATTCATTCAACTCCCTTGTTGTTCCAACACACAAGCACGCAACAGATCTTCCAGCGATTGAATAGTCCTCTCCGTTTGACCATTAATCTGCGGATGATAAGCAGAACTCAGACGTAACTTCGTCCCCATGGCTTCTTGTAGGCTTCGCCAAAACCTTGACGTAAACCTCGGGTCTCTATCGAAAACTATACTTAAGGGTATACCGTGAAGTCTAACAATTTCACTAATGTACACCTGGGTTAATCGTTCCAACGAATACTTGTTATTGATCAGCAAGAAGTGCGCTGACTTCGTAAGCCTATCAACTATAACCCATATAGAATCATGACCCTTCTTCGTTCTTGGCAATCCGGTGACAAAATCCATCGAGATACTATCCCATTTCCACTCAGGAATAGTTAAAGGTTGTAACATACCGGCTGGTCTTTGATGTTCCACTTTTGCTTTTTGACAAATCAGACAAAACGCCACACGCTCCGCAACATCTTTCTTCATTCTTGGCCACCAAAACATCCGCTTTAAATCTTGATACATCTTTGTCATCCCCGGATGCATACTCAACCTACTAGTATGAGCTTCGTCCAGAATTGCTTGTTTAATATCGGGATCATCAGGTATACAAATCCTTCCTTTAAATCTTAAAACTCCATCAGATCCTTCCTCAACTGTTGCCTTATGACCTTGCTTCAAAAATTCTTTCTCATTCAACAAATATGGATCCTTATCTTGTTTTTCCTTGATTTCTTCCAACAAGTCATTCAAAACAGTAACTCTACTTAGACGAATTCTTCCTGGTGCCAATTCCACTGACAACCGTAAATCTCTAAACTGATTGATCAATTCTTCCTCCTTTATCATCATAGTAGAAACACTGATCACTTTCCTACTTAAGGCATCTGCTACCACATTCGCTTTTCCCGGATGATATTGGAGTTGGAAATCATAGTCCTTCAAGAACTCTAACCATCGCCTCTGCCTCATGTTCAATTCCTTTTGATTGAACAGGTATTTTAAACTCTTGTGATCACTGAAGACATTGAACACAGCTCCATACAGAAAATGTCTCCACACTTTCAACGCAAAAACCACTGCAGCGAGTTCCAAATCATGCGTTGGGTAGTTCCTCTCATGAACCTTCAACTGTCTTGAAGCATAGGCTACCACATTTCTGTTCTGCATCAACACGCATCCTAACCCTTGATAAGAAGCGTCATAATACACCTCAAAAGCCTCGTTAGGATCTGGCAAAATCAGTACTGGTGTAGTCGTCAATCTCTTCTTTAACTCTTGAAAACTTGCCTCACATTCTTTCGTCCAATCAAAAACTTGACTCTTCCTTGTGAGTTGCGTAAGAGGTCCAACTATCATAGAAAAACCTTCAATGAACCTCCGATAATATCCGGCCAATCCAACAAAACTCCGGATCTCGGTTACCGTCTTCGGCCTCTCCCATTGCAAAATAGTTTCTATTTTCGATGCCATTTTCCTACTGTAATCAATTTAATTCACTTTAATTCAATTGATGGGTCCACCGCAATACCTTCCTTGGAAATCACGTGGCCCAGAAATTGAACTTCTTCCAACCAAAATTCACACTTTGCCAACTTTGCATACAACTTCTTATCCTTCAAAATTTGGAAAAATATACTGAGATGTTCAGCATGCTCTTCCTTATTTTGGGAATAGATCAGAATATCATCGATAAAAACAACTACAAATCTGTCTAGGTATGGACAAAAAATCCTATTCATATAGTCCATGAATATTGCAGGAGCATTCGTCACTCCGAACGGCATCACCTGATACTCATAATGCCCGTAACGAGTTCGAAAAGCTGTTTTAGGTATATCCTCTACCTTGACACCAATCTGATGATAACCTGATCGCAGATCTATTTTAGAGAAAATAGCTGCTCTTTTCAGCTGGTCCATCAAATCATCGATCCTTGGAAGTGGGTATTTGTTCTTTATCGTGACCTTGTTCAGCTGACGATAGTCTACGCAAAGATGAGAAGTTCCATCCTTCTTCTTGACTAGTAATACTGGCGCTCCCCACGGTGAAACACTCGGTCGCACAAACTGCTTTTCCAACAATTCCTCCAATTGCTTCTTCAACTCCACCAATTCCGATGGCGACATCCTATATGGTGCAATTGAAATAGGACCTGCTCCTGGTACCAAATCAATAGCAAACTCGATTTCCCTTTGCGGTGGTAAGCCAGGTACATCATCAGGAAAAACTTCCGGAAACTCATTCACGATTGGAATAGCATTCACATCTTTTTCACTCTTGACTTCCAAAGAAGACAGTAGCATGTATCCTTGAGCTCCGTCCCTCAACAAAGATTTGACTTTGACGGCAGTTAAAAATCCAGAATCCTCATCCTTAGGAAAAACTAAGGTTTTATTGGCACAGTCTAATAGGATATGGTTAGAAGATAACCAATCCATTCATAATATTATATCTATTTCAACAAGAGGTAAGCAAATTAAATTGACAGAAAAGACTCGATCATTTATCGTAATAGGACAGTTCAAACATACTTTAGATGTAACAACAGGCTTGGCAGTTGGTGTAGAAACAATTAATTGAAAACTCAAAGAAGACACAGGCAATTTCAACCGATCCACACAGTCATACGCAGTAAATGAATGCGTCGCACCTGAATCATATAGTACAGTTAAAAGATTACCTGCTACGACACCTTCCCCCTGAATAAGATCTTCAGACTAAGAAGCCTCAGCCCCGCTCATCGTGTACACTCGCCCTCCAGATCGCGGCTGAGTAGCACGAACATTGCTCACCACTGGCTTCCTTTCTGTCTGGTTACATTCCCTAGAAACATGTCCGGGCTTTCCACACTTGAAACAGATTGGCCCTTTGATTGAACAGTCTCTAGATATGTGGCCACTCTTTCCACATTTAAAACATCTTGGCGTAAACGCCACGTTTGTACCAACTTTGTTGCCACTAGAACTTCCGCCGATAGATGGACGTTGAGGTTGATTCCCCGGTGGTCTCGAATACGGCTTGCGCTGAAATCGGTTGTTATTGTTGTTGTTATTGCCTCCTCTTTGGAACCTAGTTGGTCCAAAGTTGCGATTCCTTAGATCACGTGACGGCTCCAACTCTTCGAGTCGTACACATGTGTCCACCAAAGCATGAAACTGGTTCATCCTTAAAGGTAGCACTCCTCTCTTCAACTCTACCCTCAGTCCTTCCTCAAACTTACGGCATTTCCACGCATCATTCTGACGAGTTTGAGCATAGTCTGAGAACTGAGACAAGCTCTCAAATTTAGAAGCATATTCATTGACAGTCATATTGCCCTGACGTAAACCAAGAAATTCCATCTCCTTGGCATGTTGAGCACCGCGGAAAGTACTTTTCTAAAAATACTTCACAGAATACCTCCCAGGTAATTTCAGTTCCCTCAGCTTGTAGTAAACGTCGGGTTCCTCTCCACCAGTTCTCACCATCCCCTCTCAGCATAAATGTAGCATACGTCACCTTTCGATCATCGGCGCACCTCATTCCTTCAAATATCTTCTCGAGATCTTGGATCCAAAGACTCGCCTTCTCTGGATTAAATTCACCTCTGAACTGTGGCGGGTTATTACGCCTAAACTCAGACAAGTTTAGAGCATCAGCAGTCGCATCTTGTTGTTGAGCTGCTCGTTCATTTTGTTGCGTAATCACCTCTGTCATACGCTGCATAGCCTCAACAGCTGCAGTCATTGGGTCAACATTACGGTTCATGTTTGCACGCGTTCCTCTTCCGCCAGACATTTTCTTCTTCAGTCAAACAAGACAAAACAAAGTCAGATGTACCCTTTCGGATACCAATCATAGAGAATCACACGACACAAGCAAAAACAGACCCAACCACAACCCCAAAAGATTCTAACTTGGGCTCTGATACCAACTAAAATGTCACACCCTAATAGGGATGTCACATTTTTCGAACAATAATAATAACCTCTACCCAAGTTATAAATTATTTCGTAATATATAATAATATAGGTGGTAAAAATATTTTTTTTCTTAAACATTATATTATAAAATAAAATAAACGAGAACATAAAATAAAACAAACTATTACATACACACCATAATTATACATATAATTTTATTTTTAATAGGTACAAATAATTTACATATGACAAACTATTTAATTAAAACCGCAAACTGTCTAGTTTAAAGCAAACCATAAACTAGCCCAAGCATAACACTAAAAATTCGATCCTCCGAAAAATCCTCCTCGGAAGATTATCGGAAGACAAATACTCGATAACACCATACCACGCTGAAATCAATCCATATGATATGGATGATCTCGAGGCTCGCCTCCCTCGAACCGGTCACTAAGTTGTTGCTCCTCGTTGTATTGACAATCCAAATGTAATTGCTCCTCTACTTCCTCAACTACTTTACTAACATAAATAATAATATAGAAAATATATACAAAGAGGTGAGACAATCTACATCATTACCAAAGATAGCGGTAAGAAAACGACAATAATACAAACAAATATAACTATTCATATAACAATTCATATTATCACACATGCAAAATATCATAAATCAAATTATAACTATTCACACAAGAATGCATTAAATATGCCATGCACTCAGACTCGTTCCTACTCCATGGAGCTAAACACAACATCAAAGAGAATGATCCGGTAGACATGTCCGTACATCAGGCTACCTCAACCAACTATTACACAGCAAATACGTCGTGTAAATAGCACACAAAATACGTCGTGTGAATGGTACACGATCAAATACGTCGTGTAAATAGTACACAAATCAAATACGTCGTGTACGTCCGGCATAGTACCGCAGGCAGGTCCCCATAGATCATGATTAAGAATAGTATTTGTCGAGATCGCTAGTGTGTGTTTTTCAGTTACCACGACCCAGAGGAGCTACCAACTGTCCACATGTGGAACCTACTACACACTAACACCTCCAAGTTCTCCACATGAACACACTACGCCTATCACACCCATAACACGGTGTAATTCATCTCGTCGGTCAATTGTCAATTTTAACCAAATTGACATACCACTCTATGTATGTAATGATCCATAATTACAAAAATACCCTCAGTATCACCATAAATCATAATTACATAAATATCCTCATTGTCACCATCATTACAAAAATACCCTTAGTATTAATAGTATGTCTCCACTTGACAGTACTATTTTCCAACATGTCCGGGTCCACCGCTTTGACCTGACAGTAAAAACTTACTGTTTCCATAAGTCGTGTAAATATTTTATCCCATTTTCACAATTACGTCACACTTTACAAACGTTTTTCAATCGCATAATTATTTTTCAACATTTTCTCAATCGCGTAACATTTTTAAATCATTTTCTCAATCGTGTAGTTTAAAAATCATCATTTTAAATACGCGTAAGCTATTTCTACTATTTTTACTATATAAAATATTTCTTGACGTTCCAAATTAAATTTTTGAAACATTCCAAACTAAAAATATTATTTAGACATTATTTTCTATTTTTCTTACAAAAATTACTCTAAGTAATAATTTTTGACGTTTTTCCCAAAAAATCAAATTTAATAAATTCTTCTACCGATAATTTTATTCTTTAACTACGTAAAATATTTTCTTGCTTTCTAAATGCCATTTTGAAATGTTCTTCAACACTTACTCATTTTTAATCAATTTTGACAACATTTAGTTTAGAAAATCCACTAAGTGATATTTTCTACGTTTTCCTTTTAAAAATTCCTTTATTTAATCATAACCATAAAATATACTTTAAAAATTGCTAACATACTTTAAAACTCAAAGATAAGTATTTTCAAGTGTCAAAAATTTATTTCTTTCATGCACTAGACTTCTAATAAAATTTTGTTTACTTATTTGGTTCTTGAAAATCCATTGTAAAAAAATTCTTTTTAGGTCAATAAACTAATTTACACTTAGAAAATAAATTTTGGATCAATTAAACATTAAAATATATTTTTGGCCAAAAATCACCATTTTTATACAAACCATGTTTAAAATTATTTTTCATCCATTAAATCATTGAAAAATCCTTTAACTTAATTAGATCAACTAAGTTATCCTTTTAGAAAATGGTTGAGAACATATTGGTTCTCTGTTCATAGTAAAAAAAACATAAGCTCTTCATCTTGTGTTCTTCGGAACACTTTTGCAATCTCAACATATTTGCACATCCAACAATAATTATCATAGATCCATGAACATATACATATATTTATGAACACATACCATATATTAAAGCAATAATAAAACACATACCAAATATCAAAGCTATAAACATGCTTGCATGCATAATAAATCACAAATAAAAAAAAACAATAAACATGCACACAAAATTAATCACAACTAGAAAAGACAATAAACATGCACACAAAATTAATCACACAACAAACAACCAAGTGAATGAATCCTTATGGATTCTTCACCACAATTACATCCATTTTCTCACCACCACACATGGTTGATGAGATTAAATCTCCCTCTTACCTATAAGGAAGACAAGATCTCCTTGGACTCCTCCTTAGAAATTTTGTGTAGCTTCAACAAAAATCCTAACAACCTTAAACAAATTATAAAGTCATAAATTATGGTTGAAAAAAAATAAACCATGGATCAATCATGGCTTAGAACATTTAAAATAAAATTAGAAACAAGAAACAAGAATTTTCACCTTATAGGAAAGAAACTTCAAAGTGATTTTCCAAGCTCTAAATGGATGATTTAGCAAAAACTCACAACTAGAGATGTTCTTAGAATATGGTTTAGGTTTAAGAAATGATGTTAGATAAAATTTTAAATGAGTGGAAGGGTTAGAAGTGGTGTTGGCCGAATGGTAGAGAAAATGGAAACTTAGGAAATTTTCTTGAGTTCTTTGGGTAGGAGAGAAAAGAGTGAATGATATAGAATGTTAGGAAATTTTAGATGATATGCAGTAGGACTTCAAGCAAAAAGCTATCCATTTTTTTTTGTTTGACAAATTTGGCTTAATAATAGCCATAGGACACAAATTATGGAGCTTTGTCTCCTTTGTTGACAATTTGCTAACATTATTATTTGGATGGTGGATGACTAAGCATTTAGCAACTTCTTGGTTGCTTCCTTGTTGAATTTTGAGTGCATAATTCCGGCATAAGGCCGAAAATGCTATAGGAGAATAAATCAATTTTGATTGATTTTTAATAACTTATTTATGCTTAAATCCTCCTAGTTATGTTTAATTAAAAATTAGCTAGGTTCCTTTATTATTTAGTTAATCATCTATTTATTTAGAAACACTAGTCTCCTTCTTAATTATACTAGACTATAATATGGTAAAAATTAATTAGGTTTTAGTCCATTTAATTATCACTTAACCCCTTTAGATTAACTTAATTAGATTTTAAATTAACTAATGTATTGAATTAAGTTTTAAATTAACTAATCTATTAAATCTAACCATTTTTATGGATTTTTTAACCTTTTGGTCTAGAATTTTACAAGCCTTTTACGTTGGTAAATTTTTCCTAAAAGTGGGGCCCACAAACCCAAACGTGGGTCCCACAAAGCAAATGTGGGTCCCACATGCCAAACGTGGATCCCACAGATTTTTTTGCATGATAAATATTTTTATTATACAGAAAAATCCTAAAAATTAAAATATTACTATATGTATTATTCGGATTGGGTTTAGTAAGATCGCCCAGCTCCAAATAATCAAACAAGATTTTCCCCGGCCCGAAAATTATTATTTTCTTAACTCGGAGTAAATCACACAAAACAATCAAATACGATTCAAGCTTGAAACAAATCAAATTAATTTTATAACACACAGAAATCAGAAAACAGTACAATAAGGGCAAAAATGTAATTAACCAAAAATTGGGGTGTTACACTTTCCATCCATTTCAAGGCCAATTAAGCACCAATCCTGCACAACAACACCAAAAACACCGCAGTTATCTTAACTAAAGGGAAAAACAAACAAAAAAGGAAACTAAAATGCCTAGAATGTATAAAAATGCATGCAAACTCATGAACAAAATATGATGTTGTTTCACACACATCAAAATTAAATACCCCCAAGCTTAAGATTTTGCTTGTCCCCAAGCAATAACTAAGACCAACTAAGAAATGGGATTATGAGACAATAATGAATGAGGAACCCGAGAAAACATCTAACCAAGCAATAGGCAAAGACAAACCAAGAATTAGAGAGGTAATCAAAATCAAGTCCAATTAGAGGCTAAAGTTCTCAGAAATCATGCTCCTCACTAAATTAGGATCACTAAACTAACACACTCAAAGTGTTTAAGGATGAAGACAATGCGCTCAATATTCCTCAAAGAAAATGCACTTCCATAAGCTTGATAAGAAACCAAATTTCCACTAATAATCAGCATGAATGCAAGAATCAAAAGGTCTTTCAAGGGATATAATGGGGCCATGGGAATGATGTCAGGAAGGATAAAGAAAGGAGGGTATGCACAAAGGGCTAACATGTAACATTTTCAACAAGCACAAGAAACCCAATAGAACATACATAGAGCAAAGACAGCTTTTCAATCAAGGCATAATTCCACATTTTCTCCCTTTCTTTTCAAGCTTTCATCTCAAGCTTTTCTTTTATTTTGTTTTCCTTTTTCCTCATTTTTTTTTTAGAGGGGAGAGACCTCATTTTCAAAACACATGATTCCCAATACAACATTCAAACTCAGATTGCTCCATTCAATATTCTAAATGATCACCGACAATGTATCATCATAGGCATCAAGAAAACAATTATACAATAAGCTCAAAATGGGCAACTAGTGGATGAAAGTGTAACAAATTCGAGAAGGCCGAAAAATACCTAAGATGCCTTAATCACATTCAAGCATGCAAACCAAGATTTCGCCTCAAAATGGTTTCAAATCAAGTTCTAGAGCACAAAATCAATGAGGAATGACCACTCAACACAAAGAATGGGATGAAAAATCATATAGTGAATAAATCCCATACAAGCTCAAAACTCACTTTTAGAGGTTCAAAAATCAATGAGAAGCATAAATTCGAGAACATATGCTAATTATCAACTATCAAGAAATCACCTCCACTATCAATTAAAGACAATGCATATTGCCTACCACAAGAATCAATAAATTGGGTTCCAAATCAATTATCATCTCAAAATCCCCAAAAGAGAGGGGGACAAGGTTCAACCAAAAAGTAGAAATATAAGATGGTGTGAAAATGCAACAAGAAAATGCAATGCAAAATGAGATATGGGAATGCATGATAATGAAGATAAAAATAAAAATGAAAAATAAATACCCCCAAGCTTAGACCTTACATTGTCCCCAATGTAAAAATCTAAAACTATGGAAGGAATAAATGAAAAGAACTCACTGCGGTGGTGGAAAAAAGAGACGTGTAGCCATGAACTCGAACATCCGGTCTAAAACTCCATTTTTTTTGTTTTTGTTTTTTTTTTGTGGCCGATAGCTATATACATCCCCCTACAAAGGCTCCGAACTCAGGGAGGCACTAAAGCTGACTCATCAATAGCTAACTAAGAAACAAAAATAAAAAAGTGTTAATCAATAAAAATAAGAAAATAAAGGAAAAGAGATAGAATGTTGGGTTGCCTCCCAAGAAGTGCTAAGTTATAGTCATTAGCTTGACTGTGAGTTTGTTCTATGCTCAGGTGATGTCAATAGAGTGGTACTCAGTCCCCACTCCATCTTCATAGTGTTGCACTCTCTGGCCGTTTATTAGAAATGTCTTCTGGTCTTCTATCTTCACCTCAAGCACACCATAGGATAAGACTCGAACAATCTCATATGGTCCAGACCATTTCGACCAAAACTTACCTGGACAGAAATGTAGAAGCGAGTTATCAACAAGAACTTTATCCCCTGGTTTAAATTCACGCTTCTTGACACATTTGTCATCCCGTTTCTTTGGTCCTTTCTTGCAGGGCTTGACCTTCTCGAACTTGGAAGCAACCTTAGGCAAGGTCTCCTCTAATACAGCATGAGTCACAGATTCCCGCATATCTGAAAGTACAACTCTGTCCACATCATCAATAGCATCTATGCGATTACATGAATTAAAGGAATTAAGATTTTTTTCAGAATTGAAAACATTAAAAACTACTTCCTCATTATTCAATCGCAAAGTCAATTTCCCTTCGTGGACATCAATAATTGGCCTTCCAGTGGCGAGGAATGGTCGCCCAAGTATGAGCGGCATTTTAGCATCTTCTTCCATGTCAAGCACAACAAAATCAACAGGTATAAAAAACTTACCCACTCTAATAGGAACATCTTCCAAGATGCCAACGGGGTACTTGATGGACCGATTCGCCAACTGGAGTGAAATAGTTGTGGGTTTCAGCTCACCCACCTCCAACTTCTTGCACACAGAAAGGGGCATAAGACTGACACTAGCCCCTAAGTCACACAGAGCTTTATCAAAATTTGTGTTACCAATCAAGCAATGAATAGAGAAGCTACCTGTATCTTTTAGCTTAGGAGGCAATTTATTTTGAATTAAAGCACTACACTCCTCAGTTAAAGCTACGGTCTCATATTCATCAAGCTTTCTCTTATTAGACAAAATGTCCTTAAGAAACTTAGCATAGGTAGGCATTTGTTTCAACGCCTCGATGAAGGGTACATTAATGTACAATTTCTTAAGGACCTCTAGGAACTTCCCAAATTGCATATCTAGCTTGGCCTTAGCCAATCTTTGAGGGAATGGCACTTTGGGGGTTGGTATGGTTCGGGGGTACATACTTAGACACCTTTTCATTAATTTCCTCTTCCTCTAAGGGTTGTGTCTTAGTGTCTTTTTCCTCATTCCCTCATCTTTGTTACTAACCTCCTTATCCTTGGGATCCTCTAGGTTCTTACCACTTCTCAAACTAACAGACATGCGGTGTTCATTACCTGGATTCATTTCGGTGACCAGAAATTTACCTTGTTGCCTATGTGAAGTGCCCGCAAGTTAGGCAATCGAGTTTCTAACAATTTATTATGAATGGCCAAATTTTCAACTTTAGATGACAACTCTCTAATGGCCTCACCACAACTTACCCATGTTGCCTAAACTCCTCATTTGCTTAGCTTGACTCTCAACAAAATTCTCAAGAAGTGACTCAAGTTTAGAGTTTTGTACCTGTTGGAGTCCAGAAGAGGGTTTACCACTACCTTGCCCTGCTTGGTGTTGACTATTCCGGTAGGAGAAGTTGGGATGTGACTTCCAACCGGGGTTGTAAGTTTGAGAATATGAATCATTCCTCCCCTTTTGGTTGAAGTCATGGAAATTGTGGCATGATTCCACTTGCTCCACCGGCACCTTGTGAGAGCCAATTCCAACTTGGCATTCAACACCTATGTGTCCCTGTGCTCCACAAATCTCACAAAAATTGTTAGAGGCACCTATGGCATTTACATGAGCCTTTTCAAGCATGTCAAAACGTTTATTCAAAGAATCAAATTTTGACATAATTAAATCAACTCCGTCTACCTCAAACTTACCTCCCGAGAGTTTTCTCAGGTTATTACCTCTTTTATTTGCCCATTGGTGATGATTTGTGGCAACACTCTCAATGATCTCATAGGCTTCTGTCAGTCTTCTATTCATCAAAGCTCCACCAGCTGCGGAGTCTAGAGACACCTTTGAAGAATATTCTAGCCCATTATAGAAGGTGTGGACAATCAACCATTTTTCTAACCCATGGTGTGGGCAGGCTTCCAGCAAAGCCTTATATCTATCCCAAGCTTCCGACAATGATTCACCATCTTTCTGAATAACGTTTGTGATTTGGGTCCTCAGATGAGCAGTCTTGGATGGTGGAAAGAATTTGTTCAAGAAAGTTTGCTCCAATTGGTCCCAAGAAGTGATGGTCTCAGCGGGAATTGACCTCAACCAAGCCCTAGCTCTGTCTCTCAATGATAATGGAAATAGACGAAGGCGAATAGCATCAACAGAGGCACCTTCAATCTTGAGGGTCTCACAGAATTCCAAGAACATATCCACATGATCGTTTGGGTCCTCTGATGGCAATCCTCCAAACTGGTTTTGCCTTATCATGGTGAGTAAAGCAGGTGGTGTGGTGAACTGTCTAGCTTCAATGTCTGGCCGAGCAATTCCAGAACGCAAACCCCGAGCATTAGGGGCTGCATACTCTTTAAGAGGTCTATTATCAGCAGGTGCAGCCATGACAAGCGTTGGCTCAAGTCTATCTCTTGCTCTTTGGCTTTGTTGTCTTCTCCTTCTGCGAAGGGTTCTTTCAATTTCGGATCGGCTTCTTCAAGAGTCCCAAAACATCTAGTTCTTCGCATAAATAAGAGAATTACCTGTAGACACTCAAAGAGAAAACAAGAAAGTAGTAAAAAGGTTTAAAATAATTAAATTAAAAATTTAACTGATATTCAAGAAGAACACAAATCCCGAAACGAATCACACCAAAAACTTGATTGGGGTGAAATCCGCAAGTGTACGGTTTCGTCGTCAAGTAATAAAAAGATCGAATCCACAGGGACTATGTTTATGAATACCAATTAATTAATTAATTCAATTAAATTAAACAAAAAGAATGTAATTGTGGAGTGATAAGAACGTAGTAACCAAACAGTTAAATAAATAAAAATTAAAATGCAAGGTTGAGATCAAAAACAGAAATTGTTAAGGAAAAGATTTCAGATTCAAGAAAGCTTCCAGGATTGGAGTTAACCACAATGATACAAGACTCCTAATTGACAATCCTCTTATTAACACTTGAAATTCAATTGAAGGTGAATTACCCTAAATTAGTTAATGTTCCCTTTCAAGATACAAGAATCGTGCCCAATTAAACCAATTCCTACTCTCGTGGTAATTGAATCTAAATTGAACTCATTACGCTTTTTGGTAATTCATTAATCCTCGAAAGGCTAAACCTACTCTCGTGATTTAAACCTTAAGTTCAATTCTTATAGTTCCAACACCTAGGTTCACCTTTCAGTACGTCCCTAGATATCTATGAGATGCAAATAAGTGGCCAGCAAATTCACATGAATAATCGCAATAAGGATTGAATCAACAACATTCAAGATTAATAAAAGGGGTAAACAATATCAATTAATCATCATCAATGTATCAAAGGGCATTACCCAATCCTAGAAACAAAAGGAACTACTCAGACATGGAGAAGAAGAAACCAGAAATCAAGTTCCAAGAACATCCAAACCCGTAATCCTAGAGAGAAGAGAGGAAGATGAAGATCAAGAGCCTCCAATGTGCCTCCTTCCAAACCAAATTCGAACCCTAATGTTGTCTTCAGAACATCTATATATACCCCATGGGTTAAAACTGGTTCAAGCCCATTAGAAAAGAGAAAAACGGACTTAAAAATCTGACACGCACACCGAACCACGACCGTGGTGGGTACCACGGCCAGGCCGTGGTCAGTTCTGGACTTAGAGTTCTCAACCAGACTCTCAACCACGGCCGTGGTGGCCACCACGGCCAGGCCGTGGTTGTCTCTGGACTTCCCCTTTTGCTTTTTCACGTAGCTGCTCGATCCATGGCCGTGGTTCAGGCCACGGGCAGGCCGTGGAACTCTCTGGAATGAGCTTTTTGTCCCAAATTGCTACCCTTTAAGCTCCAACTTCAATTGTGCAAGCTTTCCATCCATTTCAAGGCCAATTAAGCACCAATCCTGCACAACAACACCAAAAACACCGCAGTTATCCGAACTAAAAGAAAAAACAAACAAAAAGGGAAACTAAAATGCCTAGAATGTATAAAAATGCATGCAAACACATGAACAAAATATGATGTTGGTTCACACACATCAAATACCCATCACCATTCAACAGGAAACAAGAGGAAAGGACAAATAGAAATCCCCTACCTCTTGTGGTGTAATTGAAGATCTTCAAGCCTTTTGATCTTGCCTTAGATCTTCTTCTTTGGTCCTTCTTCTTCTTTTCCTTTTATTTTCTCCATTTTTCTCTTTTCTTTCTTCGTTTCTCTATTTCTGTTTCTCAGTCGTGAGAAAATAGAGAAATAAGAGATAGAGACAAGGGCAAACTTATCATTTTGACATTTTGTTGTGACTTCTTGATTTATTAAGAACACTTAGATTTTGCTAAATTTAGTTTCTTAACTTCCTATAACTTTAGAATAAATCATGGGATTCATCTAAGTTGTTGTTTCATCGTTTTTCTAATTTTTCATATCTGCTACTAGTCAATCGGAATTAAAACACACAAGCAGTATGCTTAAAAATACAAAACTGACTCTGATTATTCTCAAATTTTAACTGCATCATACTTAGCATATTTGTACTTAGAAATAAGTTATCCATACATATTTCCCTAAACTTAGAAATTTATGCTACTATTTGAGTCATTTTAAGCTACTTTTCAACTTTTGTGTTGCAACAAAGTACCTAAACTGACTCGGTTTGTCACAAAACTAAACTGGCATGTTAAGCAAGCATTAGCCTACCCCTGTAACCCTTTTACAAGTCTAACATGTTTTTTAGGGTAATATATTTCTCCCCTCCTTCTTAAAATTTTGTCCTCAAGATTACTTTTCTCTTGCAATAACTCTGGGCAATCTTTCTATATATGGGACTCCAACTTCCAAAAAAGCTCCTTCGGTGCCAACTTCACCCTTTACTATCCTTTGGCAAAATGTACATGGACACTTATTCTGCTATATTCCTTTTCCTTCTAGGCTACCAAACATTATCCAAAGACCTTAGCATATCTTAGTAGCCTCTAGATGGATGATATACTTTCTCTTGTGAGCTTCCTCTAGAATCCCTTCCTTTGATTCTTGACTCTCTTGGAACTCAAAGTTTATTTCTTAACTTATTGTTCCATCCTCAGTCATAACAAAATCCATATGGGTTTCTAAGAAGATATGCTCGCTAATGTCCCTTAGAGCTTCATCCTCCTTAAGAGTTTCTAAAATCTGAGTCTGTAACTCATTTGCTATACTCACTCTTCTCACTACTTGACTATATGGCATCATAGTCATTGTAACACCCTAATACAGATATCTAGATATATCCTAGATAGACAGAGATATATAAAGATAACCAGTACTAGAGACGTCACTTCTATACTACCTACTAACATATATCTATAATCACAACTAAGTAATTATAGAAAGCCTTGAGAGATTACGGAAAAACTTAAACTCATACATATATATATACAAACTGAGCCACATGAGGGCTTATTGTAATACATATAACATAAAACTTACAGAATAAATATAAACTAATTATATAAGTTCTGTCTACTTAAAGCAATAAAAACTGCTCTAGTCTTTATGCTTTATCTTCTCACCCTTAGCAGGGTTTGTACCACTGTATCTGTGCCTTTGCCTGCATCTGAGCCTGCATCTATGCCTGCATCTGGATTTACATGGAATAGCAATTGGGGTGAGAATTAACATTCTCAGTAAAAGTAATTCCAATACCATCTAACTATAACATTGTATATAACAATTATATAACAAATGCTATAATTCTAACTTAGGAGCTTCCTCCTCTTTTCTCATATCTGCACACTTTCTTATAGTGTGATTTCAATTGATAGCCTACACACTGTTAATATATACAATGCCCATACAGCTGTAAATACCAACAGTGATGGACAATGCCCATACAACTGTCCGTGAATGCAATGAGAATGATATGAGGTATGAATATGCCTAGAGAGATCCTAAGAGTATGTGAATGAAATGCAAATACAGGGTTTTGTTTTGAAATACATGCAGAAGTTTATTTTAAAAACAAGGAAGTTTGCTAGGAACTAGTCAGTATATCATCCAGTGGTAATTAGAGGAAAAACTCATCCTCACATTACACATATCCTGGCACGCTGAGAAATTCGGGCTTCATCCTTGCTTAAAGAGCGTCTTTGGATTTCCCACTTATCACTTTTGGCCTTGGCACTGTCGAGACATCAGGGTTATGTCCTTCTCAAAAGTCCTTCGGACACCCATCTATCTCTTTATGGCTCCATGAATGAATATCAAAGGATACTCACCAGATCGATACTACTTGACTAATTCGTAGACTTTCATCTGTACTTATATACTTAGTTACTCTATGACCTAAGCATATTCTACTAGTAACTTTGGCTTCTTATATTTACCCTTTGTAATGAGGAGAATCTATAACCTCGTATTACATGTAACCTTAGCACTTGGTTAGAAATACTTGTCCCCATAGGAACTTCTCTGATTCATTACCTTCTGGCTAAATGACCTCGTGTCATATAACGTTACATTCTCAGGTAAACATTACCAGACCTTTTCTCATACTTGTACCTAAACTCCACCTCACACTCATATCTCTTAAGTGATTTCTAATGCAATACTATGTTGCTGAGGTATTAGATACTCACCTATGGCAACCACTAGTCTTGGTTGCACTAAGGCTCTTTCTCTTCACATACATACTAGCTTAACTGACTAGTGTGTGAAAAGCTTAGTGTTATGTTTAACTCTTACATAAACACCAGCTTACTCTCTTATAGACTCCACTCATCCTAGTGAAAGACTTTATCTTAACTAATGCCTCATCTACCCTTGCTTAAGGAAATAAATGAGCATTTCTCTAAAACTCTACATAATTAGCTCAACTTTAACTAAAGGGAGTAATTCATGCATCTAAATAACTATAACATACTTATTCTGGTTGTATCTAGCTTTCCCTTCTATCACACTTCTAGTAGTAGCTTATACTACACTTGTGTGCTAACATATGTATTTTGGTTCCAGATACCTCTTTAACTATTCCAAACTCATGGAATACTTAAGAACTTAACTTCTATACTTTCGTTAGTATTTAAAGAAGTAAATTCCCTTTATCTTGCACTTCTAACTCATCTCTGCAAATACATGAGTTATTGCACATTTCTACTATACCTTATGATTATGACATCTTCTTAATCACAATTCATCTTATTGTGTATTTAGCAATGCACAAAGTCTCACTTAACTAGAGACTTAGTACCTAAACATTCCCTCCTTGGAACTAATACACAATCTTGTCTCCACTCAAGTGAATCTAATGCAAGACTGGTTCTTGCTTGCAACTCTTTGTTGCTTAAGGTTCTAGGTATTTTCCCAAGATAATCCACTTCTCTTGGATATTCTAAGGTTCACACCTTTCTAATTCTCTACTAGAGTGAATACTATTATTCATCCTAGTATACTTATCTCCATTGCACTATCTAATCACATCTTGAGTGATATCTATTGCAACGTTAAGTTGCCTAAGGTGCAATGTCATTACCTAAAGCAAACTTTTCCTTTAGGATGCTTAAAAGCCTATGCTTTCTCATACTTGATAGGTTAATATTTTCCACTTGAAAATATCTCCATTTGTGCCTTAACACCCTTTAGGAAACATATATAAATGATTCCCTTTACTTTAGAACTTCAAAACATCCAAAAATAACATTTTGGATCTTCAGGGTCTCATGCCGCAACACGGCATTGGCACGCCGTGGCGCCCTGCTCTCGGGTGCTAATACTGGGCTGATTTGTGGTCTCACGCCGCGGCGCCACACACCCCATGCCGCAGCACCCATGACAGAACAATAGTTCTGCAGAATGCGTTTTCTGCAGAATGCGTTTTCTGCAGAATGTGTTTTCTGCATAATAGGTTAAAAAACCAATTTCCAATCCTTTTCTCATGGATTCTAAACGATTTCTAACATTAATCTATGCCCTTAAACTTGTTGTAACTCTTTTATAACCTATGAATTCTCGTAGGGCATAAATCTAGGTCCAGAATCATATAACTCCAATTATTCTTAAAGTCCATTTTCTATAGATTCTATGGTTATTCTTGAGCCATAAATGGCCATCTAGCATTCTCTAGGCTTAAACTATCCTAACCTAGTCCTTAGAATCAAGAACCAAGTTAAGAACATGGATTTGGCTATCCAAACTCCTATTTCTATTCAAAACCCCAAACTATATTCAAAGAAATCAAAGAGGGAGAAATGAATAGAAATCCCCTTACCTCTTGAAGACTTGAAGCCTGAAGCTTGATCTTGATCTTCTTCCTCTTCGTCTTCCCTTCTTCCCTTTTCTCCTTCTTCTTCTCCCCTTTTCTTTCTTTTCTTTCCTCTTTCTCTGTTTTCGGTTCTCTGCCGAGGGAGAAGAGAGAAATAAGGGGGTAGGACGCCGAGGAAATTAAGAAAAAAGATTAATCTAAGTTTCGACACTGAAACTTATATCTGCTAAGGACATCCGAATTATGCTAATTCAAGTTTCCCAGCTTCCAACAACTTTAAAATAAATCATAAGATTCAACTAAATTGTTGTTTCACCATTTTCATCATTTTCTATATCTGCTGCTAGTCATTCGGTATTAAAACACACAACTAGTATGCCTAAAAATACCAAACTGACTCTGATTCTCTTGAAACCTTTACCACATCTTACTTGGCTTATTTGTGACCTAGAAACAAACTCTCTATGTTTATTTCCCTTAACTTAGCAACTTATGCTATTATCTGAGTCATTTTAAGTCACTTTACAACTTCTGTGTTGTAACTAAGTGTCTAAATGAACTCAGTTTGTCACAAAACTTTACTGACATGCTAAACAAGTCAAATGCTACCTTCGGTAACCATTTACTAGTCTAACATGTACTTAAAGGTATTACATTTCTCCCCTCCTTTTTAAAAAATTTTATCCCCAAAATTGCTCACCTCAAGCAAACAATTCTGGTTAAACAAAACTCTACATGGAACTTCTACTTCTGTGCAGTCCTTTTTTCAGTACCAGCTTCTCCCAACCACCTTCTCTCAAGGAGACTTGCTCATCTTAAAGCTCTTGATCTCTCTGCTTATGGATGGTAAGCTGTACTAAAACATAACTTAGCTTTGAACTCTTTCTTATAAGGTTTCCAAAACTAAGTGTGAATCTAGTATCTTTATCAGACACTGCATTCACTGTAACTCTATGAATCCTGACTATTTCCTTCAAAAGTAGTTGAACTACCTTATCTAGAAAATAGCTAGCTTTACTTGGCGAAAGATGGGCAGATTACCTAATCTCACCACCTTTACCTGCAACTCAACATATTGTATTATGTTCTTTAACATACTATGCCACTATACATCTTCCTTACTCTTGGAAAACCTTAGTAACCTCTTAATAGATGGTATACTTTCTCTGGTGAGCTTCCTCCGGAATCCTTTTCTTGATTTTTGACCTTCTTGGAAAACAAAGTTATCTCTAAACTTCGCCATTCCCTCTTAGTCATAACAAAATCCTTTAGGGTTCCTTAGAAAATTTGCTCACACTTGTCCCTTAGAGCTTTATTCTCCTTCTGAGCTTCAAAGAAATCTGAGTCTTTAGGCCTTTTACTATGTCCACCTTGCTCACTGAGAGACTATCTGGAATCATAGCCACCGCTAGACTCAAATTCTTAAAAACTCTCAACAAATTCACTCTCTCTTGGACTATCATCTAGGATAACCACTACACTGGCATTACCCGAACGATATCTCAACTTAAGGTTATAAGCCTTGAAAAACTCTATCCATCTATTCTGCTTCATGTCCAGCTTCCTCTAATCAATAAGCATCTTGAGATGATCGCTGAGCATCTTAAACTAAACTTTTTATGAGTTATGTCTCCAAAACTATAAGGTAATCACTACTGTGGCTAATTCCAAATCATACCTAGGGTAGTCCTTCTCTTGCTGACTTAACTGCCTTGATGCGTAGACATCTACCTACCTCTATTGCATCGAACACACCCTAGTCTCATCTTCGAAGTATATCTGTCTACCTCAAAGTTCTCTCAGGAATTTGGAATTACCAAAACTAACGTAGTAATCAACCTTCTCTTCTACTCTTGGAAAACAAACTCACTATCTAGAGTCCCTTGCTGAGTACTACCTCTCTTAACTAGCCTAAACCAGGTAGCACTAACTTAGAAAATTCACTGATAGATTCTCTATTCTTGGATACAATGGCTACTCTACCCATTGTACCTCTACTTAAACTCTACTAGAATTCTCTACAATTTTTGTCTTGAGAAATTACATAACTCTTAAACTGTACCACTTGTAATCCAAAACTGACTTTCAGCTTACTTGGCACTTAACCACTTCTTTTCCAAAAGTTTCCAAAACTACCTTTGACATACTCATAATGTCCTTTCGTAATTCTGGAAAACTATTAGAGATCTGCTCTTCTTTACTCTGTTTCTATGACAATCAAGTCTTAGATCATCTCCTGAGAAAATTCAAAGCTTCTTTCAACTGATCTACCTGATCATCCCTTTTCTCTAAAACAACCAAACCATACCAACAAGGTACGCAAACTAGATTCACAAAGTAAATCAACATGATCTACAATGTAAATCTATACTCTTCTTATATGTGTTTACTACGCAACAATGAAGATGTATTTTGATGATAACAAACATGAAGATGATAAGAAGATCAAGTCCATGTGTTTCAAGATTAGTCTTAGGACTTAGGATCTATCATGTATGGAGCTGTCAATTAAATATCTCAAATGATTAAGGATAACCTAATCTGAAGTTTTAAAGTTGCTTTTAAAAGATCAAATGTTTTAGAGGTTAAAAACAAGCATTTCGAAGCTTTTTAGAAAGGTTTTATAACTGTTTTTAACTGACGTATTCGAATACCTCAATATGGTATTCGAATAACCTGTTTCGTAACTGATATTTTCTGATGTGCCAAAATAGAGGCATTCGAATACCCCATATGGTATTCGAATACCCTAGTTTCAGAATGAACCTTTTTAAATGAGGCATTCGAATACCCCATATGGTATTCGAATACCCTGTTTTCGAAACATGCCTTCTTTTAATGAGGTATTCGAATACCCTTGACTGGTATTCGAATAACCCCAACTTAATCAATTTTCTAACAAAGTTTTTGACAGAGGTATTCGAATACTTCCTTCAAGCATTCGAATACCCCACGAGAATCAGAGTTAAGTTTTCAAATTCCATACAAGAATCAGAAAGTTTTAAACGTAATTAAATGCTCCCAATGGCCATTTTCTTCTACGAGCTCTATAAATAGAGGCCTGGGACACCTCTGATGAACTCCCGAACACTCTGATTATTTCTTGCTTTGTTGAAAATGGGTTTTACACAATTTCCTCTCTTTTTCTATGCTCTTAACATTGAATCTTTGAGATATCTGTGAGACAGCTCTTTAGTACTTCAATTTGTATTTATCTACTCTTAGTGAGAGTTTCATTTCATCTCTTTATCTGATTCTGTATAACGAGGGTGAGGTATCCCTCAAGATTGTATAAGGGTGAGGTATCCCTTTTTTGTTTGATTGAGGCTTGAGCACAAGGGTAGAGTTTCCCTGTGTGTGAAAAGTGCTCCTTATTGTAAAGGTTGCAAGCACCTGTTGTTTAAGCTTGTCTTGAATAGTGAAAAATCTCGAACTGTGTTTCAGGGACTGGACGTAGGCCACAAGTGGTTGGTGGTCGAACCAGGGATAAATCACGCCTACTGTTTTTCTTCCCTTATTCTCTTTATTTTATGCACTTTATTTATTGATTCCTGCAATTTAATTATTAATTGTTCTTCCTTTTCTCATATCTTCCACGTTCTTTAATATTTATATTCAGCAAAGTTTATTTGTTTAAGGCTTTTGCAAAAGTTTTTGTTACTCAATTCACCCCCCCTCTTGAGTACTGGAAGCCACTTGGTAACAAGTGGTATCAGAGCTAGACTCTTGTATAAAGAGCTTAGCCGCTTCAAGAGAACATGGCTTCCTTAAATGGTTTTTCAGAGGGATCTTCCATAAACCGACCACCCTTTTTCAATGGGGATGGTTACGCATATTGGAAGGAAAGAATAAAAATCTTCATCGAAGCTATTGATCTAGATGTGTGGGATGCTGTCGAAAACGGCGCATTTATACCTACACGCGTTGTCGATGGTGTAAAAACCGAGACACCTAGAAGTGATTGGTCTGATGAGGATAAAAGAAAAGTTCAATATAATTTAAAAGCCAAAAACATCATTACCACTGCCTTGGGGTATGATGAGTTTTTTAGAATTTCTAATTGCAAAACCGCTAAAGAAATGTGGGACACTTTACAAGTTACCCATGAGGGTACTAGTGAAGTTAAGAGGTCGAGAATCAATTCTCTAACTCGCGAATATGAACTGTTTAGAATGAACCAAGGAGAAAGCATTCAAGAAATGCAAAAGAGGTTCACTCACATTGTTAATCATCTTGCATCATTAGGAAAGAATTTTACTAACGAAGATTTGATTAACAAAGTGTTGAGATGCCTTAGCAGGATTTGGCAACCCAAAGTAACAGCCATATCAGAATCGAGGGACTTGTCAACAATGTCTCTGGCTACCCTCTTTGGAAAGCTTCATGAGCATGAACTAGAACTGAGCAGATTAAGTCAAAGCGAAGAAAACGATAAAAAGAAAAAGGGGATAGCGCTCAAAGCCACTTCCTCAACAATTGACAATGATGATGAAGAAGATGAAGAAAGCTCAGAAAACATTGAGGTAAACGAAGAAAATCTTAGTCTGTTAGTTAAAAAATTTGGTAAATTTCTCAGGAAAAAGGGAATGCAAAGAAGACCTCCCTTCCCTCCGAAGAAGACTTATTACAAAGGCGAAGGAGCTTCATCAACTCCTACTTGCTATGAATGTGGCAAGCCTGGCCACATGAAAATGGAATGCCCAATTTACCAAAAGAAGAAAGAGAAACTTGAAAAGAAGCCCTTTAAAGAAAGAAAAGCCTATATAGCATGGGATGAAAACGACATGGATTCAACTGACAGCTCAGATAGCGAAGAAGCTCAACTTTGTCTCATGGCCAAAGGAGAAGAAGAAGAAAGCAAAAATGAGGTAAGTTCTAACTCTACTTTACTGCCTTCTTATGATGAGTTACAAGATGCTTTTGAAGAACTGCATGACGAATCTTTAAAACTCACAAAACAAATTTCTTCTTCTAAGAAAAAAATCTCTTCTTTAGAAAATAAAATTCTTATTTTAAATAAAGAGATTGAAGAATTAAAAATTGAAAATGAAACTTTGGGAATTATTGATGCATGCTCATCTCATCCCTCATATGCTTCTACTTCGTATTCTTGTTCTTCATGTCATATACTTGAGAAGGAAATTGAAGACTTAAAGAACACCCTTGCCAAATTCACTTCTGGGAGAGATAATCTAAATATTATATTAGGGAAACAAAGGGTTGTTTTTGAAAAAGCTGGAATTGGTTATAATCCGAAAAATCAACATAAATCTTATAAAAATTTCTTTGTTTATTCAAGCACTTCCAGCAGTCCATTTATTAAATGTTTTTATTGTGGAAAGAAGGGTCATAGTGCTTCAACATGCAATGCTAGAAAGAATGTTAACACAAAAATTGGGACAAAAATGATTTGGGTTCCAAAGGGTACATTGCCCAAAACTGACACTCAAGGACCCAAGAAAATTTGGGTACCAAAGGTTAAAAATTAAAATTGTATTGTAGGTGTGCTTGAAAGCCAGGAGCTCAAATTGGTATCTCGACAGCGGCTGTTCCAAGCACATGACTGGAGACGACTCAAAATTCACCATGTTTATTCCCAAGAATCATGGACACGTTACTTATGGAGATAACAACAAGGGAAAAATTCTTGGAATCGGCAAAGTTGGTAAGAACCCCAATTCCTCTATTGAAAATGTGTTGCTTGTTGAAGGCTTAAAACATAACCTTCTTAGTATTAGCCAATTATGTGACAAAGGAAATAAGGTAATTTTTGATTCAAATTGTTGCATAATTGAAGATAAAAATGATAAGCATGTTAAATTCATTGGTCATAGAATAAATAACATTTATATGATTAGTCTTGATGATATATCTTCAAATGATGCGAAATGCCTTTTAAGTAAGAATGATGATTCATGGTTATGGCATAGGAGAATTGCACACATTCACATGGATCACCTAAGGAAGTTGGTCTCTAAAGAGCTAGTAATTGGACTACCAAAGCTTAATTTTGTTTGTTAAAGATAAATTATGTGATGCATGTCAAAAGGGTAAACAAATAAAGGTCTCTTTTAAATCAAAAAATATAGTTTCAACTACTAGACCTTTACAACTTTTGCACATGGATTTATTTGGACCCTCTAGAACTATGAGCTTTGGTGGGAATTACTATGCTTTAGTGATTGTGGATGATTTTTCTAGGTTTACATGGACTTTATTTCTTGCAAATAAAAATGATGCATTTCTAGCATTTAAAAGACTTGCCAAAGTTATTCAAAACGAAAAAGGTTTTCAAATTTCTTCTATAAGAAGTGATCATGGTGGCGAATTTGAAAACAATGTTTTTGAAAATTATTGTGATGAACATGGCATTAATCATAATTTCTCTGCCCCTAGAACTCCACAACAAAATGGAGTTGTAGAAAGAAAAAATCGTTTCTTTAGAAGAAATGGCGAGAATATGCTTAATGAGGCTGCTCTTCCTAAGTATTTTTGGGCGGATGTCAGTAATACAACTTGTTATGTTATGAACAGGGCCCTTATAAGGCCTATTTTAAAGAAAACCCCATATGAATTATACAAGGGAAGAAAGCCAAATGTCGCACATTTTCATGTTTTTGGATGCAAATGTTTCGTTTTAAATAATGGAAAAGATAACTTAGGCAAGTTTGATGCTAAGTCTGATGAAGGTATATTTCTTGGTTATTCAAATCATAGTAAGGCTTTTCGTATATATAATAAAAGAACTATGACTATTGAAGAATCTATACATGTTGCATTTGATGAAACTGACCCAAATGGATCAAGAAAGGATCTTGTTATTGATGATGTTGCAGAAGCCTTAGCGGAAACACATTTGGATAGCAAGGAAAAAGAAATCAAGAAGCAAGAAGATAAACAAAGACAAGAGGATTCACAAGCTTTGGAACTTCCCAAAGAATGGCGTACCTCAAAATATCATCCGCTTGATCAAGTAATAGGTGATGTATCCAAAGGTGTAAGTACTCGAAACTCCATTAGAAATGCATGTAACCACTTAGCTTTTGTTTCTCAAATCGAACCTTAAGACATCAATGAAGCCTTTAATGATGAACATTGGTTTCTAGCTATGCAAGAAGAATTAAATCAATTTGAACGAAACCAAGTTTGGGAACTAGTTCCTAGGCCTAATAATCATCCTATTATCGGTACTAAATGGGTGTTTAGAAACAAACTTGATGAAGCTGGCATAATAACAAGAAATAAAGCTAGACTTGTAGCAAAAGGTTATAATCAAGAAGAAGGTATAGACTATGAGGAAACCTATGCACCTGTAGCTAGATTAGAAGCTATTAGGATGTTACTTGCTTTTGCTTGCATCATGGATTTTAAATTATATCAAATGGATGTTAAAAGTGCTTTTTTAAATGGCTTTATTCAAGAGGAAGTATATGTTGACCAACCTCCAGGTTTTGAAAATTATGATCTACCTAACCATGTTTTCAAATTGAAAAAGGCTTTGTATGGCTTAAAAACAAGCTCCACGAGCTTGGTATGAAAGGTTAAGTAAGTTCCTTTTAGAACACGATTTTACAAGAGGTAAGGTTGACACGACTCTTTTTATTAAAAATAAAAACCATGATATACTCCTTGTACAAGTATATGTAGACGATATCATATTTGGTGCTACTAACGAAAATCTGTGCAAGGAATTTGCCAAAATCATGCAAAGCGAATTCGAAATGTCCATGATGGGAGAACTCAATTTCTTCCTTGGACTTCAAATCAAACAAACAAGGAATGGAACGTTCATTAGCCAAACAAAGTATTGCAAAGAACTTCTCAAGAGGTTTGGAATGGACAACTCAAAACATATGGCTACACCAATGAGTACTTCGTGTTACTTGGATAAAGACGAAGCAGGTAATTCTGTAGAAATTACTAAATATCGAGGTATGATTGGATCTCTTCTCTATCTCACTGCTAGTAGACCTGATATAATGTTTAGCGTATGCATGTGTGCTCGATATCAAGCTAATCCTAAAGAGTCGCACTTAAGTGCTGTAAAACGTATTATGAAATATCTAGGTGGCACTACACAAGTGGGCTTGTGGTATCCCAAAGGTGCCACTTGTAGTCTTATTGGTTATTCTGACTCCGATTTTGCTGGATGCAAGTTGGATCGAAAAAGCACTAGTGGAACATGTCACCTGCTTGGCAATTCCTTAGTTTCTTGGCATAGCAAGAAACAAAATAGCGTGGCCTTATCCACCGCTGAGGCTGAATATGTGGCAACCGGAAGTTGTTGTGCTCAAATTCTATGGATGAAGCAACAACTTCTAGACTTTGGTCTTTAGCTTAATCATATCCCTATAAGATGTGATAATACTAGTGCAATCAATCTGACAAAGAATCCCATTATGCACTCTAGGACTAAAGCACATTGAGATAAGGCACCATTTTATACGAGATCATGTTCAAAAAGGTGATTGTGTGTTAGAATTTGTTGAAACCAAAAATCAACTTGCTGATATTTTCACAAAACCTTTACCTAAAGATTCTTTCTTTCATTTAAGAAGAGAACTTGGCATTTTGGATCAATCGTGTATTTAAACTGCTAAATTTACTGCTCATTCATTGTTTTATTGATCTTTAATTATTACTGACTTGAGCGTCGGAGATATCCTCAATTCTATTTTGCAGGTACTCATTTAATTGGGTAAGTCTTTATCCTTCAAAAATGCATTCTGGACTTAATTTATATGTTTTTTTATCTAAGTTATTCGAATACCTTCATCTGGTATTCGAATACCATCATTTCTTCGTATGCTTTCATGGTTTATTAAACAGGTGTATTCGAATACCTTAGTGGTTATTCGAATAACCTGAAGCCTCTTGCTATCAGGCTTTAGTTTCTGTCTCTGAAGTATTCGAATACCCTAAGCAGTATTCGAATACCTTCTTTCAAGATAGCCCTGACCTTTGCGTTTCCAAACAGCAGTATTCGAATACCAATTGAGGCATTCGAATACCTTGGGTCTGAGTTTTATATAAACCCCTTCGTACACCCCTTCGTACATCATTTCTTCTCTCCCGTTTTCACCTCTTCCTATTCGAATACCATACGTCTGACCCAACTGTTACTTTTCTCCCACTCTTTTCAAACCCATCCCTCTCATCTTCAACCTCCATCCATGGCTTCCTCCTCCAAGCGTGCTCGCACAAAAACCGCGCCATGCAATAACCCGTTGGATCTGCGAAGGCTCTCCTCCCACCAAGAAACCCTTGGACGTTTCATCTCTCATTTCAGAGAACGCAACCTTGTGCAGCCCAAGTATCTAGATTTGGCATTCTTTGAAAAAGAAGGTGGCTTTGATTTCCTACACTAGCTGGACATCCAGGGCGTGCTTCGTTTTTGCTCCTATAAGGCGGTCCTATATCCTGATCTTGTCAAAATGTTCTACTGCAACTTGAGGATTGAAGGTCTGGAACTCCATTCTAATGTCAGTGATCAGCACATTGTGATCACTCCTCAGGACTAGGTTCGCTTCTTCGGTTTAGAATCTGCTGGCCGTAACAACGAAGACTGTGAAGAGCTTGTCCAGCGGTTCGACAAGATTCGAGCCATTGAAGATGTTCTTAGACCTGGGTTGGCATTACCTCCGACTCAAAAGGGAGTCAAAGGGGGCATGATGAAGAGCCAGGACAGGCTCTTACATTATGCTTATGCCCACATCCTAGCTCCTAGAGGTGGGAACTACGCTTACCTGAGTGAAGATGATGTGTTTATGCTGTGGATCCTGAAGAAAGGACACCAGATAAACTGGCCCGTCTTCATTATGAAGCATATGATGAGAGCTAAGGGAAAAGAACGCTCCGAGCTACCTTATGGGGTGATCATCACTGCCTTTCTAGGCAAGTATCCGCAGATTGTGGAGACCGAGCGAAAAACTCACCGACCCATCATAATGTGTTTGGCTCTTATACGCCGAACCGAATGAAGATGATAAAGATCGATGAAGGCCGGGTATTCCCGGGCTGAAGTTGACGATGATGAGGGACGACCCACCGATCCCGCCGCCCCCTGCCGCTGCCGCTCTCCAATAGCCCCCGCCGCCTCGACACCGCCGGCCCCGCCGCCCCCGCTCCCGCTCACCGGTTCGGTCACTCTGGATCAAGTCATGGCCACCTTACAGGCCAACCGTGCTTATATGGAGGATAACCGAGCTTATCTGGAGCACACCTTCTCTGTTCTGTTTGACAGACTTGATGGTGTTGAGCGTGAGCAAGCTGCCTTGCATGCCTTGCTATCTTCACGGAGTTCTGATTCCCCTCCTCCTCCACCAGACGCCTATTTCTAGGCTTTATGTTTTCTTTGGTTCTTGCTTGTATTGGCTGGTTATTTTTTGTTTATTGTATATCTGTTGGCAAATTTATTAATAAAAACAGTCTCTTTGGTTCTCCTTGTGTATCCTTTTATGCATTATATATTATCTTTTTGATTATGCCAAAGGGGGAGAAAATTATAACTATGAGAAAAGACAGGTTTAAAATAACTATTATTGGATTCCAACATTAAGGGGAAGCTACACCACGCACATATTAGATATGAATGTAAGTCTCTTACTTTGTGAATTCCAATTATTTCTGTACTAATGCTTTTCTCTATGATAGTTTGTCATCATCAAAAAGGGGGAGAATGTGTTTACTACGCAACAATGAAGATGTATTTTGATGATAACAAACATGAAGATGATAAGAAGATCAAGTCCATGTGTTTCAAGATTAGTCTTAGGACTTAGGATCTATCATGTATGGAGCTATCAATTAAATATCTCAAATGATTAAGGATAACCTAATCTGAAGTTTTAAAGTTGCTTTTAAAAGATTAAATGTTTTAGAGGTTAAAAACAAGCATTTCGAAGCTTTTTAGAAAGGTTTTATAACTGTTTTTAACTGAGGTATTCGAATACCTCAATATGGTATTCGAATAACCTGTTTCGTAACTGATATTTTCTGCTGTGCCAAAACAGAGGCATTCGAATACCCCATATGGTATTCGAATACCCTAGTTTCAGAATGAACCTTTTTAAATGAGGCATTCGAATATCCCATATGGTATTCGAATATCCTGTTTTCGAAACATGCCTTCTTTTAATGAGGTATTCGAATACCCTTGACTGGTATTCGAATAACCCCAACTTAATCAGTTTTCTAACAAAGTTTTTGACAGAGGAATTCGAATACTTCCTTCAGGCATTCGAATACCCCACAAGAATCAGAGTTAAGTTTTCAAATTCCATACGAGAATCAGAAAGTTTTAAACGTAATTAAATGCTCCCAACGGCCATTTTCTTCTACGAGCTCTATAAATAGAGGCCTGGGACACCTCTGATGAACTCTCGAACACTCTGATTATTTCTTGCTTTGTTGAAAATGAGTTTTACACAATTTCCTCTCTTTTTCTATGCTCTTAACATTGAATCTTTGAGATATCTGTGAGACAGCTCTTTAGTACTTCAATTTGTATTTATCTACTCTTAGTGAGAGTTTCATTTCATCTCTTTATCTGATTCTGTATAACGAGGGTGAGGTATCCCTCAAGATTGTATAAGGGTGAGGTATCCCTTTTTTGTTTGATTGAGGCTTGAGCACAAGGGTAGAGTTTCCCTGTGTGTGAAAAGTGCTCCTTATTGTAAAGGTTGCAAGCACCTATTGTTTAAGCTTGTCTTGAATAGTGAAAAATCTCGAACTGTGTTTCGGGGACTGGACGTAGGCCACAAGTGGTTGGTGGTCGAACCAGGATAAATACTGTGCCTATTTTTCTTCCCTTATTCTCTTTATTTTATGCACTTTATTTATTGATTCCTGCAATTTAATTATTAATTGTTCTTCCTTTTCTCATCTCTTCCACGTTCTTTAATATTTATATTCAGCAAAGTTTATTTGTTTAAGGCTTTTACAAAAGTTTTTGTTACTCAATTCACCCCCCCTCTTGAGTACTGGAAGCCACTTGGTAACATTATACACACCTTAAAAGATTTCTCTTTACATGTGTTCTCATTTCATGCCAAGTTAGAAGATTTCGTCGCTTCCTTTTTCCAAGAACCATCTCCCTTACGATGTCCTTGTTACTCACTTATGCAGCACATGGATTACCCATCAAAAATGGTCTACATCTATGTATCTTACCACATCTAGCACATCTTAGTGACTTGAAGCTCGATTTATCTTTTTCCTTAGGGTTGCTCATCTAAAAGCACTCTACTTATACTTATCATCACTCCAAGCTTCCATTGTGCAACTCTGAAACAAATTGAGATCAAAAGACACCCTTACTGATCTCAACATCTAATCTTTTCCTCTTTAGGAACCTTCTAACTCTTGTTCCATGGAGGCTCTAAGATTATCTACTTCTACAACTCTGCATTCACTGACTAGAGCGAAGAAGTCCATAACCTCCTTTTTACATCGCAACTCTTCTAATGCCCTTTACAAGCTCTACTTCAAATTTTACTCACTTCTAGTCTTTATCTGGATTGGACGTAAAATAAGAAAAGAACTCCTGACATTCTTTGAATTGCTTCGCATACTGGTCTTCAGTAATCCCTTTGCTCCAACTTTAGGAATTTCTATTCCTTTGCTTTCTATAATTCAAGGGAATAATACTTTTCTAGGAAAGTAACTCTAAACACCTCTCAGGTGATTCGAGTACTAACCATCTCTAGTAACCTCTCTGCTTCATCTCATCAGCTTTCGGCTTCACCTACTAACCCTCACAAAGCAAGGTCACCTTTTGTTCATCAGCGCATGGCATGACCTCAAGGATCTCTTCCATCACATGAAACCACCTTTCGGCTCTGACTGAACCAAACGCTCCCTTGAAAACAAAGGAGTAACTTTCTTGAACTCTGAGAAACACTGATTCCTCAAAAGTCCCTTCTCGTTCTCGCAACTAACTATGCGAGTCTGATTCTATCACTACTGATAGACTTCTACTAATGGCAGTCTGCTCTCTCAATACAGCAGCCATTTCTCTAAGAGCTATGGTATTCTCCTCTTTACCAGACTCCTAGTCTCATAGGTTTGCCTGGTAGTTCCCATAGTTTCCTATACACGCAGCACAATAGATATTGAGTTAGCTAGGCTCAATAGCATGTAACTGTGTGACAGTAGCTATTAGCACACATACCTAAGGCTAGTCATGCAATTTTGATCTACATATCTCAAAAAGAGATAAAAGAATGCATAACTTCCTACTAAACTGCTACTCATGCCTAAGCACAGTTAGTCCATACCCCGGCTCAATAGGATGAACTGCTCAGATACCAAAATGTAACACCCTAATATAGATATCTAGATATATCCTAGATAGACAGAGATATATAAAGATAACCAGTACTAAAGACGTCACTTCTATACTACGTACTAACATATATCTATAATCACAACTGAGTAATTATAGAAAGCCTTGAGAGATTGTGAAAAAACTTAAACTCATACATATATATATACAACTGAGCCACATGAGGGCTTATTGTAATACATATAACATAAAACTTACAGAATAAATATAAACTGATTACATAAGTTCTGTCTACTTAAAACAATAAAAACTACTCTAGTCTTCATGCTTTATCTTCTCACCCTTAGCAGGGTTTGTACCTCTGTATCTGTGCCTTTGCCTGCATCTGAGCCTGCATCTGAGCCTGCATCTGGATTTACATGGAATAGTAACTGGGGTGAGAATTAACATTCTCAGTAAAAGTAATTCCCATACAATCTAACTATAACATTGTATATAACAATTATATAACAAATGCTATAATTCTAACTTAGGAGCTTCCTCCTCTTTTCTCATATCTGCACACTTTCTTTTAGTGTGATTTCAATCGATAGCCTCCACACTATTAATATATACAACGCCCATACAGCTGTAAATACCAATAGTGACAGACAATGCCCATACAACTGTCCGTGAATGCAATGAGAATGATATGAGGTATGAATATGCCTAGAGAGATCCTAAGAGTATGTGAATGAAATGCAAATGCAGGGTTTTGTTTTGAAATACTTACAAAAGATTATTTTAAAAACAAGGAATTTTGCTAGGAACTAGTCAGTATATCATCCAGTGGTAATTAGAGGAAAAACTCATCCTCACATTACACATATCCTGGCACGCTGAGAAATTCGGGCTTCATCCTTGCTTAAAGAGCGTCTTTGGATTTCCCACTTATCACTTTTGGCCTTGGCACTGTCGAGACATCAGGGTTATGTCCTTCTCAAAAGTCCTTCGGACACCCATCTATCTCTTTTTGGCTCCATGAATGAATATCAAAGGATACTCACCAGATCGATACTACTTGACTGTACTTATATACTTAGTTACTCTATGACCTAAGCATATTCTACTAGTAACTTTGGCTTCTTATGTTTACCCTTTGTAATGAGGAGAATCTGTAACCTCGTATTACATGTAACCTTAGCACTTGGTTAGAAATACTTGTCCCCATAGGAACTTCTCTGATTCATTACCTTCTGGCTAAATAACCTCGTGTCATATAACGTTACATTCTCAGGTAAACATTACCAGACCTTTTCTCATACTTGTACCTAAACTCCACCTCATCACTCATATCTCTTAAGTGATTTCTAACGCAACACTATGTTTCTGAGGTGTTAGATACTCACCTATGGCAACCACTAGTCTTGGTTGCACTAAGGATCTTTCTCTTCACATAAATACTAGCTTAACTGGCTAGTGTGTGAAAAGCTTAGTGTTATGTTTAACTCTTACATAAACACCATCTTACTCTCTTATAGACTCCACTCATCCTAGTGAAAGAGTCTATCTTAACTAATGCCTCATCTACCCTTGCTTAAGGAAATAAATGAGCATTTCTCTAAAACTCTGCATAATTAGCTCAACTTTAACTAAAGGGAGTAATTCATGCATCTAAATAAGTATAACATACTTATTCTGGTTGTATCTAGCTTTCGCTTCTATCACACTTCTGGTAGTAGCTTATACTATACTTGTGTGCTAACATATGTATTCTGGTTCCAGATACCTCTTTAACTATTCCAAACTCATGGAATACTTAAGAACTTAACTTCCATACTTTCGTTAGTATCTAAGGAATTAAATTCGCTTTATCTTGCACTTCTAACTCATCTCTACTAATACATGAGTTATTGCAGATTTCTACTATACCTTATGATTATGACATCTTCTTAATCACAATTCATCTTATTGTGTATTTAGCAATGCACAAAGTCTCACTTAACTAGAGACTTAGTACCTAAACATTCCCTCCTTGGAACTAATACACAATCTTGTCTCCACTCAAGTGAATCTAATGCAAGTGTGGTTCTTACTTGCAACTCTTTGTTGCTTAAGGTTCTAGGTATTTTCCCAAGATAATCCACTTTTCTTGCATATTCTAAGGTTCACACCTTTCTAATTTTCTACTAGAGTGAATACTATTATTCATCCTAGTATACTTATCTCTTTTGCACTATCTAATCACATCTTGAGTGATATTTATTGCAATGTTATGTTGCCTAAGGTGCAATGTCATTATCTAAAGCAAACCTTTCCTTTAGGATGATTAAAAGCCTATGCTTTCTCATACTTGATAGGTAAATATTTTCCACTTGAAAATATCTCCATTTATGCCTTAACACACTTTAGGAAACATATATAAATGATTCCCTTTACTTTAGAACTTCAAAACATCCAAAAATAACATTTTGGGTCTTCAGGGTCTCACGTCGTGGCACAGCATTGGCACGCTGCGGCGCCCTGCTCTCGGGTGCTAATACTGGGTTGATTTGTGGTCTCACGCCGCGGTGCCCATGACAGAACAGCAGTTCTGCAGAATGCGTTTTTTGCATAATTAGTTAAAAAACCAATTTTCAATCCTTTTCTCATGGATTCTAAGTGATTTCTAACATTAATCTATGCCCTTAAACTTGTTGTAACTCTTTTATAACCTATGAATTCTCGTAGGGCATAAATCTAGGTCCAGAATCACATAATTCCAATTATTCTTAAAGTCTATTTTCTATGGATTCTATGGTTATTCTTGAGCCATAAATGGCCATCTAGCATTCTCTAGGCTTAAACTATCCTAACCTAGTCCTTAGAATCAAGAACCAAGTTAAGAACATAGATTTGGCTATCCAAACCCCTATTTCTATTAAAAACCCCAAACTATATTCAAAGAAATCAAAGAGGGAGAAATGAATAGAAATCCCCTTACCTCTTGAAGACTTGAAGCCTGAAGCTTGATCTTGATCTTCTTCCTCTTCTTCTTCCTTTCTTCCCCTTTCTCCTTCTTCTTCTCCCCTTTTCTTTCTTTTCTTTCGTCTTTCTCTGTTTTTGGTTCTCTGCCGAGGGAGAAGAGAGAAATAAGGGGGTAGGATGCAGAGGGAATTAAGAAAAAATATTAACTTAAGTTTCTACACTAAAACTTATATCTGCTAAGGACACCCGAATTGTGCTAATTCAAGTTTCCCAGCTTCCAACAACTTTAGAATAAATCATAAGATTCATCTAAATTGTTGTTTCACCATTTTCATCATTTTCTATATCTGTTGCTAGTCATTCGGTATTAAAATGCACAACCAGTATGCCTAAAAATACTAAACTGACTCTGATTCTCTTGAAACCTTTACCACATCTTACTTGTTTTATTTGTGACTTAGAAACCAACTCTTTATGTTTATTTCCCTCAACTTAGCAACTTATGCTATTATCTGAGTCATTTTAAGCCACTTTACAACTTCTGTGTTGCAACTAAGTGCCTAAATGAACTCAGTTTGTCACAAAACTTTACTGACATGCTAAATAAGTCAAATGCTACCTTCGGTAATCATTTACCAGTCTAACATGTACTTAAGGGTATTATAGTCACCACTAGACTCAAATTCCTAAAACTCACAAGAAGTTCACTCTCTTGGACCATCATTGAAGACACATGTAGGAATTTCCTACCTATGGCATCAATCAATGCATTGACTTTACTCGGATGAAACTATAACTCAAAGTTATGATCCTTTCATCACAACCAAGTTCTGTTTACCATTCTATCCATCATTCATGCCTCATGTTCAGCTTCTTCTAATCAAACAACTGTTACAAACTCGTATGATCACTGAACACCTTAAAGTTCTTATTCCGTATGAAAATTTTCTGAATCTCAAAGCCATCTACTAACTTAACTCATACCATATCTATAAAGAGTTCTACTTCTCTATTAGGTAGTACTCATTCATCTTTCTAGGAATTACTTCTTATCACAAAAATATTCTCTAAGACTAACTTAACTTCCATATACATGGAGAAAAGGAAAACATATCCTTAAATCCCCTCTATTCAAAAGTTGTTCACTTGTTTAGCTCTCAAAACATAGACTCTAAAGAAATAGGCACAGAAGAATCATCAGATATAAACCTCAATGTTTTATCTGATAAATTCAAACAATGTGGTTTACTAGCAACCAAAACGATGCCTAGTCTAACATCCATGTTAAGAAAAGATAAACTACTAAGATTCACAAAGGAAATCTTATCTTTAACTTTTCCCAACAATCCAAACCTGCTAAGGAAGTTGTGACTAGCTTTCCTGTTGGTGTAGACAAGGATAAAACATGGGAAAACTAAAACATAGAAGAATCTAATCTCTTTTCATACTCATATGAAATCAAGGAGTGAGGATACTCTTGAGTCATATAATATAACCTAGAGATAATCTTTAACTATGGTCTTTTCTCGTACAAGATTGAGAGTATGAGCCACCTCCTTACTTCTCAGAGAATAAACTTTTACTCTAACTTAAGCTTTGAGGTTAGACACTACTCCCTATTTTGTGCACACTTGTTTAAAAGTGTTCTGGTCAGCTATAAGTATAACATACTATTTGGCCAACTTAACTAGATTTGCCACCATATCTTCCTTGTCATCACACTTTGGTTGTAACACCTCAAATTTTGTTTTTCTTGCATAAATATTAATTTTATAATTTTTATGATATTTGATAATTTTTGTGGATTTTTTTGAGATTGTGATTATTTTAATATTATTTTGAGCCGTTTGTGGTTCCAGGTGGGCTCGAAAAAAGTAAAAATTTGTAAGGGCCAGAAAATTTTGTACTGTTAATGCAGGGCCAAGAGATCTTACTAAACCCAAAACTGGATACAGTTACTAAATTTTCTTTTACTGTTATTTTATTATTCACTGTATAATAATTATTGGTTTGTGAGCAGTAATTTTTATTCTGTGAGTAATAAATTCTTGTAACTTTAGCCATGTGATAGCCATGTGCTACTAGTTATTAGAAGTCAAAATTAGTGGCTTGATATGATTATTAACCAATAGCATTAAGTAAACAAAAATGGCTAGTTTAATTAATTCCTAAACTAGATGAATTAACTAAGTTAATTTAAGTTTAAGTGGTAATTAAATGAAACAAAATTTTAGTTAGTCTCTCAATGGTGTTCCATGGCCATGTAGAGTCTTCTAGGAGTATCAAGAGCTTATGATTCATCAAGGTGACCAAAGCATGACCACTTGATGACATTCACTATGTGCTTGATTTCCATCTTGATTGATCAAGCATTAATTCCCCCACATGCATGCACTCTACGGCAACAAGCTTTAGTGTAGGCTAGCCATCACATTTTTATCACTTTTAGTCACTTAAGTCATTCTCTTCATTTTCTTTCTTCTTAATTTAGCCAAAAAACTCCATTTCTCTCCTTTCTTTGAAGCATTCGGCCATCAACCAAAGACCAACCATCAAGCTTTTAAAATGTTATCTAACCTTATTTCCTAAGCCTATATATCATTCTAAGACTCTTTTATGTTGAAGACCTAAGCTATTCTAGCATGTTCTTGAATTTTCTAATGACTAAAGGATGACTACATGATGACTTAGGCCATGTGAGACTATGTGCAATTGTTTCTATCTTGCTAATCAAGTTTTAAACCTTCTTTCCTATGCACTACACGGCCATGCACTTGAATGCTAGACCTTTCATTTCATTTTCTACACTTTGTGACAAAAGAAAACTATCATCTTTTCTTTCTTTTCCAAGAACTTCAAGAACAAACACCAAGAACTCCATCTTCTTCCTTCTTGGAGCATTCGGTCACTACTCTAAAAACCTACATCCAATCTTCCATAATTTTATCTAACTTCATATCTTGAATCTTCTCATCAATCCAAGACACTTTCATGTTGTGAACTTCTCAAGATTCATTCATCTTCACCCTTCTATCAAACAAAGAATACAAAAGCTCTTACTTGTTCTCCTTGTGTTGCTCATGGCTCACTATCTAAAATTGCCTTCCAATCACTCATAATTCCATCTAATCACATCACTTGATCCTAAACTTCATTCTAAGCAACTTTCATGTTGTGATCAAGACCTAATTCTATCATCTTCAAGTTTGATTCTTGGATTTAAATTCTAGGGTTCCAAGGTAAAAATCTTGAAACTTGATTTCTTACTCGACTCTTGGAAATCATAAGACCATGTTTGATCTATGGTCATCTTAATCAAGCCTTAGATACTAATTTTGATGTGTTTGTTTTGATTTTAAGATCTACTTGGTGATGCAAAGAGAGTTCTACAAGGAGATAGGGGACATCAATCAAGGTAAGAGGGAGATTAACCTCATCAGCCATATGTGGTGGTGAGAGAATGGATTTGTTTGTGTTTGTGAGTGGATAATCCATGTGATGATCTATTCATTCGAATTGTGTGCTTATTGGTTTATGTATGTTTGATTGTATATAATTATATGATGTTGATTATATGCATGAACTTGCCATGACTGCTTTTTGATTATATGTGATTCTATTATTTTGATAATTAAGTATGATTTATATGTGAGATGGTATGATTTTGATTAGATTGTTATTGGATGCTTAATATGATTTTATTATTTTAATAGCAAGCATGAATATGTGATAGTGGAAAATATCATATGAGATATGTGGCATATGATAAGAATCATGTGGAAAGGAAAACTATGTTGTTTCTAAGAACTAAGGGGTACACGGTTTCCATGAGGATTTTGGAACAAATCATTTGAAATATTTTACTAAGTGTGGATTTTAGATGATTAAGTAACAAGTAATCGGATTAAAGGTTTTTATAAAGGAAAATGAGATAGGAAATGAATAAATATTTGGTTATGGAAAATAAATTGATTTTCGGCCAACATGTCAAAAATTGGTGTTTTAGATTAAAAAAAATATTTTTTAAGGGTAGTTTCGAAGGATTTATTAACAAGAACTTAATTTAGTGAATTTTGAGATGTAGAAAGAAAGTATACAAATTTTTAGAATTAAAATTACTGTAATTAGAGTATTTAGAGTATTATGTGAAATAAAAGTGAAAACTTGAAATTTACTGACGTATAGCTCGTCCTTTGGGTTTTGAAGCACCTTAGGGAATTTTGAGCTGTAATATGTGAATGCTTATGTCATGAAGCATATCAAAGAAGTTTTTGATGATAACAAAGCCAAGAGAAGAAGAACAAGATCAAAAGAAAAGACCAAGATCAAAAGAAAAGTTCAAGATCAAAAGAAAAGATCAAGACCAAGAGAAATGTTTTGTCAAAGATCATAAATGTGAAATGCTCTCATGGTATCTCAATTATATTCAAATGGTTTTTCAAAGATCTCATAAATCAACTTGGTTTCAAAGTTCATATTTTAAAGAAATGTTGATTTCAATCTTGGATTATGGTAAACAATTGTAAATCTTGTTTTGTCCAAGTACCCAAATGATAAAAATGGCCTAGAGACTTAATTGGGATTGAAAAATGTGTTCAAAGTGGAAAGTAATCGATTACACACTCTTGGTAATCGATTACCAGCAAGTCAGAGGACTTGTAATCGATTACAGCATCCATGTAATCGATTACCATGTTCCCAGAAATCCAAGAACATGTTCAAACGGCCATGTAATCGATTACATCAATATTGTAATCGATTACCAGAAAGTCAGAGGGCGTGTAATCGATTACACAAGTCTTGTAATCGATTACCACAAACCCAGAAAGCCAAGAACACGTTTTAACTGTCATGTAATCGATTACCAGAACCCTGTAATCGATTACCAGCATTCTGACAAGCCCAACGACTATATTATTTGGCTTTTAATGTTGCCCATTAAAGCCCCCAACGGCTCTTTTGTTCCAATAACTTATAAATACTCATCTTGGGGCATCATTTGTGGTTGAACAACACTTGAGAAACATCTATGAATTGCTATAATTCGAGATTCATCCTTAAATCTCTTTTGCTCTGTTTTTGCATATATTGTTGAGATATTCTTGAAGAGCATTATAGAGCTTCAATTTGTATTATCTACTCTTGTGAGAGTTTCATATTGTAAACACTTTGATTCTTTGTAAAGGGGGTGAGGTATCCCTCTAGAGAAAAGAGAGTGAGGTATCTCTCAAAGTTTGTAAAGGGTGAGGTATCCCTTGTTGAAGGTGAGGCATCCTTCAAGGGTTGTAAAGGGGGTGAGGCATCCCTCTAGTGAAAAGGGTGAGGCATCCCTGGTTTGAGGCTCAAGCTCAAGGGTGAGGCATCCCAAGGAGTTGAGTGCTCTTTTGTGTAAAGGTTTTCAAGCACCCGTTCAAGCTTGAAGTTTAGTGAAAAATCTCGAGTGGTTTGCTTGAGGACTGGACGTAGGTCACAAGTGGATTGGTGGCTGAACTAGGATAAATCTTGTGTTTGTTCTCCTCAACTCTATCTCTTTACTTTGTGCTTTAATTATATTTGCTTGAGTTGAGTTTGTTATTTAGCTTTGCTTGAATACTTTCTATCTTGGCTTGTTTATTTATGAGTGAAGTATTCAATCTCATTTATCCATTCACCTCAATCATCCAATAGCTTCAACGAAAATTGTCAATCAAACGTTTTGTGAAAGTTTTACGAAAATATTTTACATACTCAATTCACCCCCCTCTTGAGTATTGAGGCCACTTGGTAACATAATATTCCAAGTTGATCAAAGAAATACAGTTTTGTGAAGAAAATATTAGAAAATATCATTTAGAGAAGTTTTAGCAAGGAAATGATTTTGAGGAAGGTTTGGAACTTAAAGTATTTTATTTAAAGTGTTATTTGGAGAAATGAACAAATGTTTTTGAGATATCTTGAATTGATTTAAATAAGTTAAGTGTTATGGAAAATGTTTGAAAATATTTATTAAAGGAGGTTTAGTGAGAAAGTGTTAGAAATATTAATTAACGATGATTTATTAAGGAAATATTGGAATTAAAGTCCAATTTTGATAATAAATGAGAAAAGTTTTAATTTAAACTTAGAATGTGATTAAAATATTTTATGCAAGTGAAAAATGCTAGAAAACTCTTACGTGATTTAAAAACGTCTATTTTCGAGCTACGGGATTGAGAAAATGATTTAGAATCTTTACGTAATTGCAAAAACATTGAAAAATAATTATGTGATTTGAAAATGTAAGAAAAATGTTATGCGATTTCAAAAACGCGATAAAATGTTTACGCGATTGGAAATTATAGCAGTTGGTTGTCGGGCTGTCATGCTGGGCCCCATTATGATGGAAAGTGATACCGCTAAGAATGTGGTGTGTATATGTCAAATACGGTGAAATATGGTTTGTATGTGTTGGATCATACATCATGCATGGAAAATTGTATGTGTTGGATCATACATCATGCATGGAAAAGCATGTCAATTAAGGCAATGGGCCTAGGAGATGGAATTACACCTTCGTGCGGGTAAGAATTGCGTAGTTATGATCTTCAGTGATCTTGGGGACGTCGGGGTGTGGAATGTCATATGTGGCCAGTTGGTAACACCACTGTGTCGTGGTATCCTTTGCAACACACCGACGGTCTCAACGGAGTTACTACTCTTTTCGTGATTGGTTGAGAGTGTCTGTATCGGCCATGTTGCGCACCATGATTTGATATATTAGCACATAATTTGAGGCTAACGATATGCAGACATGTACATCCTATCTTTCTCTCTGAAATTGTGATTAGCTCCATAGAGTAGGAACTGGTTGCATTATGCATAAGGATGGTCAACATATACATCGTGCATATGCATAATCAGCATTTACACTGTTGTGATATAATATTATTGTGGTGTTATCATTATGTCTGTTATTGTGATACAAGTTTAGAGAATTATTTACTTATTAAATATCATGAAAATATTTACTGATTTTATATTATTGTATAGATTTTATGTTGAACCGTGTTGGCATGTTTGTCGTTGCCTTGCTGCTATATTGGTATGCGATGTAGGGGATCTCACCACTTTGTTGTATTATTCTGTTTGTTTCTATTTTATACCTATGTCGGTGAAGACTGCGATGGCGGCAAGGAGGGATCAGCTAGGTTTCTTTAGACTACAGTTTCTTGATGGCGTTGCTGCTTGGTATGTTCATTGGGACTCTGGATATATAGAGTATTGTGGTGATATTACTCTATTTGTACGTAGGATGTGCCATGGGATCATTACTTCTTATTTTACGGCTACATATGTAGAGCTCATTTTACCTATCAGGGAGTTGTGGAACTATCTTCACTATACTTCTAGGGATGACACCAAGATATCTTTTACTCAAATTTCTATCCGTCGAGACATTCTTGGCTAGGGAATCTGTCTTTTGAGAAGGACTTTTGTCTTTAGAGTTTATGAACTTAGGCTAGGTCGAGTTTTTTTATGGTTTATTTAATGAAAATATTAATATTCTATGATATGTACAAGAGATATATGTTGTTCTATTCTTATATCTTATGTTACTTTAATTTGGTAAATTTATGTTATTCGGGGAAAATGAAATTTTGAAATAAGTATTGCAATAATATTTAAACATTTTATAACTTGGGTAAAGAAGTCAAAATGGAGTTGATCTGAAATGTGATACCCTAAGGAGGGTGTTACATTGGTCCCTTCACTTTTTGCATAAACTTACTTGCCTTTAACTTGAGGATAACTAGGTCTAGAAGCATACTTCACATACCTATCATCCTCTTTCTTCCTCTTATGAAAACCTTGCAACTTTTGTTCCACTTGAGGCTAGCTATAGGGACCCTTAACTATCTTTGAATGGCACTAATAGCACCACTTTGCATCTTTTGATCAATCGAAACTTTACTAGTCGAACTACTCTCAAGTCAGTTCGATTCTATAACTTACTTTGTACTCATCTCTTACTTCTTCGAACTTAGCCACATACTGGCCTACCAACAAGCCACCTTGTTCAGATCCTTATAACTCTTTCTCCTTAGCATTCTATTTACGAAAACTTTGCCTCCCTTTCTAATATATAAGAGACAACCAAAATTCTCAGGTCATCTGAACAAACCCCAACTGTAGAGATTTTTTTACATTTTCTTAAGCCATCTCCTAATTCCAAACATGTCTTACTTTCCCTTAAAGTGTAATGCCCTTTTTTTCTTAATACCGCGAAGAAGGAACGTCACACCATAATACAAAAGAAATGAAATAAATTGCGAAAAATGATAGTTACAGTGATTAATTAAGACCCAGTTCATTATTAACACAATATTAAATAGTTTGTATCCTTGGATGATAAAATAATCGAGTATTGAAATATCTGTACGCATTTTTTTTATATAACAGTAAAGAGATAATAATAATTATAAATACAATAAAATTGAAACATAATTTAAAATCATACATTCACAATATATATATATATATATATATATATATATATATATATATATATATATATATATATATATATATATATATATATATATATATATATATATATATGCATCACTGTTACATCACAAAATATACAAAAGTAAGGCTTTACCCACCCAAGATAGTTACAAATTTACACCAATAAACTAGCAAAACATCAGGCATCCCCAAAAAGATAAACGGTTAGCCATTAGTAGCCACCTACAATATCAGCCACTAAGACTGACGAGAAGGGACCATAGCCGGGTATTCCTCAGGGTCCTCTTCATCCGACAAAATCACTATCGGAGTGACCGAATTTCGAGCAGAAGCACGAGCAGTGGAGAGGAAAGAGTCCTCTTATGGAGTGTAAAACATATCAGTCCACATATCCCTCACGGGTAGGTAAAATTCCAAAATAACAAGTAAAAAAATCAAAAACAGGAGGGTCATAGCGACCCCAGGCCAAAGACACCATCATCTCCCCGCGGTAGACGCATCGGTCCGTCTGCACATGTAAGTGCCAGCAATCGGGTCCTCCATGAAAGGTCAACTTCACGTACCCCAAAAAGTGGCATGGACGCGATGACATCCATAGTAACTCTAGTCGTAGTGTGGCCAGAAACCCAAAAACTCAGTTGTTTCCTTTTCCTCCTCACGAGCGTCTTCTCAGAAGTACACTGTCCGACAGAAATACAGAAAATACAAAAAGAGGTGAGACACCTAACTTTCAGTACCAAAATGGCAGCAAGAAAAAGAAACGACGCTGGACGCCCACATATAAACACAGTTCATACATCTAATTACAGTAATAATTAAAATTGACAGTAAGAACAGAACAATAATAAATAACAGTAAGTATCATCAATAACAGGCATACAACATCAACATTTCCAATATTCAACAGTCCAAGCAATCAAATAATTATTGCAGTAATAATAACAGCTACTTTTCACAATTATAAATGCTTATGCTCAATGAATTATGAGACTGACAGTTCACAATGCAAATGGTACCAAAATTCCTACTCCATGGAGCTAGACAAACATTTTCGGAGTGAATGATCAAGGAGTAATGCCAGTATCTCGTTAGCCTTAAAAACAGTGTGCTCATCTCATAAAAATAGTTGCGCAATACGGCTTATACATGGCACCTCAACAGTTGATCGCGATATAGGACAACGTCTCAGTCTGGATTGTCGGTGTGTTTGCATCGGTCTATCCCACGGCCCCAGTGGAGCTACCACTGTCCATTGTGAGACACCCGCACCCCGACACCCTCAGGGCCAACCACAATGACCCTACGCTTAGTCTACTCACACCCGCACATAGGTGTTATTCAAACTTCTAGGTATACACTGCCTTTTCAACAATGTCTAACGGACAACACATATGCATGACGACACAATGTATATCATACATGTTTATCAAAGATGTATTCATCATAAGCATACCACAATGACATATATATTCATTTCTTAACATCAATATGTCGTAATTTCCTCAAGTACACAGTCAACAAGTACTTAGCCCACGTAGGGGTCCACAATAACATAGAATCAATTCCCCACATCAATATATTTTTTAGGATTCATCAATTATCACAAGTCCACATTATGGATCCTCATTTTCAAAGTCTTAAGCTTTGGTCAATTATGAAAATTTTATGAAAATTTTAAGTTAAATAACCCTTCAAAACCATGACACTCTCAAGAGTTATTACTCAATCTAATTCTTCCACTTGATTATGGATTATGCATGTCTCTAAATTCTAAATCTCCAAAGATGCATCAAGACATCATTTAACCCCTAATTTTTTCTCTAAAAACCGTGGCCTCATTAGGTCATCAAGGTTCCAATTTCTTTCCGTTTTATGCATGTGTTACTTGATACCTAATTACTTAGATGTTATTTCACACCAAATCAATTCATTCCCTTAGGATCCAAGGCCAAAACCGTGGCCTCACTTTGGGGTATTAAACCCTTAAAATTTTTCATTCATTAATTTAATATCATCATTCAACATTTAATCACATAAGCTTCATTTTAGTTGTATACAAAAACCAATTTATATCCCAAAATTCTAGTCAAAACCGTGGCCTCACATTAGGGTAGGAAACTCCAAATTTTTCATTTAACAACCCTAACATGATCAAGCATTTTCAACACATCCAATACATTCAAGATCATCAATTAAGCATTAATCCAATTTCAAGAATACATAAACATGCAAAATCACCGAACAAAGTGAGCATACAAAGGTTCCCTCACCACCAATAATGGTTGAAGTGAGTAATCTCCCTCTTACCTAAAGGAAGAACACAAAAATGGCCACCTATATGCTTCTTGGTGGTTTCAGTTTTGAGCTTCGAAAACCCTAGGAATTTCAAGACAAGGAATCAACATCAATGGTTGAAAAAGAAGAGATCCATCGTCATCAAAGAGACCATGGAACACGAAAATGAAGAGAAAGAAGAAGAAAAATGAAAACTTTACCTTAAAGCTTGAAGCTTTGTCTTGGAAGACAATGGAGATGAAGATAGATTTTGAAGAAAATCTCTAAATAGGAAATGTAGAAGAGGTTGAGGTGAGTGTAGAAATGATCTTAGTGAAGAGAAAAATCAAAGAAAATGGTCTCTAATGGGGCTGCAATTTTCGTAAGGAATAAGGAGAAGAAGAAAGAAGGAAGAGAAAATATGAAGAAGAAGAAGTTAGAGAGAGAAAGTGTTATGCTAAAATGAGGTAATGTGAGTGTTATGCGTTAAGTGAGGAGGCAAAAATTTACCTCCTTTGGCCAAGCATTGCCGTGGCAATGGAGAGAAAGAAGGGGGAGATTTTTGGCTTCCCCAACAAGCCAAGGACATTCTTGTCCTTTGATGGTCAAAGCTTCTCAAAGAAGCTTTGATTAAAATACAATAAATTTGAATTAAAGTGAGTTTGATTAAACATAAAGTAGATTACATTAGGATAATGTGATAGGGTTTTTAATACATGTTATTATCCAATTGACAATTGTTACAGTTGACAGAAGTCAGTATTAATTATCTGGCAGATAAAATTTTACACAACGATATATTATTTTATCTGTTAAAATTTCTCAAAAAATGTGAAACTTCGTAAACCGTTTTCAGCCTCGGGTTTAGTAAGATCCCCTATCAACGTTTTCACAGATCAAGGTTCTCAGAAAAAATATCTCATTTTCCCGGGCCAACCTAGTTTGCACGTAAAATAAGGAATAATATTAAAATATTTCGGGTTCTCAAAAAAATCTAAAAAAATTCTCAAAAATCACAAATATTAGAAAATGAATATTTATCATAAAATAAATAAATTTTGGGGGTGTTACATAAAGGATATAGGGTTGGCCTTTCTAAACTTTGAGAGATTTGGGAAATTTTGGTCTTTCACTACCACTATTTCATACACTGACTGTATTAGTGGTACTAGCTACTGAGATGAAATTACTTCCATCCCCTTTAAAACTCTGCTTGTGACAGCAATCTGCTTCCTCTTAGCAGTTGCCATCTCTAAGAACACTTTAGCCATATTAGCTGATCCTTCACTAGAAGAATTCCTATTTCTCCTAGCTCGCCTTGGTGAAGTAATGGTTCCCTATACACAATACGTGTAACAATAACCATTAACACTCAAACCTAAGGCCTGTCATCCAATTATATCCACACATATCACATATGAGACAAGAAATGCATAACACTTAATGAAAAACTCTAAGCTTGTTTAAACCTAGTCAGTCCATACCCCGACTCACAAGATGAACTGCTCTGATACCATAATGTAACAGCCTAATACCGGTGTCCAAGTATATCTGACATATACCTGGATAAGCAGTATCAGTCATGCTACTTATAACTTAAACATCAACTAATCCATAACATTTAAACTAATAATTATGGAGAGTCATATCTTAAAGTCATACATATATATATACAACTTTTACATTCTCAAAGCAAATATAAATAATTACATAAGCTTTGAACTAAAAATACTAGGACTAAACTAATCTAGTTCTTCTGTTTTCTTCATCTTCTTACTCTCTTGTAGGGCCTTGACTTGGATATACATAGAAACAGAGCGGGGTGAGAAATTATAATTCTCAATATGAGTAGCCAATACCAGTATTTTAACAGTTATACTGAATAAATGAAATCTAAAACAAAACATACTATCGATATTAAAGAAGTGTCTACTCAATTATAAAATATCAAAAGTCTTCTCATGCCTCATCTTTACTTTTAAAGTAGGTATACTACACTAACTTCTCTGTTCTAGTTATTCATTAACATAATAAAAGTACTACTGAACAAATATCACTCAATGAATAACAATGCTAGCTTCGGATTAATGATTGTAATGGGTAAGTGAGACTATACTCACTACCACTAGAATATTCACATTCTGACTCTATGTAAACATTCACCAAGCAATCTTATAATCCAACACTAAACTCATGCACATAACTTAGCTATTCTCAGGAATCGCTTTCCTTTGTACTTATCTATGTAAAATAGACTCAATAGCCATTAAACTACTTAGTAATGTGTGGACTGTTCCATCATACAATAGTGAGTATACTACTTCCACTACATATCGGATGATGAGTAGACTATTCCATGTACTACTTCCATATCATCATATTTGATTATGAGTGGACTATTCTGTGTATTATTTCCATAACATCATATCTCATCCTTAGCCTAGTATAGGATATGCTCAGTGTTAGCCTAGCATAGGATATGCTCATCCTTAGCCTAACATAAGATATGCTCATCCTTAGCCTAGTATAGGATATATTCATTGTTAGCCTAGGATAGGATATGTTCATCCTTAGCCTAGCATAGGATATACTCATCCTTAGCCAAGCATAGGAATAAGATATGTTCATCCTTAGCCTAACATAAGAATAATATATACTCATCCTTAGCCTAGCATAGGATGTGCTCATCCTTAGCCTAGCATAGGATATGCTCATCCTTAGCCTAGAGTAAGAAATGTTCATCCTAAGCCTAGCATAGGATATGTTCATCCTTAGCCTAGCATATGACTTAACTCATCACAACTCCACCTTTAGCAAAGTGCTTTTCTCACTCCTTGGCCAGGTCAAGGGGCTTGCCTCGCTCCCTCAGTTAGGAATTGTGATACTACGGTTCAACCTTACTGCATAAGAGATCCATTTCTATATGGTTCAACCTTATTGTATAATGGATCTATTTCTCTATGGTTCAACCATATTGTATAAAGGATCCATTTCTCTATGGTTCGACCTTATTGTATAAGGGATCCATTTTTCACTAAACACTCCACTTAATCCCAACTTAATGAGAGAATAGAGTATTCCTCTAAAACTAGCATATACTTACTATGTTAACTCAAACTAATTTAAGTAAATGAGTAACCTTCTATGTACATACTAGTTTTCACCCATGACAGTGTAACTAGAGTTCCTGGAACTTATACTATCTTCAACTTAGCTTGCTTGGTTCACTAATCATCTTTACCTAGTCGTACTAGTGTTGTTTCTAATCTAAAGAGTGTTAAACTCTATTCTTACTAGGCCTATAACCAGTTATGTTACTTAGATAACTAGCTTAAGCCTTTAAATTTTGTAACACCCTTTTTATCATAACATTTTAGCTCATCCTTAACCACAAAGAAAGTAACTCATGGCTCACAAGCCATTCAAACTCAAAATCAACCATCAAGGAAAATTAACTAGGGTTTTGGTTATCTTGAGTATCCATACCCACCAATCAATTTCTTATCATGGTCTAGGACATTGTTATCTCATCAATGCTAGGATGATTTTATCTCATTACATCACTCCATGCCAAAACATCATGTATTTCCTAGTAAAAACATGTCTAAAACTCAATTTTGGAGCATTTTTTAGGGAGGGTCGCGGCTCCCTTTTCTTTTGTGCCGCAGCTTCCTTCTCTTGGGTGCCAAATCCTGAGAAACAAAAAGGGAAGTGTTGCGGCTCCCTTACAAAATCCTGGTTTCTACAGAATTCTACGGAAACCATCCAAAAGCCACCATTCCAAACAATTTCAAAGGGTTTTCCACCCCTAAATATGATTTCTAACACCACTCTAGGCTTCTAAACTTGTTGTAACTTTTATACAACCTATTGATTCACTTAGGTATAGATTTAGGTTCAAAATCACATCAACTCCAACCATTTTCCAAGTTCCTCATTTATGAACTAAAATGGTTTACTTGAACCATAAATGGTCGTCTAACATTCACTAAGCTGAAAATATCTTAACTTAATCATTGGAAACAAGAATCAAGCTTAAAACATGATTTGGCTATCTAAACCCCTTTTTTATTCAAGAATACCCCTCTCCATTCAACAAGAAACAAGAGGAAAAGATGAATAGAAATCCTTTACCTCTTGTGGTGTGATTGAAGATCTTCAAGTCTTTTGATCTTGCCTTGGATCCTCTTCTTTAGTCCATTTTCTTCTCTTCCTTTTCTTGTCTCACCTTTTCTATTTTCTTTCTTCGTTTCTCTATTTCTGTTTCTTAGCCGTGAGAAAAGAAAGAAATAAGAGATAAAGACAAAGGCAAACTTGGCATTTTGACATTTTACTGTAACTTCTTGATTTGTTAAGAACACCTAGATTTTGCTAAACCCAGTTTCTTAATTTCCCACAACTTTAGAATAAATCCTGGGATTCATCTAAATTGTTGTTTCACCATTTTTCTAATTTTTCATATCTGCTGCTAGTCAATCGGTATTAAAACACATAACTAGTATGCTTAAAAATACCAAACTAACTCTGATTATTCTCAAATTTTAACTGCATCATACTTAGCTTATTTGTGACTTAGAAATAAGTTATCCATACCTATTTCCCTAAACTTAGAAATTTATGCTACTATTTGAGTCATTTTAAGCTACTTTTTAACTTCTGTATTGCAACAAAGTACCTTAACTGACTCAATTTGTCACAAAACTAAACTGACATGTTAGGCAAGCATTAGGCTACCTTCGTAACCCTTTACAAGTCTAACATGTTTTTAAGGATATTATATTTCTCCCATCTTTTTTAATTTTTTTTCCTCAAATTTTATTTTCTCTTGCCGTAACAATGGGCAATCTTTCTTTATTTGGGACTCCAACTTCCAAAATGGCTCCTTCGATGCCAACTTCACCCTTTACTATCCTTTGGCAAAAGGTGTAACATCCACCGTAAGGTATCACATTTATGTTACTTAATTATCAAATTACCCCTTCCATTATAAAATATGATTTGTAATATAAATATGAGTTATAAAATTTCCTTGATATCAATAAGATAACCTTAGCGAAAAATAAAAATATTACAACTTCATCACAAATAATTTACATTATATATACATTACAAAAGTACTGTCAAGATTATTTATATACAGACACAGTCCTCAAAGTATTTGAACATTATTTAAAACTAATATACTGCCCAAGTATTACTAAATAGCAGAACTCTCAGACGAGTCCTCCTCATATTCCTTAGCAGGCTGGAATCTGACTTGACGCGAAGTCCTACGGACAGGTGTCCGCACAGACGACACAATGCTAATCTCACTAGGAGTACGGTAATAAGCTCCCCAGTACTGCCTAATGGACAACAGAAACTCTAAGTGTACATAAATATTTACACTGAAATAAGGGATCCCTTGATAAAGCCTGCTCAGGGTAACATTCAAGTCTCCTATATAGAAAATACACTCTCTATCTAGATGGACATGCCAGGCTTCCGGACCTCCACGAAATTGCAACCTCATATATCCTAGGAAACTGGGCATCGCCATCTTCTCAGAATTCAGCTTTCTCCACAAGAATCTGTTCCTTTGCACCTTCTTGTTCAATTCCTTACTCAGCGTCTTTACAAATATAAATACAGTACAAAATAGGCATACAAAGAGGTGAGATCACCTACGCCAATATCAACATGGTAGCATGGAGATAACACAAATAGTACACCATACAAATATATCATACCATAATTACAATAATGCCCTCAACATTATTTATCATAACAAATACAATAATTATAATCATGTCCTCAGTCATTATTTATCATAACAAATATAATAAATAATAATTACGATTATACTCTCAGCATTTCCCAATTATTCAATAATTACAATTATGCCCTCAACATTGTCCAATATTCTACAATTCATAGTATAATCACACGATAATTACAATAATGTCATCAACATCATCCAATATTCCTCAATTAATATATCACACAGATATAGATATTTAGATTATGCATGTGCATATAGACTCACTTTCCTACTCCATGGAGCTAAAATCAGGTCGGAGAAATTGATCCAAAAGATCTGTCTGTACCAACATGCCTCAGACCATGTGCCACTATTCTCATTAGTGTTTACACATCTAGCATATACACGACAGTCTTTAATAGATCTTGATTAAGAATAGTGTCTCGGTCAGGATCATCGGTGCGTTGTATCGGTCTAACCCACGGTACAGAAGAGCTACCAACTGTCCATTGTAGGCAACCCACACCTCGATGCCCCCAAGGTCAACAAGTGACTTTACACTACGCATATCGCACCCACTCAAGAGGTGTATTCTCTCCTAGGCAATTAGCCTTATCCAGTCCATCGGACCTTTTTAATGCATGTAAAATGCACCAATGCCAAACATAGGCAAAATTCATCATTTTCTCATACAGTGTCCATACACTGGTTCAGCAGTAATCCTATTGTATATTCAATTGCGAAATCATATTTTTGCGTTTTCACAATCGCGCAACACTTTTGTCGCGTTTTCATAATCGCGTAGCGATTTTCCATCATTTTCTCAATCTCATAAAAATATTCTATCGTTTTTCAATCGCATAGCGATTTTTCAACAATATCTCAATCGCATAAAAATATTTAAACGCTTTCCAAATCTCATAGAAATATTTAAACGTTTTTCAAATCGCGTAGCGATTTTTCATCATTTTTTGCAATCACGTAACTTAAAAATCACGTTTTTAAGTTACGTAAAACATTTTTCACCATTTCACAACTAAATAAAATATTCCTCAATATTCCAAACATCATTTTAGACTTTCCAAAAATCATAGCCATTTCCAACATGATTTTCCACATTTTCTCCTTTAAGAAATCCTTTCCGCAATAGATTTCACAAATTCACCATTTCATTAAATCAAATCAATGTTTCTAACTTAAAATTTCCTAACACGCTCCAAAACCCAAAGGATGAGTTATACGTTAGTAAATTTTAAGTCACCAACGTATTCTTTATAATTCTAAATCAATTCTAAAAATCAATCCTCTTTAAAATAAATTGAGGTTCAAACACTTTCAACCTCTCTTTTCCATTCATATACGAAAATTTTATTTTTCAAGTGACAAAACACTTTGTTTCCATTTCTTTAATCCTTGTACTAGATCAATTGCATTTCCACTTTGAAATCATTTTGTTTCATAAAACCAAGGCATTACAAGCCTTCAAAACCGTGATACATGGCCATTGAAACCATCATATATTTTTCCTTCTAAATTAACTAAGTTCCATTCATGTTTTTACACAAACAAAATCAATAAAATTCCTTCAAAAACTGTGAGACTCTTGTTCTTTGAAACCAAAACATTTGTTCATTTTCCTTGCTTTTCTAAACATCTAATTTTACCATTCATGAAAATATTAATTTGTGAACACCTATTTTGAGATGTGAGGCTGAAATCTTGTTAGTCTTTGGAACCAAAAAATTATTTTCCTTTCCAATCATCAAATCATGGCATACATATACATATTCATCATATCATATAATCAAGCATACCTTAAAGCAATAAAAATCACCTAAAGCATGCAAACACAAATAAATAATTTAAAGCACATAAACACCCACAAATAAATTACATAACCATGGATATGAATCCTCACATGGATTCACCATCCATCAAATACAAGATTCATCTTTCACCACCATACTTGGTTGGTGAGATGGATCTCCCTTTTACCTCTTAAAGAACCTCAAAAGCTCTTTGCTTTGCTTCTTTTTCAAGTCCTTCACCACCAAGGGCTTCTCAAAAACAAAACAAAACACAAGTTTATTAGCATATCAAGCTTGAACAAGGAGAACCATGGATCAAACATGGTTTAGAACATGAAAAAAAGATAAGAAGTGAAGTTTCCTTACACTTCACCTTAAAAACCCTAGAACTTTGCTCTTGAAGAAAGTCCTTGAAGATGATCGATTTAGAACTTGGCCTAAACTACAAAGTGTCTTAGATTGAGGTATAGATTCAAAAAGTAAGGTTGTTTAAAATTTTTGAAGAGTGATGGTGGGTTCAAGAGGTCATGGTCGTGAGCTTGAGTGAAGAGAAATGGAGAGAAAAGTTTGAAGAACTTAGCTTTTTGAAATGATCAAGAATGATCAAGATGAGTAATCATTGTGTCTTCAAACTTTGCTATGGCCTTAAGCCATCACAAAACCGTCCCCCCCTCCTTGTACACTCAATGAGTGACCAATTTCACTAGCCACCATTTTGAGCATTGTTAGCCATTGATTAGATCAATGGTTAGTATTAATGTAGATTCTAATTATAGCCTCTAGATTATAAGACTAAATTTAGACCATTAGATCTTTCCTCCTTGAAATCCTAGCCATTAGATGTATCTCCAAAATGAAGGGTCAAGATCATCTCTTCATACTTTCCATCTGATGGTCATAAATGGTCCTAGCCACTTTGTAAGACCAAATCTCCACCCTTGATTAAACCAATGGTGGATATCCAAAGGCTTCACCATTAAGCTTGCTTCCTATTGGTTCGTCATAAAGCTGTCATAACAACTAATGTTGACTAAGCAGTATAATATTTATTTTTATCTTCTATTACCCTTTGAATAATATTTTTACTGTATTTTTATTGCCCGATAATTAAATACAGTACAAAACACAGTAAAAGAAAATTTTAAAAACTGTTTCCAGCTTTGGGTTTTGTAAGATCCCCAGTCCCCGTCTCAACAGTACAAAATTTTCTGGCTGCAGAAAAATTTTCACTTTTTTGGACCCACCTGAGCCAACGTACAGCCCCCTAGGCCCACAGATAACCCATGGATAATATCAAAATAATCAGAGAAATATAAAAATTTCATAATCATCCACAAAATCATAAAAATTATAAAACTTACGAAAATCAAATCAGATTACGTAAAATAATTAAGACTTAACAGTAATAATTAAAATACGTAAGATTTTTCCCGACCCGAAAATTATTATTTTCCTGACACGGAGTAAATCACATAAAACGATCAAATGTATTCACGGAATACTCAAAATAATTTTATAGTACACAGAAATCACTAAACAGTAGAATTCTATTATCACTGTCAAATAGCTAGAAAATTTGGGGTGTTACAAAAGGCATGTGGACATCTATTCTGCTATATTCTTTTTCCTTCTAGGCTACCAAACATTATTCGAAGATCTTAGCATATCTTAGTAACCTCTAGATGGATGATATACTTTCTCTTATGAGCTTCCTCTAGAATCCTGTCCTTTGACTCTTGACTCTTGACTCTCTTGGAACGCAAAGTTTATTTCTAAACTTTATATTCCATCCCCATTCATAACAAAATCCTTGTGGGTTCCTAAGAAGATTTGCTCACTAATGTCCCTTAGAGCTTCATCCTCCTTATGAGTTTCTAAAATTCAAGTCCTTAAGTCATTTGCTATACTCACTCTGCTCACTACATGACTATGGGGCATTATAGTCACCACTAGACTCAAATTCCTGAAACTTTCAAGAAGTTCACTCTCTTGGACCATCATCGAAGACACATGTAGGAATTTCCTACCTATGGCATCAGTCACTGCATTGACTTTACCCGGATGATACTATTACTCAAAGTTATGATCCTTTCATCACAACTAAGCTCTGTTTAGCATTACATCCATCATTCTTGCCTGATGTTCAGTTTCTTCTGATCAAACAACTATTGCAAACTCGTATGATCACTGAACACCTCAAAATTCTTATTCTGTAAGAAAATTTACTAAATTTCAAAAACATCTACTAACTTAACTCGTACCATATCTATAAAGAGTTCTGCTTCTCTCTTAGGTGGTACTCATTCATCTTTCTAGGAATTACTTCTTATCACAAAAATATTCCCTAAGACTAACTTAACTTCCACATACATGGAGAAAAGGAAAACATATCCTTAAATCCCCTCTATTCAAAAGTTGTTCACTTATTTAGCTCTCAAAACATAGATTCTAAAGAAATAGGCACAGAAGAATCATTAGATATAAACCTCAATGTTTTATTTGATAAATTCAAACAATGTGGTTTACTAGCAACCAAAACGATGCCTAGTCTAACATCCATGTTAAGAAGAGATAACAGATAAGATTCACAAAGGAAATCTTATCTTTAACTTTTCCTAACAATCCAAACCTTTAAAGGAAGTTGTGACTAGCTTTCCTGTTGGTGTAGACAAGGATGAAATATGGGAAAACTAAAACATAGAAGAATCTAATCTCTTTTCATACCCATATGAAATTAAGGAGTAGAGATACTCTTGAATCATATAATATAACCTAGAGATCATCTTTAACTATGTTCTTATCTCATACAAGATCGAGAGTGTGAGCCACCTCCTTACTTCTCATAGAATAAACTTTTACTCTAACTTGAGCTTTGAGGTTAGACATTGCTCCCTAATTTTGTGCACACTTGTTTAAAAGTGTTTTGGTCAGCCATAAGTATAACATACTATTTGACCAACTTAACTAGGTTTGCCACCATTTTGTCTCCCTTGTCATCACACTTTGGTCCTTTTATTTTTTGCATAAACTTACTTACCTTTAACTTGAGGATAACTAGGCCTAGAAGCATACTTCACATACCTATCATCCTCTTTCTTGCTCTTATGAAAACCTTGCAACTTGTGTTCCACTTGAGGCTAGCTGTTGGGACCCTTAACTAGTTTCTTTGAATGGCACTAATAGCACTACTTTGCATCTTTCGATCAATCGAAACTTTACTAATCGAACTACTCTCAAGTCAGTTCGATTCTATAACTTACTTTGTATTCATCTCTTGCTTCTTCGAACTTAGCCACATACTAGCCTACCAATAAGCCACCGTATTCAGATCTTTAGAACTCTATCACCTTGGCATTATGTTTACCAAAACTCTGCCTTCTTTTCTAACAGATAGGAGACAACCAAAACTCTTAGGTCATCTGAACAAACCCCAGTTGTAGAGATTTTCTCCATTTTCTTAAGTCATCTCCCTATTCCAAACAAATCTTACTTTCCCTTAAAGGATGTAGGGTTGACCTTTCTAAACTTCGTGAGATTTGGGAAATTTTGGTCTTTCACTTCCACTGCTTCATATGTAACATCCCGGGACTGCCTGCAGGATTGACGAGTGTCTCCACAAACCAACACGGGTCTTTTCAGCGTGCTTTGTCCTCACTCACACGCATCCTAGGAAACTTCCCAGGAGGTCACCCATCCCACAATTGCTCCAAGTCAAGCACGCTTAACAAGGGAGTTCTTATGTTCTAGGCTCCCGAAAAGAAGTTGCAACTTGTTGATATGGTTACGCCTAATCAATTCCTTTAAGCCATCCTCAACTATGCAGTCCCATACCTGCATAGTCTCTGAATCCCTCTCATTCTGGTGCGTATTCAGTTCATTCATGGGACCCTTCGCCTAGAAGCATGCCAAGAGCCGCCCATTGTACATGCTTCAATTCGCACCGGCATCCACTCCCCGCCCTCATCTGCCCCGGGACACCACATGCCCACCAGCTTCCGCCTGGTTCGTCCCCGAACCACACCGTACTGGGAGAGGTCCCGTCTCTGATACCATTTGTAACATCCCGGGACTGCCTGCAGGATTGACAAGTGTCTCCACAAACCAACACGGGTCTTTTCAGCGTGCTTTGTCCTCACTCACACGCATCCTAGGAAACTTCTCAGGAGGATCCCACAATTGCTCCAAGTCAAGCACGCTTAACAATGGAGTTCTTATGTTCTAGGCTCCCGAAAAGAAGTTGCAACTTGTTGATATGGTTACACCTAATCAATTCCTTTAAGCCATCCTCAACTATGCAGTCCCATACCTGCACAGTCTCTGAATCCCTCTCATTCCAGTGCGTATTCAGTTCATTCATGGGACCCTTCGCTTAGAAGCATGCCAGGAGCCGCCCATTGTACATGCTTCAATTCGTACCGGCGTCCACTCCCCGCCCTCATCTGCCCCGGGACACCACATCATACACTGACTGTATTTGTGGCACTAGCTACTGATATGAAATTACTTTTATCCCCTCTAAAACTCTACTTGTGATAGCAATCTGCTTCCACTTTGCAGTTGCCATCTATAAGAACACTTCAGCCATATTAGCAGATCCTTCATTAGAAGAATTCCCATTTCTCCTAGCTCGCCTTGGTGAAGTAATAGTTCCCTGTAACACCCTCCGTAGGGCATCACATTTAAGACTACAAACTTACCAAATCCATAATTAAATTATAAAATGTTTAATGTTATAAAATATGAGTTATAAAATTTCTTTCATTGATAACTTAAACTTACTAAAGATATGGGTAATATAAAAACATCTTGAACTGATTAATACAAATTATATACACCACATAGTATTTAATAACATTCAGAACTTAAAACTTACAGACTCAAAGAGAAATAGTAGTAAACCCCATAACGGGTCCTACTTAATAGCACGGTAACAAACTTAACAAAATTCAAAACGTCCGCATCTAAATGGACATACCGTATGACGATACCTCACAACATTACGTCCTTTCAAAACCAAGGAAGATGTCCACTTCACCTCCACAATGAACTTTAAAAAACATAAACATATAAACAGAACAAGACAATAAATAAGTGAGATCCCTTATATCAATACCAGCATGGCAGCGTAGAAATAATACGAACGATAATGTCATTCCATACAAAACAAATAACAAATATAATCATTGTATCAAACACTAGATAATTCAATAGATATTTCAACAGATATAATTTAACAGATAGCTTAACAAATATATATAAATATCACCATGAGATGCCAACTGGCTATGCATATGCAAAATAGATCAAACCCTACTCCATGGAGCTAACACAATTTCAGAGATGAAGGATTCAGAAGATCTGCCAGCCTTAATGACAGTCTATACCAAACTGTGAAAGGAATAGTGTTTGATACATTAACTGTATGTGTTATTTGTTTTGTATGGAATGACATTGTCGTTCGTATTGTTTCTACACTGCCATGCTGGTATTGATGTAAGGGATCTCACCTCGTTATTATCTTGTTCTGTTTATATGTTTATGTTTTGTAAAGTTCATCGTGGTGGTGAAGCGGAGAGCTTCCTTGGTTTTGAAAGGACGTAGTGCTGTGAGGTATCGTCGTACGACATGTCCATCTGGATGCAGACGTTTTGATTTTTGTTAAGTCTATTACCGTGCTATTAAGTAGGATTATAGGGTTTGCTACTGTTTCTCTTTGAGTCTATAAGTTTTATGTTCTGAATGTTATTGAATACTATGTGGTGTATGTAATGTGTATTAATTAGTTCAAGATGCTTTTATATTACCTACATCTTTGGTAAGTTTAAGTTATCAATGAAAAAATTTTATAACTTATATTTTATAACATTAAATATTTTATAATTTAATTATTGATTTGGTATGTTTGTAGTCTGAAATGTAATGCCCTACGGATGGTGTTATATTAGTTGGTATCCGAGTGGAACCTCTCCCAGTACGATGTGATTTGGGAACGAACCATGCGGAAGCTGGTGGGCATGTGACACCCGGGGCCAACGAGGGCGGGGAGTGGTCGTCGATGCATAAAGATGAAGCACGGACAAGGAGCGACTCCTGGAAGGCTTCTAGGAGAAAGGACACATAAATGAATTGAATACACACCAGAATGAGAGGGATTCAGAGACTGTGCAGGTATGAGACTGTATAGTTGAGGATGGCTTAAAGGGATTGATTAGCACCGCCCATATAAACAAGATGCATCTTCTTTTTGGGAGACAAGAACATAAGTACTCCATGGTTAAGCGTGCTTGACTTGGAGCACTAGTGGGATGGGTGACCTCCAGGGAAGTTTTCCAAGATGCGTGTGAGAGAGGACAAAGCACGCTGAAAAGACCCGTGTTGATTTGTGGGGACACTTATCAATCCTGTAGGCAGTCTTGGGATGTTACATTCCCTATACATATTGCGTGTTACAGTAACCATTAAGACTCAAACCTAAGGCCTGTCATCCAATTCTATCCACACATCTCACATTTGAGACAAAAAATGCATAACACTTTGAGGAAAACTCCATACTTGTCTAAACCTAGTTAGTCCATACCCTTGCTCAATAGATGAACTGCTTTGATACCATAATGTAACATCATAATACTGGTATCATAGTATATCTGCATGGATAAGCAGTATCAGCCATACTACTTATAACTTAAACATCAACTAATCTATAACAATTAAACAAATAATCATGAAGAGTCATATCTAAAAGTCATACATATATATACAACTTTTACATTCTCAAAGCAAATATAAATAATTACATAAGCTTTGAACTAAAAATACTAGGACTAAAGTAATCTAGTTTTTCTGTTTTCTTCATCTTTTTGCCCTCTTGTAAGGCCTTGACCTGGATTTACATGGAAACACAACGGGATGAGAAATTATAATTCTCAGTTTGAGTAACCAATACTAGTGTTTAAACATTTATACTGAATAAATGAAATCTGATACTGAACATACTATCGATATTAAACAAGTGTCTACTCAATTATAAAATATTAAAAGTCTTCTCATGCCTCATTTTTACTTTTAAAGTTAGCATACTACACTAACTTCTCTGTTCTAGTTATTCATTAACATAATAAAAGTACTGAACAAATATCACTCTCAATGAATAACAATGCTAGATTTGGATTAATAATTGCAACGGGTAAGTAAGACCATACTCACTGCCACTAGAATATTCACATTCTGACTCTATGTAAATATTCACCTAGCAATCTTATAATCCAACACTAAACCCATGCACATAACTTAGCTATTCTCAGGAATCGCGTTCCTTTGTACTTATCTATGTAGAATAGACTAAATAGCCTTTAAACTACCTGGAAATGTGTCAATTGTTCCATTACACAATAGTAAGTGTACTACTTCCACTACATATCTAATGATGAGTGGACTATTTCATGCACTACTTCCATATCATCTGATGATGAGTGGACTATTCTATATACTATTTCTATAACATTATATCTCTTTCTTCACCTAGCATAGGACATAACTCATCCTTAGCCAAGCATAGGATACACTCATCCTTATCCTAGTATAGGATATACTCATCCTCATCCTTAGCCTAACATAGGATATGATTATCCTTAGCCTAGCATAGGATATGCTCATCCTTATCCTAGCACAGGATATGCTCATCCTTAGCCTAGCATTCGATATACTTATCCTTAGCCTAGCATAGCTCATGCTTAGCCTAGCATAGCTCATGCTTAGCCTAGCATAGGATATACTCATCCTTAGCCTAGCATATGATATACTCAACCTTAGCCTAGCATATGATATGCTCATCCTTAGCCTAACATGGGATATACTCATCCTTAGCCTAGCATAGGACTTAACTCGTCACAACTCCACCTTTAGCAAAATGCTTCTCTCACTCATTTGCTAAGTCAAGGGGCTTGCCTCGCTCTCTCAATTATGAATTGTGTCTCTTGTCTCACAACTCCACCTATAGCAAAGTGCTTTTCTCACTACTTTGCTAGGTCGAGGGGCTAGCCTCGCTCTCTCAGTTAGAAATTGTGATACTATGGTTCAACCTTCTTTATTGTTCAACCTTATTGTATACGAGATCCATTTCTCTATTGTTCAACCTTAATTTATAAGGGATCCATTTCCCTATGATTCAACATTATTGTATAAGGGATCGATTTCTCTATGGTTCGACCTTATTGTATAGGGGATCCATTTTTCATTAAACACTCCACTCAATCCCAATTTAATTAGAGAATAGAGTATTCCTCTTAAACTAGCATATACTTACTATGTTAACTCAAACTAATTTAAGTAAATGAATAAATTTCTATATACATACTTGTTTTCACCCATAACGGTGTAACTAGAGTTCCTAGAACTTATACTACCTTCAACTTAGCTTGCTTGGTTCACTAATCATCTTTACCTAGGCGTACTAGGGTTATTTCGAATCCAAAGAGTGTTAAAATCTATTCTTACTAGGCCTATAACCAGTTATGTTACTTGGATAACTAGTTTAAGCCCTTAAATTTTGTAACACCCTTTTTATCATAACATTTTAGCTCATCCTTGACCACAAGGAACGCAACTCATGGCTCACAAGCCATTCAAACTCAAAATCAACCATCAAGGAAAATTAACTAGGGTTTTGGTTATCTTGAGTATCTATACCCATCAATCAATTTCATATCATGGTCTAGGACATTGTCATCTCATCAATTCTAACAAGATTGTATCTCATTACATCACTCCATGTCGAAACATCATGCATTTCTTAGCAAAAGCATGCATGAAACTCAATTTTGGAGCATTTTTTAGGAAGGGCCACATTCTCTTGTGATGCGACTTCCCTCTCTTGGGTGCCAAATCCTGATAAACAAAAAGGGAAGTGTTGCAACTCACCACTCCTTTATGCCACAGCTCCCTTACAAAATCCTGGTTTCTGCATAATTCTACAGAAACCATTCGAGAGCCATCATTCCAAAGGATTTTCCACCCCTAATTATGATTTCTAACACTAATCTAGGCCTCTAAACTTGTTGTAACTTTTATACAACCTATTGATTCACTTAGGCATAGATTTAAGTCCAAAATCACATTAACTCCAACCATTTTCCAAGTTCTTCATTTATGAACTAAAATTGTTTTTTTGAAACATAAATGACCATCTAACATTCACTAAGCTAAAACTATCTTAACTTAATCCTTGGAAACAAGAATCAAGCTTAAAACATGGATATGGCTATCCAAACCCCTTTTCTATTCAAGAATACCCCTCTCCATTCAATAGGAAACAAAAGGAAAATACGAGTAGAATTCCCCTACCACTTGTGGTGTGATTGAAGTTCTTCAAGTCTTTTGATCTTGCCTTAGATCCTCTTCTTTGGTCCTTCTTCTTCTCTTCCTTTTCTTTTACCCTTTTTTCTCATTTCTTTCTTCATTTCTCTGTTTCTGTTTCTCAGTCGTGAGAAAAGAAAGAAATAAGAGATAGAGACAAGGGCAAACTTATCATTTTGACATTGTGTTATAACTTCTTGATCTATTAAGAACACTTAGATTTTGTTAAATTCAGTTTCTTAACTTCCCACAAATTTAGAATAAACCCTGGGATTCATTTAAATTGTTGTTTCACCCTTTTTCTAATTTTTCATATCTGCTGTTAATCAATCGGTATTAAAACACACAACCAGTATGTTTAAAAATACCAAATTGACTCTGATTATTCTCAAATTTTAACTGCATCACACTTAGCTTATTTATGACTTAGAAATATGTTATCCATACCTATTTCCCTAAACTTAGAAATTTATGCTACTATTTGAGTCATTTTAAGCTACTTTTTAACTTTTGTGTTGCAACAAAGTGCCTAAACTGACCAAGTTTGTCACAAAACTAAACTGGCATGTTAAGCTAGCGTTAGGCTACCTTCGTAACCCTTTACAAGTCTAACATGTTTTCTAGGTTAATACATTTTTCTCCTCTTTTTTAAAATTTTGTCCTCGAAATTGCTTTTCTCTTGCAATAACTCTGAGCAATCTTTCTTTATATGGGACTCGAACTTCCAAAAAGGCTCCTCTGGTGCTAACTTCACCCTTTACTATCTTCTGGAAAAATGCACGTGGACACCTATTCTGCTATATTCTTTTTTCCTTCTAGGCTACCAAACATTATCCGAAGACCTTAGCATATCTTAGTAGCCTCTAGATGGATGATATACTCTCTTTTGTGAGCTTCCTCTAGAATCTTTTCCTTTGATTCTTAACTCTCTTGGAACTCAAACTTTATTTCTTAACTTTATTATTCCATCCTCAGTCATAACAAAATCCTTGTGGGTTCCTAAGAAGAAGTGCTCACTATTGTCCCTTAGAGCTTCATCCTCCCTGAGAGTTTCTAAAATCTGAGTCCTTAAGTCATTTGCTATACTCACTCTGCTCACTACATGACTATATGGCATCATAGTCACCACTAGACTCAAATTCCTGAAAACTCTCAAGAAGTTCATTCTCTTAGACCATCATCGAAGACACATGTAGGAATTTCCTACCTATGGCATCAGTCACTGTACTGACTTTACTCGGATGATACTATAACTCAAAGTTATGATCCTTTCATCACAACCAAGTTCTATTTAGCATTCCATCCATCATCCCTGCCTCATGTTCAGCTTCTTCTGATCAAACAACTGTTGCAAACTCATATGATCACTGAACACCTTAAAGTTCTTATTCTATAAGAAAATTTACCGAATCTCAGAACCATCTACTAACTTAACTCGTACTATACCTATAAAGAGTTCTACTTCTCTCTTTGGTGGTACTCATTCATCTTTCTAGAAATTACTTCTTCTCACAGAAATATTCCTTAAGACTTACTTAACTTCCACATACAAGGAGAAAAGGAAAACATATCCATAAATCCCCTCTATTTAAAAGTTGTTCACTTGTTTAGCTCTCAAAACATAAACTCTAAAGAAATAGGCATAGAAGAATCATTAGATATAAACCTCAATGTTTTATCTGATAAATTCAAACAACGTGGTTTATTAGCAATCAAAACAATACCTAGTCTAACATCCATGTTAAGAAGAGATAAACTGATAAGATCCATAAAGGAAATCTTATCTTTAACTTTTCACAGCAATCTAAACCTTCTAAGGAAATTGTGACTAGCTTTTCTGTTAGTGTAGACAATGATAAAACATGGGAAAACTAAAACATAGAAGAATCTAATCTCTTTTCATACTCATATGAAATCAAGGAGTGGGGATACTCTTGAATAATATAATATAACCTAGAGATCATCTTTAACTATGTTCTTATCTAGTACAAGATCGAGAGTCTGAGCCGCCTCCTTACTTCTAAGAGAAAAAACTTTTACTCTAACTTGTACTTTGAGGTTAGGCACTGCTCCCTAATTCTGTGCACACTTGTTTAAAAGTGTTATGGTCAGCCATAAGTATAACATACTATTTGACTAACTTAACAAGGTTTGCCACTATGTTGTCTCCCTTGTCTATCACACTTTGGTCTCTTCACATTTTACATAAACTTACTTGCCTTTAACTTGAGGATAACTGGGTCTAGAAGCATACTTCACATGCCTATCATCCTCTATCTTCCTCTTATGAAAACCTTACAACTTTTGTTCCACTTGAGGCTAGTTGTAGGGACCCTTAACTATTTTCTTTGAATGGCACTAATAGCACCACCCTGCATCTTTCGATCAATCGAACCTTTACTAGTCGAACTATTCTCAAGTCAATTCAATTCTATAACTTACTTTGTACTCATCTCTTACTTCTTCGAATTTAGCCACATACTGGCCTACCAACAAGCCACCTTGTTCAGATCCTTAGAACTTCATCTCCTTAGCATTCTGTTTACCAAAACTCTGCCTCCCTTTCTAACATATAGGAGACAACCAAAACTCTCAGGTCATCTAAACAAACCCCAACTGTAGTGATTTTCTCCATTTTCTTAAGTCATCTTCTAATTCCAAACAGGTCTTTCTTTCCCTTGAAGGATGTAAGGTTGGCCTTTCTAAACTTTGAGAGATTTGGGAAATTTTAGTCTTTCACTGCCACTACTTCATACACTGACTGTATTAGTGATACTAGCTACTGAGATAAAATTACTTCCATCCCCTCTAAAACTCTGCTTGTGATAACAATCTGCTTCCTCTTAGCAGTTGTCATATCTAAGAACTGTAACGCACCTAGATCTAACAACCGCGGCACAATCGTCATTACACCACAGTTACTAAATCCAGGTGTGTCACAGTCATGATAATAATAGTTTCCAAATTTACGAGTTTAATTTTTTTCCTTTTTCGCATTTATGCATAAGTAGAAAATATGAGCCATGAATGAAATATAAATGTATTCAACCCTTAATACAACCATTGGAATGAAATCATGTCTTTATATATATATATAGTTTATAACCAACTTACACGAATCACTGATAACATAGAATACAATAATTACAGAGTCAAATGAAATACAGCGGGAATAAAAACAATTAAAGGGGAGGAGTAGTAACCCAGGGATGGGTACTACCAGCAGACAAGGCCGCAACCCCTTATGCACATGACACACGGCGCCCCAGTTGACACGACAGGCATCAATGCCACCACGCGGCTGCACTCTTACGTAGTCGACGAAATCTTGTCCAGATGCTCAAGTCAATCAACCTAGGTATGGTCCCTATTTATCTTCCTCTTACGATCTTTGATCAAACAGAAATGTAAAACAGAAATGCACAAATATAGGAAAGAGGTGAGATTCCCAGCTTTCAGTACCAACAAGGCAGCAAGAAAATAAATGGCGTCGAATGCCCACGTAAGACACAGTTAATACATACAAGTACAGTAATACATGAGAGCAATTAACGAGAGTAAAGCAGCAAGGAACAGTAGTTAACATCATCCATAGCCAACTAACAACATTAGCATTACCAAGAATCGAATAAATATCATAGTCATAATAGTAAACACATTATCCAATCATGAATGCTCAATGGACCATGTGACTGACAACTCACAATGCAACAAGGGTACCAAAGTTCCTACTCCATGGAGCTAGACATAAACATTTTCGGAGTGAATGATCAAGGAGTAATGCCAGTGTATCGTTAGCCTTAAAAATATAGTGTGCTCATCACATAAAAACATTTGCGCAAAATGGCTCACACATGACACCTCAACAGTTGATCGCGACATAGGACAGCGTCTCAGGCCGGATCGTTGGTGTGTTGCATTGGTCTATCCCACGACCCCAGCGGAGCTACCACTGTCTATTGTGAGACTCCCATACCCCAACGCCCCCAGGGTCAACAACATATGACACCTACACTTAGTCTATTCGCACCCGCACAAAGGTGTTATTCAAACTCCTAGGCAACATAGCCTTCTCAACAATGTCCCACAGATAATACACATGCATGATGACACAATGTCCAATCATGTATGTTCAACAATGATGCATTCAACATCAGCATTGCCTCAATGGCACATAAGCATTATTCAATGATCAACATGACATATCAACGACATATCTATTAAAAACATTGCCTCAAAGGCATATCATCATTTCTTATCTCATCGAGTACTACATCAATAATTCTCAAAGATCAACATGTATTCCTCATTACACACATACCACAATTTCCATGTCATGGATCCAAGAATTCCATATTCAAAAATCATTTCTTCTCTATTGATATGAATGCACATTCCTATCACAATTTAGTAAAGTAAAATCCTTGAATCCAGGGTTTTTAGGTTATGTTTAAGTTACAAAGGACAAAGAACCATAATCTCAATCATTTCCACTCAAAAATCTCATTTTTGGTCTTGTCGATTACATCACCCTTGTAATCGATTACTTGAGAAACAGAACCTCTGTGTCGATTACAATTTCATCAGTCGATTACGTGATTCCCGAATCACGTTTCGTAACTTAAAGGCCACTGTGTAATCGATTACACAACCGTGGTAATCGATTACCAATTGACAAACGTCCGTGTCGATTACCCACAAATTGTAATCGATTACGTGATTCCCAAAAGCACCATTTCGTGACATCAGAGGCTTGGTAATCGATTACACTCCTCTTGTAATCGATTACAAGCTAAACAGAACCTCTGTAATCGATTACACACCAGATGTAATCGATTACCAGATTTCCAGAATCACGATTTTGTATCTTTAAGAGCTTGGTAATCGATTACAAGCCCCGTGTAATCGATTACCACACGTAAACTTGCAGAAAAACAGAGTTCTCAGGTCCTCTAACTCAAACCAAACCACTTCTCATCATATTAAATCAACAAGATACTCAAATACACCTTCGAATCATGCAAGAGACATCAATAAATCGTACAACCCAACAAAATACATTATCATCAAGAAAAACATAAAAATGAGAGAACTTTGTTCATGAATTCAAAAATTAACAACAACACACATACAAGACATTCCCTTACTACCAAGGTTGGTTGAAGAGGATCATCTCCCTCTTACCTATGTGGAAAACAACACAATATGCCACTCCTTCTTGCCCTAGATTTTCGTTTTCCCTTCAAGAAGAACACCAATGTGAGTGATTTCCATAATGTTCACTCAAACCATGGAAAAATAGGTTCTTGGTCACCAAGGTGGCCAAGAGAAAATGAAAATAGCAAGGAAATGGAAGAAAGTTGAAGACTTTACCTTAAAGCTCCAAGCTTTAGCTTTAATGGTGGAAGAGAAATGGAAGAAGAAGAAGAAGAACCAAAGGATAACCACCAAGGAGAATAGTCTTGGAATGGTGGAAGGAAGCTAGATATGAGTTTAGTTGTAGCAAACAATGGAAATGATCTCCAATGAGAGGGTGTGTACGATGGTGAAGCAAGGAGAAGGAGAGAAGAAGAAGAGAAGGGAAGGGGAAGAAGAAGAGATAAAATGAAAATGTGATTATGGGCTTTCAATGCCATCTGCCGTGTAAGAAGAGTGGGGAGGGAAGAGAGAGAAAATGTGTTACAAGAAAAATTGCTAGGAAGCTTCCCATAACAAGCTTGGATTAAATTTAATCTTCCTTTTGAAATTAAAACTAATAGATGTGGTACAAAAATTAGATTTTTGAGTAATGTGATAATATTTTTAATACATGTTACTATTTATTGGACAATAGTTATAGTTAGCAAAAGTCAGCATTAACAAATCTGACAGATTAATTCTTCGCATTGTTTTATTATTCCATCTGTTAAAGTTTCTCAAAAAATGTGAAACCTTGTAAACTGTGTCCGGCCTCGGGTTTAGTAAGATCCCCCGTCGACGTTTCTATAGTTCAAGGTTCTCGGAAAAAATATTTCATTTTTCTGACTCTGCTCAATACACATGCAAAACGAGGAATATATTAAAATATTCGTCGTTTCTGAAAAATTCTGAAAGAACTCACATAAATCACAAACATTAGAAAATGACTATTCGTAATAAAATTTTTCAACTTTGGGAGCGTTACAGTCGTTCTGCCAATTCCGCCCAATGTGCACGCAAGATGAGGAATAATATTAAAATATTCCGCGTTCTTCGAAAAATCCAAAAAAATTCCTAAAAATCCCAAATATTGTAAACTGATCACATATTCTAAAATTATAATTTTTTCGGGGTGTTACAACTCTCCCCAATAAATAGAAATTTCGTCCTCGAAATTTTCATTCCTTAGGATAAATATCGATGTTGTTTCTTCACCTTATCTTTTGGCCTCCATATCGCGCTTCTAATCACGTCAATTCAAATTGTTATTACCAATGTGATCTCCCTACCTCCATGTGGTTTTGCTCTCCTACTCTCGATCTTACAGGAAGTATTCCATGGGTCAGACTTTCTTTCAATCGTACTGTGTCCTGTTCGATAACATGGTTGGGTCCAAGGATATACTTTCGTGATCATGACATACGGAAGATATCATGAAGATTTAAAAGAAAGGATAGCAAAGATCAGTTACGGATACTGAACCAGTCCGAAAAAGAATTTAGGATAGTCCGTAGAATTTAAGAGTAAGTTTTCTAGGCTTGAGGATATGACCGACCCCAGTCATAGGAGTGACTTTTGAGAAGACATGCTCCCCTTCTTCGAACTCAAGAGGTTTCCTTCTTTTGTCCGCATAACTCTTCTGCCCACTCTGAGCCATTTTCATCTGCTCCTGAATCATTTTAGCCTTCTCAGTTGTCTGCTGAATGAGTTCAGGTCCAACGGCAAGCCGTTCTCCATCTTGATACCGGCACAGAGGCTTCCGACACCTCCGCCCTTATAGAGCCTCATAGGGCGCCATCCCTATACTTGAATGGTGACTGTTGTTGGAGGTGAATTCCACCAATAGTAAGATTTCATCCCAATCCCCAGTTTGCTCTATCGCACAAGCTCTTAGCAGATCCTCTAATGACTGGATTGTCCTCTCTGATTGGCCATCAGTCTGCGGATGGTATGCCAAACTCAATCGCAACTTTGTTCCCATAACTTCTTAGAAACTCTTCCAAAACTTAGACGTAAACCTTGGATCTCTGTTGGAAATGATACTTGTGGGCACCCCATGAAGTCTGATAATTTCACTAACATATATCCGACTCAACTTTTCCAATGGATATCTTATGTTGATTGGCAAAAAGTGAGCTAATTTTGCAAGCCGGTCCACAAATACCCATATTGAGTCATTTCCTTTCTTAGTCCTTGGCAACCCGACAACAAAGTCCATGGCGATACTATCCCATTTCCATTCGGGGATAGTCAAGGGTTGTAACAGTCTAGCTGGTCTTTGATGTTCAATCTTCGTTTTCTGGCAGACCAAACAAGATGGCACGCATTTAGCAACGTCTTTCTTCACCCATGGTTACCATCACTTCTGTTTTAGATTTTGATATACCTTGAGCACTCTGGTGTGTAAACTCGGTTTACTCTCGTGAGTTTCATTGGGAATGAATTTCTTAAGTTCTAAACCATCTGGTATTGCAACCTTCACTTGTGAACATTGAGATTCCATCGAGTTCCTTCCTCGCATTCTGACATCATGCTTTGTCTTAATAGCTTCTTCTTGTCTTGTAGAAATCGGCCACTATTCTACTTCTCTTGAATCCTTCCCAACAGATCATTCGAGATAGTGACTATATCTAGACATACCTCACCCAGCGTCATTTCTAACGGCAGCCACCTGTCCTCGAATTACTCTACTAATTCCTTCTTCTCGACCATCATAAATGAAGGTATTAGGCAGTTTCCGGTTCAAAGCGTCTGCCATGGCGTTTTCTTTTCCAAGATGACTCTAAAGTTAGAGATCATGTTCCTTCAAAATCTTTAGTCACTTCTCTGCCTCATGTTTGGTTCCTTCTCATCGAATAAATACTTCAGGTTCTTGTGACAGCGAAGGGCATTGGATATCGCTCCATATAGAAAGTGTCTCTATATTTCCAGAGCCGATATAACCGTGGCTAACACCCGTCCGTGAGTCGGCAATTCCCAACGCACCTTCAACAATTTCGAGGCATAAGTTATAACTTCTCAACTTTGCATGAACACACGTCCTAAACCTTGATGTGAAGCATCCCAAATACACTTCGAGTGTTTCACTGGGATCGGGCAGTATCAAAATCGGAATACTTCCTCAACCTTTGAAAACTTTCTCCGCCTGTGCTGGTCCGTAAAAGTTTTGATTCTCTTTTTATAATCGGAGCAAGTTGTTCTACTATCTTCGAGAATCTGTCGATACTCCCTCGATAAGAACTAACTAATCCCACTAGCTATGAACCTCCCTCACGGTTTCTGATCTTTCCTTTTGAGGAACTGCTTCAACTTTTTTGTGAATCCACACGATTCCTCCATTTGGAATCTCATGATCCAAAGCGGAACCTCCTTAAACGAGAATCCGCACTCTGATACTTTGGCGCTTACTCCCCCTTCTTTAAAGTTAGGAAAACTATATCGAGATGTCCAACGTATCTCCCCATATCTTCAAGAATAGATCAGAATGTCATCATTAATGACAACGACGATTCCGTTCTAGGTAAGGATAGAAAATACAATTCATGTTGTCCAAGAATACAACATGAGCGTTTGTCACTCCAGCTGACATCACGGGATACCCATAATGTCGAAAGCACACTCGAAAAATCATCTTGGGGACATTCTCTATTTTCACGAATCCATCAGTGACCAGGACATACATCTATCTTGGAGAGAACAACGATTTCTTTTTCGTTGATCCATCAAATCATTTACCTTCCTCTGAGAATACTCATCTTTGATCATAATCTTGTTTAACTGGCAATAGTCCTCGTATCACTGAGAAATTTTATTCTTCTCCTTTACCAACAGCATCTTAGCTCAACACGCGGAACTCTTTGGCTATAAGAGTGGCATTTACATTCCCTTTACTCTTGGTCCTCTACGGAGAACATTACATGTACCCTCAGGCTTCTTTCTTTTATGAGGTTTAGACCATGTTGGCCGTTGCGAGTTTAAAAGCCTTAATTTCAAAAATTACCAAGGTGTTGATCGGAACGCTCTAGCAGATACTAACCAGAAAATGATTGATCAATTTCTAAAATCATAAACTTGAATAGAAATGATTCGAGGTAAGCAAGATAGGTCAACAAAAGACTCGATCTTTAATAGAAATAGGATAGGTTACACAACTTAGGTGTCAATGACAAGTCTTAGTAACAGAAATGGAAACAACTAAACCGAGGATGATAAAGATAAGGATGAATCCAAGTGATCCATACAGTCACAAATTGTAAAAGGAGGGGTTACCCCCAGAATTATACAGCACGATTATAGGATCATCATTTGAGGCGTAACTCCCCTTGTTTAGATCTCCAAATTTAGAAGTCTCAGCACCTCCCAGGGTATAAGTTCTGGCTTCTGCTTGTGGTTCTACAGCCCTTACAGCATTGACTGAAGAATTTGCCTTTGCTTGGTCGCAGTTGCGGGAGACGTGTCTAGGCTTTCCACATCTAAAACAGATTATCCCTTTAATCTTACACTCCCTCGTGAAGTGTTTCTTTCCGCATTTCATACATCTTGGTGAGGATGTCGGGGTCTAACTGGATACACCACCGCTAGTACTTTGTCCAGAAGTTGGTTGTTATTGTTTCCCTGATACCTGTGCGTATGGTTTCCGCTTAAATTAGTTGACTTTTCTATTATTCCTCTTTTGGAATCTAGGTAGTCCAAGTTTGCCCCAAAGCCGACTTTCCTCCAACAGATTGTGGACCTCAACTTCCAATTCTCATTGTTGCGTGGCCCTCTGATCCTGGTAAGTTGTCACTGCAGCTATCATTTGCCTTTCTTCTGCAGTCGCAACCATACTCCTATTGTCTTGTCCCGCGCTCACATGTATATGTCTGTCACGAGCCATCGCCCTTGCATGTCTACGGCGAGCCATTGAATCTCTCTGAAGACGCACATAGATACAACAAACCCAAAATTACTTCAAACAGCGTTATCTCCCTATGAAAACCAAATACAAGGAGTCATACAATTCATACAATTCAAGCAAGACAAGTTCAATTCCATACAACCGAACAATCTCCAACTCGAACTTCTTCATTCCGCTTCCACAGCGTGATCCCTCGTAAGCCGTCAACTTCCAAACAGCTTCTCAAATCTAGTTTACACCAACTATTTCTTTCTCCAGAAGATCGATTTTCCAAAACCTTTTGATCTCCTCACAAAAGAAATCCTATTTTCCTAACACAGTACGCCTAGGTGAAGTCAAAGTTTCCTGTACACACAGAACATTACATATTGAGTAGGCCAATCCTCAATATTATGCAACTGTATAACAGTAGCCATCAACATTTAACCTACGGCAAGCCATACATTCCTTTCCCATCATCTCAATCAAGAGACAAGGAAGTGCACAACAGACCAAATTCTAATATGCCTAAACATAGCAAGTCCATACCCCAGCTCAACAGGATGAACTGCTCTGATACCACCAAAGTGTAACGCACCTAGATCTAACAACCGCGGCACAATCGTCATTACACCACAGTTACTAAATCCAGGTGTGTCACAGTCATGATAACAATAGTTTCCAAATTTACGAGTTTAATTTTTTTCCTTTTTCGCATTTATGCATAAGTAGAAAATATGAGCCATGAATGAAATATAAATGTATTCAACCCTTAATACAACCATTGGAATGAAATCACGTCTTTATATATATATAGTTTATAACCAACTTACACGAATCACTGATAACATAGAATACAATAATTACAGAGTCAAATGAAATACAGCGGGAATAAAAACAATTAAAGGGGAGGAGTAGTAACCCAGGGATGGGTACTACCAGCAGACAAGGCCGCAACCCCTTATGCACATGACACACGGCGCCCCAGTTGACACGACAGGCATCAATGCCACCACGCGGCTGCACTCTTACGTAGTCGACGAAATCTTGTCCAGATGCTCAAGTCAATCAACCTAGGTATGGTCCCTATTTATCTTCCTCTTACGATCTTTGATCAAACAGAAATGTAAAACAGAAATGCACAAATATAGAAAAGAGGTGAGATTCCCAGCTTTCAGTACCAACAAGGCAGCAAGAAAATAAACGGCATCGAACGCCCACGTAAGACACAGTTAATACATATAAGTACAGTAATACATGAGAGCAATTAACGAGAGTAAAGCAGCAAGGAACAATAGTTAACATCATCTATTGCCAACTAGCAACATTAGCATTACCAAGAATCGAATAAATATCATAGTCATAATAGTAAACACATTATCCAATCATGAATGCTCAATGGACCATGTGACTGACAACTCACAATGCAACAAGGGTACCAAAGTTCCTACTCCATGGAGCTCGACATAAACATTTTCGGAGTGAATGATCAAGGAGTAATGCCAGTGTATCGTTAGCCTTAAAAATATAGTATGCTCATCACATAAAAACATTTGCGCAAAATGGCTCACACATCGCACCTCAACAGTTGATCGCGACATAGGACAGCGTCTCAGGCCGGATCGTTGGTGTGTTGCATTGGTCTATCCCATGGCCCCAGCGGAGCTACCACTGTCTATTGTAAGACACCCACACCCCAACGCCCCCAGGGTCAACAACATATGACACCTACACTTAGTCTATTCGCACCCGCACAAAGGTGTTATTCAAACTCCTAGGCAACATAGACTTCTCAACAATGTCCCACAGACAATACGCATGCATGATGACACAATGTCCAATCATGTATGTTCAACAATGATGCATTCAACATCAGCATTGCCTCAATGGCACATAAGCATTATTCAATGATCAACATGACATATCAACGACATATCTATTAAAAACATTGCCTCAAAGGCATATCATCATTTCTTATCTCATCGAGTACTACATCAATAATTCTCAGCATCAACATGTATTCCTCATTACACACATACCACAATTTCCATGTCATGGATCCAAGAATTCCATATTCAAAAATCATTTCTTCTCTATTGATATGAATGCACATTCCTATCATAATTTAGTAAAGTAAAATCCATGAATCCAGGGTTTTTAGGTTATGTTTGAGTTACAAAGGACAAAGAACCATAATCTCAATCATTTCTAGCTCAAAAATCTCATTTTTGGTCTTTGTAATCGATTACATCACCCTTGTAATCGATTACTTGAGAAATAGAACCTCTGTAATCGATTACAATTTTACCGTAATCGATTACGTGATTCCCAGAATCACGTTTCGTAACTTCAAGGCCCTGGTAATCGATTACACAACCGTGGTAATCGATTACCAATTGGACAGAACCTCCGTAATCGATTACCCACAAATTGTAATCAATTACGTGATTCCCAAAAGCACCATTTCGTGACATTAGAGGCTTGGTAATCGATTACACTCCTCTTGTAATCGATTACAAGCTAAACAGAACCTCTGTAATCGATTACACACCAGATGTAATCGATTACCAGATTTCCAGAATCACGATTTTGTATCTTTAAGAGCTTGGTAATCGATTACAAGCCCCGTGTATTCGATTACCACACGTAAACTTGCAGAAAAACAGAGTTCTCAGGTCCTTTAACTCAAACCAAACCACTTCTCATCATATTAAATCAACAAGATACTCAAATACACCTTCGAATCATGCAAGAGACATCAATAAATCATACAACCCAACAAAATACATTATCATCAAGAAAAACATAAAAATGAGAGAACTTTGTTCATGAATTCAAAAATCAACAACAACACACATACAAGACATTCCCTTACTACCAAGGTTGGTTGAAGAGGATCTTCTCCCTCTTACCTATGTGGAAAACAACACAATGTGCCACTCCTTCTTGCCCTAGATTTTCGTTTTCCCTTCAAGAAGAACACCAATGTGAGTGATTTCCATAATGTTCACTCAAACCATGGAAAAATAGGTTCTTGGTCACCAAGGCGGCCAAGAGAAAACGAAAATAGTAAGGAAATGGAAGAAAGTTGAAGACTTTACCTTAAAGCTCCAAGCTTTAGCTTTAATGGTGGAAGGGAAATGGAAGAAGAAGAAGAACCAAAGGATAACCACCAAGGAGAATAGTCTTGGAATGGTGGAAGGAAGCTAGATATGAGTTTAGTTGTAGCAAACAATGGAGATGATCTCCAATGAGAGGGTGTGTACGGTGGTGAAGCAAGGAGAATGAGAGAAGAAGAAGAGAAGGGAAGGAGAAGAAGAAGAGATAAAATGAAAATGTGATTACGGGCTTTCAATGCCATCTGCTGTGTAAGAAGATTGGGGAGGGAAGAGAGAGAAAATGTGTTACAAGGGAAATTGCTAGGATGCTTCCCATAACAAGCTTGGATTAAATTTAATCTTCCTTTTGAAATTAAAACTAATAGATGTGGTACAAAAATTAGATTTTTGAATAATGTGATAATATTTTTAATACATTTTATTATTTATTGGATAATAGTTATAGTTAGCAAAAGTCAGCATTAACAAATCTGACAGATTAATTCTTCGCATTGTTTTATTATTCTATCTGTTAAAGTTTCTCGAAAAATATGAAACCTTGTAAACTGTGTCCGGCCTCGGGTTTAGTAAGATCCCCCATCGACGTTTCCATAGTTCAAGGTTCTCGAAAAAAATATTTCATTTTCCCGACTCTGCTCAATACACACGCAAAACGAGGAATATATTAAAATATTCGTCGTTTCCAAAAAATTCTGAAAGAACTCACATAAATCACAAACATTAGAAAATGACTATTCGTAATAAAAATTTTCAACTTTGGGAGCGTTACAGTCGTACTGCCAATTCCACCCAATGTGCACGTAAGACGAAGAATAATATTAAAATATTCTACGTTCTCCGAAAAATCCAGAAAAATTCCTAAAAATCCCAAATATTGTAAACTGATCACTTATTCTAAAATTATAATTTTTTCAGGGTGTTACAAGAACACTCCAGCCATATTAGTTGATTATTCACCAGATGAATTCCTATTTCTCCTAGCTCACCATGGTAAAGTAATGGTTCCCTATACACACTACGTGTAACAGTAACTATTACCACTCAAACCTAAGGCATGTAATCTAATTCTATCCACACATCTCACATATGAGACAAGAAATGCATAACACTTAACGAAAAACTCTAAACTTGTTTAAACCTAGTCAGTCCATACCATAACTTATAGGATGAACAGCTCTGATATCATAATATAACAACCTTATACCGGTATCCTTGTATATCTGACATATACCTAGATAAGCAATATCAGTCATGCTACTTATAACTTAAACATAAACTAATCTAAAACTTTTAAACAATATATATATATATAATTACATAAGCTTTGAACTAAAAATACTAAGACTAAACTAATCTAGTTCTTTTGTTTTCTTCATCTTCTTACCCTCTTGTTGGGCCTTGACCCAGATTTATATGGAAACACATCGGGGTGAGAAATTATAATTCTCAGTATGAGTAACCAATACCAGTATTTAAACATTTATTCTGAATAAATGAAATATGATACTAAACGTACTATCGATATTAAACAAGTGTCTACTCAATTGTAAAATAATCAAAAGTCTTATTTTGCTCATTTTTACTTTCTATGTACATACTTATTTTCATCCATAACGATGTAACTAAAGTTCCTAGAACTTATACTACCTTCAACTTAGCTTGCTTGGTTCACTAATCATCTTTACCTAGTCGTACTAGGGTTATTTCTAATCCAAAGAATGTTAAACTTTGTTCTTACTAGGCCAATAACCAGTTATGTTACTTGGATAACTAGTTTAAGCCCTTAAATTCTGCGACACCCTTTTTATCATAACATTTTAGCTCATCCTTAACCATAGGGAAAGCAACTCATGGCTCACAAGCCATTCAAACTCAAAATCAATCATCAAGGAAAATTAACTAGGGTTTTGTTAATCTTGAGTATCCATACCCACCAATCAATTTCTTGTCATGGTGTAGGACATTGTTATCTCATCAAAGATCCTAAATCCTAAAGATATTCTTGAAGGTCTTGGACTTGGTTTTACCATCATCTTCATCATGTTTGTTATCATCAAAACTATTATCCATGTCAGCTAGCCAATTATATTCTCCCCATTTTTTATGATGACAAACTAACATTTGAGAAAAGTATTAGTTCAAATAAATTGGAATTCACAAAGTCAATTTTGAGAAACTTAGTCCCCCTCTTTTTTGTAAGAGGTGATTTATATCATAGATGTGCGCAGCTCCCCCTTACTTTTGGAATCCAATATCCAGTTGTTAATCTGTCTTTTACTTTTTCTCCCCCTGATTTTTCTCAAACAAACAACTCAAACTATTTCTCCCCCTTTTGTCATGATCAAAAAGATGGGGCAAAATAAAGCATAGAGTCAAAGCAATATGATATTTATTTAGGTTTAACATTTGTACAACAATAATAAATTAGCAAGATTCAAGCAATGTATCCAATATCCTTGCTATTTTAGCAAATCAATCACTCAATATTCAACAAGGCAAACACAATGAGGCTCAAAACATACTTTTATTCATTGATAAAAAAAAGCCAATTCACCAATTTCTTAGAATTCTGCCATAGATCTAGAGAATTATTTCACCTCAATGAAATATGCTATAGGGATCAGAGCATGTATAGAATTGATATTATCCACTCAATATTCAATGACAAAAGGCTTTACTATCACAATAGCGTATAATCCACTGCATATAGAATATCACAATAGCTTAGAGATAAAGATACTTTACTATCCTCAAGTTTGAATAAATTTATTCCATTTAAATGCTTGCTTGAGATAGTTATCACCTTACAACACAATTCAAAGGCTTTCATTGGTATCCATCAATTTTGGATCTAAAGAGGTTAGTCATTATGCCAAACTCTTAAAATAAGCATTCAAAACAATAAGGCAAAAGATATTTCATTTCATGGATCAATTTAGCCAAGTATATATACATTCATAAAAAATAATAGCCAATTACATTTAGTTAAGCATTTAATTAAAAAAAGAGCATAGATGATATATATATATATATATATATATATATATATATATATATAACAAGGTATCTCAAATGTCGTAACCAATTGCCAGACGTTTATTCGAATAACAACTGAGTTATTCGAATAGACCAACTTATAAAACATTAAATATGCAAGGCTGATATATAGTTATTTGAATAGCCACAAGTCTATTCGAGTAGACTTATTAGAAAAGCATTAGAAAACACGTTCAAAGGCAATGGTATTCGAATAACTATAAGAGTTATTCGAATAGAACAATTAAAAGAACATATATCAAGTAAAAGGATTGTGGTTGCTGGGCTCAAATTATTCAAATAAATTGAATGTTATTTGAATAAAGCTGATATGCAACACATATTTCTACACCACTGATTGAGTTTATTTGGATAATCATAGGTTTATTCGAATAAACCTATAAAAAATACATCACTAAGCACGTTCAGAGATGGAGACAAGGAAGAGAGCTTGGAATTATTTCTGATCTTGTGCTTGTAGTAGCCATTTTCAAAATGCCACAATGACATCTTAGCCTTCAAGCGCACCTACAACACACTTCAATTTTTGACTTTTGGTACCCAAATTTTCTTGGGTCCTTGAGTGTTAGTTTTGGGTATAGTACCTTTAGGAACCCATACCATTTTAGTTCTAATTTTTGTGTTAATGTTTTTCCTTGCATTGCATGTTGATGCACTATGTCCTTTCTTTCCACAATAGAAACATTTAATAAAAGGACCACATGAAGTACTAGAATTAACAAATAAATTTTTATAAACTTTTTGTTGATTTTTCAGATTATAGCCTATTTCAGCTTTTTGAAAAATAACTCTTTATTTTCCTAATAAAATATTTAAACTATCCTTTCCAAGGGTGAATTTAGAAAGAGTGTTCTTTAAATCTTCAATTTCTTTTTCAAGCAAATGACATGAAGAACAAGATGAAGATGTAGAAGCATGTGAAAAATGAGTTGTGCATGCATCAATAATTCCCAAAGTTTCATTTTCAATTTTTAATTCTTCAATTTCTTTATTTAAAATAAGAATTTGATTTTCTAGAGAAGAAATTGTTTTCTTAGAAGAAGAGATTAATTTTGTGAGCCTTATTGATTCGTCATGCAATTCTTCGAAAGCATCTTGTAATTCATCATAAGAATGAGATAATTCACAATTAGAAATTACCTCAATGTCGCTTTCTTGTTCTTCTTCTCCTTTGGCCATAAGACATAGATGGGCTTCCACATAATCTGAGCTATCAGTGGAGTCCATATAATTGTCATCCCATGTAACACCCCAAATTTCGTAACTATTTTACAGTAATTTTGACAGTTAATAGAATTCTATTATTTAGTGATTTCTGTGTACTGTAAAATTATTTTGTGTATTCTGTGAATACATTTGATCATTTTGTGTGATTTACTCCGTGTTAGAAAAATTTTCACTTTTTAAGACCTACATGGGCCCACATACAACCCCCCTGGGCCCACAGACAGCCCATGGATAATATTAAAATAACTATTCTACGCATGAATGGAGGTTGGTAGCTGCTGTGTTAGTATTAGAAGTATGGAGATACTTTCTTTATGGAGTAACATTTCACGTCTTCAATAATCATAGGAGTCTGAGATATCTGTTTGATCAAGAGAAGTTGAACGTAAGGCAAAAATATTTCACTAGTTAAAATAGTCTGGAATGATGTAAGCGGTGAAGCTACATGGGAACTGGAAGAAAAGATAAAAGAGCAATATCCATATTTCTTCTGAGGGTATGAAATCAGGTTTATCAAGTTTTGAGGATGAAACTTCTTTTTAGAGGGGGAGTATTGTAACACCCCAAATTTCCTAACTATTTGACACTAATTTTGACAGTTAATAAAATTCTACTGTTTAGTGATTTTTGTGTACTGTAGCATAGTGTAAGTCACTCGTTGACTTTGGGGGCATCAGGGTGCGGGTTGCCTATAGTGGGCAGTTGGTAGCTCTTCTGTACCGTGGGTTAGACCGATGCAACACACTAATGATCCTGACCGAGACACTATTCTTAATCAAGATCTAGTAAAGACTGTCGTGTATATGCTAGATGTGCAATCATATATGTGAATTGTGGCACATGGTCTGAGGCATATTGGTACAGACAGATCTTTTGGATCAACTTCTCCGACTTGAGTATTAGCTCCATGAAGTAGGAAATTGAGTCTATGTGCACATGCATAATTATTGAGTATTGGTTATGATAATTGAACTGTTGAATACTTGGATAATGTTGAGGGCATTATTGTAAATATTGAATATTTATATCTGTGTGATATAATAATTGAGAAATATTGAATGATGATGATGATAAATAATGTTGATGGCATTATTGTAATTATCGTGTGATTTGAATAATGTTAATGGCATGATGGTAATTATTATTTATTATATTTATTGTGATAAATAATAATTGAGGGCATGATTGTAATTATTGTATCTGTTATGATAAATAATGTTGAGGGCATTATTGTAGTTATGGTGTGATATATCTGTATAGTATGTTATTTGAGTTATCTTTATGCTACCATATTGGTATTGGCGTAGGTGATCTGATCTCTTTGTTATATTGTTTTGTTGTGCTTGTATTGTCAAAATTGTATACAATATGGTAGGAAGAGTCAATATGGAACATAGACTGTTTAGTGATTTCTGTGTACTGTAAAATTATTTTGAGTATTCCGTGAATACATTTGATCATTTTGTGTGATTTACTCCGTGTTAGGAAAATAATAATTTTCGAGCTGGGAAAAATCTTATGTATTTTAATTATTACTGTTAAGTCTTAATTATTTTACGTAATCTGATTTGATTTTCATAAGTTTTATAATTTTTATGATTTTGTGGATGATTATGAAATTTTTATATTTCTCTTATTATTTTAATATTATCCATAGGCTGTCTGTGGGCCCAAAGGGACTGTATATGGGCCCATGTGGGTCTCAAAAAGTGAAAATTTTTTTGCAGCCAGAAAATTTTGTACTGTTAAGAAGGAGACGGGGGATCTTTCTAAACCTGAATCTAGAAACAATTTTTAAAAATTTCTTTTATTGTGTTTTGCACTGTATTTAATTATTGGACAATAAAAAATACAGTAAAAATATTGTTCGTAAGGTAATAGTAGATAAAAATAAATATTATACTGCTTAGTCAACATTGGTGGTTTGGATATCCACCATTGATTTAATCAAGGGTGGAGATTTGGTCTTACAAAGTGGCTATGACCATTTATGACCATTGGATGGAAAGTATGAAGGAGTGATCTTGACCCTTCATTTTGGAGATACATCTAATGGTTAGGATTTGAAGGAGAAAAGACTAATGGCCTAGATTAAGTCTTACATCTAAGGCTATACATAGAATCTACATTAATCCTAACTATTGATCTAATCAATGGCTAAGAATGTTTAAAATGGTGGCTAGTGAAATTGGTCACTCAAGGAGTGTACAAGGAGGGGGGACAGTTTTGGTGATGGTTGAATGCATAGCAAAGTTTCAAGACCACCATTATTGTTATTCTTGATCATTCCAACAAGCTAAAGCTCACAAAACATTTTCTCTCCTTTTCTTCTTCTCTAGCTCACGGCCAAGACCCCAATCATATACCATCACTCTTCAAAATTTTCTACTAACCTTATTTCTTGAATCTATACCTCAATCCAAGACACTTTGTAGTTTAGGTCAAGTTCTAAATCCATCATCTTCAAAGACTTTCTTTAAGAGCAAAGTTCTAGGGTTTTAAAGGTGAAGTGTAAGGAAACTTCACTACTTGTCTTATTTTCATGTTCTAAGCCATGTTTGATCCATGGATCTCCTTGTTCAAGCTTGATATACTAATAAACTTGTGTTTTGTTTTATGTTTGAGAAGCCCTTGGTGGTGAAGGACTTGGAAAAAGAAGCAAAGCAAGGAACTTTTGAGGTTCTTCAAGAGGTGAGAGGGAGATCCATCTCACCAACCAAGTATGGTGGTGAGAAATGGTTTTATATTTGATGGATGGTGAATCCATGTGAGGACTCATATCCATGGTCATGTAATTATTTGTGGGTGCTTATGTGTTTTGATTATTTGTTTATGCTTGATGTGCTTTGCATGATTTATTTGTGCTTACATGCTTGGTATGATTATTTATTGCTTTTATGGCATGCTTGAAATATAATATGTTGATTATATGTTATGTAGGCCATAAAAATTGTTGGAAAGGAAAATAAAATTTTGGTTCCAAGGATCATAAGAATTTTGGCCAAGACACCTCAAAATAGGTGCTCACAAATTAATATTTTTATGAATGGTAAAATTGGATGTTTAGAGAAGCAAGGAAATGAATAAATGTTTTGATTTCAAAGACCAAGTGTTCACGATTTTTGAAGGAAATTTTAATGGCTTTGTTTGTGTAAAAACAAGAATGGTACTTAATTAATTTAGAAGGAAAAATATTTGATGGTTTCAATGGCCAAGTACCACGGTTTTGAAGGCTTGTAATGCCTTGATTTTATGAAATAAAGTGATTTCAAAGTGGAAAAATAATTGATGAAGTACAAGGATTAAAGAAATGGAAACAAAGTGTTTTGACACTTGAAAAATAGAATTTTCGTATATGAATGGAAAAGAGAGGTTGAAGGTGTTTGAACCTCAATTTATTTTAAAGAGAACTGAGTTTTAGAATTGATTCATGAATTATGAAAAATACATTAGTAACTTAAAAATTTCTAACGTATAACTCATCCTTTAGGTTTTGGAGTGCGTTAGTAAATTTTAAGTTAGAAACATTGATTTAATTAAATGAAATGGTGAAATTGTGGAATTTATTGTGAAAAGGATTTTCTTGAGTAAGAAAATGTGGAAAATAATATGAGAAGTCATATTATTTTGAGAAAAGTTGAATTGAGATTTTGAAGGTTGAGAAATATATTACGACATTGAAAAATGGAGAAAAATAATTTACGTAACTTAAAAGCGTGATTTTTAAGCTACGCGATTTGAAAAATGTTAAAATATTTCTACGCGATTTAGAAAGCATTTAAATATTTCTACGTGATTGAAATATTGTTGAAAAATCACTACGTGGTTGAAAAATGATGAAATATTTTTACGTGATTGAGAAAATGATAGAAAATTGCTACGCGATTTCAAAACGCAACAGAAACGTTGTGAAATTGTGAAAACGTAACAGAAATGTTGCGCGATTATGAAAAATGTGACAAAAGTGTTTCGCGACTATGAAAACGCGATAATGTGATTTCACGATTGAATATACAGTATGATTGCTGTTGAACCAGTGTATGGATACTATATGAGAAAATGATGAATTTTGCCTGTGATTGACATTGGTACATTTTACATGCATTGGAAAGGTCCGATGGACTGGATAAGGCTATTTGCCTAGGAGAGACGTACACCTCTTGAGTGGGTGCGATATGCATAGTGTAAGTTGTAACACCCTTCCTAGGGTATCACATGTCTGACTTCCGACTCATAATCTGAAAAGAAATTCGCACAAAGTTTGAGTTATAAAAAGATGGATTTTAAAATTTCTTTCTTTACTGAAACCTAAACTTACTGAAATTCATAAGTATTACTGAAAATATATTTAAACTAATTAATATACAATATTGACACCAATTAATATTTCACAATTTAAAAAATATATAAAATTAACAGACTCTTTTTTTTTAACAATAGCAAACCCCATGACGGGTCCTACTTAATAACACGGTACAACACTAACGTTAAAACTTAACATACTTATTCTGTTGTGTATCCATCTTGTTGCATCAGACATCTGTTCTACATCTGTTCTTTGTCAACACTGCACACCTTCGAGTCTTGAATGTCCACTCATTATTGTTGTCACCCATCTTAGAGTATCCATGACACGTTATGTCTAAGACAACTCGATCTTTCTATTATTTGATTTTAACAGTACAGACACAGTAAAACAACATAACAAAGAGGTGAGATCACCTACGCCAATACCAACATGGCAGCACAGAGATAACACAAGCAGCATATCATACAGATAGATTATATCACAATTATGACCATGCAATCAACATTAATCAACTATCATCATCATCATCCAAGTATTCAAAACAATTGTCATAGCCAATATTCCTCAATTAATATATCACACGATATAAAATGTCGATTATGCATGTGCATAAAGACTCAGTTTTTCAAAAACAACTCCATGGAGGTTTTCACAATTTCGAGGAGAATGCTCTGTCAATTGTCAGCCTTAGCCCAAAGACAATCTTCCAGTTGTTGAAAAGAATCGTGTTCTTGTCGGGTATCGTCAATGCGTTGCAACGGACTGCATCGCCAAGTGGCACAGGGTACTCGCCAGCTGTCCACTGGTCGACCGCCGCGCCTCGATACCCCCAAGATCCATCATACACCTCACTATCAATTCTCATTCCCTCTTCGACCACAAGGGCCATATACAATGCACGAGTATATCCGTGCAAGTCCAACCCCAAAGGGCCAAATCTTTTCCAATTTCATTTGTTCAATCATATGCCTCAACGCATATTTTTTCAATGCATGTATAATGCACCAAATGCCAATCACAGGCAAAACACGTCATTTTCTCACACAATGTTTATACACTGGTTCCACAGTAATCATACTGTATTTATAACAGCGAAATCATGTTATCATATTTTCATAGTTATAAAATACTTTCATCGTGTTTTCAAAATTGCGCAACATTTCCGTTTCATTTTCACAATTCCAAAATGTTTCTGTTACGTTTTCACAATTCCAAAATGTTTATATTACGTTTTCAAAATATCGTAACATTTATGTTACATTTTCAAAATTCTGAAACGTCTTTGTTATATTTTCACAATACCATGACACTTCTGTTACATTTTCACAATACAGTAACATTTCTGTTACGTTTTCAAAATACCACAACTCTTCTGCTGCACTTTTAAAACACGTACTAATTTTTCAACATTTTTCTCAATCGCGTAAAAACTTACGTTTCTCAAATCGCATAGTATTTTTCCACTGTTTCAAAATCGCGTAACTTAAAAATCATTCTTAAAATATTTAAAACACTTTCCAAATCTCATAACAATTTCCCCCCATTTTCACAATCGCATAAAAAAATATTTTATCGCTATTCAATCACGTAGTGATTTATCAACAGTAGTTCAAGTCACGTAAAATATTTAAACGTAAATTCAAATCGCGTATAAATATTTCAACATATTTAAAATCACATAGAAATATTTTTCCATATCACGTAACTTAAAAAATCACGTTTTTAAGATACGTAAATAATTTTTCACCACAATTTCATTACAGAAAATATTTCTTGACCTTTAAAAATTCATTTTTTAACTTTTCTCAAAATAATATAACTTTATACTTCATTTAATATATTTTCTTACTCAAGAAAATATTTTTCCATAGTTCTTTACTCAAGAAATATTTTTTCAAAATATAATTCACAAAATCACTTTTTCATTGATGTAAATCAACGTTTCAAAACTTAATATTTTCTAACGTATTTTAAAACTTGAAAATAAGTTATACGTTAGTAAATTTTCAAAACACCATTATATTCTCCATTTTTCCCAAATCAATTCTAAAATCAATTTTCTTCAAAACAAATTAAGATTCAAACCCTTGCAACTTTTCTTTTTCATTTTCATATGAAAGTTCATTTCTCTAGTGATAAAATACTTTGATTCCCTTTCCAAAATCCTTATACTAAAATATTTTGTTCAAACATTTTGTTTCCACTTTAAAATTACTTTGTTTCATAAAACCAAAATTATTCCAACCTCCAAAAAATCATAGAGTCTTTGGCCATTGAAGCCATCAAATATTTTTCTTCTAAATTGATATGGTTTTACACAATCAAAATCATTAAAAATTCTTTGTTTTCAAAACCGAAATACCGATGGTCATAAAAACCAAACTCATTTGTTCAAATTCATTTTTACTTTCCTTACAAATCCTTTTTCACTTTCTTTGCAAATCCTTAAAATTATCATTGCTATTTTCATTTAAATCTCATGTTTAGTAAAACACTTAGAAACTTTTTACACAAAATAAATCAATAAAAATCTTTCTAAAACCATAATCGTATACTCTTTGAAAAATAAATTCTTTGTTTATTTTCCTTACTTTTCTAAACATCCATTTTCATCATTCAAGAAAATATTAATTTTGTGAACACCTATCTTGAGGTGTCTTGTTCGAAATCCACCATGTTCTAAGTACTCAAAAATCAATTCTTTTGTTCTTGAAAATTTTCAACATGAACCCTAATCAAGGGCATCAAAACCGTAGCTCTTCCTTGGCTATTGGAGCCAAAAATCAATTTCCTTTCCACCATCAAGTCATGGCATATACATATATATTTCATCATAAATAATATAAGCATACCATCAAAGCCATAAAAGCATGTATAGCATATCATCAAAGCTATAAAATCATGCAAAGTATATCAAGCATAGAAAATTAATCAAAGCTCATAAACACCCACAAATTAATTACATGACCTTGGATATGAATCCTCACATGGATTCCACATCCATCAAATAAAATACCATCTCTCACCACCATGCTTGGTTGGTGAGATGGATCTCCCTCTTACCTCTTGAAGATCTCCAAAAGCTTCTTGATTTGCTTCTTTTTCCAAGTCCTTCACCACCAAGGGCTTCTCAAATACAAAACAAAACACAAGTTAATTAACATATCAAGCTTGATTAAGAGGAACCATGGATCAAACATGGCTTAGATCATGAAAAAGAGAGAAGAAAATGAAGTTTCCTTATACTTCACCTCAAAAACCCAATAACTTTGATCTTGAAGAAAGTCCATGAAGATGAATGATTTAGAGAAAATCTTCAACATGAAAGTTGCTTAGAACATCATGTAGATTCAAGATCTATGGCTGGATGAAATTAAAAGAGATTGGATGGTGATTTTAGGGTAGAAAACCGAATGGTTTCTCTTGAAGCACAAAGATGAAATTTTTTATTTTTGATAGAAAATTGAAGCTTGGATTTGAAGCTCAAGATGGAATGATTTTGGAAAAACTCATAACTAGAGATGTTCTTAGAATGATGTTTAGGTTTAGAAAATCAAGTTGGATGAAATTTTTGAGTGATGGAAGGTGCTCTTGGAGGGCTTGGCCGAAACCTAGAGGAGAAAGGAGATGGAGAGAAAATTTTCTAAGTTTCCTTCTTGAAAATGAATCAATGAAGACCAAGGAAGACAATAATGACTAAAGCATGAAATTATGGTCTTCCTAACTCCTTCATGCAGCACCAAAACCGTGCCCCCCCTTCAAGCATTCTCCTTGGAGTGCAAAAATCAAAAGTAAGCCATTATGATGTCTAACTTGACCAAGACATGCAAAAATGACATAAAGCTTGTCTCTTTGTCTTCTAAACACTCCAAAACCATCACCTTCTCTTCATAATGCATTCAATAAAGTTGTCTTCATTATTTGCCACCATTTGAAGCATTTCTAGCCATTGATTAATTCAATGGTTAGGATTTAGGTAGATTTAGGTAGGTTAGAAGACTTAATCTAGGCCATTGGATCTTTCTCCTTTAAATTCTAGCCCTTAGATGTGTCTCCAAAATTAATGGTCAAGATTGCTCCTTCAAACTTTAAATCCAAGGGTCCTAATTAGTCTTTGCTACTTTAGAAGACCAAATCTCCACCATTGATTGATTCTTCATCCAATGGTCATAAATGGTCTTTGTTACTTTTTAAGATTAAATCTCCACCCTTGATTTAATCTAAATCCAATGGTTATAAATGGTCTTTGTCATTTTTCAAGACCAATTCTACACCTTTGATTACATCTATGGTTGATATCAAAGCCTTCCTAACTAAGCTTATTCTCACACCATTGATTAAATCAATGGTTATTATCCAAGGCTTCTTTATTAAGTTTGTTTCTTAACCTTTGATTAAATCAATGGTTAATATTCAAACTAAGTATTCTCATCGAAGGGTATAAATCAGGTCAAGCTCTCTTTGTTGACTACGCAGTATAATATTTATTCTTGTATCCTACAAATAATATTTTTACTATATTTTTATCATCCGATAATTAAATACAGTATAAAATAAAGTACAAGAAATTTTCTAAAACTGTCTCCGGATTCAGGTTTAGTAAGATCCCCTGTCTTTGTCTAAACAGTACAAATTTTTCTATGCGTAGAAAATTTTTTCACTTTGTGGGACCCACCTGGGCCCACGTATGGCCACCTGGGCCCACATACCCCTTGCGGGGCCCACAGACAGGAAAAATTTCAAAATCATCCATAAAATCACAAAAATTATTAAATGCATAAATATCAAATCAGATTACGTAAAATAAATACCTAACGATAAAAATTAAATTACGTAAAGTTTTCCCCGGCCCGAAAATTTTTATTTTCTTGACATAGAGTAAATCACTCAAAACGATCAAATACGCTAACGGAATAATCAAAATAATTTTACAGTATCCAGAAATCACTAAACAGTGAAATTCTGTTAACTGTCAAAATTACTGTTTAAGAGATACGGAAATTTGGGGTGTTACATAAGTCACTCGTTGACTTTGGGGGCATCAGGGTGCGGGTTGCCTACAGTGGGCAGTTAGTAGCTCTTCTGTACCGTGGGTTAGACCGATGCAACACACTAATGATCCTGACCGAGACACTATTCTTAATCAAGATCTAGTAAAGACTGTCGTGTATATGCTAGATGTGCAAACATATATGTGAATTATGGCACATGGTCTGAGGCATGTTGGTACAGATATATCTTTCGGATCGATTTCTCCGACTTGAGTATTAGCTCCATGGAGTAGGAAATTGAGTCTATGTGCACATGCATAATTATTGAGTATTGGTTATGATAATTGAACTGTTGAATACTTGGATAATGTTGAGGGCATTATCATAAATATTAAATATTTATATCTGTGTGATATAATAATTGAGAAATATTGGATGATGATGATGATAAATAATGTTGATGGCATTATTGTAATTATCGTGTGATTTGAATAATGTTAATGGCATGATGGTAATTATTATTTATTATATTTATTGTGATAAATAATAATTGAGGGCATGATTGTAATTATTGTATCTGTTATGATAAATAATGTTGAGGGCATTATTATAGTTATGATGTGATATATATGTTGGGAATTTGCGGATCAAAGTCTCGCAGCGGAATAACAGAATTCCCTCACAGGATCCATGCGAAAAATCCATAATCCGAGGTTTTTTAAAATTTTACCTCTTGAAGCGTGACAGACACAAGCAAGGTGAATCACCAACACCGTAATAGCGACGATGTTTCTGCGGTATCCACACGAACAAACTTGCAAAAGGAGTCACGCCTCTGTTTCGTAGTGCTAGCTGCGAAGAGAGGAGAAGAAGACCTCACTATCTCTCACTCACTTTCTGTAGGTGCGGTTAGGGTTGTGATGTAACCACGTAGCAGCCCCCTTAGCAGTACTATTTATAATAGTGGCTGCCTTAAGTGAGTGTGAGCAGTAGCAAGGTAAGTGGTGCAACCCTAAACCCATCTGTCATGAGTTAGGCCCACAATTGAATCCGAGTCCAACTTGGATTCGATTACTCCAATTTAGTCGTTCTAAGTGTGCGACCCTGCGGAGTTCTCATGACGTTGGTAGTAATATTAAAATCTCATTTTAATATTACAAACAAGTGATGAGCGGTATCTAGCAACACATCACTGCTACCCAAGTAATGAGAATGTCAGTGATTTGACATAACCTATCTGTGACCAATGTTTCCGTGTAGTTTAGTCCCTTTGTCCGGATATCCAAATTGAACACAAGGCATGGAACGTGTCACCCTTGTTTAGTTCAATCTTCGCTTTCCGATTCCCGAGTAGACATAGTAATGACAAATGAGATCAATATCTCATATTGACTCATTTGAGCATGGCCATGCATTTCATAGTCTCACTCAATCGGGGGGCCCGAAGATATCACTCTGTTATGTAGGAGGGACAAATCCCATCTAGGTCACTCACATCCCTCCACATGTATCGCGGTATGTCTAATAACCAACTTTATAATCATCTTGTTACGGATGACGTTTGATGGCATTAAAACACACAACTCCTCATGTAGGAATCGTAGTGATTTCGGTCAAAGGACCACATACACCATTATCACTATGAGAATTGCTTATGACACTCACGTAACGATCCACGTAGCGTTCTCATGGCGGGTCTGTCCAATACATCATTACTCTAATATGTATCCATGTGTAGACTTAATATCTCATATCCATGACCCGTGAGATGTGGTCATCAGTCTACGCACATACTAGTCTCAAAGCATTATTGTTGTCCTAATTAACAATAATACTTGACTAGGGACATTTAAGAATAGTATTTTATCCAATAGGATCTCACGATCAAGTCATCCACTTGATGTCCTATGGTATCAAATTTACTATTCTAAGGACTTTTTCATGTTTACCAAAAAAAAGAACATAATAAATGAAATGCCTCATATAAAATAGCATAATATAATGTATGTAAATACAAACAAAACGTATTGGCCACTAGGGCATACACCAACAATATATGTATGGTATGTTGTTTGTGTTATCTTTATGCTACCATATTGGTATTGGCGTAGGTGATCTCACCTCTTTATTATATTGTTTTGTTGTGCTTGTATTGTCAAAATTGTATACTATATGGAACGAGTTTCTTAGACTTGACCAGAAGCAAATATTCTGAGTTCTGTGACAACATCGAGGAGTGGCCATTCTGGATTCATTGGTGTGCAGTTTTGAGGAGGAACAAATATATGACGCATCAAGATGGATACAAGATGAAATAAGTATGTTGAGTTTTCTCGTTAGTGCTTTACCATGCTATTAAATAGGACCCGTCATGGGGTTTACTACTGTTTAAAATTGAGTCTGTAAGTGTTATGTTTCCTAAATAATTGTTAAATATTATGTGGTGTCAGTAATGTATGTTAATCAGTTTAAAACTATTTTTCAGTATTACCTATAAATTTCAGTAAGTTTATGTTTCCGCGGAAAGAAATTTTGAAACCCACCATTTATAACTCAAACCTTTTATGAAATCATTTTCAGATTATGAGCTTGTAATCAGAAATGTGATGCCCTATGGAGGGTGTTACATCCCATGCTATGTAGGCTCTTCTTTCCTTGGAAGGTTTCTTTTCAACTTTCTTTGGGGGAAAATGCAGTCTTCTTTGAGTTCCTTTCTTTTCAAGAAACCTTGTGAATTTCTTCACTAAGAGACTAAGGTTCTCTTCATTTAACTCAATATTGTCCATGTCATCTCCATCGTCTTCATCCTCATTATTAATCGTGGAGGAGGTGGCTTTAAGTGTGATCCCCTTTTTCTTCTTATTATTGTCTTCACTTTGACCAAGTCTGTTGAGTTCTAATTCGTGCTCTTGGAGTTTTCCAAAAAGAGTTGCAAGAGTTATAGTTGCCAAATTTCTTGACTCTAAAATAGTTGTCACCTTAGGCTGTCAAATCCTGCTTAAACATCTAAATACTTTGTTAATCAAATCTTCGTTAGAAAAATTATTTCCTAATGATGCAAGATGATTTACAATGGTGGTGAACCTTTTTTGCATTTCTTGAATGCTTTCTCCTTAGTTCATTGTAAATAAGTCATATTCACGAGTAAGAGAATTAATTCTCAACCTCTTAACTTTACTAGTACCCTCATGGGTAACTTGTAAAGTGTTCCATATTTCTTTAGTAGTTTTGCAATTTGAAATTCTAAAAAATTCATCATACCCCAAAGCTGTGGTAATGATGTTTTTGGCTCTTAAATTATATTGAACTTTTCTCTTCTCCTCATTAGTCCATTCACTTCTTTATTTTTCAATCTTTATACCATTGACCTCTCGCGTAGGTATAAATGTGTCATTTTCGACAGCATCCCACACATCTAGATCAATAGTTTTGATGAAAATTTTCATTCTTTCCTTCCAATATGCATAACCATCCCCATTGAAAAAGGGTGGTCGGTTTATGGAAGTTCCTTCTGAAAAACCATTTGATGAAGCCATGTACTCTTGACGATATTATATTTGGTGCTACTAATGACTCTCTTTGTAAAAAATTTGCTAATATCATGCAAAGTGAGTTTGAGATGTCCATGATGGGTGAGCTCAACTTCTTCCTTAGTCTTCAAATCAAGCAAACAAGGAATGAGACTTTCATAAGTCAATCCAAATATTGCAAGAAGTTGCTCGAAAAGTTTGGAATGGAAGGAGCCAAGCAAATGGCTACACCAATGGGCATTTCTTGTTACTTGGACAAGGATGAAGGAGGTAAATCGGTAGAAATTACAAAATATAGAGGTATGATTGGCTCACTCCTTTATCTTATTGCTAGTAGACCTGATATCATATTTAGTGTATGCATGTATGCTAGATATCAAGCTAATCCTAGAGAATCACACTTATGTGCTGTAAAATGAATTATGAAATATTTAATAATTACTTCACAAATGGGATTGTGGTACCCTAAGGGTGCCTCTTGTAACCTAATTGGTTATTTCGATTCTGATTTTGCTGGATGCAAAATGGATAGGAAGAGCACTAGTGGGACATGTCACTTGCTTGGAAGCTCACTAGTTTCTTGGCATAGTAAGAAACAAAATAGTGTGGCATTGTCAACAGCTGAAGCTGAATATGTTGCAGTTGGAAGTTGTCGTACTCAAATCCTTTGGATGAAGCAACAACTTCTAGACTATGGTCTTGAGCTGGATCACATTCTTATAAGGTGTCACTATAAAAAAACAAGCTAAATTGCGGGGTTTTTTTTGCGGGGGTTATCAAACTCCATAAATTGACAAAAAATGTGGGGGTTTTTTTCCCTTTCAGCAGAAGTTATTAACCCCCACAAATTAAAAAAAGGCTTATTTTTATTTTCCCTCTATTTTTTGGCCTCCTTCTCATTCTCCCTCTCACTCTTGTTCTCTGCCTCTCAATCTCATTCTCTCCCTCTCACTCTCGTTCACTCCCCCAGAACTTCGTCTGTCGTGCGTCACCACAGCCGCGCCATCCACGAAAGTTTCAGTATTATGGTTGTATTTTGGCTCAGTTATGGACCATTTCACATTTACTGTGACTGGTAGTTATTAAAATGTCTATGGAACTTTTTGAAATTAAATGCATAATTAAAGTATCAGTGTATGATCTTGTTTGCTGGATATGATGGCAACGTTAGAAATTTGCAGCAGAAGATCTTAGATTGTTGTAAATAAATAGGTGGGAGCTGATAGGTAGAGAGGGTTTCTCTGATTATTGACTTGCTTTAATGGGATAAGTCAATGTTTCTATTGTGGTTAATCTGAAATGGACTCTTATTAGCTTGTGTATTTGTTTGAGACAGGGACCTTTTTTATTATTTGAAATGCACTTGCTGTCATACTCATGGATCTTGCATGAATTTGAGTTATTGGTCTAAGCTATATCCATATTTCACATCAGTAATGATTTTCTTGGTGATCTTATCTCTTGTTTATGCATTTTATGTGTGGTCGAAGGTGCAGTGTAAAATTTGATGCATAATTAGCTACGTTGTTTTTTAACTTAAAAGTATTTGCATACGGTAATGCTAGTTTTGTACATAAACTTTGTTTACTTAACTCACAAAAAGTGTATTGTAAGTAATCCGAGAAAAATTTATGTGCAAGGAATATTAATTACTTTTATTTTTTCATACAAACGGCAAAGGGTATCTTGAAATGCAAAAAAATGAAAAACGATTCACATGATATGTAATGGTATTTATATTCCCTTCTTTATATAGAGTCTTTTTTCCAAACATATTTTGCGGAGTTATTGCTTTGCTGGTGTTTTTCATATGCACCTAAACCATGGTAGTTATGATTCCTATGACACCGAATACCTGATCAGAAGTCAGAAGCTTTCTTGTGATGGAAACAGTCAATTTCATAACATAATCGTCATTGAATTTTTAATTTTAGCCTCTCCAACTGCCCCTTGTGCCAAGAAAATTTATGGGTTACTGTTGAATAATTGTAGTGTTCATTTAAATTCACTGACCAATTGTTGGGCTATGATCAACCATAAAAGGTCGATTGGATGCTGCAATCTCTAAACTGCCGTTAAACTCTTGGTTTAAGGGGGCCAGGTCTGTTATCTAATCCTTCATAATCTTTGATTTTGATATTTGCTTTACTAACTGATAAAAAATATATTAGAAATAGCCACTTACGATTACACATATCTGCACGGTAACAACTTATGGTTCCTGTTTTTGTCGTCTAGTTTGGACTTCTAGGTTGTTGGAGATCAATGATGTCCCCTTCTCTGTTTTCTAATTAACTAGCAAAGGTAAAATTGTAGTTTGACAACGTTTCCAAAAATTGATTTCAATCTTTGCAAAAAGTAGAAGAGTTCATTTCATTTCCACACCACCTAAAAACGGTGGACCATAATTTTATACATTGTTTCGTGGACCTCTTGTTTAAGATAGGAATATGGTTTGTTGAATTAACTAGTATCAATAGTCAAAAGATTTTACACATGAAAGATATATTAGTTTTGTTGATTATTATGTATTTTTAACTTAGATGTTTAAATTTAAATCAACATATATGCTTTTGTACAAAAAAAAAGGCTTTAAATTATGGAAAAGATTATGTTGTATGTTAAAAAGAAACTTCTATTACACACAAGGGCTAGTAGCTCTCAAAAAATTGATTATTATTGCCACGTAATGCAGAGAAAATTATATTCTAGGTTTTGTGAATATTAATTAGTGATCTGTCATGTTATTATTATTCAACTGACCATAGTGGAATGATTAATGATTACACAAGTTCAAAACCAAATACCTAGTTGGAATCATGTTTCTCTAATGTAATTTGACAAACTAATTGTAGGTTAGGAAAGGCATTGGAGCCTGGAGGGTGTATTTAATGTCGTGAGCCCGATCTTTATCTCATTTCTTTCTTTTTTTTAATCTTTTCCTGTTATCAAGTTTGCAAGACTTCTTATGTAACAACTAACAAATAAAATATCCCAATATTACTCCATATATAAAAATTAATTGATGCCATAAAAGAAAGCATATATATATATATATATATATATATATATATATATATATATATATAAAAAAAAAAAAAAAATAAATAAAAAAATTATGGACATGAAATATCATAACCAATATTAGTGCCGGTTAGTAACTAAAAGTGGTTGCTCCATCGTCTATCAGCCAAAATTAATTATTAGGGTCTCAAAATTTAGAGCAAATTAAATGTAAATGTTATTTGACCTCAGCCTAATAGTGCTATTATAAGTCAGTTTGTATTAATATTATCTACATGAAGATATTTTGGTTTGTATTTTGATTGGGTAATTCTATCTTCCTTTCTTTTAATTGGTTATTTCAGATTCACAAATGGAGGTGCAATATCAACAAATTGATCTATCTTTCCTTGCTTGCTTTGAAGTGAGTTATCTTTCATCACTCCTTCACTCTAATTTTTTTTTCAAGTTAGTTACAATTTTCACTTTTAAGTTCTCTCTATACTTGTTTGCTTTGTGAATGTAATTTTAGATAAAGTTAGGAATATACTTTGTGAATGTAATGTTATGGCATTGGAATGATTATCCCTTGAGTTTATTTTGTCTATAATTTTTTTAAAGTTTCCCTATATTTGAATTTCTTTTTTTTTGGCAGCATATTTGTGTTAAAATTTATCTTGTTCAGCCATCGTTTTCATGATTTTCTGAAGTTGTGCCTGAAGTTAATACTTGTCGATGGATAAATCTTGGATTGCAAAGCCAAGGAACACAATTGAATACTCAATTGGTTTAAGTAACTTCCTCAATTTTGCATTTGAGAATGGGGCCGTTGGGGATACAATACAATGTCCATGTCCAAAGTGTGGGTTTGGGAAATGGCAAACTAGAGGTGTAGTCGAAGATCACTTGCTTTGGAAACCATTCCCCAAAATTATGTTATATGGAATCTTCATGGTGAGAAACAAGTATTAGAGTCTTCTAGAAATGTAGATGTTATGCAAGAGACATTGCACTCTAAAGATCCAATAGAGACGATGATTAATGATGCATTTAGGTAGTATAGGCAACAAGCCACAGATGCAGGCATGTCACAACCATTGGATGCAGATGAAATATTAAATGAGGGGCCTAGGGAGGATAGTGATTTTTATGAATTTCTCAAAGATAGAAATCAAACATTGTATGAAGGGAGCAAGTACACAAAACTAGAATTTGTAATAAAATTGTATCATATAAAGGTCTTATGTGGATTAAGTGACAAGGCAATGACTATGATACTAGATTTGTTAAGAGATGCATTTGAAGCAGCAAAGTTGCCTCTTTCTTTTTATGAGGCCAAGAAAATCATTAGCAAACTTGATCTTGACTACATCAAGATAGATGCATGTCCAAATGATTGTATGTTATACTTGGATGATGATCCAAAAAACAAGCAACAAACATGCACACATTGTGGTACATCTAGATGGAACCCTAAGAAGAAGAAGAAGCAAGCTGCAAAGGTTTTACGTTACTTTCCATTGAAACCAAGGTTGCAAAGATTGTTTATGTGTCGTAAAACTGCTGAGCATATGAAATGGCATGTTTTGGATCAGAGTAACAAAGATGGGTTGATAAGGCATCTAAGAGATGGTGAGGCATGGAAGACATTTGATGTAACACACTCTGAATTTGCTTTAGATCCTCGAAATGTTCGCTTGGGCCTTGCTAGTGATGGTTTCAATCCTTTTGGAACCATGAGTTCTACCTATAGCATTTGGCCAGTGTTCTTAATTCCATACAATCTTCCTCCTTGGATGTGTATGAAGCACACTTCCTTCATCCTATCAATGATTATTCCAGGCAAGCAGATGCTTGGAAATAATATAGATGTGTACTTACAATCCCTTGTGAAGGAGTTACGTGATCTATGGAATGATGGTGTCGAAACCTTTGATTCTTCATCGAATGAAACATTTCGAATGTGAGCAACTCTTATGTGGACAATTAGTGACTTTCCTAGGCTAGGTATGCTATCTGGATGGAACACACATACTGGTTTGGCTTGCCCAACTTGCAACTTTGACACAGAACCTTGTCGTCTTCCTCATAGTAAAAAGTGGTGCTTTATGGGTCATTGGCGTTTTTTGGGAAGAAATCATAGATTTAGATTGAATCGAATTCGCTTTGATGGAAGCACAGAGGAACGGAATCCACCATTAAAATTATCAGGATCTGACATTTTAAGGCAAGTGGAAAATCTTAATGTTACATTTGGGAGAGGAGTAGAGTTGGATGGTAGACGAAAAAGATCTGGACAAGCAACTAAGCAATGGAACAAGAGAAGTATATTCTTTGACCTTCCATATTGGGAATCTAACTCGTTATATCATAATCTAGATTTTATGCACATTGAAAAAAATGTATGTGACAATATCATATATACTTTGCTCCATGAGAAACCTAAATCAAAAGACAATCTCAATGCCCGAAAGGATCTAAGAGAAATGGGCATAAGGCGTGATCTTTGGCCGAATGATAATGGAACATATCACCTTGCATTGTTTTCACTAACACGTGATACCAAAAAGTTGTTTCTTTCAACTTTGAAGAATGTTATAGTACCAGATGGCTACTCAAGTAACATTTCTAGATGTGTTGATGAGGTACAAAAAAAGATTTTTGGGTTGAAAAGTCATGATTGCCATATTATTATGGAGCAATTGCTACCATTAGCAATTCGTAATGTGTTGCCAAACCATGTGACTGTAGTCTTGGTGGACTTCTGCTTATTTTTTAGAGTCCTTTGCGGTAAAAGCTTGAATCCTTCAGACCTTGATAAGCTCCAAGATCGAATTGTGGTTACACTTTGCCACCTGGAGATGTTATTCCCTCCATTATTCTTCACAGTCATGGTTCATTTAACTGTGCATCTAATAGAGGAAGCAAAGCTCGGAGGTCCAGTGCATTATCGGTATATGTATCCTGTGGAGAGGTAAAAGATTGCTACTTTTAATTTAAGGTCATTTGTGTTTAAGTCACTTAAAATAGTTGTTTACACTAATTATCCATCATTTTTGTAGGGAATTAGGTCATTTAAAGTCACATGTACGAAATAAGGCACAACCTGAAGGTTCCATAGCTGAAGGTTACTTAGCTGAAGAGTCTCTTACTTTTTGTTCACGGTACATAGAGGATATAGAAACAAGGTTCAACAGACCTACACGTGTTCGTGATGACCCAAATGACAATGAGCCTTCTAAAATGTCCTCTATCTTCCCCACAATGGGCAAACCAGTAGGAGCTTCCTTAATGTTTACTTTAACTCAGATGCAGAAACTACAAGCTCACCGATATGTGATTTTGAATTGTGCAATAGTCACGCCATTTGTGGAGTGAGTAAACAAGATAAACTTTATATGGTTTGTAGTTATACAATTGAAATAGACTACTCATGTGCATTGATTGCTATGTAATTATTTCATGTAGTGAATTTAGGCAAAACATAAAGAGGCCTTCAAGGGTAAGAAGATCTTCAGTTACAGAGATAGAGAAGCGAGTTAATAGAGAGTTTGCTGATTGGTTTCGAAGACGGGTAAGAAACTTGTTTCCTTTTTTCGTATTTGATTTGAGACTAGAAACTTGACTAAGACAATTCTTTTATTTAGGTTATGAATCCAGACACAATAGACACAATGTCTACTGATGTAAAGTTTCTAGCACGAGGTCCATTGGATAATGCAAGAAGATTTACAGCTTATAACATCAATGAGTTCAAATTTCGAACTTTGGCTCGAGAAGAAGGATTGAAAACACAAAATAGTGGAGTTTTCTTAACCTCTAACACATCTTGTGTTACGAGTAGCGTTGATGGGAACTTAAGGCAAGCGAACTTACCATATTATGGGAAGTTGGAAGATATCATTGAAATTAACTATTATGGTTTGTTCACGGTTACTCTTTTCAAATGTAAATGGGCTGACACTACTCGAGATAGAGGGTATAAAAAGGATCCTTGGAATTTTAATTGTGTTAATTTTGATAGACTGATTCATACTGGTGAACATGAAGACCACGAACCTTACATCGAGGCATCTCAAGCACAAATGGTGTACTATGTAGATGATGTGGTTAATAAAGGATGGAGTGTTGCTGTACATTTGAAGCCAAGAGATTTGTATGAAATGGGAGAAGAAGTAGAAGAGGAAGTATATGAGAATGAGCCATACCAAGAGCAAGAACTTGAGCAATTTTTTGGCCCAGATGATGAGTATATGCAATTGGCTATAGACCATCTCAATGATGATATAGTTGATGCAAATGTTCTTACTAACTTGGCAACAGATGCACACATATTTGATTAAAAATATGATCATATAATGTTGGTAATTTAGCAATATGGTGCTTTATTTAAAGGTAATGGTTTTACATCATTAAAGCTATGATTGTTTCATTTATTTGTCATTTCTATATGAATATTTAATTGCTTTGTTTATAGGAGCTTTGCAGAAGAAATAAAGAAATTCGAAGCAAGCAAACAATTCCACATACTGGTGGTTCTAAACCTAATTCAAGAAGGAGGAATGAGATGGTAGTTACACTAACATGATCCTTATTACTATTTTGCAATGTTAATGTCTATTTTATTTTATTTTAACTTCTTTCTATCTTAGTTGCTAGAAACTAGACAGAAAGTTGGTCGAGGAAAAATGTATAAAATAACTCACACAAAAAAGGATGGATCATTTGTAAGTACCGCCGCAATGGATAAAGTGATAAGTTTAGCCTTGGTGTCTTTATAATATTAAGTTAATTATCTTATTTTCTAACCTTCTACATTTAAAACTTGACAATTTTGTAATTCATAATGTTGCATGCTTGTAGGAAGCAATTGACCGGATTATGACTCAAAGCACTAATGACGAATCTGAAATTTCCCCTAATGATGTTGTTGGTAAAGTGTTTGGGGAAGAGCACTCTGGGAGAGTACGAACCATGGGTATGGGAGCAGCTCTTACTAATACATTCAGGAATACTAAACTTCGACTAAGTAATGTGAGCCATTCTTCAACTGAGACTGCTGCATCATCATTTACCCAATGGCAAGAGAGGTACCTTCGATTGGAGAATGCACTTAAGGTGTACATGATAATGAAGGAAGGAAGCATCCCTGAAGAATTGGCTGACTTCTTTGCTCCTCAACTAGAGGTAAAGTATTTTAATGAGACTCTTGATTGGATTTGGAAGGCTACTGCTAGTTATGGCCTTGGACTCTTATAGTTGGACTAAGTCTTTCATTGTTAAACCCTTAGTTGCTAAGTCATCGTGTGTTGTCTTTAATGTCTTATTAGATAACTTTATTTTTATATTTTTATAGATAACTTCGTATATGTTTTTTTAATTAGTTCAATTTTACTGAGAAAAATAAAGGAGAAAACGGTTACTGAAAATAGCTGGATTACGTTGTTTTCGTTGCTTTTCACTATTACATATATTTGAGGTTAGTCAGTTACTTGAGGTTGACAGGTATATATGAGTAATGATTTCATTATCTTTTTGTTTTTCAATCAAAACCTTAATCTTTTTGCTCTTTAAAGACTTGAATAGCATACCTCTTTTTTTAGAATCGATGTGTTTAGTAATTAGAATCGAAAGCTCTCTATAGCTTTTTTTTTAATATATAATAATCTGGTTTAATCATGATGTTTTAGTGTTAATGTGGATTATCTTTGTAATTATTAGCTTAGTGTGCCAGGATTGCTTTTCAAATTGTTCCTATTTCTTTATTAGCTTAGTGTGTCAGGATTGCTTTTCGAATTGTTCCCATGTCTCTATACTGTTTGGTTGATTAGTTTCTCTTAAGATTGTACAAAAGGATGGGAGGGCTATGTTGTGTTGTGTTGTGTTTATGATTTTGATTGTTTCTTCTTTTGTGTTTCTTGCTTGGAAGACATTTGCCTTGCTACTTGTTCTCATTTATCTCCCTTTTCCCTATAATAGCATTGGTTCTGATTTTTGAATTTTGGCTAAGTTAAAGAAGAAATCATGAGTTTGAATTTCATTGGTATTTATGTGTGTGATATATAAAAAGCTCTTAGGTAATCTGAGATGTGGAAATTATAAAAAGGGTATGGAGTCAGAGAGGTGATTGGGAATTATTATAGTAGTAAAATAGACAAGTTTTTGGTAGTTCTAATATATGAGATTATGTACTATGGAGGTAATAATATTTTTACATCATATTTGCTTTCAAATTAATCAGACCATGGGGGGGCATTGTTTTTCATTACTCTTATGCACATTGATTCATTATTTCATGATTATATTTATCTCTTTGTAGTTTCTTACCAAATGTCTTTTACTATTTCAGCCAGGTGATGCTTCAAGTGAACCTACTACGCCATTGGATGCAAGAAGATCATCTGGTGGTAGCAACACAAACAACCAACAACATATTTAGTGTTGATTTTTTATGTTCATTTAAAGTGGCACTACTTTAGATTATTAAGGATTTTAAGTTGTAACTTTAGGTTGTAATGGATTAATTTATTTAGCTTATTATGGATTCGAACTTGTGTGATTTATGTTATTATTAATATTTTTAATGCAATTTGATTCATATTTATATCTGCAATTTTATACAATTAATTGTGTTTGAATGTGCATCCTAAACGTTATTAAAATTAAAAATTAAATATGTAGTAATTTTTTTAAAATAAAATCATCAAATAAACAAGAAAGTCAAAAAATTGTTTATAATAATAAAATAGCGGTGGTTTACAACCTCCGCAATTTAGTGCGTAAACAAAATTAGGCAGATAGATAGTGGAGGTTAAAAACCGCTGCAATTTAAAAAAAAACCGCCGCAAATTGTTCGATTAAAAGATTCAAACCAACAGATAGTGGAGGTTAAAAACTGCCGCATATTTAATAAAAACCGCTGCAAAATTGTGGGAGTTTTAAACCCCCGCTAAAAAACCGCCGCAATATATTGCAGCGAACCTAAAACCGACGTTTTGTAAAACTGCCACAATTTAATTTGCGGGGGTTGAAAACCGCCGCAAATTGTAAAAAAAACCGCTGCAATTTAGGGCGTTTTTTGTAGTGTGTGATAACACAAGTGCAATCAAATTGTCTAAAAATCCCATTTTGCACTCTAGGACCAAGCATATTGAGATTAGGCATCTTTTCATTAGGGATCATGTTCAAAAAGGTGATTGATTACTTGAATTTGTTGAAACCACTAAGCAACTAGCTGATATCTTCACTACACCATTAAACAAAGAAGCATTCTTCAATATAAGAAGAGAACTTGGCATATTGGATCAATCATGCATCTAATTCTGCTGCATAATTTGTCCCTTGCTGCATAATTGGTCATTTGTTGCACTATATGGCTGCATAATTGTCTTACCTTGAATTATTGTTGAATCCAATACTGACTTGAGCATTGGAGTTTCCCCTAAGTTTGTTTTACAGGTGCTTAATCCTTGCTTAAGTCCCCCAATTTCCTTTAATTATGTTCCTGCTGAAGAAATGTGTATTCTGGTTCTCTTGAAGAAGAAAATTCCGTATTTGGAATGTTGTTATAGTAGGTTATGGTTGATGAAGATAGAACTAAAGTATCATGGCAAAAGTTGGTGGTTTAAGGACTGAACTCTTAAAGAATTTGCTTTGGTTTTTGAAGTTCAATTGGAGTATCTTGATTCTCTCTGGAACAAAATGGTCTTGGCACTCTTGAAGAAGAAAAATCAACTTATGAGTTGCATTTAAGGTGTGTTGGGAATTGCGGATCAAAAGTCACGCAATGGAATAATAAAAAATTCCCTCACAGGATCCATGCGAAAAGGCCATAATCCGAGTTTTTAAAGGTGTACCTCTTGAAGCGTGATAAACACAAGCGAGGTGAATCACCAACACCGTAATAGCGATGATGTCTCTGTGGTATCCACACGAACAGACTTTCAAAAACAAGTCACGCCTTTATTTTGCAGTGCTAGCTGCGAAGAGAAGAAAAACCTTTCACTATCTCTCACTCACTTTCTATAGGTGCGGCTAGGGTTGTGGTATTGCGTACATAGCAGCCCCTTTAGCAATACTATCTATAATAGTGCCTGCCTTAAGTGAGTGTGACTAGTAGCAAGGTAAGCTGTGCAACCCTAAACTCATCTGTTATGAGTTAGGCCCACAATTGAATCTGAGTCCAACTTGGATTCTTATTACTCCAATTTAGTCTACTCTAAGTGTGCGACCCTGCAGGTTCTCATGACATTGGTAGTAATATTAAAATTTCATTTTAATATTACAAACAGTGAGCAGTATCTAGCAATACATCACTACTACCCAAGTAATGAAAATGTTAGTGATTTGACATAACCTAATTGTGACCAATGTATCTGTGTAGTTTAGTCCCTTTGTCCAGATATCTAGATTGAACACAAGGCATGGAACGTGTCACCTTATTTAGTTCAATCTCCAATTTCCTGATTCTCGAGTAGACATAGTAATAACAAATGAGATCAATATCTCATATTGACTTATTTGAGCATGGCCATGCATTTCGTAGTCTCACTCAATCAGGGGGCCCAAAGATATCACTCCTATTATGTAGGAGAGAAAAATCCCATCTAGGTCACTCACATCCCTCCACATGAATTGCGGTATGTCTAATAACTAACTTTATAATCATCTTGTTACAAATGACGTTTGATGGCATTTCAAACACACAACTTCTCATGTAGGAATCGTAGTAATTTTAGGTCAAAGGACCACATACACCATTATCACTATGAGAATCACTTATGACACTCACGTAACGATCCACGTAGCGTTCTCATGGCAGGTCTGTCCAATACATCATTACTCTAATATGTATCCATGTGTAGACTTGATATCTCATATCCATGACTCGTGAGATGTGGTCATCAGTCTATGCACATACTAGTCTCAATGCATTATTGTTGTCCTAATTAACAATAATACTTGACTAGAGACATTTAAGAATAGTGTTTTATCCAATAGGATCTCACGATCAAGCCATCCACTTGATGTCCTATGGTATCAAACTTACTATTCTAAGGACTTTATTATGTTTATAAAAAAAAACATAATAAATGAAATGCCTCATATATTAAAAATAACATAATACAATGTATGTAAATATAGACAAAGTGTATTGGCCTCTAGGGAATACACCAACATGGTGATATTGAAAATATAGCCAACCCCAAAATGGCACAACTCAGAAATTTCTAGTACTTTTGAAGAATATAAATCTGAGTTGTAATGCATTCACTGTGCTAAGAATGGATGTTTTTAAGACAAAGTCAAAATGAACCTCAAAAATGTCATGAGCTGGTATTTTTAAGATGAACTCTCAAGGATTCCCTTCTGTTTTGAGATGCATTAATGGTGCCTAGAATGGTTGAAAGAAAAGCAAAGTCAACATGGTTGCATTCTTAAAGGAATGGATTTCTAGAGGATTTTTGGTTTTGGTAAAGAAGATGAAAAGATTAGTGTCTTAAGAACTGATTTCCTGAAGTTTTTACAGTTTTGAGAATTAATTTAGCAAGTTGAAGTGCTCTCTGCCAAGCCAAAACAACCAATTAGGTAAGCCTCCTAACCAATTACCCTGTATCTGAAACGTTTTGATGCTCTCTAGCAAGCACAAATAACCTATTAGGAACCTTTTCCTAACCTGTTATTGAAGCAAACAGAGGCCAATTTTCTCAAGGTACCACGAAGATAACCAATTAGAAACAAGTCCTAATCGGTTAGTGAGGCTAACCGAGAGCTCCATATTTTGATTTCTCATGACTCTAACCAATTAAATCTATTCTATAATTGATTATTTGAGCTTTGATAATCACATATTTTATTCATTAAGAAACCCTTATGTTTAGTCATTTACACTCTCCATATTCTTAATTGATTGAGTTTGGTATGATTTTGTGAGTTTGAGCTCAAATTGGTCCTAATTGAATATTTTCAGCATTATTGAGATTTGACATTGTTTCTATATTTTGGTCATAACTAGAGTTCCTAATATCTGATAAACATGAATTTTACCTTGTAGGAAATCTAAGAGGAAGTTCTACAACTTTGATGAAGAGCTCGAAGTCCCAAACAGATGTCTAAAGGACCTAAGTTTACATGGAAGTCAGAATACGGGTTCTGTCACTAGAATCCAAACGGTGTGCACTCATAAAATCATATCTCAAGATGTAATAATGAAGATGGGCTGAAATTTGGATAGTTGATAGTAAAGATCCAAATAAACAACTTTCATGAAGAACACTTTTTGAAAAAATGAAGTCTAGTAGGTCAGTTTGAGCTTGCAAGTCGGAACAGAGGTGCTGAAGTTGGGTTTGAGCAACCTGCGGTATTTGGGACATATCTTGGGCTGAAAGAAGCCAAATTGGACGAACCAGATATTCATTTTATAGCCAAGACAAAGATCTACAACTTTCATGAAGAGTACTTTTCATGGATCTGAAGTATAATGGGTTGTTTTTGGCTTCCAAGTCAAACACGAAATTTTCGTCCTCAACCACCCACTCATCCATCCACTAATCCACTAATCCACTCATCCACTCATCCACTAATCCAACCACTCAACCACTCCACCCACTTATCCACTAATCCACCCACTCATCCATCCATTCACCCATTCATCTCCATAATTTCCCACTCACCAAAAGTCCTTTGGCATTTTCCACTCAACCAACCCACTCAACCATTCCATTCACTCATCCACTAAACCAATCCACTAAACCAACCCACTCAACCACTCCACTCAAACACTCCACTCACTCACCCACTCATCCACCCACTCCCCTTTGTCATTTTGTTACCCTAGACTTCTATAAAAGGCACCATTGGTTATCATGAATAAGTTGTATTCTCCTTCATTTTCTCTCATAGTTTCTTCTTGTTTCTTCATAGTTTCTCATAGTTTTTGTATATTTTGATGCTCCCCTTCATGGTAATGGAGGGCTAAGCTACTTTCGGTCAATTTAGAACTCTTGAAGAGATTGTGGTTTGGATTCTTGAGATCTTGGTTATGTATTGTATTTGATTTGTAATTGAATTCCTCTTTTCTTCTTCTTGATCTTGAATGCATGAATGATGATTCTATTTATATTGATCTGATTTGATGTTGGTTTAAGATTGAGATTTGTGATGAAACTTAGAACTAATTGATCTAAATTAATCACAAAATTGAAAAGGTTAGGTTACTGATTTGTGCCTAAGTTAATTGAATTCGGTACTTGAAATTAACATAGATCTTCGTGAATGGTGCGATTGCGGATTTGTGTTTATCACTTGTTAATTGAATTCTAGACGAACGTCTAGTATGAATTCTGGATTTGATGCAGAGATCTCGGTTAGATCCAAATTAACAATTCAATTGCGCTTCAAGTGTTCTATGAAGGGTCTAGGATTGAATCCACCCAATCTTGGATAGGTTTCTAAATTGACTGCTCTTTAATTATTATTTCTTCCATTAATTTTGTTAAGTGCGATCTTAAACTGTCAAACCCCCCTTTTTGCTAACTTTCACTTGATTTGATTAAATTGCATCTACAATCCTCGTGGAGATGATCCGGTGTTGTCACTGTGTTACAAGCTTAGGTAATAACTTTGGTTATAATTTTGACTGAGTTCGGCTACTGTCAAAATTTTGGCGTTGCTTCTTGGGGATTAGTAAGTGTAATCTTTTCATTTTAAGTGTTTTTACTAACTTTTGCTTTTTATTAACGTTTCTAACATTTTTATCCATTGTCTAGTGTATTTTGCTTATTTATTTGTTTTTGTGAGATGCATGACTAGGTCCGAGCCTGATAACTTGGTTGACTTTGATCATGAGATTGATAGAACCTTGCATAGGTTGATTAGAGCTCGTAGGCTAAGTGCAAGAATTGCTTCTGAATTTGATCTTAATATTGGGAGTGAACTTGAGATCTTGAGTAATTCTGAAACCATGGCTGATAACATGTGGAATAGAACTCTTAAGGAACTTGCTTGTAGCACAGTGACAACACCGGATCATCTCCACGAGGATTGTAGATGCAATTTAATCAAATCAAGTGAAAGTTAGCAAAAAGGGGGATTTGACAGTTTAAGATCGCACTTAACAAAATTAAAGGAAGAAATAACAATTAAAGAGCAGTCAATTTAGAAACCTATCCAAGATTGGGTGGATTCAATCATAGACCCTTCATAGAACACTTGAAGCGCAATTGAATTGTTAATTTGGATCTAACCGAGATCTCTCGCATCAAATCCGAATTCATACTAGACGATCATCTAGAATTCAATTAACAAGTGATAAACACAAATCGCATTCGCACCATTCATGAAGATCTATGTTAATTTCAAGTACCGAATTCAATTAACTTAGGCACAAATCAAGTAACCTAACCTTTTCAATTTTGTGATTAATTTAGATCAATCAGTTCTAAGTTTCATCACAAATCTCAATCTTAAACCAAGATCAAATCAGATCAACATAAATAGAATCACCATTCATGCATTCAAGATCAAGAAGAAGAAAAGAGGAATTCAATTACAAATCAAATACAATACATAACCAAGATCTCAAGAATCCAAACCACAATCTCTTCAAGAGTTCTAAATTGACCGAAAGTAGCTTAGCCCTCCATTACCATGAAGGGGAGCATCAAAATATACAAAAACTATGAGAAACTATGAAGAAACAAGAAGAAACTATGAGAGAAAATGAAGGAGAATACAACTTATTCATGATAACCAATGGTGCCTTTTATAGAAGTCTAGGGTAACAAAATGACAAAGGGGAGTGGGTGGATGAGTGGGTGAGTGAGTGGAGTGTTTGAGTGGAGTGGTTGAGTGGGTTGGTTTAGTGGATTGGTTTAGTGGAATGAGTGAATGGAATGGTTGAGTGGGTTGGTTGAGTGGAAAATGCCAAAGGACTTTTGGTGAGTGGGAAATTATGGAGATGAATGGGTGAGTGGATGAATGAGTGGGTGGATTAGTGGATAAGTGGGTGGAGTGGTTGAGTGGTTGGATTAGTGGATGAGTGGATGAGTGGATTAGTGGATGGATGAGTGGGTGGTTGAGGACAAAAATTTCGTGTCTGACTTGGAAGCCAAAAACGACCCACTATACTTCAGATCCATGAAAAGTACTCTTCATGAAAGTTGTAGATCTTTGTCTTGGCTATAAAATGCATATCTGGTTCGTCCAATTTGGCTTCCTTCAACCCAAGATATGTCCCAAATACCGCAGGTTGCTCAAACCCAACTTCAGCACCTCTGTTCCGACTTGCAAGCTCAAACTGACCTACTAGACTTCATTTTTTCAAAAAAGTGTTCTTCATGAAAGTTGTTTATTTGGATCTTTACTATCAACTATCCAAATTTCATCCCATCTGCATTATTACATCTTGAGATATGATTTTATGAGTGCACACCGTTTGGATTCTAGTGACAGAACTCGTATTCTGACTTCCATGTAAACTTAGGTCCTTTAGACATCTGTTTGGGACTTCGAGCTCTTCATCAAAGTTGTAGAGATTCCTCTTAGCTTTCCTACAAGGTAAAATTCATGTTTATCAGATATTAGGAACTTAAGTTATGGCCAAAATACAGAAACAATGTCAAATCTCAATAATGCTGAAAATATTCAATTAGGACCAATTTGAGCTCAAACTCACAAAATCATACCAAACTCAATCAATTAAGAATATGGAGAGTGTAAATGACTAAACATAAGGGTTTCTTAATGAATAAAATATGTGATTATCAGAAGGGCAGACATCGGAGGGAAAAATGCCTCCCAAGAGAAACTAGCCCCTAACTGGGAAGGCCCCTACCATTTCATCGTTAGCATCGGCAAGGGAGCCTACACGCTAGAAACTCTAACAGATAATGCAATCAAGAACTATTGGAATGTAGATAAACTTAGGAAATGCTATAGCTAGACGCCTATAACGGCCTAGTCTTCTAGTAAAAACTAATGTTTGATCTGTCCTCATTCGATTTCGTATGGACCCTCGTCCCCCAACACTTATCAATGAAAAAGAGTTATTCAGATACTACTTTTTCGATGAAAAAATCAAAAGCCCAGGTCAAGAGGCATAGCACACCCAGTTTTGGTAGTAAGCTATAGGGTCAACACTCGACCTCAATACCTAGCATTAACTATTTCAAAGTCAGTGGCACAACGAATTTGATGATCCGCGGTCCACCATCATACCTAAGCCAAGCGGGATCCAGTTAAACCAGTATAGTTAACATAAGGACCTCGGGTAAGGTCTAATAATAATACATGCCTAAGGTAAAAGGGATAGTAAGTGCCAAGTGTTCTTGGATGTTAAATCCCTAAACTAAGGTGATTAAATTTGCCTAAGTCCGAAATGCCAAAATACTCATCATTATGGGTAATGGATTATAGACTAAGGCGTTGTTTCTACCTAAGTCCAGAAGGATGTTACATATCCGATGTTGCGGTTATGAAACTCTGGACTATGGTTCTCATGTTTTTACTAAGAAGTTTCTTAAGTCCACAGCATGGTTACGATAGATACCATAATGGGCATTGGACCCAAAAACGGATCACGAAAAATAAATATGCAGAAATACAAATAAGAAGCAAAGGTGCACAAATTTAAAACCCCAACTAAATGGGGCAATTATCTTTACAAAATAAAAACATTAAAAGCAAAAAGAAAGAAGAATTCAGGCTTCGACCCCGCCAGTTACTGGAGCTTGGACAGCTCCCAAAGCATCCACGGAACCGGCTTGAGAAAGATCCTGCACAAAAATGAGTTGCCCATCATGGAAAACTTTCTCAACAATGAGACTCTCTAAGGCAAGGGTGACATCGGGATTGAAGTGCTGGATCTGAGCCATAGCATTTTGGAATTGCTCCCTTCCAATTTTTTCAAAAATCACGTCCAGCTCATCCACATCCTTCTTCAACTGAACCACTTGAGCATAGAGGTCAACATTGGCCTCCTCGGCCTCAATTTTACTTAATTTAAGCCTCTTCTTATCCGCCTCAACTTCGACTAATGCCCTCTCTAAATTAGTGATCTGCACTTGCGCATCTTCATTAAGCTTAAGGGCGGTGTTAAGCCTCCATGCGGCCTCCTTAAGCTCCTTATCCTTCCTCTTCAGTTCAACTGATGCTTTCCTATTGAGTTCCTCGATGGTCATCTTGATATAGCAGATATCGACAGTAGTGCAGAGTGTTAAAGCCTATAATTCAGTCAAAGTTTGAACCAATCCCTGCCAGAATATGTGCCCCATTACCTCACTATTCATAAAGTGCTCATCAATGAATGGTCTAGGGTCAGAATTCCCCGTAATAATAGGCAGGAGAGCAGCACCCTCCTCGGCATCGCCATCCAGAGCAACTCTCTTACCCCGGTCAGAAGAGTCCTCAGCAACTTTCCTCTTCCTCGAGTGAAGATTTGAAGGAGACCCTGGGTCCTCAGAGATCTCTTCAATAACCATGTCATAAGGTGCCGGGGCATAAGTGGAATGGGCACTTGAAGAACTCGCCCCTTTCTCCTCGCCCTTATGCAAAGCTATAACAGAAAGTCCTGACGCCATCCCGCTCACTGAAATAAAACAAGACGAGCAGATCAGAAAAGCAAAGAATTAATATTGTAAAGACAAAAACAATCCCACACACACAACTCAAGGTAATCAATGGTACTCTACTTCCCACCTAATAAAGTAAAGAGAAGGTCATCACCAGGAGTCTCAAGGACATCTCTGATATTGATATTCCCATTCTCCTCGGCATACTAGGATATGAACTCGACCATCTTAAGTTTATCTGGGTTAAGTTCGTTCTTTTCCTTCTCCAAAGGCACGATCGGAGCACTCCAAGCATCCAGTGTCTAATACAATGGAAACCGGCTCCCCATCAATATTTAGGAAAAAAGGATGGAATCCCTCGACCGCCATAATTTTGAAAAACCTAGTCTTGAATCCTTTGAAGCTATCCTGAAAGACATCAAAGGACTTACGACTGCTTCTGGACCGAATGGTGAGCTAATTCTTCTGCTTTAATGAACCTTAATCGGGTATAGAAGTAGAAAAAAGTGTTGACCGAACACTTTAGCCTATTTACCCGACAGAACCTCTCGAAGGCTATAATATAACCCCAACCATTGGGGTGAATCTGGGTCGAAGCTGCATGAAGAGCACGGAGGATGTAACACCCCTTGATGTAGCAACCGAAGCATAATCGTCATTACACTACAGTTACTAAATCCAAGTGTGTCACAGTCATGATAACAGTAACTAAATTCTCAAGAGTCTATATTTTTTTTTTTTGACAATATGCATAGGTAGAAAATATGAGCCTCGAATGAAATGTAAATGTATTCAAGCCATGATACAACCACTGAAATAAAATCATATCTCTTATACATATATATATATAGTCAATTTACACAAATCACTGATGACATAGAATATAACAATTACAGAGTTCAATAAAATACAGCGGGAATAAAACACTAAAAGGGGGAAAGGTAGTGACCCAGGGATAGGTACTACTGGCAGACAAAGCCGCAACCCCATATACACATACGACGCTCGGAGTCCCAGTCAACAAGTCGCATCAATGCCTCCACGCAACCGCACTCGTACGTAGCCGAAGAAACCTTGTCCAAACGCCCAATCCAATCAACTAAAGTGTGGTCCCTCTTTATCTTCCTCACGATCTTTTATCAATATAAGTATAAAACAGACATACAAAGATATAGGAAACACGAAAGAGGTAAGACATCCTACATCATTACCAATTATAGCATGCTAGAAACATTACGGCGCCACGCGCCCAAATAGCAAATCGAAACAAGATATTCAAATACTAACAAGTAAGTCCAACAAGAAGCAATTAAACAGGTCCAGCGCAGTAATCATTACAAGAATGAACGTATAAGTCATAATATGGAAAACAGATAATAACAACAATGTATATACATATCATGTCTCATATGCATGTTCTCTCAAACCCCTACTCCATGGAGCTAAACTCAATCACGGAGAGAAAGATCGGGAGACATGTACGTGACTCATTGCCGAGGCCGGTGCTATAAATCAAATCGTGCACAATCATGGCATTGCACGTACATTCTTCACTAGATCACGATATAGGACAGGTGTCAAGTCCGGATCGTCGGTGTGTTTGCATCGGTTTGCCCCACGGTACATGAGGAGCTCTAAACTGTCCATGTGGAGGACCCGCACCCCGACGCCCCGAGGTCATAACACGACCCACACTTGTCTATTCGCACCCGCACTAAGGTGTGTTCAATCTCCTAGGCAACTAGGTCTTACAACAGTCCACAAGGACAATCACAATGCATAAGACACTATGCATGCACATGTATGATTCACAATTTTATACAATTCCATAATATGCCACATTAGGCCAATATAAGCATCAATATATAAATGGTCACTCACATGGACCCATAATCACATAATATCAATATCAAATCAATTAATACGTCATTAGGTTCATTATGAATCCTAACTTAGAATCTATTCCCCATTTCAAGGTTCATATTCAAAATCAATTTAGCACACTATGGCAATTCAATTTTCAATAATTCACATTTTATGTAAGCCCTTAAGCCTCACACTCTCATGTTCTTAACTCAATTAGAATTCTTTCAAGTCTTATGAGTGATTCACTTTCAATCCCTTGAATTTTATAAAGTCTTAATTATAATAAATTCTTCTAATTTCTTAATTATTCATTTCATTACCTAGGCTTCCAATTACTTAATTACTATTGCCTCCACTCACTAAAATCACACTTTTGCCTAGAAATTCCCTAGAGGCCGTGGCCTCCTATTTGATTCAATTTCAAGTCTCTTCAAGTCAACAATCTTCTACATCATTCCCTTAATCATTTAAATTATTCACTTGATCAATTAACTCACCAAAAACTCTAAATTCCTAGCTTCAAAACCATAGTCACCATAGAAGTTTCAACTTCCAATTGTTCTTCCATTAAATCCCATCTTGTTACTTGATTAATCCTAGTCTTATACTTATTGCACATTAACCATAAATTACCCCATTTTTCCACCCCAAAACCGTGGCTTCACTTGGGTTTCAATTTCAAATTCTTCTTCCATTACATTCCATTTTTATACATTGATTACCTTAAATCCAATGCTTGTTACAATTTATCATAATTTCCCTAACTTGCTAGCCTCAAAACCGTGGCCACCAAGGAGGGCATTCAACCATTTTCCATCCATATCAAGTCATTAAATCCAATCTAACATTCCGTTATATTCAACAATTCAATCCAATAGCATAAATAAATAAAAATCAACACATAGCATAATTAATCATTAAATTCAAGAACAACCCTCATTAGGGTTCTTCCACAAATCAAACAATCAAGGTTCCTAGATGCTAAAAATGGTTGAAGAGGAGTGTCTTCCTCTTACTTGAGTGTAGAAATCAAGAGAGCTCCAAGAATGCTCTTGTATTTTCGGATTTGGCCACCAAAATCCCTAAAAATGGTAACTTGTTAGAATAAATACCAAAGCTTGAAAAATCAACCATGGATGACCATCAAAGAAACCAAAATCACGAAATCAAGAGAAGAAGGAGAGTGGTCATGAAACTTACCCAAAATGCTCAAAGTTGGAGCTTGGAGAAAATGGTGAAAATGGAAGATTTTCAAGAAGCTCCAAGAGGGAAAGGTGTTTAGAATGGTGGGGAGAGTAAGAAAATGTAATTTGTTTAATTTTTGTGAAGATGGAGGGGCTGGATGGTGGCTGGCCGTGGAGCACAAGGGAGGAGAAAAAGAAATGTGGAAGAAGGAGGAAGAAGGAGAAAACGTAAAATGAAGAAAGAAAAAGGTGTTTTGGGTGATAATGTAGTAAATGAAATATTTGGATAAATGAAATCAAATTCATTCCCCTTTGGTGGCAGCTGCAACGTAAAAGAGAGAGAGAGATGGGTGGGAAATTTGGCTTCCAAAGGAAGCCAAAACACATGGGTCAAAGGTAAGGTCAAAGCTTCTTAAGGAAGCTTTGATTATTTTACTATTAAATTTGAATTAAAGTGGATGGATTAGACATAAAGTAGATTGCATTAGGATAATGTGATAGGATTTTTATTACACACTATTATCCAATAGATAATAGTTACAGTTGACAGAAGTCAGTATTTAATTAATCTGACAGATGAATTTTTCGCTGTATTGATTTATTTTGTCTGTTAGAATTTCTCGAAAATTATGAAACCTCGTAAACTGTGTCAAGCCTCGGGTTTAGTAAGATCCCCGTCGACATGTCCATAGTCCAAGGTTCGCAGAGAAAACATCGCGTTTTCCCGATTCCTATCACATACAAGACGCAAAATGAGGAATATACTGTAATATTCGACGTTTCCAAAAAATTCCCAGAAAATTCTCAAAAATTGTAAATATTATAAAACGACTATCCGTCATATAAATTTCCACTTTTTAAAGCATTACAGTCATTTTCATGACTCTGCTCAATGTTCGCGCAAAACGAGGAATATATTAAAATATTCATCGTTCCCGGATAATTCCGAAAAAAAAATTCACATAAATCACAAATATTGGAAAATGACTATTCATGGAGAAATAATCAATTTCCGGAGTGTTACACTGGTCTCAGCAATTCTCAGCCCAATGTGCACGCAAAATGAGGAATATATTAAAATATTCAACAGTCCCGGAAAATTCCCAGAAAATTCCCAAAAATTTCAAATATTATAAAATGACTATTCGTCACATAATTTTCCAATTTTTGAAGCACTACATCGTTTTCACGACTCGCTTTCGAGTTTCACGCAAAACGAGGAATATATTAAAATATTCTCGCATTCTCGAAAAAATCCAGAAAAATTCTAGAAAATCCCAAATATTGTAAAATGATTATTTATCCTGAAATTATTAATTTTCGGGATGTTACAACACTCCTTCAAATAGAAATTTCGTCCTCGAAATTTTCATCCTTTAGATCAAACATTGACGTGTTTCTTCATCTTATTTTCTTACCCTCATCAGATTGTGTCTCTAGTTATGTCAATTTAGATCACCCTTACCAACGCGATCTCTATATCTTTGCGTTGCTTTATCCTTCTATTCTCAATCTTCACGAGAAGTTTTTCATAAATCAGACTCTCTCTGAATTGCACCGGGTTTAGTTGATGATGTGGCTGGATCGGTGACATACTTTCGCGATCATGATATATGAAAGATATTATGGAGATTTAGAAAGAAAGGATAACAGAATCCGCTGACAAGCTATTGAACCAAACCCGAAACGAAATTTGATATAGTCCAAAGAATTTTGGAATGGGTTTATTAGTAACCCAGACAGGACGACACTGAAACTAAACGTTATACTCCTTCAAAAACTCTAATCACCTTTCCTGTCTCATGTTCAGCCACTTTTTATCGAATGGATACTTCAGGTCCTTGTGATTGCTAAAGGCGTTGATCGTAGCAAGCGTCTCCATATTCTCAGAGAAATTTTAACTACAGCTAGCACCAAACTGTGAGTTAGGCAATTCCCAATGTGTCCTCAACTACCTTGAGGTGTAGGTCACAACCTTCCTAACCTTACATGAACACATGTCCTAGATTTTAATGTAAAGCATAAAATTCTCCAAACAGTTCCCTGGGATTAGGTAGAACCAAATCTGACAAGCATTCGAATGTCTCCTCGACCTTTAAAACCTTTCTTCACACGCGTTAGTCCATAGAAGTTTTTATTCTCTTCTTGCAACCTGAGCAAAATATCCGGCTATCTTGGAGGATCCATTGATACTCCTTCAATCTTTGTGTCTTCTTCGATAAGACTAACTAATTCCGCCAGCTATGTGTCTCTTTTACGGTCTCCGATCTTTCCTTTTGAAGAACTGCTTCAATCTCTTGGAAATCCACAACAATCCCTCCGTTTGGAATTTCATGATCCAAAACTGAACCTTCTCAATTAAGAATCCGTACTCTGATACTTTGGCATTTGCTCTCTCTCCTTTAAAGTCAGGAAAACTATGCCGAGATGTCCAACGTGTATCTCCATATTTTCGAGAATAGATCAGAATGTCATCATCAATGACAATGATAATTCTATTCTAGGTAAGGACAAAAGGTACAATTCATGTCACTCATGAATACGACAAGAGGATTCGTTATTCCGAACGGCATCACGAGACACCCATAATGCCCATAGCGCATTCGAAATCATTTCGGGGACATTCTCAATCTCCCGCGAATTTAATGATGACCAGGACGTACATCTTTCTCCGAGGATACTCACCCTTGATCATAATCTCGTTCGTTTGACGATGGTGTTCATCTCACTGAGATGTTCCATTCTTCTCCTTAACTGACAGCACTGTAGTTCATCACGAGAAACTTACTGACTACAATGGCGACAAGCATATTCCCTTTTCTTTGGTCCTCTACAAAAGGTAACATGTATCCTTGGATTTCTTTTCCCCCACAAAGCTTCAACTTTGTTGGCTGTTACGAACTCAAAGGCCTTAGTTTCGAAAATCACTAAGGTGTTGGTCGAAACGCTCTAGCAGGTGATAATCGGGAAACGACCAATCAATTTCTAGAATCGTGGGCTCAAATAGATATGATTTTAGGTAAGCAAGATAGATCAACGAAAGATTCAGTCTTTAGTAGAAATAGAATAGATTACATAGACTTAGGTGTCAACGACAAGTCTTAGTAACGTAAAATGGAAATAATTTAAGTTGAGGATAGGAAAGATACGATGAATCCTAATGATCCATAAAGTTACAAATTGTAAAAGGAAGGGTTACCCCCAATTATACAAAGACGATTACGGGATTGTCATTTGAGGCATAACTTCCACAATTTAGATCTCCGAATTTTGAAGTCTCAAAGACCTCCCAAGGTATAAGTTCGCTTCCGCTTGTGGTTCTACAAATTTTTACAAAGATTGATGAAGAATTTGCCTTTGCTTGGTCGCAGTTGCGAGAGACGTGTCCAGGCTTTCCACATTTAAAACAGATTATCCCTTTGATCTTACACTCCCTCGTGAAGTGTTCCTTTCCGCATTTCATACACCTTGGCGAAGATGTCGGGATCTGAATAGATACACCGCCACTAGTACTTTGTCCAGGAATTGGTTGTTGTTGTTGTTGTTCCCTGATACCCGTGCGCATGGTTTTCGCTTAAACTGGTTAACTTTTCTATTATTCCTCCTTTGGAATCTAGGTAGTCCACGTTTGCCCCGAAGTCGACTTTCCTCCAACAGATTCTGAACCTCAACTTCCAACTCTCGTTGTTGCGTGATCCTCTGATCCTGGTAAGTTGTCATCTCAGCTACCATTTGCCCTTCTTCTGCAGTCGCGACCATACTCCTATTGTCTTGTCCCGCGCTCACATGTATACGTCTATCACGAGCCACCGCCCTTGCATGTCTACTGCGAGCCATTGAATCTCTCTGAAGACGGACATAATTACAACAAACAAAACAAAAAAAAAATTACTTCAAACAATGTTATCTCCCTATGAAAACCAAACACAGAGAGTCACACAATTCACACAATTCAAGCAAGACAAGCTCAATTCCATACATCCTAACTATCTCCAGCTCGAACTTCTTCATTCTGCTTCCACAACAATCCCTCGTAAGCCGTCAACTCCCAAACCGCTTCTCGAATCTAGTTTACACCAACTATTTCTTTCTCCAGAAGATCGGTTTTCCAAAACCTTTTGATCTCCTCACAAAAGAATTCCTATTTCCCTAACATAATACGCCTAGGTGAAGTCATAGTTCCTCGTACATACATAACATTACACATTGAGTAGGCCAGTCCTCATATCATGCAACTGTATAACAAGTAGCTATCAACATTCAACCTACAAAGAAGCCATGCATTCCTTTCCCATCATCTCAATCTAGAGACAAGGAAGTGCACAACATCCAAATTCTAATATGCCTAAACATAGCAAGTCCATACCCCTACTCAACAGATGAACTGCTTCGATACCACCTAATGTAACACCCTTGATGTAGCAACCGAAGCATAATCGTCATTACACCACAAGCACTAAATCCAAGTGTGTCACAGTCATGATAACAGTAACTAAATTCTCAAGAGTCTATATTTTTTTTTTTTTTTGACAATATGCATAGGTAGAAAATATGAGCCTCGAATGAAATGTAAATGTATTCAAGCCATGATACAACCACTGAAATAAAATCATATCTCTTATACATATATATATATAGTCAATTTACACAAATCACTGATGACATAGAATATAACAATTACAGAGTTCAATAAAATACAGCGGGAATAAAACACTAAAAGGGGAAAGGTAGTGACCCAGGGATAGTACTACTTGCAGACAAAGCCGCAACCCCATATACACATACGACGCTCGAGTCCCAAATCAACAAGTCGCATCAATGCCTCCACGCAACTGCACTCGTACGTAGCCGAAGAAACCTTGTCCAAACGCCCAATCCAATCAACTAAAGTGTGGTCCCTCTTTATCTTCCTCACGATCTTTTATCAATATAAGTATAAAACAGACATACAAAGATATAGGAAACACAGAAAGAGGTAAGACATCCTACATCATTACCAATTATATCATGCTAGAAACATTACGGCGCCACGCGCCCAAATAGCAAATCAGAAACAGTATATTCAAATACTAACAGTAAGTCCAACAGTAAGCAATTAAACAGGCAAGGCAGGTAATCATTATAGTAATGAACAGATAAGTCATAATATGGAAAACAGATAATAACAACAATGTATATACATATCATGTCTCATATGCATGTTCTCTCAAACCCCTACTCCATGGAGCTAAACTTAATCAATCGGAGAGAAAGATCAGGAGACATGTCTGTGACTCGGCTGTCGAGGCCAGTGCTATAAATCAAATCGTGCACAATCATGGCATTGCACAGACATTCTTCACTAGATCACGATATAGGACAGTGTCAAGTCCGGATCGTCGGTGTGTTTGCATCGGTTTGCCCCACGGTACAGAGGAGCTCTAAACTGTCCATGTGGAGGACCCGCACCCCGACGCCCCCGAGGTCATAACACGACCCACACTTGTCTATTCGCACCCGCACTAAGGTGTGTTCAATCTCCTAGGCAACTAGGCCTTACAACAGTCCACAAGGACAATCACAATGCATAAGACACTATGCATGCACATGTATGATTCACAATTTTATACAATTCCATAATATGCCACATTAGGCCAATATAAGCATCAATATATAAATGGTCACTCACATGGACCCATAATCACATAATATCAATATCAAATCAATTAATACGTCATTAGGTTCATTATGAATCCTAACTTAGAATCTATCCCCATTTCAAGGTTCATATTCAAAATCAATTTAGCACACTATGGCAATTCAATTTTCAATAATTCACATTTTATGTAAGCCCTTAAGCCTCACACTCTCATGTTCTTAACTCAATTAGAATTCTTTCAAGTCTTATGAGTGATTCACTTTCAATCCCTTGAATTTTATAAAGTCTTAATTATAATAAATTCTTCTAATTTCTTAATTATTCATTTCATTACCTAGGCTTCCAATTACTTAATTACTATTGCCTCCACTCACTAAAATCACACTTTTGCCTAGAAATTCCCTAGAGGCCGTGGCCTCCTATTTGATTCAATTTCAAGTCTCTTCAAGTCAACAATCTTCTACATCATTCCCTTAATCATTTAAATTATTCACTTGATCAATTAACTCACCAAAAACTCTAAATTCCTAGCTTCAAAACCGTAGTCACCATAGAAGTTTCAACTTCCAATTGTTCTTCCATTAAATCCCATCTTGTTACTTGATTAATCCTAGTCTTATACTTATTGCACATTAACCATAAATTACCCCATTTTTCCACCCCAAAACCGTGGCTTCACTTGGGTTTCAATTTCAAATTCTTCTTCCATTACATTCCATTTTTATACATTGATTACCTTAAATCCAATGCTTGTTATAATTTATCACAATTTCCCTAACTTGCTAGCCTCAAAACCATGGCCACCAAGGAGGGCATTCAACCATTTTCCATCCATATCAAGTCATTAAATCCAATCTAACATTCCGTTATATTCAACAATTCAATCCAATAGCATAAATAAATAAAAATCAACACATAGCATAATTAATCATTAAATTCAAGAACAACCCTCATTAGGGTTCTTCCACAAATCAAACAATCAAGGTTCCTAGATGCTAAAAATGGTTGAAGAGGAGTGTCTTCCTCTTACTTGAGTGTAGAAATCAAGAGAGCTCCAAGAATGCTCTTGTATTTTCGGATTTGGCCACCAAAATCCCTAAAAATGGTAACTTGTTAGAATAAATACCAAAGCTTGAAAAATCAACCATGGATGACCATCAAAGAAACCAAAATCACGAAATCAAGAGAAGAAGGAGAGTGGTCATGAAACTTACCCAAAATGCTCAAAGTTGGAGCTTGGAGAAAATGGTGAAAATGGAAGATTTTCAAGAAGCTCCAAGAGGGAAAGGTGTTTAGAATGGTGGGGAGAGTAAGAAAATGTAATTTGTTTAATTTTTTGTGAAGATGGAGGGGCTGGATGGTGGCTGGCCGTGGAGCACAAGGGAGGAGAAAAAGAAATGTGGAAGAAGGAGGAAGAAGGAGAAAACGTAAAATGAAGAAAGAAAAAGGTGTTTTGGGTGATAATGTAGTAAATGAAATATTTGGATAAATGAAATCAAATTCATTCCCTTTGGTGGCAGCTGCAACGTAAAAGAGAGAGAGATGGGTGGGAAATTTGGCTTCCAAAGGAAGCCAAAACACATGGGTCAAGGTAAGGTCAAAGCTTCTTAAGGAAGCTTTGATTATTTTACTATTAAATTTGAATTAAAGTGGATGGATTAGACATAAAGTAGATTGCATTGGGATAATGTGATAGGATTTTTATTACACACTATTATCCAATAGATTATAGTTACAGTTGATAGAAGTCAGTATTTAATTAATCTGACAGATGAATTTTTCGCTGTATTGATTTATTTTGTCTGTTAGAATTTCTCGAAAATTATGAAACCTCGTAAACTGTGTCAAGCCTCGGGTTTAGTAAGATCCCCCGTCGACATGTCCATAGTCCAAGGTTCGCAGAGAAAACATCGCGTTTTCCCGGTTCCGGTCAGCGCGCACGCAAAATGAGGAATATACTGTAATATTTGACGTTTCCAAAAAATTCCCAGAAAATTCTCAAAAATTAAAAATATTATAAAACGACTATCCGTCATATAAATTTCTAATTTTTAAAGCATTACAGTCATTTTCATGACTCTGCTCAATGTTCGCGCAAAACGAGGAATATATTAAAATATTCATCATTCCCGGATAATTCCGAAAAAAAAATTCACATAAATCACAAATATTGGAAAATGACTATTCATGGAGAAATAATCAATTTCCGGAGTGTTACACTAGTCTCAGCAATTCTCAGCCCAATGTGCACGCAAAACGAGGAATATATTAAAATATTCAACGGTCCCGGAAAATTCCCAGAAAATTCCCAAAAATGTCAAATATTATAAAATGACTATTCGTCACATAATTTTCCAATTTTTGAAGCACTACAGTCGTTTTCATGACTCTGCTCGAGTTTTACGCAAAACGAAGAATATATTAAAATATTCTGCATTCTCAGAAAAATCCAGAAAAATTCTAGAAAATCCCAAATATTGTAAAATGATTATTTATCATGAAATTATTAATTTTCGGGATGTTACAACACTCCCCTTCAAATAGAAATTTCGTCCTCGAAATTTTCATCCTTTAGATCAAACATTGACGTGTTTCTTCATCTTATTTTCTTACCCTCATCAGATTGTGTCTCTAGTTACGTCAATTTAGATCACCCTTACCAACGCGATCTCTATATCTTTGCGTTGCTTTATCCTTCTATTCTCAATCTTCACGAGAAGTTTTTCATAAATCAGACTCTCTCTGAATTGCACCGGGTTTAGTTGATGATGTGGCTGGATCGGTGACATACTTTCGCGATCGTGATATATGAAAGATATTATGGAGATTTAGAAAGAAAGGATAACAGAATCCGCTGACAAGCTATTGAACCAAACCCGAAACGAAATTTGATATAGTCCAAAGAATTTTGGAATGGGTTTATTAGTAACCCAGACAGGACGACACTGAAACTAAACGTTATACTCCTTCAAAAACTCTAATCACCTTTCTGTCTCATGTTTAGCCACTTTTTATCGAATGGATACTTCGGTCCTTGTGATTGCTAAAGGCGTTGATCGTAGCAAGCGTCTCCATATTCTCAGAGAATTTTAACTACGGCTAGCACCAAACCGTGAGTTAGGCAATTCCCAATGTGTCCTCAACTACCTTGAGGTGTAGGTCACAACCTTCCTAACCTTACATGAACACATGTCCTAGATTTTAATGTAAAGCATAAAATTCTCCAAACAGTTCCCTGGGATTAGGTAGAACCAAATCTGACAAGCATTCGAATGTCTCCTCGACCTTTAAAACCTTTCTTCACACGCGTTAGTCCATAGAAGTTTTTATTCTCTTCTTGCAACTTGAGCAAAATATCCTGGCTATCTTGGAGGATCCATTGATACTCCTTCAATCTTTGTGTCTTCTTCGATAAGACTAACTAATTCCGCCACTATGTGTCTCTTTTACGGTCTCCGATCTTTCCTTTTGAAGAACTGCTTCAATCTCTTGGAAATCCACAACAATCCCTCCGTTTGGAATTTCATGATCCAAAACTGAACCTTCTCAATTAAGAATCCGTACTCTGATACTTTGGCATTTGCTCTTTCTCCTTTAAAGTCAGGAAAACTATGCCGAGATGTCCAACGTGTATCTCCATATTTTCGAGAATAGATCAGAATGTCATCATCAATGACAATGATAATTCTATTCTAGGTAAGGACAAAAGGTACAATTCATGTCACTCATGAATACGACAAGAGGATTCGTTATTCCGAACGGCATCACGAGACACCCATAATGCCCATAGCGCATTCGAAATCATTTCGGGGACATTCTCAATCTCCCGCGAATTTAATGATGACCAGGACGTACATCTTTCTCCGAGGATACTCACCCTTGATCATAATCTCGTTCGTTTGACGATGGTGTTCATCTCACTGAGATGTTCCATTCTTCTCCTTAACTGACAGCACTGTAGTTCATCACGAGAAACTTACTGACTACAATGGCGACAGCCATATTCCCTTTTCTTTGGTCCTCTACAAAAGGTAACATGTATCCTTGGATTTCTTTTCCCCCACAAAGCTTCAACTTTGTTGGTCAGTTACGAACTCAAAGGCCTTAGTTTCGAAAATCACTAAGGTGTTGGTCGAAACGCTCTAGCAGGTGATAATCGGGAAACGACCAATCAATTTCTAGAATCGTGGGCTCAAATAGATATGATTTTAGGTAAGCAAGATAGATCAACGAAAGATTCAGTCTTTAGTAGAAATAGAATAGATTACATAGACTTAGGTGTCAACGACAAGTCTTAGTAACAGAAATGGAAATAATTTAAGTTGAGGATAGGAAAGATACAGATGAATCCTAATGATCCATAAAGTTACAAATTGTAAAAGGAAGGGTTACCCCCGAAATTATACGAAGACGATTACGGGATCGTCATTTGAGGCATAACTTCCACGGTTTAGATCTCCGAATTTTGAAGTCTCGGCACCTCCCAAGGTATAAGTTCGGCTTCCGCTTGTGGTTCTACCCTTTACAAAGATTGGTCAAGAATTTGCCTTTGCTTGGTCGCAGTTGCGAGAGACGTGTCCGGCTTTCCACATTTAAAACAGATTATCCCTTTGATCTTACACTCCCTCGTGAAGTGTTCCTTTCCGCATTTCATACACCTTGGCGAAGATGTCGGGATTTGAATAGATACACCGCCACTAGTACTTTGTCCAGGGAATTGGTTGTTGTTGTTGTTTCCCTGATACCCGTGCGCATGGTTTTCGCTTAAACTGGTTAACTTTTCTATTATTCCTCCTTTGGAATCTAGGTAGTCCACGTTTGCCCCGAAGTCGACTTTCCTCCAACAGATTCTGAACCTCAACTTCCAACTCTCGTTGTTGCGTGATCCTCTGATCCTGGTAAGTTGTCATCTCAGCTACCATTTGCCCTTCTTCTGCAGTCGCGACCATACTCCTATTGTCTTGTCCCGCGCTCACATGTATACGTCTATCACGAGCAACCGCCCTTGCATGTCTACTGCGAGCCATTGAATCTCTCTGAAGACGGACATAATTACAACAAACAAAAAAAAGATTACTTCAAACAATGTTATCTCCCTATGAAAACCAAACACAGAGAGTCACACAATTCACACAATTCAAGCAAGACAAGCTCAATTCCATACATCCTAACTATCTCCAGCTCGAACTTCTTCATTCTGCTTCCACAGCGCAATCCCTCGTAAGCCGTCAACTCCCAAACTGCTTCTCGAATCTAGTTTACACCAACTATTTCTTTCTCCAGAAGATCGGTTTTCCAAAACCTTTTGATCTCCTCACAAAAGAATTCCTATTTCCCTAACATAATACGCCTAGGTGAAGTCATAGTTCCCTGTACATACAGAACATTACACATTGAGTAGGCCAGTCCTCAATATCATGCAACTGTATAACAGTAGCTATCAACATTCAACCTACAGCAAGCCATGCATTCCTTTCCCATCATCTCAATCTAGAGACAAGGAAGTGCACAACAGACCAAATTCTAATATGCCTAAACATAGCAAGTCCATACCCCGGCTCAACAGGATGAACTGCTCTGATACCACCTAATATAACACCCCTTGATGTAGCAACCGAAGCATAATCGTCATTACACCACAGTTACTAAATCCAAGTGTGTCACAGTCATGATAACAGTAACTAAATTCTCAAGAGTCTATATTTTTTTTTTTTGACAATATGCATAGGTAGAAAATATGAGCCTCGAATGAAATGTAAATGTATTCAAGCCATGATACAATCACTGAAATAAAATCATATCTCTTATACATATATATATATAGTCAATTTACACAAATCACTGATGACATAGAATATAACAATTACGAGTTCAATAAAATACAGCGGGAATAAAACACTAAAAGGGGAAAGGTAGTGACCCGAGGGATAGTACTACTTGTGCGACAAAGCCGCAACCCCATATACACATATGACGCTCGGAGTCCCAGTCAACAAGTCAGGCATCAATGCCTCCACGCAACTGCACTCGTACATAGCCGAAGAAACCTTGTCCAAATGCCCAATCCAATCAACTAAAGTGTGGTCCCTCTTTATCTTCCTCACGATCTTTTATCAATATAAGTATAAAACAGACATACAAAGATATAGGAAACACAGAAAGAGGTAAGACATCCTACATCATTACCAATTATAGCATGCTAGAAACATTACGGCGCCACGCGCCCAAATAGCAAATCGAAACAAAAGATATTCAAATACTAACGGTAAGTCCAACAGTAAGCAATTAAACAGTCCAGGCAGGTAATCATTACAGTAATGAACGGATAAGTCATAATATGGAAAACAGATAATAACAACAATGTATATACATATCATGTCTCATATGCATGTTCTCTCAAACCCCTACTCCATGGAGCTAAACTCAATCAATCGGAGAGAAAGATCGGGAGACATGTACGTGACTCATTTTGCCGAGGCCGGTGCTATAAATCAAATCGTGCACAATCATGGCATTGCACGGACATTCTTCACTAGATCACGATATAGGGCAGTGTCAAGTCCGGATCGTCGGTGTGTTTGCATCGGTTTGCCCCACGGTGAGAGGAGCTCTAAACCGTGTCCATGTGGAGGACCCGCACCCCGACGCCCCGAGGTCATAACACGACCCACACTTGTCTATTCGCACCCGCACTAAGGTGTGTTCAATCTCCTAGGCAACTAGGCCTTACAACAGTCCACAAGGACAATCACAATGCATAAGACACTATGCATGCACATGTATGATTCACAATTTCATACAATTCCATAATATGCCACATTAGGCCAATATAAGCATCAATATATAAATGGTCACTCACATGGACCCATAATCACATAATATCAATATCAAATCAATTAATACGTCATTAGGTTCATTATGAATCCTAACTTAGAATCTATTCCCCATTTTAAGGTTCATATTCAAAATCAATTTAGCACACTATGGCAATTCAATTTTCAATAATTCACATTTTATGTAAGCCCTTAAGCCTCACACTCTCATGTTCTTAACTCAATTAGAATTCTTTCAAGTCTTATGAGTGATTCACTTTCAATCCCTTGAATTTTATAAAGTCTTAATTATAATAAATTCTTCTAATTTCTTAATTATTCATTTCATTACCTAGGCTTCCAATTACTTAATTACTATTGCCTCCACTCACTAAAATCACACTTTTGCCTAGAAATTCCCTAGAGGCCGTGGCCTCCTATTTGATTCAATTTCAAGTCTCTTCAAGTCAACAATCTTCTACATCATTCCCTTAATCATTTAAATTATTCACTTGATCAATTAACTCACCAAAAACTCTAAATTCCTAGCTTCAAAACCGTAGTCACCATAGAAGTTTCAACTTCCAATTGTTCTTCCATTAAATCCCATCTTGTTACTTGATTAATCCTAGTCTTATACTTATTGCACATTAACCATAAATTACCCCATTTTTCCACCCCAAAACCGTGGCTTCACTTGGGTTTCAATTTCAAATTCTTCTTCCATTACATTCCATTTTTATACATTGATTACCTTAAATCCAATGCTTGTTATAATTTATCACAATTTCCCTAACTTGCTAGCCTCAAAACCGTGGCCACCAAGGAGGGCATTCAACCATTTTCCATCCATATCAAGTCATTAAATCCAATCTAACATTCCGTTATATTCAACAATTCAATCCAATAGCATAAATAAATAAAAATCAACACATAGCATAATTAATCATTAAATTCAAGAACAACCCTCATTAGGGTTCTTCCACAAATCAAACAATCAAGGTTCCTAGATGCTAAAAATGGTTGAAGAGGAGTGTCTTCCTCTTACTTGAGTGTAGAAATCAAGAGAGCTCCAAGAATGCTCTTGTATTTTCGGATTTGGCCACCAAAATCCCTAAAAATGGTAACTTGTTAGAATAAATACCAAAGCTTGAAAAATCAACCATGGATGACCATCAAAGAAACCAAAATCACGAAATCAAGAGAAGAAGGAGAGTGGTCATGAAACTTACCCAAAATGCTCAAAGTTGGAGCTTGGAGAAAATGGTGAAAATGGAAGATTTTCAAGAAGCTCCAAGAGGAAAGGTGTTTAGAATGGTGGGGAGAGTAAGAAAATGTAATTTGTTTAATTTTTGTGAAGATGGAGGGGCTGGATGGTGGCTGGCCGTGGAGCACAAGGGAGGAGAAAAAGAAATGTGGAAGAAGGAGGAAGAAGGAGAAAACGTAAAATGAAGAAAGAAAAAGGTGTTTTGGGTAATAATATAGTAAATGAAATATTTGGATAAATGAAATCAAATTCATTCCCCTTTGGTGGCAGCTGCAACGTAAAAGAGAGAGAGAGATGGGTGGGAAATTTGGCTTCCAAAGGAAGCCAAAACACATGGGTCAAAGGTAAGGTCAAAGCTTCTTAAGGAAGCTTTGATTATTTTACTATTAAATTTGAATTAAAGTGGATGGATTAGACATAAAGTAGATTGCATTAAGATAATGTGATAGGATTTTTATTACACACTATTATCCAATAGATAATAGTTACAGTTGATAGAAGTCAGTATTTAATTAATCTGACAGGATGAATTTTTCATTTGTATTGATTTATTTTGTCTGTTAGAATTTCTCGAAAATTATGAAACCTCGTAAACTGTGTCAAGCCTCGGGTTTAGTAAGATCCCCCGTCGACATGTCCATAGTCCAAGGTTCGCAGAGAAAACATCGCGTTTTCCGGTTCGGTCCGTAATACAAGCGCAAAAACGAGGAATATACTGTAATATTCGATGTTTCCAGAAAATTCCCAGAAAATTCTCAAAAATTGTAAATATTATAAAACGACTATCCGTCATATAAATTTACAATTTTTAAAGCATTACAGTCATTTTCATGACTCTGCTCAATGTTCGCGCAAAACGAGAAATATATTAAAATATTCATCGTTCCCGGATAATTCCGAAAAAAAAATTCACATAAATCACAAATATTGGAAAATGACTATTCATGGAGAAATAATCAATTTCCGGAGTGTTACACTAGTCTCAGCAATTCTCAGCCCAATGTGCACGCAAAACGAGGAATATATTAAAATATTCGACGGTCCCGGAAAATTCCCAGAAAATTTCCAAAAATTTCAAATATTATAAAATGACTATTCGTCACATAATTTTCCAATTTTTGAAGCACTACAGTCGTTTTCACGACTCTGCTCGAGTTTCACGCAAAACGAAGAATATATTAAAATATTCTGCATTCTCAGAAAAATCCAGAAAAATTCTAGAAAATCCTAAATATTGTAAAATGATTATTTATCCTGAAATTATTAATTTTTGGGATGTTACAGAGGATAACCATTTAAAACTCTAAGAATGGAAGACGGAGCCCTAGCTTCACAAAAAGGGGCTCATACAGAAACATAAAATGTGGGCCCGCCTCCCGAATGGAGCACACCCTCTCATTCCACTCAAGGCACATAGCCAGGAATTCCTTATCTCTTTCTTCTCGTCCCTGAGAATGGCCTTGGAAGAAAAGTTGGAGAGATGTTTCCAGGCATCAATACCTACCCACGGATATACTAACCCCGGACCACGACAGATCCGAATTTGGTCAACCTCAGCCAGAGTGAGATCCTCGAAAATAGACACTTTGGACCTAGCCTCTCATTTGCCCTTTGCCATGAAAACCCTGAGAACTTCGAAAGAAGTCGGCAAGTAACTGTCAGAATCATCTAAACAAAAGATTTAGACATGAAGACAACGAACCCGTGTACTGGCTTCTCTTTCTTCCAAAATTTTAAATTTCAGAAGGACACCTTCGCCGTGCACGGCACGGCGAAGATGGAGTTCCCAGGAGATAAGGAGAAACTCAAAGGCGCAACAGGAATAAGAAGGACTTTCCATTAAGGAACGCACGAACATCCTACTACCTAGTGCTAGTAACCAGAAAAAGAAAAAACATCAAGGGGGTTGAGAAAAGAAGTTACCTCGAATAAATGCTAGAGTTATTGTGAAATGAGTGGAAAATGCTCGGAAACCTTCGCGAAACGCCTCTCTTCAATGCAAAGCTCTCTGAAGACTACTCATAAATGGCAGAAAGTGAACAATGAACCCTAACCCCCATTTATAAAGGCTAAAACGGCTAGGGGGCATTTTCGTCCTCATTGCCCAAGTTTCGAAAACGTGCTCATCATGGCACGCAAGGCTCTAGGCACGTCCATCCATTAAAAATGTGCCATGTGGCCTTCACAATTACAGAAAGAGTTGAAAAGACGTTTGCACAGATGCAAGGATAGTAGAGCAACAATTCAAACAAAAAGCAACCTCCGAAGGACGAAGTTCGAAAATCTTCCCATAAACCTTGGCTTTAGAACTTGTCACTTTGACTTTTCAAGACAAAGCACCAAGTTGGGGGGCATGACGGTGTAAATGTTTTACTCACTCCGGTCAGCGTAAAGGACCACAAATAGACAAGAAGAAATAGCATCACCCCGGAGTAAGCGTTGGACTCAGCCCGGTCGAATATCAAAACTTCGGATCGAACATCAAAACTTCAGATAGCAAAAAGAAAGAAGAAAAGAAGATATAAAAGATAAGAGCTTTTATTTATAAATCTTATTCTCATTCCATACATCATCTTACAATAAAGAGAAAGGGAAAAGAAAGTATAGAAACATGAAAGCTTTAAAGAAAAAAGGGGACCCCGGAGGAAGGAACCAACATTATCGCCACAGTACCCCGGGCCATGTCACATCCGCATTTCCTCCACGGTACGAAGAGTCGCTGCCACCACCACGGCTCCCCGGAATCCGCACCAGCCTCTTGAAAAAGTGGATTGACTTTGAAGAACCTTGTCAAACTGATGTCAGGAACTAGGACGCCAAATCTTCTGCATTGCCTGGCATATACAGAATGCAGAGTGTGCACAATCACCACCAGGATCCAGAGTATGCACCCCGATAGGATGTCCGTACACGGGTACTAGTCGTATTCCCCCAAACAACACTCCATAGGTCTGTGTATAGCCAGATTACTGCCAATGATGACCTTTACAGTGTGGGGACCATAACCACCTACTATAGTGTTGGCCACTAACGCGACTGGCCCGAGATTCCAGGGATCTACCTGAACAATCGTGGGAGGGAGGCACCCTCCGTCAGGGCTCTGCCCGAATGATCGTGGGTGTAACGCCCCTTTTTGGGAGGGAACGTCACATTGTCAAATAAAAGAAAATGCGAAAAAGTAAAGTTTTAACATTTCAAGACCTGGTTCATTCGTTTAAGTTTAACTTGTTCAATTCTTAAATACACAAGCAAAATAGCAGAAATATTTTTTTTTGTTTGATAATCATTTTAACCATGCGGAATATAACTGACGGTGAAGGATAAAATAGTAGACAAAATTCTCATCTGAATGGCATGCATATATATATATATATATATAAAATGTACTGACATCATTTATACTTGGATACAAGCCTGAATTACCCAAAAAGCAAAACTATACCGCCCAAAGGATTATACAAATATGCCCTAGAGATACCAAAATATACATCCCACAAAAATATACATCAGGCCCCAAAATAAAACACTGGTAGCCATCAATAGCTACCAGTAAACTCAATCTCTTAGATGAGGATGGACCGTATCCGGGTCCTCAGCAGGATCCTCCTCTTCAGAGGAAACCTCCATGGGAACCACAAAACCACGGGCAGGAGCCTGGGCAGTAGAATCAAAAGAGTCCTCCCAAGGGGTGTAATAACGATCACCCCACATCTCTCTGATGGGCAAGTAAAACTCCAGTCGCAGGCTGATGTGGCAGGTGAGGACAGGTGCCTCATGACGTCTCTAGGCTAGGGCGATCGACACATCTCCCAAGTAGACGCAGCGATCAAAATTCAAGTTGATATGCCAACACTCCGGCCCTCCGAGGAAGGTCAGACGCACATCACCAAGAAATCCGCGCATACGTGCCGCCATCGTCTCAATAGAAGCTAGTCTCATTCGGGCCAGAAGTCGAGAAACTCGGGATCTTCCGCCTCCTTACCGTCGACTTCGATCAATATAGTATACATACATATAGCAAGTAATAAAGATACAAGAAAGAGGTAAGACATCCTACCATCATTACCAATTATAGCAGCTAGAAACAGTACGGCGCCACACGCCCAAATAGCAATTCAGAATATCATATTCAACAAATAAGCAGTAATTCCAACAGTAAGCAAATAAACAATTCCAGGCAGATAGTCATCTCAGTAATAACCAAAACAGTCATGGATATGGAAAAATAAATATTAACAATGACAATGTATATCATGACTCACATGCATGCTTTCCCAAATTCCTACTCCATGGAGCTAGACTCAAACAGTCGGAGAGAAAGATCAGGAGACATGTCTCAGTAACTCCTACGTTTCGAGGCCGATGCTATCAATAAATTTTCTCGTGCACAATCATGACATTGTACAGACATTCTACACTAGATCACGATATAGGACAGTGTCAAGTCCGGATTGTCAGTGCGTTTGCATCGGTTTGCCCCACAGGCAGAGGAGCTACCAACTGCCCCTTGTGAAGGACCCGCACCCCGACACCCCCAAGGTCATAACAAGACCCACACTAGTCTACTCGCACCCGCACTAAGGTGTGTTCAATCTCCTAGGCAACTTGACCTTACAACAGTCCACAAGGACATTCACAATGCATATGATACTATGCATGGACATGTATGATTCACAATCTCATACCATTACATAACATGCCACAATAGGCCAATGTAAGCATCAATATATATTCCTTATCACACACATATCACAATTTCCATGTCTTGGATCCAAGAATTCCATTTTCAAAATCATTTCTTCTCTATCGGTATGAATACATATTCCTATCATGTTTAAGTAAGGTAAAATCCTTGAATCCAGGGTTTTTAGGTTATGTTTGAGTTATAAAGGACAAGGAACCATAATCTCAATCATTTCCAGCTCAAAAATCTCATTTTTGGGTCTTGGTAATCGATTACATCACCCTGGTAATCGATTACCAACGAAACAGAATCCCTATAATCGATTACAATCCTATTGTAATCGATTACACGATTTCAAGATCTACGGTTTGTAACTTCAAGGACCTGGTAATCGATTACACAACCGTGGTAATCGATTACCAATCGGACAGAACCTCCGTAATTGTTTACCCACAAGTTGTAATCGATTACGTGATTCCCAGAAGCATCATTTCGTGACATCAGAGGCTTGGTAATGGATTACACCACTCTTGTAATAGATTACAAGCTAGACAGAATCTCTGTAATCGATTACACACAAGATGTAATCGATTACCAGATTTCCAGAATCACGATTTTGTACCCTTAAGAGCTTGGTAATCGATTACAAGCCCCGTGTAATCGATTACCACGCGTAAACTTGCAGAAAACAGAGTTCTCAGGTCCTTTAACTCAAACCAAAACTAATCATTATCATATTTAATTAACAAGTTACTCAAATATACCTTCAAATCATGCAAGAGACATCAATCAATCATACAAACCCAACAAAATGCACTATCATGAAGAACAACTTAAAAATGAGAGAACTTTATACATGGATTCAGAAATCAATAACAACACACATACAAGGTTCCTAGATGCTAAGAGAGGTTGAGGAGGAGTGTCTTCCTCTTACCTAAGTGAAGAAAACAAAAGAAGAACACCAAGAACCTCCTTTGAATTTTCGGATTTGAGCTCCAAGAATCCTAAAAATGGTGACTTTGTTAGAATAGCATAATGGCTTGGAAAATAAGCCATGGATGGCCAACATGAAGACCATGACCACGAAAATGGAGGAGAAAGAAGAGAAGTCTTGAATCTTACCCAAAAACTCAAAGCATGGAGCTTGGAGAAAATGGTGAAAATGGTGGAATCTCAAGATGCTCCAAACAAGATGGATGTCTAGGAGAGGAAGAGGGTTAAGTGAGTGTGGTTGGAAGAAAATTTGGTGATGAATGAGGGGGAGAGGGCTGCTGTGCCGTGGGATTTCTGGAGAGAGGGAGGAGAAAATATCATGAAGAAGAAGAAGAAGGAAGTAGAAGAAAGAAGAAGTAAAGGAAATGCTTTAGGAAATAAAACCAATTTCCCCTCCCAAAATGTTGTCCAACCGTGCATGAAGGAGAGAGAGGAGGGAAATGGGCTGCTTTTGCATGGGGAAGGAGGAAGAGGAAATTTCCAAGAAGCTTCCTCCAAGCTTCCATGAGAAGCTTCGCACGTTTCTCGATAAAGTGAAAGTAAAGTTATTTCCTAATCGGGCACACTAACACAGATGAATATTTACACTGTCAGTATTATTTTTCCTCCAGTGTAGAAGAGTTACTGATGATGAAAATAATATTTCATTATTCATCAAATGATTTTACAATACCGCGATTTCATTCATCGGGTAAAACCTCGTAAAACGTAAACTTTGTAAATTGTGCCCGGCCTCGGGTTTAGTAAGATCCCCTGTCGACAAGTCCACAATTTAGAGTTTACTAGCCACAGGGAAGACACCGCATCTTCCCGAGTCTGCATAGTGCACACGTAAAATGAGGAATATATTAAAATATTTGACGTTTCCATAAAATTCCAGAAAAATTCTCAAAAATATAGAATATTATAAAATGATTACTTGTAACTAAATAAACACTTTTCAGGATGTTATAGTGGGGAGGAGGCACCCCCCCGGTCAGGCCACGATCTCAACGTACCTGCACTCTGCGATGAATGCTCAAGGACACTGCATATGCATTATAAGTATCAGGAAACATCATTCTAAAAAGGTAACTATAGTTTATACGGTGAATACCCTCCTAGTGCACCCCCTAACTTGAGCGTTAGAGTCCCTTTGTAGGTACCCAACCCCCCTTGGATCAAGACTTAGAGTCCCTTTGTAGGTACCCAACCCCCCTTGGATCAAGACTCACCGAGGCAGCAACTACACGAGGAAGAGGAAACCACCGTACACGTGTCTTATCAGGCACTCTCTGGTTCTACATCAGAACAGGAGAAGTAGAAGATAAGTAAGCTTATGGTAGTACAATTGTTCATTGTAATGCCCCAATTTTTCATATTTCTTAGTACATGTGATTTTTATGAGTTTTATGATTTTTGTGATATTTTGAATATTATATTATATTTTAGATATTTTAGATATTTTAGATATTTTATTATATTTTAGATATTTTGAGATATTTTGTTAGATATTTTGAATATTATATTATATTATAGATATTTTAAGATATTTTGAATATTTTAATATATTTTAGATATTTTGGGATATTTTGAATATTTTAATATATCTTAGATATTTTGGATTGATTTTGTGATTTTTTGAGTTGTTTGATTTATTTTAATTTTTCAGTTGTTATTTTTGAACTTTCTATTGAGGCCAGGCCAGAAAAATAAAATTTTTCGAGGTCGGGAAAAGTTTGGACTGTTAATACGGGGCCGGGGAAGCTTACTAAACCCAAAATCGAAAGACACAGTACTAAATCTTTTAATTTTTAAAATTTACCTGGTAAATAATTTTTTTTTGTGTTTTATTATCCGTTGGACAATAACCATTAGTTTTTGAGCAGTATACTTTTTCCATTGGATAATAACTCCCGAAAAAATATCTAGTGGAAGATTCTAGACGCAAGTCTAGTCACCCACTCTAGAATGTTCTAGACGATGACTCATCGTTTGGTGACTCACGTAGAAGACTAGCCTAGTGACTCACATGTCCTAGACAATTCTAGAAGATTCTAGTGCGTGACTAACCTTGTATGCACCAATGAGGAATTGGTCAAACTTGGCGGCTATGACTCATCGTAATGGACTAATAGGAGTTGGACAACTTGTGTGGACACCTCACCCTGTGACTCACCATGTTCTGGAGACTTGTAGAACGATGACTCATCATGTTCTAGAATGTGGTAGAACGATGACTCACTCTGTGACTCGCCACGATGAGTCACATGTTCTAGAAGGTTCTCTTAGTGACTCAGCGCTGCAACTCATCATGCTGACTTACCTGCTCTAGAAATCTCTATAGTGACTCACCATGCTGACTTATCATAATGAATCGCATGTTCAAGAAACTTCTCTTTGATGACTCGCCTAGTGACTCACAACTTCATAATTCACCTACATGACTCAGTATGTAACTCAGCGTGTGACTCATCTTCATGGACTAATGAATGGAAAACTTACTAGTTAAGCTAAAGCTTGAAGATATTTTGGTTAAATATCTTAGTTAGATATTTTGGATAAATATCTTGCTTAAAAATATCTTGTTTGAAAATATCTTCGATAAATATCTTGAATAAATATCTTGGTTGGATATTTGGTTAGATATTTAGTTAGATATTTTTTGTTTGATATATTTTGCTTTGGTGTTGTGATCATCTTCATCTCTTTCTTAAAAACCCAAAAGCTCTCTCCTTTCACTCTTTGAGAAACTCGCGGCCATACCCTCTCAAATCACCATCCATCCCTTTTTAATTCTAAATAATCTTAGATCTAGAATCTACACATGATTCTAAGACCTTTTCATGTTGTAATCATCATCTAATTCTTCTATCTTCAACCTTGTTCTTCAAGCTAAAGATTGAAACTTTATAGGTGAAGTTCATTAATCTTCACTTTTCTTTTGATTTTCAAGGTTCTAAACCATGTTTTAGATTCATGGTCACCTTGCTTTAAGTTTTGTTTGTGATATTTGTATGTTTGAAAGCTTGTAGGGTTTAGCTTGGTGGTGGATGAAATCATCAAGAAGGCAACTAAAGGAGTTTTTTAACATCATTTAAGGTAAGAAGCAGATTAACCTCATCAACCATTCATGGTGGTGAGGAACGAATTGTGTGTGTATGTGTGAATAATCCATGTGAAGATTTACTCACTTATTGTGTAATTTTACTTGTCTGTGTTTGATTGCTTTATTTGATTCATAGTTTTAAATAGTATGCACGATACTTATTATGGTTGCTTATTAGCTATATGGGATGTGTGATTTTAATAGTATGATGTTGATGTTGTGCTTGATTATTGGATGCTTATTGTGATGTTCATAGTATATATTAAATTGTTATGATAGAACTAGAATAATTGGCATATGTTGTATATGTGAATCACATGGAAAGGAAATGATTTTGGTTCCAAAGACCACTTGAGGCTCACGGCCTCTAAGCCCAAAATAAGGGTATCCAAGATAGAAATATTTATTTAATGAAGAACTTCATGGATTTTGTAACAAGAATATAAATAAAGTTTAATATTAGAAAAGGAAAGAAATTTTGGTTCAAAGACCCTTTGTGGCTCACGGTCACCTAGTCCATACTAGGGGAAATCAAGTCATTAATATTTTATTAATTACAGATTAAATTGATTTTTGTGACAAAGAAATGAAATAAGGAATTTATAAAATGGAAATGGAAAGGAACAATTTTTATTATTGATAAAAGGATGATTTTTGGGAAATAGAAATGGAAAAGGAATTTTTTTAAGGGTAATGTTGAGATTTAAAGTATTTTATTCAAGAAAGAAATGGAAACAAGTTTTATTGTGGAACATCAAGCAAATTTTAGTTATGATTGTTGGAAATCAATTTTGAAAGTGATTTAGAATTTAATGTATTTTATTTAAGAGGATTTTAGTAAATGAAGTAGAAGGAATTTTTAGTAGATTAAGAATAATGTAGTTTTTGTGAAAAACGTCAGAAAATATTATGTGAAGGAATTTTAATAGCAGAAATTGGATTTAAGGTCCAAATTATATTTTAAACTTAGAAAGTTTCAAAATGGAATTTAAAACGTCAAGAAATATTTTATACAATAAAAAATAATGAAAAAACTTTACGCATTTCAAAAATAATGATTTTTGAGCTACACGATTTAGAAAATGTTTAGATATTTTTATGTGATTAAGAAAACATTGGAAAATAGTTACTGTAACACCCTAAATTTTAGCTATTTGACAGTAATAACAGAATTTTACTATTTTGTAATTTTTGTGTACTGTAAAATTATTTTGACTATTCCGTGATTGTATTTAATCATTTTGTGTGATTTACTCCATATTAGGAAAATAATAATTTTCAAGCCAGGGAAAATCTTACATATTTTAATTATTTCTGTTGATTCTTAACTATTTTTACTAATCTAATTTGATTTTCATAAATTTTATAATTTTTATGATTCTTGTGGATTATTATGAGATTTTATATTTTTTTATTATTTTAATATTATTCTTGGGCTGTATGCAGGCCCGGGGTGGGTCCGAAAATATAAAATTTTTCTGTGAGTAGAAAATTTTGTATTGTCGAGACAGAGTCGGGGGATCTTACCAAACCTGAAACCGAAAACAGTTTTCAAGATTTTCTTTTACTGTGATTTATACTATTTTATTTATCGGGCAATAAAAATACTGTAAATTGTGTTTGTAGGGTAATAGCAGCTAGAAAAATATTATACTAGTTAGTCAAATTAAGTGGTTATAATAACTTTATGGAGGACCAATAGGAAGCAAGCTTGGTGATGAAGGCTTTGGATATTCACCATTGATTTAATCTTTGGTGGAGATTTATCTCACAAAGTGGCAAGGACCTTTTGTGACCCTTGGATAGAAAGTATGAAGAGAAGTTCTTGACCCTCCATTTTGGAGATATATCTAATGGCTAAGGTTTCATGGAGGAAGGATCCAATGGTTCAAATTTAATCTTATCACTTGAAAGCTCTATTAAAATCAACCATTGATTCAATCAATGGCTCTTGAAGCTTCAAAAAGTGGCTAGATGAATTTAGACATACCCTTAGTGTTCAAGGGGGGGAGGGCTCATGGTTTTGAAGGCTTAAAAGTTATAGTAAAATTTTTAATTTATTTCTATCACTCATCTTTGTCATTTCCTAAAGCCAAGCTTCACAAAAATTTTCTCTCTTCTTTTCTCTCAACACAACCCCACGGCCAAGACCCCTACATCATACCTTTACTCTCCAAAAATTTCAACCAACCTTATTTCTTGAATCTTTACCTAAATACAAGACACTTTGTAGTTAAGGCCAAGTCCTAAATCATTCATCTTCAAGGTCAAACTTTAAGGTGAAGATTATGGAATCTTCACTATTTGTCTCATTTTCATATTCTAGGCCATGTTTTGATCCATGGTCTTTCTTGTTCAAGCTTTATATGCTAATAAACTTGTGTTTGTTTTATGTTCAAGAAGCTCTTGGTGGTGAAGGACAAGTACAAGAAGTAAAGCAAGGAGCTTTGGAGGTTTCACCACAAGATAAGAGGGAGATCTATCTCACCAACCAAGTATGGTGGTGAGAGATGAACTTGTATTTGATGGATGGTGAATCCATGTGAGGATTCATATCCATGGTTGTGTAATTTATTTGTGGTGTTTATGTGCTTTAAATTTATTTGTTTATGTTTTTATGCTTTACATGATTTTATTGCTTTCATGATATGCTTGATGTATGTTATAGTATAATATATGATTATATGTCATGATATATGTGGGAAAGGAAAATTATTTTGGGTTCCAATGGCCTTGGAGGCTCATGGCCTCAACACCTCAAAATAGGTGTTTCCAAGTTAATATTTTCTTGAATGATGAAATTGGATGTTCAGAAGAGAAAGGAAAAGAAAAGATATTTTGGTTTCAAGGACTAAGTACCTCACGGCCATGAAGGCTAAAAATGGATTTGTTATATAAAAATGTGATTAAGTAATGGTAACTTAGTTGATTAGAAGAAATAAGAAATAAAAATGGAAACAAAACAATTTATTATTTAGAAAGGAAATTTCATTTTATGAAAAGGAAAGTGAGATTGAAAGTGTTTGAACCTCAAATTATTTATACAGTAAAGAACTACTTTAGAATTAATACAGTTATGATGAGAAATATATTGATGACTTGAAATTTACTAACGTATAGCTCACTCTTTGGGTTTTGGAGCGCGTTAGAAAATTTTAAGCTAGAAGCATTGATTTAAATCAATGAAAAGGTGATTTTGTGGAATATATTGTGAAAAGGATTTCTTAAGTAAGAAAATGTGAAAAAATGAAGTAGAAGTCATGTTAATTTTTAGAAAGGCCAAAATGATGTTTAAAATATTGAGAAACATTTTACACAGTTAAAAAACGATGAAAAATGTGATTTTTAAGCTACACAATTTGGAAAACGTTTAAATATTTTTACACGATTGAGGAAACGTTGAAAAATCAATACTCGATTTGAAAACATGACAAAAATGTTGCATGATTGTGAAAACATAGTAAAATATTTATGCGATTGAAAATATAGCAAAATTACTGGTGTGCCAAAGTGTGGACCCATATATGTGAAATATGACTATAGCCTGTGATTGACTTGTATGCACTGAACTTGCATTTGGAAAAGTTTGATGGACTATGTTAAGGCCAGCGGCCTAGGAGAGAATTACACCTTTATGTGGTATGATATATGTAACACCCTAATACAAATATCTAGATATATCCTAGATAGACAGAGACATATAAAGATAACCAGCACTAGAGACGTCACTTCTATACTACATACTAATATAAATCTATAATCACAATTGAGTAATTATAGAAAGCCTTGAAAGATTGCAGAAAAACTTAAACCCATACTTATATATATACAAACTTAGCCACATGAGGGCTTATTGCAATACATATAACATAAAACTTACAGAACAAATATAAACTAATTACATAAGTTCTGTCTACTTAAAGCAATAAAAACTACTCTAGTCTTCATACTTTATCTTCTCACCCTTAGCAGGGTTAGTACCTCTGTACCTGTGCTTGTACCTACGCATGCATCTGTGCCTATATCTATGCCTGCATCTGGATTTACATGGAATAACAACTGGGGTGAGAATTAACATTCTCAGTAAAAGCAATTCCAATACCAGTTCTCTATAACATTGTATATAACAATTATATAACAAATGCTATAATTCTAACTTAGGAGCTTCCTCCTCTTTTCTCATATCTGCACACTTTCTTATAGTGTGATATCAACCGATAGCCTACACACTGTTAATATATACAACGCCCATATAGCTGTAAATACCAACAGTGACGGACAATGCCCATACAACTGTTCGTGAATGCAATGAGAATGATATGTAATATGAATATGTCTAAGGAAATCCTAAGAGTATGTGGATGAAATGCAAATGCAGGGTTTTGTTTTGAAATACATGTAAAAGTTTATTTTGAAAACAAGGAAGTTTGCTAGGAACTAGTCAGTATATCATCTAGTGGTAATTAGAGGGAAAACTTATCCTCACATTACACATATCCTGGCACGCTGAGGAATTCGGGCTTCATCCTTGCTCAAGAGCGTCTTTGGATTTCCCACTTATCTCCTTTGGCCTTGGCACTATCGAGACTTCAGGGTTATGTCCTTCTCAAAAGTCCTTCGGACACCCATCTATCTCTTTTTGCCTCCATGAATGAACATCAAAGGATATTCACCAAGATCGATACTGTAACACCCTTGTGGGGATGTGACATTTATGATGCAATAAAATAAAATAAATAAAATATTACCAAAGTTGTAAAACACTTGTTATATAAATAATATGGGTTATAAAATTTTTTCGGTTAAACAGAATATTACTAAATAAAATAACACGGAACACAAAAGAAAACAAACTGTCATCACACATATAATATACATAAGATTCTGTTTTAAGTAGTACAAATAATTTACAACTAGAAAATATTTAACAAAAGCAGTAAAGAGTTAAGATACAATACTACATCAAAAAGTGCCCAAGTGCACACCATAGATTTCTATTCCTCTGAAGGATCACTCTCAGATGAATCTTCAGGTAATAGATATCCAGGATGTTGGTGTATGCCCTAGAGGCTAATACATTTTGTCTGTATTTACATACACTATATTATGTTATTTTTGATATATGAGGCATTTCATTTATTGTGTTATTTTTGGTAGACATAATAAAGTCCTTAGAATAGTAAGTTTGATACCATAGGACATCAAGTGGATGACTTGATCGTGAGATCCTATTGGATAGAGCAATATTCTTAAAATGTCCCTAGTCAAGTATTATTGTCAAATACAACAACGATAATGCATTGAGACTAGTACGTGCGTAGACTGATGACCACATCTCACAGGTCATGGATATGAGATATCAAGTCTACACATGGATACATATTAGAGTAATGATGTATTGGACAGACCCGCCATGAGAACGCTACGTGGATCGTTGCGTGAGTGTCATAAGCAATTCTCATAGTGATAATGGTGTAGGTGGTCCTTTGACCTGAAATCACTACGATTCCTACATGAGGAGTTGTGTGTTTTAATGCCATCAAATGTCATCTATAACAAGATGATTATAAAGTTGGTTATTAGACATACCGTGATACATATGGAGGGATGTGAGTGACCTAGATGGGATTTGTCCCTCCTACATAATAGGAGTGATATCTTCGGGCCCCCTGATTGAGTGAGACTACGAAATGCATGGCCATGCTCAAATGAGTCAGTATGAGATATTGATCTCATTTGTTATTACTATGTCTACTCAGGAATCAGGAAACTGAAGATTGAACTAAACAAGGGTGACACGTTCCATGCCTTGTGTTCAATTTTGGACCGGGGCGCTGCCCCTGCACCCCGCAAGGGGCGGCCTCCCCTTGACCCCCGCCCGCTGACCGGGCAGCAGGATCCCCGTCGGGGCGCTGCCCCGAAACCCGTTTCATGGTGTGTGATATTCGAAAGTGCAACATTCAAAACTATTTTTATAATTCACAAAAAATAATAATGTGTTATTACTTTGTGTTTATGTATTCTTAGAGATGCATGGCGCATGGTTATGGCCTTAGTCTTTATTTTATACTATTTTGGTTATTTTTAATACGACCTGCGTGTCGTGCCTTTCTCTCTACATTCTGATTGTATATTCTCTTCTCATCTAACTCCCCTCGAATGTAAAAGAGGTTTCTATAATGTAATCTTCATGTGGAGACAAGGAGACGACATCAAGTGAGGACGTTGGTGGGAGACGCTTGGTGAAGCTGGCATTAATTAATGCTACTCTCTTAGAGGCCATAACCATGTCACATTTGTTATATGTTTTATATGTATGAGATGCATGGATGATGTTTATGGTATGTTAAACAAGTTTAATAAATGGTGAGATCTAATAATAAAATTCCCTCAAAGAAAATATTAAGTCATTATGTGATGCCTTCCAATGCGTGGCACTCGTCAAGACTAATATCGATCAAGTGTAGGTCTGCCAAAGCAGGGTGCCTTTATCTATATTAGTAAGATGCGATAGGATAATAGTAATATCCAAATGTCAACCATTGGGTTTGACTTAACTAGGCCATTTCAATAGGATTGAAGGCTTAGAGGCATGAAGTTGGGCTTTAGTCGATTAGATGGATTAGAATAAGTGTTATTCACCCAACTATCCAAGAGTTGCATGTGATGTAATTGCAAAGAGTTTCCTACCTAAATAACTAAATTTTGGGCGATCAGCCAAAGCTGACTCAAAACTAGGTGAAATATGGATCTTGGCCCACTAGGAAATCTTTCAATGGGATTTTCTGAGTCAATGCTGAGGGTCATTGATTTGAATAAAATAGTGGGAGGCGTATTTAATTAAAAGACCTTATTAAATATGTTTATAGCATAATACTTATATTTTACATATTTCTGTTGATAGATTATCATGGCAACAAATACATCAAGTAACTTATCATTGCGATTGGTCCTTGAGAAGGACAAGTTATCTGGGACAAATTTCCTAGACTGGTACAGGAACTTGAGGATTGTCCTTAAGCAAGAGAAAAAACTGTATGTTTTAGAACAACCTATTTCTGAGCCACCTGCTGCTAATGCCCCTAGAGCTGAAAGAGATGCTTATAAGAAGCATCAAGATGATGCCTTGGACATTGGATGTCTAATGCTAGCCACCATGAACTCTGAGCTCCAAAAGCAACACGAGAACATGGAAGCCTACGATATGATCGTACACTTTAAAAAGCTTTATCAAGAGCAGGCTAGACATGAAAGATATGAGGTCTCCAAAGCACTCTTTCAGTGCAAGCTGGTAGAGGGAAGCCCTGTTGGTGCTTATGTACTCAAGATGATTGGGTACATTGAAAACCTTGAGAGACTCGATTTTCCTATGGGCCAAGAGTTGGCCACTGACTTAGTCCTGCAATCGTTGTCGGAGAGTTTTAGTCAATTAGTCATGAACTACAACATGAATGAAATTGACAAATCACTACCAGAGCTACTAAGCATGTTGAGAACTGCTGAGCAGAACATAAACAAAGGCAAAGGAAAGGCCATAATGATGGTCCATAAGAATAAGGGCAAGAAAACAGCAGAAAAAGCCCCAGGACAAGTGAAAGGGTAAGGGCAAGGGCAAGGAAAAGTCCAAGCCTAGCACTTCTAGCTTGAAACCTGTGGGTGGAGTGGCTAAGGAAGGTACATGTTTCCATTGCAGTCAGACCGGACATTGGAAGAGGAACTGTGCCAAGTACCTAGAGGAGCTCAAGAAGAAGAAGGAAGTGAGACTTCCACTTCGGTATTTTTGTTATAGAAGTCAATTTATCTACTTCGCATCATGGGTATTAGATCTTGGATGTGGATCTCACATTTGTGTAAATGTGCAGGATATAAAGAGCAGTAGACCATTGACTAAGGGCGAAGTCGACCTACGAGTGGGAAATGGAGCAAAGGTTGCTGCATTAGCCGTAGGGACTTATTTATTAGCTTTGCCCACTGGGCTTGTAATTGAATTGGATAATTGTTATTTTGTGCCTGCTATTAGCAGGAATATCATTTCTGTTTCTTGTTTGGACAAGAAAGGTTTTACTTTTATAATAAAGAACAAATGTTGTTCTATTTATATTAATGATATTTTCTATGGTAGTGCACATTTGAGTAATGGACTTTATGTCCTTGATCTCGAAACGCCTATTTATAACGTAAATACAAAGAGGTTCAAGTCAAATGATATGAACCCGACTTATCTTTGGCATTGTCGTTTGGGCCACATAAATAAGAACCGCATTTCCAAACTCCATAAAGGTGGATTCTTGGACTCGTTTGATTACGAATCGTATGAGACATGTGAATCTTGTTTATTGGGAAAGATGACTAAGGCCCCATTCACTAGACAAGGTGAAAGGGCTAGTGATCTTTTAGGCCTTATACATAGTGATGTATGTGGGCCACTAAACACACTAGCTAGAGGCGATTTTCAGTATTTCATTACATTTACTGATGATTTTAGTAGATATGGATTTGTATATCTTATGAAGCACAAATTAGAATCCTTTGAAAAGTTCAAAGAGTTCAAGAATGAAGTACAAAACCAACTTGGCAAGAGTATTAAAATCCTTCGATCAGATCGAGGAGGTGAATACTTAAGCCAACAGTTTGATGATCATCTGAAAAAGTGTGAGATAATATCTCAACTCACTCCTCCTGGAACACCACAATGGAATGGTGTTTCTGAAAGGAGGAACCGGACCTTGTTGGACATGTTCCGATCCATGATGAGTCATGCAGACCTTCTAGGCTCCTTCTGGGGACATGCTCTGTTAACAGCAGCTTTCACACTTAACCGTGTTCCATCTAAGACGGTTCAACAGACACCATATGAGATGTGGACTGGGAGACGACCCAGTATATCTTTTATGAAGATTTGGGGTTGCGAAGCTTATGTGAAACGTCAAGTTTCTGATAAGCTTGGCCCAAAATCAGATAAATGCTTCTTTGTGGGGTATCCTAAGGAAACCAAGGGATACTATTTCTATAATCCTACCGAGGGCAAAGTGTTTGTCGCACGGACTGTTGTATTCCTAGAAAAAGAGTTTATCTCCAAAGGAATCAGTGGGAGGAAAGTAGAACTTGAAGAAATTCAAAGTTCACAGAGTAGCAGCGAACCAATAGTGGAAATAGAGCAGCCTCCACAAGTCGTTGTAGAACCACAATCTGCTCTAGTAGCACAAGACCCGCGTAGGTCTAACAGGATACGTCGTCAACTAGAGAGATATGGATTTCTCATGACTCAACAAGGTGACGTATTGCTCATGGATCAATATGAGCCTGTGACTTACTAGGAAGCCATTATTGGCCCAGAATCTGAAAAATGGCTTGAGGCCATTAGATCTGAAATGGAATCCATGTATGCCAACCAGGTATGGACCTTGGTTGACCCACCTGAAGGGGTAAAACCCATTGGGTGCAAGTGGGTTTTTAAGAAGAAAACCGACATGGTTGGTAATGTGCATACCTTTAAGGCGCGATTGGTTGCTAAAGGTTTCAAGCAAATTCATGGTGTAGACTATGATGAAACTTTTTCCCCAGTTGCGATGCTTAAATCCGTTCGGATCTTGCTTGCTATTGTAGCATACCATGATTATGAAATCTGGAAATGGATGTCAAAACTGCTTTCCTTAATGGAAATCTTCTCGAGGATGTGTATATGACACAACCTGAGGGTTTTGCCACTCCACAGGATGCTAGAAAGGTATGCAAGTTGCAACGATCTATTTATGGATTGAAGCAAGCTTCCAAAAGCTGGAATCTTCGTTTTGATGATACAATCAAACAGTTTGGTTTCATCAAGAATGAAGAAGAATCTTGTGTCTACAAGAAGGTTAGTGGGAGCACAGTTGTCTTTTTAGTATTGTATGTAGATGGCATACTATTAATTGGAAATGACATCCCTACCCTACAGTCTGTAAAGACTTGGTTAGGGAAGTGCTTTTCTATGAAGGACTTAGGTGAAGCCACCTATGTATTAGGTATAAGGATCTATAGAGATAGATCGCAGAGATTGCTTGGCCTAAGTCAGAGTACATACATAGACAAAGTGTTAAGACAATTTGACATGCATGAATCCAAGAAAGGACTCTTGCCTATGTCGCATGGTATAAGCCTATCTAAGGCTCAATCCCCTTCCACCCAGAATGAGAGGGATCGCATGAGTAAGATTCCATATGCATCTGCAATTGGATCTATCATGTATGCCATGTTATATACTCGACCAGATATCTCGTATGCTTTGAGCATGATGAGCATGTACCAATCTGATCCCGGTGAGAGTCACTGGAGTGCTGTCAAGAACATCCTTAAGTACTTAAGAAGGACTAAGGATTCATTCTTGGTATATGGAGCTGAGGAGGAACTAGTTGTAAAGGGTTACACTGATGCTAGCTTCCAAACCAATAAGGACGACTCCAGATCGCAATCGGGTTTTGTTTATTGCTTGAATGGTGGGGCTATGAGCTGGAAGAGTTCAAAGCAGGAGACAGTCACTGATTCTACCATAGAGGCTGAGTATATTGTTGCCTCCAATGCAACAAAGGAGGCCGTTTGGATCAGAAAGTTCATTATTGAGCATGGTGCAGTTCCTAGCATTGTGGACCCAGTGGACCTCTATTGTGATAATAATGGAGCCATTGCACAAGCTAAGGAGCCTAGATCTCACCAGCGATCCAAACATATACTTAGGCGCTTCCATCTCATTCGAGAAATCATCGATAGAGGAGATGTGAAGATATGTAAAGTACCGACAGATGATAACATTGCTGATTCACTGACGAAGCCTCTTGCACAGCAGAAGCATGAGGGTCACACTAGGTCTTTAGGCATTAGAAATATGCCTGATTGGCTCTAGTGCTAGTGGGAGATTGTTGGTGTATGCCCTAGAGGCCAATACATTTTGTCTGTATTTACATACATTATATTATGCTATTTTTGATATATGAGGCATTTCATTTATTGTGTTATTTTTGGTAAACATAATAAAGTCCTTAGAATAGTAAGTTTGATACCATAGGACATCAAGTGGATGACTTAATCGTGAGATCCTATTGGATAGAGCACTATTCTTAAAATGTCCCTAGTCAAGTATTATTGTCAAATAGGACAATGATAATGCATTGAGGCTAGTACGTGCGTAGACTGATGACCACATCTCACAGGTCATAGATATGAGATATCAAGTCTACACATGGATACATATTAGAGTAATGATGTATTGGACAGACCCGCCATGAGAACGCTACGTGGATTGTTACGTGAGTGTCATAAGTGATTCTCATAGTGATAATGGTGTATGTGGTCCTTTGACCAGAAATCACTACGATTCCTACATGAGGAGTTGTGTGTTTTAATGCCATCAAACGTCATCTGTAACAAGATGATTATAAAGTTGGTTATTAGACATACCGTGATACATGTGGAGGGATGTGAGTGACCTAGATGGGATTTGTCCCTCCTACATAACAGGAGTGATATCTTCAGGCCCCCTGATTGAGTGAGACTACGAAATGCATGGCCATGCTCAAATGAGTTAGTATGAGATATTGATCTCATTTGTTATTACTATGTCTACTCGGGAATCAGGAAACTGAAGATTGAACTAAACTAGGGTGACACGTTCCATGCCTTGTGTTCAATCTAGATATCTGGACAAAGGGACTAAACTACATGGAAACATTGGTCACGGATAGGTTATGTCAAATCACTGACATTCTCATTACTTGGGTAGCAGTGATGTGTTGCTAGATACCACTCACTATTTGTAATATTAAAATGAGATTTTAATATTACTACCAACATCATAAGAACCTGCAGGGTCGCACACTTAGAACAGACTAGATTGGAGCAATAAGGATCCAAGTTGGACTTGGATTCAATTGTGGGCCTAACTCATGACAGATGGGTTTAGGGTTGCACAGCTTACCTTGCTACTACTCACACTCACTTAAGGTAGCCACTATTATAAATAGTACTGCTAAGGGGGCTGCTACTAGGTTACAACACAACCCTAGCCACACCTACAGAAAGTGAGTGAGAGATAGTGATGTCTTCTTCTCCTCTCTTCGCAGCTAGCACTACAAAAACAGAGGCGTGACTCCCTTTTGCAAGTCTGTTCGTGTGGATACCGCAGAGACATCGTCACTATTACGGTGTTGGTGATTCACCTCGCTTGTGATTATCACGCTTCAAGAGGTAATTTTAAAAAAAAACTCAGATTATGGACCTTTTCGCATGGATCCAGAGAGGGAATTCTATTATTCCGCTGCGAGACTTTTGAGCTGCAATTCCCAACACAGGATGTCTCGAAGCTCTACGGACACGAGTCTGGGCTGTCGACACACTGCTAATCTCACTAGGCGCATGCAACATCCCTTCCCAGTAACGCCTAATAGACAACGGCAACTCTAAATACAAAAATAGAGTAGTAGTAAACATAGGTTCTCCGTCAAACTCAGTTCGTAGGGACACAGTCAACCATCCCACATACACAACTGAATCTCTATCCTCCCGCAGTCGCCAAGTCGTCGAACCTCCGTGAAACTCAAATCTCATGAACCCCAAAAATCCTGACAACGTCATCTTCAAAATCAATCTAGCGGGTATGGATGATCGGATGGTTCGCAGTCGTCGAATTGATCCTCGGCTTGTTGTTGCTGCTCCTCCTCCTCCTCAGGATACACACACTCTAGAGGTTGTTCCTCTTCCTCAAACTCTTTACAGCATAAATAATAAATACAGAAACAGTACATATAGAGAGGTGAGATAATCATACATCAATACTAGCATGGTAAATAAGAAAACGCCACATACAACAAGTATAACAATTTATTAAAGCATATCATAACATCATGAATAATAGTGCGATAAAATACAGAAATTCAATATAACAGTATCAAAAGAATTTAATACAACAGTATAAATATATCAGAGATAATTGTGTTACGATGCATGATATAAACACAATACGACTCATTCCTACTCCATGGAGCTAGACATAGATATCTGAGAGAATGACCCGTAAAGATCTATTAGTATCTCAGGCTGCCCAACCAAACTATTGCACTGTCTAACGTTGTGTCTATAGCCCACTGTCCAAAACATCGTGTAGTAGCACACAGTCCAAACATCGTGTAACTACATGCATTGTACTAAAATAGACTTTACAAGATCTCGATTAAGTATAGTGCGTGTCGAGATCACTAGTGTGGTTCCAGTTACCACGGCCCAGAGGAGCGACCAACTATCCACATATGAAACACTCCACACACTAATGCCTCCAACTCCATACAAAATGAACCACACTACGCTTATCACACCGACAACACAGTGTTATTCACCTCGTCAATCAAATTACCAATTATCAACCAAATTAGCACAACTCAATGCATGAACAAAAATAATAACTACGAAAATACTCTTGGTCTCAAAATATTCTTATGTTTACAAAAATGCCCTCAATGGCATTACCCATATTAACGCAAATGCTTTCAATGACAAAAATCTCAAATATACAGTACGTCCCACTTGACAGTACTTGTATCTCAACATGTCCGGGTCCACCACTTTGGCCCGATAGTAAAATTCGTTGTTCCAATTAATCGCGTAGAAATTTTATCACGTTTTCACAATTTCATCATTTTTATAAACGTTTTTAAATCACGTAAATATATTTTGCTATTTTTAAAATTGCGTACTGTTTTTAAATCGTTTTCTTAATCGAAAAGCTTTAAAATCTCTGTTTTAAAACTACGTAAGCTATTTTCACTACTTTAAAATTACGTAGAATAATTTTTCCTTACGTTATGAATATATTATAAAACATTCTCTTTTATTTGTCTGTTTTTAGTAAAATTTGACAGTATTTTGTCTATAAAATCTACTAAAATTTGTATTTTCTACGTTTTTCTCTAAAAATTCGTTTACTTGGTTTATTATTACTAAATCCACTTTAGTGATTGTTTCTATGCTTTAAAAGTTAAAAGCAAGTATTTTTCATAGGTTTTATTCATCTTGCTACTATATCACATCTCTAATAAAAATTGGTTTACTTCTTTAATTCTTGAAAATTTATTACAAATGCATTCCTTTTATATAAAACATCAATTCTACACTTAGAAAATAAATTTTAGATTGACTACACTTTTATTAGGCATGTTGGCCGAATCCCATAAAATGTTGGCATTTGATCTTTGGATCATTTTTCTTCTTCTAAATCATTTCGTAATTTATTCACTAACCTAATTCCATTAGATCCTTTCTTTAGAAAATGGTTGAGAAATTTTGGTTCTCTTTTATTGGATGAGGCCTTGAGCCTCTAGTTTGTGTTTTTTGGAACACTCATGCAATCCTTTACATGTTAATCACATCCTAAGTAATAAACATGCATATATCACACATGCAATATATTTTAAAACTTGTAGACATGCATACAATAATTTTAAAGCTTATAGACATGCATAAAATAATATCAAACACAAATAGGAAAGCTTTTAAACAATCAACACAAGTGAATCCTTATGGATTCTTCAAACACATACAAGTCTATTTTCTCATCACCACACATGGTTGATGAGATTGAATCTCCCTCTTACCTTAAAGGAAGACTAAAACCTCTTTCACTCCTTCTATGGATTTCGTGACTCTCCTTCAAGACACCTAAAGATCTTAAACAAAAATTTAAATAGTTAAAACTATAAGAGAAAATCATAAACCATGGATCAATCATGACTTAGAACCTTGAAAAAAAAGTTAGAAATGAAAAATAAGAATTTCCACCTTCTAGGAAAAATCTCCAAAGTGATTTTCCAAGCTCTAAATGATGGATTTAAGAAGAACTCTCAACTAGAGATGTTCTTAGAATAGTGTTTAGGTTTAGAAAAGTAGGGTAGAAGAAATTTTGGATGGATGGATGGTGATCTAGGGCTCTTGGCCGAATGGCCTCTTCAAAGTGTATCAATGGTGGTTTGTATTTTTGGAAGAGAGAGAAGAGAGAAAGTGTGATAGCAAGGATGAAATTGAAGTGAAAATGCTCTCCAAAAGGGTGCATGGTCGTGGAGCTCCTTAGGGTGGAGGTGGCCACTTTGTTTGACTCATCCAAGACTCCATCCTAGCCTTAGATGTAATCAGAGGTCAAGATTAAAACTTGGTCACCAAGCTTGTCATCCATTGGCTAATCCAAGCCTTGTCATAAGCCTTGCCATAAGCCTTGTCATTTGTTCTTGAAGATTCCACCCTAATGGTGATTAATTAAGCTACTAATCCCATTAAGCTTCTAAGCACGCTTAACCTAACTTAATCAAACTAATTAGTTACCTTACTAATTAATTAACATTCTTATAATCCAAGCGTCAAGAGCCATTGATCATAACAATGGTTGATATTAGATAGTAATATGATCAAATCTAAGCCATTAGATCTTATTTCCATGAAATTCTAACCACTAGATTCATCTTCCAAAATAAAGGGGTCAAGATCTTCCCTATATTCTTCACATCCAATGGTTACAAATGCTTCTAACCATTTTTGTAAGACCAATCTCCACCATCCAATTGATCAACGGTGGATCTCCAAAGCCTTCCTTAAGAAGCTTATCATGACAACCATAGATTAAATCAACGGTTGATATTCAATCTTAAACTTTCTCATCCAACGGTGTAGATTAAGTCAAGCCTACATCGTTTACTTAATTCCTATTGGCTTAAAACAATTCAAGCCATTATCGTTGACTTCTTTCTCTAGACGTGGGTCCCGCAACCAATTGTGGGTCCTACAAACCAAAAGTGGGTCCCACAGACATTTTCGGGTCCACTGTCGTTTATTTGTACTGACTAATAAAATAATATTATAATAATATAAAATTATGTTATTGTACAGTTAAATCCTAAAAATTAAAAGATTAACAACCATATCATTCAGAATTGGGTTTAGTAAGCTCTCCTAGTTCCGAATAATGAAAATAAGATTTCTCCGGCCCGAAAATTATTATTTTTCTGACCCAGAGCAAATCACACAAAACACTCATATATGAACTCAAAACAGTCAAATAATTTTTATATCATACAGAAAAATAGAAAACGACACAATTAGGACCTAACGGTCATTTATCCTAAAGTTGGGGTATTACAACTCTCCCCTACAAATAAAAATTTTGTCCCCGAAATTTATTGTGCATCAAAACAACTAAGGATATTGCTCCCTCGTCTTCTCTTCCAGCTCCCAGGTAGCATCACCTGTTACGTCATTCCATATCACCTTCACCAGCTCAATCATCTTCCCTCGAAGCTGCTTCACTTTCCTGTCTTCAATTCTAACAGGAAGTGTCTCATACGTTAAGTTATCCTTTAGTTGTACTTCGTCGTGTTGTATAACATGCGTCGGATCGGGAATATACTTCCTTAGCTGAGACACATGAAATACATCATGCAGATTGGATAGAAAAGGCGGCAAAGCAATTTGAGAAGCTACAGGACCTATCCGTCGAAGAATCTAACAAGGCCCAATAAACTTAGGAGTAAGCTTTTTAGATTTGATAACCCTTCCGACACCAGTCGTAGGAGTTACTCGCAAAAATACATGCTCACCCTCCTCAAATTCAAGAGGTTGTCTTCGCTTATCCGCATAACTCTTTTGCCGACTCTGGATAGTCCTCATCTTCTTTTGAATCATCTTTACCTTTTCCATAGTCTGTTGTACAAGATCTGGTCCAATAGTCATACTCTCCCCATCTTGATACCAACATAAAGGTGTTCGGCATCGTCGTCCATATAGCGCTTCATAGGGTGCCATCCCTATACTATAGTGAAAACTATTGTTGTAGGTGAATTCTATCAAAGATAGAAATTCATCCCAACTCCCTCGTTGTTCTATCACACAAGCACGTAACAAATCTTCCAAAGACTGTATAGTTCTCTCCGTCTATCCATCAGTCTGCGGATGATAAGCAAAACTCAATCGTAGTTTAGTTCCCATGGCTTCTTGCAAACTTCCCCAGAACCTTGACGTAAACCTCGGATCTCTGTCAGAAACTATGCATGTAGGTACACCATGTAATCTAACAGTCTCACTGATGTATATTTGGGTTAGTCTTTCCAATGAATACTTAATATTGATCGGCAAGAAGTGTGCTGACTTCGTAAGCCTATCAACTATAACCCATATCGAATCATGTCCCTTCCATGTTCTCAGCAACTCGGTAACAAAATCCATCGAGATACTATCCCACTTCCATTCTGGAATAGTTAACGGTTGTAACATATCGGCTGGCCTCTGATGTTCCACCTTTGCTTTCTGACAAACCAGACAAGACGCCACACGTTCCACTACATCTCTTTTCATCCTTGGCCACCAAAACAACTTTTTCAAGTCTTGGTACATCTTGGTCATTCCCGGATACATACTCAAATCACTAGTATGGGCTTCATCCATAATTGCTTTCTTAAGTTCAGGGTCATCACGTATACAAATTCTTCCCTTAAATCTTAAGATTCCATCTAATCCTTCCTCCACTGTTGCTTTATGACCTTGCTCCAATAATTCCCGTTTGTTTTGCAAAAACGCATCCTCTTCCTCTTTATCTCGAATTATATCAAGTACTTCATTCAAGATCATAACCCTACCTAGACGAATCCTTCCAGGCTCCAATTCCACTGACATCCACGAATCTCTAAATTGTTAATTAATTCTTCCTCCTTTATCATCATTGTAGAAACACTGATCACTTTTCTACTCAGAGCATCAGCTACCACATTAGCCTTTCCTGGATGGTATTGGAGTTGAAAATCATAGTCCTTCAAGAATTCCGACCATCGCCTCTGCCTCATATTCAATTCTTTTTGGTCGAACAAGTACTTTAAACTCTTGTGATCGCTAAAGACATTAAACATAGCTCCATACAAAAAATGCCTCCACACCTTCAATGCAAAAACCACTGCAGCTAATTCTAAGTCATCGGTTGGATAATTCCTCTCATGAACCTTCAACTGTCTAGAAGCATAAGCCACCACATTCCGATTTTGCATCAATACGCATCCTAACCCCTGGTAAAAAGCATCACAATACACCTCAAAAGATCTGTTAGGATCCGGTAAAATTAACACTGGTGCAGTTGTTAGCCTCTTCTTCAACTCTTGAAAACTCGCTTCACGTTCCTCCGTCCACTCAAAAGCTTGACTTTTCCTCGTGAGCTGTGTAAGCGGTCCAGCTATCTTAGAAAAACCTTCTATAAACCTCCGGTAATATCTGGCCATTCCAACAAAACTTCGGACTTCCGTTACTGTCTTAGGCTTTTCCCATTGCAAAATAGTCTCCACCTTAGATGGATCTACCGCAATACCTCCCTTGGAAATCACATGACCTAAAAATTGAACTTCCTCTAACCAAAATTCACACTTCGCTAATTTTGCGTACAGCTTCTTTTCGTTCAAAATTTGAAGAACTATACCGAGATGTTCAGCATGCTCTTCCTTAGATTGAGAATAGATCAGAATGTCATCGATAAAGACAACGACAATCTGTCTAGATACGGATGAAAAATCCTATTCATATAGTCCATAAATATCGCAGGAGCATTTGTCACTCCAAATGGCATCACCTGATATTCATAATGTCCATAACGAGTCCGAAAAGCTGTTTTAGGTACATCATCAACCTTAACATGAATCTGATGATAACCTGATCTTAGATCTATCTTAGAGAATATCACTGCTCCCTTCAACTAATCCATCAAATTGTCAATCCTCGGAAACATATATTTATTCTTTATAGTCACCTTGTTCAGTTGGTGATAATCTACACAAAGACGAGAAGTTCCATCCTTCTTCTTGACTAGAAGCACTAGTGCTCCCCATGGTGAAACACTAGGTCGCACAAACTGCTTCTCCAACAGTTCCTCCAATTGCTTCTTTAATTCCACCAACTTCGCTGGCGACATCCGATATGGTGCAATCGATATAGGACCTGCTCCTGGTACCAAATCGATAGAAAACTCGATTTCCCTCTCAGGTGGCAAACCAGGTACATCATCAGGAAAAACCTCTGGAAATTCATTGACGACAGGAATAGCATTCACATCTTTCTCACTCTTGACCTCTAGAGAAGATAATAACATATATCCCTGCGCTCCATCTCTAAGCAATGAATTGACTTTAACAACAGTCAAAAATCCAGAACTTTCTTCCTTAGGAAAAACTATGGTTTTACTTGCACAGTCTATAAGGATATGGTTAGTAGATAACCAGTCCATTCCTAATATTACATCTATCTCCACAAGAGGCAAACAAATCAAATTGACCGAAAACATACGATCCTTTATAACAACAAGACAGTTCAAACATATCTTAGATGTAACTACAGGTTTAACAGTTGGTGTAGAAACAACCAGATGAAAACTCAGAGAAGTCACAGGCTGTTTCAATCTTTCCACATAATCATTTGCAATAAATGAATGTGTTGCACCTGAATCATATAACACAGTCAGAAGATTACCTTCAATGACACCTTCCCCCTGAATAAGATCCTTAGACTGTGAAACTTCAGTTCCAGTCATTGTATATACTCGCCCTCCTGACCTTGGCTGATTACCTTCTGATCTCGGCTGATTAGCACGAACACTTCTCACAGCAGGTTTCCTCTTCGGCTGAGTACAATCTCTAGATACATGTCCAGGTTGTCTGCAATTAAAACAAATTGTCCCCTTGATTGAGCAATCCGTAGAAATATGGCCACTTTTTCCACACTTGAAGCACATTGGCATAAATGCCACTTTTTGACCAACCACTTGCACTTCCCCCAACAGGTGGTCGTTGAGATTGATTCCCCGGTGGTCTAGAATACGGCTTGCGCTGAAACCGACTGTTGTTACTGCTACTACCCCTCTGAAACCTCGTTGGTCCAAAATTACGGTTTCTTGGATCCCGTGACGGCTCCAACTCCTCAAGTCTTACACAAGTATCCACCAAAGCATGAAACTGATTCATTCTCAAGGGTAGTACTCCTCGTTTCAATTCCACCCTCAACCCTGCCTCAAACTTCCGACATCTCCACACATCATTATGTTGAGTTTGAGCATAATCTGAGAACTGAGACAAACTCTCAAATTTAGAAGCGTACTCATTAACAGTCATGTTGCCTTGACGTAAACCAAGAAATTCCATCTCCTTGGCATGTCTAGCATTGGCAGGAAAATACTTATCCATAAATACTTCAGAAAATACCTCCCAAGTAATTTCTGTTCCTTCAGCCTGCAATAATCGGCGGGTTCCTCTCCACCAATGTTCACCATGCCCTCTCAGCATGAAAGTAGCATATGTCACCTTCTTCTCATCAGTACATCCCATTCCTTCGAATATTCTCTCCAAGTCTTGTATCCACAGACTTGCCTTCTCAGGGTCAAACTCGCCTCTGAACTGCGGCGGATTGTTACGCCTAAACTCAGATAAATTTAGGGCATCAGCAGTAGCATCTTACTGTTAAGCTGCTCTCTGATTTTGCTGAGTAATCACTTCATCCAATCGCTGCATAGCCTCTGCAGCTGCAACCATAGGGTCCATATCACGATTTGCATTCGTACGTCCTCCTCTTCCGCCAGATCTTCCGCCAGACATCTTCTTTCTTCATTCATAACAAAACAAAGTTAGATACATCCTTTCGGAAGTAAATCACAGAGAATCACACAACACAAGCAAAAACAGACCCAACCACAACCCCAAAAGACTCTAACTTGGGCTCTGATACCAACTAATGTAACACCCTTGTGGGGATGTCACATTTATGATGCAATAAAATAAAATAAATAAAATATTACCCAAGTTGTAAAACACTTGTTATATAAATAATATGGGTTGTAAAATTTTTCCTGTTAAACAGAATATTACTAAATAAAATAACACGGAACACAAAAGAAAACAAACCGTCATCATACATATAATATACATAAGATTTTGTTTTAAGTAGTACAAGTAATTTACAACTAGAAAATATTTAACAAAAGCAGTAAAGAGTTAAGATACAATACTACATCAAAAAGTGCCCATGTGCACACCATAGATTTCTATTCCTCTGAAGGATCACTCTCAGATGAATCTTCAGGTGATAGATATCCAAGATGTCTCGAAGCTCTACGGACACGAGTCCGGGATGTCGACACACTGCTAATCTCACTAGGCGCATGAAACATCCCTTCCTAGTAACGCCTAATTGATAGCGGCAACTCTAAATGCAAAAACAGAGTAGTAGTAAACACAGGTTCTCCGTCAAACTCAGTTCGTAGGGACACAGTCAACCGTCCCACATACACAACTGAATCTCTATCCTCCCGCAGTCGCCAAGCCGTCGAACCTCCATGAAACTCAAATCTCACGAACCCCAAAAATCCTGGCAACGTCATCTTCAAAATCAATCTAGCGGGTATGGATGATCGGATGGTTCGCAGTCATCGAACTGATCCTCGGCTTGTTGTTGCTACTCCTCCTCCTCCTCAGGATACACACACTCTAGAGGTTATTCCTCTTCCTCAAACTCTTTACAGCATAAATAATAAATACAGAAACAGTACATATAGAGAGGTGAGATAATCATACATCAATACCAGCATGGTAAATAAGAAAACGCCACATATAACAAGTATAACAATTTATTAAAGCAGATCATAACATCATGAATAATAGTGCAATAAAATACAGAAATTTAATATAACAGTATCAAAAGAATTTAATACAACAGTATAAATATATCAGAGATAATGGTGTTACGATGCATGATATAAACACAATACGACTCATTCCTACTCCGTGGAGCTAGACACAGATATCTGAGAGAATGACCCGTAAAGATCTATTAGAACCTCAGGCTGCCAAACCAAACTATTGCACTGTCTAACGTTGTGTCTATAGCCCACTGTCCAAAACATCGTGTAGTAGCACACAGTTCAAACATCGTGTAACTACAGGCATTGTACTAAAATAGACTTTACAAGATCTCGATTAAGTATAGTGCGTGTTGAGATCACTAGTGTGTTGCTAGTTACCACAGCCCAGAGGAGCGACCAACTGTCCACATATGGAATACTCCGCACACTAATGCCTCCAAGTCCATACAAAATGAACCACACTACGCTTATCACACCGACAACACAGTGTTATTCACCTCGTCAATCAAATCACCAATTGTCAACCAAATTGGCACAACTCAATGCATGAACAAAAATAATAATTACCAAAATACTCTTGGTCTCAAAATATTCTTATATTTACAAAAATGCCCTCAATGGCATTACCCATATTTACGCAAATGCCCTCAATGGCAAAAATCTCAAATATACAGTACGTCCCATTTGACAGTACCTGTATCTCAACATGTCCGGGTCCACCACTTTGGCCCGATAGTAAAATTCGTTGTTCCAATTAATCGCATAGAAATTTTTTCGCATTTTCACAATTCCATCATTTTTATAAATGTTTTTAAATCGCGTAAATATATTTTGTTGTTTTTAAAATCGCGTACTATTTTTAAATCGTTTTCTCAATCGCGTGAGATTTTTAAATCGCTTTCTTAATCGAAAAGCTTTAAAATCTCTATTTTAAAACTATGTAAGCTATTTTCACTACTTTAAAATTACGTAGAATAATTTTTCCTTATGTTATGAATATATTATAAAACGTTCTCTTTTATTTGTTTGTTTTTAGTAAAATTTGACAGTATTTTGTCTATAAAATCTACAAAAATTTGTATTTTCTACGTTTTTCTCTAAAAATTCATTTACTTGGTTTATTATTACTAAATCCACTTTAGTGATTGTTTCTAGGCTTTAAAAGTTAAAAGCAAGTATTTTTCATAGGTTTTATTCATCTTGCTACTATATCACATCTCTAATAAAAATTGGTTTACTTCTTTAATTCTTGAAAATTTGTTACAAACGCATTCTTTTTATATAAAACATCACTTCTACACTTAGAAAATAAATTTTAGATTGATTACACTTTTATTAGGCATGTTGGCCGAATCCCATAAAATGTTGGCATTTGATCTTTGGATCATTTTTCTTCTTCTAAATCATTTCGTAATTTATTCACTAACCTAATTCCATTAGATCCTTTCTTTAGAAAATGGTTGAGAATATTTTGGTTCTCTTTTATTGGATGAGGCCGTGAGCCTCTCGTTTGTGTTTTTTGGAACACTCATGCAATCCTTTACATGTTAATCACATCCTAAGTAATAAACATGCATATATCACACTTGCAATATATTTTAAAACTTGTAGACATGCATACAATAATTTTAAAGCTTATAGACATGCATGAAATAATATCAAACACAAATAGGAAAGCTTTTAAACAATCAACACAAGTGAATTCTTATGGATTCTACAAACACATACAAGTCCATTTTCTCATCACCACACATGGTTGATGAGATTGAATCACCCTCTTACCTTAAAGGAAGACTAAAACCTCTTTCACTCCTTCTATGGATTTCGTGACTCTCCTTCAAGACACCTAAAGATCTTAAACAAAAATTTAAATAGTTAAAACTATAAGAGAAAATCATAAACCAAGGATCAATCATGGCTTAGAACCTTGAAAAAAAAGTTAGAAATGAAAAATAAGAATTTCCACCTTCTAGGAAAAATCTCCAAAGTGATTTTCCAAGCTCTAAATGATGGATTTAAGAAGAACTCTCAACTAGAGATGTTCTTAGAATAGTGTTTAGGTTTAGAAAAGTAGGTTAAAAGAAATTTTGGATGGATGGATGGTGATCTAGGGCTCTTGGCGGAATGGCCTCTTCAAAGTGCATCAATGGTGGTTTGTGTTTTTGGAAGAGAGAGAAGAGAGAAAGTGTGATAGCAAGGATGAAATTGAAGTGAAAATGCTCTCCAAAATGGTGCATGGACGTGGAGCTCCTTAGGGTGGAGGTGGCCACTTTGTTTGACTCATCCAAGACTCCATCCTAGCCTTAGATGTAATCAAAGGTCAAGATTAAAACTTGGTCACCAAGGTTGTCATCCATTGGCTAATCCAAGCATTGCCATAAGCCTTGTCATTTGTTCTTGAAGATTCCACCCTAATGGTGATTAATTAAGCTACTAATCCCATTAAGCTTCTAAGCACACTTAACCTAACTTAATCAAATTAATTAGTTACCTTACTAATTAATTAACATTCTTATAATCCAAGCTTCAAGAGCCATTGATCATAACAATGGTTGATATTAGATAGTAATATGATCAAATCTAAGCCATTAGATCTTATTTCCATGAAATTCTAACCATTAGATTCATCTTCCAAAATAAAGGGTCAAGATCTTCCCTATATTCTTCACATCCAATGGTTACAAATGCTTCTAACCATTTTTGTAAGACCAATCTCCACCATCCAATTGATCAACGGTGGATCTCCAAAGCCTTCCTTAAGAAGCTTATCATGACAACCATAGATTAAATCAACGGTTGATATTCAATCTTAAACTTTCTCATCCAACGGTGTAGATTAAGTCAAGCCTACATCGTTTACTTAATTCCTATTAGCTTAAAACAATTCAAGCCATTATCATTGACTTCTTTCTTTAGACGTGGGTCCCGCAACCAATTGTGGGTCCTACAAACCAAAAGTGGGTCCCACAGACATTTTCGGGTCCATTGTCGTTTATTTGTACTGACTAATAAAATAATATTATAATAATATAAAATTATTTTATTGCACAGTTAAATCCTAAAAATTAAAAGATTAACAACCATATCATTCAGAATTGGGTTTAGTAAGCTCCCCCAGCTCTTAATAATTAAAATAAGATTTTCCCGGCCCAAAAATTATTATTTTCCTGACTTGGAGCAAATCACACAAAACACTCATATATGAACTCAAAACAGTCAAATAATTTTTATATCATACAAAAAAATAGAAAACAACATAATCAGGACATAACGGTCATTTATCCTAAAGTTGGGGTGTTACAGATACTACTTGACCAATTCATAGACTTACATACGTACTTATATACTTAGTTCCTTTACGATCTACGCATATTCTCCCAAGAACTTTGGCTTTTTATGTTTACCCTTTGTAATGAGGAGAATCTGTAACCTCATAGTACATGTAACCTTAGCACTTAGTTAAAAATACTTGTCCCTTTAGGAACTTCTCTGATTCCTTGCCTTCTGGCTAAATGACCTCGCATCATATAACGTTACATTCTCAGGTAAACATTACCAAATCATTCCTCATACTTGTACCCAAACACCACCTCATCACTCGTATCTCTTAAGTGATTTCTAACGCAACACTATGTTGCTGAGGTGTAAGGTACTTACCTATGGCAAACCACTAATCTTGGTTGCACTAAGGTTCTTTCTCTTCACATACATACTAGCTTAACTGACTAGTGTGCGAAAAGCTTAGTGTTATGTTTAACTCTTACATAAACATCATCTTACTCTCTTATAGACTCCACTCATCCTAGTGAAAGAGTCTATCTTAACTAATGCCTCATCTACCCTTGCTTAAGGAAATAAATGAGCATTTCTCTAAAACTTTGCATAATTAACTCAACTTTAACTAAAGGGAGTAATTCATACATCTAAATAAGTATAACATACTTATTCTGGTTGTATCTAGCTTTCCCTTCTATCACACTTCTGGTAGTAGCCTATACTACACTTGTGTGCTTAAGGTTCCAGATACCTCTTTAACAATTCCAAACTCATGGAATGCTTACGAACTTAACTTCCATACTTTCGTTAGTATCTAAGGAAGTAAATTCCCTTTATCTTGCACTTCTAACTCATCCTTGCTAATACATGAGTTATCGCACATTTCTACTATGCTTTATGATTATGACGTCTTCTTAGTCACAATTCATCTTATTATGTATTTAGCAATGCACAAAGTCTCACTTAACTAGAGACTTAGTACCTAAACATTCCCTCCTTGGAACTAATACACAATCTTGTCTCCACTCAAGTGAATCTAATGCAAGAGTGGTTCTTACTTGCAACTTTTTGTTGCCAAAGATTCTAGGTACCTTCCTAAGGTAATCCACTTCTCTTGGATCTCCTAAGATTCATACCTTTCTCATTCTCTACTAGAGTGAATACTATTATTCATCCTAGTATACTTATCTCCATTGCACTATCTCATCACATCTTGAGTGATATCTATTGCAACGTTAAGTTGCCTAAGGTGCAATGTCATTACCTAAAGCAAACCTTTCCTTTAGGATGCTTAAAAGCCTATGCTTTCTTATACTTAATAGGTAAATATTTTCCACTTGAAAATATCCCCATTTGTGCCTTATTACACTTTAGGAAACATATACTAATGATTCCATTTACTTTAGAACTTCAAAACATCCAAAAATAACATTTTGAAGCTTCAGGGTCTCACACCGCGGCACGGCGTTGGCACGCCGCGGCGCCCTGCTCTCGGGTGCTAATACTGGGTTGATTTTTGGTCTCACGCCGCGGCGCCCATTACAGAACAACATTTCTGCATAATTCTGCAGCTACAGGTTTACTGTTCTATTGGTCATTTTCTCACTTCCAATCATTGTTTGATCGGTTTTCTAGTGATTTCTAGCACCAATCTAGGCCCTAAACTTGTTGTAACTCAATTACAACTTATGGATTCTCTTAGGCATAGATTTAGGTCCAAATCACATAATTCCAACCATTGCCAAAATCCTAAAACCATGGATTCTAATGATTGATCTTGAGTCATAAACGACTATCTTAGCTTTACTAAGCTTAAACTAACCTTACTTAACTCTTGGAAACCAAGAATTAAGATAAGAACTCAGATTTAGCTCTCCAAATCCATTTCCCCCATCTCAAACCCTTACCCCTTTTAAGAGCAACAAAGCAAGGAAGAGATGGATAAAAACCCCTTACCTCTTGAAGACTTGAAGCTCTTCCTCTCCTTCTCCTTCTTCCCTTCTTCCCCTTTCTTCTTCTTCTTCTTCTTCTTCTTCTTCTTCTCCCCTTTCTCCCTTTTCTTTCTTTTCTTTCTCTGTTTTTCGGTTCTCTGTCGAGGGAGAAGAGAGAAATAGGGGGTGGGACGCAGAGGGAATTAAGGGAAAAGATTAACTTAAGTTTCTACACTGAAACTTATATCTGCTAAGGACACTCGAATTATGCTAATTCAAGTTTCCCAACTTCTAACAACTTTTGAATAAATCATACGATTCATCTAAATTGTTGTTTCACCATTTTCATCATTTTCTATATCTGCTGCTAGTCATTCAGTATTAAAACGCACAACTAGTATGCTTAAAAATATCAAACTGACTCTGATTCTCTTGAAACTTTTACCACATCTTACTTGGCTTATTTGTGACCTCGAAACAAACTCTCTATGTTTATTTCCCTTAACTTAGCAACTTATGCTATTATCTGAGTCATTTTAAGCCACTTTACAACTTCTGTGTTACAACTAAGTGCCTAAATGAACTCAATTTGTCATAAAACTTGACTGACATGTTAAACAAGTCAAATGCTACCTTTGGTAACCATCTACCTATCTAACATGTGCTTAAGGGTATTACACTCTGCTCTTGGATACAATGGCTACTTTACCCATTGTACCTCTACTTAAACTCTACTAGAATTCTCTGTAATTTCTGTCTTGAGAAATTACATAGCTTTTAAACTGTACCACTAGTAATCCAAAACTGACTTTCGGCTTACTTGGCACTTAACCACTTCTTTTCCAAGAGTTTCCAAAACTACCTTTGACATACTCTTCATGTCTTTTCGTAATCCTGGAAAACTCTCAAAGATCTGCTCTTCTTTATTCTATTTCTATGATAACCAAGTCTTAGATCATCTCCTGAGAAAATTCAAAGCTTCTCTCAACTGATCTACCTTATCATCCTTCTCCCTAAAACAACCAAACCATACCAACAAGGTATGCAAACTAGATTCACAAAGTAAATCAACATGATCTACAAAGTAAATCTACACTCTTCTTGATGCAAACCAAGAATGATGTCCAATTTAAGGCCAAATTGAGTGTTGATGAAAATTTTATTTTCATTAGTGAGGAATCTGTTGACTTGTTTTGGCTTTATCTTGCGCTACTGAACTCCGATTAGTGAATTCTTTAGTTCATTGGAAAGCTAAGGAAATTATCTACAAATCGTATTTCAAGCTTCTTGACCAGATTCGGCTTCTATCATGGTGAAAAATGGGCTGGAAGTTTAAGACGAATTCTTGGATGGAATTTTACTTGTATTTTGGGCTTTCTATTATGTTTCTTTTATATTTTGTTATTTTCAAGCCTAGAGTGTCTTTAATGTTCCAAATTCTTAGAGTTTCTTTTAGTTCAATTTATTTAGCTACTTAGTGGAATGGTTAATGCTTTTATTAGCCACTTAGGGAATAGTTGTTTATTTTATGAGGGATTTTAGTCACTTTATGGTGACTTTTTGTTTGCACGATGTATGTAGCCCCTAAACTCTATATATGTACACATCTATGATGAATGAAATTAACTTGGATGTTCAATTTTGATTTGTTCCAATTGTGAGAGTGTTTAGCCTTTCTTAGGTTCTTCATTGAACCAAACCCCCTTTGATCTTAATCAAGAGTCCAAGACCCTTGTGGCGATCCTCACCTTGGCTTATCAATTCCCCTTGGAATTGTGACGCCTACCATTCCATTCCTTATCTTGTCCATTCTTATCTTATTTCTTTTCATCAATTTCATATCTAGTTCTTCCTTCTAATTTTGTAATCTCCTCAATTTTCGTCTCAAATTTCTCGCACTCATATCTCAAGTTATACGTATCCTTTTTCGGTGATTCTTGAGTCTAAATCGTGTTTCAGAAAGAGATCTTTCACCTCGTTTGGGAATCACTTAATTCCGAGGAGCATAGCTCAAGATACAGGCGTTTTTAAACAAGACATCATTTGTGTGATCAATTTCGTGAATTCCAACCTAGAAAGATTCGAACTGAAATCAAGGCATGAGGATTCACATCATTTGGTATCAAAGCTCAGTTCTAGGATTGGAATTGAGTTAAACAATCCCTTCAACGATTTTGGTCACACAATTGGTAACCCTAAACTCCTAAGTGTTAAGTAATAGCTTGTTTTATTGGGAATTTTGTCTATTTTCATTCTCAATTGCTCTAATTTCAAAGTTGTATTCCAAAATTACAATTCCAATCATTAGAGGCAGAACGTGTTTAAAAAAAAAATTAATTACAACAGCATGTTATTAAGGTTCAATTGCATGCTACCTGTTTGAATCGAATCCTAAGAGCCTTCCTTGAATCTTTTCTTCCAATCTGTTTTCGTTTTTGTCTTGTCTTCTTTGACATCTTTTCAATTTGTGTTGTGCGTCATCACTATTTCTTTTGAGTTGGGGTTATATACTCTTGAATGTTCTTAGAGATTCTGTTAAGAACTTAAACAGAGCTATTGAGTGGTAAAATGCAAGACCCTTACATAAAAGCCTATTAGAGAGCAACAAACACGAGTGATACATCTCTAAGAGTGTAAACACGTAAGAAGTGTGGTGAGGTCCTATTGCTATCACTTTTGTTTTTCGTGTTTGAACTATGGCAGGAATAGGTGGTGATGGTACCCCTCCTCTTGAGGGAAAAAACAGATTGTTAATGAAGGCTATTACAACTCAAATGCAAAGGATGATGAGGGAGCATACTGAGGAGTTCAATGAGATGCTTGAAAAGCTAGGAGACATAAAAAGGAGGAGACGTGGAGGAAGGAGATATGAGAGAAGAGATAGAGAGATTGAAAGGGAGAAAAAGGAGAACAAAAAAAGGGTGAAAAAAGAGGAGAGAATGAAAAGACAAATAGAAAGTTTTGAAGCACATTGGAAGAAAATGGTTGAAGACTCCAAAAAAGAAAGTGAGGTGAACAAAACAAACTTGAATGCTTGTTTTGATGCTATTCCTAATTCTTTGCCTAGTTGTGTTGATTCTCTTGTGAAGGAGATTGAGTGTGTTCCTCCAAAGGAAGCTTGCAAGACATTCACTGAAATTGAAGATGAGATTCCAAAGGAAGCTTGCACAATCAATGAAATTGAAGATGAAATTCCAAAGGAAGAATGCAAAGCATCAATTGGAGTTGAATTGCAAGAGGAAGATAAGGAGCTGAAGACGACTAGAGAGTGGCTTACAATTAAAGCTGAGAATAAGTCTTCAAATTCACTTGGAAAGTCATGGCAATCTATTACTCTAATACCTACTTCTAGATTAGCTTGTGGAATCAAATGTTGGGATTCTTCTACTTTGGTTCATTTGTCTAACATTTCTCCCCTAGGGCATGAAGAAAAGAATAGTGAAGGCCAAACCAACAAAAGCAAAGAGCAAGAGAAAAATAGTGAGAAGGAAGAGAATGAAAAAGATATTGACGAAAAAGTAGAGAGTCTCTTTATGAATAAAAGTAAGGTGGAAAAAGCATTCTTTGAAGAGGCAAAGGTTGAAAGAAAAATTTAGAGTATTCCTATAAAAGAAAATAAGGAAGTTGAAGAAGCAATTCCAAGAGAGGTGCCCCATGGATTCAAAAGAGTTGTATTTGAACCCGCAGGATGAAGACGATTCCCAAAGGCAATAAATTCAAGGTTGAATTCTCTTCAAGAGGTAGGGAATGATGCAAACCAAGAATGATGTCCAATTTAAGGCCAAATTGAGTGTTGATGAAAATTTTATTTTCATTAGTGAGGAATCTATTGACTTGTTTTGGCTTTATCTTGCGCTACTGAACTCCGATTAGTGCATTCTTTAGTTCATTGGAAAGCTAAGGAAATTATCTACAAATCGTATTTCAAGCTTCTTGACCAGATTCGGCTTCTATCATGGTGAAAAATGGGCTGGAAGTTTAAGACGAATTCTTGGACAGAATTTTACTTGTACTTTGGGCTTTCTATTATGTTTCTTTTATATTTTGTTATTTTCAAGCCTAGATTGTCTTTAATGTTCCAAATTCCTAGAGTTTCTTTTGGTTCAATTTATTTAGCTGCTTAGTGGAATGGTTAATGCTTTTATTAGCCACTTAGGGAATAATTGTTTCTTTTATGAGGGATTTTAGTCACTTTATGGTGACCTTTTATTTGCATGATGTATGCAGCCCCTAAACTCTATATATGTACACATCTATGATGAATGAAATTAACTTGGATGTTCAATTTGGATTTGTTCCAATTGTGAGAGTGTTTAGCCTTTCTTAGGTTCTTCATTGAACCAAACCCCCTTTGATCTTATCAAGAGTCCAAGACCCTTGTGGCGATCCTTACCTTGGCTTATCAATTCCCTTGGAATTGTGGCGCCTACCATTCCATTCCTTATCTTGTCCATTCTTATCTTATTTCTTTTCATCAATTTCGTATTTAGTTCTTCTTTCTAATTTTGTAATTTCCTCAATTTTCATCTCAAATTTCTCGTACTCATATCTCAAGTTATACGTATCCTTTTTCAGTGATTCTTGAGTCTAAATCGTGTTTCAGAAAGAGATCTTTCACCTCGTTTAGGAATCGCTCAATTCCGAGGAGCGTAACGTAAGATACAAGCGTTTTTAAACAAGACATCATTTGTGTGATCAATTTCATGAATTCCAACCTAGAAAGGTCTGAACTGGAATCAAGGCACGAGGATTCACATCACTTCTTATACACACCTTAAAAGATTTCTCTTTACATGTGTTCTCACCTCATACCAAGTTGGAAGATTTCGTCGCTTCCTTTTTCCAAGAACCATCTCCCTTACGATGTCCTGGTTACACACGTATACAGCACACGGATTACCCGTCAAGCACGGTCTACATCCATGTATCTTACCACATCAAGCACATCTTAGTGACTTGAAGCTTGATTTACCTTTTTCCGTAGGGTTGCTCATCTAAAAGCACTCTACTTATACTTATCATCACTCCAAGCTTCCACTGTGTACTTCTGATACAAATTGAGATCAAGAGGCACCTTACTGATGTCAACATCTGGTCTTTTCCTCTTTAGGAACCTTCTAACTCTTGTTCCATGGAGGCTCTGAGATTATCTACTTCTACAACTTTGCATTTACTGACTAGAGCGAAGAAGTCTATAACCTCCTTTTGCATCACAATTCTTCTAATGCCCTTTCCAAGTTCTACTTCAAATTTTACTTACTTCCAGTCTTCAAATTTTCTTCGCATACTGGTCTTTAGTAATATCCCCTTGCTCCACCTTTAGGAATTCCTATTCCTTTGCTTCCTAGAACTCAAGGGAATAATACTTATCTAGGAAAGTAACTCTAAACACCTCTTAGGCGATTTGAGTACTAAACATCTCTAGTAACCTCTCTGCTTCATCTCATCAGCTTTCGGCTATGAAGCAAGGTCACCTTTTGTTCATCAGCACACGACATGACCTCAAGGATCTCTTCCATCACATGAAACCACCTTTCGGCTCTGACTGAACCAAACTCTCCCTTGAAAACAAAGGAGTAACTTTAAGAAACACTGATTCCTCAAAAGTTCCTTCTCGTTCCCGCAACTAACTATGCGAGTCCTATTCTATCACTACTGATAGACTTCTACTAATGGCAGTCTACTCGCTCAACACAACAGCCATTTCTCTAAGAGCTATGGTATTCTCCTCCTTACCAGACTCCTAGTCTCATAGGTTCGCTTGGTAGTTGCCATAGTTTCCTGTACACGCAGCACAATACATATTTTAGCTAGGCTCAATATCATGTAACTGTGTGACAGTAGCTATTAGCACACATACCTAAGGCTAGTCATGCAATTCCATCTGTATATCTCAAAAAGAGATAAAAGAATGCATAACTTTCTACTAAACTGCTACTTATATCTAAGCACAGTCAGTCCATACCCCGGCTCAATAGGATGAACTGCTCTGATTTCAAAATGTAGCACCCTAATACAGATATCTAGATATATTCTGATGAGGACTTCATGGGAGAAGCCCAAGTCCAGGCCCAAGTCCAGAAAGAAGTCCAAGATCCAATACAAGGTCTAGGAGGGCCTATGATAAGAGTAAGAGCTAAAAGGGCCCAAGAAGAACGTAAAAAGATGGTGAACAACTTATTAGAGGCCCAACATCAGATTGAAGCCCAACATGTGGAGCCTAGGGTTTACACATGCATAGCACACTTAGAATGACAAGAGAAGAGCCTCTATTGGGTGTATGGCTGTGTTAATATATATACATATATATATATATATATATACATATATTTGTCCATGGCAAGATTAGAACCTAGGCACTTGAAGCTGAATATGTCTCCTTAACCACTGGAACATATCAGTGATGCTTATGCTAAGGGGTCTTATGTTTATTTTTTGTTAAGTCCTAAATGGGCAAACCTCTAAACTGAATTATACTAAAACTTTTGGAGATCATAGAGGGGGACACATTTTTGGGAATATACAAAAACTGAGAGTTTTGCTCTGCTAGGGTTTATCCTTGCATCATTTGATCTTATCAAGAATTAACCAATTCTTGTGGCGATCCTCCTTGGCTTATCAAACTAGGTTTGTGGCGCCATTCTTTTCTTATTTCTTTTCATCAATTTCGTATCTAGTTCTTTTTTCTAATTTTGTAATTTCCTCAATTTTTTGTCTCAAATTTCTCGCACTCATATCTCAAGTTATACGTACTCTTTTTCGGTGATTCTTAAGTCTAAATTGTGATTCAGAAAGAGATCTTTCACTTCGTTTTAGAATCACGCAATTCTGATGTCTATAGCATGAGATATGGATACTTCCTAAAAATTGGATTGAATCAATTCTTTTCTTTCTTTATTCTTCCTTTCAATTTCTTCTTCCAAATTCTGTTTGTTCTAGTCCTAATTAGGTCCAAATTCAAGAGGCTTAAGGCGAACCTCATCATATCCTAGATAGACAGAGATATATTAAGATAACCAGTACTAGAGACGTCACTTCTATACTACATACTAATATATATCTATAATCACAACTGAGTAATTATAGAAAGCCTTGAGAGATTGTAGAAAAACATAAACCCATACATATATATATACAAACTTAGCCACATGAGGGCTTATTGTAATACATATAACATAAAACTTATAGAACAAATATAAACTGATTACATAAGTTCTGTATACTTAAAGCAATAAAAACTACTCTAGTCTTCATGCTTTATCTTCTCACCCTTAGCAGGGTTGGTACCTCTGTACCTGTGCTTGTGCCTACGCCTACATCTGTGCCTGTATCTATGCCTGCATCTGGATTTACATGGAATAACAACTGGGGTGAGAATTAACATTCTCAGTAAAAGCAATTCCAATACCAGTTCTCTATAACATTATATATAACAATTATATAATAAATGCTATAATTCTAACTTAGGAGCTTCCTCCTCTTTTCTCATATCTGCACACTTTCTTATAGTATGATATCAACCGATAGCCTACACACTGTTAATATATACAACGCTCATATAGCTGTAAATACCAACAGTGACGGACAATGCCCATACAACTGTTCGTGAATACAATGAGAATGATATGTAGTATGAATATGCCTAAGGAAATCCTAAGAGTATGTGAATGAAATACAAATGCAGGGTTTTGTTTTGAAATACATGCAGAAGTTTATTTTGAAAACAAGGAAGTTTGCTAGGAACTAGTCAGTATATCATCCAGTGATAATTAGAGGAAAAACTTATTATCACATTACACATATCCTGGCACACTGAGAAATTCGGGCTTCATCCTTGCTCAAAAAGCGTCTTTGGATTTCTCACTTATCTCCTTTGGCCTTGGCACTATCGAGACATCAGGGTTATGTCCTTCTCAAAAGTCCTTCGGACACCCATCTATCTCTTTTTGCCTCCATGAATGAACATCAAAGGATACTCACCAAGATCGATACTACTTGACCAATTCATTGACTTACATATGTACTTATATACTTAGTTCCTTTACGATCTAAGCATATTCTCCTAAGAACTTTGGCTTCTTATGTTTACCCTTTGTAATGAAGAGAATCTGTAACCTCATACTACATGTAACCTTAGCACTTGGTTAGAAATACTTGTCCCCTTAGGAACTTCTCTGATTCCTTACCTTCTGGCTAAATGACCTCGCATCATATAACGTTATATTCTCAGGTAAACATTACCAAACTATTCCTCATACTTATACCCAAACACCACCTCATCACTCGTATCTCCTTAGTGATTTCTAACGCAACACTATGTTGCTGAGGTGTAAGGTACTTACCTATGGCAAACCACTAATCTTGGTTGCACTAAGGTTCTTTCTCTTCACATACATACTAGCTTAACTAACTAGTATGTGAAAAGCTTAGTGGTATGTTTAACTCTTACATAAACATCATCTTACTCTCTTATAGACTCCACTCATCCTAGTGAAAGAGTCTATCTTAACTAATGCCTCATCTACCCTTGCTTAAGGAAATAAATGAGCATTTCTCTAAAACTTTGCATAATTAACTCAACTTTAACTAAAGGGAGTAATTCATACATCTAAATAAGTGTAACATACTTATTCTAGTTGTATCTAACTTTCCCTTCTATCATACTTCTGGTAGTAACCTATCCTATACTTGTGTGCTTAAGGTTCCAGACACCTCTTTAATTATTCTAAACTCATGGAATGCTTAAGAACTTAACTTCCATACTTTCTTTAGCATCTAAGGAAGTAAATTCCCTTTATCTTGCACTTCTAACTTATCTTTGCTAATACATGAGTTATCACACATTTCTACTATGCCTTATGATTATGACATCTTCGTAGTTACAATTCATTTTATTGTGTATTTAGCAATGCACAAAGTCTCACTTAACTAGAGACTTAGTACCTAAACATTCCCTCCTGGGAACTAATACACAATCTTGTCTCCACTCAAGTGAATCTAATGCAAGAGTGGTTCTTACTTGCAACTCTTTGTTGCTTAAGGTTTTAGGTACCTTCCTAAGGTAATCCACTATTCTTGGATCTTCTAAGGTTCATACCTTTCTTATTCTCTACTAGAGTGGATATTACTATTCATCCTGGTATACTTATCTCCATTGCACTATCTCATCATATCTTGAGTGATATCTATTGCAACGTTAAGTTGCCTAAGGTGCAATGTCATTACCTAGAGCAAACCTTTCCTTTAGGATGCTTAAATGCCTATGCTTTCTCATACTTGATAGGTAAATATTTTCCACTTGAAATTATCCCCATTTTTGCCTTAACACACTTTAGGAAACATAAATGAATGATTCCATTTACTTTAGAACTTCAAAACATCCAAAAATAACATTTTGAAGCTTCAGGGTCTCAAGCCGCGGCGCCCTGCTCTCAGGTGCTAATACTGGACTGATTTCTGGTATCACGCCGCGGCATGCACCCCCTACGCCACGACGCCTATGACAGAACAACATTTCTGCATAATTCTGCAGCTATGGGTTTACTATTCTATTGGTCATTTTCTCACTTCCAATCACTCTTTGATCGATTTTCTAGTGATTTCTAGCACCAATCTAGGCCCTAAACTTGTTGTAACTCAATTACAACTTATGGATTCTCTTAGGCATAGATTTAGGTCCAAATCACATATTTCCAACCATTGCCAAAATCTTAAAACCTTGGATTCTAATGGTTGATCTTGAGCCTTAAACGACTATCTTAGCTTTACTAAGCTTAAATAACCTTACTTAACTCTTGGAAACCAAGAATCAAGATAGGAACTCAAATTTGGCTCTCCAAATCCATTTCCCCCATCTCAAACCCTTACCCCTTTTAAGAGCAACAAAGCAAGGAAGAGATGGATAAAAACCCCTTACCTCTTGAAGACTCTTGATCGTGAAGCTTGATCTTGATCTTCTTCCTCTTATTCTTCCCTTCTTCCTTTTTCTCCTTCTTCTTCTTCCCTTTCTCCCTTTTCTTTCTTTTCTTGCTCTGTTTTTCGATCCTCTGCCGAGGGAAAAGAGAGAAATAGGGGGTGGGATGCAGAGGGAATTAAGGAAAAAGATTAACTTAAGTTTCTACACTGAAACTTATATCTGCTAAGGACACCCGAATTATGCTAATTCAAGTTTTCCAACTTCCAACAACTTTAGAATAAATCATACGATTCATCTAAATTGTTGTTTCACCATTTTCATCATTTTCTATATCTGCTGCTAGTCATTCGGTATTAAAACGCATAACTAGTATGCCTAAAAATACCAAACTGACTCTGATTCTCTTGAAACTTTTACCACATCTTACTTGGCTTATTTGTGACCTAGAAACAAACTCTCTATGTTTATTTCCCTTAAATTAATAACTTATGCTATTATCTGAGTCATTTTAAGCCACTTTACAACTTTTGTGTTACAACTAAGTGCCTAAATGAACTCAATTTGTCACAAAACTTGACTGACATGCTAAACAAGTCAAATGCTACCTTTGGTAACCATTTACCCTTCTAACATGTGTTTAAGGGTATTACAATATGTGTAGTGTACGTCACTTTTTAACCTTAGGGGCGCCGGTGTGCGAATTTTTCATAATGAGCAGTTGGTAGCTCTTCTGTACCGTGGATCGGACCGATGCAACGCACCAATGATCCAGACCGAGACACTATTTTTAATCAAGATCTGGTGAAGACTATCGTGTATAATGCTAGATGTGCAAAACTGATGAGAGTTGTAGCACATGGTCTGAGGCAATTGTGGTATTGACAGATCTTCTAGATAAATCTCTCTGACTTGAGTTAGCTCCATGGAGTAGGAAACTGAGTCTATGAGCATATGCATAACCTGAACATCTATATCTGTGTGATATATGAATTATTGACTAATTGGATAGTGTTGAGGGCATGATTGTAATTATTGTTTGTTATATCTGTTATATCTGCATTATTATTTGTTATATTTGTATCATTATTTGTTATACCTGTATTATTATTCGTTATATCTATATGACATTACTGTCATTTATATCTCTTTACTACCATGTTGGTACTGGTGTTTGGTAATCTCACCTCTTTGTATGCTATTCTTGTATTGTAATTATAATTAGTAAAGACGGTGAGCAAGGGTTTAAGCAAGATGGTGAGGAGTTGATTCCTGCCGAGGAGGCTGACTTCTGAGTCAATGGCAACGCCAAGTTTTCTTGGGTACATGAGGCTACAATCCCGAGGAGGTTCAGAGGCTTGACATGTTCACTGAGATAGAGAGTGCATTTTCTATATAGGAGATTTGAATGTTTCTCTAAGTAGGGTTTATCATGGGAACCCGTTCTTCAATGTAGATATTTATGTACATTTAGAGTTTTCGTTATCCATTAGGTAGTATTGGGGAGCTTACTACCGTACTCCTAGTGAGATTAGCATTGTGTCGTCTGCTCGGATACCTGTCCGTAGGACTACGCGTCATGCAGGATTCCTATCTTCTGAGGAGTCTGAGGAGGATCTGTCTGAAGGTTCTGGTCCATAGACGTGTACTTGGGCTAGAATAGTAGTTCTGAGAATGTTTAAATACTTTTGAGAACTCTGTTTGTATATATTTAATTCTGTCAGTACTGAGATTACGTATATGATGTAAATTATTTGTAATATTGTTAGTATTTTATTTATATTCTGCTAAGTTTATTTTATTAATATCAAAAAAATTTATAACTCATATTTATATTATACAATATTATTTTATAACTTAGGATAATTCAGTAAGAATAACATTAAAATGTGATACCCTATGGTGGGTGTTACAGTTACGCAATTTAAAAACGTAATTAGATTGTTACGCAATTGTGAAAATGTGATAACAATGTTATACGATTGAAAATACAACAAGTTTATTGTCAGGCTGTTGTACTGGACCCAGGTATATTAGTGGTATTATGTAATTGTATGGGCGGTTATATAATATCATTGATCTAATAATATTAGACAATTGTATGGGTGGTTGTTTTAATATCATTGGGAATAATGCAATAGTGATTTGTGTTATGCATTGAGTTATCATGCATTGAATATTATACAGTCAGTGGCAGTTATGACTTTTATTGCCTAGGAGTGAATGAGAATTGAGTAGTGAGATCTATGATGGATCTTGGGGCACCGTGAGGCGCGGTGATTCTTCTAGTGATCTTGTTATCACATTATACATCTCTGGCCATGAAAAACCGATGCAACGCTTCACGAGCCCGATAAATACTATTCCTTTCGCGTCCGACGTAGACTGTCATTGAGGTTGGCAGATCTTCTGGGCCATTCATCTCTGAAATTGTATTTAGCTCCATGAAGTAGGAACTGGTGTATTGTGCATATGCATGGTCAGTATACATATCATTGATATTTATAATCGTAGTAATGTTGATATTTGTATTGTTGTGATATGTGTTTATGGAGGTTATTTATTAATTGATAGTATGACTATATCTGTGATTTCTGTGATATTTATATTATCTGTTAAATATATAGGTAGAAGAATATGTTAAATTATTTGTATTAAATTATCTATTACTTGGTAACATGAATATACTTGTTATTCTATGTTTGAATGGCATTATTGTCATTCGTACTATTTCTCCACTGTCATGCTAGTATGTGATGTAAGGGATCTCACCTCTTCATTGTTTTGTTATGTTTTATGTTTATGTTCTGTTAAGATCGTGGTGGAAGCGAAGCGGAGATCTTCTTGGTTTTCGCTAGGGAGTAGTGTTGTGAAGGTTTCGTCATTTGGCATATTCGCCTGGATGTGCATGTTTAGAGTTGTGCCAAGTCTATTACCGTGTTATTAAGTGGGACCTATCATAGGGTTACTACTATTTTTTTTTTAAGTATGTAAGTTCGAAATTATGTTTTGTCAAGAGCTAGTATGATATAGTTATTTTAATATTGTTGGATATTATGTGTGATAAGTAATGTGTTTTAATCAGTTCAATATGTTTTTGTATTGCCTATATTTTTTGGTAAGTTTAAGTTTGCAGCGAAAAGGAAAAAAGACCCTTTTATTTGGTAAATTTATGTTAACAATGAAGGAAATTTTATAACCATATTTTATAACACTAAATGTTTTACAAGTTAATTATCGTTTGGTAAGTTTGTAGTCTAAAATGTAATGCTCTTTGGAGGGTGTTACATTAGTTGGTATCAGAGCACAATTAGAGTCTTTTGGGGTTTTGTGGTTAGGTCTATCTTATTATGTGTTTTCTCTGTGTTTGGTTTCCGAAAGGAGACTATATTGTTTGAAATGGTTACTTTTGGTTTCCATTGTGTTTTGATTTATCTGTCTTTGAAGAAAGGCAATGGTTTGTGGTAAGTGTAGATGTATAGAAGCAAGACGTGACACTAACAATGTGACTGCAACTGTAGGAGCAGTACAGAGAACAACTGACGTAACAATACAACAAGATCAGAGGGCTGCACAGCAGCAGGAATTAGAAGTCGAGGTTTAGAATCTGTTGGAAGAAAGTCAGTTTTGGGGCAACTTTGGAATCCCTAGGTTCCAAAGAAGGAATAATATGGTTTAATCAGTTTGAACGAAAAACATATTCATAATCACTAGGAAGTCAATAACAACAATAGTCGTGTGGAGGAAGTGCTAGTAGTAGTAAACCCAGTCAGACAGTGGCACCTTTACAAATATGTAAAAAGTGCAAAAAAGTTCATGCAACGAAGAACTGTACGATCGAGGGAAAAGTTTGTTTTAAGTGCGGAAAGTTAGGACACATTTTTAGGAATTGTACTTCACCAAAGACGAAGTCTTTTGTTGGTAAAGTACATGCTTCGAAATCTCAAGCAGAAGGAAGAGTCAATAATTTGAGTGGAGCAGAAGCGTCTCGAGATGAGGGCCAAAACAAGGGAGATTGTGCCATAGGAGGTGATCCTTTAACTATGCTGTATAATTCTAAGGGTAACCCATTCCTTTATGGCATATGACCGTGTGGATTGCTTTGAGTTACCTATGTCTTCGTTACCTTTCTGACTTAATCAATTCTGTTTCTATTATTAAATCTATAGTGATACTCAAGTTACTTAAGCTATCCTACTTCTGTTAATGACCAAATCTTTTCTATTAATTCAATTTGCTTATTTCTTTCACGAATAGACATGATCCTTGAAAGGGATTGGTTATTTTTTAACCATATCCTGTAGATTGTTCCAATAAAATTTTAGAGTTTCAGAAAACTCATTCCTAAAATCGGGACATATCGAATTTCTTGTCAGATATGTCTGGTAACATATTAGATAGCCTTACTGTCTTTCTTTTTGAACCTTCAGAATATTTTTCATGTATCGCAATTGCAAGAAAGAATATTCCTACTTTAATTTGTGTCATAGTATCAAATACAGTATTGTTAAAAGAGAACTTGATTTGTGAGACACTTTCTGTTAAGATTAAAGACATGGGAATGCAGCGATATGAAGGAAAAGAAATTACAAGTGATCTAGAATGAGGTGACTGGAGATGCAAACATGGGAGCTTGAAGACTGAATGAAGCAATAATATTCGCGTTTGGTCAAAGGTATGATAAATTTCGAGGACGAAATTCTTTTTAGAGAGGGAGAGTTGTAACACCCTAATTTTTCACATTTCTTAGTACATGTGATTTTTATGAGTTTTTTGATTTTTGTGATATTTTGAGATATTTTGAATATTATATTATATTTTAGATATTTTGAATAATTTATTATATTTTAGATATTTTGAAATATTTTGTTAGATATTTTGAATATTATATTATATTATAGATATTTTAAGATATTTTGAATATTTTAATATATTTTAGATATTTTGGGATATTTTGAATATTTTAATATATCTTAGATATTTTGGATTGATTTTGTGAGCTGTTTGATTTATTTTAATTTTTGAGTTGTTATTTTTGAGCTTTCTGTGTATTTGAGGCTGAGCCGAAAAAATAAAATTTTTCAGGGCTAGAAAAAGTTTGGACTGTTAATACGGGGCCGGGGAAGCTTACTAAACCCAAAACCGAAAGACACAGTGCTAAATCTTTTAATTTTTAAAATTTATCTGGTCAATAAAATTTTTTTGTGTTTTATTATCTGTTGGACAATAACCATTGGTTTTTGAGCAGTATACTTTGTCCATTGGATAATAGCTCCTGTAAAAATATCTAGTGAAAGATTCTAAACGCAAGTCTAGTCACCCACTCTAGAATGTTCTAGCCTAGTGACCCACATGTCCTAGATTATTCTAGAAGATTCTAGCGCGTGACTAACCTTGTATGCACCAATGAGGAACTGGTCAAACTTGGCGGCTATGACTCATCGTAATGGACCAATAGGAGTTGGACACTTTGCATGGACACCTCACCCTATGACTCACCATGTTCTGGAGACTTGTAGAACGATGACTCACCACAGTGAGTCACACGTTCTAGAAGGTTCTCCTAGTGACTTAGCTAGTGACTTAGCTAGTGACTTAGCACTGCGACTCATCATGCTAACTCACCTGTTCTAGAAATCTCCATAGTGACTCATCATGCTGACTCATCGTAGTGAATCACATGTTCTAGAAACTTCTCTTTGATGACTCGCCAAATGACTCACAACTTCATAATTCACCTACATGACTCAGTATGTGACTCAACGTGTGACTCATCTTCATGGACCAATGAATGGAAAGCTTACTAGCTACGCTAAAGCTTAAAGATATTTTGGTTAAATATTTTAGTTAGATATTTTGGATAAATATCTTGGGTAAATATCATGCTTAAAAATATCTTGTTTGAAAATATCTTCGATAAATATCTTGATTAAATATCTTGGTTGGATATTTGGTTATATATTTAGTTAGATATTTTTGGTTAGATATTTTGCTTTGATGAAAATATCTTGGTTAACAAATATCCTAAGTTAACTATGTCATATTTTCAAAGAGCTTTAGCTTTAGTTGTATTATTATTCATTTCTATCACACCTTCACAAAAATCTCCCTCATCTTTTCTCTCAAGGTGTTCCACGGCCAAACACCACTTGAAGGCCAAAATTCTAACACTTGGTCATCTTTCCTTCAATTCCATCAAAGAGAACTAAAAGCTATCACAAAAGTCTCTCATATTTTCTCACCAAGAACCCCAAGACCAAAACACCAAGAACCCACCTCCCAACTTCCTAAATTTCATCTAATTTCATATCTTGAATCCTTGTACTATACTAAGATACTTTGGAGTTGTAATCATCTTCATCTCTCTCTTAAAAACCAAAAAGCTCTTTCCTTTCACTCTTTGAGAAACTCACGGCCATACCCTCTCAAATCACCATCCATCCCTTTTTAATTCTAAATAATCTTAGATCTAGAATCTACACATGATTCTAAGACCTTTTTATGTTGTAACCATCATCTAATTATTCTATCTTCAACCTTGCCCTTCAAGCTAAAGATTGAAGCTTTATAGGTGAAGTTCATTAATCTTCACTTTTCTTTTGATATTCAAGGTTCTAAACCATGCTTTAGATCCATGGTCACCTTGCTTTAAGCTTTGCTTGTATATTTATATGTTTGAAAGCTTGTAGGGTTTAGCTTGGTGGTGGACGAAATCATCAAGGAGGCAACTAAAGGAGTTTTTTATCATTATCTAAGGTAATAGAGAGATTAACCTCATCAACCATCCATGGTGGTGAAGAACGAATTGTGTGTGTATGTGTAAATAACCATGTGAGGATTTATTCACTTATTGTGTAATTTTACTTGTCTGTGTGTTTGATTGCTTTATGTGATTCATAGTTTTAAATAGTATGCATGATACTTATTATGATTACTTATTAGCTATATGTGATGTATCATTTTGATAGTATGATGTTGATGTTGTGATTAATTATTGGATGCTTATTGTGATGTTCATAGTATGTATGAAATTGTTATGATAGAACTAGAATAATTGGTATATGTTGTATATGTGAATCACATGGAAAAGAAATGATTTTGGTTCCAAAGACCACTTGAGGCTCACGGCCTCTAAGCCCAAAATAGGGGTATCCAAGATAGAAATATTTATTTAATGAAAAACTTAATGGATTTTGTAACAAGAATATAAATAAAGTTTAATATTGGAAAAGGAAAGAAATTTTGGTTCAAAGACCCTTTGTGGCTCATGGTCACCTAGTCCATACTAGGGAAAATCAAGTCATTAATATTTTATTAATTACAGATTAAATTGATTTTTGTGACAAAGAAATGAAATAAGGAATTTATAAAATGGAAATGGAAAGGAACAATTTTTATTATTGATAAAAGGATGATTTTTGGGAAATAGAAATGGAAAAGGAATTTTTTTAAAGGGTAATGTTGAGATTTAAAGTATTTTATTCAAGAAAGAAATGGAAACAAGTTTTATTGTGGAACATCAAGCAAATTTTAGTTATGATTGTTAGAAATCAATTTTGAAAGTGATTTTGAATTTAAAGTATTTATTTAAGAGGATTTTAGTAAATGAAATAGAAGGAATTTTTAGTAGATTAAGAATAATGTTGTTTTTATGGAAAACGTCAGAAAATATTATGTAAAGGAATTTTAATGGGAGAAATTGGATTCAAGGTCCAAGTTATATTTTAAACTTAGAAAGTTTTAAAATGGAATTTAAAACGTCAAGAAATATTTTATACAATGAAAAATGTAACACCTCAAATTTTCTAACTATTTGACAGTAACCTCTTGAAGAACCTCCAAAGCTCCTTGGTTTGGTTCTTTTTCCAAGTCCTTTACCACCAAAAGCTTCTCAAATACAAAACAAAACACAAGTTTATTAGCATATTAAGCTTAAACTAGGGGAACCATGGATCAAACATGGCTTAGAACATGAAAAAGAGATAAGTAGTGAAGTTTCTTTACACTTCACCTCAAAAACCCTATAACTTTGCTCTTGAAGAAAGTCCTTGAAGATGATAGATTTAGAACTTGCTCCAAACTACAAAGTATCTTAGATTGAGGTATAGATTCAAGAAATAAGGTTGGTTGAAATTAAAGAGTGATGGAAGGTGGTCTTTGGGTGCTTGGCCGTGAGCTACCTTGAAGGGAAAGGAGAGAAAATTTTTGATGTATTAGGTTTTTGGAATGATCAAGAATGAGTAATAATGGTGTCTTGAACTTTGCTATAGCCTTAAAGCCTCACAAAACCACCCCCCTCCTTATGCACTCAATAAGTGACCATCTTTACTAGCCATCATTTAGAGCATTATTAGCCATTGATTAGATCAATGGTTAGGATTAATGTAGATTCTAGGTATAGCCTTTAGATTAGAAGACTTAATCTAGGCCATTGGATCTTTCTCCTTGAAATCCTAGCCATTAAATGTATCTCCAAAATGAAGGGTCAAGATCACCTCTTCATACTTTCCATCCAATGGTCATAAATGGTCCTAGCCATTTTATAAGACCAAATCTACACCATTAATTAAATCGATGGTTGATATTCAAAGACTTCAACATTAAGCTTGCTTCTTATTAGTCCATCATAAAGCTGTCATAACTACTATTGTTGACTATGTAGTACAATATTTATTTTTATCTGCTATAACCCTACGAATAATATTTTTACTGTATTTTTATCGCCCGATAATTAAATACAGTACAAAACACAGTAAAAGAAAATTTTAAAAACTGTTTTCGATTTCGGGTTTAGTAAGATCCCTCGTCCCGGTCTCAACAGTACAAAATTTTTTTGCTGTAAAATTTTTTTTACTTTTTCAGACCCACCTGGGCCCACATACAGTCCCCCTGGGCCCATGGATAACACTAAAATAATCAGAGAAATATAAAAATTTCATAATCATCCACAAAATCATAAAAATTATAAAACTTACGAAAATCAAATTAGATTACGTAAAATAATTAAGACTTAACAGTAATAATTAAAATACATAAGATTTTCCCCGGCCTGAAAATTATTATTTTCCTGACAAGGAGTAAATCACACAAAATGATCAAATGTACTCACGGAATACTCAAAATAATTTTATAGTGCACAGAAATCACTAAACAGTAGAATTCTGTTAACTGTCAAAATTACTGTCAAATAGTTAAGAAATTTAGGGTGTTACAAAAAACAATAGAAAAACTTTACGCATTTCAAAAATAATGATTTTTGAGCTAGCGATTTAGAAAATGTTTAGATATTTTTATGCGATTGAGAAATCGTTGAAAAATGGTTATGCGATTTAAAAACGTAACTAGATTGTTACGCGATTGTGAAAACACGATAAAAATGTTACGCGATTGAAAATACAACTAGTTTATTGTCAGGTTGACATACTGGACCCAGGTATATCATGATATTATGTAATTGTATGGGCGGTTATATAATATCATTGATCTAATGATATTAGATAATTGTATGGGCGGTTGTTTTAATATCATTGGGAACAGTGCAATAGTGATTTGTGTTGTACAATGAGTTATCATGCATTGAATATTATACAGTCAGTGGTAGTGATGACTTTTATTTCCTAGGAGTGAATGAGAATTGAGTAGTGAGATCTATGATGGATCTTGGGGGACCGTGAGGCGCGGTGATTCATCTAGTGATCTTGTTATCACATTATACACCTCTGGCCATGAAAAACCGTTACAACACGTCACGAGCCCGACAAACACTATTCTTTTCATGTCCGGCATAGACTGTCATTGAGGTTAGCAGATCTTCTAGGTCATTCATCTCTGAAATTGTGTTTAGCTCCATGGAGTAGGAACTGGTGTATTATGCATATGCATGGTCAGTATACATATCATTGATATTTATAGTCGTAGTAATGTTGATATCTGTATTGTTGTGATATGTGTTTATGAAAGTTATTTATTAATTGATAGTATGACTATATCTATGATTTCTGTGATATTTATATTATTTGTTAAATATATCTGTAGAAGTATCTATTCAATTATTTGTATTAAATTATCTGTTACTTGGTAACATGAATATACTTGTTACTCTGTGTTTGGATGGCATTATTGTCATTTGTACTGTTTCTCCACTGCCATGCTGGTATGTGATGTAAGGGATCTCACCTCTTCATTGTTTTGTTATGTTTTATGTTTATGTTCTGTTAAGATCATGGTGGAAGCGAAGCAGAGATCTTCTTGGTTTACGCTAGGGAGCAGTGCTATGAAGGTTTCGTCGTTTGGCATATCCGTCTGGATGTGGACATTTAGAGTTGTGTCAAGTTTGTTACCGTGCTATTGAGTGGGACCCGTCATAGGGTTACTGCTATTTTATTTTTGAGTATGTAAGTTCGAAATTATGTTTTGTCAAGAGCAAGTATGATATAGTTATTTTAATATTGTTGGATATTATGTGTGATAAGTAATGCGTTTTAATCAGTTCAATATGTTTTTGTATTACCTATATTTTTGGTAAGTTTAAGTTTGCAGCGAAAAGTGATGCAAACCAAGAATGATGTCCAATTTAAGGCCAAATTGATTTTTGATGAACATTTTATTTTTGTTAGTGAGGAATCTGTTGACTTGTTTTGGCTTTATCTTGTACTATAGAACTCCGATTGGTGCATTCTTTAGTTCGTTAGAAAGATAATGAAATTATCTACAAATCATATTTCAAGCTTCTTGACCAGATTCGGCTTCTATCATGGTGAAAAATGGGCTGAAATTTTAAGACGAATTTTTGGATGGAGTATTCTAGTTTATTTCTATTAAATAAAGTATAATAAACTTTGTGTGTGGACGGTGCACATTTTTTATTAAGCTTATTGGGAGGGCAACCTTTGGCTTGCATGCCTAGGTAACTCCTTTTTAAAAGTCATGAACCACTTTTATTATCCACTTAATTGTCATTAGTTGCTTTAATTAGCCACTTAGTGGATTAGTTATTTTTTTTATGAGGGGTTTTAGTCACTTTATGGTGACCTTTTGTTTGCATGATGTATGCAGCCCCTAAACTCTATATATGTACACATCTATGATGAAAAAAAAAACTTGGATGTTCAATTTGGATTTGTTCCAATTGTGAAAGTGTTTAGTCTCTCTTAGGTTCTTCATTGAGCTAACCCCTTTGATCTTATCAAGAGTCCAAGACCCTTGTGGCGATCTTCAACTTGGCTTATCAATTCCCCTTAGAATTGTGGCGCCTACCTTCCATTCCTTGTCTTATCCATTTTTTGTGTTCTTCTTCTTCGAATTTTGGTTGGTCACTCAAGAATAGATCTGAATTTCTACATGATCTTTTCTAGGATCATATCATGTGGTATCAAAGCCATCTTTCCGAGAGTGATTTTTGATCTTGTTCTTCAATTTTTTTTTCTTCCCACCACATATCATGGCAACACTATTCCTTGAAATGGAAAGATTGCAAAGACAAATGGAGGAGTTCAATGAGATGATTGAAAAGCTAGGAGAAATAAAAAGGAGTTACCTAGGCATGTAAGCCAAAGGTTGCCCTCCCAAGAAGCTTAATAAAAAATGTGCACCTGCTACACACAAAGTTTATTATACTTTATTTAATAGAAATAAACTAGAAAACTCCATCCAAAAATTTGTCTTAAACTTCCAGCCCATTTTTTACCATGATAGAAGCCGAATCTAGTCAAGAAGCTTGAAATACGATTTGTAGATAATTTCTTTATCTTTCCAACGAACTAAAGAATGCACCAATCGGCGTTCTGTAGCACAAGATAAAGCCAAAGCAAGTCAACAGATTCCTCATTAACGAAAATAAAATTTTCATCAAAAATCAATTTGGCGTTAAATTGGACATCATTCTTGGTTTGCATCATCATGATATAATCCTAGAAAAGATCATGTAGAAATTCGGATCTATCCTTGAGTGACCAACCAAAATTTGAAGAAAAAGAACACAAAAAATGGATAAGACAAGGAATGGAAGGTAGGCGCCATAATTCCAAGGGGAATTGATAAGCCAAGTTGAAGATCGCTACAAGGGTCTTGGACTCTTGATAAGATCAAAGGGGTTGGCTCAATGAAGAACCTAAGAGAGGCTAAACACTCTCACAATTGGAACAAATCCAAATTGAACATCCAAGTTTTTTTTTTCATCATAGATGTGTACATATATAGAGTTTAGGGACTGCATACATCATGCAAAAAAAGGTCACCATAAAGTGACTAAAACCCCTCATAAAAGAAATAACTAATCTACTAAGTGGCTAATTAAAGTAACTAATGACAATTAAGTGGATAATAAAAGTGGTTCATGATTTCTAAAAAGGAGTTACCTAGGCATGCAAGCCAAAGGTTGCCCTCCCAAGAAGCTTAATAAAAAATGTGCACCGTCCACACACAAAGTTTATTATACTTTATTTAATAGAAATAAACTAGAAAACTCTATCCAAAAATTTGTCTTAAACTTCCAACTCATTTTTCACTATGATAGAAGCTGAATCTGGTCAAGAAACTTGAAATATGATTTGTAGATAATTTCCTTATCTTTCCAACAAACTAAAGAATGTACCAATCGGAGTTCTGTAGCATAAGATAAAGCCAAAACAAGTCAACAGATTTCTCACTAATGAAAATAAAATTTTCATTAAAAATCAATTTGGCCTTAAATTGGACATCATTCTTGGTTTGCATCATTCCCTCCCTCTTGAAGAGAATTCAACCTCGAATTTATTGCCTTTGGGAATCGTCTTCATCCTTCTGGTTCAAACACAACTCTTTTGAATCCACGGGGCACCTCTCTTGGAATTGCTTCTTCAACTTCCTTACTTTCCTCTTGCAATTCAAATCCAATTGATGCTTTGTATTCTTCCTTTGGAATCACATCTTCAATTTCATTGAATTTCTTGCAAACTTCCTTTAGAATTACATCTTCAATTTCATTGAATGTCTTGCAAGCTTCCTTTGGAGGAACAAACTCAATTTCCCTGAAAAGAGATTCAACACAACTAGGCAAAGAATTAGGAATAACATCAAAACAAGTATTCAAGTTTTCATTTTTCACAACACTTTCTTTTTTGCTCTCATTTTTTTCTTTTTCCTCATTCTTTTCCATACTTTCATCTTTCTTTTCTTTCTCTTCAAATGTACTCTCAACTTTTACCTCATCCACCGAACCCTCTTCAATTTTTTTCTCACTCATTCTTCCTTTCTCACTCTCTCTTTTCAAGTGCATTTGATCTTCATACACTTGTTTTGGTGACAATGGTACAAGAGTAATTTTGCGATCATTAAATACAAATGAGTACTTATTCTTATAGGCATCATATCTCGCTTGTCGTTCAACCCTCCAAGGATGCCCAAGTAACAAGTGCCTCGATTCTATGGGCACCACATCACATAACACCTCATCTTCATATCTCCCAATCTGGAACGACACTCGTACTTGTTTGTTCACCATCACGTCACCGAGATCACTAAACTCTGGGATAAACCAAAGCTTATACAGTTATGGATACTCTAGAATAAGAAGTCTCAACTTTTGCACCATGGTGGTACTAGCTAGGTTAATGTAACCCTTTCTATCAATGACCAAGCTACATATCTTGTCCTTCACAAAGCATCTAGAATAGAAAAGATCCTCCCTTTGCTTGGCATCATTTTTCTTCATTAGAGACTCCATGATAGGTGGTGGGAAGAAGAAATTTCTGGGGAAAAAAAATTGAAGAACAAGATCAAAAGTCACTCTAGGAAGGATGGCTTTGACACCACATGATATGATCCTAGAAAAGATCATGTAGAAATTCGGATCTATCCTTGAGTGACCAACCAAAATTGTGATGAAGAAGAAAATAATCAAATGGACAAGATAAGGAATGGAATGGTAGGCACCACAATTCCAAGGGGAATTGATAAGCCAAGGTGAGGATAGCCACAAGGGTCTTAGACTCTTGATAAGATAAAAAAGGGTTGGTTTAATGTGTAACACCCCAAAATTTGTTTTTCTAGTATCAGTATTCATTTTATAATATTTGTGATTTTTTGGAATTTTTCTGGATTTTTCGGAGAACGCAGAATATTTTAATATTATTCTTCGTTTTACGTATGCACTGAGCGGAATTGGAGAAATGAGATATTTTCTCCGAAAACCTTGAACTATGGAAACGTCGACGGGGGATCTTACTAAACCTGAGGCCGGACACAGTTTACAAGGTTTCACGTTTTTTGAGAAATGTTAACAGATGAAATAATAAAACACTGTAAAGAATTTATCTGTCAGATTTGTTAATGCTGACTTCTGCCAACTATAACTATTGTCCAATAAATAATAACAGATAATAAAAATCTTATCACATTATTCAAAATTTACCTTGTGTCAAACTCCTTTAGCCTTATTTTTAAAATAAAAATAGAGTTAATTAAAAGCTCATTGTAGGAAGCTTCCAAGAAGTTTCCTTGTGGACACATTTTCTCCCTCTTCCCTCCTCACTCTTCTCCACGGTAGAGGCAATATTGGAGCCCAATATTCACTTTCATCTTCCTAATATTTTCTCTTTTCTTATTCTCTTCAAACACCATTTCTTCTCCTCTTCTTTTTCCTTCTCCACCGTGCACCTACCCATTGGAAGACCATCTCCATGATTTGCTAAATCAAACCCATTTCTACTCATCTTCCACCATTCCAAGTTCTCTTTTGTGGCCATCCCTTGGTTCTTCTTCTTCTTCCTCTTCCATTTTTCCACCTTTGAAGCTAAAGCTTGGAGCTTTAAGGTAAAGTCTTCAACTTTCTCCTATTTTTCTTGCAATTCTCGTTTCTCTTGGTCACCTAGGTGACCAAGAACCCATTTTTCATGGTTTGAGTGGACATTGTGGAAGTCACTCACATTGGAGTTTTTCTTGAAGGAGGGAAACGAAAATCTAGGGCAAAAAGGAGTGGCACCATTGTGTTGTCTTCCAAATAGGTAAGAGGGAGATGATCCTCTTCAACCAATCTTGGTAATAAGGGAATGTCTTGTGTATTGTTGTTGATGAGGAAATCTGTAACACCCCTTTGGAGGATGTCACACATAAAAGAAAATAAAAGAAAGAGAAATAAAATCTACCCAAGTTGTAAAACATTTGTTAAATAATATTATATATTGTAAGATAATTCCTGATAAACAGAATATTTGTTAAATAAAATATGCGGAAATAGCAAATAAACAAAACAACATTACTTATAATATACAGATGATTTAAGTTATAAGTTGTACAAATAATTTACAACTAAAACTACAAATATTTAAACAAAAACAAGAAAAAAAGACAATAAAAGAGTCAATATATACATACATACGCAGACGCGCCCAAAAAAAAAAAACATCATGCATATTTAATCCTCGAAGGATCACTCTCAACATGAAAATGATCATCAGGAGACAAATATCTCGATGTCTCGACACTCGGCGATAACGAGATCGCGCAGTCGATACGATACTAATCTCACTAGGCTCCGTGATCATACCACCAAAATGACGCCTAAGAGATAAAGGTAACTCTAAATGTAAAAATACAGTAGTAGTCATAACCGGCTCTCCATCAAACTGTTGACGTAAGGTCACAGTCAGCCGTCCTACATACGTCACAGAGTCTCAGTCTCCTCGCAGATGCCAAGCTAATGATCCTCCATGAAACTCCAGCTGTACAAACCTTAGAAATCCAGGTATCGCCATACCCAATCAAATCAATCCAATGGATATGGATGATCAGATGGTTCTTGATCGTCAAACTGATCTTCCTCTTCTTTGTTCTTCTTCTTCCTCGGTATACGAGAATCTCGAGAGGTTGTTCCTCTTCCTCAAAGTCTTTACCGCGTAAAATAAATATACGAAAAATATATACAACGAAGAGGTAAGACAATCTAAAATCACCATAAACATGGCCAATAAGAAGACGACAAACAACAAATATACGATTCATGCAATACGAAAAGCTATAACAAGTAATAATAACGAGAATAGAGTAAGATTTAGATATCCTAATAATACATAACATCACGTATAAAATATAACACGTATAAAAACACGATAAGACAATATCACGGATAGAATAAAATAAGAAATAGACAACCATCATAATAATTACCAGATAAAGATAGATAGAGAAAATAAAATAATATCCAAGATATAATCATATATATACTAAGACACGATCCTACTCCATGGAGCTAAACACATAAAGATATCAGAGAGAATGACTCGCAAAAATCTATTAGTACCACGGCTGCCCAACCAACTATTGCGCGGTCACACGTTGCGTCTATAGCCCCACATCACAGGAATCCATCATCCAGGCGTGGTGTAGTTCACTGTCTCACGTTGTGTCACTACAGGCAAATGTACTACTAGACTTTACAAATCTCGATTAAATATAGTGCTTGTCGAGTTCATTAGTGTGCTATCGGTTTACCACAGCCCAGCGGAGCTACCAACTGTCCACATATAGGATACCGTACACTAACGTCTCCAAGTCCATTAGAACAATGAACCACACTACGTTTATCGCATCGACAACACGATGTGATTCGTCTCACAACCAATCCACCAAAAATTTGGCATAAACTCAACACATAATTCCAAAAATATGAAATTACGAAGATACCCTCAAGATAATAATATGCCCTCAATGGCAGAAAAATAGAAAGCACATGTACGGGTTCACATTTTCCCGACAGCGAAAAATCCTTAAAAGCCTGTACGAGTTCACATTTTCCCGACAGCGAAAAATCCTCAAAAGCCTGTACGGGTTCACATTTTCCCGATAGCACAAAATAAATACAGCAACGGTCAATCGCGTAGAAATTTTATCGCGTTTTTCTAATTCCGTCGTTTTTACAAACGTTTATAAATTGCGTAAATATATTTTTCTATTTTTTTTAAAATCGCGTAGAATTTTTTAATACGTTTTCTCAATCGCGTAGGATTTTTAAATCATTTTCTTGTCCAAATCCCTTAAAAATCACTGTTTAAATAAACAGAAATAATAATTAGTACGTTTAAACTACGTGTAATATTTTCCATACCGTATACTGTCTTTTGGACATCTTTTCTATCTTATTTGTTTATTTTTACTAAAAATTGACAGTATTTTGTTTAGAATTTTAATAATAATGGTTTCCTAATTTTTCGTAAAAACTTTGTTTATTTAAATAAACCGGATAATTTAATCTTTTAAAAACTCCTAACATGCTTCAAAATATAGCATGAGCCATATGTTAGAAATTCTTAAAGATTACTGTATTTCCTTTATAACAAGAAAAATTATTAATTTTAGTTCCTTAAATTAATTCTAATCAATTGATTTCTTCAAAACTTATTTTAGAAAAATTCTTTTTAACATATATTGCAACTTTATAAATGAAAATGGTTTGGAATTGATTTTAGAAATCAAGACTACCTAATTTTGGCATGTTGGCGAATTTCATAAACCCTTTTGTATTTGATTTCTAAATTATTTTTCATCTTATAAATACATGTCAAACTTATTGTATTGTCTAAATTCATTTAGCCATCATTTTTAGAAAATGGTTTTTGAAATCAATACATTCATTTTAGGCATGTTGGCCCAAAATACTAATTCTTACCATTTGATTTCTAAATTCATTTTTCATGATCTAAACAACTTAATATCTTGCTAATTCTCCTAGGTTAATTAACTTACCTTTTAGGAAAATTAAGAGAACATTTTGGTTCCCCATTTGGTTACAAACAGTGGGCATTATGGAGTGTTCTTTGGAACACACATGCATTTCCTTGACATGTTATTCACATCCTATACATTATCATGCCATTCTATACTTTATCATGCAATTCTAACACATGCAATATTATCAAAGCTTATAGACATGCAACTTAATGCTTGTAGACATGCAATTTATTACAAACAACAAATAGGAAAGCTACTAACAAATACACAACCACATCAAATAAGCTACTAACAAGCACACACATGAATCCTTATGGATTCTACAATCACAAAATCAACTCCATATTCTTACCACCATCCATAGGTGATAAGATTTGTCTTCTCTTACCTTAAATGAAGACAAATGGATTCTTTCACTCCTCCTAGGGTCACGGTTTTCCTCCTTCAAGAACCTAACAAACTTAAACAAAAACTACAAGTTACTAACCATTGAAAAAGAACCTAAACCATGGATAAATCATGGCTTAGAACTTTGAAAAAGAATTTAGAAAACAAGGTTTATCACCATGTTGCCTTCCACATTTAGGGCACCGAGTTCTGTTTGACTCCATCTGATGTTGTTAGCCTTTATCCCTCTTTATGAACTTTTGATCACTATGCTTCCTCTTCTAGAAGCCTTCAGGTTATTGGTCCACTGGAGATCTCCCAACATGTCCCTCTATTATCCTATAATTGTTGACCAGAGAAGAAAAATCCCTGATCTCCATAGGCCCTATAGCCCTTCTGATCTTATACTTCAAACCAGACTAGAATTTCACACACCTTCAGTTTTCATTCGGGTAATGTCTGAAATGAGAAGAAAACTTTGACAACTGTTCAAACTTGGCCTCATACTGGCCCACTAATAGATTTCCCTACTCAAGCTTCATAAATTCCACTTCATTTTCATCACGTAAAGTCTGCGAAAAATACTTTTCCAAGAAAGCTATCATAAACACTTCCCATGTTATCTGAGCTCCAGCTACCATCATTACTCTAGTGGTACTCTCCCACAAATGCTCTGCCTCTCCCTTTAACATAAACGAGGCAAAAGAAACTTTTTGTTCATCTGTACAAACCATGACTCTAAAAGTTTTAACGAGATTTGTATTTTGTGATGTATAATTAGTATATTGTAATAGATTGCGTAATTTAAGAGTAATGTAAAATACATTGTATATTATCCTTTTTAATATATGTACATTATCTTATTCTACTTCAGGCTCATAATTTTTTTGTATTAAGATGTAATTTAAATTTATTTTATTAATTATACGTGACATACTTAATTCTAGTTACTAATGCGTAATTTTAGATACATTATTAGTACTAGTATTATGATGTTACATTGTGGTATTAGAGCAGTTCATCCTGTTGAGCTGGGGTATGGACTAGCTATGCTTTGTTATGCATTTGTCTTGTCTTAATGATGAGATACATAGGTAGAATTATATAACTGCCTTAAGTTTGCATGTTTATAGTTAACTCTCGCATTGTTACATAATATTGAGCCTGATCAACTCAATATATCTGAGGCAATGGCATCGACCAGGCGCACCTGCGACCGAGGTAGAGTCCTTATGGGAGATAGAGGTGATACTCCAGATATATCTAAGGTTGTTGGAGACATAGCTGCTGCAGTTAGAGAACAAGCAACCATGACTAACAAGATATTAGCAGAAATGCAGACCAATGCAAAACTAGCTCAAATGCAGAATATGGCTTTTATAGAAAACCATGACTTCATGATTTATCTGGATTCAGAAAGGCAAATCCTCTGTCATTTGAAGGCGAATATGATCAAGTAAAAGCAGAAGCATGGTTGAGACAGTTGGAAAAGATCTTTGCAGTAATGAGGTGTAGGGATGAATATAAAGTGTCTTTCGCTTCTTACATGTTAATGGGAGAAGCTGAACATTAGTGGAACAAAGTGAGAAGGTTAAAAGAAGCAGATGGTGTTCAGGTAACCTGAGAAGTGTTTAGAATGGCTTTCTTGGATAAGTATTTTCCAAGGAACTTGCAGGAAGCAAAAGAATTGGAATTTCTGAAATTGGAGTAGGGATGTCTGTGGGACAGTATGTTGCAAGGCTTGAGGAGCTATCAAAATTTTCTTCTTATTTCTGGTATAATCCGAATGAAAATTGGAAATGCATCAAATTTGAAGATGGATTAAGAGATGAAATAAAAAGGGTGGTGAAACCTTTAGTGATAAGAAATTTTTAGACTTTAATAGAAATATGTCGAATCATGGAGTCAATTGGTCCAAAGTTACAACTAAAGTATAGACAACAAGGATTTTAGAAGAGAAAAAGAGAGGAAAATAGATTTGAAAGTAATGTTTTGCAGTTCAAGGACCAACAAGAAAAAGGAAAACAAATTCAGACAAATGAAAGTGGATTAAAATGTGCAAAATGTGGAGGATATCATGGTAACAAAGTTTGTATGATAGGTCATATAACATGTTATACTTGTGGAGAATTAGGGCATTATGCTAGAGATTGCCCTCATAGGCAGAAAGCAACACTAAATCCCACTACAACACCTAAGACCATAGGAAGAGTATACACTCTGAAAGGCAAAGAAGTAACTCATTTTTTTGATTCAGAGCAAGGTGAGCATACAACTCAAGATTCTTCTTTTATGAGAAAAAGTTAAATTTATTTAAAAGATAGATTTTAGTATGACATGAGAATATTTGGAACTTCCTATATTAGATAATCAAATTTTGATGACAAAATTTTAAAACCTTAACCTAATGAATCTAATCAGGGTTATAGAAGTTCAGTAACTCCGGTATGAGTTGCTTGTTAAATCGAATAATTTTTTGGATTAGCTTGAGCATAATTCTATAACAATGAATACAAAAGCATAATTAAAGTATCTACAAAATCAGTTGATATGATAGAAATAAATATGAAAAATTTATTTCCTAGCTAAGAACTATTGATAAGAATTGTAGTAAATTTTGGAGAAGCAACAGAGTTAGTTTAGTAGTTTTAATGATACCGAAGAGGATTTAGGGAAACAGTTATGGAACAACTAAGTATCTCAGAAAATTATGAAATTTCATAAAGATAATAAGTACTATATGGAGAATAATTTGTTATAAATACCATTTAAGAAAAGTATCAGTAAGCTTATTACTTAATCTCTCGATTTAATTCAACATTGAGACCAAGTAATGAAGCTTACCTGGTAAATAGCTGTATATGAAAAGTTACGAAAATATGGATTTGAGAACTAAGATGAGTTTTAAAATTTTTCATAACAATTAAGGTAACTTGAAAACTCAACTTTAAAAGATTAAAGTGTGCATAACATATATAAAAGTTTCACCACCTTACTTTCCTATTCATCCACCCCCTTAACTTTTAGCATATACTTATCTATATTTTGACTTCTTTCTCATATAATTTTGCTCCTATCTCACGTATAAGCAGCTACTAGAGACACAAGAAACTACGGCTAGAGGAGAAAAGAAAAGAAAAGAGAAAAGAAGAAGGAGGAAAAGTAGAAAAGGGGTGAAGAAAATTGAAGGAAAATTCTTATATCCAAAGCTTGAGAAACTAGGAAAGAGGTAGGGGTTCTTTTTCCATCATCATAATTCATGCTCTTTAATCTTAGTTGTTGTAGTGGTGAATAAGAAAGCATGTTTTTTTTTTTTATATGTATGTGTTTGAATTTTGTGTTGTGTCTTGTCTTATTGTTGAATGCAAATTTTATGGTACCTAAAGTAAGAGTCTCAACTAGTTTTATAAAGGAATGTAGTGCATGTTTTATGGGTGAAAATCACATGTATAGAGTGTATAATGCTATAGTGGTTGTGGATGTCAAATTCTACAAGTAGAGGCCAAGAGGACTTTTTGCCTTCAAATTTTCTTTTTATCCTCTTGTATTAGTGACCATAAGTTGCAGGTGAGATTACAACATAAAAAAAAAATTGATTATCTATGGCTAAAATTAGGATAGTGGGCCTTGGGTTTATTGGTGAGAAGGATGGATAAGGTGAGGTATAAATTTAAGTTATTAAAGGTGAGTAAAAAGAAAAATTTGTGGATTTTATCATGAATTGGGGTCAGCTGAAAGCTGCCCTATTTTAGTGTTGTTATTGCTTTCTCAAATTGAATTTGATGTTGAATTGCCTTAAATTATTGATTGTATAGAAATCCCTTGGAGGGATGGCTGTGTAACAAACTAAATTTATCTATGCTCATTTTGATGTTCAATTAATAAATTTGATGAGTTTGGTAATGATAATTCATGGCAACTGGATCATTGGTGAATATAGATATTGAGCATTTGGAATAAGTTATATTGTGTACTCATGTAAATGAGAATTTATCATTTTATGCATTTAGTTACTAGAGTGAAAAAGTAACTATGTATATGAAATGTGATGAATGAGATTGATAGTGTGAGGAAGGATTATTCTTTACCTATCTTGGATAAAGGGTAATAAGAGGAAGGATGATTCCTTCTTTACCTTAGAAGATTAACTGAGGAAGGATGATTCCCTCATTACTTTTGAATTGAGATATAATTAAATGAGGAAGGATGATTCCCTCATTACTTTTGAATTGAGACAACTTATATAAGGAAGGATGATTCCCTCATTATATTTGAACTGAGATATAATAAATAAGGAAGGAAGATTCCCTCATTAACTTGACAGTGTATTTGAAGATGAATATTTGAGTATGATATGATTGATATTTAATGAATAGTTAGACGTGATACATGATATGAAATATGCGATTATATAAATTATTATTTTTATTGAATGATAATTGGATTTCATTAAATGAGTAATTGGATTTCTGCCTCGGGAAGAGAAAGGACTAGATTTGGCTTTTGCCACCTTCCTACTTATTTTAAAATTATTTTTCCCCGAAGTAGATGGAAGTATTATAATGACACAAATTTTTATTTATACTATTGAGAATTCTTAGAATTCTCACCCCTTTTTATTTGTATTTCCGTAATATTTTCAAGAACGCGTGCTTCAATAAGAAGATAGAAGATGATGAAGTAGAATAGTTTTGACGAGATTTGTATTTTGTGATGTATAATTAGAATATTGTAACAGATTATGTAATTTAAGAGTAATGTAAAATACTTTGTATATTATCCTTTTTAATATATGTACGTTATCTTATTCTACTTCAAGCTCATATTTTTTTTATATTATTAAAATGTAATTTAAATTTATTTTATTAATTATATGTGACATACTTAATTCTAGTTACTAATGCTTAATTTTGGATATGTTATTAGTACTAATATTAGGATGTTACAACTTACTTGTTGAATATGGTTTTATTGTGTATTTGAGATTGAATAGCTCTTTGATAGTCAAGTTGAGCTAGAATTGGAATTTGGAAATTGGAATTGGAATTGGAATTTGTATTGTTCTCTTAATTTCTTAAGGTTGAGCTACTCCCTTATTTCTTTAAGGTTGAGTTGAATATGAATTGGTATCACTCTTTTATATTAATAAAGTTGAGCTAGAATGAGAATTTGGAATTTGAATTGGAATTTACATTGCTCTCTTAATTGTTAAGGTTAAGCTAGAATGTGTGATTTGAATGATCAGTGCTCATGAGAATGGAATTTGAATTGAGTATGAGAATTGGACAATTATCCTTGAATGGGAAGGTAATTAGTCCATGCTTTTCCCACTTAGTATCCTTGTGTTTCTGTGAATTGTTGATTCACTTAGTATAATGAATTTTGGAGATGATCCTTTATGAGGGAAGGGTATCCAAAATTTCATTAGAATCATGGAGATGACCTCTTGTGAGGAACGAGGATCCTGTATTCTTGAATTCCTCATTGTATGTATAATCCTCATGAATAATTCCCTCATATGATACTAGTAGTAGTGTGAGGCCCTAATTCACTCCCTACCATGAGTATATAGAACTCGAGCTATATGAGGTGACTCACCATTGTGGTGCTTAAGATATGTGTTCTGTGGGATAAGCGAGTATTTGGATGAGCACTTAAATGGATTTGAATTTGTATGTCATATTATGACTTGAATATGTATATGAATCATTGTATGAATTTGATATCATAGAATTTGCATTTGGAGACAATTACTAAAATGATTCATGATTGGAATTTGTATTGTTTGTTATTGAATATTTTTGGAAACTTTTATTAAATGGAATTTTGTTTTGAGAAGAGAAAGGATCAAATTTGGCATTTTTGCCACCTTTCTAACTGTGGAATTTTTTATTTGAGTTCAAAAATGTATTTTTCCTTGAAACAACTGAAAATATTATGATGACACATTTTTCATAATAGAATTACTAATAATTAGTATTCTCACCCCATTTCTATATTGTTTTCTGTAACACCCTAACTTTTGGATAAAAGACCATTGTGTCCCTGTTTTACTGTTTCTTATTTTTCTGTATGAAATACAGAAAAATAATACTGTTTGTTATTTTATTTGGTCGTTTTACATAATTTGTTTCGGCACAGTAAAATAAAATTTTTATCAAATTACTGTTTTAAATTTTTCTGTGTGAAAAACAAATGTATAATACTGTCTGGTATTTTATATAATCGTTTTATGTATTTTTCTTCAAGACAGTGAAATAAAATTTTTCTTGAATCCGTTGTGTTAAATTTTTCTGTGTAATATACAGCTATATAATACTGCTGGATATTTTATTTGAACGTTTTGGATGATTAGCTACATTGTGGGAAAAAATGAGAAAATGACCATTACGTCCCGAATGTGCTGTTTTTGATGTTTTTGCTGTTTTTAATTGTTTTCTATTTGATACAGTGCTCAATATTACTGTCTGTGATTTTATTTGGACTTTTTGTGTGATTTGCTCCGGAAAAGGAAAATAATATTTTTCCGGACCGGGAAAATCTGTTTTAATTATTCAGAGGCGGGGGATCTTACTAAACCCAATTCTGAATGAGCTTAAAATTAATCTTTTAATTTTTAGGATTTAATCACAAATAAAATAATTTTATATTATTATAATATTATTTTATTAGTCAGTACAAATAAGTGACAGCAAACCCGGAAATATTTTGCGGGACCCACGTTTAGTCATCAAGTGCTATACACGTGGACCAATGAGGAGCTGGTCAAAATTGGTGGCTATGACTCATCGCAACGGGCCAATAGGACGATGACACGTGGTGTGACACCTCAACATCATGACTCAGTAGCTTCTAGAAGGTTCCAGATGTGGTGACTCAGCCTGTGACTCACCATGATGATTTGCCAGTTCCAGAAACTTCTTCGATGACTCAGCATGCTGACTCGCCATGCTGACACAGCCAGTGATGCAGTCAATGACTCAGCTGATGACTCGCCATGCTGACTCATCTGCTCTAGAAAATATCTACACTGACTCGCCATGTTGACTCACCCATTCTAGAAAATTTCACAATGACTCATCATACTGACTCATCGTAGTGAGTCACATATTCTAGAAATTTCTCTTTGATGACTCGCTTTATGACTCATCAAGGGTAATCAGTAGAAAAAATGATTAATAATAATTGCTACTCTGTTAGTCTAAAATAAAAATCTATGTATATTTTATTACCCATTAGACAATAAACACTGACTTTATAAACAATAATTATTGTATAATTATTATTTATTGGTTAAAGTATGTTAGAAAATATACAGTGTGCACCAATAGAAATTGCTCAACAAAAATAGCAACCAATAAGAACCAAGTTAGTAAATATTTAACCAATAGAAATTGATCAAGATTAATGGCTTGAATTTTTAAGAACCAATAGAAAACAAGCTATCAAATAAATTTTAGGCTTCTTGAAATTTGGTGTTCTACGGTTGGAAGAAGAGCAAAGTGCTCTAATATCCAATTCACAAAGTGAATTCACGTAGAAGGCTTTGTGAAATACATGTAGAATGCCAAATTGAAATAAAAGGAAGACTAGTCAAATTTAGTGGCTTTTCTTTGTTGCTTCCACGGCAAAGCTAAATCTTTGTAAGGCAAAATATTACAATTGATTTCTTTCTATCTTTTATTAATTAACCAAGTGTGACAAAGTCAATATTGATGGCTTCTTTTCATGATGCATTTACGGCAATGCATGCCTTTAGGAAGGCAATTCCAACACTTCAATATATTCTTGCTCTCCAAGCATTTCAAAAAGGAAATAAAGCTAATTTAATATCCTAACATCAAGTCAATTTTGGTGGCTCTCTTGTTGGCTTCTACGGCAATTCACCTTTGGTGAAATCCTACAATTATCAATTATTCAAGGAAACAAAACAATTAATATCTTTCACTTCCTCTCAAGGTCATTCACGTCCAAAGCTTAGAAAAGCCAAAGGAGACTTGTTTTTATTACTCAAAGTCTTCATCTTTCTCCAAATACATCAAATAAAGCAAAAGCTCTCAACTTTTCTTTCTCTTTTTCTTCTTCAAACCTTACGGCCTCCACACTAAGTATATCAATCATTCTTCTATAATTCTAAACTACCTTGTTTCTTGCTTCTTTACTTCATTTCAAGACTCTTTGTAGTTGAAACCTAAGCCTAAATCTTCCATTTTCTACCTTGTTCTTCAAAGCTTAAGTTTGAAGCCTTGAAGGTAGGATTCTTTGATCTTCATATTTCTATCCATTTTAAAGTTTTAATCATGATTTTAATCCATGATTATTCTAGTTTAGAGCCTTAGGTATTAATATTGTATGTTTTCTTTGTTTTCAAGGAGCTCTTGGTGGAGGAAGCTTGCTTGAAGGAGACATACAATGGACTTGGAGGTTTCTACAAGAGGTAAGAGGGAGATTACCCTCATCAACCATGTGTTGGTGGTGAGGAATGTTTGTGGTTGTGGTGAAGAATCCATAAGGATTCATTCACTTGATTATTTATAGTTTTTCCTAATTATGATTCCTTATGTGTGTAAATTATTTGTGTGTTTATTATTTGTGTGTTTGATAATTTTGTGTTTGCTAGTAGGTTGTTGTGTATTTGTTAGTAGCTTCTTTATTTGATGGTCGTAATAATTTGCATGTCTACAAGCTTTGATAATATTGCATGTGTTAGAAATGCATGATAATATATAGGATGGGAATAATATGTCAAGGATTGTATGAGTGTTCCAAAGAACACCACACCAAGGCTCACGACCTCTAACCAAATTGAGAACCAAAATGTTCTCTTAATTTTCTTAAAAGGTAATTTAATTAACCTAGGAGAATTAAGAAGGTTTCAAGTTGATTTGATTAAAGAAAATGAATTTAGAAATCAAATGGTAAGACTTAGTATTTTCGGCCAACATGCCTAAAATGAATGTGTTGATTTATAAAACTATTTTCTAAAACAATGGGTTAATGAATTTAGACAATACAATAATGTTTGACAAGTATTTAGAAGATGAAAAATAATTTAGAAATTAAATGACATAATTTTATGTTTAGGCCAACATGCCAAACCAAGTATACATGATTTCTAAAATCAATTCCAAACCATTTTCAAGTATAAAGAAGGCATTATATGTTAACAAGAATTTTTCTAAAATGAGTTTTCAAGAAATCAATGGGTTAGAATTAAGTTTAAGGAACTAAAATCAATGATTTTATTGTTATAAAGGAAATACAGTAAATTTTAAGAATTTCTAACATATGGCTCATGTTATATTTTGAAGCATGTTAGGAGTTTTTAAAAGATTAAATTATACGGTTTATTTAAATAAACAGAATTTTTACGAAAAAATTAGGAAACCATTAAATATAAATTTCTAAACAAAATACTGTCAATTTTTAGTAAAAACGGACAAATAAGATAGAAAAGATGTCCAAAAGACAGTATATGGTATGGAAAATATTTTACGTAGTTTAAACGTACTAATTATTATTTCTGTTTATTTAAACAGTAATTTTAAGGGATTTGGGTAAGAAAATGATTTAAAAACGTTACGCGATTGAGAAAACGTATTAAAACGCTACGCGACTTTGAAAATAGAAAAATAAATTTACGCGATTTGAAAACGTTTGTCAAAACGTCGAGATTGTGAAAATGCGATAAAATTTCTACGCGATTGACCAAAACAGTATTTTTCTATCTTTTTCTGGATTTTTCTGTATTTTTTCTGCCGTACAGGCTTTTTGAATATCTTTCTGCTGTCGGGCTATGAGGTGAACCCGTACAGGCTTTGGATCAGTATTTATCCGGTGGGACTTACTGTATCTTTTTATCTTTGAGGATATGTTATTTGGTTGACGAGGTGAATCACATCGTGTTGTCGATGCGATAAACGTAGTATGGTTCATTGTTCTAATGAACTTGGAGACTTTAGTGTACGGGATTCCATATATGGACAGTTGGTAGCTCAGCTGGGCCGTGGTAAACCGATAGCACACTAATGGACTGGACACACACTATATTTAATCGAGATTTGTAAAGTCTAGTAGTACATTGCCTGTAGTGCCACAACAAGAGACAGTGAAATACACCACGCCTGGATGGTAAATTCCCAGTGATGTGGGCTATAGACGCAAAGGGTGATAGCGCAATAGTTGGTTGGGCAGCCGTGGTACTAATAGATTTTACGAGTCATTCTCTCTGATACTTGTGTGTTTTAGCTCCATGGAGTAGGATTGTGTCTTATTGTATATGTTGATATGTGGTGCATTGTTATCTTTTATTTATTATTTCTTTTAGTTGTTATTTTTATCTATTATCTTTTATTTGTTATTTCTTTTATTTGTTATTTTTATCTATCTTTTATTCGTTATCTTTTATTTGTTATCTTTTATCTATTAAATTTTATCTGTGACCTTTTATTTGTGATATTTCATTTGTTATGACATTTGATTCTTTCTTTTATATTGTACTGTTATGATATTTTATATGGTATGAATTGTTTTATTTATCCTGATAATGTTATTGCTGTTTATTTTATTTAGGTTATATGCATATTAGAATTATTTGTAAATTGATAACATGACTATATTTGTGCTATCTGTATGTATGGAATGACTTTGTCATTCGAAATCATTCTTTGCTACCGTACTGGTATTGGTGAAAGGGGATCTCACCTCTTTCCTGTGTTGTTTTGTTTGGTTTGTATTATTTGAATTCGTATAGTAGGCGGAGCACATTCTTAAACCTATGGGAGACAATATTCTGAAGATGGTGACGGCGTCATTGAGTGGTCTTTCAGATTTCAATAGGATGCAGTTGGTGAAGAAACAGACTATGTAGGTTTGGTTTTTCTCTTTAGTGTTGTTACCGTGCTATTAGTAGTACCCGTCTTTGGGTTTGCTACTGTTTCTCTGAGTCTGTAAATGTTACGTTTTAACTTATATGGAATAATTGGTGATATGTATGTTAATCTGTTAAATTTAATTTTTGTTTTACTTAAAATTTTCGGTAAGTTATGTTCCGCGAAAGGAAATTTTAAAAATTTGTCTTTTAGAATTTAAAACTTTTATAAAATGATTTTCATTTGGTTTATGTTTTTATTTAAAATGTGACGCCCTATGGAGGGTGTTACATTAGTTGGTATCAGAGCACGATTAGAGTCTTTTTGGCGTTGTGGTTAGGTCTGTCTTGTTTTTGTTGTGTGACTCTTTGTGCTTGGACTCCGAAAGGAGACAATGTTTCTTTGGAATGGTTACTTTGGTTTCCATTGTATTATGATTCATCTGTCTTTGAAGAAAGACAATGATTTGTAGTAAACGAGCACATGAGGAAGCAGGACGTGATATCGGCCATATGACTGCATCTACGAAAGCAATGCAAAGAACAGCTGAAGAAACAGTACAACATGATTTGAGGATTACTCAGCAGCGAGGAACGATAGCCGAGGATTAGAAGCAGACAAAGTTGAAATAAATCTTAGAATACGCAATTTCGTAACGTTGGACTATATTAGTTCTGAAGGAGGAGAAATCGTAAGGCCAAGCAAGTCCAGTGGAAAAACGTATTCGTGATCATCGGGAAGTCAACAACAACAACAATCTTGTGGAGGAAAAGCTAGCGGTAGCAGGTTTGGCTAGACTGTGACATCTGCACCAAAATGTTGAAAGTGCGGGGAAAATCATCTAACAAGGGACTATGTAATTGAAGGAAAATCATATGTTTCAAGCGTGTGGAATATCCAGACTTTTTGCCGAAAAGTGTATCTCGCCAAAGACGAAGTCATTTGTTAGTAACGAACGTGTTTTAACATCCTAAGTAGAATGGAGCATCGATTCTTCAAGTGGAGCAAAAGCATCTTAGATTGAGGACCTAAACAAAGAAGATTGTATCACAAAAAGGTGATTCTTTAACTATACTGTATAATTCCGAGAGTAACCTATTTCTCTATGGCATATATTGTGTGGGTCAATTAGAATTATTTGTGTCTTCATTATCTTTTGATCTGGTTGTTTCTATTTCTATTGCTAAAATATGCGGTTGAGGACTTGAGTTGCTTAAACCATCCTAAGTCTGTTAAATAATTGAATCTTTTCTGTGTGATTCAATTTGTATGCTTCTTTCTTAAAATAAACGTGATTTAAAAATGTGGATTGGGTATTTTTCCGACCATCCATGTTTTGTTAGACCAGTTGGTCGAATTGTTTAGTTGAAAAGCTCACTTCTAAATTTATTGGGCCATATCAATTTCTCTATTGGATAGGTTCGGTGGTATGGATGATTCTATCATCTCTTTCTATCATCTCTTATTTCTATGCTTCCATGATATTCTTCATATGCTGCAATTGCGAAATATGCGGGAAATGTACATTTGGTCTAACTCATTCTTTTATGACTAATTGACTATTTGAGTTGATTGGAGCTATTAATACCTTTGTTACCTTTTGATTTATCTATTTCTACTTTTGTTACCAAACCTATTGTTATTATCCAGTTTTTTTTTAAACAATTTTTTTTAATCTAAACTGTCTACCTCTTTTGTGAGATAGAAGTGATCTTATACAGGGATTGGTTATCATTAATCATATCCTATAGTTGTTTTAGTAAAACTTTGGTGTCCCAGAAAACTTATTCTTAAAATCGGGCAATGTCAAATTCTTTGTTGGACATGTCTGGTAACAATTTAGATAGTTTCTCTATCTTCTCTTTCTAAATTTTTATGATGTCCTTTTATATGTTGCAATTGCAATGCAAAAGAAAGGATATTCTTAGTCAAAATCAAGCTATAGTATCAGATACAGTATTGTTGAAAAAGAGAACTTGAATTGTGAGACACTTCCAGTTAAAAGCGAAGGCGAGAGAGTGAAGCAGTATAAAGGCAGGGATAATTTCAAGTGGTACTGATCAGAGTGACGCAATGGAAGCGTAGTGGATAGTATCTTTCGTCTTTATTTAGACAGAATTGTCATTATCTTTATTAACGACATTCTGATCTATTCTCGAAATCATAAAGAATCACACTAAAATACTAATCTGGAGTGGCGTAAACGGATGTGTAACGTGGGAACTAAAAGACAAGACAGAGGACTGTTCAGAGACTACTACGAATTTCGGGGACGAAATTCCTTTTTGGTGGGGAGTGTTGTAACACCCCAACTTTTGGGTAAAAGACCGTTGTGTCCTTGTTTTACTGTTTCTTGTTTTTCTGTATGAAATACAGAAAAATAATACTGTTTGTTATTTTATTTGGTTGTTTTACATAATTTGTTTCGGCACAGTAAAATAAAAATTTTATCAAATTACTGTTTTAAATTTTTCTGTGTGAAAAACAGATGTATAATACTGTCTAGTATTTTATATAATCGTTTTATGTATTTTTCTTCAAGACAGTGAAATAAAATTTTTCTTGAATTCGCTATTTTAAATTTTTCTGTGTAATATACAGCTATATAATACTGCTGGATATTTTATTTGAACATTTTGGATGATTAGCTACATTGTGGGAAAAAATGAGAAAATGACCATTACGTCCCGAATGTGCTGTTTTTGATGTTTGTGCTGTTTTTGATGTTTTTGCTGTTTTTAATTATTTTCTATTTGATACAGTGCTCAATATTACTGTCTGTGATTTTATTTGAACTTTTTGTGTGATTTGCTCCGGGGAAGGAAAATAATATTTTTCCGGACCGGGAAAATCTGTTTTAATTATTCAAAGGCGGGGGATCTTACTAAACCCAATTCTGAATGAGCTTAAAATTAATCTTTTAATTTTTAGGATTTAACTGTCAAATAAAATAATTTTATATTATTATAATATTATTTTATTAGTCAAGGTACAAATAAGTGACAATGACCTAGAAATATTTTGCGGGACCCACGTTTAGTCATCAAGTCTTTGTACACGTGGACCAATGAGGAAGGTGGCTGGGACTAAATTATTTCTTCTCTATTAAAATTTGGATGCTTTAAACCATCCTAAGTTGGTGAAATAATTGAATCTTTCTGTTGATTCAATTTGTAATTTTCTCAAAATAAACGTGATTTAAAAATATTGGGTATTTTCCGACCATCCATGTTTTGTTAGAAGTTGGTCGAATTGTTTAGTTGTCACTTCTAAATTTATCGTAAATTTCTCATTGGATAGGTTTGGTGGTATGGATGATTCTATCATCTCTTTCTATCATCTCTTAGGCGTTTCTATGCTTCCATGATATTCTTCAATGCCGCATGATTGCGAAATATGCGGGGGAAATGTACATTTGGTCTAACTCGATGACTAATTAATTGACTATTTGAGTTGATTGGAGCAAAATTGGTGGCTATGACTCATCGTAACGGGCCAATAGGACGATGACACATGGCGTGACACCTCAACATCATGACTCAGCAACTTCTAGAAGGTTCTAGATGTGGTGACTCAGCCTGTGACTCACCATGATGATTCGCCGCCTCGAAACTTCTCAGATGACTCAAAGATGCTTGACTTCGCCATGCGACACGGCCGATGATGCGATCGGTGACTCGGTGATGACTCGCCATGCTGACTCATCTGCTCTAGAAAATATCTACGCTCACTCGCCATGTTGACTCACCCGTTCTAAAAAATTCCACGATGACTCATCATACTGACTCATCGTAGTGAGTCACATATTCTAGAAATTTCTCTTTGATGACTCGCTTTATGACTCATTAAGGGAAATCAGTAGAAAAAATGATTAATAATAATTGCTACTCTGTTAGTCTAAAATAAAAATCTATGTATATTTTATTACCCATTAGACAATAAACACTGACTTTATAAACAGTAATTATTGTATAATTATTGTTTATTGGTTAAAGTATGTTAGAAAATATATAGTGTGCACCAATAGAAATTGGTCAACAAAAATAGTAACCAATAAGAACCAAGTTAGTAAATATTTAACCAATAGAAATTGGTCAAGATTAATGGCTTGAATTTTTAAGAACCAATAGAAAACAAGCTATCAAATAAATTTTAGGCTTCTTGAAATTTGGTGTTCTACGGTGGAGGAAGAGAGCAAAGTGCTCTAATATCCAATTCACAAAGTGAATTCACGTAGAAGGCTTTGTGAAATGCATGTAGAATGCCAAATTGAAATAAAAGGAAGACTAGTCAAATTTAGTGGCTTTTCTTTGTTGCTTCCACGGCAAAGCTAAATCTTTGTAAGGCAAAATATTACAATTGATTTCTTTCTATCTTTTATTAATTAACCAAGTGTGATAAAGTCAATATTGATGGCTTCTTTTCATGATGCATTTACGGCAATGCATGCCTTTAGGAAGGCAATTCCAACACTTCAATATATTCTTGCTCTCCAAGCATTTCAAAAAGGAAATAAAGCTAATTTAATATCCTAACATCAAGTCAATTTTGGTGGCTCTCTTGTTGGCTTCTACGGCAATTCACCTTTGGTGAAATCCTACAATTAGCAATTATTCAAGGAAACAAAACAATTAATATCTCTCACTTCCTCTCAAGGTCATTCACGGCCAAAGCTTAGAAAAGCCAAAGGAGACTTGTTTTTATTACTCAAAGTCTTCATCTTTCTCCAAATACATCAAATAAAGCAAAAGCTCTCAACTTTTCTTTCTCTTTTTCTTCTTCAAACCTTACGACCTCCACACTAAGTATATCAATCATTCTTCTATAATTCTAAACTACCTTGTTTCTTGCTTCTTTACTTCATTTCAAGACTCTTTGTAGTTGAAACCTAAGCCTAAATCTTCCATTTTCTACCTTGTTCTTCAAAGCTTAAGTTTGAAGCCTTGAAGGTAGGATTCTTTGATCTTCATATTTCTATCCATTTTAAAGTTTTAATCATGATTTTAATCCATGATTATTCTAGTTTAGAGCCTTAGGTATTAATATTGTATGTTTTCTTTGTTTTCAAGGAGCTCTTGGTGGAGGAAGCTTGCTTGAAGGAGACATACAATGGACTTGGAGGTTTCTACAAGAGGTAAGAGGAGATTACCCTCATCAACCATGTGTTGGTGGTGAGGAATGTTTGTGGTTGTGGTGAAGAATCCATAAGGATTCATTCACTTGATTGTTTATAGTTTTTCCTAATTATGATTGATTATGTGTGTAAATTATTTGTGTGTTTATTATTTGTGTGTTTGCTAATTTTGTGTTTGCTAGTAGGTTGTTGTGTATTTGTTAGTAGCTTCTTTATTTGATGGTCGTAATAATTTGCATGTCTACAAGCTTTAATTTGCATGTCTACAAGCTTTGATAATATTGCATGTGTTAGAAATGCATGATAATATATAGGATGGGAATAATATGTCAAGGATTGTATGAGTGTTCCAAAGAACACCACACCAAGGCTCATGGCCTCTAACCAAATGGAGAACCAAAATGTTCTCTTAATTTTCTTAAAAGGTAATTTAATTAACCTAGGAGAATTAAGAAGGTTTCAAGTTGATTTGATTAAAGAAAATGAATTTAGAAATCAAATGGTAAGACTTAGTATTTTCGGCCAACATGCCTAAAATGAATGTGTTGATTTATAAAACTATTTTCTAAAACAATGGGTTAATGAATTTAGACAATACAATAATGTTTGACAAGTATTTAGAAGATGAAAAATAATTTAGAAATTAAATGACATAATTTTATGTTTAGGCCAACATGTCAAACCAAGTATACATGATTTCTAAAATCAATTCCAAACCATTTTCAAGTATAAAGAAGGCATTATATGTTAACAAGAATTTTTCTAAAATAAGTTTTCAAGAAATCAATGGGTTAGAATTAAGTTTAAGGAACTAAAATCAATGATTTTATTGTTATAAAGGAAATACAGTAAATTTTAAGAATTTCTAACATATGGCTCATGTTATATTTTGAAGCATGTTAGGAGTTTTTAAAAGATTAAATTATACGGTTTATTTAAATAAACATAATTTTTACGGAAAAATTAGGAAACCATTAAATATAAATTTCTAAACAAAATACTGTCAATTTTTAGTAAAAACGGACAAATAAGATAGAAAAGATGTCCAAAAGATAGTATACGGTATGGAAAATATTTTACGTAGTTTAAACGTACTAATTATTATTTCTGTTTATTTAAACAGTAATTTTAAGGGATTTGGGGTAAGAAAATGATTTAAAAACGTTACGCGATTGAGAAAACGTATTAAAAACGCTACGCGACTTTGAAAACAGAAAAATAAATTTACGCGATTTGAAAATGTTTGTCAAAACGTCGAGATTGTGAAAATGCGATAAAATTTCTACGCGATTGACCGAAACAGTATTTTTCTATCTTTTACTGGATTTTTTCTGCCGTACACGCTTTTTGAATATCTTTCTGCTGTCGGGCTATGAGGTGAACCCGTACAGGCTTTGGATCAGTATTTGTCCGGTGGGACTTACTGTATCTTTTTATCTTTGAGGATATGTTATTTGGTTGACGAGGTGAATCACATCGTGTTATCGATGCGATAAACGTAGTGTGGTTCATTGTTCTAATGAACTTGGAGACTTTAGTGTACGGGATTCCATATATGGACAGTTGGTAGCTCCGCTAGGCCGTGGTAAACCGATAGCACACTAATGGACTCGACACGCACTATATTTAATCGAGATTTGTAAGGTCTAGTAGTACATTGCCTGTAGTGCCACAACGAGAGACAGTGAACTACACCACGCCTGGATGGTAAATTCCCAGTGATGTGGGCTATAGACGCAAAGGGTGACAGCGCAATAGTTGGTTGGGCAGCCGTGGTACTAATAGATTTTACGAGTCATTCTCTCTGATACTTGTGTGTTTTAGCTCCATGGAGTAGGATTGTGTCTTATTGTATATGTTGACATGTGGTGCATTGTTATCTTTTATTTATTATTTCTTTTAGTTGTTATTTTTATCTATTATCTTTTATTTGTTATTTCTTTTATTTGTTATTTTTATCTATCTTTTATTCGTTATCTTTTATTTGTTATCTTTTATCTATTATATTTTATCTGTGACCTTTTATTTGTGATATTTCTGTTGTTATGACATTTGATTCTTTCTTTTATATTGTACTGTTATGATATTTTATATGGTATGAATTGTTTTATTTATCCTGATAATGTTATTGCTGTTTATTTTATTTAGGTTATATGCATATTAGAATTATTTGTAAATTGATAACATGACTATATTTGTGCTATCTGTATGTATGGAATGACTTTGTCATTCGAAATCATTCTTTGCTACCGTACTGGTATTGGTGAAAGGGGATCTCACCTCTTTCCTGTGTTGTTTTGTTTGGTTTGTATTATTTGAATTCGTATAGTAGGCGGAGCACATTCTTAAACCTATGGGAGACAATATTCTGAAGATGGTGACGGCGTCATTGAGTGGTCTTTCGATTTCAACAGGATGCAATTGGTGAAGAAACAGACTATGTAGGTTGGGTTTTTCTCTTTAGTGTTGTTACCGTGCTATTAGTAGTACCCGTCTTTGGGTTTGCTACTGTTTCTCTGAGTCTGTAAATGTTACGTTTTAACTTATATGGAATAATTGGTGATATGTATGTTAATCTGTTAAATTTAATTTTTGTTTTACTTAAAATTTTCGGTAAGTTATGTTCCGCGAAAGGAAATTTTAAAAATTTGTCTTTTAGAATTTAAAACTTTTATAAAATGATTTTCATTTGGTTTATGTTTTTATTTAAAATGTGACGCCCTATGGAGGGTGTTACATTTTCCATGATATTTCTAGGATCGAATCATGCAGCACAACGACCAAAGTAGAAGTTGTTGTTTATGTTAGATTTAAACTTTTTGTATAAAGAATGTATGGATATTGCCTTGTAGACATTTGATGTATATTTGTATTATGAGGTACTCTTTATATAAACATTTCTCCAGTATAAGTATATTATTTAGCCTTTCTAGGCTCATATTTTTATATATCACGGTAAAGTATATTTAAAAAATTTATTGTCAATCTTAAATGATGTGCTTACTACCAATTAGTAAGGTGTAATTTCGGATACACTATTAGTGATAGTAGTAAGGGTGTTACACATGTCACTTAAACTATTTAAAATAACGTGAAATTATGTTTATATAATTTACGCAAAATATGAGCCTGGTGTGGTTAGAATTATACATATAACGTACAATACATTTTACAAATAATATACATTAGTGTACAAAATTTACATAATATGTTACAATGTAGTGATTATACAACTCAAAATTTCAAAATATCACTAAATCCTATTCTACATCTTCATCCGCTACCTCCTTATTGAAGTACACATTCTTGAAAATATTATGGAATATAAACATAAAGGAGTAAGAATTCTAAGAATTCTTAGTAGTATTATTAAAAATATGTGTCATCATAATACTTCCAGCTGCTTCGGGAAAAAAATATGCTTTAAAACTCATTTATAACGTAGGAAAGTGGCAAAAGCCAAATCTAGTTCTTCCTCTTCCTGAGGCAGAAGTCTAGTTATTAATAGTTTTCCAAAAACGTTTATTATCAAACATCACAATTTACATCCACAAACACATTTTCAAATAAGCAACATAATATTATGTTTAAATTCAACTTCATCCCAATGCTGATTTAAATCACTTGGCAGTAGTCAGCTTTCAGGTTAGTGTACTTCAACCTATTTATGACGATTTACTAGTCACACAGAACTACTTCGTGTAATGTTAATTTCAATTTCAAAATCTTCTCAAGGCTCATTATCCAGTGCTAATTCTTATAGAACTAGGTCACCTCACATAACCTGAATTCTAGCTTGGTGTAACAGCCCAATATTTGTTATCCAGATATATATCATCATATAAAGGAATAACTAATACTAAACATGCTACTTCTAAACATACATCTTCAAACTAAACTCATATTATTCATACACAATGAGTAAATATGGGGAGCCATGATAACAAAAGATATATATATATATATATATCAACACCTCAATAGGAACATTGTAATACATAAACTTTCATAATAAAAAGATCTATTATACTATATAAATACAAGTTTTGTCAACAACAAGCCTATAACTACACTAATCTTCAAACATCTTCTTCCCTTTCGAAGATTTGGCACCTGGATTTATATGGCAAGACAATCGGGGTGAGAAATCACATATCTCAGTAGAAGTATTCCAATACCAGCATATACATATATTCAAATAAATAATCACAATTATTTTATTTTAACACTTCAACCACAGAAGCAAACAATATCTCCATCTCAGAAACACGCAACCGCCCATACAATTATCATGCTATGCCAAATTATGTCTAGGGTGTATGCCTATACAATAACTTAAGTATGAAATGAATAATGTATGATACTAAGTCCATGATAGTGTCATGAATGCATGAGTCCTGAATAAAGTAATAGAAATCACATCTATAACCTAGAATAAGCACTTGAAATCCATCCAGAAAACAACACTCCGGGTAGTGAAATCCATCAACTACACGATCTACATCAACTAACAAGGAAATCCATCCTTGAAACCATAAGGAATTCCATCCTTAATATCACATCAAACATAGAGAGTATACCACTCACTTCAACTATATGTCCCACATTCATATCATGCAATACAATTACTAATTACTTTCCATAATTAGTCTCACAATTGATTTATATGTGTATCAAGTTCATTTTTGCAAACACTTCATTCAATACTTTTAAAAGTACCTTATCACTCTTAAAAGAGTATCTATGAGTAAGTCCAACATTTAGGGAAGCTCACTTTCTCAACTCATCACAATACTCAATATGTATATATAACCATGTGAAATTGTTTCCAACAATTAACATTTCAATTCATTTTGATTTCATTACATTCACTCTTCATTAAATACTCTTACAAGAGTCCCATTACTCACTAAGAAGCATAAAAGAAGGAACTACACCTTTCATAGGCTTCATTGAATCACATTTCAATTTTTTTTTCAAGTCTGGAAGTCACGCCTAGGCGCCACCCATCCACGCCTAGGCATGATGGTGGCAGGGCAACATCCCTGTAACTCCAAGGAAACCATGCCTAGGCATGGTTCTATCACGCCTAGGTGTGATACTCTCTGTCTCATCCATGCCTAGGCGTGGTTCAGTCACGCCTAGGCACCCCTACGACAGAGTTTTCTGCAAAATTCAGCCACTATTCCATTAAGGAACAATGACTTTTCAACCATTCTAATCTCCAAACCAAGTGATTTCCAATCACATACAAGGTCCCTAATTATGTTTTAACTCTCAAACCAATTTTAAAACATCTCCATATGAATCAATGAATCAATTCTCCTAACTTGAACCCTAAAATTCAACTTTTATCTTAGGAGAAACCAAAGGTGTTTAATTCAAAGGTGTTTAATATGAATCAATTCTACAACATGATTTAAGCATAAAACAACTAAGACAACACTCCAACATCACTTACCTCATCAAGACCTCTCTAGAACAAGATGAAGAAAATGAAGTAAAGAGTCAAGAACAAGGTTCCCCCTACCTTTAATGGCCAGAAACAAAGTCACTAAACAATTCCTCTCTTTCCTTTCCTTATTTTGGCTTCCTCTTGCTCCCTTTAGCTGCAGCTCCAAATCGTGGGAAAGATGAGAATGAAAGTGAGAAATATCTCATTTTGAAGCCTCCAAAGTCCAAGTAGAAAAGGAGAAAACGTGAGGCTTTTAGCCTCTTTAGTAACTTAACTAAAACTCCTGATTTGCTAAAAATGTTTAGATTTATCCAAACCAAGTTTCTTAACTTCTAACAAGTTTAAAATAAATCCTAAGATTCATTAAAAATCTTATTTCATCATTTTCATATTTTTCCATATCTGCTGGCAGTCAATCCGACATTAAAATACACAACCAGTATGCTTAAAAATACCAAACTAACTCTGATTAACCTCAAAATTTAACAATAGTATAGTTCACACATTTGTGACCTAGAAATAAACTCTCCACATTCATTTCTACTAGCTAAATAGTTTAAGTCATTTCAAAAGCTATAAACAGTTATATTCCACACATAACATTGTAGCAAAGTGACTAAACGTGCTCAGAAAGTCACAAAATTAAACAAGCATGATAATCAGGTATTAAGCTACATTTGTAATCATATACAAGTCTATCATGTTTTTCACTGGTGTTACACTAGGAATAGTCTACTTTCTGTAACACCCTCATATAATTATCGTAAAATAAAGAGAATATTTCGAGATAAATTGCGTTAAGCATGCCACTTCTAAAAATGCATAAAAATAAAATAAAAAACCATAATAACCTGAATAGTCATTATAGCGAGCCACGAATGATAAAAAGATCATATATACCTATATCACTGGCTAACAAGTCATACTATATACATAAGATTTTATGTAACATTCCTGAGAACATGTTAGGCTACTATAAGGTTCTAGAGATAGCCTGATACTTGTTTAATATGTCTGTGAAGTTTTATGACAAACTGAGCTAGTTTAGACACTTTGCCGCAACATAAAATGTGGAAATTAGCCTAAAATAACTCAGAAAATGACATAAATTGCCTAGATAAGAGAAATAATTATGGACAAGTTGTTTTCAAGTTATAAATGAGTCAAGGAAGTTGCAGTTAAAGTTTGAAAGTAACCTGAGCTTGTTTGGTATTTTTAAGCACACCAAGTAAGTGTTTTGGTACCAAATGGACTCAACACAAATATGGAAATTAATGGAAATGGAGAATTTGGTAATTAGATAAATCTTAGGATTTATTCTAATACCTATGGAGGTGAAGAAACTTGAAATAATAAGATCAAAGTGTTCCTAAGATGTATGAGGTTATAATGCTTAGTTATTAAGTTAAGAAAGAAGTCAAATAAATGACTTCTCTCCTCACATTTTCCTTCATACGGCAAAAGCAGAAAACGCACAAGGGAGAAGAGAAGAGGAAAAGAGAAAAGAGAAAGAAGAAGAAGAAAGGAAGAGAAGGGAAAGAGGTAAGGCCAAGGCTTAAGCATTAACTCTACAAAGAGGTAGGGGGATTATTTGTCTTAACTCCATCTTTCTTTTCTCTCCTTATGCTTCATGTTTTGAGACCAAAGACAAAAATGGGTTTTTAGTGTTATTTGAGATTTCTATGTTTGATTTTCTCCTTTTGAGCTTGTTAATAGTTTGGTTGGTTCATAGATGTTGTTTAGAACATGGATTGGTTCTTGTTTTTCCATGTATTTTTATGGGTTTAAAATGGGTTTCTTTTTTTATGGAAAATGGATTGAGTTTTGACGCTAGTTTGAAGTTTTAATATTGTATTTTGATTATATACTATGATTGTTGAATAGAAAAGCTTTAAGAAAGTAAGTTTGATGGAGAAAACTTGATTTGGATTCAAGATTATGTAGAAACGTGTTCTGTAGAATTTTGTGCAGAATGGTCACGCCTAGGCACTGGGTTTCCACGCCTAGGTGTGATCTGATCAATTTTTAGTTCAAGAGAGACAGAGAGTGTCACGCCTAGGCGCCACTTCCAGAATTTTTCAGTATTGAGTTTTTGAAAAAAATTGAGGCTTCCAATGTGCTGGGTGTAACATCCTCTCTGACTTAATGATATTAATCAGGGTTATAGTAGCTTAATAAGTCTAGTGTAAGTTGCTGGATGATTTTGGTAATTGTTTGGGCTAAATTGAGCATAAATCTATAATACTGAATACAAAAAATAACTTAAAATAGTTCAAAATTTAGCTTAAATAGCTAAAAGTATGGGAATAAATATGGTAAAGTTATTTCGAAGTCATTAAGGATTGGAATGAGCTATATGAAATTTTGAAAGATCAAATAAGTTAGTTTGGCATTTTTAATGACACTGCGATAGTGTTTAAAGACCAAACTAATTAGATAAATGGATAAGAAACCCATAGGAATATGAGTAAGTGTAATATAGAAGAATGAAGATTAATTTGAGAGTAGAAACAGGTTGAAATGGACACTTGGAAGCTTCTAAATTTAATTCCATAAAGTTTAATTTAACCCAGGTTTAATTTGAGAAGTGCGTGAAATCCTAGAATTTTCAACTATGCCTATGATGGTTAGAAAATTCATTTTTGAAATATTAAAGTATCTTTAGCAAATAAAATGTTACTAGTGGGATTTCACCTTTCCCATTTATTTCATTTCCTCCACTACCTCTCACCCTCATTTTCTTCCTTTTCTCTCTTTCTTGTCACATTCTCACTCTCATTTTTTTCTCTCTCTCTCTCTCTCATGTTGTCTGCTGCTTCCAAAAGAAGGAAGTAAGAGGAAAGAAAGAAAGATCAAGAAGAAAGAAAGATTAATAGGAAGAAGATGGGAAGGAAAAGAAGAATAAAGCTCCAAGTTGAGGTAGGGGGTTTCTTTCATCTTTTCTACTCCTTCCTTGTTTTCTAAAGTCTTGGAAACTTGGGGTTTGAATGATGTTTTTGAAATGGAAAAGATGATTATGTAATGATTATGATTTGAGAACTTGATTTCTTGATTTAACTCTTGATGAGTTTTAAGATTTGGAAAATGGGCTTCATACCCATTTTGAGATTTGATGTTTTATGAGTGATTTGGATGCATATTTGTGATGATTTGATGTTGTTGTTGATGTTTAATGATTTGCTTTGAGTTGGGATGGCTTAAAGGCTCTGTTTTCTGCAAATTTTCTCGTGGTAATCGATTACATAGCCCTTGTAATCAATTACCAAGCTTCTGGAACTGCGAATTGCGTTTCTGGAAAGCTTGTAATCGATTACATCCTACTTGTAATCGATTACAAGGCTTCTAAATAGGATGTAATCGATTACATTTTGCTTGTAATCGATTATAGTGGTTCTGCCAAGCTGGTAATCGATTACCAAAGCCATGTAATCGATTACCAGGCCCCTGATTTGAGGATTTTGGTTTGAAAATGATGGAAACAGAGTTCTATATCCCATATAACCAAAATACAAACCTTAAACCTTGAATTGAATGGTTGGAATTCACTAGATTATGAAAAGATTATGCATCCAAATAAATTTGAGAAAACGATTTCATGATATGATTGAATCAAATGAGATTAATGAGATAAATACCACGAGTATAAATGAATTGATCATTATGCATGCTAATGTGACATGAGAATGATGAATCAAATATCAATGCATTATGCTATGAATTGATATTTACTGATGAGAGAATTGAGATTTACTGATGAGATATCAATGCATGATGCTAAGATTTGTGATCGATGAATTTGAATACCCATGATGAGAATGATTGGATTATGCATTATATTGCATTTTTAATTATTTAATGAACAAAATGATTTGATTTTCATGGGTATCCCTTTGTGGAACTAGACCGAGTGAGGTTTTGGATATGTCGTGTACTAGGGTAAGTTTTGGATAATGGTAAGAGAGAATTTGAGAATCTCTCCACACCAGAGTAATTGAGGTTGAGGGAGACCTCCCTCTTTACCCATGCTTCTCTAGACATCAAGTATTGGAGGAATACCTCTTTACTTGAGGTTATCCTAAACCCTTGGATTGCGAGGAGTGGATTAAACTTCCCTTATCTCTGATGATGGATAGTGTGAGGATGGACATTACCTCTTTACTTACCATTTGAAATGAGGATGAACATTCCCTCATTGTTGTGGTTGATCGAGATTGGTCTAGTTACTAGGAGTAGTCCTGTGTAGCGAGAGCTATAAATGGGTTGAAGTGCACTAACCCGAAAGCAGGCTACTACCAAGTGATTTGGTATTGTGAGGATGGACATTCCCTCCATACCATTTGATTTGAGATGACACATGTGTCCTGATGATTTGAGACATGAACGTTGAAGCATGAGATTTTGATATAGATGAGATTTTCATGAGATTTGATGAATTGTAACATGTTTTGAGACATGATTTCCATCGAATGAGATTTTCCTGATATTTGAAGATATGATTTCCAATGTAATTGATTTGAGTCTAAATGACTCTGGATATGAGGAATTTCAAATAATGATTTTGATGATTATAAATGATTTTCATAATTCAATGAACCTTTGTTTTGGGAAGAGGAAGGACCCGATTTGGTTTTAACCACCTTCCTACGGATTATATAGAAATGATTTGAAATGATTTTTTCCCCGGAACAACTGAAATTATGTTCAGCGATGTATTCTTTGTATAAACAATTTGTTTCTTATTATATGTGTAATATGTTTCCACTAAAGGCTTATATTTTGTATATTATTAAACTATTTATTTGCAAAATTGTGGATATTCATAAGTGATGAGGTTTTCCTTAAGCCTTTTGAATTCGAACCTAACTAGGACTAGAACAAACAGAATTTGGAAAATGAAATTGAGAGGAAGAATAAAGAAAGAAAAGAACTGATTCTGTCCATTTTTAGGAAGCATCCATATCTCATGATATAGACATCAGAATTAAGTGATTCCAAAATGAAGTGAAAGATCTCTTTCTAAAACACGATTTAGACTCAAGAATCCTCGAAAAAGAGTACGTATAACTTGAGATGAGTGTGAGAAATTTAAGACGAAAACTAAGGAAATTGCGAAATTAGAAGGAAGAACTAGATACAAAATTGATGAAAAGAAATAAGATAAGAATGATGCCACAAACCTAGTTTGATAAGCCAAGAAGGATCACCACAAGAATTGGTTAATTCTTGATAAGATCAAATGATGCAAGAAAGAACCCTAGCAGAGCAAAACTCTCAGTTTTGTACATTCCAAAATGTGTATTCCCCTCTCTCTAATGATCTCCAAATGTTTTAGTACAATTCAGTTTAGAGGTTTGCCCATTTAGGACTTAACAAAAATAAAAACAAAACCCCTTAGCATAAGCATCACTGATATGTTCTAGTGGTTAAGGAGACATATTCAGCTTCCAGTGCTTGGGTTCTAATCCTGCTGTTGACAAAATATATTTTTTTGAACACAGCCATACACCAAATAGAACTGGAATGCAATAGAAAATAAAAATAAAAACAGTCCCAAAAATATATAAAGGTCTTGAAAGTTTAGATTGACTCTTTTGGCTTTTCTCCTTTCATTCTAAGTGGGCTATGCATGTGTAAACCCTAGGCTCCACGCGTTGGGCTTCAATCTGATGTTGGGCCTCTAATAAGTTGTTCACCATCTTTTTAAGTTCTTTTTGGGCCCTTTTAGCTCTTGCTCTTGTCATGGGCCCTCCTAGACCTTGTATTGGATCTTGGACTTCTTACTGGACTTGGGCCTGGGCTTGGGCTTCTGCCATGAAGTCCTCATGAATAAGTAATGTACCAAATTCTAATTACCGATACATAAACCAGATATGTCATTAGGGTTAGTCTTTGGGATGTTACACTAGGATCCTTCTTAGATGTTCCTTAAAGTGTGTTATGACACAAAAAGATATATTTCAAGAAGGGATTAAGCACCTCATTCAGTTATGAAAATTAAGGATTTGATTCCTTTTTATGTAAGAGAAAGAAAATGATTTATGTGAAAGGTTATTAAAGGATGATTATGTTGAGTAAGGAATTGGATATTGATGGAAATTAGTAAGTAAGTAACCAAGATTTGCCTAGATATGATTTAAGAAGTGATAAGAATGAGAGGTTCAAGTAGATTTATGATATTAATGACATTTAGAAAGTAAGTTAAGGAGGTAACAGATTCCCTCCCCACTACAAAGAGGAAAAACATGTTTATGACATTAATGACATTCAAAAAGTGGGTTAAGGAGTAATAGATTTCCTCCCCACTACAAAGAGTAATGGTATATTTATGACAATCATGATATCCATGACATTATTCATGACATTATACTAATACAACTCGCATTGCATCATATCCATACATTATAGCATAACATATGCATTTACAAGCGGTAGTGATGCAAGAAAAGACCCATTGGGCCTTAACCTTTTCTTCATCTACCTCAATGTCTTGTGCACTAACAACATATCCAAGAAAAACTATTTTTTCCATGCAAAAATCACACTTTTTCAGATTGGCATATAATTTTTCATGCTTCAAAACGTCCAACACACTTTTCAAATGTTCAATATGATCATCCATACTTTTACTATAAATCAGAATGTCATCAAAGTAAATAATAACAAATTTTCCTATGAACACATGCAACACATGATTCATTAACCTCATGAAAGTGCTAGGTGCATTTATGAGTCCAAATGGCATGACCAACTATTCATACAATCCATGCTTTGTTTTGAAAGTAGTTTTCCACTCATCTCCCTCTTTCATTCTTATTTGGTGATAACCACTTTTCAAATCAATTTTTGAAAAAATAACAGATCCTTGCAACTCATCCAACATATCATCTAGCTTAGGAATGGGATGTCTTTATACTTTACCATGATGTTGTTGATAGCTCTACAATCTGTACACATTCTCCAAGAGCCATTTTTCGTAGGTACAAGTATGACTGGTACTGCACACAGACTCATGCTTTCTCTTACCCATCCTTTGGCAAGCAAATCCTTAACTTGCTTTTGAATCCCTTTTGTTTCCTCGGGTTAGTTCTATAAACTGGTTTGTTGGGAATAGAAGCACCAGGAATAAAGTCTATTTGATACTCAATGCCTCTGAGTGGTGGTAATCCAATAGGAACTTCTTCTGGAAAGACATCATCATATTCCTGCAACAAAGAAACACAAACACTAGGAAGAGATTTGTTAAGTTCGTTAGTGATGAAACAGGCTTCTTTGTAGAAGAGTACAAACATTGGCCTTTTTGCTAAAAGGGCATTCCTCACTTCACTTTCTTTTGCATAAAAGTTCACCTCTTTTTTTTTTTTGCTTTTTATCTTTGATGGAGACCAAGGAAGCTCAAGTGGCAGCCCAACAGGCCCAATGCCTAAAGATGCACTACGAGGACTTGGAGGCCCAATGCAAGGTCAAGAGCTAAGAAGGCTAAGGAGGATTTGGACAAAGAAGTCAACCACTTTCTCTTATTCAAGCCAATTCTAGAAGAAGGAGCACTTAAGATTGTCCAAATGATCCAAGTTGATGAAGGGCAAAATATGGGGGCATGATTTCTTCTTAGTCAATTTTATTTAATTATGTATTTGAACCTTTTAATTTTCTCAGTTTTGGTTCTTATTTTCTTTTTTTGGGATAATTTTGTAATAAGGGCTTATTGTTTGGGCTTAATTTGCGCATAGCAGAGCTAGGGATAGGTGTTGCCTTCTAATTGGGCCTGGGCCACATTTGCGCTAGGGTTAGGATTAAAAAATGCGCTAGCTTGCTGCCTCCTTTAGCTAGACCTAGCCGCATACCTAATGCCTATAAATAGGCTTGTGTTTACTGCATTTGACACTTTTGAATTTGAGAATATTATTGCACTCCTTTGTGAGTTTTGAGAGCTTAGTTCTCTTGGGGTTCTTGGAAGACCCATCTTGGTTCTTATCAAAGGTTTCCTTACCTTTGTGGCGAATCTTCGCTTGACTTATCACTCTCTAAGAGTGTGGCATCTTCTTCCTTCCATTCCTTGTCTTTTTTCATCTTTTTCTAATTTTACTATTCATGGCACTGTTCATGGTACTGTTCAAATTACTATTCACCCTTCATCATTTAATTCTTTAAAACACGAAATCAACTCAAGGACGATTCGTAAAAATAATATGCGGCAACTTGGATCATATCAATTTTCACTCTCCTTATTTTTCTTTTCTTCCTTTTCACTCTCTTTTTCCTTTGCACAATCAAAGGATTTATTTGCTTTCGGTGTGGGAAACCTGATCACGTTTCTCGAGACTGTAACCAGACCAAGGCGGAACCATCCGTCAATGCTGCTAAGACTTCTAAACCACAAGTTAGAGGCAGAGTCTACACCCTGAGTGGTCTGAGGCCTCTGAATCCGAGGATCGATACAAGGAGAAGGTATCATTGAAGGTAATCTTTTAATTGTACTGTATGACTCTGGTGCTACTCATTCTTTCATTTCACATGATTGTGTGAAAAGACTTGGATTGCCTGTGTCTTCTTTACCTTTCGATTTGACTATTTCAACTCCTACTGCAAAACCTATCGTCACTACTAAGGTGTGTCTAGGTTATCCTTTAATAGTGGAAGGTCGAGTCTTTTCTGTCGATTTGATCTGTTTACCATTATCCCAACTAGACGTGATATTAGGAATGAACTGGCTATCTGCCAACCATGTCTTGTTAGACAGTTCCAGAAAAACAATAGTTTTCCCTTTGGATGAGGATTCTAGATTTTTGACCGCCAACCAAGTGAAAGCTTTTCTGAAAGAAAGAGCTCGAGGATACATGCTGTTATCTTCTTTGAAAGTTGAGAGTGAAGTTGATGTGGACGCAATCTCTGTTGTTCGATATTTTCCTGAGGTTTTCCCTGACGATGTACCTGGTTTGCCACCAGAAAGAGAGGTCGAGTTTGCTATCGACTTGGTACCAGGAGCTGGCCCTATTTCTATGGCACCTTACCGTATGGCACCAGCAGAGCTCGTGGAACTTAAGAAGCAGTTGGAAGAGCTCCTAGAGAAGCAATTCGTGAGATCCAGTGTGTCACCCTGGGGAGCACCTGTATTGTTGGTTAAGAAGAAAGATGGGACTTCAAGATTATGGTAGACTACCGTCAGTTGAATAAGGTTACAATCAAGAACAAGTATCCATTGCCGAGGATAGATGACTTGATGGACCAATTGAAAGGAGCAGCTATGTTTTCCAAGATCGATCTACGATCGGGTTATCACCAAATCAGAGTAAAAGTGGAAGATATTCCCAAGACGACTTTTTGTACTCGTTATGGTCATTACGAGTACCTGGTGATGCCTTTTGGTGTGACAAATGCACCTGCAATATTTATGGACTACATGAATAGGATCTTTTGTCCTTACTTGGACAAATTCGTTGTTGTTTTCATCGACGATATCCTGATCTATTCACAAAGTCACGAGGACCATGCTGAACACCTCAGCATAGTTCTCCAGATCTTGAAGGAAAAAGAGCTATATGCGAAACTATCCAAGTGTGAGTTTTGGCTAGATGAAGTGAAATTCTTGGGTCATGTAATCACAAAGGAAGGAATTGCAGTGGATCCTTCAAAGGTAGAAGCCGTACTACAGTGGGAAAGACCAACTAGAGTGACAGAAATCCGAAGCTTCATTGGTTTAGCCGGATACTACCGGAGGTTTATTGAAGGGTTTTCCAAAATTGCGAGACCGCTCACTCAACTCACCAAGAAAGACCAAGCTTTTGAATGGACAGATTCCTGCGAAGGAAGTTTCCAAGAGTTAAAAAGGAAGCTGACTACGTCACCAGTGCTAGTCTTACCAAATCCTAGTGAACCATTTGAAGTGTACTGTGACGCTTCGTATCAAGGTTTGGGGTGCGTTCTCATGCAAAACGGAGGAGTGGTAGCTTACGCCTCAAGACAATTGCGAACGCATGAGAAGAACTACCCAACACACGATCTAGAGTAAGCTGTAGTGGTGTTTGCATTGAAGATATGGAGACATTATTTGTATGGAGCCATATTCAACGTCTTCAGTGACCACAAAAGTCTGAAGTACCTGTATGACTAGAAAGAGCTGAACATGAGGCAGCAAAGATGGCTAGAATTTTTGAAAGATTACGATTTCCAACTTCAGTATCATCTTGGAAAGGCGAACGTAGTGGCCGATGCTTTGAGTAGAAAGACGATTAGTGTTTCTACTATGATGATTAGAGAAAAGGACTTGATAGAGCAATTCAGAGATATATGGTCATTTGTAGAGTTAACACCGGGTAAAATCTGCATGAATAGGATCACTATCTCGAATGACCTAATGGATGATATTCGAGAGAAACAAAAGGTCGATAAATTCCTGCAAGAAGAAAGAGAATTGATGAGGCAAGGTGGTGTATCAACATTGAAGGAAGGAAGCAATGGGATTCTGAGATTCCAAGGAAGGGTCTATGTGCCTAAAGATGAAGAACTCAGAAAGTACATACTTGAACATGCTCACTCGAGTCAGTTGAGTATGCATCCTAGAATGACCAAGATGTATCAAGACTTGAGGAAGTTATTTTGGTGGCATGGAATGAAAAGAGATATCTCTAGATATGTGTCATCTTGTTTGGTTTGCCAGAAAATGAAGATTGAGCACCAAAGACCAGCTGGATTACTACAACCCTTAGCTATTCCTGAATGGAAATGGGACAGCATCGCCATGGACTTTGTTGTCGGGTTACCAAGAACTAGGAAAGGATATGACTCAATATAGGTAATAGTGGATCGACTTACGAAGTCAGCTCACTTTCTGCCAATCAACATAAGATATCCATTGGAGAAGTTGACTCATATATACATTGGTGAAATTGTCAGACTTCACGGGATACCCACGAGTATTATTTTCGATAGAGACCCGAGGTTTACCTCGAAGTTTTGGCAAAGTCTTCAGGAGGCTATGGGAACAAAGTTGCGGTTAAGTTCTTCCTACCATCCGCAAACTGATGGTCAATCAGAAAGAACAATTCAGTCGTTAGAAGATCTGTTGAGAGCTTATGCGATAGAGCAAGCTGGAGGTTGGAATGAAATCTTACCATTGGTGGAATTCACCTACAACAACAGTTACCATTCAAGTATAGGGATGGCGCCCTATGAGGCTTTATATGGGCGGAGGTGTCAGATACCTCTATGCTGGTATCAAGATGGAGAATGGCTTACCGTTGGACCTGAACTCATCCAGCAGACAATTGAGAAGGTTAAAATGATTCAAGAGAAAATGAAAACAACTCAGAGTCGGTAGAAGAGTTATGCAGACAAAAGAAGGAAACCTCTTGAGTTCGAAGAAGGAGAGCATGTCTTCTTGAAAGTCACACCTATGACTGGGGTCGACCGTGTCCTCAAATCTAGAAAACTCACTCCAAAATTCCTTGGACCCTACCAAATTCTTCGTCGGATAGGTCCTGTTGCTTACCAAATAGCTTTACCCCCTTTTCTTTCAAATCTTCATAATGTCTTTCATGTGTCACAACTCAGAAAATATATCCCAAATCCTAATCATGTCATAGCACCTGATTCCATACAGTTAAAGGAAAACTTGACTTATGAGATAACTCCTGTAAGGATTGAGGATAGGAGGACAAAGCAACTCAGAGGAAAGGATATTGCACTAGTGAAGGTAATCTGGAATGAAGCAACTGGAGATGTGACGTGGGAGCTGGAGAACAAGATGAAGGAGCAATATCCCGAATTGTTTTAAAGTATGGAAAATTTCTAGGACGAGATTCTTATTTGTTGGGGAGAGTTGTAACACCCCAAAATTTACTTTTCTACTGTCAGAATTCATTCTAAAATATTTGTGATTTTCTGGAAATTTTTCTTGGACTTTCTGAGAACGCGGAATATTTTAATATATTTCTCGTTTTGCATGTGTACTGAGCGGAACTGGAGAAATGAGATATTTTCTCCGAAAACCTTGAACTATGGAAACGTCGATGGGGGATCTTACTAAACCCAAGGCCGGACACAGTTTACAAGGTTTTACATTTTTTGAGAAATCTTAACAGATGAAATAATAAAACACTACAAAAATTTATCTGTTAGATTTGTTAATGCTGACTTCTGCCACCTATAATCACGTCCAATAAATAATAACACGTAATAAAAATCTTATCACATTATTCAAAAATTACCTTGTGTCAAACCTTTTTTTTTAGTCTTGTTTTTAAGAAGGAAGAAAAAGAGAAATTAGTTAATTAAAACCCTTGTAGGAAGTTTCCAAGAAGCTTCCTATTTGACACATTTTTCTTTCTCCCTTCTCCACTCTTCTACGGCAGAGGCTATAGGAAAGCCTAAGTAATACCTCTTCTCTTTCTAATATCACACTCTCACTTTTCTAAACACTAAATATCCATTTCCTCTCTTCTCCTTTTCTTCTCCACCGTGCAACCACTCCTGGAGGCTGCCATTCTTTGCTTGTTTCATCATCAAAGATTCTTGCTTCCTTACACCATTCCAAGTCCTCTTCTGCTGCCATCTTTTGGTTCTTCTTCTTCTTCTTCTTCTTCTTCTTCTTCTTCTTCTTCTTCTTCTTCTTCTTCTTCTTCTTCTTCTTCTTCTTCTTCTTCTTCTTTTCTTTTTCTTCTTCTTCCATTCTTCTTCCACCATTGAAGCTAAAGCTTGGAGCTTTAAGGTAAAGCCTTCAACTTTCTTCCATTTTTCTTGCTATTTTCGTTTCTCTTGGCCACCTTGGTGACCAAGAACCTATTTTTCATGGTTTGAGTGGACATTGTGGTGATCACTCACATTGGAGTTTTCTTGAAGGGGGAAAACGAAAATCTAGGGCAAGAAGGAGTGGCACATTGTGTTGTTTTCCAAATAGGTAAGAGGGAGATGATCCTCTTCAACCAATCTTGGTAGTAAGGGAATGTCTTGTATGTGTGTTGTTATTGATTCCTGAATCCATGTATAAAGTTTTCTCATTTTTATGTTGTTCTTGATGATAGTGCATTTTGTTAGGTTTGTATGATTTATTGATGCCTCTTGCATGAATTGAAGGTATATTTGAGCATCTTGTTGATTAAATATGATAAGGATTGTTTTGGTTTGAAGTTAGAGGACCTGGAGAACTCTATTTTCTACAAGTTTGCGCGTGGTAATCGATTACACGGGGCTTGTAATCGATTACCAAGCTCTTAAGGATATAAAATCGTGATTAAAATCTGCAATCAATTACGTCTGTGCAGGTAATCGATTACATGAGATTGTTTAGCTTGTAATCGATTACAAGAGTGGTGTAATCGATTACCAAGCCTCGATGTCACGAAATGGTGCTTCGGGAATCACGTAATCGATTACAACTTGTGGGTAATCGATTACGAGAGGTTCGTCTCAATTGTAATCGATTACCACGGTTGTGTAATCGATTACCAGGGCCTTGAAGTTACGAAACGCGTGTTTTGGGAATCACGTAATCGATTACAATGAGATTGTAATCGATTACAGAGATTTTGTTCCTCGGGTAATCGATTACAAGGGTGATGTAATCGATTACCAAGACCAAAAATGAGATTTTTGAGCTGGAAATGATTGAGATTATGGTTCTTTGTCCTTTGTAACTCAAACATAACCTAAAAACCCTGGATTCAAGGATTTTACTTTACTTAATTGTGATAGGAATGTGCATTCATACCAATAGAGAAGAAATGATTTTGAATATGGAATTCTTGGATCCATGACATTGAAGTTGTGGTATGTGTGTAATAAGAATTATTGATGTAGTACTCAATGAGATAAGAATGATGATGTGCCATTGAGGAAATGTTTTAATAAATGTATGGTTGATATGTCATGTTGGACATTGAATAATGCTTATGTGCCATTGAGGAGAGGCTTATGATGAATGCATCATTGATGAACATACATGATTGGACATTGTGTCGTCATGCATGTGTTGTCCGTTGGACATGGTTAGTAAGGCGATGTATGCCTAGGAGTTTGAATAACACCTATGTGCGGGTGCGAATAGACTAAGCGTAGGTGTCATATGTTGTTGACCCTGGGGGCGTTGAGGTGTGGGTGTCTCACAATAGACAGTGGTAGCTCCACTAGGGCCATGGGATAGACCAATGCAACACACCGACGATCCTGCCTGAGACGCTGTCCTATGTCGCGATCAACTGTTGAGGTGCCATGTGTGAGCCATTTTGCGCAAATTTTTTTTTTATGAGATGAGCACACTATTTTCAAGGCTAACGATACACTGGCATAACTCCTTGATCATTCACTTCGAAGATGTTTATGTCTAGCTCCATGGAGTAGGAACTTTGGTACCCTTGTTGCATTGTGAGTTGTCAGTCACATGGTCCATTGAGCATTCATGATTGGATAATGTGTTTACTATTAGGACTGTGATATTTATTTGATTCTTAGTAATGCTAATGTTGCTAGTTGGCTATGGATAATGTTGACTATTGTTCTTTGTTGCTTTACTCTCATTAATTGCTTTCATGTATCACTATACTTGTATGTATTAACTGTGTCTTATGTGGGCGTTCGACGCCGTTTATTTTCTTGCTGCCACGTTGGTACTGAAAGCTGGGAATCTCACCTCTTTTGGTAATTTTCTTTATTTTGCATTTTGGATTGGATCATATGCTCTCAAGAAGACATTCGTGAGGAGGATAAGGAAACCACTGAGTTTCAAGGTTTCTAGCCTTATCTCGACTGAGATCGAAGTTGTTGAGGATGTCATTTTGACTCCGTGGACTTTTTGGCTACGTGCGGATCAACTTTCTTGGAGGTCCGGACTGCTGGCATATCAACGTGCAGACTGATCGATGTGTATACCATGGCGATGTGATGGTGTCCTTAGCGTGGAGACGTTATGACGCTCCTATTATAGATTTTCATGCTTTTGTATGGCTGGAGTTCTATATGCCCGTGAGGGACATGTGGGGTGAAATGTATTATACCCCTCGTGAGGATTCCTTTTTGTCTACTGCCCGGGCTCCTGCGCGCTGTTCTATCGTCCCGATGGATGTCTCGTCGGACGACGAGGACCCTGAGGAGGATCCATCTACGGTTCCTTCTCATTCCAGACAATCTTAGGGTTGGTTTTAAAATGATGGCTACTGATGACTATCCGTTTATTTTGAGGGAGCCTGACGTACTACTGGATTAGTGGGTATATATTTGTATCTCTTGGGGTAGGTACACATTTTGCTTTTTGTACATCTTTTGGAAATGTAATTTAAACAGGCTCGTGCTTCTGGTATAAAATATGTAATTATCCATATTGTGTATGGTCGTATGTTTCATTCCATATTGATTTCTCTTTGACATTTTTGACAAGAAGTTTTATATGAAAGAGGAACTTTTAATTTTAACTCAATCACGTGATATAATTACAAACAGGTGTATATGTACATTAAATGGAAGTTTTAACCGGATTTATGTTAAAGAAAAAAAAAAGGTTCAAACTTTACGTAATCACTTGTGCGTCATTTCACTATAGTGCGACGTTCCTTCTTCTTACCCATTATGACTAAGGGAGAAAAAGGGGCGTTACAGAATGTCTTGCAAGTTTCCTTTGGAGGAACATCTTCAATTTCATTGAATGTCTTGCAAGCTTCCTTTGGAGGAACACACTCATTCTGCTTCACAAGAGAATCAACACAACTAGGCAAAGAATTAGGAATAGCATCAAAACAAGCATTCCAGTTTGTTTTATTCACTTTACTTTCTTTTGTGGAGTCTTCAACCATTTTCTTCACATGTGCTTCAAAACTTTCTATTTGTCTTTTCATTCTCTCCTCTTTTCTCACCCTTTATTTGTTCTCCTTTTTCTCCCTTTCAATTTCTTTATCTCTTCTATCATATCTCCTTCCTCCAAGCCTCCTCCTTTTTATGTCTCCTAGCTTTTCAAGCATCTCATTGAACACCTCTGTATGCTCCCTCATCATCCTTTGCATTTGAGATGTAATAGCCTCCACTAACAATCTGTTGTTTCCCTCAAGAGGAGGGGTACCATCACCACCTGTTCCTGCCATAGTTCAAACACGAAAAACAAAAGTGATAGCAATAGGACCTCACCACACTTCTTATGTGTTTACACTCTTAGAGATGTATCACTCGTGTTTGTTGCTCTCTAATAGGCTTTTGTGAAAGGTGCTCTCTTGCCTTTTGCCACTCAATAGCTCTCTTTAAGATCTTAACAGAATCTCCAAGAACATTCAAGAGTATAACCACAAACTCAAAAGAAATAGTGATGACACACAACACAAATTGAAAAGATGTCAAAGAAGACAAGACAAAAATGAAAAAGATTTGAGAAAAGATTCAAGGAAGGCTCTCAGGACTCGATTCAAACCGGTAGCATGCAATTAAACTTTAATAACAAGCTGCTGTAATTAATTTTTTTTTAAACACGTTCTACCTCTAATAATTGGAATTGTAATTTTGAAATGCAACTTTGAAATTAGAGCAATTGAGAATGAAAATAGACAAAATTCCCAACAAAACAAGTTATTATTTAACACTTAGGGATTTAGGGTTACCAATTGTGTGACCAGAATCGTTGAAGGGATTGTTTAACTCAATTCCAATCCGAGAACTGAGCTTTGATACCAAATGACATGAGTCCTCAGGCCTTGATTCCAGTTCGGACCTTTCTTGGTTGGAATTCACGAAATTGATCACACAAATGACGTCTTGTTTAAAAATACCTGTATTTCACGCAACGCTCCTCGGAATTGAGCGATTCTAAAAGAACGTGAAAGAGCACGTTCTGAATCGCAAATTAGACTCAAGAATCACTACGAAACGATTTGTAAAACATGAGATATGAACCGAAGAAGATCATGTAGAAATTCGGATCTATCCTTGAGTGACCAACCAAAATTGTGATGAAGAAGAAAACAATCAAATGGACAAGATAAGGAATGGAATGGTAGGCACCACAATTCCAAGGGGAATTGATAAGCTAAGGTGAGGATCGCCACAAGGGTCTTAGACACTTGATAAGATCAAAGGGGGTTGGTTCAATGAAGAACCTAAGAGAGCCTAAACACTCTTACAATTGGAACAAATCCAAATTGAACATCCAAGTTTAATTTCATTCATCATAGATGTATACATATATAGAGTTTAGGGGCTGCATATGTAACACCCCTTTGGGGATGCCACACATATAAAGAAAAATAAAAATAAATAAACAAAATCTACCCAAGTTGTAAAACATTCGTTAAATAATAATATGGGTCGTAAAATAATTCCTGATAGACTGTTTATTAAAAATAAAATATTGCGGAAAACATAAAATAAACAGAAACAACACTACTCATAATATACATATGTTTCAAGTTATAAGTTATACAAATAATTTACAACTACAATTACAAATATTTAAACAGAAACAGTAAATAAAACAGTAAAAGAGTCAATATATACATCCATACGCAGACGCGCAAAAAAAAAAACATCATGCATATTCAATCCTCTGAAGGATCACTCTCAACATGAAAATGATCATCAGGAGACAAATATCCAGGATGCCTCGACTCTCGGCGATAACGAGATCGCGCAGTCGATACGATACTAATCTCACTAGGCTCAGTGGATATCCCACCAAAATGACGCCTAATGGATAAGGGTAACTCTAAATGCAGAAACACCGTCGTCGTCATCACTGGCTTGTCATCAAATCTATGGCGTAGGGTCACCGTCATCCGTCCCGCATACGTCACAGAGTCTCTATCTCCTCTCATGTGCCACGACAGCGATCCACCGTGCAACTCAAGAGTCACGAACCCCAAAAATCCTGGCACCGCCATACCAAAACTAATCAATCCAATGGGTATGGATGATCAGATGGTTCTTGATCGTCAAATTGGTCATCGGCTAGCTGATCTTCCTCCTCCTCGGGGTACAGAACCTCAAGAGGCTGTTCCTCTTCTTCTTCCTCAAACTCTTTACCGCGTAAAATAAATATACAGGAAACATACACAATACAGAAAAGAGGTAAGACAATCTAAAATCACCATAAACATGGCCGATAAGAAGACGACAACCAACAGTTATACAATTCATGCAATATGGAAAGCTATAACAGAAATCTATAACAAATCAAGAAAAAGATTTAATTACCATAACGACACATAATATCACAGATAAAATAAAACTTCACAGATAAAATAATAGAATAGATAAATAATCCTCATAATACTAAGCAGATAAAATAGACAGATAAGATAAAATAGAGTTCCAGATATACTCATAAGAAATATGACACGTTCCTACTCCATGGAGCTAAACAACACAGATACCACAGATATCAGAGGGAATGACTCGCAAAATCTATTAGTACCACAGTTGCCCAGCCAACTATTCCGCGGTCAAATGTTGCGTCTATAGCTCCACATCACTGGGAATTTACCATCCAGGCGTGGGGTAGTTCACTGTCTCACGTCGTGACACTACGGACAAATGTACTACTAGACTTCACAAATCTCGATTAAATATAGTGCGTGTCGAGTCCATTAGTGTGCTATCGGTTACCACGGCCCAGCGGAGCGACCGACTGTCCATATATGGAATTCCGTACACTAAAGTCTCCAAGTTCATTAGAACAATGAACCACACTACGTTTATCGCATCAACAACACGATGTGATTCACCTCGTCAACCAAAATTTACCAAAAATTGGCAAATTACCAAAATACCCTCATGGTATAAAGATAGAAAGCCTATACGGGTTCACATTTTCCCGACAGAGAAAAAAAATCCTCAAAAGCCTGTACGGGTTCACATTTTCCCGACAGCGAAAATAAATCCTCAAAAGCCTGTACGGGTTCACATTTTTCCGACAGCATAAAATACAGAAAATTCCAGAAAAATACTGTTTCGGTCAATCGCGTAGAAATTTTATCGTGTTTTCGAAATCTCGTCGTTTTTACAAACGTTTTGAAATCGCGTAAATATGTTTTTCTGTTTTCAAAATCGCGTAGGATTTTTAATACGTTTTCTCAATCGCGTAAGATTTTTAACTCATTTTCTTGACCGAATTCCTTAAAAATTACTGTTTAAATAAACAGAAATAATAAATAATACTTTTAAGCTACGTATAATATTTTTCATACCGTATACTGTCTTTTGGACATCTTTCCTATCCTATTTGTCTGTTTTTACTAAAATTTGACAGTATTTTGCTTAGAAAATTATATTAATGGTTTTCTAATTTTACCGTAAGAATTCTGTTTATTAAATTTTTTAAACCATATAATTAATCCTTTTGAAAACTACTAACATGCTTCAAAATACAACATGAGCTATATGTTAGAAATTTTCGAAAGTTACTGTATTTCATTTCTAATAACAAAATCATTAGTTCTAAGTTATAAATCTTATTTCTAATTGATTCTTTTCCTTAAAACTTATTTTAGAAAAATTCTTTTTAACACATATTGCATTCTTATACTTAGAAAAGTTTGGATTTAATTTTAGAAACCATGGATACTTGGTTTGGCATGTTGGCCGAATTTCCTAAATACTTTGAAATTGATTTCTAAATTATTTCTCATCTTCTAAATATATGTCATACTTATTGTATTGTCTAATTCCTTTAACCATTGTTTTAGAAAATGGTTTTTGAAATCAATACATTCATTTTAGGCATGTTGGCCGAAAATACTAAGTCTTACCATTTGATTTCTAAATTCATTTTCTTTGATCAAATCAACTTGAAACCTTCTTAATTCTCCTAGGTTAATTAAATTACCTTATAAGAAAATTTAGAGAACATTTTGGTTCCCCATTGGTTAAAGGCCGTGAGCCTTGGTGTAGTGTTCTTTGGAACACACATGCATTTCCTTGACATGTTATTCACATCCTATACATTACCATGCAATTCTATACTTTATCATGCAATTCTAACACATGCAATATTATCAAAGCTTATAGACATGCAACTTAAAGCTTGTAGACATGCAAATTATTACAAACAACAAATAGGAAAGCTATTAACAAATACACAACCACATCAAATAAGCTACTAACAAGCACAAACATGAATCCTTATGGATTCTACAATCACAAAATCAAAACTCCATCTTCTTACCACCATCCATAGGTGATAAGATTTGTCTTCCTCTTACCTTAAATGAAGACAAATGGATTTCTTTCACTCCTCCTAGGGTTCGGTTTCCTCCACCAAAGTACCTAGCAACTCAAACGAAAATCTACAAGTTACTAACCATGAAAAAGAACCTAAACCATGGATAAATCATGGCTTAAAACTTTGAAAAAGAAGAGAGAAAAGAAGAACATGAGATTTCACCTTCTAGGTAAAATTTTCAAGATTGGTTTCCAAGCTCCAAATGGAAGATTTTGAAGAAATTCTCAACTAGAGATGTTCTTAGTATTGTGTTTAGGTTTAGAAAACTTGGTTAGATGAAAATTTGGATGGCTGGATGGTCAAGGAACAAGCTTGGCCGAAAATGGCTTCAAGGAAGCTTCAATGGTGTTTAGGGTTTTTGGAAGAGAGAGAAGAGAGAAAAACAAGAAAGATGAAGTAATATTTTGGTCTCCTAACCCCACATGGCCGTGGACTTGATGCATGCAAGGTGGCCAAATGGTTGGCTTCATCCAAGCCATGGAATGCATCAAAGGTTAGGATTAAAACTTGCTTAACAAGCTTGTCTCCTATTGGTTGATTATTGATGACTCACAAACCTAGTCACACTGTTCATTAATTACCAGCTTAGTCAGCTAGCTGAGTCAGCTTGTTCTGGAAAGTTCTACTGCTAATGATGATTAATTAAGCTACTGATCTAACCATTCTGCTAATTGTGGGTCCCGCAAAATATTTCCGGGTCCACTGTCATTTTATTATACTGACTAATAAAATAATATTATAATATTATAAAATTATTTTATTTGACAGTCAAATCCTAAAAATTAAAAGATTATTTACTGTCTCATTCAGAATCGGGTTTAGTAAGATCCCCCAATTCTAAATAATAAAATAAGATTTCCCCGGCCCAGAAAAATATTATTTTCCTGCCTCGGAGCAAATCACACAAAAAGTCCATATAAAATCACAGACAGTAATATTGGACATTAAATCAAGTAGAAAACAATTAAAAACAGCAAAAACAGCACGTTCGGGACGTAACGATCATTTTCCCAATTTTTTCCCACAACGTAGCTAATCATCCAAAAAGTTCAAATAAAATTACAGACAGTATTAATTGTCTGTATATCATCCAGAAAAATTAAAACAGTAGCTCGGAAAAACTTTTACTTTACCGTCTCGAAACAAATTACGTAAAAAGACCAAATAAAATTTGAGCCTGTATAAACGTATTTGCATTTCATGCAGAAATCGAGAAACAGTAAAAATAGGGACACAATGGTCATTCACACAAAAGCTTGAAAAATAGAAAACAGTACATTCGGAATATTTTCTAAAAATTGGGGTGTTACAGCATACATCATGCAAATAAAAGGTCACCATAAAGTGACTAAAATCCCTCACAAAAGAAATAACTATTCCCTAAGTGGCTAATAAAAGCATTAACCATTCCACTAAGTAACTAAATAAATTGAACCAAAAGAAACTCTCATAAAAGAAATAACTATTCCCTAAGTGGCTAACAAAAGCATTAACCATTCCACTAAGTAGCTAGATGAATTGAACCAAAAGAAACTCTAGGAATTTGCAGCGTTAAAGACACTCTAGGCTTGAAAATAATAAAATATAAAAGAAACATAATAGAAAGCTCAAAATACAAATAAAATTCCGTCTAAGAATTCGTCTTAAACTTCCAGCCCATTTTTCACCATGATAGAAGCCGAATCTGGTCAAGAAGCTTGAAATACGATTTGTAGATAATTTCCTTAGCTTTTCAACGAACAAAGAATGCACTAATCAGAGATCTGTAGCGTAAGATAAAGCCAAAACAAGTCAATAGATTCCTCACTAATGAAAATAAAATTTTCATCAAAAATCAATTTAGCCTTAAATTAGACATCATTCTTGGTTTGCATCAGTCCCTCGCTCTTGAAGAGAATTTGACCTCGAATTTGTTGCCTTTGGGAATCGTCTTCATCCTCCGGGCTCAAACACAATTCTTTTGGATCCATGGGGCACCTCTCTTGGAATTGCTTCTTCAACTTCCTTATTTTTTTTTATAGGAAGACTCTCAATTTTTCTTTCAAACTTTGCCTCTTCAAAGAATGCTTTTTCCACCTCACTTTTGTTCATAAAGAGACTCTCTACTTTTTCCTCAATATCTTTTTCGTTCTCTTCCTTCTCACTATTTTTCTCTTGCTCTTTGCTTTTGTGGGTTTGGCCTTCACTATTCTTTTCTTCATGCCCTACGGGAGAAATGTTAGACAAATGAACCAAAGTAGAAGAATCCCAACATTTGATTCCATAAGCTAATCTAGAAGTAGGTATTAGAGTAATAGATTGCCATGACTTTCCAAGTGAATTTGAAGACTTCTTCTCAGCTTTAATTGTAAGCCACTCTCTAGTCTTCTTCATCTCCTTATCTTCCTCTTACAATTCAACTCCAATTGATGTTTTGCATTCTTCATTTGGAATTTCATCTTCAATTTCATTGATTGTGCAAGCTTCCTTTGGAATCTCATCTTCAATTTTAGTGAATGTCTTGCAAGCTTCCTTTGGAGGAACATCTTCAATTTCATTGAATGTCTTGCAAGCTTCCTTTGGAGGAACACACTCAATCTCTTTCACAAGAGAATCAACACAACTAGGCAAAGAATTAGGAATAGGATCAAAACAAACATTCAAGTTTGTTTTGTTCACCTCACTTTCTTTTGTGGAGTCTTCAACCATTTTCTTCACATGTGCTTCAAAACTTTTTATTTGTCTTTTCATTCTCTCCTCTTTCCTCACCCTTTTTTCGTTCTTCTTTTTCTCCCTTTCAATTTCTCTATCTCTTCTCTCATATGTCCTTCCTCCAAGCCTCCTCCTTTTTTTGTCTCCTAGCTTTTCAAGCATCTCATTGAACTCCTATGTATGCTTCTTCATCATCCTTTCCATTTGCGCTGTAATAGCCTCCACTAACAATCTGTTGTTTCCCTCAAGAGGAGGGGTACCATCACCACCTGTTCCTACCATAGTTCAAACATGAAAAACAAAAGTGATAGCAATAGGACCTCACCACACTTCTTACGTGTTTACACTCTTAGAGATGTATCACTCATTTGTGTTGCTCTTTAATAGGCTTTTGTGTAAGGTGCTCTCTTGCCTTTTACCACTCAATAGCTCTCTTTAAGTTCTTAACAGAATCTCCAAGAACATTCAAGAGTATAATCCCCAAACTTAAAGGAAATATTGATGACGCACAGTAGAAAATGAAAATATGTCAAAGAAGACAAGACAAAAATGAAAACAGATTGGAGAAAAGATTCAAGGAAGGCTCTTAGGACTCGATTCAAAAAGGTAGCATGTAATTGAACCTTAATAACAAGCTGTTATAATTAATTTTTTTTAACACGTTTTGCCTCTAATAATTGGAATTATAATTTTGGAATGCAACTTTGAAATTAGAGCAATTACGAACGAAAATAGACAGAATTCCTAACAAAATAAGCTATTACTTAACACTTAGGGGTTTAGGGTTACCAATTGTGTGACTAGAATCATTGAAGGGATTGTTTAACTCAATTCCAATCCGAGAACTGAGCTTTGATACCAAATGACGTGAGTTCTCATGCCTTGATTCCAGTTCGGACCTTTCTAGGTTGGAATTCATGAAATTGATCACACAAATGACGTCTTGTTTAAAAATACCTGTATCTCGTGCTATGCTCCTCAGAATTAAGCGATTCGAAAATGACATGAAAGAGCACGTTCTGAATCGTAAATTAGACTCAAGAATCACCAGGAAATGATTTGTAAAACGTGAGATATGAACCGGAGAAGATCATGTAGAAATTCGGATCTATCCTTGAGTGACCAACCAAAATTGTGATGAAGAAGAAAACAATCAAATGGACAAGATAAGGAATGGAATGGTAGGCGCCACAATTCCAAGGGGAATTGATAAGCCAAGGTGAGGATCGCCATAAGGGTCTTGGACTCTTGATAAGATCAAAGGGAGTTGGTTAAATGAAGAACCTAAGAGAGGCTAAACACTCTCATAATTGGAACAAAACCAAATTGAACATCCAAGTTTAAATTCATTCATTATAGATGTGTACATATATAGAGTTTAGGGACTGCATACATCATACAAACAAAAGGTCACCATAAAGTGACTAAAATCCCGCATAAAAGAAATAACTATTCCCTAAGTGGCTAATAAAAGCATTAACCATTCCATTATGTAGCTAAATAAATTTAATGAAAAGAAACTCTCATAAAAGAAATAACTATTCCCTAAGTGGCTAATAAAAACATTAACCATTCCACTAAGTAGCTAAATAAATTGAACTAAAAGAAACTCTAGGAATTTGGAACATTAAAGACACTCTAGACTTGAAAATAACAAAATATAAAAGAAACATAATAGAAAGCCCAAAATACAAGAAAAATTCCGTCCAAGAATTCGTCTTAAACTTCCAGCCCATTTTTCACCATGATAGAAGCCGAATTTGGTCCAGAAGCTTGAAATACGATTTGTAGATAATTTCCTTAGCTTTCCAACGAACAAAAGAATGCACTTATCAGAGATCTGTAGCGCAAGATAAAACCAAAACAAGTCAATAGATTCCTCACTAATGAAAATAAAATTTTCATCAAAAATCAATTTGGCCTTAAATTGGACATCATTCTTGGTTTGCATCATTCCCTCCCTCTTGAAGAGAATTCGACCTCAAATTTATTGCCTTTGGGAATCGTCTTCATCCTCTGGGTTCAAACACAACTCTTTTGAATCCATGGGGCATCTCACTTGGAATTGCTTCTTCAACTTCCTTATTTTCTTTTATAGGAAGACTCTCAATTTTTCTTTCAACTTTTGCCTCTTCAAAGAATGCTTTTTCCACCTTACTTTTGTTCAAAAAGAGACTCTATACTTTTTCCTCAATATCTTTTTCATTCTCTTCCTTCTCACTATTTTTCTCTTGCTCTTTGCTTTTGTTGGTTTGGCCTTCACTATTCTTTTCTTCATGCCCGAGGGGAGAAATGTTAGACAAATGAACCAAAGTAGAAGAATCCCAACATTTGTTTCCACAAGCTAATCTAGAAGTAGGTATTAGAGTAATAGATTGCCATGACTTTCCAAATGAATTTGAAGACTTATTCTCAGCTTTAATTGTAAGCCACTCTCTAGTCATCTTCATCTCCTTATCTTCCTCTTGCAATTCAACTCCAATTGATGCTTTGCATTCTTCCTTTAGAATTTCATCTTCAATTTCATTGATTGTGCAAGCTTCCTTTGGAATCTCATCTTCAATTTTATTGAATGTCTTGCAAGCTTCCTTTGGAGGAACACACTCAATCTCTTTCACAAGAGAATCAACACAACTAGGCAAAGAATTAGGAATAGGATCAAAACAAACATTCAAGTTTGTTTTGTTCACCTCACTTTCTTTTGTGGAGTCTTCAACCATTTTCTTCACATGTGCTTCAAAACTTTCTATTTGTCTTTTCATTCTCTCCTCTTTCCTCACCCTTTTTTCGTTCTCCTTTTTCTCCCTTTCAATTTCTCTATCTCTTCTCTCATATCTCCTTCCTCCAAGCCTCCTCCTTTTTTTCTCTCCTAGCTTTTCAAGCATCTCATTGAACTCCTATGTATGCTTCTTCATCATCCTTTCCAATTGCGCTGTAATGGCCTCCACTAACAATTTGTTGTTTCCCTCAAGAGGAGGGGTACCATCACCACCTGTTCCTGCCATAGTTCAAACATGAAAAACAAAAGTGATAGCAATAGGACCTCACCACACTTCTTACGTGTTTACACTCTTAGAGATGTATCACTCGTTTTTGTTGCTCTTTAATAGGCTTTTGTGTAAGGTGCTCTCTTGCCTTTTACCACTCAATAGCTCTCTTTAAGTTCTTAATGGAATCTCGAAGAACATTCTAGAGTATAATCCCCAAACTCAAAAGAAATAGTGATGACGCACAACACAAATTGAAAAGATGTCAAAGAAGACAAGACAAAAATGAAAGCAGATTGGAGAAAAGATTAAAGGAAGGCTCTTAGGACTCAATTCAAACAAGTAGCATGCAATTGAACCTTAATAACAAGATGTTGTAATTAATTTTTTTTAAACACGTTCTGCCTCTAATAATTGGAATTATAATTTTGGAATGCAACTTTGAAATTAGAGCAATTGCGAACGAAAATAGACAGAATTCCCAACAAAATAAGCTATTACTAAACACTTAGGGGTTTAGGGTTACCAATTGTGTGACCAGAATCATTGAAGGGATTATTTAACTCAATTCCAATCCGAGAACTGAGCTTTGATACTAAATGACGTGAGTCCTCATGCCTTGATTCTAGTTCGGACCTTTCTAGGTTGTAATTCATGAAATTGATCACACAAATGACATTTTGTTTAAAAATACCTGTATCTCGTGCTACGTTCCTCGGAATTGAGTGATTCCAAAATGATTGGAAAAAGCAAGTTCTGAATCGTAAATTAGACTCAGAATCGCCAAGAAATGATTTGTAAAACATGAGATATGAACCGAAGAAGATCATGTAGAAATTCAGATCTACCCTTGAGTGACCAACCAAAATTATGATGAAGAAGAAAACAATCAAATGGACAAGATAAGGAATAGAATGGTAGGCGCCATAATTCCAAGGGGAATTGATAAGCCAAGATGAGGATCGCCACAAGGGTGTTGGACTCTTAATAAGATCAAAGGGGGTTGGTTCAATGAAGAACCTAAGAGAGGCTAAACACTCTCACAATTGGAACAAATCCAAATTGAACATCCAAGTTTAATTTCATTCATCATAGATGTATACATATAGAGAGTTTAGGGGCTGTATACATCATGCAAATAAAAGGTCACCATAAAGTGACTAAAATCCCTCATAAAAGAAATAACTATTCCCTAAGTGGCTAATAAAAGCATTAACCATTCCACTAAGTAGCTAAATAAATTTAATCAAAAGAAACTCTCATAAAAGAAATAACTATTCCCTAAGTGGCTAATAAAAGCATTAACCATTCCACTAAGTAGCTAAATAACTTGAACCGAAAGAAACTCTAGGAATTTGGAACATTAAAGACACTCTAGGCTTGAAAATAACAAAATATAAAAGAAACATAATAGAAAGCCCAAAATACAAGTAAAATTCTGTCCACGAATTTGTCTTAAACTTCCAGCCCATTTTTCACCATGATAGAAGCCGAATCTGGTCCAGAAGCTTGAAATACAATTTGTAGATAATTTCCTTAGCTTTCCAACGAACAAAAGAATGCACTAATCAAATATCTATAGCGCAAGATAAAGGGAAACAAGTCAACAAATTTCTCACTAATGAAAATAAAATTTTCATCAAAAATCAATTTGGCCTTAAATTGGACATCTTTCTTGGTTTACATCATTCCCTCCCTCTTGAAGAGAATTCAATCTCGAATTTATTTCCTTTGGGAATCGTCTTCATCCTCCGGGTTCAAACACAACTCTTTTGAATCCATGGGGCACCTCTCTTGGAATTACTTCTTCAACTTCCTTATTTTCTTTTGTAGGAAGACTCTCAATTTTTCTTTCAAACTTTGCCTCTTCAAAGAATGCTTTTTCTACCTCACTTTTGTTCATAAATAGACTCTCTCCTTTTTCCTCATTATCTTTTTCATTCTCTTCTTTCTCACTATATTTCTTTTGCTCTTTGCTTTTGTTGGTTTGGCCTTCACTATTCATTTCTTCATGCCCGAGGGGAGAAATGTTAGACAAATGAACCAAAGTAGAAGAATCCCAACATTTGATTCCACAAGCTAATCAATAAGTAGGTATTAGAGTAATAGATTGCCATCACTTTCCAAGTGAATTTGAAGACTTATTCTCAGCTTTAATTGTAAGCCACTCTCTAGTCGTCTTCATCTCCTTATCTTCCTCTTGCAATTCAACTCCAATTGATGCTTTGCATTCTTCCTTTAGAATTTCATCTTCAATTTCATTGATTGTGCAAGCTTCCTTTGGAATCTCATCTTCAATTTTAGTGAATGTCTTGCAAGCTTCCTTTGGAGGAACATCTTCAATTTCATTGAATGTCTTGCAAGCTTTCTTAGGAGGAACACACTCAATCTCCTTCATAAGAGAATCAACACAACTTGGCAAAGAGTTAGGAATAGCATCAAAACAAACATTCAAGTTTGTTTTGTTCATCTCACTTTCTTTTGTGGAGTCTTCAATCATTTTCTTCACATGTGCTTCAAAACGTTCTATTTGTTTTTTCATTCTCTCCTCTTTCCTCACCCTTTTTTCGTTCTCCTTTTTCTCCCTTTCAATTTCTTTATCTCTTCTCTCATATCTCCTTCCTCCAAGCCTCCTCCTTTTTATGTCTCCTAGCTTTTTAAGCATCTCATTGAACTCCTCTGTATGCTCCCTCATCTTCCTTTGCATTTGAGCTGTAATAGCCTCCACTAACAATCTGTTGTTTCCCTCAAGAGGAGGGGTACCACCACCGCCTGTTCCTGCCATAATTCAAACACGAAAAACAAAAGTGATAGCAATAGGACCTCACCGCACTTCTTACGTGTTTACACTCTTAGAGATATATCACTCGTGTTTGTTGCTTTCTAATAGGCTTTTGTGTAAGGTGCTCTATTGCGTTTTACCACTTAATAGCTCTCTTTAAGTTCTTAATGGAATCTCGAAGAACATTCAATAGTATAATCCCCAAACTCAAAAGAAATAGTGATGACACATAATACAAATTGAAAAGATGTCAAAGAAGACAAGACAAAAATGAAAACAGATTGGAGAAAAGATTCAAGGAAGGCTCTTAGGACTCGATTCAAACAAGTAGCATGCAATTGAAACTTAATAACAAGCTGTTGTAATTATTTTTTTTTAAACACATTCTCCCTCTAATAATTGGAATTGTAATTTTGGAATGCAACTTTGAAATTAGAGCAATTACGAACGAAAATAGACAGAATTCCCAACAAAATAAGCTATTACTTAACACTAAGGGGTTTAGGGTTACCAATTGTGTGACCAGAATCGTTGAATGCATTGTTTAACTCAATTCCAATCCGAGAACTGAGCTTTGATACCAAATGACGGGAGTCCTCATGCTTGATTCCAATTCGAACCTTTCTAGGTTGGAATTCACGAAATTGGTCACACAAACGACGTCTTGTTTAAAAATACCCGTATCTCGTGCTACGCTCCTCAGAATTGAGCGATTCCAAAACGACGTGAAAGAGCACGTTCTGAATTGCAAATTAGACTCATGAATCACTAGGAAATGATTTGTAAAGGGTGAGATATGAACCGGAGAAGATCATGTAGAAATTCGGATCTATCCTTGAGTGACCAACCAAAATTGTGATGAAGAAGAAAACAATCAAATGGACAAGATAAGGAATGGAATGGTAGACGCCACAATTCTAAGGGGAATTGATAAGCCAAGGTGAGGATCGCCATAAGGGTCTTGGACACTTAATAAGATCAAAGGGGGTCAGTTCATGGAAGAACCTAAGAGAGGCTAAACACTCTCACAATTGGAACAAATCCAAATTGAACATCCAAGTTTAATTTGATTCATCATAGATGTGTACATATATAGAGTTTAGGGGCTGCATACATCATGCAAACAAAAGGTCACCATAAAGTGACTAAAATCCCTCATAAAAGAAATAACTATTCCCGAAGTGGCTAATAAAAGCATTAACCATTCCACTAAGTAGATAAATAAATTGAACCAAAAGAAACTCTAGGAATTTGGAACATTAAAGACACTCTAGGCTTGAAAATAACAAAATATAAAAGAAACATAGTAGAAAGCCCAAAATACAAGTAAAATTTGGTCTAAGAATTCGTCTTAAACGTCCAGCCCATTTTGCACCATGATAGATGCCGAATCTGGTCCAGCAGCTTGAAATACGATTTGTAAATAATTTCCTTAGCTTTCCAACGAACTAAAGAATGCACTAATCAGAGATCTGTAGCGCAAGATAAAGCCAAAACAAGTCAACAGCTTCCTCACTAATGAAAATAAAATTTTCATCAAAATTCAATTTGGCCTTAAATTGGACATCATTCTTGGTTGGCATCATTCCCTCCCTCTTGAAGAGAATTCGACCTCGAATTTATTGCCTTTGGGAATCGTCTTCATCCTCCGGGTTCAAACACAACTCTTTTGAATCCATGGGGCACCTCTCTTGGAATTACTTCTTCAACTTCCTTATTTTCTTTTATAGGAAGACTCTCAATTTTTCTTTCAACCTTTGCCTCTTCAAAGAATGCTTTTTCCACCTCACTTTTGTTCGTAAAGAGACTCTCTACTTTTTCCTCAATATCTTTTTCATTCTTTTACTTCTCCCTATTTTTCTCTTGTTCTTTGCTTTTGTTAGTTTGGCCTTCACTATTCTTTTCTTCATGCCCTAGAGGAGAAATATTAGACAAATGAACCAAAGTAGAAGAATCCCAACATTTAATTCCACAAGCTAATCTAGAAGTAGGTACTAGAGCAATAGATTGCCATGACTTTCCAAGTGAATTTGAAGACTTATTCTCAGCTTTAATTGTAAGCCACTCCCTAGTCATCTTCATCTCCCTTTCTTCCTCTTGCAATTCAACTCCAATTGATGCTTTGTATTCTTCTTTTGGAATTTGATCTTCAATTTCATTGATGTGCAAGCTTCCTTTGAAATCTCATCTTCAATTTCAGTGAATGTCTTGCAAGCTTCCTTTGGAGGAATATCTTCAATTTCATTAAATATCTTGCAAGCTTCCTTTGGAGGAATAGACTCAATCTCCTTTACAAGAGAATCAACACAACTAGGCAAAGAATTAGGAATAGCATCAAAACAAGCATTCAAGTTTGTTTTGTTCACCTCACTTTTGTTTTGTGGAGTCTTCAACCATTTTCTTCACATGTGCTTCAAAACTTTCTATTTGTCTTTTCATTCTCTCCTCTTTCCTCACCTTTTTTTCGTTCTCCTTTTTCTCCCTTTCAATCTCTCTATCTCTTCTCTCATATCTCCTTCCTCCAAGCCTCGTCCTTTTTATGTCTCCTAGCTTTTCAAGCATCTCATTGAACTCCTCTGTATGCTCCTTCATCATCCTTTGCATTTGAGCTGTAATAGCCTCCACTAACAATCTGTTGTTTCCCTCAAGAGGAGGGGTACCATCACCACCTGTTCCTGCCATAGTTCAAACACAAAAAACAAAAGTGATAGCAATAGGACCTCACCACACTTTTTACGTGGTTACACTCTTAGATATGTATCACTCGTGTTTATTGCTCTATAATAGGCTTTTGTGTAAGGTGCTCTCTTGCCTTTTACCACTCAATAGCTCTCTTTAAGTTCTTAACAGAATCTCCAAGAACATTCAAGAGTATAACACCAAACTCAAAAGAAATAGTGATGGCACACAACACAAATTGAAAAGATGTCAAAGAAGACAAGACAAAAACGAAAACAGATTGGAGAAAAGATTCAAGGAAGGCTCTTAGGACTCGATTCAAATAGGTAGCATGCAATTGAACCTTAATAACAAGTTGTTGTAATTAATTTTTTTGTTAAACACGTTCTGCCTCTAATAATTGGAATTGTAATTTTGGAATGCAACTTTAAAATTAGAGCAATTGCGAATGAAAATAGATAGAATTCCCAACAAAATAAGCTATTACTTAACACTTAGGGGTTTAGGGTTACCAATTGTGTGACCGGAATCGTTGAAGGGATTGTTTAACTCAATTCCAAACCGAGAACTGAGCTTTGAGACCAAATGATGTGAGTCCTCATGCCTTGATTCCAGTTTGGACTTTTCTAGGTTGGAATTCACGAAATTAATCACACAAATGACGTTTTGTTTAAAAATACCTGTATCTCATGCTATGCTCCTCGGAATTGAGCGATTCCAAAATGACGTGAAAGAGTGTGATTGGCTTTGGCTAAAGCCATTAAGCAATGGTTTTGATGATAACAAACAAGGACAAGAAATGAAAGTGCAATGATCAAGTGTCAACGATCTTCAAGAATAGCTTATAGGATTTAGATCATGATGTAAAGGTATAAATGATTCACCTAAAGTCTCAAGTAAAAAGAACTCAAATAGCTCACATATTCATGTGGCTTCAAATTGGTTTTTGGTTACCAAAGAAAAAAACACAAGTGTCCAAAAGCTTACTAAATCATTTGAGATTAATTGGCAATATTCAAAAGCTCAAGGAAATGATTTTTCTAAAAGGGTTATTAGAATAACAACTTTTGTTATTCGAATAACCAATATCAGAGAAGTCAAATAATCTCATCTGCGTTAGGGTTATTCGAATAACGCCCTGTGTTATTTGAATAACAAGTTCAAATTTATCAAGGCACTTGATGTATTATTCGAATAAGATAAGTGTTATTCGAATAACACACGTTCTCAGAAGCATTTCTAAGAAAGGCTTATTCGAATAACAAGTTTGTTATTCGAATAAGAAGTTTTCTAGAAACCAATCTGTAAGTCGTTATTCGAATAACAATATGGGTTATTCGAATAACACGTTCCAGGACAAAATTGCCCTAAGCTATTTGATGCCTTATTCGAATAACAAACTTTTTATTCGAATAAGACCACGAACCAGAAGAGGAAATAACGGATAGTAAGCTGCCATTAATACTCCCAACCACTATCCAATGGCTCTTTTATACAATGTGCTTTAAATACAAGTTGTTCGACATTTATGGGGGTTGATCAACCAAGCTGAAAAACCCAGTTGAGCATTAATACGAGTTTCAGTATCATTGTTCAAAAATCCTCTGTTTTGATCATTATCAAGTGAATCATAAATACCCATAGGACTTCAAGTTGTATTATTCACTCTTGAGAGAGCTTCTCTTCATCTATATTCTTGTTAAATCTGTAAAGAGAGGGTGAGGTATCCCTCTAGTGAAAAAGGGTGAGGTATCCCTTGTTGAAAAGAATGTGAGGTATCTTACAAAGGTGTAAAGAGGGTGAGGCATCCCTCAAAGGTTGTAAAGGGTGAGGTATCCCTATTTTGAGGCTCAAGCACAAAGGGTGAGGTATCCCAAGGTGTAGTGAGTGCTCTAGTTTGTAAATGTTGTCAAGCACCTGTTGAAACTTGAAGATATAGTGAAAAATCTCTAGCGGTTGCTTGAGGACTGGACGTAGGCCACAAGTGGATTGGTGGCTGAACCAGGATAAACCTTGTTTGATCTTCTACATTCATCTCTTTACATTTGTGCATTTATTTTATATGCTTGCTTGAATGTTATTCAACTTGGCTTATTTAATTTGTGAGTGAGGTATTCAATATCATTTATCTATTCACTTCAATCATCCAATAGTTTCAACGAAAATTGATAATCAAATGTTTTGTAAAAGATTTACGAAAGTATTTTACATACTCAATTCACCCCCCTCTTGAGTATTTAGGCCACTTGGTAACAAGTGGTATTAGAGCTAGACTCTTGTGTGAAGAGCTTAGCAGTTTCAAGAGAAAGTGATGGCCTTTTCAAATGATTTTTCTGAAAGTTCTTCTCTTTATAGACCTCCCTTTTTCAATGGGGATAGGTATGCTTATTGGAAAGAAAGAATGAAAATTTTTATTAAAGCTATTGACTTAGATGTGTGGGATGCTGTTGAAAATGGTCCTTTCGTTCCCACACAAATTGTAAATGGTGTAAAAATTAATACACCAAGAAGTGAATGGACGGATGATGATAAAAAGAAGGTCCAATACAATTTGAGAGCCAAAAACATCATTACCACTGCTTTGGGGTATGATGAGTTCTTTAGAGTCTCAAATTATAAATCTGCCTAAGAAATGTGGGACACCTTACAAGTAATTCATGAGGGTACTAGTGAAGTAAAAAGATCAAGGATAAATACTCTCACTCATGAGTATGAACTTTTTAGAATGAATCAAGGTGAAAGCATTCAAAAAATGCAAAAACGATTCACACATATTACAAATCATCTTGCTTCATTGGGAAAGACTTTTCCTAATGAAGATCTTATTAATAAAGTGTTAAGATGTTTGAGCAGGGATTGACAACCTAAAGTGATGGCTATCTCGGAATCAAGAAATCTAGCAACTATGACCTTAGTCACACTTTTTGGAAAGCTACAAGAGCATGAGTTGGAGTTGAATAGGCTCAATCAAAATAAGAAGCATGATAAGAAGGAAAAGAAAGGAATTGCTCTAAAGGCCACCTCCTCCATGATTAATGATGATGATGATGAAGATGATGGAGATGACTTGGAGATTAATGAGGAGAATCTTAGCCTTCTAGTAAAGAAGTTTGGAAGATTCTTCAAAAAGAATGGAGCTCAAAGAAGACCTCCCTTTCCCTCAAAGAATGCCTATCACAAAAGGGAAGGAACCTCAACCACTCCTAAATGCTATGAATGTGGAGAATTGGGACACATGAAGATGGAGTGCCCAATCTATCAAAGGAAAGTGGAGAAATATGAAAAGAGGTACTCAAAGGAAAAGAAAGAAAGAAGAGCCTACATAGCTTGGGATGATAATGACATGGATTCAACCGATAGTTCGGACAATGAGAAAGCCAATCTATGTTTCATGGCTAGAGGAGAAGAGGAAGATGAAGATGACATGGAAGTAAAATCCTCAAATTTTGAATCAAATTCTTCTCCTTCCTATGATGAATTGCAAGATGCATTTGAAGAATTGCATAATGAATCTATGAGACTTGCAAAACTTGTTTCATCATTCAAGAAAACAATTTCCTCTTTTGAAAACAAAATCTCTATTTTAAACAAGGAAATTGAGGAACTTAAAATTGAAAACAAAACTCTTGGACTTATTGATGCAAATTCCTCATGCATGACATGTTCTTTACTTGATAATGCATCTACATCCTTTTCTTGCTCATCATGCAAATCTTTTGAAAAGGAAATTGAAGACTTGAAAAATATTCTTTCAAAATTTATCTTTGGAAGAGATAATTTGAATATATTGCTTGGGAAACAAAAATGTGTGTTTCAAAAGGCTGGTTTAGGGTACAATCCCAAAAATCAACAAAAACTTTACAAAAATTTCTTTGTTCCCTCAAGTTCATCAACAAGTCCTTTTATAAAATGTTTTCATTGTGGTAAGAAAGGACATAGTGCATCAACTTGTAATGTGAGGAAGAATATCAATAATAACAATGGAACTAAAATGGTTTGGGTTCCTAAGGGCACTTTGTCAAAGACTAACACATAAGGACCCAAGAGAATTTGGGTACCAAAAGCCAAAAATTGAAGTGTGTTGTAGGTGTGCTTGAAGGCCAAGAACGGACTTTGGAATATCAAAAGTGGCTGCTGCAAGCACAAGATCAGAAAATACTCCAAGTTCTATCCATTGTCTCCAAGAAGTTTAGACTTGCAACATTTGGATAAGTGGAGACTTGTTCTATACTTTAACTTGCTTTAAAGATGTTCTTTTCTAACTTTATATCTTGAAAACCATTACATATGTTAATATGCTAGACAAGTACACTTCTTGTTTGAAATGACATGTTTGATGATAATATCTTTGTACTTGACATAACATTCCTAATGTGATCATTGTTTGCCCTAAAGTGCATATATAAGAGGAGAATTAAGAATGATTGATCAATCATGCATATGAATAAATGCTTGCATTATTATATCCTTGATTTATTTCCATTAAATCTTTGCTAACTGGTTATGGAGCTCTTTAAAACACTAAACAATAGCTGCAAGAGCCATTCACGCACACTCTAAGCTTCACTTTCATCTTCTTCCCTTCAACCACTGGAGAATAATGGGGCTTGGGCATTGATCTCTTTTATTTAGCTAATTCATTTCTGTTTTAGCTATATTATTATGCTTTAAAGTCATTAGGTACTTAGTGCTTATAATCCTTTAATGCTCATCTAATCATAGTGTGTTATCTTTTGAACATAATGCTTAGCTTGCTTAATTATGTTATTATGCTTAAGACTCATCTAACCATAATAGATTATATCTTGAACATGATGTTTATGACTTGTTTGAATAGTGTATGTGTCTTTAGCATGAATATCTTGTTGAGATGGACAATTATGATGATTATCTTGTTGCTAATGTGCTTATTGAATATTTGTTGTTGGCAATGGTTTTGTGTTACTTCTCTTTGTCAACATCTATATTGTATATCTTTTTGATCATGACAAAAGGGGGAGAAGTTAAAACATTGAGAAAAGTTAAGGTAAAATATAAAAGGTACAATTTGAATGATCTTGGGATTCCAAAATTAAGGGGGAGCTGTGCATCTCTGATCTAATCACCTCTTGAAAAATAGAGGGGGAGTAAGTCTTTAACACCTTTTGTGAATTCCAATTTATTTGAACTAACCTTTTCTCAATGGTTGTTTGTCATCATCAAAAAAGGGGAGAATGTGATTGGCTTTGGCTAAAGCCATTAAGCAATGGTTTTGATGATAACAAACAAGGACAAGAAATGAAAGTGCAATGATCAAGTCTCAAGGATCTTCAAGAATAGCTTATAGGATTTAGATCATGATGTAAATGTATAAATGATTCACCTAAAGTCTCAAATAAAAAAGAACTCAAATAGCTCACATATTCATGAGGCTTCAAATTAGTTTTTGGTAACCAAAGAAACAAACAAAAGTGTCCAAAAGCTTACTAAATCATTTGAGATTAATTGGCAATATTCAAAAGCTCAAGGAAATGATTTTTCTAAAAGGGTTATTCGAATAACAACTTTTGTTATTTGAATAACCAATATCAGAGAAGTCAAATAATCTCATCTGCATAAGGGTTATTCGAATAACGCCATGTGTTATTCGAATAACAAGTTCAAATTTATCAAGGCACTTGATGTATTATTCGAATAACATAAGTGTTATTCGAATAACACACGTTCTCAGAAGCATTTCTAAGACAGGCTTATTCGAATAACAAGTTTGTTATTCGAATAAGAAGTTTTCCAGAAACCAATCTGTAAGTCATTATTCGAATAACAATTTAGGTTATTCGAATAACACATTCCAGGACAAAATTGCCCTAAGCTATTTGAAGCCTTATTCGAATAACAAACTTGTTATTCGAATAAGACCACGAACCAGAAGAGGAAATAACGGATAGTAAGCTACCATTAATGCTCCCAACCACTCTCCAATGACTCTTTTATACAATGGGCTTTAAATACAAGTTGTTGGACATTTATGGGGGTTAATCAATCAAGCTGAAAAACCCAGTTGAGCATTAATACGAGTTTCACTATCATTGTTCAAAAATCCTCTGTTTTAATCATTATCAAGTGAATCATAAATACCCATAGGACTTCAAGTTGTATCATTCACTCTTGAGAGAGCTTCTATTCATCTATATTCTTGTTAAATCTATAAAGAGAGGGTGAGGTATCTCTCTAGTGAAAAAGGGTAAGGTATCCCTTGTTGAAAAGAAGGTGAGGTATCCTTCAAAGGTGTAAAGAGGGTGAGGCATCCCTCAAAGGTTGTAAAGGGTGAGGTATCCCTGTTTTGAGGCTCAAGCACAAAGGGTGAGGTATCCCAAGGTGTGGTGAGTGCTCTAGTTTGTAAAGGTTGTCAAGCACCTGTTGAAGTTTGAAGATATAGTGGAAAATCTCTAGCGGTTGCATGAGGACTGGACGTAGGCCACAAGTGGATTGGTGGCTGAACCAGGATAAACCTTGTGTTTGATCTTCTAAACTCATCTCTTTACATTTGTGCATTTATTTTATATGCTTGCTTGAATGTTATTCAACTTAGCTTATTTAATTTGTGAGTGAGGTATTCAATATCATTTATCTATTCACTTTAATCATCCAATAGGTTCAACGAGAATTGATAATCAAACGTTTTGTAAAAGATTTACGAAAGTATTTTACATACTCAATTCACCCCCCATCTTGAGTATTGAGGCCACTTGGTAACAAAGAGCACGTTCTGAATCACAAATCATACTCAAGAATCACTAGGAAATGATTTGTAAAACGTGATATATGAACCGGAGAAGATCATGTAGAAATTCAGATCTATCCTTGAGTGACCAACCAAAATTGTGATGAAGAAGAAAACAATCAAATGGACAAGATAAGGAATGGAATGGTAGGTGCCACAATTCCAAGGGGAATTGATAAGCCAAGGTGAGGATCGCCACAAGGGTCTTGCACTCTTGATAAGATCAAAGGGGGTTAGTTCAATGAAGAACCTAAGAGAGGCTAAACACTCTCACAATTGGAACAAATCCAAATTGAACATCCAAGTTTAATTTCATTCATCATAGATGTATACATATATAGAGTTTAGGGGCTGCATATATAACATCCCGGAAAAACATATTAGACTTTTATATGTGTACAAAGATAGCATATAAGTTGTTTGATATGTCAGTGAAGATTTGTGACAAATAGAGTTAGTTTAGGTACTTTGCTGCAACACAGAGTGTGAAAAGTGGCCTGTAATGACTTAGTAAATAGCATAAATTGCTATTTGAAGGGAAACAAGTTTAGATAATTTGTTTCTAAGTCACAAATAAGTTAAATAAGGTGTGGTTAAAGTTTCAAGAGAATCAGAGTCAGTTTGGTATTTTTAGGCATACTGGTTATGCATTTTAATACCGAATGACTAGCAGCAGATATAGAAAATGATGAGAATTGTGAAACAATAATTTAGATGAATCGTATGATTTATTCTAAAGTTGTTGGAAGCTGGAAAACTTGAATTAGCATAATTCGTGTGTCCTTAGCAGATAAAAGTTCCAGTGTAAAAACTTAAGTTAATCTTTTCTCTTAATTCCCTTCATGTCTCACCTCTATATCTCTCTTCTCTCTCGGCAGAATGAAGAAAAATAGAGAAAGAAAGAAAAGAAAGAAAAGGGAGAAAGGAGAAAGGGGAAGAAGGGAAGAAGGAGAGGAAGAAGAGGAAGAAGATCAAGGATTAAACTTCAAGATCAAGAGTCTTCAAGAGGAAAGGGGTTTTCTACTCATCTTTTCCCTTTAATTCTCATTTGATGGGGTTAGGGATTTTGAGTAAAAATAAGGGTTTGGATGGCCAAATCCTAATTCTTAGCTTGGTTCTTGATTCCAAGAACTAGGTTAGGATAGTTTAAGCTTATAGAATGCTGGATAGCTATTTATGGCTCAAGGACAACCATTAGAATCCATAGGAAATGGATTTGGAAAATGGTTGGGGTTAGGTGATTTTGGACCTAGATCTATGCCCTAAGAGAATTTATAGGCTGTAAAAGAGTTACAACAAGTTTAAGGGCCTAGATTAATGTTAAAAATCACTTAGAATCCATGAGGAAAGGTTTGAAAATTGGTTTTTCAACCAAATATGCAGAATTCGCATTCTGCTGAAATTTCTGCAGAATGGTCATGCCTAGGCGTGATATTTCCATGCCTAGGCGTGGGTTGATCAGTTTTTAGCCCTGCGAGACAGAGAACCACGCCTAGGCATGGTAAAACCAAGCCTAGGCATGGACAGGGCAACATTCAGACAACTTCCATTGTTTGTTGCATAACTTGAGTTGCAAATATCAGAATGACCTGATTCTGGAGCCATTTGAAAGCTAAGACATAAGGCTTCATGTGGTAAAAATTTTAGAATTATTGAGCAAGCCAATCAATACCAGTTTCCGTTTGAATCCAAGGCAGATTTTGCAGAAAAAGGCATTCTAGTAGTCAGTAAACCAGATTGCATAATTTCTTGCTCCGATGTCGTATGGACATGAAACCAGTGCCATTTGAAAGCTAATACATAAGGCTATTTGCCAATAAAATTTTAGAATCATTAAAGTTAGGATGTAGCTCTAGTGCCTTTATGAAAATTAGTCTTTTTAAGGGTCCAAAGTAGATTTCATCAAAGATGTTATTTTGATGATTTGAAATCCCTAGTTATTAAGATCCTTTGTTTATGCTTAGTAAAGATTGTTGAGACACTTGAGAGGTTATTTCTTTGAGAGAAAGACCTAGTGGCATACAAAGGGAGATACAAGAAAAGTGAGTGCATCCATTAGACATGGATTGCCAGAGATCAAGAGTTTAGCTTCTTAAGCAACTTAAAATTACAGAGATGTCACAAGAGAGGTGATAAGATATTTAAGAAGCGAGATGACATTAGTAGAGTGCCATAGTGCCTAAGTGGCAAAAGTTTAGGGCCAAGGTGCCAAGATGGCAATAGTGGAGTGCCATAGTGCCTAAGTGGCAAGAGTTAAGAGCCAAGGTGCCAAGTTGGCAAAAGTTAAGTACCATAGACCCTAGCTGGCAAGGGTGAATGCCATAGTGCATGAAGAGCTCTCAAAGAGTGAAAGACAGTTAGTAATGTAAGGACAGCAGTGTACTAAGTCTAGTTGGCATTGGTTTAATGTCGTAGTGCATGAAATGCTCCCACAGAGAAGAGGTGGAGTTAGTAATGCAAGATGGACTTAGTACGAGAGCATGTGGTGGTTATGTTAGAGTTAGGGCATAACTCCGCATTACACACACTTCACATTTCACATATGCTTGCTATTCCTACACAGCAGATGGTGGAGGCATCCACTCAGTTTATGGTAGGTTATAAGAGGTTACATGATATGATTGCAGACTCCCTCCCTACTTGGTAGGTTATAGGAGGTTACTTGTTATTGTATCAGATTCCCTCCCTCCTTAGGGGTGTAGGAGGTCATGTGTTGTGATGACAGACTTTGTTCCTAAAAGTAGGCTATAAGGGGTCACACGTTATCATGATAGAATTCCTCTGCGCCTAGGGGAATAGTTAAGAATTCATGACATTGCACCAACACTATCATACACTTTTCTTTGAGCATAAACATACATCATTCCATCATTGCATTATGTAATATTTTATTTGGTGAATATATTTATGTATGTGTTACTCTGTGTTATTAGTGACAGTTGTATGGGCGGTTGTCTGGCCGATGATTTTAAATAATTGTATGAGCAGTTGTTTGATTTCATCGTGGTTTCGGTTATCAGAACAGAATTATAGTTCGCTTAAGAACGTTACATAAAGAGAGAGTTGTAATTGTTTCTTATACAAGAAATATTAGTTCAGTTAGGTTTATTCATTTTGAATGTCTAAACTGCTGATTTTGGTATACTTATACTGAGAAATATGATTTCTCACCCCATTGTAGCCATGTAAATCCAAGTGGAAGTTCATCCAAAGGTAAGAAGAAGAAGTATGAAGACAAAGATAGTTTTTATACTTTCTAGTTTAAAGCTTGTATTTATTTACGTGCTTTTAGTTTGTACAAGAAGTTATGTATAACTTTTAGTTTTCCGCAAGGGTCTCCATTATTATTTGTTTAAATGATATGGATTAATGTTATGTTAAGTTAGAAGTAGCATAACTAATACTGCATATCCAGGTATATTCTGATATACTAGGTTACTGGTATTAGGGTGTTATAGCATACATCATGCAAACAAAAGGTCACCATAAAATGACTAAAATCCCTTATAAAAGAAATAACTATTCCCTAAGTGGCTAATAAAAGCATTAACCATTCAACTAAGTAGCTAAATAAATTGAACCAAAAGAAATTCCCATAAAAGAAATAACTATTCCCTAAGTGGCTAATAAAAGCATTAACCATTCCACTAAGTAGCTAAATAAATTGAACCAAAAGAAACTCTAGGAATTTGGAACATTAAAGACACTCTAGGCTTGAAAATAACAAAATATTAAAGGAACATAATAGAAAGCCCAAAATACAAGTAAAATTCTGTCCAAAGTTTCGTCTTAAACTTCCAGCCCATTTTTCACCATGATAGAATCCGAATCTGGTCCAGAAGCTTGAAATACAATTTGTAGATAATTTCCTTAGCTTTCCAACGAACTAAAGAATGTACTAATCAGAGATCTGTAGCACAAGATAAAGCCAAAACAAGTCAACAGATTCCTTACTAATGAAAATAAAATTTTCATCAAAAATCAATTTGGCCATAAATTCGACATCATTCTTGGTTTGCATCATTCCCTCCTTCTTGAAGAGAATTCGACCTCGAATTTATTGCCTTTGGGAATCGTCTTCATCCTCCGGGTTCAAACACAACTCTTTTGAATCCGTGGGGCACCTCTCTTGGAATTGCTTCTTCAACTTCCTTATTTTCTTTTATAGGAAGACGCTCAATTTTTCTTTCAGTCTTTGCCTCTTCAAAGAATGCTTTTTCCACCTCACTTTCTTCATAAAGAGACTCTCTACTTTTTCCTCAATATCTTTTTCATTCTCTTCCTTCTCACTATTTTTCTCTTGCTCTTTGCTTTTGTTGGTTTGGCCTTCACTATTCTTTTCTTCATGCCCTACGGGAGAAATGTTAGACAAATGAACCAAAGTAGAAGAATCCCAACATTTGATTCCACAAGCTAATCTAGAAGTAGGTATTAGAGTAATAGATTGCCATGACTTTCCAAGTGAATTTGAAGACTTATTCTCAGCTTTAATTGAAAGCCACTCTCTAGTCATCTTCATCTCCTTATCTTGCTCTTGCAATTCAACACCAATTGATGCTTTGCATTCTTCCTTTGGAATTTCATCTTCAATTTCATTGATTGTGCAAGCTTCCTTTGGAATCTCATCTTCAATTTCAGTGACTGTCTTGCAAGCTTCCTTTGGAGGAATATCTTCAATTTCATTGAATGTCTTGCAAGCTTCCTTTGGAGGAATACACTTAATCTCTTTCACAAGAGAATCAATGCAACTAGGCAAAGAATTAGGAATAGCATCAAAACAAGCATTCAAGTTTGTTTTGTTCACCTCATTTTCTTTTGTGGAGTCTTCAACCATTTTCTTCACATGTGCTTCAAAACTTTCTATTTGTCTTTTCATTCTCTCCTCTTTTCTCACCCTTTTTTCGTTCTTCTTTTTCTCCCTTTCAATTTCTCTATCTCTTTGCTCATATCTCCTTCCTCCAAGCCTCCTCCTTTTCATGTCTCCTAGCTTTTCAAGCATCTCATTGAACTCCTCTGTATGCTCCCTCATCATCCTTTGCATTTAAGCTGTAATAGCCTCCACTAGCACTCTGTTATTTCCCTCAACAGGAGGGGTATCATCACCACCTGTTCCTACCATAGTTCAAACACGAAAAACAAAAGTGATAGCAATATGACCTCACCACACTTCTTACATGTTTACACTCTTAGAGATGTATCACTCGTGTTTGTTGCTCTCTAATAGGCTTTTGTGTGCCTTTTACCACTCAATAGCTCTCTTTAAGTTCTTAACAGAATCTCCGAGAATATTCAAGAGTATAACCCCAAACTCAAAAGAAATAGTGATGACGCACAACACAAATTGAAAAGATGTCAAAGAAGACAAGACAAAAACGAAAACCGAATAGAGAAAAGATTTAGGGAAGGCTCTTAGGACTCGATTCAAACAGGTAGCATGCAATTGAACCTTAATAACAAGTTGTTGTAATTAATTTTTTTTTAAACACGTTCTGCTTCTAATAATTGGAATTGTAATTTTGGAATGCAACTTTGAAATTAGAGCAATTGCGAATGAAAATAGACAGAATTCCCAACAAAATAAGCTATTAACACTTAGGGGTTTAGGGTTGCTAATTGTGTCACCAGAATCGTTGAAGGGATTGTTTAACTCATTTCCAATCCGAGAACTGAGTTTTGATACCAAATGATGTGAGTCCTTATACCTTGATTCTAGTTCGGACCTTTCTAGGTTGGAATTTACAAAATTGATCACACAAATGACGTCATGTTTAAAAATACTTGTATCTCGTGCTACGCTCCTCAGAATTGAGCGATTCCAAAACGACGTGAAAGAGCACGTTCTGAATCAAAAATTAGACTCAAGAATCACTAGGAAATGATTTTTAAAATGTGATATATGAACCAGAGAGGATCATGTAGAAATTCGGATCTATCCTTGACTGACCAACCAAAATTATGATGAAGAAGAAAATAATCTAATGGACAAGATAAGGAATGGAATGGTAGGCGCCACAATTCCAAAGGGAATTGATAAGCCAAGGTGAGGATCACCACAAGGGTCTTGGACTCTTGATAAGATGAAAGGGGGTTGGTTCAATGAAGAACCTAAGAGAGGCTAAACACTCTCACAATTGGAACAAATCCAAATTGAACATCCAAGTTTAATTTCATTCATCATAGATGTGTACATATATAGAGTTTAGGGGCTGCATACATCATGCAAATAAAAGCTCACCATAAAGTGACTAAAATCCCTCATAAAAGAAATAACTATTCTCTAAGTGGCTAATAAAAGCATTAACCATTCCACTAAGTAGCTAAATAAATTGAACCAAAAGAAACTCTCATAAAAGAAATAACTATTCCCTAAGTGGCTAATAAAAGCATTAACCATTCCACTAAGTAGGTAAATAAATTGAACCAAAGGAAACTCTAAGAATTTGGAACATTAAACACACTCTAGGCTTGAAAATAACAAAATATAAAAGAAACATAATAGAAAGCCCAAAATACAAGTAAAATTCCGTCCAAGAATTTGTCTTATACTTCCAGCCCATTTTTCACCATGATAGAAGTCGAATCTGGTCAAGAAGCTTGAAATACGATTTGTAGCTAATTTCCTTAGGTTTCCAATGAACTAAAGAATGCACTAATCAGAGATCTGCAGTGCAAGATAAAGCCAAAACAAGCAAACAGATTCCTCACTAATGGAAATTAAATTTTCATCAAAAATCAATTTGGCCTTAAATTGGACATCATTCTTGGTTTGCATCATTCCCTCCCTCTTGAAGAGAATTCGACCTCGAATTTATTGCCTTTGGGAATCGTCTTCATCCTCCGGGTTCAAACACAACTCTTTTGAATCCGTGGGGCACCTCTCTTGGAATTGCTTCTTCAACTTCCTTATTTTCTTTTATAGGAAGACTCTCAATTTTTCTTTCAGTCTTTGCCTCTTCAAAGAATGCTTTTTCCACCTCACTTTTGTTCATAAAGAGACTCTCTACTTTTTCCTCAATATCTTTTTCATTCTCTTCCTTCTCACTATTTTTCTCTTGCTCTTTGCTTTTGTTGGTTTGGCCTTCACTATTCTTTTCTTCATGCCCTACGGGAGAAATGTTAGACAAATGAACTAAAGTAGAAGAATCCCAACATTTGATTCCACAAGCTAATCTAGAAGTAGGTATTAGAGTAATAGATTGCCATGACTTTCCAAGTGAATTTGAAGACTTATTCTCAGCTTTAATTGTAAGCCACTGTCTAGTCGTCTTCATCTCCTTATCTTCCTCTTGCAATTCAACTCCAATTGATGCTTTGCATTCTTCCTTTGGAACTTCATCTTCAATTTCATTGATTGTGCAAGCTTCCTTTGGAATCTCATCTTCAATTTCAGTGAATGTCTTGCAAGCTTCCTTTGGAGGAATATCTTCAATTTCATTGAATGTCTTGCAAGCTTCCTTTGGAGGAACACACTCAATCTCTTTCACAAGAGAATCAACGCAACTAGGAAAAGAATTAGGAATAGCATCAAAACAAGCATTCAAATATGTTTTGTTCACCTCATTTTCTTTTGTGGAGTCTTCAACCATTTTCTTCACATGTGCTTCAAAACTTTATATTTGTCTTTTCATTCTCTCCTCTTTTCTCACCCTTTTTTCGTTCTTCTTTTTCTCCTTTTCAATTTCTCTATCTCTTCGCTCATATCTCCTTCCTCCAAGCCTCCTCCTTTTTATGTCTCCTAGCTTTTCAAGCATCTCATTGAACTCCTCTGTATGCTCCCTCATCATCCTTTGCATTTGAGCTGTAATAGCCTCCACTAACAATTTGTTGTTTCCCTCAACAGGTGGGGTATCATCACCACCTGTTCCTGCCATAGTTCAAACACGAAAAACAAAAGTGATAGCAATATGAACTCACCACACTTCTTACGTGTTTACACTCTTAGAGATGTATCACTCGTGTTTGTTGCTCTCTAATAGGCTTTTGTGTGCCTTTTACCACTCAATAGCTCTCTTTAAGTTCTTATCAGAATCTCCAAGAACATTCAAGAGTATAACCCCAAACTCAAAAGAAATAGTGATGGCACACAACACAATTTGAAAAGATGTCAAAGAAGACAAGACAAAAATGAAAACAGATTGGAGAAAAGATTCAAGGAAGGCTCTTAGGACTCGATTCAAACAGGTGGCATGCAATTGAACCTTAATAACAAGTTGCTGTAATTAATTTTATTTTTTTAAACACGTTCTGCCTCTAATAATTGGAATTGTAATTTTGGAATGCAACTTTGAAATTAGAGCAATTGCGAATGAAAATAGACAGAATTCCCAACAAAATAAGCTATTACTTAACACTTAGGGGTTTAGGGTTACCAATTGTGTGACCAGAATCATTGAAGGAATTGTTTAACTCAATTCCAATCCTAGAACTGAGCTTTGATACCAAATGACGTGAGTCCTCATGCCTTGATTCTAGTTCAGACCTTTCTAGGTTGGAATTCACAAAATTGATCTCACAAATGACGTCTTGTTTAAAAATACCTGTATCTCGTGCTACGCTCCTCAGAATTGAGCGATTCCAAAACGACGTGAAAGAGCACGTTCTGAATCGTAAATTAGACTCAAGAATCACTAGGAAATGATTTGTAAAACGTGATTTATGAACCAGAGAGGATCATGTAGAAATTCGGATCTATCCTTGAGTGACCAATCAAAATTGTGATGAAGAAGAAAACAATCAAATGGACAAGATAAGGAATGGAATGGTAGGCGCCACAATTCCAAGGGGAATTGATAAGCCAAGGTTAGGATCGCCACAAGGGTCTTGGACTCTTGATAAGATGAAAGGGGGTTGGTTCAATGAAGAACCTAAGAGAGGCTAAACACTCTCACAATTGGAACAAATCCAAATTGAACATTCAAGTTTAATTTCATTCATCATAGATGTGTACATATATAGAGTTTAGGGGCTGCATACATCATGCAAACAAAAGGTCACCATAAAGTGACTAAAATCCCTCATAAAAGAAATAACTATTCCCTAAGTGGCTAATAAAAGCATTAACCATTCCATTAAGTAGCTAAATTAATTGAACCAAAAGAAACTCTAGGAATTTGGAACATTAAAGACACTCTAGGCTTGAAAATAACAAAATATAAAAGAAACATAATAGAAAGCCCAAAATACAAGTAAAATTCCATCCAAGAATTTGTCTTAAACTTCCATCCCATTTTTCACCATGATAGAAGCCGAATCTGGTTAAGAAGCTTGAAATACGATTTGTAGATAATTTCCTTAACTTTCTAACGAACTAAAGAATGCACTAATCAGAGTTCTGTAGCGCTAGATAACGCCAAAACAAATCAATATATTCTTCACTAATGAAAATAAAATTTTCATCAAAAATCAATTTGGCCTTAAATTGGACATCATTCTTGGTTTGCATTAAACAAGCTAGGGACAAAGCTTCTATTCTCTACCACTAGTCACCTACAATCGGATGGACAAACCGAGGTGGTAAATAGAACTCTCTCTACTCTCCTTAATCCATCATTAAGAGGAATATTAAATCTTGGGAGGAATGTTTTTCTCATGTTGAATTTGCTTACAATAGGGCAGTTCATTCTACTACTCAATTTTTGCCTTTTGAAATTGTTTATGGATTTAATCCCCTAACCCCTCTTGATTTGATTTCTTTACCTAACCCATCTATATTAGTTCTTAAAGATGGTAAGGAAAAGGCCGAATATGTGAAGAAACTCCATGAACTAGTGAAGGACCAAATTGAGAAGAAAATAGAGCAATATGCTAAACAAGCCAACAAAGGTAGAAAATGGTTGTATAAATAGGGAACTCTTAAACTCCAAAAAGGAGATTTTGGAAGATTAATGAAAGTGGAGGAATTCCCCATTTTTGAGAGGGCTATTTTGTGCCTCTTGAGTTCTTAGAGAGAACCAAAGCTTGAATCTTAACAAAGGTTCCTCATACCTTTGTGGTGATTCTACACAAGGTTTATCTTTCTCATTCTCTTCAATAGAATTGAGATTGTGGCTCCATTCTCCATCTTTTTGTCTAATTCCATCTTTTAATCTTTTTCTATCTTACTTGTTCTTCTCACCACTTCTTATTCTTCTACATCAATCTTTGTTTAATTTTTCTTCTTTTTGTTTGTTGTTAAATTCGGTTATAAAAGAACCCACTCAAGGAAGATCTGGAAATCAAATGTTCTGTTGTTGGATCATATCATTGTATAGGCAGTTATTTGATATCATTGCTTGTTCTAGTTAGAGATAAGTTATAGATTACATTTGAATATTGCATAGAAATGAGGCATATATTCTTATGTAATAGTTTGTTTTATGCATTACGAATGTTTAAACTACTAGTATTGGGATGCTTATATTGAGAAATGTGATTTCTCACCCCATTTGTTGCCATGTAATTCCAAGTGAATGTTCGTCCAAAGGTAAGAAGAAAATGTATGAAAACTGTTGTTGTAGGTGAATTCTATTAAAGATAAGAATTCATCCCTACGCCTCATAGGGTGTCATCCCTATGCTTGAATGAAAATTGTTGTTGTAGGTGAATTCCATTAGAGGTATGAATTCATCCCAACATCTCGACTGTTCTAGCACACAAGCCCTCAACAAATCTTCCAGTGACTGAATCGTTCTTTCTGACTGACCATCTGTTTGTGGATGGTAAACAGAACTTAGATGTAACTTCGTTCCCATCGCTCCCTGCAAACTGTGCCAAAATCTCGATGTGAATCTTGGATCTCGATCCGAAATAATAATAGAAGGTACACCATGAAGTCTAATGATTTCACCGATGTACACTTGGGTCAACCTTTCCGTTGAGTACTTGATGTTAATTGGCAAGAAATGCACTGACTTCATAAGTCAATCAACAACTACCCAAATAGAATCATGACCCCTTCTAGTTTTTGGTAGTCCAATCACAAAGTTCATTGCTATATCATCCCATTTCCATTCAGGAATGGACAAAGGTTGCAACATTCCAGAAGGTCTTTGATGCTCAACCTTAACCTTTTGACAGACTAAGCAAGATGATACATATTCAGCGACGTCTCTCTTCATCCCTTGCCACCAATACAATCGCTTCAAGTCTTGATATATTTTTGTGGCTCTTGGATGTATACTTAGCTTACTTCTATGAGCTTCATCAAAATCAATCTCCTAAGTCCTTGATCGTTGGGAACACAAATCCTTCCTTTAAATTTCAAAATTCCATCTGTTCCTTCTTTAAATTTTAACATTGCGTCTTGTTTCATTACTTCCTTTGCTTCTTGTAAATATTGGTCATCGTTCTGTTTCTCTCAGATTTCATCTATAAAACTATTTGAGATAGTGATCATGTTCAGACACATCTTTTTCGATGTCAACTTCACAGACAACCACATATCTCGAAATTCTTCTATCAATTCGCTCTCCTTGATTATCATAACAGAAGCACTAAGCATTTTCCTACTTAAAGCATCCGCTACGACATTCGCCTTCCCGGGATGATATTGTAACTAAAAATCATACTCCTACAAAAACTTTAACTAATGCCTCTGCCTCATGTTCAACTCTTTTTGATCAAACAGATACTTCAAGCTTTTATGATGACTGAAGACATTGAACGTTGCTCCATATAGGAAATGTCTCCAGACTTTCAGTGCAAAAACAACAGCAGCTAATTCCAAATCGTGAGTAGGATAATTCTTCTTGTATACCTTTAACTGCCTTGAAGCATATGCCACAACCTTCCGGTTTTGCATAAGTACACAACCCAATCCTTAGGATGAAGCATTGCAATATACTTCAAAAGTTTCATTAGGATCAGGTAGAATCAACACCGATGAAGTACTCAATCGTCTTTTCAACTCTTAAAAACTTTCTTCGCATGCATCAGTCCATACAAAAGGTTGATTCTTCCGTGTAAGTTAGGTAAGAGGTCGCGCTATCTTGGGAAACCCCTCAATAAACCGTCGATAGTAACCAGCTAATCCGATGAAACTATGGATCTCCAATATAGTCTTTGGCCTTTCCCAATAGAGAACAGTCTCCACTTTAGAAGCATCAACTTCAATTCCTTCCTCCGATATCACGTGCCTAAAAACTGAACCTCGCTTAACCAAAATTCATATTTAGACAACTTTGCGTATAGGTTATTTTCCTTCAAAATCTGGAGAACCACTCTGAGATGTTCAGTATGTTCCTCTTGACTTCGAAAGTGGATTAGAATGTCATCAATAAGGACAATGACAAACTTGTCCAGATAAGAACGAAAAATCCTATTTATGAAATCCATGAATATGGCAGGTGCATTCGTCACACCGAACAACATCACTTGATACTCGTAATGCTCATAATGTAACATCCCAAAAAATGCCTATTTGCTCATAAATGTTCATTTTATATTATTCTTGATTTTTAGGAATTTTTCTAGAATTTTACGAAAACGTCAAATATTTTAATATATTCCTCGTTTTGCGTACACACTGAGCTGAGAATTGCTGAGGTCAGTGTAACGCTCCGGAAATTAATTATTTCACCACCAATAGTCATTTTCTAATATTTGTGATTTATGTGAATTTTTCTGGAATTTTTTAGAAACGTCGAATATTTTAATATATTCCTCGTTTTGCGTGAAACTCGAGCAGAGTCGGGAAAACGACTGTAATGCCTCAAAAATTGGAAAATTATATGACGAATAGTCATTTTATAATATTTGCAATTTTTGGGAATTTTCTGGAAATTTTTCGGAACCGTCGAATATTTTAATATATTCCTCGTTTTGTGTGTGCACTGAGCAGAACCAGAGAAACGCAATGTTTTCTCTTAGAACCTTGGACTATGGACATGTCGACGGGAGATCTTACTAAACCCGAGACTTGACATAGTTTACGAGGTTTCACAATTTTCGAGAAATTCTAACAGATAAAATAAATCAATACAGCGGAAAATTCATCTGTCAGATTAATTAAATACTGACTTCTGTCAACTATGACTATTATCCATTGGATAATAGTGTGTAATAAAAAACTTATCACATTATCCTAATGTAATCTACTTTATGTCAAATCTATCTACTTTAATTCAAATTTAATGGTTAAATAATCAAAGCTTCCTTAAGAAGCTTTGACCCAACCATTGACCCATGTGCTTTAGCTTCCTTTGGAAGCCAATTCCTCACCCACTCCTCTCTCTCTTTCACGTCTGCAGCAGCCACTAGGGGGGATGAATTGATTTCAATTATCCAAATATTACACTTAATTCATTATCACCAAAAACACCTTTTTCTCTCCATTTACGTTATTCTTCTTCTTCTTCCTTCTTCAACATTTCTTTTTCTCCTCTCTTGCACACTCAACGTCCAGCAGCCCTCCTCCACTCAAACTTCTCAAAATCTTCATCTAAATACATATTCTTAATCTCCTCACCATTCCAAACACCTTTCCCTCTTGGAGCTTCTTGAGATTCCATCATCTCCACCATTTTCTTCAAGCTCCAACTTTGGACATTTTTGGGTAAGTTCAAGACCACTCTTCTTTCCCTCTCATTTTCGTGCTCATGGTCTCTTCTATGATCACTCATGCTTCATTTTTCCAAGCCTTGGTATTTATTCTAACAAGTTACCATTTTTAGGGATTTTGGAGGCTAAATCCGAAAATACAAGGAGCATTCTTGGAGCTCTCTTGATTTCTACACTCAAGTAAGAGGAAGACACTCCTCTTCAACCTCTTTTAGCATCTAGGAACCTTGATTGTTTGATAGGTGGAAGAACCCTAATGAGGGTTGTTCTTGAATTTGAAGATTAAATTATGTTATGTGTTGATTTTGTGTTAATTGTGACCTTGGATTGATTTGTGGTATATAATGGAATGTTGGAATGGATTGAGTCATTTAAAATGGAAGAAAAATGATTGACCACCCTACAAGGAGTGTCACGGTTTTTGGTTAGAAATTTAGGGGAATTTGCGTTGAAATTGTAATTGGTATAAGACTTAAATTAATCAATGCATTAAATGGAATTCAATGGAAGGAAAATTTGGAATAGGAACCACCATGAGGGCTACGGTTTTGGAGCCAAGGACTTAGGGTTTTTGGGTGAATTAATTTGACAAGTGAACAATTTAAAGAACCAAGAGAATAACATATAGTAAGATGGCTAGAAGGAAATTGAAGTTGGAATTATTGTGAGGCCACGGCCTCTAGCCCATTTTTGAGTATAAATATGTGATTATGGTAATTGGGAATCATAAGCAAGTAGGGAATTAGAGACCTAAGTAGTAGAATAGGTACTTAATAATTAGAAGGATTTAATATGATTAAGACTTCATAAATTTTAAAGGACTAAGAGTGAATTTATCATAAGACTTAAGGAAGTTCTAAGTGAGTGAAGAACATAAGAGTGTGAGGCCTAAGAGCTCAAATAAAATGTAAGTTATGGGAAATTGAGTTGTCTTGGAATATTAAGTTGGCTATAAGAATTGATTTTTGAACATGAACCTTAGAAAGGGGAACAAAGTTTAAATTAGGATTCATAAGGAACCTAATGACGCATTAATGGACTTGATACTTATATTATGTTGTTATGGGTCCATGTGAGCGACCATCTATATATTGATGCTTGAATTGGCCTAATGTGGCATATTATGGAATTGTATGAAGTCGTGAATCATACATGTTCATGCATAGTGTCTTATGCATTGTGGATGTCCTTGTGGACTGTTGTAAGGCCAAGTTGCCTAAGAGATTGGACACACCTTAGTGCGGGTAGACTAGTGTAGGTCATTGGTTGACCTTGGGGGCGTCGGGGTGCGGGTTCCTCATCAATGGGAGGTTGGTAGCTCTCCTGCCCGTGGGGTAGACCGATGCAAACGCACCGACGATCCGGACCGAGACACTGTCCTATATCGTGATCTAGTGTAGAATGTCTGTACAATGCCATGATTGCGCATGAGAATATTATTGATAGCACTGGCCTCGGCAGCCGAGTTACAGACATGTCTCCTGATCTTTCTCTCCGATTAGTTGAGTCTAGCTCCATGGAGTAGGAATTGAGAGAGCATACATGTGAATCATGATATATACTGTCATCATTAATTCTTATTTTCTACCACAAAAATTGACTTAATTGCCATTATGATGATTATCTGCCTGGAACTGTTTATTTGCTTACCGTTGGAATTACTGCTTATTATTTGAGTATACTGTTTCTAAATTGCTATATGGGCGCGTGGCGCCGTTCTGTTTCTAGCATGCTATAATTGGTAATGATGCAGGATGTCTTACCTCTTTCTGTGTTCTGCTATCTGTTGTCTGTATTTATATTGCATCTACCGAAGACGACGGCAACGAGTTAAAAGCCCCTGACTTCCCTGGCTTTTGGCCCGAACGTGATTAGTACTTGCTGTTGACGATGGGGACGCGTATACGAGAATTTCTGGGTGACGTGCGTCTGACCGTCCTCGGAGGGCCAGAGTGCTGGCACATCAACCTGAACTCTGACCGTTGCGTCTACTTGGGAGACGTATCCATTGCCCTAGCCTGGAGACGACATGAGGCACCCGTGATTACCTGCCACGTCAGCCTACGTTTAGAGTTTTACTTGCCCATCCGTGAGATGTGGGGCGACCGCTACTACACTCCACGGGAGGACTCCTTTGATTCCACCACTCGGGCCCCGTCCCGTGCTTCTGTGGTTCCAATGGAGGTTTCCTCGGATAAGGAGGATCCTGCTGAGGATCCTGACACGGTTCCTCCTCATCTGAGGGATTGATGTCACTGGTGGCTACTGATGGCTGCCAGTGTTTTTATTTTTGGGGGCCTGATGTATTACTTTTTGGTGGGTTGTATATTTTGTATATGCATGATGGTTATATATGCATGATTTCCTTGGGATAGGTATAGTTTTGCTTTTTGGTGATGGCCAGCTTGTACTTGCAAAACAATTGTATTAAAATATATATATATATATATATATATATATATATATATATATATGTATGCTATTCAGGTGCAAATTCTGTGTACTGTTTCATTCGTTACTTTTATTCACATTCCGCATTATTGTTACAAAAAAAAATATTGCCAATTTTGCTCACATGGTTAAACATCAACTAAATAAAATGAACCGGGTCTTAATCGTTTGTTTATTTAATTTCCGCATTTTATTTTATTTGACAATGTGACGTTCCCTCCCAAAAAGGGGCGTTACATTAAGTTGGTATCAGAGCCCCGGTTTATGTTTTCTTTGGGTCTTGTGTATGAGTCTGTCTTGTTTGTGCTGTGTGAAATCTCTGTGGTGTGTGTTTTGAATGAATTTTTCTAACCTTCCTTGTGATTTTCAGTTAGCCTGAGTTGAAAAAGAGTAAAATGGCCAGAGGTGAGGAAATTATAGCTGCTGTTGAGGCAATGCAGCGGATGGCAGAAGTCATCGTGCAGCAAAATGAGCGTGCTGCTCAACAACAAGAACGAGCTACTCAACAACTTGAGGCGACTGCTGATGCACAGAACTTAGCAGAGTTTCGTCGTCATAACCCTCCTCAGTTTAAGGGAGAATTTGATCCTGACAAGGCTAGTCTATGGATCAAGGAGCTAGAGAAGGTCTTTTGTGGCATGAATTGTGCCGAAGACAAAAAGGTGAACTATGCAACCTTTATGCTTGTGGGCAATGCCGAAGATTGGTGGAACGGAGCTCAGAGAGCATTGGAAGCCGAAGGAACTGACATCACATGGGATGTGTTCAAGAACAAGTTCTTGGACAAATATTTTCCTGCTAATGCGAGACATGCGAAAGAGCTGGAGTTTCTCAACTTGAGACAGGGGAACATGACTGTCAGTGAATACGCAGCCAAGTTTGAGAACTTGGAGAAATTTTCGACACATTACCAGCATCAGACTGATGAAGCTTGGAAATGTTGGAAATTCACCGAAGGGTTGAGATATGAGGTGAAGAAAGCTGTGATTACCCTGAAGATGAAGGTATTCTCAGAATTGTTGGATACCTGCTGTGAGGTTGAAGCCTTGGAACAGGCTAGAGACTCGAGAAACAAGAACTTTGGGCCTGTACGGTCCCAAAGAGGTGGAGGCAGTAGTTCTAACCGCTTCCAAAAGAAGCCCTATTCCCGACTAACGGGGAATCAGCAACATATTGGTGGAGGTTCTACTGGGAACCGAACTGGTCAGAATGTGGCATATCCTCTTAAATGCCAGAAATGTGGAAAAGATCATCTCACAAGAGATTGCTCGATCAAGGGGATTATTTGCTTCAGGTGTGGCAAACTGGGCCATGTATCCAGAGACTGCAACCAAGCAAAGACTGAGCCTTCAGTCAATACGACTCGAGCCGATAAATGTGGAAAAAGATGTCTCACGATGATCATTTTGGTTAAGAAAAGGATCCATGAGAAGGTCTTAGATAACAAGAAATCGCAAGCCGGAGGTCGAGTTTACACTATGAGCGGAGCTGAAGCTTCTGAATCAGAAGACTTGATTCAAGGAGAAGGCACCATAGGAGGTAATCTTTTAAATGTACTATATGACTCTGGGGCAACCCATTCTTTTATATCATACGACTGTGTGCTACGACTTGGATTACCTGTGTTTGAACTACCTTTTGAGTTGACTGTTTTAACCCCTACTGATAAACCCGTAGTTACTACCAAAGTCTGTTTGAAATGCCCTCTGATTGTTGAAGGTTGAGTTTTTTCTGTTGATCTAATCTGTTTACCTTTGTCACAGTTAGACATAATCCTAGGGATGGACTGGTTATCTTCCAACCATGTTTTGTTAGATTGTTCTAGAAAAACCATAGTCTTTCCTGTGGATGAGAATTCTAGATACTTGACGGCCAACCAAGCACGAGCTTTCTTGAAAGAAGGAGCTCAGGGATACATGCTACTATCTTCTTTGAAAGTCGAGAGTGAGGCTGAATTGAGCACTATTCCGGTTGTGAAGGAATTTCCTGAAATCTTCCCTGAAGAAGTACCTGGTCTACCGCCGACCCGTGAGATAGAGTTTGCTATTGATCTTGTACCGGGAGCTGGTCCCGTGTCTATAGCACCTTATCGTATGTCTCCAACGGAATTGGCAGAGCTTAAGAAGCAACTAGAAGAGCTTTTGGAGAAATAGTTTGTCAGGCCTAGTGTGTCACCGTGGGGAGCACCTGTGTTACTAGTTCGAAAGAAGGATGGTGCCTCAAGATTGTGTGTGGATTACAGGCAATTGAACAAATTGACAATCAAGAACAAGTATCCTCTCCCAAGAATTGACGACTTGATGGATCAACTAAAGGGAGCAGTGGTGTTTTTAAAGATTGATTTGAGATCTGGGTATCATCAGATAAGAGTAAAAAGAGAGGATATACCCAAGACTGCTTTTCGTACCCGATACGGTCATTATGAGTACCTTGTGATGCCGTTTGGTGTTACGAATGCACCTGCTATCTTTATGGACTACATGAACCGCATCTTTCGTCCTTACTTGGACAAGTTTGTTGTCGTCTTCATTGACGATATCCTGATATATTCCCAGAATCAGGAGGATCATGCTGAACACCTCAGCATAGTCCTTCAGATTTTGAAGGAGAAGGAACTGTATGCCAAGCTGTCGAAGTGTGAGTTCTGGCTTGATGAGGTGAAGTTTTTGGGTCATCTGATCTCAAAAGAAGGAATTACAGTGGATCTGTCAAAAGTAGAGGCAGTGTTACAGTGGGAACAACCGAAGTCGGTAACGGAAGTTCGTAGTTTTGTGGGTTTAGCCAGATATTACCGGAGGTTCATTGAAGGATTTTCCAAGATTGCCGGACCACTCACCCAATTGACGAAGAAGAATTGGACTTTTGAGTGGACTGATAGCTGCGAGCAGAGTTTCCAAGAATTGAAGAAGAGGCTGACTACCTCACCCGTGTTGGTGTTACCTGATCCGAACGAACCGTTTGAGGTGTACTGTGACGCTTCGTATCAAGGATTGGGATCTGTTCTTATGCAACACAGAAAAGTGGTGGCCTATGCTTCGCGATAGTTGCGAGTGCATGAGAAGAATTACCCGACTCATGATTTGGAGTTGGCAGCTGTGGTTTTTGCTCTGAAGATATGGAGACATTTCCTTTATGGAGCGACGTTCAACATCTTCAGTGACCACAAGAGCTTGAAATACTTGTATGACCAGAAAGAGCTGAATATGAGGCAGCGAAGGTGGCTGGAATTTCTGAAGGATTATGATTTCTAGTTGTTGTACCACCCTGGCAAGGCGAACGTTGTAGCTGACGCCTTAAGTAGAAAGACTATCAGTGCTTCTGCCCTGATGATCAAAGAAAAGGAGCTCATAGAACAATTTAGGGATGTATGGTCGTTTGTTAAGTTGGAACCCGGAAGGATTTGTATGAATATGGTCACCATCTCAAGTGAATTAATGGAAGACATATGGGAAAAGCAGAAGGCTGATAAATTCTTGCAAGGGATAAGAGAACAAATGAAACAAGGCGAGAAAACAGAGTTTGAAGAAGGAACAGATGGAATTATGAGATTCCGAGGTAGAGTTTGTATTCCCCGTGATCAAGAGCTTAGGCGATATATTGTGGAACATGCTCACACTAGCAAGTTGAGTATACACCCAGGAATAACTAAGATGTATCAAGATCTAAAGAAATTGTTTTGGTGGCATGGAATGAAGAGCGACGTCACTAGATGTGTGTCGACTTGTTTAGTTTGTCAAAAAGCTAAAGTGGAACATCAAAGACCAGCGGGATTGCTACAACCGTTGTCTATTCCTGAATGGAAATGGGACAGCATTGCGATGGATTTTGTTGTGGGATTGCCAAGGACAAGGATAGGACATGACTCGATTTGGGTAATAGTTGATCGACTTACGAAATCAGCTCATTTCCTCCTGATCAATATAAAATACAGTTTGGAGAAGTTGACCCAGCATTATATTGGAGAGATCGTTAGGCTACATGGTGTGCCTACGAGTATTGTTTCGGATAGGGATCCGAGATTTACTTCAAAATTTTGGCAGAGTTTACAGGCATCGTTGGGAACGAAATTGCGCTTGAGTTCGGCGTATCATCCACAAACCGATGGTCAATCGGAAAGGACGATCCAATCTCTAGAGGACTTACTTAGGGCTTGTACTATTGAACAGACAGGGAGTTGGGATCAGATCTTGCCATTGATAGAGTTCACTTACAACAACAGTTACCACTCGAGTATAGGGATGGCACCCTATGAAGCTCTGTATGGAAGACGATGTCGAACACCTTTATGTTGGTACCAAGACGGTGAGCGTCTTACGATTGGACCAGATATCATTCAGCAGACAACTGAGAAAGTCAAAATGATCCAAGAAAAGATGAAAACTGCTCAGAGCCGACAAAAGAGTTATGCAGATAAGAGGAGAAAGCCTCTTGAGTTTGAAGAAGGTGAGCATGTATTCTTGAAAGTCACACCCACGACTGGGGTCGGCCGGGCTTTGAAATCTAGAAAACTCACTCCAAAATTCTTTGGACCTTACCAGATTCTTCGCCAGATAGGTCCAGTAGCCTACCAGATAGCCTTACCCCCCTTCCTTTCCAATATACACAATGTCTTCCATGTGTCACAACTTCGTAAATATTTGCCTGACCCAAGTCATGTTATAGCACCGGACACAGTACAGTTAAAAGAGAACTTAACCTATGAGGCGCCTCCTGCGAGAATCGAGGACCGACGGATAAAGCAACTAAGAGGAAAGGAGATACCATTGGTGAAAGTAATCTGGAATGAAACAACTGGTGATGCAACTTGGGAACCGGAGGACAAAATGAAGGAGCAACATCCAGAGTTGTTTTGAGGTACGTAAATTTCGAGGACGAAATTCCTTTTTAGTTGGGGAGTGTTGTAACATCCCGAAAAATGCCTATTTGATCATAAATGTTCATTTTATATTATTCTTGATTTTTAGGAATTTTTCTAGAATTTTACGGAAACGTCGAATATTTTAATATATTTCTCGTTTTGCGTGCACACTGAGCTAAGAATTGCTGAGGTCAGTGTAACGCTCCAGAAATTAATTATTTCACCGCCAATAGTCATTTTCTAATATTTGTAATTTATGTGAATTTGTCTGGAATTTTTCGGAAACGACGAATATTTTAATATATTCTTCGTTTTGCGTGAAACTCGAGCAGAGTCGGGAAAACGACTGTAATGCCTCAAAAATTGGAAAATTATATGATGAATAGTCATTTTATAATATTTGCAATTTTTGGGAATTTTCTGGGAATTTTCCGGAACCGTCAAATATTTTAATATATTCCTCGTTTTGCGTGCGCACTGAGCAGAACCAGAGAAACGCGATATTTTCTATGAGAACCTTGGACTATGGACATGTCGACGGGGGATCTTACTAAACCCGAGACTTGACACAGTTTATGAGGTTTCATAATTTTCGAGAAATTCTAATAGATAAAATAAATCAATACAGCGGAAAATTCATCTGTCAGATTAATTAAATACTGACTTCTGTCAACTATGACTATTATCCATTGGATAATAGTGTGTAATAAAAATCCTTTCACATTATCCTAATGTAATCTACTTTATCTCAAATCTATCTAGTTTAATTCAAATTTAATGGTTAAATAATCAAAGCTTCCTTAAGAAGCTTTGACCCAACCATTGACCCATGTGCTTTAGCTTCCTTTGGAAGCCAATTCCTCACCCACTCCTCTCTCTCTTTCACGTCTGCAGCAGCCACTAGGGGGGGGATGAATTGATTTCAATTATCCAAATATTACACTTAATTCATTATCACCAAAAACACCTTTTTCTCTCCATTTACGTTATTCTTCTTCTTCTTCCTTCCTCAACATTTCTTTTTCTCCTCTCTTCACACTCAACGTCCAGCAGCCCTCCTCCACTCAAACTTCTCAAAATCTTCATCTAAATGCATATTCTTAATCTCCTCACCATTCCAAACACCTTTCCCTCTTGGAGCTTCTTGAGATTCCATCATCTCCACCATTTTCTTCAAGCTCCAACTTTGGACATTTTTGGGTAAGTTCAAGACCACTCTTCTTTCCCTCTCATTTTCGTGCTCATGGTCTCTTCTATGACCACTCTTGCTTCATTTTTCCAAGCCTTGGTATTTATTCTAACAAGTTACCATTTTTAGGGATTTTGGAGGCTAAATCCGAAAATACAAGGAGCATTCTTGGAACTCTCTTGATTTCTACACTCAAGTAAGAGGAAGACACTCCTCTTCAACCTCTTCTAGCATCTAGGAACCTTGATTGTTTGATAGGTGGAAGAACCCTAATGAGGGTTGTTCTTGAATTTGAAGATTAAATTATGTTATGTGTTGATTTTGTGTTAATTGTGACCTTGGATTGATTTGTGGTATATAATGGAATGTTGGAATGGATTGAGTCATTTAAAATGGAAGAAAAATGATTGACCACCCTACAAGGAGTGTCACGGTTTTTGGTTAGAAATTTAGGGGAATTTGAGTTGAAATTGTAATTGGTATAAGACTTAAATTAATCAATGCATTAAATGGAATTCAATGGAAGGAAAATTTGGAATAGGAACCACCATGAGGGCTACGGTTTTGGAGCCAAGGACTTAGGGTTTTTGGGTGAATTAATTTGACAAGTGAACAATTTAAAGAACCAAGAGAATAACATGTAGTAAGATGGCTAGAAGGAAATTGAAGTTGGAATTATTGTGAGGCCACGACCTCTAGGCCATTTTTGAGTATAAATATGTGATTATGGTAATTGGGAATCATAAGCAAGTAGGGAATTAGAGACCTAAGTAGTAGAATGGGTACTTAATAATTAGAAGGATTTAATATGATTAAGACTTCATAAATTTTAAAGGACTAAGAGTGAATTTATCATAAGACTTAAGGAAGTTCTAAGTGAGTGAAGAACATAAGAGTGTGAGGCCTAAGAGCTCAAATAAAATGTAAGTTATGGGAAATTGAGTTGTCTTGGAATATTAAGTTGGCTATAAGAATTGATTTTTGAACATGAACCTTAGAAAGGGGAACAAAGTTTAAATTAGGATTCATAAGGAACCTAATGACGCATTAATGGACTTGATACTTATATTATGTTGTTATGGGTCCATGTGAGTGACCATCTATATATTGATGCTTGAATTGGCCTAATGTGGCATATTATGGAATTGTATGAAGTCGTGAATCATACATGTTCATGCATAGTATCTTATGCATTGTGGATGTCCTTGTGGACTGTTGTAAGGCCAAGTTGCCGAGGAGATTGAACACACCTTAGTGCGGGTGCGAATAAACTAGTGTAGGTCATTGGTTGACCTTGGGGGCGTCGGGGTGCGGGTTCCTCATCAATGGGAGGTTGGTAGCTCTCCTGCCCGTGGGGTAGACCGATGCAAACGCACCGATGATCCGGACCGAGACACTGTCCTATATCGTGATCTAGTGTAGAATGTCTGTACAATGCCATGATTGCGCATGAGAATATTATTGATAGCACTGGCCTCGGCAGCCGAGTTACAGACATGTCTCCTGATCTTTCTCTCCGATTTGTTGAGTCTAGCTCCATGGAGTAGGAATTGAGAGAGCATGCATGTGAATCATGATATATACTGTCATCATTAATTCTTATTTTCTGCCACTAAAATTGACTTAATTACCATTATGATGATTATCTGCCTGGAACTGTTTATTTGCTTACCGTTGGAATTACTGCTTATTATTTGAGTATACTGTTTCTAAATTGCTATATGGGTGCGTGGCGCCGTTCTGTTTCTAGCATGCTATAATTGGTAATGATGTAGGATGTCTTACCTCTTTCTGTGTTCTGCTATCTGTTGTCTGTATTTATATTGCATCTACCGAAGACGACGGCAACGAGTTAGAAGCCCCTGACTTCCCTGGCTTCTGGCCCGAACGTGATTAGTACTTGCTGTTGACGATGGGGACGCGTATGCGAGGATTTCTGGGTGACGTGCGTCTGACCTTCCTCGGAGGGCCAGAGTGCTGGCACATCAACCTGAACTCTGATCGTTGCGTCTACTTGGGAGACGTATCCATTGCCCTAGCCTGGAGACGACATGAGGCACCCGTGATTACCTGCCATGTCAGCCTACGTTTAGAGTTTTACTTGCCCATCCGTGAGATGTGGGGTGACCGCTACTATACTCCACGGGAGGACTCCTTTGATTCCACCACTCGGGCCCCGTCCCGTGCTTCTGTGGTTCCAATGGAGGTTTCCTCGGATGAGGAGGATCCTGCTGAGGATCCTGACACGGTTCCTCCTCATCTGAGGGATTGATGTCACTGGTGGCTACTGATGGCTGCCAGTGTTTTTATTTTTGGGGGCCTGATGTATTACTTTTTGGTGGGCTGTATATTTTGTATATGTATGATGGTTATATATGCATGATTTCCTTGGGATAGGTATAGTTTTGCTTTTTGGTGATGGCCAGGCTTGTACTTGCAAAACAATTGTATTAATATATATATATATATATATATATATATATATATATATATATATATATGTATGCTATTTAGGTGCAAATTCTGTGTACTGTTTCATTCGTTACTTTTATTCACATTCCGCATTATTGTTACTATAAACAAAAAAAAATATATTGCCAATTTTGCTCACATGGTTAAACATCAACTAAATAAAATGAACCGAGTCTTAATCGTTTGTTTATTTAATTTCCGCATTTTATTTTATTTGACAATGTGACGTTCCCTCCCAAAAAGGGGCGTTACACATAACGCATCTGGAATGCTGTCTTGGGGATATCTTCCACCTTCACATGAATTTGGTGATAACCAAAACGTAGATCAATTTTGGAGAATGTTGCGACTCCCCGCAATTGATCCATCAGATCATTTATCCTTGGAAAAGGATATTTATTCTTAATCGTAATCTTGTTCAAGTTCGATAATCCACCCATAGGCTAGAAGTCCTATCCTTCTTTTTGATCAACAACACTGGGGCTCCCAATGGTGACAAACTAGGTCTCATGAATTACTTCTCCAACAATTCCTCTAACTGTTTCTTAAGCTCCGTCAATTCTGACACCGACATCTTATAAGGCGCCAAAGATATAAATCCAGCTCCTGGTACCAGATCAATAGAAAACTCTATCTCTCTTACTGGTGATAATCCAGGTATATCGTCAGGAAAAATTTTAGGAAATTTATTGACTACAAAAATATCTTTCACAACATCTTCACTCTGAACTTCCAAGGAAGACAACAATAAGTATCCTTGAGCTCGTTCCTTCAAACAAGCTTCGACTTGAGTTGCCGTTAGGAATATAGAATTCTTAGCCTCGGGAAAAACTAATGTCTTATTAGAACAATCTATTAGGATATGGTTATAAAATAACCAATCCATTCTTAAGATTACATTAATCTTGGAAAGAGGCAAACAAATCAAATCAACATAAAAGATTCTATCCCTAACACAAACATGGCAATTTAAGCAAACTTTTGCAGTAATCACAGGCTTATCAGTAGGAGTAGAAACACTCAAGTCAAAAGGCAATGTAGCCATAGATAATCCCAAATGCTCTACACAATCACAAGCAATGAAAAAGTGGGTTGCTTTGCTCTCGAATCATATAATACGGTTAAATGATTACCTTCAATGGCACACTTCTCCATAATTAGATCCTTTGACTTCGAGGCTTCCTCCCCGCTCATAGTATATACTCGATCACCCGCATGTGGTCTAGTAGTACGGACGTTCCCCATAGAGGGTTCTGTCTTCAGTTGATTGCAGTCCCTTGAGAGATGTCTAGCCTTCCCACATCTGAAGCATATAATTCCTTTGCTAGTGCAGTCTTTAGTCAAATGGTCCTTTCCACACTTAAAAATTAGGATGTAGAAGTCCCAGCTTAACCAAACTTGTTGCCACTAGAACCTCCCCCATAGGATTATTGTCGAGTCTGACCTCCTGATGGTCTAGCATATGATTTCTGTTGATAACGGTTGCCACCGCTACCTTTTCCTCTTTGGAACCGAGTAGGTCCAAAGTTCCTATTTCTCATATCACAGTGTTGATCTAGCTCCTCAATTCTTCGGCACTTGTCTAACAATGTTAGGAACTGATCGATTCCCAATGGTAATACTGCCCTCTTTATGTCGTGCCTCAATCCCTCTTCAAACTTCCTATACTTCCATTCTTCATCCGGTTACAATTGAAAATATCTCGAAAACTTAGACAAACTTTTGAACCTCGTAGCATACTCACTTATAGACATTACTCCCTGCCTCAAACCAAGGAATTCCATCTCCTTAGCATGTTTAACACTGGCTGGAAAATACTTTCCCAGAAATCTTTGCTTGAAGAGTTCCCACGTTACAACTCTTCCTTCAGCTTCTAGTAATCTTTGGGCTCCTGCCCACCAATCTTCACCATCACCAACCAACATAAAGGTTGCGTGAGTGACCTTCCTTTCATCAGCATAACCCATACCACAGAATATTTTCTTTAGTTCTTTAATCCAAAGATTGGCTTTCTCTGGGTCAAATTCTTCATTGAACTGTGGCAGATTATTTATGCAAAACTCGGACAGATTTTGAGCCTCCGCAGTTGCTTCTTGTTGTTACGCAGCTCTTTGATTCTGCTGCATGATGACATCAGCCATCCTTTCCATTGCCTCAGTAGCCGCAGTCATACTTTCATTCTCACGTGCCATATGCATACGTCCACATCGACGTCCAACCATTGTAATTCTCAGAAATCAAACTAAACAAGACAAAATAGAAGTCAAGTACAATCATTTCAAACAATATTGTTTCCTTTCGGAAACCAAACATAGGGAATCACACAACACAAACAAGACAGACCTAACCATAAACTCAAAAGACTCTAACTTGGGCTCTGATACCAACTAATGTAATACCCATCATAGGGTATCACATTTTATATCAATTATTACCGAATTACCCCAAGTTATAAAATAATGTTTTTATAATATAAATATGAGTTATAAAATTTCTTGATATTGATAATATAACTTACCAGAATATAAAAATAGCAAATAGTATCCCAAAATAATATACATCATATATATAACATCAGTACTGACAAACATAAATATATACAGACGGAGTTCTCAAAAGTAATAAACATTACTATAGCTACTACACCGTCCCAAGTACACACCTATGGAACAGAACCGTCAAACGGGTCCTCCTCAGGATCTTCCTTAGACTCCTTAGAAGATAGGATCCCAGGATGATGCGTCTCCTATGGACAGGTGTCTGAGCAGACGACACAATACTAATATCATTAGGGATATGGTAACGACTACCCCAATACTGTCTAATAGACAAGGGAAACTCTACGTGCACATATATATTAACAAAAAAGAAAGGATCTCCGTGGTAGATCCTACTCATAGAGACAGTCAACTCTCCCTGATAAATAATTCCCCCTTCATCAAGACTAATACGCCAAGCTCCAGCGCCACCATGAAATAGCAGTCTCACGTAACAAAAAAAAACTATGCCTTGACCCTATCAATTCAGAAATCAGCGTCCACAACAAGAATATGTTCTTCGCCACCTTCCTTACCGTCTTTACCAAATACAAATATAGTACGAGAATAGCATACAAAGAGGTGAGACTACTAACACCAATACCAACATAGCAATGAAGAGATAGATGACAGTAATGTCATACATATATAGCAAACAGTGAATATAGTCATAGCATCAATCATAAATCAATATTTAACAAATAAAATATCACAAAGATATATATACACAGACTATGCATATGCATACTGACCCACTTTCCTACCTCATGGAGCTAAACACAAGTCAGAGAGAATGATCTAGAAAATCTGTCGGTATCTCACTGCCTCAAAACAAGTGCTATAATTTTCATCATTTTTGCACATCTGATATTATACACGATAGTCTACGCCAGATCTTGATTAAGAATAGTGTCTCAGTCTGAATCGTCGGTGTGTTGCATCAGCCTAATCCACGGTATAGTGGGGCTACTAACTGCCCATTGTGGAAAACTCGCACCCCGAGGCCCCCAAGGTCAACAAGTGACCTACACTATGCCTATCGTACCCACAAAAGTGTTATTCAACTCCTAGGCCATCGGCTTTGACATAGTCCACAGGACTTCCCCAATGCATAATAAATGCACACAGGCCAATTCCATTCCAAAATCATAGTTTCACATATATGGGTCCCACACGTTGACCTAACAGTAATTCTACTATATTTTCAATCGCGTAGTTATTTTATCACGTTTTCACAATCGCACAACATTTCTGTCGCATTTTCAAATCGCATAATTATTTTTCATCGTTTTCTCAATCGCATAAAAATATTTAAATGTTTTCCAATCATGTAGCGATTTTTAATGTTTTTGAAATTGCTTAGCTTAAAAATCACATTTTTAAGTTGCGTAAAAGATTTTTCATCATTTTTCAACTACGTAAAATTTTTTTTAATATTCTAAACATCATTTTGGACTTTCCAAAAATTAATACAATTTCTAACTTCATTTTTCACGTTTTCTCACTTAAGAAATATTTTCCGTAATTTTTGTACTATTTCCCACAAAATTGCTTTTTCATTAATTTAAAATCAATTGTTATAGCTTAAAATTTCCTAACGCGCTCCAAAACCCAAAGGGTGAGCTATGCGCTAGTAAACTTCAAGTTACTAATTTATTTCTCATTTATAAACCAAATCCACTAATCTAATTAATTCCAAAAATAAGCTTTTCTTATTCATAAGTCTCAAAATCCTTTAATATTATATTTCATAAATCCTTGAATTAATTCCTTTTATGCTTAACCATCTAAGTTACACTTAACAAATAAATTTTTGTAACAAAATACCATATTGACGGCATCATGGCAGTGACTCTCATGGTCTTTGAAACCAAATTATCAATTCTTTTCCTTGCTTTTCTAAAATTCAATTTTACCATTTATAAAAATATTAACTTGGAACACCTATTTTGAGGTGTAGAGGCCGTAAGCCTCATAGCCATTGGAACCCAAAAATTATTTCCTTTCCAACACATATCATAACATACATGGCATATAATTATCATATTATACTATAACATATATCAAGCATACCATTAAAGCATTAAAATCATATAAAGCATAAAAGCATGAATAAATGAATTTAAAGCACATAAACACACATAAACAAATTACACAACCATGGGAATGAATCATCACATGGACTCACCACCCATCACAAACAAGTTCATCTCTCACCACCATACTTGGTTGGTGAGATAAATCTCCCTCTTACCTTGTAGTGAAGCCTCCAAAGCTCTTTGCTTTTCTTCTTGAACTAGTCCTTCACCACCATAAGATTCTTACAAACAAAAACAAACACAAGTATATTAGTACCTAAAGCTTGAATAAAAAGACTATGGATCAAAATATGGTCCCAGAGTATGAAGATGAAACCAATAGTAAAGTTTTCATGAACTTCACCATAAGACTTTAGAACTTGATCTTGAAGAAAGTAGATGAAAATGGATGATTTAGGCTAAGGCTCCAACTACAAAGAGTCTTAGAATGATGAGAGGTTTTATGAAGTAAGGTTGACAGAAATTAGTGAAGATTGGAGAATGGTTTTCCCTAGCTTGGCCATGAGGTGCTCTAGAGAAGAATGGAGAGCGTTTTGTGAAATTTGGCTTTATGAAAATGATGAAGATGTGATCAAATGAATTAAAGTGTCATCTTTTGACCTTCCTAAACCCTTTTGGCCATGAGCCCCCCTTGGACACCAAGGGAGTGTCCAAGTTCATCCTAGCCACTTTGTGAGACTCCTTGATATGATCCAAGTTGGATGCATATTGTTTTTACTCATCGTCCTTGAGTTGATTTCGTGTTTTAAAGAATTAAATGATGAAGGGTGAATAGTAATATGAACAATACCATGAATAGTAAAAAATAGAAAAAGAGATGGAAAAAGACAACGAATGGAAGGAAGAAGACATCACACTCTTGGAGAGTGATAAGTTAAGTGAAGATTCTCCACAAAGGTAAGGAAACCTTTGATAAGAACCAAGATGGGTCTTCCAAGAACCCCAAGAGAACTAAGCTCTTAAAACTCACAAAGGAGTGCAATAATATTCTCAAATTCAAAAGTGTCAAATGCAGTTAACACAAGCCTATTTATAGGCATTAGGTATATGGCTAGGTCTAGCTAAAGGAGGCAGCAAGCTAGCGCATTTTTAATCCTAACCCTAGCGCAAATATGGCCCAGGCCCAATTAGAAGGCAACACCTATCCTAGCTCTGCTATGCGCAAGTTAAGCCCAAACAATAAGCCCTTATTACAAAATTATCCCAAAAAGAAAATAGAACCAAAACTGAGAAAATTAAAAGGTTCAAATACATAATTAAATAAAATTGACTAAGAAGAAATCATGCCCCCACATTGGGCCCTTCATCAACTTGGATCATTTGGACCATCTTGAGTGCTCCTTCTCTTGGAATGGGCTTGAGTGAGAGAAAGTGGTTGACTTCTTTGTCCAAATCCTCTTTAGCCTTCTTAGCTCTTGACCTTGTCATTAGGCCTCTAAGTTCTCGTAATGCATCTTTGGGCATTGGGCTGCCACTTGAGCTTTCTTGGTCTCTATCATGCCCTCCCCCTTCGAAAGAATTCGTCCTCGAATTTAATCCTTCATCACCTACATCATAAGGACTTAAGTCAGCCACATTAAATATTGCACTAACCTCATACTCACCTGGTAGGTTAACTTTGTAGGCATTGTCATTGATTCTTTCTAAGATTTGGAAGGGTCTATCTCCTCTAAGTAAGAGCTTAGATTTCCTTTGCAAAGAAAACCTTTCTTTTCGCATGTGCACCCACACCCAATCTCTTGGTTCAAAAATAACTTACCTCATTCCCTTGTTTGCTTGCCTAGCATATTGCTTCATCTTCCTTTCAATTTGAGTCTTGACTTGTTCATGGAGCTTCCTCACATATTCAGCTTTTGCATGTCCATCCTTATGAATTAAAGAAGAAACATTAGGTAGAGGAAGTAAATCAAAGGGGATGAGGGGATTAAAACTATATACAATCTCAAAAGGAGAAAAGCTAGTAGTAGCATGCACAACCCTATTATAAGCAAATTCAACAAGAGGTAAGCATTCTTCCTAGGTTTTGATGTTCCTCTTGATGATTAATCGCAACAAGGTTGATAGGGTCCTATTCACCACCTCAATTTGCCCATCGGTTTGTGGGTGGCAAGTGGTAGAGAAAAGTAGCTTAGTACCAAGCTTGTTCCAAAGGGTCCTCCAAAAATAGCTTAGGAACTTTGAGTCCTTATCTGAGACTATGCTTTTGGGCATTCCATGAAGCCTCACCACTTCTTTGAAGAACAAGTCCGCCACATGAATGGCGTCATCCACCTTATGACAGGGAATGAAGTGGGCCATCTTGGAGAATCTGTCCAATACCACAAAAATGGAATCTCTTCTTTTTTTTGAGCGGGGCAAAGGCAAAGAGACTCCCGGGATGAATTCCATTTGATGTTCAATCCCCCTTAAGAGTGGTAGTCCAGGAGGGATACTCTTTGGAAAGACACCTTCAAAGTCCTGCAAAATAGAATCAACTTCACTAGGTAGAGGGTTAGAGTTACAATTTAAGTACAAGTCCTTGTATACACAAATGTACATCTCTTGCTTTGCAAAGCAAGCCATCTTAATCTCACTCTCCCTAGCAATTAAACATTCAATTTTTTTTCATTTACAAGGTTTTGGTCCATATTCTTTGCTTCTCCCTTTGATTTTTCTTTTACATCTTTCTTCTCTTGTTTCTTTCTAAACTTCAAGGCCACTTAGTCTTCACAAACTTGTTTGGGAGTAAGGGGTACAAGGGTTACCTTTAAGGTATTATGAACAAAGGAGTACTTGTTAGTGAAACCATCATGAATAGCATGATTATCAAATTGCCAAGGCCTTCCAAGCAAAATATAGCCGGCCTCTATGGGAACAACATCACACAAAACGTCATCATTATACTTATCAATTGACAAACTTACTAACACTTGTTGATTCACTATCAACTCACCATTCTCACTTAGCCATTGAAGCTTGTATGGTCGGGGGTGAGGAGTAGTTTTAAGGTCAAGTTTTCTTACCAAGCGAGTGCTTGCCACATTGGTACAACTTCTCTTATCAATGATTAATGAGCATACTTTACCTTGTATGACACATCTTATGTGGAAGATGTTTTCCCTTTGGTCTTGGTCCCTTACCACAACTTGGCTACCTAAGAGTCTCCTTATCATTAGCAAGTCGCCATCATGAGTATAAGTCTCACATTCTTCTTCTCCTTCACTTGAGGGAGGGGAATTTGGACATGAATCACTAGAGAGGTGTCCTTCTCTTATCACCATTGCCCTTTTGTTTGGGCATTGAGAGGCTATATGTCCACTCCCTAAGCATTTGAAGCCCTTGATGTTCCTATTTTTAGAAAAAGAAGAGGAAGAAGTATTAGTGGAAGGAAAAACATTAGAGTTTTTAGAAGTCATACCTCTCTTGGGTTATGTACAGGAGTCTTCCTTTGGTTCCTTGTCCTTCCAAGTAGGAGGTTTGAGGTTAGAAGAAGGCTTCTTCCATGTACCTTTCTTTTGAGTTGTTGTTCCACCTTTATACCTTGGTGGACTAACTCATCAAGCTCTTCATAGTTGTGCAACTCCACAATGTCTCCTATCTCACGGTTTAAACCATGAAGGAAACGTGACATAGTAGCTTTCCTATCTTCAATGACATTGGCCCTTATCATGGCCACCTCTATCTCCTTGTAGTACTCATCCATACTCCTACTTCCTTGGGTAAGTCTTTAGAGTTTATTGTGTAATTCCCTATGGTACCATGAAGGGACAAACCTCCTCCTCATCAAACTTTTCATCTCTTCCCAAGTATCTACAGGGTATTACTTTTTCCTTTCCCTCTCTTTTTGTACTTGGTTCCACCAAATTAGGACATAGTCAAAAAATTCTAGGGCAACCACCTTCACCTTCCTTTCTTCATTCTAATGGTGATAGGAAAATATTTGTTCTACCTTGGTTTCCCATTCTAAGTAGGCTTCGGGGTCATTCTTTCGTTGGAAAGAAGGTACTTGGGTCTTTACTCCTCCTAGGTCTCCTCCTCTTTCATCACTCCTATGCCTCCTATTCCTCCTTTCATAACTCCTTTCACTCCTCTCATGCCTCCTTCTCCTATCATGGTTCCTCTTAGTCCTCCTTTCCCTACCCAAATCATAGGTATCTTCATCTTCATGCAAGACTTCATGTTGAGAGTCTCTCCTCCTTTCATTATCGAGCCTTGTGTTTATCTCCACCCTAAACTTCTCTAGTTCTTTAGCTAAGGCTTGCATAAGGTTTACAGTCCTAGGGGATGGGGGTGAACTTCCTTCACTCATCTTTGCACAAGTAATAAGAATAATTCAAGATTGAAAGGCCCTTACCACTCTTCTCACATGAATACACTCTTATTAGATTGATTCCACTCGTGTTTAACACAATTAGGCTTTTGTTTAATGAAAATGCTCTTGTCTTTTACCACTCAAGTTCTCTTTGCAAGTTCTTAAATGAACTCTCTCGTATTTCAATTATCAAAAGCTCTTACAAAAGTAGCGGTCCTCACAAGAGTAAGCACTCAGAAGTTGAAGAAAGGATGAAACTTTAGACAAAACTCAAAAGAATTTAAAAGACAAGCACAAAATGTGTTGGGAATTGCGGATTAAAAATCGCGCTGCGGAATAATAGAATTCCCTCACAAGATTCATGCGAAAAATTCATAATCCGAGTTTTTAAAAGTTTACCTCTTGAAGCGTGATAAACACAAGCGAGGTGAATCACCAATACCGTAATAGCGATGATGTCTCTACGGTATCCACATGAACAGACTTGCAAAAGGGAGTCACGCCTCTATTTCGCGGTGCTAGTTGCGAAGAGAAGAGAAGAAGACCTTTCACTGTCTCTCACTCACTTTCTTTGGTACGGCTAGGGTTGTAATGTTACGTATGTAGCAAATCCCTTAGTAGTACTATTTATAATAGTGGTTGCCTTAAGTGATTGTGAGCAGTAGTAAGGTAAGCTATGCAACCCTAAACCCATCTGTCATGAGTTAGGCCCACAATTGAATCTAAGTCCAACTTGAATCCTTATTACTCCAATTTAGTCTGCTCTAAGTGTACGACCCTACAGGTTCTCATGACGTTGGTAGTAATATGAAAATCTCATTTTAATATTACAAACAGTAAGTGGTATCTAGCAACACATTGCTGTTACCCAAGTAATGAGAATATCAGTAATTTGACATAACCTATCCGTGACCAATGTTTCCGTGTAGTTTAGTCCCTTTGTCTAGATATCTAGATTGAACACAAGACATAGGACGTGTCATCCTTATTTAGTTCAATCTTTAGTTTCCTGATTCTCAAGTAGACATAGTAATAACAAATGAGATCAATATCTCATATTGACTCATTTGAGCATGGCCATGCATTTCATAGTCTCACTCAATCAGGGGCCCCGAAGATATCACTCTTGTAATGTAGGAGGGACAAATCCCATCTAGGTCACTCACATGCCTCCACATGAATCGCGGTATGTCTAATAACTAACTTTGTAATCACCTTGTTACAGATGATGTTTGATGGCATTAAAAACACATAACTCCTCTTGTAGGAATCGTAGTGATTTCAGGTCAAAGGACCACATACACCATTATCACTATGAGAATCGCTTATGACACTCACGTAATGATCCACGTACCGTTCTCATGGCAGGTCTGTCCAATACATCATTACTCTAATATGTATCAATGTGCAGACTTGATATCTCATATCCATGACCTATGAGATGTGGTCATCAGTCTACGCACATACTTGTCTCAATGCATTATTGTTGTCCTAATTAATAATAATACTTGACTAGGGACATTTAAGAATAGTATTTTATCCAATAGGATCTCACGATTAAGTCATCCACTTGATGTCCTATGGTATCAAACTTACTATTCTAAGGACTTTATTATGTCTATCAAAAAGAACACAATAAATGAAATGCCTCATATATTAAAAATAGCATAATACAATGTATGTAAATACAGACAGAATGTATTGGCCTCTAGGGCATACACCAACAAAAAGCTAATTAAAAAAAAAGGTAAAACCCAAAAGAAATAAGAAGAAAAAAGAAATGCGTAAGGTATGTAGAATAGCACCGCTTAATGAAATTCACAAGGCATTCAAACTTAATCTTGCTTAAGTGCAAGGGCAGTCTCTTTTTTTTTTTTGGAATAGACTTTTTTTTCTTTTTTTATATTATTTTTCACGCCCTTGTTCTCTTTTTGCACTTAAAAAAAATTGATTCTTGCAATTTTAGTTCCAAATGTTATTATGCTCAATTGTGTATTTAGGAGCTTCCTTTCAAATTATGGTGCTATAAAACATGTAACAACAATGAATATAGAGTTGATAAGATCAAAGCTATAAATATTGTGTAGAAATTAAAGAACAGAAACTAAAGGTAGAAAATAAAAGGACTAGAATTTAAATGGCAAAAGGTAAAGAACAGAAAGTAAAGAATGTTGCCAATTCTTAGGAATGATAGAGATCAATGATGATCAAGGTTCTGTACAATATGGCATTCAAGCAATGGTGCTTGATGTTTGGAAAGTAATAAGAACAAGTACAAAAAATATAAGAACTCTATCAACTCTAGGATCCTGGCTCTAGATATCACATGATATGATCCAAGTTGGATGCATATTGTTTTTACGGATCGTCCTTGAGTTGATTTCGTGTTTTAAAGAATTAAACGATGAAGGGTGAATAGTAATGTGAACAGTGCCATGAACAGTACTATGAATAGTAAAAAAATAGAAAAAAAGATAGAAAAAGACAAGGAATGGAAGGAAGAAGACCCCACACTCTTGGAGAGTGATAAGTCAAGCGAAGATTTGCCACAAAGGTAAGGAAACCTTTGATAAGAACCAAGATGGGTCTTCCAAGAACCCCAAGAGAACTAAGCTCTCAAAACTCACAAAGGAATACAATAATATTCTTAAATTCAAAAGTGTCAAATGCAGTTAACACAAGCCTATTTATAGGCATTAGGTATGCGGCTAGGTCTAGCTAAAGGAGGCAGCAAGCTAGCGCATTTTTAATCCTAACCCTAGCGCAAATGTGGCCCAGGCCCAATTAGAAGGCAACACCTATCCTAGCTCTGTTATGCGCAAGTTAAGCCCAAACAATAAGCCCTTATTACAAAATTATCCCAAAAAGAAAATAAGAACCAAAACTGAGAAAATTAAAAAGTTCAAATACATAATTAAATTGTTACCCAAGTGGCTTCAGTACTCAAGAGGGGGGGTGAATTGAGTAATTAAGGATTTTTCGCAAAAGCCTTAAACAAATAAATTATACTGAATTTAATTATTAAAAGTCGTGAATGAGATGAAGATAAGAAGAACAATTAATAATTAAATTGCAAGAATAAATAAAGTGCATAAAGATAAAAGATTAAGGGTAGAAAAGCAGGCACAATATTTGTAACGCCCCTTTTTGGGAGGGAACGTCACATTGTCAAATAAAGTAAAATGCGGAAATTAAATAAACAACGATTAAGACCCGGTTCATTTTAATTAATTAATGTTTAACCATGTGAACAAACTTGGCAATATTTTTTTTTTATAATAATGATACTACGGAATGCGGATAAAAGCAACGAATAAAACAATACATAGAAATTTGCACCTGAATAGCATGCATACATATATATATAGAATTTAATACAACTGTTTCATAAATACAAGCCTGGCCATCATCAAAAAGCAAAACTATACCCACCCCAAGGGAAACATGCATATATACCCTCATGCATATACAAAATATACAGCCCAAATCAAAAAGAAAGATACATCAGGCCCCCAAAAACAAAAACACTGGCAGCCATCAGTAGCCACCAATGATCATCGACCCCTCAAATAAAAAGGGACCGATTCAGGATCATCAGGAGGACCCTCATCAGGATCTTCCTCATCCGAGGACTCATCCATAGGAACCACAGATGCACGGGACGGGGCCCGAGCGGTGGAATCGAAAGAATCCTCTTGCGGGGTGTAATAACGGGGACCCCACATCTCCCTGATAGGCAGGTAAAACTCCAAGCGTAAGCTGAGGTAGCAAGTGAGGACAGGTGCCTCATGGCGTCTCCAGGCAAGTGATATCGACACGTCTCCCACATACACACAAATGGTCGGAGTTTAGGTTGATGTGCCAGCACTCCGCCCTCCAAGGAAGGTCAGACGCACATCTCCCAAAAATCCGCGCATGCGTGCAGACATCGTCGCAGTCAAAGTCAATCCTGTGCAAGCCAGAAGCCGGGAAGGCAGGCTCTTCTGTCTCTTCACCGTCGTCTTCGATCAGCACAAGGTGCACATAAACAGCAAGTAATAGAAGCACAGGGAAAGAGGTAAGATATCCTACCATCAATACCAATACAGCAACCAAGAACCGAACGGCGCATAACGCCCACGTAGCATGTAAAGGCAATAAATAAGCTTTTAAACAGATAACCAGTCAAGCAATCATTAATAGAGGTAATGAATAATTCATAATATCCAGTGCGCTTAAATTCAGACACTTAAATATCATGTAAACAATAATTTTCAGATGTCAGAATATTCCATGATGCATGGACACAACATTCAATTTCCTACTCCATGGAGCTAGACTCAAACAGTCGGAGAGAAAGATCAGGAGACATGTCTGTGACTCGGTGCCGAGGCCAGTGCTATTAATAATTTTTCTCGTGCACAATCATGGCATTGCAAGGACATTCTACACTAGATCACGATATAGGACAGTGTCAAGTCCGGATCGTCGGTGCGTTTGCATCGGTTTGCCCCACGGGCAAAGGAGCTACCAACTACCCATTGTGGAGGACCCGCACCCCGACACCCCCAAGGTCATAACAAGACCCACACTTGTCTACTCGCACCCGCACTAAGGTGTGTTCAATCTCCTAGGCAACTTGGCCTTACAACAGTCCACAAGGACATCACAATGCATAAGACACTATGCATGCTCATGTATGATCCACAATCTCATACAAATTCATAATATACCATATTTGATCAAGAGAGTGCAATAAGCAAATTTGCATCCAAAAAGAACCCAATATCAACATAATATCAATTTATAATTCAAGGAACATAATTTAGGTCCATTATGGATTTCTAAAATCTCTAAGTCTTATGAAAATTATCTCATTGGTTCATTAAGGTTTATGAAGTCCTTAAGCTCTTGTATTCTTTGATTACTTGTAATCCTAGTATTGGGTTATGAAATCTTAACTCAAATTTTCCCCTCCTTCAAGCCCTCAAAACCGTGGCACTCAATGAGGATCCTAGGTTACAATTTTCTTCTCATTAGTTTAGTCTTCCTTTACTTAATTCACCTAGCATTATTCTTGACAAAATGTTAACCAAATTCTGCCCTTAAGAACAGCCCAAAACCGTGGCACTCACCAAGGTCCAACAACCAAAATTTTGTCCACTTGGATCAACCTTAACTACTTGATTTAATTAGCCTTGCATTGATCAAAATTTAAGCATCATTTCCATTCAATTTCCAGCCCAAAAACAGCCCCAAAACAGAGTCAAAAACCGTGGCACATGTAATGGTCCAGCAACCAGAATTTTGTCCATTTTAATCACCCTTAACTACTTGATTTAATTAGCCTTACATTGATCAAAATTTAAGCATCATTTCCCTTCATTTTCCAGCCCAAAAACAGCCCCAAAACAGAGTCAAAAACCGTGACACATGTAATGGTCCAGCAACCAGAATTTTCAGCAAGCAAGCATGGAGTTCAATCACAAAATTACATGAATAATTAACCACTCAATCAACTACTCAAAGCTAAATTAAGATAACACTCAAGAAACCAATTTCAAGCAATTTTCAAGAACAACCACCATGTGGTTTTTCTTCCAAAAATCAAATACGAGATTCCTAGTTGCTAAAGAGGTTGAGGAGGATTAATCTTCCTCTTACCAAGATGAAGAACCAAGAAAAATTCCAAGAGCACTTGATTTTCGGATTTGAAGCTCCAAAAACCCTAGAAAATGTGGTCCAAGTTAGAACAATGTAATGGTGTGAAAAAGAAGAAGAAAATGACCATTAAATCAAGAGAAAACCAGAAACGAAAATGGGAAGGTAAATCTGAAAATTTTCAGCCATGGGAGCTCACCTTCAAAGCTTGAGAAATGGTTGAAGATGGAAGCTTTCTTGAAAACTCCAAGCACAAAAGATGATGAGAAGGAGTAGGAGATTAAGAAAATATGGTTGGTGTAAATTTTTTTTATGAAGGTTGGGGTCTCATGAGGTGGCTGGACGTGTAGGTGCTGGAAAAAGGAAGAAGAAAAGGTTTGAAGAGATGAAGAAGAAGAAGAAACGTAAAAGAAGAGAGAAAGAGTGCTTTTTGGTGATATTGCCTTTAGTTGTAATATTAGGATATTAGAATTAACTCTTTCTCTTTGAGTGGGCTGCAGATCACGTACGTGAGAGAGAGAATTGAGTGACAAAAATTGGCTTCCTTTGGAAGCTAATTCATGTGGCCAAAGCTTGGGGTCAAAGCTTCTTAAGGAAGCTTGAATATTTAACTATTAAATTTGAATTAAAGTGGATTACATTAGGATAATGTGATAGTATTTTTATTACACACTATTATCCAATAGATAATAGTTACAGTTGACAGAAGTCAGTATTTAATTAATCTGACAGATGAATTTTTCGTTGTACTGATTTAATTGTATCAGTAAAGATTTCTCAAAAATTGTGAAACCTCGTAAACTGTGTCAAGTCTCGGGTTTAGTAAGATCCCCCGTCGACTTATCCATAGTCCAAGGTTCTCAGAGAAAACATCGCGTTTCCCTGATTCTGCTCAGTGCGCACGCAAAACGAGAAATATATTAAAATATTCGACGGTTCCGGAAAATTCCCAGAAAATTCTCAAAAATTGCAAATATTATAAAACGACTATCCGTCATATAATTTTCCAATTTTTGAAGCACTACAGTCATTTTCACGACTCTGCTCGAGTTTCACGCAGAACGAAGAATATATTAAAATATTCGTCGTTTCCGAAAAATTCCAGAAAAATTCACATAAATCACAAATATTGGAAAATGACTATTCATGGTGAAATAATCAATTTCCGGGGTGTTACACTGGTCTCAGCAATTCTCAGCCCAGTGTGCACGTAAAACGAGAAATATATTAAAATATTCATCGTTTCCGAAAAATTCCAGAAAAATTCCTAAAAATCAAGAATATTATAAAACGATGATTCATGATCAAATATGTATTTTTCGGAATGTTACAATATTTATCCTAGTTCGACCACCAACCACTTGTGGCCTACGTCCAGTCCCCGAAACACAGTTCGAGATTTTTTACTATTCAACACAAGCTTAAAACAGGTGCTTGCAACCTTTACATAACAGGATACCTCACCCTATTTACTAGAGGATACCTCACCCCTTTGAAGGATACCTCACCTTCTTCACAATAAGGGATACCTCACCCTTTACTAGAGGGATACCTCACCCTCACAATTTCACTAAGGGATACCTCACCCTTTTTACAGAAGCAGAAAATAGATGAAGAGAATCTCTCACTTAGAGCAAATGTTACAAATTGAAGCACTAGGAAGCTCTCTTATGATATCTCAAGGTTTTTGGCAAAAAGAGCACATAAAATATGTAAAATTAAAAATCACGTTTTAGCACAAGCAAAGAATGATTCAGATCATTGGGCATAGTGTAAAAGATGACCAAAACCATGTATTTATAGTGTTCCAAGAAAAAGAGCCGTTGGGTATTAATTTCATTCATTAAAAGCTCCAGAAAATAGCCGTTACGTGATTTCTGGGTTGTGGTATTCGAATACCTCTTGTGGTATTCGAATAGATCCTTAAAAAATGTGTTTTGGAACGTTTTCTATGTTGTGGTATTCGAATACCTTGTGTGGTATTCGAATAGATCCTTAAAAACACGTTCTGGAGACATTTCGGGTGTGGTATTCGAATACCTATATGGTGTATTCGAATACACCACTCGATTTTGAAATCCAACTTTAAATGGTCATAACTTCTTCATTTCTTATCCGTTTAAAGCAAATGACCAGTCATTGGAAAGATATTTAAGTCTATTTTCAAATGAAATAAGTTTCAAAACAAAAATCAAATTATTTTGAAAGTTATGATCAAAAGAGTAACCAAAGGTCAGATTTTCAAAACTCAAACTTTGCTATTTTTCATAAATTTGAACTACCATCATAACTAAACCTTCAAAACTTGTTTGTTGGGTATTTTAATATGTGAAAACCATTTTTAAATATTTGAAAACATATTTGAGATATCTAGAGGGCTTCTTACAAAAAGACCTTAAGTCTTATAAGCTATACCATTTAATCTTCCTTTCGACTTGGTCTTCGACATGATTTTGTTGTTATCAAAACCTTCTTCTCTGTGAGTTAAGCATAAATCAGATTTTTGCTTTCTTGTTGCAATGCTTACTCTCGGTACTTGAACTATACATCATCTTCATCATGTTTGTTATCATCAAAACTATTTTCCATGTCAGCTAGCTAATTACATTCTCCCCCTTTTTGATGATGACAAACTATCATTGAGAATAGCATTAGTTCATAGAAATTGGAATTCACAAAGATTGTTTAGAGATACTTACTCTCCCTCTTTTTCATAAGAGGTGATTTATATCAGAGATGTGCACAGCAGCTCCCCCTTACTTTTGGAATCCAATTTCTATTTTTGTTTTGACTTTTTTTTTTCTTGACTTTTCTCAAACAGAGACATTTAAACTTGTTCTCCCCCTTTTGTTCATTTGATACCATTCTCCCCCTTTTGTCATGATCAAAAAGATGGGGCAAGTATTTTTCTCTCCCATTTTATCATATTAAACAATATATGCATGTCCTCAAGTTGAATGAATTTTGTCCATTTAAATTTATGCTTGAGGTAGTGTCCTACAACAAAATTCAGAGTGCTTTCATTGGTATCCATTAATGTTGGATCCATAGGGGTTAGTCAAACTCATAAGCCAATAAGCATTTAAAACAATGAGGCAAAAGCAGCAAATGATTCTCAAGGGCAAAAATATATTTATCGATTAATTTGGCCAAGAAATCACTTGTTTGATATCATTTGTTATCATTTGTTATTACTTGTTATTATGTTCATACCACTTTGATATCACTTGTTGTCAAAATGTAAAGCATTTACCACTTGTTTGATATCACTTGTCAAGATGTTCTAAGCATTTACCACTTGTTAACAAATTCTTATAAATCTGACATATGTCAATAAAAACATAGATATTAAATATTTCATATACCACTTATTGCACTTGTTCGTATATCAAAACAATAGCCAATTACATTGAGCATATTTTAGAAAAAAAATAAAAGGGCAAGAACAAGCCAAGAAATATGCATTTAAGAACATCATGTGATTTTCATATAAGGCATAAATGAAGGCTTGATGAAATAAGATTAAAAGCATGTTATTTGCATTGCATATGCAAGAAAAAAGAATAGAAGCAGAAACGAAATAGAGAGGACGATGAAAAACTTGCTTTCAGCCATGTGGTATTCGAATACCTCTTGCTGTATTCGAATACCCATCACATTTTATAAACTCCAGAAGGAGCACGTATTCGAATGCCTTGGAAGGTATTCGAATACTCCAGAGGCATGTGAGAAATACTGATGTGATAGTTATCTGGTTATTCGAATAGCTATATAGTTATTCGAATACTCTAGCTTTATAAAGACATAAAATTGATGTACTGATGTATGGTATTCGAATACCATGGGAGGGTATTCGAATAGACCTATCGAAAAACATGGATTTTCACGTATAGATGCAATGGTATTCGAATACCACAGGAGGTATTCGAATAACTCAAACATAAAAGCATATATTTTACGTCCATAAGGTATATTTGAGATATGAAAACTTACCTTTTGATGGAAATACTCATATGAATGCAAGTCCAAGCCTGATAGAGACAAGAAGGAGAGCTTGGAATTCATTATAGTCTTGTGCTTGCAGCAACCACTTTTGATAATCCAAAGTCCGTTCTTGGCCTTCAAGCACACCTACAACATACTTCAATTTTTGACTTTTGGTACCCAAATTCTCTTGGGTCCTTGTGTGTCAGTTTTGGGTATAGTACTAGGGCCTTTAGGATCTTTAGGAACCCATACCATAGTATTTCTCATATAAGGATTTCTTCTATAATTGCATAAATGAGAAATATGTCCTAGATGACCACAAAAATTGCAAACAATTGAATTTAATGATGATTTGGTCTTTTGAAAGTCATCTTTGGAAAACTTAAGCCTTTTGTTATTTTTACATTCTAAACTATTTTTGCCATAAGCCTTGCTTGAATTTTCATGTGGAATAATGTTGATTTTATTCTCATTTACAAGCATACAATGTAAGCAATTAGAATCATTAGCTTTGACAAATTCAAAAGATAAGTCCTCAACTTTATTTTCTAAATCAATGCACTTTTCACAAGAAGTTGAGGTTTCACTTTTCAAAGGCATTTCCTCATCAAGAAAAGCATATTCATTTTTCAAAGTTTCAATTTCATTTTCAATGGAGGAAATGTTTTCCAAACAAGATAAGTTTTTCTTTTTTAAATTCAACAAACCATCATATATTTCATCATATGCACATTGTAGCTCATAATAAGAAGGAATATAATTTAATTTATCATTATTTACCTCAAGGTCCTTTTGAGCCATATTGGAAGTAGTCTCAATTTCCAAGCATACTTGGCTCTTCCTCATTGTTGTCCATCAAACATTCAAGAACATCTTCTTTCTCAATTTTATTTTGCTTTGCCTCTTCTTCAAATCGAGCACCATCATCACCAAGAGGCATTGAGCTCATTTTCTTGCTTTGAACATGTTCTTGAGGACATTTTTCAATGTTGTCTTCCTCTAGAGGATTTTGCTCTTCTTGCTCTCTATATACAACTTTATACACAAAATCATTATTAGCAAGATAGATAGAATCAAGAGCATCCCATATATCTTTAGCACTAGAGCAATTCTTAATTTTAGCATAAGCATCATCATTTAAACCATTTCTCAAAATTTGCATAGCTCTAATGTTAAAAGAAAAGCATTTCTTTTCATAGGCATTCCAAGTTTGTTTTGATTTGCAAGTAAATCCATCAAGCACAATATCCCACAAATCAATATCAATAGATTGTATATAAATTTCCATTCTACCTTTCCAATAAACAAAATTCACACCATCAAAGAATGGTGGTTTATCAATTTCAAAACCATTCATTTTGAAAAGCTTTTTAAAGATTGCCAACAAGGATCTTTAACTCTAAGCGGTTAAGCTTTCACCAGAGCACGAAGCTCTGATACCACTTGTTACCCAAGTGGCTTCAGTACTCAAGAGGGGGGTGAATTGAGTAATTAAGGATTTTTCGCAAAAGCCTTAAACAAATAAATTATACTGAATTTAATTATTAAAAGTCGTGAATGAGATGAAGATAAGAAGAACAATTATTAATTAAATTGCAAGAATAAATAAAGTGCATAAAGATAAAATATTAAGGGTAGAAAAGCAGGCACGATATTTATCCTGGTTCGACCACCAACCACTTGTGGCCTACGTCCCAGTCCCCCCGAAACACACTTCGAGATTTTTCACTATTCAACACAAGCTTAAAACAGGTGCTTGCAACCTTTACATAACAGGGATACCTCACCCTATTTACTAGAGGGATACCTCACCCCCTTTGAAGGATACCTCACCTTCTTCACAATAAGGGATACCTCACCCTTTACTAGAGGGATACCTCACCCTCACAATTTCACTAAGGGATACCTCACCCTTTTTACAGAAGCAGAAAATAGATGAAGAGAATCTCTCACTTAGAGCAAATGTTACAAATTGAAGCACTAGGAAGCTCTCTTATGATATCTCAAGGTTTTTGGCAAAAAGAGCACATAAAATATGTAAAATTAAAAATCACGTTTTAGCACAAGCAAAGAATGATTCAGATCATTGGGCATAGTGTAAAAGATGACCAAAACCATGTATTTATAGTGTTCCAAGAAAAAGAGCCGTTGGGTATTAATTTCATTCATTAAAAGCTCCAGAAAATAGCCGTTACGTGATTTCTGGGTTGTGGTATTCGAATACCTCTTGTGGTATTCGAATAGATCCTTAAAAAATGTGTTTTGGAACGTTTTCTATGTTGTGGTATTCGAATACCTTGTGTGGTATTCGAATAGATCCTTAAAAACACGTTCTGGAGACATTTCTAGGGTGTGGTATTCGAATACCTATATGGTGTATTCGAATACACCACTCTGATTTTGAAATCCAACTTTAAATGGTCATAACTTCTTCATTTCTTATCCGTTTAAAGCAAATGACCAGTCATTGGAAAGATATTTAAGTCTATTTTCAAATGAAATAAGTTTCAAAACAAAAATCAAATTATTTTGAAAGTTATGATCAAAAGAGTAACCAAAGGTCAGATTTTCAAAACTCAAACTTTGCTATTTTTCATAAATTTGAACTACCATCATAACTAAACCTTCAAAACTTGTTTGTTGGGTATTTTAATATGTGAAAACCATTTTTAAATATTTGAAAACATATTTGAGATATCTAGAGGGCTTCTTACAAAAAGACCTTAAGTCCTATAAGCTATACCATTTAATCTTCCTTTCGACTTGGTCTTCGACATGATTTTGTTGTTATCAAAACCTTCTTCTCTGTGAGTTAAGCATAAATCAGATTTTTGCTTTCTTGTTGCAATGCTTACTCTTGGTACTTGAACTATACATCATCTTCATCATGTTTGTTATCATCAAAACTATTTTCCATGTCAGCTAGCCAATTACATAAATAAAATTGACTAAGAAGAAATCATGCCCCCACATTGGGCCCTTCATCAACTTGGATCATTTGGACCATCTTGAGTGCTCCTTCTCCTAGAATGGGCTTGAGTGAGAGAAAGTGGTTGACTTCTTTATCCTTGTCCTTGTCATTAGGCCTCTAAGTCCTCGCAATACATCTTTGGGCATTGGGCTCGTTGGGCTGCTACTTGAGCTTTCTTGGTCTCTATCACTCCTAATGGCCATAGATTGAATCAATGGTTGATATCCAAAATCTTCACCTCTAAGCTTGCTGTCTATAGGTTTAGACAAATGAGTCACCTAGTTTCTAGATGATACTTGAAGTTTCCTAACTATGGAGTTCAATGGAAAACTAACCAAGTTTCTAATTCAATTGATTCCTAACTAAATTAAGCTAACTTAGTTAGATTTTCTAGTTTCTTTGCTAATTACCTAGTTACTTAAGTGTGACTCACAAATCTTCTAGAAGACACTAGAACACTCTTGTAACCATAAGCTCTAATGAGTAGCAAACTAAGTTTGTTCCATTTAGTTACTACATAGGCTTTATGTTAACTTAGTTTAAATCATCTACTTACGTAGCTAACTAGTCTAGCCATTTTCGTTGACCATTTTCTATTAGTTTTTATCAAGCTTCAAATATTCTAATTGGTCCACAAAATAAATCCTCACAACTTTCTCTATAGACTATTATCCAATGGATAATAGTTGCAGAAATTATTACTCAATGGATAGAACATACTGCTCACAAGTCAGTAAGTATTTGCCTGTTATATAATAAAAAAACAGAATATTTTTATTTCACAAATAAGTTCTAAAAATTAAAAGATTATGACACGTATCTCTCGGATTCGAGTTTAGTAAGATCCCCCGGCTCCGAATAAATCAGTAAATATTTTTCCCAGCTCGAAAATTATTATTTTCCTGACCCAGAGTAAATCACACTCAACGATCAAATACAGTCACAGAACAGTTAAAATAATTTTACAGTACACAGAAATTACAAAACAATATAATTCAGTCATTACTATAAAATAACAAATTTTGGAGTGTTACAACTCTCCCCCTCTAAAAACAAGTTTCGTCCTTGAAACTTAAACATATATTAAAACAAATACGGATATTGCTCTTTTACTTTGTCCTCTAACTCCTATGTTGCTTCACCACTTATGTCATTCCAGACTACTTTAACCAACGAAATTTCTTTACCTCTGAGTTGCTTTATCCTCCGATCCTCGATCTTGATGGGAAATTTTCATAAGTTAAATTCTCCTTCAGTTTGTACTATATCCGGTTCAATAACATGAGTGAGATCAGGAATGTACTTTCGCAATTGCGATACATGAAATACATTGTGTAGATTCGAAAGAAAAGGTGGTAATGCTATTTGATAAGCTACCGGACCTATCCGATGAAGAATCTGATATGACCCGATAAACTTTGGAGTGAGCTTCCTAGACTTAATCACTCATCCTACTCCGGTCGTAGGTGTCACTCGCAAAAACACATGGTCACCTTCTTCAAACTCAAGCGGTCTCCTCTTTTTATCAGAATAACTCTTTTGTCGAGTCTGAGTTATCCTCATCTTTTGTCTTAAATCATCTTTACTTTTTCTGTAGTTTGTTGCACAAGCTCTGGTCCTAAAATAGCACTTTCACCATCTTGATACTAACATAACGATGTTCCACATCGTCTCCTATACAACGCCTCATAGGGTGTCATCCCTATGCTTGAATGAAAATTATTGTTATAGGTGAATTCCATTAGAGGTAAGAATTCATCCCAACATCTCGACTGTTCTAGCACACAAGCTGATGTGAGCTCACTAAGGAGCATGGATCAAGGAGCACTACAAGGACTTGGTGGACCCATGACAAGAGCTAGGATCAAGAAAGCCCAAGAAGTCCTAAATCAAATGGTGACAACTTTAATTGATATAAGCCCAAATTCAAGTCTTGATGGAGTGGAGCCCAAATTGGTCACTTATCTCATCCAACTTGAAGACCCATGATGGCTTGGATGTGAATCTCTCTAAAGTGGCATTTTCTAGCTTATTTCTATTAAATAAAGTGTAAAAACTATGTGTGTGGATGGTGCACATTTTTATTAAGCTTCTTGGGAGGGCAACCTTTGGCTTGCATGTCTAGGTAACTCCTTTTTAAGTTATGAAACCACTTTTTATTATCCACTTAATTGTCATTAGATGCTTTAATTAGCCACTTAGTGGATTAGTTATTACTTTTATGGAGCTTCTTGGGAGGGCAACCTTTGGCTTGCATGCCTAGGTAACTCTTTTTTAGAAGTCATGAATCATTTTTATTATCCACATAATTGTCATTAGATGCTTTAATTAGTCACTTAGTGGATTAGTTATTGCTTTTATGGGGAATTTGTCACATTATGATGACCTTTTTATGCATATTCTATGCATCCCATTTTCCTATATGTATGCGCCTAAAACATGAATGAAGGGACTTTTGGATGTTGAATTTGGATTAAATCCATTGTGAGAATTTCATTCTCTTTGGTTCTTGGTTGAGCCATCCTTGTTCTTATCAAGAATCCAAGATTCTTGTGGCGAACTTCACTTGGCTTATCAAACCCCTTGGTTTGTGGCGCCATCCATCTCTAATCTTCACCCCATCTTCTTTTCTTTTCTTCCTATCTTGAAATGAACACATAATGTTTAATCTAAGCGTGCTTGAAACTGAACAAAGTGTTCTTGAAAATTCAACCTAAGATCATCAAAAAGGCAACCTATCCATTTGGTTGTCATCAAGTGGCATCAAAGCTCAGGTTTGGTTGAATTACTTGTTTGTGTTCTTCATTTTTCTTCTTTACCTTCTACTTTTCTTGTTTCTACCAAAAAAAAAAAACAAAACAAAAAAAATAGAAAACAATGCATCATAAGTGAAGGAAAAGAGAAGAGAAAATCCAAGTTGGGCAATTTGTGACCTTGAAAACATTTCCCTTCTTCCTTGATTTCATTATTCCTAAAGTTTTCCTTTTTCTAGGCTTTCCTTTCGTTTTCCTTTGTTTTGATAAGTTTTGTGATTTTTGTTACTTGATTTTGGATATTTTGTGTGGATTGGTGTTTGACTCCTCTAAGACCTAAAAGAGAACAAATTAAGTGGAAAAAGGCAAGAGTGAAAATTACATTTTGTGTGGAAAAAGCCTATTTGAGTGAAATACACATTGTGTGCACATGTGAGGGAGTGTGGTGAGGATTTATACTATCTTGTCATTTTTGATATTGTGTGTTTCAAGTGATGGCAGCCCAAGATGATAGTCCACCTCTTTCTCCAAGGTCCGCGGTTCTTCATGCTAGGATGACTACTTAAATGCAAATCCTTGCAAGGCAAATAGAGCAAATGAATATAAACTTCAATGAACAACTTACCAACCTCCGAAACCGAGAAGAATCAAATCATGGAAGTGGTTATGAAAGTGAGGACAAACCTAGACATGGACCACGTAGAGGAAGGAGGCGTGATAGAGAGGATAAAATTGAAGGGGTCAAAATCAAAGTTCCTACCTTTCATGGGAAGAGTGATCCCGAAGCCTACTTGGAGTGGGAGATGAAGATGGAGCAAGTGTTTGATTGCAACAATTACAATGAAAGAAAGAAAGTGAAGGTAGCCGCTCTTGAATTCAAAGACTATGCACTTGTTTGGTATGATCAAATGCAAAAGGAGAGAAGAAGGTATGAGGAGGAGCCTATTGAGACTTGGACAGAAATGAAATAAGTCATGAGAAAGAGATTTGTTCCAATTCACTACCATAGGGATCTTCACAACAAATTACAAAGATTGACCCAAGGATCCAAAAGTGTTGATGAGTACCACAAGGAGATGGAGTTGGCCTTGCTTAGGTCCAAAATTAATGAAGATAGGAAGGCAACTATGGCTCGGTTCTTACATGGGTTGAATCAAGACATTCAAGACATAGTGGAGCTTCAAAACTATGTGGAGCTTGAAGATTTGGTCCAACAAGACATAAAGGTGGAGCAACAACTCAAGAGGAAGAAGTCCAAATTTCCTTCTTCTTCTAAGTTTTCATCTTCAAGTTAGAAGGACAAATCAAAGAAGGAGGGTACTTCATCTTCAAAGGAGGTCGTGCCTACATCTCATGGAAAGAAGCCTATGGAAGCATCTCCTAGAAACCGTGATGTGAAGTGTTTCAAGTGCTTGGGTCATGGACATATTGCATCTCAATGTCCAACTAAAAGGACAATGGTATCAAGAAATGGAGAAGTTGTCACACAATCCGAGGCCTCTAGTGAAGAAGAAAGTGGGGGAGAAGTAGTTCCAGAAGGAGGAGATTTGCTCATGGTGAGGAGACTTTTGGGAAGCCAAGCCAAGGAGCATGATGAGAGCCAAAGAGAAAATATCTTCCACACTAGATGCATGATCCAAAGGAAGGTATGTTCTTTAATTATTGATGGTGGGAGTTGTACTAATGTTGCTAGTACTAGAATGGTTTCTAAATTGAATCTTGTGACTAAGCCACACCCATGGCCATATAGACTTCAATGGTTTAGTGAAGTTGGTGAGTTGACCGTGAACAAGCAAGTTGAAGTTTGTTTCTCCATTGGAAAGTATCATGATAGTGTTCTATGTGATGTGGTACCCATGGAGGCAAGCCATATGTTACTTGGGAGACCTTGGCAATTTGATAGGAAAGCCAACCATGATGGATTCACCAACAAATTCACTTTTGTACATCATGACCGAAAGGTCACTCTTTCACCCTTGTCCCCAAAAGAAGTAAGTGAGGACCAACTTAAGATGAGAGAAAAGAAAGAGCAAGAGGAAAAAGAAAGAGGGAGTGAAAAGAAGAGTGATGACAAAGTGAAAAAGAATAAAAATAGTTAGAGAAAAGAGAGTTATTTGGCAACAAGAAGTGATTTGAAGAGGGCTTTGATTTCAAGGCAGCCCCTATATGTGCTTTATTGTAAAGAATTCTATTTGAATGTTCATGCTCCTAACGAACTCTCTTTGCCTAGTGGTGTTAAAACTCTTTTGCAAGAATTTGGTGATGTGTTCCCAAAAGAAGTGCCTCACGGCCTACCTCCTTTAAGGGGGATAGAACAACACATTGACCTCATTCCGGGTGCATCATTACCCAATAAGCCAGCATATAGGAGTAATCCTCAAGAGACCAAAGAAATACAAAAGCAAGTGGAGGAGTTGATGCAAAAAGGATGGGTGCAAGAAAGCTTAAGTCCATGTGCTGTCCCGGTTATCCTAGTGCCTAAAAAGGATGGAAGTTGGAGGATGTGCACAGATTGTAGGGCTGTGAACAACATCACAATCAAGTATAGACATCCTATCCCTACACTTGAAGATTTGCTTGATGAATTATATAGTGCTTGTTTGTTTTCTAAAATTGATTTGAAAAGTAGGTACCATCAAATTAGGATAAAGGAAGGGGATGAATGGAAAATTGCCTTTAAAACTAAATATGGATTGTATGAATGGTTGGTAATGCCTTTTGGTTTAACAAATGCACCTAGCACTTTCATGAGGCTTATGAACCATGTTTTAAGGGATTTTCTAGGCAAGTTTGTTGTTGTGTATTTTGATGATATCTTGATATATAGCAAAAGCCTAGATGAACATCATGAACACTTAAGGGTTGTTTTGCATGTGTTAAGAAAAGAAAAGTTGTATGCTAATTTGGAAAAATGTATGTTTTGTACGGATCATGTGATCTTCCTTGGTTTTGTTGTAAATTCAAAAGGGGTTCATGTGTTAGTGTATGCCCTAATGGCCAATACATTTTGTTTGTATTTACATACATTATATTATGTTATTTTATATGAGGCATTTCATTTATTGTGTTCTTTTTAGTAGACATAATAAAGTCCTTAGAATAGTAAGTTTGATACCATAGGACATCAAGTGGATGACTTGATCGTGAGATCCTATAGGATAAAACACTATTCTTAAATGTCCCTAGTCAAGTATTATTGTTAATTAGGACAACAATAATGCATTGAGACTAGTATATGCGTAGACTGATGACCACATCTCACGGGTCATGGATATGAGATATCAAGTCTACACATGGATACATATTAGAGTAATGATGTATTGGACAGACCCGCCATGAGAACGCTACGTGGATCGTTACGTGAGTGTCATAAGCGATTCTCATAGTGATAATGGTGTATGTGGTCCTTTGACCTGAAATCACTACGATTCCTACATGAGGAGTTGTGTGTTTTAATGCCATCAAACGTCATCTGTAACAAGATGATTATAAAGTTGGTCATTAGACATACCGCGATACATGTGGAGGGATGTGAGTGACCTAGATGGGATTTGTCCCTCCTACATTACAAGAGTGATATCTTCGGGCCCCCTGATTGAGTGAGACTACGAAATGCATGGCCATGCTCAAATGAGTCAATATGAGATATTGATCTCATTCGTTATTACTATGTCTACTCGGGAATCAGGAAACTAAAGATTGAACTAAACAAGGGTGACACATTCCATGCCTTGTGTTCAATCTGGATATCTGGACAAAGGGACTAAACTACACGGAAACATTGGTCACAGATAGGCTATGTCAAATCACTAACATTCTCATTACTTGGGTAACAGTGATGTGTTGCTAGATACCGCTCACTGTTTGTAATATTAAAATGAGATTTTAATATTACTACCAACGTCATGAGAACCTGCAGGGTCGCACACTTAGAACAGATTAAATTGGAGTAATCAGAATCCAAGTTGGACTCGGATTCAATTGTGGGCCTAACTCATGACAGATGGGTTTAGGGTTGCACCACTTACCTTGCTATTGCTTACACTCACTTAAGGCAGCCACTGTTATAAATAATACTGCTAAGGGGGCTGCTACTAGGTTACATCATAACCCTAGCCGCACCTACAGAAAGTGAGTGAGAGATAGTGGGGTTTTCTTCTCCTCTCTTCGCAGCTAGCACTACGAAACAGAGGCGTGACTCCTTTTGCAAGTCTGTTCGTGTGGATACCGCAGAGACATCGTCACTATTACGATGTGGGTGATTCACCTCGCTTGTGATTATCACGCTTCAAGAGGTAATTTTTTTTTAAAAAAACTCGGATTATGGACTTTTTCGCATGGATCCTGTGAGGGAATTCTATTATTCCGCTGCGAGACTTTTGATCCGCAATTCCCAACAGTGGTATCAGAGCCAGGTTGCGAAACCATGATTCGATTTTCTGTTTTTCTTGTTATATGCGATAACATGATTCGTTGCTTTCTTTTGATAAAAGATATGATCTTTATATGTTATTTCTGAAATCAAAATAATGATGTATGAAACCGTGTTCTGTTTTATTTGTTGTTTATGAAACATGTTGATGTTTCTGAAACCATGAAAATGTTCATATGTTTTTGCGAAAACTGTTTTGAAAGCTTTCTATTTCTGCATTTTTCTGGTATATATATATATGTGTGATATGTATGAATGAAAATCGTTTTGAATGCTTGCTATTTTTGCATTTTTCTGGTATATACATATGTGATATATATGATTCTGCGAAAACTGTTTTGAATGCTTTCTATTTCTGCATATTTTCTGTATGAATGCGATATACACAGTAGTGCAACACAAGGTTTTGGAGACCTTGTTTCCGTTTTGTGGCGGCTATGAAGCTTCCTCATGACATGAAGTGTTCATGTCTTCACGCATTCTGGAAACCTTGTTTCTGGATAGGTGATGACGGCTGTGAGGAACCCCTGCGGCACATGAAGTGTTCATGTGTTTGCGGGCCTTAGGGTTCAAGTGTTGTTGCCCTAGCCGTCATAGAGGCAGAAGGGGTCCAACTCGAATTTTTGTTCAAGTAACCAGTGGGATCCCTGTCGGGGCGCTGCCCCGAACCCCGTTTCGTGGTGTGTGATATTCGAAAGTACAATATTCAAAACTGTTTTTATAATTCACAAAATAATAATGTGTTATTGCTTTGTGTTTATGTATTCTTAGAGATACATGGTGCATGGTTATGACCTTAGTCTTTATTTTATGCTATTTTGGTTATTTTAAATACGACCTGCGTGTCGTGCCTTTCTCTCTACATTCTGATTGTACATTCTCTTCTCATCTAACTCCCCTCGAATGTAAAAGAGGTTTCTATAATGTAATCTTCATGTGGAGACAAGAAGACGACATCAAGTGAGGACGTTGATGGGAGATGCTTGGTAAAACTGGCATTAATTAATGCTACTCTCTTAGAGGCCATAACCTAGTCACGTTTATTATATGCTTTATATGTATGAGATGCATGGATGATATTTATGGTATGTCAAACAAGTTTAATAAATGGTGAGATCTAATAATAAAATTCCCTCAAAGAAAATATTAAGTCATTATGTGATGCCTTCCAATGCGTGGCACTCGTCAAGACTAATATCGATTAAGCGTAGGTCTGCCAAAGCAGGGTGCCTTTATTTATATTAGTAAGATGCGATGGGATAAGAGTAATATCCAAATGCCAACCATTGGGTCTGACTTAACTAGGCCATTTCAATAGGATTGAAGGCTTAGAGGCATGAAGTTGGGCTTTAGTCCATTAGATGGATTAGAATAAGTGTTATTCACCCAACTATCCAAGAGTTGCATGTGAAGTAATTGGAAAGAGTTTCCTACCTAAATAACTAAATTTTGGGCGATCAGCCAAAGCTGACTCAAAACTAGGTGAAATATGTAACGCCCCTTTTTGGGAGGGAACGTCACATTGTCAAATAAATAAAATGCGGAAATTAATTGAACAACGATTAAGACCCGGTTCATTATAATTAATTAATGTTTAACCATGTGAACAAACTTGGCAATATTTTTTTTTTTTTTTTATAATAATAATAATAATGATACTACAGAGTGCGGATAAAAGTAACTAATAAAACAATACAAAGAAAATTTGCACCTGAATAGCATATATATATATATCTGGAGTTTAATACAACTGTTTCATAAATACAAGCCTGGCCATCATCAAAAAGCAAAACTATACCCACCCCAAGGGAAACATGCATATATACCCTCATGCATATACAAAATATACAGCCCAAATCAAAAAGAAAGATACATCAGGCCCCCAAAGACAAAAACACTGGCAGCCATCAGTAGCCACCAATGATCATCGACCCCTCAAATAGAAAGGGACCGATTCAGGATCATCGGAGGACCCTCATCGGGATCTTCCTCATCCGAGGACTCATCCATAGGAACCACGAGGCGCGGGACGGAGCCCGAGCGGTGGAATCAAACGAATCCTCCCGCGGGGTGTAGTAACGGGGACCCCACATCTCCCCGATAGGCGGTAAAACTCCAAGCGTAAGGCGATGTAGCAAGTGAGGACCAGGTGCCTCATGACGTCTCCAGGCAAGTGATACGACACGTCTCCCACATACACACAACGGTCGGAGTTTAGGTTGATGTGCCAACACTCCGGCCCTCCGAGGAAGGTCGACGCACATCTCCCAAAAATCCGCGCGTGCGTGCGGACATCGTCGCAGGTCAAGGTCAATCCCGAGCGGGCCGAAGCGGGGAAGGCGTGCTCTTCCGTCTCTTCACCGTCGTCTTCGATCGGCCTTGACACAAGGTGCACATAAACAAAGTAAGTAATAGAAGCACGGGGAAAGAGGTAAGATATCCTACACTCAATACCAATACAAAGAACCAAGAACCGAACGGCGCATAACGCCCACGTAGCATGTAAGGGCAATAAACAAGCTTTTAAACAGATAACCAGTCAAGCAATCATTAATAGAGGCAATGAATAATTCATAATATCCAGGCAGTTAAATATCATGTGAACAATAATTTTCAGATGTCAGAATATTCCATGATGCATGGACTCAACATTCAATTTCCTACTCCATGGAGCTAGACTCAAACAGTCGGAGAGAAAGATCAGGAGACATGTCTGTGACTCCTGCCGGAGGCCAGTGCTATCAATAATTTTCCACGTGCACAATCATGGCATTGCACGTACATTCTACACTAGATCACGATATAGGACAGTGTCAAGTCCGGATCGTCTGCGTTTGCATCGGTTTGCCCCACGGGCAAAGGAGCTACCAACTACCCATTGTGGAGGACCCGCACCCCGACGCCCCAAGGTCATAACAAGACCCACACTTGTCTACTCGCACCCGCACTAAGGTGTGTTCAATCTCCTAGGCAACTTGGCCTTACAACAGTCCACACGGACATCACAATGCATAAGACACTATGCATGCTCATGTATGATCCACAATCTCATACAAATTCATAATATACCATAATTGATCAAGAGAGTGCAATAAGCAAATTTGCATCCAAGAAGAACCCAATATCCACATAATATCAATTTATAATTCAAGGAACACATTATGGGTCCATTATGGATTTCTAAAATCTCCAAGTCTTATGAAATTCATCTCATTGGTTCATTTACTTGTCATTTGATTCAAGTTACTTGATTCTTATAATTACCTTCCAAGCTTAGCTCATTTCCTAAGTCTCCACCACAATCCATCATGAATTTATTGTTACAAGTTTCCTATTATCAATCTACATTTTTTTAATCGCTTGATTAACTCAAATCTTGACATCTCAAATTTGTTAATCATTTCCCTCATTCAAGCCCTCAAAACCGTGGCACTCAAGAGAGTCTTAGATCACAATTTTCTTCTCACTAATTTAGTCTTCCTTTACTTAACCTACCTAGCATCATTCTTGGCACAATGACAACCAAAATTCTGCCCTCAAAACAGCCCCAAAACCGTGGCACTCACCAAGGTCCAACAACCAGAATTTTCAGCACTTTAATCTCCCTTAACTACTTGATTTAATTAACCTTACATTGATCAAAATTTAAGCATCAATTCACTCCATTTTCCAGCACAAAACAGCCCCAAAAACAGAGCCAAAACCGTGACTCACTCAAGGTTCCAACAACCAGAATTTTATCCCTTCAAATCAACCTTAACTACTTGATTAAATTAGCCATGCATTGATCACAAATTAAGCATTACTTCCACTCATTTTCCAGCACAAACAGCCCCAAAAACATGCCAAAAACCGTGGCACTCAAGGGTCCAAAAACCAGAATTTTGCTCACTTCAATCTCACTCAACTACTTGATTAAATTAACCATGCATTGACCAAAAATTAAGCATTACTTCCACTCATTTTCCAGCACAAAAACAGCCCCAAAAACATGCCAAAAACCGTGGCACTCAAGGGTCCAGCAAACCAGAATTTTTCAGCATTCATACATGGTTTCCAATCACAAAATTACACAATCAATCAACCACTCAAAGCTAATTCAAAATCACATTCAAGAAACCAATTTCAAGCAAGTTCAAGAACAACCACCATGTGGTTCTTCTTCCAAAAATTAAATACAAGATTCCTAGTTGCTAAAGAGGTTGAGGAGGATTAATCTTCCTCTTACCAAGTTGATGAACCAAGAAACTCCAAGAATCACCCTTGATTTTCGGATTTGGAGCACCAAAAACCCTTCAAGGCTTGAGAAATGGTTGAAGATGGAAGCTTTTCTTGAAACTCCAAGCACAAAAGATGAAGAGGAGGTGTAGGAGATTAAGGAAATGTGAGTGGTTTAAATTTTTATGGAGGTTTGGGATTTCATTGGGGTGGCTGGACGTAGAAGTCACTGGAAGGAGAAGAGAAAAATTTTGAAGAAAGAAAGAAGAAGAGGAATACGTAAATGAAGAAGCAAAATGTGTTTTTGGGTGAAAATGTGTTAATGAATTACTTGGATAATTATTCAACTCTTTACTCCTCTTTGAGGCTGCAGATACGTAAGTGAGAGGGAGAGAAATGAGTGGGAAATTTGGCTTCCTTTGGAAGCCACACACACAGGTCAAAGCTTGGGTCAAAGCTTGTTAAGGAAGCTTTGATTAAAATACACTTAAATTTGAATTAAAGTGAGTAAATTAAATATAATGTAAATAGCATTAGGATAAGGTGATAGTATTTTTATTACACACTATTATCCATTAGATAATAGTTACAATTACATGATCGGTATTTAATTAATCCGACAGATGAATTTTTCACAGATCGATTTAATTGTATCGAGAAAGATTTCCTAAAATTGCGAAACCTCGTAAACTGTGTCAAGCCTCGGGTTTAGTAAGATCCCCGTCGACTTATCCATAGTCCAAGGTTCTCATGAGAATACATCACGTTTCCCGATTCTGCTCAGCAAGACGTAAAACGAGGAATATATTAAAATATTCGACGGTTCCGGAAAATTCCCAGAAAATTCTCAAAAATTGCAAATATTATAAAACGACTATCCGTCATATAATTTTCCAATTTTTGAAGCACTACATCGTTTTCACGACTCGCTCGAGTTTTACGCAGAACGAGGAATATATTAAAATATTCGTCGTTTCCGAAAAATTCCGAAAAATTCACATAAATCACAAATATTGGAAAATGACTATTCACGGTGAAATAATCAATTTCCGGGTGTTACACTGGTCTCAAGAATTCCCGGCCCGGTGTGCACGCAAAGCGAGGAATATTAAAATATTCGTCGTTTCCGAAAAATTCGGAAAAATTCCTAAAAATCAAGAATATTATAAAACGATGATTCATGATCAAATATGTATTTTTCGAATGTTACAACACTCCCTACTAAAAGGAATTTCGTCCTCGAAATTTTCATACCTTAAAATAATTCTCGGATGTTGCTCCTTCATCTTGTCTTCCAATTCCCAAGTCGCATCACCAGTTGTTTCATTCCAAATCACCTTTACCAATGGAATTTCCTTGCCTCGTAGTTGCTTTATCCGTCGATCCTCGATTCTCGCAGGAGACGTTTCATAGGTCAGGTTCTCTTTTAACCGTATCGTGTCCTGGTGCTATGACATGACTTGGATCGTGTAAATATTTACGAAGTTGTGACACATGGAATACATTATGTATGTTTGCAAGAATAGGGGTAAGGCTATCTCGGTAAGCTACCGGACCTATCCGACGAAGAATTTGGTAAGGTCCAAGAAATTTTGGAGTGAGTTTTCTCTAGATTTCAAGGCCCTACCGACCCGGTCGTGGGTGTGACTTTCGTGAACACATGCTCACCTTCTTCAAACTCAAGAGGCTTTCTTCTCTTATCCGCGTAGCTCTTCCTTCGGCTCGAGCGGTTCTCATCTTCTCTTGAATCATTTTAACCTTCTCGGTCGTCTGTGAATAATGTCCGGTCCAATCGTAAGACGCTCGCCGTCTTGGTACCAACATAATGGCGTTCGACACCGTCTTCCATACGAGCTTCATAGGGTGCCATCCCTATACTCGAATGATAATCGTTATTGTAGGTGAACTCCACCAAAAGGTGGTAGGACTTCATCCCAACTTCCACTGTTCAATAGTACACGCTCTAAGCAAGTCCTCTAGAGATTGGATCGTCCTTTCCGATTGTCCATCGGTTTGTGGGTGGTACGCCGAACTCGTACGTAACTTTGTTCCCAATGATGCTGTAGACTTTGCCGAAATTTTGAAGTAAATCTCGGATCCCTATCCGAAACTATACTCGTAGGCACACCATGCGGTCGACAATCTCTCCAATATACGGTCGGGTCGACTTTTCCAAACCGTACCTTATATTAATCGGGAGGAAATGAGCCGATTTTGTAAGCCGATCAACTATTACCCAAATCGAGTCATGTCCTATCCTCGTCCTTGGCAATCCTACAACGAAATCCATTGCGATGTCAGTCCCACTTCCATTCAGAATAGACAATGGTTGCAAAGAACCCAAAGAAGGTCGTCGATGTTCCACTTTGGCTTTTTGACGACTAGACAAGTCGATACACATCTAGTGACATCACTTTTTAGTCCATGCCACCAGAACAACTTCTTCAAGTCTTGGTACATCTTTGTTATACCAGGGTGCATACTTAGCTTGCTAGTGTGGGCATGGTCCACAATATATATCGTCTAAGCTCTTGGTCACGAGGAATACAAACTCTACCTCGAATCTCATAATTCCATCTGTTCCTTCTTCGAACTCTGTTTTCTCGCCGTTGTTTCATTTGTTCTCTTATTTCTTGCAAGAATTCATCGGTCTTCTGTTTTTCCCGTATGTCTTCCATCAACTCGCTTGAGATGGTAACCATATTCATACAAATTCTTCCGGTTCCAACTTAACAAATGACCATACATCTCTAAATTGTTCGATGAGATCTCTTTCCTTAATCATCAAGGCGTAAACACCGATAGTCTTTCTACTTAAGGCGTCAGCCACAACGTTCGCCTTACCAGGGTGGTACAACAACCGGAAATCATAATCCTTTAAAAACTCCACCATCTTCGCTGTCTCATATTCAAATTCTTTTCGGTCGTACAAGTACTTCAAGCTCTTGTGGTCACCGAAGATGTTGAATGTCGCTCCATAAAGGAAATGTCTCCATATCTTCGAGCAAAACCACACCGCTAACTCCAAATCATGAGTCGGGTAATTCTTTTCATGCACTCGCAACCTGTCGCGAAGCATAGGCTACCACCTTTCGGTGTTGCATAAGGACAGATCCCAATCCTTGGTACGAAGCGTCACAATACACCTCGAACGGTTCATTCGGATCAGGTAACACTAATACAGGTGAGGTAGTCAGCCGTTTCTTCAACTCTTGAAAACTCTGCTCACATTTATCAGTCCATTCGAAAGCTTGATTCTTCTTCGTCAATTGAGTGAGCGGTCCGGCAATCTTGGAAAACCCTTCTATGAATCTCCGGTAATATCCGGCTAAACCAACGAAACTACGGACTTCCGTCACTGACTTCGGTTGTTCCCACTGCAATACTGCTTCCACTTTGCATGGATCCACTGCGATTCCTTCTTTTGAGATTACGTGACCCAAAAACTTTACCTCATCAAGCCAAAACTCGCACTTCGACAGCTTGGCATACAGTTCCTTTTCTTTCAAAATCTGAAGAACCATGCTGAGATGCCCAGCGTGATCCTCCTGATTCTGAGAATATATCAGGATGTCATCAATGAAGACGACAACAAACTTATCCAAGTACGGACGAAAGATGCGGTTCATATAGTCCATGAAAATAGCAGGCGCATTCGTCACACCAAACGGCATCACAAGATACTCGTAATGACCGTATCGCGTACGGCGCCTTGGGTATATCCTCCGTCTTCACTCTTATCTGATGATACCCAGATCTCAAGTCAATCTTCGAAAATACCGCTGCCCCCTTAAGTTGGTCCATCAAGTCATCAATTCTCGGTAGAGGATATTTGTTCTTGATTGTCAACTTGTTCAATTGCCTGTAATCCACACACAATCTCGAGGTACCGTCCTTCTTTCGAACTAGTAACACAGGCGCTCCCCACGGAGACACACTTGGTCTAACGAACTGCTTCTCCAAAAGCTCTTCTAGCTGCTTCTTAAGTTCGGCTAATTCGTTTGCAGCCGGTGACATTCGGTGACGGTGCTATGGACACGGGACCAGCTCCCTAGTACTAGATCAATAGCAAACTCGATTTCACGTGCCGGCGGTAAACCAGGTACTTCTTCAGGGAAGATCTCAGGAAATTCTTTCACTACCGGAATAGTACTCAAATCAGCCTCACTCTCAACTTTCAAAGAAGATAGTAGCATGTACCCCTGAGCTCCTTCTTTCAAGAAAGCTCGTGCTTGGTTGGCCGTCAAGTATCTAGAATTCTCATCCACAGGAAAGACTATGGTCCTACTAGAACAATCTAACAGAACATGGTTGGAAGATAACCAGTCCATCCCTAGGATTATATCTAACTGTGAAAGAGGTAAACAGATCAAATCGACAAAAGATTCGACCTTCAACAATCAAAGGACACTTCAAACAGTACTTTGGTAGTAACTACCGGTTTATCGGTGGGGTTGAAACAAATCAATTCAAAAGGTAGTTCGGATTAATGGGTAAACCAAGTCGTAGCACACAAATCATATGATATGAATGAATGGGTTGCCCCGCAGTCATACAAGACTTTCAAAAGATTACCTTCTATGGCGCCTTCTCCTTGAATCAAGTCTTCGGATTCGAAGCTTCACTCACTCATAGTGTAAACTCGACCTCCGGCTTGCGGTTTCTTGGCTCGAGTTGCATTGACCGAAGGTTCAGCCTTTGCTTGGTTGCAGTCTCTGGACATATGGCCCGGTTTGCCACATCTGAAGCAAATGATTCCTTTTATCGTGCGCTCTTGTGAGATGATCCTTCCCACACTTCGGCATTTGGACGGGTAGGTCGTATTCGACCGGTTCGGTTCCCAAAAGAACCTCCACCTGAACTTCCACCGATTTGTTGTCGACTCCCTGTTGGTCGGGAATAGGGTTTCTTCTGAAAGCGGTTTGAACCACTGCCTCCACCTCTTTGGGACCGTACAGGCCCAAAGTTCCTGTTTCTCGCATCTCTAGCCTGCTCCAAGGCTTCAACTTCGCAGCAAGTGTCTAACAGTTCCGAGAATACTTTCATTTTCAAGGTAATCACAGCTTTCTTCACTTCGTACCTCAGTCCTTCGGTGAATTTCCAGCATTTCCAGGCTTCATCAGTTTGATGCTGGTAATGTGTCGAAAATCTCTCCAAGTTTTCAAACTTGGCTGCGTATTCGCTGACAGTCATGTTCCCCTGTCTCAGGTTGAGGAACTCCATCTCCTTTGCGTGCCTCGCATTCGCAGGAAAGTATTTGCCCAAGAATTTCTCCTTGAACAGTTCCCAAGTGACCTCTGCTCCTTCGGCTTCTAATGCCCTTTGAGCACCATTCCACCAGTCTTCAACATTTCCGACGAGCATAAAAGTCGCATAATTTACCTTCTTGTCTTCCGCACAATTCATGCCACGAAAGACTTTTTCCAGCTCCTTGATCCATAGATTAGCCTTATCGGAATCAAACTCCCCCTTGAACTGCGGAGGGTTATGACGACGAAATTCTGCTAAGTTTTGTGCATCGGCAGTCGCCTCAAGTTGTTGAGCGCTCTTTTCTTGTTGTTGAGCAACAAGCGTTCGTTTTGTTGCGCAATGAGTTCCGCCATCCGCCGCATTGCTTCCACAAAGAACGCAATATCTCCACCTCTTGCCATTTTGCCTTTCTCTTAAATTAGATTACTGAAAACATAAGAAAAGTCGAGGAATCCACTCAAGACACTCACCACGAGATTCACACAGCACAAACAAGACAGACTCACACTCAAGACCCAAAGAAAACATAAACCGGGGCTCTGATACCAACTTAATGTAACGCCCCTTTTTGGGAGGGAACGTCACATTGTCAAATAAATAAAATGCGGAAATTAATTGAACAACGATTAAGACCCGGTTCATTATAATTAATTAATGTTTAACCATGTGAACAAACTTGGCAATATTTTTTTTTTTTTTTTATAATAATAATAATAATGATACTACAGAGTGCGGATAAAAGTAACTAATAAAACAATACAAAGAAAATTTGCACCTGAATAGCATATATATATATATATAAAAGTTTAATACAACTATTTCATAAATACAAGCCCGGCCATCATCAAAAAGCAAAACTATACCCACCCCAAGGGAAACATGCATATATACCCTCATGCATATACAAAATATACAGCCCAAATCAAAAAGAAAGATACATCAGGCCCCCAAAGACAAAAACACTGGCAGCCATCAGTAGCCACCAATGATCATCGACCCCTCAAATAGAAAGGGACCGATTCAGATCATCGTGAGGACCCTCATCGGGATCTTCCTCATCCGAGGACTCATCCATAGGAACCACGAGAGGCGCGGGACGGAGCCCGAGCGGTGGAATCAAACGAATCCTCCCGGGGGTGTAGTAACGGGGACCCCACATCTCCCCGATAGGCGGTAAAACTCCAAGCGTAAGCCGATGTAGCAAGTGAGGACCGTGTGCCTCATGACGTCTCCAGGCAAGTGATACGTACACGTCTCCCACATACACACAACGGTCGGAGTTTAGGTTGATGTGCCAACACTCCGGCCCTCCGAGGAAGGTCGACGCACATCTCCCAAAAATCCGCGCGTGCGTGCGGACATCGTCGCAGCCAAGGTCAATCCCGAGCGGGCCGGAAGCCGGGAAGGCAGAGCTCTTTCCGTCTCTTCACCGTCGTCTTCGATCAAGCACAAGGTGCACATAAACAAAGTAATAGAAGCACAGGAAAGAGGTAAGATATCCTACACTCAATACCAATACAAAGAACCAAGAACCGAACGGCGTATAACGCCCACGTAGCATGTAAGGGCAATAAACAAGCTTTTAAACAGATAACCACAAGCAATCATTAATAGAGGCAATGAATAATTCATAATATCCAGTGCTTAAATATCATGTGAACAATAATTTTCAGATGTCAGAATATTCCATGATGCATGGACTCAACATTCAATTTCCTACTCCATGGAGCTAGACTCAAACAATCGGAGAGAAAGATCGGAGACATGTACGTGACTCGGTACCGAGGCCGGTGCTATCAATAATTTTCCACGTGCACAATCATGGCATTGCACGTACATTCTACACTAGATCACGATATAGGACGGTGTCAAGTCCGGATCGTCGGTGCGTTTGCATCGGTTTGCCCCACGGGCAAAGGAGCTACCAACTACCCATTGTGGAGGACCCGCACCCCGACGCCCCCAAGGTCATAACAAGACCCACACTTGTCTACTCGCACCCGCACTAAGGTGTGTTCAATCTCCTAGGCAACTTGGCCTTACAACAGTCCACACGGACATCACAATGCATAAGACACTATGCATGCTCATGTATGATCCACAATCTCATACAAATTCATAATATACCATAATTGATCAAGAGAGTGCAATAAGCAAATTTGCATCCAAGAAGAACCCAATATCCACATAATATCAATTTATAATTCAAGGAACACATTATGGGTCCATTATGGATTTCTAAAATCTCCAAGTCTTATGAAATTCATCTCATTGGTTCATTTACTTGTCATTTGATTCAAGTTACTTGATTCTTATAATTACCTTCCAAGCTTAGCTCATTTCCTAAGTCTCCACCACAATCCATCATGAATTTATTGTTACAAGTTTCCTATTATCAATCTACATTTTTTAATCGCTTGATTAACTCAAATCTTGACATCTCAAATTTGTTAATCATTTCCCTCATTCAAGCCCTCAAAACCGTGGCACTCAAGAGAGTCTTAGATCACAATTTTCTTCTCACTAATTTAGTCTTCCTTTACTTAACCTACCTAGCATCATTCTTGGCACAATGACAACCAAAATTCTGCCCTCAAAACAGCCCCAAAACCGTGGCACTCACCAAGGTCCAACAACCAGAATTTTCAGCACTTTAATCTCCCTTAACTACTTGATTTAATTAACCTTACATTGATCAAAATTTAAGCATCAATTCACTCCATTTTCCAGCACAAAACAGCCCCAAAAACAGAGCCAAAACCGTGACTCACTCAAGGTTCCAACAACCAGAATTTTATCCCTTCAAATCAACCTTAACTACTTGATTAAATTAGCCATGCATTGATCACAAATTAAGCATTACTTCCACTCATTTTCCAGCACAAAAACAGCCCCAAAAACATGCCAAAAACCGTGGCACTCAAGGGTCCAGCAAACCAGAATTTTGCTCACTTCAATCTCACTCAACTACTTGATTAAATTAACCATGCATTGACCAAAAATTAAGCATTACTTCCACTCATTTTCCAGCACAAAAACAGCCCCAAAAACATGTCAAAAACCGTGGCACTCAAGGGTCCAGCAAACCAGAATTTTTCAGCATTCATACATGGTTTCCAATCACAAAATTACACAATCAATCAACCACTCAAAGCTAATTCAAAATCACATTCAAGAAACCAATTTCAAGCAAGTTCAAGAACAACCACCATGTGGTTCTTCTTCCAAAAATTAAATACAAGATTCCTAGTTGCTAAAGAGGTTGAGGAGGATTAATCTTCCTCTTACCAAGTTGATGAACCAAGAAACTCCAAGAATCACCCTTGATTTTCGGATTTGGAGCACCAAAAACCCTTCAAGGCTTGAGAAATGGTTGAAGATGGAAGCTTTTCTTGAAACTCCAAGCACAAAAGATGAAGAGGAGGTGTAGGAGATTAAGGAAATGTGAGTGGTTTAAATTTTTATGGAGGTTTGGGATTTCATTGGGGTGGCTGGACGTAGAGGCTGCTGGAAGGAGAAGAGAAAAATTTTGAAGAAAGAAAGAAGAAGAGGAATACGTAAATGAAGAAGCAAAATGTGTTTTTGGGTGAAAATGTGTTAATGAATTACTTGGATAATTATTCAACTCTTTACTCCTCTTTGAGGCTGCAGATACGTAAGTGAGAGGGAGAGAAATGAGTGGGAAATTTGGCTTCCTTTGGAAGCCACACACTTGGGTCAAAGCTTGGGTCAAAGCTTGTTAAGGAAGCTTTGATTAAAATACACTTAAATTTGAATTAAAGTGAGTAAATTAAATATAATGTAAATAGCATTAGGATAAGGTGATAGTATTTTTATTACACACTATTATCCATTAGATAATAGTTACACTGATGATGAGCCAAGTATTTAATTAATCTGACAGATGAATTTTTCATTTATCTTGATTTAATTGTATCAAGAAAGATTTCCTAAAATTGCGAAACCTCGTAAATCGTGTCAAGCCTCGGGTTTAGTAAGATCCCCGTCGACTTATCCATAGTCCAAGGTTCTCGAGAATACATCACGTTTCCCGATTCTCGCTCAGCGCACAGCACGTAAAACGAGGAATATATTAAAATATTCGACGGTTCCTAAAATTCCCAAAAAATTCTCAAAAATTGCAAATATTATAAAACGACTATCCGTCATATAATTTTCCAATTTTTGAAGCACTACAAGTCGTTTTCACGACTCTGCTCGAGTTTTACGCATAACGAGGAATATATTAAAATATTCGTCGTTTCCGAAAAATTCCAGAAAAATTCACATAAATCACAAATATTGGAAAATGACTATTCACGGTGAAATAATCAATTTCCGGGGTGTTACACTGGTCTCAGCAATTCCCAGCCCAGTGTGCACGCAAAGCGAGGAATATATTAAAATATTCGTCGTTTCCGAAAAATTCCGGAAAAATTCCTAAAAATCAAGAATATTATAAAACGATGATTCATGATCAAATATGTATTTTTCGGAATGTTACAAAATATGGATCTTGGCCCACTAGGAAATCTTTCAATGGGATTTTCCGAGTCAATGTTGAGGGTCATTGATTTGAATAAAATAGTGGGAGGCGTATTTAATTAAATGACCTTGTTAAATATGTTTATAGCATAATACTTATATTTTGCATATTTCTGTTGATAGATTACCATGGCAACAAACACATCAAGTAACTTATCATTGCGATCGGTCCTTGAGAAGGACAAGTTGTCTGGGACAAATTTCTTAGACTGTTACAGGAACTTGAGGATTGTCCTCAAGCAAGAGAAAAAGCTATATGTTTTAGAACAACCTATTCCTGAGCCACCTGCTGCTAATGCCCCTAGAGCTGAAAGAGATGCTTATAAGAAGCATCAAGATGATGCCTTGGACATTGGATGTCTAATGCTAGCCACCATGAACTCTGAGCTCCAAAAGCAACACGTGAACATGGAAGCCTATAATATGATCGTACACCTCAAAAAAGCTTTATCAAGAGCAGGCTAGACATGAGAGATATGAGGTCTCCAAAGCACTCTTTCAGTGTAAGCTGGTAGAAGGAAGCCCTGTTGGTGCTCATGTACTCAAGATGATTGGGTACATTGAAAACCTTGAGAGACTCGGTTTTCCTATGGGCCAAGAGTTAGCCACTGACTTAGTCCTGCAATCATTGCCGGAGAGTTTTAGTCAATTTGTCATGAACTACAACATGAATGAAATTGACAAATCACTACCAGAGTTGCTAAGCATGTTGAGAACTGCTGAGCATAACATAAACAAAGGCAAAGGAAAGGCCATAATGATGGTCCATAAGAATAAGGGCAAGAAACAAGAGAAAAGCCCCAGACAAGTGGAAGGGTAAGGGCAAGGAAAAGTCCAAGCCTAGCACTTCTAGCTTGAAACCAAAGGTGGGTGGAGTGGCTAAGGAAGGTACATGCTTCCACTGCGGTCAGACCGGACATTGGAAGAGGAACTGTGCCAAGTACCTAGAGGAGCTCAAGAAAAAGAAGGGAAGTGAGACTTTCACTTCAGGTATTTTTGTTATAGAAGTCAATTTATCTACTTCTGCATCATGGGTATTAGATAATGGATGTGGATCTCTCATTTGTGTAAATGTGCAGGATTTAAAAAGCAGTAGACCATTGACTAAGGGTGAAGTTGACCTACGAGTGGGAAATAGAGCAAAGGTTGCTGCACTAGCTGTAGGGACTTATTTATTAGCTTTGCCTACTGGGCTTGTAATTGAATTGGATAATTGTTATTTTGTGCATGCTATTAGCAGGAATATCATTTCTGTTTCTTGTTTGGACAAGAAGGGTTTTACTTTTATAATTAAGAACAAAAGTTGTTCTCTTTATTTGAATGATATTTTCTATGGTAGTGCACATTTGAGTAATGGACTTTATGTCCTTGATCTCGAAACGCCCATTTATAACGTAAATACAAAGAGGTTCAAGTCAAATGATATGAACTCGACTTATCTCTGGCATTGTCGTTTGGGCCATATAAATGAGAAACGCATTTCCAAACTCCATAAAGATGGATTCTTGGACTCGTTTGATTATGAATCATATGAGACATGTGAATCTTGTTTATTGGGAAAGATGACTAAGGCCCCATTCACTGGACAAGGTGAAAGGGCTAGTGATCTTTTAGGCCTCATACATAGTGATGTATGTGGGCCACTAAACACACTAGCTAGAGGCGGTTTTCAGTATTTCATTACATTTACTGATGATTTTAGTAGATATGGATTTGTATATCTTATGAAGCACAAATCAGAATCCTTTGAAAAGTTCAAAGAGTTCAAGAATGAAGTACAAAACCAACTTGGCAAGAGTATTAAAATCCTTCGATCAGATCGAGGAGGTGAATACTTAAGCCAACAGTTTGATGATCATCTGAAAGAGTGTGGGATAATATCTCAACTCACTCCTCCTGGAACACCACAATGGAATGGTGTTTCTGAAAGGAGGAACCGAACCTTGTTGGACATGGTCCGATCTATGATGAGTCATGCAGACCTTCTAGGCTCCTTCTGGGGACATGCTCTATTAACAGCAGCTTTCACACTTAACCGTGTTCCATCTAAGACGGTTCAACAGACACCATATGAGATGTGGATTGGGAGACGACCCAGTATGTCTTTTATAAAGATTTGGGGTTGCGAAGCTTATGTGAAACGTCAAGTTTCTGACAAGCTTGACCCAAAATCAGATAAATGCTTCTTTGTGGGGTATCCCAAGGAAACCAAGGGATACTATTTCTATAATCCTACCGAGGGCAAAGTGTTTATCGTACGGACTGCTGTATTCTTAGAAAAGGAGTTTATCTCCAAAGGAATCAGTGGGAGGAAAGTAGAACTTGAAGAAATTCAAAGTTCACAAAGTAGCAGCGAACCAATGGTGGAAATAGAGCAGCCTCCACAAGTCATTGTGGAACCACAATCTGCTCTAGTAGCACAAGACCCGCGTAGGTCTAACAGGATACGTCATCAACCAGAGAGATATGGATTTCTCATGACTCAGCAAGGTGACGTATTGCTCATGGATCAAGATGAGCCTGTGACTTACCAGGAAGCCATTATTGGCCCAGAATCTGTAAAATGGCTTGAAGCCATGAGATCTGAAATGGAATCCATGTATGCCAACCAGGTATGGACCTTGGTTGACCTACCTGAAGGGGTAAAACCCATTGGGTGCAAGTGGGTTTTTAAGAAGAAAATCGACATGGATGGTAATGTGCATACCTTTAAGGCGCGATTGGTGGCTAAAGGTTTCAAGCAAATTCATGGTGTAGACTATGATGAGACTTTTCCCCCGGGATGCGATGCTTAAATCTGTCGGATCTTGCTTGCTATTGCAAAGATACCATGATTATGAAATCGGCAAATGGATGTCAAAACGCTTTCCTTAATGGAAATCTTCTCGAGGATGTGTACATGACACAACCTGAGGGTTTTGCCACTTCACAGGATGCTACAAAGGTATGCAAGTTGCAACGATCTATTTATGGATTGAAGCAAGCTTCTAGAAGCTGGAATCTTCATTTTGATGATACAATCAAACAGTTTGGTTTCATCAAAAATAAAGAAGAATCTTATGTCTACAAGAAGGTTAGTGGGAGCACAGTTGTCTTTCTAGTATTGTATGTAGATGACATACTACTAATTGGAAATGACATCCCTACCCTACAGTCTATAAAGACTTGGTTAGGGAAGTGGTTTTCTATGAAGGACTTAGGTGAAGCCACCTATGTATTAGGTATCAGGATCTATAGAGATAGGTCGCAGAGATTGCTTGGCCTAAGTCAGAGTACATACATAGACAAAGTGTTAAGACGATTTAACATGCATGAATCCAAGAAAGGACTCTTGCCTATGTCACATGGTATATGTAATACCCTTAAGTACATGTTAGACTGGTAAATGGTTACGAAAGGTAGCATTTAACTTGTTTAGCATGTCAGTCAAGTTTTGTGACAATCTGAGTTCATTTAGGCACTTAGTTGCAACATAAAAGTTGTAAAATGGCTTAAAATGACTCAGATAATAGCATAAGTTGCTAAGTTAAGAGAAATAAACATAGAGAGTTTATTTCTAGGTCACAAATAAGCCAAATAAGATGTGGTAAAAGTTTCAAGAGAATCAGAGTCAGTTTGGTATTTTTAGGCATACAGGTTGTGCTTTTAATGTCGGATTGATCCCTAGCAGATATAGAAAATGATGAGAATTGTGAAACAAGAATTTAGATGAATCTTATGATTTATTCTAAAAGTTGTTAGAAGCAGGGAAACTCGAATTAGCACAATTCGGGTGTCCATAGCAGATATAAGTTTCAGTGTAGAAACTTAAGTTAATCTTTTCCCGTAATTCCCTGCACGTCCCTTCCCCCTTTATATTTGGTTCTCCTCGGCAGAGAAGAAGAGAAACCGAAAACCAGAGAAGAAAAGAGAGAAGGGAAGAAGAAGGGAAGAGGAAGATCAAGCTTCAAGATTCAAGGCTTCAATCTTCAAGAGGTAGGGGTTTAGAGCTTTTATTCATCTCTATTCTCTATGTATGCATATAGATACATAATATGCTAATTTGAGTTTTAGAGATGTTAGAAGAGTTTGGCTTGCATAGAAGTGTTCCTTGGGTCATTTATGACTTGTCTATAACATCAACTTAAGAAAGAAGACCCTTGAATCACAAAGTGAGCCTTAAGTTAAAGAATGAAGAATTCTAGCCATAATCCAAATTAAGAGATTTAAGAGAGTAATTGATGTTCCTTAATGTTAAAGAATTGATTAGGGACTTAGAATTACTTAGAATTTGGATTGAGATGGCTTGGAATCAGCAGAAATGATCAATAGAGCAAGAAACCCGTTAGTGCGAGACTCGCAGAACCGTGGTTCTGTTGATGGCGCCGCGGCGTGGAGATAGTCACGCCGCAGCCCGAGAGTTTTCGCCGGAATGCCGCGGCGTGGAGGAAGCATGCCGCGGCGTGAGGTTAAAAATTAGCCCAGCAAGTAGCTCTCGAGAGAAGGGGCCGCGGCGTGCAAATGCTGTGCCGCGGCATGAGATCTTGAAGCTCCAAAATGATGTTTTTGGATGCTTTGAGGTGCCATAGTTAAGGGAATCATTAAGACATGTTTCCTAAGTGTGTTAAGGCACAAAATGGGATATTTTCAAGTGGAAAATATCTATCCATCAAGTATGAGAAAGCATAGGCTTTTAAGCATCCTAAAGGAAAGGTTTGCTTTAAGTAATGATATTGCACTTTAGGCAACTTAATGTTGCAACTGATATCACTTAAGATGTGATGAGATAGTGCAATAGAGATGAATAATAGTATTCACTCTAGTAGAGAATGATGAGAAAGGTATGAACCTTAGGAAATCCAAGAATAGTGGATTACCTAGGAAGGTACCTAGAAGCTTAGGCAACAAAGAGTTGCAAGTAAGAGCCACTCTAGAGTTAGATTACATGAGTGGAGATAAGATTGTGTATGAGTTCCACAGAGGGACGTTTAGGTACTTAGTCTCAAGTTAAGTGAGACTTAGTACATTGTTAAATACACAAGAAGAGGAATTATGACTAAGAAGATGTCATAAGCGAAAGTAGAACGTAAATGTACAACAACTCAAGTATAAGTTAAGATGAGTTAGAAGTACAAGATAAAGATAGCAGAAAGTAGAACGTAAATGTACAACAACTCAAGTATAAGTTAAGATGAGTTAGAAGTACAAGATAAAGAGAAGATACTTCCTTAGATGCAAGTAAAGCATGGAAGTTGAGTTTAGAATAAGTATGTTAGCACACAAGTGTAGTATACGCTACCACCAGAAGTGTGATAGAAAAGGAAAGTTAGATGCATGAACTACTCTCTTTAGACAAAGTGGAGTTAATTATGCAAAGTTTTAGAGAAATGCTCTCGCCTTAAGCAAGGTTAGATGAGGCATTAGTTAAGATAGACTCTTTCACTAGGATGAGTTGAGTCTATAGAAAAGAGTAAGATGGTGTTTATGTAAGAGATAAACATAACACTAAGCTCTTCACACACTAGAGAGTTAAGCTAGTGTGAAGATGAAGAGAAAGGACCTTAGGGCAACCAAGATTAGTGGTTCGCCAAAGGTAAGTACCTAACACCTCAACAACGTAAGGTTGCATTAAAGATCACTTAAGAGAAAGGAGTGATGAGGTGAAGTTTAGGTACAAGTAAGAGACATAGTTTAGTAATGTTTACCCGAGAATGTAACGTTATATGACGTGAGGTCATTCAGCCAGAGGTAAGGGATCGAGAGAAGTTCCTAAGGGAACAAGTATTCCTAACCAAGTGCTAAGGTTACATATAGTATGAGGTTACTGATTCTCCTCATCACAAGGGGTAAACATAAGAAGACTAGAATATGCTTAGCTCGAGAGGAACTAAGTATATAAGTATGTACGAAAGTCTATGAATTAGTCAAGTAGGATCGATCTAGTGAGTATCCTTTGATGTTAATCATGAAGGCAAAAAGGAGATAGATGGGTGTCCGAAGGACTTTTGAGAAGGACATAACCCTGATGTCTCGATGTGCCAAGGCCTAAGAAGATAAGTGGGAAATCCAGAGGCTCTTTGAGCAAGGATGAAGCCCGAATTTCTCAATGAGCCAGGATACGTGTAAGGTGAGGATGAGGTTTCCTCTATTTACCACTAGATGATATACTGACTAGTTCCTAGCAATTTCCTTCGCTCCAAATCAAAACTCTGCATTTGCATTTCATTCACATGCACTTAGGATTCCTTAGGCATATTCATTACATATCATTAGCATTGCATTTACGGACAGCTTGTATGGGCATTGTCCGTCACCATTGGTATGTACGTACATGTATGGGCGCTGTATATATTAGCAAAGTGTGTTCACTCTTGATTGTTATCACACTATTAGAAAGTGTTTAAGTTATGAGAAAAGAGGAGGCAACTCCTAAGTTATGAGAATAGAGGAGGAAACTCCTAAGTTATGAAAATAGAGGGGAAACTCCTAAGTTAGAAGTATAGCTTTTGTTATATTATATATATTTGTTATATACAATGTTATAGAGAACTGGTATTGGAATTGCTTATACTGAGAATGTTAATTCTCACCCCAGTTGCTATTCCATGTAAATCCAGATGCAGGTACAGGTACCGATAAAGATAAAGGTGCAGGTATAGAGATGTCAACCTTGCCAAGGATGAGAAGATAAAGCATGAAGACTAGAATAGTTTTTATTGCTTTAAGTAGACAGAACTTATGTAATAAGTTTATGTTTGTTCTGTAAGTTTTATGTTATATGTATTACAATAAGCCTCAGGTGGCTAAGTTTGTATATATATATGTATGAGTTTAAGTTTTTCCGCAATCTCTCAAGGCTTTCTATAATTACTCAGTTGTGATTATAGATATATGTTAGTATGTAGTATAGAAGTGACATCTCTAGTACTGGTTATCTTTATATATCTCTGTCTATCTAGGATATATCTGGATATCTGTATTAGGGTGTTACAGTATAAGCCTATCTAAGGCTCAATCCCCTTCCACCCAGGATGAGAGGGATCGCATGAGTAAGATTCCATATGCATCTGCAATTGGATCTATCATGTATACCATGTTATGTACTCGACCAGACATCTCGTATGCTTTGAGCATGACGAGCAGGTACCAGTCTGATCCCGGTGAGAGTCACTGGAATGCTGTCAAGAACATCCTTAAGTACTTGAGAAGAACTAAGGATTCGTTTTTGGTATATGGAGCCGAGGAGGAACTAGTAGTAAAGGGTTACACTAATGCTAGCTTCCAAACCGATAAGGACGACTCCAGATCGTAATCGGGTTTTGTTTATTACCTGAATGGTGGGGCTGTGAGTTGGAAGAGTTCAAAGCAAGAGACAGTCGCTGATTTTACCACAGAAGCTGAGTATATTGCTGCCTCTAATGCAGCAAAGGAGGCCGTTTGGATTAGAAAGTTCATTATTGAGCTTGGGGTAGTTCCTAGCATTGTGGACCCAGTGGACCTCTATTATGATAATAATGGAGCCATTGCACAAGCTAAGGAGCCCAGATCTCACCAGCGATCCAAACATATACTTAGGCGCTTCCATCTCATTAGAGAAATCATCGATAGAGGAGATGTGAAGATATGCAAAGTACCAACAGATGATAACATTGCTGATCCACTGACGAAGCCTCTTGCACAACAGAAGCATGAGGGTCACACTAGGTCTTTAGGCATTAGAAATATGCCTGATTGGCTCTAGTGCAAGTGGGAGATTGTTGGTGTATGCCCTAGTGGCCAATACATTTTGTTTGTATTTACATACATTATATTATGTTATTTTATATGAGGCATTTCATTTATTGTGTTCTTTTTAGTAGACATAATAAAGTCCTTAGAATAGTAAGTTTGATACCATAGGACATCAAATGGATGACTTGATCGTGAGATCCTATTGGATAAAACACTATTCTTAAATGTCCCTAGTCAAGTATTATTGTTAATTAGGACAACAATAATGCATTGAGACTAGTATGTGCGTAGACTGAGGACCACATCTCACGGGTCATGGATATGAGATATCAAGTCTACACATGGATACATATTAGAGTAATGATGTATTGGACAGACCCGCCATGAGAACGCTACGTGGATCGTTACGTGAGTGTCATAAGCGATTCTCATAGTGATAATGGTGTATGTGGTCCTTTAACCTGAAATCACTACGATTCCTACATGAGGAGTTGTGTGTTTTAATGCCATCAAACGTCATTTGTAACAAGATGATTATAAAGTTGGTTATTAGACATACTGCGATACATGTGGAGGGATGTGAGTGACCTAGATGGGATTTGTCCCTTCTACATAACAGGAGTGATATCTTCGGGCCCCCTGATTAAGTGAGACTACGAAATGCATGGCCATGCTCAAATGAGTTAATATGAGATATTGATCTCATTCGTTATTTTTATGTCTACTCGGGAATCAGGAAACTAAAGATTGAACTAAACAAGGGTGACACATTTCATGCCTTGTGTTCAATCTGGATATCTGGACAAAGGGACTAAACTACACGGAAACATTGGTCACGGATAGGCTATGTCAAATCACTGACATTCTCATTACTTGGGTAGCAGTGATGTGTTGCTAGATACTGCTCACTGTTTGTAATATTAAAATGAGATTTTAATATTACTACCAACGTCATGAAAACCTGCAGGGTCGCACACTTAGAACAGATTAAATTGGAGTAATCAGAATCCAAGTTGGACTCGGATTCAATTGTGGGCCTAACTTATGGCAGATGGGTTTAGGGTTGCACCACTTACCTTGCTACTGCTTACACTCACTTAAGGCAGCCACTGTTATAAATAATACTGCTAAGGGGGCTGCTACTAGGTTACATCATAACCCTAGCCGCACCTACAGAAAGTGAGTGAGAGATAGTGAGGTTTTCTTCTCCTCTCTTCGCTGCTAGCACTACGAAACAGAGGCGTGACTCCTTTAGCAAGTTTGTTCGTGTGGATACCGCAGAGACATCGTCACTATTACGGTGTTGGTGATTCACCTCGCTTGTGATTATCACGCTTCAAAAGGTAATTTTTTTTTAAAAAAACTCGGATTATGGACTTTTTCGCATGGATCCTGTGAGGAAATTCTATTATTCCGCTGCGAGACTTTTGATCCGCAATTCCCAACATCATGTTGATAAAGAGAAAATTAAGGCCATTCAAGAGTGGCCAACCCCCAAAAATATGAGTGATGTGAGGAGTTTTCATGGCTTGGCTAGTTTCTATAGGAGGTTTGTTAAAGACTTTAGTACATTGGCTGCACCTCTTAATGAAATTGTCAAGAAAAATGTTGTGTTTAGATAGGGGAGAAACAAGAGCATGCATTTAATGAGCTTAAGGAAAGACATACTCATACACCAATACTTGCTTTGCCTAATTTTGCTAAATCTTTTGAAATTGAATGTGATACTTCTAATGTTGGTGTTGGAGCTGTTTTAATGCAAGAAGGACATCCAATTGCTTATTTTAGTGAGAAATTAAGTGGTACTACGCTTAATTATCCCATGTATGATAAGGAATTGTATGCCTTGGTGAGGGCTTTGCAAACATAGCAACATTATCTTTTGCCAAAAGAGTTTATTATCCATAGTGATCATGAGTCCTTAAAGTACTTGAAAGGACAAGGAAAGTTGAATAAGAGGCATGCCAAGTGGGTTGAGTTTCTTGAATAATTCCCATATGTGATCAAGCATAAGAAAAGTAAGGCCAACATAGTGGCAGATGCACTTTCAAGAAGGTATACCTTACTCTCTACCCTTGAAACAAAATTGTTTGGACTTGAATGCATTAAAGAATTGTATGAGCATGATAAAGATTTTTTCCATATCTATGCTAATTATTTGCATTTGGCTCAAAATGGGTATTTTAGGCACCAAGGATTTTTGTTTAAAGAAAAGAGATTATGTGTGCCCAAAAGTTCTATAAGAGAGTTGCTTGTGAGGGAGGCACATGAAGGGGGATTAATGGGGCATTTTGGGGTTCAAAAGACTTTAGACATGTTGCACGAACATTTTTATTGGCCACACATGAAACATGATGTGCAAAAGTTTTGTGAAAAATACATTGTTTGTAAAAAGTCTAAATCTAAAGTGATGCCTCATGGACTTTATACTCCTTTGCCTATTCCTGATTTTCCTTGGATAGATTTGTCAATGGATTTTGTTGTAGGACTGTCCCGGACAAAGAATGGTAAGGATTCAATTTTTGTGGTGGTGGATAGGTTTTCTAAAATGGCACATTTTATACTATGTAAAAAAGTTGATGATGCTTGTCATGTTGCTGAATTGTTCTTCAAAGAAGTGGTAAGGCTTCATGGCCTTCCAAGAAGTATTGTTTCAGATTGTGACACAAAGTTCTTAAGTCACTTTTGGAGGACTTTGTGGGGCAAGCTGGGTACAAAGCTTCTTTTCTCCACTACTTGCCATCCCCAAATGGATGGGGAAACTGAGGTAGTTAATAAGACACTTTCTTCCCTTCTTAGGGCTGTAATAAAGAAGAACATTAAGTCTTGGGAGGAGTGTTTGCCTCATGTGGAATTTGCTTATAACAGGGCTGCTCATAGTACTACTCAATATTCTCCTTTTGAGGTTGTTTATGGATTTAATCCTCTAACTCCTCCTAATTTATTGCTATTGCCTAACTCTTCAATTTTAAAGCATAAAGATGGCAGGGTTAAAGTTGAATTTGTGAGGAAGTTACACGAACAAGTCAAGGCTCAAATTGAGAAGAAGACTGAAAGCTATATTAGGCAAGGCAACAAAGGGAGAAGGAATGTGGTGTTTAAACCCGGAGATTGGGTTTGGATGCACATGAGAAAAGAGGATTTCTTTCACAAAGGAAATCCAAACTTCAACCAAGAGGAGATGGGCCATTCCAAGTGTTGGCTAAGATCAATGATAATGCTTACAAGATAGGCCTTCCAAGTGAGTATGGTGTTAGTACAACTTTCAATGTGGCTGATTTGTCTCCTTTTGATGTAGGTGATGAAGATTTCAATTTGAGGTCGAATTCACTTAAAGAAGGAGGGGATGATATGAGCCCACTAAGGAGCATGGATCAAGGAGCACTACAAGGACTTGGTAGACCTATGACAAGAGCTAGGATCAAGAAAGCCTAAGAAGTCCTAAATCAAATGGTGACAACTTTAATTGATGCAAGCCCAAATTCAAGTCTTGATGGAGTGGAGCCCAAATTGGTCACTTATCTCATCCAACGTGAAGACCCATGATGGCTTGGATGTACACCTCTCTAAGGTGGCATTTTCTAGCTTATTTCTATTCAATAAAGTGTAATAAACTATGTGTGTGGACGGTGCACATTTTTATTAAGCTTCTTGGGAGGGCAACCTTTGGCTTGCATGCCTAGGTAACTCCTTTTTAAATTATGAAACCACTTTTTATTATCCACTTAATTGTCATTAGATGCTTTAATTAGCCACTTAGTTGATTAGTTATTACTTTTATGGAGCTTTTTGGGAGGGCAACCTTTGGCTTGCATGCCTAGATAACTCCTTTTTAGAAGTCATGAATCATTTTTATTATCCACTTAATTGTCATTAGATGCTTTAATTAGCCACTTAGTGGATTAGTTATTGCTTTTATGGAGAATTTGTCACATTATGATGACCTTTTGTATGCATATTCTATGCACCCCATTTTCCTAAATGTATGCGCCTAAAACATGAATGAAGGGACTTTTGGATGTTGAATTTGGATTAAATCCATTGTGAGAATTTCGTTCTCTTTGGTTCTTGGTTGAACCATCCTTGTTCTTATCAAGAATCCAAGATTCTTGTGGCGAACTTCACTTGGCTTATCAAACCCCTTGGTTTGTGGCGCCATCCATCTCTAATCTTCACCCCATCTTCTTTTCTTTTCTTCCTATCTTGAAATGAACCCATAATGTTTAATCTAAGCATGCTTGAAACTGAACAAAGTGTTCTTGAAAATTCAACCTAAGATCATCAAAAAGGCAACCTATCCATTTGGTTGTCATCACAAGCCCTCAACAAATCTTTTGGTGACTGAATCATTCTTTCTGACTGACCATCTATTTATGGATGGTAAGTAGAACTTAGACGTAACTTCGTTCCCATCGCTCCTTGCAAACTATGCCAAAATCTCGACGTGAATCTCGAATCTCGATCCGAAATAATACTAGAAGGTACACCATGAAGTCTAATAATTTCATCGATGTACACTTGGGTCAACCTCTCCATTAAGTACTTGATGTTAATTGGCAAGAAATGCGCCGACTTCGTAAGCCGATCAACAACTACCCAAATAGAATCATGACCCCTTCTAGTCTTTGGTAGTCCAGTCACATAGTCCATTGCTATATCATCCCATTTCCATTCAAGAATAGACAAAGGTTGCAACATTCCAGAAGGTCTTTGATGCTCAACCTTAACCTTTTGACAGACTAAGCAGGATGATACATAGTCAGCGATGTCTCTCTTCATCCCTTGCCACCAATATAATCGCTTCAAGTCTTGATACATTTTTATGGCTCCTGGATGCATACTTAGCTTACTTCTATGAGCTTCATTCAAAATCAATCTCCTAAGTCCTTGATCGTTGGGCACATAAATCCTTCCTTTTAATTTCAAAATTCCATCTGTTCCTTCTTTAAATTCTAACATTGCATCTTGTTTCATTGCTTCCTTCGCTTCTTGTTAATATTGGTTATCATTCTGTTTCTCTCAGATTTCATTTATCAAACTATTTGAGATAGTGATCATGTTCAAACACATCTTTTCCGATGTCAACTTCACAGACAACCACATATCCCGAAATTCTTCTATCAATTCGCTCTCCTTGATCATCATAACAGAAGCACTAAGCATTTTCCTACTTGAAGCATCAGCTACGACATTCGCCTTCTGGGGATGATATTGTAACTGAAAATCGTAGTCCTTCAGAAACTTTAACCAACACCTCTGCCTCATGTTCAACTCTTTTTGGTCAAACAGATACTTCAAGCTTTTATGATCGCTGAAGACATTGAACGTTGCTCCATATAGGAAATGTCTCCAGACTTTCAGTGCAAAAATAACAGTAGCTAATTCCAAATCATGAGTAGGAAAATTCTTCTCGTGTACCTTTAACTACCTTGAAGCATATGCCACAACCTTCCGGTTTTGCATAAGTATACAACCCAATCCTTAGAATGAAGCATCGCAATATACTTCAAAAGGTTCATTAGGATCAGGTAGAATCAACACCGGTGAAGTAGTCAATCATCTTTTCAACTCTTGAAAAGTTTCTTCGCATGCATCAGTCTATACGAAATGTTGATTCTTCCGTGTAAGTTGGGCAAGAGGTCCCGTTATCTTGGGAAACCCCTCAATAAACCGTCGATAGTAACTGACTAATCCAATGAAACTACTACAGATCTCCAATATAGTCTTTGGCCTTTCCAACTAGAGAACAGTCTCCACTCTAGAAGCATCAACTTCAATTCCTTCCTCCAGTATCACGTGCCCCAAAAACTGAACCTCGCTTAACCAAAATTCACATTTGGACAACTTTGCATATAACTTATTTTCCTTCAAAATCTGGAGAACCACTCTAAGATGTTCAGCATGTTCCTTTTGACTTCGGGAGTAGATTAGAATGTCGTCAATAAGGACAAGAACAAACTTGTCCAAATAAGAACGAAAAATCCTATTTATGAAATCCATGAATATGGTAGGTGTATTCGTTACATCGAACGACATCACTTGATACTCGTAATGCTCATAACGCATCTGAAATGTTGTCTTGGGGATATCTTCCACCTTCACACGAATCTCATGATAACTAGAACATAAATCAATTTTGGAGAATACTGCGGCTCCCCGCAGTTGATCCATTAGATCATCTATCCTTGGAAGAGGATATTTATTCTTAATCATAATCTTGTTCAACTGTCGATAATCCACGCATAGGCGAGAAGTCTCATCCTTCTTCTTGACCAACAGCACTGGGGCTCCCCATGGTGGCACACTAGGTCTCACGAATTGCTTCTCCAACAATTCCTCCAACTGTTTCTTAAGCTCCGCCAATTCTGACGGTGACATCCTGTAGGGCACCATAGATATAGGTCCAGCTCCTGGTATCAGATCAATAGAAAACTCTATCTCTCTTGTTGGTGGTAATCCAGGTATATCATCAGGAAAAATTTCAGGAAATTCATTGACTATGGAAATATCTTTCACAACATCTTCACTTTGAACTTCCAAGGAAGACAACAATAAGTATCCTTGAGCTCCTTCCATCAAATAAGCTTCGACTTGAGTTTCCATTAGGAATCTAAAATTCTTAGCCTCGGGAAAAACTAATGTCTTATTGGAACAATCTATCAGTATATGGTTAGAAGACAACCAATCCATTCCTAAGATTACATTAATCTTGGAAAGAGGCAAACAGATTAAATCAACATAAAAGATTCTATCCCTAACATAAATAGGGAAATTCAAGCAAACTTTTGCAGTAATCATAGGCTTATCAGTAAGAGTAGCAACACTCAAGTCAAAAGGCAATGTAGTCACAGATAATCCCAAACGCTCGACACAATCACAAGCAATGAAAGAGTGGGTTGCTCCCAAATCATATAATACAGTTAAATGATTACCTTTAATGGCACACTCCTCCATAATTAAATCCTCTGACTTCGAGGCTTCCTCCCCGCTCATAGTATATACTCGACCACCCGCCTGTGGTCTAGCAGTATGGGCGTTCCCCACAGAGGGTTTTATCTTCAGTTGATTGTAGTCCCTTGAGAGATGTCCAGGCTTCCCACATCTGAAATTCCTTTGATAGTGTAGTCTTTAGTCAAATGGTCCTTTCCACACTTAAAACATTTGGATGTAGATGTCCCAACTTGACCAAACTTGTTGCCACCAGAACCTCCCCCATAGGATTATTGTCGAGTCTGACCTCCTGATGGTCTAGCATATGGTTTTTGCTGATAACGGTTACCACCGCTACCTTTTCCTCTTTGGAATTGAGTAGGTCCAAAGTTCCTATTTCTTATATCACGGTGCTGATCTAGCTACTCAATTCTTCGGCACTTGTCTAACAGTGTTAGGAACTGATCGATTCCTAATGGTAATACTGCCCTCTTTATATCGTGCCTTAATCCCTCTTCAAACTTCCTACACTTCCATTCTTCATCAAGTTGCAACTGAAAATATCTCGAAAACTTAGACAAACTTTCAAACCTCGCAGCATACTCACTTATAGGCATTACTCCCTACCTCAAGCCAAGGAATTCCATCTCCTTACCATATTTAACACTGACTAGGAAATACTTTCCCAGAAATCTTTGCTTGAAGAGTTCCCACGTTACAACTCTCCCTTCAGTTTCTAGTAATCTTCGGCCTCCTGCCCACCAATCTTCACCATTACCAACCAACATAAAGGTTACGTAAGGGACCTTCCTTTCATTAGCACAACCCATACCATCAAATATTTTCTCAAGTTCTTTGATCTAAAGATTGGCTTTCTCTGGGTCAAATTCTCCGTTGAATTGTGGTGGATTATTTCTGTGAAACTCTAACAGATTTTGAGCCTCCGCAGTTGCTTCTTGTTGCTGCGCAGCTTTTTGATTTTGCTATATGATGACATCTGCCATCCTTTGAATTGTCTCAGTAGCTGCAGTCATACTTTCATTCTCACGTGCTGCATTCATACGTCCACCTCGACGTCCAGCCATCGTAATTCTCAGAAATCAAACTAAACAATACAAAATAGAAGTCAAGTACAATCATTTCAAACAATATTGTTTCCTTTCGAAAACCAAACATAGAGAATCACACAACACAAACAAGACAGACCTAACCACAAACCCAAAAGACTCTAACTTGGGCTCTGATACCAACTAATGTAACACCCGCCGTAGGGTATCACATTTTATATCAATTATTACCGAATTACCCCAAGTTATAAAATAATATTTTTATAATATAAATATGAGTTGTAAAATTTCTTGATATTGATAATATAACTTACCAGAATATAAAAATACTAAATAGTATCCCAAAATAATATACATCATATACATAACATCAGTACTAACAAACTTAAATATATACAGACGGAGTTCTCAAAAGTAATAAACATTACTTTTGAGACGGGTTCAAGTTACTTATGGAACAAAACCCTCAAACGGGTCCTCCTTGGGATCTTCCTTAGACTCCTCAGAAGATAGGATCCCGGGATGATGCGTGCTCCTACGGACAAGTGTCCGAGCATACGACACAATACTAATCTCATTAGGGATATGGTAACGACCACCCCAATACTGTCTAATAGACAAGGGAAACTCTATGTGCACATATATATTAACAGAAAAGAAATGATCTCCATGGTAGATCCTACTCATAGAGATGGTCAACTCTCCTTGATAAATAATACCCTCTTCATCAGAACTAATATGCTAAGCTCCAGCGCCACCACAAAATAACAGTCTCACGTAACAAAAAAAACTGTGCCTTGACGCCATCAATTCAGAAATCAGCATCCACAACAAGAATCTGCTCTTCACCACCTTCCTCACCGTCTTTACCAAATACAAATATAGTACGAGAATAGCATACAAAGAGGTGAGACTATCAACACCAATACCAACATAGCAGTGAAGAGATAGAAATGACAATAATGTCATACAGATATAGCAAACAGTGAATATAGTCATAGCATCAATCATAAATCAATATTTAACAAATAAAATATCACAAAGATTTATATACACAGACTATGCATATGCATATTGACCCAATTTCCTACTCCATGGAGCTAAACTGATGTGAGTCCTCATGCCTTGATTCCAGTTTGGACCTTTCTAGGTTGGAATTCACGAAATTGATCACACAAAAGACGTCTTATTTATAAACGCCTGTATCTCGCACTATGCTCCTCAGAATTGGGCGATTCCAAAAAGATGTGAAAGAGCACGTTCTGAATCGCGAATTAGGCTCAAGAATCACCAGAAAACGATTTGGAAAATGTGAGATATGAACTAGAGAAGATCTGATGGAATTGAGAAGTAGAAAATGCAAAACATCCAAGGAAAAAGGGATTAGGCGCCACAATCCATGGATTGATAAGCCTAGGAACGCCACAAGGATAGCACCCTTGATAAGTTCAGAGATTCTCAAAAGAACCTAAGAGAACAAGTCTCACAAGCTTATATGCTCCAATGTCAATTCTGTGTTATCCCTCCAAAATGCTGTTTGGATGTCTTTTATTTGATAACAACCCTTACCACTAGGTTCAGTGAAATTCCAACATGGATTTTACCCATTCAGCCCAATAAACAAAACCACTAAATAAAGGGCCTAGGCGTACTACAAGTACGACCCACCTAAAATCTGATCTTAAAAGAAATGGGCCAAAAGTGGACTAAACAAAAATGTAGCCTTCCTCTAGTCCTTATGGTCTTCACTCTGAATACAACAAATTAATTTGGCCTCCTCAACATCACATTTTGGGCCTTCAATTTTGGAGCTTCTTTTGATGAAATTTACCACCATTTGTTTTAGAGCTTCTTTGGCTTTCTTGGCTCTTGCTCTTGTCATTGGACCTCCCAATCCTTTGATGTCCTCCATGTTACCCTCCATCATGCCTCCTCCTTTGTCCTCATCATTCCCTCCTTCTTGGCTTGAATTTATCCTCAAATTTAATTCTTCATCATCTACATCAAAGAGAGATAAATCAGAAACATTAAAGGTAGCACTAACACCATACTCACCAGGAAGATCTATATTGTAGGCATTATCATTAATCTTGGACAGCACTTGGAATGGTCCATCTCCCCTAAGCTGAAGCTTGGATTTCCTTTGAGAAGGAAACCTCTCCTTTCTCATATGCACCCAAACCCAATCACCCGGTTCAAAGACAACCTTCTTTCTTCCCTTGTTTGCTTGCTTGGCATAGCTTTCCATTTTCTTCTCAATTTGAACTTTTACCTGCTCATGTAACTTCTTCACATAATCCGCCTTAGCCTGCGCATCTTTATGCTTAAAAACAGAAATGTTAGGCATAGGTAGTAAATCAAGAGGAGTTAAAGGATTAAATCCATACACTATTTTAAATGGAGAACAATTAGTAGTACTATGGACAACCCTATTGTAAGCAAACTCTACATGAGGCAAACATTCTTCCCATAACTTGATATTTTTCTTTAAGATAGCCCTAAGAAGAGTAGAAAGAGTCCTATTAACTACCTCAGTTTGTCCATCAGTTTGGGGGTGACAAGTGGTTGAGAAAAGAAATTTAGTACCAATCTTACCCCACAGTGTTCTCCAAAAGTGACTTAGGAACTTGGTGTCCTTATCACTCACAATGTTCCTAGGTAAGCCATGAAGCCTAACCACCTCCCTGAAAAACAAATCAGCCACATAACAAGCATCATCTACCTTCTTACATGGTATAAAATGAGTCATCTTAGAGAACCTGTCCACCACCACAAAAATTGAATCCTTGCCACTTTTAGAACGAGGAAGATCCAAAACAAAATCCATAGATATATCATTCCAAGGAAAGTCAGGAATTGGCAAAGGGGCATACAAACCATGAAGCATTACCTTTGATTTAGACCTTTTACAAATAATGCATCTTTGACAAAATTTATGCACGTCATGTCTTATGCGAGGCCAAAAGAAATGTTCATGCAACATGTCTAATGTCTTTTGAACACCAAAATGCCCCCATCAAACCCCCTTCATGCGCTTCCCTCACAAGCAAGTCTCTTATGGAACTTTTAGGCTCACATAATTGTTTTCCTTTAAATAAATAGTCCTTATGCCTAAAGTATCCATTTTGGGCAGAATTCCCACAAAAAGCATACACATGCATAAATTCTGGATCATGCTCATACAATTCTTTTATGTGCTCAAAACCAAGGAATTTAGTTTCAAGAGTAGAGAATAAGGCATACCTTCGTGAAAGCACATCAGCAACAACATTGGTTTTACCTTTCTTATGCTTGATCACATATGGAAATTGTTCAAGAAATTCAACCTATTTGGCATGTCTCTTGTTGAGCTTGCCTTGTCCCTTCAAATACTTCAAGGACTCATGGTCACTGTGAATAATGAATTCTTTGGGCAAAAGATAATGCTGCCATGTTTGCAAAGCCTTTATCAAAGCATATAACTCCTTATCATCAGTGGGATAATTAAGTGTAGCACTACTTAGTTTCTCACTAAAATAAGCAATTGGGTGCCCCTCTTGCATCAAAACAACCCCAATACCCACATTAGATGCATCACATTCAATTTCAAAAGATTTTGCAAAATTTGGCAAATGCAAGAATGGGTGCTTGGGTAGGCTTTTCCTTAAGGGCAACAAATGCCTTTTCTTGTTTCCCCCCCCATTTGAACCCCACATGCTTTTTAACAATTTCATTTAGAGGTGCAGCCAAGGTGCTAAAATCCTTAACAAACCTCCTATAGAAGCTAGCTAAACCATGAAAACTTCTTACCTCACTTACATTCTTAGGAGTTGGCCACTCTTAAATAGCTTTCACCTTCTCTTGATCAACATGTACTCCTTGTGAGCTAACAACAAAACCAAGAAAAACTACATGGTCCATACATAACACACATTTTTCCATGTTAGCATACAATTTCTCACACCTAAGAGCTTCTAGAACACACCTCAAATGCACAAGATGATCATCATAGGAGTTGCTATAAATCAGAATATCATCAAAATAAACTACAACAAACTTTCCTAGAAATTCCCTTAACACATGATTCATTAATCTCATGAAGGTACTAGGACCATTGGTCCAAAGGGCATAACCATCCATTCATACAGCCCATATTTAGTTATAAAAGTTATTTTCCATTCATCCCCTTCTCTAATCCTAATTTGATGATATCCATTTTTTAGATCAATTTTAGAGAAGACACAAGCACAATGCAATTCATCCAATAAATCATCCAATCTAGGAAAGGGATGCCTATACTTTACCGTGATATTATTGATGGCTCTACAATCAGTGCACATCCTCCAAGTTTCGTCTTTCTTAGGCACTAGAATAACTGGAACTGCACATGGACTTAAGCTTTCTTGCACCCACCACTTTTGCATCAAGTTTGCAACTTGCTTTTGAATCTCCTTGGTCTCTTGGGGATTACTCCTATAGGCTGCCCTATTAGGCAATGAAGCTCCTGGAATGAGATTAATTTGATGTTCTATTCCTCTTAGAGGGGGTAGACCATGAGGCACCTCTTTGGGAAAGACATCTTCAAATTCCTGCAACAAAGAAGAAACCTTATTTGGAAGAGAGTTAGTAGGACCTGCATCTTGTAAATTACTCTCTCTACTCAAAAGTAAAAGCATTGGCTTTTTCAAATGCATAGCCTTTTTCACCTCTTTTTCTCTTATAAATAGATTTGGTACCTTTCTCTCTTTTTTTTTGCTCTCTTCCACTCTCTTTTCCTTTTTTCTTTTCACTCTCTTTTTCTCTTCCTCTCAATTCTTTTCTCTCTTGCTCTTTTTTTTCTCTCATCTTATTTTGATCCTCACACACCTCCCTTGGAGATAATGGTGCAAGAGTAACCTTGCGCTCTCTATGTGTAAATGAGAACTTGTTGGAGTATCCATCATGGTTGGCCTTTTTGTCTAATTGCCAAGGCCTACCAAGAAGCAAGTGACAAGCCTCCATAGGTACCACATCACATAAAACATCATCTTCATATTTTTCGATGGAAAATGCCACTTCAACTTGCTTGCTCACGGTCATCTCACCATCTTCATTATGCCATTGAAGTTTGTAAGGCCGTGAGTGTGGTTTAGTCTCCAAGTTCAATTTTGAAACCAACCTCGTACTAGCCACATTAGTGCAACTCCCACCATCAATGATCAAAGAACACACCTTCCCTTGGATGATGCACCTCGTGTGGAAAATATTTTCCCTTTGGCTTTCATCCAAGTCCTTTGCTTAGCTGCCCATCATCCTTCTCACCATGAATAAATCACCCTCGGGTGCTATCTCCTCCTCATACTCTTCATCACTAGGTGGGGCAGATTCAGAAGATGATTCACTAGTAATCTCTCCACTCTCCTTAAGCAACATGGTTTTTTTGGTTGGACATTCAGAGGCTATGTGACATCTCCCCAAACACCTGAAACATTTAATCTCACTACTCCTTGTCTTTTTAGGGGCCTCATTGGACTTGATTTGAGTCCTTTGAGGTGCAGAAGTAGAAGTGCTTGAGGAAGAACCTCCCTCCTTCTTATTTCTTTCCTTCCAACTTAGAGAATTAAAGTTAGAAGAGTTCCTTCTCATGGCACCCTTTCTCTTGAGTTGTTGTTTTACCTTAGTAGCTTGATGCACTAAGTCCTCCAACTCCACATAATTTTGCAACTCCATAACATCCCTTATATCACTATTTAACCCAGTTAAGAAACATGCCATAGTCACCTCCCGATCTTCACTAATATTGGCTCTAATCAAGGAACCTCCATCTCTTTATAATACTCATCTACACTCTTGTTACCTTTTGTGAGCCTTTGAAGTTTATTGTGAAGGTCTCTATGATAATGAGAAGGAACAAATCTTCTTCTCATTAGCCTTTTCATCTCCACCCAACTATCCACCAAGGGTTCTCCATATCTCTCCCTCTCCTTTTGTAATTGGTCCCACTAAAGGAGAGCATATTCAGTGAACTCCATGGCTGCCACCTTCATCTTTTTATTTTCTGTATAATTGTGGCACGCAAATAATTGCTCAATCTTCATTTCCTACTCCAAATATCTGGATCACTCTTCCCTTTGAAGGGTGGTATGTTAAGCTTCACTCCCTCAATCCTATCTTCCCTAGCATCACCTTCATTAGCTCTTCTCCTCCTTCTATCAAACCTCCTTCTACCACCGTCATCATCATGATTTCCTTGATTTTCTAACTGCTCAATTCTCTCATATAACTCCTCTGTATACTCCCTCATCATCCTTTGCATTTGAGCTGTAATAGCCTCCGCTAACAATCTATTGTTTCCCTCAGGAGGAGGGGTACCATCACCACCTGTTCTTGCCATAATTCAAACAAGAAAAAAAAACAAAAGTGATAGCAATAGGACCTCACCACACTTCTTACGTGGTTACACTCTTGGAGATGTATCACTCGTGTTTGTTGCTCTCTAATAGGCTTTTGTGTAAGGTGCTCTCTTGCCTTTTACCACTCAATAGCTCTCTTTAAGTTCTTAACAGAATCTCCAAGAACATTTAAGAGTATAACCCCAAACTCAAAAGAAATAGTGATGACGCATAACACGAATTGAAAAGATGTCAAAGAAGACAAGACAAAACTGAAAACAGAATGGAGAAAAGATTCAATGTAGGCTCTTAGGACTCGATTCAAACAGGTAACATGTAATTGAACCTTAATACAAGCTGTTGTAATTAATTTTTTTTTAATTCAGCCTTATGCAGCAAAGTTAACTGTCAACAGCAGGCACTTTTTTTTTAAACACATTCTGCCTCTAATAATTGGAATTGTAATTTTGGAATGCAACTTTGACACCAGAGCAATTGAGAATGAAAATAGACAAAATTCCCAACAAAATAAGCTATTACTTAACACTTAGGGGTTTAGGGTTACCAATTGTGTGACCAGAATCATTGAAGGGATTGTTTAACTCAATTCCAATCCTAGAACTGAGCTTTGATACCAAATGATGTGAGTCCTCATGCCTTGATTCCAGTTCGGACCTTTTTAGGTTGGAATTCATGAAATTGATCACACAAAAGACGTCTTATTTAAAAACGCTTGTATCTCGCGCTACGCTCCTCTGAATTGAGCGATTCCAAAACGACATGAAAGAGAACGTTCTGAATCGCGAAGGCTCAAGAATCACCAGAAAATGATTTGTAAAATGTGAGATATGAACTGGAGAAGATCTGACGGAATTGAGAAGTAGAAAATGCAAAACAACCAAGAAAAAGGGGATTAGGCGCCACAATCCACGGATTGATAAGCCTGGGAATGCCACAAGGATAGCACCTTTGATAAGTTTAGAGATTCTCAGAAGAACCTAAGAGAACAAGTCTCACAAGCCGATATGCTCCAATGTCAGTTCTGTGTTATCCCTCCAAAATGTTGTTTGGATGTCTTTTATTTGATAACAACCCTTACCACTAGGTTTAGTAAAATTCCAACATGGATTTTACCCATTCGGCCCAATAAACAAAACCACTAAAATAAAGGAAAATAAAGGGCCTAGGCGTGCTACAAGTACAGCCCAGCTAAAATCTGATCTTAAAAGAAATGGGCCAAAAGTGGATTAAACAAAAATGCAGCCTTCTCTAGTCCTCATGGTCTTCACTCTGAATGCAACAAATTAATTTGGCCTCCTCAACATCACATTTTGGGGCTTCAATTTTGGAGCCTCTTTTGATGAAATTTACCACCATTTGTTTTAGAGCTTCTTTGGCTTTCTTGGCTCTTGCTCTTATCATTGGTCCTCCCAATCCTTCGATGTCCTCCATGCCACCCTCCATCATGCCTCCTCCTTTGTCCTCAACATAAACACAAGTCAGAGAGAATGATCTAGAAGATCTATAGGTATCTCGGCTACCTCAGAACAAGTGCTATAATTTTCATCAATTTTGCACATCTGATATTATACACGACAGTCTACGCCAGATCTTGATTAAGAATAGTGTCTCGGTCCAGATCGTCGGTGCGTTGCATCGGCCTGATCCACGGTATAGTGGGGCTACCTACTGCCCATTGTGAAAAACTCACACCCCGACGCCCCCAAGGTCAACAAGTGACCTACACTATGCCTATCGCACCTACAAAGGTGTTATTCAACTTATAGGCCATCGGCCTTGACATAGTCCACAAGACTTTCCCAATGCATAATAGATGCACACAGGCCAATTCAATGCCAAAATCATAATTTCACATATATGGATCCCACACGTTGACCTAACAGTAATTCTACTGTATTTTCAATTGCGTAGTTATTTTAATGCATTTTTACAATCGCGCAACATTTCTGTCATGTTTTCAAATAGCATAATTATTTTTTAATGTTTTCTTAATCACATAAAAGTATTTAAACGTTTTCCAATCGCGTAGCGATTTTTCAATGTTTTTGAAATTGCATAGCTTAAAAGTCACATTTTTAAGTTGCATAAAAGATTTTTCATTATTTTTCAACTGCGTAAAATATTTTTTAATATTCTAAACATCATTTTAGACTTTCCAAAAATTAATACAATTTCTAACTTCATTTTTCACGTTTTCTCACTTAAGAAATCTTTTCCGTAATTTTTGTATTATTTCTCACAAAATTACTTTTTCATTGATTTAAAATCAATTGTTATAGCTTAAAATTTTCTAACGCGCTCCAAAACCCAAAGGGTGAGCTATACGCTAGTAAATTTCAAGTTACCAATTTATTTCTCATTTATAAACCAAAATTCACTAATCTAATTAATTCCAAAAATAAGCTTTTCTTATTCATAGGTCTCAAAATCCTTTAATATTATATTTCATAAATCCTTGAATTAATTCCTTTTATGCTTAACCATCTAAGTTACACTTAACAAATAAATTTTTGTAACAAAATACCATATTGAAGGCATCATGGCCATGACTCTCATGGTCTTTGGAACCAAATTATTAATTCTTTTTCTTGCTTTTCTAGACATCCAATTTTACCATTCATAAAAATATTAACTTGGTACACCTATTTTGAGGTGTAAAGGCCGTAAGCCTCATGGCCATTGGAACCCAAAAATTATTTCCTTTCCAACACATATCATAACATACACGGCATACAATCATCATATTATAGTATAACATATATCAAGCATACCATTAAAGCATTAAAATCATATAAAGCATAAAAGCATGAATAAATAAATTTAAAGCACATAAACACACTTAAACAAATTACACAACCATGGGAATGAATCCTCACATGGGTCACTCATCACATACAAGTTCATCTCTCACCACTATACTTGGTTAGTGAGATAAATCTCCCTCTTACCTTGTAGTGAAGCCTCTAAAGCTCCTTGCTTTTCTCCTTGAACTAGTCCTTCACCACTACAAGATTCTTACAAACAAAAACAAACACAAGTATATTAGTACCTAAAGCTTGAATAAAAGGACCATGGATCAAAGTATGGTCCTAGAGTATAAAGATGAAACCAATAGTGAAGTTTTCATGAACTTCACCTTAAGACTTTAGAACTTGATCTTGAAGAAAGTAGATGAAAATGAATGATTTAGGCTAAGGCTCTAACTACAAAGAGTCTTAGAATGATGAGAGATTTTAAGAAGTAAGGTTGATAGAAATTATTGAAGATGGGAGAATGGTTTTCCCTAGCTTGGCCGTGAGGAGCTCTAGAGAAGAATGGAGAGAGTTTTGTGAAATTTGGCTTTATGAAAATGATGAAGATGTGATCAAATGAATTAAAGTATCATCTTTTGACCTTCCTAAACCCCTTTGGCCATGAGCCCCACTTGGACACCAAGGGAGTGTCCAAGTTCATCCTAGCCACTTTGTGAGACTCCTAATGACCATAGATTGAATCAAGGGTTGATATCCAAAGTCTTCACCTCTAAGCTTGCTTTCTATAGGTTTAGACAAATGAGTCACCTAGTTTCTAGATGATACTTGAAGTTTCCTAACTATGGAGTTCAATGGAAAACTAACCAAGTTTCTAATTCAATTGATTCCTAACTAAATTAAGCTAACTTAGTTAAATTTTCTAGTTTTTTTGCTAACTACCTAGTTACTTGAGTGTGACTCACAAATCTTCTAGAAGACACTAGAACGCTCTTGTAACCATAAGCTCTAATGAGTAGCAAACTAAGTTTGTTCTATTTAGTTACTACATAGGCTTTATGTTAATTTAGTTTAAATCATCTATTTTCATCTAGTTACATAGCTAACTAGTCTAGCCATTTTCATTGATTGTTTTCTATTGGTTTTCATGAAGCTTCAAATATTCTAATTGGTCCATAAAATAAATCCTCACAACTTTCGCTATAGACTATTATCCAATGGACAATAATTACAAAAATTATTACTCAATGGACAGAACATACTGCTCACAAGTCAATAAGTATTTATCCGTTGTATAATAAAAATACAGAATATTTTTATTTCACAAATAAATTTTAAAAATTAAAAGATTATGACACGTATCTCTCGGATTCGGGTTTAGTAAGATCCCCCGGCTCCGAATAAATCAGTAAAGATTTTCCCCGCCTGAAAATTATTATTTTCCTAACCTAGAGTAAATCACACACAATGATCAAATACAGTCACATAACAGTCAAAATAATTTTACAGTACACAGAAATCACAAAATAGTACAATTCAGTCATTTCTGTAAAATAACAAATTTTGGGGTTTTACAATTTCCATGGAATGAAGTCATATACGATACATCTTTGTATGCACGACAAAATATATTAACTACATTTGGCTCTAAGGCCCAATAGAATGAGACGTATAACCATATACAAAATATCATATCAAAAGAAATAAGCTCCTCTTCATAGGCTCGGGTCCAACTCCAACTCTACAAGGTATAGGGTATCCTGGAATCATTATGGAAATCAAAGCAATGAGGTGAGAATCTTACAATTCTCAGTGGTAGTTTCAAAAACGTGTCATCACAATGGTTCCAGCTATTTCGGGGGGAAATTTAGTTCAAATCATCTAGTGCAGTTCTAGGAAGATGGCAAAAAGCCAAATCCAAGTCCTTCCTCTTCCCAAAATAGACAGCTCATGAAATCATTATAAAAAAAAAACATATAATCGTCCAGTCATTAATCATTTTTATCAAGTCATAAATCATAATCTCGAACCTCAAAATTTCTAGTTCCCAAGACACACGTGTCATCAATTAAATCAATGGTCACAATACCAATCTCTTGATAGTAGCTATAACATCATAATACTTAAACTAACATCATATCAGGAATTATGCATTAACAATATGAGCCTAAAGCAAAAGTACATAATACATACCCATAAACGAAGTCATATACAATACGTCTTTCGAGTACAACAAAATATATTAACTACATCACTTGGCTCTTAGGCCCAAAAGAATGGTATGTATAATCATATACAAAATATCGTGTCAAAAGGAATAAGCTCCTCTTCATAAGCTCGAGTCCAACTCCATCATTACAAGCTATAGAGGGTCTCCTAGAATCATTATGGAAATCAAGGAAATGGGGTGAGAATCTTACAATTCTCAGTAGTTTCAAAAACGTGTCATCACAATGGTTCCAGCTATTTCAGAGAAAAATAAGTTCAATTCATCTAATACATTTCTAAGAAGGTGGCAAAAGGGGCCAAATCCACATCCTTCCTCTTTCTGAAATAGACAACTCATTATATTATTATAAAAATCATTAAAATCGTACAAATCATAAATCATTTTATCAAGCCATAAATCAAAATCTCAATTCTCATCATTTCCAATTCTTAGGACACATGCTTCATTAATCAAACTAATAGTACGGAGGAAATGTCCATCCTTATGATACTAATCTCTTGGGTAGCCTGCTTTCGAGTTAGTGCACTTCAACCAATTCATAGCTATCGCTACACAAGACTACCCTGAGTAACCAAAATCAAGCCATAACAGAGAGGGAATGTCCATCCTCCATAGAGTTGTGAGTAGAGAGGGAATGTCCATCCTCAACTACTGTTGATAGGAAGGGAATGTCCGTCCTCATGCTATCCTTAAACTAGGAATACCACAAGAGCAGAGAGGGAATGTCCATCCTTAACTACCATTGACCATGGAGAACTCAGGTAAAGAGGGAGGAGTAACTTCCATCCTCAACCTCAATACTTTGGTGGTAAGGGAATGTTCGTCCTCAACCACCATTTCCAAGTCACTTCCTAGGCCCAAGGATATCCTAGGAATGGGTTACTCATGAAGATTCAACCATTATTTTAAATTATCAATCTCATATCACATTATCATACATCATGATCAGTTCATTTATACTCATGATATCCACTCCATCAATTTCAAATCATGGCACAAAGCCTCACATTTCATCATCAAACAATAATATGCACAATATAATAGTTCCCACCATGAGTGTTCAAATTCATCATTCAATCTCTTGTCACATTATCATCAAAGTGTTTTCCCAAGCAATTTGGATGCATAATCATTCAACATTTAAGGTTTAAGGTTTGTATTTAGGTCCCATGGGGTTAAGAACTCTATTCCCATCAATTTTGGATCAAAAACTCTTATTTGGCGGCCTGGTAATCGATTACATGACTAATGTAATCGATTATATATCAATCAGAAGCTCTATAATCGATTACATCTAGGATGTAATCAATTACGTCGGGGCATGTGACACCCGGGGCCAACGAGGGCGGGGAGTGGTCGCTGGTGCAAAAGATGAAGCACGGACAAGGAGCGGCTCCTGACAAGATTCTAGGCAAAGGGACATATGAATGAACTGAATACACACTGGAATGAGAGGGATTCAGAGACTGTGCAGGTATGGGACTACATAGTTGAGGATGACTTAAAAGAATTGATTAACACCACCCATATCAACAAGATGCATCTTCTTTTCGGGAGCCAAGAATATAAGTACTCCATGGTTAAGCGTGCTTGACTTGGAGCACTTGTGGGATGCGTGACCTCCTGGGAAGTTTCCTAGGATGTGTGTGAGTGAGGACAAAGCACACTAAAAAGACCCGTGTTGATTTGTGGGGACACTCATCAATCTTGCAAGCAGTCCCGGGATGTTACAAATGGTATCAGAGCGGGACCTCTCCCAATACGGTGTGGTTCGGGGACGAATCATGCAGAAGCTGGTGGGCATGTGACACCCAGGGCCGATGAGGGCGGGGAGTGGTCCCTGATGCAAAAGATGAAGCACGGACAAGGAGTGGCTCCTGGCAAGGCTTCTAGGTGAAGGGACACATAAATGAACTGAATACACACCAGAATGAGAGGGATTCAGAGACTGTGTAGGTATGGGACTGCATAGTTGATGATGACTTAAAGGAATTGATTAGCACCACCCATATCAACAAGATGCATCTTCTTTTCGGGAGCCAAGAACATAAGTACTCCATGGTTAAGCATGCTTGACTTGGAGCACCTGTGGGGACACTCATCAATCCTGCAAGCAGTCCCGGGACGTTACAAATAGTATCAGAGCGGGACCTCTCCCACTATGGTGTGGTTTGGGGATGAATCATGCGGAAGCTGATGGGCATGTGACACCCGGGACCGATAAGGGTGGGGAGTGGTCGCCGATGCAAAAGATGAAGCACGGGACAAGGAGGGATTCAGAGACTGTGCAGGTATGGGACTGCATAGTTAAGGATGGCTTAAAGGAATTGATTAGCACCACCCATATCAACAAGATACATCTTCTTTTCAAGAGCCATGGGTGACCTCCTGGGAAGTTTCCCAGGACACTGAAAAGACCTATGTTGATTTGTGGGGACACTCATCAATCTTGCAGGTAGTCCTGGGATGTTACAGTAGCCTGCTTTCGAGTTGGTGCACTTCAACTCATTCATAGCTCTCGCTACACAAGACTACCCCGAGTAACCCAAATTGAGCCACAACAAAGAAGGAATGTCCATCCTTCATAGAGTTGTGAGTAGAGAAGGAATGTTCATCCTCAATTACTGTTGATAGGGAGGGAATGTCCATCCTCACGCTATCCTTAAACTAGGAATACCTCAAATGTAGAGAGGGAATGTCCATCCTCAACTACATATTGACCATGAAGAACTCGGGTAAAGAGGGAGTGGTAACTTCCATCCTCAACCTCAATACTTTGGTGGTAAGGGAATGTCCATCCTCTACTACCATTTCCAAGCCACCTCCTAGGTACAAGGATATCCTAGGTATTGGGTTACTCATGAAGAATCAATCATTATTTTAAATCATCAATCTCATATAACATTATCATGCATAGTGATCAATTCATGTATACTCATAATATTTATTACATCAATCTCAAATCATGGCACAAGGCATTACGTTTCATCATCATGCAATAGCATGTACAATATAGTGGTTCACATCATGAGTATTCAAATTCATCATTCAATCTTATATCACATTTTCATCGAAGTGTTTTCCCAAAGTAATTTGGATGCATAATCATTCCACATTCAAGGTTTAAGGTTTACATTTAGGTCCCATGGGGTTAAGAACTCTATTCCCATCAATTTTAGGTCAAAAACTCTAATTTGGGGGCTTGGTAATCGATTATATGACTTATATAATCGATTACATCTCAACCAGAGGCTCTGTAATCGATTACATCCTGCCCAGATACCATTTTCGCAGCTCTAGAAGTGTTGTAATCGATTACACAAGCTTGTTTTATGCAGAAATCAGAGTCCTTAAACCATTTTAACCTAAACCAAACCATCAAACATCAACAACAACATCAAGTCATCACAAAAATGCATCCAAAACACTTATAATAAATCTCTATATGGGTTAGAATCCCGTTTTTCCAAATCTCAAAAGTCATCAAGAGTTAAATCAAGAATCAAGTTTTCAAATCATAATCTTCATAAAATCATCTATTCTATTACAAAATCATCATTCAAATCTCAAGTTTCCAAAACTTTGAAAAACAAAGAAAGAGTAGAAAAGATAAAGGAAAACCCCCTACCTAGTTTGTATCCTCTTCCCTCTTTCCCTTATTGTTCCTTTTTCCTTTGTGCTTCCTCTTGCTCTTGATTCCCCCTTCTCCCTTGGCTGAAACGTGAAGGCAAGAAAGAATGGAGAGTGAGTGAGAGTGAGTCATTTGAGAAGAGAGAATAGGAGAGGGTGGGGGTGATAGCAATGTGAAGGATAAGAGAAGATGATGGAATGAGTAAAAATATCTTGTTTTGGGCTTGGGTAGCAGAAAGCTACAGTGCCCAAAACGTGAAAATGAGTTTCAAAACTCAAAAATTCAACTGTGCACCTTATATCTGTTAAGGACACTTTAGTTTCTCATAATTGAATTTTCTCACCATCATAGATATCGTAGAAAATTCGAGATTTCACTCAAAATTTTCATTTTGCCCTTTCAACATTTTTCTTATATTGTAATACTAGCTTAATTTATTCCAACTCACTATTATAATCTAATTAAATTCATTAAATTGGAGAGAATGTTACAAAGGTGCTTTGGGATGGTGCTGGTTTCGAGGAGGCGACTTGGGAGTTGGAGTCCCACATGGGAGCAAGACAACCCGTAGTTGTTTATATAAGGTAAGCAATTGTAGGGACAAAATTTTAAAAAGGAGGGCAGAAATATAACATCCTCTTCAACGTGTTGTACTTGTAAATAGTTACAGAGGTAGCTTAATACTTGTTTAACATACTTGTTTAATTTTGTGACAATTTGAGTTTGTTTAGATTCTTTATTGCAAGCCGAAAGGTGAAAAGTAGCTTAAAATGACCTAGATATTAGCTTAAATGGCTTAGCTAATGGAAATAAATATGGATAATTTTTTTCTAAGTCATAAATGTGTATTCTGTGATGTAGTTAAAATTTGATAATAATCGGAGTTAATTTGGTATTTTTAGGCATATTGATTGTCTATTTATAGCTGGAATGACTAGTCACAAATATGAAAAATTATGATACCGGTGAAACAAATTTTTTTAATGAATCTTAGAATTTATTTTAAAGCTGTTGGAACTTGAAAATCTTGATTTAGCTAAAGTTGAGTGTTTTTAGTAGATCAGGAAGTATCAGTATGGTAACTTAAGGCCTTAACACCCCACGATTACCACCCACTTTTCTTGACCTCTTTTGTGATATTTCTATCAAGTTTCTGTTGTTTCTCATTCATTCTTCATGGTTGAAAACAGAAACAAAAGAGAAGGAAGAGAAAGGAGCAAAAGAGAAAGGAAAGAATAGGAAAGCTAAGGGGAAAGGAAAGCTTGAAGACTTGTGATTATTTCCATCATCATCTTCATCACCATAGCGGCTTGAGGAGTGATTTGATGTTTTGATCCATTTTTTTATGAAATCAATTAGTGTTTTATGTTTCTCTCATATTTGTGAACTTGTTTGTGACTTAAAATCATCAAGAAATGAATTTGAAGTGATCAATTCTCATATTTGTGCCAATGGAATAGTGTCCATTACTGCAAAATTACGCAGCTTTTGTTGTTGTGCACTCAGCGCTCAAGCTCTGGTTTTTGCGCTCTCAAGCACTGGGCTTCTAGAGAGCTACATATTGAGGGTGCTTAAGCGCTCAAGCACTGGAGAGGTAGTGCTCAAGCGTTAGAACAAGGCATAAACATGATTTTGACATTGTGATGCTAATTTGATTCCCTATTTGTTGGGATCATTTATGCAAGTCCTTTAGGGTGTAATGAGACACTTTTGGGGATATTTCTTAGAGAGAATTATTAACTTGCATATATGAAAAGTTCAAGAAATTCTTAGACATTCAAAGTGTGGTAAAATGCCTAGGTTAGTGTTTAGAACTTGGTCAATGGAGGTTGATTTCTAAATCACTGTGAGTGATTGTGTGATGTTTTAGATACTGTTTACCTAGAAATATGAATCCTACTACTTTGTTGGATAAGTGAGGTGACGGTTCCTAAGTTCTAGTGTTGAAAATGTGGCTTGAATGTTTAGTTTTCAAACTTGTTATTTGTTATTTCCTATGTGTTGTAGCCTTATATGGTGTGCACAACCATTTGGCCAGAGACTTATAGGAAATGACCTTAAAGAGATAGGGGATCTGAAATTCTTGTAGTGGGCAATGCTATTATGGTCAGGTTACTAGTGTTTGTGGTAGGCATTAGTACTCTTACTTTTGTGAGGGGAACGAGTCCATACATCACCAGGTAGTGTTAGGGCTTAATTGCTTATCCTACCCAGTATATATACAAGGGAATGGAGGTTCCATGGAAATAAGTAAGTGTCATGTGTTTTAAAAACCAAAACTTACATTAGCATTGCACAATCATTATATTAGGACTTTGTTTGAGCATAATCAAACATCATAACATAAAGCATTGCATTGTTGACGATTGTATGGGTAGTTGTCATGGTTGACCGATTGATTGATTGGTGGCTTGTTCGGTAGTATCTTAGGATTGTATGGACGATTCTTTGATGTTATTGATGTTCGGATATTCTATTACATAGAGTGCAATATGTGTTCAGTTGATTTATTTGTTGCAAATGATTAACTACTAGTCTTGGTATGCAAATACTGAGAAATTATGATTTTTCACCCCTGTGTGTTCCATGTAAATCCAGGTAAAGAACCCCCAAAGGGAAAGAGCAAGAAAAAGAAGAAGCAGAAGACTTAGTTTAACAGTTTTGTTTCTTTTTGAACTAGTTGTATATTTGCACTTTTCTAGTTATATGTAAAATGTAACATCATAATACTGAAAACTTAGTATATCTGTCATATACCTAATTAAACAATATTAGTTATATTACAACTAACATATAATATTCAACTAATCCATAGGTTATTATTCATATAAAGAATTTTATTATGGAGAGCCTTATAAAAAAACTAAAATAATATACAATTGTTTTACAAGTTCAAATAATATACATATGATGTACAAACTGAAACTGAAAGATCAAAATACTAAACTTCAATCTTCATCTACTCTGTGCTTGAAGAGAACTTCCACCTGGATTTACATGGACACCCGAGGAGTAATGTGCCAATACCAGCAGTTGTAATATCCATATTAAATATATTCAACTCATAAACATTAAATACAACTACAAATGATGAGGACAAAGGAGGAGGCGTGATGGAGGGTGGCATGGAAGACATTGAAGGTGATGAGGACCTAAGGGGGTACCTACTAATTGGACCCATGACAAGAACAAGAACTAAGAAGGCCCAAGAAGCCTTGAAACAAATGGGGGAAACTATGTTGGAAGCAAGCCCAAGTCTTGAAACCATAGGTTCTGAAGATGTCAATTGCTTGATTCAAGATGAAAACCAATGAAGTTGGGCTACCCAAGTGTGTGCACGAATTTTATAGTTTATATGGCTAATTTAGAGTGTCTATTTAAGTTAAATAAGCATTAGGCATGATAGTACTAAGTTAATAAGCACTTAGGTGAAGTTAAGTTCCACTAAGCTTTGCCTTTAGTGGGAATTTAATGCTTTTTAATGGGGTTGATTGTGTTTATTTTGTTTTATTAGCTTTGTTAAAAACATGACAAAGAAGAGTGACCATTGGCTTGCATGCCTTTGGTAACTTCTAGAATGAATTAATGCAACACTTAAGCATAATAAGTTTCATGCACTAATTGCCATCAATACGAATTAGTTGAAGCATTAATGTAAGCATTAGTGGGGCTACTAGGGTTAGGAGATGATGAGGACTTCATGGGAGAAGCCCAAGCCTAGGCCCAAGTCCAGAAAGAAGTCCAAGATCCAATACAAGGTCTAGGAGGACCCATGACAAGAGCAAGAGCTAAAAGGGCCCAAGAAGAACTTAAAAAGATGGTGAACAACTTATTAGAGGCCCAACATCAGATTGAAGCCCAACATATGGAGCCTAGGGTTTACACATGCATAGCCCACTTGGAATGAAAGGAGAAGAGCCTTTATTTGGTGTATGGCTATGTTCAAAAAAAATATATTTTGTCCACAACAAGATTAGAACCCAGGCACTTGAAGCTGAATATGTCTCCTTAACCACTGGAACATATCAGTGATGCTTATGCTAAGGGGTTTTGTTTTTTTTTTTTGTTAAGTCCTAAATGGGTAAACCTCTAAACTGAATTGTACTATAACATCTGGAGATCATTAGAGAGGACAGACATTTTGGAGTATTCAAAAACTGAGAGTTTTGCTCTGCTAGGGTTCTTCCTTGCATCATTTGATCTTATCAAGAATTAACTAATTCTTGTGGCGATCCTCCTTGGCTTATCAAACTAGGTTTGTGGCGCCATTCTTATCTTATTTCTTTTCATCAATTTCGTATCTAGTTCTTCCTTCTAATTTCACAATTTCCTCAATTTTCATCTCAAACTTCTCACAGTCATATCTCAAGTTATACGTACTCTTTTTCAATGATGAGTCTAAATCATGATTCAGAAAGAGATCTTTCACTTCGCTTTGGAATCATGCAATTCTGATGTCTATAGTGTGAGATATGGTTGCTTTCTAAAAAAAGGGACAGAATCAATTCTTTTCTTTCTTTATTCTTCCTTTCAATTTCATCTTCCAAATTTTGTTGGTTCTAGTCATAATTAGGTCCAAATTCAAAAGGCTTAAGGCAAACCTCATCAGGAAAGTCACCTTAGGCTGATTTGTTGTGGTGACCATTGGTTAGCACTACTCTAGCCATTCTCTATATAATGTACCTGAATTAGATGAATAAAAAAAAACTAGGACTTGATGTTCAATTTGGTTTGTCCAATTGTGAGAGTATTCCTCTCTTAGGTTCTTGACTGAGCCATAGATCTTATCAAGAGTTTCTCTTATGGTGATCACTAACTTTGGTTTATCAATCAATCCTTGATTGTGGTACTAGTCCATTTCTTATTTCCATCTCTTGTCTTAACCATTTTCCTTTATTATTTTCGTTTTTCCTTTGTGTCCATTCAGTTACAAGCATCAATTTGCAAGAATCTCAAATAATCCAAAGCTTATGCGAATTCCACCATAGATAGATCTGTCCTAGGGAGGATTTGAGGGTGCCTACAAAGTGTGATATGGCAGGTTCTAAAGAGGAGACTTCCTCTCAAGGGGCTGCAACTAATAAGTGGCTATTGGAGGCAATAACCTAACCTTTTCAAAAGTTATTGAAGAAATAAACTAAGGCAATTCACAAGAAGTTTGATCGACTTGAGGAGAGGTTCTCTAACTTAACAAGATGTAAGGAAAAGAAGGCCAACCAAGATGGTTTTACCAATAAGCTCTCTTTTAAGCATATTGGTTGCAAGACCACCCTTGTACCCTTGTCTCCAATAGAGTGTGAGGATCAAAGAAATTTGAAAGAAATGAGTGAAAAAGAGAGAAATGAACTAGAGAGAAAAGAAAAAGAAAAAGAAAAAGAGTTAGAAAAAGAAAAAGAGAAAGAGTTAGAAAAATAAAAAGAGAATGAATTTGAAAAAGGAAAAAAGGAGGACAATGAAGAAGAAGTCAAGAGTGAAAGAAGAGAGAGCATGAAATCTTGCTTGAATTCTTATGTTTCTAACACTTTTTCTATTTCTAGTAGTGTTGATTCAATGTTGCAGGAAAATGTTGAAGTGACTCCAAAGGAGGAATTCCATGTACTACCACCTTTAAGGAGAATTGAACCAAACATTGAAATCATGCCTAGTACAAACATTTGTGCACTATTGCACATTTCGCCCTCAACTGGAAGCCCACATCAAGAGAACAAACACATGGAAGTGAGAAAGGATCCCTTGATACAAAAAAGATCAAGCTCAAAGTCTGGATTTGAATAAATTATGTTTGACCCTAGAGGATAGGTTTCGTTTCATTTATGGAAGAATAAAGTCCTTTACTAGGACATACAAGTGCCAATAAGTGATAGCCAACTTGACTAGAAGGGTGATGAAGCCTTCAAATTTGAGGACAAATTCACTCAAAGAAGGAGGGGATGATGAGGACCTAAGAGGGCACCTACTAATTGGACCCATGACAAGAACAAGAGCTAAGAAGGCCCAAGAAGCCTTGAAACAAATGGGGGAAACTATGTTGGAAGCAAGCCCAAGTCTTGAAACCATAGGTTCTGAAGATGTCAATTGCTTGATTCAAGATGAAAACCAATGAAGTTGGGTTGCCCAAGTGTGTGCACGAATTTTATAGTTTATATGGATGATTTAGAGTGTCTATTTAAGTTAAATAAGCATTAGGCATGATAGTACTAAGTTAATAACCACTTAGGTGAAGTTAAGTTCCACTAAGCTTCGCCTTTAGTTGGAATTTAATGCTTTTTAGCGGGGTTGATTGTGTTTATTTTGTTTTATTAGCTTTGTTAAAAACAAGACAAAGAAGAGTGACCATTGGCTTGCATGCCTTTGGTAACTTCTAGAATGAATTAATGCAGCACTTAAGCATAATAAGTTTCATGCACTAATTGCCATCAATACCAATTAGTTGAGGCATTAATGTAAGCATTAGTGGGGCTGCTAGGATTAGGAGAGTCATCTTAGGCTGAGCTGATTTGTGGTGACCTTTGGTTAGCACTACTCTAGTCATTCTCTATATAATGTACCTGAATTGGATGAATAAAAAAAAACCAGGATTTGATGTTCAATTTGGTTTGTCCAATTGTGAGAGTATTCCTCTCTTAGGTTCTTGTCTGAGCCATAGATCTTATCAAGAGTTTCTCTTGTGGCGATCACTAACTTTGGTTTATCAATCAATCCTTGATTGTGGCACCAATCCATTTCTTTTTTCCATCTCTCGTCTTAACCATTTTCCTTTGTTATTTTCATTTTTCCTTTGTGTCCTTTCAGTTACAAGCACCCATTTGTAAGAATCTCAAATAATCCTAAGCTTGTGCGAATTCCACCCTAGATAGATCCGTAAAAGTGAAACCATGGTAGGTGGAATCATATTAGTTGGTATCAAAGATCAGTCCTAGGGAGGATTTGAGGATGCCTAAAAAGTGTGATATGGCAGGTTCTAAAGAGGAGACTTCCTCTCATGGGGCTGCAACCAATAAGTGGCTATTGGAGGCAATAACCTAAACTTTTCAAAGGTTGTTGAAGGAACAAACTGAGGCAATTCACAAGAAGTTTGATCGACTTGAGGAGAGGTTATCTAACTCAACAACATGTAAGGAAAAGAAGGCCAACCAAGATAGTTTTACCAATAAGCTCTCTTTTATGCATAATGGTTGCAAGACCACCCTTGTACCCTTGTCTCCAATAGAGGTGTGTGAGGATCAAAGAAAGTTGAGAGAAATGAGTGAAAAAGAGAGAAATGAACTAGAGAGAAAAGAAAAAAGAAAAAGAAAAAGAGAAAGAGTTAGAGCAAGAAAAAGCGAACGAATTTGAAAAAGGAAAAAGGGAGGACGATGAAGAAGAAGTCGAGAGTGAAAAAGAGAGAGCAAGAAATCTTGCTTGAATTCTTATGTTTCTAACACTTTTTCTGTTTCTAGTAGTGTTGATTCAATGTTGCAGGAAAATGTTGAAATGACTCCAAAGGAGGAATTCCATTTACTACCACCTTTAAGGAGAATTGAACCAAACATTGAAATCTTGCCTAGTACAAACATTTGTGCACCATTGCACATTTCACCCTCAACTGGAAGCCCACATCAAGAGAACAAACACATGGAAGTGAGAAAGGATCCTTTGATACAAAAAGGATCAAGCTCAAAGCCTGGATTTGAACAAATTATGTTTGACCCTAGAGGATAGGTTTCGTTTCATTTATGGAAGAATAAAGTCCTTTACAAGGGCATACAAGTGCCAATAAGTGATAGCCAACTTGACTAGAAGGGTGATGAAGCCTTCAAATTTGAGGACAAATTCACTCAAAGAAGGAGGGGATGATGAGGACCTAAGGGGGCACCTACTAATTGGACCCATGACAAGAACAAGAGCTAAGAAGGCCCAAGAAGCCTTGAAACAAATGGGGGAAACTATGTCGAAAGCAAGCCCAAGTCTTGAAACCATAGGTTCTGAAGATGCCAATTTCTTGATTCAAGATGAAAACCAATGAAGTTGGGCTGCCCAAGTGTGTGCACGAATTTTATAGTTTATATGGCTGATTTAGAGTGTCTATTTAAGTTAAATAAGCATTAGGCATGATAGTACTAAGTTAATAACCACTTAGGTGAAGTTAAGTTCCACTAAGCTTCGCCTTTAGTGGGAATTTAATGCTTTTTAGTAGGGTTGATTGTGTTTATTTTGTTTTATTAGCTTTGTTAAAAACATGACAAAGAAGAGTGACCAACATGACAAAATAAGTTTCATGCACTAATTGCCATCAATACCAATTAGTTGAGGCATTAATATAAGCATTAGTGAAGAGTGATCATTGGCTTGCATGCCTTTGGTAACTTCTTGTTGGGAATTTGCGGATCAAAAGTCTCGCAAGTGAAACCATGGTAGGTGGAATCATATTAGTTAGTATCATAAGGATTTGAGGATGCCTAAAAAGTGTTCCCTAAAGAGGAGACTTCCTCTCATGGGGCTGCAACCAATAAGTGGCTATTGGAGGATCCATGCGAAAAATCCATAATCCGAGTTTTTAAATTTTTTTACCTCTTGAAGCGTGATAGACACAAGCGAGGTGAATCACCAACAAAAAGAGTAATAGCGACGATGTTTCTAGCGAAATCCACACGAAAAAGGAAAAAGGACTTGCAAAAGGAGTCAAAGAAGAGAGAGCGCCTCTATTTTTTGTAGTGCTAGTAGTGTTGATTCAATGTTGCGAAGAGAGGAGAAGAAGACCTCACTTGATCTCTCACTCACTTTTTTGTAGGTGCGGCTAGGGTTGTGATGTAACCTAGTAGCAGCCCCCTTTCGTTTCAGCGTCCTTTATTATTTATAACAAAGGCTGCCTTAAGTGAGTGTGAGCAAGGGCACCTAGCAAGGTAAGTGGTGCAACCCTAAAGCCTAAACCCTCCGTCATGAGTTAGGCCCACAAATGCTTGAATCCGAGTCCAACTTGGATTATAGTTTATATGATTACTCAAATTAGTACTAAGTTAATAACCACTTAGGTTTAAGTTCTAAGTGTGCGACCTGTTTATTTTGTTTTATTAGTTCTCATGACGTTGGTAGTAATATTAAAATCTCATTTTAATATTACAAATAGTGAGCGTGTATCTAGCAACACATCACGATGTTTCGCTACCCAAGTAATGAGAATGTCGTAGTGATTTGACATAACCTATCTCTGACTAATGTTTCGGCGTGTAGTTTAGTCCAACTTTGTCCAATCCGAGTATCCGCATTAAACACAAGGCATGGAATATGTCACCCTTGTTTAGTTCAATCTTCGGCATGGAATGTGTCACCCTTGATTCCCGAGTAGACATAGTAATAGCAAATATGATCAATATCTCATATTGACTTATTTGAGCATGGCCATGCATTTCGTAGTCTCACTCAATCAGGGGGCCCGAAGATATCGCTCCTGTTATGTAAGAGGGACAAATCCCATCTAGGTCACTCACATTCCTCCACATGTATTGCGGCATGTCTAATAACCAACGTTATGATCATCTTGTTAAAGATGACGTTTGATGGCATTAAAACACACAACTCCTCATGTAGGAATCGTAGTGATTTCAGGTTAAAGGACCACATACACCATTATCACTATGAGAATCGCTTATGACACTCACGTAACGATCCACGTAGCGTTCTCATGGCAGGTCTGTCCAATACATCATTACTCTAATATGTATCCATGTGTAGACTTGATATCTCATATCCATGACCCGTGAGATGTGGTCATCAGTCTACGCACATACTAGCCTCAATGTATTATTGTTGTCCTAATTAACAATAATACTTGACTAGGGACATTTAAGAATAGTAGTTTATCCAATAGGATCTCACGATCAAGTCATCCACTTGATGTCCTATGGTATCAAACTTACTATTCTAAAGACTTTATTATGTCTACCAAAAAGAACACAATAAATGAAATGCCTCATATAAAATAACATAATATAATGTATGTAAATACAAACAAAATGTATTGGCCACTAGGGCATACACCAACACTTCTAGAATGAATTAATGCAGCACTTAAGCATAATAAGTTTCATGCACTAATTGCCATCAATACCAATTAGCTGAGGCATTAATGTAAGCATTAGTGGGGCTACTAGGATTAGGAGAGTCACCTTAGGCTGAGCTGATTTGTGGTGACCTTTGGTTAGCACTACTCTAGCCATTCTCTATATAATGTACCTGAATTGGATGAATAAAAAAAAACCAGGATTTGATGTTCAATTTGGTTTGTCCAATTGTGAGAGTATTCCTCTCTTAGGTTCTTGACAGAGACATAGATCTTATCAAGAGTTTCTCTTGTGGCGATCACTAACTTTGGTTTATCAATCAATCCTTGATTATGGCACCAATCCAGTTCTTATTTCCATCTCTCGTCTTAACTGTTTTCCTTTGTTATTTTTATTTTTCCTTTGTGTCCATCCAGTTACAAGCATCAATGTACAAGAATCTCAAATAATCCTAAGCTTGTGCGAATTCTACCCTAGATAGATCGGTAAAAGTGAAACCATGGTAAGTGGAATCACATCAGAAGGATTGGGAGGACCAATGACAAGAGCAAGAACCAAGAAAGCCAAGGAAGCTCTATAACAAATGGTGGCAAGATTGATCAAAAGAGGCTCCAAAATTGAAGGCCCAAAATGTGATGTTGATGAGGCCAAATTAATTTGTTGCATTCAGAGTGAAGACCATGAGGACTAGAGAAGGCTGCATTTTTGTTTAGTCCACTTTTGGCCCATTTCTTTTGAGGTCAAATTTTAGGTGGGTTGTACTTGTAGCACGCCTAGGCCTTTTTTTTCCCTTTATTTTAGTGTTTTTGTTTATTGGGCTTAATGAGTAAATCCATGTTGGAATTTTACTAAACCTAGTGGTAAGGGTTATCAAATAAAAGACATCCAAACAGCATTTCAGAGGCATAACACAGAATTGACATTGGAGCATATCGACTTGTGAGACTTGTTCTCTTAGGTTCTTCTGAGAATCTCTGAACTTATCAAGGGTCATTATCCTTGTGGTGTTCCCAGGCTTATCAATCCGTGGATTGTGGCGCCTATTCCACTTTATCTTGGTTGTTTTGCGTTTTCTATTTCTCAATTTTGTCAGTTCTTCTTTGGTTCATATCTTATGTTTTACACATTATTTTCCAGTGATTCTTGAGCCTAATTTGCGATTCAAAATGTGCTCTTTCACGTCGTTTTAGAATCGCTCAATTCTAAGGAGCGTAGCATGAGATACAGGCGTTTTTAACAAGACATCATTTGTGTGATCAATTTTATGAATTCCAACCTAGAAAGGTCTGAACTGGAATCAAGGCATGAGGACTGACGTCATTTGGTGTCAGAGCTCAATTCTAAGATTGGAATTGAGTTAAAAAATCCCTCTAACGATTCTGGTCACACAATTGGTAACCCTAAACCCCTAAGTGTTAAATAATAGCTTGTTTTGTTGGGAATTCTGTCTATTTTCGTTCTCAATTGCTCTAATTTCAAAGTTTCATTCCAAAATTACAAATTCCAATTATTAGAGGCAGAACGTGTTTTTTTTTAAAAAAAAGTGCTTGCTGTTAACAGTTAAGTTTGCTGCATTAAGCCTGAATTAAAAAAAAATTAATTACAACAGCTTATTATTAAGGTTCAATTACATGCTACCTGTTTGAATCGAGTCCTAAAAGCCTTCCTTGAATCTTTTCTCCAATCTGTTTTTGTTTTTGTCTTGTCTTCTTTAACATCTTTTCCATTCGTGTTATGCGTCATCACTATTTCTTTTGAGTTTGGGGTTATACTCTTGAATGTTCTTGGAGATTCTGTTAAGAACTTAAAGAGAGCTATTGAGTGGTAAAAGGCAAGAGAGCACCTTACACAAAAGCCTATTAGAGAGCAACAAACACGTGTGATACATCTCTAAGAGTGTAAACACGTAAGAAGTGTGGTGAGGTCCTATTGCTATCACTTTTGTTTTTTTTTTGTTTGAACTATGGCAGGAACAGGTGGTGATGGTACCCCTCCTATTGAGGGAAACAACAGATTGTTAGTGGAGTCTATTATAGCTCAAATGCAAAGGATGATGAGGGAGCATACAGAGGAGTTATATGAGAGAATTGAGCAGTTAGAAAATGAAGGAAATCATGATGGTGACAGTGGTAGAAGGAGGTTTGATAGAAGGAGGAGAAGAGATAATGAAGGTGATGCTAGGGAAGATAGGATTAAGGGAGTGAAGCTTAACACACCACCCTTCAAAAGGAAAAGTGATCTGGAGGCCTATTAGGAGTGGGAAATGAAGATTAAGCAATTATTTGCATGCCACAATTATACAAAAGATAAAAAGATGAAGGTGACAACCATGGAGTTCATTGAATATGCTCTCCTTTGGTGGGACCAATTACAAAAGGAGAGGGAGAGATATGGAGAACCCTTGGTGGATAGTTGGGTGGAGATGAAAAGGTTAATGAGAAGAAGATTTGTTCCATCTCATTATCTTAGAGACCTTCACAATAAACTTCAAAGGCTCACACAAGGTAATAAGAGTGTAGATGAGTATTATAAAGAGATGGAGGTGTCATTGATTGGAGCTAATATTAGTGAAGATCGAGAGGCAACTATGGCGCGTTTCTTATCTGGGCTGAATAGTGATATAAGGGATGTTGTGGAGTTACAAAATGATGTGGAGTTGGAGGACTTAGTGTATCAAGCTACTAAGGTAGAACAACAACTCAAGAGAAAGGGTGCCATGAGAAGGAACTCTTTTAACTTTAATTCTCCAATTTGGAAGGAAAGAAATAAGAAGGAGGGAGGTTCTTCATCAAGCACTTCCAATTCTGCACCTCAAATGACTCAAATCAAGTCCAATGAGGCTCCTTAAAAGACAAGGAGTAGTGAGATTAAATGTTTCAGGTGTTTGGAGAGAGGTCACATGGCCTCTGAATGCCAACCAAAAAGACCATGTTGCTTAAGGAGAGTGGAGAGATTACTAGTGATTCATCTTCTGAATCTGCCCCACCTAGTGATAAAGAGTATAAAGAGGAGATAGCACCTGAGGGTGATTTATTCATGGTGAAGAGGATGATGGGCAGCCAAGCAAAGGACTTGGATGAAAGCCAAATGGAAAATATTTTCCACACGAGGTGCATCATCCAAGGGAAGGTGTGTTCTTTGATCATTGATGGTGGGAGCTGCACTAATGTGGCTAGTACGAGGTTGGTTTCAAAACTGAACCTAGAGACTAAACCACACTCACGGCCTTACAAACTTCAATGGCTTAATGAAGATGGTAAGATGATCGTGAGCAAGCAAGTTGAAATGGCATTTTCCATTGGAAAATATGAAGATGTTGTTTTGTGTGATGTGGTACCTATGGAGGCTTGCCACTTGCTTCTTGGTAGGCCTTGGCAATTTGACAAAAAGGCCAACCATGATGAATACTCTAACAAGTTCTTTTTTACACATAAACAGCGCAAGGTTACTCTTGCACCATTATTTCTATGGGAGGTGTGTGAGGATCAAAATAAGATGAGAGAAAAAAAAGAGCAAGAGAGAAAAGAATTGAGAGGAAGAGAAAAAGAGAGTGAAAAGAAAAAAGGAAAAGAAAGTGGAAGAGAACAAAAAAAAAGAGAGAAAGGTACTGTTTATAAGAGAAAAAGAGGTGAAAAAGGCTATGCATTTGAAAAAGCCAATGCTCTTACTTTTGAGTAAAAAGAGTAATTTACAAGATGCAGGTCCTACTTACTCTCTTCCAAATGAGGTTTCTTCTTTGTTGCATGAATTTAAAGATGTCTTTCCTAAAAAGTTGCCTCACGGTCTACCCCTTCTAAAAGGAATAGAACATCAAATTGATCTCATTCCAGGAGCTTCATTGCCTAATAGGCCAGCCTATAGGAGTAATCCCTAAGAGACCAAGGAGATTCCAAAGCAAGTTGCAGACTTGATGCAAAAGGGGTAGGTGTAAGAAAGCTTAAGTCCATGTGCAGTTCCAGTCATTCTAGTGCCTAAGAAAGACGGAACTTGGAGGATGTGCACTAATTGTAGAGCCATCAATAACATCACAGTAAAGTATAGGCATCCCATTCCTAGATTGGATGATTTATTGGATGAATTGCATGGTGCTTGTGTCTTCTCTAAAATTAATCTAAAAAGTGGATATCATCAAATTAGGATTAGAGAAGAGGATGAGTGGAAAACAACTTTTAAAACTAAATATTGGCTGTATGAATGGATGGTTATACCCTTTGGTTTAACAAATGCTCCTAGTACCTTCATGAGATTAATGAAGCATATGTTAAGGGAATTTCTAGGAAAGTTTGTTGTAGTTTATTTTGATGATATTCTGATTTATAGCAACTCCTATGATGATCATCTTGTGTATTTGAGGTGTGTTTTAGAAGCTCTTATGCATGAGAAATTGTATGCTAACATAGAAAAATATGTGTTATGTATGGAACATGTAGTTTTTCTTGGTTTCATTGTTAGCTCACAAGGAGTATAGGTTGATCAAAAGAAGGTGAAAGCTATGCAAGAGTGACCAACTCCTAAGAATGTGAGGTAAGAAGCTTTCATGGTTTGCCTAGCTTCTATAGGAGGTTTGTTAAGGATTTTAGCACCTTGGCTGCACTTCTAAATGAAATTGTTACAAAGTATGTGGGGTTCAAATAGGGGGGAAAAACAAGAAAAGGTGTTTGCTACCCATAAGGAAAAGCTTACCCAAGCACTCAATCTTGCATTGGTAAATTTTGCAAAATCTTTTGAAATTGAATATGATGCATCTAATGTGGTTATTGGGGCTGTTTTGATGCAAGAGGGGCACCCAATTGCTTATTTTAGTGAGAAACTAAGGGGTGCTGCACTTAATTTTTCCACTTATGATAAGGAGTTATATGCTTTGATAAGGGCTTTGCAAACATGGCAGCATTATCTTTTGCCCAAAGAATTCATTATTCATAGTGACCATGAGTCCTTGAAGTATTTGATAGGACAAGGCAAGCTCAACAAGAGACATGCCAAATGGGTTGAATTTCTTGAACAATTCCCATATGTGATCAAGCATAAGAAAGGTAAAACCAATGTTGTTGCTGATGTGCTTTCACGAAGGTTCTCCAAGATGGCTCATTTCATACCTTGTAAGAAGGTAGATAATGCTTGTCATGTGGCTGATTTGTTTTTCAAGAAGGTGGTTAGGCTTCATGGCTTACCTAGGATCATTGTGAGTGATAAGGACACTAAGTTCCTAAGTCACTTTTAGAGAACAATTTGGGGTAAGATTGGTACTAAACTTTTTTCTCAACCACTTGTCACCCCCAAACTGATGGACAAACAGAGGTAGTTAATAGGACTCTTTCTACTCTTCTTAGGGCTGTCTTAAAAAAATATCAATTCATGGGAAGAATGTTTGCCTCATGTAGAGTTTGCTTATAATAGGGTTGTTCATAATACTACTAATTGTTCTCCATTTGAAATAGTGTATGGATTTAACCCTTTAACTCCTCTTGATTTACTACCTATGCCTAACATTTCTATTTTTAAGCATAAAGATGCACAGGCTAAGGCAGATTATGTGAAGAAGTTACATGAGCAGGTAAAAGTTCAAATTGAGAAGAAAATGGAAAGTTATGCCAAGCAAGCAAACAAGGGAAGAAAGAAGGTTGTCTTTGAACCGGGTGATTGGGTTTGGGTGCATATGAGAAAGGAGAGGTTTCCTTCTCAAAGGAAATCCAAGCTTCAACCTAGGGGAGATGGACCATTCCAAGTGCTATCCAAGATTAATGATAATGCCTACAAAATATATCTTCCTGGTGAGTATGGTGTTAGTGCTACCTTTAATGTTTCTGATTTGTCTCTCTTTGATGTAGGTGATGAAGAATTAAATTTGAGTACAAATTCAAGCCAAGAAGGAGGGAATGATGAGGACAAAGGAGGAGGCGTGATGGAGGGTGGCATGGAGGACATCGAAGGATTGAGAGGACCAATGACAAGAGCAAGAGCCAAGAAAGCCAAAGAAGCTCTAAAACAAATGGTGGCAAAATTGATCAAAAGAGGCTCCAAAATTGAAGGCCCAAAATGTGATGTTGAGGAGGCCAAATTAATTTGTTGCATTCAGAGTGAAGACTATGAGGACTATAGAAGGTTGCACTTTTGTTTAGTCCATTTTTGGCCAATTTTGTTTGAGGTTATATTTTAGGAGGGTTGTACTTGTAGCACGCCTAGGCCCTTTTTTTTTCCTTTATTTTAGTGGTTTTGTTTATTGGGTTGAATGGATAAATCCATGTTGGAATTTTACTAAACCTAGTGGTAAGGGTTGTTATCAAATTAAAGACATCCAAATAACATTTTGGAGGTATAACACAGAATTGACATTAGAGCATATCGGCTTATGAGAGTTGTTCTCTTAGGTTCTTCTGAGAATCTCTGAACTTATCAAGGGTGCTTATCCTTGTGGCATTCCCAGGCTTATCAATCCGTGGATTGTGGCACCTATTCCCCCTTATCTTGGTTGTTTTGCATTTTCTACTTCTTAATTCTGTCAGTTCTTCTTTGGTTCATATCTTATGTTTTACACATCAGTTTCTAGTGATTCTTAAGCCTAATTTATGATTCAAAACATGCTCTTTCACGTCATTTTAGAATCGCTCAATTCTGAGGAGCGTAGCACGAGATACTACCGTTTTCAACAAGACGTCATTTGTGTGATCAATTTCATGAATTCCAACCTAGAAAGGTCTGAACTGGAATCAAGGCATGAGGACTCATGTCAACAAATGACAATTAAACTATTACTCAATAGATCTCATAATTAAAGCAGAAAACAATCCTTAAATTACTATTCAATATTTCAGGAACAATTACATTTCCTCACTTTTGTAATGTTCCCAGAAAAAGTAAGCGGATGCTCCCATTCAAAGAATTGCACTTTATTGTCATTTAAAGTTACACCCACTTAGTCATAATTAAGTGCAACTAAGTGCTCTTTTCAATTTATTTTGTTTTTTTTGTATTATTTTATGTCATAATTTAGGGACCTTTCATATTTCTTTATTTTAATTGTATTTTGTTTATTTTAAGGCCTGGTCACTTATAAGTCTATAAAAGGCTTTCTTTGGAGTTGTAGAGGGGAATTTTTTTAGATGAAAATCAATTGAAATACCTGTGAAGTTATTTCCTGTCAAGTTCTTCTGAGAACTTCTTCTTAAACTTATTAAGGATCCTTCCTTGTGGCGTTAACTTCTAATAGCTTAGGTTCTTGATTCTCTATAATCAACGGGTCTAAGTTTTGCTTCTGCAAACCTGTTATAGCTTTCCAGGGCTGATCAAATCTTGTTGTTGGGTTTTTTGGGACTTGTTTCCCAAGGGTTCACATAGGTTTGGTACCAGAGATTGTCTCTATACAAGTTTGATTATCAATTTGTATTCTCGTTGTCTTGTTTTCTTTTCGTGATTTTTCTTTTTTCGTGTTGTCTTCATCCCTTTGATCCTTATCATCTCTTTTTTTTTGTTTTCTTTTTACTTCATTGTCCATTCATCTTCTATTGAGACTTTATTATCTTATTTCAATTTGTTCAATTGATATTTAAAAAAAACAAAAAAAAAGAGAAAAAAGAGGTATTCTACAACACTGAAAAAGTAAAAAAAAAATTGAACGTGCCAAAAAAAAGAGCTTTGAAGTTTGGTGTTTAAAAAAAAATCTGAATATATTCCCTTTGATTTTAGGCTCCTATCAATTTTAATACAATTATTCTAAGTGTCTTTTATGTATATCTCTTTTTCTCTTATCGTGTCTTTAGTCTTGAGTCTTTGTGTCCTATCTTATCACCATATAGTGAGCTTGGTTACTATTTTTTTTTTTTGCCAATCTATTTTTGGAATTTCCTTGACTAAGTTGTTGTAGTTCTTTTAAGAACTAAGGAGAGGAAATTTTGAGCGGTAAAAGGCAAGAGTGTTAAAAAAAAGCCAATATAAGTGTGAAACACGAGTGTGTGTGATTGAGTGCATACACATGAGGAATTATTGTGAGGTCCTATCTATTTACTACTAACATTTTCTGTAAAAGATCATGACTTCTAATTCAGGAAGGGAAGATAATCCCTTAGTTTTGCAAGCTATACAGCAACAATTTGAGAGATTTAATATAGTTGTTGAAGGCATGTGGGATAGAATGGACAAGCAAGATGAAGAGATTCAGAGGCTGCGAGGCAGACAAAATTCAAGAGAGCCTAATAGAAGAGAAACCAATCCAAGTGAGAGAGAATATGAATTCTCAAATCATGTAGAACATGATGGAGGATCTGAATTCTCAAGGGAAGATTTTAGAACCAGAAGAGGAAGATTTCATAGAAGAAATACTCATAGAGGAAGACAAGGTGCTGGCAATCTTGGCAACATTAAGATGAAGATTCCTTCATTTCAAGGAAGGAATGATCCTGAAGCCTATCTAGAGTGGGAGAAGAAGATCGAACTGATTTTTGAATATCACAACTATACTGAGGAAAAGAAGGTAAAGCTACTAGTTATTGAATTTACTGACTATGCTATTATCTAGTGGGATCAATTGGTGACTAGCAGGAGAAGAAACCAGGAGAAACCAGTGGAGACATGGGATAAGCTTAAAGCTCTCATGAGGAAGTGATTCATACTGGGTCATTATTATAGGGACCTATATCTAAGACTCCAAAGTCATAGACAAGGTTCCAAAAGTGTGGAAGACTACCATAAAGAGATGGAAGTGGCCATGATAAGGGCTAATGTAGAGGAAGATAGAGAGGCTACTATGGCTAGATTTTTGAGTGGATTGAACAGGAAAATAGCAAATGTTGTAGAGCTGCAACACTAGGTGGAGTTAGAAGACATGGTGCACATGGCCATGAAGGTGGAGAGGCAACTAAAGCTAAAGGGGGCAGCAAGGCCTTCTTCCACTGTCGATTCCTTTTGGAGGTTAGGTTGGAAGAAAGATGGCAAATTCAGTCCAAAGGCCATGCCCAAATCATCTTCCAAATCAAAAGGTAATCTTGAATCTAGTAGTGATGAGGACCTAAGGGGGGTACCTACTAATTGGACCCAAACAAGAACAAGAACTAAGAAGGCCCAAGAAGCCTTGAAACAAATGGGGGAAACTATGTTGGAAGCAAGCCCAAGTCTTGAAACCATAGGTTCTGAAGATGTCAATTCCTTGATTCAAGATGAAAACCAATGAAGTTGGGCTGCCCAAGTGTCTGCATGAATATTATAGTTTGTATGGCTGATTTAGAGTGTCTATTTAAGTTAAATAAGCATTAGGCATGATAGTACTAAGTTAATAAGCACTTAGGTGAAGTTAAGTTCCACTAAGCTTTGCCTTTAGTGGGAATTTAATGCTTTTTAGTGGGGCTGATTGTGTTTATTTTGTTTTATTACCTTTGTTAAAAACATGACAACGTAGAGTGACCATTGGCTTGCATGCCTTTGGTAACTTCTAGAATGAATTAATACAACACTTAAGCATAATAAGTTTCATGCACTAATTGCCATCAATACCAATTAGTTGAGGCATTAATGTAAGCATTAGTGGGGCTGCTAGGGTTAGGAGAGTCACCTTAGGCTGATTTGTGGTGACCTTTGGTTAGCACTACTCTAGCCATTCTCTATATAATGTACATGAATTGGAGGAATAAAAAAAAACCAGGGATTTGATCTTCAATTTGGTTTGTCCAATTGTGAGAGTATTCCTCTCTTAGGTTCTTGACTGAGCCATAGATCTTATCAAGAGTTTCTCTTGTGGTGATCACTAACTTTAGTTTATCAATCAATCCTTGATTTTGGCACTAATCCATTTCTTATTTCCATCTCTCGTCTTAACCATTTTCCTTTGTTATTTTCATTTTTCCTTTGTGTTCATTCAGTTACAAGCATCAATTTGCAAGAATCTCAAATAATCCTAAGCTTGTGCGAATTCCGCCCTAGATAGATCCGTAAAAGTGAAACCATGGTAAGTGGAATAACATCAGTTGGTGTCAAAGCTCAATCCTAGGGAGGATTTGAGGTCGCCTACAAGTGTGATATGTGTAACACCCCAAAATTTACTTTTCTACTATCAGAATTCATTCTAAAATATTTGTGATTTTCTAGAATTTTTCTGGAATTTTCTGAGAACGCGGAATATTTTAATGTATTTCTCGTTTTACGTATGTACTGAGCAGAATCGGAGAAGTGAGATATTTTCTCCAAAAGCCTTGAACTATGGAAACATCGACGGGGGATCTTACTAAACCCGAGACCGGACACAGTTTGCAAGGTTTCACATTTTTCAAGAAATTTAATAGTAATAATAATGAAACGCTGTGTAGATTTCATCTGTCAGGTAAATTAATGTTGACTTCTATCAACTGTTAATAATTGTCTACTAAACAATAACATGTATTAAAAACATTATCCTACTACCCAAAATCTACTTTGTATCACATCCATTAGCTTTAATTCCAAAAAGAATGATTAAATTAATTAAGCTTGTCAAGGGAAGCTTCTTAGAAATTTTCCAAATAATTCATTTTCTCTCACTTCCCTCCTCACTCCTTGTCCACGGCAGAAGACCCATTTGGGGGAAGTCCAAATTGTTTTCCTCATTTTACCATTTCACTCTCGTTTCTTTAGACTCCAAAATACCTATTCTCCTCTTCTCTTCTTTTCTCCACTGTGACCCATTTCTGGAGACACTCACCATTTCTTACTTCATCATCAAAGATTTCTTGCTTCTTGCACCATTCCAAGACCATTCTCTTTGGTGGTCATTCTCTTGGTTCTTCTTCTTCTTCTTCCACTATCCACTATTGAAGCTAAAGCTTTGAGCTTGGAGGTAAAGTCTTCACCTTTCTTTCACTTTCTTCTCATTTTCGTTTTTCTTGGTCACCTATGTGATCAAGAACTCATTTTTCCATGGTTTGAGTGGACATTATGGAAATCACTCACATTGGTGTTCTTCTTGAAGGGGAAAACGAAAATCTAGGGCAAGAAGAGGTAACACCTTGTGTTGTCTTCAAAATAGGTAAGAGGGAGATGATCCTCTTCAACCAATCTTGGTAGTAAGGGAATGTCTTGTATGTGTGTTGTTATTGATTTCTGAATCCATGTACAAAGTTCTCTCATTTTTATGTTGTTCTTCATGATAGTGTATTTTGTTGGGTTTGTATGATTTATTGATGCCTCTTACATGACTTGAAGATATATTTAAGTAACTTATTGATTAAATATGATAATGATTGGTTTGGTTTGAGTTAAAGGACCTGGAGAACTCTGTTTTCTGCAAGTTTACGCGTGGTAATCGATTACACGGAGCTTGTAATCGATTACCAAGCTCTTAAGGGTACGAAATCGTGATTCTGGAAATCTGGTAATCAATTACGCCTTGTGTGTAATCGACAGAGATTCTGTCTAGCTTGTAATCGGATTACTAGAGTGGTGTAATCGATTACCAAGCCTCGATGTCACGAAATGGTGCTTCGGGAATCACGTAATCGATTACAACTTGTGGGTAATCGATTACGGAGGTTCTCGTCCAATTGGTAATCGATTACCAGGGCTGTGTAATCGATTACCAGGTCCTTGAAGTTACGAATCGTGGTTCTGGGAATCACGTAATCGATTACAATGAGATTGTAATCGATTACAGAGATTCTGTTACGCTGGTAATCGATTACCAAGGTGATGTAATCGATTACCAAGAGCCAAAAATGAGATTTTTGAGCTGGAAATGATTGAAATTATGGTTCTTTGCCCTTTGTAACTCAAACATAACCTAAAAACCCTGGATTCAAGGATTTTACTTTACTTAAATGCGATAGGAATATGTATTCATACCGATAGAGAAGAAATGATTTTGAAAATGGAATTCTTGGATCCATGACATGGAAATTGTGGTATGTGTGTAATAAGGAACATATATTGATACTAAGAATTATTAATGCAAGTGTGATTCCCTATGTGGGTTATGCACTTATTGATTTAGTGCTCAATGAGATAAGAATGATGATATGCCATTGAGGCAATGTTTTAGTAAATGTATTGTTGATGTCATGTTGGACATTGACTAATGCTTATGTGCCATTAAGGCAATGCTTATGTTGAATGCATCATTGATGAACATACATGATTGGACATTGTGTCATCATGCATGTGTGTTGTCCGTTGGACATTGTTCAGAAGGCCATGTTGCCTAGGAGTTTGAATAACACCTTTGTGCGGGTGCTAGTAGACTAAGCGTAGGTGTCATATGTTGTTGACCCTGGGGGCGTTGGGGTGTGGGTGTCTCACAATAGACAGTGGTAGCTCTACTGGGGCCGTGGGATAGACCAATGCGACACACCAACGATCCTGTCTGAGACACTGTCCTATATCGCGATCAACTGTTGAGGTACCATGTATGAGCCATTGCACAAATAATTTTATGAAAGAAAGCACACTGTATTTTAAGGCTACTGATATACTGGTATTACTTCTTGATCATTCACTCCGAAAATGTTTACGTCTAGCTCCATGGAGTAGGAACTTTGGTACCCTTGTTGCATTGTGAGTTGTCAGTCACATGGTCTATTGAGCATTTATAATTGGATAATGTGTTTACTATCATGACTGCGATATTTATTTGACTTTTGGTAATGCTAATGTTGCTAGCTGGCTATGGATAATGTTAACTATTGTTCTTTGCTGCTTTACTCTCATTAATTGCTTTTGGGTATTACTGCACTTGTATGTATTAACTGTGTCTTATGTGGGCATTCGACGCCGTTTATTTTCATGTTGCTATGTTGGTACTGAAAGCTGGGAATCTCACCTCTTTCGGTAATTTCTCTATTTTGTATTTTGGTTGGATCGTGTGCTCTCAAGAAGACACTCGTGAGGAGGACAAGGAAACCACTGAGTTTCAGGGTTTCTGGCCTTATCTCGACTGAGATCGAAGTTGTTGAGGATGTCATTTCGGCTCCGTGGACTTTTTGGCTACGTGCGGATCAACTTTCTTAGAGGTCCGGACTGCTAGCATATCAACGTGCAGACTGATCGATGTGTATACCACGGCGATGTGACGGTGTCCTTAGCGTGGAGACGTTATGACGCTCCTATTCTAGATTTTCATGCTTTTGTATGGCTGGAGTTCTATATGCCCGTGAGGGACATGTGGCGTGAAATGTATTATACCCCTCGTGAGGATTCCTTTTTGTCTACTGCCCGGGCTCCTGCCCGCTGTTTTGTCATCCCGATGGATGTCTCATCGGACGACGAGGACCCTGAGGAGGATCCATCTACAGTTCCTTCTCGTTCTAGGCAGTCTTAGGGTTGGTTTTAATTGATGGCTACTGATGGTTGTCCGTTTCTTTTAGGGAGCTTGATGTACTACTGGATTAGTGGATATATATTTGTATCTCTTGGGGTAGGTACACATTTTGCCTTTTGTATATTTTTGAAAATGTAATCTAAACAGGCTTGTATTTCTGGTACAAAGTATGTAATTATCCATATTGTGAATGGTCGTATGTTTCATTCCACGTTGATTTCTCTTTGACCTTTTGACAGAAGTTTTATTGGAAAGAGGAACTTTTAATTTTAACTCAATCATGCGATATATTCATAAATAGGTGTATATGTACATTAAATGGAAGTTTTAACCGGATTCATGTTAAGCAAAAAAAAAATGTTCAAATTTTTCGTAATCATTTGTATATCGTTTCACTATAGTGTGACGTTCCTTCTTCTTACCCATTATGACTAAGGGAGAAAAAGGGGCATTACAATATGGCAGGTTCGAAAGAGGAGACTTCCTCTCAAGGGGCTGCAACCAATAAGTGGCTATTGGAGGCAATAACCCAAACTTTTCAAAGGTTGTTGAAGGAACAAACTGAGGCAATTCACAAGAAGTTTGATCGACTTGAGGAGAGGTTATCTAACTCAACAAGATGTAAGGAAAAGAAGGCCAGCTAAGATGGTTTTACCGATAAGCTCTCTTTTATGCATAATGGTTGCATGACCACCCTTGTACCCTTATCTCCAATAGAGGTGTATGAGGATCAAAGAAAATTGAGAGAAATGAGTGAAAAAGAGAGAAATGAACTAGAGAGAAAAGAAAAAGAGAAAGAGATAGAAAAAGAAAAAGAGAAAGAGATAGAAAAAGAAAAAGAGAAAGAGTTAGAAAAAGAAAAAGAGAAAGAATTTGAAAAAATGAAAAAGGGAGGACAATGAAGAAGAAGTCGAGAGTGAAAGAAGAGAGAGCAAAAAATCTTGCTTGAATTCTTATGTTTCTAACACTTTTTCTGTTTCTAGTAGTGTTGATTCAATGTTGCAAGAAAATGTTGAAATGACTCCAAAGAAGGAATCCCATTTACTACCACCTTTAAGTAGAATTGAACCAAACATTGAAATCATGCCTAGTACAAGCATTTGCGGACCATTGCACATTCCGCCCTTAATTGGAAGCCCACATCAAGAGAACAGACACATGGAAGTGAGAAAGGCTCCTTTGATGCAAAAAGCATCAAGCTCAAAGCCTGGATTTGAACAAATTGTGTTTGACCCTAGAGGATAGGTTTCGTTTCATTTATGGAAGAATAAAGTCCTTTACAAGGACATGCATGTGCCAATAAGTGATAGCCAACTTGACTAGAAGGGTGATGAAGCCTTCAAATTTGAGGACAAATTCACTCAAAGAATGAGGGGATGAAGAGGACCTATGGGAGGTACCTACTAATTGGACCCATGACAAGAACAAGAACTAAGAAGGCCCAAGAAGCCTTGAAACAAATGGGGGAAACTATGATGGAAGCAAGCCCAAGTCTTGAAACCATAGGTTCTGAAGATGTCAATTGCTTGATTCAAGCAGAAAACCAATGAAGTTGGGCTGCCCAAGTGTGTGCATGAATTTTATGATTTGTATGGCTGATTTAGACTGTTTATTTAAGTTAAATAAGCATTAAGCATGATAGTACTAAGTTAATAAGCACTTAGGTGAAGTTAAGTTCCACTAAGCTTTGCCTTTAGTGGGAATTTAATGCTTTTTAGTGGGGCTGATTGTGTTTACTTTGTTTTATTACCTTTGTTAAAAACATGACAAAGAAGAGTGACCATTGGTTTGCATGCCTTTGGTAACTTCTAGAATGAATTAATACAACACTTAAGCATAAAAAGTTTCATGCACTAATTGCCATCAATACCAATTAGTTGAGGCATTAATGTAAGCATTAGTGGGGCTGCTAGGGTTAGGAAAGTCACCTTAGGTTGATTTGTGGTGACCTTCGGTTAGCACTACTCTAGCCATTCTCTATATAATGTACACGAATTGGAGGAATAAAAAAAAACCAGGGACTTGATCTTCAATTTAGTTTGTCCAATTGTGAGAGTATTCCTCTCTTAGGTTCTTAACTGAGCCATAGATCTTATGAAGAGTTTCTCTTATGGCAATCACTAACTTTGGTTTATCAATCAATCCTTGATTGTGGCACTAATCCATTTCTTATTTCCATCTTTCATCTTAACCATTTTCCTTTGTTATTTTCGTTTTTCCTTTGTGTCCATTCAGTTATAAGCATCAATTTGCAAGAATCTCAAATAATCCTAAGCTTGTGCGAATTCTGCCCTAGATAGATCCGTAAAAGTGAAACCATGGTAAGTGGAATAACATCATTGGTATCAAAGCTTAATCCTAGGGAGGATTTAAGGTCGCCTACAAGTGTGATATGGCATGTTCGAAAGAGGAGACTTCCTCTCAAGGGGTTGCAACCAATAAGTGGCTATTGGAGGCAATAACCCAAACTTGTCAAAGGTTGTTGAAGGAACAAACTAAGGCAATTCTCAAGAAGTTTGATCGACTTTAGGAGAGGTTATCTAACTCAACAAGATGTAAGGAAAAGAAGGCCAACTAAGATGGTTTTACCGATAAGCTCTCTTTTATGCATATTGGTTGCAAGACCACCCTTGTACCCTTGTCTCTAATAGAGGTGTGTGAGGATCAAAGAAAATTGAGAGAAATGAGTGAAAAAGAGAGAAATGAACTAGAAAGAAAAGAAAAAGAGAAAGAGATAGAAAAAGAAAAAGAGAAAGAGTTAGAAAAAGAATAAGAGAAAGAATTTGAAAAAGGAAAAAGGGAGGACAATGAAGAAGAAGTCGAGAGTGAAAGAAGAGAGAGCAAAAAATCTTGCTTGAATTCTTATGTTTCTAACACTTTTTCTATTTCTAGTAGTGTTGATTCAATGTTGCAGGAAAATGTTGAAATGACTTTAAAGGAGGAATCCCATTCACTACCACCTTTAAGGAGAATTAAACCAAACATTGAAATCATGCCTAGTGCAAACATTTGTGCACCATTGCACATTCCGCCCTCAATTGGAAGCCCACATCAAGAGAACAAACACATGGAAGTGAGAAAGGCTCCCTTGATGCAAAAAGGATCAAGCTCAACGCCTGGATTTGAACAAATTGTGTTTGACCCTGGAGGATAGGTTTCATTTCATTTATGGAAGAATAAAGTCCTTTACAAGGACATGCAAGTGCCAATAAGTGATAGCCAACTTGACTAGAATGGTGATAAAGCCTTCAAATTTGAGGACAAATTCACTCAAAGAAGGAGGGGATGATGAGGACCTAAGGGAGGTACCTACTAATTGGACCCATGACAAGAACAAGAACTAAGAAGGCCCAAGAAGCCTTGAAACAAATGGGGGAAACTATGTTGGAAGCAAGCCCAAGTCTTGAAACCATAGGTTTTGAAGATGTCAATTGCTTGATTCAAGATGAAAACCATTGAAGTTGGGCTGCCCAAGTGTGTGTACGAATTTTATAGTTTGTATGGCTGATTTAGAGTGTCTATTTATGTTAAATAAGCATTAGGCATGATAGTACTAAGTTAATTAGCACTTAGATGAAGTTAAGTTCCACTAAGCTTTGCCTTTAGTGGGAATTTAATGCTTTTTAGTGGGGTTGATTGTGTTTATTTGTTTTATTAGCTTTGTTAAAAACATGACAAAGAAGAGTGACCATTGGCTTGTATGCCTTTGGTAACTTCTAGAATGAATTAATGCAACACTTAAGCATAATAAGTTTCATGCACTAATTGCCATCAATACTAATTAGTTGAGGCTTTAATGTAAGCATTAGTGGGGACTGCTAGGGTTAGGAGAGTCACCTTAAGCTGATTTGTGGTGACCTTTGGTTAGCACTACTCTAGCCATTCTCTATATAATGTACCTGAGTTGGATGAATAAAAAAAAAACCAGGGATTTGATCTTCAATTTGGTTTGTCCAATTGTGTGAGTATTCCTCTCTTAGGTTTTTGACTGAGCCATAGATCTTATCAAGAGTTTCTCTTGTGGCGATTACTAACTTTGGTTTATCAATCAATCCTTGATTGTGGCACTAATCCATTTCTTATTTCCATCTCTCATCTTAACCATTTTCCTTTGTTATTTTCATTTTTCCTTTGTGTCCATTCAGTTACAAGCATCAATTTGCAAGAATCTCAAATAATCCTAAGCTTGTGCGAATTCCACCTTAGATAGATCCGTAAAAGTGAAACCATGGTAAGTGGAATCACATCAAGTAGTGACATTAAGTGTTTCAAGTGTTTGGGAACATGCCATATAGTTTCACAATGCCCAAACAAGAAGACTATGATTTGGAAAGACAATGGGGATGTTGAGACTGAAAGTGAAGATTATGACGATATGCCAAAGGTTGAAGATGTTAGTGACATGCAATATGCTGTGCAAGGAGAAGCTCTTGTGGTGAGATGGTCATTGAATACTCAAGCCAAATTAGAGGATGATGACCAGCAAAGGGAGAAAATTTTTCATACTAGATCCCATATCCAAAATAAGGTATGTAGTATAATCATAGATGGAGGTAGTTGTACAAATGTTACTAGTGCAACCTTGGTTGAGAAATTGAACTTGTCAACAAGAAAACACCCTAGACCATACAAGTTGCAATGGTTGAATGATTGCGGTGAAGTGAAGGTTAACAAGCAAGTAATGATCTCTTTTTCTATTAGCAAATATACTGATGAAGTTCTATGTGATGTGGTGCCTATGCAAGCAAGGCATATTTTGTTAGGAAGGCCTTGACAATATGATAGAAAAGTTATTCATGATGGCTTCAAGAATAGGTACTCATTTATTAAAGATGGAAAATCCATTACACTTGCTCCATTGACTCTAGCACAAGTGCATGAAGATCAATTAAAGCTTTATAAAGAGAGAGAGAAAAAGAGAGAAAATAGTGGAGGGAGTTCAAAGGAAAAAGAAAGTGAAAAGGAAGAAAAGAAAAATAAGGAGAGTGAAGATAAAAAGCAAAAAAAAGAGAGGTGAACTTTTATGCAAAAGGAAGTGAAGTAAGGAATGCTCTTTTAGCAAAAAGGCCAATTTTTGTACTCTTGTACAAAGAAGCCTGTCTCATCACTAACGAACTTAACAAATCTCTTCCTAGTGTTTGTGTTTCTTTGTTGTAGGAATATGACAATGTCTTTCCAGAAGAAGTTCCTATTGGATTACCACCACTCAGAGGCATTGAGTATCAAATAGACTTTATTCCTAGTGCTTCTATTCCTAATAGACCAGCTTGTAGAACCAAGCCAGAGGAGACAAAAGAGATTCAAAAGCAAGTTAAGGATTTGCTTGCCAAAGGATGGGTAAGAGAAAGCATGAGTCCGTGTACAATACCAGTCATACTTGTACCTAAGAAAGATGACTCTTGGAGAATGTATACAGATTGTAGAGCTATCAACAACATCATGGTAAAGTATAGACATCCCTGATATGATCCAAGTTGGATGCTTATTATTTTTACAGATCGTCCTTGAGTTGATTTTGTGTTTTAAAGAATTAAATGATGAAGAATGAATAGTAACATAAATAGTGCCATGAACAGTAAAATATAGAAAAGATGGAAAAAGATAAGGAATGGAAGGAAGAAGACGCCACACTCTTAGAAAGTGATAAGTCAAGCGAAGATTCACCACAAAGGTAAGGAAACATTTGATAAGAACCAAGATGGTTCTTTCAAGAACTCTAAGAGAACTAAGCTCTCAAAACTCACAAAGGAGTGAAATAATATTCTCAAATTCAAAAGTGTCAAATGCAATAAACACAAGCCTATTTATAGGCATTAGGTATAGGGCTATATCTAGTTAAAGGAGGCGGCAAGCTAGCACATTTTTAATCCTAACCCTAGCGCAAATATGGCCCAGGCCCAATTAGAAGGCAGCACTTATCCTTAGCTCTACTATGCGCAAATTAAGCCCAAACGATAGGCCCTTATTACAAAATTATCCCAAAAAAAGAAAATAAGAACCAAAACTGAGAAAATTAAAAGGTTCAAATACATAATTAAATAAAATTGACTAAGAAGAATTCATGCCCCCACATTGGGCCCTTCATCAACTTGGATCATTTGAACCATCTTGAGTGCTCCTTCTTCTGGAATGGGCTTGAGTGAGAGAAAGTGGTTGACTTCTTTGTCCAAATCCTCCTTAACCTTCTTAGCTCTTGACCTTGTCATTGGGCCTCCAAGTCCTCGCAGTGCATCTTTGGGCATTGGACCCATTGGGATGCCACTTGAGCTTCCTTGGTCTCCATCATGCCCTCCCCCTTTGAAAGAATTCGTCCTCGAATTTGATCCTTCATCACCTACATCAAAAGGACTTAAGTCAGCCACATTAAATGTTGCACTAACCCCATACTCACCTAGTAGGTCAACTTTGTAGGCATTGTCATTGATTCTTTCTAAGATTTAGAAGGGTTCATCTCCTCTAGGTAAGAGTTTAGATTTCCTTTGCAAAGGAAACTTTTCTTTTCACATGTGCACCCACACCTAATCTCCTGGTTCAAAAACAACTTGCCTTCTTCCCTTGTTTGCTTTCCTAGCATATTGCTCCATCTTCCTTTCAATTTGAGTCTTGACTTGTTCATGGAGCTTCCTCACATATTCAGCTTTTGCCTGTCCATCCCTATGAATTAAAGAAGAGACATTAGGTTGAGGCAGTAAATCAAGGGGGGTGAGGGGATTAAAACCATATACAATCTCAAAAGGAGAAAAGCTAGTAGTAGCATGGACAACCCTATTATAAGCAAATTCAACAAGAGGTAAGCATTCTTCCAGGTTTTGATGTTCCTCTTGATGATTAATCGTAGCAAGGTCGATAGGGTCCTATTCACCACCTCAGTTTGCCCATCAGTTTGTGGGTGACAAGTGGTAGAGAAGAGTAGCTTAGTCCCAAGCTTGTTCCAAAGGGTCCTCCAAAAATGGCTTAGGAACTTTGAGTCCCTATCTGAGACTATGCTTTTGGGCATTCCATGAAGCCTCACCACTTCTTTGAAGAACAAGTCCGCCACATGAATGGTGTCATCCACCTTATGGCAAGGAATGAAGTGGTCCATCTTGGAGAATCTGTCCACCACCACAAAAATGGAGTCTCTTCCTTTTTTTGAGTGGGGCAAACCTAGCATAAAGTCCATAGACAAGTCAATCCAAGGGGAATCAGGAATAGGTAGGGGGTATAGAGTCCATGAGGCATTACCTTTGATTTGGCTCTTTTACATACAATGCACCTATCACATAGTTTATGCACATCATGCTTCATGTCAGGCTAATAAAATTACTCATGCAACACATCTAAAGTCTTTTGGATCCCAAAGTGACCCATTAATCCCCCCTCATGAGCTTCCCTAAGCAATAATTCACGCAAAGAGCACTTAGGCATACACAAATATTTTTTTTTAAATAAATACTCATCTTGCCTAAAGAACCCCCTATGCGTCCCTTTTTCATATGCAGCATACATCTTAGAGAAATCATAATCATGCACATACAACTCCTTTATGTGTTCAAAACTAAGCATTTTTGTTTCAAAAGTAGCTAATAAGGTATGCCTCCTGGAAGGCGCATCAGCCACTATGTTTACCTTTCCTTGCTTGTCTTTGATCACATAGGAAAATTGTTCAAGGTATTCCACCCACTTGGTATGCCTCTTATTAAGCTTACCTTGCCCTTTTAAATATTTTAGTGACTCATAATCACTGTGAATTACAAACTCTTTTGGAAAAAGGTAGTGCTGCCAAGTGTGAAAAGCCCTTATGAGTGCATACAATTCTTTATCATAGGTGGAGTAATTTAAAACAGCTCCATGCAATTCCTCACTAAAGTATGCCATGGGGTGACCCTCTTGTAATAAAACAGCCCCAATCCTAACATTTGATGCATCACACTCAAGTTCAAAAGACTTAGAAAAATTAGGCAATGCAAGTATGGGTGCATGAGTGAGCCTATCTTTGAGTGTGTTGAAACTTGTCTCTTGATCCTTCCCCCATCTAAAACTCACATTTTTCTTAACAACTTCATTTAAAAGGGCGGCTATGGTGCTGAAATCTTTTACAAACCTTCTATAAAAGCTAGCTAACCCATGAAAGCTTCTTACCTCACTCACAGACTTAGGGGTAGGCCACTCCATAATGGCTTTTATCTTTTCTTCATCTACTTGCACTCCCTTAGCACTCACAACAAAGCCTAGGAACACTACATAGTTGGTGCCAAAGACACACTTCTCTAGATTAGCATACAACTTTTCTTTTCTAAGCACACTCATCATAGCCCTAAGGTGTTCTAGGTGCTCTTCTAAGGTTATGCTATAGATTAGGGTGTTATCAAAGTACACTACTACAAACTTACCTAGAAACTCTCTCAACACATGCTCCATCAACCTCATAAAGGTGCTCGGCGCATCTGTAAGCCCAAAAGGCATCACCAACCACTCATACAATCCATGCTTAGTCTTAAAGGTTGTCTTCCACTCATCCCCTTCCCTTATCCTAATTTGATGGTACACACATTTTAAATCCACTTTAGAAAAGTTACATACACTATGCAATTCATCAAGCAAATCATCTAGCCTAGGGATCGGATGCCTATATTTTACAGTTATATTATTTACAGCCCTATAATCAGTACACATTCTCCAAGTGCCGTCCTTTTAGGGGACAAGTATGATAGGCACGGCACAAGGACTTAAACTTTCCCTCACCCATCCTTTTTGCATCAAATCCTCCACTTGTTTCTGAATTTCCTTAGTTTCCTTAGGATTTGTCCTATAGGCAGGCCTATTGGGCAAAAAGGCTCCCGGGATGAAGTCCATTTAATGTTCAATCCCCCTCAAGGGTGGTAGTCCAGGAGGGACACTCTTTGGAAAGACATCTTCAGAGTTCTACAAAAGAGAATCAACTTCACTAGGTAGAGGGTTAGAGTTACAATTTGAGTACAAGTCCTTGTATATGCAAATGTACATCTCTTGCTTCGTAAAGCAAGCGCTCTTAATCACACTCTCCCTAGCAATTAAACATTCTTTTTTTTTCTCATTTACAAGTTCTTGGTCCCTATTCTTTGCTTCCTCATTTGATTTTACGTTTACGTCTTTCTTCTATTGCTCCTTTCTTAGCTTCAAGGCCACTTGGTCTTCACAAACCTGTTTGGGAGTAAGGGGTACAAGGGTTACCTTTAAGGTATTATGAACAAAGGAGTACTTGTTAGTGAAACCATCATGAATAGCATGCTTATCAAATTGCTAAGCCTTCCAAGCAAAATATGGCCGGCCTCCATGGGAACAACATCACACAAAAACATCATCATTATACTTACTAATTGACAAACTTGTTGATTTACTATCAACTCACCATTCTCACTTAGCCGTTGAAGCTTGTATGGTCGGGGGTGTGGAGTAGTTTTAAGGTCAAGTTTTCTTACCAAGTAAGTGCTTGCCACATTGGTGCAACTTCCCCCATCAATGATTAATGAGCACACTTTGCCTTGGATGACACATCTTGTGTGGAAGATGTTTTCCCTTTGGTCTTGGTCTCTTGCCATAACTTGGCTACCCAAGAGTCTCCTTATCATTACCAAGTCGCCATCATGAGCATAGGTCTCTATTCTTCTTCTCTTTCACTTGAGGGAGGGGAATTTGGACATGAATCACTAGAGAGGTGTCCCTCTCTTATCACCATTGCCCTTTTGTTTGGGCATTGAGGCACTATGTGTCCACTCCCCAAGCATTTGAAGCACTTGATGTTCCTATTTTTAGAAGAAGAAGAGGAAGAAGCATTAGTGGAAGGAAAAATATTTGAGTTTTTAGAAGTCATACCTCCCTTGGGTTGTGTAGAGGGGTCTTCCTTTGGTTCCTTGTCCTTCCAAGTGGGAGGTTTGAGGTTAAAAGAAGGCTTCTTCCACGCACCCTTTCTTTTGAGTTGTTGTTCCACCTTTGTAGCTTGGTGGACTAACTCATCAAGCTCTTTATAGTTGTGCAACTCCACAATGTCTCCTATCTCGCAGTTTAAACCATGAAGGAAACATGACATGGTAGCCTCCCTATCTTCAATGACATTGACCCTTTTCATGGCTACCTCCATCTCCTTGTAGTACTCATCAACACTCCTACTTCCTTGGGTAAGTCTTTGGAATTTATTATGAAATTCCCTATGGTACCATGAAAGGACAAACCTCCTCGTCATCAAACTTTTCATCTCTTCCCAAGTATCTATGAGATATTTCCTATTCCTTTCCCTCTCTTTTTGTACTTGGTTCCACCAAATTAGGACATAGTCGAAAAATTCTAGGGCAGCCAGCTTCACTTTCCTTTCTTCATTGTAATGGTGATAGGAAAATATTTGTTCTACCTTGGTTTCCCATTCTAAGTAGGCTTCGGGGTCATTCTTTACTTGGAAAGAAGGTACTTGGGTCTTTACTCCTCCTAGGTCTCCTCCTCTTTCATCACTTCTATGCCTCCTATACCTCATTTTATAACTCCTTTCACTCCTCTCATGCCTCCTTCTCCTATCATGGTTCCTCCTAGTCCTCCTTTCCCTACCCAAATCATAGGTATCTTCATTCTCATGCGAGACTTCATATTGAGAGTCTCTCTTCCTTTCATTATCGAGCCTTGTGTTTATTTCTACCCTAAACTTCTCAAGTTCTTTAGCTAAGGCTTGCATAAGGTTTGCAGTCCTAGGAGATGGGGGTGTACTTCCTTCACTCATCTTTGTACAAGTAATAAGAATAATTCAAGATTGAAAAGCCCTTACTACTCTTCTCATGTGTATACACTCTTAGATTGATTCCACTTGTGTTTCACACAATTAGGCTTTTATTTAATGAAAGCGCTCACCTTTTACCACTTAAGTTCTCTTTGCAAGTTCTTAAATGAACCCTCTCACGTTTCAATTATGAAAAGCTCTTACAAAAGTAGTGGTCCTCACAAGAGTAAGCGCTCAGAAGTTGAAGAAAGTTTGAAACTCTAGACAAAACTCAAAGGAATTTAAAAGATAAGCAAGAAAAGCTAATTAAAAAAAAAGGTAAAACTCAAAAGAAATAAGAAGAAAAAGAAATGCGCAAGGTATGTAGAATAGCACCACTTAATGAAATTCACAAAGCATTTAAACTTAATCTTGTTTAAGTGCAAGGGCAGTCTCTTTTTTTTGGAATAGACTTTTTTTTTATATTATTTTTCATGCCCTTGTTCTCTTTTTGCACTTCAAAAAAATTAGTACTTGTAATTTTAGTTCCAAATGTTATTATGCCCAATTATGTATTTAGGAGCTTCCTTTCAAATTAAGGTGCTATAAAACATGTAACAGCAATGGATATAGAGTTGATAAGATCAAAGCTGTAAATATTATGGAGAAATTAAAGAACAGAAACTAAAGGCAAAAAATAAAAAGACTGGAATTTAAATGACAAAAAGTAAAGAACGGAAAGTAAAGAATGTTGTCAATTCTTAGGAATGGCAGAGATCAATGATGATCAAGGTTTTGTACAATTATGACATTCAAGCAATGGTGCTTGATGTTTGGAAAGCAATATGAATAAGTGCAAAAAAATACAAGAACTCTATCAACTCTAGGATCTGAGCTCTAGATACCACATGATATGATCCAAGTTGGATGCATATTGTTTTTACAGATTGTCCTTGAGTTGATTTCATGTTTTAAAGAATTAAATGATGAAGGGTGAATAGTAATATGAACAGTGTCATGAACAGTAAAAAATAGAAAATATGGAAAAAGACAATGGAGGGAAAAAGATGCCACGCTCTTGGAGAGTGATAAGTCAAGCGAAGATTTGCCACAAAGGTAAGGAAACCTTTGATAAGAACCAAGATGGTTCTTCCAAGAACCCCAAGAGAACTAAGCTCTCAAAACTCACAAAGGAGTGCAATAATATTCTTAAATTCAAAAGTGTTAAATGCAGTAAACACAAACCTATTTATAGGTATTAGATATGCGGCTAGGTCTAGTTAAAGGAGGTAGCAAGCTAGCGCATTTTTAATCCTAACCCTAGCGCAAATGTGGCCCAGGCCCAATTAGAAGGCAGCACTTATCCTTATCTCTGCTATGCACAAATTAAGCCCAAATAATAGGCCCTTATTACAAAATTTTCCCAAAAAAAAGAAAAAAATAACCAAAACTGAGAAAATTAAAAAGTTCAAATACATAATTAAATAAAATTAACTAAGAAGAATTCATGCCCCCACATTGGGCCCTTCATCAACTTGGATCATTTGGACCATCTTGAGTGCTCCCTCTTCTAGAATGGGCTTGAGTGAGATAAAGTAGTTGACTTCTTTGTCCAAATCTTCCTTAGCCTTCTTAGCTCTTGACCTTGTCATTGGGCCTCCAAGTCCTCGCCGTGCATCTTTGGGTATTGGGCCGTTGGGTTGCCACTTGAGCTTCCTTGGTCTTCGTCAATCTCACAAATGCACCTAGCACTTTCATGAGGTTAATGAATCATATGTTGCATGCGTTCATAGGAAAATTTGTTATTGTTTACTTTGATGACATTCTGATTTATAGTAAATGTATGGATGATCATATTGAACATTTGAAGAGTGTGTTGGAAGTTTTGAAGCATGAAAAATTATATGCCAACTTAAAAAATGTGATTTTTACATGGAAAAAATAGTTTTTCTTGGATATGTTGTTAGTGCACAGGGCATTGAGGCGGATGGAGAAAAGGTTTAAGGCCCAATGGGTATTTTCTTGCATCACTCTGTAAATGCATATGTTATTCTATGATGTATAGATAAGATGCAATGCGAGTTGTATTAGTATAATGTCATGAATAATGTCATGGATGTCATGATTGTCATCAATATACCATTACTCCTTATAGTGGGGAGGGAATCTATTACTCCTTAACCCACTTTCTGAATGTCATTAATGTCATAAACATTTTTTCCTCTTTGTTGTGAGGAGGGAATCTATTACTGATATGATCCTAGAAAAGATCATGTAGAAATTCAGATCTATCCTTGAGTGACCAACCAAAATTGTGATGAAGAAGAAAACAATCAAATGGACAAGATAAGGAATGGAATGGTAGGCGCCACAATTCCAAGGGGAATTGATAAGCCAAGGTGAGGATCGCCACAAGGGTCTTGGACTCTTGATAAGATCAAAGGGGTTGGCTCAATGAAGAACCTAAGAGAGGCTAAACACTCACAATTGGAGCAAATCCAAATTGAACATCCAAATTTTTTTTTTCATTCATCATAGATGTGTACATATATAGAGTTTAGGGGCTACATATATCATGCAAACAAAAGGTCACCATAAAGTGACTAAAACCCCTCATAAAAGAAATAATTAATCCACTAAGTGGTTAATTAAAGCAACTAATGACAATTAAGTGAATAATAAAAGTAGTTCATGACTTCTAAAAAGAAGTTACCTAGGCATGCAAGCCAAAGGTTGCCCTTCCAAGAAGCTTAATAAAAATGTGCACCGTCCACACAAAAAGTTTATTATACTTTATTTAATAGAAATAAACTAGAAAACTCCGTCCAAAAATTCATCTTAAACTTCCAGCCCATTTTTCACCATGATAGAAGTCGAATCTGGTCAAGAAGCTTGAAATACGATTTGTAGATAATTTCCTTATCTTTCCAACGAACTAAAGAATGCACCAATCGGAGTTCTGTAGCGCAAGATAAAGTCAAAACAAGTCAATAGATTCCTCACTAACAAAAATAAAATTTTCATCAAAAATCAATTTGGCCTTAAATTGGACATCATTCTTGGTTTGCATCATTCCCTCCCTCTTGAAGAGAATTCGACCTCGAATTCATTGCCTTTGGGAATCGTTTTCATCCTCCGAGTTCAAACACAACTCTTTTGAATCCATGGGGCACCTCTCTTGGAATTGCTTCTTCAACTTCCTTACTTTCCTCTTGCAATTCAAATCCAATTGATGCTTTGTATTCTTCCTTTGGAATCACACTTCAATTTCATTGAATTTCTTGCAAACTTCCTTTGGAATCAAATCTTCAATTTCATTGAATGTCTTGCAAGCTTCCTTTGGAGGAATAAACTCAATTTCCTTGAAAAGAGATTCAACACAACTAGGCAAAGAATTAGGAATAACATCAAAATAAGCATTCAAGTTTTCGTTTTTCACAATACTTTCTTTTTTGCTCTCATCTTTTTCTTTTTCCTCATTCTTTTCCATACTTTCATCTTTCTTTTCTTTCTCTTCAAATGTACTCTCAACTTTTACCTCATCCACCAAACCCTCTTCAATTTTTTTCTCACTCATTCTTCCTTTCTCACTCTCTCTTTTGAAGTGCATTTGATCTTCATACACTTTTTTTGGTGACAATGGTACAAGAGTAATTTTGCGATCATTAAATACAAATGAGTACATATTCTTATAGGCATCATATCTCGCTTATCGTTCAACCCTCTAAGGACGCCCAAGTAACAAGTGCCTCGATTCTATGGGCACCACATCACATAACACCTCATCTTCATATCTCCCAATCCGGAACGACACTCGTACTTCTTTGTTCACCATCACGTCACCGAGATCGCTAAACTCCGGGATGCACCAAAGCTTATACGGTTGTGGATGCTCTAGAATAGGAAGTCCCAACTTTTGCATCATAGTGGTACTAGCTAGGTTAATGTAACCCTTTCTATCAATGACCAAGCTACATATCTTGTCCTTCACATAGCATCTAGAATAGAAAAGATCCTCCCTTTGCTTGGCATCATTTTTCTTCATTAGTGACTCCATGATAGGTGGTGGGAAGAAGAAATTTCTGAGGAAAAAATTGAAGAACAAGATCAAAAGTCACTCTAGGAAGGATGACTTTGATACCACATGATATGATCCTAGAAAAGATCTTGTAGAAATTCAGATCTATCCTTAAGTGACCAACCAAAATTGTGGTGAAGAAGAAAATAATCAAATGGACAAGATAAGGAATGGAATGGTAGGCGCCACAATTCCAAGGGGAATTGATAAGCCAAGGTGAGGATCGCCACAAGGGTCTTGGACTCTTGATAAAATCAAAGGAGTTGGCTCAATGAAGAACCTAAGAGAGGCTAAACACTCTCACAATTGGAGCAAATCCAAATTGAACATCCAAGTTTTTTTTTTCATTCATCATAGATGTGTACATATATAGAGTTTAGGGGCTGTAACATCATGCAAACAAAAGGTCACCATAAAGTGACTAAAACCCCTCATAAAAGAAATAACTAATCCACTAAGTGGCTAATTAAAGCAACTAATGACAATTAAGTGGATAATAAAAGTGGTTCATGACTTCTAAAAAGGAGTTACCTAGGCATGCAAGCCAAAGGTTGCTCTCCCAAGAAGCTTAATAAAAATGTGCACCATCCACACACAAAGTTTATTATACTTTATTTAATAGAAATAAACTAGAAAACTCAGTCCAAAAATTCATCTTAAACTTCCAGCCCATTTTTCACCATGATAGAAGCTGAATCTGGTCAAGAAGCTTGAAATACGATTTGTAGATAATTTCCTTATCTTTCCAACGAACTAAAGAATGCACCAATCGGAGTTCTATAGTGCAAGATAAAGCCAAAACAAGTCAATAGATTCCTCACTAACGAAAATAAAATTTTCATCAAAAATCAATTTGGCCTTAAATTGGACATCATTCTTGGTTTGCATCAGTTACCTTCTCAACCCACTTTCTAAATGTCATTAATATCATAAATCTACTTGAACTTCTCATTCTTATGACTTCTTAAACATATCTAGCCAAATCTTGGTTACTTATTTACTAATTTCCATCAATATCCAATTCCTTACTCAACATAATCATCCTTTAATAACCTTTCACATAAATCATTTTCTTTCTCTTACATAAAAAGGAATCAAATCCTTAATTTTCATAACTGAATGAGGTGCTCAATCCCTTCTTGAAATACATCTTTTTGTGTCATAACACACTTTAAGGAACATCTATGAAGGATTCTAGTGTAACATCCCAAAGACTAACACTAATGACATATTCGGTTTACGTATCGGTAATTAGGATTTGGTACATTACTTATGAATATCCATAATTTTGTAAATAAATAGTTTAATAATATACAAAATATGAGCCTTTAGCAGAAGCATATTACACATATAATAAGAAACAAATTGTTTATATAAAGAATACATCGCTGAACATAATATACCTATATCGATCTATTATACCAAATCTGATCAAACTAACTAAAATATCTCCTTATCCATAAGCTTCGTCTTGCTTCATCTTGCTTGTCACTATAGGTCCCTCCTAGAATTATCATGGAAATCAAAGGTGCAGGGGGTGAGAATCATAAATTCTCAGTAGTTTGTTTAAAAAACGTGTCATCACAATAATTCCAGCTGTTCTGGGAAAAAAATCATTTCAAATCATTTTTATATAATCCGTAGGAAGGTGGCTAAAACCAAATCGGGTCCTTTCTCTTCCCAAAATAGAGGTTCATTGAATTATGAAAATCATTTATAATCATCAAAATCTTTATTTGAAATTCCTCATATCCAGAGTCATTTGGACTCAAATCAATTACATCAGAAATCATATCTCCAAATATCATAAAAATCTCATTCGATGGAAATCATGTCTCAAAACATGTTACAATTCATCAAATCTCATGAAAATCTCAATATCAAAATCTCATGTTTCAAGGTTCATGTCTTAAATCATCAGGACACATGTGTCATCTCAAATCAAATGGTATGGAGGGAATGTCCATCCTCAAAATACAAAATCACTTGGTAGTAGTGATATGATCCAACAATGGAACATATGATCTTTGGATCTTCCTTAAGTGGGTTCTCTTGTAACCGAATTCAACAATAAACAAAAAGAAGAAAAATTAAAGAAAGATTAATGTAGAAGAATAAGAAGTGGTGAGAAGAACAAGTAAGATAGATTGAAAAAATTAAAAGATGGAATTAGACAAGAAGATGAAGAATGGCGCCACAATCTCAATTATATTGAAGAGAATGAGAAAGATAAGCCTTGTGTAGAATCGCCACAAAGGTATGAGGAACCTTTGATAAGATTCAAGCTATGGTTCTCTCTAAGAACCCAAGAGGCGCGAAATAGCCCTTTCAAAAATGGGGAATTCCTCCACTTTTATTAATCTTCCAAAATCTCCTTTTTGGAGTACAAGAGTTCCTTATATATAGGCTAAGAAGCTGTTTGTAACGCCCCTTTTTGGGAGGGAGCGTCACATTGTCAAATAGAAAAAAATGCGGAAAATAAAATTTTCTAAATTAAGACCTGGTTCATTAGTTTAAAGTTAACTTGTTCGATGCTTTAATAATTGAGTAAAAAGGCGGTATTTTTTTTTGTTAATTAATAAAACTAAGTGACGAAACTGGAATGGTAGTAAAGAGTAAGATAGAAAATAAAATTCACATCGAAAGATAAGCATATATATATATATATATATATATATATATATATATATCAACTATACTTTAAATACAAGCCTGGAAATTTCTAAAAAACAAAACTATACCCACCCCAAAGGATCATACATATACGTCCCCAGATGTCAAAATATACAGCCCACCAAAATACAAAACATCAGGCCCCCAAAATAAAACACTGGCAGCCATCAGCAGCTACCAGAAAAGTCAGTCCCTCAGAGGAGGAGGGATCGTATCAGGATCCTCAGCGGGGTCCTCCTCGTCAGAGGAAACCTCCATCGGAACCACGAAGCCACGGGCAGGAGACCGAGCGGTGGAATCAAAAGAGTCCTCCTGCGGGGTGTAGTAACGGTCACCCCACATCTCTCGAATAGGCAGATAGAACTCCAAACGCAAGCTGATGTAGCAGGTAAAGATCGGCGTCTCATGACATCTCCAGACTAGAGAAATCGACACGTCTCCCAGATAGACGCAGCGATCGGAACTCAAGTTGATGTGCCAACACTCTGGCCCCCCAAGGAAGGTCAGACGCACATCACCCAGAAATCTGCGCATGCGTGCCTCTATGCTCCACAGTAGGTGCTAGTCTTGATCGGGCCAGAAGCCGGGGAAGTCAGGGGCTTCAACCTCCTTGCCGTCGTCTTTGGTAGATACAGTATATGCACAGGCAGCAAATAATAGAAATACAGGAAAGAGGTAAGACATCCTACCATCATTACCAATTATAGCAGCCAGAAACAAAACGGCGCAACGCGTCCAAATAGAAACTCAGAACAACATTTCCAAATAATAAGCAGTAAGTCCAACAGTAAGCGAATAAATAGTTCTAGGCAGACATTCCTTACAATAATGATCAGACAATTCATAGTTACGGAAAGTAATGATTTACAATGACAAATTATTTCATGATGCACATGCATGCTTTCCCAAATTCCTACTCCATGGAGCTAGACACAAACAGTCAGAGAGAAAGATCAGGAGACATGTTTGTAACTCGGCTGCTGCAGCCAAAGTGTTAAAAACCAATAATTCTCACGTGCACATCCAGGCATTATACAGACAGTCCATGCTAGATCACGATATAGGACAGTGTCTTGGTCCGGATCGTCGGTGCGTTTGCATGGTTTGCCCCACGGGTAGGAGAGCTACCAACTGCCTATTGTAGAGGACTCACACCCCGACGCCCCCAAGGTCAAACATGACCTACACTAGTCTACTCGCACCCGCACTAAGGTGTGTTCAATCTCCTAGGCAACTTAGCCTTACAACAGTCCACTGGACATTCACAATGCATAAAACTCTATGCATGAACATGTATGATTCACAATTTCATACAATTCCATAATATGCCACATTTTGACCAAGAGAGCATCAATATACAAATGGTCATTCACATAGACCCATAGCATCATAATATTGAGATTAAATCACATGGTACATTCTTAGGTCCATTATGAATCCTAACTTAAATTTTGTCTTTCCCACAAGGTTCATTCCCAATTAAATTCTCATAGTTAGTTTAATCTTCCTCATACCATTCATTCTCTTACATTAGTAAATTTTCATAAGCTCTCAAAGACTCACACTCCCTTGTTCTTGCCCTCTTGAACCTATCCTAAGTCTTATGAAAGTTTCCCTTATGGTTTCTTTAAAATTTATGAAATGTCTAATCATATTGAGTCCTTCCAATTTATTAATTACCTATCTCTTTACATAGATTTTTAATCACTTGATTACCTAAACTTCTAAGTTACTAAAGTTGTATAATTAAGCCTCAAAAGGCCTTAGAGGCCGTGGCCTCTCAAGGGATTCAATTCCCAAATCCTGTCAAGTCATCACATTACATGTTATACTCTTAATTCATTTAATCTTTCACTTGTTAAATTAGTTCACCAAGAACCCTAATTTTTTGGGCTCAATACCGTGACCTCCCAAGAGGTACTCCAAATTCATTTTCTTCCATTCCAAGCCATCCAATCCAATCCAATATATCAATATACACAATCAATCAATTCAAGGTCATGAACTTCATAAAATCAACATGTAAGCATTTAATTTATCTAATTAAAGAATAACCCTCATTAGGGTTTTTCCACAAACAACACAACCATGGTTCCTAGATGCTAATAGAAGTTGAGGAGGAGTGTCTTCCTCTTACCAAGTGAAGAAATCAAGAGAAACCTCCAAGAACTCCCTTGAAATTTCGGATTGGTGCCACCCAAAACCCTAGAAAATTCAACTTGATTAGAATAGCACAAAGGCTTGAAAAATGGAGTGTAGATGGTTATTAAAAGACCCTTGAAACCGAAAATGAAGAGAAGAGGAGAAGAGTCTTGAAGCTTACCCAAAAACCCTAACCTTGAAGCTTGAAGAAAGTGATGAAGATGGTGGATTTTCAAGAAGCTCCAAGCAAGAAAGGTGTTTAGGAGAGGGAGAGGATTAGGAAAATGGGGTTGGATGAAAATTTTGTGAAGGTTGAGGTGTGGGAGAGAGAGGTTGCCGTGAGCTCTCCTAGAGAGAAGGAGGAGAAAAACAAAATGAAGAAAGAAGAAGAAGAAGAAGAGAGAGAAAATGTTTTTAGGTTAAATGAATTTTGTGTGATGAAATTAACTAAATGGAACCAAATCTTTTCCCCCCCAAAAATGGGCTGCTGCCATGCTTGAAGAGAGAGGGAAGAGAGAGTGTTTTGGCTTCCCTTGGAAGCTAAGGGCATTGTGGTCATTGTTGGGTCAAAGCTTCTCAAAGAAGCTTTGATTATTTTACATTAAATTTGAATTAAAGTGAATTGATTAGACATAAAGTAGATTACATTAAGATAATGTAATAGGATTTTTATTACATGCTATTATCTAATGGATAATAGTTATAGTTGACAGAAGTTAGTATTAATTTATCTGACAAATAAATTTTTCACAGTATTGTTTTGTTTTATCTGTTAAAATTTCTCGAAAATTGTGAAGCCTCGTAAACTGTGTCTAGCCTTAGGTTTAGTAAGATCCCCCGTCGACGTGTCCATAGTTCCAGGTTCTCGAAGAAAACATCTAGTTTCTCCAGTTCCGCTCAGTGTGCACGTAAAACGAAGAATATACTAAAATATTCGACGTTTCCAAAAAATTTCCAGAAAATTCTCAAAAATTACAAATATTATAAAATGACTATTCGTCATATAATTTTCCAATTTTTGAAGCATTACAGTCGTTTTCCCGACTCTGCTCAATATTTAAAACGAGAAATATATTAAAATATTCGTCATTTCCGAAAAATTCCAAAAGAATTCACATAAATCACAAATATTAGAAAATGACTATTTGTGGTGAAATAAATAATTTCCGGAGCATTACACTGACCTCAGCAATTCGCAGCTCAGTGTGCATGCAAAACGAGGAACATATTAAAATATTCGTCATTTTCGAAAAATTCCAGAAAAATTTCTAAAAATCAAGAATATTATAAAATAATTATTTATAATTAAACAGATACTTTTCGGGATGTTACACTGTTTGCAACCCTTGAAACCCTAAAATGACTCTTGAAATACAAGAAATAAACTCCCACTATTATTCAATTACCAGCATTGATAAGTGCATTATTACCTAGAAAATAACCATAAACATGATAATAAATTCCTACTAGCCATCATAATGACTTAGGAAGTCTTTAAAACCCCAAAACTAACTTAGGAAAAACCAAAAGACATCTGAACTTATTCCAACCAAATAAAATATGAAAATTACAAAATAAAAAGAAAAATGGATTAATTGGACTAACTTGGGTTCTTATAAAGCCCAAATCTCGCCAATCACAAGTCCTAATTGGAGTCCTCTTCAATTTGGATTAATTGGACCAACTTGGGTTCTTCTTCTTCCTTATCTTGCTTGAGATTGAATATGTTGGCCACTTCTTGTTGTAAAGCTTCCTTAGCTCTCTTGGACCTTGACCTAGTCATAGGCCCTCCTAGCCCAATTAAAGCATCCTCCTTCTTAGCTCTTCCTTTCCCACTTGATGGTCCTCCTTGGTCTTCATCATCCCCTCCTTGTTTAACTGAATTCGTCCACGAATTTGGGGCTTCATTACCTACATCAAAAGGACTTAAGTCAGCTACATTGAATGTTACACTAATTTCATACTCACCGGGTAGATCAATTTTATAAGCATTATCATTGATTCTCTCTATAACTTGGAATGGCCTATCTCCTCTAGGTTGGAGCTTTGATTTCCATTGAATGGGAAACCGTTCCTTCCTCATGTGTACCCACACCCAATCTCCTTGTTCAAATACAACCCTTTTTCTACCTTTGTTGGCTTGTTTGGTATATTGCTCCATTTTCTTCTCACTTTGGGCCTTCACTTGTTCATGGAGTTTCTTCACATATTCGACCTTTGCCTTGCCATCCTTATGAACTAATGTAGAAGGGTTAGGTAAAGGAATCAAATCAAGAGGGGTTAGAGGATTAAATCCATAGACAATTTCAAAAGGAGAAAATTGAGTAGTAGAATGGACTGCCCTATTGTAAGCAAACTCAACATAAAGCAAACATTCCTCCCAAGATTTAATATTCTTCTTAATGATGGATCTAAGGAGAGTAGACAGAGTTCTATTTACCACCTCGGTTTGTCCATCCATTTGCGGGTGACAAGTGGTAGAGAATAGAAGCTTTATCCCTAGTTTGTTCCACAAAGTTCTCCAAAAATGGCTAAGGAACTTAGTGTCACGGTCCAAAACAATACTCCTTGGCATTTCATGGAGTCTTACCACTTATCTAAAGAACAAATCAGCCACATGACTTGTATCATCAACCTTGTAGCAAGGAATGAAATGAGCCATCTTTGAAAATCTATCAACAACCACAAAGATAGAATCCTTTCCCTTCTTGGTGCATGGCAGCCCTAAAACAAAATCCATAGACAAGTCAATCCAAGGGAAATTAGGAATGGGCAAAGGAGTATAAAGTCCATGAGGCATCACCTTTGATTTGGCTTTCTTACAAAACAATGCATCTTTCACAAATTTTCTGCACATCATGCTTCATACAAGGCCAATAAAAGTGTTCATGCGACATATCTAAAGTCTTTTGAACCCCAAAATGCCCCATCAAACCCTTTCATGAGCTTCTTTTATAAGTAATTCACGCATGGAACTCCTAGGCACACAAAGTCTTTTATCTTTGAACAAATAATTATCATGCCTAAAGAACCTATTTTGTGCTATTTTCTCACATGAAGCATATATATTAGAGAAATCCTCATCATGCACATACAACTCCTTAATATGTTCAAAGCCAAGCAATTTAGTTTCAAGGGTAGTAAGCAAGTTATACCTTCTTGAGAGTGCATCCGCCACCACATTTACCTTTGCTTGCTTGTGCTTTATAACATAAGGAAATTGTTCAAGGAACTCCACCCATTTAACATACCTTTTATTGAGTTTACATTACCCTTTCAAAAGCTTTAAAGACTCATAATCACTATGAAGTACAAATTCCTTGGGCAAAAGATAATGCTGCCATGTTCGCAAAGCTCTTACAAGTGCATACAATTATTTGTCATAAGTGGAGTAATTAAGTACAGCCCCACTATGCTTCTCACTAAAGTAAGCAATTGGATGACCCTCTTGAACTAAAACAGCCACAATCCCCACATTAGATGCATCACATTCAATTTTAAATGATTTTGCAAAATTAGGTAAAGCAAGAATTGATGCATTAGTGAGCCTATCCTTAAGTGCATTGAAAGCATTTTCTTTTTCCTTTTCCCATTTGAATCCCTTATTTTTCTTTACAATTTCATTAAGGGGTACAACCAAGGTGCTAAAATCTCTTACAAATCTTCTATAGAAACTAGTCAACCCATGGAAACTCCTAACCTCACTCATGATTTTGGGAGTTGGCCACTCTCTAATTGCTTTCACTTTCTTCTCATCTACTTGCACTCCTTTAGAACTTACAACAAACCCAAGAAAGACAACATGATTTGTGCAAAAAGAACATTTCTCCAAGTTGGCATACAACCTTTCTTTTCTAAGGACATGCATCACAGATTTAAGATGTTCAAGATGCTCTTCAAAACTCTTACTATATCAAGATATCATCAAAATATACAATCACAAACTTTTCAAGAAATTCACTCAAGAAATGTACTAAGTGTATTAGTTAAACCAAAGGGCATTACCAACCATTCATACAATCCATATTTAGTTTTGAAAGTTGTTTTCCATTCATCCCCCTCCCTTATCCTAATTTGATGGTACCCACTTTTCATATCAATCTTAGAAAAATAGCAAGAACCATGCAATTCATCAAGCAAATCATCAAGTCTAGGGATAGGATGTCTATACTTGATAGTGATATTATTGATGGCCCTACAATCCGTGCACATTCTCCATGTTCCATCTTTTTTTGACACCAAAATCATGGGTATAGCACATGGGCTCAAGCTTTCCCTTATCCATCCTTTTTGCATTAGCTTCTCCACTTGTTTTTGGATCTCCCTTGTTTCTTGAGGATTGTTTCTATAGGCTGGCCTATTGGGTAGAGAAGCACCCGAAATGAGGTCTATGTGGTGTTCTATTCCCCTCATTGATGGCAAGTCATGGGGTATTTCTTTTGGGAACACATCTTCAAATTCCTGCAAAATAAATTCAACATCACTAGATAAAGGGTTAACATTAGAATTCAAACAAGCATCTTTGTATAAGAAAATGTATATAGGTTGCCTTGCAAAGAATGCTTTCTTCACCTCACTTTCTTTTGCAAAGAAACTCTCAAATTTTCTCTCATTCTTTTTCTTTCCCTCTTTTCCCCCTCCCCTATGAATTTTGTCCCCAAAAGTGGAATTTTTCTATTTCTTCAAGATCCTCCTCTTTTTCTCTCAAGTTTTTTTATCTCTTGTTCTCTCTTTATTTTCAACTTCACTTGATCCTCACAAACTTCTCTTGGAGATAATGGTACAAGTGTGATCTTAAGAGCATTATGTACAGAAGAGAACTTGTTAGTGAATCCATCATGAGTAACATGTCTATCAAATTGCCAAGGCCTTCCAAGTAAAATATGGCTAGCCTCCATGGGAACAACATCACATAGGACTTCATCATTATATTTACCAATTGAGAAGCTTACTAATACTTGTTGGTTCACCAATAACTCACCATCCTCACTTAACCATTGGGCCGCGGGTGTGAGGTAGTCTTTAGGTTGAGTTTGGTCACCAATCTAGTACTCGCAACATTTGTACAACTTCCCCCGTCAATAATCAAAGAGCACACCTTCCTTTGAATGAGGCATCTTGTGGAAAATGTTCTTTCTTCAGCTTTCATCATTCTCTTTAGCTTGACTCCCAAACAATCTTCTTACCATCAATAAGTCTCCCTCTTGTGGAACAGCCTCACAATCACTTTCCTCCTCACTTGATGAAATAGAAGAAGATTCACTAGTGATGCTTCCGTTGTCCATCATCAACATCGTTTTCTTATTTGGGAAGTTATGTGTCTCCTTCCCAAACACTTGAAGCATTTAATGTCCTTATTTTTAGAAGTAGAAGATGAAGTGGAAGTAGTAGGCATGGTGGCCTTAGGGGCATCCACAGGTTCCTTTGGACTAGAAGAGGATGCCTCCTTCTTTTGCTTGTCCTTCCAACTTGTTGTGTTGAAGTTAGAAGAAGCCTTCTTCAAAGTACCCTTCCTCTTGAGTTGTTGCTCCACCTTCATGGCTTGATGCACCAAGTCTTCAAGCTCAACATAATGTTGCAACTCCACAATATCATTAATGTCTCGATTAAGACCATGAAGAAACCGAGCCATGGTTGCATCCCTTTCTTCAACAATGTTGGCTTTTATCATGGCAACCTCCATCTCTTTGAAGTACTCATCCACACTCCTACTCCCTTGAGAGAGTCTTTGTAACTTATTGTGTAGCTCCCTATGATAATAAGAAGGTACAAACCTCCTCCTCATCAAAATTTTCATTTCATCCCAAGTAATGATAGGATGCTCTCTATATCTTACCCTTTCTTTTTGAACTTGATCCCACCAAATCAATGCAAAATCCGTGAATTCAAGTGCAGCCACCTTCACTTTCTTCTCTTCATTGTAGTCATGGCATAAGAAGATTTATTCAATTTTCATCTCCCATTCAAGATATGCTTCTGAATCATTCCTCCCTTGGAAGGAAGTTATTTTGATATTCACACCCCCAAGCCTTTCTCCCCTTTCACCTCTCTCATTTTCTCTATCTCTCATCTCATGTCTCCTTCTCCCTCCTTGCCTCCTACCATCTCTCCTTTCTTTTTCGGATTCATGGGATTCTTCATCATGGTTGGAAGTTCTATCCCTCTTTAACCTGTCAATCCTCTCTTGGATTTCATCACTTTGCCTTTGAAGAAGCCTTTCCAAATGTCTTGTTAGGGCTTGCATTTGGAATGTCATTGCGGTTGTCCTTGGGGAAGGAGGGGGACTTCCATTTGGATCTCCTTCCTTAGACATTGTACAAAATCAACAAGTTAGTGAACACAATAAAACAAGGTCCTCACTCACTCTTCTCACGTGTTTCCCTCTTAGAATTGTAGTTCCCTCATGTTTACACACATTATGACTTTTATATAACAGTCTCTCTTGTCTTTTTTCCACTCAAGTCCTCTTTACAAGCCCTTAAAGTGAATCACAAGTTAATCAACACAAAAGTACTCACACACAATGTAAACAATTCACACAAAGTCTAGCACTCAAGAGGTCAATGAAATGTGAAATACTCTTAGACAAAACCAAAGAGCCTAATAAGACAAACAAGAAAAACTAATAAAGAACAAGGCACACTCAAATAGGAGTTGATCAAGACAAGAAACAAGAACAAAAGTATAGTAGAAATGATCAAATTAGCGAAGGAGAATTATAGCACTAAAGTCCACCAAGTAAATGTTAATATTTAAGAAGACTAAAACACTCTAAATGTGTAATAGGGCGAAAATTCAGCTGCTGTATTTTTTTTCATTTTTTTTATTTTTTTTTTACACAAACAGCCCCACACAAGTTGAAGGAGTGCTAACTAGATCAAATAGCCAAGTAAGGTGCTATCCAACACATAAACATCAAAATATCAAAATCAACATGATCAAAATGGATCAAATTTAGAACATAAATAAAAAATAAGTGCTAAATTGAAAGAACACAAGATCATAACCCAACTCTAAGATCCTAGCTTTGATACCACATGATATGATCCAACAATGGAATATATGATTTTTGGATCTTCCTTGAGTGGGTTCTCTTGTAACCGAATTCAACAACAAACAAAAAGAAAAAAAAATTAAAGAAAGATTGATGTAGAAGAATAAGAAGTGGTGAGAAGAACAAGATAGATTGAAAAAAATTAAAAGATGGAATTAGACAAGAAGATGAAGAATGGCGCCACAATCTCAATTCTATTAAAGGGAATGAAAAAGATAAGCCTTGTGTAGAATCGCGCCACAAAGGTATGAGGAACCTTTGATAAGATTCAAGCTATGGTTCTCTCTAAGAACCCAAGAGGCACAAAATAGCCCTCTCAAAAATGGGGAATTCCTCCACTTTCATTAATCTTCCAAAATCTCATTTTTGGAGTACAAGAGTTCCCTATTTAAGGCTAAGAAGCTGTTCGCAACCCTTGAAACCCTAAAATGACTCTTGAAATACAAGGAATAAATTCCCACTATCATGCAATTACTAGTATTGATAAGTGCATTATTACCTAGAAAATTGTAACACCCTTGTGGGGATGTCACATTTATGATACAATAAAATAAAAATAGATAAAATATTACCCAAGTTATAAACATTTGATAAATAATTAATGAGTTATAAAATTTTTCCTTTTATACCTACTAACCTTAAATAAAATAACACGGAACATGAAATAAAACAAATTGTTATCGCACACATAATATACATATAATTTTGTTTTAAGTTAGGCAAATAATTTACAACTACAAAATATTTAAACAAAGCGATAAAGAGTTAATATAATACATAACAACATAAAGTGCCCAAGTGCACGTCATAGATTTCTAATCCTCCGACGAATCACACTCCGATGGATCATCGGACGATAGAAATCCTGGATGTCTCGTAGGCCTACGGACAAGAGTCCGCGCCGTCGACACTATACTAATCTCACTAGGGATACGGAACATTCCTCCCTAGTGACGCCTCAAATCCAATGGCATCTGCAACTGTAGATACAAAGTCATAGTAAAAGCAGGCTCATCATCAAACTCTGCTCATAGGGACACAGTCAGACGTCCCAAGTAGATCACCGATTCTCTATCTTCCCGCAATCGCCAGGCTTCAGAGCCTCCGTGAAACTATAGCCTTACGAAACCTTGAAATCTCGACAACGTCATACTCACAAATCAGTCCAAAGGATATGGATGATCAGAAGGTTCGCACTCGTCGAACTGATCTCCCGTCTACTGCTGCTCCTCCTCCTCCTCAGGATACACACGCTCAAGAGGTTGTTCCTCCTCCTCAAACTCTTTACAACATAATTTAATAATATAGAAAATAATACATATAGAGAGGTGAGATAATCATACATCAATACTAGTATGGCAAATACGAAAACGACAATACAACAATTATCACAGTTTAATATAATAAAACATATTATAACATCATAAATAATAATACAATTTAATACAGAAGTTTTAATACAACAGTATCATATAATATCACAAGTAATTATGTTATGATGTATGACGCAAATGCAAATGCAATACGACTCGTTCCTACTCCATGGAGCTAGACACAGATATCAGAGAGAATGACCCGCAAAGATCTATCAGTACCTCAGGCTGCCTAACCAAACTATTGCACTGTCTAACATTGTGTCTATAGCCCACAGTCCAAACATCGTGTAGTAGCACACAGTCCAAACATCGTGTACTACAGGCATTGTACTAAAATAGTCTTTACAAGATCTTGATTAAGTATAATGCGTGTCAAGATCACTAGTGTGTTGCCAGTTACCACGGTCCAGAGGAGTGACCAACTGTCCACATGTGGAATACTCTGCACACTAATGCCTCTAAGTCCACACAATATGAACCACACTGCGCTTATCACACCGACAACACAGTGTAATTCGCTTTGTCAATCAATTGCCAATATCAACTAAATTCGCACAACTCAATGCATGAATAAAAACAATAATTACCAAATTACCATTAGTATCAAAATATTCTCATATTTACAAAAACGCCCTTAACCTCAAAATTCCAATATATAGTACGTCACCACTTGACAGTACTATATCTCAGCATATCCGGGTCCACCACTTTGGCCCGATAGCAAAACTCGTTGTTTCTATTAATCGCGTAGAAATTTTATCGCATTTTTCGCAATTTCATTGTTTTTACAAACATTTTTAAATCGCATAAATATATTTTGCTATTTTTAAAATCGCGTAGCGTTTTTAAATCATTTTCTCAATCGTGTAAGATTTTTAAATCGTTTTCTTAATCGAAAAGCTTTAAAAATTATTATTTTAAACTGCGTAAGCTATTTCTAATACTTTTAAATTACGTAGAATAATTTCCTTATGTTATAATTATATTATAAAATGTTCTCTTTTATTTTTCTGTTCTAATAAATTTTGACATTTTGTCTATAAAATCTATTAAAAATGTACTTTTTTCATTTTTCCTCTAAAAATTCTTTTGTTTATTTTATAACTACAAAATCCACTTTAGTAATTATCATTATACTTTATAATTTAAAAGTAAGTATTTTTCAAGGGTTTATTTATTTTTCTTCTATTTCACATTTCTAAAAAGAATTGTTTACTTCTTTAATTCTTGAAAATTCATTACAAATACATTCTTTTTAGGTAAAACATCAAATCTACACTTTAGAAAATAAGTTTTGGATTGATTACACATTTATAGGGCATGTTGGCCGAAATTAGTAAAACCTTGGCATTTGATCTTTGGATCATTTTCTACCTTCTAAATCATTTTGGAATTCATTAAGTTACCTAATTCCATTAAATCCTTCCTTTAGAAAATGGTTGAGAACATTTTGGTTCTCTTTTCTTGTTGAGGCTGTGAGCCCCTCTTTGTGTTCTTTGGAACACTTATGCAAACCTTACATGTTATTCATATCCTAATTAATATTCATGCATGTATCAACATATGCAATATATTTTAAAGCTTGTAGACATGCATACAAACAATATCAAACAGAAATAGGAAAGCATTTAAACAATCAACACAAGTGAATCCTTATGGATTCTTCACACACATACAATCCATTTTCTCATAACCACACTTGGTTGATGAGATTAAATCTCCCTCTTACCTTTAAGGAAGATAAAACCTTCTACTCCTTCTCCTAGTGATTTCATGTTCTCCTCCAAGAAAACCTAACATGCTCAAATAAATTTTTACAAGTTTTAACTATAGGAGAAAAACATAAATCATGGATCAATCATGGCTTAGAACCTTAGAAATGAAGTTAGAAATGGAAAACAAAGAATTTCACCTTATAGGAAAAACCTCCAAGGTGATTTTCCAAGCTTAAGATGAATGATTTTGAAAGAACTCTCAACTAGAGATGTTCTTAGAATGGTGTTTAGGTATGGAAAATAAGGTTGGATGAAATTTTAGATGGGTGGATGGTAGTGTATGGTGCTTGGCCGAATAGCTCAAGGAAGAAAGGCTATGGAGTTTTCTCTTGGTTTCTTGTTTTAGGTAAGATGATGAAGATGAAAAATGATCAACTTACTCTCCCTCCTCCTATGCATGGCCGTAGCACTCATTAAGGAGGTGACATCCTTGTTTGACTTCCAAGACTCCATCCTAGCCCTAGCTTTCATCAAGGGTTCATATGCAAAGGCTTCTCCTCCAAGCTTGTTCCTAATTGGCTCATTCAAGCCTTGTCACATGCCTTGTCACATGTTCTTGAATGTTCCACCCTAATGATGATCATAGGATACTAATCAAGTTACCAATCTCATTAAGTTTCTATGCACACTTAATCTAACTTAATTAGGTTAATTGGTTACATTACTTATTAACTAGCATCCTTGTAACCAAGCTTCAAGAGCCATTGATTAGATCAAGGGTCAAGATCTTCTCTATATTCTTCCCATCCAATGGTCACAAATGATTCTAACCATTTTGTGAGACCAATCTCCACCGTACATTAAATCAATGGTGGATATCCAAAGCCTTCATTATTAAGCTTAGCTTTACAACCATTGATTAGATCAACAGTTAATATTCAAAACTAAACCTTCTCATCCAATGATGCAAAACAAGTCAAGCCCTCTTTGTTGACTAATTCATATTGGCTTAAAATAAATCAAGCCATCAACGTTGACTACTTTTTCTAAATGTGGGTCTCGCAAACCAATTGTGAGTCCTACAGACTTTTATGGGTCCATGGTCGTTTTATTTGTACTGACTAATAAAATAATATTATAAAAATATAAAATTATTTTATTATACAGATAAATTCTAAAAATTAAAAGACTGATACACGTATCATTCAGAATTGGGTTTAGTAAGATCCCCCAGCTCTGAATAATTAAAATAAGATTTTTTCTTGCCCAAAAATTATTATTTTCCTGACTCAGAGTAAATCACACACAACAGTCAAATACAGTCATGAAACAGTCAAATTAATTTTATAACACACCGAAAAATATAAAACAACACAATCAGGACAAAACAATAATTCACTTAAAAGTTGGGGTGTTACAAAAATAACCATAAACATGATAATAAATTCTAACTAGCCATCATAATGACTTAGGAAGTCTTTAAAACCTCAAAACTAACGTAGGGAAAACCAAAAGACATATGAACTTATTCCAACCAAACAAAATACGAAAATTACAAAATAAAAAGAAAAATGGATTAATTGGACCAACTTGGGTTCTTCTTCTTTCTTATCTTGCTTCAGATTGAATATGTTGGCCACTTCTTGTTGTAAAGCTTCCTTAGCTCTCTTGGACCTTAACCTAGTCATAGGCCCTCCTAGCCCAATTAAAGCATCCTCCTTCTGAGCTCTTCCTTTCCCACTTGATGGTCCTCCTTGGTCTTCATCAAGTAGCCTGCTTTCGGGTTGGTGCACTTCAACCCATTTATAGCTCTCGCTACACAGGACTACTCCAGGTAACTAGACCAATCTCGATCAACCACAACAATGAGGGAATGTTTGTCCTGATTTCAAGTAGTAAGTAGAGAGGGAATGTCCATCCTCAACTACTTTTGATAGGGAGGGAATGTCCATCCTCACACTATCGATCATCAGAGATAAGGGAAGTTTAATTCACTCCCCGCAATCCGGGGGTTTAGGATAACCTCAAGCAAAGAGGTCTTCCTCCAATATTTGATGTCTAGGGAAGCATAGGTAAAGAGGGAGGTCTCCCTTAACCTCAATTACTCTGGTGTGGAGAGATTCTCAAATTCTCTCTTACCATTATCCAAAACTTACCTTACACGGCATATCCAAAACCTCACTCGGTCTAGATCCACAAATGGATACCCATAAAATCAAATCATTTTGTTCATTAAATCATTAAAAATGCAATATAATGCATAATTCAATCATTCTCATCATGGGTATTCAAATTCATCAATCACATATCTTAGCATCATGCATTGATATCTCATCAATAAATCTCAATTCATAGCATAATGCATTGATATTTTATTCATCATTCTCATATCACATTATCATGCATAATGATCAATTCATTTATACTCATGATATTTATCTCATCAATCTCATTTGATTCAATCATATCATGAAATCATTTTCTCAAATTTATTTGGATGCATAATCTTTTCACAATCTAGTGAATTCCAACCATTCAATTCAAGGTTTAAGGTTTGTATTTAGGTTACATGGGATAAAGAACTCTGTTTACATCATTTTCAGACCAAAATCCTCAAATCAGGGGCCTGGTGATTACATGGCTTTGGTAATCAATTACCAGCTTTGCAGAACCACTGTAATCGATTACAAGCAGGATGTAATTGAGTACATCCTACCTAGAAGCCTTGTAATCGATTACAAGCAGGATATAATCGATTACAAGCTGCCCAGAAACACAATTCGCAATTCCAGAAGCTTAGTAATCGATTACAAGGGCTATGTAATCGATTACCACGAGAAAATTTACAGAAAATAGAGCCTTTAAGCCATCCCAACTCAAACCAAACCATTAAACATCAGCAACAACATCAAATCATCACAAATAGGCATCAAAATCACTCATAAAACATCAAATCTCAAAATGGGTATAAAGCCCATTTTCCAAATCTTAAAACTCATCACGAGTTAAATCAAGAAATCAAGTTCTCAAATCATAATCATTACATAATCATCTTTTCCATTTCAAAAACATCATTTAAACCCCAAGTTTCTAAGACTTTAGAAAACAAGGAAGGAGTAGAAAAGATGAAAGAAACCCCCTACCTCAACTTGGAGCTTTAATTTTCTTTTCCTTTCCATCGTCTTCCTATTGATCTTTCTTTCTTGATCTTTCTTTCTTTCCTCTCTCTTTACTTCCTTATTTTGGAAGTAGCAAACAACATGAGAGAGAGAAAGAGAGATGAGAGTGAGAACGTGACAAGAAAGAGAGAAAAGGAAGAAAATGAGGGTGAGAGGTAGTGGTGGAAAAAATAAATGGGAAAGGTGAAATCCCACTAGGAACATTTTATCTGGTAAAGATACTTTAATCTTTCAAAAATGAATTTTCTATTCATAGGCATTGTCGAAAATTCTAGGATTTCACGCACTTCTCGATTTTATTTTTCCACAATCATTTGTATACACCTTTATCAGACATTAAGCTTCACTATTCATCCCTGGGTCAAATTAAACCTTATGGAACTGAATTTAGAAGCTTCCAAGTGTCCATTTCAACCTGTTTCTACTCTCAAATTAATCTTTATTCTTCTATATTACACTTGCTCATACCCCTACGGGTTTCTGATCCATTTATATGATTAGTTTGGTCTTTAAATACTATCACAGTGTCATTAAAAATGCCAAACTAACTTATCTGATCTTCCAAAATTCCATATAGCTCATTCCAATACTTAATGACTTCTGTAACATCCTGGGATTGCCTGCAGGATTGATGAGCTGTCTCCACAAAGTTGTCTCCACAAACCAACACGGGTCTTTTCAGCATGCTTTGTCCTCACTCACCCGCATCTTGGGAAACTTCCCAGGAGGTCACCCATCCCACAATTGCTCTAGGTTAAGCACACTTAACCATAGAGTTCTTATGTTCTAGGCTCCGAAAAGAGGTTGCAACTTATTGATATGACTACGCCAAATCAATTCCTTTAAGTCATCATTAACTATGCAATCTCATACCTGCACAGTCTCTAAATCCCTCTCATTTTGGTGTGAGTTCAGTTCATTCATGTGTCCCTTCGCCTAGAAGCCTGCCAGGAGCTACTCCTTGTTTGTGCTTCATCTCTTTGCATCGACGATCACTACCCGCCCTCATCGGCCCCGAGTGTCACATGCCCACCAGCTTCCGCGTGGTTCATCCCTGAACCACATCGTACTGGGAGCGGTCCCGACTCTGATACCATTTGTAACGTCCTAGGACTGCCTGCAGGATTGATGAGTGTCTCCACAAACCAATACCCCATTTTCAATGTGCTTTGTCCTCACTTACACGTATCTTGGGAAACTTCCTAGGAGGTCACCCATCCCACAATTGCTTCAAGTCAAGCACGCTTAACCATGGAGTTCTTATGTTCTAGGCTCCCGAAAAGAAGTTACAATTTGTTGATATGGCTACGCCTAATCAATTCCATTAAGTCATCCTTAACTATGCAGTCTCATACCTGCACAGTCTCTAAATCCCTCTCATTCCAATGTGAATTTAGTTCATTCATATGTCCCTTCGCCTAGAAGCCTGCCAGGAGCCGCTCCTTGTCCGTGCTTCATCTCTTTGCACCAGTAATCACTCCCTGCCCTCGTCGGCCCCTAGTTTTCATTTTCAGCGTGCTTTGTCCTCACTCACACACCTCCTAGGAAACTTCCTAGGAGGTCACCCATCCCACAAGTGCTCCAGGTCAAGCACACTTAACCATGGAGTACTTATGTTCTTGGCTCTCGAAAAGAAGATGCATCTTGTTGATATGATTACTGCTAATCAATTCCTTTAAGTCATCCTCAACTATGCAGTCCCATACTTGCGTAGTCTCTAAATCTCTCTCATTCTGGTGTGAATTCAGTTCATTCATTTGTCCCTTCGCCTAGAAGCCTGCCAGGAGCCGCTCCTTGTCTGTGCTTCTCTTACACCGGCGTCCACTCCCTGCCCTCGTCAGCCCCGGGTGTCTCATGCCCACCAGCTTCTTCCTGGTTTGTCCCCGAACTATACCGTACTGGGAGAGGTCTCGTCTCTGATACCATTTGTAATGTCCCGGGACTGCCTACAGGATTGATGAGCTATCTCCACAAACTAACACGGGTCTTTTCAGCGTGCTTTGTCCTCACTCACACGCATCTTAGGAAACTTCTTAGGAGGTCACCCATCCCACAAGTGCTCCAGGTCAAGCATGCTTAACCATGGAGTACTTATGTTCTTGGCTCCCAAAAAGAAGATGCATCTTGTTGATATGGTTACTACTAATCAATTCCTTTAACCAATCCTCAACTATGCAGTCTCACACCTGCACAGTCTCTGATTCCTTCTTATTCTAGTGTAAATTCAGTTCATTCATGTGTCCCTTTGCCTAGAAGCCTATCAAGAGTCGTTTCTTGTCTGTGCTTCTCTTACACTAACATCCACTCCCTGCCCTCGTCGGCCCCGAGTGTCACAACTTCAAAATAACTTTACCATATTTATTCTCATACTTTTAGCTATTTAAGCTAAATTCTAAACTATTATAAGTTATTTTTTATATTCGATGTTATAGATTTACGCTCAATTCAGCCCAAACAATTATCAAAATCATCTGGCAACTTACACCAGACTTATTAAGCTACTATAACACTGATTGATATCATTAAGTCAGAGAGGATGTTACACCCAGCACATTGGAAGCCTCAATTTTTTTTTCAAAAACTTAATACTGAAAAATTCTAGAAGTGGCGCCTAGGTGTGACTTTTGTACGCCTAGGCGTGGCTGCCTCATGCCTAGGTATGACACTCTTTGTCTTTCCTAAACTGAAAACTGATCAGACCACACCTAGGCATGGAAACCCTGTGCCTAGGCATGACCATTCTACAGAAAATTCTACAGAACACGTTTCTGCTTAATCTTGAATCCAAATCAAGTTTTCTCCATCAAACTCACTTTCTTGAAGCTTTTCTATTCAACAATCATAGTATATAATCAAAATACAATTTTAAAACTTCAATCTAGCATCAAAACTCAATCCATTTTCCATTAAAAAAAAACCATTTTAAAACCCATAAAAATATATGGAAAAACAAGAACCAATCCATGTTCTAAACAACATCTATGAACCAGCCAAACTATTAACAAGCTCAAAAGGAGAAAATCTAACATAGAAATCTCAAATAACACTAAAAACCCATTTTTCTCTTTGGTCTCAAAACATGAAGCATAAAAATATGCTACCAAAACACGTACTCGATGTTTTTAAGTACGTATTTTTAAGGTTATAATTACCAACCCATTCTTCATTTCTAAGTACGTATTTTTAAGTCCATTCGGTACCAAAACACGTACTTGGTGTGCTTAAAAATACCAAACAAGCTCAGTTTACTTTCAAACTTTAACAACAACATCCTTGACTCATTTCTAACTTGAAAACAACTTGTCCATTATTATTTCTCTTATCTAGGTAATTTATGCCATTTTCTGAGTTATTTTAGGCTAATTTCCACATTTTATGTTGAGGCAAAGTGCCTAAACTAGCTCAGTTTGCCATGAAACTTCATAGACATGTTAAACAAGTATCAAACTATCTCTGGAACCTTATACTAGCCTAACATGTTCTCAGGAATGTTACATAAAAACTTATGTATGCAATATGACTTGTTAGCTAGTGATATATGTATATATGATCTTTTTATCATTCGTGGCTTGTTATAATGACTATTTAGGTTATTATGGTTTTTAATTTTATTTTTATGCATTTTTAGAAGTAGCATACTTAATGCAATTTATCTCGAAATATTTTGTTTATTTTACGATAATTATATGAGGGTGTTACAAAAAGCAAACTATTCCTAGTGTAACACCCGTGGAAAAACATGATAGACTTGTATATGGTTACAGATGTAGCTTAATACTTGATTATCGTGCTTGTTTAATTTTGTGGCCTTCTGAGTACATTTAGTCACTTTGCTGTAACGTTATGTGTGGAATATAACTGTTTATAGCTCTGAAAATGGCTTAAACTGCTTAGTTAGTAGAAATAAATGTGGAGAGTTTATTTCTAGGTCACAAATGTGTGAACTGTGTTATAGTTAAAATTTGAGGTTAATCAGAGTTAGTTTGGTATTTTTAAGCATACTGGTTGTGTGTTTTAATGTCAGATTGACTACCAGTAGATATAGAAAAATGTGAAAATGGTGGAATAAGATTTTTAATGAATCTTAGGATTTATTTCAAACTTGTTGGAAGTTAAGAAACTTGGTTTGGATAAATCTAAGCGTTTTTAGCAGATTGGGAGTTTTAGTTAAGTTACTAAAGAGGCCAAAAGCCTCACGTTTTCTCCTTTTCTGCTTGGACTTTGGAGGCTTCAAAATGAGATATTTCTCACTTTCATTCTCATCTTTCCCACGATTTGGAGCTGCAGCTAGAGGGAGCAAGTGGAAGCCAAAGTAAGGAAAGGAAAGAGAGGAATTGTTTAGTGACTTTGTTTCTGGCCATTAAGGGTAGGGGGAACCTTGTTCTTGACTCTTTACTTCATTTTCTTCATCTTGTTCTAGAGAGGCCTTGATGAGGTAAGTGATGTTGGAGTGTTGTCTTAGTTGTTTTATGCTTAAATCATGTTGTAGAATTGATTCATATTAAACACCTTTGATTCATGCCGACTCACAATGCCTACTCACAATGCTGACTCACAATGCCAACTCATAATGCCGACTCACAATACATGTGCACTTGGTACCAAGATTTTCTATTCCATTTCAAAGATGAATGTTCTAGAAGATCTATCCCCCTCAATGATAGTCTATGCCAGACCATGAAGAGAATAGTGCTTTGTCGGGCCCGTAATGCGTTGCAATCAGTTTATCATGGCTAGGGGTATATAAAGCGATAACTTCATCATGAAATGAACCACTGCGCCTTACGCCCGCCCCATATATCCATCAGGAATCACACTATCCAATTCTCGTTCATTCACCACAAAAAGAATAGTGATTTGTCGAGCCCGTAATGCGTACAATCAGCTTTCACCGCGCCTTACGTCCCCCATAGATCCATCACAGATCACAATATCAATTCTCATTCATTCACCGAGTAAAGAATAGTGATTTATTGAGCTCGTAATACGTGCAATCGGTATACACCGCGCCTTACGCCCCCTATAGATCCTCCCATTGGATCACACTATTCAATTCTCATTCAAAGGCTCATACAACCTTTTAACAGTCATCGACTGAGCAAATATCCAATGCATGTTGACTCAATGCATAATCATAGGCTCATCCTGCCTTTTAGCAGTCATCAACTGAGTAAATGTTCAATGCATGTTGACTCCATGCACAATTATGTATATTTCACAATAACACTTTTCCATCATATGCCACAATTTGGCCAATTTAAGCATCAACAGAATTCTAGTCCCAAACACGGACCCACAATAGTATAGTATTAATTTCTCAAGAGTAATAGCACACTTTTAGAGGTTTATTTCGGGTTTCACTTTAATTAAGATCTCTTATAAATTCATTCTCTAGAGGGATTCTCTTGAAGTCCTTATTCAATCTTGGTTCCTTTAGATTAGTGAAGCCCTTCAATCTAATCAAATCATGCTTACTTGAAACTACTCTAAGGTTTTACAAGTCTCACAAACTTTCTTGTTCTTCCCTTATGTTCAAAATCATTCTAATCCATGAGATAAGGTCTTATTCTTTATTCTTTTCATTTTATGAACTCTTAATGAATCTAGAATTCTCTAATCATCTAAGTCTCAACTTTAGCACTACATTTTGTGACATTTTGCATTAAGAGACCGTGGGCCTCATTATGGTAAAAGTCCAACCCTTTTTCTTTCACCACAATGTTGATCACTTATCATTTAATCACTTCAGTCCCAAGATTGCACAAAGATCACAACTTAACCCAATAAATTTCCTAGAGGCCGTGAGCCTTCCTAGGTGAGAATATCCAAAATTTTTCCATTACAATCATCAATTTTTTAATACCTAATCATCTAAGTTCCAGTGTCTCCAAAATCACACTTGATTCCCCAAAGATTTTCCCTAAGGTCGTGACCCCCAAATGATAAGTAAACCCTACATTTTTTCATACATTAATCCAACAATCCAATAGACAATCCATAACCATCAAGACATACAAAGACAACCAATAACTCATACAAGTCCAAATAATTACATAATCATGAAAAACAACACAACAAAGAGAGCAATCCACACATGGATCCCTCATCAACAACAACAAAAACATTTCCTCACCCCCAAGAAAGGTTGAAGAGGATTATCTCCCTCTTACCTGTTGAAGACAACACAAGAAAGTAAGCTCCTTTGTTCTTGATTTTCATTTTCCACCTTCAAGAAAACCCTAAGGACATCAAAACTCACCAAAATCATCATCAAAGCTTGGAAAAGGAACCCTTGATCACCCAAGAGATCAAGAATCATGAAAATGGGGAGGAAATGTGAAAAAGCTATGAACTTTACCTTAAAGTCTCCAACTTTGAAGCTTGATGGAACAAAATGGAAATGGTAGATTTTGGTGATGGTCACAACATGAAAGTTGCTTAGAATGGTGTCTAGATTCAAGATCAAGAGTTAGTTGGAATTAAAAAAGATGGATGAGTAGTTTAGGGTGAGGCCATGAGCTTCACAAGAAGAAAGGTGAGAGCTTTTTGCTTTGTCTCTTTGATAGGAATGATAAGATGAACAAATGAGTAGTTGAATGAGGTGAGGTGAAGGGTTTGGCCTCCTTCAAGCCTCCATGGCCGTGGGGTTGGAGAGGGAAGAGGAGAAGAGAAGAAGAGAAAGTTGAGAGAAAAAGATGAAGATGGGAAGTAGAAAGAGAAAGTGTCTTGGAAACTTTTGAAAGAAAGAATGAAAGTGATAAATGGAAGAAGCAAATTTTGGCTCCCCAAAAAGTGCCCAAACCATGGAAACAAGGAGAGAGAGGAGGGAAAAGTGAGCTCCTTGCATGCTTAGGAAATTTCTAGGAAGTTTCCTCCAAAGCTTCTTCAAGAAGCCAAAGCTCACCTTTTTGAAAAAGTCAAGGTGATGTGACATAAAGTAGATTTCATTTGGATAAGGTGATAGGATTTCTACTACAAGCTATTACCCACTGGACAATTGTTTATAGTTAGCAAAGTCAGTATTAATTATCCAACGGATAATCAATTATATAGCGATTTTTATTTTTATCTGATAAAAATCTCAAAAAACGTGAAACTTCATAAACTATGTCTGGCCTTGGATTTAGTAAGATCCTCCATCGACGTTTTCATAGTTTAAGGTTCTTAGGAAAAATATCTCATTTCTCCGGCTCCACTCAGCGTGCATGTAAAATGAAGAATAATATTAAAATATTCCACGCTCTCAAAAAAATCCAAAAAAATTCACAAAAATCACAAATGTTATAAAACAACTATTTATCATGAAATTATTAATTTTCGGGGTGTTTCAACTCTCCCCTTCAAATAGAAATTTCGTCCTCGAAATTTTCATTCCTTAAAATAAACATGGATGTAGTTTCTTCATCTTATCTTCTAACTTTCACGTTGCGTCTCTTGTCATGTCAATTCAGATCATCCTTACCAATGTGATCTCTTTGCCTCTACGTTGCTTTGCTCACCTAGCCTTGACCGTTACAGGAAGTATCCCATAGATAAAACTCTCTTTTAAGTGTACTGTGTCCAGTTCGATGACATGGCTGGATCGGGGATATACTTTCACGATTATGACATATGGAAGATATTATGAAAATTAGAAAGAAAGGATGACAAAATCAGTTAATAGGCTACCGGACCAATTCGAAGAGAAATTTGATATAGTCCGAAAAATTTACGAGTGAGTTTCCTAGCAACCTAGACAAGATGACACACATTTAGCAACATCTCTCTTCACCCCTTGCTACCAATACTTTTGTTTTAGATCTTGATATATCTTGGTCGCTTCGGTGTGCATACTCAATTTACTCACGTGAGCTCCATCGAAGATTAACTCCTTGAGTTCTGAATCATCCAGTATACAGACCTTATCTGTGAACATCAGGACTTCATCAAATTCCTTCCTCACACTCTAACACCATGCCTTGCTTTACTACCTCCTTCTCATCTTGTAGAAATTGGTCACTCTTTTACTTCTCTTGAATCTTTCCCAGCAGATCATTCGAAATAGCGACTATATCTAGATATACCTTATCCGGTGTCATTTCCAATGGCAATCACATGTCCTTGAATTACTCTATTAATTCCTTATTCTAGACTTCCATAATGAAGATATTAAGTAGTTTACGATTCAAAGCATTTGCCATGACATTTGCTTCTCCAAGATGACACTGAAACTAGAAGTCATAATCCTTGCAAAAAAAAATTTTTTTTTAGTCACCTTCTCTGTCCATGTTCAGTTCCTTTTCATCGAATAGATACTTTAGGCTATTGTGACTGCTAAAGGCATTGAATATTGCTCCATATAGAAAGTGTCTTTATATTCTCAGAGCAATTATAACTGTGGCTAACTCTAAGCTATGAGTTGGGTAATTCTCCACATGCACCCTCAACTACCTCGAGGCGTAAGTCACACTTCCCAACTTTGCATGAGCACACATCCTAGACCTTGATTGTGAAGCATCACAAAACACTTCAAATGTTTCATTGGGATCGGGTAGAATCAAAACTGGTGGAGTATTCAAATAACTCTTCAATCCTTGAAATATTTCTTCATATGTGTTGGTCCATAGAAAAGTTTTATTCTCTTCTTGTAAGCTAAGTAAGACGTTCTACTGTCTTGGAGAATCCATCGACGCTCCTTCAATAAAACCAACTAACCTTGCAAGTTACTAGGGTATTATGGTCTCTAGTCTTTCCCATTGTAAAATTGCTTCAACTTTTGACGGACTCACAACAATTCCCTTCCTTCGTAATTTCATGACCCAAAGTTTAACCTCCTCAACTAGCATTTGTACTTTGATAGTTTGGCGTGCACTTCTTTTCGTTTAAAGTCTGGAAAACTATATCGAGATGTCTAACGTGTCCTTCCATATCTTCGAGAATAAATCAGAATGTCATCATTAATGACAACGACAATTCTATTTTAGATAAGGACGAAAAATCCGATTCATGCAATCCATGAATATGACAGGAGCAATTGTTACTCCGAACGGCATCACGAGATACTCATAATGCTCATAACGTGTTCGAAAAAAAATGTTTTGGGAACATCCTCAACTTCCCACGAATCAAATGATGACCAGTATGTACATCTATCTTGGAGAAAACAACGACTCCCTTCTCACTGATCCATCAAATCGTTTATCTTCCTCCGATGATACTTATCCTTGATCTTAATCTTGTTCAATTGGCGACAGTCCTCATCTCACCAAGAAGTTTCATTCTTCTCCTTAACTGATAGCATTATAGCTCATCATGAGAAACTCATTGACTATAAGAGTGGCATTTATATTCCCCTTGTTTTTGTCCTCCACAAAAGATAACATGTATCCTTGGATTCCTTTTCCTCACAAAGCTTGAACTTTGTTAACCGTTACGAATTCAAAAATCTTAGTTTTAGGAAACACTAAGGTTTTCATTGGAACAATCTAGCAGGATATAACTAGAAAAATAACTAATCTATTCCTAAAATCATGAACTCTAATAGGTGTGATTTTATGTAAGCAAGTCAAATCAACAAAAGATTCGATCTTTAGTAGAAATAGGATAGGTTAAACAAATTTAAGTATCAACGACAAGTCTTAGTAACAGAAGTAGAAATAACTAAGTCAAAGATAACTAAAGACATAGACGAATCCAAATGATCCACACGGTCATAGGCTATAAAGAAATGGGTTGCCCCCAGAATTGTACAACATAATCAAGGGATCATCTTTCGCGGCACAATCTCCATCGTTTAGATTTTCAGTCTAGGAAACCTTCGCTCCATCCAGGGTGTAATCTTTCCCTTCAGCTTGGGATATAGAAGCACACGCATCATTAACAGAAGACTTCTTCTTCGCTGAAGCACAATGTTAAGAAATGTGCCCGGGCTTTCCGCACCTAAAGTAGATTATCCCTTTGATCTTACACTCCCTCATTAAGTGGTCCTTTCCATATTTCTTACATCTTGATAAAAATATCGAGGTCTGACTGGATCTACTGCCACTAGCACTTTCTCTATGAGTTGGATATTGCTGTTGCTTCCCTGATAATCGTGAATATGGTTTTCGCTTAAACTGATTAACTTTTCTATTATTTCTCATTTGGAATCTAGGCAGTCCAAGGTTACCCCAAAACCGACTTTCCTCCAACAGATTCTGAACCTCAACTTCCAATTCTCGCTATTGTGCAGCCCTTTGATCTTGGTGAGTTGTCACCTCAGCTATCCTTTGCATTTCTTCTGCAGTCGCAGCCATACTTCCATTATCTCGTTCTGCACTCACATACGTATGTTCACCATGAGCCATTGCCCTTGCATGTCTACCGCGAGCCATTGACTTTCTTCAAAGATGGACAAAACATGACACAACAAAGCAAACATAATTATTTCAAATAGCATTGTCTCCTTTCGAAAACCAAACACGAAGAATCACACAATCCAAACAAGATAAGTCCAATCCACGAATCCTAACAGTCTCCAACTCAAGCTTCTTCATTTTGCCTCCTATGGTGTAACCTCTTGCAAGTCGTCAACCCCCAAACAACTTCTCAAACCAAACTTACACCTGTTATTCCTTTCTCCAGAAGATCGACTTTCCAAAACCTCTTGATCTCCTTACTAAAAGAATTTCCTATTCTCCTAATACGCCTAAGTGAAGTCATAGTTTTCTGTACACACAGAATATTACATATTGAGTAGGCTAATCCTCAATATCATGCAACTGTATAATAGTAGCTACTAACATTCAACCTACGGCAAGCCATGTATTCCTTTCCCATCATCTCAATCAAGAGACAAGGAAGTGCACAACATACAAAAGTTCTAATATGCCTAAACATAGCAAGTCCATACCCCAGCTCAACAGGATGAACTGCTCTGATACCACCTAATGTAACATCTCTTGATTTAATACCCACAGCACAATCATCATTATTGCCATAGTCACTAAATCAAGACGCACTACAATTTAACAAGAAGTCTGAAAAATTTAAGTCATTGTGCATATATAGAAAATACGAGCCATGACTTGAAATATATATATATATATATATATGTTTACTCGCATCTAGAATACAATGTCAGCTTAGTATAAAGTTACAATTCCACAATCCATACATAGAAGTCACATACAACATAACTAAACATAAGTTTTGCATAGCATAACTACCATATAAAAGATCGACGTCCCCCGAAGTCAAACACATGGAGAGAAAGGTCCTGCACTTGATCCTTTTCTGGATCCCCAACAGATGATTTTCCCTATTGTGACACATCACAATGGATGGGAGCCTAAATAGACGTGATAGCCGAAACCTCTCTAGGGAAGAAGTGGCAGTTATCCCACATCTCCCCAATGGGTGTAGGGAATTCCACATGCATAAAAACATAAGAGATGCTCGTACTAGCTCTAGGGTCATTACCACACTGAACTAGGGTTACATCCCCTATGTAAGTAAAACGCTCCGCGTCATGGTCGAAATGCTAGGCTTCCAAGCCTCCATGAAACTATATCCACATGCAACTGAGGAAAGCTTGTCCATATGCCATCACAAGGAAACAAAAGTCGATCCCCAAACTAAACTAAGCGAATTCAACTTGCACTCTTCACAGTCTTTATCCAACACAACATAAGATAGAGTAATATAATAAAGAGGTGAGACATCCTACTTACATTACTAATTATGGAAGTAAAGAAACATAACGGCGCAGAATGCGCACATAGCAGAGCAACAACATTAAATAGTAATAATCACATACGATAAAAGAAACAGCAACAGAGTCTCAGATAATGAACAATTAAAACATTTCAGATAATCATGACATCAAAAACACAATAGTATGATCATCATATAAATGGTGTCAAATGATATGCCAACTCACAATGCCTACTCACAATGCTGACTCACAATGCCGACTCATATTGCCGACTCACAATACATGTGCACTTGTTACCAAGATTTTCTATTCCATTTCAAAGATGAATGTTCCAGAAGATCTGTCCCCCTCAATGATAGTCTATGCCAGACCACAAAGAGAATAGTGCTTTGTCGGGCCTGTAATGCGTTGCAATCAGTTTATCATGGCTAGGGGTATATAAAGTGATAACTTCATCATGAAATGAACCACTGCGCCTTACGTCCCCCATAGATCCATCACAGATCACAATATCAATTCTCATTCATTCACCGAGTAAAGAATAGTGATTTGTTGGGCTCGTAATGCGTGCAATCAGTATACACCGCGCCTTACGCCCCCTATAGATCCTCCTATTGGATCACACTATTCAATTCTCATTCAAAGGCTCATATAACCTTTTAACAGTCATCGATTGAGTAAATATCCAATGCATGTTGACTCAATGCATAATCATAGGCTCATCCTGCCTTTTAGCAGTCATCAACTAAGCAAATGTTCAATGCATGTTGACTCCATGCACAATCATGTATATTTCACAATAACACTTTTCCATCATATGCCATAATTTGGCCAATTTAAGCATCAACAAAATTCTAGTCCCAAACACGGACCCACAATAGTATAGTATTAATTTCTCAAGAGTGATAGCACACTTTTATAGGTTTATTTCGGGTTTCACTTTAATTAAGATCTGTTATAAATTCATTCTCTAGAGGGATTCTCTTGAAGTCCTTATTCAATCTTGGTTCCTTTAGATTAGTGAAGCCCTTCAATCTAATCAAATCATGCTTACTTGAAACTACTCTAAGGTTTTACAAGTCTCACAAACTCTCTTGTTCTTTCCTTATGTTCAAAATTATTCTAATCCATGAGATAAGGTCTTATTCTTTATTCTTTTCATTTTATGAACTCTTAACGAATCTAGAATTCTTTAATCATCTAAGTCTCAACTTTAGCACTACATTTTGTGACATTTTGCCTTAAGAGACTGTGGGCCTCCTTATGGTAAAAGTCCAACCCATTTTCTTTCACCACAATGTTGATCACTTATCATTTAATCACTTGAGTCCCAAGATTGCACAAAGATCACAACTTAACCCAATAAATTTCCTAGAGGCCGTGACCCTCCCTAGGTGAGAAGTTCCAAAATTTTTCCATTACAATCATCAATTTTTTAATAGCTAATCATCTAAGTTCCAGTGTCTCCAAAATCACACTTGATTCCCCAAAGATTTTCCCTAAGGCCGTGACCCCCAAATGGTAAGTAAACCCTACATTTTTCCATACATTAATCCAACAGTCCAATAGACATTCCATAACCATCAAGACATACAAAGACAACCAATAACTCATACAAGTCCAAATAATTACATAATCATGAAAAACAACGCAACAAAGAGAGCAATCCACACATGGATCCCTTATCAACAACACCAAAAGCGTTTCCTCACTGTAACATCCCGAAAATTAATGATTTTAGGATAAATAGTCGTTTTATAATATTTATGATTTTTGGGATTTTTTCTGGATTTTTTTGAGAATATGAAATATTTTAATATTATTTCTCGTTTTACGTGTGCACTGAGAGGAGTCAGAAAAATGAGATATTTTTCCCGATAATCTTGAACTGAGAAAACATCGACGGGAGATCTTACTAAACCCGAGGCCAAACACAGTTTACCAGGTTTCACATTTTTCGAGTAATTTTAACTGACAGACTAATAAATTGCAACGTAATTTTATCCGCTGGATAATCAATACTGACTTCTGTCAACTGTAACAATTATCCATTGGATAATAACATATATTAGAAACTCTATCACCTTATCCTAATGCAATCCTCTTTATGTCAAATTAAAACTACTTTAATTGAAATTAGTGTACTTTCATCAAAGCTTCTTTGAGAAGTTTTGACTACCAAATAACCAAGCTACCCTTGGCTTGTTGGGGAAGCTAATTTCCCCCTCATTCTCTCTCTCATTGCCATAGCACTCATAGCCAAGGGGAGCAAATTTTTGCTCCCCCACTTAACACACTTTACTAAAAATATGTCACACTTTCACCAACACTTTCTCTCTCTTCAAGCTTCTTCTTCATTTCTTTTCTCCTTCTCCCTTCTTCCTCTCTTTCAACCACGAAATTGCAGCCCCCTTACCAACCATTTCTCTTCATTTTTCTCTTCATAAACACCATTTCTATACTCCCCTCAATCTCCTTTACACTTCTTATTTGAAGGGTTTTCTTCAAAAATCAACTTTTCCTCCATTGTCATCCAAGGCAAAGCTTCGAGTTTGAAGATAAAGTTCTCATTTTCTTCCCTCTTCTCTTCATTTTCATGTTCTATGGTCTCATTGGAGACCAAAGATCCATCCTTTACCAAGTTTGATGTTGATTCTTTGTGTTGGAGATTTTAGGGTTCTTGGAGACCCCAAAACCGAAATCACCATGGAGGAAGTAGGAGCCCATTTTCATGTTCCTCCTTAAGGTAAGAGGGAGATTACTTACTTCAACCATTATTGGTGGTGAGGAGACTTTTGTGTGTTTGTTGATGGAGAAATCCATCTTTGTATGCTTACTTTGTTTAGTGATTTTGATGTTTGTGTATCCTTGATTGAAATTAATGCTTGGATAATGATTTTGAATGTATTGGATGTGTTAAATATGCTTGATCATGTTTGTTAAATGGAAAATTTGGAGTTTCCTACCCTAACATGGTGCCACGATTTTGATTAGAAATTTAGGTTGTAAATTGATTTTTTTGCATACAAGTGAAATGAAGCTTATGTAATTAAAGGTTGAATGAAAATGTTGGAAATTAATGGATGGAGATTTTTAAGGGTTTCCTAACCTAATGTGAGGCTACGGTTTTGGCTTGGAATTTAGGGAAATAGGAATGATTTTATGTGAACTAAAATTTGAGTGATTATATATCAAGAAATTAGTGCATAAAAAGGAAATAAATGAAAACTTTGAAGACTTGAGGGGTCACGGTTTTTGTGAGAAAAATTGGAGTTCAGATGATACTTTAGTGTATCCTTGGAATTTAAGAATTTAGAGACAAACATAATTTGGGAGAATTGAATTAGATGATAACACGTATGAGGCCTTGGCTTGAAATCTCTAAGGTTGGAATTGAATTGTGTAAGATGGAATCTATGTGATTAGTTATGAAATGAATCAGACATGAAATGGAAATTTTAGGGGTTTCCCACCCTAATGGGAGGCCACGGTTTGGCTGGAACCTTGAGAAAGTGAATTGATCCCATGTGAAACAAAAGCTAAGTAATTAGGTATCAAGAGACTAGTGCATAAAATGGAAGGAAATTTAGTACCTTGAAGGCTTGAGAGGCCACAGTTTTAAGGGTTATTTAACCTAGGGAATTTTATGATTGATCAAGACTTAAGTTATTGGAAACGTTGGGCCCTTAATGGGGAATGGTGATAAATGATGGACCAAAAACATACATTAACGTTAGGAAGTGGTTCTATATTGTCGTAAGACCCTAAGTGGGACTAAGTATTTGTTGATGAATTTCTTGAAGAGATTATGATATATTGACATTAAGAACGATTATATACCATTGTGGTATTGTACATGATAAATGTACAATTGATATGTTTTATTGATATTGAGAATGAATGAATATGCCATTATGGTATGCTTATGATGAATGCATCATTGATAAACATGTGTGATGTACATGGTGTCGTCATACATATGTGTTGTCCGTTGGACATTTGTTGGAAAGGCCATGTTGCCTAGGAGTTGAATAACACCTATGTGTAGGTGCGAATAGACTAGTATAGGGTCATAGTGGTTGGCTCTAGGGGCGTCGGGGTGCGGGTGTCTCACAATGGACAGTGGTAGCTCTGCTGAGTCTGTGGGATAGACCGATGCAAACACACCATTGATCCGGCCTGAGACGCTGTCCTATATCATGATCAACTGTTAAGGTGCCATGTATGAGCCATTTTGCACAAATATTTTTATGAGATGAGCACATTATTTTAAGGCCGACGATATACTGGCATTACTTCTTGATCATTCACTCCGAAAATGTTTATGTCTAGCTCTATGGAGTAGGATTTATGATACCATAATGCATTGTGCACTGTTCATTGTCGGTCTCATAAATTGTTGAGCATGAACACTTGTGACTGTGAAAATATCTATTCTATTTCTGTAATAATTATCTGGATATGGCACTGATTGCTTGAGATATTATTGCGACCTGCCTGTTGTTATTGATTCTTACTATTGCTTATAATTGTACTGCTTTGCTATAAATTCTACTGTTACTGTTAATGAATATATTAACTATATTGCTATGTGGGCGCTCTGCGCCGTGTTGATTTCTTACTGCCATAATGGTAATGAAAGATGGGTGTCTCACCTCTTTACTGTATTACCCTGTTTTATGTTGTATTGAATAAAGACAGTGAAGAGCGCGAATTGAGTCTGATTAGTTAGGTTTTAAGGATCTACTTCTGTTTTCTTGTGATGGCATCTGCACAACTTCTTCTGTTACGCACGTGGATACCATTTCATAGTGGCTTGGAAGCATGGCATTTTGACCTTGAGACGGAGCGTGTTACTTACATTGGGGATGTGACCCTAGTTTAGTGCGGTGATGAACCTAGAGCTGGTACAAACACATCTTATATTCCTTTATGTGTGGAGTTCCCTGTACCCATTGGGGAGATGTGGGATAACCGCCGTCTTTTTCCTAGAGAGGTTTCGGTTATAACATATGTTCGTGCTCCCATCCATCTAGAAGTGTCGCAAGGGCGAGTATTCCCTATCGGGAACGCTGAAGAAGATCAGGTGCAGGACCATTCCTTACATGTGTTGGACTTTGGGGAAGGTCAAACTTTTATATGGTAGTTATGTAAAACCTAAGTTTAAATATTGTTGTAAACCTATTTATGCATGTATTCTGGATATGTATTTTATATTAAACTGATGTTGTATTTGGATTGTAAGTCAATATAATTATATTTCATATCGTGGCTCGTATTTTCTATTTATGCATAATGGAAATATCTCTAATTATCTTATAAATCTAAATTTGAAAATACTGGATCAAAAGACTGTGACATGCCTGGATATAGTGACTGTGGTGTAATGACGATTGTGCTGCGGTTATTAGATCTAGGTGCGTTACACTCACCACTAAGATAGGTTGAAGAGGATTATCTCTCTCTTACCTATTGAAGACAACACAAGAAAGTAAGCTCCTTTGTTATTGATTTTCATTTTTCACCTTCAAGAAAATCCTAAGGACATCAAAACTCACCAAAATCATCATCAAAGCTTAGAAAAGGAACCCTTGATCACCTAAGAGATCAAGAATCACGAAAATAGAGATGAAATGTGAAAAAGCTATGAACTTTACCTTAAAGTCTCCAACTTTGAAGCTTGATGGAACAAAATGAAAATGGTAGATCTTGGTGATGGTCACAACATGAAATTTTGTTTAGAATGGTGTCTAGATTCAAGATCAAGAGTTAGTTGGAATTAAAGAAGATGGATGAGTGGTTTAGAGGAGTGAGGCCATGAGCTTCACAAGGAGAAATGTGAGAGCTTTTTGCTTTGTCTCTTTGATAGGAATGATAAGATGAACAAATGAGTAGTTGAATCAAGCCTCCATGGCCGTGGGGTTGGAGAGGGAAGAGGAGAAGAGAAGAAGAGAAAGTTGAGAGAAAAAGATGAAGAGGGGAAGTAGAAAGAGAAAGTGTCTTGGAAACTTTTGAAAGAAAGAAAGAAAGTGATAAATAGAAGAAGCAAATTTTGGCTCCCCAAAAAGTGCCCAAACCGTGGAAACAAGGAGAGATAAGAGGGAAAAGTGAGCTCCTTGCATGCTTAGGAAATTTCTAGGAAGTTTCCTCCAAAGCTTCTTCAAGAAGCCAAAGCTCACCTTTTTGAAAAAGTCAAGGTGATGTGACATAAAGTAAATTTCATTTGGATAAGGTGATAGGATTTCTACTACAAGCTATCACCCAATGAACAATTGTTATAGATAGCAAAGCCAGTATTAATTATCCAACAGATAATAAATTGTATAATGATTTTTATTTTTATCTGATAAAAATCTGGAAAAACGTAAAACCTCGTAAACTATGTCTGACCTCAGGTTTAGTAAGATCTCCTGTCGATGTTTTCACGGTTCAAGGTTCTCAGGAAAAATATCTCATTTTCACGGCTCAACTCAGCCTACACGTAAAATAAGGAATAATATTAAAATATTCCACGCTCTAAAAAAATTCAAAAAAATTCAAAAAAATCACAAATGTTATAAAATGACTATTTATCATGAAATTATTAATTTTCGAGGTGTTACAACTCTCCCCTTCAAATATAAATTTTATCCTCGAAATTTTCATTCCTTACAATAAACATGGATGCAGTTTCTTCATCTTATCTTCTAACTTTCACGTCGCGTCTCTTATCACGTTAATTCAAATCATCCTTACCAATGCGATCTCTTTGCCTCTACGTTGCTTTGCTCTCCTAGCCTTGACCGTTACAGGAAATATCCCATAGATCAAACTCTCTTTTAATTGTACTGTGTCCAGTTCGATGACATGACTGGATTAGGGATATACTTTCGTGATTATGACATATGGAAGACATTATGAAAATTAGAAAGAAAGGATGACAAAATCAGTTGATAGGCTACCGGATCAATCCGAAGAGGAATTTGATATAGTCCGAAGAATTTAGGAATGAGTTTGCTGGCAACCTAAACAAGATGACACACATTTAGCAACGTCTCTCTTCACCCTTTGCTACCAATACTTCGATTTTAGATCTTAATATATCTTGGTCGCTCTAGTATGTATACTCAATTTACTCACGTGGGCTCCATCAAAGATTAACTCCTTGAGTTCTAAATCATCTGGTATATAGACCTTATCTGTGAACATCAGGACTCCATCGAATTCCTTCCTCACACTCTAATGTTATGCCTTGCTTTACTAGCTCCGTCTCGTCTTGTAGAAATTAGTTACTCTTTTACTTCTCTTGAATCTTTCCCGACAGATCATTCGAATTAGTGACTATATCTAGACATACCTCATTCGGTGTCATTTCCAATGACAATTACATGTCCTTGAATTACTCTATTAATTCTTTCTTTTTGACTTCCCTAATGAAGATATTAAGTAGTTTACGGTTCAAAGCGTCTGCCATGACATTTGCTTCTCCAGGATGACACTAAAACTAGAAGTCATAATCCTTACAAAAAAAAAATTTAGTGACCTTTGTCTCAGTTCAGTTCCTTTTCGTCGAATAGATACTTCAGGCTCTTGTGACTGCTAAAGGCATTGAATATTGCTCCATATAGAAAATGTCCCTATATTATCAGAGCAATTATAACTGCGGCTAACTCCAAGCCATGAATTAGGTAATTCTCCTCATGCACCCTCAACTACCTCGAGGCGTAAGTCACACTTCCTAACTTTGCAAGAGCACACATCCTAGACCTTGATTGTGAAGCATCACAAAACACTTCAAATGTTTCATTGGGATCGAGTAGAATCAAAACTGGTGGAGTATTCGAATATCTCTTCAATCCTTGAAATCTTTCTTCATATGTGTTGGTCCATAGAAAAGTTTGATTCTCTTCTTGTAAGCTGAGTAAGATGTTCTACTATCTTGGAGAATCCATCGACGCTCCTTCGATAAAACCAACTAACCTTGCAAGTTACTAGGGTATTATGGTCTCTAGTCTTTCCCATTATAAAACTGCTTCAACTTTTGACGGACTCACAACAATTCCCTTCCTTCGTAATTTCATGACCCAAAGTTTAACCTCCTCAACTAGCATTTGTACTTTGATAGTTTGGCGTGCACTTATTTTCCTTTAAAGTCTAGAAAACTATATCGAGATGTCCAATATGTCCCTCCATATCTTCGAGAATAGATTAGAATGTCATCATTAATGACAACGACAATTTTGTTCTAGGTAAGGACGAAAAATCTTATTCATGCAATCCATGAATACGACAGGAGCATTTGTTACTCCGAACGGCATCACGAGATACCTATAATGCTCATAACGTGTTCGAAAAAAATGTTTTGGGAACATCCTCAACTTCCCACGAATCTAATGATGATCAGTATGTACATCTATCTTGGAGAAAACAACAACTCCCTTCTCGCGGATCCATCGAATCGTTTATCTTCCTCTGAGGATACTTATCCTTGATCGTAATCTTGTTCAATTGGTGACAGTCGTTATCTCACCGAGAAGTTTCATTCTTCTCCTTAACTGACAGCATTATAGCTCATCATGAGAAACTCATTGACTATAAGAGTGACATTCATATTCCCCTTGTTTTTGTCCTCCACAAAAGATAACATGTATCCTTGGATTCCTTTTCCTCACAAAGCTTCAACTTTGTTAACCGTTACGAATTCAAAAATCTTAGTTTTAGGAAACACTAAGGTTTTCATTAGAATGATCTAGCAGGATATAACTAGAAAAATAACCAATCTATTCCTAAAATCATAAACTCTAATAGGTGTGATTTTAGGTAAGCAAGTCAAATCAACAAAAGATTCGATCTTTAGTAGAAATAGGATAGGTTAAACAAATTTAAGTATCAACGACAAGTCTTAGTAACAGAAGTAGAAATAACTAAGTCAAAGATAACTGAAGATACAGACGAATCCAAATGATCCACACGGTCATACGCTAAAAAGAAATGGGTTGCCCCCAGAATTGTACAGCACAATCAAGGGATCATCTATCGTGGCACAATCTCCATCGTTTAGATTTTCAGTCTGGGAAACCTTCGCTCCATCCAGGGTGTAATCTTCCCCTTCAGCTTGGGATCTAGAAGCACACGCATCATTAACAGAAGACTTCTTCTTCGCTAAAGCACAATGTTTAGAAACGTGCCCGGGCTTTCCACACATGAAGTAGATTATCCCTTTGATCTTACACTCCCTTATTAAGTGGTCCTTTCCACATTTCTTACATCTTGATAAAAATGTCGAGGTCCGACTAGATCTACTGTCACTAGCACTTTCTCTATGAGTTGGATGTTGTTGTTGCTTCCCTGATAATCGTGAATATGGTTTCCGCTTAAACTGATTAACTTTTCTATTATTCCTCCTTTGGAATCTAGGCAGTCCAAGGTTACCCCAAAACTAACTTTCCTCCAACAGATTCTGAACCTCAACTTCCAATTCTCGTTGTTGTGTAGCCCTTTGATCTTGGTGAGTTGTCACCTCAGCTATCCTTTGCATTTCTTCTGCAGTCGTAGCCATACTTCCAATATCTCATTCTGCGCTCACATGTGTATGTTCACCATGAGCCATTGCCCTTGCATGTCTACCGCGAGCCATTGACTTTCTTCAAAGATGGACAAAACATGACACAATAAAGCAAACATAATTATTTCAAATAGCATTGTCTCCTTTCGGAAACCAAACACGAAGAATCACATAATCCAAATAAGATAAGTCCAATCCACGAATCCTAACAGTCTCCAACTCAAGCTTCTTCATTCTGCCTCCTATAGTGTAACCTCTTGCAAGTCGTCAACCCCCAAATAACTTCTCAAACCAAACTTACACCTGTTATTCCTTTCTCCAGAAGATCGGCTTTCCAAAACCTCTTGATCTCCTTACTAAAAGAATTTCCTATTCTCCTAATATGCCTAAGTGAAGTCATAGTTTTCTGTACACATAGAACAATACATATTGAGTAGGCCAATCCTCAATATCATGCAACTGTATAACAGTAGCTACTAACGTTCAACCTACGGCAAGCCATGCATTCCTTTCCCATCATTTCGATCAAGAGACAAGGAAGTGCACAACATACAAAAGTTCTAATATGCCTAAACATAGCAAGTCCATACCCCGGCTCAACAGGATGAACTACTCTGATACCACCTAATGTAACACCCATTGATTTAATACCCACAGCACAATCGTCGTTATTGCCACAGTCACTAAATCAAGACGCGCTACAATTTAACAAGAAGTCTGAAAAATTTAAGTCATTGTGCATATATAGAAAATACAAGCCACAACATGAAATATATATATATTACTCGCATCCAGAATACAATGTCAGCTTAGTATAAAGTTACAATTCCACAATCCATACATAGAAGTCACATACAACATAATTAAACATAAGTTTTGCATAGCATAACTACCATATAAAAGATCGACCTCTCCCGAAGTCAAACACATGGAGAGAAAGGCCCTGCACTTGATCCTCCTCTAGATCCCCAATAGATAATCTTCCCCCTTGCAACACATCATGATGGATGGGAGCCTGAATAGGCGTGATAACCGAAACCTCTCTAGGGAAGAGGTGGCAGTTATCCCACATCTCCCCAATGGATATAGGGAATTCCACATGCATAAAAACATAAGAGATGCTCGTACCAGCTCTAGGGTCATTACCAAACTGAGCTAGGGTTCCATCCCCCATGTAAAAGTAAAACGCTCCGCGTCATGGTCGAAATGTTAGGCTTCCGAGCCTCAATGAAACTGTATCCACATGCGACTGAGGAAAGCTTGTCCAGATGCCATCACAAGGAAACAAAAGTCGATCGCCAAACTAAACTAAGCGAATTCAACTCGCACTCTTCACAGTCTTTATCCAACACATCATAAGATAGAGTAATACAATAAAGAAGTGAGACATCTTACTTACATTACAAATTATGGCAGTAAAGAAACATAACGGCGCAGAACGCCCACATAACAGAGCAACAACATTAAATAGCAATAATCACATACCAAAAAAGAAACAGCAACAGAGTCTCAGATAATGAACAAATAAAACTTTTAAGATAATGATGACATCAATAACACAATAGTATAATCATCATATAAATGAGTGCTAAATGATATGCTGACTCACAATGCATGTGCACTTGGTACCAAGATTTTCTGTTCCATTTCAAAGATGAACGTTCCAGAAGATCTGTCCCCCTCAATGACAGTCTATGCCGGACCACGAAGAGAATAGTGCTTTGTCGAGCCCATAATACGTTGCAATCATTTTATCATGGCTGGGGGTATATAAAGTGATAACATCATCACGAAATGAACCACCGCGCCTTACACCCGCCCCATAGATCCATCAGGGATCACACTATCCAATTCTCGTTCATTCACCACAAAAAGAATAGTGATTTGTCGAGTCTGTAATGCGTGCAATCGGCTTTCACCGCGCCTTATGGTCCCCCATAGATCCATCACAAATCACACTATCAATTCTCATTCATTCACTGAGTAAAGAATAGTGATTTATCGGGCTCGTAATGCATGTAATCGATATACACTGCGCCTTACATCCCCTATAGATCCTCCCATTGGATCACACTATTCAATTCTCATTCAAAGGCTCGTACAACCTTTTAACAGTCATCGACTGAGCAAATATCCAATGCATGTTGACTCAATGCATAATCAGAAGCTCATCTAGCCTTTTAGCAGTCATCGACTGAGCAAATGTTCAATGCATATTGACTCCATGCATAATCATGTATATTTCACAATAACACTTTTCCATCATATGCCACAATTTGGCCAATTTAAGTATCAACAGAATTCTAGTCCCAAACAAGGACCCATAATAGTATAGTATTAATTTCTCAAGAGTGATAGCACACTTTTAGAGGTTTATTTCGGGTTTCACTTTAATTAACATCTCTTATGAATTCATTCTCTAGAGGGATTCTCTTGAATTCCTTATTCAATCTTGGTTCCTTTAGATTAGTGAAGCCCTTCAATCTAATCACATCATGCTTACTTGAAACTACTCTAAGGTTTTACAAGTCTCACAAACTCTCTTATTCTTCCTTTATGTTCAAAATCATTCTAATCCATGAGATAAGGTCTTATTCTTTATTCTTTTCATTGTATGAACTCTTAACAAATCTAGAATTCTCTAATCATCTAAGTCTCCACTTTAGTACTACATTTTGTGACATTTTGCCTTAAGAGGTCGTGGGCCTCATTATGGTAAAAGTCTAACCCGTTTTCTTTCACCACAATGTTGATCACTTATCATTTAATCACTCGAGTCCCAAGATTGCACAAAGATTACAACTTAACCCAATAAATTTCCTAGAGGCCGTGAGCCTCCCTAGGTGAGAAGTCCCAAAAATTTTTCATTACAATCATTAATTCTTTAACACCTAATCATCTAAGTTCCAGTATCTCCAAAATCACACTTGATTCCCCAAAGATTTTTCCTAAGGCCGTGACCCCCAAATGGTAAGTAAACCCTACATTTTTCCATACATTAATCCAATAATCCAATGAACAATCCATAACCATCAAGACTTAGAAAGACAACCAATAACTAATACAAGTCCAAATAATTACATAATCATGAAAAACAACACAACAAAGAGAGCAACCTACACATGGATCCCTCATCAACAACACCAAAAACGTTTCCTCACCCCCAAGATAGGTTGAAGAGGATTATCTCCTTCTTACCTATTGAAAACAACACAAGAAAGTAAGCTCCTTTGTTCTTGATTTTCGTTTTCCACCTTCAAGAAAACCCTAAGGACATCAAAACTCACCAAAATCATCATCAAAACTTAGAAAAGGAACCCTTGATCACCTAAGAGATCAAGAATCACGAAAATGGGGAGGAAATGTGAAAAAGCTATGAACTTTACCTTAAAGTCTCCAACTTTGAAGCTTGATGGAACGAAATGAAAATGGTAGATCTTGGTGATGGTCACAACATGAAAGTTGCTTAGAATGGTTTCTAGATTCGAGATCAAGAGTTAGTTGGAATTAAAAAAGATGGATGAGTGGTTTAGAGGGGTAAGGCCATGAGCTTCACAAGGAGAAAGGTGAGAGTTTTTTGTTTTGTCTCTTTGATAGGAATGATAAGATAAACAAATGAGTAGTTGAATGAAGTGAGGTGAAGGGTTTAGCCTCCTTCAAGCCTCCATGGCCGTGGGGTTGGAGAAGGAAGAGGAGAAGAAAAGAAAAGAAAGTTGAGAGAAAAAGATGAAGATGGGAAGTAGAGCAAGAAAGTGTCTTAGAAACTTTTGAAAGAAAGAATGAAAGTGATAAATGGAAGAAGCAAATTTTGGCTGACCAAAAAGTACCCAAACTGTGGAAACAAGGAGAGAGAGGAGGGAAAAGTGAGCTCCATGCATGCTTAGAAAATTTCTAGGAAGTTTCCTCCAAAGCTTCTTCAAGAAGCCAAAGCTCACCTTTTTGAAAAAGTCAAGGTGATGTGACATAAAGTAGATTTCATTTGGATAAGGTTATAGGATTTCTACTACAAGCTATTACCCAATGGACAATTATTATAGATAGCAAAGCCAGTATTAATTGTCCAACAGATAATACATTGTACAGTGATTTTTATTTTTATCTAATAAAATTTTTAAAAAACGTGAAATCTCGTAAACCGTGTCTAGCATCGAGTTTAGTAAGATCCCCCGTCAATGTTTCCATAATTCAAGGTTCTCAAAAAAAATTTCTTATTTCCCTGGCTCCACTCAGTGTGCACACAAAATGTGAAATAATATTAAAATATTTCACGTTTTCAAAAAAATCTAAAAAAATTCACAAAAATCACAAAATGTTATAAAACGACTATTTATCAAGAAATTATTAATTTTTGGGGTGTTACACCGATTGTCTTGCCATGTAAATCCAGGTGCCAATTCTTCGAAAGGGAAGAAGATGTTTGAAGATTAGTGTAGTTATAGGCTTTTTGTTGACAAAACTTGTATTTATATAGTGATGGAGACCAAGGAAGCTCAAGTCACAGCACAACGTGCCCAATGCCCAAAGATGCACTGCGAGGACTTGGAGACCCAATGACAAGGTCAAGAGCTAAGAAGGCTAAGGAGGATTTAGACAAAGAAATCAACCACTTTCTCTCACTCAAGCCCATTCCAGAAGAAGGAGCACTCAAGATTGTCCAAATGATCCAAGTTGATGAAGGGCCCAATGTGGGGGCATGATTTCTTCTTAGTCAATTTTATTTAATTATGTATTTGAACCTTTTAATTTTCTCAGTTTTGGTTCTTATTTTCTTTTTTTGAGATAATTTTGTAATAAGGGCTTATTGTTTGGGCTTAATTTGCACATAGTAAAGCTAGGTATAGTTGCTGCCTTCTAATTAGGCTTGGGCCACATTTGCACTAGGGTTAGGATTAAAAAAATGTGCTAGCTGTAACATCCCGAAAAATATCTATTTAAGTATAAATGATCATTTTATATTATTCTTGATTTTTAAGAATTTTTCTGGAATTTCGCAGAACTGATGAATATTTTAATATATTCTTTATTTTACGTGCACACTGAGCTGAGAATTGCTGAGGTCAGTGTAACGCTCCGGAAATTAATTATTTCACCACCAATAGTCATTTTCTAATATTTGTGATTTATGTGAATTTTTCTAGAATTTTTTGAAAACGATGAATATTTTAATATATTCCTCGTTTTGTGCGAAACTTGAGCAGATTTGGAAAAACGACTGTAATGCTTCAAAAATTGAAAAATTATATGACGAATAGTCGTTTTATAATATTTTCAATTTTTGAGAATTTTCTGGGAATTTTCCGGAAACGTCGAATATTTTAGTATATTTCTCGTTTTGTGTGCACACTGAACAGAACCGGAGAAACGTGATGTTCCCTCCGCGAACCTTGGACTATGGACATGTCGACGGGGGATCTTACTTAACCCGAGACTTGACACAGTTTACGAGGTTTCACAATTTTTGAGAAATCTTAACAGATAAAATAAATCAATAATGCGAAAAATTTATCTGTCAGATTGATAAAATACTGACTTCTATCAACTGTAACTATTATCCATTGGATAATAGCATGTAATAAAAATCCTATCACATTATCCAAATGAAATCCACTTTAATTCAAATTTAATGTTAAATAATCAAAGCTTCTTTGAGAAGCTTTGACCAAACAATGACCCAAATGCCCTTGGCTTCCCTTGGAAGCCAACTCTCCCCCTCTCTCTTCTCTCTCTTCACGGCTGGAAGCAGCCCATGGAGTGGGGAAATTGTTTCATTTCATTTATTCTTTTATCACATAATTTCCATAATTATCAAAATACTTTCTCTCTCTTCCTTCTTCTTCTTCTTCACTTTGGTTTTCTCTCCCTTCTCTCTACCCGTCTCCACGGCTAGCCCCTCTTCTTCCACCTCAACCATCAAAAAAATTACATCTAAATATATTTCCTTAATCCTCTCACCATTCTAAGCATCTTTTCTTCTTGGAGTTTCTTGAAATTCCTCCATCTTCACCATTTTCTCCAAGCTCCAAGCTTTGAGCTTTTTGGGTAAGTTTCATGAGCAGTCTTCCTTTCCTTTTATTTTCGTGGTTATGGTCTTCATGTTGGTTATCCATGCTTCATTTTTCAAGCATTGGTATTGATTTAACAAAGTCACCATTTTTAGGGTTCTTGGTGGGTGCAAATCCGAAAATTCAAAGAAGATTCTTGGTGTTCTTCTTGTCCTCTTCACTTAGGTAAGAGGAAGACACTCCTCCTCAACCTATATTAGCATCTAGGAACCTTGGTTGTATGATTTGTGGAAAAACCCTAATGAGGGCTATTCTTTAAATTGATTGATTATTATGTTTATGAGATAAATTTGTGATGATTGTGATCTTGGATTGATGGATTGTAATTGGAAATATATTGGATTGGATTTTGTGATGAAAAATGGGAGAAAAATATTGAAGAAGCCTTCTTGGAGACTCACGGTTTTAGGCTAGGATTTTAGGTGAATTGGTGATTAAATTGTAACTTGCATAAGACTTAAATTAATCAATGGATAACATAGAATTTAGTGGAAGAAAAATTTGGAATGGAAACTCCTATGAGGGCTACGGTTTTAGGGCCAAGAAATGAGGGTTTTTGGTGAACTAATTTAACAAGTGAACAATTTAAAGAACTAAGAGAATGGCATGCAAGATGATGACTTGAAAGGATTTGAAATTGGAGCCATTGTGAGGCCACGACCTCTAGGGCATTTTTAGGTGTAAGTAGGTGATTTTGGTAAGTTGGGAGCATAAGCAATTATGTGATTAAAAACCTATGTAATGGGATAGTTAATTGATGAATTGGAAGAATTTAATAAAATCAAGACTTCATAAATCTTAAAGGACTAAGAGTAAAAGTATCATAAGATTTAAGGTAATTCCAAGTGAGTGAAGAACATGAAAGTGTGAGGCCTAAGAGCTTAAACAAATTGCAAGTTATGGGAAATTGAATCGCCTTGGAATATTAAATTGATTACAAGAATTGATTTTGAACATGAACCTTGAAAAGGGAAACAAATTCTAAGTTAGGATTCATAATGAACCTAACGACGCATCAATTGACTTGATCTTTATATTATGATGTTATAGGTCCATGTGAGTGACGATGTGTATATTGATGCTTATATGGGCCTAATATGGCATGTTATGGAATTGTATGAGATTGTGGATCATACATGTTCATGCATAGCGTCTTATGCATTGTGAATGTCCTTGTGGACTGTTGTAAGGCCAAGTTGCCTAGGAGATTGAACACACCTTAGTGCGGGTGCGAGTAGACAAGTGTGGGTTATGTTATGGCCTCGAGGGGGTCGGGGTGCGGGTCCTTCACAAGGGGTAGTTGGTAGCTCCTCTGCCTGTGGGGCAAACCGATGCAAACGCACCGACGATCCGGACTTGACACTGTCCTATATCGTGATATAGTGTAGAATGTCTGTACAATGCCATGATTGTGCATGAGAAAATTTATTGATAGCACTGGCCTCGGCAGCCGAGTTACAGACATGTCTCCTGATCTTTCTCTCTGACTGTTTGGGTTTAGCTCCATGGAGTAGGAATTTGGGAAAGCATGCATGTGAATCATGATATACATTGTCATTGTTAATATTTATTTTTCCATATCTATGACTGATGTGGTTGTTACTGTGATGACTATCTGCCTGGAACTGTTTATTAGCTTACCGTTGGAATTACTACTTATTAGTTGAATATGATATTCTGAATTGTTATTTGGGCGCGTGGCGCCATGCTGTTTCTAGCTGCTATAATTGGTAATGATGGTAGGATGTCTTACCTCTTTCTTGTATCTCTATTACTTGCTGTATGTGTGTATATTGTATTGATCGAAGACGACAGTAATGAGGCGGAAGATCCTGATTTTCCCGACTTTTGGCCTGAACAAGATTAACTTCTACTAAGATAATGGCGGCACGAATGCGCAGATTTCTTGGTGATGTGCGTCTGACCTTCCTCGGAGGGCCAGAGTGCTGGCATATCAACTTGAATTCCGATCACTGCGTCTACTTGGGAGATGTGTCGATTGCCCTAGCCTGGAGACGTCATGAGGCACCTGTCCTCACCTGCCACATCAACCTGCGACTGGAGTTTTACTTGCCCATCTGTGATTCCACCACTCGGGCTCTGTCCCGTGCTTTTGTGGTTCCCATGGAGGTTTCCTCGGAAGAGGAGGATCCTGTTGAGGATCCTGATACGGTTCCTCCTCCTCTGAGGGATTGATTTTGCTGGTAGCTACTGATGTAACATCCTCCATAGGACATCACATTTTTAAATAAAAACTTAAAACCTGAAAATCATTTTATAAAAGCCTTGAGTTCTAAAAGATAAATTTTAAAATTTCATTTCGTGAAATTATAAACTTACCAAAAATTATAAGTAAAACAGAAATTAGATTGAATTGATTAATACATATATTATAAATACCACAAAATATTCAATATAAAAAAAAACATGTAACTTACAGACTCAGAGAAACAGTAGCAACCCAAAGAAGTTTACTACTAATAGCACGGTAATGACACTAACGAGAAAACCCAACATACATGCCTCGTTTCTCCACCAACTACATCACGTTGAGACTGAGAAGATCACTCCTCGACGCCGTCACCATCTTCAGAATTTTGCCTCCAATGGGTCTAAGAAACTTACTTTGGCTACTATACGAATTTAAATAAAACAAACACCACAAAACAATACAGTAAAGAGGTGAGATCCCCTTTCACCAATACCAGTACGGTAGCAAAGAATAATACGAATGACAAAGTCATTCCATACACACAGATATCACAATTATAATCATGTTATCAATTTACACATAATTCTAATAAACACATGTTATAATAAAATGAACAGCAATAACATTACCATGATAAATATAACAATTGATACAATAAACTACATAATCACATCATGCATATTAACTCACATCAACACATCATATATAATATCTTAACATTGAATATAAATAACCACAACATGTAATGGTACAGATAGATAAAATGGTACAGATAATAACATTAAAATGTATAACACATAAGTATATGGAATGTGACTCAACCCTACTCCATGGAGCTAAAAATACAGACATCAGAGAGAACGGCCCACAAAATCTATTAGTACCGTCGACCGCCCAATAACTATTCTGCTGTCTCACGTTGCGTCTATAGCCCACTGAAATAGCATAGTGGTGTAGCACACTGTCATACGTCGTGTCACTACAGGCTTGTACTAATAGATTTCACAAGATCTTGATTAAGTATAGTGCGTGTTGTAACGCCCCAATTTTTAGAAAATATTCTGAATGTACTGTTTTCTGTTTTTCATGCTTTTGTATGAATGACCGCTGTGTCCCTATTTTTCTGTTCTTGAATTTTGTATGAAAACAACTACGATAATACAGGTTCAAATTTTATTTGATCGTTTTACGTAGTTTGCTTTCGAGACGGTAAAATAAAAATTTTTCTCGAGCTACTGTATTAATTTTTCTCGAAAGATATACAACTAAATAATACTTCTTTGGATATTTTATTTGAACGTTTTGGACGATTACCTACGTTGTGGGAAAAAAAGGAAAATGACCGTTACGTCCCGAACGTCTTCGTTTTCTCTGTTTTTGTCTGCTTTTAATTGTTTTCTTCTTGATTTAATGCCGAAAATACTACTGTCTGTGATTTTATATGGACTTTTTGTGCGATTTGCTCGAGGCAGAAAATAATATTTTCTGGGTCGGGAAAATCTTATTTTATTATTTAGAATTGGGGGATCTTACTTAACCCGATTCTAAATGAGACTAAAAATAATCTTTTAATTTTTAGGATTTAATCACAAATAAAATAATTTTATATTATTATAATATTATTTTATTAGTCAAGATATTTTAGTAGTGACAAGGGACCCGGAAATATTTTGCGGGACCCACAATTAGCGTAACGGTTAGATCGGTAGCTTAATTAATCACCGTAAGTCAGTAGAACTTTCCAGAACAAGTCGACTCACTAGGCTGACTCACAGAGCATTTATTACGCAGCAAGGTGACTAAGCCATGTGAGTCACCTGAACCAACCAATGAGAAGAAGGCTTGCTCACCAAGGCTTAATCTTAGCCTTTGATTCATCCAATGGCTTGGATGAAACCAAGCAAGGTGCCCACCTTGCACCCCACTTGAAGTCCACGGCCAAGAGGCCTTTGGTGACCTAAAAATCACTTTGTCTTCATCACTTTTCTCTCTTCTCTCTCATCAAGAACCCTAGCCACCATTCTTGCCCATTTTCTCCACCATATTCGCCAAGCTCATTTCCTAACCATCCAACCATCCAAAAATTTTTCTAACCAAGTTTCCTTAATCTAAACACCATTCTAAGAACCTTTGTAGTTGGGAGTTTCTTCAAATTCTTCCATCTAAGGCTTGGAAACCAACCTTGGAAGTTTTACCTAGAAGATGAAATTTCATACTTTTCTTTTCTCTCTTCTTTTTCAAAGTTCTAAGCCATGATTTTTCCATGGTTTAGCTTCTTTTTCATGGTTAGTAACATGTAGGTTTTGTTTGAAATTTTTAGGTGTTTGGTGGAGTGAAAACCGTGACCTAAGGAGGTGAGAAAGCAAGTTTTTGTCTTCATTTAAGGTAAGAGGAAGACAATTCTTATCATCCCTTGATGGTGGTAAGAAGATGAGTTGTTTGTAGAATCCATAAGGATTCGGTTGTGGTGTGTTTATTAATATGTATTTGTTAATTTTTGTGGTTGCTAGTAGCTTAAGTGTTATGTGTTAGTAGCTTTCTTATTTGGTAATTGTAATAATCTTGCATGTCTAATAGCTTTTGATTGTATGTCTATAAGCTTTAAATTAGGTTTATGTGTTAGAAATATTTTGCATGTGTTAGAGATATAAATGCATGTGTTAGAATTGTATGATAAGGTTTAGGATGTGAATAACATGTGTAAATTTGCATGAGTGTTCCAAAGAGCACATCCAATAGCTCACGGCAATGACAAGTTTGGAGGACCAAAATGTTCTCTTGATTTTCCTAAAGTGTAGCTTAATTAACCTAGGAGAATCAAGAAAGTTTCTAATTGATTTGATCAAAGAAAAATGCATTTAGAAATCAAATGGTACAAACTTAGTATTTTGGGCCAACATGCCTAAAGGATTAAATTGAATATAGATAACTATTTTCTAAAATGATTTAATGAACTTAGACTATAGAATACATTTGATATGATTTAAAAGGTGAAAAACATTTTGGAAATCAAATGCAAAAGTTTTATAAAATTCGCCAACATGCCACTATAGGAATTCATGACTTTAAAAACTTGTTTCTAAACCTTTTTCAATTAAAAAGAAACAATACAAGTTAAGAAGAAATTTTCTATAATGATTTATGAAGGAACCAATTGATTAGAAGTAAGTCTAAAGGGTTAAAATTCATAATTTTATCATTAGGAAGGAAATACAAGAATGTTAAGAAATTTTCTAACATATAGCTCACTTTCGGTTTTGAAGCATGTTAGAGATTTCAAAAAGAATTTAACGAAATAGTTAAAAATTAGGTAAATAGAAATTTTATGAAAAATTTAGAAAATCATTATTATAAATTTATAAACAAAATGCTGTCAATTTTTAGTAAAAATTGAACCTATAGGATAGTCAAAATATCCTAATGACAAAGATACTGTATGAAAAATTATTCTACGTAGTTTAAAGGTACTAAATATTATTTCTATCTGTTTAAACAAAGTAATTTTAAAGGCATTCGAATAAGAAAATGATTTAAAAATCCTACGCGATTGAAAAACGTATTAAAAATGCTACGCGATTTTAAAAACAGAAAAATATCTTTACCCGATTTTTAAACGTTTGTAAAAACGACGAGATTTCAAAAACGCGATAAAATTTCTACGCGATTGACCGTTACTGTATTTATTTTTCGTCGGGAAAATGTGAACCGTATGTGTTTTTGAGGTTATTTCTATTTTGTCGGGAAAAAGTGAACCCGTACATGCTTTCTGCCATTGAGGGCATATATTTTTATCTTAAGGGCATTTTCATAATTTCATATATTTGGAATTATGTTTTGTCTTTATACCGATTTTTGGTGTTTTGGGTTGACGAGACGAATCACATCGTGTTGTCGATGCGATAAGTGTAGTGTAGTTTATTGTTCTAATAAACTTGGAGACTTTAGTGTACGGGATCCCACATGTGGACAATGTTGGTAGCTCCGGCCCGTGGTAAACCGATAGCACACTAATGTACTCGACATTCACTATATTTAATCGAGGTTTGTAAAGTCTAGTAGTACATTGCCTATAGTGCCACAACGGAGATCAGAACTATACTACGCCCGGATGGTAGATTCCCGTGTCGTAGGCTATTGACGCAACGTGTGATCGCGTAATAGTTGGTTGGGCAGCCGTGGTACTAATAGATTTTGCAAGTCATTCTCTCTCGATATCTGTTTGGGTTTAGCTCCATGGAGTAGGGTTATGTTTTGGTATATTTGATTATATCTTGGATAATATTCCATTTTCTCTATTTATCTTTATCTGGTAACATCTTGGATGTTTTTTTTTTTTTTTTTTTTTATTTGTATTTATCGATAATTTTTATGTTAGTTGTCTATTTCTTATCTTATTTTATCCGTGAGATTGATTTATCCGTGTGAATTTCTTTATTTGTGTTATATCTCGTGATGTTCTCAAACACTAGGATATTTAATATGTATTACTGTTTATAGCTTATTCGTATTGTATGAACTGTGTAGTAGTTATTTGTCGTCTTCTTATTTGCCATGTTGTGATGATTTTATGTTGTCTTACCTCTTTATTGTATGTGTCTATTCTCTATTTATTTTTATGCGGTAAAGAGTTTGAAGAGGAAGAGGAGGAACAACCTCTTGAGATCGTGTACCCTGAGGAAGAGGGAGATCAGCAGACCGACGATCAGTTTTACGAGCAAGAACCATCCGATCATCCATACCCTCTGGATTGATTGTGTGGGGGATGGCGACGCCTGCATTTTTGGGATTCGTAGAGCTGGTATTCCATGGAGGTGATCTGGCTTGGCATTTACGAGGAGATCGTGCTTCTGTTACCTATGCTGGACGTATGACTGTGATTCTACGTCATCAGTTTGATGGAGATCCGATTTCGACGACGACGCTTTTTCTGCACTTAGAGTTACCCTTATCCATTAGGCGTCATTGGGGTGCTGAAAACCCCGAGCCTAGTGAGATAAGCATCGTATCGACTGCGCGATCCCGTTATCGCCGTGTGTCGAGACATCCGGGATATCTATCTCCCGATGATCATTTTCAGACTGAGAGTGATCCATCTGAGGATTAGATAACCATGATGTTTTTTTTTGGGCGCGTCGATAGTATGTCTGTATATATTAACTCTTTTATTGCTTTCTTTTACTTGTTTTCGTTTAAATAGTAGTAGTATTAGTTGTAAATTATTTGTACAGTTTATAACTTAACCATATGTATATTATTAGTAATGATGTTTTTTTTTTTTATTTCGTATTTTCCGCATTAACTTTTATTACATATTTCTGTCTATCAGGAATTATTTTTACAACCCGTAATAATTTTAACAAATATTTCGCAACTTGGGTAGATTTTATTTCTATTTATTTTATTTTCTTTTATGTGTGACATCCTCCAAAGGGGTGTTACACGTGTCGAGTCCATTAGTGTGTTACCAGTTACCACGGCCCAAAAGAGCAACCAACTGTCCACATATGGAATTATGCACACTAATGTCTCCAAGTTCATTTAAGTTGAACCACACTACGCTTATCACACTGACAACACGATATTATTCATCTCATCAATCAATCCACCAATTATCAACCAAATTGGCACAAATGCATGATAAAAAAATTCCAGATATACCCTCACTGGTAAAAATTACGAAAATGCCCTCACTGGCAAATTGCATATATATATATACAGTACGCACCCACCTGGCAATACTGTTTCACCATATGCCCTCACTGGCAAAATTCCAAATATATATACAGTACACACCCACCTGGCAATACTGTTTCACTATCTGTCCGGGTCCACCACTTTGGCCCGACAGTAAAAAAAACTTGTTGTTTTCGTCAATGGTGTGGAAATTTTATCGCGTTTTCAAAATCTCGTCGTTTTTACAAATGTTTTTAAATCGCGTAAATATATTTTACTGTTTTTGAAATCGCATAGAGTTTTTCAAACGTTTTCTCAATCGCGTAAGATTTTTAAATCATTTTCTTGTCTGAATTCCTTAAAAATTACTGTTTAAATAAACAGAAATAATATTTAGTACGTTTAAACTACGTAGAATATTTTTCATACCGTATACTGTCTTTTGGATATCTTTTCTATCTTATTTGTCCATTTTTACTAAAAATTGATAGTATTTTATTTAGAAACTTATAATAATGGTTTCCTAATTTTTCTCGTAAAAATTCCTTTTACTTAATTTTTAACTATATAATTTAACTTTTTGAAAATCACTAACATGCTTCAAAATATAATATGAGCTATATGTTAGAAATTTACAAAAGCTACTGTATTTTCTTCTAACAGTAAAATCATTATTTTTTACTTTTTAAACTTAATTCTAATCAATTTATTTCTTCAAAACTCATTGTAGAAAATTCCTTTCAACATATATTGCTTCTTTTTTATTAAAAATGGTTTGGAAATGATTTTAGAAATCATAAATCATTGGCTTTGGCATGTTGGCCGAAATACTTAAAATTGCCATTTGATCTCTACATTCATTTTTCTTGCTCTAAACAATTTTGCATCTTGTTAATTTTCCTAGGTTAGTTAAATCATACTCTTAGAAAATTGATGAGAACATTTTGGTTCTCCTTTTTGGTTGAGGCCGTGAGCCTTGGTGATGTGTTCTTTGGAACACTCATGCAATCCTTACATGCTATTCACATTCTATAATAATTATCATGCTTCTATGAACACATACCATATATTAAAGCAATCATAAAACACATACAAAATATTAAAGCTATTAAACATGCTTACACACATAATCAATCATAATTAGGAAAGACAATAAACAATCAAGTGAATGAATCCTTATGGATTCTTCACTACAAACACATTTATTCCTCACCACTAACACATGGCTGATGAGGGTAATCTCCCTCTTACCTCTTGAAGAAACCTCCAAAGCTCCTTGTATGCCTCCTTCAAGTAAACTTTCTCCACCAAGAGTTTCTTGAAAATCAAAGAAAACATGCAATATTAATACCTAAGGCTCTAAACTAAAATAATCATGGATTAAAATCATGATTAGAACTTTGAAATGGATAGAAACATAAAGATTAAAGAATCCTACCTTCAAGGCTTCAAACTTAAGTTTTGAAGAACAAGATAGAAAATGGATAATTCAAGCTTAGGTTTCAACTACAAAGTAGCTTGAGATGAAGTAAGGAAGCAAGATATAAGGTAATTTAGAATTATAGAAGAGTGAATAAGGAGATTGGGTGGGGAGGCCGTGAGGTTGAAGAAGAAAAAGAGAAAGGAAATTGGAGAGCTTTGCTTGTTTGATAATTTTGGAGAAAAGGTGAAGACTTTGATTAAATGAAACAAAGTCTCCTATTGACTATACATAGCCGTGAACCATTTTGAGAGAAGGAGATAAATATTTTTGGTTTTGCTTTCTCCAAATGCATGGTCGTAAATGCATAGGGAAATAAGAATGAATTGAAGTGTTGAAATTGCCTTCCTAAAGCATGCATTGCCGTAAATGCACATGAAGAGAAGCCACCAAAATTGACTTTGTCTTACTTGGTTAATTAATGAAAGATGGTAAGAATTGAATTGTAATATTTGCTTCATAAAAGGTTGCTTTGCCGTGGAATGCAACAAAGAAAAGCAATCAATATTGACTAGTCTTCATTTGGTTCAACTTTAGGCTTCTACGTGAATTTCAAAGTGAATTGGTCATTTAGAGCAATTTGCTCTTCTCCTTCACCGTAGAATCACTAAATTTCAAGAAGTCCAAATTTGTTTAATAACTTGTTTCCTATTGGTCCTTAAAGAGTCAAGCCATTATTCTTGACCAATTTTTATTGGTTGAATATTTACTAACTTGATTCCTATTGGTTGCTATTTTTGTTGACCAATTTCTATTGGTGTACACTGTATATTTTCTAGTATACTTTAATCAATGAACAATAATAATTGTTTATAAAGTCAATATCTATTGTCCAATGAGTAATAAAATATACTTAGATTTTTCTCTTATTTCAGTTGGGTAATAACTATTATTGATCATTTTCTACTAATTGCCCTTGATGAGTCACAAAGCGAGTCATCAAAGAGAAGTTTCTAGAATATGTGACTCACTACGATGAGTCAGTATGATGAGTCAGCGTAGATATTTTCCAAAATAGGTGAGTCAGCATGGCGAGTCACAGTGCTGAGTCACTGGCTGAGTCAGCATGACTAGTCACAGCGCTGAGTCACTAGCTAAGTCAGCATGACGAGTCATCAGCTGAGTCACCAATGGTGAATCATAGCGCTGAGTCAGCATGGTGAGTCGTCAGGGAAGCTTCTGGAACAGGTGACTCATTACGGTGAGTCACAGGGTGAGTCACTGCTTCTGGAACCTTCTAGAATCTACTGAGTCACAGGTGCTGAGGTGTCACGCCACATGTCGAATTCCCATTGGTCCTTCGCGATGAGTCACAGCCACCAACTTTGACCCGCTACTGATTGGTCCATGTGTAAAGCATTCGATGACTAGGCACGCTGACGATGCGTCTTCTAGAACAGTTTGGAACATGTGAGTCACTAGGCTAGTCACCTAAGTGAGTCACCAACGATGAGTCATCATCTAGAACATTCTAGAGTGAGTGACTAGGCTTGCGTCTAGAATCATCCACTAGATATTTTTCAAGAAAAATATCTTCCAATGAATAATAAAACATACCCCGATTTTATTTGTCAGATAAATCGCAGGAAAATAAAATTTCAAAAACTGTTTCCGATTTCGGGTTTAGTAAGTTCCCCCGGCTCCGAATCAACAGTACAAAGTTTTCTGGCTAATAAAAATTTTTATTTTTCCGGGACCGCCCCGGGCCCACATACAGCCTAAAATATCAGAAATATATTAAATATTCATAATATATCAAAATATTAAAAATATAATATAATATTCAAAATATCTCAAAATATCTTAAAATATCCTAAAATATCTCAAAATATCTAAAATATAATAAAATATTCAAAATATCTTAAAATATCTAAAATATATTAAAATATTCAAAATATCCGAAATATCACAAAAATTCACAAAAATCATATTAATTGTGAAACTCATGAAAATCAAATCAGATTAGTAAAAATAATTAAGAATTGAGAGAAAGAAATAAAATACGAAGGCTTATATATATACCGCCTAAAATAATATTAAAATAATCAAAAACGTAAAAACTCCCAAAAATTCCTAAAAATCACATAAATCATAAAATTCACAGAAGTTGAGTCAGATTATTCAAAATAATTCAGAATCGACCAAAACAAATAAAATACTAATTTTCGGGACATTACAACTAATGGTTACGAGTGGTTTTTATTTTGGGGGCCTGATGTATTACTTTTTGGTAGGCTGTATATTTTGTTATTTCTGGGGGATGTATATGCATGATTCCTTGGGGCAGGTATGGTTTTGCTTTTTGGAGATGTCCAGGCTTGTATTTAAAATATAGTTGTATTAAAATATATATATATATAAGTGTATGTTATTCATGCGCGAATTCTGTGTACTGTTTTATTCTTTACTGTTATCCATATTCCGCGCTATTAAATTAACAAAAAAATATATATATACTGCCATTTTCCTACGTATTAAGTATCAAGCAAGTTAACTTTTAATTAATTGAACCGGGTCTTAATTATCGTTTGAAAGTTTAATTTCCGCATTTTCTTTTATTTGACAATGTGACGTTCCCTCCCAAAAAGGGGCGTTACATTAAGTTGGTATCAGAGCCCCGGTTTATGTCTTCTTTGGGTCTTGTGTTTGAGTCTGTCTTGTTTGTGCTGTGTGAAACCGCTATGGTTTGTGTTTTGAAATGAATTCCTCTAACTTACCTTATGGTTTTCAGTTAACCTAATTTGAGAAAGAGTAAGATGGCGAGAAGTGGAGAAATTGCAGCTGCTGTTGAGGCTATGCAGCGGATGGCAGAAGTCATCGCGCAGCAAAATGCACAACAGCTCGAGGCGACTGTCGATGCCCAGAACTTAGAAAAATTTCGTCGTCACAACCCTCCACAATTTAAGGGAGAATTTGATCCGGACAAGGCTAGTCTGTGGATCAAAGAATTAGAGAAAGTCTTTCATGGCATGAACTGTGCCGAAGACAAGAAGGTGAATTATGCTACTTTCATGCTTGTGGGCAACGCCGAAGACTGGTGGAACGGAGCTCAGAGAGCATTGGAAGCTGAAGGAACTGACATCACATGGGATGTGTTCAAGAACAAGTTCTTGGACAAATATTTTCTTGCTAATGCGAGACATGCGAAAGAGCTGGAGTTCCTCAACTTGAGATAGGGGAACATGACCATCAGTGAGTATGCAGCTAAATTTGAGAACCTGGAGAAGTTCTCAACACACTACTAACACCAAACCGATGAAGCCTGGAAGTGTTGGAAGTTCACCGAGGGATTGAGGTATGAGGTGAAGAAAGCTGTGATCACCCTGAAGATGAAGGTATTCTCAGAACTGTTAGACACTTGCTGTGAAGTTGAAGCCTTGGAACAGGCTAGAGACTCGAGAAACAGGAGCTTTGGGCCTGTACGGTCCCAAAGAGGTGGAGGCAGTGGTTCAAACTGCTTCCAAAAGAAGCCTTATTCCCGACTAGCGGAAAGTTCTGGTGGAGGTTCTTCTGGGAACCGAACTGGCCAAAATACGACATATCCTTCTAAATGCCTGAAGTGTGGGAAGGATCATCTCACGAGAGATTGCACGATCAAGGGAATCATCTGCTTCAGATGTGGCAAACCAGGCCACATGTCCAGAGACTACAATCAAGCAAAGGCTGAACCTTCAGTCAACACGACTCGAGCCAAGAAACTGCAAGTCGGAGGTCGAGTTTACACTATAAGCAGAGCTTAAGCCTCCGAATCCGAAGACTTGATTCAAGTAGAAGGCACCATAGAAGGTAATCTTTTAAAAGTACTGTATGACTCTGGGGCAACCCATTCTTTCATATCATATGACTGTGTGCTATGACTTGGCTTACCTGTGTCTGAACTACCTTTTGAATTGATTGTTTCAACCCTCACTGATAAACCGGTAGTTACTACCAAAGTCTGTTTGAAGTGTCCCTTAATTATTGAAGGCCGAATCTTTTTTGTCGATTTGATCTGTTTACCTCTTTCACAATTAGATATAATCCTAGGGATGGACTGGTTATCTTCCAACCATGTTCTATTAGATTGTTCCAGAAAAACCATAGTTTTCCCTGTGGATGAGAATTCTAGATACTTGACGGCCAACCAAGCACGAGCTTTCTTGAAAGAAGGAGCTCAGGGGTACATGCTACTATCTTCTTTGAAAATCGAGAGCGAGACTGACCTGGACACTATTCCGGTAGTGAAAGAATTCTCTGAAGTTTTTCTAGAAGAAGTACCTGGTTTACCACCGACACGTGAGATCGAGTTTGCTATTGATCTGGTACCGGGAGCTGGTTCCGTGTCTATAGCACCTTATCGGATGTCGCCAACGGAATTGGCTGAGCTCAAGAAACAACTAGAGGAGCTTTTGGAGAAACAGTGTGTTAGATCGAGTGTGTCACCGTGGGGAGCACCAGTATTGTTAGTTCGGAAAAAGGACGGTACATCAAGATTGTGTGTAGACTATAGGCAGTTGAACAAATTGACAATCAAGAACAAGTATCCACTCCCAAGAATTGATGATTTATTGGACCAACTGAAAGGAGCAGCAGTGTTTTCGAAGATCGATTTGAGATCTGGGTACCATCTGATAAGAGTGAAAACGGAAGATGTGCCCAAGACTGCTTTTCGTACCCGATACGGTCATTACGAGTACCTTGTGATGTCGTTTGGTGTTACGAATGCACCTGCTATCTTCATGGACTACATGAATAGGATATTTCGTCCTTACTTGGATAAGTTTGTTGTCGTCTTCATTGACGATATCCTGATATATTCCCAGAATCAGGAGGATCATGTTGAACACCTCAGCATAGTTCTTCAGATTCTAAAGGAGAAGGAATTGTATGCCAAGCTGTCGAAATGTGAGTTTTGGCTTGATGAGGTGAAGTTTTTAGGCCATGTGATCTCGAAGGAAGGGATTGCAGTGGATCCGTCGAAAGTAGAAGCAGTATTACAGTGGGAGCAACCAAAGTCAGTGACGGAAGTTCGTAGCTTCGTGGGTTTAGCCGGATATTACAGAAGATTTATAGAAGGGTTTTCCAAGATTGCTGGACCGCTCACTCAGTTGACGAGGAAGAATCAAGCTTTTGAATGGACTGATAGCTGCGAGCAGAGTTTCCAAGAGTTGAAGAAACGACTGACTACCTCACCAGTATTGGTACTACCTGATCCGAATGAGCCATTTGAGGTGTACTGTGACGCTTCGTATCAAGGATTGGGATCTGTTCTTATGCAACACCGAAGAGTGGTAGCTTATGCTTCGTGACAGTTGCGAGTACACGAAAAGAACTATCCTACACATGATTTGGAACTTGCGGCTATGGTTTTTGCTCTAAAGATATGGAGACATTTTCTCTATGGGGCAACATTCAACATCTTCAGTGACCACAAGAGCTTGAAATATTTGTATGATCAGAAAGAGCTGAATATGAGGCAGCGGAGATGGCTAGAATTCCTGAAGGACTATGATTTCCAGTTGTTGTACCACCTGGCAAAGGCAAGGCGAACGTCGTGGCTGATGCCTTGAGCAGAAAGACTATCAGTGCTTCTGCCTTAATGATCAAGGAAAGAGACCTCATAGAACAGTTTAGGGATGTATGGTCGTTTGTTAAGTTGGAACCCGGAAGGATTTGTATGAATATGGTCACCATCTCAAGTGAGCTAATGGATGACATACGGGAAAAGCAAAAGAGCGATGAATTCTTCCAAGAAGCGAGAGAATTAATAAGGCAAGGCAAAGAGACGGAATTTGAAGAAGGAACGGATGGAATTCTGAGATTCCGAGGTAGAGTTTGTATTCCCCGTGACCAAGAGCTTAGGCGATATATTGTGGAATATGCTCACACCAGCAAGCTGAGTATGCACCCAGGCATAACTAAGATGTATCAAGATCTAAAGAAATTGTTCTGGTGGCATGGAATGAAGAGCGACGTCACTAGATGTGTGTCGACTTGTTTAGTTTGTCAAAAAGCTAAAGTGGAACATCAAAGACCAGCAAGATTGCTACAACCATTGTCTATTCCTGAATGGAAATGGGACAGCATTGCGATGGATTTTGTTGTGGGTTTGCCGAGGACAAAAAAAGGACACGACTCGATATGGGTAATAGTGGATCGACTCATGAAGTCAACTCATTTTCTCCCGATCAACATGAGGTACAGTTTGGAGAAGTTGACCCAGCTTTATATTGGAGAGATCGTTAGGCTACATGGTGTGCCTACGAGTATTGTTTTGGATAGGGATCCGAGGTTTACTTCGAAATTTTGGCAGAGTTTGCAAGCATCGTTGGGAACAAAGTTATGTCTGAGTTCGGCGTACCACCCACAAACCGATGGTCAATCTGAAAGGACGATCCAATCTTTAGAAGATTTGCTTAGAGCTTGTACTATGGAACAAACTGGATGTTGGGATGAAGTTCTACCACTGATAGAGTTCACCTACAACAACAGTTATCATTCGAGTATAGGGATGGCATCCTATGAAGCTCTGTATGGACGACGGTGTTCAACACCATTGTGTTGGTACCAAGACGGAGAGCATCTTACGATTGGACCAGATATCATTCAGCAGACGACTGAGAAGGTTAAAATGATTCAAGAGAAGATGAGAACTGCTCAGAGCCGGCAAAAGAGTTATGCAGATAAGAGGAGGAAGCCTCTTGAATTTGAGGAAGGTGAGCATGTATTCTTGAAAGTCACACCCACGACTGGGGTCGGACGGGCCTTGAAATCTAAAAAACTCACTCCAAAGTTTCTTGGACCTTACCAAATCCTTCGCCGGACAGGTCCAGTAGCCTACCAGATAGCCTTACCCCCTTTTCTTTCCAACATACACAATGTCTTCCATGTGTCACAACTTCGTAAGTATTTGCCTGATCCAAGTCATGTCATAGCACCGGACACAATACAGTTAAAAAAGAACTTGACCTATGAGGCGCCTCCTGCGAGAATCGAGGACCGACGAATAAAACAACTCAGAGGAAAGGAGATCCCATCGGTGAAAGTGATTTGGAATGAAACGACTGGTGACGCAACTTGGGAGCCAGAAGACAAGATGAGAGAGCAACATCCGGAACTATTTTGAGGTATGTAAATTTCGAGGACAAAATTCCTTTTAGTAGGGAAGTGTTGTAACATCTCAAAAAATATATGTTTAAGTATAAATGATCATTTTATATTATTCTTGATTTTTAGGAATTTTTCGGGAACGATGAATATTTTAATATATTCCTCGTTTTGCGTGCACACTGAGCTGAGAATTGCTGAGGTCAGTGTAACGCTCCAAAAATTAATTATTTCACCACCAATAGTCATTTTCTAATATTTGTGATTTATGTGAATTTTTCTGGAATTTTTCGGAAATGATGAATATTTTAATATATTCCTCGTTTTGCGCAAAACTTGAGCAGAGTCGGAAAACAACTGTAATGCTTCAAAAATTAGAAAATTATATGACGAATAGTCATTTTATAATATTTTCAATTTTTGAGAATTTTCTGGGAATTTTCCGGAAACGTCGAATATTTTAGTATATTCCTCGTTTTACGTGCGCACTGAGCAGAACCGGAGAAACGCGATGTTTCCTCCGTGAACCTTGGACTATGGACATGTCGACGGGGGATCTTACTAAACCCGAGACTTGACACAGTTTACGAGGTTTCATAATTTTCGAGAAATCTTAACAGATAAAATAAATCAATAATGCAAAAAATTTATCTGTCAAATTAATAAAATACTGACTTCTATCAACTGTAACTATTATCCATTGGATAATAGCATGTAATAAAAATCCTATCACATTATCCAAATGAAATCCACTTTATATCTAATCAATCCACTTTAATTCAAATTTAATGTTAAATAATCAAAGTTTCTTTGAGAAGCTTTGACCAAACAATGACCCAAATGCCCTTGGCTTCCCTTGGAAGCCAACTCTCCCCCTCTCTCTTCTATCCCTTCACGGCTGGAAGCAGCCCATGGAGTGTGGAAATTGTTTCATTTCATTTATTCTTTTATCACATAATTTCCATAATTATCAAAACACTTTCTCTCTCTTCCTTCTTCTTCTTCTTCTTCACATTGGTTTTCTCTCCCTTCTCTCTACCCATCTCCACGGCCAGCCCCTCTTCTTCTCCCTCAACCATCACAAAAATTACATCTAAATACATTTCCTTAATCCTCTCACCATTCTAAGCATCTTTTCTTCTTGGAGTTTCTTGAAATTCCTCCATCTTCACCATTTTCTCTAAGCTCCAAGCTTTGAGCTTTTTGGGTAAGTTTCATGACCATTCTTCCTTTCCTTTCATTTTCGTGGTTATAGTCTTCATGTTGGTTATCCATGCTTCATTTTTCAAGCATTGGTATTGATTTAACAAAGTCACCATTTTTAGGGTTCTTGGTGGGTGCAAATCCAAAAATTCAAAAAAGATTCTTGGTGTTATTCTTGTCCTCTTCACTTAGGTAAGAGGAAGACACTCCTCCTCAACCTCTATTAGCATCTAGGAACCTTGGTTGTATGATTTGTGGAAAAACCCTAATGAGGGCTATTCTTTAAATTGATTGATTATTATATTTATGAGATAAATTTGTGATGATTGTGATCTTGGATTAATGGATTGTAATTGGAAATATATTGGATTGGATTTTGTGATGAAAAATGGGAGAAAAATATTGAAGAAGCCTTCTTGGAGGCTCATGGTTTTAGGCTAGGATTTTAGGTGAATTGGTGATTAAATTGTAACTTGCATAAGACTTAAATTAATCAATGGATAACATAGAATTTAGTGGAAGAAAAATTTGGAATGGAAACTCCTATGAGGGCTACGGTTTTAGGGCCAAGAAATGAGGGTTTTTGGTGAACTAATTTAACAAGTGAACAATTTAAAGAACTAAGAGAATGGCATGCAAGATGATGACTTGAAAGGATTTGAAATTGGAGCCATTGTGAGGCCACGGCCTCTAGGGCATTTTTAGGTGTAAGTAGGTGATTTTGGTAAGTTGGGAGCATAAGCAATTATGTGATTAAAAACCTATGTAATGGGATAGTTAATTGATGAATTGGAAGAATTTAATAAAATCAAGACTTCATAAATCTTAAAGGACTAAGAGTAAAAGTATCATAAGATTTAAGGTAATTCTAAGTGAGTGAAGAACATGAAAGTGCGAGGCCTAAGAGCTTAAACAAATTGCAAGTTATGGGAAATTGAATCGCCTTGGAATATTAAATTGATTACAAGAATTGATTTTGAACATGAACCTTGAAAAGGGAAACAAATTCTAAGTTAGGATTCATAATGAACCTAACGACGCATCAATTGACTTGATCTTTATATTATGATATTATAGGTCCATGTGAGTGACCATTTGTATATTGATGCTTATATTGGCCTAATATGGCATGTTATGGAATTGTATGAGATTGTGGATCATACATGTTCATGCATAGCGTCTTATGCATTGTGAATGTCCTTGTGGACTGTTGTAAGGCCAAGTTGCCTAGGAGATTGAACACATCTTAGTGCGGGTGCGAGCAGACAAGTGTGGGTTATGTTATGACCTCGGGGGCGTCGGGGTGCGGGTCCTTCACAAGGGGCAGTAGGTAGCTCCTCTGCCTGTGGGGCAAACCGATGCAAACGCACCGACGATCCGGACTTGACATTGTCCTATATCGTGATCTAGTGTAGAATGTCTATACAATGCCATGATTGTGTACGAGAAAATTTATTGATAGCACTGGCCTCGGCAGCCGAGTTACAGACATGTCTCCTAATCTTTCTCTCCGACTGTTTGGGTTTAGCTCCATGGAGTAGGAATTTGGGAAAGCATGCATGTGAGTCATGATATACATTATCATTGTTAATATTTATTTTTCCATATCTATGACTGATTTGGTTATTACTGTGATGACTATCTGCCTGGAACTGTTTATTAGCTTACCGTTGGAATTACTGCTTATTAGTTGAATATGATATTCTGAATTGCTATTTGGGCACGTGGCGCCATGCTGTTTCTAGCTGCTATAATTGGTAATGATGGTAGGATGTCTTACCTCTTTCTTGTATCTCTATTACTTGTTGTATGTGTGTATACTGTATTGATCGAAGATGACGGCAAGGAGGCGGAAGATCCCAATTTTCCCGGCTTCTGGCCCGAACAAGATTAACTTCTACTGAGACGATGGTAGCACGTATGCGCGGATTTCTTGGTGATGTGCATCTGACCTTCCTCGGATGGCCAGAGTGCTAGCATATCAACTTGAATTTCGATCGCTGCGTCTACTTGGGAGATGTGTCGATTGCCCTAGCTTGGAGACGTCATGAGGCACCTATCCTCACCTGCCACATCAGCCTGCGACTGGAGTTTTACTTGCCCATCCGTGAGATGTGGGGCGATCGTTACTATACCTCATGGGAGGACTCCTTTGATTCCACCGCTCGGGCTCTGTCCCGTGCTTTTGTGGTTCCCATGGAGGTTTCCTCGGAAGAGGAGGATCCTGCTGAGGATCCTGATATGGTTCCTCCTCCTCTGAGGGATTGATTTTGCTGGTAGCTACTGATGGCTGCCAATGGTTTTTATTTTGGGGGCCTGATGTATTACTTTTTGGCGGGCTATATATTTTGTTATTTCTGGGGGATGTATATGCATGATTCCTTGGGGCAGGTATGGTTTTGCTTTTTGGAGATGTCTAGGCTTGTATTTAAAATATAGTTGTATTAATATATATATATATAAGTGTATGTTATTCAGGCGCGAATTCTATGTATTGTTTTATTCTTTACTGTTATCCATATTCCGCGCTATTAAATTAACAAAATAAAAAAAATATACTGCCATTTTCCTACGTATTAAAGTATCAAGCAAGTTAACTTTTAATTAATTGAACCGGGTCTTAATTGTCGTTTGAAAGTTTAATTTCCGCATTTTCTTTTATTTGACAATGTGATGTTCCCTCCCAAAAAGGGGCATTACACTAGCTTGCTACCTCTTTTAGTTAGACCTAGCTGCATACCTAATGCCTATAAATAGGCTTGAGTTTACTGCATTTTACACTTTTTGAATTTGAGAATATTATTGCACTCCTTTGTGAGTTTTGAGAGCTTAGTTCTCTTGGGGTTCTTGGAAGACCCATCTTGGTTCTTATCAAAGGTTTCCTTACCTTTGTGGTGAATCTTTGCTTGACTTATCACTCTCCAAGAGTGTGGCGTCTTCTTCCTTCCATTCCTTATCTTTTTTCTATTATTTACTATTTATGGTACTGTTCACGACACTGTACATGGCACTGTTCATGTTACTATTCACCCTTCATCATTTATTTCTTTAAAACATGAGCTCAACTCAAGGACGATCTGTAAAAATAATACGCATCCAACTTGGATCATATCATGTGGTATCTAGAGCCCGGATCCTAGAGTTGATAGAGTTCTTGTATTTTTTGTACTTGTTCTTATTGCTTTCCAAACATCAAGCACCATTGCTTGAATGTCATAATTGTACAGAACCTTAATCATCATTGATCTTTGCCATTCCTTAGAATTGGCAACATTCTTTACTTTCCGTTCTTTACTTTTTGCCATTTAAATTCCAGTCCTTTTATTTTCTACCTTTAGTTTCTGTTCTTTAATTTCTGCATAATATTTACAGCTTTAATCTTATCAACTCTATATCCATTGCTGTTACATATTTTATAGCACCATAATTTGAAAGGAAGCTCCAAAATACACAATTGGGCATAATAACATTTAGAACTAAAATTGCAAGAATCAATTTTTTTAAGTGCAAAAAGAGAACACGGGCATGAAAAATAATATAAAAAAAGGAAAAAAAAGTTTATTCCAAAAAAAAAAGAGACTGTCTTTGCACTTAAGCAAGATTAAGTTTGAATGCCTTGTGAATTTCATTAAGCAGTGCTATTTTACATACCTTGTGCATTTCTTTTTTCTTCTTATTTCTTTTGAGTTTTACCTTTTTTCTAATTAGCTTTTCTTGCTTGTCTTTTAAATTCCTTTGAGTTTTGTTTAGAGTTTCATCCTTTCTTCAACTTCTGAGTGCTTACTCTTGTGAGGACTGCTACTTTTGTAAGAGCTTTTGATAATTGAAACACGAGAGGGTTCATTTAAGAACTTGCAAAGAGAACTTGAGTGGTAAAAGGCAAGAGCATTTTCATTAAACAAAAGCCTAATTATGTGAAACACGAGTGGAATCAATCTAAGAGTGTATACATGCCAGAAGAGTGGTAAGGGCCTTTCAATCTTGAATTATTCTTATTACTTGTGCAAAGATGAGTGAAGGAAGTACACCCCCATCCCCTAGGACTGTAAACCTTATGCAAGCCTTAACTGTAACGCCCCAATTTTTAGAAAATATTCTGAATGTACTGTTTTCTGTTTTTCATGCTTTTGTATGAATGACCGCTGTGTCCCTATTTTTCTGTTCTTGAATTTTGTATGAAAACAACTACGATAATACAGTTCAAATTTTATTTGATCGTTTTACGTAGTTTTTCGAGACGGTAAAATAAAAATTTTTCTCGAGCTCTTGTATTAATTTTTCTCGAAAGATATACACTAAATAATACTTCTTTGATATTTTATTTGAACGTTTTGGACGATTACCTACGTTGTGGAAAAAAACGGGGAAATGACCGTTACGTCCCGAACGTCTTGTCGCTTTCTCTGTTTTTGTCTGTTTTAATTGTTTTCTTCTTGATTTAATGCCGTAAAATACCGTGTCGTGATTTTATATGAACTTTTTGTGTGATTTGCTCCGAGGCAGAAAATAATATTTTCCGGTAGGGAAAATCTTATTTGATTATTTAGAATTGGGGGATCTTACTTAACCCGATTCTAAATGAGACTAAAAATAATCTTTTAATTTTTAGGATTTAATCACAAATAAAATAATTTTATATTATTATAATATTATTTTATTAGTCAAGATGTTTTAGTGACAAGTGGACCCGGAAATATTTTGCGGGACCCACAATTAGCGAATCGGTTAGATCGGTAGCTTAATTAATCACCGTAAGTTTGTAGAACTTTCCGAAACAGTGACTCAAATAGTGACTCAAGAAAAATTAAATACACCGTGTGACTCAAAGCATGTGAGTCACCATAAGCTAACCAATGAGAAGAAGGCTTGCTCACCAAGGCTTAATCTTAGCCTTTGATTCATCCAATGGCTTGGATGAAGCCAAGCAAGGTGCCCACCTTGCACCCCACTTGAAGTCCACGGCCAAGAGGCCTTTGGTGACCAAAATATCACTTTGTCTTCATCACTTTCTCTCTTCTCTCTCATCAAGAACCCTAGCCACCATTCTTGCCCATTTTCTCCACCATATTCGCCAAGCTCATTTCCTAACACTCCAACCATCCAAAAATTTTTCTAACCAAGTTTCCTTAATCTAAACACCATTCTAAGAACCTTTGTAGTTGGGAGTTTCTTCAAATTCTTCCATCTAAAGCTTGGAAACCAACCTTGGAAGTTTTACCTAGAAGGTGAAATTTCATACTTTTCTTTTCTCTCTTCTTTTTCAAAGTTCTAAGCCATGATTTTTCCATGGTTTAGCTTCTTTCAAGGTTAGTAACATGTAGGTTTTGTTTGAAATTTTTAGGTGTTTGGTGGAGTGAAAACCGTGACCTAAGGAGGTGAGAAAGCAAGTTTTTGTCTTCATTTAAGGTAAGAGGAAGACAATTCTTATCATCCCTTGATGGTGGTAAGAAGATGAGTTGTTTGTAGAATCCATAAGGATTCGGTTGTGGTGTGTTTATTGATGTGTATTTGTTAATTTTTGTGGTTGCTAGTAGCTTAAGTGTTATGTGTTAATAGCTTTCTTATTTGGTAATTGTAATAATTTTGCATGCCTAATAGCTTTTGATTGTATGTCTATAAGCTTTAAATTAGGTTTATGTGTTAGAAATATTTTGCATGTGTTAGAAATATTTTGCATGTGTTAGAGATATAAATGCATGTGTTAGAATTGTATGATAAGGTTTAGGATGTGAATAACATGTGTAAGTTTGCATGAGTGTTCCAAAGAACACAATCCAATAGCTCACGGCAATGCCAAAATGTGAGGACCAAAATGTTCTCTTGATTTTTCCTAAAGTGTAGCTTAATTAACCTAGGAGAATCAAGAAAGTTTCTAATTGATTTGATCAAAGAAAAATGCATTTAGAAATCAAATGGTACAAACTTAGTATTTTGGGGCCAACATGCCTAAAGGATTAAATTGACTATAGATAACTATTTTCTAAAATGATTTAATGAACTTAGACTATAGAATACATTTGATATGATTTAAAAGGTGAAAGACATTTTGGAAATCAAATGCAAAAGTTTTATAAAATTCGGCCAACATGCCACTATAGGAATTCATGATTTTAAAAACTTGTTTCTAAACCTTTTTCAATTAAAAAGAAACAATACAAGTTAAGAAGAAATTTTCTATAATAATTTATGAAGGAACCAATTGATTAAAAGTAAGTCTAAAGGGTTAAAATTCATAATTTTATCATTAGGAAGGAAATACAGTAATGTTAAGAAATTTTCTAACATATAGCTCACTTTTGGTTTTGAAGCATGTTAGAGATTTCAAAAAGAATTTAATGAAATGGTTAAAAAATTAGGTAAATAGAAATTTTATGGAAAATTTAGAAAATCATTATTATAAATTTATAAACAAAATGCTGTCAATTTTTAGTAAAAATTGAACCTATAGGATAGTCAAAATATCCTAATGACAGTATACGGTATGAAAAATTATTCTACGTAGTTTAAATGTACTAAATATTATTTCTATCTGTTTAAATGGTAATTTTAAAGGCATTCGAATAAGAAAATGATTTAAAAATCCTACGCGATTGAGAAAACGTATTAAAAATGTTACGCGATTTTAAAAACAGAAAAATATCTTTACCCGATTTTTAAACGTTTGTAAAAACGACGAAATTTCAAAAACGCGATAAAATTTCTACGCGATTGAACGTTACCGTATTTATTTTTCGCTGTCGGGAAAACGTGAACCCGTACAGGTTTTTGAGGTTATTTTGCTGTCGGGAAAAAGTGAACCCGTACAGGCTTTCTGCCATTGAGGGCATATATTTCTATCTTAAGGGCATTTTCGTAATTTCATATATTTGGAATTATGTTTTGTCTTTATACCGATTTTTGGTGTTTTGGGTTGACGAGACGAATCACATCGTGTTGTCGATGCGATAAGTGTAGTGTAGTTTATTGTTCTAATAAACTTGGAGACTTTAGTGTACGGGATCCCACATGTGGACAGTTGGTAGCTCCGCTGGGTCGTGGTAAACCGATAGCACACTAATGTACTCGACATTCACTATATTTAATCGAGGTTTGTAAAGTCTAGTAGTACATTGCCTATAGTGCCACAACGGGAGATCAGAACTATACTACGCTGGATGGTAGATTCCCAAAGTGTCGTAGGCTATTGACGCAACGTGTGATCGCGTAATAGTTGGTTGGGCAGCCGTGGTACTAATAGATTTTGCAAGTCATTCTCTCGATATCTGTTTGGGTTTAGCTCCATGGAGTAGGGTTGTGTTTTGGTGTATTTGAGTATATCTTGGATCATATTCCATTTTTCTCTATTTATCTTTATCCGGTAACATCTTGGATGTTTTTACATTTTCTCTATTTGTATTTATCGATAATTTTTATGTAGTTGTCTATTTCTTATTTTATCCGTAAGATTGATTTATCTCGTGTGAATTTCTTTATTTTTGTTATCTCTGTGATGTTCTCAAACACTAGGATATTTAATATGTATTACTTGTTATAGCTTATTCATATTGTATGAACCGTGTAGTAGTTATGTGTTGTCTTCTTATTTGCCATGTTGCGATGATTTTATGTTGTCTTACCTCTTTATTGTATGTGTCTATTCTCTATTTATTTTTATGCGGTAAAGAGTTTGAAGAGGAAGAGGAGGAACAACCTCTTGAGATCGTGTACCCCGAGGAAGAGGGAGATCGCCAGACCGACGATCGCTTTACGAGCAAGAACCATCCGATCATCCATACCCTCCGGATTGATTGTGTGGGGGATGGCGATGCCTGCATTTCTCGGGATTCGTAGAGCCGGTATTCCATGGAGGTGATCCGGCTTGGCATTTACGAGGAGATCGTGCTTCATTACCTATGCCGGACGTATGACTGTGATTCTACGTCATCAGTTTGATGGAGATCCGATTTCGACGACGACGCTTTTTCTCGCACTTAGAGTTACCCTTATCCATTAGGCGTTATTGGGGTGCCGAAAACCCCGAGCCTAGTGAGATAAGCATCGTGTCGACCGCGCGATCCCGTTATCGCCGTGTGTCGAGACATCGTGGATATTTATCTCCCGATGATCATTTTCACACCGAGAGTGATCCATCGAGGAATAGATAATCATGATGTTTTTTTTTGCGCGCGTCAGTACGTATGTCTCGTATATATTAACTCTTTTATTGCTTTCTTTACTTGTTTTTGTCTAAATAGTTGTAGTCTTAGTTGTAAATTATATGTACAGGTTTATAACTTAACCATATGTATATTATTAGTGATGATGTTTGAGTTTTTTTTTATTATTTCGTATTTTTCGTATTATCTTTTATTACATATTTCTCGTCTATCGGAATTATTTTACAACCCGTAATAATATTTATCAAATGTTCCGCAACTTGGGTAGATTTTATTTCTATTTATTTTATTTTCTTTTATGTGTGACATCCTCCAAAGGGGTGTTACATTAGTTAGTATCGAGCCCAAGTTAGAGTCTTTTGGGGTTGTGGTTGGGTCTGTTTTTGTTTGTGCTGTGTGATTCTCTGTGATCTTTGTGATTTATATCCTTTTGGAAATATCTTAAAGGATGTATCTGACTTTGTTTTGTTATGTTTGAAGAAAGGAGATGGCTGGTCGAGGCAGAGGACGTGCTAACGTAAATCGAGATGAGGATCCGATGTTGGTTGCTGTTGAGGCTATGCGGCAGATGGCTGAAGTGATTACTCGAAGAAAATTTGAGAGCAGCCCAACAACAAGATGCTACAGCAGATGCCCTAAATTTATCTGAATTTAGGCGTCATAATCCGCCACAATTTAGAGGCGAGGTGGATCCGGAGAAAGCGAGTCAGTGGATGCAAGATTTAGAGAGAATATTTGAGGGGATGAGATGTACAGATGAAAAGAAAGTGACTTATGCTGTTTTCATGCTGAGAGGAGATGCAGAACATTGGTGGAGAGGAATCCGCCGAGTGTTGCAAGCTGAAGGGACTGAAATCACTTGGGAAGTATTTTCTAATACTTTTCTGGATAAATATTTTCCTGCAAGTGCTAGGCATGCCAAGGAAATGGAATTTCTTGGGTTGCGACAGGGGAATATGACGGTGAATGAGTATGCCACAAAATTTGAGAGTTTGTCTCAATTCTCAGATTATGCTCAGACACGACAAGATGATGTGTGGAGATGCAGGAAGTTTGAATCAGGTTTAAGGGTGGAACTGAAACGAGGAGTGGTATCTTTGAGGATGACTCAATTTCATGCGTTGGTGGATGCGTGTGCTCGACTTGAAGAGTTAGAGCCATCTAGAGATCAAAGAAATCGGAATTTTGGACCGACAAGGTTCCAGAGAGGTGGAGGTAGTAATGCAAATCGGTTTCAGCGTAGAGCGTATATCAGGCCAACAGGAAGTCAATCTCAACGACCATCTGTTAGCGGAAGTGCAAGTGGTAGTGGAGCTGGACAGAGGGTGGCGTTTACGCCAACGTGTTTTAAGTGCGGGAAGAAAGGTCATATTTCTCCCGAGTGTACAGTTAAAGGTGCAGTTTGTTTCAATTGTAAACAACCCGGGCACATAGCAAAGGATTGTCCACAAAGGAGAGAAAACCCGGCGTTCGGTATGTTAAAGCTAATCAGCAAAAATCGGAAGTATTCAACCGAGATCTAGAGGACGAGTGTATACAATGGTGGGATCTGAGATTTCTAAGTCTCGATGATCTTATTCAAGGAGAAGGAGACATTAGAGGTAATCTTCTGACTGTCTTGTATGACTCGGGTGCTACACACTCTTTTATTGCATATGATTGTGTGGAAAGGTTGAAGTTGCCTATGTCTTCTCTGAATGTTATGTTGAATGTATCTACACCAACTGCTAAACCTGTAGTTACTTCTAAGGTCTGTTTGGATTGTCCTATTGTTGTGAAGGGCCGTTTGTTTTTGGTTGATTTGATTTGTTTGCCTCTTATTGAGATAGATGTAATCTTAGGGATGGACTGGTTATGTTCTAACCATATCCTCATAGATTGTGCAAAGAAAACTATAGTTTTTCCTAAGGAAGAAGAGTCTGGATTCTTAACTGCTGTTAAGGTCAAATCTTTATTGAGAAATGGAGCGCAGGGATATCTGGTATTGTCTTCTCTAGAAGTTAAGAATGAGAAGGATGTGAATACTATTCCTGTTGTCAACGATTTTCCGGATGTTTTTCCTGAAGATGTACCTGGTTTACCGCCTGAGCGGGAGATCGAGTTCTCAATTGATTTAGTACCGGGAACAGGTCCTATCTCAATTGCACCATATCGTATGTCGCCAGTAGAGTTAGAGGAGCTGAAAAAGCAACTGGTGGAACTGTTGGAGAAAGAATTTGTACGACCTAGTGTTTCCCCATGGGGTGCACCAGTACTTTTGGTCAAAAAGAAGGATGGAACGTCACGACTTTGTGTGGACTATCGGCAGCTGAACAAGGTGACTGTCAAGAATAAATATCCGCTTCCAAGAATCGACGATTTGATGGATCAATTAAGAGGAGCTGTGATATTTTCCAAGATAGATCTACGATCAGGTTATCACCAGATTCGTGTAAAAGGGGAAGATGTACCGAAAACTGCTTTTCGAACTCGTTATGGACATTATGAGTATCAGGTAATGCCATTCGGGGTGACGAATGCTCCTGCCATATTTATGGATTATATGAATAGGATATTTCGTCCGTATCTAGACAGATTTGTCGTTGTTTTTATCGATGACATTCTGATCTATTCTAGATCGAAGGAAGAGCATGCTAAACATCTGAGTGTTGTTCTTCAGATTTTGAGAGAGAAGCAGTTGTATGCGAAGTTGTCTAAGTGTGAGTTCTGGTTAGAAGAAGTTCAATTTCTTGGTCACGTAATTTCTAAAGAAGGTATTGCGGTGGACCCATCGAAAGTGGAGACTGTTTTACGATGGGAGAGACCTAAGACAAGAATGTGTTCGAAGTTTTGTTGGACTTGCTTGGTTATTATCGGAGGTTTATCGAAGGTTTTTCCAAGATTGGACCGGACCGCTTACACAACTTACGAGGAAAAGTCAAGCTTTCGAATGGACGGAAGAACGTGAAGCTAGTTTTCAAAAGTTGAAGAAGAGGTTAACAACTGCGCAGCTGTTAATCCTACCAGATTCGACAAAATCTTTCGATGTGTATTGTGACGCTTCTTATCAAGGACTAGGATGCGTGTTGATGCAAGACCGGAATGTGGTGGCGTATGCTTCTCGACAATTGAAGATTCATGAAAAGAATTATCCTACGCATGATTTAGAATTGGCTGCGGTAGTTTTTGCTTTGAAGATATGGAGACACTTTCTATATGGAGCAACGTTCAACATTTTTAGTGATCACAAGAGTTTGAAGTACTTGTACGACCAGAAGGAGCTGAATATGAGGCAAATGAAGGTGGTTGGAATTTCTGAACGATTACGATTTTCAACTTTTATACCATCCTGGTAAGGCGAATGTTGTGGCCGATGCCTTGAGCAGGAAGATTATTAGTGTGTCTGCTCTAATGATCAAGGAAAAGGAGCTCATTGAACAGTTTAGAGATGAGTGGTCGTTTGTTGAGTTGAAACCAGGGAAGATCTGTGTTAGCATGGTTACTATCTCGAGTGAGCTGATGGAAGACATAAAGGAAAAGCAAAATGTCGATAAATTTTTGCAAGGAATAAGGGAGCAAATAAAACAAGGCGAGACACTAGAGTTCAAGGAAGGAACTGATGGAATTCTGAGATTTCGGGGTAGAGTCTGTGTTCCTCGTAATCGAGAGTTGAGAAGATATATTGTGAAACATGCCCATACTAGTTCTGTGAGTATGCATCCGGCATAACAAAGATGTATCAAGACTTGAAGAAGTTATTCTGGTGGCATGGAATGAAGGGTGATGTTGTTAGATGCGTGTCGGCTTGTCTAGTTTGTCAAAAATCGAAAGTTGAACACCAAAGACCACTTTGGGATGTTGCAACCATTATCGATTCCGGAATGGAAATGGGACAGCATTTCTATGGATTTCGTTCCTGGTTTGCCAAAGACAAGGAGAAGTCATGACGCAATATGGGTTATAGTCGATAGACTTACGAAATCGGCTCATTTCTTACCGATCAATATCAAATATTCATTGGAAAGATTAACCCGATTGTACATCGTGAAATTGTTAGACTACATGGTGTACCGACAAGTATAATTTCGACGTAGATCCGAGGTTTACGTCAAGATTTTGGCGAAGTCTACAAGAAGCTATGGGAACTAAGTTACGACGAAGTTCGCGTATCATCCGCAGGTGACGGACGGTCGACCGAAAGAACTATACGCCTTTGGAGGATTTATTGCGTGCTTGTGTTTTAGAACAACGGGGAAGTTGGGATGAATTTTTATCTTTGATAGAATTCACCTACAACAATAGTTTTCACGCAAGCATCGGAATGGCACCTTATGAAGCATTGTATGGAAGACGATGTCGAACGCCGTTATGCTGGTATCAAGATGGAGAAAATACGACTGTTGGACCGGAGCTTGTACAACAAACTACGGATAAAGTCAAGATGATACAAGAGAAGATGAGGACGACGCAAAGCAGACAAAAGAGTTACGCGGATAAGCGAAGGCGACCTCTTGAATTTGAGGAGGGTGAGCATGTGTTTCTGAGAGTTACTCCTACGACTGGTGTCGGAAGAGTAATTAAGTCTAAGAAGCTTACTCCTAAATTCATTGGACCATATCGATTATCCGACGTATTGGTCCCGTAGCATACCGTTTGCTTTGCCGCCTTTTCTATCCAATTTGCATGATGTGTTTCATGTGTCTCGATTACTTTAAGTATATGCGATCCGACACATGTTATACAATCGATGACGTACGCTTAAAGGAGAATTTGACTTACGAAACTTTACCTATCAGGATAGAGGACAGAAAGGTAAAGCAGCTTTCGAGGGAAGATGATCGAGTGGTAAAAGTTATATGGAATGATGTGACGGGTGAAGCTACTTGGGAACTGGAAGATAAAATGAAGGATCAGTATCCTCATTTGTTCGGATGAACATCAAATTTCGAGGACGAAATTTTTATTTGTTGGGGAGTGTTGTAACGCCCCAATTTTTAGAAAATATTCTGAATGTACTATTTTCTGTTTTTCATGCTTTTGTATGAATGACCGCTGTGTCCCTATTTTTCTGTTCTTGAATTTTGTATGAAAACAACTACGATAATACAGGTTCAAATTTTATTTGATCGTTTTACGTAGTTTGCTTCGAGACGGTAAAATAAAAATTTTTCTCGAGCTAATGTATTAATTTTTCTCGAAAGATATACACTAAATAATACTTCTGGATATTTTATTTGAACGTTTTGGACGATTACCTACGTTGTGGGAAAAAAACAGGAAATGACCGTTACGTCCCGAACGTCTCGCTTTTCTCTCGTTTTTGTCTGTTTTTAATTGTTTTCTTCTTGATTTAATGCCGAAAAATACCGTCTGTGATTTTATATGAACTTTTTGTGTGATTTGCTCGAAAGCGGGAAAATAATATTTTCCTGGCCGGGAAAATCTTATTTGATTATTTAGAATTGGGGGATCTTACTTAACCCGATTCTAAATGAGACTAAAAATAATCTTTTAATTTTTAGGATTTAATCACAAATAAAATAATTTTATATTATTATAATATTATTTTATTAGTCAAGATGTTTTAGTGACAAAGGGACCCTAAATATTTTGCGGGACCCACAATTAGCGTAACGTTAGATCGGTAGCTTAATTAATCACCGTAAGTTTGTAGAACTTTCAGAATCAGTGACTCGGCTAGTCGACTCAAGTGAAAATTAAATACACTGTGTGACTCAGCATGTGAGTCACCATAAGCTAACCAATGAGAAGAAGGCTTGCTCACCAAGGCTTAATCTTAGCCTTTGATTCATCCAATGGCTTGGATGAAGCCAAGCAAGGTGCCCACCTTGCACCCCACTTGAAGTCCACGGCCAAGAGGCCTTTGGTGACCAAAATATCACTTTGTCTTCATCACTTTCTCTCTTCTCTCTCATCAAGAACCCTAGCCACCATTCTTGCCCATTTTCTCCACCATATTCGGCCAAGCTCATTTCCTAACACTCCAACCATCCAAAAATTTTTCTAACCAAGTTTCCTTAATCTAAACACCATTCTAAGAACCTTTGTAGTTGGGAGTTTCTTCAAATTCTTCCATCTAAAGCTTGGAAACCAACCTTGGAAGTTTTACCTAGAAGGTGAAATTTCATACTTTTCTTTTCTCTCTTCTTTTTCAAAGTTCTAAGCCATGATTTTTCCATGGTTTAGCTTCTTTTTCAAGGTTAGTAACATGTAGGTTTTGTTTGAAATTTTTAGGTGTTTGGTGGAGTGAAAACCGTGACCTAAGGAGGTGAGAAAGCAAGTTTTTGTCTTCATTTAAGGTAAGAGGAAGACAATTCTTATCATCCCTTGATGGTGGTAAGAAGATGAGTTGTTTGTAGAATCCATAAGGATTCGGTTGTGGTGTGTTTATTGATGTGTATTTGTTAATTTTTGTGGTTGCTAGTAGCTTAAGTGTTATGTGTTAATAGCTTTCTTATTTGGTAATTGTAATAATTTTGCATGCCTAATAGCTTTTGATTGTATGTCTATAAGCTTTAAATTAGGTTTATGTGTTAGAAATATTTTGCATGTGTTAGAAATATTTTGCATGTGTTAGAGATATAAATGCATGTGTTAGAATTGTATGATAAGGTTTAGGATGTGAATAACATGTGTAAGTTTGCATGAGTGTTCCAAAGAACACAATCCAATAGCTCACGGCAATGCCAAAATGTGAGGACCAAAATGTTCTCTTGATTTTTCCTAAAGTGTAGCTTAATTAACCTAGGAGAATCAAGAAAGTTTCTAATTGATTTGATCAAAGAAAAATGCATTTAGAAATCAAATGGTACAAACTTAGTATTTTGGGGCCAACATGCCTAAAGGATTAAATTGACTATAGATAACTATTTTCTAAAATGATTTAATGAACTTAGACTATAGAATACATTTGATATGATTTAAAAGGTGAAAGACATTTTGGAAATCAAATGCAAAAGTTTTATAAAATTCGCCAACATGCCACTATAGGAATTCATGATTTTAAAAACTTGTTTCTAAACCTTTTTCAATTAAAAAGAAACAATACAAGTTAAGAAGAAATTTTCTATAATAATTTATGAAGGAACCAATTGATTAGAAGTAAGTCTAAAGGGTTAAAATTCATAATTTTATCATTAGGAAGGAAATACAGTAATGTTAAGAAATTTTCTAACATATAGCTCACTTTTGGTTTTGAAGCATGTTAGAGATTTCAAAAAGAATTTAATGAAATGGTTAAAAAAATTAGGTAAATAGAAATTTTATGGAAAATTTAGAAAATCATTATTATAAATTTATAAACAAAATGCTGTCAATTTTTAGTAAAAATTGAACCTATAGGATAGTCAAAATATCCTAATGACAGTATACGGTATGAAAAATTATTCTACGTAGTTTAAATGTACTAAATATTATTTCTATCTGTTTAAATGGTAATTTTAAAGGCATTCGAATAAGAAAATGATTTAAAAATCCTACGCGATTGAGAAAACGTATTAAAAATGTTACGCGATTTTAAAAACGTAAAAATATCTTTACCCGATTTTTAAACGTTTGTAAAAACGACGAAATTTCAAAAACGCGATAAAATTTCTACGCGATTGAACGTTACCGTATTTATTTTTCGCTTGTCGGGAAAATGTGAACCCGTACATGATTTTTGAGGTTATTTTGCTGTCGGGAAAAAGTGAACCCGTACATGGCTTTTTGCCATTGAGGGCATATATTTCTATCTTAAGGGCATTTTCGTAATTTCATATATTTGGAATTATGTTTTGTCTTTATACCGATTTTTGGTGTTTTGGGTTGACGAGACGAATCACATCGTGTTGTCGATGCGATAAGTGTAGTGTAGTTTATTGTTCTAATAAACTTGGAGACTTTAGTGTACGGGATCCCACATGTGGACAGCTTGGTAGCTCTACGTGGTCGTGGTAAACCGATAGCACACTAATGTACTCGACATTCACTATATTTAATCGAGGTTTGTAAAGTCTAGTAGTACATTGCCTATAGTGCCACAACGGGAGATCAGAACTATACTACGCCCGGATGGTAGATTCCCAAAGGTGTAGTAGCTATTGACGCAACGTGTGATCGCGTAATAGTTGGTTGGGCAGCCGTGGTACTAATAGATTTTGCAAGTCATTCTCTCTGATATCTGTTTGGGTTTAGCTCCATGGAGTAGGGTTGTGTTTTGGTGTATTTGAGTATATCTTGGATCATATTCCATTTTTCTCTATTTATCTTTATCTGGTAACATCTTGGATGTTTTTACATTTTCTCTATTTGTATTTATCTGATAATTTTTATGTAGTTGTCTATTTCTTATTTTATCTGTAAGATTGATTTATCTGTGTGAATTTCTTTATTTGTGTTATCTCTGTGATGTTCTGAAACACTAGGATATTTAATATGTATTCTTGTTATAGCTTATTCATATTGTATGAACCGTGTAGTAGTTATGTGTTGTCTTCTTATTTGCCATGTTGCGATGATTTTATGTTGTCTTACCTCTTTATTGTATGTGTCTATTCTCTATTTATTTTTATGCGGTAAAGAGTTTGAAGAGGAAGAGGAGGAACAACCTCTTGAGATCGTGTACCCTGAGGAAGAGGGAGATCACCAGACCGACAATCGGTTTTACGAGCAAGAACCATCCGATCATCCATACCCTCTGGATTGATTGTGTGGGGGATGGCGACGCCTGCATTTCTGGGATTCGTAGAGCTGGTATTCCATGGAGGTGATCTGGCTTGGCATTTACGAGGAGATCGTGCTTCTGTTACCTATGCTGGACGTATGACTGTGATTCTACGTCATCAGTTTGATGGAGATCCGATTTCGACGACGACGCTTTTTCTGCACTTAGAGTTACCCTTATCCATTAGGCGTTATTGGGGTGCTGAAAACCCTGAGCCTAGTGAGATAAGCATCGTGTCGACTGCGCGATCCCGTTATCGCCGTGTGTCGAGACATCAGGGATATTTATCTCCTGATGATCATTTTCACACCGAGAGTGATCCATCAGAGGAATAGATAATCATGATGTTTTTTTTGGGCGCGTCAGCGTATGTCTGTATATATTAACTCTTTTATTGCTTTCTTTACTGTTTTTGTTTAAATAGTTGTAGTCTTAGTTGTAAATTATATGTACAGTTTATAACTTAACCATATGTATATTATTAGTGATGATGTTTTTTTTTTATTATTTCGTATTTTTCGTATTATCTTTTATTACATATTTCTGTCTATCAGGAATTATTTTACAACCCGTAATAATATTTATCAAATGTTCCGCAACTTGGGTAGATTTTATTTCTATTTATTTTATTTTCTTTTATGTGTGACATCCTCCAAAGGGGTGTTACATTAACTAAAGAACTAGAGAAGTTTAGGGTGGAGATAAACACAAGGCTCAATAATGAAAGGAGGAGAGACTCTCAACATGAAGTCTCGCATGAAGATGAAGATACTTATGATTTGGGTAGGGAAAGGAGGACTAAGAGGAACCATGATAGGAGAAGGAGGCATGAGAGGAGTGAAAGGAGTTATGAAAGGAAGAATAGGAGGCATGGGAGTGATAAAAAAGGAGGAGACCTAGGAGGAGTAAAGACCCAAGTACCTTCTTTCCAAGGAATGAATGACTCTAAAACCTACTTAGAATAGGAAACCAAGGTAGAACAAATCTTTTCCTATCACCATTACAATGAAGAAAGGAAGGTGAAGGTGGTTGCCCTAGAATTTTCTGACTATGCCCTAATTTGGTGGAGCCAAGTACAAAAAGAGAGAGAAAGGAATAGGGAATACCCCATAGATACTTGGGAAGAGATGAAAAGTTTGATGAAGAGGAGGTTTGTCCCTTCATGGTACTATAGGGAATTACACAATAAACTCCAAAGACTTGCCCAAGGAAGTAGGAGTGTGGATGAGTACTACAAGGAGATGGAGGTGGCCATGATAAGAGCCAATGTCATTGAAGATAGGGAGGCTACCATGTCACGTTTCCTTCATGGTTTAAACAGTGAGATAGGAGACATTGTGGAGTTGCATAACTATGAAGAGCTTGATGAGTTAGTCCACTAAGCTATAAAGGTAGAACAACAACTCAAAAGAAAAGGTGCATAGAAGAAGCCTTCTTCTAACCTCAAACCTCCCACTTGGAAGGACAAGGAACCAAAGGAAGACTCCTATACACAACCCAAGGGAGGTATGACTTCTGAAAACTCTAATGTTTTTCCTTCCACTAATACTTCTTCCTCTTCTTCTTCTAAAAATAGGAACATTAAGTGCTTCAAATGCTTGGGGAGTGGATATATAGCCTCTCAATGCCCAAGCAAAAGGGCAATGGTGATAAGAGAGGGACACCTCTCTAGTGATTCATGTCAAAATTTCCCTCCCTAAAGTGAAGGAGAAGAAGAATATGAGACCTATGCTCATGATGGCGACTTGCTAATGATAAGGAGATTCTTGGGTAGCCAAGTTATGGCAAGGGACCAAGACTAAAGGAAAAATATCTTCCACACAAGATGTGTCATCCAAGGCAAAATGTGCTCATTAATCATTGATGGGAAAAGTTGCACCAATGTGGCAAGCACTCGCTTGGTAAGAAAACTTGACCTTAAAACTGCTCCTCACCCCCGACCATACAAGCTTCAATGGCTAAGTGAGAATGTTAAGTTGATAGTGAATCAACAAGTGTTGATAAGTTTGTTAATTGGTACGTATAATGATGATGTTTTGTGTGATATTATTCCCATGGAGGCCGGTCATATTTTGCTTGGAAGGCCTTGGCAATTTGATAAGCATGCTATTCATGATGGTTTCACTACCAAGTATTCCTTTGTTCATAATTCTTTAAAGGTAACCCTTGTACCCCTTACTCCTAAACAAGTTTGTGAAGACCAAGTGGCCTTGAAGCTAAGAAGGGAGTAAGAGAAGAAAGACGTAAAAGTAAAATCAGAGGGGGAAACAAAGAATAGGGACCAAAAACTTGTAAATGAAAAAAAAATTGAATGTTTAATTACTAGGGAGAGTGAGATTAAGAGGGCTTGCTTTGCAAAGCAAGAGATGTACATTTGCATATACAAGGATTTGTACTTAAATTGTAACTCTAACCCTCTACCTAGTAAAGTTGATTCTATTTTGTAAGACTTTGAAGGTGTCTTTCCAAAGAGTGTCCCTCCCGAACTACCACCCTTGAGGGGGATTGAACATCAAATGGACTTTATCCCAAGAGCCTCTTTGCCTTTGCCCCGCTTAAAAAAAGGAAGAGACTCCATTTTTGTGGTGGCGGACAGATTCTCCAAGATGGCCCACTTCATTCCTTGCCATAAGGTGGATGACGACATTCATGTGGCGGACTTGTTCTTCAAAGAAGTGGTGAGGCTTCATGGAATGCCCAAAAGCATAGTCTCAGATAGGGACTCAAAGTTCCTAAGTCATTTTTGGAGGACCCTTTGGAACAAGCTTGGGACTAAGCTACTCTTCTCTACCACTTGCCACCCACAAACCGATGGCCAAACTGAGGTAATGAATAGGATCCTATCGACCTTGCTGCGATTAATCATCAAGAAGAACATCAAAACCTAGGAAGAATACTTATCTCTTGTTGAATTTGCTTATAATAGGGTTGTGCATGCTACTACTAGCTTTTCTCTTTTTGAGATTGTATATGATTTTAATCCCCTCACCCCTTGATTTACTTCCTCTACCTAATGTTTCTTCTTTAATTCATAGGGATGGACAGGCAAAAGCTGAATATGTGAGGAAGCTCCATGAATAAGTCAAGACTGAAATTGAAAGGAAGATGGAGCAATATGCTAGGCAAGCAAACAAGGGAAGGAGGCAAGTTATTTTTGAACCAGGAGATTGGGTGTGGGTGCACATGCGAAAAGAAAGGTTTCTTTTACAAAGGAAATCTAAGCTCTTTCTTAGAGGAGATAGACCTTTCCAAATCATAGAAAGAATCAATGACAATGCCTACAAACTTAACCTATCAGGTGAGTATGGGGTTAATGCAACGTTTAATGTGGCTGACTTAAGTCTTTTTGATGTAGGTGATGAAGGATCAAATTCGAGGACGAATTCTTTCGAAGGGGGAGTGCATGATGGAGACCAAGGAAGCTCAAGTGGCGGCCCAACGTGCCTAATGCTTGGAGGCCCAATGACAAGGTCAAGAGCTAAGAAGGCTAAGAAAGATTTGGACAAAGAAGTCAACCACTTTCTCTCACTCAAGCCTATTCCAGAAGAAGGAGCACTCAAGATTGTCCAAATAATCTAAGTTGATGATGGGCCCAATATGGGTCATGATTTCTTCTTAGTCAATTTTATTTAATTATGTATTTGAACTTTTTAATTTTCTCAATTTTGGTTCTTATTTTCTTTTTTTGGGATAATTTTGTAATAAGGGCTTATTGTTTGGGCTTAATTTGCGCATAGTAGAGCTAGGGATAGTTGTTGCCTTCTAATTGGGCCTGGGCCATATTTGCGCTAGGATTAGGATTAAAAAATGCGCTAGCTTGCTGCCTCCTTTAGTTAGACCTAGTCGCATACCTAATGCCTATAAATAGGCTTGTGTTTACTGCATTTGACACTTTTGAATTTGAGAATATTATTGCACTCCTTTGTGAGTTTTGAGAGCTTAGTTCTCTTGGGGTTCTTGGAAGACTCATCTTGGTTCTTATCAAAGGTTTCCTTACCTTTGTGGCGAATCTTCGCTTGACTTATCACTCTCCAAGAGTGTGGCATCTTATTCCTTCTATTCCTTGTCTTTTTCCATCTTTTTCTATTTTTACTATTCATAGTACTGTTTATAATACTATTCATGTTACTATTCACCCTTCATCGTTTAATTCTTTAAAACACAAAATTAACTCAAGGACGATCCGTAAAAATAATATGCATCCAACTTGGATTATATCATATAGTATACTAGATCTTTTTATTATGAAAGTTTATGTATTACAATGTTCCTGTTGAGGTATTGATATATATATATATATATATATATATATATATATATATATATATATATATATATATATATATATATATATATATCTTTTGTTATCTTGGCTCCCCATATTTACTCATTGTGTATGAATAATATGAGTTTAGTTTGAAGATGTATGTTTAAAAGTAGCATGTCTAGTATTAGTTATTCCTTTATATGACGATATATATCTGGATAGCAAATATTAGGCTGTTACACCAAGCTAGAATTCAAGTTATATGAGGTGACCTAGTTCTGTGAGAATTAGCACCGGATAATGAGCCTTGAGAAGATTTTGAAATTGAATTTAACATTACACGGAGTAGTTCTGTGTGACTAGCGAATCGTCATAAATAGGTTAAAGTGTACCAACCTGAAAGCAGATTACTACCAAGTGATTTAAATAAGCATTAGAATGAAATTGAATTTAAACATAATATTATGTTGCTTATTTGAAAATGTGTTTGTGAAGATGTTTGTGGATGTAAATTGTGATGTTTGATAATAAACGTTTTTGGAAAACTATTAATAACTAGACTTCTGCCTCAGGAAGAGGAAGGACTAGATTTGGCTTTTGTCACCTTCCTATGTTATAAAATGAGTTTTAAAATGTATTTTTTTCTCGAAGCAGCTGGAAGTATTATGATTACATGTATTTTTAATAATACTACTGAGAATTCTTAGAATTCTCACTCCTTTATGTTTATATTCCATAATATTTTCAAGAATGTGTACTTCAACAAGGAGCTAGCAGATAAAGATGTAGAATAGGATTTAGTGGTATTTTGAAATTTTAGTTGTATAATCACTGCATTGTAACATATTATGTACATTTTGTACACTGATGTATATTATTTGTAAAATGTATTGTACATTATATGTATAATTCTAACCACACTAGACTCATATTTTGCGTAAATTATATAAACATAATTTCACGTTATTTTAAATAGTTTAAGTGACATGTGTAACACTTTTACTACTATCACTAATAGTGTATCCGAAATTACACCTTACTAATTAGTAGTAAGCACATCATTTAAAATTGACAATAAATTTTTTAAATATACTTTACCGTGATATATAAAAATATGAGCCTAGAAAGGCTAAATAATATACTTATACTGGAGAAATGTTTATACAAGGGGTACCTCATAATACAAATGTACATTAAATGCCTACAAGGCAATATCCATACATTCTTTATACAAAAAAGTTTCAATCTAGCATAAACAACAACTTCTGCTTTGGTCATTGTGCTGCATGATCCGATCCTGGAAATATCATGGAATACAATATAGAAATGGGGTGAGAATACTAATTATTAGTAATTCTATTATAAAAAATGTGTCATCATAATATTTTCATTTATTTCGGGAAAAAAATACATTTTTGAACTCAAATAAAAAATTCCATAGTTAAAAAGGTGGCAAAAATGCCAAATCTGGTCCTTTCTCTTCCCGAAACAAAATTCCATTTAATAAAAGTTTCCAAAAATATTCAATAATAAACAATACAAATTCCAATCATGAATCATTTTAGTAATTGTCTCCAAATGCAAATTCTATGATATCAAATTCATACAATGATTCATATACATATTCAAGTCATAATATGACATACAAATTCAATTCCATTTTAGTGCTCATCCAAATACTCGCTTATCCCACAAAACCCATATCTTAAGCACCATAATGGGTGGGAGTCACCTCATATAGAGTTCTATATACTCATGGTAAGGAGTGAATTAGGGCCTCACACTACTACTAGTATCATATCAGGGAATTATTCATGAGGATTATACTTATACAATGAGGAATTCAAGAATACAGGATTCTCCTTCCTCACACGAGGTCATCTCCATGATTCTAATGGAATTTTGGATACCCTTCCCTCATAAAGGATCATCTCCAAAATCCAGTATACTAAGTGAATCAACAATTCACAAAAACAAAAGGATACTAAGTGAGAAAAGCATGGACTAATTACCTTCCCATTCAAGGATAATTGTCCAATTCTCATAATCAATTCAAATTCCATTCTCATGAGCACTGATCATTCAAATCACACATTCCAGCTTAACCTTAAAAATTAAGAGAGCAATGCAAATTCTAATTCTAATTCCAAATTCTCATTCTAGCTCAACTTTATTAATATAAAAGAGTAATACTAATTCATATTCAACTCAACCTTAAAGAAATAAGGGAGTAGCTCAACCTTAAGAAATTAAGGGAACAATACAAATTCTAATTTCCCAATTCCAAATTTCAATTCTAGCTCAACTTGACCATCAAAGAGCTATTCAATCTCAAATACACAATAAAATTATATTCAACAAGTAAGTTGTAACATCCTAATACTAGTACTAATAACGTATCCAAAATTATGCATTAGTAACTAGAATTAAGTATGTCACGTATGATTAATAAAATAAATTTCAATTACATTTTAATAATCAATCCCGATAATCCTACCGCGTACAGTACCCACACCCATTTCAACACCGGGTACTGTTCATGAGACCCACCCATGAACAGTACCAAATCATGTTTCTGTTTTCTTTTTTTTTAGTATATGTCCATTAACCAACTTCTCTACGTCGTTAACCACTTTTTTGTTCTTCGTTAACCAACTTATTTCACGAGCATAGAAACCATGTGGTAAAATCTTATGTCATTAACCAACTTCTTTATGTAATTAATCACTTTTTTGTTCTTCATTAACTAACTTTTTTCATGAGTATAGAAACAAAGTTGGCTAACGAAAAACAAAAAAGTGGTTAACTACGTAGAGAAGTTGGTTAATGGACATATACTAAAAAAAAAAAGAAGACAGAAGCATGATTTGGTACTGTTCACGGGTGGGCCCCATGAACAGTACTTGGTGTTGAAATGGGTGTGGTCACTGTACGCGGTAGGATGATAATTTTCCTTTAATAATATACAAAAAAATATAAGCCTGAAGTAGAATAAGATAACATACATATATTAAAAAGGATAATATACAATGTATTTTACATTACTCTTAAATTACATAATTTGTTATAATGTTCTAATTATACATCACAAATAGAAATCTCGTCAAAACTATTCTACGTCTTTGTCTTCTATCTTCTTACTAAAGCATGCGTCCTTGAAAATATTACGCAAATACAAATAAAAAGGGGTGAGAATTCTAAGAATTCTCAGTAGTATAAATAAAAATTTGTGTCATCATAATACTTCCATCTACTTCGGGGGAAAATAATTTTAAAACTATTTTAATAAGTAGGAAGGTGGCAAAAGTCAAATCCAGTCCTTTCTCTTCCCGAGGCAGAAATCCAATTACTCATTTAATGAAATCCAATTATCATTCAATAAAAACAATAATTTATACAATCACATATTTCTTATCATGTATCACGTCTAACTATTCATTAAAATATCAATCATATCATACTCAAATATTCATCTTCAACTACAGTGTCAAGTTAATGAGGGAATCCTCCTTCCTTATTTATTATATCTCAATCCAAATATAATAAGGGAATCATCCTTCCTTATTTAAGATGTCACAATTCAAAAGTAATAAGGGAATCATCCTTCCTCATTTAATTTTGTCTCAATTCAAGAGTAATGAGGGAATCATCCTGATATGATCCATGTTGGATGCATATTGTTTTTACAGATCATCCTTGAGTTGATTTCGTGTTTTAAAGAATTAAACGATGAAGGGTGAATAGTAACATGAACAGTGCCGTGAACAGAACCGTGAATAGCAAAAAATAGAAAAAAATGGAAAAAGACAAGGAATGGAAGGAAGAAGACGCCACACTCTTGGAGAGTAATAAGTCAAGTGAAGATTCGTCACAAAGGTAAGGAAACCTTTGATAAGAACCAAGATGGGTCTTCCAAGAACCCTAAGAGAACTAAGCTCTCAAAACTCACAAAGGAGTACAATAATATTCTCAAATTCAAAAAGTGTCAAATGTAGTAAACACAAGCCTATTTATAGGCATTAGGTATGCGGCTAGGTCTAGCTAAATAAGGCAGCAAGCTAGCGTATTTTTTTAATCCTAACCCTAGCGCAAATGTGGCCCAGGCCCAATTAGAAGGCATCACCTATCCCTAGCTCTGCTATGCGCAAATTAAGCCCAAACAATAAGCCCTTATTACAAAATTATCCCAAAAAAGAAAATAAGAACCAAAACTGAGAAAATTAAAAAGTTCAAATACATAATTAAATAAAATTGACTAAGAAGAAATCATGCCCCCACATTGGGCCCTTCATCAACTTGGATCATTTGGACAATCTTGAGTGCTCCTTCTTCTGGAATGGGCTTGAGTGAGAGAAAGTGGTTGACTTCTTTGTCCAAATCCTCCTTAGCCTTCTTAGCTCTTGACCTTGTCATTGGGCCTCCAAGTCCTCGCAGTGCATCTTTGGGCATTGGGCCCGTTGGGCTGCCACTTGAGCTTCCTTGGTCTCCATCATGCCCTCCCCCTTCGAAAGAATTCATCCTCGAATTTGATCCTTCATCACCTACATCAAAAGGACTTAAGTCAGCCACATTAAATGTTGCACTAACCCCATACTCACCTGGTAGGTCAACTTTGTAGGCATTGTCATTGATTCTTTCTATGATTTGGAAGGGTTCATCTCCTCTAGGTAAGAGCTTATATTTCTTTTGCAAAGGAAGGAAACCTTTCTTTTCGCATGTGCACCCACACCCAATCTCCTGGTTCAAAAATAACTTGCCTCCTTCCCTTGTTTGCTTGCCTAGCATATTGCTCCATCTTCCTTTCGATTTGAGTCTTAACTTGTTCATGGAGCTTCCTCACAGATGCAGCTTTTGCCTGTCCATCCCTATGAATTAAAGAAGAGAAATTAGGTAGAGGCAGTAAATCAAGGGGGGTGAGGGGATTAAAACCATATACAATCTCAAAAGGAGAAAAGCTAGTAATAGCATGAACAACCCTATTATAAGTAAATTGAACAAGAGGTAAGCATTCTTCCCAGGTTTTGATGTTCCTCTTGATGATTAATCGCAGCAAGGTCGATAGGGTCCTATTCACTACCTCAGTTTGCCCATCGGTTTGTGGGTGGCAAGTGGTAGAGAAGAGTAGCTTAGTCCCAAGCTTGTTCCAAAGGGTCCTCCAAAAATGGCTTAGGAACTTTGAGTCCCTATCTGAGACTATGCTTTTGGGCATTCCATGAAGCCTCACTTCTTCTTTGAAGAACAAGTCCGCCACATGAATGACATCATCCACCTTATGGCAAGGAATGAAGTGGGCTATCTTGGAGAATCTATCCACCACCACAAAAATGGAGTCTCTTCCTTTTTTTGAGTGAGGCAAACCCAGCATAAAGTCCATAGACAGGTCAGTCCAAGGGGAATCAAGAATAGGTAGGGGGTATAGAGTCCATGAGGCATTGCCTTTGATTTGGCTCTTTTACAAACAATGCACCTATCACATAGTTTATGCACATTATGCTTCATGTTAGGCTAATAAAAATGCTCATGCAACACATCTAAAGTCTTTTGGATCTCAAAGTGACCCATTAATCCCCCTTCATGAGCTTCCCTAAGGAATAATTCACTCAAAGGGCTCTTAGGCACACACAAACATTTTTCTTTGAATAAATACCCATCTTGCCTAAAGAACTCCCTATGCGCCCCATTTTCACATGTAGCATACATCTTAGAGAAATCATTATCATGCACATACAACTCCTTTATGTGTTCAAAACCAAACATTTTTGTTTCAAGAGTAGCTAATAAGGTATACCTCCTGGAAAGCGCATCAGCCACTATGTTTACCTTTCTTTGCTTATGTTTGATCACATAAGGAAATTGTTCAAGGTATTCCACCCACTTGGCATGCCTCTTATTAAGCTTACCTTACCCTTTTAAATATTTTAGTGACTCATGATCACTATAAATTATAAACTCTTTTGGCAAAAGGTAGTGCTGCCAAGTGTGCAAAGTCCTTATGAGTGCATACAATTCTTTATCATAGGTGGAGTAATTTAAAATAGCTTCATGCAATTTCTCACTAAAGTATGCAATGGGGTGACCCTCTTGTAATAAAACAGCCCCAATCCCAACATTTGATGCATCACACTCAAGTTCAAAAGATTTAGAAAAATTAGGCAATACAAATATGGGTGCATGAGTGAGCCTATCTTTGAGTGTGTTGAAACTTGTCTCCTGATCATCCCTCCACCTAAAACTCACATTTTTCTTAACAACTTCATTTAAAGGGGTGGCTATTGATGAGGTTCACCTTAAGCTTCTTGAATTCGGACCTAATTAGGACTAGAACAAACAGAATTTGGAAGAAGAAATTGAAAGGAAGAATAAAGAAAGAAAAGAATTGATTCAGTCTGTTTTTTAGGAAGCATCCATGTCTCACGCTGTAGACATCGGAATTGCATGATTCTAAAACGAGGTGAAAGATCTCTTTCTGAATCACAATTTAGACTCAAGAATCACCGAAAAAGAGTACGTATAACTTGAGATATGAGTGCGAGAAATTTGAGATGAAAAATTGAGGAAATTGTAAAATTAGAAAGAAGAACTAGATACGAAATTGATGAAAAGAAATAAGAAAAGAATGGCGCCACAAACCTAGTTTGATAAGCCAAGGAGGATCGCCACAAGAATTGGTTAGTTCTTGATAAGATCAAATGATGCAAGGAAGAACCCTAGCAAAGCAAAACTCTCAGTTTTTGTATATTCCCAAAAAAATATGTCCCCCTCTATGATCTCCAAAAGTTTTAGTACAATTCAGTTTAGAGGTTTGCCCATTTAGGACTTAACAAAAATAAACACAAGACCCCTTAGCATAAGCATCACTGATATGTTCCAGTGGTTAAGGAGACATATTCAGCTTCAAGTGCCTAGGTTCTAATCTTGCTATGGACAAATATATATATATATATATATATATATATATATATATATATATATATATATATATATATATATATATATTAACACAGCCATACACCAAATAGAGGCTCTTCTCCTTTCATTCCAAGTGGGCTATGCATGTGTAAACCCTAGGCTCCACATGTTGGGCTTCAATCTGATGTTGGGCCTCTAATAAGTTGTTCACCATCTTTTTAAGTTCTTCTTGGGCCCTTTTAGCTCTTGCTCTTGTCATAGGCCCTCCTAGACCTTGTATTGGATCTTGGACTTCTTTCTGGACTTGGGCCTGGACTTGGGCTCCTCCCATGAAGTCCTCATCATTCCCTCCTTCTTGAGAAGCATTTGTCCTCAAATCTATTAATTTATCACCTACATCATAAAAGGACAAATTAGCCACATTAAAGGTAGCACTCACACCATACTCACCTGGCAAGTCAATCTTATATGCATTGCCATTGATCTTAGCCAATACTTGAAAAGGTCCATCTCCTCTTGGCATAAGCTTAGACTTCCTTTGAGATAGAAATCTTTCTTTCATGAAGTGTACCCATACCCAATCACCTGGTTCAAATGTTACCTTCTTCCTTCCTTTGTTTGCATGCTTGGCATACCCTTCCATTTTCTTCTCAATTTGGACCTTAACCTTTTCATGCAATTTCTTGATATAATCAGCTTTAACCTGCCCAGACTTATCTTGCAATTGAGAAATGTTAAGTAAAGGCAATAAATCCAAAGTGGTCAAAGGATTAAAACCATATACAATTTCAAAAGGTGAAAACTGAGTAGTACTATGTATAGCCCTATTATAAGCAAACTCAACATGTGGCAAACATTCCTCCCAATACTTGAGATTTTTCTTTAGAACAGCTCTAAGGAGAGTAGATAAGGTCCTATTTACAACTTCTGTTTGCCCATTAGTTTGGGGATGGCAAGTAGTAGAAAATAATAGTTTTGTGCCTATCTTTCCCCACAAGGTCCTCTAAAAATGACTAAGGAACTTAGAGTCCTGATCACTTACAATACTCTTAGGCAAACCATGTAGTCTTACTACCTCTTTGAAGAATAAATCAGCTACATGACATGCATCGTCCACCTTCTTGCCTGGTATGAAGTGAGCCATCTTTGAGAACCTGTCAGCCACCACAAAAATAGAATCCTTCCCTCCCTTAGACCGAGGCAAACCTAGAACAAAATTTATAGAAATATCAATCCAAGGGTGTTCAGGATCAGGCAATGGAGTATATAATCCATGCGGCATGACCCTAGATTTAGCCTTTTTACAAACAAGACACTTATCACACAACTTATGTACATCATGCTTCATGTGGGGCCAGTAAAAATGCTCATGCAAGATGTCATATGTCTTTTGCACCCCAAAATGTCCCATTAAGCCCCCTTCATGTGCCTCTTGAACAAGCAATTCCCTAATTAAACTTTTAGGCACACAAAGTCTCCTGTCCTTTATTAAGTAACCATCATGCTTGAAATACCCATTAGATACAGTATGAGAACATGTTTGATAAATATGAGAAAAATCAGCATCATGTTCATACAGTTCCTTAATATATTCAAAACCAAGAAATTTAGTTTCAAGAGTAGTCATTAAAGCATACCTGCGTGACAAAGCATCAGCAACCACATTGGACTTACCTTTCTTGTGCTTGATCACATAGGGGAATTGTTCAAGAAACTCCACCCACTTGGCATGTCTCTTGTTCAACTTTCCCTGTCCTTTCAAATACTTTAGAGACTCATGATCACTATGAATAATAAACTCCTTAGGCAGAAGATAGTGTTGCCAAGTTTGCAAAGCCCTAACTAAAGCATACAATTCCTTATCATATGTAGGGTAGTTAAGGGCAGCCCCACTCATTTTCTCACTAAAATAGGCAATGGGATGTCCCTCTTGCATTAAAACAGCACCTATGCCTACCCCAGATGCATCACATTCAAGCTCAAAGGATTTAGCAAAGTTAGGCAAAGCAAGTATGGGTGCAAGTGTTAATTTCTCCTTTAGGACAGCAAAGGTTTTCTCTTGTTTCTCTTCCCATTTAAATCCCACATGCTTCTTGACTAGTTCATTTAGAGGTGCAGCAATGGTACTAAAATCTGTAACACCCAAAAATTTACTTTTCTACTATCAGAATTCATTCTAAAATATTTGTGATTTTCTGGAATTTTTCTGGAATTTTCTGAGAATGCGGAATATTTTAATATATTTCTCGTTTTACGTATGTACTGAGCGGAACCGGAGAAATGAGATATTTTCTCCAAAAGCCTTAAACTATGGAAACGTTGACGGGGGATCTTACTAAACCCTAGACCGGACACAATTTGCAAAGTGTCATATTTTTCAAGAAATTTAACAGTAATAATAATGAAACGCTGTGTAGATTTCATCTGTCAAGTAAATTAATGCTGACTTCTATCAACTGTAATAATTGTCTACTAAACAATAACATGTATTAAAAACATTATCCTACTATCCAAAATCTACTTTGTATCACATCCATTAGCTTTAATTCTAAAAAGAATGATTAAATTAATTAAGCTTGTCAAGGGAAGCTTCTTAGAAAATTCCCAAATAATTCATTTTTCTCTCTCTTCACTCCCCACACTCATTCCCACGACAGATGGCTATTTTGGGAGCCTAAAATACCCACTTCTCATTCTCACTTTTATCACTCCACTCTCACACTTCAAACACTCTTCTCTTCTTCTCCTTGCTTCACCACCGTACACACACTCATTGGAGATCATCTCCATTGTTTGCTACAACTAAACTCATTTTGTGTTTTCTTCCACCATTCCAAGACCATCCTTTGGTTCTTCTTCTTCCACTATCCACCATTGAAGCTAAAGCTTTGAGCTTGGAGGTAAAGTCTTCACCTTTCTTTCACTTTCTTCTTGTTTTCGTTTTTCTTGGTCACCTATGTGATCAAGAACTCATTTTTCCATGGTTTGAGTGGACATTATGGAAATCACTCACATTGGTGTTCTTCTTGAAGGGGAAAATGAAAATCTAGGGCAAGAAGAGGTAACACCTTGTGTTGTCTTCCAAATAGGTAAGAGGGAGATGATCCTCTTCAACCAATCTTGGTAGTAAGGGAATATCTTGTATGTGTGTTGTTATTGATTTCTGAATCCATGTACAAAGTTCTCTCCTTTTTATGTTGTTCTTCATGATAGTGCATTTTGTTGGGTTTGTATGATTTATTGATGCCTCTTGCATGATTTGAAGATATATTTGAGTAACTTGTTGATTAAATATGATAATGATTGGTTTGGTTTGAGTTAAAGGACCTGGAGAACTCTGTTTTCTGCAAGTTTACGCGTGGTAATCGATTACACGGAGCTTGTAATCGATTACCAAGCCTTAAGGATACAAAATCGTGATTCTGGAAATTTGGTAATCGATTACGTCTTGTGTATAATCGATTACAGAGATTCTGTCTAGCTTGTAATCGATTACTAGAGTGGTGTAATCGATTACCAAGCCTCTGATGTCACAAAAGGGTGCTTCTGGGAATCGCGTAATCGATTACAACTTGTGGGTAATCGATTATGGAGGTTCTTTCCAATTGGTAATCGATTACGAGGGCTGTGTAATCGATTACCAGGTCCTTGAAGTTATGAATCGTGGTTCTGGGAATCACGTAATCAATTACAATGAGATTGTAATCGATTACAGAGATTCTGTTACGCTGGTAATCGATTACCAGGGTGATGTAATCGATTACTAAGACCCAAAAATGAGATTTTTGAGCTGGAAATGATTGAAATTATGGTTCTTTGCCCTTTGTAACTCAAACATAACCTAAAAACCCTGGATTCAAGGATTTTACTTTACTTAAATGCGATAGGAATATGTATTCATACTGATAGAGAAGAAATGATTTTGAAAATGGAATTCTTGGATCCATGACATGGAAATTGTGGTATGTGTGTAATAAGGAACATATATTGATACTGAGAATTATTGATGCAAGTGTGATTCCCTATGTGGGTTATGCACTTATTGATTTAGTGCTCAATGAGATAAGAATGATGATATGCCATTGAGGCAATGTTTAATAAATGTATTATTGATATGTCATGTTGGACATTGACTAATCCTTATATGCCATTGAGGCAATGCTTATGTTGAATGCATCATTGATGAACATACATGATTGGACATTGTGTCATCATGCATGTGTGTTGTCCGTTGGACATTGTTGAGAAGGCCATGTTGCCTAGGAGTTTGAATAACACCTTTGTGCGGGTGCGAGTAGACTAAGCGTAGGTGTCATATGTTGTTGACCCTGGGAGCGTTGGGGTGTGGGTGTCTCACAATAGATAGTGGTAGCTCCACTGGGGCCCTGGGATAGACCAATGCGACACACCAACGATCCTGTTTGAGACGTTGTCCTATATCGCGATCAACTGTTGAGGTACCATGTATGAGTCATTGCACAAACAATTTTATGAAAGAAAGCACACTGTATTTTAAGGCTACTGATATACTGGTATTACTCCTTGATCATTCACTCCGAAAATGTTTACGTCTAGCTCCATGGAGTAGGAACTTTGGTACCCTTGTTGCATTGTGAGTTGTCAGTCACATGGTCCATTGAGCATTTATAATTGGATAATGTGTTTACTATCATGACTGCGATATTTATTTGACTCTTGGTAATGCTAATGTTGCTAGCTGGCTATGGATAATGTTAACTATTGTTCTTTACTGCTTTACTCTCGTTAATTGCTTTCGGGTATTACTGCACTTGTATGTATTAACTGTGTCTTATGTGGGTGTTTGACGCAGTTTATTTTCTTGCTGCCATGTTGGTACTGAAAGCTGGGAATCTCACCTCTTTCGGTAATTTCTCTATTTTGTATTTTGGTTGGATCGTGTGCTCTTGAGAAGACGCTCGTGAGGAGGACAAGGAAACCACTGAGGTTCAAGGTTTCTGGCCTTATCTCAACTAAGATCGAAGTTGTTGAGGATGTCATTTCGGCCCTATGGACTTTTTGGCTACGTGCGGATCAACTTTCTTGGAGGTCCGGACTGCTGGCATATCAACGTGCAGACTGATCGATGTGTATACTACGGCGATGTGACGGTGTCCTTAGCGTGGAGACGTTATGACGCTCCTATTCTAGATTTTCATGCATTTGTATGGCTGGAGTTCTATATGCCCGTGAGGGACATGTGGGGCAAAATGTATTATACCCCTCGTGAGGATTCCTTTTTGTCTACTGCCCGGGCTCCTGCCCGTTGTTCTGTCGTCCCGATAGATGTCTTGTCGGACGACGAAGACCCTGAGGAGGATCCATCTACGGTTCCTTCTCGTTCTAGGCAGTCTTAGGGTTGGTTTTAATTGATGGCTACTGATGGCTATCCATTTATTTTGGGGGAACCTGACATACTACTGGGTTAGTGGGTATATATTTGTATCTCTTGGGGTAGGTACACATTTTGCCTTTTGTATATTTTTGGAAATGTAATTTAAACAGGCTTGTATTTCTGGTACAAAGTATATAATTATCCATATTGTGAATGGTCGTATGTTTCATTCCACGTTGATTTCTCTTTGACCTTTTTGACAGAAGTTTTATTGGAAAGAGGAACTTTTAATTTTAAATCAATCACGCGATATATTCATAGATAGGTGTATATATACATTAAATGGAAGTTTTAACCGGATTCATGTTAAGCAAAAAAAAATGAACTAATTTTCTGTAATCATTTGTATGTCGTTTCACTATAGTGCGACGTTCCTTCTTCTTACCCATTATGACTACGGGAGAAAAAGGGGCGTTACAAAATCCTTAACAAACCTCCTATAGAAACTAGCAAGCCCATGGAAACTTCTGACCTCACTCACACTCTTAGGAGTTGGCCATTCTTGGATTGCTTTTATTTTCTCTTTATCTACATGCACTCCACTAGAATTAACCACAAATCCTAAGAACACAACATGATCCTTACAAAACGTGCACTTTTCCAAATTAGCATACAATCTTTCTTTTCTAAGCACATGTAAAACAGATTGCAAATGATGCAAATGCTCATCCAAATTTTTACTATATATAAGAATATCATCAAAATAAACAACCACAAATTTCCCTAGAAACTCTCTCAAAACATGGTTCATCAATCTCATGAAAGTACTAGGGGCATTTGTCAATCCAAATGGCATTACTTTCCACTCATACAAGCCATACTTGGTTTTAAAAGCTGTTTTCCACTCATCACCTTGTCTAATCCTAATTTGATTATATCCACTTTTCAAATCAATCTTAGAGAAATAACAAAAGCCATACAACTCATCCAACAAATCATATAACTTGGGAATGGGATGCCTGTACTTGATGGTGATGTTGTTGACGACCCTATAGTCAGAAAACATCCTCCAACTTCCATCTTTCTTTGGCACCAATATAACTGGTACAGCACAAGGGCTCAAGTTCTCCTCAACCCATCCTTTGCTCATCAATTCAGCAACTTGCCTTTAAATTTCTTGAGTCTCTTGAGGATTACTCCTGTATGCTGGCCTATTAGGCAACACAGCCCTTGGCACCAAATCAATTTGGTGTTCAATACCTCTCAATGGTGGAAGTCCTGGTGGTATATCTTCTGGAAAAACATCTTGAAATTCTTGCAAAATAGATTTAACTCCACTAGGAAGTTCAAGGTCAGAATCAAGTGCAGTAATCTCCTTATTATAGAGTATATACATAGACTTCCTTGCCATTAAAGCTCTCCTCACCTCTCCATTCTTCACAAACAAAGCATTCTTTCTCTCTTTCTTTTTGCTCTCATTTTCATTTTTTTTCCTGTCTTTCCTCTCTTGCTTTCTTTTTTCTCTCATGATTTTTTGATCATCACATACCTCTTTTGGAGACAATGGAACCAATCTAACCTTGCTGTTTTCATGGTGAAAAATGTATTTATTTGTGTGACCATCATGGTGAGCTTTTCTATCAAACTGCCATGGTCTCCCAAGAAGCAAATGACTAGCTTCCATTGGAACCACATCACATAAAATTTTATCTTTATATTTTCCAATAGAAAACTCAATCTCCACTTGCTTATCCACCCTCAATTCTCCCTCCTCACTCAACCATTGAACTTGTATGGTCTAGGATGGGGTTTAGTCTCCAAATTCATTTTTGTCACCAACCTAGTACTTGCTACATTGGTACAACTCCCTCCATCAATGATTAAGGAACACAGTTTGCATTGGATAAGACATCTAGTATGGAAAATATTTTCTCTTTGACTTTCCTCACCCTCTTTGGCTAATCCTCCTAACATTCTCCTCACAATGAACAAATCTCCTTTAGGAATCTCCTCCTCTTCCTCACTTGAGGATTCAGTTTGGGAACTCTCACTAGTGATTTCTCCATTATCTTTTAACACCATAACCTTCTTGGTTGGGCATTCAGATGCAATGTGCCCCCTACCCAAACATTTGAAACACTTTATGTCTCTAGATTGAGACTTGTTTGCCATTTCTTTGCCCTTGTTTTGGGTTGGGTTTGGAGCTATCATAGGGATCCTAGAAGATGAGGTACCCTCCTTGTTGAACCTATCCTTCCATCTAGAGTGATCATAGTTTGATACACTCTTTCTCACACTTTTTCTCTTTAGTTGTTGTTCCACTTTCATGGCATGGTGAACTAAGTTCTCCATTTCTACATAATTTTGAAGCTCAACAACATCCCTTATATCTCCATTCAGCCCATTAAGGAATCTAGCCATGGTAACCTCCCTTTCTTCCTCTACATTGGCTCGGATCATGGTTATTTCAAGGTCTTTGAAGAACTCATCTACACTCTTACTCCCTTGGGTCATTCTTTGGAGTTTATTGAGAAGCTCTCTATGGTAGTGGGATGGAACATACCTCCTTCTCAACACTCTTCTTAACTCCTCCCAACTCTCTAACATAGGCTCTCCATACCTCCTCCTCTCCTTTTGGAATTGATCCCACCAAACTAAGGCATAGTCAGTGAATTCCAAGGTAGCTAGCTTGACCTTCCTCTCCTCATTTAGGTTGTGGCATGAGAAAATTTGTTCTACCTTCATCTCCCACTCAATATAGGCTTCAAGATCACTTTTTCCTTTAAATGGTGGTATGGTAACTTTCACAACCTCCTCTCGGTTTCTCCTTTGTTCTCCCTCATGTTCTCTCCTTTCATGCCTCTCATGTCTCCTCCTATCTCTATGTTGGTCATTCTCCCCATTCTGGTTTTGGTTTTCTAAAGTTTCAAGCCTCTCATAAATTCCCTCCGTATGCTCCCTCAACACCTCATTCATCCTTTGAGTTAAGGCATCTAACAACAACCTATGCTCCCTAGTAGGGGATGGGGGTCCCTCTCTTTCAGCCATAGATAGATTTGAGGTAAAGAAGTCCTCTCCAAAACTATTTCACTCAAAGTGTTTCACACAAATTTGGCTTTTAAGCTAATGTATCTCTCTTGCCTTTTTCCACTCTTTCTCTTGCTTAAAGTTCTTACCTGAATCAACCAATCTATTTCAAGAACCACTTTTCCAAGGCGATCAGAATTTGTAGAAATAACACAAGTAGCAAAGCACAATTTTACTACTAGCATTCAAGAAAGACAGAAACATGAATGATTATCAAGAAAATAGGATAAACAAGACACTTTTTTTTTTGGACAGCAAAGTAACAAAACAACAAAAGATTACAATGTATGGATACTAACACAATTTAGAAGCATAAAGACTCACAAATAAACAATGAAACTAGGAAGAAGCTTAGAATCACGAATTTAAGTCCTCTATGGTCCAAATACTCCAATTTTTTTTCTCCAAAAATTTAGCAATTCTCTCAATTAGAAAATAGATGTTCACTTTACCAAATAGGCAGCTTTTGCAGCAACCAAAATTGATCCTCCAAACCCTAATTCGGCACCTCCAATCAGCCACTGTGTCTCGCGCTACAGAACTCCGATTTGAGTGATTCCAAAATGAGGAGAAAGTTCACGTTCTGGGACACAATTTGCACTCAAGAATCATCGAAATTGGATATGTAAAACACGAGATATGATCGATAAGCCCAAACAACCCTCTTTTGACTCCAATTCACACCCAAACACTAGCCCTAATGACTAGCTTTGATACCAAATGATGAGGTTCGCCTTAAGCCTCTTGAATTCGGACCAAATTAGGACTAGAACAAACAGAATTTGGAAGAAGAAATTGAAAGGAAGAATAAAAAAAGAAAAGAATTAATTCAGTTCATTTTTTAGGAAGCATCCATATCTCATGCTATAGACATCGGAATTGTGTGATTCTAAATCTAGGTGAAAGATCTCTTTCTGAATCACAATTTAGACTCAAGAATCACCGAAAAAAAGTACGTATAACTTGAGATATGAGTGCGAGAAATTTGAGACGAAAAATTGAGGAAATTACAAAATTAGAAAGAAGAACTAGATACGAAATTGATGAAAAGAAATAAGAAAAGAATGGCGCCACAAACCTAGTTTGATAAGCCAAGGAGGATCACCACAAGAATTGATTAATTCTTGATAAGATCAAATTATGCAAGGAAGAACCCTAGCAGAGCAAAACTCTCAGTTTTTGTATATTCCCAAAAAAATGTGTCCCCCTCTATGATCTCCAAAAGTTTTAGTACAATTCAGTTTAGAGGTTTGCCCATTTAGGACTTAACAAAAATAAACACAAGACCCCTTAGCATAAGCATCACTGATATATTCCAGTGGTTAAGGAGATATATTCAGTTTCAAGTGCTTGGGTTCTAATCTTGCTATGGACAAATATATATATATATATATATATATATATATATATATATATATATATATATATATTAACACAACCATACACCAAATAGAGGCTCTTCTCCTTTCATTCCAAGTAGGCTATGCATGTGTAAACCCTAGGCTCCACATGTTGGGCTTCAATCTGATGTTGGGCCTCTAATAAGTTGTTCACCATCTTTTTAAGTTCTTCTTGGGCCCTTTTAGCTCTTGCTCTTGTCATAGGCCCTCCTAGACCTTGTATTGGATCTTGGACTTCTTTCTGGACTTGGGCCTGGACTTGGGCTCCTCCCATGAAGTCCTTATCAACTATGGTGCTGAAATCTTTTACAAACTTTCTATAAAAGCTAGCTAACCCATGAAAGCTTCTTACCTCACTCACAGACTTAGGGGTAGGCCACTCCCTAATGGCTTTTATCTTTTCTTCATCTACTTGCACTCCTTTATCACTCACAACAAAGCCTAGGAACACTACATGGTCGCTGCAAAAGACACACTTCTCTAAATTAGCATACAACTTTTCCTTTTTAAGCACACTCATCACAGTCTTAAGGTGTTCTAGGTTCTCTTCTAAGGTTATGCTATAGATTAGGATGTCATCAAAGTACACTACTACAAACTTGCCTGGAAACTCTCTCAACACATGGTTCATCAACCTCATAAAGGTGCTAGGCGCATTTGTAAGCCCAAAAGGCATCACCAACCACTCATACAATCCATGCTTAGTCTGAAAGGTTATCTTCCACTCATCCCCTTCCCTTATCCTAATTTGATGGTACCCACTTTTTAAATCCACTTTAGAAAAGTAACATGCACCATACAATTCATCAAGCAAATCATCTAACCTAGGGATGGGATTCCTATATTTTACAGTTATATTATTTACAGCCCTACAATCAGTACACATTCTCCAAGTGCCATCCTTTTTAGGGACAAGTATGACAAGCATGGCACAAGGACTTAAACTTTCCCTTACCCATCCTTTTTGCATCAAATCCTCCACCTGTTTCTGAATTTCCTTAGTTTCCTCAGGATTTGTCCTATAGGCGGGCCTATTGGGCAAAGAGGCTCCCGGGATGAAGTCCATCTGATGTTCAATCTCCCTCAAGGGTGGTAGTCTGGGAGGGACACTCTTTGGAAAAACATCTTCAAAGTCCTGCAAAAGAGAATCAACTTCACTAGGTAGAGGGTTAGAGTTACAATTTAAGTACAAGTCCTTGTATATGCAAATGTACATCTCTTACTTTGCAAAACAAGCCCTCTTAATCTCACTCTCCCTAGCAATTAAACATTCTTTTTTTTTTCTCATTTACAAGTTCTTGGTCCCTATTCTTTGCTTCCCCCTTTGATTTTGCTTTTACATCTTTCTTCTCTTGCTCCCTTCTTACCTTCAAGGCCACTTGGTCTTCACAAACTTGTTTGGGAGTAAGGGGTACAAGGGTTACCTTTAAGGTATTATGAACAAAAGAGTACTTGTTAGTAAAACCATCATGAATAACATGCTTATCAAATTGCCAAGGCTTTCTAAGCAAAATATGGCCGGCCTCTATGGGAACAACATCACACAAAACATCATCATTATACTTACTAATTGACAAACTTTCTAACACTTGTTGATTCACTATCAACTCACCATTCTCACTTAGCCATTGAAGCTTGTATGGTTGGGGGTGAGGAGTAGTTTTAAGGTCAAGTTTTCTTACCAAGCGAGTGCTTGCCATATTGGTGCAACTTCTCCCATCAATGTTAATGAGCACACTTTGCCTTGGATGACACATCTTGTGTGGATGATGTTTTCCCTTTGGTCTTGGTCCCTTGCCACAACTTGGCTACCCAAGAGTCTCCTTATCATTAGCAAGTTGCCATCATAAGCATAGGTCTCACATTCTTCTTCTCCTTCACTTGAGAGAGGGAAATTTGGACATGAATCACTAGAGAGGTGTCCCTCTCTTATCACCATTGCCCTTTTGTTTGGGCATTGAGAGGCTATATGTCCACTCCCCAAGCATTTGAAGCACTTGATGTTCCTATTTTTAGATGAAGAAGAGGAAGAAGTATTAATGGAAGGAAAAACATTAGAGTTTTTAGAAGTCATACCTCCCTTGGGTTATGTAAAGGAGTCTTTCTTTAGTTCCTTGTCCTTCCAAGTGGGAGGTTTGAGGTTAGAAGAAGGCTTTTTCCATGCACCCTTTCTTTTGAGTTGTTGTTCCACCTTTATAGCTTGGTGGACTAACTCATCAAGTTTTTCATAGTTGTGCAACTCCACAATGTCTCCTATCTCATGGTTTATACCATGAAGGAAACGTGGACATGGTAGCCTATGGGGTACCATGAACGTGGACATGGTCTCCTATCCCTGTGGTACCATGAAGGGACAAACCTCCTCTTCATCAAACTTTTCATCTCTTCCCAAGTATCTATGGGGTATTCCCTATTCATTTCCCTCTCTTTTTGTACTTGGTTCCACCAAATTAGGGCATAGTCAAAAAATTCTAGGGCAGCCACCTTCACCTTCTTTTCTTCATTGTAATGGTGATAAGAAAAGATTTATTCTACCTTGGTTTCCCATTCTAAGTAGGCTTCAAGGTCATTCTTTCCTTGGAAAGAAGGTACTTGGGTCTTTACTCCTCCTAGGTCTCCTCCTCTTTCATCATTCCTATGCCTCCTATTCCTCCTTTCATAACTCCTTTCACTCCTTTCATGCCTCCTTCTCCTATCATGGTTCGTCCTAGTCCTCATTTTCCTACCCCAATCATAGGTATCTTCATCTTCATGTGAGACTTCATGTTGAGAGTCTCTCCTCCTTTCATTATCGAGCCTTGTGTTTATCTCCACCCTAAACTTCTCTAGTTCTTTAGCTAAGGCTTGCATAAGGTTTACAGTCCTAGGAGATGGGGGTGTACTTCCTTCACTCATCTTTGCACAAGTAATAAGAATAATTCAAGATTGAAAGGCCTTACCACTTTTCTCATGTGTATACACTCTTAGATTGATTCTACTCGTATTTCACACAATTAGGCTATTGTTTAATGAAAACGCTCTTGCCTTTTACCACTCAAGTTCTCTTTGCAAGTTCTTAAATGAACCCTCTCACGCTTTAATTATTAAAAGCTCTTACAAAAGTAGCGGTCCTCACAAGAGTAAGAATTCAGAAGTTGAAGAAAGGATGAAACTCTAGACAAAACTCAAAGGAGTTTAAAAGACAAGCAAGAAAAGCTAACTAAAAAAAAAGGTAAAACTCAAAAGAAAAAAGAAGAAAAAAGAAATGCGCAAGGTATGTAGAATAGCACCATTTAATGAAATTCACAAGGCATTCAAACTTAATCTTGCTTAAATTGAAAGGCAGTCTCTTTTTTTTTGGAATAGACTTTTTTTTCCTTTTTTTATATTATTTTTCACACCATTGTTCTCTTTTTGCACTTAAAAAAAATTGATTCTTGCAATTTTAGTTCCAAATGTTATTATGCCCAATTGTGTATTTAGGAACTTCCTTTCAAATTATGGTGCTATAAAACATGTAACAGTAATGGATATAGAGTTGATAAGATCAAAGTTGTAAATATTGCACATAAATTAAAGAACAGAAACTAAAGGCAGAAAATAAAAGGATTGGAATTTAAATGGCAAAAAGTAAAGAATGGAAAGTAAAGTATTTTGTTGATTCTTAGGAATGACAGAGATCAATGATGATCAAAGTTCTGTACAATTATGACATTCAAGCAATAGTGCTTGATGTTTGGAAAGCAATAAGAACGAGTACAAAAAAAATACAAGAACTCTATCAACTCTAGGATCCGGGCTCTAGATACCACATGATATGATCCAAGTTGGATGCATATTGTTTTTACGGATCGTCCTTGAGTTGATTTCATGTTTTAAAGAATTAAACGATGAAGGGTGAATAGTAACATGAACAGTGCCATGTACAGTGCCGTGAACAGTACCATAAATAGTAAAAAATAGCAAAAAGATGGAAAAAGACAAGGAATGGAAGGAAGAAAGCACCACACTCTTGGAGAGTGATAAGTCAAGTGAAGATTCGTCACAAAGGTAAGGAAACCTTTGATAAGAACCAAGATGGGTCTTCCAAGAACTCCAAGAGAACTAAGCTCTTAAAACTCACAAAGGAGTGCAATAATATTCTCAAATTCAAAAAGTGTCAAATGCAGTAAACACAAGCCTATTTATTGGCATTAGGTATGCAGCTAGGTCTAGCTAAAGGAGGCAGCAAGCTAGTACATTTTTTTAATCCTAACCCTAGCGCAAATGTGGCCCAGGCCCAATTGGAAGGCAGTAACTATCCCTAGCTCTACTATGCGTAAATTAAGCCCAAACAATAAGCCCTTATTACAAAATTATCCCAAAAAAAGAAAATAAGAACTAAAACTGAGAAAATTAAAAAGTTCAAATACATAATTAAATAAAATTGACTAAGAAGAAATCATGCCCCCACATTGGGCCCTTCATCAACTTGGATCATTTGGACCATCTTGAGTGCTCCTTCTTCTGGAATAGGCTTGAGTGAGAGAAAGTGGTTGACTTCTTTGTCCAAATCCTCCTTAGCCTTCTTAGCTCTTGACCTTGTCATTGGGCCTCCAAGTCCTCGCAGTGCATCTTTGGGCATTGGGCCCATTGGGTTGCCACTTGAGCTTCCTTGGTCTCCATCACATCCTTCCTCATTTAATCTTCTAAGGTAAAGATGAAATCATCCTTCCTCTTGTTACCCTTTATCCAAGATAGGGAAAGAATAATCCTTTCTCACACTATCAATCTCATTCATCACATTTCATATACATAGTTACTTTTTCACTCTAGTAACTAAATGCATAAAATGATAAATTCTCATTTACATGAGTACACAATATAATTTATTCCAAATGCTCAATATCTATATTCACCAATGATCCAGATGCAATGAATTATCATTACCAAACTCATCAAATTTATTAATTGAACATCAAAATAAGCATAGATAAATTTAGTTTGTTACACGGCCATCCCTCGAAGGGATTTCAATACAATCAACAATTTAAGGCAATTCAACATCAAATTCAATTTGAGAAAGCAATAACAACACTAAAACAGGGTAGCTTTCGGCTGACCCCAATTCATGATAAAATCCACAATTTTTTCTTTTTACTCACCTTTAATAAGTCCTTAGTTTCATTTCCAAGTCTAATGAACTTTAACTTAAATTTATACCTCACGTTATCCATCTTTCTCACCAATAAACCCATAGTCCACTATCCTAATTTTAGTCATAGATAATCAATTTTTTTTTTATGTTGTAATCTCACTTGCAACTTATGGTCACTAATACAAGAGGATGAAAAGAAAATTTGAAGGAAAAAGTTCTCTTGGCCTCAACTTAAACCCGTAACCACTAACACTCGAAATAGTAGAATTTGACATCCAAAACCATTATAGCATTATACACTCTATACGTGTGATTTTCACCCATAAAACATGCATTACATTCCCTTATAGAACTAGTCGAGACTCTTACTTTAGGTACCATAAAATTTGCATTCAACATGCACTTTATCCTCTTTTATATGTATGTGTTTGAATTTTGTGCTGTGTCTCACCAATACAAGCGGATGAAAAGAAAAATTGAAAGCAAAAGTCCTCTTGGCCTCTACTTGAACTCGTAACCACTAACACCCGAAACAGTAGAATTTGACATCCACAACCACTATAGCATTATACACTCTATACATGTGATTTTCTCCCATAAAACATGCACTACATTCCCTTATAGACCTAGTTGAGACTCTTACTTTAGGTATCATAAAATTTGCATTCAACAATAAGACAAGACACAACACAAAATTCAAACACAGACGTATAAAAAAAATATGCTTTCTTATTCACCACTACAACAACTAAGATTAAAGAGCATGAATTATGATGATGGAAAAAGAACCCCTACCTCTTTCCTAGTTTCTCAAGCTTTGGATCTTATGAATTTTCCTTCAATTTTCTTCACCTTTTTTCTACCTTTCCTCCTTCTTTTCTCTTTTCTTTTCTTTTCTCCTCTGGCTATTGTTTCCTGTGTCTCCAACAGCTGCTTATACGGGAGATAGGAGCAAAAATATGTGAGAAAGAAGTCAAAATATAGATAAGTATATTCTGAAAGTTAAGGTGGTGGATGAATAGGAAAGTAAGGTGCTGAAACTTTTATATATGTTATGCACACTTTAATCTTTTAAAGTTGAGTTTTCAAGTTACCATAAGTGTTATGAAAAATTTTAGAACTCATCTTAGTTCTTAGATCCATATTTCTGTAACTTTTCATATACTGCTATTTACCAGATAAGCTTCATTACTCGGTCCTAATGTTGAATTAAACTGATGGATTAAGTAATAAGCTTACTGATACTTTTCTTAAATGGTATTTATAACAAATTATTCTCCATATATTACTTATCATCTCTATGAAATTTCATAATTTTCTTAGATACTTAATTGTTCCATAACTGTTCCTCTAAATCCTCTTCGGTATCATTAAAACTGCTAAACTAACTCTGTTGCTTCTCCAAAATTTACTACAATTCTTTTCAATGGTTTTTAGCTAGGAAATAAATTTTTCATATTTATTTCTATCATATCAACTGATTCTGTAGATACTTTAATTATTCTTTTGCATTCAGTGTTATAGAATTACGCTCAAGCTAATCCAGAAAATTATTCGATTTAACAAGTAACTCATACCAGAGTTACTGACCTTCTATAACCCTGATTAGAGTCATTAGGTTAAGGTTTTAAAATTTTGTCATCAAAATTTGATTATCTAATATAGGGAGTTCCAAATATTCTCATGTCATACTAAAATCTATCTTTCAAATAATTTTAACTTTTTCTCATAATAGAAGAATCTTGAGTTGTATGCTCACTTTACTCTGAATCAGAAAAATGAGTTACTTTTTTGCCTTTCAGAGTGTATACTCTTCATGTGGTCTTAGGTCTTGTAGTGGGATTTAGTGTTGCTTTCTGCCTATGAGGGCAATCTCTAGCATAATGCCCTAATTCTCCACAAGTATAAAACAAGTTATATGATCTATGTAACACCCCAAAAATTCATCTTTTATTTATTTCAGTTAACACTTAATTATTTTTACTGATTTTATTGAGTTTTATAATTTTTATAATTTTTGGGAATTTTGGTGAAATTCTGATATTTTTTACTGTTTGTGGGCCCGAGGCGGGGCCGAAAAAATAAAAAATTTTCTGGAACCAAAAAATTTTGGATTGTTAATGCAGGGCTAGGGGATCTTACTAAACCCGAAATCGGAAATAGTTTTCAAAATTTTATTTTACTGTATATTTTTCTATTTTATTTATTGGACAATAAAAAATATAATAGCTATTGTCCATTGGTTAATATTTACTGAAAAATATCTATTGTGCACCAATAGGAAGAAAACCTTAAGGCTAAGCAAGGTCTAGTCTAACATAGTGGCTATGACTTCATTATGGACCAATAGAAAAGCTTAGTCAACATTAAAGGTTATGATAACTTTAGTATAAGCTAATAGGATTTGAGAGCTTCATGGTAAAGTCTTGAATGGTCAAGCAAAATGGCCACCTCCTTGGTGTGCTCCACGGCCATGCATGCCAAAATGGAGCCAAATTCACTTCATTATACACTTGGTCATTTTCTTGTTCAACATTCATTAAAACAAAGCAAAAAAAAAAAACATCTCACCTTTCTCTCTCTCTTGAATCCCACGGCCATGCACTCTAAATAAGGAATCAATATTCATTAATTCACTCACTTGTTCACTTGTTCACCACTTTGTGCAAGCAACCAAGAAAACAACACAAAAAGTTCTCTCACTTTTTCTTCCTCCTTAGTTTCAGCCAAGCTTCACTAAACACTCTCCAAACTTCAATAATTTCTACCAACATCATTTCCTGAATCCTTACATCAATCCAAGAAGCTTTGTAGTTGAGGCCAAGTCCTAAATCATTCATCTTCAAGGACTTTCTTCAAAGCATAAGTTCTAAGGTTTTAAGAAACTCTTGGTGGTGAATGACTAGTTCAAGAATCAAAGCAAGGAGCTTTGGAGGCTTCACCACAAGGTAAGAGGGAGATTAACCTCATCAACCATGTGTTGATGGTGAAGCTTCCTTTTGGCCTCTTAGACCTTGACCTAGTAGTCATAGGCCCTCTTAGCCCAATTAACGCATCCTCCTTCTTAGCTCTTCCTTTCCCACTTGATGGTCCTCCTTGGTCTTCATCATCCCCTCCTTCTTTAAGTGAATTCATTCACGAATTTGGTACTTCATCACCTTCATCAAAAGGACTTAAGTCAGCCAGATTGAATGTTGCACTAATTCAATACTCACCAGGTAGATCAATTTTATAAGCATTATCATTGATTCTCTTTACAACTTGGAATGACCATTCTCCTCTAGGTTGGAGCTTTGATTTCTTTTGAATGGGAAACTGTTCCTTCCTCATGTGTACCCATACCCAATCTCCTGGTTCAAATACAACCATTTTTCTACCTTTGTTGGCTTGTTTGGCATATTGCTACATTTTCTTCTCAATTTGGGCCTTCACTTGTTCATGGAGTTTCTTCACATATTCGACCTTTGCCTTGCCATCTTGATGAAGTTTTCCTTAAGCCTCTTGAATTTGGACCTAACTAGGACTAAAACAAACAGAATTTGGAAGATGAAATTGAAAGGAAGAATAAAAAAAAGAAAAGAGCTGATTATGTCCTTTTTTTTAGGAAGCATCCATATCTCACACTATAGACATCAGAATTGAGTGATTCCAAAACGAGGTGAAACATCTCTTTCTGAAACACGATTTAGACTCAAGAATCACAGAAAAAAAAAGTACGTATAACTTGAGATATGAGTACGAGAAATTTGAGACAAAAATTGAGGAAATTGCGAAATTAGAAGGAAGAACTAGATACGAAATTGATGAAAAGAAATAAGATAAGAATGGCGCCACAAACCTAGTTTGATAAGCCAAGAAGGATCGCCACAAGAATTGGTTAATTCTTGATAAGATCAAATGATGCAAGGAAGAACCCTAGCAGAGCAAAACTCTCAGTTTTGTAAATTCCAAAATGTGTATTCCCCTTTCTCTAATGATCTCCAAATGTTTTAGTACAATTCAGTTTAGAGGTTTGCCCATTTAGGACTTAACAAAAATAAAAACAAAACCCCTTAGCATAAGCATCACTGATATGTTCCAGTGGTTAAGGAGACATATTCAGCTTCGAGTACTTAGGTTCTAATCCTGTTATGGAAAAAATATTTTTTTTTTGAATACAGCCATACACCAAATAGAACTAGAATGCAATAGAAAATAAAAATAAAAAAAGTCTCAAAAATATATAAAGGTCTTGAAAGTTCAGATTGACTCTTTTGGCTCTTCTCCTTTCATTCCAAGTGGGCTATGCATGTGTAAACCCTAGGCTCTACGTGTTAGGCTTCAATCTGATGTTGGGCCTCTAATAAGTTGTTCACCATCTTTTAAAGTTCTTCTTGGGCCCTTTTAGCTCTTGCTCTTGTCATGGGCCTTCCTAGACCTTGTATTGGATCTTGGACTTCTTTCTGGACTTGGGCTTGGGCTTGGGCTTCTCCCATGAAGTCCTCATCATTCCCTCCTTCTTGAGAAGCATTTGTCCTCAAATCTATTAATTCATCACCTGCATCATAAAAGGACAAATCAGCCATATTAAAGGTAACACTCACACCATACTCACCTGGAAAGTCAATCTTATATGCATTGTCATTGAACTTAGCCAATACTTGAAAAAGTCCATCTCCTTTTGGCATAAGCTTAGACTTCCTTTGAGATGAAAATCTTTCCTTCCTGAAGTGTACCCATACCCAATCACCTAGTTCAAATGCTACCTTCTTCCTTCCTTTGTTTGTATGCTTGGAACACCCTTCCATTTTCTTCTCAATTTGGTCCTTAACCTTCTCATGCAATTTCTTAACATAATCAGCTTTAACCTACCCAAACTTATCTTGCAATTGAGAAATGTTAAGTAAAGGCAATAAATCCAAAGGAGTCAAAGGATTAAAACCATGTACAATTTCAAAAGGTGAAAACTGAGTAGTACTATGTATAGCCCTATTATAAGCAAACTCAACATGTGGCAAACATTCCTCCCAAGACTTAAGATTTTTCTTTAGAACAACTCTAAGGAGAGTAGATAAAGTCCTATTTACAACCTCTGTTTGCCCATCAGTTTGGGGATGGCAAGTAGTAGAAAATAATAGTTTTGTGCCTATCTTTCCCCACAAGGTCCTCCAAAAATGACTAAGGAATTTAGAGTCCCGATCACTTACAATACTCTTAGGCAAACCATGCAGTCTTACCACCTCTTTGAAGAATAAATCAGCTACATGACATGCATCGTCCACCTTCTTGCATGGTATGAAGTGAGCCATCTTTGAGAATCTGTCAACCATCACAAAAATAGAATCCTTCCCTCCCTTAGACCGAGGCAAACCTAGAACAAAATCCATAGAAATATCAATCCAAGGGTGTTCAGGAACAGGCAATGGAGTATATAATCCATGCGGCATGACCCTAGACTTAGCCTTTTTACAAACAAGACACTTATCACACAACTTATGTACATCATGCTTCATGTGGGGCCAGTAAAAATGCTCATGCAAGATGTCATATGTCTTTTGCACCCCAAAGTGTCCCATTAAGCCCCCTTCATGTGCCTCTTGAACAAGCAATTCCCTAATTGAACTTTTAGGCACACAAAGTCTCTTGTCCTTTATTAAGTAACCATCATGCTTGAAATACCCATCAGATATAGTATGAGAACATGTTTGATAAATATGAGAAAAATCAGCATCATGTCTATACAGTTCCTTAATATATTCAAAACCAAGAAATTTAGTTTCAAGAGTAGTCATTAAAGCATACCTGTGTGACAAAGCATCAGCAACCACATTGGACTTACCTTTCTTGTGCTTGATCACATAGGGGAATTGTTCAAGAAACTCCACCCACTTGGCATGTCTCTTGTTCAACTTTCCCTGTCCTTTCAAATACGTTAGAGACTCATGATCACTATGAATAATAAACTCCTTAGGCAGAAGATAGTGTTGTCAAGTTTGCAAAGCCCTAACTAAAGCATACAATTCCTTATCATATGTAGGGTAGTTAAGGGTAGCCCCCTTCATTTTCTCACTAAAATAGGCAATGGGATGTCCCTCTTGCATTAAAACAGCACCTATGCCTACCCTAGATGCATCACATTCAAGCTCAAAGGATTTAGCAAAGTTAGGCAAAGCAAGTATGGGTGCATGTGTTAATTTCTCCATTAGGACAGTAAATGCTTTCTCTTATTTCTCTCCCCCATTTAAATCCCACATGCTTCTTGACTAGTTCATTTAGAGGTGCAGCAATGGTACTAAAATTCTTAACAAACCTCCTATAGAAACTAGCAAGCCCATAGAAACTTCTTACGTCACTCACACTCTTAGGAGTTGGCCATTCTTGGATGTCTTTTATTTTCTCTTTATCTACATGCACTCCACTAGAATTAACCACAAATCCTAAGAACACAATATGGTCCTTACAAAATGAGCACTTTTCCAAATTAGCATACAATCTTTCTTTTCTAAGCACATGTAAAACAGATTGCAAATGATGCAAACGCTCATCCAAATTTTTACTATATATAAGAATATCATCAAAATAAATAACCACAAATTTCCCTAGAAACTCTCTCAAAACATGGTTCATCAATCTCATAAAAGTACTAGGGTATTTGTCAATCCAAATGGCATTACTTTCCACTCATACAAGCCATACTTGGTTTTAAAACCTATTTTCCACTCATCACCTTCTATAATCCTAATCTGATTATGTCCACTTTTCAAATCAATCTTAGAGAAATAACAAGAGCCATACAACTCATCTAACAAATCATCTAACTTAGGAATGGGATACCTGTACTTGATGGTGATGTTGTTGACGGCCCTATAGTCAGAACACATCCTCCAACTTCCATTTTTCTTTGGCACCAATATAACTGGTACAACACAAGGGCTCAAGCTCTCCTCAACCCATCCTTTGCTCATCAATTCAGCAACTTGCCTTTGAATTTCCTGGGTCACTTGAGGATTACTCCTGCATGCTGGCCTATTAGGCAACACAGCCCCTGGCACCAAATCAATTTGGGGTTCAATACCTCTCAATGGTGGAAGTCCTAGTGGTATATCTTCTGGAAAAACATCTTGAAATTCCTACAAAATAGATTTAACTCCACTAGGAAGTTCAAGGTCAGAATCAAGTGCAGTAATCTCCTTATTATAGAGTATATACATAGACTTCTTTGCCATTAAAGCTCTCCTCACCTCTCCATTCTTCACAAACAAAGCATTCTTTCTCTCTTTCTTTTTGCTCTCATTTTCATTTTTTTCCTGTCTTTCCTCTCTTGCTTTCTTTTTTCTCTCATGATATTTTGATCATCACATACCTCTTTTGGAGACAATGGAACCAATCTAACTTTGCTGTTTTCATGGTGAAAAATGAATTTATTTATGTGACCATCATGGTGAGCTTTTCTATCAAACTGCCATGGTCTCCCAAGAAGCAAATGACTAGCTTCCATTGGAACCACATCACATAAAATTTTATCTTTATATTTTTCAATAGAAAACTCAATCTCCACTTACTTATCCACCCTCAATTCTTCCTCCTCACTCAACCATTATAACTTGTATGGTCTAGGATGGCGTTTAGTTTCCAAATTCATTTTTGTCACCAACCTAGTACTTGCTACATTAGTACAACTCCCTCCATCAATGATTAAGGAACACAGTTTGCCTTGGATAAGACATCTAGTATGGAAAATATTTTCTCTTTGACTTTCCTCACCCTCTTTGGCTAATCCTCCTAACATTCTCCTCACAATGAACAAATCTCCTTCAGAATCTCCTCCTCTTCCTCTCTCTCTTCCTCACTTAAGGATTCAGTTTGGGAACTCTCACTAGTGATTTCTCCATTATCTTTTAACACCATAACCTTCTTAGTTGGGCATTTAGATGCAATGTGCCCCCTACCCAAACATTTGAAACACTTTATGTCTCTAGACCGAGACTTGTTTGCCATTTCTTTGCCCTTGTTTTGGGTTAGGTTTGGGGCTATGGTGGGGATCTTAGAAGATGAGGTACCCTCCTTCTTGAACCTATCCTTCCATCTAGAGTTATCATAGTTTGATGCACTCTTTCTCACACTTTTTCTTTTTAGTTGTTATTCCACTTTCATGGCATGGTGAACTAAGTCCTCCATTTCTACATAATTTTGAAGCTCAACAACATCTCTTATATCTCCATTCAGCCCATTAAGGAATCTAGCCATGGTAACCTCGCTTTCCTCCTCTATATTGGCTCAGATCATGGCTATTTCAAGGTCTTTGTAGAACTCATCTACACTCTTACTCCCTTGGGTCATTCTTTGGAGTTTATTGAGAAGCTCTCTATGGTAGTAGGATGGAACATACCTCCTTCTCAACACTCTTTGTAACTCCTCCCAACTCTCTAACATAGGCTCTCCATACCTCCTCCTCTCCTTTTGGAATTGATCCCACCAAACTAAGGCATAGTCAGTGAATTCCAAGGTAGCTAGCTTGACCTTCGTCTCCTCATTTAGGTTGTGGCATGAGAAAATTGGTTCTACCTTCATCTCCCACTCAATATAGGCTTTAAGATCACTTTTTCTTTTAAATAGTGATATCGTAACTTTCACAACCTCCTCTCGGTTTCTCCTTTGTTCTCCCTCATGTTCTCTCCTTTCATGCCTCTCATGTCTCCTCCTATTTCTATGTTGGTCATTCTCCCCATTCTGGTTTTGGTTTTCTAAAGTTTCAAGCCTCTCATAAATTCCCTCTATATGCTCCCTCAACACCTCATTCATCCTTCGAGTTAAGGCATCTAACAACAACCTATGCTCCCTAGTAGGGGATGGAGGTCCCTCTCTTTCAGCCATAGATAGATTTAAGGTAAAGAAGTCCTCTCCAAAACTATTTCACTCAAAGTGTTTCACATAAATTTGGTTTTTAAGCTAATGTATCTCTCTTGCCTTTTTCCACTTTTTCTCTTGCTTAAAGTTCTTACTAGAATCAAACAATCTCTTCAGTAAATGAATTTGTAATTTGTAGCAATCACAAGCCTTTTAATATCACAAGACAAGTAGCAAAGAACAAGTTCACTACTCACAATTAGAAAGACAAGTGATTCACAAATTCAAACAAGAGACAAGAATAAGGTTTTGGTCCTTCCAAATCTCCTTTCTTTTTCTTTTTAAACTCCAATTCTATTTTTTTTTAAAATTCAACACTCAAATTCAGCCTCTACAATCTTAGTACAATTCAAGCAATTCAGAAAATCACATTTAAGTGTCGTTTTCACTTACTTGGCAGCCACTGTACGCCTCTTTGTGTAGCCTGGGTTCCCCCAATATTTTTCAAGCTTGGAATGGTTCCAAATTGGCCCACATAATCATGGTTTTGAGTGCAGCAAAATAGCCTCTTAATCCTTGTTGTTTCTCTTCAAATATTACTATCAATTTTCTACAGCAAGGTTGTGCTCTCACACCCCAAACACAGCTTCAAAACAGCCCTCTTTTGGCTCTAATTCACACCCAAACACTAGCCCTAATGACTAGCTTTGATACCAAATGATGAGGTTTTCCTTAAGCCTCTTGAATTTGGACCTAACTAGGACTAGAACAGACAGAATTTGGAAGATGAAATTGAAAGGAAGAATAAAGAAAGAAAAGAACTGATTCTGTCCATTTTTTTAGGAAGCATCCATATCTCATGCTATAGACATCAGAATTGAGTGATTCCAAAATGAGGTGAAAGATATCTTTCTGAAACATGATTTAGACTCAAGAATCACTGAAAAAGAGTGCGTATAACTTGAGATATGAGTGCGAGAAATTTGAGACGAAAATTGAGAAAATTGCAAAATTAGAAGGAAGAACTAGATACGAAATTGATGAAAAGAAATAAGATAAGAATGGTGCCACAAACCTAGTTTGATAAGCCAAGAAGGATCGCCACAACAATTGGTTAATTCTTGATAAGATCAAATGATGCAAGGAAGAACCCTAGCAGAGCAAAACTCTCAATTTTGTAAATTCCAAAATGTGTATTTCCCTTTCTCTAATGATCTCCAAATGTTTTAGTACAAATCAGTTTAGAGGTTTGCCCATTTAGGACATAACAAAAATTAAAAAAAAAGCCCCTTAGCATAAGCATCACTGATATGTTCTAGTGATTAAGGGGACATATTCAGCTTCGAGTGCCTGGGTTCTAATTCTGCTGTGGACAAAATATTTTTTTTTGAACATAGCCATACACCAAATAGAACTAGAATACAATATAAAATAAAAATAAAAATAGTCCCAAAAATATATAAAGGTCTTGAAAGTTCAAATTAACTCTTTTGGCTCTTTTCCTTTCATTCCAAGTGGGCTATGCATGTGTAAACCCTAGGCTCCACGTGTTGGGCTTCAATCTGATGTTGGGCCTCTAATAAGTTGTTCACCATCTTTTTAAGTTTTTCTTGGGCCCTTTTAGCTCTTGCTCTTGTCACGGGCCCTCCTAGACCTTGTATTGGATCTTGGATTTCTTTTTGGACTTAGGCCTGGGCTTGGGCTTCTCCCATGAAGTCCTCATTACATCCTTATGAAGTAATGTAGAGGGGTTGGGTAAAGGAATCAAATCAAGAGGGGTTAGAGGATTAAATCCATAAATAATTTCAAAAGGAGAAAATTAAGTAGTAGAATGGACTGCCATATTGTAAGCAAATTCAACATGAGGCAAACATTCCTCCCAAGATTTAGTATTCCTCTTAATGATAGATCTAAAGAGAGTAGAGAATGTTCTATTTACTACCTCGGTTTGTCCATCCGTTTGTGGGTGACAAATGGTAGAGAATAAGAGCTTTGACCTTAGCTTGTTCACAAAGTTCTCCAAAAAATGGCTAAAGAACTTAGTGTCATGGTTCGAAACAATACTCCTTGGCATTCCATGAAGTCTTACCACTTCTTTAAAGAACAAATCAGCCACATGACTTGCATCATCAACCTTGTGGCAAGGAATGAATTGAACCATCTTTGAAAATCTATCAACAACCACAGAGATAGAAGAATCCCTTCCCTTCTTGGTGCGTGGCAGTCCTAAAACAAAATCCATAGACATGTCAATCTAAGGGAAATTAGGAATGGGCAAAGGAGTATAAAGTACATGAGGTATCACCTTTGATTTGACTTGCTTACAAACAATGCATCTTTCACAATTTTTTTGCACATCATGCTTCATATAAGGCTAGTAAAAGTGTTCATGCAACATATTTAAAGTCTTTTGAACCCCAACATGTTCCATCAAACCTCTTCATGAGCTTATTTATTAAGCAATTCACGCATGGAACTTCTAGGCACACAAAGTCTTTTATCTTGAACAAACAATTATCATGCCTAAAGAACCCATTTTGCACTATTTTCTCACATGCAACATATATATTAGAGAAATCCTCATCATGCATATACAACTCCTTAATATGTTCAAAGCTAAGCCATTTAGTTTCAAGGGTAGTAAGCAAGTTATACCTTCTTGAGAGTGCATCCGCCACCACATTTACCTTTCCTTGCTTGTGCTTTATAACATAGGAAAATTGTTAAAGAAACTCTACCCATTTAGCATGCCTTTTATTGAGTTTAGGTTGCCCTTTCAAATGCTTCAAAGACTCATGATCATTATGAATTACAAATTCCTTGGGCAAAAGATAATGCTACCATGTTCACAAAGCTCTTACAAGTGCATACAACTCTTTGTTATAGGTGGAATAATTAAGTACAACCTGATGAAGACCAAGGATGACCATCAAGTGGGAAAGGAAGAGCTAAGAAGGATGATGCTTTAATTGGGCTAGGAAGGCCTATTGTAACACCCCAACTTTAGGATAAATGACCGTTATGTCCTGATTGTGCTGCTTTCTATTTTTCTATATGATATAAAATTTATTTGACTGTTTTGAGTTCATATATGAATGTTTTGTGTGATTTGCTCCGTGACAAGAAAATAATAATTTATGGACCGGGGAAATCTTATTTTAATTATTCGGAGCTGGGGTAGCTTACTAAACCCAATTTTGAATGATATGGTTGTTAATCTTTTAATTTTTAGGATTTAACTGGGCAATAAAAATATTTTATATTATTAAAATATTATTTTATTGTACAGTGTCTACTGTCTCAAAAACAGTAGAAATCTGCTTCGAAAACGAATCATAGACCCGGAAGAGTCTGTGGGACCCGTGTTTAGAATAAATAGTCAACATTAGTGGCTTGATATTTTGTTTTGGACCAATAGGAATCAATTCTATAAGATTGGTTTGACTAGTTAGAATTAAACTAGAAAACCTAACCTAGTTGGATTAGAACCTAACTAAATTAGTATAGAAACTTTTTAAGTAACTAGATGATGGAAATATAGTTAGCTATCTAGTTGGTTTCTAAATTAATAATAATCTATAAATATCAAATTAGCTAAGTTAGTTTGAGTAACTAACTAGTTGGATGAGTAACTAGATTATATTCCTAAGTATAACTAGATAATCAAAAGGAATGCAAACTTAGTTGCTTTGTTTGGAGGGCCTCACGGTCAAGAGCTTTAGGAAGCTCCAAGAAGTGCATAGTCATAAGCATGACTAGGTGTGTTTAGGCCAATAAGAAATAAGCTTGGAGACCAAGTATTTATCCTAGCCTTTGATGAGTTTTAAGGCTTGGATGAAGCCACCAAAGTGGACACCTCCCTAAGGTGACTCTACGGCTACAATAAGGAGAGAAGGGTTAGTGTTGTTAGTTTTCTATCATCTTTCTCTCTTGCAAAAACAAAAACTCCATTGAAGCTTTCCTTGTGCACCATTCGGCCAAACCCTAGCCACCGTCAACCATCCACCTAAAATTCTATCTACCTTACTTTTCTAAACCTAAACACTATTCTAAGACTATCTCTAGTTAGAGATTTCTTCAAAAAAATTCATCTTGAGCTTGGAAAACAACTTGGAAGATTTCTCCTTAAAGGTGAAAATCCTTGTTTTTCATTTCTAATCTTATTTCCAAGGACTTAAGCCATGATTGACCCATGGTTTATGTTTTTCTTCTATGGTAGTAATTTGTAGAATTTATTTAAGCTTGATAGGTAATTTTGGAGGGTGAACCCGAAATCACTAGGAAGGAAAGGAGAAGAGTTTATCTTCACTTAAGGTAAGAGGAAGACTTTAATCTTATCATCCTTGGGTGGTGATAAGAAAATGGATTTGTTTGTGATTGTAGAATCCATAAGGATTCATTGGTGTGTTTGTTGTAATAGCTTTCTTATTTGTGATTTGTATTGATATGCATGTCTACAAGCTTTGAATATATTGTATGTGTTAGTATATACATGGATAATAAGTAGGATGTGAATAATATGCAAGGTTTGCATGAGTGTTCCAAAGAACACAAATCCAAGGCTCACGGCCTCAATGAAAAAGGGGAACCAAAATGTTCTCAACAATTTTTCCAAAAGAGAAATTTAATTGACTTAGGTAAATTGACAAGCTACAAATTAATTTAGAAGAAGAAAAATGATCCAAAGATCAAATGCCATCATTTTATGGGATTCGGCCAACATGCCCAAATAAAAGTGTAATCAATCCAAAATTTATTTTTTAAGTGTAGAATTGATGTTTTATATAAAAAGAATGCATTTGTAATAAATTTTCAAGAATTAAAGAAGTAAACCAATTTTTTTTATTAGAGATGTGATATAGTAGCAAGATGAACAAAAACTATGAAAAATACTTGCTTTTAACTTTTAAAGCATAGAAACAATCACTAAAGTGGATTTAGTAATAATAAATCAAGTAAACAAATTTTTTAGAGAAAAACGTAGAAAATACAAATTTTGGTAGATTTTATAGACAAAATACTGTCAAATTTTACTAAAAACAGACGAATAAAAGAGAACGTTTTATAATATATTTATAACGTAAGGAAAAAATTATTCTACGTAACTTTAAAGTAGTGAAAATAGCTTATGTAGTTTTAAAACAGAGATTTTAAAGCTTTTCGGTTAAGAAAACGATTTAAAAATCTTACGCGATTAAGAAAACGATTTAAAAATAGTACGAGATTTTAAAAACAACAAAATATATTTACGCGATTTAAAAACGTTTGTAAAAACGATGAAATTGTGAAAATGCGATAAAATCTCTACGCGATTAATTGGAACAGCAAATTTTACTGTCAGAACAAAATGGTGGACCCGGACGTGTTGAGATACAGGTACTGTCAAGTGGGACGTACTGTATATTTGAGATTCTTGCCATTGAGGGCATTTGCGTAAATATGGGTAATAGTGCCATTAAGGGCGTTTTTGTAAAATTGAGAATAGTTTTGAGACCAAGGGTATTTTGGTAAATATTATTTTTATTCATGCATTGAGTTGTGCCAATTTGGTTGATAATTGGTGAATTGATTGACGAGGCAAATAACACCGTGTTGTCGGTGTGATAAGCGTAGTGTGGTTCATTTGCATGGACTTGGAGGCATTAGTGTGCGGAGTATTCCATATGTGGACAGTTGGTCGCTCCTCTGGGCCGTGGTAACTGGCAACACACTAGTGATCTCGACACGCACTATACTTAATCGAGATCTTGTAAAGTCTATTTTAGTACAATGCCTGTAGTTACACGATGTTTGGACTGTGTGCTACTACACGATGTTTTGGACAGTGGGCTACAGACACAACGTTAGACAGTGCAATAGTTTGGTTGGGCAACCTGAGGTACTAATAGATCTTTGCGGGTCATTCTCTCTAATACCTGTGTCTAGCTCCATGGAGTAGGAACGAGTCGTATTGCATTTGTATCATACATTGTAATATTTTTATCTCTGATATTATGACTCTGTTGAATTATTGTTATGTGTTACTGTTGCATTGAGTTTCTGTATTTAATTATATTGTTATTTATGATGTCATGGTATGATATATTGTATGAACTCATATCTACTTTGTATTTGCGTTTTCTTATTTACCATGTTTTGTGATGATATAGATTGTCTTACCTCTGTATTTGTATATGCAATGGTATTGTTTATTTTATGTAAGAACGTGTGGAAGAGGAAGAGGAACAGCCTCTTGATTTTGTATATCCTGAGGAGGAGGAACAGCAGCAAGCAGAGGATCAGTTCGACGACTGCGAACCATCCGATCACCCATGCCCGCTAGATTGATTTGGAGGATGGCGTTGCCAGGATTTCTTGGGTTCGTGAGACTTGAGTTTCACGGAGGTTTAGAGGCCTAGCGATTGAGAGAGGACAGAGGCTCAGTGGTTTACGTGGGACGTTTGACTGTGTCCCTACGATCGGAGTTTGATGGGGAACCTGCTTTTACTACTACTCTGTATTTGCACATAGAGTTGCCGCTGTCTATTAGGCATCACTGGGAAGGGATATTCCATACGCCTAGTGAGACTAGCAGTGTGTCGACAGTACGGACTCGTGTCCGTAGAGTGTCGAGGCATCCTGGATACCTATCACCTGTAGTGTCATCTGAGAGTGATCCTTCAGAGGGTTAGGAATTTGGGATGTGCACTTGGGTTCTTTTTGGATGTTATGTATTATATTAACTCTTTACTATTTTTGTTAAATATTTTATAGCTGTAAATTATTTGTACTACTTAAAACAAAATCATATGTATATTATGTGTGATGACAGTGTGTTTCTTTTATGTTCCGTGTTATTTTTTTTAGTAATATCCTGTATAAAAAGGAAAAAATTTACAACTCATATTATTAATGTAACAAATATTTTACAACTTGGGTAATATTTTATTTATCTTTTTTTCATTGCATCATAAATGTGACATCCCCATAAGGGTGTTACACCTATGACTAGGCTAAGGTCCAAGAGGGCAAAGGAAGCATTACAACAAGAGGTGGCCAACATATTCAATCTCAAGCAAGATAAGGAAAAAGAAGAACCCAAGTTAATCCAATTAATCCAAATTGAAGAGGACTCCAATTAGGACTTGTGTTTGGCAAGATTTGGGCTTTATAAGTTTGTTAAAGCTCTCTCTATTTGGTTCATTGGGCCAATTAATTGGGGTCTCCTATTAAAGCAAATTTTTTTTTCTTATTATTTTGTAATTTTCTTTTTTTTATTTGGTTGGATTATGTTCAAATGCCCTTTGATTTTCCCTAAGTTAGTTTTTGGGCTTTAAAGACTTCCTAAGTCATTATGATGACTAGTGGGAATTTATTATCATGTTTAAGGTTATTTTCTAGGTAATAATGCACTTATCAATGCACTTTGGCAATTGCATGATAGTGGGAGTTTTATTCCTTGTATTTCAAGAGTCATTTTAGGGCCTCAAGGGTTGAAAACAACTTCAAGCTTAGCCTATAAATAGAGAACTCATGTACTCCAAAAAGGAGATTTTGGAAGATTAAGGAAAATAGAGGAATTCACCATATTTGAGAAAGTTATTTTCGTGCCTCTTGGGTTCTTAGAGAGAACCATAGCTTGAATCTCATCAAAGGTTCCTCATACCTTTGTGGCGATTCTACACAAGGCTTATCATTCTCACCCTCTTCAATAGGTTTGAGATTGTGGCGCCGTTCTTCATCTTCTTGTCTAATTCCATCTTTTTAATTTTCTATCTTACTTGTTCTTTTTTTCACACCACTTCTTATTCTTCTACATCAATCTTTATTGTTGTTGAATTTTGTTACAAGAGAACTAACTCAAGGAAGATCCAAAAAACATATGTTCCCTTGTTGGATCATATCAGTAGTATGTGTAACGTCCCAAATACTAGTACTAATGACGTATCTGGTTTACGCATTAGTAATTAGAATTTGGTACATCACTTACGAATATCATCAATTTTTTCAAATAAATAATTTGATTAGATATTAAAATATAAGCCTTTCACGGAAGCATAATATATATATATATATATATATGAAGAAAGGAATTTTATTCAAATTGTACATCACAGTACATTATATACAGCCAAAACTCCATTTTTTCTTGGCTGCCTGGGTCTTGCCTGGAATCATCATGGAAAATCACAAAAGTAGGGGGTGAGAATTATGAAATTCTCAGTAGTTTATCAAAATCGTGTCATCACAATAATTTCAGCTATTTCAGGAAAAAATCATTTTCAAATCATTAATGTTTAATCCGTAGAAAGGTTGCTAAAGCCAAATCGAGTCCTTTCTCTTCCCGAAATAGAGGTTCATTTTATATCTTTTATCAAAATTATTTGAATGATCAAATCAACCATCAAATCTTATCAAAATCTCAGATTCATATCAAGAAATCTCATTTCTCAAAATTTATGTCTCAAATCATAATTTATTTCATCAAATCTCATATCATCAAATCATAATTCTTATCATCAAATCTTGAGTCATCAAGTCATAAATCATTTCATCAAATTTCATGTCTCAAATCATTAGGACACATGTGTCATCTTAAAATCAAGGGTATGGAGGGTTTACTAGCCTCACAATACCATTCACTTGGTAGTAGCTTGCTTTCAGGTTAGTGCACATCAACCTATTTATGACGGTACATTGTCACATAGAACTACTTCGGGTAACTAGGTCATGTCTTTCTCAGTCTAGTAAAGACGAAGCATATAAATCCTCGGTCTAGACTTAAGGGTAGACTTCAAACTACAATGATAAAGAGGAGGTATGTTTCCTCACAATATTAATTGCCTAGGATATAGAGAGAGGTATGTTTTACTCAAACTATCTAGGATTTAGGATCACCCAAAGTAGTGAGAGAATATCCATCCTCTAATACTTGATGACTAGGGAAGCTTGGGTAAAGAGGGAGATGTTCCTCAACCTCAAGTGCTTTGGTGTAGAGAGATTCTCATATCCTCTCTTGCCATTGTCCAAATCTTACCCTAAGTACAAGGTATATCCAAAACCCAATTCAGCCTAATTCCACAAAGGGATACCCATGAGAGAAAAATCATTTTTCTTCAAATCTTTTCAATCATCATATTTTCAAACATGCAATCATATGCATGTAAAAGTTTTTCTCATCATAGGTAATCAAACTCATCATTCAATCTCATTTGATTCAATCACATCATAAACATCATTTCTCAAATTGGTTTGGATGCATAATCATTTCACAATTTAATGAATTTCAACCATTCAATTCTAGGTTCAAGGTTTGTTTTTAGGTCTCATGGTGTAAAAAGCTTTGTTTCCATCATTTTCAGACCAAAAACCTCAATTTAGGGGTCTGGTAATCGATTATTAGGCCTTGGTAATTGATTACTAGCTTGGCAGAACCCTGGTAATCGATTACCAAGGTGTGGTAATCGATTACCACTCATCCACAAGCTTGGTAATCAATTACCAGGGCATGGCAATCGATTACCAACTACTCAAAAACTTATTTCGCAGTTCCAAAAGCTTGGTATTCAATCACCAACTCGTGGTAATCGATTGCCACTTGGAAATTTTACAGAAAATAGAGTTTTTAAACCATTCTAACCCAAACCAAACCAATCAATATCAACAACAATATCAAACCATCACAAATATACATCCAAATCACTCAAAAAACAACAAATCTCAATATAGGTATGAAACTCATTTTCAAATCTCAAAGTTCATCAAGAATCAAGAGAAGAAATCAAGTTTTGATATCATAATTAACACAAAATAATCTTTACCATTTCAAAATCATCATTCAAATCATAAGTTTCCAATTTTTTGGAAAATAAAAGAAGAATAGAAAAGGTAAAGAAAACCCCCTACCTCAACTTGGAGTTACTTTCTTTGTAACGTCCCGGGACTGCCTATAGGATTGATAAGCTGTCTCCACAAACCAACACGGGTCTTTTCTGTAACACCCCAAAATTTATTTATTTTATTATAAATAGTCATTTTATAATATTTGTGAATTTTGTTAATTTTTCTAGATTTTTTTTAGAATGCGGAATATTTTAATATTATTTCTCATTTTACATGCAAACTGAGCGGAGCTAGGGAAATAAGATTTTTTTCTCGAGAACCTTGATCTATGGGAACGTTGAGGGGGGATCTTACTAAACCCAAGGCTGGACACAGTTTACGAGGTTTTACGTTTTTTAAGATTTTTATCTGATAAATAAAAAAATTATTGTGTATTTTATTATTTGTTAGATAATTAACATTGACTACTGTCAACTGTAACAATTGTCCATTGGATAATAGCTTATAGTAAAAATCCTATCTTATCCTAATGTAATCCATTTTATGTCTAATCAAATCCATTTTAATTCAAAAATACTATATTATAATCAAGCTTCTCATGGAAGCTTTGACCACAAAAGACTAGAATGCCCTAAGCTTGTAGGAGAAGCCACTCACCCTCTCTCTCTCTCCTCATTGCCGCGGTAATTGGTGCCCAAGGGGGAAGCAAAATTTGCTTCCCACACTTAATACTCACCCAAAAATTCACACTCATTTTCTATTATCACTTTCTCTCTCTTCAATTTTTCACTCTTCATTTTCTCTTCATCTTTTCTCTCCATTTTTCTCTCTTCTTCTCCTTCACCCTCTCCACGGTTTTGTAGCCCTATTGGTGACCATTTTTCATTTTCTTGTTTCACCATCACCATTTCTACACTTCACTCCTCATTCCAAAGCTTTTCTCTTTAGTGATCTTCTTCTCAATCCATCATCTTCTTCACTTTTTCTCAAGAACAAAGCTTGAAGCTTTGAAGGTAAATCTTTGATTCTTCACTTTCTCTTCCTATTTTTCGTTTCTATGGTCATATTTTTGGCCATGGATCCTTTCTTTTCCAAGCTATTGGTGTTGATCCTTTGAGATGGATTTCTAGGGTTTTTGGGAGGCCAAAACCGAACCACCAAGGAGCAACCAAGGAGGTGATTTTCGTGTTCTTCCTTTAGGTAAGAGGGAGATTTACTCACTTCAACCATTATTGGTGGTGAGAAGACTTTTGTGTGGTTGTTGATGGAGAAATCCATAATGGATTGCTCATTTTGTTTGATTACTTTTCATGATTGTGTGTTCTTGATTGAGACTAAAGTGTTAGTTGTTTTAAATGCTTTGATAATGTTGGATTGGATGAATGGAAAATTTAGGGTTTCCTACCCTCCAGGGAGGTCATGGTTTGACACAAATTTTGGGGGATTGAGTTAATTTTTTTTGTATAAGGAAACTTATGTAATTAGATATTAAAGAATTGATGCATGAAATGGAAAAAAAATTGGAATCTTGATGCCTTAGGGAGGCTCACGGCCTCTAAAGGATATTTGGGTCCAAGTGGTGCTTTTGTGCATCCTTGGGAATTAAGCAATTTAGACATATGTAATTTGCAATGTGATGGAAGAAATTGATTATGTAATGGCTCTTGAGAGGCCACGGTTTTAAGGGTTCCTTGACCCAAAATTTGCATAATTGATCAAGACTTAGGTAATTAGGAATATTGAATTCATGATATGGAATTGTGGTATGTGTTGAACTATATATATATGAAATGTTGATATTGAGAATGGATTGTATGATATTGTGAGTCCATGTGTGGGACTAAGTACTTGTTGATGTTTACTTGGCTAAATTGTGGCATGAAGTTATTGAGGACTGTTTATATGTCGTTGTGATATGTTCCATGAGAAATATATTGTTAATGAATAAGCATGATGTGTATTATTTTATGAGGAACATATAATTGATGAACATACATGATGTACATTGAGTCATCATGCATTTGTGAATGTCCATTAGACTTTATTGGAAAAGAGGTGTATGCCTAGGAGATTGGATTATACCTTAGTGCGGGTGCGAGTAGACTAAGCGTAGGTTATGATTGTTGGCCTTGGGGGCATCGGGGTGCAGGTGTCTCACAATAAACAATGGTTGTAACACCCCAAATTTCTTAACTATTTGACAGTAATTTTGACAATTAATTGAATTCTACTGTTTAGTAATTTCTGTGTACTGTAAAAAATATTTTGAGTATTCCGTGAATACATTTGATCGTTTTGTGTGATTTACTTCGTGTCAGGAAAATAATAATTTTCAGGCTGGGGAAAATCTTACGTATTTTAATTATTATTGTTAAGTCTTAATTATTTATGTAATCTGATTTGATTTTCATAAGTTTTATAATTTTTATGATTTTGTGCATGATTATGAAATTTTTATATTTCTCTGATTATTTTAATATTATCCATGGGCCGTATATGGGCCCAGGGGGGCTGCACGTGGGCCCAGGTAGGTCCGGAAAAGTAAAAAAAATTTTGTAGTCAAAAAATTTTGTACTGTTGAGATGGAGACAGGGGATCTTACTAAACCTGAATCCAGAAACAGTTTTTGAATTTTTTTTTTCTGTATTTTGTACTGTATTTAATTCTCGGGCAATAAAAATATAGTAAAAATATTGGTCGAAGGGTAATGATATAAATAAATATTGTACTACTTAATCAACATTGGTGGTTTGGATATCCACCATTGATTTAATCAACGGTGGAGATTTGGTCTTACAAAGTGTCTAAGACCATTTATGACCATTGGATGTAAAGTATGAAGGAGTGATCTTGACCCTTTATTTTGGAGATACATCTAATGGCTAGGATTTCAAGGAGGAAAGATCTACTGGCCTAGATTAAGTCTTACATCTAAATGCTATAATTAGAATCTACATTAATACTAACCATTGATCTAATCAATGACTAGCAATGCCCAAAATGGTGGCTAGTGACATTAGTCACTCTTTGAGAGTGCAAGAGGGGGGGTTCGGTTTTGGTGGCTTAAGAGCATAGCAAGGTTTCAAGACCACCATTATTGTTCTTCTTGATCATTCTTGATCATTTCCAAGAAGCTAAGCTCTTCAAACTTTTCTCTCCACTTCTCTTCAAGCTAGCTCACGGCCATAACACCTACAACCACCTTCCATCACTCACAAATTTTAAACAACCTTACTTCTTGAATCTATACCTCAATCCAAGAGCCTTTATAGTTTAGACCAAGTTCTAAATCCATCATCTTCAAGGACTTTCTTCAAGAGCAAAGTTCTAGGGTTGTTAAGGTGAAGTGTAAGGAAACTTCACTTCTTATCTCTTTTTCATGTTCTAAGCCATGTTTGATCCATGGTTCTCCTTATTCAAGCTTGATATACTAATAAATATATGTTTTGTTTTGTGTTTAAGAAACCTTTGATGGTGAAGGACTTGAAAAAGAAGCAAAGCAAGGAGCTTTTGAGGTTCTTCAAGAGGTAAGAGGGAGATCCATCTCACAAACCAAGTAAGGTGGTGAGAGATGAAATGGTATTTGATGGATGGTGAATCCATGTGAGGATTCATATCCATGGTTGTGTAATTATTTGTGGGTGTTTATGTGATTTATGTACTTTGCATGATTTATTTGTGCGTGCATATTTATTATGATTTCTATAGCTTTTATGGTATGCTTGAAACATAATATGTTGATGATATGTTATGTATGCCATAATAATTGTTGGAAAGGAAAACAATTTTTGGTTCCAAGGACCATGAGGATTTCAGCCTCAACACCGCAAAATAGGTGTTTCCAAACTAAAATTTTCATGAATGGTAAAATTGAATGATTAGAAAGGAAAGGAAAAAGAAAAGATGGATTGGTTTCAAAGAACAAGAGTTCATGGTTTTGAAGGAATTTTTAATGGTTTTGTTTATGTAAAAAAAAACATGAATGGAACTTTGTTGATTTAGAAGGAAGAAATGATGGTCTCAATGGCCAAGTACCACACGGTTTTGAAGGCTTGAAATAAGAAGAATTTTGTATGAAATTATGATTTAGAAAGGGAAAGTAATGAATTTTAAAGAAAATGGGAATAAGGATTTTGAAATAGAAACAAAGTGTTTTATCACTTGAAAAATGAAATTTTCGTATATGAATAGAAAAGAGAGGTTGAAAGTGTTTGAACCTCAATTTATTTTAAAGAGGATTGATTTTTAGAATTGATTCAAGAATTATGATGAATATGTTGAGAACTTGAAATTTACTAATGTATAACTCACCCTTTGGGTTTTGGAAAGCGTTAAGAAATTTTAAGTTAGGAACATTGATTTAATTCAATGAAATGGTGAATTTGTGGAATGTATTGTGAAAAGGATTTTCTTGAGTAAGAAAATGTGAAAAATAATGTGAGAAGTCATATTATTTTGAGAAAGGTTGAAATGGAATTTTGGAAGGTTGAGAAATATTTTACGTAGTGGAAAAACGGTGGAAAATGATTTACGTAACTTAAAAATGTGACTTTTAAGCTACGCGATTTGAAAAATGTTTAAATATTTCTACGCAATTTGGAAAATGTTTAAATATTTTTACGCGATTGAAATATTGCTGAAAAATTGCTACGTAATTGCAAAATGATGAAATATTTGTACGTGATTGAGAAAACGATGGAAAATCGCTATACGATTTGAAAACGCTACAGAAATATTGCGAAATTGTGAAAACGTAATAGAAATATTGCGAAATTGTGAAAACGTAATAGAAATGTTGCGTGATTATGAAAATGCGACAAAAGTGTTGCGCAACAATGAAAATGGGATAATATGATTACGTGATTGAGAATACAGTAGAGTTACTATTGGACCAGTGTATGGACACTGTATGAGAAAATGATGAATTTTGCCTAAGTTTGGCATTGGTGCATTATACATGCATTGGAAAAGTCCGATGGACTGGATAAGGCTATTTGCCTAGGAAAAACGTACACCTCTTGAGTGGGTGCGATATACGTAGTGTAAGTCACTCGTTGACTTTGGGGGCATTAGGGTGCGGGTTGCCTACAGTGGGCAGTTGGTAGCTTTTCTGTACAGTAGGTTAGACTGATGCAACGCACCGATGATCCTGACCGAGACACTATTCTTAATCATGATCTATTAAAGGATGTCATGTATATGCTAGATGTGCAAACACTAATGAGAATAGTGGCACGTGGTCTGAGGCATGTTGGTACAGACAGATCTTTTGGATCAATTTCGCCGACCTGAGTTTAGCTCAATGGAGTAGGAAATTGAGTCTATGTGCACATGCATTTATCTGAATATTTATTTCTATGTGATATATTAATTGAGAAATATTGGATGATGATGATGATAAATAATGTTGATGGCATTATTGTAATTATCGTGTAATTTGAATGATGTTAGTGGCATGACAGTAATTATTATTTATTGTATTTGTTGTGATAAATAATGATTGATGGCATGATTATAATTATTGTATCTGTTATGATAAATGATGTCGAGGGCATTATTATAATTATGGTATGATATAGTTGTATGGTGTGCTGTTTGTGTTATCTCTATGCGACCATGTTGGTATTGGCGTAGGTGATCTCACCTCTTTGTATGCCTATTTTGTACTGTATTTATATTTGTAAATACGCTGAGCAATGGATTGAGCAAGAGGGTGAAGAAGAGCATATTCCTCCTGAGGAAGCAGAGTTTTGAGAAGATGGTGATGCCCAGTTTTCTAGGATATATGACGTTGCAGTTTCGAGTAGGTCTGGAGGCATGGCATGTCCATCTAGATAGAGGATGTATTTTCTATATAGGAGACTTGACTGTTGCCTTGAGTAGGCTTTATCAAGGGAACCCTTATTTCAGTATAAATATTTATGTACACTTAGAGTTTCCATTATCCATTAGGCAGTATTGGGGAGCTTACTACCGTACTCCTAGTGAGATTAGCATCGTGTCGTCTACTTGGACACCTATCCATAGGACTTCGCATTGAGCTGGACTCTTACCTGCTGAGGAATCTGAGGAGGACCCGTCCGAGGGTTCTGCTGTCTAGTTTATACTTTGGCAGTACGTTAGTTTTAAATAATGGCATGTCCATCTAGATAGAGGATGTATTTTCTATATAGGAGACTTGAATGTTACCTTGAGTAGGCTTTATTAAGGGAACCCTTATTTCAGTATAAATATTTATGTACGCTTAGAGTTTCTATTATCCATTAGGCAGTACTAGGGAGCTTACTACCGTGCTCCTAATGAGATTAGCATCGTGTCATCTGTTCGGACACCTATCATAGGACTTCGCATCGAGCTGGATTCCTACCTGCTAAGGAATTTGAGGAGGACCCATATGAGGGTTCTGCTGTCTAGTTTATACTTTGGCAGTATGTCAGTTTTAAATAATGTTTAAATACTTTGAGGACTATGTCTATATATAAATAATCTTGACAGTACTTTTGTAATGTATATATGATGTAAATTATTGGTGATGATGTTAGAATATTTTTATTTTCCCCTAAGGTTATCTTATTGATATCAAGAAATTTTATAACTCATATTTATATCACAAATCATATTTTATAATGGAAGGGGTAATTCGGTAATAATAACGTTTAAATATGGCACCCTACGGTGGGTGTTTCATTAGTTGGTATCAGAGCCCAAGTTAGAGTTTTTTGGGTTTGTGATTAGGTCTATCTTATTTGTGTTGTGTGATTCTCTGTGATTAGTTTCTTTGTTTGAAGATGGACCTTGCTTTCTTTGTGCTGTCCAGTTTGATTTAGAGAGAATGAAATGGCTGGACGAGGAAGAGGACGCGTCAATACTAGAACATGATTTGGAAATGTTAGTGATGATAACCAGAACATGGCTGCAGCTGTAGCAGCAATGCAACGGATGGCTGATGTCGTGGTGCAGCAAAACCAAAGGGCAACTGAGGATGCTCATAGTTTGTCGGAATTTCGTAGAAACAATCCACCAAAGTTTCGTGGAGAATTTGACCCAGAGAAAGCTGATCTGTGGATCAAAGAATTAGAGAAAATATTGGAAGGTATGGGTTGTACCGATGAACAAAAGCTGACCTTTACAACTTTTATGTTAGTGGGAGATGGAGAAGACTGGTGGGCAGGAGCCCGTAGATTGTCACAAGCTGAGGGAAGGGTTGTGACATGGTAGCTCTTTAGGCAAAAGTTTCTGGGAAAGTATTTTCCAGCTAGTGTTCGTCATGCTAAGGAGATGGAATTCCTTAGTCTGAGACAAGGGGTGATGTCTATAAGTGAGTATGCTACAAAATTCGAAAGCTTGTCTAAGTTTTCGAGGTATTTTCAGATGCACCCGGACGAGGATTGGAAGTGTAGAAAATTTGAGGAAGGATTGAAACTTGACATTAAGCGAGCTATAACAACCTTGGGAATTGAACAATTTTCAGAATTGTTGGACAAGTGTCGTAAGGTTGAGGAGATTGATCAACAGCGTGCGACGAGAAATAAGAACTTTGGACCTACAAGATTCCAAAGAGGAAAGGGTAGCGGAGGAAACCGTTTTCAGCAGAAATCGTATACCAAACCGATAGGAAGTCAGAACCGGCAACAATCTGTTGGAGGAAGTTTTGGTGGCAGCAAGGCAAGTCAAGCTGGAACTTCTACGTATAAATGTTTCAAGTGTGTGAAGGACCATTTGACTAAGGATTGTCAGCATAAGGGAGTTATATGTTACAAATGTGGGAAACCTGGACATTTCTCCAGGGAATGTGATCAATTGAAGGCAGAACCATCGGTAGGGAATGTTCGTGTTGCGAGGCCACAGGCGGGTGGTCGAGTGTATACCATGAGCGGGGAAGAAGCTGCGAAATCTAAGGACTTAATTATGGAGGAGTGTGCCATTGAAGATAATCCTTTAACCGTACTCTATGATTCGGGAGCAACACATTCTTTTATTGCATGTGATTATATCGAGCATTTGGGATTAACTGTGACTACATTGCCTTATGATTTGAGTGTTGCTATTCCTACTGATAAGCCTGTGATTACTACAAAAGTATGTTTGAATTGTCCTGTATGTGTTAGGGATAGAATCTTTTATGTGGACTTGATTTGTTTGCCTCTTTCCAAGATTAATGTAATCTTAGGAATGGATTGGTTGTCTTCTAACCATATCCTAATTGATTGTTCGAATAAGACGTTAGTATTTCTTGAGTCTAAGGATTCTAAATTTCTAACGGCTACTCAAGTAGAAGCTTGTTTGAAGGAAGGAGATTAGGGATATTTATTGATGTCTTCATTGGAGGTTCAATGTGAAGATGTCTTGAAGGATATTTTCGTAGTTAATGAATTTCTTGAAGTATTTCCTGAAGATATACCTGGACTACCGCCAGAAAGAGAAATTGAGTTTACTATTGATTTAGTACCCGGAGCTGGACTTATATCTATTGCGCCTTATCGGATGTTGCCAGTAGAATTGGCAGAGCTTAAGAAACAGCTGGAGGATTTATTGGCAAAACAATTCGTGAGACCAAGTGTGTCACCATAGGGAGCTCCAATGTTGTTGGTAAAGAAGAAAGATGGAACTTCTCATCTATATGTAGACTATCGACAGCTGAACAAGATTACGATTAAGAATAAATATCCACTACCAAGAATTAATGATATGATGGATCAATTGCGAGGAGCCGCAATATTTTCCAAGTTTGATTTATGTTCAGGTTATCACCAGATTCGTGTGAAAGCGGAGGATATTCCCAAAACTGTATTTAGGACACGTTATAGGCATTATGAATATCTAGTGATGCCGTTTGGTGTGATGAATACACTTGCCATATTCATGGACTTCATGAATAGAATTTTCCATTCGTACTTGGACAAGTTTGTTGTTGTCTTTCTCGAAGTCAGGAGGAACATGCTGAACATCTCAGAGTGGTTCTCCAGATTTTGAAGGAGAATAAGTTCTATGCTAAGTTGTCCAAATATGAATTTTGGCTAAGCGAAGTTCAATTTTTAGAACACGTGATATCAAAAGAAGGAATTGAAGTTGATGCTTCAAAGGTGGAGACGGTTTTGGAATGGGAAAGGTCGAAGACTGTATCAGAAATCCATAGTTTTGTCAGATTAGCTGGTTACTATCGACAGTTTATGGAGGGGTTTTCTAAGATAGCAGGACCTCTTACCTAACTTACACGAAAGAATCAACCGTTTGTATGGACTGATGCATGTGAAGAAAGTTTTCAGGAGTTGAAAAGACGACTGACTACTTCATCGATTTTGATTCTACCTGATCCAACCGAACCTTTCGAAGTATATTGCGATACTTCGTACCAAGGATTAGGTTGTGTACTTTTGCAGAACCGTAAGGTGGTGGCTTATGCTTCAAGGCAGTTGAAAATACATGAAAGGAATTATCCAACTCATGATTTGGATTTGGCGGCTGTGGTGTTTGCATTGAAAGTGTGGAGACATTTTCTCTATGGGGCAACGTTCACTATTTTTAGTGATCATAAAAGTTTGAAGTACTTGTTTGACTAGAAAGAGTTGAACATGAGACAAAGGCATTGGCTGGAGTTTCTGAAGGATTATGACTTTCAGTTACAATATCATCACAGAAAGGCGAATGTCGTAGCAGATGCTTTAAGTAGGAAGATGCTTAGTGCTTCTGTTATGATGATTAAGGAGAAGGAACTGATAAAAGAATTTTGGGATATGCGTTTATCTGTGAAATTGCTGCCAGGGAGGATGTGTTTAAACATGATCACCATTTCAAATGATTTGATGGATAGAATACAAAAAGGACAAAACAGTGACCAGTATTTGCAAGAAGCAAAAGAAGCAAAGAGCCAAGGAGCAATGTTGGAATTTAGCGAAGGAGCTGATGAAATTCTGAAGTTTAAAGGAAGAGTTTGTGTGCCAAACGATCTAGAACTTAGGAAATTGATTCTGGATGAAACTCACAGGAGTAAGTTGAGTATGCATCCAAGAGCCACAAAGATGTATCAAGATTTAAAGCAGTTATATTGGTGGCAGGGAATGAAGAAAGATATCGTTGAATATGTATCATCTTGTTTAGTTTGTCAGAAGGCTAAGGTGGAACACCAAAGACCATATGGAATGTTGCAACCTTTGCTTATTCCTGAATGGAAATGGGATGACATAGCAATAGATTTTGTAACAGGACTACTAAAAACTCAAAAAGGTTACGATTCTATTTGGGTAATTGTTGATCAGCTTACTAAGTCGGTGCACTTTTTGCCGATTAATATTAAGTACTCAATGGAGAAGTTGACCCAAGTGTACATCGGTGAAATTGTTAGACTTCATGGTGTACCATCCAGTATTATTTCGGATCGAGATCCAAGGTTTACATCAAGATTTTGGAATAGTCTACAAGAAGCGATGGGAACAAAATTACGTTTGAGTTCTGCTTACCATCCACAAACATATGGTCAGTCAAAAAGAACGATTCAGTCATTAGAAGACTTGTTGAGAGCTTGTGTTCTAGAACAAACTGGTTGTTGGGATGAATTTTTGCCATTGATAGAGTTCACGTACAACAACAGATTTCATTCGAGAATAGGGATGGCACCCTATGAGGCATTGTGTGGGAGATAATGCAGAACACAGTTATGTTGGTTTCACGATGGTGAAAGTGCAATGGTAGGACCAGAATTTGTACAACAGACAACTGAGAAAGTGAATATGATTCAAGACAAGATGAGGACAACTCAGACTCGACAAAAGAGTTATGCTGATAAAAGGAGAAGACTGCTTGAGTTTGAGGAAGGTGACCGTATATTTCTGCGAGTGACACCTATGACTGGAGTTGGACGAGTGCTTAAGTCAAGGAAGCTCACTCCAAAGTATATCAGACCGTATCAAATTTTACATCGGATAGGTCCAGTAGCTTATCAGATTGCATTACCACCTTTACTATCAAATCTTCACAATGTATTTCACGTATCACAACTACGAAAATATATTCTTGATCCTACCCATGTTATCGAACCAGACACCGTACAATTGAAGGAAAATTTAACCTATGAAACGTTTCCAGTCAAGGTTGAGGATCGAAGGACGAAGCAACTTCGAGGTAAGGAAATTTCATTGGTTAAAATAGTTTGGAACGACGTAAATGGTGAAGCTACATGGGAACTAGAAGAAAAGATAAAACAACAATATCCATATTTATTTTGAGGATGTGAAATCAAGTTTATCAAGTTTCGAGGACGAAACTTCTTTTTAGAGGGGGAGAGTTGTAACACTCCAAATTTCCTAACTATTTGACAGTAATTTTGACAATTAATAGAATTCTACTGTTTAGTGATTTCTGTGTACTGTAAAAATTATTTTGAGTATTCTGTGAATACATTTGATCATTTTGTGTGATTTACTTCGTGTTAGGAAAATAATAATTTTTGGGCCAGGGAAAATCTTACGTATTTTAATTATTACTGTTAAGTCTTAATTATTTTACGTAATCTGATTTGATTTTCGTAAGTTTTATAATTTTTATGATTTTGTGGATGATTATGAAATTTTTATATTTCTCTAATTATTTTAATATTATCCATGGGCTGTCTGTGGGCCCAGGGGGGCTGTACGTGGGCCCAGGTGGATCGGAAAAGTGAAAATTTTTCTGCAGCTAAAAAATTTTGTACTGTTGAGATGGAGACGGGGGATCTTACTAAACCTGAATCTGGAAATAGTTTTTAAAATTTTCTTTTACTGTATTTTGTACTGTATTTAAGTCTTAAGCAATAAAAATACAGTAAAAATATTGTTCGAAGGGTAATAATAGTTAAAAATAAATATTGTACTGCTTAGTCAACATTGGTGGTTTAGATATCCACCATTGATTTCATCAACGATGGAGATATGGTCTTACAAAAGTGGCTAGGACCATTTATGACCATTGAATGTAAAGTATGAAGGAGCGATCTTGACCCTTCATTTTGGAGATACATTTAATGGCTAGGATTTCAAGGAGGAAAGATCTAATAGCCTAGATTAAATCTTACATCTCAAGGCTATAATTAGAATCTACATTAATACTAACCATTGATCTATTCAATGGCTAGCAATGCCCAAAATGGTGGCTAGTGACATAAGTCACTCTTTGAGAGTGCAAGAGGGGGGGTTCGATTTTGGTGGCTTAAGAGTATAGCAAGGTTTCAAGACCACCATTATTGTTCTTCTTGATCATTCTTGATCATTTCCAAGATGCTAAGCTCTTCAAACTTTTCTCTCTACTTCTCTTCAAGCTAGCTCACGGCCATAACACCTATAACCACCTTCCATCACTCATAAATTTTAAACAACCTTACTTCTTGAATCTATACCTCAATCCAAGAACCTTTGTAGTTTAGACCAAGTTCTAAATCCATCATCTTCAAGGACTTTCTTCAAGAGCAAAGTTCTAGGGTTGTTAAGGCGAAGTGTAAGGAAACTTCACTTCTTATCTCTTTTTCATGTTTTAAGCCATGTTTGATCCATGGTTCTCCTTGTTCAAGCTTGATATGCTAATAAATATATGTTTTGTTTTGTGTTTAAGAAACCTTTGGTGGTGAAGGACTTGAAAAAGAGCAAAGCAAGGAGCTTTTGAGGTTCTTCAAGAGGTAAGAGGGAGATCCATCTCACCAACCAAGTATGGTGGTGAGAGATGAAATTGTATTTGATGGATGGTGAATCCATGTGAGGATTCATATCCATGGTTGTGCAATTATTTGTGGGTGTTTATGTGATTTATGTGCTTTGCATGATTTATTTGTGCTTGCATGTTTATTATGATTTCTATAGCTTTTATGGTATGCTTGAAACATAATATGTTGATTATATGTTATGTATGCCATAATAATTGTTGGAAAGGAAAACAATTTTTGGTTCCAAGGACCATGAGGATTTCGGCCTCAACACCTCAAAATAGGTGTTTCCAAACTAAAATTTTCATGAATGGTAAAATTGAATGATTAGAAAGGAAAGGAAAAAGAAAAGATGGATTGGTTTCAAAGACCAAGAGTTCACGGTTTTGAAGGAATTTTTAATGGTTTTGTTTGTGTAAAAAAAAACATGAATGGAACTTAGTTGATTTAGAAGGAAGAAATGATGGTCTCAATGGCCAAGTACCACACGGTTTTGAAGGCTTGAAATGAGAAGAATTTTGTATGAAATTATGATTTAGAAAGGGAAAGTAATGAATTTTAAAGAAAGTGAGAATAAGGATTTTGAAATGGAAACAAAGTATTTTATCACTTAAAAAATGAAATTTTTGTATATGAATGGGAAATAGAGGTTGAAAGTGTTTGAACCTCAATTTATTTTAAAGAGGATTGATTTTTAGAATTGATTCAAGAATTATGATGAATACATTGAGAACTTGAAATTTACTAACGTATAACTCATCCTTTGGGTTTTGGAAAGTGTTAGAAAATTTTAAGTTAGGAATATTGATTTAATTCAATGAAATGGTGAATTTGTGGAATGTATTGTGAAAAGGATTTTCTTGAGTAAGAAAATGTGGAAAATAATGTGAGAAGTCATATTATTTTGAGAAAGGTTGAAATGGAATTTTGGAAGGTTGAGAAATATTTTGCGTAGTGGAAAAATGGTGGAAAATGATTTACGTAACTTAAAAACGTGACTTTTAAGTTACGCGATTTGAAAAATATTTAAATATTTCTACGCAAATTGGAAAATGTTTAAATATTTTTACGTGATTGAAATATTGCTGAAAAATCGCTACGTAATTGAAAAATGATGAAATATTTGTACGTGATTGAGAAAATGATGGAAAATTGCTACGCGATTTGAAAACGTGACAGAAATATTGTGAAATTATGAAAAGATGACTGAAATGTTGCGCGATTATGAAAACTCGATAAAAGTGTTGCGCGACTATGAAAATGCGATAATATGATAACGCGATTGAGAATATAGTAGAGTTACTGTTGGACCAGTGTATGGACACTGTATGAAAAAATGATGAATTTTGCCTGTGGTTGGCATTGGTGCATTATACATGCATTGGAAAAGTCCGATGGACTGGATAAGGCTATTTGCCTAGGAGAGACGTACACTTTTTGAGTGGGTGTGATATGCGTAGTGTAAGTTACTCGTTGACTTTAGGGGCATTGGGGTATGGGTTGCCTACAGTGGGCAGTTGGTAACTCTTCTGTACCGTAGGTTAGACCAATGCAACGCATCGATGATCCTGACCGAGACACTATTCTTAACCAAGATCTATTAAAGGCTGTCGTGTATATGCTAGATGCGCAAACACTAATGAGAATAGTAGCACGTGGTCTGAGGCATGTTAGTACAGACAAATCTTTTGGATCAATTTCTCCGATCTGAGTTTAGCTCCATGGAGTAGGAAATTGAGTCTATGTGCACATGCATTTATCTGAATATTTATATTTGTGTGATATATTAATTGAGGAATATTGGATGATGATGATGATAAATAATGTTGATGGCATTATTGTAATTATCGTGTAATTAGAATGATGTTAATGGCATGACAGTAATTATGATTTATTATATTTGTTGTGATAAATAATGATTGAGGGCATGATTGTAATTATTGTATCTGTTATGATAAATGATGTTGAGGGCATTATTGTAATTATGATATGATATAGCTGTATGGTGTGTTGTTTATGTTATCTCTATGCTAACATGTTGGTATTGGCGTAGGTGATCTCACCTTTTTGTATGCCTATTTTGTACTGTATTTATATTTGTAAAGACGCTGAGCAAGGGATTGAACAAGAGGGTGAAGAAGAGCAGATTCCTCCTAAGGAAGCAGAGTTTTGAGAAGATGGCGATGCCTAGTTTCCTAGGATATATGATGTTGCAGTTTCGAGGAGGTCCGGAGGCATGGCATGTCCATCTAGATAGAGGATGTATTTTCTATATAGGAGACTTGAATGTTACCTTGAGTAGGCTTTATCAAGGGAACCTTTATTTCAGTGTAAATATTTATGTACACCTAGAGTTTCCGTTTTCCATTAGGCAGTACTGGGGAGCTTACTACCGTACTCCTAGTGATATTAGCATCATGTCGTCTGCTCGGACACCTATCCATAGGACTTCGTGTTGAGCTGGATTCTTACCTGCTGAGGAGGACCTGTCTGTGGGTTCTGCTGTCTAGTTTATACTTGGGCAGTATGTCAGTTTTAAATAATGTTTAAATACTTTGAGGACTATGTCTGTATATAAATAATCTTGACATACTTTTGTAATGTATATATGATGTAAATTATTGGTGATGATGTTGGAATATTTTTATTTTCCGCTAAGGTTATCTTATTGATATCAAGAAATTTTATAACTCATTTATATCACAAATCATATTTTATAATGGAAGGGGTAATTCGGTAATAATAATGTTTAAATGTGGCACCCTATGGTGGGTGTTTTAGTGGTAGCTCCACTGAGGCCGTGGAATAGACCGATGCAGACACATTGACGATCCGAACCGAGACGCTGTCCTATATCACGATCAATTGTTGAGGTGCCATGTATAAGCCATGTTGCACAAAATATTATTTTTATGAGAAAGCACTTTATTTTAAGGCTAACGAGATGCTGACATGACTCCTTGATCATTCTCTCCGAATGTTGATGTCTAGCTCCATGGAGTAGGATTTTGGTACTATATGTATTATGCATTGTCAATCTCATAATTCATCTGGCATGAGTACTTACACTGTTAAATTATCTTCTTTACTATTGTAATAATGACCTGATTGTTAAGTTATTGATTGCTTGAAATATTAATGTTGTTTATCTTTTATGGCTCATTTTCTTTACTATTACTTATTGTTGTCTTTCTTCTATTGCTTTTCTTATTTATTACTGTTGATGAATATGTGTGTTGTGATGCTATATGGGTGCCCAGCACTGTTCTGTTTTCTTACTGCAGTATTGGTAATAAATGCTGGGTGTCTCACATCTTTCTTGTATACCTATATTTTTGTTTCATTTATTTGCTTCTGAGAAGACGTCCGTGAAGAAGAGGAAGCACCTGAGTTTCCTGGTTTCTGGTCCGATTACGATTAGAGCTTGCTTGAAGATGTTGTCATGTCTGTAACACCCCAATTTTTAGAAAATATTCTGAATGTACTGTTTACTGTTTTTCAAGCTTTCGTGTGAATGACCGTTGTGTCCCTATTTTACTGTTTCTCAATTTCTGCATGAAATGCAAATACGTTTATACAGGCTCAAATTTTATTTGGTCTTTTTACGTAATTTGTTTCGAGACGGTAAAATAAAAGTTTTTCCGAGCTACTGTTTTAATTTTTCTGGATGATATACAGACAATTAATACTGTCTGTAATTTTATTTGAACGTGTTGGACGATTAGCTACGTTGTGGGAAAAAATGAGAAAATGACCGTTACGTCCCGAACGTCTTTGTTTGTACTTGTTTTTGCTGTTTTTAATTGTTTTCTACTTGATTTAGTGTCCAATATTACCGTCTGTGATTTTATATGGACTTTTTGTGTGATTTGCTACGGGCGGGAAAATAATATTTTTCCTGGACCGGTAAAATCTGTTTTTAATTATTCGAGGCGGGAGATCTTACTAAACCCAATTGAATGAGCCTAAAATTAATCTTTTAAATTTTAGGATTTAATCATCAAATAAAATAATTTTATATTATTATAATATTATTTTATTAGTCAATATAACTTAGTGACAGTGGACCCAGAAATGTTTTGCGGGACCCACGTTTAGCTAATACAGTTAACTTAGTAGCTTAATTAATCATCATTAGTGAAGGAACTCTCTAGAACATGGTGACTTAGCTAATGACCAGGCTTAAGAGTTAATGAAGCTTAATGACTAAGCATGGTGACTATGCTTGAACCAACCAATAGGAAACAAGCTTGCTAACCAAGTTTTAATCTTAACCCTTGATGCATTCTAAGGCTTGGATGAAGCCAAGCCATGGACACCTTGCAAGCCATGAAGTCTACGGCCAAGTGAGGGTTAGGAGACCATTCTTCACTTTTCTTTCATGCAAAATTCTCTCTTCTCTCTCATCCAAAAACCCTAGCCACCATTGTTGCTTTCTTTCTTCACCATTCGGCCAAGCTTCATACTCCACCATCCAACCACCCAAAATTCTATCTAACCAACTTTTCTAAACCTAAACACTATCCTAAGAACATCTCTAGTTGAGAGTTCTTGCAAATTCTTGCATTTGAAGTTTGTACCAAGGAGGTGAAATCTCTTGTTTTTCTTTTCTAAATTCTTTTTCAAATTTCTAAGCCATGATTTATCCATGGTTTAGGTTCTCTTTTAATGGTTAGTAACTTGTAGTTTTTGTTTAAGTTTGCTAGGTATTTTGAAGGAGAAAACCGTGACCTAGGAGGAGTGAAAGAAATCCATTTGTCTTCATTTAAGGTAAGAGGAAGACAAATCTTATCACCTATGGGTGGTGGTAAGAAGATGGAGTTTGATTTTGTGATTGTAGAATCCATAAGGATTCATGTTTGTGTTTGTTAGTAGCTTATTTGATGTGGTTGTGTAATTGTTAGTAGCTTTCCTATTTGTGGTTTGTAATAGTTTGCATGTCTACAAGCTTTAAGTTGCATGTCTACAAGCTTTGATAATATGGCATGTGTTAGAATTGCATGATAAAGTATAGAATTGCATGATAATGTATAGGATGTGAATAACATGTCAAGGAAATGCATGTGTGTTCCAAAGAACACTCCATGAGGCTCACGACCACTAATCAAATGGAGAACCAAAATGTTCTCTTAATTTTCTTAAAAAGGTAATTTAATTAACCTAGGAGAATTAAGAAGGTTTCAAGTTGATTAGATCAAAGAAAATGAATTTAGAAATCAAATGGTAAGACTTAGTATTTTCGGCCAACATGCCTAAAATGAATGTGTTGTTTTCAAAAACCATTTTCTAAAACAATGGTGAAATGAATTTAGACAATACAATAAGTTTGACATATAGTTAGAAGATGAGAAATAATTTAGAAATCAATTTCAAAATATTTAGGAAATTCGGCCAACATGCCAAACCAAGTATCTATGGTTTCTAAAATTTAAATCCAAACCTTTTCTAAGTATAAGGATGCAATATGTGTTAAAGAGAATTTTTCTAAAATGAGTTTTAAAGAAAAGAATCAATTAGAAATAAGTTTGAGAACTTAGAACTAATGATTTTGTTATTAGAAATGAAATACAGTAACTTTCAAAAATTTCTAACATATAGCTCATACTGTATTTTGAAGCATGTTAGTAGTTTTCAAAAGGATTAAGTATATGGTTTTAAAAATTTAATAAAACGAATTTTTACGGTAAAATTAGGAAACCATTAATATAATTTTCTAAACAAAATACTGTTAATTTTTAGTAAAAACGGACAAATAAGATAGAAAAGATGTCCAAAAGACAGTATACGGTATGGAAAATATTATATGTAGTTTAAACGTATTAATTATTGTTTCTATTTATTTAAACAATGATTTTTAAGGGATTTGGACAAGAAAATGATTTAAAAATCCTACGCGATTGAGAAAACGTATAAAAAATTCTACGCGATTTTAAAAACAGAAAAATATATTTACGCGATTTATAAACGTTTGTAAAAACGATGAAATTGTGAAAACGCGATAAAATTTCTACGCGATTGACCGTTACTGTATTTAATTTTCGCTGTCGGGAAAATGTGAACCCGTACAGGCTTTGGAACAGTATTTGTCCAGTGGGACTTACTGTATATATTTATCTTTGAGGATATGTTTTCTCAAGGGTATTTTGGTAATATGCCAATTTTTGGTGTTTTGGTTGACGAGACGAATCACATCGTGTTGTCGATGCGATAAACGTAGTGTGGTTCATTGTTCTAATGAACTTGGAGACTTTAGTGTACGGGATCCCATATATGGACAGTTGGTAGCTCCGCTGGGCCGTGGTAAACCGATAGCACACTAATGGACTCGACACACACTATATTTAATCGAGGTTTGTAAAGTCTAGTAGTACATTGCCTATAGTGCCACAACGGGAGACCGTGAACTATACTACGCCTGGATGGTGGATTCCCAGTGTCGTAGGCTATTGACGCAACGTGTGACAGTGCGATAGTTGGTTGGGCAGCCGTGGTACTAATAGATTTTGCAAGTCATTCTCTCTGATATCTGTTTGTGTTTAGCTCCATGGAGTAGGATCGTGTCTTAGTGTTTATGATTATATCTTGGATATTATTCTATTTTCTCTATTTATCTTTATCTGGTAATTATTATGATGATTGTCTATTTCTTATTTTATTCTATCTGTGATATTGTTTTATCTGTGTTTTTATCTGTGTTATATCTGTGATGTTATGTAACGTTATGATATCTAAGCTTTACTCTATTCCATTATTATTACTGTTATAGCTTTTCGTATTGCATGAACTGTATATATGTTGTTTGTCGTCTTCTTATTGGCCATGTTTATGGTGATTTTAGATTGTCTTACCTCTTCGTTGTATGTATTTCTGTATATTTATTTTACGCGATAAAGACTTTGAGGAAGAGGACCAGCCTCTTGAAATCCTGTATCCCGAGGAGGAGGAGGAGGAAGATCAGCAAATCAATGACCAGTTTTACGATCAAGAACCATCTGATCATTCATATCCATTGGATTGATTTGATTGGGTATGGCGGTACCTGGATTTTTAGCATTTGTACAGCTGGAGTTTCATGGAGGATCGCTAGCTTGGCATCTGCGAGGAGACCGAGACTCTGTGACGTATGTAGGACGGCTGACAGTGACCCTACGTCAACAATTTGATGGAGAGCCGGTTATGACTACTACTTGTATTTTTACATTTAGAGTTACCCTTATCTCTTAGGCGATATTTTGGTGGTATGACCACGGAGCCTAGATGATCATTTTCGCCGTCGAGGCATCTGAGTCTCCGAGATCATTTTCATGAGAGTCCTTCGAGGATTAAATATGCATGATGTTTTTTTTTTTTTGGCGCGTCTGCGTATGTACGTATATATTTACTTTTTATTGCTTTATTTAATATTTTCGTTTAAATATTTGTACTTTTAGTGTAAATTATTTGTATAACTTATAACTTGGATCATATGTATATTATAAGGAATGTTGTTTTGTTTTATGTTTTTTTTTATTTGCTATTTCCGCATATTTTATTTAAGAATATTCTGTTTAACAGAATTATTTTACAACCCGTAATAGTATGTAACAAATGTTTCACAACTTGGGTAGATTTTATTTCTCTTTCTTTTATTTTTTTTTTATGTGTGACATCCTCCAAAGGGGTGTTACAATGTCCGTGCCGATTTTTGAGATATGCGAGGATGACCTTTCACGGGGGTCTTGACTGTTGGCATATAAACTTGTGCATGGACTGATGCATCTATCATGGAGAACTAACTGTGTCTTTAGCTTGGGGTCGCTATGACCCGTCTGTTTTTGATTTTACTGTTTTTGTCCACTTAGAGTTTTACCTATACGTTAGAGATTTGTGGGATGACCTTTATTATACCACACAAGAGGATTCATTCCTGTCCACTACTCGAGCCTCTGCTCGGAATTTAGTCGCTCCGATGATGATTTCATTTGACGAGGAAGACCTTGTGGAGGACCCTACTATGGTTCCTTCTCGTCAGTCTTAGGGGCTGGTACTGTCAGATGTAACACCCTTCTTAGGATGTCACATTTCCAAATAATAAATATAAACTTTTACCCAAGTTATAAAACGTTTCGTACATATATAATATGAGTTGTAAAATTTTTCCTTTTTATACATGATAACATTAAATAAAATAAAACAAAACATAAAATAAAACAAACTATTATTATACACCATAATATACATATATTTTTTTGTCTTAAAGATACAAATAATTTACAGACTACAAATATTTAATAAAGCAGTAAAAAGTTTGACATCACACCAAAATATAAACATGCCCAAGTGCACATTGAAGATTTCTAACCCTCCGAAGGATCCTCCTCAGATGGATCGTTGGATGACAGAAATCCTGGATGTCTCGCAACTCTACGGACAGGAGTTCGTGCTGTCAATACACTACTAAGCTCACTGGGAGCATGAAAATGTCCTCCCCAATAACGCTTAATAGTCAAAGGCATCTCTAGATGTAAATAAAAAGTAGTAGTAAACATCGGTGCTCTATCAAATTCCCTACGAAGGAACACAGTCAGACGTCCCACATAAACAACCGAACATCTGTCAGCTCGCAGATGCCAGGCCTCAAGGCTTCTATGAAACTCAAGTCTCACAAACCCCAAAAACTGAAGCAAAGCCATAACCACTAAATCAATCCAAATGGTAAGGATGATCTAGAGGCTCGCCTTCCTCAAACTGTTCGCTCGGTTGCTACTCCTCCGGATACTGACAATCTCAAAGCTGCTCATCTTCCTCTTTCTCAAACTCTTTATGAAACACAAATAATACTACAGAAAATACATACAAAGAGGTGAGACAATCTACATTATTACCAATATGGAAGTATAGAAAACGACAATACAAACATATATCACAATTAATATAATAATCCATAATATCACATCATACATAATATCTGAAATTACTGTAAACAAACACTTCATGATGCAGACCATATATGCAAATGTACACAAACTCATTCCTATTCCATGGAGCTAAACACAAACATAAGAGAGAATGATCCGAAAGACCTGTCCGTACATCAGGCTACCCCAGCCAAGTATTACACAGTCAAACGTCGTGTAAACAGTACACAGTCAAAACGTTGTGCACAACATACATTGTACCAGACAGTCTCTACAAGACCTTGATTAAGAATAGTGTTTGTTGAGATTGCTAGTGCGTTGTCTGTTACCACGGCCCAGAGGAGCTACCAACTGTTCACATGTGGAATTCTTCGCACACTAACGCCTCCAAGTTCACTCATTGAACTACACTACGCCTATCACACCCCCAACACGGTGTAATTTATCTCGTCAGCCAATCGCCAATTTCAACCAAATTGACACATCTCTCAATGCATGTATACGAACTATAATTACACAAGTACCCTTATTAACAATATTTCCAAATATAACGAACCATAATTACATAAATACCTTTATTATTAATATTTTCCAATATAATGAACCATATTTACATAACTACCCTCATTATCAATTTAATGAACCATAATTACATAATTACCCTCATTATCAATATAATGAACCATAATTACATAATTACCCTCATTATCAATATTTCCAAAAATAGTACGTCTCCACTTAACAGTACTATTTCTCAACATATCCGGGTCTACCACTTTGGCCCGATAGTAAACTTACTGTTCCTTTTAGTTGCGTAAAGATTTTATTGCATTTTCACAATCGTGTCATTTTTTTTCAAACGTTTTCAAATCGCATAGGTATTTTTCAACGTTTTTAAAATTGTGTAGAGTTTTTAAATTACTTTCTCAATCGCATAACATTTTTAAATTGTTTCCTCTATCGCGTAGCTTAAAAATATCATTTTTAAATATGCGTAGGTTATTACTAATATTTTTCAACTACGTATAATAATTTCTTTACATTCTAAATTATATTTTGACACTTTCTCCATTATTTATTTATTTTTAATTTTATTGACAGCATTTCATCTAGAAAATCGTCTATGTGGTATTTTCTATGTTTTCCTTTTAAAATTACCTCTCTTGGTTATACCCAACATTTACACCTTAAACATTCTAACGCACTTCAAAACCCAAAGGGTGAGCTTTACGTTAATATTTTTCAAGTGTTCAATCATTTCTCATTCATACTTAATTTATGTAATTAAATTCCTAATGAAAGTTCATTTATTTTATTCTCCAAAAATCCATTGAAATTAAGTTCCCTTTGAATTAATTACTTAATCTACACTTGGAAAATAATTTTGGATCAAAGGTATATTAAGTGGCATGTTGGCCGAAATTTAACATATCTTTTATAAGTCATCTTTAAATTATTTTCCATCCTCTAAGTCATTATAAAATTTATTTATTCAACCAAGTTAATTAATTCATGCTTTAGAAAATTGATTGAGAACATTTTGGTTCTCTTTTTATTGGTGAAGCCATGAGCTTCCTTGTGTTTTTTGGAACACTCATGCAAATCCTCACATGTTATTCACATCCTATAATATTTATCATGCATCTATAAAACACATACCATATATTTTAAAGCTATAGACATGCTTGCACACATAATCAATCACAAATAGAAAAGACATTAAACAACCAAGCGAATGAATCCTTATGGATTCTTTGTAACACCCTTGTGAGGATGCCACATTTAGGATGCAATGAAATAAAAATAAATAAAATATTACCCAAGTTATAAAACATTTGATAAATAATTAATATGAGTTATAAAATTTTCTTTTTATACATAATAAGCTTAAATAAAATAACACGGAACATGAAATACAATAAACTGTTATCGCACACATAATATACATAAGATTTGTTTTAAGTTATGCAAAGAATTTACAACTACAAAATATTTAAATAAAGCAGTAAAGAGTTATCATACAGTACAACATCATAAAGTGCCCAAGTGCAGATCATAGATCCCTAACCCTCCGAAGGATCACTCTCAGATGAAACTTCAGGTGACAGGAATCCAGGATGTCTCACAACTCTACGGACAAGAGTCCACGCTGTTGACACTATACTAATCTCACTGGGAACATGAAAAAGTCCTCCCCAGTGACGCCTCAGATCCAACGGCATCTCCAGATGTAAGTATATAGTAGTAGTGAAAGCTGGTTCAACATCAAACTCTGCTCGTAGGGACACAGTTAGACGTCCGAAGTAGATCACTGATCCTTGATCCTCGCGTAATCACCAGGCCTCCGAACCTCCATGAAACTCAAGTCTCACGAAACCCAGAAATCCTGGCAATGCCATAGTCACAAATCAGTCTAAAGGATATGGATGATCAGAAGGCTAACACTCGTCGAACTGATCCCCCATCTGCTGCTCCTCCTCCTCCTCAGGATACACACAATCTAGAGGTTGTTCCTCTTCCTCAAACTCTTTACAACATAAATAATAATACAGACACAATACATATAGAGAGGTGAGATAATCATACATCAATACCAGTATGGCAAATAAGAAAACGACAATACAACAATTATCACAGTTTAATATAATAAAACATATTATGACATTATAAATAATAATACAATTTAATACAAAAGTTTTAATACAACAATATCATATAATATCACAAGTAATTATGTTATGATGTATGACACAAATGCAAATGCAATGTGACTCGTTCCTACTCCATGGAGCTAGACACAGACATAAAAGAGAATGAACCGTAAAGATCTATGAATACCTCAGGCTGTCCAACTAAACTATTCCATTGTCTAACATCGTGTCTATAGCCCATAGTCCAAACATCGTGTAGTAGTACACAGTCCAATCGTCATGCACTACAGGCATTGTACTAAACAGTCTTTACAAGATCTTGATTAAGTATAGTGCGTGTTAAGATCATTAGTGTGTTGCCAGTTACCACAACCCAGAGGAGTGACTAACTGTCCACATGTGGAATACTCCGCACACTAATGCCTCCAAGTCCACACAAGATGAACCACACTACGCTTATCACACCGACAACACAGTGTAATTTGCCTCGTCAATCAATCACCAATATCAACTAAATTGGCACAACTCAATACATGAATAAAACAATAATTACTAAATTACCCTTAGTCTCAAAACATTCTCATATTTAAAAAACGCCCTTAACCTCAAAATTCCAATATATAATGCGTCACCACTTGACAGTACCATATCTCAGCATGTCCAGGTCTACCACTTTGGCCCGACAGCAAAACTCACTATTTCAATTAGTCGCGTAGAAATTTTATCGCATTTTCACAATTTCATCATTTTTACAAACGTTTTTAAATCGCATAAATATACTTTGCTATTTTTTTAAAATCGCATAGTATTTTTAAATCATTTTCTCAATCGCGTAAGATTTTTAAATCGTTTTCTTGATCGAAAAGCTTAAAATCCATATTTTAAAGTATATAAGCTATTTCTTATACTTTAAAACTACGTAAAATATTTTTCTTATGTTATAAATATTTTATAAAACGTTCTCTTTTATTTGTCCATTTCTAATAAATTTTGACAAGTATTTTGTCTATAAAATCTATTAAAAATGAGTTTTCTATGTTTTTCTTCTAAAAATTCTTTTCTCTAGTTTATTACTACTAAATACACTTTGAAAATTCAAGTTATACATTTTTAAACTCAAAGATAAATATTTTTCAAGAGTTTTGTTTATTTCTCTTCTATACTATATTTCTAGTAAAAATTAGTTTACTTCTTTAATTCTTGAAAATTCATTACCAATGCATTCTTTTTAAGTAAAACATCAATTCTACACTTTAGAAAATAAATTTTGGATTGATTACACATTTACAAGGCATGTTGGCTGAAATTAATAAAACCTTGGCATTTGATCTTTGGATCAATTTCTATCTTCTAAATCATTTTGGATTTCATTCATTTACCTAATTCCATTAAATCCTTCCTTTAGATAATGGTTGAGAACATTTTGGTTCTCTTTTCTTTGTTGAGGCCGTGAGCCCCTTCTTGTGTTCTTTAGAACACTTATGCAAACCTTACAGGTTATTCATATCCTAATTAATACTCATGCATATATCAACACATGCAATATATCTTAAAGCTTGTAGACATGCATACAAACAATATCAAACACAAATAGGAAAGCATTTAAACAATCAAACAAGTGAATCTTGATGGATTCTTCACACACATACAATCCATTTTCTCATCACCATACTTGGTTGATGAGATTAAATCTCCCTCTTACCTTTAAGGAAGATAAAATCTTTTTCTCTCCTTCCTAGATGATTTTGTGATCTCCTCCAAGAAAACCTAACATGCTCAAATAAATTTTTACAAGTTATAACTATAGGAGAAAAACATAAACCATGGATCAATCATGGCTTAGAACCTTAGTAATGAAATTAGAAATGAAAAACAAAGATTTTCACCTTCTAGGAAAAACCTCCAAAGCAATTTTCCAAGTTTAAGATGATAGATTTTGGAAGAACTCTCAACTAGAGATGTTCTTAGAATGGTGTTTAGGTTTGGAAAAGTGAGTTAGATAAAATTTTTGAAGGTTGGATGATGGTGTATAATGGTGTGGCCGAATGGTTCTTCAAAGGAAACAACAATGATGGGTTTTGTTTTAGAAGATAGAGAAGAGAGATTTAGTGTTAGCAAAGATGAAGAATGAAGTGAAAATGGTCTCCAATGGTGCATGGCCGTGGAGCTCATCCAAGAGGAGGTGGCCACTTTGTTTGACCTTCCAAGACTCCATCCTAGCCCTAGCTTTCGTCAAGGGTTCACATGCAAAGGCTTCTCCCCTAAGCTTGCCTCCAATTGGCTCATTCAAGCCTAGTCACATGTTCTTCAAGGTTCCATCCTAATGGTGATCATAGATTATTAATTAAGCTACTAATCTCATTAAGTTTCTATGCACACTTAATCTAACTTAATTAGGTTAATTGGTTACATTACTTAATTAATTAGCATTCTTGTAACCAGGATTCAAGAGCCATTGATTAGATCAAGGGTCAAGATCTTTTCTACATTCTTCCCATCCAATGGTCACAAATGATTCTAGCTATTTTATGAGACCAATCTCCACCGTACATTAAATCAATGATGGATATCCAAAGCCTTCATTATTAAGCTTATCTTTACAACCATTGATTAGATCAACGGTTGATATTCAAAACTAAACCTTCTCATCCAACAGTGCAAATCAAGTTAAGCCCTCTTTGTTGACTAATTTCCTATTGGCTTAAAAATAAATCAAGCCATCAACGTTGACTACTTTTTCTAAATGTGAGTCCCGCAAACCAATTATGGGTCCCACAGACCTTTTTCGAGTCCATGGTCATTTTATTTGTACTGACTAATAAAATAATATTATAAAAATATAAAATTATTTTATTGTACAAATAAATTCTAAAAAATAAAAGACTGATACACGTATCATTCGGAATTGAGTTTAGTAAGATCCCCCAGCTCCAAATAATTAAAATAAGATTTCCCCGGTCCGAAAATTATTATTTTCCTGACTCAGAGTAAATCACACAAAACACTCAAATACGAACACGAAACAGTCAAATGAATTTTATAACATACTGAAAATATAAAACAGTACAATTAGGGCAAAACAGTAATTCACTCAAAAGATGGGGTGTTACATTCTTCACCACAAATACATCCATTTTCTCACCACCACACAAGGTTGATGACATTAAATCTCCCTCTTACCTATAACAAGTCACAACTCAAACAATTTTAACAAATCATAGCTTAGAACTTCAAGAATCAAGTTAGAAATAAGAAATAATGATTTTTACCTTGTAAGAAAGAAACTTCAAGGTGGGTTTCCAAGCTTCACATGAATTTTTTTGAAGAAACTTTTAAGATGAAAGATGTTTAGAATGATGTTTAGGTTTAGGAAATGATGTTGGATGAAATTTTAGAAGAGTGGAGGTATGGATTGGTGATGGAGGCCGTGAGCTTCACCAAGAAGAAAGGAGAGAATTTTTGGTTGTCTTGCTTTGGAGAATGGTTGAAGATGAGTTTGAACTTAGCTAAAAGTTTTCTTCCTTCCTTCTAAGGCACTTGGCCGTGGGGCTCCCTAAGGAGATGGCCTCCTTGAGTGACTTCTAAGAGCTCCTTATGGCCTTAGATGTGTTTAAGGGTGGATCTTCAATACTTTATTTCCAAGTTGCTTCCTATTGGCCTAGAGAGACAACTCATCTAATGTCTAGCACCTTCTTGAATGTGCTTGGATGGGCTTGGCCGAAATTCGCTTAAGGAGAACTAATCAAGTTTTGATTCATTTTAGTCTCTTAATTATGCTTAAGCCATTCTAGTTAGGTTTAGGTAAATTTAGTTAGGTTTCTTAGTTATTTAATTAATCATTTTGTTACTTAGGATAACTAATCACCTTCTTGATTATGCTATGACATTCTCTAACTAAAATTTTAATGAATGACTAACTAGGTTTATTCCATTTTATTACTACTTAAGCACTTTGGATTAACTCAATTAGGTTTTAAACTAACTTAATCATGTTTTCTACTTACTAATCCATTAAGTCCAATCATTTTTGTTGACTAATTCCTATTGGTTTAGAGATTTTCAAGCTATTTTCATTGACTAGCTCTCATTGGCTTAAAATAATTCAAGCAAATATCATTGACTGGTTCAACAAAAGTGGGTCTCACAGACTTTTTCGGGTCTGTGGTCCATTTGGAGCAGAAGCTACTGTTTTTAAGACAGTAGGTACTGTCTAATAAAATAATATTATAAAATATTTTTATTTTACAGATAAATTCTAAAAAATAAAAGTTCGATACACGTATTACTCAGAATTGGGTTTAGTAAGATCCCCTAGCTCCGAATAATCATATAAAGATTTTCTCTGGCCCAAAAATTATTATTTTCTTGACTCGGAGTAAATCACACACAACAGTCAAATGCAGTTATGAAACAGTTAAATTAATTTTATAACACACAGAAAATATAAAACAGTACAATCAAGACAAAATCGTAATTTAACCAAAAGTTGGGGTGTTACATCGGAGGCTACTGACGGCTAACTGTATATCTTTTAAGGAAGCCTGACATTTTGCTATTTTGATGGGTTGTATATTTTGTAAACATCTTGGGGGAGGGTAAAGCCTTTTACTTTTTCTAAATTGGATGATGTAATTACACAGGCTGATGTAATTAGATATATATAATGTATGGATGTATGTTTTCCTTTTATGTTGATTTTGCTTGCTTTAACTACATTTTATTATTCTCTCACTTCCATAATAATAAAAAAAAATACATACGTATATACGCTACTCAATTATTATACATTTATTATTTGAAGGAGTTTACTTATTATAATATAAAAATGAACTGTGTCTTAAATTATGATTTTATTTACTTACTTTCCGCATTTTTATTTCGCTTTACTATGGTGTGATGTTTCTTCTTCTCCTAGAAAAATGGGTGTTACACTGTCTTGGTATCAGAGTCCCGGTTTAAGTTTTCTTTAGGGTCTTGTGGTTTTGGACTGTCTTATTTGTGCTGTGTGATTCTCTGTGTTTGATATTCCGAAAGGATACATCTGACGTTTCCCTGTGTATTGTTTAGTTTGACTTGAAAAGAGATATGGCTCATAGAGGGGATATATGACTGCAGCGATCGAGGCGATTCAAAGGATGGTTGAGGCGATGTTGCAACAGAACCAGCAGATTGCTCAACAGCAAGAGAGAACTGCACAACAGTTGGAAGCTATTGTGGATGCTCAAAACTTGGTAGAATTTCGTCACAATAACCCTCTACAATTCAAGGGAGAATTTGATCTAGAGAAGGCTAGTCTTTGGATCAAGGAGCTGGAGAAGATATTCATGAGTATGAACTGTGCTAATGATAAGAAGGTGACTTATGCTGCATTTATGTTAGTTAGAGACGCAGAAGACTGGTGGACAGGAGAACAAAGATTGCTGGAAACTAAAGGCTGAGCAATTACTTGGGAGGTATTCAAAGAGAAATTCTTGCAGAAATATTTCCCTGCAAGTGCCAGATATGCTAAAGAGATGGAGTTTCTTAGTCTGAGACAAGGGAACATGACTGTAAGTGTGTATACTGCGAAGTTTGAGAGCTTGTCGAGATTCTCAACTTATTTCCAACACCAGCCGAACGAGGTGTGGAAACGTCAGAAGTTCGAAGAAGGGTTGAGGCATGATGTGAAGAAAGTTGTTATAACATTGAAGATTAACCAATTTTCAGAGCTGCTTGATACGTGTCATCGAGTGGAAGACCTAGACCAAGCGCGGGACACAAAGAACCGCAACTTTGGACCTTTTCGGTCCCAGAGGGGAGACAACAGTAATACCTATCATTATCAGAAAAAGCCTTATTTGAGACCACCTAGAAATTAGCAACAACAATCACAAGGTGGAAGTCCTGGTAGAACTGGTTAAACTACGACATTTACACCAAGATGCATAAAGTGCAGGAAGGAGCACTATACGAGGGATTGCACAATTAAAGGAACAATTTACTTCAGATGCGGGAAGGCTGGACATGATTCTTATGATTGTAATCAAGCTAAAGCTGAACCTTCAATCAATGCTGCAAGAATTGTGAAACCACAGGCAAGAGGTAGAGTTTACACCCAGAGTGGAGCTGAAGCCTCTAAATCCGAAGATCTTATATAAGAAGAAGGTCTCATAGAAGGTAATCTTTTAACTGTACTGTATGACTCTGGGGTAACTTATTCTTTCATTTCCTATGACTGTGTGAAAAGACTTGGTTTACCTGTGTCTTCTTTGCCTTTTGACTTGACTGTTTCAACCCCTACTGTTAAACTTGTTGTTACCACCAAAGTCTGTTTAAATTGTCCATTGATTGTTGAAGGTCAAATCTTTTCCGTTGATTTGATCTGTTTACTTCTTTCCCAATTAGACATAATATTAGGAATGGATTGGTTATCTTCTAACCATGTCCTGTTAGATTGTTCTAGTAAAACCATAGTTTTCCCTTCGGATGAGAATTCTAGATTTTTGACGGCCAACCAAGTTCAAGCTTTCTTTAAAGAAGGAGCTCAGGGATACATGCTATTGTCTTCTTTAAAATTCGAGAATGAGGTAAATGTGAACGCAATTCCAGTGGTTAGAGAGTTTCCTAAAGTTTTCCTTGAAGATGTACCTAGTTTACCGTTGGAATGGGAGATAGAGTTTGCCATTGACCTTGTGCCTGGAGCTGGTCCTATTTCTATAGCGCACTACCGAATACCACCAGCAGAGCTAGTTGAACTCAAGAAGCAATTGGAAGAACTCTTGGAGAAGCAATTTGTTAGACCCAGTGTATCGCCTTGGGGAGCACCAGTATTGCTAGTCAAGAAGAAGAATGGTACTTCGCGATTGTGTGTGGACTATCGCTAGTTGAATAAAGTCACGATCAAAAATAAGTATCCACTACCAAGGATAGATGACCTAATAAATCAACTGAGGGGAGTAGCAGTGTTTTCTAAGATTGATCTGTGATCAAGCTACCATCAGATCAGAGTAAAAGTAGAACATATTCCCAAAACAGCTTTTCGTACTCGTTATGGACACTACGAGTATCTGATAATGCCTTTTAGTGTGACGAATGCACCTACCATTTTCATGGACTATATGAATAGAATCTTTTGTCCTTACTTAGACAGGTTTGTTGTTGTCTTCATTGACGATATCCTGATCTACTCTCAAAATCAGGAGGATCATGCTGAACACCTCGGTATAGTTCTTCAAATTCTGAAGGAAAAGAAGTTGTATCCTAAATTGTCAAAGTGTGAATTCTGGTTGGACGAGGTTAAGTTTTTAGGTCATGTGATCTCAAAGGAAGGAATTGATGTAGACCCGTCAAAACTGGAAGCTGTTTTGCAATGGGAAATGCCGAAAACAGTGGCAAAAATGTGAAGCTTCGTGGGATTAGCTGGCTATTATCGGAGATTCATTGAAGGATTCTCTAAGATAGCTGGACCTCTCACTTAACTCACAAGAAAGAATCAAGCCTTTGAGTGGATGGATGCTTGCGAAGAAAGTTTTCAAGAGCTGAAAAGGAGACTAACTACTTCACCAGTGTTAGTTCTACCTGATCCAAGTGAACCATTCGAAATGTATTGTGATGCTTCATACCAAGGATTGAGGTGTGTGCTTATACAAAACAGTAACGTGGTGGCTTATGCTTCGAGACAGTTATGAGTGTATGAGAAGAACTACCCAATACACGACTTGGAATTAGCTGCTGTTGTATTTGCTTTGAAGATATGGAGGCATTTTCTTTATAGAGCAACGTTCAACATCTTTAGCGATCAAAAGAGCTTGAAGTATTTGTATAATCAGAAAGAGTTGAATATGAGACAGCGAAGATGGTTGGCATTCCTAAAAGATTATGATTTTTGAGTTCAATACCACCCTAGAAAGGCAAACATTGTGGCCGACGCCTTAAGTAGGAAAACGATCAGTGTTTCTGCTATGATGATTAGAGAAAAGGATTTGATAGAACAATTCAGAGATATATGGTCTTTTGTGGAGTTGACACTTGGAAAGATCAGTATGAACATAGTCACAATCTCAAATGACTTAATGGAAGATATTCGAGAGAAGTAGAAAGTTGATAAGTTCTTACAAGAAGAAAGGGAGCTGATGGAGTAAGGCAATGCAACAACCTTAGAGAAAGGAAACGATGGAATTTTAAGATTCAGAGGTAGAGTCTGTGTGCCTAAGGATCAAGAACTTAGGAAGTATATACTCAAATATGCTCACACGAGTCAGTTGAGTATGTACCCTAGAATATCCAAGATGTACCAAGATTTGAAGAAGTTATTTTGGTGGCACGGAATGAAAAGAGATATTTCCATATGTGTATCTTCCTGTCTAGTTTTCGAGAAAGCAAAGATTGAACATCAAAGACCATCTGAAATGTTACAACCCCTAACTATTCCTAAATGGAAGTGGGATAGTATTGCGATGGACTTTGTAGTTGGATTACCAAAGACCAAAAAAGGTTACGATTCGATATAGGTAATTATGGATCAACTCACGAAATCAGCATATTTCTTGCTGATCAACATAAGGTATTCATTGGAGAATTGGCTCAATTATATATCGGTGAAATTGTCAAATTGCATGATGTGCCTACCAGTATCATTTCGGATAGAGATCCAAGATTTACATCAAAGTTTTGGCAAAGTCTTCAAGAAGCAATAGGAACGAAGCTACGTTTGAGTTCTACATATCATCCTCAAACCGATGGTCAATCAGAGAGGACAATTCAATCATTGGAAGATTTACTTAGAGCTTGTGCTTTGGAACAAACTGGAAGTTGGGATGAAGTTTTACCATTAGTAGAGTTCACCTACAACAACAGTTATCACTCGAGTATAGGGATGGCACCCTATGAGGCTCTGTATGGGTGAAGGTGTAGAATACCTTTGTGTTGGTATCAGGATGGTGATCGGCTTACTGTCATACCTGATCTCATACAACAAACGACTAAGAAAGTCAAGATGATTCAGGAGAAGATGAGGACGACTCAAAGTCGACAAAAGAACTATGCGGACAAAAGGAGAAAACCTCTTGAATTTGAAAAAGGAGAGCATGTGTTTTTGAAAGTCACGCCTACGAGTGGGGTCGACCGAGTTCTTAAGTCTAGAAAGCTTACTCCTAAATTCCTTGGACCTTACCAAATTCTTTGCCGGATAGGTCCAGTTGCTTATCAAATAGCTTTACCACCTTTTCTTTCAAATCTCCACAATGTCTTTCATGTGTCACAACTTCAAAAATACATTCCTAGCCATGATCATGTCATAGCACCTGACACGGTACAATTAAAGGAAAACTTAACTTATGAGATGACTGCTGTAAGGATTGAGGATTGGAAGATGAAACAACTCAGAGGGAAAGACATCCTATTAGTAAAAGTAATCTGGAACAAAACAACCGGAGATTCAACGTGGGAATTAGAGGACAAGATGAAGGAGCAGTACCTAGAATTATTTAGTACCTAGAATTATTCTAAGTTATGAAAATTTCGAGGACAAAATTTCTATTTGAAGGGGAGAGTTGTAACACCCCAAAATTTATTTATTTTATTACAAATAGTTATTTTATAATATTTGTGATTTTTGTGAATTTTTCTGAGAACGTGAAATATTTTAATATTATTCTTCATTTTACGTACAAACTGAGCGGAGCTGGGAAAATAAGATATTTTTTATGAGAACCTTAACCTGTGGAAACATCGAGGGGAGATCTTACTAAACCCGAGGCTGAATACGATTTACGAGGTTTCACATTTTTTGATATTTTTATATGATAAATAAAAAAATCACTGTGTATTTTATTATCTGTTGGATAATTAACATTGACTACTGTCAACTGTAATAATTATCCATTAGATAATAACTTGTAATAAAAATCCTATCTTATCCTAATATAATCTACTTTATGTCTAATCAAATCTACTTTAATTCAAAAATACTATATTATAATCAAGCTTCTCATGGAAGCTTTGACCAAAAAAGAATAGAATGCCCTAAGCTTGTAGGAGAAGTCACTCACCCTCTCTCTCTCTCCTCATTGCCACGGCAATTGGTGCCCAAGGGGGAGCAAAATTTGCTTCCCACACTTAATACTCCTCACCCAAAAATTCACACTCATTTTCTACTATTACTTTCTCTCTTTTCAATTTTTTCGCTTCATTTTCTCTTCATCTTTTCTCTCCATTTTTCTCTCTTCTTCTCCTTCACCCTCTCCATGGTTTTGCAGCCCCATTGGTGACCATTTTTCATTTCTTGCTTCACCATCACTATTTCTACACTTCATTCCTCATTCCAAAGCTTTTCTCTTTAGTGATTTCTTCTCAATCCATCATCTTCTTCACTTTTTCTCAAGAACAAAGCTTGAAGCTTTGAAGGTAAATATTTGATTCTTCACTTTCTCTTCCTATTTTTCGTTTCTATGGTCATATTTTTGGTCATGGATCCTTTCTTTTCCAAGCTATTGGTGTTGATCCTTTGAGATGGAATTCTAGGGTTTTTGGGAGGCCAAAACCGAATCACCAAGGAGCAACCAAGGAGGTGATTTTCGTGTTCTTCCTTTAGGTAAGAGGGAGATTTACTCACTTCAACCATTATTGGTGGTGAGAAGACTTTTGTGCGGTTGTTGATGGAGAAATTTATAATGGATTGCTCACTTTGTTTGATTGCTTTTCATGTTTGTGTGTTCTTGATTGAGACTAAAGTGTTGGCTGTTTTAAATGCTTTGATAATGTTGGATTGGATGAATGAAAAATTTAGGATTTCCTACCCTCTAGGGAGGTCATGGTTTTGACACAAATTTTGGGGGATTGAGTTGATTTTTTTTGTATACAAGGAAACTTATGTAATTAGATATTAAAGGATTATGCATGAAATAGAAAAAAATTGGAATCTTGATGCCTTAGGGAGGGTCACGGCCTCTAAAGGATTTTTGGGTCTAAGTAGTGCTTTTGTGCATCCTTGGGAATTAAGCAATTTAGACATATGTAATTTACAATGTGATGGAAGAAATTGATTAAGTAATGGCTCTTGAGAGGCCAGGGTTTTAAGGGTTCCTTGACCCAAAATTTGCATAATTGATTAAGACTTAGGTAATTAGGAATGTTGAATTCATGATATGGAATTATGGTATGTGTTGAACTATATATATATATGAAATGTTGATATTGAGAATGTATTGTATGATATTGTGAGTCCATGTGTGGGACTAAGTACTTGTTGATGTTTACTTGGCTAAATTGTGGCATGAAGTTATTGAGGACTGTTTATATGCCATTGTGATATGTTCCATGAGAAATATATTGTTAATGAATATACATGATGTGCATTGTTTTATGAGGAACATATAATTGATGAACATACATAATGTACATTGAGTCATCATACATTTGTGAATGTCCATTGGACTTTGTTGGAAAGGCGGTATATGCTTAGGAGATTGAGTTACACCTTAGTGCGGGTGCGAGTAAACTAAATGTAGGTCATGATTGTTGGCCTTGGGGGCGTCGGGGTACGGGTGTCTCACAATAGACAGTGGTAGCTCCACTGAGGCCATAGGATAGACCGATGCAGACACACCGATGATCCGAACTGAGACGCTGTCTTCTATCATAATCAATTGTTGAGGTGCCATGTATAAGCCATGTTGCACAAAATATTATTTTTATGAGAAAGCACTTTATTTTAAGGCTAACAAGATACTAGCATGACTCCTTGATCATTCTCTCCGAATGTTGATGTCTAGCTCCATGGAGTAGGATTTTGGTACCATATGCATTATGCATTGTTAGTCTCATAATTCATCTGGCATGAGTACTTATATTTTTAAATTATCTTCTTTATTGTTGTAATAATGACCTGATTGTTGAGTTGTTGATTGCTTGAAATATTAATGTTATTTATCTTTTATTGCTCATTTTCTTTACTATTACTTATTGTTGTTTTTCTTCTACTGCTTATCTTATTTATTACTGTTGATGAATATGTGTGTTGTGATGCTATATGAGCACCCAGGGCCATTCTGTTTTCTTACTGCCGTATTGGTAATGAATGCAGAGTGTCTCACCTCTTTCTTGTATACCTGTATTTCTGTTTCATTTATTTACTTTTGAGAAGACGTCCATGAAGAAGAGGAAGCACTTGAGTTTCCTGGTTTCTGGCCCGATTATGATTAGAGCTTGCTTGAAGATATCGTCACGTCCGCGCTGATTTTTGGGATATGCAAGGATGACCTTTCACGGGAGTCCTGACTATTGGCATATAAACTTGCACACGGACCGATGCATCTATCATAGGGAACTGACTGTGTCTTTAGCTTGGGGTCACTATAACCCTCCTGTTTTTTATTTTACTACTTTTGTCCACTTAGAGTTTTACCTACCTATTAGAGATTTGTGGGATGACCTCTATTATACCCCATAGGAGGATTCATTCTTGTCCACTGCTCAAGCCTCTGCTCGGAATTCAGTCGCTTCGATGATGATTTCATCTAACGAGGAAAACCTTGAGGAGGACCCTACTACGGTTCCTTCTCGTCAGTCTTAAGGGTTGGTACTGTCGGAGACTACTGATGGCTAACCGTATATCTTTTTGGGAAGCCTAACATTTTGCTATTTTGATAGGCTATATATTTTGTAAATTGATTATGTAATTAAACAGTGATGATGTATATATATATATATATATATATATATATATATATATATATATATATATATATATATATATATATATATATATATATATATATATATATATATAGGATCTTCTCTGTGAGAGGAATGTTTATTGTAAGAGATGAAAGGAGTAAATGTTGACCATTGGATCTTACATGAATAGTCAAGATTAGAGCAAAAATGCATGTTGACTTTTTCAAGTAACTTTTAATCTTAACCATCTATGTATGGTTGTATGGTCAAGATTTACTCCTCTCACCATCTCATAATAAAAACTCCTCTCACTAGATATGTCCTTTCTCTCTCTCTCTCTATATATATATATATAAGGTATGGATGTATGTTTTCCTTTTATGCTGATTTTGCTTACTGTAACTACGTTTTATTATTCTCTCACTTCCACAATAACCAAAAAAAAAATACATACGTATATATGCTACTCAGTTATTATACATTTATTATTTGAAGGAGTTTATTTATTATAATATAAAAATGAATCGGGTCTTAAATTACGATTTTATTTACTTACTTTCTGCATTTTTATTTTGCTTTATTATGGTGTGACGTTCCTTCTTCTCCTAGAAAAATGGGCTTTACATTTTCAATGTGCTTTGTCCTCACTCATACGCATTCTAGGAAACTTCCCAGGAGGTCACCCATCCCATAAATGCTCTAAGTCAAACACGCTTAACCATGGAGTACTTATGTTCTTGGCTTTCGAAAAGATGATGCATCTTGTTGATATGGTTACTGCTAATCAATTCATTTAAGTCATCCTTAATTATGCAGTCCCATACCTGCATAGTCTCTGAATCCCTCTCATTCCGGTGTGAATTCAATTTATTCATGTGTCCTTTTTGCCTAGAAGCCTGCCAGGTGTAACACCCCTTTGGAGGATGTCACACATAAAAGAAAATAAAAGAAATAGAAATAAAATCTACCCAAGTTGCGGAACATTTGTTAAATATTATTACGGGTTGTAAAATAATTCCTGATAGACAGAAATATGTAATAAAAAGATAATGCTGAAAACAGGAAATAAAAAAAAAACATCATCACTAATAATATACATATGATTAAGTTATAAACTGTACAAATAATTTACAACTAAGATTACAACTATTTAAACAAAAACAGTAAAGAAAGCAATAAAAGAGTTAATATATACAGACATACGCTGACGCGCCCAAAAAAAACATCATGGTTATCTAATCCTCAGATGGATCACTCTCAACCTGAAAATGATCATCGGGAGATAGATATCCCGGATGTCTCGACACACGGCGATAACGGGATCGCGCAGTCGATACGATGCTTATCTCACTAGGCTCAGGGTTTTCAGCACCCCAATAACGCCTAATGGATAAGGGTAACTCTAAGTGCAGAAATAACGTCGTCGTCATAATCGGATCTCCATCAAACTGATGACGTAGAATCACGGTCATACGTCCTGCATATGTAACAGAAGCACGATCTCCTCGTAGATGCCAAGCCAGATCCCCTCCATGAAATACCAGCTTTATGAATCCCAAAAATCCTGGCGTCGCCATCCCACACAATCAATCCAGAGGATATGGATGATCGGATGGTTCTTGATCGTAAAACTGATCGTCGGCTTGCTAACCTTCCTCTTCCTCAGGGTACACGATCTCAAGAGGCTGTTCCTCTTCTTCCTCTTCAAACTCTTTACCGCATAAAATAAATAGACAAGAGACACATACAATAAAGAGGTAAGACAACATAAAATCATCGCAACATGGCCAATAAGAAGACGACAAATAACAACTACATAGTTCATACAATACGAAAAAGCTATAACAGTAATACATATTAGATATCCTAGTGTTTCAGAACATCATAGATATAACACAAATAAAGAAAACCACATAGATAAATCAATCTCACGATAAAATAAGATAAGAAATGAACAACTAACATAAGAATTATCAGATAAATATAAATAGAGAAAATGTAAAAACATCCAAGATATTACCAGATAAAGATAAATATAAATAGAGAAAATGGAATATTATCCAAGATATAATCAAATACACCAAAACACAACCCTACTCCATGGAGCTAAACCCAAACAGATATCGAGAGAATGACTTGCAAAATCTATTAGTACCACGGCTGCCCAACCAACTATTACGCGGTCACACGTTGCGTCAATAGCCTACGGCAGACTGGGAATCTACCATCCAGCGTAGTATAGTTCACGGTCTCCCGTTGTGGCACTATAGGCAATGTACTACTAGACTTTACAAACCTCGATTAAATATAGTGAATGTCGAGTACATTAGTGTGCTATCGGTTTACCACGGCCCCGAAATGGAGCTACCAACTCGTCCACATATGGGATCCCGTACACTAAAGTCTCCAAGTTCATTAGAACAATGAACCACACTACGTTTATCGCATCGACAACACGATGTGATTCGTCTCAAAATCAACCAAAACACCAAAAATTGGTATAAAGACAAAACATAATTCCAAATATATGAAATTACAAAAATGCCCTCAAGATAAAAATATGCCCTCAATGGCAAAAAGCACATGTACGGGTTCACTTTTTCCCGACAAATAAAATAACCTCAAAAGCACAGACGGGTTCACATTTTCCCGACAAAAAAAATAAATATAGTAACGGTCAATCGCGTAGAAATTTTATCGCGTTTTTGAAATCTCGTCGTTTTTACAAACGTTTAAAAATCGGGTAAAGATATTTTTCTGTTTTTAAAATCGCGTAGCATTTTTAATACGTTTTTCTCAATCGCGTAGGATTTTTAAATCATTTTCTTATTCGAATGCCTTTAAAATTACTGTTTAAACAAAATGAAATAGTACTTAGTACATTTAAACTACGTAGAATAATTTTTCATACCGCATACTTGTCTTTTAGATATTTTTGCTATCTTATTGGTTTATTTTTAATAAAAATTGACAGATATTTTGTTTAGAATATCATAATAATGGTTTCCTAATTTATCCATAAAATTTCCATTTACCTAATTTTTAACCATTTCATTTAATTCTTTTTGAAATCTCTAACATGCTTCAAAACCAAAAGTGAGCTATATGTTAGAAAATTTCTTAACATTCTTGTGTTTCCTTCCTAATGATAAAATTGTGAATTTTTAACCCTTTAGACTTACTTCTAATCAATTGGTTCCTTCAAAATCATTATAGAAGATTTCTTCTTAACTTGTATTGTTTCTTATTAATTGAAAAAGGTTTAGAATCAAGTTTTAGAAATCATAATTACTTATAATGGCATGTTGGCCAAATTTCATAAAACTTTTGCATTTGATTTCCAAAATGTCTTTCACCTTTTAAATCATATCAAATGTATTATATTGTCTAAGTTCATTAAATCATTTTAGAAAATAGTTAACAATAGTCAATTTAATCCTTTAGGCATGTTGGCCCAAAATACTAAGTTTTTACCATTTGATTTCTAAATGTATTTTCTTGGATCAAATCAATTAGAAACTTTCTTGATTCTCCTAGGTTAATTAAGTTACACTTTAGGAAAAATCAAGAGAACATTTTGGTCCTCCAAACTTGTCATTGCCGTGAGCTATTGGATTGTGTTCTTTGGAACACTCATGCAATTTACACATGTTATTCACATCCTATATTTTATCATACAATTCTAACACATGCATTATATTTCTAACACATGCAAAAAAAATATTTTCTAACACATACAACCTAAATTAAAGCTTGTAGACATGCTTTCAAAAGCTAATAGACATGCAAAATTATTACAATCATCAAACAAGAAAGCTAATAACAATTACCACATAAACTACTAGCAACCACAAAAATTAACAAATACACATCAATAAACACACCACAACCGAATCCTTATGGATTCTACAAACAATCCATCTTCTTACCACCATCAAGGGATGATAAGAATTGTCTTCCTCTTACCTTAAATGAAGACAAAAAGCTTGCTTTCACACCTCCTAGGTCACGGTTTTCACCACCAAAAATACCTAGAAATCTCAAACAAAATCTACATGTTACTAACCATGAAAAAGAAGCTAAACCATGGAAAAATCATGGCTTAGAACTTTGAAAAAGAAGAGAGAAAAGAAAAGCATGAAATTTCACCTTCTAGGTAAAACTTTCAAGGTTGGTTTCCAAGCCCTAGATGGAAGAATTTGAAGAAACTCCCAACTACAAAGGTTCTTAGAATAGTGTTTAGGTTAAGGAAACTTGGTTAGAAAAATTTTTGGATGGTTGGATGGTGTAGTTTGTGTCTTGGCCGAATGGAAGGAGAAAAAGAACAACAATGGTGGCTAGGGTTCTTGATGAGAGAGAAGAGAGAAAAGTGATGAAGAAGAAAGTGATTTTAGTCTCCTAAGGCCTCTTGGCCGTGAACATCAAGTGGGGTGCAAGGTGGGCACCTTGCTTGGCTTCATCCAAGCCATTGGATGAATCAAAGGCCAAGATCAAGCCTTGGTGAGCAAGCTTGATTCCCATTGGTTGGTTCCCGGTGACTCACATGCTGAGTCACACAGCATTAAATGCTCTGTTTGAGTTAGCTAGGCCGAGTCACTGTTCTGAAAGAAAGTTCTACGACTTACGGTGATTAATGAAGCTACCGATCTAACCGTTACGCTAATTGTGGGTCCCGCAAAATATTTCGGGTCCACTCATCACTAAAACATATTGACTAATAAAATAATATTATAATAATATAAAATTATTTTATTTGACATTAAATCCTAAAAATTAAAAGATTATTTTTAGTCTCATTTAGAATCGGGTTAAGTAAGATCCCCAATTCTAAATAATAAAATAAAATTTTCCCGGCCTGGAAAATATTATTTTCCCGCCTCGAGCAAATCACACAAAAAGTCCATATAAAATCACAGACGGTATTTTCGGCATTAAATCAAGAAGAAAACAATTAAAAACAGACAAAAAAAAAATAAAACAAGATGTTCGGGACGTAACGGTCATTTTCCCATTTTTTCCCACAACGTAGGTAATCGCCCAAAACGTTCAAATAAAATATCCAGCAGATTATATAGTTGTATATCTTTCGAAAAAATTAATACAAGAGCTCGAGAAAAATTTTTATTTTACCGTCTCGAAACAAATTACGTAAAACAATCAAATAAAATTTGAACTGTATTATCGTAATTGTTTTCATACAAAAAATCGAGAAACAGAAAAAATAGGGACACAACGGTCATTCATACAAAAGCATGAAAAACAGAAAACAAGACATTCGAAATATTTCCTAAAAATTGGGCGTTACAACTCTCCCCCAACAAATAAAAATTTCGTCCTCGAAATTCGATGCTCATCGAAACAAATGAGGATACTGATCCTTCATTTTATCTTCTAGTTCCCAAGTAGCTTCACCCGTCACATCATTCCATATAACCTTCACCAGTTCGATCATCTTCCCTCGAAGCTGCTTTACCTTTCTGTCCTCTATCCTGACAGGTAAAGTTTCGTAAGTCAAATTCTCCTTTAATTGCACGTCATCTGGTTGTATAACATGTGTCGGATCTGGTATATATTTCCGTAACTGAGACACATGAAACACGTCATGCAAATTGGATAGAAAAGGCGGCAAAGCAATCTGATATGCTACAGGACCAATACGTCGGATAATCTGATATGGTCCAATGAATTTAGGAGTAAGCTTCTTCGACTTAATCACTCTTCCGACACCAGTCGTAGGAGTAACTCTCAGAAACACATGCTCACCCACCTCAAACTCAAGAGGTCGTCTTCGTTTATCCGCGTAACTCTTTTGTCTGCTTTGCGTCGTCCTCATCTTCTCTTGTATCATCTTGACTTTATCCGTAGTCTGTTGTACAAGCTCCGGTCCAACAGTCATACTTTCCCCATCTTGATACCAGCATAGCGGAGTTCGACATTGTCTTCCATACAATGCTTCATAAGGTGCCATTCCGATGCTTGCGTGAAAACTATTGTTGTAGGTGAATTCTATCAAAGATAAAAATTCATCCCAACTTCCCCGTTGTTCCAAAACACAAGCACGCAATAAATCCTCCAAAGATTGTATAGTTCTTTCTGTCTGACCGTCGATGCGGATGATACGCTGAACTCAGTCGTAACTTAGTTCCCATAGCTTCTTGTAGACTTCGCCAAAATCTTGACGTAAACCTCGGATCACGATCAGAAATTATACTTGTCGGTACACCATGTAGTCTGACAATTTCACTGATGTACAACTGGGTTAATCTTTCCAATGAATATTTGATATTAATTGGTAAGAAATGAGCCGATTTCGTAACTCTATCAACTATAACCCATATTGCATCATGACCTTTCTTTTTCTTCGGCAAACCAGTAACGAAATCCATAGAAATGCTGTCCCATTTCCATTCTGGAATCGATAATGGTTGCAACATCCCAGCTGGTCTTTGGTGTTCAACTTTCGACTTTTGACAAACTAGGCAAGTTGACACGCATCTAACCACATCACCCTTCATTCCATGCCACAAGAATAACTTTTTCAAGTCTTGATACATCTTTGTTATACCTGGATGCATACTCAATAGACTAGTATGGGCATGTTTCACAATATATCTTCTCAGTTCTCGGTTATGAGGAACACAGACTCTACCCCGAAATCTCAGAATTCCATCAGTTCCTTCCTTGAACTCTAGTGTCTCGCCTTGTTTCATTTGCTCCCTTATTCCTTGCAAAAATTTATCGGCACTTTGCTTTTCCTTTATGTCTTCCATCAGCTCGCTCGAGATAGTAACCATGCTAATACAGATCTTCCCCGGTTTCAACTCAACAAATGACCACTCATCTCTAAATTGTTCAATGAGTTCTTTTTCCTTGATCATCAGAGCAGAAACACTAATAATCTTCCTGCTCAAGGCATCGGCCACGACATTCGCCTTACCAGGGTGGTACAAAAGCTGAAAATCGTAATCGTTTAGAAATTCTAACCATCTTCGCTGTCTCATATTCAGCTCCTTCTGGTCATATAAATACTTCAAACTCTTGTGATCACTGAAGATGTTGAACGTTGCTCCATAGAGAAAGTGTCTCCATATCTTCAAAGCAAAAACTACCACAGCCAATTCCAAATCATGCGTAGGATAATTCTTTTCATGAACCTTCAATTGTCGAGAAGCATATGCCACCACGTTCCGATCTTGCATCAACACGCATCCTAGTCCTTGATAAGAAGCGTCACAATACACATCGAAAGATTTCGTCGAATCTGGTAGGATCAACACCGGTGCAGTTGTTAACCTCTTCTTCAACTCTTGAAAACTAGCTTCACGCTCTTCCGTCCATTCAAAAGCTTGACTTTTCCTCGTCAGTTGTGTAAGTGGTCCAGCAATCTTGGAAAAACCTTCGATAAATCTCCGATAATAACCAGCAAGTCCAACAAAACTTCGAACTTCTGTTACTGTCTTAGGTCTCTCCCACTGTAAAACAGTCTCCACTTTCGATGGGTCCACCGCTATACCTTCTTTAGAAATTACGTGCCCAAGAAATTGAACTTCTTCCAACCAGAACTCACACTTAGACAATTTCGCATACAGCTGCTTCTCCCTCAAAATCTGAAGAACAACACTCAGATGTTCAGCATGCTCTTCCTTCGATCTAGAATAGATCAGAATGTCATCGATAAAGACAACGACAAATCTGTCTAGATATGGACGAAATATCCTGTTCATATAATCCATAAATATGGCAGGAGCATTCGTCACCCCGAATGGCATTACCTCGATACTCATAATGTCCATAACGAGTTCGAAAGCGCTTTTCGGCACGTCTTCCCCTCTTACACGAATCTGGTGATAACCTGATCGTAGATCTATCTTGGAAAATATCACAGCTCCTCTCAATTGATCCATCAAATCGTCGATTCTTGGAAGCGGATATTTATTCTTGATAGTCACCTTATTCAACTGCCGATAGTCCACACAAAGTCGTGATGTTCCATCCTTTTTCTTGACCAAAAGTACAGGTGCACCCCATGGGGAAACGCTAGGTCGTACAAATTCTTTCTCCAACAGCTCCACCAATTGCTTTTTCAGCTCCTCCAACTCTACTGGCGACATACGATATGGTGCAATTGAGATAGGACCTGTTCCCGGTACTAAATCAATTGAGAACTCGATCTCCCGCTCAAAGCGAAACCAGTACATCTTCGGAAAAACATCCGGAAAATCGTTGACAACGGGAATAGTATTCACATCCTTCTCATTCTTAACTTCTAGAGAAGACAATACCGTATATCCTCGCGCTCCATTTCTCAACAAAGACTTGACCTTAACAAAGAAGCTTAAGAATCCAGACTCTTCTTCCTTAGGAAAAACTATAGTTTTCTTTGCACAATCTATGAGGATATGGTTAGAACATAACCAGTCCATCCCTAAGATTACATCTATCTCAATAAGAGGCAAACAAATCAAATCGACCAAAAACAAACGGCCCTTCACAACAATAGGACAATCCAAACAGATCTTAGAAGTAACTACAGGTTTAGCAGTTGGCGTAGATACATTCAACATAACATTCGGAGAAGACATAGGCAACTTCAACCTTTCTACACAATCATATGCAATAAAGGAATGTGTAGCTCCGAATCATACAACACACGAGAAGATTACCTCCAATGTCTCCCTCTCCCTGAATAAGATCATCGGACTTAGAAATCTCGGATCCCATCATTGTATAAACTCGTCCTCCGGATCTCGGTTGAGTACTTCCGATTTCGCTATTAGCTTTAACATACCGAATGTCGGGTTTTCTCTCCTACTGTGGACAATCCTTTGATATGTGCCCAGGTTGCTTACAATTGAAACAAACTGTACCTTTAACTGTACATTCAGGAGAAATATGACCTTTCTTCCCGCACTTAAAACATGTTGGCGTAAACGCCATCCTCTGTCCAGCTCCACTACCACTTGCACCTCCACTAACAGATGGTCTTTGAGATTGACTTCCTGTTGGCCTGGTATACGGCTTACGCTGAAACCGATTTGCATTACTACCTCCACCTCTCTGGAACCTTGTCAGTCCAAAATTCCGATTCCTCTGATCTCTAGATGGCTCCAACTCCTCAAGTCGAGCACAAGCATCCACCAACGCATGAAACTGAGTCATCCTCAAAGATACCACTCCTCGTTTCAGTTCCACCCTTAAACCTGATTCAAACTTCCTGCATCTCCACACATCATCTGGTCGTGTCTGAGCATAATCTGAGAATTGAGACAAATTCTCAAATTTTGTGGCATACTCATTCACCGTCATATTCCCCTGTCGCAAACCAAGAAATTCCATTTCCTTGGCATGCCTAGCACTCGCAGGAAAATATTTATCCAGAAAAGCATTAGAAAACACTTCCCAGGTGATCTCAGTCCCTTCAGCTTGCAATACTCGGCGGATTCCTCTCCACCAATGTTCTGCATCTCCTCTCAGCATGAAGAAAACATAAGTTACTTTCTTTTCATCCGTACATCTCATCCCCTCAAAGATTCTCTCTAAATCTTGCATCCACCGACTCGCTTTCTCCGGATCCACCTCGCCTCTAAATTATGGCGGATTATGGCGCCTAAATTCAGATAAATTTAGGGCATCACCGTAGCATCTTCTTTCATTGGGCGCTCTCAAATTTTGTTTGAGTAATCACTTCACCATCTGCCGCATAGCCTCAAGAAGAACCAACATCGGGTCCTCATCACGATTTACGTTAGCACGTCCTCTACCTTACCAGCCATCTTCTTTCTTCAAACATAACACAAAACAAAGTTAGATACATCCTTCTAGATATTTCCGAAAGGATATAAATCACAAAGATCACAGAGAATCACACAAAGACAAACAAAAACAGACCCAACCACAACCCCAAAAGACTCTAACTTGGGCTCGATACCAACTAATGTAACACCCCTTTGGAGGATGTCACACATAAAAGAAAATAAAAGAAATAGAAATAAAATCTACCCAAGTTGCGGAACATTTGTTAAATATTATTACGGGTTGTAAAATAATTCTGATAGACGAAAATATGTAATAAAAAGATAATGCTTTGAAAACAGAAATAAAAAAAAAAACATCATCACTAATAATATACATATGATTAAGTTATAAACTCAGTACAAATAATTTACAACTAAGATTACAACTATTTAAACAAAAACAAGAAAGAAAGCAATAAAAGAGTTAATATATACGTACATACGTTGTGACGCGCCTAAAAAAATATCATGGTTATCTAATCCTCGGATGGATCACTCTCAACCTGAAAATGATCATCGGGAGATAGATATCCGGATGTCTCGACACACGGCGATAACGGGATCGCGCAGTCGATACGATGCTTATCTCACTAGGCTCAGGGTTTTCAGCACCCCAATAACGCTAATGGATAAGGGTAACTCTAAGTGCAGAAATAACGTCGTCGTCATAATCGGATCTCCATCAAACTGATGACGTAGAATCACGGTCATACGTCCTGCATATGTAACAGAAGCACGATCTCCTCGTAGATGCCAAGCCAGATCCCCTCCATGAAATACCAGCTCTATGAATCCCAAAAATCCTGGCGTCGCCATCCCACACAATCAATCCAGAGGATATGGATGATCAGATGGTTCTTGATCGTAAAACTGATCGTCGGCTTGCTGACCTTCCTCTTCCTCAGGGTACACGATCTCAAGAGGCTGTTCCTCTTCTTCCTCTTCAAACTCTTTACCGCATAAAATAAATAGACAAGAGACACATACAATAAAGAGGTAAGACAACATAAAATCATCGCAACATGGCCAATAAGAAGACGACAAATAACAACTACATAGTTCATACAATACGAAAAAGCTATAACAGTAATACATATTAGATATCCTAGTGTTTCAGAACATCATAGATATAACACAAATAAAGAAAACCACATAGATAAATCAATCTCACAGATAAAATAAGATAAGAAATGAACAACTAACATAAGAATTATCAGATAAATATAAATAGAGAAAATGTAAAAACATCCAAGATATTACCAGATAAAGATAAATATAAATAGAGAAAATGGAATATTATCCAAGATATAATCAAATACACCAAAACACAACCCTACTCCATGGAGCTAAACCCAAACAGATATCAGAGAGAATGACTTGCAAAATCTATTAGTACCACGGCTGCCCAACCAACTATTACGCGGTCACACGTTGCGTCAATAGCCTACGGCACTGGGAATCTACCATCCAGGCGTAGTATAGTTCACGGTCTCCCGTTGTGGCACTATAGGCAATGTACTACTAGACTTTACAAACCTCGATTAAATATAGTGAATGTCGAGTACATTAGTGTGCTATCGGTTTACCACGGCCCGGGAGCTACCAACTCGTCCACATATGGGATCCCGTACACTAAAGTCTCCAAGTTCATTAGAACAATGAACCACACTACGTTTATCGCATCGACAACACGATGTGATTCGTCTCGTCAACCAAAACACCAAAAATTGGTATAAAGACAAAACATAATTCCAAATATATGAAATTACGAAAATGCCCTCAAGATAAAAATATGCCCTCAATGGCAAAAAGCACAGCGGGTTCACTTTTTCCCGACAAATAAATAACCTCAAAAGCCTGTACGGGTTCACATTTTCCCGACAGCGAAAAATAAATATAGTAACGGTCAATCGCGTAGAAATTTTATCGCGTTTTTGAAATCTCGTCGTTTTTACAAACGTTTAAAAATCGGGTAAAGATATTTTTCTGTTTTTAAAATCGCGTAGCATTTTTAATACGTTTTCTCAATCGCGTAGGATTTTTAAATCATTTTCTTATTCGAATGCCTTTAAAATTACTGTTTAAACAAACAGAAATAGTACTTAGTACATTTAAACTACGTAGAATAATTTTTCATACCGCATACTGTCTTTTAGATATTTTTGCTATCTTATTGGTTTATTTTTAATAAAAATTGACAGTATTTTGTTTAGAATATCATAATAATGGTTTCCTAATTTATCCATAAAATTTCCATTTACCTAATTTTTAACCATTTCATTTAATTCTTTTTGAAATCTCTAACATGCTTCAAAACCAAAAGTGAGCTATATGTTAGAAAATTTCTTAACATTACTGTGTTTCCTTCCTAATGATAAAATTGTGAATTTTTAACCCTTTAGACTTACTTCTAATCAATTGGTTCCTTCGAAAATCATTATAGAAGATTTCTTCTTAACTTGTATTGTTTCTTATTAATTGAAAAAGGTTTAGAATCAAGTTTTAGAAATCATAATTACTTATAATGGCATGTTGGCCAAATTTCATAAAACTTTTGCATTTGATTTCCAAAATGTCTTTCACCTTTTAAATCATATCAAATGTATTATATTGTCTAAGTTCATTAAATCATTTTAGAAAATAGTTAACAATAGTCAATTTAATCCTTTAGGCATGTTGGCCCAAAATACTAAGTTTTTACCATTTGATTTCTAAATGTATTTTCTTGGATCAAATCAATTAGAAACTTTCTTGATTCTCCTAGGTTAATTAAGTTACACTTTAGGAAAAATCAAGAGAACATTTTGGTCCTCCAAACTTGTCATTGCCGTGAGCTATTGGATTGTGTTCTTTGGAACACTCATGCAATTTACACATGTTATTCACATCCTATATTTTATCATACAATTCTAACACATGCATTATATTTCTAACACATGCAAAAAAATATTTTCTAACACATACAACCTAAATTAAAGCTTGTAGACATGCTTTCAAAAGCTAATAGACATGCAAAATTATTACAATCATCAAACAAGAAAGCTAATAACAATTACCACATAAACTACTAGCAACCACAAAAATTAACAAATGCACATCAATAAACACACCACAACCGAATCCTTATGGATTCTACAAACAATCCATCTTCTTACCACCATCAAGGGATGATAAGAATTGTCTTCCTCTTACCTTAAATGAAGACAAAAAGCTTGCTTTCACACCTCCTAGGTCACGGTTTTCACCACCAAAAATACCTAGAAATCTCAAACAAAATCTACATGTTACTAACCATGAAAAAGAAGCTAAACCATGGAAAAATCATGGCTTAGAACTTTGAAAAAGAAGAGAGAAAAGAAAAGCATGAAATTTCACCTTCTAGGTAAAACTTTCAAGGTTGGTTTCCAAGCCCTAGATGGAAGAATTTGAAGAAACTCCCAACTACAAAGGTTCTTAGAATAGTGTTTAGGTTAAGGAAACTTGGTTAGAAAAATTTTTGGATGGTTGGATGGTGTAGTTTGTGTCTTGGCCGAATGGAAGGAGAAAAAGAACAACAATGGTGGCTAGGGTTCTTGATGAGAGAGAAGAGAGAAAAGTGATGAAGAAGAAAGTGATTTTAGTCTCCTAAGGCCTCTTGGCCGTGAACATCAAGTGGGGTGCAAGGTGGGCACCTTGCTTGGCTTCATCCAAGCCATTGGATGAATCAAAGGCCAAGATCAAGCCTTGGTGAGCAAGCTTGATTCCCATTGGTTGGTTCCCGTGACTCACATGCCGAGTCACACAACAGTATTAAATGCTCACGAGTCACTAGCCGAGTCACTGTTCTGGAAAGTTCTACAGCTTACGGTGATTAATGAAGCTACCGATCTAACCGTTCTGCTAATTGTGGGTCCCGCAAAATATTTTCGGGTCCACTGTCACTAAAACATACTGACTAATAAAATAATATTATAATAATATAAAATTATTTTATTTGTGATTAAATCCTAAAAATTAAAAGATTATTTTTAGTCTCATTCAGAATCGGGTTAAGTAAGATCCCCCAATTCTAAATAATAAAATAAAATTTTCCTCGGCCCGGAAAATATTATTTTCCTGCCTCGGAGCAAATCACACAAAAAGTCCATATAAAATCACAGACAGGTATTTTCTCGCATTAAATCAAGAAGAAAACAATTAAAAACAGACAAAAACAGCGAAAATAGTACGTTCGGGACGTAACGGTCATTTTCCCATTTTTTCCCACAACGTAGGTAATCGCCCAAAACGTTCAAATAAAATATCCAGCAGTATTATATAGCTGTATATCTTTCAGAAAAATTAATACAGTAGCTCAGAAAAATTTTTATTTTACCGTCTCGAAACAAATTACGTAAAACGATCAAATAAAATTTGAACCTGTATTATCGTAATTGTTTTCATACAAAAAATCGAGAACAGAAAAATAGGGACACAACGGTCATTCATACAAAAGCATGAAAAACAGAAAACAGTACATTCAGAATATTTCCTAAAAATTGGGGCGTTACACCAGGATCCGCTCCTTATCCGTGATTCTCTTACACCGGTGTCCACTTCTTGCCCTCATCGGCCTCGGGTGTCACATGCCCACCAGCTTCCATCTAGTTTGTCCCCGAACTATATCGTATTGGGATAGGTTCCGTCTTTGATACCATTTGTAATGTCCCGGGACTGCCTGTAGGATTGATGAGCTGTCTCCACAAACCAACACGGGTCTTTTCAGCGTGCTTTGTCCTCACTCACACGCATCCTAGGAAACTTCCCAGGAGGTTACCCATCCCACAAGTGCTCCAGGTCAAGCATGCTTAACCATGGAGTACTTATGTTCTTGACTCCCGAAAAGAAGATGCAACTTGTTGATATGGTCATTGCTAATCAATTCCTTTAAGCCATCCTCAACTATGCAGTCCCATACCTGCATAGTCTCTGAATCTTTCTCATTCCGATGTGAATTCAGTTCATTCATATGTCCCTTCTTCACCTAGAAGCCTGCCAGGAGTCGCTCTTTGTTTGTGCTTCTCTTAAACCAGCGTCCACTCCTCGCCCTCGTCGGCCCAGGGTGTCATATTCTTCCCTATATTCTTCTTCCTTTATTTCTCCTTTGATTCTTGTTCCCTCTTGCCCTTTTCTCTTCTTTCCCTTGATTCTCTTTTATTCCCCTCTTCAGCTATAGAAAACATGAGAGAAAATAGAAAAAATGAGAAAGAGATGAGAATGAGGGATAACAGGCGGTGGAGGAAAAGAAATAAAAGGGAAAAGTGAAATCCAACCAGAAATATTATATCTATTAAGAATATTTTAATATTTCAATAATGAATTTTCTAACCTTCATAGGTATTATGAAAAATTCTATGATTTCATGCATTTCCTAGCTTTATATTTCTATATATCTCATTATACATATTTACCAATTACTAAGTTTTACTATTCATTCCTAGGTTAAGTTAAACCTTATGAAATTGAACTAAGAAGCTTTCAAGTGTTTGATGCAAATTAAAAGATACAAACTCAAGTGCAGGTTATCTCAAGTAATAAATTTCTCAGGAGTCCGAGGTCAATTCACAGGGAATTGATGAAGAAAAATTCTTTGAGGTAAGAAAGGATTTGTCACAACAATAAAGATAATAAAACTTGTTCATGATTAAAAAGTGAACTTGCTTGGGCTATGAGATCCACTTTTGGTAATAAATTAAGGACAAGTTTTATTTTTTTTTTATAACTCAATTGAAATCCATGCATAACAGAGGTTCCAATCGGAAAATAAAACAATCAAAGTCCACTTAGAATTATATATGTAGTTATATTATGGTTTTTTTAATTATTCACCAACACCAACACTTGTAAATAGGTTCAAGCATTCATTGTGCCAACCACTTGTCTACAATGAATCAAGAACTCCACTTTACAAGGAGGGTTTCTAAATTAATTGGAAACAAAATACAACACATATAATGACCACTTGATAATATATCATTTAAGCACAAGAAATAAATTAATCTAATCTTATTTTATTATCAAAAGCTTCACCCCATCTTCACCCAAGCAAGATGAAAATTAGTTATTCATAAGCAAGAAGAAAGAAAGAGAGAAGAAGAAAAAGATAAACATAACTTCAATTAAGAACAAAATAAAACTACAACAAGAAAAACAAATAACACAATAGCATGATCTTGATCTCTAAGCCAAGATGCCCAAGTTGATCAGCCAATGATCCCTTTTATAGAGCTTGAGGAGTAAAAAATGACAATAAAGTTATTTAATGAGTGGATAGATAATGGGTGGATGAGTGGAAAATGACAATGAAGTTATTTAATGAGTGGGTAGATGATTAATGAGTGGGCAGATGATTAATGAGTGGGCGGATGATTATTGAGTGGGTAGATGATTAATGAGTGGGCGGATGATTATTGAGTGGGTGGATGATTATCATGCTTGTCTCTCCACTTATACTAACTAATTCAACTATCTTCACACGATTATAACTCTATTAAAAAGTCATTTTCTGGAAAAGTGGTCTTCATAAGAGTTGAAGGGTTTTGTCTTAGCATTCCAATGCCACTAGTTTCAGTTTAATGCAACTCCTACAGCCCAAGTTATTCCCTAATTAGTGCACATTGCTCGGGTTCTAGTGATAGAACCCATTTTTTGACTTCCAGGCCTAATTAACTCCACTAGATGTCAGATTGAGACTCGAGCTCTTCATCAAAGTTCTAGAGCTTTCTCTCAGCTTTCCTACAAGGTAAAATTCATAATTTTTAGATTTCTAAAACTCAAGATATGGCCGAAATATAGAAACAATGTAAAATCTCAATAATGCTAGAAAAGATCAATTAAGCCTAATTTGAATCCAAACTTTCAAAAAATAACCAAGCTCAATCAATTAAGTACATGAAGAGTGTAAATAATTAAAAATAAGGGTTTATTAATGTATAAAATATGTGATTATCAAATTCTCCCACACTTAGCTTTTTGTACTCCTAGCTGGGCAAAACACATAAGACCAAAGCTAGAAAATAAAGAAAAACGACACAAATTCAAAAACTAAAAACACTAAAAGACTTAATTTCCAATGATATTCAAGAACGCAAAAGTTTATAAACAAGAAAAGTAACCAAAATTCAAGGGATCAAAACATTCATGAGGTAATATTTCTTTGTATATAAAATCAACAAGCAAGGAAACTTCAGTTGAAAAACATGAATTAAGAATGATAGATCCTCATAAAATTCACTCTCAATCCCTCAAGTTTAAAAGGTAAGTATTTTACTCTATTCAACACATGAATGTAACACCCTCCAAAGAGCATTACATTTATACTACAAACTTGCTAAACGATAATTAAATTGTAAAATATTTAGTGTTATAAAATATGGTTATAAAATTTCCTTCATTGTTAACATAAATTTACCAAATAAAAGGGTCTTTTCCTTTTCGCTGCAAACTTAAACTTACCAAAAATATAGGTAATACAAAAGCATATTGAATTGATTAAAACACATTACTTATCACACATAATATCCAACAATATTAAAATAACTATATCATACTAGCTCTTGACAAAACATAATTTTGAACATACATACTCAAAAAGAAAACAGTAGTAACCCTATGATGGGTCCTACTTAATAGCATGGTAACAGACTTGACACAACTCTAAACGTCCACATCCAGATGGATATGCCAAATGACGAAACCTTCACAACACTGCTCCCTAACGAAAACCAAGAAGATCTCTGCTTCGCTTCCACCACGATCTTAATAGAACATAAACATAAAACATAACAAAACAATGAAGAGGTGAGATCCCCTACATCACATATCAGCATGGCAGTGGAGAAATAGTACGAATGACAATAATGCCATTCAAACACAGAGTAACAAGTATATTCATGTTACTAAGTAACAGATAATTTGATACAAATAATTCAACAGATACTTCTACAGATATATTTAACAGATAATATAAATATCACAAAAATCGCAGATATAGTCATACTATCAATTAACAAATAACTTCCATAAACACATATCACAACAATATAGATATCAACATTACTACTCCTATAAATATCAATTATATGTATACTGACCATGCATATGCACAATACATCAATTCCTAATCCATGGAACTAAACACAATTTCAGAGATGAATGGCCCAAAAGATCTGCCAACCTTTATGACAGTCTACGCCGAACGCGAAAGGAATAATGTTTGTGGGGCTCGTGATGTGTTGCAATGGTTTTTCATGGCCAGAGGTGTATAATGTGATAACAAGATCACTAGATGAATCACTGCGCCTCACGGTCCCCCAAGATCCATCATAGATCTCACTACTCAATTCTCATTCACTCCTAAGAAATAAAAGTCATAACTGCCATTGACTGTATAATATTCAATGTATGATAACTCAATGCATAACCTAAATCACTATTGTACTGTTCCCAATGATATTAAAATAACCGCCCATACAATTGTCTAATATCATTAGATCAATGATATTATATAATCACCTATACAATTACATGATACCACTGATATACCCAGGTCCACTACGTCAGTCTAACAATAAACTAGCTGTATTTTCAATTGCGTAACATTTTTATCGCATTTTCACAATTGCGTAACAATCTAATTACGTTTTAAAATCGCGTAACCATTTTCCAATGTTTTCTCAATTACGTAAAAATATCTAAACGTTTTCTAAATCACATAGCTCAAAAATCATTATTTTTGAAATGCGTAAAGTTTTTCTACTATTTTTCATTGTATAAAATATTTCTTGACGTTTTAAATTCCATTTTAAAACTTTCTAAGTTTAAAATATAATTTGGACCTTAAATCCAATTTCTCCCATTAAAATTCCTTTACATGATATTTTTTGACGTTTTCCATAAAAACTGCATTATTCTTCATCTACTAAAAATTCCTTATACTTCATTTACTAAAATCCTCTTAAATAAAATACTTTAAATTCTAAATCACTTTCAAAATTGATTTCCAACAATCATAACTAAAATTTGCTTGATGTTCCACAATAAAACTTGTTTCCATTTCTTTCTTGAATAAAATACTTTAAATCTCAACATTACCCTTTAAAAAAATTCCTGTTCCATTTCTATTTCCCAAAAATCATCCTTTTATGAATAACAAAAATTGTTCCTTTCCATTTCCATTTTATAAATTCCTTATTTCATTTCTTTGTCACAAAAATCAATTTAATCCGTAATTAATAAAATATTAATGACTTGATTTCCCCTAGTATGGACTAGGAGACCATGAGCCACAAAGGGTCTTTGAACCAAAATTTCTTTCCTTTTCCAATATTAAACTTTACTTATATTCTTGTTACAAAATCCATTAAGTTTTTCATTAAATAAATATTTCTATCTTGGATACCCCTATTTTGGGCTTAGAGGCCGTGAGCCTCAAGTGGTCTTTGGAACCAAAATCATTTCCTTTCCATGTGATTCACATATACAACATATATCAATTATTATAGTTCCATCATAACAATTTCATACATACTATGAACATCACAATAAGCATCCAATAATCAATCACAACATCAAGATCATACGATCAAAATCATACATCACATATAACTAATAAGCAACCATAATAAGTATCATGCATACTATTTAAAACTATGAATCACATAAAGTAATCAAACACAGACAAGTAAATTTCCCCAATAAGTGAATAAATCCTCACATGGATTATTCACACATATACACACAATTCGTTCCTCACCACCATGGATGGTTGATGAGGTTAATCTCTCTCTTACCTTAGATAATGATCAAAAACTCCTTTAGTTGTCTCCTTGATGATTTCGTCCACCACCAAGCAAAACCCTACAAGCTTTCAAACATACAAATATCATAAACAAAGCTTAAAGCAAGGTGACCATGAATCTAGAGCGTAGTTTAGAACCTTGAAAATGAAAAGAGGAGTGAATATTAATGAACTTCATCTATAAAGCTTCAATCTTTAGCTTGAAGAACAAGGTTGAAGATAGAAGAATTAGATGATGGTTACAACATGAAAAGGTCTTAGAATCATGTGTAGATTCTAGATCTAAGATTATTTAGAATTAAAAAGGGATGGATGGTGATTTGAGAGGGTATGGCCGCAAGTTTCTCAAAGAGTGAAAGGAGAGAGCTTTTTGGTTTTTAAGAGAGAGATGAAGATGATCACAACACCAAAGTATCTTAGTATGGTATAAGGATTCAAGATATGAAATTAGATGAAATTTAGGAAGTTGGGAGGTGGGTTCTTGGTGTTTTGGTCGTGGGGTTCTTGGTGAGAAAAGATGAGACACTTTTGTGATAGCTTTTGGTTTTCTTTGATTGAATTGAAGAAAAAATGACCAAGTGTAGAATTTTGGCCTTCAAAGTGGTGTTTGGCCATGGAACACCTTGAGAGAAAAGATGAGGGAGATTTTTGTGAAGGTGTGATAGAAATGAATAACAATAGAACTAAAGATAAAGCTCTTTGAAAAGATGCATAGTTAACTTAGGATATTTGTTAACCAAGATATTTTCATCAAAGCAAAATATCTAACAAAAAATATCTAACTAAATATCTAACCAAATATCCAACTGAGATATTTAATCAAGATATTTATCGAAGATATTTTCAAACAAGATATTTTTAAGCAATATATTTACCCAAGATATTTATCAAAAATATCTAACTAAGATATTTAACCAAAATATCTTCAAGCTTTAGCTTAGTTAGTAAGCTTTCCATTCATTGGTCTATGAAGATGAGTCACACGCTGAGTCACATACTGAGCCATGTAGGTGAATTATAAAGTTGTGAGCCACTTGGCGAGTCATCAAAGAGAAGTTTTTAGAACATGTGATTCACTACGATGAGTCAGCATGGTGAGTCACTATGGAGATTTCTAGAACAGGTGAGTCTGCATGATGAGTCGCAACACTAAGTTACTAGGAGAACCTTCTGGAACATGTGACTCATTGTGGCGAGTCACAAAGTGAGTCACCATTCTACCACATTCTAGAACATGGTGAGTCATCATTCTACAAGTCTCCAAAATATGGTGAGTCATAGGGTGAGGTGTTCATGCAAGGTGTCCAACTCCTATTGGTCTATTACGATGAGTCACAACCGCCAAGTTTGACCAGCTCATCATTGGTGCATTCAAGGTGAGTCACGCACTAGAATCTTCTAGAATAGTCTAGGAAATGTGAGTCACTAGGCTAGTCACCTAGGTGAGTCACCAAACGATGAGTCATCATCTAGAACATTCTAAAGTGGGTGACTAGACTTGCGTCTAGAATCTTCTACTAGATATTTTTTCGGGAGCTATTATCCAATGGACAAAGTATACTGCTCAAAAATTAATGGTTATTGTCTAACGGATAATAAAACACAAAAAAATTTTATTAACTAGATAAATTCTAAAAATTAAAAGATTTAGAACAGTGTCTTTCGGTTTTGGATTTAGTAAACTTCCCTGGCCCCGTATTAATAGTCCAAACTTTTCCCGTCCCTGAAAAATTTTATTTTTCTAACTCGGCCTCAAACACACAGAAAGCTCAAAAATAACAACTAAAAAATTAAAATAAATCAAACAGCTCACAAAATCACAAAATCAATCTAAAATATCTAAGATATATTAAAATATTCAAAATATCCTAAAATATCTAAAATATATTAAAATATTCAAAATATCTTAAAATATCTATAATATAATATAATATTCAAAATATCTAACAAAATATTTCAACATATCTAAAATATAATATAATATTCAAAATATCTAAAATATCTAAAATATCTCAAAATATCATAAAACTCATAAAAATATCATAGAATATCTAAAATAATATAATATTCAAAATATCTCAAAATATCACAAAAATCATAAAACTCATAAAAATCACATGTACTAAGAAATGTGAAAAATTGGGGCATTACAACTCTCTCCCTCTAAAAACAATTTCGTCCTCGAAATTTATCATATCTTTGACCAAACGTGGATATTATTGCTTCATTCAATCTTCAAGTTCCCATGTTTGCATCTCCAGTCACCTCATTCCTGATCACTTGTAATTTCCTTTCCTTCGTATCGTCGCACTCTCCTGTCTTTAATCTTAACAGAAAGTGTCTCAAAAATTAAGTTCTCTTTTAACAGTACTGTATTTGATACTACGACATAAATTATATTGGGAATATTCTTTCTTGCAATTGCGATACATGAAAAATATTATGAAGGTTCAAAAAGAAAGATAGTAAGGCTGTCTAATATGTTACTAGACATATCTGATAAGAAATTTGATATGTCCCAATTTTAGGAATGAGTTTTCTGAAACTCTAAAATTTTATTGGAACAATCTATAGGATATGGTTAGAAAATAACCAATCCCTTTCAAGGATCATGTCTATTTGTGAAAGAGATAAGCAAATTGAATTAACAGAAAAGATTTGGTCATTAACAAAAGCAGGATAACTTAAGCAACTTAAGTATCACTATAGATTTAATAATAGAAATAGAATTGATTAAGTCAGAAAGGTAACAAAGACATAGGTAACTCAAAGCAATCCACATAGGCATATGCCATAAAGGAATGGGTTACCCCCAGAATTATCAGCATAGTTAAAGGATCACCTCCTATGGCACAATCTCCCTTGTTTTGGCCCTCATCTCGAGACACTTCTGCTCCACTCAAATTATCGACTCTTCCTTCAGCTTGAGATTTCGAAGCAGGTACTTTACCAACAGAAGACTTCGTCTTTAGTGAAATACAATTCCTAAAATAGTGTCATGGCTTTCCGCACTTAAAATAAACTTTTCTCTCGATCATACAGTTCTTCGTTGCATGACCTTTTCCGCACTTTTTATATATTTGTAAAGGTGCCACCGTTTGACTGGGTTTACTACTACTAGGACTTCCTCCACATGACTGTTGTTGTTGTTGACTTCTGGTGATTGCGAATACGTTTTCTATTCAAACCGATTAACCTTTCTATTATTCTTTCTTTGGAACCTAGGCAATCCAAAGTTACCCCAAAACTGACTTTCCTCCAATAGATTCTGAACCTCGACTTCTAATTCCTACTGCTGTGCGGCCCTCTAATCCTGTTGTATTATTATGTCGATTGTTCTCTGTACTGCTCCTGCAGTTGCAGTCACATTGTCAGCGTCACATCTTGCTTCCATACATCTATGTCTACCACAAACCATTGCCTTTCTTCACAGATAAATCAAAATACAATAGAAACCAAAAGTAACCATTTCAAACAATATAGTCTCCTTTTGGAAACCAAATACAGAGAAAACACATATTAAGACAGACCTAACCAAAAAACCCAAAAAGACTCTAACTGTGCTCTGATACCAACTAATGTAACACCCTCTGAAGAGCATTACATTTTAGACTACAAACTTACCAAACGATAATTAAATTGTAAAATATTTAGTGTTATAAAATTTGGTTATAAAATTTCCTTCATTGTTAACATAAATTTACCAAATAAAAGGGTCTTTTTCCATTTCGCTGTAAACTTAAACTTACCAAAAATATAGGTAATACAAAAAACATATTGAACTTATTAAAACACATTACTTATCAGACATAATGTCCAACAATATTAAAATAACTACATCATACTAGCTCTTGACAAAACATAATTTCAAACTTACATACACAAAAAGAAAACAGTAGTAACCCTATGATGGGTCCCACTCAATAGCATGGTGACAGACTTGACACAACTCTAAACATCCACATCCAGACAGATATGCCAAACGATGAAACCTTCACAGCACTGCTCCCTAGCGAAAACTAAGAAGATCTCTGCTTCGCTTCCACCACGATCTTAACAGAACATAAACATAAAACATAACAAAACAATGAAGAGGTGAGATCCCCTACATCACATACCAGCATGGCAGTGGAGAAACAGTATGAATGATAATAATGCCATTCAAACGCAGAGTAACAAGTATATTCATACCAAGTAACAGATAATTTAATACAAATAATTCAACAGATACTTCTACAAATATATTTAACAGATAATATAAATATCACAAAAATCGCAGATATAGTCATATTATCAATTAATAAATAACTTTCATAAACACATATCACAACAATACAGATATCACCATTACTACGACTATAAATATCAATTATATGTATACTGACCATGCATATGCACAATACACCAATTCCTAATCCATGGAGCTAAACACAATTTCAGAGATGGATGACCTAGAAGATTTGCCAACCTCAATGACAGTCTACGCCAGACGCGAAATGTAACACCCCAATTTTAGGATAAATGATCGTTATATTCTGATTGTACTGTTTTATGTTTTTCTGTATGATATAAAAATTTTTTGACTGATTGGTGTTCATATTTGAGTGTTTTGTGTGATTTGCTCCGAGTCAGGAAAATAATAATTTCTGAACTGAGGAAATCTTATTTTAATTATTCGGAGCTGGGGGATCATACTAAACCCAATTCTAAATGATATGGTTGTTAATCTTTTAATTTTTAGGATTTAACAGTGTAATAAAATAATTTTATATTATTATAATATTATTTTATTAGTCAGTACAAATAAATGGCAATGGACTCAGAAATGACTGTGGGACTCACTTTTGATTTGTAGGACCCACAATTGCTTTGCGGGACCCACGTTTAGAAAAGGTAGTCAACATTAGTGGCTTGATTTATTTTAAGCCAATAGGAATTAAGTCAACAAAGTGGGCTTGACTTGATTTACACCGTTGGATGAAAAGGTTGAGTTTTGAATATCAGCCATTGATATAATCTATGGTCATAAAGAATGAACTTGGTGAGGAAGGCTTGAATACCCACCATTGATTTAATGGACGGTGGAGATTGGTCTTACAAAAATGGTTAGATTCAATTGTAACCATTGGATGTGAAGAATGTAGAGAAGATCTTGACCCTTTATCTTAGAAGATGAATCTAATGGTTAGGATTTAATGGAAAAGAGATATAATGGTTTAGATTTGATCATATCACTACCTAATATCAACCATTGATATGATCAATGGCTCTTGAAGCTTGGATTATAAGAATGTTAATTAATTAGTAATGTAACTAATTAATTTAATTAAGTTAAGTTAAGTGTGCTTAGAAGCTTAATGGGATTAGTAGCTTAATTAATCACCATTAGGGAGGAACATTCAAGAACACATGACATTACATGTGACTAGGCTTATGACAAGGCTTGGACTAGCTAATGGAAGACAAGGTTGGTGATCAAGTTTTGATCTCAACCTTTGATGAAGTCTAAGGCTTGGATGGAGTCTTGGAAGTCAAACAAAGTAGTCACCTTTCTCTTCATTGAACTCCACGGCCAAGCTAGGCAAAGGAGACAATTTTCACTTCATTTCCATCTTTGCTATCACACTTTCTCTCTTCTCTCTCTTCAAACACAAAAGCTCACCATTGTTGTTCTTCCTTGAGACCATTCAGCCAAACCATATACACCACCATCCAACCACCCAAAATTTTATCTAACCTACTTTCTCAACTCTAAACACAATTCTAAGAACATCTCTAGTTGAGAGTTCTTCCAAAATTTATCATCTTGAACTTGGAAAATCACTTTGGAGATTTTTCCTAGAAGGTGAAAATCCTTATTTTTCATTTCTAACTTCTTTTTCAAGGTTCTAAGCCATGATTTATCCATGGTTTATATTTTTCTCCTATAGTTATAACTTGTAGAAATTTATTTGAGTATGTTAGGTTCTTAAAGGAGATCACGAAATCCATAGAAAGGAGTGAAAGAGGATTTTATCTTCCTTAAAGGTAAGAGGGAGATTTAATCTCATCAACCATGTGTGGTGATGAGAAAATGGACTTGTATGTGTGTGAAGAATCCATAAGGATTCACTTGTGTTGGTTGTTTATATGCTTTCCTACTTGTGTTTGATATTGTTTGTATGCATGTCTACAAGCTTTAAAATATATTGCATGTGTGAAATATTGTATGATTATTACTTAGGATGTGATTAACATGTAAGGTTTGCATAAGTGTTCCAAAGAACACATGAAGAGGCTCACGGCCTCAAGCAAGAAAAGAGAACCAAAATGTTGTCATCCATTTTCAAAAGGAAGGACTTAATGGAATTAGGATAATGAATGAATTTCAAAGTGTTTTAGAAGAAGAACAATGATACAAAGATCAAATTCCAAGAATTTAGCAATTTCGGCCAACATGCCTAGTAAATGTGCAATCAATATAAATTTATTTTTCTAAAGTGTGAACTTAATGTTTTACCAAAAAAGAACGCAATTGTAATGGATTTTCAAGATTTAAAGAAGGAAATCAACTTTTATTAGAAATATGACATAGAAGAAAAATGAATCAAAACCTTTGAAAAATACTTACTTTTGAATTTTAAAGCATAGAGATAATTACTAAAGTGGATTTAGTAATAATAAACTAAGTAAACGAATTTTTAGAGGAAAAACGTAGAAAGTACAATTTTAATAGATTTTATAGACAAAATGCTATCAAAATTTATTAAAAACAGACAAATAAAATAAAGTGTTTCATAATATATTTTATAATGTAAGGAAAATTATTCTAAGTAGTTTTAAAGTAGTGAAAATAGCTTACGTAGTTTTAAAACGGAGATTTTAAAGCTTTTCGGTTAAGAAAATGATTTAAAAATCTTACGCGATTGAGAAAACGATTTAAAAATATTACGCGGTTTTAAAAACAACAAAATATATTTACGCGATTTAAAAACATTTGTAAAAACGATAGAATTGTGAAAACGCGATAAAATTTCTACGCTATTAATTGGAACAACGAGTTTTTACTGTCGGGCCAAAGTGGTGGACCCAGATATTTTTGAGATGCGGTATTGTCAGGTGGGACATACTATATTTGAGATTTTTGCCATTGAGGACATTTACGTAAATATAAAAATATTTTGAGACTAAGGATAATTTGGCAATTATTAAGTTTATTTATGCATTGAGTTGTGCCAATTTAGTTGATAATTGGTGATTTGATTGACGACGCAAATTACACCGTGTTGTCGGTGTGATAAGTGTAGTATGGTTCATTTCTTTGTATGAACTTAGAGGCATTAGTGTGCAGAGTATTCCACATGTGGACAGTTGGTCGCTCCTCTGGGCCGTGGTAACTGGCAACACACTAGTGATCTCGACACGCACTATACTTAATCAAGATCTTGTAAAGTCTATTTTAGTACAATGCCTGTAGTTACAGGATGTTTGAACTGTGTGCTACTACACGATGTTAGACAGTGGGCTATAGACACAACGTTAGACAGTGCAATAGTTTGGTTGGGCAGCCTGAAGTACTAATAGATCTTTGCGGGTCATTCTCTCTGATGTCTGTGTCTAGCTCCATGGAGTAGGAACGAGTCGCATTTCATTTGCATTTATGTCATGCATCAAATCATTATTGTTTATGATATTGTATGATACTGTTGTATTGAAATTTTTGTGTTAAATTGTACTATTACTTAAACTGTTGTTGCATGCTTTATTATATTAAACTGTGATATCTGTTGTATTGACGTTTTCTTATTTGCCATGCTGGTATTGATGTATAATTATCTCACCTCGCTACATGTACTGTTTCTATATTATTAAATTATGTTGTAAAGAGTTTGAAGAAGAGGATCAGCCTCTAGATTGTGTGTACCCTGAGGAGGAGAAGCAGCAGCAGACGAAAGATCAATTCGACGAGGGCGAACCTTCTGATCATCCATACCCATTGGACTGATTTGGCGAGGATGGCTTTGCCTCGATTCCTTGGTTTCGTGAGACTTGAGTTTCACGGAGGTTCAGAGGCCTGGCAGTTGCGGGAAAACAGAGGATCAGTTGTCTATGTGGGACGGTTGACTGTGTCCCTACGATCAGAGTTTGATGGGGAACTTGCTTTTACTACTACTCTGTATTTACATATAGAGTTGCTGCTGACTATTAGACGTTATTGGGGAGGGATTTTCCATGCGCCTAGTGAGATCAGTAGTGTATCGACAGCACGGACTCGTGTCCGTAGAGCGTCAAGACATCCTGGATACCTATCACCTGATGTTTCATCTAAGAGTGATCCTTCAGAGGGTTAGGGATCTATGATGTGCACTTGGGCACTTTTTGGATGTTGTATTGTATATTAACTCTTTAATGTTAGTTTAAATATTTTGTAGTTGTAAATTATTTGTATAACTTATGACAAAATCATATGTATATTATGGGTGATGAAAGTTTATTTTTTTTTTATGTTCTGTGTTATTTTATTCAGTAATATTCTGTATAAAAAGGAAGAAATATTTACAACTCATATTATTTATGTAACAAATGTTTTACAACTTAGGTAATATTTTATTTATATTTCTTTCATTGCATCATAAATGTGACATCCCCACAAGGGTGTTACATTAGTTGGTATCAGAGCCCAAGTTAGAGTCTTTTGAGGTTGTAATTAGGTCTGTTTTTACTTGTGTTGTGTGATTCTCTGTGACTTATTTCCGAAAGGATGTACCTAACTTTGTTTTGTTATGATTGAAGAAAGAAGATGTCTGGCGGAAGAGGAGGACGTAAGAATGCGAATTGTAATGTGGACCCAATGATTGCAGCTGCGGAGGCTATGCAGCGAATGGCGGAAGTGATAACTCAACAAAATGAACGAGCAGCTCAACAGCAAGATGCTACTGCTGATGCCCTAAATTTATCTGAGTTTAGGCGTAACGATCTGCAGCAGTTCGGAGGCGAGTTTGACCCTGAGAAGGCAAGTCTATGGATACAAGACTTGGAGAGGATATTTGAAGGAATAGGATGCACCGATGATAAGAAGGTGGCATATGCTACTTTTATGTTAAGAGGAGATGGTGAACATTGGTGGAAAGGAACCCGCCGATTATTGCAAGCTGAAGGAACAGAAATTACATGGGAAGTATTTTCTGAAGTATTTTTGGATAAGTATTTTCCTACCAATGCTAGACATGCCAAGGAGATGGAATTTCTTGGTTTACGTCAAGGCAACATGACTGTTAATGAGTATGCTTCTAAATTTGAGAGCTTGTCTCAGTTCTCAGATTATACTCAAACTCAACAGAATGATGTGTGGAGATGTCGGAAGTTTTCAGGCAGGGTTGAGAGTAGAGTTGAAACGAGGAGTATTACCCTTGAAAATGAATCAATTTTATGCGTTGGTGGATACTTGTGCACGACTTGAGGAGTTGGAGCCGTCACGGGATCCAAGGAACCGTAATTTTGGACCAACGAGGTTTCAAAGGGGTGGTAACAGTAACAACAGTCGGTTTCAGCGCAAGCCGTATTCGAGACCACTGGGGAATCAATCTCAACAACCACCAGTTGGAGGAAGTGCTAGTGGCAATAGAGCTGGTCAGAAAGTGGTGTTTACGCCAACGTGTTTCAAGTGTGGAAAGAGTGGTCATATTTCTACGGACTGCTCAATCAAAAGGACAATTTGTTTTAATTGTCGACAACCTGGACATGTATCTAGGGATTGTACTCACCGGAGAGGAAACCTGTTGTGAGGAATGTTCGTGCTACTTAGCCAAGGTCAGGAGGGCGAGTATATATTATGACTGGAACTGAAGCTTCATAGTCTGAGGATCTTATTCAAGGGGAAGGTGCCATTGAAGGTAATCTTCTGACTGTGTTATATGATTCAGGTGCAACACATTCATTTATTGCATATGATTGTGTGGAATGATTGAAACTACCTGTGACTTCTCTGAGTTTTCAACTGGTTGTTTCTACACCAACTGCTAAACCTGTAATTACATCTAAGATATGTTTGAATTGTCCTGTTGTTATAAAGGATCGTATGTTTTCGGTCAATTTGATTTGTTTGCCTCTTGTCGAGATAGATGTAATATTAGGAATAGACTGGTTATCTACTAACCATATCCTTATAGATTGTGCAAACAAAACTATAGTTTTTCCTAAGGAAGAAAATTCTGGATATTTGATTACTGTTAAAGTCAAATCTTTGTTAAGAGACGGAGCACAAGGATATATGTTATTATCTTCTCTAGAAGTCAAGAGTGAGAAAGATGTGAATGCTATTCCTATCATCAATGAATTTCTAGAGATTTTTCCTGATGATGTACCTGGTTTACCACCGGAGAGAGAAAACGAATTTTCTGTCGATTTGGTACCAGGAGCAGGTCCTATATCAATTGCACCGTATCGGATGTCGCCGGCAGAACTGGTAGAATTAAAGAAGCAATTGGAGGAACTGTTGGAGAAACAGTTTGTGCGACCGAGTGTTTCACTGTGGGGAGCACCAGTGCTTCTAGTCAAGAAGAAGGACAGAACTTCTCGTCTTTGCGTAGACTATCGCCAGTTGAACAAGGTTACTATCAAGAATAAATATCCACTTCCAAGAATTAATGATTTGATGGATCAGTTGAAGGGTGTAACATCCCGAAAAATACCTGTTTAATCATGGATCATCAATTTATATTATTCTTGATTTTTAGGAAATTTTTTCCGGAATTTTTCGAAAACGACGAATATTTTAATGTTTCTCGTTTTGCGTGCACACTGAGCTGAAAAATGCTGAGGTCAGTGTAACGCTCCAGAAATTAATTATTTCACCACAAATAGTCATTTTCTAATATTTGTGATTTATGTGAATTTTTTTGGAATTTTTTGGAAATGATGAATATTTTAATATATTTTTCGTTTTGCGTGAAACTTGAGCAGAGTCGGGAAAACAACTGTAATGCTTCAAAAATTGGAAAATTATATGACTAATAGTCATTTTATAATATTTACAATTTTTGAGAATTTTCTGAGAATTTTCCGGAAGCGTCAAATATTTTAGTATATTCTTCGTTTTGCGTGCGCACTAAGCAGAACCGGAGAAACGCGATGTTTCCTCCGCGAACCTTGGACTATGGACATGTCGACAGGGGATCTTACTAAACCCGAGACTGGACATAGTTTACGAGGTTTTACAATTTTCGAGAAATCTTAACAGATAAAATAAACTAATACTGCGAAAAATTTATCTGTCAGAGTAATTAAATACCCACTTCTGTCAACTGTAACTATTATCCATTGGATAATAGTGTGTAATAAAAATCCTATCACATTATCTAAATGAAATCCGCTTTATGTCTAATCAATCCACTTTAATTCAAATTTAATGGTTAAATAATCAAAGATTCTTTGAGAAGCTTTGACCAAACATTGACTCAAATGCCCTTGGCTTCTCTTGGAAGCCAACTCTCCCTCTCTCTTCTCTCTCTCAAGCACGACTGGAAGCAGCCCATGGGGGTGGGGAAATTGTTTCATTTCAATTATTCATTTATCACACAAATTCATTAATTAACAAAACACTTTCTCTCTACCTTCCTTTCTTCTTCTTCTTCATTTTTCTTTTCTCCTCCTTCTCTCTAGACCAACCTCACGGCCAGCCCTCTCCTTCTCCCTCAACCATCACAAAAAATTAAACCAACTACATTTCCTTAATCTTCTCACCATTCTAAGCATCTTTTCTTCTTGGAGTTTCTTGAAATTCCTCCATCTTCACCATTTTCTCCAAGCTCCAAGCTTTGAGCTTTTTGGGTAAGTTTCAAGACTTCTCTTCTTTCTCCTCCATTTTCGTGGTCATGGTTTTCATGTTGGCCATCCATGGCTTATTTTTCAAGCCTTGGTATTGATTCTAACAAAGTCACCATTTTTAGGGTTCTTGGAGCTCAAATCCGAAAATTCAAAGGAGGTTCTTGGTGTTCTTCTTTTGTTTTCTTCACTTAGGTAAGAGGAAGACACTCCTCCTTAACCTCTCTTAGCATCTAGGAACCTTGATTGTGTTGTTGGTGGAAAAACCCTAATGAGGGTTATCCTTTGATTTTGTGATTAGTATGTTTATGTGTTGATTTTAATTGATTTATGCTATTGGATTGATTTGTTGTATATAATGGAATATTGGATTGGTTTGAATGGTTTGAAATGGACAAAAAATAATTGAACACCCTTCTTGGAGTGCCACGGTTTTGGGGTGGAAAAATTGGATGAATTGTGGTTAATGTGTAACAAGCATAAGATTAGGATTAATCAAGTAACAAGATGGAATCTAGTGGAAGAAAAATTTGGAATTGAAGCCTTTGTGATGGCTACGGTTTTGAGGCCAAGAATTTAGGGTTCTTGGTGAGTTAATTTAATAGGTGAACAATTTAAAGAACTAAGAGAAAGGCATGCAAGATGATAACTTGAAAGGATTTGAGAGTGGAGCCATTGTGAGGCCACGGCCTCTAAGGCATTTTTGAGTGTAAGTATGCGATTGTGATAATTTGGGAGCATAAGTGATTAGGTAATTAGAGACCAATGGGATGGAATGGATAATTAATAAATTAGAAGAATTTAATATAATCAAGACTTCATAAATTTCAAAGGGTTAAGAGTGAAATTATTATAAGGCTTAAGGTGATTCTAAGTGAGTGAAGAATAAGAGAGTGTGAGGCCTAAGAGCTTAAATAAATTGCAAGATATATGAAATTGAATTGCCTTGGAATATTAAATTGGTTACAAGAATTGACTTTGAACTTGAACCTTGAAAAGTGAAACAAATTCTAAGTTAGGATTCATAATGAACCTATTGACGCATCAATTGACTTGATCTTTATACTATGATGTTATGGGTCCTTGTGAGTGACCATTTGTATATTGATGCTTATATTGGCTTAATGTGGCATATTGTGGAATTGTATGAGATTATGGATCATACATGTTCATGCATAGTGTCGTATGCATTGTGAATGTCCTTGTGGACTGTTGTAAGGCCAAGTTGCCTAGGAGATTGAACACACCTTAGTGCGGGTGCGAGTAGACAAGTGTGGGTCTTGTTATGACCTTGGGGGCGTCGGGGTGCGGGTCCTTCACAATAGGCAGTTGGTAGCTCCTCTGCCTGTGGGGCAAACCGATGCAAACGGACTGACGATCCAGACTTGACACTGTCCTATATCATGATCTAGTGTAGAATGTCTGTACAATGCCATGATTGTGCACGAGAACATTTATTGATAGCACTGGCCTTGGCAGCCGAGTTACAGACATGTCTCCTGATCTTTCTCTCCGACTGTTTGAGTCTAGCTCCATGGAGTAGGAATTTGAGAAAGCATGCATGTGAGTCATGATATACATTGTCATTCTTAATATTTATTTTTCCATATCTATGACTGATTTGGTTATTACTGAGATGACTATCTGCCTGGAATTGTTTATTTGCTTACTGTTAGAATTACTGCTTATTAGTTGAATATGATATTTTGAATTGCTATTTGGGCGCGTGGCGCCGTACTGTTTCTAGCTGCTATAATTAGTAATGATGGTAGGATGTCTTACCTCTTTCTTGTATCTCTGTTACTTGCTGTATGTGTGTATACTGTATTGATCGAAGACGATGGTAAGGAGGCGGAAGATCCCGAGTTTCCCGGCTTTTGGCCAGAACGAGACTAGCTTCTACTGAGACGATGGCGGCACGTATGCATGGATTTCTTGGTGATGTGCGTCTGACCTTCCTCGGAGGGCCGGAGTGTTGGCATATCAACTTGAATTCCGATCGCTGCGTCTACTTGGGAGATGTGTCGATCGCCCTAGCCTGAAGACGTCATGAGGCACCTGTCCTCACCTGCCACATCAGCCTGCGACTGGAGTTTTACTTGCCCATCTGTGAGATGTGGGGTGATCGTTATTACACCCCTTGGGAGGACTCTTTTGATTCTACTGCTTGGGCTCCTGCCCGTGGGTCTGTGGTTCCCATGGAGGTTTCCTCTGAAGAGGAGGATCCTGCTGAGGACCCGGATACGGTCCCTCCTCATCTGAGAGACTGAGTCTACTGGTAGCTACTGATGGCTACCAGTGTTTTATTTTTGGGGCCTGATGTATTTTTTGTGGGCTGTATATTTTGGTATCTCTGGGGCATATTTGTATAATCCTTTGGAGCAGGTATAGTTTTGCTTTTTGGATAATTCAGGCTTGTATCTAAGTATAAATGATGTCTGCACATTTTATATATATATATATATCTATATGCATGTCATTCAGATGAGAATTTTATCTACTATTTTATTCTTCACCGTCATTTATATTCCGCATTGTTAAAATGATTATAAAAAAAAATATTTTGCTATTTTGCTCATGTATTTAAGAATTGAACAAGTTAAACTTAAACGAATGAACCGGGTCTTGAAATGTTAAAACTTTACTTTTTCGCATTTTCTTTTATTTGATAATGTGACGTTCCCTCCCAAAAAGGGGCGTTACAAAGGGAGCAGTGATATTTTCTAAAATAGATTTGAGATCAGGTTATCATCAGATTCGTGTCAGGGTTGATGATGTGCCTAAAATAGCTTTTCGAACTCGTTACAGGCATTATGAGTATCAAGTGATTCCTTTTGGAGTGACGAATGCTCCTGCGATATTCATGGACTATATGAATAGGATTTTTCATCCATATTTAGATAGATTTGTCGTTGTCTTTATCGATGACATTATGTTCTATTCTAGATCTAAGGAAGAACATGCTAAACATCTCGGTATAGTTCTTCAGATTTTGAAGGAAAAGAAGCTGTATGCAAAATTGGCGAAGTGTGAATTTTGGTTGGAAGAGGTACAATTTTTAGGTCACGTAATTTCCAAAGAAGGTATTGCGGTAGACCCATCGAAAGTAGAGACTATTTTGCAATGGGAAAGGCCTAAGACAGTGACGGAAGTCCAAAGTTTTGTTGGAATGGCCGGATATTACCAGAGGTTTATAGAAGGTTTTTCTAAGATAGCTAGAATGCTTACACAGCTCACAAGGAAGAGTCAAGCTTTTGAGTGGACGGAGGAACGTGAAGCAAGTTTCCAAGAGTTAAAGAAGAGGTTAACAACTGCACCAGTGCTGATTTTACCGGATCCTAATAGATCTTTTGATGTGTATTGTGATGCTTCTTATCAAGGGTTAGGATGTGTGTTGATGCAAGACCGGAATGTGGTGGCTTATGTTTCTAGACAGTTGAAGGCTCATGAAAGGAACTATCCAACACATGATTTGGAATTAGCCGCAGTGGTTTTTGCATTGAAAGTATGGAGGCATTTTCTGTATGAAGCTACGTTCAATGTCTTTAGTGATCACAAGAGTTTGAAGTACTTGTTTGATAAAAAAGAATTGAATATGAGGCAAAAGAGATGGTTGGAATTCTTGAAGGACTATGATTTTCAACTCCAATACCATCCAGGAAAAGCTAATGTGGTAGTTGATGCTCTGAGTAGAAAGGTCATCAGTGTTTCTACGATGATGATAAAGGAAGAAGAATTGATTAATAAATTCAGGGATTTATGGTTATCAGTGGAATTGATGCCTAGGAAGATTTACCTAGGTAAGGTTGTGATCTTGAATGAATTGATTGATGTAATTCGAGATAAACAGGAGGAGGATTCGTTTTTGCAAAACAAAAAGGAATTTTTGAAGCAAGGTCATAAGGCGACGGTAAAGGAAGGATTAGATGGAATTCTGAGGTTTAAGGGAAGAATTTGTGTACCTGACGATCTCGAGCTTAAGAAAGGAATTTTGGATGAAGCCCATACTAGTGATTTGAGTTTGCATCCGGGATGACCAAGATGTACCAAGACTTGAAAAGGTTGTTTTGGTGGCCAAGGATGAAAAGAGATGTAGCGAAACGTGTGGCATCTAGTCTAGTTTGTCAGAAGGTGAAAGTGGAACATCAAAGGCCAGCCGGTATGTTACAACCGTTAACTATTCCAGAATAGAAGTGGGATAGTATCTCGATGGATTTTGTTACTGGATTGCCAAAAACAAGGAAAAGTCATGATTCGATATGGGTTATAGTTGATAGGCTTACGAAGTCAACACACTTCTTGTCCATCAATATTAAGTATTCATTGGAGAAGTTAACCCAGATGTACATCAGTAAGATTGTCAGACTACATGGTGTACCTATATGTATAGTTTCTGACAGAGATCCAAGGTTTACGTCAAGGTTCTGGGGAAGTTTGCAAGAAGCCATGGGAACTAAATTGCGGTTGAGTTATGGTTATTACCCGCATACTGATGGCCAGACGGAGAGGACTATACAGTCTTTGGAAGACCTGTTGCCCGCTTGTGTATTGGAACAAGAAAATAGCACGGCGCAAAGCGCCCACTGAGCAATACAGTTCATATATGCGTCAATAGCAACAACGGAATTTATAATAAAAGCAATTCAATTCTAAGCAATAATCAAAGTCAATAATAACAGTGATGTTTATAGTAAGGGTAGAACAACAGTAAGTAATAGCAGGCAGATCACAATAGTATTTCCAGAAATCAACACAACAATCAGATAATCATTTACAGGTATTCATGCTCAACAGTTTATAAGACCAGTAATGAACGATGCACAATGCATGCTTTCCCAATTCCTACTCCATGGAGCTAGACTCAATCAAGCGGAGAGAAAGATCAGGAGACGTGTCTGCAACTCGGCTGCTGCGGCCAGGTGCTAAAACTCAACAGTTTTCTACGTGCACATTAGGCATTGTACAGACAGCCCACGCTCGATCACGACATAGGACAGTGTCAAGTCCGGATCGTCGGTGTGTTTGCATCGGTTTGCCCCACGGGAAAAGGAGCTACCAACTACCCATTGTGGAGGACCCGCACCCCGACGCCCCCAAGGTCATAGCACGACCCACACTTGTCTATTCGCACCCCACCCAGGGTGTGTTCAATCTGCTGGGCAACTCGGCCTTATAACAGTCCACAGGACATTCACAATGCATAAGACTCTATGCATGAACATGTATGGTCAACATCACATACCATTCCATAATATGCCACAATTGGCTCAAATAAGCATCAATACAACATTGGTCACTCATGTGAACCCACAATATCATAATATTGAAATCAAATAGGGTAATACGTTTTTAAGGTTCATTATGCATTCTTATTCAAGATTTGCCATTCTTACAAGAATCCATCACTAAGTAAGTTTCCATCTCGCGTTATGCTCAAGTCTCTTGATACTAATCACTTAGTTTTTAGTCTACATGGGATTAATCCAATTCCTAAAATCCATGATCAAGATCGTGGCTTCCCAAAGTCCATTACTAACATCAATTTCTCCCATTTTATGCATTGATTTCTTGATATCCTTTACTTAAGTTTTTGTTCACCAAGTTTATTCCAATTCCTTATAGTTTCAATCTAAAACCCTAGCTTCAAATTGAGTTACATAACCCTTAAAACTCTCCATCTCAAATTCCCACATTAACATTCACATCTTCCATTACATAGTTTCATCTCACAGTTACATACTAGTTCTGTTCTGGGCGCCTAGGCGCCATATCTATAGTGCCTGAGCGCTGGTCGAGCGCCTGGGCGCTGACCACGAAGCGCCTGAGCGCTCACCAGGCCGCGTCACAGGGAAAACTTTCTGGGCACAGAGCGCCTAGGCGCTCTATGCACAGCGCCTGGGCGCTAGTGCATTAACAGGGGTTCTGCAGAATTCGTTTCTGCAGAGCCCTGGCCCTTCCTTTATCAAAGTCTCTCATTTATTTTTCACATTCCAAAGTGTGATTCATGTCCTCTAAATACAAAACAACAAGTTATAAGTTCATGATCATCAAAGCACATAATATACATCCATACATTCATACAAATCAAACAACTACAACATCATAGAAATGACACAATATAACAAAGAGAGGAATTCAACATGGATTTCCCTCATCAACAACAACACACAAGACATTTCCTTACTACCAAGATTGGTTGAAGAGGATCATCTCCCTCTTACCTAAATGAAGACAATCACAAGAATGTTTTCCCCTTTTTGCTCTTGATTTTCATTTTCCCCTTCAAGAAAAACCCTAGGGTGAGAAATTCCCAATGTGTTTACTCCAACCATAGAAAAATGACTCCTTGGCCACATAGGTGACCAATAAAACGCAAAAGAAGAAGAAGATAGAAGAAAGTCAAGACTTTCCTCAAAAGCTCCAAGCTTTAGCTTCAATGGTGAAAAATGGAAGAAGAAGAAGAAGAAGAAGAAGAAGAAGAAGAAGAAGAAGAAGAAGGCCAAGAAGAACCAAGAATGGCCACCAGAAAAATGGTATTGGAATGATGGAAGAAAGCTAGATGTGGAATGGTGAAGCAAGAAAATGAAAAGGGTGGATGGTGAGGGTGTACGGTGGTGAAGAGAAGGAGAGAAGAAGAGAAGACGGAAGAGAAGAGAAGGAGGAGAAGGAAAAGAGAGAAAAGTGTTTTAGAAAATATGAGTATAATGGCAATTAAGTGAGAAGCAAATATGACTCCCCCGGGAGTCATCCGTAGAGAAAGAGTGAAGAAGGAAGAGAGAAAAAAATGTGAAATGAAAGGAAATTTCTTGGAAGCTTCCCAAATGAGTTTTTGAATTAATTTAACTTTTGTTTTGAAAATAAAGCTAAAGGGGTTTGACATCAGGTAAATTTTGAATAGTGTAATAATATTTTTATTACATGTTATTATTCAGCGGACAATCGTTACAGCTGACCGAAGTTAGTATTAATTTACATGACAGATTAATTCTTCGCAGTGCTTTATTATTTCATCTGTTAAAATTTCTCGAAAGACGTGAAACCTTGTAAACTGTGTCCGGCCTCGGGTTTAGTAAGATCCCCCGTCGACGTTTCCATAGTTCAAGATTCTCAGGAAAAATATTTCATTTTCCCGGTTCGACTCAGTGTGCACGTAAAACGAAGAATATATTAAAATATTTGTCGTTTCCGAAAAATTCTGAAAGAATTCACATAAATCACGAATATTAGAAAATGACTATTCATAATAAAATTTTCTAACTTTGGAAGCGTTACAGTCGTTTTGCCAATTCTGTCCAATGTGCGCGCAGAACGAGGAATAATATTAAAATATTCCGCGTTCCCAGAAAAATTCAAAAAATTTCCTAAAAATCCTAAATATTGTAAAACGGTCATTTATCCTGAAATTATAAATTTTCGGGATGTTACAACACTCCGCTTCAAATAGAAATTTCATCCTCGAAATTTTCATTCCTTAGGATAAATATCAACGTTGTTTCTTCACCTTATCTTTTGACCTCCATGTCGCGCTTCTAATCATGTCAATTCTAATCACCCTTTCTAATGTGATCTCCCTGCCTCCACGTTGCTTTGCTATTCTATTCTCGATCTTACAGGAAGCATCCCATGGGTCAAACTCTCTTTCAATCGTACAGTGTTCTGTTCGATAACATGGCTGGGTCCAAGGATATACTTTCGCGGTCATGACATACGGAAGATATCATGAAGATTTAAAAAGAAAGGATAGTAAAGATTAGTTATGGATACCGAACCAGTCCGAAAAAGAATTTAGGATAGTCCGTAGAATTTAAGTGTGAGTTTGCTGGCAACTTAAATAAGATTACACACATTTAGCAACGCCTTTCTTCATCCCTTGTTACCATTACTCCTATTTTAGATTTTGATATACCTTGATCTCTCCGGTGTATAAACTCAGTTTACTCTCGTGAGTTTCATTGGGAATAAACTCCTTAAGCTCTGAATCATTTGGTATGCAACCATTACTCGTGAACATTAAGATTATGGTGAGTTTCTCCCTCATATTCTGACACCATGCCTTGGCTTAATAGCTCTTTCTTGTCTTGTAGAAATTGGTCACTGTTTCCACTTCTCTCGAATCCTTCCTAACAGATCATTCGAAATAGTGACTATATCTAGACATACCTCATCCAATGTCATTTCTAATGACAGCCACCTGTCCTCGAATTACTCTACTGATTCCTTCTTCCCGACCATCATAATGAAGGCATTAGGCAGTTTCTGATTCCAAAGCGTCCGCCATGGCGTTTTCTTTTCCAAGATGACTCTAAAGTCAGAGATTATGTTCCTTCAAAATCTTTAGTCACCTTCTCTGCCTTATGGTTGGTTCTTTCTCGTCGATTAAGTACTTCAGGTTCTTGTGACAGCTAAGGACATTGAATTTTGCTCCATATAGAAAGTGTCTCTATATTCTCAGAGCGGATACAACAGTGGTTAATTACAAGTCACGGATCAGGTAACACTTCTCACGCACCCTCAACTACCTTGAGGCGTAAGCCATAACTTCCCAGTCTTGCATGAGTACACACCCTAGACCTTAATGCGAAGTATCACAAGGTATTTCAAACTGTTTCTCGAGATTAGGTAGAAGCGAAACTAGTGAGCATCTGAATATCTCCTCAATCCTTGGAAAAATCTTCTTTACCTGTGTCCGCTCGTAGAAATTTGATCCTCTTCTTGTAAGCTACGTAAAAGATTCTGCCATCTTGGAGAACTCATCGGTGCTCCTTCGATAAAATCAACTAATTCCATTTGCTACAAGTCTCTTTTACGGTCTCCGGTCTTACCCTTTGAAGAACTATTCGAACCTTTGGTGAATTCATAACAATTCCTCCATTTGGAATTTCACAACCCAAAAATTGAATCTCTTCAAACGGGAAATCGTACTTTGATACTCTAGCATTTACTTCATCTTCGTTAAATTCAGGAAAACTATACCGAGATGTCCGACGTATCTCCCCATATCTTCGAGAATAGATCAGAATGTCATCATTAATGACAACGACAATTCTGTTCTAGGTAAGAATAGAAAATACAATTCATGTTGTCCATGAATACAATAGGGGCATTTGTCACTCCGATTGACATCACGGAATACCCATAATGTCGATAGCACGCCCGAAAAATCATTTTGGGAACATTCTCTATTTCCACAAATCCATCGATGACCAGGTCATACATCGATCTTGGAGAGAACAATGACTCTTTCCTCACCAGCCCATTGAATTACTCATCTTTCTCCGAAGACACTCATCCTTGATTGAAGCCTTGTTTATTTTGTGACGGTCCCTGTCTCACCGAGAAATTTCATTCTTCTCCTTAACCAACAACATCGTAGTTTGACATGTGACACTCTTCGACTACAAGAGCGGCATCTATATTCCCTTTACTCTTGGTTCTCTACGGAAAGCATTAACATGTATCCTCAGATTCCTTTCCCTCACAAAGCTTAGACTTTGTCAGTCGTTACGAATCCAAAAGTCTTAGTCTCAAAAATCGTTAAGGTTTTTTTTTATCGAAACGACCTAGCAGATAATAATCAGGAAACGACTGATCAATCTCTAAAATCATGAACTCGAACAGATATGATTTGAAGTAAGTAAGATAGGTCAACAAAAGACTCGATCTTTAGTAGAAATAGGATAGATTACACAACTTAGGTGTCCACGACAAGTCTTAGTAATAGAAATAGAAGTAACTTAAGTCGGAGATAAGAAAGATATAGATGAATCCAAATGATCCATACGATTACAAATGGTAAAAGGAGGGGTTACCCCCAGAATTATACAGTACGATTACAAGGTCGTCACTTGAGACGTAACTTCCCTTGTTTAGATTTCCAAATGTTGAGGTCTCAGCACCACCCAAGGTATAAGTTCTGGCTTCTGCTTGTGGTTCCACAGCCCTTACAACATTGATTGAAGAATTTGCCTTTACTTGGTCGCAGTTGCGGGAGACGTGTCCAGGCTTTCCACATTTAAAACAGATTATCCCTTTGATCTTACACTCCCTCGTGAAGTGTTCCTTTCCGCATTTCATACATCTTGGCGAAGATGTCGAGATCTGACTGGATACACCACCACTAGTACTTTGTCCAGGAATTGGTTATTGTTGTTGTTTCCCTGATACCCGTGCATATGGTTTCCACTTAAACTGGTTAACTTTTCTATTATTCCTCTTTTGGAATCTAGGCAGTCCAAGGTTGCCCCAAAGTCGACTTTCCTCCAATAGATTCTGAACCTCAACTTCTAATTCTCATTGTTGCGTGATCCTCTGATCCCGGAAAGTTGTCATCTCAGCTATCATTTGCCTTTCTTCTACAGTAGCAGTCATACTCCTATTGTCTTGTCCTGCGCTCACATGCGTACGTCTGTCACGAGCCATTGACTTTCTTCGAAGACGGACAAAACATGACACAACGAAACAAACATAATTATTTCAATCAACATTGTCTCCTCTCGGAAACTAAACTCACAAAATCACACAATTCAAACAAGACAAGTCAATCCATGAATCCTAACGATCTTTAGCTCGAACTTCTTCGTTATGCTTCCACAGCGTAATCCCTCATAAGCCGTCAACTTCCAAACTGCTTCCCGAACCTAGTTTACACCAACTATTTCTTTCTCCAGAAGATCGGTTTTCCAAAATCCTTTGATCTCCTCACAAAAAAAAAAATCCTATTTTCCTAACACGGTACGCCTAGGTGAAGTCATAGTTTCCTGTACTCACAGAACATTACATATTGAGTAGGCCAGTCCTTAATATCATGCAACTGTATAACAGTAGCCATCAACATTCAACCTATGGCAAGCCATGCATTCCTTTCCCATCATCTCAATCAAGAGACAAGGAAGTGCACAACAGACCAAATTCTAATATGCCTAAACATAACAAGTCCATACCCCAGCTCAATAGGATGATCTGCTCTGATACCACCTAGTGTAACACCCCCTTGATGTAACAACTATAGCGCAATCGTCATTACACCACAATTACTAAATCCAGGTGTGTCACAGTCATAATAACAGCAGTTTCAAAATTTACGAGTGTATTTTTGTTTTCACATTTATGCATAAATAGAAAAATACGAGCCATGAATGAAATATAAATGTGTTCAACCCTTAATACAACCAATGAAATGACATCACATTCCTTATATATATATATTTCATAGCCAACTTACATTAATCACTAATGACATAGAATATAATAATTACAGAGTCAAATAAAATATAGCAGAAATAAAAACACCAAAGGGGAGAAGTAGCAACCCAGGGATGGGTACTACCAGCAGACGAGTCCGCAACCCCATATGCGCATGACACTCAGCGCCCCAGTTGATACAACCGGCATCAATACCTCCACGTAGCTGTACTCCTACGAGAATCGAAGAAATATCGTCCAGGTTCCCAACCCCATCGGCAAGGTGTGATTCCTCATCATCTTCTTCACGATCTTTTATCAAATATGAAGATAAAACAACAATACAGAAATATAGGAAAGAGGTGAGACACTTGTCATTCATTACCACTATTAGCAACAAGAAAATAGCACGGCGCAAAGCGCCCACTGAGCAATACAGTTCATATATGCGTCAATAGCAACAACGGAATTTATAATAAAAGCAATTCAATTCTAAGCAATAATCAAAGTCAATAATAACAGTGATGTTTATGGTAAGGGTAGAACAACAGTAAGCAATAGCAGGGCGGATCACAATAGTATTTCCGAAATCAAAGACAACAATCAGATAATCATTTACAGGTATTTATACTCAACAGTTTATAAGACCAGTAATGAACGATGCACAATGCATGCTTTCCCAATTCCTACTCCATGGAGCTAGACTCAATCAAGCGGAGAGAAAGATCAGGAGACGTGTCTGCAACTCGGCTGCTGCAGCCAGGTGCTAAAACTCAACAGTTTTCTACGTGCACATCAGGCATTGTACAGACAGGCCACGCTCGATCACGACATAGGACAATGTCAAGTCCGAATCGTCGGTGCGTTTGCATCGGTTTGCCCCATGGGCAAAGGAGCTACCAACTACCCATTGTGGAGGACCCGCACCCCGACGCCCCCAAGGTCATAACACGACCCACACTTGTCTATTCGCACCCGCACCCAGGGTGTGTTCAATCTCCTAGGTAACTCAGCCTTACAACAGTCCACAGGACATTCACAATGCATAAGACTCTATGCATGAACATGTATGGTCAACATCACATACCATTCCATAATATGCCACAATTGGCTCAAATAAGCATCAATACAACATTGGTCACTCATGTGAACCCACAATATCATAATATTGAAATCAGATAGGGTAATACGTTTTTAAGGTTCATTATGCATTCTTATTCAAGATTTGCCATTCTTACAAGAATCCATCACTAAGTAAGTTTCCATCTCGCGTTATGCTTAAGTCTCTTGATACCAATCACTTAGTTTTTAGTCTACATGGGATTAATCCAATTCCTAAAATCCATGATCAAGATTGTGGCTTCCCAAAGTCCATTACTAACATCAATTTCTCCCATTTTATGCATTGATTTCTTGATATCCTTTACTTAAGTTTTTGTTCACCAAGTTTATTCCAATTCCTCATAGTTTCAATGTAAAACCCTAGCTTCAAATTGAGTTACATAACCCTTAAAACTCTCCATCTCAAATTCCCACATTAACATTCACATCTTCTATTACATAGCTTCATCTCACAGTTACATACTGGTTTTGTTCTAGGCACCTAGGCGCCATATCCGTAGCGCCTGAGCGCTGGTCGAGCGCCTGGGCGCTGATCACGAAGCGCCTGAGCGCTCACCTGGCCGCGTCACAGGGAAAACTTTCTGGGCGCAGAGCGCCTAGGCGCTCTATGCACAACGCCTGGGCGCTAGTGGATTAACAGGGGTTCTGCAGAATTCATTTCTACAGAGCCCTGGCCCTTCCTTTATCAAAGTCTCTCATTTATTTTCCACATTCCAAAGTGTGAGTCATATCCTCTAAATACAAAACAACAAGTTATAAGTTCATGATCATCAAAGCACATAATATACATCCATACATTCATACAAATCAAACAACTACAACATCATAGAAATGACACAATATAACAAAGAGAGGAATTCAACATGGATTTCCCTCATCAACAACAACACACAAGACATTTCCTTACTACCAAGATTGGTTGAAGAGGATCATCTCCCTCTTACCTAAATGAAGACAATCACAAGAATGTTTTCCCCTTTTTGCTCTTGATTTTCGTTTTCCCCTTCAAGAAAAACCCTAGGGTGAGAAATTCCCATTGTGTTTACTCCAACCATAGAAAAATGACTCCTTGGCCACATAGGTGACCAATAAAACGCAAAAGAAGAAGAAGATAGAAGAAAGCTGAAGACTTTACCTCAAAAGCTCCAAGCTTTAGCTTCAATGGTGAAAAATGGAAGAAGAAGAAGAAGAAGAAGAAGAAGAAGAAGAAGAAGAAGAAGAAGAAGAAGAAGAAGAAGAAGAAGAAGAAGAAGAAGAAGAAGAAGAAGAAGAAGAAGAAGAAGAAGAAGAAGAAGAAAAAGAAAAAGAAGAAGAAGAACCAAGAATGGCCGCCGAAAAATGGTCTTGGAATGATGGAAGAAAGCTAGATGTGGAATGGTGAAGCAAGAAAATGAAAAGGGTGGATGGTGAGGGTGTACGGTGGTGAAGAGAAGGAGAGAAGAAGAGAAGACGGAAGAAAAGAGAAGGAGGAGAAGGAGAAGAGAGAAAAGTGTTTTAGAAAATATGAGTATAATGGCAATTAAGTGAGAAGCAAATATGACTCCCCCCAGGAGTCATCTGCCATAGAGAAAGAGTGAAGAGGGAAGAGAGAGAAAATGTGAAATGAAAGGAAATTTCTTGGAAGCTTCCCAAATGTGTTTTTGAATTAATTTAACTTTTGTTTTGAAAATAAAGCTAAAGGGGTTTGACATCAGGTAAATTTTGAACAGTGTAATAAGATTTTTATTACATGTTATTATTCAGCGGACAATCGTTACAGCTGACCGAAGTTAGTATTAATTTACCTGACAGATTAATTCTTCGTAGTGCTTTATTATTTCATCTGTTAAAATTTCTTGAAAGATGTGAAACCTTGTAAACTGTGTCCAGCCTCGGGTTTAGTAAGATCCCCTGTCGACGTTTCCATAGTTCAAGGCTCTCGGGAAAAATATTTCATTTTCCTGGTTCGACTTAGTGTGCACGCAAAATGAGGAATATACTAAAATATTCATCGTTTCTGAAAAATTCTGAAAGAATTCACATAAATCATGAATATTAGAAAATGACTATTCGTAATAAAATTTTCCAACTTTGGAAGCGTTACAGTTGTTCTGCCAATTCTGTCCAATGTGCGCGTAGAACGAAGAATAATAGTAAAGTATTCCGCGTTCCCAGAAAAATCTAGAAAATTTCCTAAAAATCCTAAATATTGTAAAACGGTCATTTATCCTGAAATTATAAATTTTTGGGATGTTACAGAGGCAATGTTTTGAATAAATGTATTGTTGATATGTCATGTTGGACATTGACTATTGCTTATGTGCCATGAGGAAAGGCTTATGCTGAATGCATCATTAATGAACGTACATGATTGGACATTGTGTCATCATGCATGCGTATTATCCGTGGGACATTGTTGAGAAGGCTATGTTGCCTAGGAGTTTGAATAACACCTATGTGCGGGTGCGAATAGACTAAGCGTAGGTGTCATATGTTATTGACCCTGGGGGCGTCGGGGTGTGGGTGTCTCACAATAGACAGTGGTAGCTCCACTGGGGCCGTGGGATAGACCAATGCAACACACCGACGATCTTGCCTGAGATGCTGTCCTATGTCACGATCAACTGTTGAGGTGCCATGTGTGAGCCATTTTGCGCAAATGTTTTTATGTGATGAGCACACTATATTTTTAAGGCTAACGATACACTGGCATTACTCCTTGATCATTCACTCCGTAAATGTTTATGTCTAGCTCCATGGAGTAGGAACTTTGGTACCCTTGTTGCATTGTGAGTTGTCGGTCACATGGTCCATTGAGCATTCATGATTGGATAATATGTTTACTATTATAGCTGTGATACTTATTTGATTCTTGGTAATACCGATGTTGCTAGTTGGCTATGGATGATGTTAATTACTGTTCCTTGTTGTTTTATTCTGATTAATTGCTTTCATGTATCACTATACCTGTATGTATTTACTGTGTCTTATGTGGGCGTTCAACGCCGTTTATTTTCTTGCTGCCTTGTTGGTACTGAAAGCTGGGAATCTCACCTCTTTCGGTACTTTTCTTTATTTTGCATTTTGGTTGAATCATATGCTCTCTAGAAGACACTCGTGAGGAGAACAAGGAAGCTACTAAGTTTCAAGGTTTCTGACCTTATCTCGATCAAGACCGAAGTTGCTGAGAATGTCTTTTCACCCCCGTGAATTTTTTGGTTACGTGCGGATCAACTTTCATGGTGGTCCGGATTGTTGGCATATCAACATGCAGACGGATCGATGTGTGTTCCACGGCGAATTGACGGTGTCTTTAGCATGGGGACGCTACACTGCTTCTATTTTTTATTTTCATGCCTTTGTGTGGTTGGAATTTTATATGCCTGTAAGAGATATGTGGGCGGATATGTACTATACCCCACGTGACAACTCTTTCCTGTCTACTGCTCGTGCTCCTGCCCACTGTTCTGTCATCCCGATGGATGTCTCGTCGGACGACGAGGACCTGAGGAGGATCCATCTACGGTTCCTTCTCATTCCAGGCAGTCTTAGGGTTAGTTGTAAATTGATGGCTACTGATGGCTGTCCGTTTATTTTTTAGGGAGCCTGACGTAATACTGGATTGTGGGTAGGTATATTTATATCTTTTGGGGTAGGTACACATTTTGCTTTTTGTATATCTTTTTTTGGAAATGTAATTTAAACAGGCTTGTAATTATGGTACAAAGTATGTAACTATCTATATTGTATATGATTGTATGTTTCATTACAAGTTGATTTCTCTTTGACGTATTTGATAAGAAGTTTTATATGAAGGAGGAACTTTTAATTTTAAATCAATCACGCGATATATTTACAAACAGGTGTATATGTATATTCAATGGAAGTTTTAATCGAAACTATGTTAAGAAAAAAAAATTGCTCAAATTTTCCGTAGCCATTTTTGTATTGTTTCACTATGGTGCGACGTTCCTTCTTCTCACCCGTTATGATACAAGGGAGAAAAAGGGGCGTTACAATAGACACAACGTTAGACAGTGCAATAGTTTGGTTGGGCAGCCTGAGGTACTAATAGATCTTTGCGGGTCATTCTCTCTGATGTCTGTGTCTAGCTCCATGGAGTAGGAACGAGTCGCATTTCATTTGCATTTATGTCATGCATCAAATCATTATTGTTTATGAAATTGTATGATACTGTTGTATTGAAATTTTTGTGTTAAATTGTACTATTACTTAAACTGTTGTTGCATGCTTTGTTATATTAAACTGCGATATCTGTTGTATTGACGTTTTCTTATTTACCATGCTGGTATTGATGTATGATTATCTCACCTCTCTACATGTACTGTTTCTATATTATTAAATTATGTTGTAAAGAGTTTGAAGAAGAGGATCAGCCTCTAGATTGTGTGTACCCTGAGGAGGAGAAGCAGCAGCAGATGGAAGATCAGTTCGACGAGGGTGAACCTTCTGATCATCCATACCTATTGGACTGATTTGGCGAGGATGGCTTTGCCGGGATTCCTTGGTTTCGTGAGACTCGAGTTTCACGGAGGTTCAGACGCCTGGCGGTTGCGGGAAGACAGAGGATCAATTGTCTATGTGGGATGGTTGACTGTGTCCCTACGATCAGAGTTTGATGGGGAACATGCTTTTACTACTACTCTGTATTTACATATAGAGTTGCCGCTGACTATTAGGCGTTATTGGGGAGGGATTTTCCATGCACCTAGTGAGATCAGTAGTGTATCGATAGCACGGACTCGTGTCCGTAGAGCGTCGAGACATCCTGGATACCTATCACCTGAAGTTTCATCTGAGAGTGATCCTTCAGAGGGTTAGGGATCTATGATGTGCACTTGGGCACTTTTTGGATGTAGTATTGTATATTAACTCTTTACTGTTAGTTTAAATATTTTGTAGTTGTAAATTATTTGTATAACTTATGACAAATTCATATGTATATTATGGGTGATGAAAGTTTGTTTTTTTTATGTTCTGTGTTTTCTATTCAATAATATTCTGTATAAAAAGGAAAAAAAATTTACAACCTATATTATTTATGTAACAAATGTCTTACAACTTGGATAATATTTTATTTATCTTTCTTTCATTGCATCATAAATGTGACATCCCCACAAGGGTGTTACATGAAAGGAATAGTATTTGTCGGGCTTGTGATGCGTTGCAACAGTTTTTCAAGGCCAGAGGTATATAATGTGATAACAAGATCACTAGATGAATCATCGCTCCTCGCGGGCCCCCAAGATCCATTATAGATCCCACTACTCAATTCTCATTCACTCCTAGGCAATAAAAGCCATAACTGCCACCAACTGTATAATATTCAATGCATGATAACTCAATGCATAACACTATTGCACTGTTCCCAATGATATTAAAACAACCGCCTATACAATTGTCTAATACCATTAGATCAATGATATTATATAACTGCTTGTGCAATTACATAATACCATTGATATACTCGGGTCTAGTACGTCAGCCTGACAATAAACTTGTTGTATTTTCAATCACGTAATATTTTTATCGCATTTTCACAATTGTGTAACAATATAATTACGTTTTTAAATCGCATAACCATTTTTCCACGTTTTCTCAATCACGTTAAAATATTTAAACGTTTTCTAAATCACGTAGCTCAAAAATCATTATTTTTTAAATGCGTAAAGTTTTTCCATTGTTTTTCATTGTATAAAATATTTCTTGATGTTTTAAATTCCATTTTAAAACTTTCTAAGTTTAAAATATAATTTGGACCTTAATCCACTTTCTCCCATTAAAATTCCTTTACGTAATATTTTCTGACGTTTTCCATAAAAACTGCATTATTCTTAATCTACTAAAAATTCCTTCTACTTCATTTACTAAAATCCTCTTAAATAAAATACTTTAAATTCTAAATCACTTTCAAAATTGATTTCCAACAATCATAACTAAAATTTGCTTGATGTTCCACAATAAAACTTGTTTCTATTTCTTTCTTGAATAAAATACTTTAAATCTCAACATTACCCTTTAAAAAAAATTCTTTTTCCATTTCTATTTCCCAAAAATCATCCTTTTATCAATAATAAAAATTGTTCCTTTCCATTTCCATTTTATAAATTCCTTATTTCATTTCTTTGTCACAAAAATCAATTTAATCCGTAATTAATAAAATATTAATGACTTGATTTCCCCTGATATGGACTAGGTCACCGTGAGCCACAAAGTGTCTTTGAACCAAAATCTCTTTCCTTTTCCAATATTAAACTTTATTTATATTCTTGTTATAAAATCCATTAAGTTCTTCATTAAATAAATATTTCCATCTTGGATACCCCTATTTTGGGCTTAGAGGCTCTGAGCCTTAACTGGTCTTTGGAACCAAAATCATTTCCTTTCCATGTGATTCATATATACAACATATACCAATTATTCTAGTTCTATCATAACAATTTCATATATATTATGAACATCACAATAAGCATCCAATAATCAATCACAACATCAAGATCATACTATCAAAATCATACATCACATATAGCTAATAAGCAACCATAATAAGTATCATGCATACTATTTAAAACTATGAATCACATAAAGCAATCAAACACAAACAAGTAAAATTACACAATAAGTGAATAAATCTTCACATGGATTATTCACACATACACACACAATTCGTTCCTCACCACCATGGATGATTGATAAGGTTAATCTCCTTTTAACCTTAGATGCTGATCAAAAACTCCTTTAGTTGCCTCCTTGATGATTTCGTCCACCACCAAGCTAACCCTACAAGCTTTCAAACATACAAATATCACAAACAAAACTTAAAGCAAGGTGACCACGGATCTAAATCATGGTTTAGAACCTTGAAAATCAAAAGAAAAGTGAATATTAATGAATTTCACCTATAAAGCTTCAATCTTTAGCTTGAAAAACAAGGTTGAAGGTAGAAGAATTAGATGATGGATACATCATGAAAAGGTCTTAGAATCATGTGTAGATTCTGGATCTAAGATTGTTTAGAATTAAAAAGGGATGGATGGTGATTTGAGAGGGTATGGCCGTGAGTTTCTCAAAGAGTGAAAGGAGAGAGCTTTTTGGTTTTTAAGAGAGAGATGAAGATGATCACAACACCAAAGTATCTTAGTATGGTATAAGGATTCAAGATATGAAATTAGATGAAATTTAGGAAGTTGGAAGGTGGGTTCTTGGTGTTTTGGCTGTGGGGTTCTTGGTGAGAAAAGATGAGAGACTTTTGTGATAGCTTTTGGTTCTCTTTGATGGAATTGAAGAAAAGATGACCAAGTGTAGAATTTTGGCCTTCAAGTGGTGTTTGGCCATGGAACACCTTGAGAGAAAAGATGAGGGAGATTTTTGTGAAGGTGTGATAGAAATGAATAACAATAGAACTAAAGCTAAAGCTCTTTGAAAAGATGACATAGTTAACTTAGGATATTTGTTAACAAAGATATTTTCATCAAAGCAAAATATATCTAACAAAAAATATCTAACCAAATATCCAACTAAGATATTTAATCAAGATATTTATCGAAGATATTTTTAAACAAGATATTTTTAAGCAAGATATTTACCTAAGATATTTATCCAAAATATCTAACTAAGATATTTTACCAAAATATCTTCAAGCTTTAGCTTGGCTAGTAAGCTTTCCATTCATTGGTCCATGAAGATGAGTCACACGCTGAGTCACATGCTAAGTTATGTAGGTGAATTATGAAGTTATGAGTCACTTGACGAGTCATCAAAGAGAAGTTTCTAAAACATGCGATTCACTACGATGAGTCAGCATGGTGAGTCATTATGGAGATTTCTAGAACAGGTGGGTCAGCATGATGAGTTACAGCGCTGAGTCACTAGGAGAACCTTCTAGAACATGTGACTCACTATGGTGAGTCACAGAGTGAGTCACCGTTCTACCATATTCTAGAACATAGTGAGTCATCGTTCTACAAGTCTCCAGATCATGGTGAGTCATAGGGTGAGGTGTCCACGCAAGGTGTCCAACTCCTATTGGTCCATTACGATGAGTCACAGCCGCCAAGTTTGACTAGCTCCTCATTGGTGCATACAAGGTTAGTCACGCACTAGAATCTTTTAGAATAGTCTAGGACATGTGAGTCACTAGGCTGGTCACCTAGGTGAGTCACCAAACGATGAGTCATAGTCTAGAACATTCTAGAGTGGCTGACTAGACTTGCGTCTAGAATCTTTCACTAGATATTTTTTCGGGAGTTATTATCCAATGGACAAAGTATACTGCTCAAAAACCAATGGTTATTATCCAACGGATAATAAAACATAGAAAATTTTTATTAACCAGATAAATTTTAAAAATTAAAAGATTTAGAACTGTGTCTTTCGATTTTGGGTTTAGTAAGCTCCCTCAACCCTGTATTAACAGTCCAAACTTTTTTTGGCCCCAAAAAATTTTATTTTTCCGACCCGGCCTCAAACACACAGAAAGCTCAAAAATAACAACTGAAAAATTAAAATAAATCAAACAGCTCACAAAATCACAAAATCAATCCAAAATATCTAAGATATATTAAAATATTCAAAATATCTAAAATATATTAAAATATTTAAAATATCTATAATATAATATAATATTCAAAATATCTAACAAAATATCTCAAAATATCAAAAATATAATATAATATTCAAAATATCTCAAATATCACAAAAATCATAAAACTCATAAAAATCACATGTACTAAGAAGTGTGAAAAATTGGGGCATTACAATGAACAATTGCACTACCATAAGCTTGCTTATGTTTTACTTCTCCGCTACTCAAAAACACATGCACACAAAAATTAAGAGGACTTTATTCAAGGTTGTAATGGGGTCATGGTAAAGGAGAGGGGGGAATATGGATATGACAAGTTAAAATACTAAAGATAATAGAAGAGCATTAGGGTACAGTTAGAGTGGAGAAAATGTTTAAGAACATTCAGTTTAAATCTCATAAATAACAATGATCAATTTTTAACTAATGTTTGTTGAAGATCAAGCCAAAATTGCTGGGTTGAATTCATTGTTAGGCCTGAACCTTCTCCTTCTCTTCTTGTTGTTTCCAAGTATCCACCCTCATTCTAGGTATGAATATGTCACATGGTGTATTAGGAGATTCTAATAATCCTTTGATTGTAGCGATGGTCAACTTTCTTTTTTTTTCAACATTTTGCACACACACCCCCACACTTGTTCAAGAACTCATCCAATAACAAAGTCAATGCTCTCTTATTCCCTAAGGTTGGGTAAAAACATGTTTTTTTTAAGGCACGTAATGAGCTAAAAACAAAGAATGGTCAAATAAAGCTTAAAGGGGTTAACACAAGGGAAAATATGCAAAGTTGGCTATTTGGTCAAAGTAGCTATTTCAAAATATCTTAATCATATTTATGTATGCATGTGAAAATATAGCCTAAAAATGAATCAAAGTAAGTTATAGAGTAATAATTCTATGAGTGAAAAATTACATAAGAAAGAAGAGAATGGTACAGATATTCAATCCATTCATCAATAGGCTCAAAATCTCACAAGGCATATATCTATCATTCTCAATCTATCAATTCAACATCCATAACCAAGCATGTGAAATTTAAGAAAGAAGATAATTTATTCAACCATGCTATGATCCCTCCTGAATTTCAATTACTTTAAAGGATGTGAGAGTGCATTCACTTGAATCATTCAAAGGAAATCAAATGATAAAACTTTGTTACTTCTACAAATCAACACAGAATAGTTATTTCCCCAATCTAGATGCATCTTAGGAGTAATTTACTTTAAGAGTAAAATTACTCCTTACTCTGTCATCCCTAATATGTTTTGCTGTAGGTTTCTGACAATCATATCAATAAACATACTTTCTCAATTTAGATATGTCTTAAGAGTAAAATTTACTCCTTACTCTGGCATCCTTAATTGGTTTATTAAGTTGTTGACAATCATATTATACTTTCCAAATTCTTTTAAATGTAAACTATCCTTCCCTTCCTAACCAGATCACAACATTGTCCGCAATGTTAAAATATAGATAAGTAAATAATAGAAGATATTACCTATTGTGGCAATGACTGAAAAGATAAATCTAACACAAATTTAAACAGAAATAAAGTATGATAAATAAAACCAAAGGTAAAGGAAAGTTATAGATAAAGTGTCAGATCTGGCTTGTGTTTCATGCTGCTTCGCTCACTGCTTCATTCTGACCAATCTATTTGAGCTATTGCTGGATTAGGTTCATAAACAAAAGCTTCTAATTTATCAATCAACTCATCAACAGTGGAAGCAAAGATAAGAAGTAGTCTTGCCGAATATGTGATAAATTTTTATTCCACAGCATGGTCAAGAAAAGATAACAAACTAAAAAAAAATTATTAACATTCAACAAACCTATGGGTTTATGGTGGATGTTCAGTTGGGCCCAAGAGATAATTTGAAAAACTTCTTCCAAAGTACCAAAACCACCCGGTAAGGCAATGAATGCATTAGTGTTTTCAAGCATTATCTTCATTCGTTCATGCATAGATGATACTTGAAGTTCCTCTCTAATTGTCTTTCCAGTGATGTTCTTTTGAGTCAAAGCTCTAGGAATGATACCTAAAACATAACTACTTCCTAGAAATACAGAGAGTGATACAACCCCCATTAACCCATGACAACCTCTCCCATACAACATGAATATTCCTCACAGCAAGTGTTCGACCAAGAGTGCTTGCTGCATTTACAAACTCTAAACACTTCCCATACCTAGACCCACAAAATACACATATATTTTTAAGTCGACGAACATAAACTCTTTTTATTTCTATACTCATCTTCCCTTTGAATAATTATGAGTTGGAGGAAAGTGGAGAAAATAGAGTGTTTAAATAGGAAAAAAATGGAAAGGGTAATGATATTACCTATAAGAGTAGGTTGGCTGTAGTAAAAAAAGTTTGAAATTAAGAAACACAATTTTTTTTTTAGATTTCAAGAAAACCATCAGGATAAAGAAGTCCAGAAACCCCTGAAGGACCCTTCTCAAAGGATCGTCTATCCAAAACCAAAATACAACAAAATCATACAAAGATAAAAGAAATATAATAACAAATGATGGCATACCTTTATGTGCAGTTTTCATGACGTATCTTTATATTGCACATCATGAGTGCAGTAGTGGCATATTTTGAGTTACGTGTCACCAGTGCAACATAAGAACTCCACAAGGATTGGGAACACCCTGCCAAAATAGGCCACAAAAACAATGAGCCCTTTCTGTCCCGCTTATGGAATAGTAGCACTCTATCTTCCTGCAAACTTAAGTAAAGGCTTGTATTCCAAGAAGATGGTACTTGACCGCAGCCAGTCATAACTCATCATAGAGGCCTACTAATTAAAGTAAGTATATGGCTCAGTCACAGTTTCACATGCACTGTAAAGACGGGATGCTTCTATCTATCCATCAGAGCTACAGAGCCTTAGTTCCAAGAACTAAGAATGTAGCATGTGGCTCTCTACAGAGCATGGCACACGAGCCTTATTTACGGATCAGTGTGCGAAGGTCCACCTGAGTCAATGATGAGTCTACCACTGGTAGGGGCTCCACACTCAATTAAGAGCATGGTACTCTTTTGATCGCCCTTTTTATTTTTTTTAAGAAGAAAAACAAGATAATATATACATGTTGTGATTGTGGCTCACATCTTCTTCTGGTTTTACATCCAGTAATGGCTTAAACGCATTCTATGAGTCAAGGATAAGCTTCCCATCCAATTTTCTTATAAATTGGCAAACAAGGTCTTTCTGAGTCAGATTCCCAAGACTATAATGCTTTTGTTCGTCTTTGAAGAGATTCCACAAATTAAGAAGTTCATAATGCACAACTCCATAAGAATGTGTCTCAAGAGTCAACAAGATATCATCTAATGACTCCTTACTTAGTCCATTCTTAATAAAGTAAATTTTATCTTCTCTATTTGCGGAAACCATTCCCAAAGAACGACATCGCTTGTTGCAATTCCATCTTACACATTTATGACAAACTTGTAACCTTTTTGCTCTTCTCCTTTTAGAATACAAACTTTTACCAAGACTTGGCATGCATGAGTCAAATGAAATTGAAGACTCACCTGCTAGATGGACCTTTGCTTTGATTATCCAACATGCATCTTTCGGCATACCCTTGTGCATTAACAGTCTCAATCCTTCACATCTAGCTTTGTAGATTTTTATTAGAGCATTTTGAAGGAGAGAAGGAAAATGCTTTCTTAAATTTGAGAGAATGACATCCATTTTAAAGGAGAAAGATTCAGTTATTATGGGAAATTGAAAAATAAATTGACTCGAGAGCCACAGAGAATCGTTATTCACCACTTAACCGGGAACACGAAGAATTGCAAAACGAAGGCAACAAAATGAAAATAAATTCTATTCATAAAAAGGATTAGAACGAGAGATGAATTCTACCTCATCAACTTAGTTTTCCAGAAATGGTTTGAGTCTTTATCCATTGACTTTAAACAAACTACCATTCTTAAGATTCTCAATGTCTATGGCCCCATGAGGATACACATGTTTGACAATAAAAGGACCACTCCACCTAGATCTCAATTTTCCAGGGAATAGGTGCAGATGAGAATTATAAAGCAGAACTTTTTGACCAATTTCAAAATATTTTCTCAAAATTGACTTATCATGAAAAGTTTTTTTTTTCTAGCTTTATAAATTTTTAAGTTTTTATATGCATCATTTCTCAATTCCTTAAGTTCATTTAATTACAATTTATGTATCTTGCAAGCATCGTCAAGGTTTAGTTTGAAAGCTTTAATGACCCAAAATGCTTTATGTTCCAATTCTACAGGCAAGTGACAAGGTTTTTCATAGATTAACCGATAGGGTGACATGCCCAAAGATGTTTTGAAAGTAGTACAGTAAGCCCAAAGTGCATCGTTTAGTCTTAAAGATCAATCTTTACGATTTGGGTTAACCATTTTTTCCAAAATTTGTTTAATCTCCCTATTTGCCAATTCAACCTGTCCACTTGTCTCAGGGTGATAAGGGGTGACAATTTTGTGTGTAATGCCATATTTCTTTATTAAAGCTTGTTATAAGTTTGGACAAATGATATGTGTAACATTCCGAGAAACATGTTAGGCTTGTATATGGTCTCAGAGGTACTAATATACTTGCTTAATATACCAGTTCAATTTTATGGCGAACTGAGTTAGTTTAGGCACTTTGCTGCAACACAGAAGGTGGAAAGTGGCTTAAAATAACTGAAGAAATGGTTTTAAAGGTTAAGTTAAGGGAAATAAACATGGATAGTTTATTTTCAAGTTATAAATGAGTTAAGAAAGTTGCAGTTAAAGTTTGAAGGTAAACTGAGTTCGTTTGGTATTTTTAAGCACATCAAGTAAGTGTTTTAATACCGAATGGACTTAGTGCAGATATGAAAAATTAAGGAAATGACAAAATAAGTATTAAGATGAATCATAGGATTTATTTTAATACTTATGAAGGTTAGAAAGCTTGAAATAATAAGATCAAAGTATTTTTGGAAGATGAAAGTTTTTTGAAATGATCAAAATGCCCTTGAGGCATTTTATTTGAAGAGAGGTTTCCTCACTTGGCAGAAGACAGAAAATGAAAGAAGAGAAGAGAAGAGAGACCGAAGAAGAAGAAGAGAAAAGGAGAAGAGGAAGAGAAGAAGAGGACCCAAAGCTTCAAGATTGGTCATTAACCAAGGTAGGGGTGCTTGTTTACTCTTCCTTTTCCCTTTTATTTCTATCATTTTTTAGTTTTGGGTTTGATGGAAAAGAGGGTTTGGGTGAGGAAGTGAGTTTAAGGACTAGTTTCTGAGTTAGAAACTAGTAAGTTTGATTGTAAATGAAGCCAGAAACATGTTTGTATGCTTGATTTTCCATGAGTTAAAGAGTACGAAAAATGGGTTTTATTGAGGATTTGATGTTAGATTGAGATATTAAGATAGTGTTTTGATGTTATATGATGATTATTGAGTAGAAAAGCTTCAAGTTGTTGAATTGGTGATTGAAAATTGGTTGGAATTAAAGGAAGACAGAAATCACGTTTCTCCAGAAACTGAGTTCTGCATGTCATGCCGCGGCATGGCCCGAGGCATGAGCATGCCGCGGCGTGGGACAGTTTTTTACCCAGAAGTTGCACACGAGAGTTGGGTGTTGCGGTATGAAAAGTTTCGTGCCGCGGCATGAGACCCTGAAGCTTCAAAAATGTTGTTTTTGAATGCTTTAAGTCCTTTAGTTGATAAAATCCTTTGGCTATGCCTAGTAGAATATGTTAAGGCACTAAAGAGGGTATTTCTTAGATAGAAAAAAAACTAGAGGCATACAAGGAAAGTTTGGGTAACCATTAAACATGGTTTACCTTAGATATAAGTTTAGCTCTTAATGCAATAAAAGGTTGCATAGATATCACATGAAAAGTGATGAGAAAGTGAAATATAAGTATATAGATGAGTATAGCAAATGTGAAGGCTATATAGTAATTGGCTAGCAAAAGTGCCTAAATGATAAGAATAAGGGGCCTTAGTGCCTAGTTATTATGAACTAAGGGGAATTATGAAGTAAGCAACCAAGGGTTGCCTAGAAATGAATTGAGAAGATGTAAGATTCAAGTATGCTAAGTAAGATGGACAATTACGAGTGCCATAGTGGCATAGATGCCCCATAGTGATGGGGGAAAATGTTAAAGTAAGAAAGAATGTATACTAAGAAGAAGAAGTATATTTAGAGTAGCATGAAACGCTCTCATAGAGGTAGAGCTAGTAGTGCAAGTACAGAGATTTTGTAGTGGTTATGTAAGAGTTAGGCATAACACTACATTATGCATACATACTCATACATAGCACATAAACAGTTTAGAATGGTGAGTTAAGGAGGTAACAGATTCCCTCCCCACTATAGAAATGAAAGTAAAGATAAAGAACCAATCAGAAAAGAAGGTTGTGGGTTAAGGAGGTAACAAATTCCCTCCCCACTACAAAGAAAGAAATAGTAAGTTCATGACATTCATGACATTATTCATGACATTGTAAATCTCTGAGATGGAGATTCATGACATTATTTATGACATTGCACTTACATCATCCCATATCCTTGTTTGAGCATAATCATACGTCATATTATGCATCATAATATCATTGCATTACTTGATGTGTGATTCCTTGTGTATGTGTGTTGTGCTCAATGATATTAGGCAATTGTATGGGCGATTGTTTAATATCATTGATAGTTTGTGTGGTTGCTCAATGTTATTGTTCCATTGTATGGGTGGTGGTTCAATATCATTGATTCTTACCTTCTGATCATGCATTGATAGTTGTATGGGCAGCTATCTTATCTTGTAAAGAGGAATTAGTTCAGAGTTATGGGTAGACTAGGAACATTACATAAAGAAAGAATGTGTATGTTTCTAGAGTAAAGAATATAAATTCGAAGAATTATACATATTTATTTACGATGTTATGACTGAGTAAGAATTAATGATTTAATTGCCAGTTAAAATTTTTATTTCAGATATTTATGGGTCGTACGATGTTATACAACTGCTGGTATTGGTATACTTATACTGAGAATTATGAATTCTCACCCCGTGTGTTCCATGTAAATCCAGGTTGAAGATTCAAGATCACAAAGAAGATGAAGAATGAAGAATAGTATAGTTATATTTTATTTTGAGTAAATAGATTTTATATTTCCATGTATATGAGATTAAGGATGTAATGAAAATTAGGTATGTATTAGTGAAAAGTTATGTATATAAGTGGATAATGTTTCCATAAGGCTCTCCATGATAATTTATTTGTATAAATGTTATGGATTAGTTTATGAATAAGTTAGAAGTATCATAGCTAATAATGTTTATCCAGGTATATGTCAGATATACTAGGATTTTAGTATTAGGATTTTACATTACTGTAGCATCCCTAGACTACCTAGGAAACATGGGTCTTTTTAGCATGTTTTGTCCTCACTCACACGCTTCCTAGGAAACTTCCTAGGAGGTCACCCATCCCACAATTACTCCAGGTCAAACATGCTTAACCATGGAGTTCTTATGTTCTAGGCTCCCGACAAGAAGTTGCAACTTGTTGATATGGCTACTCCTAATCAATTCCTTTAATCCATCCTCAACTATGCAGTCCTATACCTGCACAGTCTCTAAATCCCTCTCATTCCGGTGTGAATTCAGGTCATTCATATGTCCCTTCACCTAGAAGCTTGCCAGGAGCTGCTCCTTGTCCGTGCTTCATCTCTTTGCACTGGCGATCACTCCCCGCCCTTGTCGGCCCTGGGTGTCACATACCCCCTAGCTTCCACCTGGTTCGTCCCCAAACCACACCATACTGGGAGAGGTCCCGGCTGTTATACCATCTGTAACATCCTGGGACTGCCTGCGGGATTGACGAGTGTCTTCACAAATCAACACGGGTCTTTTTAGCATGTTTTGTCCTCACTCACATGCATCCTAGGAAACTTTCCAGGAGGTCACTCATCCCATAATTACTCCAGGTCAAACACGCTTAACCATGGAGCTCTTATGTTCTAGGCTCCTGAAATGTTGATATGGTTACGCCTAATCAATTCCTTTAAGCCATCCTCTACTATGCAGCCCCATACCTGCACAGTCTCTAAATTCCTCTCATTCCGGTGTGAATTCAGTTTATTCATGTGTCCCTTCGTCTAGAAGCCTGTTAGGAGTTGCTCCTTGTCCATGATTCATCTCTTTGCACCGGCGATTACTCCCTGCCCTCATCGGCCCCGGGTGTCACAATCTACAACAACATTTTTGGCTCATTTCTTATCTTTTATTATGATGTTGAATTATTGAAACAACAAGATCCACTATATCAATCTAGGTTTGACATCATGCTTAGACATTAAATATCTAACAGCAGTATGATCGGTGAAAACAATAGTAGAAGAACTAATTAAATAAGCTCGAAATTTATCCAATGCAAAAATTATAGCAAGTAGTTCTTTTTCAGTAGTGGTGTAATTCATTTATGCATTATTTAAAGTTTTGCTTGTGTAACAAATCACATGAGGCTTACCTTCCTTTCTTTGGCTTAAAACAATGCCAACAAAAAAATCACTAGCATCACACATGAACTCAAAAGGCAAAGACTAGTCAGGGGATTGCATGATAGAAGCATATGTCAGAAGACCAATTAAGTTTTCAAAATATTTTTGACATTCTTGAGTCCAATCAAATGGTGCATCTTTTATCAAAAGATTACATAATGGTTTAGATATGACACTAAAGTCCTTAATGATTCTTCGATAGAATTATGCATGTCCTAAAAAGGAACAAACTTCTCTGACTGTTTTTGGGGAAGGCAAATGAGCAATTAATTCAATTTTGACCTTATCAACTTTGATTCTTTTAGAAGATATCACATGACCTAACACGATTCTTGTGGTAACCATGTAATGACATTTTTCCCAGTTTAAAACAAATCCTTTTTCTTTGCATCTTTTAAGAACTTTATCTAAATTATCAAGACAATTTTCAAAAGAATTTTCAAAAATTGTCAGGTCATCCATAAAAATCTCTAAATAATGTTCAATCATGTCACTAAAAATACTTAGTATGCATTTTTGAAAAGTTGCCAGAGTATTACAAAGGCCGAAAGACATTCTTCTATATGCAAAAGTGCCAAAGGGGCACATAAAAGTGATCTTTTCTTGATCCTCTAATGCAATTGCTATTTGATTATATCCCAAATAACCATCAAGAAAATAGTAGTAGGGATGTCCTGCTACTCTTTCTAGAATTTGATCAAGAAATGGCAAGGGGAAATGATCTTTCCTAGTGGCTGCATTTAATTTTCTAAAATCAATATACATACGTTAACTAGATGAGACTCACATAGGTATTAATTCACTTTTTTTTCACTTTCAACCACTGTTATTCCAGATTTCTTAGGCACAACTTGTGTAGGGCTTACCCACTGGCTATCGGAGATAGGATAGATAATTTCAACATCAAGTAATTTAAGAACTTCAACTCTAACTACCTCTTTCATGTGTGGATTTAATCTTCTTTGAGGTTATTGTGATGTTTTAGCATTATCCTCTAAATATATTCTATGTGTACAAATTAATGGATTAATGCCTTTTATGTCCTTTAATGTTCATCCAATTACACTTTTATGCCTTTTAAGTACTTCTATGAACATACCTTCTTGTTCTTCAGTAAGGGACGGGGAAATTACCACTGGAAAGCTTTGCTCTTCTCCAAAAAATATGTACTTCAACCCAACAGGTAATGGCTTTAGTCCTAGTATGGGTACTTCTTCATGGGTATTATCATTCATAGGTTTTAGCTCCTCAAATCTTGGCTTCCATCCCTTGTACTCCATCACCTGCGTACAATCAAGTAAAGAGCATATTTCAGAAATATCATAATCTAATTGCATGCCTAAATCAAATGAATTGATTAAACAAATTTCTAATGGGTCAGAAGAACTCCTTATTTGAAGATGATCATCTACAATGGCTTCAATCCCTTCAACTTCCTCCTTTTCATCAAGGACTTCCTGTGGTTGCTTGCACATGTTAAAAACATTGAGTTCCAGTGTCATATTTCCAAATGTTAGCTTCACCACTCCATTTCTGCAATTTATCAAAGCATTAGATGTTGCTAAAAATGGACGGCCTAAAATAATAGGAATTGACTTGCAACTATCAACCATAGGTTCAATATCCAAGACAATAAAATCCATAGGATATATGAATTTATCAACTTGTACTAACACATCTTCCGTTATTCCTATTGGAATTTTAATTGATCTATTAGTAAGTACAAGAGTTACAAAAGTTAGTTTTAACTCACCCAAGTTGAGTTACTGATAAACCGAATATGGAAGCAAATTAACTTTAGCACCAAGATCAAGTTAAGCTTTTTCAATTTTATGTTCTCTAATAATGCATGAAACTATAGGACAACTAGGGTCTTTATATTTCAAGGCATTATTATTTTGAAGAATGGATCTTACCTATTCATCCAAAAAGGCTTTCTTTTTCACATTTAGTTTCCTTTTAACAGTGCACAAGTCCTTCAAATATTTGGCATAAGAAGGAATCTGTTTGATAGCATCTAACAGATGAATATTGACCTTCACTTGGTTCAAAATTTCAAAAATTTTAGTGTTATAGTTCAATTTCCTTGAATTGTTTAATGCTTGAGGAAATGGAGGTGAAAGCGAGAGTTTGGTCTCCTTTTGGCTAACTTCTTCATGTTCTTGGGAAATTGATTCATCATCTCTCTCACAAGGTTTGGGAATTTGTTTTTCAACAACCTTTCCACTCTTAAGAGTTATCACTGACTTGACTTGATCTATTTGTTAGTTTTATGAACTACTCTAATTTACATTATACTAACCCTTGGGATTTGGTTGAGGTTGAGAAGGAAATTTTCCTTTCTCATGAATGGTGAGTGTAGAAGAAAGTTTAGCAAGAGTGTCTTTTATGTCAATCATGGCTTGAGTGTTTTGGTTGTTAATGGCCTCTTGCTTTTCCATGAATGCATGCAATGTTTCTTCATGGTTTTTCCTATATAGGGGGACATAATGTACATATCCTTGAGAATTTTGAGAGCCCTATTGTGCCTGATGTAACATCCTAAAAATTTCGTATCTCTTAACCAGTAATTTTGACAATTAACAAAATTTTACTGTTTAGTAATTTCTGGATACTATAAAATTATTTTGATTATTCCGTCAGTGTATTTGATCGTTTTGAGTGATTTACTCCGTGTCAGAAAAATAAAAAATTTTGGACCGGAGAAAACTTTATGTAATTTAATTTTTACCGTTAGGTTTTAATTATTTTACATAATCTGATTTGATATTTGTGCGTTTTCTAATAATTGTGATTTTTATGGATGATTATGAAATTTTTTACTGTTTGTGGGCCCAGGGGGTGTATGTGGGCCCAGGTGGGTCCCGCAAAGTGAAAATTTTTCTACGCATAGAAAAATTTGTACTGTTTAGATGGAGATGGGATCTTACTAAACCTGAATCCGAAAATAATTTTTAAAATTTTATTTTACTATGTTTTGTACTGTATTTAATTATCGGGTGATAAAAATACAGTAAAAATATTATTCAGAAGGTAATAGCAGATAGAAATAAATAAATAAATATTATATTACTTAAGTCAACATTGGTGGTTTGGATATCCACCATTGATTTAATCAACGTTGGAGACTTGATCTTGATTTAATCAACAGTGGAGATTTGATCTTAAAAGTGAATAAGATCATTTATAACCGTTAGATGGAGATTAAATCAAGGGTAGAAATTTAGTCTTATAAAATGACTATGACCATTTATGACCATTGGATGAATAATTAATCAAGGGTGAAGATTTGGTCTTGTAAAGTAACAAGGACCATTTATGACCATTGGATGTTGATTTAATCTATGGTGGAGATTTAGTCTTAAAAAGTGACAAAGACCATTTATGACCCTTGGATGTAAAGTTTGAAGGAGTAATCTTAACCCTTCATTTCGGAAATACATCTAAGGGCTAGGATTTAAAAAAAAAGATCCAATGGCCTAAATTAAGTCTTCTATCTAAAGCTACACCTAAAGTCTACCTTAATCCTAACCATTGAATTAATCAATGGCTTAGAATGCTTCAAATAATTGCTTGGACTTTCAAGATTTAATCTTAACCATTGATTTAATCTATGGTTGAAATTTGGTCTTATATAATTGCTTAGACTTCAATTATGACCCTTGGATGGCAACATGGAAGGAGAGATCTTGACCATCCATTTAGTAGCATTTGGTCATGCACTTGAAGGGGGGGCCAATTCTTTTACTCATTATACTTGATCATTCTTCTAACAATAATTCAAAAAGCCAAATAAAAGTAAGTCAATTTTTGGTGACTTTGCACATGTATCCTACGGTCATGCATTTCTTTTTAGAGACAAACTACCCATAATTGATTCATTTTTCTCCTACTCACCTATGGTCATGCAATGAATAATGCAAGACAATTTCTACACTTAATCTTTCCTATCAACTTTTCTTTCATTCTTATCAAAGAAAAACAAAAAGCTACACACACAATATTACCTTTCTCTCCATGCATTCCACGGCAACTACTAGGTAGGAAGAGTTTTCATTTCTATCTTCATTTCTACCAAAGACTAAAAACAATTCTCTCCATTCTCTCTCTTCCAAGAACAAGAACAAAAGAAAACTCCAACCTCTCTTCCTAAGAAGACCATTCGGCCAAGACACCTAAACCCATCCTCCAATCTCTTTTAATTTCATCCAACCATGGATCTTGAATCTACATGATATTCTAAATAACTTTCATGTTGAAGATTTCCTCTAAATCATTCATCTTCATGGACTTTCTTCAAGATCCATGTTATGGAGTATTTATGGTGAAGTGTAAGGAAACTTCATTTCTTCTCTCTTTTTCATGATCTAAACCACGTTTGATCCATGGTTCCTCTTAATCAAGCTTAGTATACTAATTTTTATGTATTTTTTTTTTGTATTTGAGAAGCCCTTGGTGGTGAAGGACTTGGAAAAAGTAGCAAAACAAAGAGCTTTTGAGGATCTTCAAGAGGTAAGAGGGAGATCCACCTCACCAACCAAGTATGGTGGTGAGAGATGGTTTTGTATTTGGTGGATGGTCAATCCATGTGAGGATTCTTATCCATGGTCTTGTAATTTATTTGTGGGTGTTTATGAGCTTTAATTATTTGTCTATACTTGGTATGCTTTGCATGATTTTATGGCTTTGATAGTATGCTTAAAATATGTATGATAAGTATATGGCATGCTTGTAGTATTTATGATGAAATATGTATGTGTATGCCATGATGTGTTGATGGAAAGGAAATCAATTTTGGCTCTAATGGCCAAAGGAGAAGGCTACGGTTTTGATGCCCTTAATTAGGATTCATGTTGAAATTTTTCAAGAACAAGGGAATTGATTTTTGAGTCCCTAGAACTTAGTGAATTTTGGCCAAGACACCTCAAAATAGGTGTTCACAAATTAATATTTTCATGAATGATGAAAATGGATGATTTGAAGAATATGGAAAATAAACAAAGGGTTTGTTTTTCAAGAAGAACAAGAACACGATTTTGAAGGGATTTTTATTGATTTATTTTGTGTAAAAAGTTTCTAAGTGTTTATTAAACTTGATTTCGAAAAACGAAACGAGCAAACGTTGATTTTAAAGATTTGCAAAGAAAGTGAAAAAGGATTTGCAAAGAAAGTGAAAAAGGATTTACAAAGAAAGTAAAAATAAATTTGAACAAATGGGTTTAGTTTTATAACCATATGTCTTGCGGTTTTGAAAACAAAGATTTTAATGGTTTTGTTTATGTGAAAATAGAAATGATAAATAATTGAGTTACAAGGAAAAATGTTTGATGGCTTCAATGGCCAAATACCCTATGGTTTTGAAAAACTGGTTATGCCTAAATTTTTATGGAACAAAATGATATTTTATAAAACAAAGTGTTTTGTTACTCGAAAGATTTGACAGTTTTCAATGAACACGTTCACAGTTTTTGTAAAGGATTTTTAATGGTTTTGTTTGTGTAAAACCATATCAATTTAGAAGGAAAAAAATATTTGATGGTTTCAATAGTCATGTCCACATTTTTGAAGGCTTATAATGCCTTGATTTTTTTATGAACAAAGTGATTTTCAAAGTGGAAATGTAACTTGATTTAATACAAGGAATTTGAAAAGGGAATCAGAGTGTTTTATCACTTGAGAGAATTTTGTAAACAAAAGACAAAGAGAGGTTGAACACGTTTGAACTTCAATTTATTTTGAAGAAAATTGATTTTAGAATTGATTTGAGAAAAATGGAGAACATAATAATGATTTGATATTTTCTAACGTATAACTTATTTCACGTTTTGGAGTACGTTAGGAAATTCTTAAAGTTTGAAACATTGATTTAAATCAATGGAAAAGTGATTTTGTGGGTTATATTTGAAAAAGAATTTCTTGAGTAAAGGACTGTGGAAAAAGATTTTGTTGAGTAAGAAAATATATTAAATGAAGTATAAAGTTATATTATTTTGAGAAAAGTTGAAAAGGAATTTTTGAAGGTTAAGAAATATTTTCTGTAATGAAATTGCGGTGAAAAATTATTTGCGTAGCTTAAAAACGATTTGAAATACGATAGAATATTTCTACGCGATTGGTAATATGTCAAAATATTTCTACGTGTTTTGAATTACGTTTAAATATTTTACGTAATTTGAACTACTGTTGAAAAATCAATATGTGATTTAAAAGTGATAGAATATATCGTTACGTGATTTGGAAAGTGTTTTAAATATTTTGAGAATGATGAAAAATGATTTACGCAACTTAAAAGAATGATTTTTAAGTTACGCAATTTTGAAACAGTGGAAAAATACTATGCAATTTGAGAAACGTATATTTTTACGCGATTGAGAAAACATTGAAAAATTAGTACGTGGTTTAAAAGTGCAACAGAAGAGTTGTGGTATTTTAAAAATGTAACAGAAATGGTACTGTATTGTGAAAACGTAACAGAAGTTTTACGGTATTGTGAAAATATAACTAAAACCTTTTGGAATTGTGAAAACGTAACAGAAATGTTACGCGATTGTGAAAACACGACAAAAGTGTTTTATGGCTATAAAAACATAATAACATGATGATTACTGTTGAACCAGTGTCCATACTCTGTATGCAAAAATGACAAGTTTTGCCTGTGATTGGCATTTGGTGTATTTTACATGCATTAGAAAGATATGCCTGTGATTGGCATTGGTGCATTATACATGCATTGGAAAAATATGCGTTGAGGCATATGATTACATTGAACAAATGAAATTGAAAAGATTTAGCCCTTGTGGTTGGACTTGCACTGATATATTCATGCATTGTATAAAGTATAGCTAATAAGCTATTTTGGCCCTTGTGGTTGAAGAGGGAATGAGAATTGATAGTGAGGTCTATGATGGATCTTGGGGGCATCAAGGCATGGCGGTCGACCAGTGGATATCTATCTATGGGCTAAGGCTGGACCATATGCCACTTGGCGATGCAATCCGTTGCAACACATTGACGATACTCGACAAGAACACGATTCTTTTCAACGACTGGAAGATTGTCTTTGGGCTAAGGCTGACAATTAACAGAGCATTCTCCCCGAAATTGTGAAAACCTCCATGGAGTTGTTTTTGAAAAACTGAGTCTGTGCTCATGCATGAATCTGAGCATTTATATCTATATGATATATTAATTGAGGAATATTGGCTATGACAATTGTTTTGAATACTTGGATGATGATGATGATAATTAGGACAATATTGAGGACATTGTCGTAATTGTTGTATATGATAATTAAATTGATAAATAATTGGATGATGATAGTTGATTAATGTTGATGGCATGATCATAATTTTGGTATGATCTATCTGTAGATATGTTGTTTGTGTTATCTCTGTGCTACCATGTTGGTATTGGTGTAGGTGATCTCACCTCTTTGCTATGTTGTCTTGTTGTGTCTATATTGTTAAAAATTATACAGTAGAAGGAATGAGTTGTCTTAGACATACCGGGAGGTAGAAATTCTGAGTTCGGAGACAACATCAAAGAATGACTATTCCAGAGTCGATAGCATGCAGTGTTAACAAGGAGCAGATGTTTGATGCATCAAGAGGGATACAAAAAGAAATAAGTATGTCAAGTTTTCTCATTAGTGTTGTACCGTGCTATTAAGTAGGGCCCGTGATGGGGTTTGCTACTGTTAAAAAAAAAGTTTGATAGTTTTATATTTCTCTTTAAATTATTAAATGGAACAATTGGGTCAATGTTGTATATGAATTTGTTTCAATATATTTCTCAGTAATACTTATGGATTTCAGTAAGTTTATGTTTCAGTAAGAAAAATAATTTTAAAACCCATTTTTTATAACTCAAACTTTGTGCGAACTTCTTTTTGATTTTTGAGTCCGGAGTCAGATATGTGATACCCTAGGGAGGGTGTTACACCTGAGGAGGTGGTGGTTGCACGAATTGTGATTGATTATTATTCCTCCAGTTGAAGTTCAGGTGATTTCTCTATCTCGGATTGTATGAATCTGAAAAAAGAAGAAATAAATGACTTTTTAAAATTATTCATTGCATTTACTTGCTCATGTACAACTTCTTTAAAAATAGGAATTTTTGGACATTCATTTGTTAAGTGTCCTAATTCATTGCAAATGACACAAATTTCTTCATTTTGTACAAATTTGATTTCTTTCATTTTCCATGATCCCATGGCTTCAATCTTTCTAGCCAAACTAGTAAACCATACATTTAGATCTTCTTCTTGACAAAGGTGATATTTTCCTTTATTATCACTTTTAAGGTTAGATCTAATTGAATTTTCAGAAGGGTTAGTATCATGCTAAGATTAAGAATTTTTAGCCAAGTGGTTTAAATAGTCTAAAGCTTCTTCAGGTTCTTTATCAAGAAATTCGCCATTACACATTATTTTCATAAATTGTTTAGTTTTTAGATGTTAAACCTTCATAAAAGAAGCTTATAGTGCATCATTTTTCAAAATCATGATGTGGGCAAGAATTTAAGAAATCTTTAAAACATTTCCAACATTGAAAATATGCTTCATTTGAATTTTGGAAAAAAAATTATATTTGTCTTTTCAAAGCATTGGTTTTATGTGTTGAAAAAAATTTCTTTAAAAACTCACTTTGCATTTCTTGCCATGTGCCAATTGATCTTGGTTTCAAAGCGTTAAGCCAAGTTTTTGCTTTATCTTTTAAAGAAAAAAAGAAACAATTTATAAGCTTAATAATCTCTTCAGTGTAATTTTGGTCATTGAAAGCGATACATACTTCCTCAAATTCTTTTAGATGTAAATATAGGCTTTCAGATTCTAAACCATGGAAATTATGAAGTAAAGAAATCATATCTGACTTAAATATAAAATTATTGACATTGAGTGGAAAGATAAAATATGATGGACTAGAATTTCAAGGTAGTTGCAAATATTCACGCATGGTTCACAACGATTGATTTTCATATTTATCATGTACACTTTCATTTTCAGTCATTATGTCAATTGTGTGTGATTGTGATTCAAACAAATCAACATATAAAGTAGCAGGATTAATTTTAACTAAACGACCAGAATTTGAATCGTGATACTAATTAAACATAAATAAATGACTTAAAATAAAAATAATAATAATGTACAAGTCAGCGGTATAAACCAGCCATTAAATATTAAGCATAAATAAATGACATAACTAAATAAATTTGTAAGTTTGTAAGTCAGTAAGTTAGAAAGTATAAATAAATGATATAAATAAGTTAAAAAGTTAGTAAATTAGAAGGTTAGAGCGTTAAAAAGTTAGAAAATTAAAAGAGTTGAGAAAGATTATACTAGACAGTGAAGTTTATATAAAAAAAGAGAACCTCAATAAATTAAAACTTCAAATTAAGTCCCCGACAACGACGCCAAAAACTTAATGTGAATTAAAAGATACAAACTCAAGTGCATGTTGTCTCAAGTAATAAATTTCTTGAGAGTCCGAGGTCGATCCACAGGAAATTGATGAAGAAAAATTCTTTGAGGTAAGGAAAGGATTTGTCACAATAATAAAGATAATAAAACTTGTTCACAATTAAAAAAATAACTTGCTTGGGTTAGGAGATTCACTTTTGGTAATAAATTAAGGACAACATTTTTTTTATAACTCAATTGAAATCCATGCACAACGGAGGTTCCAATTGAAAAATAAAACATTTAAACTCCATTTAGAATTATATACGTAGTTATATTATGGTTCCTTTAATTATTTACCAACACCAACACTTGTAAATGGGTTCAAGCATTCATTATGCCAACCACTTGTCTACAATGAATCAAGAACTCTACTTTACAAGGAGGGTTTCTAAATTGAGTGGAAACAAAATACAACACATATAATGACCACTTGATAATATCATTTAAGCACAAGAAAGAAATTAATCTGTTCTTATTTTATTATCAAAAGCTTCACCCCTTCTTCACCCAAGCAAGATGAAAATTAGTTATTCATGAGCAAGAAGAAAGAAAGAGAGAAGAAGAAAAAGATAAACATAACTTCAATTAAGAACAAAAGAAAACTACAACAACAGAAACAAATAACACAATAGCATGATCTTGATCTCTAAGCTAAGATGCCCAAGATGATCAGCCAATGCCCCCTTTTATAGAGCTTGAGGAGTAAAAAATGACAATGAAGTTATTTAATGAGTGGCTAGATGATGGGTAGATGAGTGGAAAATGACAATGGAGTTACTTAATGAATGAGTAAATGATGGGTAGATAAGTGAAAAATAACAATGGAGTTATTTAATGAGTAGGTGGATGATTAATGAATGGGTGGATGATTATTTAGTGGGTAGATGATTATTGAGTTGGTGGATGATTATCATGCTTGTCTCTCCACATGTACCAACTAATTCAACTATCTTCACACAATTATACTTTGTTAAAACGTCATTTTCTGGAAAAGTAGTCTTCATGAGAGTTGAAGGGTTTTGTCTTAGCTTTCCAATGCCACTAGTTTCAGCTCAATGCAACTCCTACAACCCAAGTTATGCCCTGATTAGTACACACTGCTCGAGTTCTAGTGACAAAACCCATTTTCTGACTTTCAGGCCCAATTAACTCTACTAGATGTCTGATTGAGACTTCGACCTCTCCATCAAAGTTGTAGAAATTTCTCTCAGCTTTCCTACAAGATAAAATTCATAATTTTTATATTTCTAAAATTCAAGATATGGCTAAAATACAGAAATAGTGTAAAATCTCAATAATGCTAGAAAATATTAATTAAGCCTAATTTGAATCCAAAGTTACAAAACATAACCAAGGTCAATCAATTAAGTATATGGAGAGTATAAATAATTAAAAATAAGGGTTTATTAATGTATAAAATATGTGATTATCAGTGTTCAATTTAATCTGTTTACATTCTCGATTTACTCTTCATCCTTTATTTTACATTTGCTCATAGTTCTATGATTTCCTAAGCTACTTGTATGTTTAGTTTAGTATTTAAATACTATTTCAGTGTTATTAAAAATGCCAAACTAATTCATTTGATCTTCTAGAATTTAATACAACTCATTTCAATCCTTTTTGACTTAGAAATAAATATTCTATATTTATTTCTATCTTATCAACTATTTAGACTAATTTTTGAGCTATTTTTCAACTTCAGTGTTTTAGATTTATGCTCATATCAATCCAAATCATTACAAAAAATATCAAATAACTTCTATCAATTGTATTAAGCTACTATAACCTTGTTTAGAATTATTAGGTTAAGGAGAATGTTACATTCCCCCTCCATTTTTTTATAAATTTTGTCTTCAAAATTTGATTTACCTCATTCAAAAAGCTCTGGATGGTTATCAAGTGGGATTTGAGTTCTCATGCGGCCTTTTCTAAGTCACCTCCCTCCCATATCACCTTTACCAAAGGAATTTGTTTCCCTTTGAGTTCTTTCACAACCTTATCCATGATCCTTCAGGTTTAACTACATAAGTTAAATCATCTTTTAATTGTATTGCTTCATTTTCCAGAATGTGTAAAGGATCTAGATTACACTTTCAAAGTTGGGAAACATGGAAAATATCCTGAAGATTTGACAAATTGGCAGGGTAAAGCTATTTGATAAGTAACTGGCCCAATTCTTTTCAAAATTTGAAAAAGACCAAGAAATCGAGGAATCAACTTTCTAGTTTAATAGCCCTACCTACACCTCTAGTAGGAGTGACTTTGAGGAACACATGTTCTCCGTCGTTGAATTCCAAAGGTTTCTTTCTCTCATTCGCATAACTTTTATGCTTACTTTGGGTTATTAACATCTTATCCTTGATCTTTTTAATTTGCTCTGTGGTCTATTGTACTAACGTTCAACCTTATCCCAAGGGCTTTTTGCAAGGTTCCCCACAAACTAGATGTGAATCTAGGGTCTTTATCTGATATGATACTTGAGGGGACTCCATGCAGTCTACCTATCTCTTGAAGGTATAGCTGGGCCAACCTATCTAGTGACCAATTTACTTTTATGGCCAGGAAGTATGCAAATTTGGTCATCATGTCCACTATAACCCAAATAGCATTCTGGCTTGACTGGGTTCTTGACAATCTCATCACAAAATCTATTGATATGCTTTCCCATTTCCACTGTGGAATTTCCAAGGATTGAAGGAGTCTAGAGGATCTATGATGTTCTATTCTCACTTTTTGACAAACTAGGCATTTGGATACATATTCAACTATATCTCCTTTCATATTTGGCCACCAAAACATCTTTGTGAGGTCTTGATACATCTTTGTGGCTCCGGGATGGATGGTGTATCTATTCTTATGGGCTTCTTCTAAAATCTTTTCTTTAATTTCATCTCCTCTTGGAACACGAAGTCTATTTCTAAACATAAGTATCCCATCTTGAGCCCTCTAAAGATCCTTTTTCTTCCCTAATTGGATATGTTCATCTATTAGCTTTAACGTTTCACCTTCCTCTTGAGCTTCTCTAATTTGAGCTCTCAAATCATTCTAAATATCTAATCTCTTCAAACTTGGACCATGTGACAATACAGTTGTTGTCAGGCTCAAATTTCTGAAGCTCTCAAGGAGTTCTATCTCTTGCACCATCATTTGGGACACATGCATAAGTTTCTTCCAAGTGCATCAGTCACAATATTGACCTTACCCGAATGATACTTTAGTTCAAAGTTATAATCTTTTAGAATGCCATCCATCTCCTTTGCCTCATATTATACTCTTTTTGGTCAAACAAATAATTCAAACTTTTGTGATCGCTAAAGACCTCAAACTTGACCCCATACAAATAATGCCTCAAAATCTTTAAAACAAACACAATTGCTGCTAGTTCCAAGTCATAGGTTGGGTAGCTTTCTTCATGGGGCCTTAGTTGCCCAGAAGCATCAGCAACTAGTATTAATGACGTATCTAGCTTACGCATCAGTTATTTGAATTTGGTACATTACTTATGAATATCCAAAAATATTTAAATAAAAGATTTAATAATATACAAAATATGAGTCTTTTTCGGAAGCATAATATACATATAATATGAAATGAATTATTTACAAATTATACATCACTGTATATTTTATAATATACCTCTTATTGTACAAAAATCTTAACCAAACAAACTAAACTATCTCTTGATCGCAAGCTCCATCTTTTGTCATTTTGCTTAGCTGCTGTAGATCTATTCCAGGAATCATTATGGAAATCATAGAAGTAGGGGGGTTAATGTAACACCCTTGTGGGGATGTTACATTTATGATGCAATGAAAAAAAGATAAATAAAATATTACCCAAGTTGTAAAACATTTGTTACATTAATAATATGTGTTATAAATTTTTTTCCTTTTTATACAGGATATTACTAAAAAAAATAACACGGAACATAAAATAAACACACTGGCATCACACAGAATATACATATGATTTTGTTTTAAGTAGTATAAATAATTTACAACTATAAAATATTTAACAAAAACAGTAAAGAGTTAATATAATACATAACATCCAAAAAGTGCCCAAGTGCACATATCAAATTCCTAACCCTCTGAAAGATCACTCTCAGATGACACTTCAAGTGATAGGTATCCAGGATGTCTCACAACTCTACGGACAGGAGTCTGCGCTGTTGACACTATACTGATCTCACTGGGAATACAGAAAAGTCCTCCCTAGTGACGCCTCAAATCCAATGGCGGCTCCAGATGTAGATACAGAGTCATGGTAAAAACAGGCTCAATATCAAACTCTGCTCGTAGAGACAGTCAGACGTCCCACATAGACAATCGATCCTCGATCCACGCGTAAACGCCAGGCCTCAGAGCCTCCGTGAAACTCCAGACTCATGAACCCAAGAAATCTTGGCAACGCCATCCTCCAAATCAATCTAGCGGGTATGGGTGATCAAAAGGTTCGCCCTCGTCAAACTGGTCACCCTGCTGTTGCTCCTCCTCCTCCTCATGATACATATTATCTAGAGGTTGTTCCTCTTCCTCTTCCACACGTTCTTACATAAAATAAACAATACAATTGCATATTCAAATACAGAGGTAAGACAATCTATATCATCACAAAACATGGTAAATAAGAAAACGCAAATACAACAGAGATAACAGTTCATACAATATATCATACCATGACATCATAAATAACAATATAATTAAATACAGAAACTCAATGCAACAGTAACACATAACAATAATTCAACAGATTCATAATATCAGAGATAAAAATATTACAATGTATGATACAAATGCAAGACGACTCGCTCCTACTCCATGGAGCTAGACACAGATATTAGAGAGAATGACCCGCAAAGATCTATTAGTACCTCAGACTGCCCAACCAAACTATTGCACTGTCTAACGTTGTGTCTATAGCCCACTGTCCAAAACATCGTGTAGTAGCACACAGTCCAAACATCGTGTAACTACAGGCATTGTACTAAAATAGACTTTACAAGATCTCGATTAAGTATAGTGCGTGTCGAGATCACTAGTGTGTTGCCAATTACCACGGCCCAGAGGAGCGACCAATTGTTCACATATGGAATACTCCGCACACTAATGCCTCCAAGTCCATGCAAATGAACCACACTATGCTTATCACACCGACAACATGGTGTTATTCGCCTCGTCAATCAATTCACCAATTATCAACCAAATTGGCACAACTCAATGCATGAATTAAAATAATATTTACCAAAATACCCTTGGTCTCAAAACTATTCTCAATTTTACAAAAACGCCCTTAATGGCACTATTACCCATATTTACGCAAATGCCCTCAATGGCATGAATCTCAAATATACAGTACGTCCCACTTGACAGTACCTGTATCTCAACATGTCCGGGTCCATCATTTTGGCTCGATAGTAAAATTTGCTGTTCCAATTAATCGCGTAGAAATTTTATCGCATTTTCATAATTTCATCATTTTTACAAACGTTTTTAAATCATGTAAATATATTTTGCTATTTTTAAAATCGCGTACCGTTTTTAAATCATTTTCTCAATCGCGTAAGATTTTTAAATCATTTTCTTAACCGAAAAGCTTTAAAATCTCTGTTTTAAAACTACGTAAGCTATTTTCACTACTTTAAAGTTACGTAGAATAATTTTTCCCTTACGTTATAAATATATTATAAATTGTTCTCTTTTATTCGTCTGTTTTTAGTAAAATTTGACAGTATTTTGTCTATAAAATCTACCAAAATTTATATTTTCTACGTTTTTCTCTAAAAAATTCGTTTACTTGATTTATTATTACTAAATCCACTTTAGTGATTGTTTCTATGCTTTAAAAGTTAAAACCAAGTATTTTTCATAGTTTTTGTTCATCTTGCTACTATATCACATCTCTAATAAAAAAATTGGTTTACTTCTTTAATTCTTGAAAATTTATTACAAATGCATTCTTTTTATATAAAACATCAATTCTACACTTAGAAAATAAATTTTGGATTGATTACACTTTTATTTGGGCATGTTGGCTGAATCCCATAAAATGTTGGCATTTGATCTTTGGATCATTTTTCTTCTTGTAAATTAATTTGTAGCTTGTCAATTTACCTAAGTCAATTAAATTTCTCTTTTAGAAAAATTGTTGAGAACATTTTGGTTCCCCTTTTTCATTGAGGCCGTGAGCCTTGGATTTCTGTTCTTTGGAACAGTCATGCAAACCTTGCATATTATTCACATCCTACTAATTATCCATGCATATACTAACACATACAATATATTCAAAGCTTGTAGACATGCATATCAATACAAATCACAAATAAGAAAGCAATTACAACAAACACACCAATGAATCCTTATGGATTCTACAATCACAAACAAATCCATTTTCTTATCACCACCCAAGGATGATAAGATTAAAGTCTTCCTCTTACCTTAAGTGAAGACAAACTCTTCTCCATTCCTTCCTAGTGATTTCGGGTTCACCCTCCAAAATTACCTATCAAGCTTAAATAAATTCTACAAATTACAACCATAGAAGAAAAACATAAACCATGGGTCAATCATGGCTTAAGTCCTTGGAAATAAAATTAGAAATGAAAAACAAGGATTTTCACCTTTAAGGAGAAATCTTCCAAGTTGTTTTCCAAGCTCAAGATGAATTTTTTTGAAAAAATCTCTAACTAGAGAAAGTCTTAGAATAGTGTTTAGGTTTAGAAAAGTAAGGTAGATAGAATTTTAGGTGGATGGTTGAAGGTGGCTAGGGTTTGGCCAAATGGTGCACAAGGAAAGCTTCAATGGAGTTTTTATTTTTGCAAGAGAGAAAGTGTAACACCCTTGTGGGGATGTCACATATATAAAGAAAAATAAAAGAAAGATAAATAAAATCTACCCAAGTTGTAAAACATTTATTACGTACTAATATGGGTTGTAAAATAATTCCTGTTAAACAGAATATTATTAAATAAAATAATGCGGAAATATAAAATAAACAGAAACAACATCAAGAAATAATATACATATGGTCCAAGTTATAAGTTATACAAATAATTTACAACTATAACTACAAATATTTAAACATAAACAGTGAACCAAAAACAGTAAAGAGTCAATATATACATACGCAGACGCGCCCAAAAATACATCATAAATATTTAATCCTCTGATGGATCACTCTCAGGAAACTCATCAGAAGATAAATATCCAGGATGCCTCGACACTCGGCGGACATGAGACCGCGCAGTCGATACGAGAGTCATCTCACTAGGCTCAATGGACACACCACCCCAATGACGCCTAAGAGATAAAGGCAACTCTAAGTGTAGAAACACAGTAGTCGTCATCACTGGTTCTCCATCAAACGTAAGTCGTATGGACACAGTCAACCGTCCCACATAAGTCACTGAGTCTCTGTCTCCCCGCAGATGCCAAGCTAACGATCCACCGTGAAACTCGAGTGTCACAAATCCCAAAAATCCTGGCACCGCCATACCCAAACTAATCAGTCCAATGGGTATGGATGATCAGATGGTTCTTGGTCGTCGTACTGATCTTCGGCTTGCTGCTCTTCTTCCTCCTCAGTATACAAAATCTCAAGAGGCTGTTCCTCTTCCTCAAACTCTTTACCACGTAAAATAAATATACAGAAAACACATACAATAAAGAGGTAAGACAAACTAAAATCATCACAAACATGGCAGATAAGAAAACGACAAACAACAGATATACAGTTCATGCAATATGAAAAGCTATAACATTAATTAATAATAGAATAGTGTAAAGATTCAAATGTCATAACAACACATAATATCACAGATAAAATAAAATAAGAAATAGACAAATTATCATAATAATAACCAAATAAAATAAACAGATAAAATAAAATAATATCCAAGATATAACCATATATAATATGACACGATCCTACTCCATGGAGCTAAACACAAACAGATATCAGAGAGAGAATGACTCGCAAAATCTATTAGTACCACGGCTGCCCAACCAAACTATGGCGCTGTCACACGTTGCGTCTATAGCCCCACGTCACATGGAATCCATCATCCAAGGCATGGTGTAGTTCACGGTCTCATGTTGTGGCACTACAGGCAATGTACTATTAGACTTTACGAAATCTCGATTAAATATAGTGCGTGTCGAGTTCATTAGTGTGCTATCGGTTACCACGGCCCAGCGGAGCGACCGACTGTCCATATATGGAGTCCCGTACACTAACGTCTCCCGCTTCATAAAGACAATGAACCACACTACGTTTATCGCATCGACAACACGATGTGATTCACCTCGTCAACCAATCCACCAAAAACTGACATAATCTCAAATTACCAAGATATCCTCAAAGATAAAAAGATACGAGAAGTCCCACCGGACAAATCGTTCCCGGCTGTACGGGTTCACCTCATAGCCCGACAGATAGAAAAGAGAAAAAAAATAGAAAGTACTATTTTGGTCAATCGCGTAGAAATTTTATCGCGTTTTCACAATCTCGTCGTTTTTACAAACGTTTTTAAATCGCGTAAATATATTTTGCTGTTTTTAAAATCGCGTAGAGTTTTTAATACATTTTCTCCATCGCGTAAGATTTTTAAATCATTTTATGATCCAAATCCCTTAAAAATTACTGTTTAAATAAACAAAAATAATAAATAATACGTTTAAACTACGTAAAATAATTTCTATACCGTATACTGTCTTTTGGACATCTTTTCTCTCTTATTTGCCCATTTTTACTAAAAATTGACAGTATTTTGCTTAGAAAATTATATTAATGATTTCCTAATTTTTTTTCCATAAAAATTCTATTTACTTAATTTTTTTACCGTATAATTTAAACCTTTTGAAAACCACTAACATGCTTCAAAATACAGTATGAGCTATATGTTAGAAATTTTTGAAAGTTACTGTATTTCTTTTCTAACAATAAAATCAATAGTTTTAGTTGATTAAACTTAATTCAAGTCAATTTATTTCTTCAAAACTCATTTTAGAAAAATTCTTTTTAACATATATTGCATCTTTATACTTGAAAATGGTTTGGAATTGATTTTAGAAATCATGAATTCTTGGTTTGGCATGTTGGCCGAAATATATATTTGGGTCATTTGATTTCTAAATTCATTTTCCTTGATCTAAACAATTCTATCTCTTGTTAATTTTCCTAGGTTAATTAAATTACACTTTAGGAAAATAATGAGAACATTTTGGTTCTCCTTTTGAGTCAATGGTCGTGAGCCCTAGTGTTGTGTTCTTTGGAACACTCATGCATTCCTTAGCATGTTATTCACATCCTATACATTATCATACATTTCTAACACATGCAAAATATCAAAGCTTGTAGACATGCAATTTAAAGCTTATAGACATGCAACTACATACAAATTATTACAATTATCAAATAGGAAAGCTACTAACAACCACACAAACAAGCTATTAAACAAACACAAATAAGGAATCCTTATGGATTCTACAATCACCACAAATAAAACTCCATCTTCTTACCACCACACATGGATGATAAGATTTGTCTTCCTCTTACCTTAAATGAAGACAAAAATATTCTTTCACTCCTCTTCTAGGTTTTGGTTTTCCTTCTTCAAAACCTAACAAACTTAAACAAAAATCTACAAGTTACTAACCATAAAAAGAGTGCTTAAACCATGGAGAAATCATGGCTTGGAACTTTGAAAAGAGTTTAGAAATGGAAAACAAGAAATTTCACCTTCTAGGTAAAATTTTCCAAGTAGGTTTCCAAGCTTCAAATGGAAGATTTTGCAAGAACTCTCAACTAGAGATGTTCTTAGGATTGTGTTTAGGTTTAGAAAACTTGGTTGGATAGAATTTTGGGTGGTTGGATGGTATAGAACAAGGCTTGGCCGAAACTAGCTTCAAGGAAGCTTCAATGGTGTTTAGGGTTTTTGGAAGAGAGAGAAGAGAGAAAATTGCATGAAAGTGAAGTGATTTTTTTTGGTCTTCCAACATGCAATAGCCGTAGCCTTCAATGCCATGCAAGGTGTCCATAGGCTTGGCTTCATCCTAGCCTTAGAATGGATCAAAGGTTAAGATTAAAACATGGTTAGCAAGCTTGTATCCTATTGGTTGAGTTTAGCATAGTCATCTAACCTAGTCACATGCTTAGTCACTAATTAACCTAGTCACCACACTTAGTCATCATGTTCTAGAGAATTCCTTTACTAATGATGCTTAATTAAGCTACTAAGTTAATCTGTTTTAATTAAACGTGGGTCCCGCAAAACATTTCCTGGGTCCATCATTATCTAATTATACTTGACTAATAAAATAATATACAAAATTATTTTATTGGACATGATTAAATCCTAAAAATTAAAAGGTTAATTATCGTCTCATTCAAATTGAGTTTAGTAAGATCCCCCAAATCTGAATAATTAAAACAAGATTTCCCACTGGAAAAATATTATTTTCCGTTCGAGCAAATCACATAAAAAGTCCAAATAAAATCACAGACAGTAATATTAAGCAATCACATATAGAAAAATTAAAAACAAGATAATCGGGACGTAGCTTATTTTTCCATTTTTCCCCACGACGAAGCAAATCATCCAAAACGTTCAAATAAAATTACGACATGTATTAATTGTCTAGTATATCTCCCAAAAAAATTAAAATAGTAGCGTGAGAAAATTTTTATTTTACCGTCTCGAAGCAAATTACGTAAAACGATCAAATAAAATTTTAGCTTGTAAAACATATTTGTATTTCATACAGAAAAACAAGAAACGGTAAAATAGGGACATAACAGTCATTTACACAAAAGCTTGAAAAATAGCAAACAGAACATTCGGGACATTTTTCTAAAAATTGGGGTGTTACAACTCTCCCCAACAAATAAAAATTTCGTCCTCGAAATTCACTGCTCATCAAAACAAATGAGGATACTGATCCCTCATTTTATCTTCCAGCTCCCAGGTAGCATCACCCGTCACATCATTCCATATAACCTTCACCAGCTCGATCATCTTCCCTCGAAGCTGCTTTACCTTTCTGTCTTCAATTCTAACAGGTAAAGTCTCGTAAGTTAAATTCTCCTTCAACTGTACTTCATCTGTACTTCATCTGGTTGTATAACATGCGTCAGATCTGGTATATACTTCCGTAACTGAGATACATGAAATACATCATGCAGATTGGATAGAAAAGGCGGCAAAGCAATCTGATACGCCACAGGACCTATACGTCGGATAATCTGATACGGTCCAATGAACTTAGGAGTAAGCTTCTTAGACTTGATAACTCTTCCGACACCGGTCATAGGAGTAACTCTTAAAAATACATGCTCACCCTCCTCAAATTCAAGAGGTCGTCTTCGTTTATCCGCATAACTCTTCTGTCTGCTTTGCATCGTTCTCATCTTCTCTTGTATCATCTTTACCTTCTCCGTAGTCTGTTGTACAAGATCTGGTCCAACAGTCATGCTTTCTCCATCTTGATACCAACATAACGGGGTTCGACATCGCCTTCCATACAATGCCTCATAGGGTGCCATCCCTATACTTACGTGAAAACTATTGTTGTAGGTGAATTCTATCAAAAATAAAAATTCATCCCAACTTCCTCATTGCTTCAAAACACAAGCACGCAACAGATCCTCCAAAGAGTGTATAGTTCTCTCTGTCTGACCATCAGTCTGCGGATGATATGCCGAACTCACTCATAACTTAGCTCCCATAGCTTCTTGTAGACTCCGCCAAAACCTTGACGTAAACCTCCGATCTCGGTCAGAAACTATACATGTAGGTACACCATGTAATCTAACAATCTCATTGATGTACAACTGGGTTAATCTTTCCAACGAATACTTGATATTAATTGGTAAGAAATGAGCCGATTTAGTAAGCCTATCGACTATAACCCATATTGAATCATGACCTTTCCTCGTCTTCGGCAAACCAGTAACGAAATCCATAGAGATACTATCCCATTTCCACTCTGGAATAGATAACGGTTGGAATATTCCAGCTGGTCTCTGATGTTCCACTTTCGCTTTCTGACAAACCAAACAAGACTCCACATACTCTGCTGCGTCTCTTTTCATCCTTGGCCACCAAAATAACCTTTTCAAGTCTTGGTACATCTTGGTCATCCCCGGATGTAAACTAAGGTCACTAGTATGAGCTTCTTCTAGGATCGACTTCTTCAATTCAGAATCATCAAGCATACAAATTCTTCCCTTAAACCTTAAGATTCCATCTGTTCCTTCTTCTACCGTCGCTTTATGACCTTGCTTTAACAATTCCCTCTCATTTTGCAAAAACACATCTTCCTTTTGTTTATCTCAGACAACATCAAGAAATTCGTTTATGATCACAACCTTAAATAAACGAACTCTTTCAGGTAGAAACTCCACAGACAACCATAGATCTCGAAACTTGTTAATCAACTCTTCCTCCTTGATCATCATTGCCGAAACACTAAGCACTTTTCTACTCAAGGTATCAGCTACCACATTAGCTTTTCCCGGGTGGTATTGAAGTTGAAAATCATAATCCTTTAAGAATTCCAACCATCGCCTCTGCCTCATATTCAATTCTTTCTGATCAAACAAGTACTTTAGACTCTTGTGATCACTAAAGACATTGAACAACGCTCCATACAGAAAATGCCTCCATACTTTCAGAGCAAAAACCACTGCAGCCAATTCCAAATCGTGCGTTGGATAATTCCTCTCATGAACCTTCAACTGACGAGAAGCATACGCCACAACATTCCGATTTTGCATCAAAACGCAACCTAACCCTTGATAAGAAGCATCACAATACACGTCAAAAGTTCCCTTAGAATCTGGCAAGATCAACACAGGTGCAGTTGTTAACCTCTTCTTCAACTCTTGAAAACTGGCTTCACGTTCTTCCGTCCATTCAAAAGCTTGACTTTTCCTCGTAAGTTGTGTAAGCGGTCCAGCAATCTTCGAAAAACCTTCGATAAACCTCCGGTAATAACCAGCAAGTCCAACAAAACTTCAAACTTCTGTTACCGTCTTAGGCCTTTCCCACTGTAAAACAGTCTCTACTTTTGATGGGTCTACTGTAATACCTTCTTTCGAAATCACGTTACCTAAAAACTGAACTTTTTCTAACCAGAACTCACATTTAGCCAACTTCGCATACAGCTGCTTTTCTCTCAAAATCTGAAGAACAATACCAAGATGTTCAGCATTCTTTTCCTTAGATTGAGAATAGATCAGAATGTCATCGATGAAAACAATGACAAATCTGTCTAGATACAGACGAAAAATCCTGTTCATATAATCCATAAATATGGCAGGAGCATTCATCACCCCGAATGGCATTACCTGATACTCATAATGTCCATAACGAGTTCGAAAAGCGATTTTCGGTACATCTCCCCCCTTAACACGAATCTGGTGATAACCCGATCTCAGATCTATCTTGGAAAATACCACAGCTCCTCTTAACTGATCCATCAAATCGTCAATTCTTGAAAGCGGATATTTATTCTTGATAGTCACCTTGTTCAGCTGACAATAATCCACACAAAGCCGAGAAGTTTCGTCCTTCTTCTTAACCAAAAGCATTGGCGCACCCCATGGCGAAACACTTGGTCGCACAAACTGCTTCTCCAACAATTCCACCAATTGCTCTTTCAGCTCCTCCAACTCTGCTGGCGACATACGGTACGGTGCAATTGAGATAGGACTTGCTCCTGGTACTAAATGAATTGAAAACTCGATCTCCCTCTCAGGTGGCAAACCAGTGCACGTCATCGGAAAACCTCTCGGAAACTCGTTGACAACAGGAATAGTATTCACATCCTTCTCATTCTTAACCTCTAGAGAAGACAATACCACATATCCCCGTGCTCCCTCTCTTAACAAGGACTTGACCTTAACAAATAGCTTAAGAATCCAGACTTTTCTTCCTTAGGAAAAACTATGGTTTTACTTGCACAATCTATAAGGATATGGTTAGAAGATAACCAAATCCATCCCTAAGATTACATCTATCTCAACAAGAGGTAAACAAATCAAGTTGACCAAAAACTTACGATCCTTCATAACAACAGACAATCCAAACATATCTTTGATGCAATCACAGTTTAGCAATTGGAGTAGAAACACTCAATTTAACATTCAAAGAAGACACAGTAACTTCAATCTTTCTACACAATCATATGCAATAAACGAGTGTGTAGCACCGAGTCATATAACACACGATGGTTACCTCCAATGTCACCTTCTCCTTGTATAAGATCATCAGATTGAGAAATTTCTGTTCCCGTCATAGTATATACTCGTCCTCCAGATCTCGGTTGAATATTCCCTGGTTTCTGTTGATTAGCACAAACATAACGAATAGCAGGTTTCCTTTCCGGCTGAGTACAATCCTTCGACATATGCCCAGGCTGTTTACAGTTAAAACAAACTGTCCCCTTAATCGTGCACTCCAGAGAGATATGACCTTTCTTTCCGCACTAAAAACATGTTGGCGTAAACGCCACTTTTTGTCCAGCTCCACTACTACTTGTACTTCCCCCAACTGGTGGTCGTTGAGATTGACTCCCTGTTGGTCTGGAATACGACTTGCGCTGAAACCGATTCGTATTACTACCTCCACCTCTTTGAAACCTTGTCGGCCCAAAGTTACGATTCCTCTGATCTCGCGATGGCTCCAATTCCTCAAGTCGCGCACATGCATCAACCAAAGCATGAAACTGATTTATCCTCAAGGATATCACCCCTCGCTTCACCCACTCTCAAGCCCGATTCAAACTTCGACATCTCCATGTATCATCCTAGGTCGAGTTTGAGCATAATCCGAGAATTGAGACAAATTCTCAAATTTTGTCGCATACTCATTCACCGTCATATTTCCTGTCGTAAACCAAGAAATTCCATTTCCTTGGCATGCCTAGCACTTGCAGGAAAAATACTTTCCCGTAAAAGCATCAAAAAATACTTCCCATGTGATTTCTCGTTCCTTCACTTGTAAAACTTGGCGAGTTCCTCTCCACCAATGTTCTCCATCTCCTCTTAGCATAAAGACAACATAAGTCACCTTCTTATCATCTGTGCATCTCATTCCTTCAAAAATTCTCTCCAAGTCTTGTATCCATTGACTTGTCTTCTCTGGATCAACCTCGCCTCTAAACTGTGGCGGATTGTGGTGCCTAAATTCAGATAAATTTAGGGCATCGCAAGAAGAGCATCTTCTTTGTTGAGTCGCTCTCAAATTCTCGCTGCATCATTACTTCACCATTCGTCGCATAGCTTCAAGAAGCACCGCAATCATAGGGTCCACATCACGATTCACGTTCGCACGTCCTCTACCTCGTCCGTACATCTTCTTTCTTCAAACAGTAACAAAACAAAATTAGATACATCCTTTCGGAAGTAAATTACAGAGAATCACACAAAGACAAACAAAAACAGACCCAACCACAACCCCAAAAGACTCTAACTTGGGCTCGATACTAACTAATGTAACACCCTTGTGGGGATGTCACATATATAAAGAAAAATAAAAGAAAGATAAATAAAATCTACCCAAGTTGTAAAACATTTATTACGTACTAATATGGGTTGTAAAATAATTCCTGTTAAAAATGTAATATTATTAAATAAAATAATGCGAAAATATAAAATAAACGAAATAACATCAAGAAATAATATACATATGGTCCAAGTTATAAGTTATACAAATAATTTACAACTATAACTACAAATATTTAAACATAAACAAGAACCAAAAACAAGAAAGAGTCAATATATACATACGCAGACGCGCCCAAAATACATCATAAATATTTAATCCTCGATGGATCACTCTCGAAACTCATCGAAGATAAATATCCAGGATGCCTCGACACTCGGCGGACATGAGACCGCGCGCCGATCGATACGAGAGTCATCTCACTAGGCTCGGTGGACACACCACCCCAATGACGCCTAAGAGATAAAGGCAACTCTAAGTGTAGAAACACGAGTCGTCATCACCGGTTCTCCATCAAACGTAAGTCGTATGGACACAAATCAACCGTCTCACATAAGTCACCGAGTCTCTGTCTCCCCGCGATGCCAAGCTAACGATCCACCGTGAAACTCGAGTGTCACAAATCCCAAAATCCTGGCACCGCCATACCCAAAATAATCACCCAATGGGTATGGATGATCGATGGTTCTTGGTCGTCGACCGATCTTCGGCTTGTCGCTTTCTTCTTCCTCCTCGATACAAAATCTCAAGAGGTTGTTCCTCTTCCTCAAACTCTTTACCACGTAAAATAAATATACGTAAAACACATACAATAAAGAGCTAAGACAAACTAAAATCATCACAAACATGGCGTATAAGAAAACGACAAACAACAGATATACAAGCTTCATGCAATATGAAAAGCTATAACATTAATTAATAATAGAATAGTGTAAAGATTCAAATGTCATAACAACACATAATATCACGTATAAAATAAAATAAGAAATAGACAAATTATCATAATAATAACCAAATAAAATAAACAGATAAAATAAAATAATATCCAAGATATAACCATATATAATATGACACGATCTACTCCATGGAGCTAAACACAAACAGATATCGAGAGAGAATGACTCGCAAAATCTATTAGTACCACGGCTGCCCAACCAACCAAACTATGGCTGTCACACACGTTGCGTCTATAGCCCCACGTCACATGGAATCCATCATCCAAGGCATGGTGTAGTTCACGGTCTCATGTTGTGGCACTACAGGCAATGTACTATTAGACTTTACGAAATCTCGATTAAATATAGTGCGTGTCGAGTTCATTAGTGTGCTATCGGTTACCACGGCCCAGCGGAGCGACTGACTGTCCATATATGGAGTCCCGTACACTAACGTCTCCCAGTTCATAAAGACAATGAACCACACTACGTTTATCGCATCGACAACACGATGTGATTCACCTTGTCAACAAATCCACCAAAAACTGGCATAATCTCAAATTACCAAGATATCCTCAAAGATAAAAAGATACAGTAAGTCCCACCGGACAAATACTATTCCAAAGCCTGTACGGGTTCACCTCATAGCTCGACAGCAGAAAAGAGAGAAAAAAAAATAGAAAGTACCGTTTTGGTCAATCGCGTAGAAATTTTATCGCGTTTTCACAATCTCGTCGTTTTTACAAATGTTTTTAAATCGCGTAAATATATTTTGCTGTTTTTAAAATCGCGTAGAGTTTTTAATACATTTTCTCAATCGCGTAAGATTTTTAAATCATTTTATGATCCAAATCCCTTAAAAATTACTGTTTAAATAAACAGAAATAATAAATAATACGTTTAAACTACGTAAAATAATTTCTATACCGTATACTGTCTTTTGGACATCTTTTCTCTCTTATTTGCCCATTTTTACTAAACATTGACAATATTTTGCTTAGAAAATTATATTAATGATTTCCTAATTTTTTTTCCATAAAAATTCTATTTACTTAATTTTTTTACCGTATAATTTAAACCTTTTGAAAACTACTAACATGCTTCAAAATACAAGATTATGAGCTATATGTTAGAAATTTTTGAAAGTTATTGTATTTCTTTTCTAACAATAAAATCAATAGTTTTAGTTGATTAAACTTAATTCAAGTCAATTTATTTCTTCAAAACTCATTTTAGAAAAATTCTTTTTAACATATATTGCATCTTTATACTTGAAAATGGTTTGGAATTGATTTTAGAAATCATGAATTCTTGGTTTGGCATGTTGGCCGAAATATATATTTGGGTCATTTGATTTCTAAATTCATTTTCCTTGATCTAAACAATTCTATCTCTTGTTAATTTTCCTAGGTTAATTAAATTACACTTTAGGAAAATAATGAGAACATTTTGGTTCTCCTTTTGAGTCAATGGTCGTGAGCCCTAGTGTTGTGTTCTTTGGAACACTCATGCATTCCTTAGCATGTTATTCACATCCTATACATTATCATACATTTCTAACACATGCAAAATATCAAAGCTTGTAGACATGCAATTTAAAGCTTATAGACATGCAACTACATACAAATTATTACAATTATCAAATAGGAAAGCTACTAACAACCACACAAACAAGCTATTAAACAAACACAAACAAGGAATCCTTATGGATTCTACAATCACCACAAATAAAACTCCATCTTCTTACCACCACACATGGATGATAAGATTTGTCTTCCTCTTACCTTAAATGAAGACAAAAATATTCTTTCACTCCTCTTCTAGGTTTTGGTTTTCCTTCTTCAAAACCTAACAAACTTAAACAAAAATCTACAAGTTACTAACCATAAAAAGAGTGCTTAAACCATGGAGAAATCATGGCTTGGAACTTTGAAAAAGAGTTTAGAAATGGAAAACAAGAAATTTCACCTTCTAGGTAAAATTTTCCAAGTAGGTTTCCAAGCTTCAAATGGAAGATTTTGCAAGAACTCTCAACTAGAGATGTTCTTAGGATTGTGTTTAGGTTTAGAAAACTTGGTTGGATAGAATTTTGGGTGGTTGGATGGTATAGAACAAGGCTTGGCCGAAACTAGCTTCAAGGAAGCTTCAATGGTGTTTAGGATTTTTGGAAGAGAGAGAAGAGAGAAAATTGCATGAAAGTGAAGTGATTTTTTTTGGTCTTCCAACATGCAATAGCCGTAGCCTTCAATGCCATGCAAGGTGTCCATAGGCTTGGCTTCATCCTAGCCTTAGAATGGATCAAAGGTTAAGATTAAAACATGGTTAGCAAGCTTGTATCCTATTGGTTGAGTTTAGCATAGTCATCTAACCTAGTCACATGCTTAGTCACTAATTAACCTAGTCACCACACTTAGTCATCATGTTCTAGAGAATTCCTTTACTAATGATGCTTAATTAAGCTACTAAGTTAACTGTTTTAATTAAACGTGGGTCCCGCAAAATATTTCCGGGTCCACTGTCATCTAATTATACTGACTAATAAAATAATATACAAAATTATTTTATTGGACAGTTAAATCCTAAAAATTAAAAGATTAATTATCGTCTCATTTAGAATTGGGTTTAGTAAGATCCCCCAGTCTGAATAATTAAAACAAGATTTCCCCAACCCGAAAAAATATTATTTTCCTGTCCCGGAGCAAATCGCACAAAAAGTCCAAATAAAATCACAGACAGTAATATTAAGCACTGTAACATATAGAAAAATTAAAAACAGTACAATCGGGACGTAACGATCATTTTTCCATTTTTCTCCACGACGAAGCAAATCATCCAAAACGTTCAAATAAAATTATAGACAGTATTAATTGTTTGTATATCTCCCAGAAAAATTAAAACAGTAGCTTGAGAAAATTTTTATTTTACCGTCTCGAAGCAAATTACGTAAAACAATCAAATAAAGTTTTAGCCTGTAAAACATATTTGTATTTCATACAGAAAAACAAGAAACAGTAAAATAGGGACATAACAGTCATTTACACAAAAGCTTAAAAAACAGCAAACAGAACATTCGGGACATTTTTCTAAAAATTGAGGTGTTACAAATATGATAGAAAACTAACAACACTAACCCTTCTCTCCTTATTGTAGCCGTAGAGTCACCTTAGGGAGGTGTCCACTTTGGTGGCTTCATCCAAGCCTTAAAACTCATCAAAGGCTAGGATAAATACTTGGTCTCCAAACTTATTTCTTATTGGCCTAAACACACCTAGTCATGCTTATGACTGTGCACTTCTTGGAGCTTCCTAAAGCTCTTGACCGTGAGGCCCTCCAAACAAAGCAACTAAGTTTGCATTCCTTTTGATTATCTAGTTACACTTAGGAATATAATCTAGTTACTTAAAAAGTTTCTATACTAATTTAGTTAGGTTCTAATCCAACTAGGTTAGGTTTTCTAGTTTAATTCTAGCTAGTCAAACCAATCTTATAGACTTAATTCCTATTGGTCCAAAACAAAATATCAAGCCACTAATGTTGACTATTTATTCTAAACGCGGGTCCCACAGACTCTTCCGGGTCCATGATTCATTTTCGAAGCAGATTTCTACTGTTTTTTAAGACAGTAGACACTGTACAATAAAATAATATTATAATAATATAAAATATTTTTATTGCCCAGTTAAATCCTAAAAATTAAAAGATTAACAACCATATCATTTAGAATTGGGTTTAGTAAGCTCCCCCAGCTCCGAATAATTAAAATAAGATTTCCCCGGTCCGAAAATTATGATTTTCCTATCTTGGAGCAAATCACACAAAACATTCATATATGAACTCAAAACAGTCAAATAAATTTTATATCATACAGAAAAATAGAAAACAACACAATCAGGACATAACGGTCATTTATCCTAAAGTTGGGGTGTTATAGTTAAAATCATGAAATTCTCAGTAGTTTATTTAAAAATGTGTCATCATAATAATTCTAGCTATTTTGAGAAAAAAAATCATTTCAAAGGAATAGTCAACATTCAATAGAAAGGTGGTCAAATGTCAAATCAAGTCATCTTCCCTAATAGAGGTTCATTTTATCAATATGAAAATCATTTAATTCATCCAATCATAAGATCTTTTTATCAAATCTCATGTTATCAAATCATAATTCATATCATCAAATCTTGAGTCATTAAATCATAACTCATTTCATCTAGATCATATCAAGAAATCTCTTTTCTCAAAATTTCATCATATCTCAAATCATCAAGATTCAAGTCTCATCTTAAAAATAAAGATATGGAGCTCACAATATCATTCATCACTTGGTAGTAGTCTACTTTTAGGTTGGTGCACATCAACCTATTTATGACAGTTAGTATGTCACACAAAACTACTCTGAATAACTAGGCTATATCTATCTCGGTCTAGTAAAAAAGAGGTACATTTCCCCGGTCTAGACTTAAGGATAGATTCCAAACTACCATGATAAGGAGGAGGCACATTTCCTCACGATATCAATAGTTTGAGATAGAGAGAGAGGTACGTTACTCAAACTATCCACAATTTAAGATCACCCTAAGTAGTAAGGGAATCATCCATCATCTTCTACTTGATGACTAGGGAAGCTTGGGTAAAGAGGGAGGTGTTCCCCAACCTTTATTACTTTGGTGCAGAGAGATTCTCATATCCTCTCTTACCATTGTCCAAGTCTTGCCAAAGTACAAAGTGTATCCAAAATCCAACTCAGCCTAGCTCCATAAAGGGATACCCATTAGAGAATAATCACTTTTCTTCAAATCTATTCAATCATCATATTTTCAAACATGCAATAATATACATATAAAAGTTTTTCTCATCATAGCTATTCAAATCAAACATTTCAAATACATCATAAATTGAATTTTAAGATCTCCATCAATGCACGACTTTGACATAAAGTGCCCATTCATAATCTAAATCATTAATCATAGCGGGAACATTTGAAATTGTATCAACTAATATGCTTAAAAATATGCAAAAACTGAAATAGAACTTTGTTATTTGAATAATAAGTGTTGTTATTTGAATAACAACTTATCTTTTTAGCTTTCTGTAACTTGTTATTCGAATAAGGCTTGCCTTATTCGAATAACACATCATTTTCTCACTTTTCTACTACTTGTTATTTGAGTAATAAGTATGTTATTCGAATAATAGCATGCAAAATCTAGTTTCATCATTATTTTTCTTGTTGTTTTCTTCCCTTTTCTTCATTCCCATCAAATTTATTTCTATCAACATATATTCATACTTCAAAACAAGCAAGAAAACAACAAGAAATCATCAACTTTAGCACATATAATGATATGTTTTCAAACACCCAATAAAAATGGCAGATCTCAATATGGGTATGAAACCCATTTTTCAAGTCTTCAAGTTCATCAAGAATCAAGGCAAGAAATCAAGTTCTTATATCATAATCATCATAAAAACATCTTTACCATTTCAAAATCATCATTCAAATCACAAGTTTCCAAATCCTTGGAAAAACAAAAGATGAATAGAAAAGGTAAAGAAAAACCCTCTACCTTCCTTCCTTTAGCTTCTTGAAGCTTGGTTCTTAATCTATTTTCTTTGCTTTCGTTTTTTCCCTTTTCTCTTTCCTTCTTTCTCTTTCTTTTTCCTTCTCTTCTTTCTCTTCGTTGGTTACTGGTCTTGCCGCAGGAAAAGAAGTAAAAACAAGAAGAAAGAATAAGTCAAATGACTTATTAGAAACAAAGAGGAAGAGAGGCGGTGGAGAGATTAAAATATCTAACCCAATAATAATGAAAATTTTATATCTCTTAGGAACACTCTAATCTTCCAAAACCATATTTTCTAACCTCTAAGTGTTCCATAAAATCATAGATCTCAACTAAATTCTTATATCCAAATTCTCATAATTTTCTAGACATTTTTATTCATCAGGTAACCTGCACTACTTTTCTTAAATTAAATTGAACCTGTAAAGTAAGTAAATATACTTACCTTAACTTATTTTTCATATCAAAATATTCTCCATATTTTTCTTAACATTTCCAAGTAGTTTTATAATTTTTTGAGTTATCTAGCTATTTAATTTGACCTTTAAATACTTTCTCAATGTTATTAAAAATACCAAAGTAATTCATTTGGTCTTCCAGAATTTACCATGACTCATGCCAAATACATTGTGAAAATAAATTTTCCATATTTATTTCCTTCATTTTAGTCATTTATCTCAAAATATGAGCTATTATTCACTTTCTGTGTTATATAGAATTACGTTCAAACTTATCCAAAAGATTTTTAAAATTTAACAGGTAACTTATACCAATATTATTGAGCTTCTATAACACTAATTAGAATTTGTTAGATCAGGGAGGATGTTACAACATACATACACAAGGTCGTTATGCAAATCCATATATATATATGTATGTATCTCACCATTAAGAAAAGAAAATGAATAACATTAGCATAGTTAGTTCATATCTCGACTCAATAGGATGAACGACTTTGATACCATAATGTTGTAAATATAAATGATATTGGTTTTGATGATTAATGTAATACCCTCATACAGATAACTTAGTATATCAAGCATATACCTAGATAATCAATATTAGTCATGCTACTTATATCTTAAACACCACTAATTCATATCATTTAAACAAATAATAATGGAGAGCCTTGCAGAAAACTATAAGTTATACATACATCTTTGCCTTAAACGACTCATTGTATACACAAACTTTCTAAACATACTAAAAGTAGTGTAAATAATTACAAGCTTTAAAACTACTAAGCATAAAAACTATCCTAGTCTTCATACTTTTTCTTCTTGCCTTTGGATGAACTTCCACTTGGATTTACATGGCAACAAACGGGATGAGAAATCACATTTCTCAGTATAAGTGTAACACCCGTGAAAAACATGATAGACTTGAATATGGTTACAGAGGTATCTTAATACCTGTTTATCATGTTTACTAGATTTTGTGACTTTCTGAGTACGTTTAGTCACTTTGTTGCAACGTTATGTGTGAAATATAATTGTTTTTAGCTCCAGTAATGACTTAAACTACTTAGTTAGTGGAAATAAGTGTGAAGAGTTTATTTTTAGGTCACAAAAAATTTGAGATTAATTAGAATTAGTTTGGTATTTTTAAGCATACTAGTTGTGTGTTTTAATGACGGATTGACTATCAGCAGATATGAAAAAATGTGAAATTGGTGGAACAAGATTTTTTTTATAAATCTTAGGATTTATTTTAAACTTGTTGGAAGTTAGGAAAGTTGGTTTGGATAAATCTAAGTGTTCTTAGTAGATCTGGAGTTTTAGTTAAGTTACTAAAAAGGCCAAAAGCCTCATGTTTTCTCCTCTTTCTGCTTGGACTTTAGAGGCTTCAAAATAAGATATTTCTCATTTTCATTCTCATTTTTCTCATGGTTTGGAGCTACAGCTAAAGGGAGCAAGAGGAAGCCAAAGCAAGGAGCACCAAGAGAGGAATCAACCAACCAAGAAGAGGAAGGAGGAAAGGAAAGAGAGGAGTTGTTTAGTGACTTTGTTTCTGGCCATTAGAGGTAGGGGGAACCTTGTTCTTGGCTCTTTACTTCATTTTCTTTATCTTGTTCTAGAGAGGCCTTGATGAGGCAAGTGGTGGTGGAGTGTTGTCTTTGTTGTTTTATGCTTAAATCTTGTTGTAGAATTTGAATATAGCATGTTTTTAGGTTTTTTGAAAATTGATGATGAGTTTTCATCAATTAAACACCTTTGGTTTCTCTTAAAATAAAAGTTTAGTTTAAGGGTTCAAGTTGGATGATTTGATTCATTGATTCATTGATTCATATTGTTTTGAAAATGGGTTTGTGAGTTAAAACATGATTATGGACCTTATATGTGATTGGAAATCACATGGTTTGGAGGTTTGAATGGTAGGAAAGTCATTGTTCCTTAATGGAATAGTGATAATCACATATTTTGTTCATTAAGAAACCCTTATGTTTAGTTATTTACACTCTTCATGTACTTAATTGACTGAATTTGATTATGTTTTGTAAGTTTGAACTTGAATCGGACTTAATTGATTTTTTCAGCATTATTCGGGTCTTACACTGTTTCTATATTTTAGCCATATCTTGAGTTCTAAATGTCTGATAATTATGAATTTTACCTTGTAGGAAAGATAAGAGAGAGCTCTATAACTTTGATGAAGAGCTCAAAGTCAATTTCAGACATCTAGTGGAGCTAATTGGGCATGGAAATCAGAATACGAGATTTGTGACTGGAACCCGAACAGTGTGTAGTAACCAGAACATAATTCGAGTTTGGGTTTATAGAATGGGCTGAAAATTTGTAATCTGAAAGTTAAGACCCATATGTACAACTTTCATGACAAACACAAAACTTGATTCGGGCTCCTTGATGGAGATATTGGGTCTGAAAGTCAAAACAGAGGTGCTGAAACTGGTCCTGAGCAGTCTGTAGTAATTGGGTCATATCTTGGGCTGTAGGACGAATTTTTGGGTGTTTCCAGAGCCATTGGAAAGCTTAGACAATTTCCTAGAACTTTCATGAAGACCACTTGGCTCAGAAATGACGAAATCAATGAGTTCAGCAATGAATACTTTCGGAGACAAGGAAGCTCACCTACCAAGTTCACCTACCAAGCTCACCTACCAATCTCACCTACCAAGCTCACCTACTAATTCCACCTACTAATCTCATCTACCCATCTACTACTACTCTGAATCCTCTATAAAAGGAAGCATGTGGAGAGCTCTAAACACAACACACACTTGGTGTTAGAGATAGCTTTTCATAGTTCTTGTATATTTTTCCTTCATTGTAATGGAGAGCTAAGTCACTTCTAGTCAATTCGGGACTCTTGAAGAGATTGTGGCTTGGATTCTTGAGACCTTGGTTATGTAATGTATTTGATTTATATTTGAATTCCTCTTCTCTTCTTCTTCTTTCTCTTAATCTTGAATGCATGAATGGTGATTCTGTTTATGTTTGATCCGATTTGATCTTGGTTTAAGATTAAGTATTGTGATGAAATTTAGAACTGATTGATCTAAACTAATCACGTAATTGAAGAGGTTAGGTTACTGATTTGTGCCTAGGTTAATTGAATTCGGTGCTTAAATTGACATATATTTACATGAATGGTGCGATTGCAGATTTGTGTTTATCACTTGTCAATTGAATTACGGACGATTGTCTAGTATGAATTCTGGATCGATGCGAGAGATCTCGGTTAGATCCAAGTTAACCATTCAAATGTATTTCGGTGTTTGTTGAAAGGTCTATGATTGAATCCACCCAATCTCGGATAGATTTCTGAATTGACTGTTTTTTAATTGTTATTTCTCTTTAAATCCCACATCGCGATCCTTGAACCATCAAAACCCCCATTTTTCTAACTTTCACTTGATTTGATCAAATTGCATCTATGATCCTTGAGGAGACGATCCGGTGTTGTTCACTATACTACAAGTTTAGGTAATAACTTCGGTTATAATTTTGACTGAGTTCGGCGCTCGTCAAATAGTGACTGTTTTCTATAGAATTCTGCAGAAAACTCTATCGCAGGGTCACGCCTAGGAGTGACTTAACTACGCTTAGGCATGGGTGAGACAGAGAGTATCACACCTAGACATAATGGAACTGTAACTAGGCATCATTTCTTGGGAGTTACAAGGTTGTTTCCCTGCCACCTTCATGCCTAGGCATGGGAGGGTGGCCCCTAGGCATACTGGAGACTTGGAAAAGAATTGAAATGTTATTCGATGGAGCTTATGAAGTTGTATTTTCTTCTTTTATGCTCATTAGTGAGTAATGAGACTCTTGTAGAAGTATTTAATGAAGAGCTAATGTAATGAATCAAAATGATTTGTAATGTTAAATTGTTGGAAATAATTGCACATGACTATATATACATATTATGTATTGTGATGGCTTGAGGAAATGAGTTTCCCTAAATATTGGACTTACTCATAGATGCTCTTTTAAGAGTGGTAAGGTACTTTTGAAAGTATTGAATAAAGTGTTCGAAAATGAACTTAATATGCATATAAATCAATTGTGGGGCTAATTATGAAAAATAATTAGTAATTGTATTACATGATATGAATGTGGAACTTAGTTGAGATGAGTGGTATACTCTCTATGTTTGTTGTGATATTAAGGATAGATTTCCTTATTAGTTGATGAAGATCGTGTAGTTGATGGATTTCGCTACCTAGAGTGTTGTTTTCTGGATGGAATTCTTGTGTTTGTCATGGTTATGGATGTGACTTCCATTACTTTGTTTGGGACTCGTGCATTCATGACATTACCACGAACTTGGTATTATACATTATTCATATCATACTTAAGTTATTCATAAGCATACACACTAGACATAAAACTTGGCATAGCATGGTAATTGTATACGTGATTGCTATCAAGACATGTGTAACACCCCAAATTTCCTAAATATTTGACAGTAATGTTGACAGTTAATAGAATTCTACTGTTTAGTGATTTCTGTGCACTGTAAAATTATTTTGATTATTCCATCAGCGAATTTCATCGTTTTGAGTGATTTACTTCGTGTCAGGAAAATAATAATTTTTGAGCCGGGGAAAATCTTTATGTATTTCTTTCTCTTGATTATTAATTATTTTTAACAATCTAACTTGATTTTCATACGTTTTCTAATATTTGTGATTTTTATGGATGATTATGAAATTTTTATATTTCTATGATTGTTTTTGGGCTGTCTGTGGGCTCAGGTGGCCTTACATGGGCCCATATGGGTCCCGCAAAGTAAAATTTTTTCTACGGATAGAAAAATTTGTACCGTTTAGACGAAGACGGGGGATCTTACTAAACCTGAATCCGGAAACAGTTTTTAAAATTTTCTTTTACTATGTTTTGTACTGTATTTAATTATCGGGCGATAAAAATACAGTAAAAATGTAACACCCCAAGTTTTCCTAACTAGTTGACAGTAATTTCGACAGTTAATAGAATTTTGCTGTTTAGTGATTTTTGTGTACTGTAAAATTAATTTGAGTATTCTGTCAGCATATTTGATCGTTTTGAGTGATTTACTCCGTGTCAAGAAAATAATAATTTTCGGGCCGGGGGAAAATCTTTATGTATTTATTTCTCTTGATTGTTAATTATTTTTAACAATCTGACCTGATTTTCATACGTTTTCTAATATTTGTGATTTTTATGGATAATTATAAATTTTTATATTTTTCTCTGATTGTTTTTGGGCTGTATGTGAGCCTCAGTGGTCCTACGTGGGCTCGGAGTGAGTCCCAAAACGTGAAAATTTTTCTACGCATAAAAAAATTTGTACTATTTAGACGGAGATGGGGGATCTTACTAAACCTGAATCCAGAAACAGTTTCTAGAAAAAAAAATTTTTTGTGTTTTGTACTGTATTTAGTTATCGGGTGATAAAAATACAGTAAATATATTCTTTCATGGGGTTATAGCAGATAAAAATAAATATTATACTGCTTAAGTCAACAATAGTGGTTATGACAACTTTTGACGGACCAATAGGAAACAAGTTTAATTCTTTTGACGAACCAATAGGAAGCAAGTCTAATATTGAAGACTTTGATATCAACCGTCGATTTAATCAACGGTGTAGGATTAGTCTAAGAAAATGGCTATGACCATTTATAACCATTGGATTTAGATTTAGATCAAGGGTGGAGATTTGGTCTTACAAAGTGGCTAGGACCATTTGTGACCATTGGATTCAGATTAAATCAACGGTGGAAATGGATCATTTGTGACCATTGGATTCGGATTTAATCAATGGTGGAGATTTGGTCTTCTAAAATAGTTATGACTAATTATGACCCTTGGATTAAAAGTAAGAAGGTGTAATCTTGACCATTTATTTTTGGAGATGCATCTAATGGCTAGGATTTCAAGGAGGAAAGATCTAATGGCTTAGATTAAGTCTTCTAATCAAAAGTCTACCTTAATCCTAACCATTGATCTAATCAATGGCTAGAAATGCTCTAGATGGTGGCTAATTATTATGGTCATTTATTGAATGCAAAATGAGAAGCATGAAGAGGGGGGACGGTTTTGAGGAGCTTAAATGTGTAGAAAAATTTGAAGACCACATTATTGTCATTATGGATCATTATTGATCATTTTCCTAAAGCAAAAATATTCTCTTCTTTCCCTCCAAGCATAGCTACGGCCATGCACTCTAAAGGGGGGGCAAAATTATTGGTTTCTATTATTTGTATCATAATTGTCTTTCTATTCATCATCTTCTCCAAAACAAAACACAAAAACTCCATTCTCTTCTCCAAGAAACACCATTCGACCAACACCTAGAAATTATACCTCCAAACTTCTAAAATTTCATCTAAACACATTTCCTAAACCTAAACACCATTCTAAGAACATTGCTAGTTATGAGTTTTCACAAAATCATTTATCTTGAGCTTCAAATCCAAGCTTCAAGTTTCTAGCAAAAAGGGTAAAATTCATATTTCTTCACCCAATCTTTTAGTTTTGATTTTCTAAGCCATGCTTGAACCATGGTTTACCTATTCTTTTACTTGTTATTGATTTTAAGATTTGTTTATGATTTTTAGAGATTTTTCCAAGGAGTTCTATGAAATTGGTGGAAGGAAAACTAAGTGTTTTCACTTCATTCTTACCTTAACCAAGTCTAAGAAACCTTTCTCTCACACAAAAATCAAAAACTTCATCCTTGTTCTTCAAGAGGAATTTCGGCCATTCATCCAAAATCACCATCCAATCTCTTTTAATTTCATCTAACCATAGATCTTGAATCTATATGATTTTATAAGCAACTTTCATGTTGGAGACTTTCTTTAAATCATTCATCTTCAACCTTGTTCTTCAAGCTAAAGATTGAAGCTTTATTGGTGAAGTTTGTTAATCTTCACTTTTCTTTTGATTTTCAAGGTTCCCAAGCCATGTTTGATCCATGGTTTATCTTGTTCAAGCTTGATTTACTAATAAATATATGTTTTGTTTTGTATTTGAGAAGCCCTTGGTGGTGAAGGTCTTGGAAAAAGAAGCAAGGCAAGGAGCTTTTGAGGATCTTCAAGAGGTAAGAGAGAGATTCATCTCACCAACCAAGTATGGTGGTGAGAGATGGTTTGTGTATTTGATGGATGGTGAATCCATGTGAGGATTCATATCCATGGTCATGTAATTATTTGTGGGTGCTTATGTGTTTATGTGGTTTATATGCTTAGCATGGTTTATTTGCGCTTGCATGCTTAGTATGATGTTTATTTGCTTTTATGGTATGCTTGTGATATATATATTGATTATATGTGATGTATGCCATAAAAATTGTTGGAAAGGAAAATAATTTTTGGTCCCAAAGACCATGAGGATTTCGGCCTCAACACCTCAAAATAGGTGTTCATAAATTAATATTTTCATGAATGGTAAAATTGGATGTTTAGAAAAGCAAGGAAAATAAACAAAGGGTTTATTTTCAAAGAATAAGTGTTCACGATTTTTGAAGGATGTTTTGAATCAAAAGATTCTAAGTTTTTTACAAATCATGAGTTTTAAATGAAAAGAGCAATGAGCTGATGATTTTAAGGATTTGCAAAAAAAGTGAAAAATGAAAATGAACAAATGATTTGATTTCAAAGACTATGAAGCTCACGGTTTTGTTAAAGAATTTTTAATGATTGTTTGTCTAAAACCATATCAACTTAAAAGGAAAAGTATTTGATGGCTTCAATGGCCAAAGACTCCATGGTGTTTGGGAGATTGGAATAGTCTTGGTTTTATGAAACAAAGTGATTTCAAAGTGGAAACAAAGTGTTTGAACAAAATGATTTAGTACAAGGATTTTTGGAAAGGGAATCAGAGTGTTTTATCACTTGAGAAATGAAGTTTTCATACGTAAATGGACAAGAGAGGTTGAAAGTGTTTGAACCTCAATTTATTTTGAAGAGAATTGATTTTAGAATTGATTTGAGAAAAATGGAGAATATAAGGGTGATTTGATATTTTCTAATGTGTAACTCATCCTTTGGGTTTTGGAGAGCGTTAGTAATTTTTACAGTGAGAAACATTGATTTAATTCAATGGAATTGTGAATTTGTGGAATTTGTTACAAACAGGATTTTCTTGAGTAAGAAAATGTGGAAAATAATGTGAGTAGTCATATTATTTTGAGAAAGGTTGAAATGAGATTTTGAAGGTTGAGAAATATTTTTCGTAATGGAATTATGGTGAAAAATTATTTACGTAACTTAAAAACGTGATTTTTAAGCTACGCGATTTGAAAAATCATTTAAATATTTTCACGCGATTTGAAAAACGTTGAAATATTTCTACGCAATTTGGAAAGCGTTTAAATATTTTTGACACAATTGAGGTATTGTTGAAAAATTACTACGCGATTTAAAAATGGTGGAATATTTTTACGAGATTGAGAAAACATTGAAAAATCACTACGTGATTTGAAAATGCAACAGAAAGGTTGTAAAATTGTGAAAACATAACAGAAATGTTACGCGATTGTGAAAACACGATGAAAGTGTTTTATGACTATGAAAATGCGATAACATGATTTCGCGATTGAAAATACAGTATGACTACTGTTGGGCCAGTGTGTGGACCCTAATTATGAGATTATGAAATTAAACTGAGAATGGGCCAATGTGTGGACCCTGAATATGAAATTGTGAATTTTGCCTGTGATTGGCATTGGTGCATTTTATATGCATGAATTAGTGTATGAACACTATATGAGAAAATGATAAATTTTGCTTATGATTGGCATTGGTGCATTAAACATGCATTGGAAAGGTCCGATGGACTGTATGAGACTATTTGCCTAGGAGAGACGTACACCTCTTGAGTGGGTGCGACATGCGTAGTGTAAGTCACTTGTTGACCTTGGGGGCATCGGGGTGCGGGTTGCTTACGAGGGTGGTTGGTCGCGCTTCTTCCCGTAGGTTAGACCGATGCAATGCACCGATGATCCTGACCGAGACACTATTCTTAATCGAGATCTCGTAAAGAATGTCGTGTATATGCTAGATGTGTAAAATCAAAATGAGGATTATAGCACTTGGTTTGAGGCATTTTGGTACAGATAGATCTTTCGCATCAACTTCTCTGAACTGAGTATTAGCTCTATGGAGTAGGACATTGAGTCTATGTGCGCATGCATGAAACTAAGCATTTATATCTATGGAATATATTAAATGAGGAGTATTGGTTATGATAATTGAACTGTTGAATAATACTGGATGATGATGATGATAAATAATGTTGAGGGCATTATCGTGTATATTGAATGATATTTGAACTCATAAGTGATTGGATGATGATAGTTGATTAATGTTGAAGGCATTATTGGAATTCTTGTATGATATACCTATGTGATATATTGTTTGTGTTATCTCTGTGCTACCATGTTGGTATTAGCGTAGGTGATCTCACCTCTTTGTTATATTGTTTTGCTGTGTTTGTATTATTAAAATTAAATAATAGATGGAACGAGTTGTCTTAGACATGACGGGTGGTAGATATTCTGAGATTGGTGACAACATGGATGAGGGATCATTCAGGACTCATTGGTGTGCAGTGTTGACAAGGAACAGATGTCTGATGCATCAAGATGGATACAAGAAGAAATAAGTATGTTAAGTTTTCTCGTTAGTGTTGTACCGTGCTATTAAGTAGGACCCGTGATGGGATTTGCTACTGTTAAAAAAAAAGAGTCTATTATTTTTATATTTCTCTTTAAATTGTTAAATATTAATTGGTGTCAATATTGTATATTAATCAATTTAAATATATTTTCAGTAATACTTATGGATTTCAGTAAGTTTATGTTTCTGTCGTTGATAAAAAGAAATTTTAAAACTCACCTTTTATAACTCAAACCATTTATGAACTTCTTTACGGATTATGAATTGGGAGTCGAAAATGTGATACCCTGAGGAGGGTGTTACAAAAAATATTATTCGAAAGGCAATAGTAGATACAAAAATAAATATTGTACTGAGTAGTCAACATTATTGGCTTGGTCATCAACCATTGATTTAATCAACGGTGGAGACTTGATCTTGATTTAATCAACGGTTGAGATTTGGTCTTATAAAGTGGCTAGGACCATTTATAGCCCTTGGATGTAAAGTTTGAAGGAGCAATCTTGACCCTTCATTTTAGAGACACATCTAATGGCTAGGATTTCAAGGAGGAAAGATCCGATGGCCTAAATTAAGTCTTTTATCTAAGCCTAAACCTAGAAGTTACATTAAATCCTAATCATTGATCTAATCAATGGTTAAGATTGCCTAAAATGATGGCTAGGAGATTGGTCACTCATTGAAGAGTGCATGAAGGGGGGGGATGGTTTTGGCGCTGCATTAGAAGCTAAAGCAACATTTGAAGACCATAATTGATCACCTTTGGTCATTATTGATCATTCTTCATCATTCATGAACTTTCCTAAAGCAAAGCTCTTCAAAAATTTTCTCTCCTTTCTCTCCAAACTAAGCTCACGGCCATGGCACCATAATCCACCTTCTACCACTCTTTAATTTCATACAACCATATTTCTTGAATCCTTACCTTATTCTAAGCAACTTTCATGTTAGAGACTTTCTCTAAATCTTTCATCTTCAAGGAGTGTGAACACTCAATTTTGACCGGACTAAAAAATAAAATAAAAAATAAAAAAAAAAAAAGAAAAAAAAAGAAAAAAAAAAGAAAAGCTAATTTTGACCCATTTTTCTTAGCCTTTTTCTTAACTCAAGGTCCATAAGCCCATCTTAAAAAAAAAAAAAAAAAACAACAAAAACAACAAAAACAAAGAAAACAAAAAAAAAGAACAAAAAAACTAGAAAATAAAAATAAAATAAGTAAATAAACAAAGGTTGCTGCTTACTTATTCCTGGAATAAAACAATTTCCTTTTTCCTATTCTATCTTCTTTTTCCCTTTTAGCCATGCAAACATGGCACTGTACATTGCTGCACCCACCTGCACTCACTGCACCCACCTGCACTCTCTTTTTTTTTTTTCACAGACGCAGGGACATAGTGCCCAAGGAAACCAGGGGGGAGAGCATTTTGGGTTTGGTTTTTTTCGGCTTTCCAAAGAAAAAGAAAGCAGATCACGTACAGGGAGGGGTTTTTGGCTTTCTTTTTCACTCTCCAGGGACTGGATTTTGGGGCTTCTCATTCTCACTTCCCACCATTTCCCTCCATCACTCAAAAAACGGTAAGACATTTCAACCTAGCCAACCACCATCATCACCCTTCCATTTTCACCTCCAAGTTCAAGGACCCTTCACCATAACAGACCCACGTAACCCCAACCATTGAGTGAACTCAATAACTATCATCACACTTGGTCTTCCACCATTTCCACAACCACTATCCATCTTCACCTACATCTCCATCAGAACACCCTTCAAGCAACCCTTGATTCTCATCACTCCTTCCTCTTCACCTACAAAACACCTACCACCATCCTAACCGTGGCCACCCACCTTCACCCTCCAACCCTTCACTAGCACCACACCCCTCATCAACCCACCAACTCAAGCTCTACTCACCTCAAGCTTCCATCTTCACTTCCATCTCACCCCTCAAGCTTCCATTTTCACCATTCACCCACCTCCATCTCCCTCACTCTCAAGGTCACCACCCTTCACACAATCTTTCACCATTTCCACTCTCACCACCGTAACACCATCCTTCACCATCTTCTTCCTTCACAACACCTTCCACACAATCAAGAAAGCTTCCAAACCACTTCAAGCTCTCTCACGTAACCACTACCTCCACGTGACTCAACCCACTTCCACTTCCAACCGTATCCACCTACAAACAACCTCCATCAACATCCATAACCACCATCCATCACCCATCCCTCCATCAACTCATCTCCACGAAACCAACCTCCATAAACATACCTCACCACCCTCAACCTCCTCCACGTGAAGACCATAACAACCGAAAACCAAGCTCCCACCAACCTCCAACCGTGACCACCTCCACCCACCATCACCTTTCATCTCTATCTTCCATAACCATCAAAACCAACTACCACCATTTTGAACCCTCAACCTTTCCACCATTCTCACCCTCACCAACAACCAACATCCACAACGTCACCCTCCACCATTTCAAACCTCCAAGCCACCCAAACAACACCATGCAGCCACCTTCTCCACACCTACCGAGTTGACTCGGTGGCCATTTCCTTCAACCCTCCAAAGAGCCCCATCATTTCTCCAAGAGCCCCATCATTTCTCCAAAGCCCCATCATTTCTCCAAAGCCCCCATCATTTCTCCAAATGAAGTCCCATGCACTAAAAAAAAAAGCTCTCCCATAACCATGTGAAGCAACCTCTCTCACACCTCACCTCCACTCTCTCCCATTACCTTCATCCTTCACTCTACCTCCATCAACCCACCAAGCTCCCTCAAGCCACCACCTCCACTTCCAAAGCTGCCACCAACCTTCACCTAGACCACAAAACAATCATCCTTCACTCCACCATCCAGCAACCACTTCTCCGTCCAACTACCACCCCTCACGTGAACCATGAGACCGTGAAGCTCATCACGAGTCCATCACCACCAAACCGTGAAGCTCACCACGAGTCCAACCCAACCACCTTGCACCACCGCGTGACTCACTCCACCTTCGCACAACACCCAACACCACCGTGAGGACCCCTGCTGCGAGTCTGTTTGCGTTTGACCAGCAGCTCAGGTGAGCTTCTTTCTTCATTCCTAATATTTAGTTCCTGAAACTTGTTTTTGGTCTTTGCTTTGAAATGTTTTTTTTTTTCGGTGTTCAAAATGTTGATTCTGTAAATAAGCTATAAATGGGTTTGAGTTTTGTGTTCTATTCGAACTATTATGACAAAAGAAAAAAAAGTATGAAAATATTGGGCTGCAGCTTGGCAGCCAGCCCATTTTACGTAAGTTTGATATTTTGTTGGAAATAGAATGATAATAACAAATAATAAGGGGGTTTGTGCTTTGGGTATATATTTTTTTTAATAAAAAAAGGTGACAATAATCATAAATAATAAATGTATGTGTTTGGATTTTAGTTTTTTTTTTTCTCGTTTAGTAGAATTTATTTTACTTAACGTTGTTTTTTTTATGTTATGTCTTGTGAACAAATAAGAAGTTAAAAAGCAAAAAAATATGAAGGAATGTAAAAAAAATATATAAAAAAAAAAAAAAAAAACGAAATAAAAAAAATATTTTATCAATGCAATGACTAATGATGTTGATTGAATAGCGTATGTTATCTTCAATGTCGTTTGGATCATAAGGGTTTATTGAGTAGTCTGGTGCTAACTTGAACCCTGTGCAAAAAAAAATGAATTTGTTTACAAACAAAATTCCTTTTCCAAAAAATCTTCTTAATTAAAATCAACCAACTAACAATCATTTTTTACAGAACTACGTAACTTTGAGTTCCTCATTGCACCTGAGGGTACGTAAGAGCAGAATTTTTATTCTGTCAAGTTAAAATTAAATTTTCATAATTAAGTTCTCCTATTTATTCTTTTTCCTAAAAAAAAAGAAGAATTGGAAGCGAATACTAGAGCACAAGACCAAAGGATGCAATCTTTACAAGAGGCTCTCGTTGAAGTGAAACGACGCTCCGATCAAGGACAGGTATTGGCTGCAGAATATTATAATTCACTCAAGGAAGCAAACAAGAGAGCAAGGCATTTGGAGTTGAAAGCTCAAGAACTAGAGCAAGAAAAGGAGCGATGGAGACTCGAAGCTCAGAGACAAAGATTGCAAAGAGAAGAAAGTGAAGGTGCATGGCAATGGGCAGCTCAAAATGAAAGGGCGCGAAAGGAATATTGGATGACGAAATATGAGGACATGTCTAAAAGTTTGCAATATTACACTACGCAACTAGTTAGTCATTTTGATGAAGCAGACCTTCAGATTTGTATGAATCCATTACTAAGGCTACCACAGAAGATAGCCGAGTTTATGACGTATTGTCGAGGTCTTGCTAAAGGTCTTAGGAAGAAACCAACAAAATTATTGATGTAATGTAATTTATGTTACACTTTGAGGAGACTGAGTCCTTGTATTGATTAATTTTGGAATGAAATGAATGACTAGTTGCAGTGTTTTGCTTTGAATATTGATGTTACTGCTTTTTATTCAGGCACTATTCATTGAGGGGTGAATTCCCCCTTGAATAGGTTGTCAACCGTATTTTCGCCCTGAGACAATTCGTCCTTTAGCGAAATTTCGGGAATCTTGGTATTTGGTGAAAGAATGATTGCATTGTTTGAAGAGGGCATCATTAGTGAACCCGCTAATGCTAAATCGGGAATCCTGCCTTGCTATTGAATGACCATGCGAATCTTCCCACAATCGCCAAGCATCCTCACCATAGTGTTAACTCTTTCTTTCTTTTTTTTCTCTATTTAATGTGTTTTTGCTTTAATAAATCAATTTGGCTCAGGAATCATTGCGCGGCCTAGGAAAGAAGAGACCAATCTAACCCGAGTTCACAATACCAGATCTCGGACCAGAATGGCTGCTGATAATTCTGAGACGGGAAGAAACTTGAGTAGGGAGGTCGATGAAATGACAGGGAGAATAAATGAGGTGTCTGAGAACCAAGCGAGGTTGGAAGCGATATTGCAAGATATAAGGGAGTCTCTCCACTTAATCAGTGGAAATAGAAATACAAATGGGGTTGAAACGTGTGCAAATGTGCCATCAGTGACTGCTCCGATCTTTTCAGCCATAACCTCAGGCGTCGCTGCAGGAATCCACGAGCGACCACCTCAGACAGCATCAATAGTCATGCCCATTGGGGAAGGGTATCACACTCTGGAAGGTGCTCATAATGAAATCCCTGGTTATGCGGGCCCTACTTGGGAACCACATCATGTGTCCATTCCGGGACACGTGACCATGCCTTGTTCCGGGAATAGTCACGTCATAACTGAGAAGGATAAAATGAAAGAAGATTGGATGGAGAAAATGGAGGAACAAATCAAGGCAATAAAGGGCCCAAATGCTTATGGACCTCTGAGGATAGAGGAGTTGTGTCCTACTACGGATGTAGTAATCCCCAACAACTTCAAGATTCCTGATTTTGTGAAGTATGACGGGAGCGGCAACCCTCGTTTCCATTTGATCAGTTATGGGACTAAGATGGCTGTTTGGTCTAGGGATGATAAGTTCCTCATCAGTTTCTTCCATGAAAGTCTTACAGGTCCTGCCCTAGAATGGTATCTTCAGTTAGATCGCTCAAAGATCTCTCGTTGGACAGAATTGGCTGACTTATTTATGGATCAGTACAAATTCAATCTGGACGCAGCCCCAACCCGAGAACAGTTGAGTTCAATGCAGAAGGGTAATGAAGAACCGTTCAAGCAATATGCGCAGAGGTGGAGAGCCTTGGCGGCTCAAGTCCAGCCCCCATTAACATTGTCTGAGATGTGCTCGTATTTCTTGGGGACCCTAGGAAACCCTTTTATTGGGGCGATGGCTGGGGCAGCCTATAAGGATTTCGCAGATTTAATAACTTCTGGAGAAAGAATTGAAATATTGGCCAAAACTGGGAAGTTGCCAATGAGTAGCACAGAGAATACTACTTTCAAGAAAGGATTCCAGCCGAAGAAAAAGGAACCTGAGGTGAATTATATCCAACCTCAACAGAATCTCAAACCGCGATATAGCTCAAGCCATCAGCCATCACGCAACCCCAACCCTCACTTTCCATACCAAACACTGCCACTGCCTCATTATCCATCCCACCAAGTTATACCGGCCACAAACTTCACTCCAACACCACAATTCCAAGTTAACAATATCCCCACGCCACAACCCTATACACCAACCCGCCCAACCTATACCCGATACCCACCTGCACCTCCGCAGAATTACCCAAACCACTCACAACCTCGCCCGAGCCTCCAAAACCAAAGCCGCTTTCGTCCTCAAAACCTTCCCCTTTTCCAAGGTTATCCATTTCAAATACAGACCTATTCCAAAGGTTGTTTGATGCTCATCTTATTTCAGGAATTCCTGTGCGTCCATTAGAGCCACCATTTCCATCGTGGTACAACCCGAACTCAACCTGCAAGTATCATATGGATATCCCAGGGCATTCAATTGAAGACTGCGAGTCTTTTAAGACCGCGGTAAGAAAATTAATCGCCTATGGGAAGCTCGATATCCAGGAAGAGGCTGGACCCAGTATCGTTAACAACCCAATTCCTAATCATGGCGGAAGGAATGTGGTGAATGCGTTAGAAGTGGAAGGGTCATCCATAAGAAGTGTCATGAGCTTGCATACACCGATGGCAAGGATATTCGAAGGGTTGAAGAAAGCTGACTACAATATCACTGCACCAGCTGCCACGATGAAAGAAGAGGAAAAATATGATGCAGAGTCAAATTGTGCTTATCATTGTGGGGGAATGGGACATGATATTGAGAATTGTTGGGACTTCAAGGTTCGAGTCCAAGGGTTGCTTACTTTGGGAATAATACATGCGAGACAAGGGTTAACCTCCTCCGAAGAGGTCAATGTGATCGAACGCTTTGTGCTTAAGGTGCCACCTCTCAACCAAGTCTCGACGTCAGAGAAAGTAGTGGTAACAATCAAGAAGCCAATGCCATTTGCTTATAATGACACTCATTCAGTGCCGTGGAATTATGAAACCAAGGTAGAGACAAAAGGAGTCGGGGAAGAGACTTCGAAGGCTCGAATTGTTGAAGTACACAAAGATGAGGAGTTGGTGACTAATATAGTCAAGGTAGGGGGAATTACCAGGAGTGGGCGATGCTATGGCCCAGGAGAGTTGGAAAAGGAGAAAATTGTTAAGGAAGGGAGCAGGGAGGAAATGTCAAAAGAAGACGAGAGAGAGAAAGAAGGTGAAGAGGAGTTCCTGAAGATAATGAAGCAGAGCAAATATGATGTGATGGAACAGCTAAAAAAGGCTCCGGCCAGGATATCTCTTTTGTCACTCATATTGACATCTGAGATGCATCGGAAGGCGCTGTTAAGAATTCTAAATGAAGCCTATGTGAAGCCCGATGTTACTTCTGAAAGTGTGGTTAACATGGTAGACCCTGTGAAATGCGTTAACATGATCACATTCACTGATGAGGAGATCATCTCTCAATCTGAGAAGAACCCGCGGGCCTTGCACATAACCCTTAAATGCAAAGGGTACATAGTTGCAAAAGTTTTGATCGATGGGGGGTCTGCGTTGAATATCATCCCTAAGTCAACTCTAACCTCATTATCAATAAGTGAGGACGAATTGTTGCCTCGAGAAATGGTAGTGCGAGCTTTTGATGGAAATAAGAGAGGCATTATGGGAGAGATAATGTTGCCGCTAGAGATTGGTCCAAGTAATTTTCAAGCGCAGTTTCAAGTCATGGATATGGAGCCTGGCTACACCATGCTACTGGGGAGACCATGGATCCATACCGCCGGTGTTGTTCCTTCCACTCTGCATCAAAGTGTTAAATACATTGAGAATGGGTCGGTTATCACCATACATGGAGAGGAAGAAATTATGCTGTCAAAACCGGTTTCAGTGCCGTATGTGGAGAGTGCAGAAAAAGAAGAGGAGAATATGTGGCATAGTTTCGAAGTAGTTGAGACCGGACTTGGTAAAGATGAATCTCTCACACCAAGTGTGAATCAGGTGGTGGCCCGGATCATGGCTAGTAGTGGATACCAGGAAGGAAAGGGTTTGGGTTCAAAGCTGCAAGGTACTCGGTCACCAGTGTCCCTCCCAGGAAAGTTAGACAAGTTTGGGATAGGGTACGAAGCATCTCTAGAGGAGCATATAAGGAGCATGACGCTTGGAGGAAAGGGTGGCAAGGGCAAGATGAAGCATATTCCCCACTTAAGGGAAACATTCCCAGCACTGGCCGAGGTAATCATGCCTGACGAGGTCATTCACCCTCAATACCACCTCACTATCAATGCTTTGCATGAAGAGAGCCAAGAAGAGCACAAGGCAATCCGTCCTGTTGCTGATAAGGAGCCGCTGAAGAACTGGAAATCTGAACCAATTATTGATGTGATTGTTTCAAAGTAATTGTCTAGTCATTTTGTGAAACAGATGTTTAAGTTGTTTTGAACTTATGGTTTATGTTATTTGAGACATTGATTAAATGAATTTGCATGAATATTTAGCATTCCTTCTTTGTCGTACCCTTTGATTTGTCCTTTCGCATTTATTAATTCCCTTTTTACATTTATGTACTATATCTTGTTCTTCCTTTGTCGTTCCTACTCTATTTTGCTTTTCCAACTCCACGCAAAATTGCTTTCCAGGGATCTGAGTTTCACAGAAAATTCGCCTCCTGAGAGGGACCCCGGAAACTCATCAATTGATTCTCTTGCAATGTTTGATGAAGAAAACCCTGGATCTGGGGAAGAAGAAGAAGTTGTCGAAAATTTTGCAAAATTACTGGAGTACTCAGAGAAGGGATTTAACTTGAATGGCGAGGAAGCAGAGGTTATCAACATGGGGACAGAGGAAGAGAAAAAGGAATTGAAAGTAGTGGCAAACCCAGAGTTTGAAGAGATGATCATGCTATTCAAAGAGTATATGGATGTTTTTGCTTGGTCTTATCGGGATATGCCAGGGTTGGACCCAGAGATAGCATCGCACAAAATCCCACTATACCCGAATATTGAGGCAAAGAAACAAAAATTAAGGAGGATGCATCCTGATATGTCTCTGAAGATCAAAGAAGAAGTGACTAAGCAGTTAGAAGCAAGGTTTGTGGAGGTGTCAAGACACCCAGAGTGGGTAGCTAATATCGTGCCAGTGCCTAAAAAGGATGGAAAAGTCAGAATGTGTGTGGACTATAGAGATCTGAATAAGGCTAGCCCGAAGGACGATTTCCCACTCCCTCACATTGATGTTCTGGTTGATAACACTGCTAAGAATCACAGGTTCTCATTCATGGACGGATACTCAGGATACAATCAAATTCCCATGGATGTCAATGACAAAGAAAAGACTACTTTCATTACTCCTTGGGGAACGTTTTGTTACACGGTGATGCCGTTTGGATTAAGGAATGCTGGGGCTACTTACCAGCGTGCTATGGTGGCACTGTTTCATGACATGATGCACAAGGAGATTAAGGTGTACGTAGATGATATAGTAGCCAAGTCTAAAGAAGGAGAAAGTCATGTGGCGGTTTTGCGTAAGCTGTTTGAAAGACTCCGGAAGTACAAACTGAGGTTGAATCCGGCTAAATGTGTTTTTGGAGCATCGACTGGGAAATTACTCGGATTCATTGTTAGCAGAGAAGGAATAAAGGTGGATCCAGATAAAGCAAAAGCAATACAAGAGATGTCTGCCCCTAAGACAGAGAGTGAAGTGCGAAGTTTTCTCGGGAGGCTCAATTACATTACTAGATTCATTGCTAACTTAACCAGCACCTGTGAGCCTATATTCAAGTTGTTGAAGAAGCATCAACCAGGGGAATAAGATGAAGAATGTCAAGGAGCTTTTGATAAGATAAAGACTTATTTAATGAATCTTCCCATGTTGGTACCCCCTACATCGGGTCGTCCTCTGATTTTGTACCTAATCGTACTGCCAACCTCGATGGGGGCAATGTTGGGACAACATGATGAATTGGAAAAAAAGGAGCAAGCAATTTACTATCTGAGTAAGAAGTTCAATGACTGTGAAGCTCGTTACATAGCTATTGAGAAGACTTGTTGTGCGCTGGTATGGACCTCAAAGCGGTTACGACAGTACATGCTCTATTACACCACGTGGTTGATCTCCCGAATAGACCCTCTGAAGTACATATTTGAAAGTCCTCATGTTTCATTAAGGGTTTCAAAGTGGCAAGTGATGCTATCAGAATTCGATATCAAATACGTGACCCGGAAATCCATCAAAGGAAGTGCGATTGCTGATCATTTAGCTGAAAACCCTCTTGAGGGTGGACAACTAGTGACATCTGAATTCCCTGATAGAGAAATACTGATGGCAGAAGAAGGAGAAGAAAAAGAAGAACCTGGCTGGAAGATGTATTTTGATGGAGCGGTTAACATGCATGGCAGTGGCATAGGAGCCGTGGTTGTTTCACCAACTGGAAAACAATACCCAGTCGCTATCAAGTTAGATTTTGAGTGCACCAATAATGTTGCGGAGTATGAGGCCTGTGCTAACGGTTTACAAGTTGCAATCGACTTGGGGATCAAGCGTTTAAAAGTATTTGGAGACTCAGCACTCATCATTTATCAGGTAAATGGTGAATGGCAAACCAAAGATCCGAAGTTAGTACCTTATCAAAAGTATTTGATCCAGCTGGTTGAGAAGTTCGAGGAGGTGACCTTCTCCTATTTGACCCGAGACAAGAATCAGTTTGCAGATGCCTTGGCCACTTTGGCTGTAATGACCAAGTTGGATATTCATAATAATGTTCAACCCATCCAAGTGAAGACGCACAGTGGACCTGCGTATTGTGCTAATGTGGAAGGTGAACCAGATGGTAAACCTTGGTATCATGATATCAAACAGTATATTCAGCATAGAGAATACCCAACGGGGGCAAGTGAGGTGAATAAGAAGACTATCCGTCGGTTGGCGATAACCTTTTTCTTGAATGGAGAGGTTTTGTACAAAAGGAGTCATGATGGTACTTTACTTAGATGCGTGGATGCTTGTGAAGCTCGTATAATCATGACTGAGGTCCATGAAGGAATCTGTGGAACTCATGCTAATGGTCATATGATGGCTCGAAAAATTCTAAGGAGTGGTTATTATTGGTCCACAATGGAAACAGACTGCATAGATTATGCACGGAAGTGTCAAAAATGCCAGATGTATGCAGATCGAGTCAACACACCTCCTTCCCCTTTGCATAATTTGGTATCTCCCTGGCCTTTCTCAATGTGGGGAATAGATGTCATCGGACCCATTAATCCCAAAGCTTCCAATGGTCATCGCTTCATCTTAGTGGCGATTGACTATTTCACCAAATGGGTAGAAGCATCTTCTTATGCCAAAGATCACTCATAAAGTGTTTTTGAGATTCCTCAAAAGGGATATTGTCTGTAGATATGGAATTCCAGAAAGGATAATCACAGATAATGGTACCAATCTCAATGGTGTTGAGATTAAAAAGTTCTGTGAAAATTTCAAAATCAAGCATCATAATTCAGTTCCCTATAGGCCTCAGATGAACGGTGCAGTTGAAGCAGCAAATAAGAATGTCAAGAAAATTGTTGCTAAGATGGTGGTGAACTACAAAGACTGGCATGAAATGTTACCCTATGCTCTGCATGCATATCGTACCAATATACGATCAAGCACGGGGGCAACGCCTTTCTCTTTGGTGTATGGGATGGAGGCTGTCTCTCCAATAGAAATCGAGATCCCTTCTCTAAGGGTTTTGATGGAAGCAGAGTTAGAGGAATCTGAATGGGTGAGGATTCGGCATGAGCAATTAAATATGATAGAAGAGAAGAGATTGACAGCTATTTGTCATGGGCAATTGTATCAAAGCAGAATGGCCAGAGCCTTCGACAAGAAAGTTCGTCCCAGGGAATTTCGTTCAGGCGATTTGGTTTTGAAAAAGATTCTCCCTAACCAAGAGGATGCCAGAGGAAAATGGGCTCCGAATTATGAAGGCCCGTACATAGTCAAGCAGGCATTTTCAGGAGGAGCGTTAATTTTGCAGAATATGGATGGAGAAGAATTGCCAAGGCCCGTGAATACTGGTGTTCTCAAGAGATTTTATGCCTAAAAAGAAAAGAAGAGAAAAAGCTCGTTAGGTTAAAAACCCGAAAAGGCGGCCTAAGCAAAAGTTAGAGCAATTGAAAAAAATGAAAAAAAAGAAAAAAGAAAAAAGAGTCCGTTAGGCTGAAAACCTGAAAAGGCAGTCTAAGCAAAAATTAGGACAAATAAATAGGCAAAATCTCAAAGAAAGTGGGCCTGAAACTCTTCGAGGGATTCACCAAACTGGGGCAATTTTTGATGTGCGTCCAATCAGTTATATGGGGCAAGTTGTTCGCATTGAATTGGCCATACTGGAGCAAAATTTTTGAGGAATTAAAGAGAATTCATGTTGAAGGAGGTATCAGCAGAGGCAGCGGTTGAGTTGTCAAGCATTTGCAGTGAATCAATTGAATGAGGGACAAGGAACCAATACTGGGGCAAAGTTTTTATTTTTCTTGCAATCTTTCTTTTGTCTTTCAAGTATGTGTCTTGTCAAAAAGTTCATGTATAAATACATTACCAAAATAATAAAAGGAAGTTTGTTCATTTAACAAATTTCTGTCCATTCATGAATGCATGTTTAATTTATGTCTCAAATAAAATAAACTTAAAGTCAACAATTTTGTCTGACAATTTTGCAGCAATCCATCAAGGATTAATTTAGATCTCAGTATTTCAAAATACAAGTTGTGATGTGTTGCTAAGAAGAACAAGGTGGTCAGAAAAATAAAGAAGGAAATGAGAAAATCTAGGGGGGTCTCAGTCGACAAAAGGGTCTGATGAAGAAAAGCACGTGGATAAAGGGTTTGATTGGTCAAAGCTTTCTAGGATCGCCATGGGTTAAGATGACTCTGCATAAATAAATGAAAAAATGAAAAAAAGAGAAAAGGGGAGAAAAGAAAAGAGGGACAAAAAGAGAGAAAAGAAGATTTTAAGTCCATGCATTTTAATTTCCTGTTGAGCGCATCGGCTCCATACATTTTAATTTCTGTTGAGCGCATCGGCTCCATGCATTTTAATTTTCCGTTGAGCGCATCGGCTCCATGCATTTTTAAGTTCTGTTGAGCGCATCAGCTCCTTGCATTTTAATTTCCTGTTGAGCGCATCGGCTCCATGCATTTCAAGTTTCTCTGTTGAGCGCATCGGCTCCATGCATTTTAATTTCTGTTGAGCGCATCGGCTCCATGCATTTTAATTTTCCGTTGAGCGCATCGGCTCCATGCATTTTTAATTTCTGTTGAGCGCATCGGCTCCTTGCATTTTAATTTCCTGTTGAGCGCATCGGCTCCATGCATTTTAATTTCTGTTGAGCGCATCGGCTCCATGCATTTTAATTTTCCGTTGAGCGCATCGGCTCCATGCATTTTTAATTTCTGTTGAGCGCATCGGCTCCATACATTTTAATTTCTGTTGAGCGCATCGGCTCCATGCATTTTAATTTTCTGTTGAGCGCATCGGCTCATTGCATTTTAAGTTTCTGTTGAGCGCATCGGCTCATTGCATTTTAAGTTTTTGTTTCTGTTGAGCGCATCGGCTCATTGCATTTTAATTTTCTGTTGAGTGCATCGGTTTCTTATTTTCTTGCCTTGTTTTGCATTGCCGGACAAAATTGAAGTTCATATCTTTACTCATTTCTTACGACGATAATTTGAAAAACTATAGTTATTCCTATTATCTAGTAAGAAACAAGTAAAGAGGGGCAACTGTGAACACTCAATTTTGACCGGACTAAAAAATAAAATAAAAAATAATAATAAAAAAAATAGAAAAAAAAGAAAAAAAAAAAAAAAAAAAAAGAAAAGCTAATTTTGACCCATTTTTCTTAGCCTTTTTCTTAACCCAAGGTCCATAAGCCCATCTTTAAAAAAAAAAAAAACAACAACAACAAAAACAAAGAAAACAAAAAAAAAAGAACAAAAAAACTAGAAAATAAAAATAAAATAAGTAAATAAACAAAGGTTGCTGCTTACTTATTCCTGGAATAAAACAATTTCCTTTTTCCTATTCTATCTTCTTTTTCCCTTTTAGCCATGCAAACATGGCACTGTACATTGCTGCACCCACCTGCACTCACTGCACCCACCTGCACTCTCTTTTTTTTTTACTCACAGACGCAGGGACGTAGTGCCCAAGGAAACCAGGGGGGAGAGCATTTTGGGTTTGGTTTTTTTCGGCTTTCCAAAGAAAAAGAAAGCAGATCACGTACAGGGAGGGGTTTTTGGCTTTCTTTTTCACTCTCCAGGGACTGGATTTTGGGGCTTCTCATTCTCACTTCCCACCATTTCCCTCCATCACTCAAAAAACGGTAAGACACTTCAACCTAGCCAACCACCATCATCACCCTTCCATTTTCACCTCCAAGTTCAAGGACCCTTCACCATAACAGACCCACGTAACCCCAACCATTGAGTGAACTCAATAACTATCATCACACTTGGTCTTCCACCATTTCCACAACCACTATCCATCTTTACCTACATCTCCATCGAACACCCTTCAAGCAACCCTTGATTCTCATCACTCCTTCCTCTTCACCTACAAAACACCTACCACCATCCCAACCGTGGCCACCCATCTTCACCCTCCAACCCTTCACTAGCACCACACCCCTCATCAACCCACCAACTCAAGCTCTACTCACCTCAAGCTTCCATCTTCACTTCCATCTCACCCCTCAAGCTTCCATTTTCACCATTCACCCACCTCCATCTCCCTCACTCTCAAGGTCACCACCCTTCACACAATCTTTCACCATTTCCACTCTCACCACCGTAACATCATCCTTCACCATCTTCTTCCTTCACAACACCTTCCACACAATCAAGAAAGCTTCCAAACCACTTCAAGCTCTCTCACGTAACCACTACCTCCACGTGACTCAACCCACTTCCACTTCCAACCGTATCCACCTACAAACAACCTCCATCAACATCCATAACACCATCCATCACCCATCCCTCCATCAACTCATCTCCACGAAACCAACCTCGATAAACATACCTCACCACCCTCAACCTCCTCCACGTGAAGACCATAACAACCAGAAACCAAGCTCCCACCAACCTCCAATCGTGACCACCTCCACCCACCATCACCTTTCATCTCTATCTTCCATAACCATCAAAACCAACTACCACCATTTTGAACCCTCAACCTTTCCACCATTCTCACCCTCACCAACAACCAACATCCACAACGTCACCCTCCACCATTTCAAACCTCCAAGCCACCCAAACAACACCATGCAGCCACCTTCTCCACACCTACTGAGTTGACTCAGTGGCCATTTCCTTCAACCCTCCAAAGAGCCCCATCATTTCTCCAGCAGCCCCATCATTTCTCCAGCAGTCCCATGCACTAAAAAAAAGCTCTCCCATAACCACGTGAAGCAACCTCTCTCACACCTCACCTCCACTCTCTCCCATTACCTTCATCCTTCACTCTACCTCCATCAACCCACCTAGCTCCCTCAAGCCACCACCTCCACTTCCAAAGCTGCCACCAACCTTCACCTAGACCACAAAACAATCATCCTTCACTCCACCATCCAGCAACCACTTCTCCGTCCAACTACCACCCCTCACGTGAACCATGAGACAGTGAAGCTCATCACGAGTCCATCACCACCAAACCGTGAAGCTCACCACGAGTCCAACCCAACCACCTTGCACCACCGCGTGACTCACTCCACCTTCGCACAACACCCAACACCACCGTGAAGACCCCTGCTGCGAGTCTGTTTTGCGTTTGACCAAGAAATCGTGAGCTTCTTTCTTCATTCCTAATATTTAGTTCCTGAAACTTGTTTTTGGTCTTTGCTTTGAAATGTTTTTTTTTTCGGTGTTCAAAATGTTGATTCTGTAAATAAGCTATAAATGGGTTTGAGTTTTGTGTTCTATTCGAACTATTATGACAAAAGAAAAAAAGTATGAAAATATTGGGCTGCAGCTTGGCAGCCAACCCATTTTACGTAAGTTTGATATTTTGTTGGAAATAGAATGATAATAACAAATAATAAGGGGGTTTGTGCTTTGGGTATATATTTTTTTAAATGAAAAAAGGTGACAATAATCATAAATAATAAATGTATGTGTTTGGATTTTAGTTTTTTTTTCTGTTTAGTGGAATTTATTTTACTTAACAGTGTTTTTTTTTATGTTATGTCTTGTGAACAAATAAGAAGTTAAAAAGCAAAAAAATATGAAGGAATGTAAAAAATATATATAAAAAAATAAAAAAAAAAACAAAATTAAAAAAATATTTTATCAATGCAATGACTAATGATGTTGATTGAATAGCGTATGTTATCTTCAATGTCGTTTGGATCATAAGGGTTTATTGAGTAGTCTGGTGCTAACTTGAACCCTGTGCAAAAAAAAAATGAATTTGTTTACAAACAAAATTCCTTTTCCAAAAAATCTTCTTAATTAAAATCAACCAACTAACAATCATTTTTTACAGAACTACGTAACTTTGAGTTCCTCATTGCACTGAGTAAGTACGTAGGAGCACTTTTATTCTGTCAAGTTAAAATTAAATTTTCATAATTAAGTTCTCCTATTTATTCTTTTTCCTAAAAAAAATAATAATAAAAAAATAAAAAATAAAATAATTGCAAAGTCTGTTTTTAAAAGGGATAAAATAAATAAATTTGAGATTATCAAGTTTTTGCACAATTGACTTAAGGTACCGTCTTAGGACGGTTGTGTTAGGGGTGCTGTGGGATTAAGTTTCCACCCTTCCTTAACCATAATCGACTCCCGAATCCGATTTGGTTCCAAGGACCATTTTCAAAAAAGGTTTTCCAATTTTTCCTTAATTTAAATAAAATTGGTGGCGACTCCATATTTTAATTAATATTTTTAAAAATCATGCGAGTTTGCTATTTCGCCGCGATCCCAGTCGCGATAAGGAGTTTTTCCAAGAGCAAAGTTATAGGGTATTTGTGGTGAAGTGTAAGGAAACTTCATTTCTTATCTCTTTTTCATGTTCTAAGCCATGTTTGATCCATGGTTCCTCTTGTTCAAGCTTGAGATGCTAATAAATATATGTTTTATTGTGTGTTTAAGAAACTTTAGTGGTGAAGGACTTGGAAAAAAAAGCAAAACAAGGAGCTTTTGAGGTTCTTCAAGAGGTAAGAGGGAGATCCATCTCACCAACCAAGTATGGTGGTGAGAGATGGTTTGTGTATTTGATGGATGGTGAATCCATGTGAGGATTCATATCCATGGTCATGTAATAATTTGTGTGTGTTTATGTGCTTTGATTATTTGCCTATGCTTGGTATGATTTGCATGATTTATTGCTTTTGATTATGGCATGCTTATGGTATATATGATGAAATATGTATATGTATGCCATGATTTGATGATGGAAAGGAAATTGATTTTTGGTTCCAAAGACCAAGAGGAATTTTGGCCAAGACACCTCAAAATAGGTGTTCATAAATTAATATTTTCATAGATGATAAAATTGGATGATTAGAAAAGCAAGGAAAATAAACAAAGGGTTTGTTTTTCAAGAAGTAGTGTTCACGGTTTTGAGAAGAATTTTTATTGATTTATTTTGTGTAAAAACAAGAATGGAATTTAATGGAACTCAAGGACATTTTTGAATAAATATATTTGAAGTATTTTATTAATCATGAGTTTTAAATGAAAAAAGCAATGAGTTGATGATTTTAAGGATTTGCAAAGAAAGTGAAAAATGAAAATGAACAAATCATTTGATTTCAAAGACCAAGTGCTCACGGTTTTTGTGAAGAATTTTTAATGGTTTTGTTTGTGTAAAACCATATTGACTTAGAAGGAAAAATATTTGATGGTTTCAATGGCCAAGTACCACGGTGTTGGAAGGCTTGTAATGCCTTGATTTTATAAAAACAAAGTGATTTTCAAAGTGGAAATATAATTTCATTTAGTACAAGAATTTTTGGAAAGGGAATCAGAGTGTTTTATCACTTGAGAAATGGAATTTTCGTATGTGAATAGAAAAGAGAGGTTGAAAGTGTTTGAACCTTAATTTATTTTGAAGAGAATTGATTTTAGAATTAATTTGAGAAAAATGGAGAATATAATAGTGATTTGATATTTTTCTAGTCTATAACTCAACCTTTGGGTTTTGAAGTGTGATAAGGAATTTTAAAGATTTGGAAACATTGATTTAATTCAATGAAATAGTGATTTTGTGGAATTTGTTGTGAAAAAGATTTTCTTGAGTAAGAAAATGTGAAAAATAATGTGAAGAGCCATATTATTTTGAGGAAAGGATTTCTTAAAGGGGAAATGTGAAAAATGATGTTGGAAATGATATTGATTTGTTTGAAAGTCCAAAATAATGTTTGGAATATTGAGGAATATTTTACGTGATTGTAAAATGGTGAAAAATGTTTTACGTAACTTAAAAACGTGATTTTTAAGCTACGCGATTTGAAAAATGTTTAAATATTTCCACGCGATTTGAAAAACGTTGAAATATTTCTACGCAATTTGGAAAGCGTTTAAATATTTTTATGCGTTTGAAATATTGTTAAGAAATCGCTACGCGATTTAAAAATGGTGGAATATTTTTACGTGATCGATGAAAACATTGAAAAATCACTACGTCATTGAAATATGAATGGAATATTTTTACATGATTGAGAAACGATGGAAAATTGCTATGCGATTTGAAAACGTAACAGAAATGTTGCGCGATTGTGAAAATATGACAAAATGTGTTTCACGACTATGAAAATGCGATAATATGATTTTGCTATTGAATATACAGTATGGTTACTGTTGGATCAGTGTATGGATACTGTATGAGAAAATTATGAAATTAGCCTGTGATTGGCATTGGTGCATTGAACATGCATTGGAAATGATGAATTTTACCTGTGATTGCCATTGGTGCATTGAATATGCATTGGAAAAATATGCATTGAGGCATATGATGAAATTGAAAAATATGCATTGTGGCATATGATGAAATTGAACAAAATTGCATTGAGATATTCGTGCATTGAACAAAAATTAATAGCTGATGCTATTATGACCCTTGGGGTTGAAGAGAGAATGTGAATTGATAGTGAGGTCTATGATGGATCTTGGGGGCGTCAAGGCGCGGTGGTCGACCAGTGGATATTTGTCTGTGGGCTAAGGCTGGACCATATGCCACTTGGCGATGCAGTCCGTTGCAACACATTGACGATACCCGACAATAACACAATTCTTTTCGACGACTGGGAGATTGTCTTTGGGCTAAGGCTGACAATTAACCAGAGCATTCTTCTCGAAATTGTGAAAACCTCCATGGAGTAGGACATTGAGTCTACATGCATAACATATGCATCATTATTGAGTATTGGTTATGATAATTGAACTGCTGAATACTTGGAATATGTTGAGGGCATTATCGTAAATATTGAATATTTATATTTGTGTGATATAATAATTGAGGAATATTGGATGATGATGATGATAAATAATGTTGATGGCATTATTGTAATTATTGTTATTTTATACATTATGATGATGGCATAATTGTAATTATGGTATGATATATCTGTGTGGTGTGTTGTTTGTATTATCTCTATGCTGTCATCTTGGTATTGGCGTAGGTGATCTCACCTCTTTGTTATACTGTTTTGTTGTGTTTGTATTATTAAAATTGTATAGTAGATGGAAAAAATTCTTAGACGTGACTGGAGGCAAATATTCTGTATTGGTGACAACATCAAGGAGTAACTATTTTGGATTCATCGGTGTACAGTTTTGGAGAGGAATAGATATATGATGCATCAAGATGAACTAAAGGTAGAATAAGTATGTTGAGTTTTCTCGTTAGTGTTTTACCGTGCTATTAAGTAGGACCTGTGATGGGGTTTGCTACTGTTTAAAATTGAGTTTGTAAGTTTTATATTTCTTGAATAATTGTTAAATATTAAGTGATGTCTGTTATATGAGTTTTAAACAGTTTAAATATATTTTTTCAGTATTACTTATAAATATCAGTAAGTTTATGTTTCTACAAAAAGAAATTTTGAAACCCACCCTTTATAACTCAAACCTTTTATGAAATTATTTTCAGATTGGGAGTTGGTAGTCAGAAATATGATGCCCCAACGGGGGGTGTTACATTAGTGGGTATCATAGAACGGTTTGAGTCTTTTGGGGTTTGTGGTTAGATCTATTTTGCTTGTGTTGTGTTCTCTATGTTTTTGATTTCTGAAAGGAAACAATGTTGTTTGAAATGGTTACATCTAGTATCCATTTTATTTTGATTTGTCCGTCTTTGAAGAATGGAAATCGCTCGTGGTAGACGTACGTGTGTGGAAGCGGAACGTGACACTAATAATATGGTTACCATTACAGGAGCAATGCGGAGGATAACTGACATGATAGTACAACAGGAACAGAGGATCACTGAACAACAAAAATTAGAAGTTGAGGTTCAGGATTTGATAAAAGAGAATCAGTCTTGAAATACAAGATTTCATAACTTTGGAATCTAGGTATTCCAAAGGAGGAATAATGGGAAAGTAATTAATTTTAGTGAAAAACATAGTTACAATCACCAGGAAAGTAGCAGCAGCAGCAAATGTGTGGAGAAAGTGCTTGTAGTAGTAAACCCAGTTGGACCGTGACGTCTTTATTGTTATGTAAGAGATGTGGAAAAGAGGGCACTTAATGAAGGATTGTACGTCCAAGGAAATAATTTATTTTAAGTGCGGGAAGTTTGGACACATTTTCAGAGATTGTGTTCCATTGAAAATGTAGTTTTCTGTTAGTAAAATCTCAGGTAGTAGGGAGAGTCGATACGTCGAATGGAACGGGAGTGTTTTGAGCTGAAGACCTAAACAAAAGAGACTGTACTGCAGAAAGTGATTCTTTAACCATGTTGTATATTTCTGGCAACAATCTATTCTTTATGACATATGATTGTGTGGATCAATTATATGTTGGTGTTATCTGTGTCTTCGTGATCTTCTGACTTGTTTATTTCTGTTTCTATTCTTAGCCTATCGTGTTACTCAAGTTATTCAAATTATCCTATTGTTATTATAGATCAAATTTTTGTGTTAGTTTGATCTGTTTATCTCTTTCATAAATCGACGTGATCTTTTAAAATGGATTAGTTATTTTCTGATTATATCTTATGAGATTATCTCAATAAAGTGTTAGTACTCCAGAAAATTTATTTTTAAAAATCGGGTTATCTCAAATTCTTTGTTGGATATGTCCGGTAACATATCAGATAGTTTTGCTATCTTTCATAAAGTTTTTCATATATTGAAATTGCAAGAAAGGATATTCTGATTCAAATCCATGTCATAGTATCTGGTACAGTGTTGCTAAAAGAGAACTTGATTAGTGAGAAACTTCCTGTTAAGAGTAAGGGCAGGAGAGTGAAGCGATACAAGGATAAGGAAATTTCAAGTGATGCTGTTCAGAGTGGCAAATACTTCCGCAATATCCATGGATTAGGTGAGTAGAATTTTTCGTTCTTATTTAGACAGAATTGTCATTATTTCTTTGTTAACGACATTCTGATCTATTCTCGAAGCATAAGGAACATATTGAGCATCTTAGTGTGATTTTCCAAGTTCTAAAGGAGAAGCAGTTATATGCTAAATTGTCGAGATGTGAATTCTGGTTAAGTGAAGTTTAGTTTGGGGTTCCATAATTCTAAGGAAGGAATTGCTGTGGATTTTTCAAAGGTTGGAATAGTTTTTCAGTGGAAAAACAACATAGGAGTTGGAAGAAAAGATAAAAGAACAATATCCATATTTATTCTGAGGGTGTGAAATTAAGTTTATCAAGTTTCGAGGACGAAACTTCTTTTTAGAGGGAGAGTATTGTAACACCCCAAATTTCCTAAATATTTGACAGTAATTTTGACAGTTAACAGAATTCTACTGTTTAGTGATTTCTATGCACTATAAAATTATTTTGATTATTCTGTCAGCGAATTTGATCGTTTTGAGTGATTTACTCCGTGTTAGGAAAATAATAATTTTCGGGTCGGGGAAAATCTTTATGTATTTATTTCTCTTGATTGTTAATTATTTTTAACAATCTGACTTGATTTTCATACGTTTTCTAATATTTGTGACTTTTATGGATGATTATAAAATTTTTATATTTCTATGATTGTTTTTGAGCTGTCTATGGGCCCAGGTGGCCTTACGTGGGCCCAGGTGGGTCCCGCAAAGTAAAGATTTTCTACGGATAGAAAAATTTGTACTGTTTAGACGGAGACGGGGGATCTTACTAAACCTGAATTCGGAAACAGTTTTTAAAATTTTCTTTTACTGTGTTTTGTACTGTATTTAATTATCGGGTGATAAAAATACAGTAAAAATATTATTCGAAAGGCAATAGCAGATACAAAAATAAATATTGTACTGAGTAGTCAACATTATTGGCTTGGTCATCAACCATTGATTTAATCAACTATGGAGACTTGATCTTGATTTAATCAACGGTTGAGATTTGGTCTTATAAAGTGGCTAGGACCATTTATAGCCCTTGGATGTAAAGTTTGAAGGAGCAATCTTGACCCTTCATTTTGGAGACACATCTAATGGCTAGGATTTCAAGGAGGAAAGATCCAATAGCCTAAATTAAGTCTTCTATCTAAGCCTAAACCTAGAAGCTACATAAAATCCTAACCATTGATCAAATCAATGGTTAAGATTGCCTAAAATGATGGCGAGGAGATTGGTCACTCTTTGAAGAGTGCATGGAGGGGGGGGAACGGTTTTGGTGCTGCATTAGAAGCTAAAGCAACATTTGAAGACCATAATTGATCACCTTTGGTCATTATTGATCATTCTTCATCATTCATGAACTTTCCTAAAGCAAAGCTCTTCAAAAATTTTCTCTCCTTTCTCTCCAAACTAAGCTCACGGCCACGGCACCATAATCCACCTTCCACCACTCTTTAATTTCATACAACCATATTTCTTGAATCCTTACCTTATTCTAATCAACTTTCATGTTGGAGACTTTCTCTAAATCTTTCATCTTCAAGGAGTTCTTCCAAGAGCAAAGTTATAGGGTATTTGTGGTGAAGTGTAAGAAAACTTCATTTCTTATATCTTTTTCATGTTCTAAGCCATGTTTGACCCATGGTTCCTCTTGTTCAAGCTTGAGATGCTAATAAATATATGTTTTGTTGTGAGTTTAAGAAACTTTAGTGGTGAAGGACTTGGAAAAAGAAGCAAAACAAGGAGCTTTTGAGGTTCTTCAAGAGGTAAGAGGGAGATCCATCTCACCAACCAAGTATGGTGGTGAGAGATGGTTTGTGTATTTGATGGATGGTGAATCCATGTGAGGATTCATATCCATGGTCATGTAATAATTTGTGTGTGTTTATGTGCTTTGATTATTTGCCTATGCTTGGTATGATTTGCATGATTTATTGCTTTTGATTATGGCATGCTTATGGTATATATGATGAAATATGTATATGTATGCCATGATTTGATGATGGAAAGGAAATTGATTTTTGGTTCCAAAGACCAAGAGGAATTTTGGCCAAAACACCTCAAAATAGGTGTTCATAAATTAATATTTTCATGGATGATAAAATTGGATGATTAGAAAAGCAAGGAAAATAAACAAAGGGTTTGTTTTTCAAGAAGTAGTGTTCACAGTTTTGAGAAGAATTTTTATTGATTTATTTTGTGTAAAAACAAGAATGGAATTTAATGGAACTCAAGGACATTTTTGAATAAAAATATTTTAAGTATTTTATTAATCATGAGTTTTAAATGAAAAGAGCAATAAGTTGATTATTTTAAGGATTTGCAAAGAAAGTAAAAAATGAAAATGAACAAATCATTTGATTTCAAAGACCAAGTGCTCATGGTTTTTGTGAAGAATTTTTAATGGTTTTGTTTGTGTAAAACCATATTGACTTAGAAGGAAAAATATTTGATGGCTTCAATGGCCAAGTACCACGGTGTTGGAAGGCTTGTAATGCCTTGATTTTATGAAAACAAAGTGATTTTCAAAGTGGAAATATAATTTCATTTAGTACAAGGATTTTTGGAAAGGGAATTAGAGTGTTTTATCACTTGAGATTTGGAATTTTCGTATGTGAATAGAAAAGAGAGGTTGAAAGTGTTTGAACCTCAATTTATTTTGAAGAGAATTGATTTTAGAATTAATTTGAGAAAAAATGGAGAATATAATAGTGATTTGATATTTTTCTAGTATATAACTTAACCTTTGGGTTTTGAAGTGTGATAAGGAATTTTAAAGATTTGGAAACATTGATTTAATTCAATGAAATGGTGATTTTGTGGAATTTGTTATGAAAAGGATTTTCTTGAGTAAGAAAATGTGAAAAATAATGTGAAGAGCCATATTATTTTGAGGAAAGGATTTCTTAAAGGAGAAATGTGAAAAATGATGTTTGAAATGATATTGATTTGTTTGAAAGTCCAAAATAATGTTTGGAATATTAAGGAATATTTTACGTGATTGTAAAATGGTGAAAAATGTTTTACGTAACTTAAAAACGTGATTTTTAAGCTACGCGATTTGAAAAATGTTTAAATATTTCCACGCGATTTGAAAAATGTTGAAATATTTCTACGCAATTTAGAAAGCGTTTAAATATTTTTACGCGTTGGAAATATTGTTAAGAAATCGCTATGTGATTTAAAAATGGTAGAATATTTTTACGTAATTGATGAAAACGTTGAAAAATCACTACTTCATTGAAATATGAATGGAATATTTTTACGTGATTGAGAAACGATGAAAAATTGCTTTGCGATTTGAAAACGTAACAGAAATGTTGCGCGATTGTGAAAATAGGACAAAATGTGTTTCACAACTATGAAAACGCGATAATATGATTTTTCTATTGAATATACAGTATGGTTACTGTTGGATAAGTGTATGGACACTGTATGAGAAAATTATGAAATTAGCCTGTGATTGGCATTGGTGCATTGAACATGCATTGGAAATGATGAATTTTGCCTGTGATTGCCATTCGTGCATTGAATATGCATTGGAAAAATATGCATTGAGGCATATGATGAAATTGAAAAATATGCATTGTGGCATATGATGAAATTGAACAAAATTGCATTGAGATATTCGTGCATTGAACAAAAATTAATAGCTGATGCTATTGTGACCCTTGTGGTTGAAGAGAGAATATGAATTGATAATGAGGTCTATGATGGATGTTGGGGGCGTCAAGGCGCGGCGGTCGACCAGTGGATAAAGAATGAAGTGAAAACACTTGGTTTTCCTTCCTACCAATTTCGTGGAGCTCCATGGAAAAATCCCTAAAAATCATAAACAAATGTTAAAATCAATAACAAATGTAGGAATAGGTAAACCATGGTTCAAGCATGGCTTAGAAAATCAAAACTAAAAGATTGGGTGAAGAAATATGAACTTTACCCTTTTTGATAGAAACTTGAACCTTGGATTTGAAGCTCAAGATGAATGATTTAGAACTTGCTACAAACTACAAAGTGTCTTAGAATGAGGTATAGATTCAAGAATTAAGGTTAGTTGAAATTAAAGAGTGATGGAAGATGATTCTATGGTGCTTGGCCAAAACTAGCTTGGAGAAGAGGTGGAGAGAAAATTTTGCTAAGCTTTGCTTTAGGAAAGTTCATGAATGATGAAGAATGATCAATAATGACCAAAGGTGATCAATTATGGTCTTCAAATGTTTCTTTAGCTTCTAATGCAGCACCAAAACCGTCCCCTCCCCTCCATGCACTCTTCAAAGAGTGACCAATCTCCTAGCCATCATTTTAGGCAATCTTAACCATTGATTAGATCAATGGTTAGGATTTAATGTAGCTTCTAGGTTTAGGCTTAGATAGAAGACTTAATTTAGGCCATTGGATCTTTCCTCCTTGAAATCCTAGCCATTAGATGTATTTCCAAAATGAAGGGTCAAGATTACTCCTTCAAACTTTACATCCAAGGGCTATAAATGGTCCTAGCCACTTTATAAAACCAAATCTCAATCGTTGATTAAATCAAGATCAACTCTCCACCATTGATTAAATAAATGGTTGATGACTAAGCTAATAATGTTAACTTCGCAGTACAATATTTATTTTTGTATCTGCTATTACCCTTCGAATAATATTTTTACTGTATTTTTTATCGCCCGATAATTAAATACAGTACAAAACACAGTAAAAGAAAATTTTAAAAACTGTTTCCGGATTCAGGTTTAGTAAGATCCCCCGTCTCCGTCTAAACAGTACAAATTTTTTTATCAACAGAAAATTTTTTACTTTGCGGGACTCACCTGGGCCTACGTAAGGCCACCTGGGCCCACAGACAGTTCAAAAACAATCAGAGAAATATAAAAATTTCATAATCATCCACAAGATCATAAAAATTAGAAAATTCATGAATATCAAATCAGATTACGTAAAATAATTAAGACTTAACAGTAATAATTAAATTACGTAAGATTTTCCCCAGCCCGAAAATTATTATTTTCTTGACACAGAGTAAATCACACAAAATGATCAAATGTACTGACGGAATACTCAAAATAATTTCACAGTACACAAAAATCACTAAACAGTAGAATTCTGTTAACTGTCAAAATTACTATCTAATAGTTAGAAAATTTAGGGTGTTACAGTTGAATTGCTGAATTCTTGGAATATGTTGAGGGCATTATCGTAAATATTGAATATTTATATCTGTGTGATATAATAATTGAGGAATATTGGATGATGATGATGATAAATAATATTGATGGCATTATTGTAATTATTGTTATTTTATACATTATGATGATGGTATAATTGTAATTATGGTATGATATATCTGTATGGTGTGCTGTTTGTATTATCTCTATGCTGCCATGTTGGTATTGGTGAAGGTGATCTCACCTCTTTGTTATACTGTTTTGTTGTGTTTGTATTATTAAAATTGTATAGTAGACGGAACAAATTTCTTAGACGTGATTGGAGGCAAATATTCTAAATTGGTGACAACATCAAGAAGTAACTATTCTAGATTCGTCGGTGTACAGTTTTGGGGAGGAACATATATATGATGCATCAAGATGAACTAAAGGCAGAATAAGTATGTTGAGTTTTCTCATTAGTGTTTTACCGTGCTATTAAGTAGGACCCGTGATGGGATTTGCTACTGTTTAAAATTGAGTCTGTAAGTTTTATATTTCTTGAATAATTGTTAAATATTAAGTGAAGTCTGTTATATGAGTTTTAAATAGTTTAAATATATTTTTTCAGTATTACTTATAAATATCAGTAAGTTTATGTTTCCGCGAAAAGAAATTTTGAAACCCACCTTTTATAACTCAAACCTTTTATGAAATTATTTTCAGATTAGGAGTTGGTAGTCAGAAATATGATGCCCTACGGGCAGTGTTACAACATGAACTCATAACAGTGCAATTGTATGGACGATTGCGTGTCTCTGAGATGGAGATGTTGTTATTGTGTACTTATGTGATTGAAGTGTTAGTTTATATTTGTAAATTCTCTATGAATGTATAAAATGTTGGTTTTGGAATACTTCTATTGAGAATTATGATTTCTCACCCCGATTGTGTTGCCATGTAAAACCAGGTGCAAGTTCTTCGAAAAGGGAAGAAGAAGGTGTATGAAGCTTAGTATAGTTATAGGCTTGACATTGTCAAAGATTGTATATTCCACTAAAACTTGTTTTGAAAGTTTATGTATTACAATGTGTTTGTTGAGGCAATGATGTATATATATAACTTTTGTAATCATGGCTCTCCATAATTATTTGTATAATTGGTATGGGTTTAGTTGTTGTATGTTTTGAAGTAGCATGACTAGTATTTGTTAAGGGAATTTCTAGGAAAGTTTGTTGTAGTTTATTTTGATGATATTCTGATTTATAGCAACTCCTATGATGATCATCTTGTGCATTTGAGGTGTGTTTTAGAAGCTCTTAGGCGTGAGAAATTGTATGCTAACATGGAAAAATGTGTGTTATGTATGGACCATGTAGTTTTTCTTGGTTTTGTTGTTAGCTCACAAGGAGTACAGGTTGATCAAGAGAAGGTGAAAGCTATTCAAGAGTGGCCAACTCCTAAGAATGTAAGTGAGGTAAGAAGCTTTCATGGTTTAGCTAGCTTCTATAGGAGGTTTGTTAAGGATTTTAGCACCTTAGCTGCACCTCTAAATGAAATTGTTAAAAAGCATGTGAGGTTCAAATGGGGAAAAAACAAGAAAAGGTGTTTGCTGCCCTTAAGGAAAAGCTTACCCAAGCACCCATTCTTGCATTGCTAAATTTTTCAAAATCTTTTGAAATTGAATGTGATGCATCTAAGTGGGTATTGGGTCTGTTTTGTTGCAAGAGGGGCACCCAATTGCTTATTTTAGTGAGAAACTAAGTGGTGTTGCACTTAATTATTCCACTTATGATAAGGAGTTATATGCTTTGATAAGGGCTTTGCAAACATGGCAGCATTATCTTTTGCCCAAAGAATTCATTATTCATAGTGACCATGAGTCATGCCAAATGGGTTGAATTTCTTGAACAATTCCCATATGTGATCAAGCATAAGAAAGGTAAAACCAATGTTGTTGCTGGTGCGCTTTCACGAAGGTATGCCTTATTCTCTACTCTTGAAACTAAATTCCTTGGTTTTGAGCACATAAAAAATTGTATGAGCATGATCCAGAATTTATGCATGTGTATGCTTTTTGTGGGAATTCTTCCCAAAATGGATACTTTAGGCATAAGGACTATTTATTTAAAGGAAAACAATTATGTGTGCCTAAAAGTTCCATAAGAGACTTGCTTGTGAGGGAAGCGCATGAAGGGGGTATGATGGGGCATTTTGGTGTTCAAAAGACATTAGACATGTTGCATGAACATTTCTTTTGGCCTCGCATGAGACATGACATGTATAAATTTTGTGAAAGATGCATTATTTGTAAAAGATCTAAATCAAAGGTAATGCCTCATGGTTTGTATACTCCTTTGCCAATTCCTGACTTTCCTTGGAATGATATATCTATGGATTTTGTTTTGGATCTTCCTCATTCTAAAAGTGGCAAGGATTCAATTTTTGTGGTGGTGGACAGGTTCTCCAAGATGGCTCATTTCATATCTTGTAAGAAGGTAGATGATGCTTGTCATGTGGCTAATTTGTTTTTCAGGGAGGTGGTTAGGCTTCATGGCTTACCTAGGAGCATTGTGAGTGATAGGGACACCAAGTTCCTAAGTCACTTTTGGAGAACACTTTGGGGTAAGATTGGTACTAAACTTCTTTTCTCAACCACTTGTCACCCCCAAACTGATGGACAAACTGAGGTAGTTAATAGGACTCTTTCTACTCTTCTTAGGAATGTCTTAAAAAAAAATATCAAGTCATGGGAAGAATGTTTGCCTCATGTAGAGTTTTCTTACAATAGGGTTGTCCATAGTACTACTAATTATTCTCCATTTGAAATAGTGTATGGATTTAACCCTTTAACTCCTCTTGATTTACTACCTATACCTAACATTTCTATTTTTAAGCATAAAGATGCGCAGGCTAAGGCGAATTATGTGAAGAAGTTACATGAGCAGGTAAAAGTTCAAATTGAGAAGAACATGGAAAGCTATGCCAAGCAAGCAAACAAGGGAAGAAAGAAGGTTATCTTTGAACCAGATGATTGGGTTTGGGTGCATATGAGAAAAGAGAGGTTTCCTTCTCAAAGGAAATCCAAGCTTCAACCTAAGGGAGATGGACCATTCCAAGTGCTGTCCAAGATTAATGATAATGCCTACAAAATAGATCTTCCTGGTGAGTATGGTGTTAGTGCTACCTTTAATGTTTCTGATTTGTCTCTCTTTGATGTAGATGATGAAGAATTAAATTTGAGGACAAATTCAAGCCAAGAAGGAGGGAATGATGAGGATAAAAGAGGAGGCATGATGGAGGGTGGCATGGAGGATATCGAAGGATTGGGAGGACCAATGACAAGAGCAAGAGCCAAGAAAGCCAAAGAAGCTCTAAAACAAATGGTGGCAAAATTGATCAAAAGACGCTCCAAAATTGAAGGCCCAAAATGTGATGTTGAGGAGACCTTGAGGACAAGAGAAGACTGCATTTTGTTTAGTCCACTTTTGGTCCATTTCTTTTGAGGTCAAATTTTAGGTGGGTTGTACTTGTAGCACGCATAGGCCCTTTTTTTTTCCTTTATTTTAGTGGTTTTGTTTATTGGGCTGAATGGGTAAATCTATGTTGGAATTTTACTAAACCTAGTGGTAAGGGTTGTTATCAAATAAAAGACATCCAAACAGCATTTAGGAGAATAACACAGAATTGACATTGGAGCATATCGACTTGTGAGACTTGTTCTCTTAGGTTCTTCTGAGAATCTCTGAACTTATCAAGGGTGCTTATCCTTGTGGCATTCCCAGGCTTATCAATCCGTGGATTGTGGCATCTATTCCCCTTTATCTTGGTTGTTTTGCGTTTTCTATCTCTCAATTCCATCAGTTCTTCTCCAGTTCATATCTTACGTTTTACACATCATTTTCTGGTGATTCTTGAGCCTAATTTGCTATTCCGATCATGTTCTTTCACGTCGTTTCAGAATCACTCAATTCCGAGGAGTGTAGCGCGAGATACAAGTATTTTCAACAAGATGTCATTTGTGTGATCAATTTTGTGAATTCCAACCTAGAAAGGTCCGAACTGGAATCAAGGCATGAAGACTCACGTCAGTAAGTATTAAATAATACAATGTCAAGATAATGCATGATTATGCTCAAATAAAAGTGTATGATAGTGTGAGTGCAGTGTGGTGGAACTTGGCTATTCCCCCTGGGAAGGGAGAGATTCTGGTACAATAACAAATAACTTCCTATAACAAACCTAGTAGGGAGGGAGTCTACTATCATATCACCATAAACTGAGTGGATATCACCACAAAAAATGATATGATCCAACAATGAAACATATGACTTTCAGATCTTCCTTGAGTGGGTTCTCTTATAACCGAATTCAACAATAAACAAAAAGAAGAAAAAATTAAACAAAGATTGATGTAGACTAATACGAAGTGGTGAGAAGAACAAGTAAGATAAAAAAAATTAAAAAAATGGAATTAGACAAGAAAATGAAGAATGACGCCACAATCTCAATTCTATTGAAGAGAATGAGAATAATAAGCCTTGTGTAGAATCGCCACAAAGGTATGATGATGAGGTTTTCCTTAAGCCTCTTGAATTCAGACCTAACTAGGACTAGAACAAACAGAATTTGGAAGATGAAATTGAAAGGAAGAATAAAGAAAGAAAAGAACTGATTCTGTCCATTTTTAGGAAGCATCCATATCTCATGCTATAGACATCATAATTGAGTGATTCCAAAAAGAGGTGAAAGATCTCTTTCTGAAACACGATTTAGACTTAAGAATCACCGAAAAAGAGTACGTATAACTTGAGATATGGGTGCGAGAAATTTGAGACGAAAATTGAGGAAATTGTAAAATTAGAAGGAAGAACTAGATACGAAATTGAAGAAAAGAAATAAGATAAGAATGACACCACAAACCTAGTTTGATAAGCCAAGAAGGATCGCCACAAGAATTGGTTAATTCTTGATAAGATCAAATAATGCAAGGAAGAACCCTAGCAGAGCAAAACTCTCAGTTTTGTAAATTCCAAAATGTGTATTCCTCTTTCTCTAATGATCTCCAAATGTTTTAGTACAATTCAATTTAGAGGTTTGCCTATTTAGGATTTAACAAAAATAAAAACAAAACCCCTTAGCATAAGAATCACTGATATGTTCCAGTGGTTAAGGAGACATATTCAGCTTCAAGTGCCTGGGTTCTAATCTTACTGTGGACAAAATATATTTTTGTTGAACATAGCCATACACCAAATAGAACTAGAATGCAATAGAAAATAAAAATAAAAATAGTCCCAAAAATATATAAAGGTCTTGAAAGTTCAGATTGACTCTTTTGGCTCTTCTCCTTTCATTCCAAGTGGGCTATGCATGTGTAAACCCTAGGCTCCACGTGTTGGGCTTCAATCTGATGTTGGGCCTCTAATAAGTTGTTCACCATCTTTTTAAGTTCTTCTTGGGCCCTTTTAGCTCTTGCTTTTGTCATGGGCTCTCCTAGACCTTGTATTGGATCTTGGACTTCTTTCTGGACTTGGGCCTGGGCTTGGGCTTCTCCCATGAAGTCCTCATCATTCCCTCCTTCTTAAGAAACATTTGTCCTCAAATCTATTAATTCATCACATGTATCATAAAAGGACAAATCAGCCACATTAAAAGTAGCACTCACACCATACTCACCTGGCAAGTCAATCTTATATACATTGTCATTGATCTTAGCCAATACTTGAAAAGGTCCATCTCCTCTTGGCATAAGCTTAGACTTCCTTTGAGATGGAAATCTTTCCTTCCTAAAGTGTACCCATACCCAATCACCTGGTTCAAATGTTACCTTCTTCCTTCCTTTGTTTGTATGCTTGGTATACCCTTCCATTTTCTTCTCAATTTGGGCCTTAACCTTCTCATGCAATTTCTTGACATAATCAGCTTTAACCTGCCCAAACTTATCTTGCAATTGAGAAATGTTAGGTAAAGGCAATAAATCCAAAGGAGTCAAAGGATTAAAACCATATACAATTTCAAAAGGTGAAAACTGAGTAGTACTATGTATAGCCCTATTATAAGCAAACTCAACATGTGGCAAACATTCCTCCCAAGACTTAAGATTTTTCTTTAGAACAACTCTAAGGAGAGTAGATAAAGTCCTATTTACAACCTCCATTTGCCCATCAGTTTAGGGATGACAAGTAGTAGAAAATAATAATTTTGTGCCTATCTTCCCCCACAAGATCCTCCAAAAATGACTAAGGATTTTAGAGTCCCGATCACTTACAATACTCTTAGGCAAACCATGCAGTCTTACCACCTCTTTGAAGAATAAATCAGCTATATGACATGCATCGTCCACCTTCTTGCATGGTATGAAGTGAGCCATCTTTGAGAACTTGTCAACCACCACAAAAATAAAATCCTTCCCTCTCTTAGACCGAGGCAAACCTAGAACAAAATCCATAGAAATATCAATCCAGGGGTATTCAGCAATAGGCAATGGAGTATATAATCCATGCGGCATGACCCTAGACTTAGCCTTTTTACAAACAAGACACTTATCACACAACTTATGTTCATTATGCTTCATGTGGCGCCAGTAAAAATGCTCATGCAAGATGTCATATATCTTTTGCACCCTAAAGTGTCCTATTAAGCCCCCTTCATATGCCTCTTGAACAAGCAATTCCCTAATTGAACTTTTAGGCACACAAAGTCTCTTATCCTTTATTAAGTAACCATCATGCTTGAAATACCCATCAGATACAGTATGAGAACATGTTTGATAAATATGAGAAAAATCAGCATCATGTTCATACAATTCCTTAATATATTCAAAACCAAGAAATTTAGTTTCAAGAGTAGTCATTAAAGCATACCTGCGTGACAAAGCATCAGTAACCACATTGGACTTACCTTTCTTGTGCTTGATCACATAGGGGAATTTTTCAAGAAACTCCACCTACTTGGCATGTCTCTTGTTCAACTTTCCCTGTCCTTTCAAATACTTTAGAGACTCATGATCACTATGAATAATAAACTCCTTAGGCAGAAGCTAGTGTTGCCAAGTTTGCAAAGTCCTAACTAAAGCATATAATTCTTTATCATATGTAGGGTAGTTAAGGGCAGCCCCATTCATTTTCTCATTAAAATAGGCAATGGGATGTCCCTCTTGCATTAAAACAGCACCTATGCCTACCCCAGATGCATCACATTCAAGCTCAAAGGATTTAGCAAAGTTAGGCAAAGCAAGTATGGGTGCATGTGTTAATTTCTCCTTTAGGTGCATGTGTTAATTTCTCCTTTAGGACAGCAAATGCTTTCTCTTGTTTCTCTCCCCATTTAAATCCCACATGCTTCTTGACTAGTTCATTTAGAGGTGCAACAATGGTACTAAAATCCTTAACAAACCTCCCATAGAAACTAGGAAGCCCATGGAAACTTCTTACCTTACTCACACTCTTAGGAGTTGGCCATTCTTGGATTGCTTTTATTTTTTCTTTATCTACATGCACTCAGAATTAACCACAAATCCTAAGAACACAACATGGTCCTTACAAAATGTGCACTTTTCCAAATTAGCATACAATCTTTCTTTTCTAAGCACATGTAAAACAATTTGTAAATGATGTACATGCTCATCCAAATTTTTACTATATGTAAGAATATCATCAAAATAAACAACCATAAATTTCCTTAGAAACTCTCTCAAAACATGGTCCATCAATCTCATGAAAGTACTAGGGGCATTTGTCAATCCAAATGGCATTACTTTCCACTCATACAAGCCATACTTGGTTTTAAAAGCTGTTTTCCACTCATCACCTTCTCTAATCCTAATCTGATTATATCCACTTTTCAAATCAATCTTAGAGAAATAATTAAAGCCATACAACTCATCTAACAAATCATCTAACCTGGGAATGGGATACTTGTACTTGATGGTGATGTTGTTGACGACCCTACAGTCAAAACACATCCTCCAACTTCTATCTTTCTTTGGTACCAATATAACTGGTACAACACAAGGGCTCAAGCTCTCCTCAACCCATCCTTTGCTCATCAATTCAGCAACTTGCCTTTGAATTTCCTGGGTCTCTTGAGGATTACTCTTGTATGCTTGCCTATTGGGCAATATAGCCCCTGGCACCAAATCAATTTGGTGTTCAATACCTCTCAATGGTGGAAGTCCTGGTGGTATATCTTCTGGAAAAACATCTTGAAATTCCAGCAAAATAGATTTAACTCCACTAGAAAGTTCAAGGTCAGAATCAAGTACAGTAATCTCCTTATTATAGAGTATATACATAGACTTTCTTGCCATTAAAGCTCTCCTCACCTCTCCACTCTTCACAAACAAAGCATTCTTTCTCTCTTTCTTTTTGCTCTCATTTTCATTTTCTTTCCTGTCTTTCCTCTCTTGCTTTCTTTTTTCTCTCATGATATTTTGATCATCACATACCTCTTTTAGAGACAATGGAACCAACGTAACCTTGCGGTTTTCATGGTGAAAAGTCTATTTATTTGTGTGACCATCATGGTGAGTTTTTCTATCAAACTGCCATGGTCTCCCAAGAAGCAAATGACTAGCTTCCATTGGAACCACATCACACAAAATTTTATCTTTATATGTTCCAATAGAAAACTCAATCTCCACTTGCTTATCCATCCTCAATTCTCCCTCCTCACTCAACCATTGTAACTTGTATGGTCTAGGATGGGGTTTAGTTTCCAAATTCATTTTTGTCACCAACCTAGTACTTGCTACATTGGTACAACTCCCTCCATCAATGATTAAGGAACACAATTTGCCTTGGATAAGACATCTAGTATGGAAAATATTTTCTCTTTGACTTTCCTCACCCTCTTTGGCTAATCCTCCTAACATTCTCCTCACAATGAACAAATCTCCTTCAGGAATCTCCTCCTCTTCCTCTCTTTCTTCCTCACTTGAGGATTCAGTTTGGGAACTCTCACTAGTGATTTCTCCATTATCTTTTAACACTATAACCTTTTTGGTTGGGCATTCAGATCAATGTGCCCCCTACCCAAACATTTGAAACACTTTATGTCTCTAGACCGAGACTTGTTTGCCATTTCTTTGCCCTTGTTTTGGTTTGGGTTTGGGGCTATGGTGGGGATCCTAGAAGATGAGATACCCTCCTTCTTGAACCTATCCTTCCATCTAGAGTTATCATAGTTTGATACACTCTTTCTCACACTTTTTCTTTTTAGTTGTTGTTCCACTTTCATGGCATGGTGAACTAAGTCCTCCATTTCTACATAACTTTGAAGCTCAACAACATCTCTTATATCTCCATTCAGCCCATTAAGGAATCTAGCCATGGTAACCTCCCTTTCCTCCTCTACATTGGCTCGGATGATGGCTATTTCATGGTATTTGTAGAACTCATCTACACTCTTACTCCCCTGGATCATTCTTTGCAGTTTATTGAGAAGCTCTCTATGGTAGTGGGATGGAACATACCTCCTTCTCAATACTCTTTTTAACTCCTCCCAACTCTCTAACATAGGCTCTCATACCTCCTCCTCTCCTTTTGGAATTGATCCCACTAAACTAAGGCATAGTTAGTGAATTCCAAGGTAGCTAGCTTGACCTTCCTCTTCTCATTTAGGTTGTGGCATGAGAAAATTTATTCTACCTTCATCTCCCACTCAATATAGGCTTCAGGATCACTTTTTCCTTTAAATGGTGGTATGGTAACTTTCACAACCTCCTCTCGGTTTCTCCTTTGCTCTCCCTCGTGTTCTCTCCTTTCATGCCTCTCATGTCTCCTCCTATCTCTATGTTGGTCATTCTCCCTATTCTGGTTTTGGTTTTCTAAAGTTTCAAGCCTCTCATAAATTCCCTCCGTATGCTCTCTCAACACCTCATTCATCCTTTGAGTTAAGGCATCTAACAACAACCTATGCTCCCTAGTAGGGGATGGAGGTCTCTCTCTTTCATCCATAGATATATTTGAGGTAAAGAAGTCCTCTCCAAAACTATTTCACTCAAAGTGTTTCACACAAATTTGGCTTTTAAGCTAATGTATCTCTCTTGCCTTTTTCCACTCTTTCTTTTGCTTAAAGTTCTTACTAGAATCAAACAATCTCTTCAAGAAATAAATTTTTAATTTGCAGCAATCACAAGGCTTTTAATATCACAAGACAAGTAGCAAAGAACAAGCTCACTACTCACAATTAGAAAGACAAGTGATTCACAAATTCAAACAAGAGACAAGAACAAGGTTTAGGTCCAGAAATTCAAAAAAAAAAAAAACTTCCCTCAAACCAAATGTTCAAGCACTTCCAAATCTCCTTTCTTCTTCTTTTTTTAAAACTCCAATTCTGTTTTTTTTTTAAATTCAACACTCAAATTCAGCCTCTACGATCTTAGTACAATTCAAGCAATTCAGAAAATCACATTTAAGTGTCGTTTTCACTTACTTGGCAACCATTGTACTCCTCTTTGTGCAGCCTTAGTTCCCCTAATTTTTCAAGCTTGGAATGGTTCCAAATTGGCCCACACAATCACGGTTTTGAGTGCAGTAAAACAACCTCTTAATCCTTGTTTTTCTCTTCAAATATTACTATCAATTTTCTACAGCAAGGTTGTGCTCTCACACCCCAAACACAGCTTCAAAACAGCCCACTTTTGGCTCTAATTCACACCTAAACACTAGCCCTAATGACTAGCTTTGATACCAAATGATGAGGTTTTCCTTAAGCCTCTTGAATTCGATCTAACTAGGACTAGAACAAACAGAATTTGGAAGAGGAAATTGAAAGGAAGAAAAAAGAAAGAAAAGAACTGATTCAGTCCGTTTTTAGGAAGGATCCATATCTCACGCTATAGACATCAGAATTAAGTGATTCCAAAACGAGGTGAAAGATCTCTTTCTAAAACACGATTTAGACTTAAGAATCACCGAAAAGAGTACGTATAACTTAAGATATGGATGCGAGAAATTTGAGACGAAAACTGAGGAAATTGCAAAATTAGAAGGAAGAACTAGATACGCAATTGAAGAAAAGAAATAAGATAAGAATGGCGCCACAAACCTAGTTTGATAGGCCAAGAAGGATCGCCACAAGAATTGGTTAATTCTTGATAAGATCAAATGATGCAAGGAAGAACCCTAGCAGAGCAAAACTCTCAGTTTTGTAAATTCCAAAATGTGTATTCCCCTTTCTCTAATGATCTCCAAATGTTTTAGTACAATTCAGTTTAGAGGTTTGCCCATTTAGGATTTAACAAAAATAAAAACAAAACCCCTTAGCATAAGCATCACTGATAAGTTCCAGTGGTTAAGGAGACATATTCAGCTTCAATTGGCTGAGTTCTAATCCTGCTGTGGACAAAATATATATTTTTTGAACATAGCCATACACTAAATAGAACTTGAATGCAATAGAAAATAAAAATAAAAACAGTTCCAAAAATATATAAAGGTCTTGAAAGTTCAGATTGACTGTTTTGGCTCTTCTCCTTTCATTCCAAGTGGGCTATGCATATGTAAACCCTAGGCTCCACATGTTGGGCTTCAATTTGATGTTGGGCCTCTAATAAGTTGTTCACCATCTTTTTAAGTTCTTCTTGGGCCCTTTTAGCTCTTGCTTTTGTCATGGGCCCTCCTAGACCTTGTATTAGATCTTGGACTTCTTTCTGGACTTGGGCTTGGGCTTGGGCTTCTCCCATGAAGTCCTCATCATTTGAGGAACCTTGGATAAGATTCAAGCTATGGTTCTCTCTAAGAACCCAAAAGGCATGAAAATAGCCCTCTCAAATATGGTGAATTCCTCCACTTTCATTAATCTTCCAAAAACTCCTTTTTGGAGTACATGAGTTCCCTATTTATAGGCTAAGCTTGAAGTTGTTTTCAACCCTTGAAGCCCTAAAATGACTCTTGAAATACAAGGAATAAACTCTCACTATCATGTAATTACCAAAGTGCATTGATAAGTGCATTATTTCCTAGAAAATAACCATAAACAAGATAATAAATTCCCATTAGCCATCATAATGACTTAGGAAGTCTTTAAAACCCAAAAACTAACTTAGGAAAGATCAAAAGACATTTGAACTTATTCCATCAAAATAAAATACGAAAATTACAAAATAATAAGAAAAAAATGACTTTAATAAGAGACCCCAAGTAATTGGCCCAATGAACCAAATAGAGAGAGCTTTAACAAACTTATAAAGCCCAAATCTCGCCAAACACAAGTCCTAATTGGAGTCCTCTTCAATTTGGATTAATTGGACCAACTTGGGTGCTTCTTGTTCCTTATCTTGCTTGAGATTGAATATGTTGGCCACCTCTTGTTGTAAAGCTTCCTTTGCCCTCTTGGACCTTAGCCTAGTCATAGGCCCTCCTAGCCCAATTAAAACGTCCTCCTTCTTAGCTCTTCCTTTCCCAGTTGATGGTCCTCCTTGGTCTTCATCATCCCCACCTTCTTTAAGTGAATTCGTCCATGAATTTGGTATTTCATCACCTACAACAAAAGGACTTAAGTCAGCCATGTTGAATGTTGCACTAATTCCATACTCACCGGGTAGATCAATTTTATAAGCATTATTATTGATTTTCTTTACAACTTGGAATGGGCCATCTCCTCTAGGTTGGAGCTTTGATTTCCTTTGAATGGGAAACCATTCCTTCCTCATGTGTACCCACGCCCAATCTGTTGGTTCAAATACAACCCTTTTCTACCTTTGTTGGCTTGTTTGGCATATTGCTTTATTTTCTTCTTAATTTGGGCCTTCACTTATTCATGGCGTTTCTTCACATATTCGGTCTTTGCCTTGCCATCCTTATGAACTCGTTTTATTTGCATTAGCTTCTCCACTTGTTTTTGGATCTCCTTTTTTTCTGGAGGATTGTTTTTATAGGCTAACCTATTAAGTAGAGAAGCACTCGGAATGAGGTCTATGTGGTGTTCTATTCCCCTCATTGATGGCAAGCCGTGGGGTATTTCTTTTACGAACACATTTTCAAATTCTTGCAAAATAGATTCAACATCACTAGGCAAAGGGTTAGCATTAGAATTCAAGCAAGCATCTTTGTATAAGAAAATGTACATAGGTTGCATTGCAAAGAATGCTCTCTTCACCTCACTTTCTTTTGCAAAGAAACTCTGAAATTTTCTCTCATTCTTTTTCTTTCCTTCTTTTCCCTGTTTCTTTTGAATTTTGTCCTCAAAAGTGGAATTTTTCTTTTTTTTTAAGATCCTCCTCTTTTTCTCTCAAGTCTTTTCTCTCTTGTTCTCTCTTTTTTTTTAACTTCACTTGATCCTCACAAACCTCTCTTGGAGATAATGGTACAAGTGTGACCTTAAGAGCATTATGTACAAAAGAGAACTTGTTAGTGAAACCATCATGAGTAACATGTCTATCAAATTGCCAAGGCTTTCCACGTAAAATGTGGCTGGCCTCCATGGGAACAACATCACATAGGACTTTATCATTATATTTACTAATTGAGAAGCTTACCAATACTTATTGTGATGGAGACCAAGGAAGCTCAAGTGGAAGCCTAATGCCCCCACTGCCCAAAGATGCACTGCGAGGACTTGGAGACCCAATGACAAGGTCAAGAGCTAAGAAGGCTAAGGAGGATTTGGACATAGAAGTCAACCACTTTCTCTCAATTAAGCCCATTTCAGAAGAAAGGGCACTCAAGATGGTCCAAATGATCCAAGTTGATGATGGGCCCAATGTAGGGGCATGATTTCTTCTTAGTTAATTTTAATTAATTATGTATTTAAACCTTTTAATTTTCTCAGTTTTGGTTCTTATTTTCTTTTTGGGATAATTTTGTAGTAATGACCTATTGTTTGGGCTTAACTTGCACATAGCAGAGCTAGGGATAGGTGTTGCCTTCTAATTGGGCCTGGGCCACATTTGTGCTAGGGTTAGGATTAAAAATGCGCTTGCTTGCTACCTCCTTTAGCTAGACCTAGCTGCATACCTAATGCCTACAAATAGGCTTGTGTTTACTGCATTTGACACTTTTGAATTTGAGAATATTATTGCACTCCTTTGTGAGTTTTGAGAGCTTAGTTCTCTTGGGGTTCTTGGAAGAACCATCTTGGTTCTTATCAAAGGTTTCCTTACCTTTGTGACGAATCTTCGCTTGACTTATCACTCTCCAAGAGTGTGGTGTCTTCTTCCTTCCATTCCTTGTCTTTTTCCATCTTTTCTATTTTTTTACTGTTTATGTTATTGTTCACCCTTCATCGTTTAATTCTTTAAAACACGAAATCAACTCAAGGACGATCCATAAAAATAATATGCATCCAACTTGGATCATATCATGTGGTATCTAGAGCTCGGATCCTAAGAGTTGATAGAGTTCTTGTTTTTTTTGTACTTGTTCTTATTGCTTTCCAAACATCAAGCACCATCGCTTGAATGTCATAACTGTACATAACCTTGGTCATCATTGATCTCTGTCATTCCTGAGAATTGGCAACATTCTTTACTTTCCATTCTTTACTTTTTGCCATTTAAATTCCAGTCTTTTTATTTTCTGTCTTTATTTTCTGTTCTTTAATTTCTGCACAATATTCATTACTGTTATATGTTTTATAGCACCTTAATTTGAAAGGAAGCTCTTAAATACACAATTGGGCATAACATTTGGAATTAAAATTGCAAGAACCAATTTTTTTAAGTGCAAAAAGAGAATAAGGGTGTGAAAAATAGTATAAAAAAAGGAGAAAAAAAGTCTATTCCAAAAAAAAGGAGACTACCCTTGCACTTAAGCAAGATTAAGTTTGAATGCCTTGTGAATTTCATTAAGCGGTGCTATTCTACATACCTTGCGCATTTCTTTTTCTTCTTATTTCTTTGGAGTTTTACATTTGTTTTTAATTACCTTTTCTTGCTTGTCTTTTAAATTCCTTTGAGTTTTGTCTAGAGTTTCATCCTTTCTTCAACTTCTGAGTGCTTACTCTTGTGAGCACCACTACTTTTGTAAGAGCTTTTGGTAATTGAAATACGAGAGGGTTCATTTAAGAACTTGCAAATAGAACTTGAGTCATAAAAGGCAAGAGCGTTTTCATTAAACAAAAGCCTAATTATGTGAAACACGAGTGGAATCAATCTAAGAGTGTATACACGTGAGAAGAGTGGTAAGGGCCTTTCAATCTTGAATTATTCTTATTACTTGTGCAAAGATGAGTGGAGGAAGTATACCCCCATCCCCTAGGTCGCAAACCTTATGCAAGCCTTACCTAAAGAACTTGAGAAGTTTAGGATGGAAATAAACACAAAGCTAGATAATGAAAGGAGGAGAGACTCTCAACATGAAGTCTCGCATGAGGATGAAGATACCTATGATTTGGGTAGGGAAAGGAGGACTAGGAGGAACCATGATAGGAGAAGGAGGCATGGGAGAAGTGAAAAGAGTTATAATAGGAGGCATAGGAGTGATGAAAGATGAGGAGACCTAGGAGAAGTAAAGACCCAAGTACTTTCTTTCCAAGGAAAGAATGACCTTGAAGCCTACTTAGAATGGGAAACCAAGGTAGATCAAATCTTTTCCTATCACCATTACTGACGAGGACTTCATGGGAGAAGCCCAAGCCCAGGCCCAAGTCTAGAAAGAAGTCCAAGATCCAATACAAGGTCTAGGAGGGCCTATGACAAGAACAAGAGCTAAAAGGGCCCAAGAAGAACTTAAAAAGATGGTGAACAACTTATTAGAGGCCCAACATCAGATTGAAGCCCAACACGTGGAGCCTAGGGTTTACACATGCATAGCCCACTTGGAATAAAAGGAGAAGAGCCAAAAGAGTCAATATGAACTTTCGAGACCTTTATATATTTTTGGGACTATTTTTTTTTATTTTCTATTGCATTCTAGTTCTATTTGGTGTATGGTTGTGTTTAAAAAAATATATTTTGTCCACAGCAGGATTAGAACCTAGGCACTTGAAGCTGAATATGTCTCCTTAACCACTGGAACATATTAGTGATGCTTATGCTAAGGGGTTTTGTTTTTATTTTTGTTAAGTCCTAAATGGGCAAACCTCTAAATTGAATTGTACTAAAACATTTGGAGATCATTAGAGAAAGGGGAATACACATTTTGGAATTTACAAAATTGAGAGTTTTGCTCTGCTAGGGTTCTTCCTTGCATCATTTGATCTTATCAAGAATTAATCAATCCTTGTGGTGATCCTTCTTGGCTTATCAAACTAGGTTTGTGGTGCCATTCTTATCTTATTTCTTTTCATCAATTTCGTGTCTAGTTCTTCTTTCTAATTTCGCAATTTCTTCAGTTTTCGTCTTAAATTTCTCACACTCATATCTCAAGTTATATGTACTCTTTTTTTGTGATTCTTGAGTCTAAATCATGTTTCAGAAAGAGATCGTTCACCTCGTTTTGGAATCACTTAATTCTGATGACTATAGCATGAGATATGGATGCTTCCTAAAAAAATGGACAGAATCAGCTCTTTTCTTTCTTTATTCTTCTTTTCAATTTCATCTTCCAAATTTCTGTTTGTTCTAGTCCTAGTTAGGTCCAAATTCAAGAGGCTTAAGGAAAACCTCATCATTTGGTATCAAAGCTAGTCATTAGGGCTAGTTTTTTAGTGTGAATTGGAGCCAAAAGAAGGTTGTTTTGAAGCTGTGTTTGGGGTGTGAGAGCACAACCTTGCTGTAGAAAATTGATAGTAATATTTGAAGAGAAACAACAAGGATTAAGAGGCTATTTTGCTGCACTCAAAACCATGATTGTGTGGGCCAATTTGGAACCATTCCAAGCTTGAAAAATTAGGTGAACCAAGGCTGCACAAAGAGGCGTACAGTGGCTGCCAAGTAAGTGAAAACGACACTTAAATGTGATTTTTTGAATTGCTTGAATTGTACTAAGATTGTAGAGGCTGAATTTGAGTGTTGAATTAAAAAAAAACAGAATTGGAGTTTAAAAAAAAAAGAAGAAAGGAGATTTGGAAGTGCTTGAACATTTGGTTTGAGGGAAGTTTTTTTTTTTTGAATTTCTGGACCTAAACCTTGTTCTTGTCTCTTGTTTGAATTTGTAAATCACTTGTCTTTCTAATTGTGAGTAGTGAACTTGTTCTTTGCTACTTGTCTTGTGATATTAAAAGCCTTGTGATTGCTGCAAATTAAAAATTTATTTCTTGAAGAGATTGTTTGATTCTACTAAGAACTTTAAGCAAGAGAAAGAGTGGAAAAAGGCAAGAGAGATACATTAGCTTAAAAGCCAAATTTGTGTGAAACACTTTAAGTGAAATAGTTTTGGAGAGGACTTCTTTACCTCAAATCCATCTATGGTTGAAAGAGAGGGACCTCCATCCCCTACTAGGGAGCATAGGTTGTTGTTAGATGCCTTAACTCAAAAGATGAATGAGGTATTAAGTGTAACACCCTAAATTTCCTATCTATTAGACAGTAATTTTGACAGTTAATAGAATTCTACTGTTTAGTGATTTCTGAGTACTGTAAAATTATTTTGAGTATTCCGTCAGTGTATTTGATCGTTTTGAGTGATTTACTCTGTGTTAAGAAAATAATAATTTTCAGACTGGGAGAAATCTTTATGTATTTATTTTTCTTGATTGTTAATTATTTTTAACAATCTAACTTAATTTTTATACGTTTTCTAATATTTGTGATTTTGTGTGTGATTATGAAATTTTTATATTACTATGATTATTTTAGCGTTATCCGTGGGCCGTCTGTGGTCCTAGGGAGGTCAAATGTGGGCCCCGCATGGGTCCAGAAAGGTAAAAAAATTTCTATAGCTAGAAAAATTTGTACTGTTTAGACGGAGATAAGGTATCTTACTAAACCTGAATTCGGAAATAATTTTTAAAATTTTTTTACTATGTTTTGTACTGTATTTAATTATCGGGCGATAAAAAATACAGTAAATATATTCTTTCATGGGGTTATAACAGATAAAAATAATTATTGTACTGCTTAGTCAACAATAGTGGTTATGACAAGTTTTGACGGACCAATAGGAAGCAAGTTTAATTTTTGAAGCTTTGAATATCAACCATCGATTTAATCAATGGTGTAGAATCGGTCTAATAAAATGGCTATGAACATTTATAACCATTGGATGAAGAATTAATCAAGGGTGGAGATTTGATCTTATAAAGTGGCTAGGATCATTTGTGACTGTTGGATTTTGATTTAATCAACGGTAGAGATGGATCATTTATGACTATTGGATGTGGATTTAATCAATGGTGGAGATTTAGTCTTCTAAAATGGCTATGACTAATTATGACCCTTGGATTTAAAGTTTGAAGGAGTAATCTTGACCCTTCATTTTTGGAGATGCATCTAATGGCTAGGATTTCAAGGAGAAAGATCTAATGGCCTAGATTAAGTCTTCTAATCAAAAGTCTACCTTAATCCTAATCATTGATCTAATCAATGGCCTAGAATGCTCTAAATGGTGGCTAATTATTATGGTCATTTATTGAATGCATAAGGAGAAGCATGAAGAAAGGGGGACGGTTTTGGAGGAGCTTAAGAGCTTAGTAAAGTTGAAGACCACATTATTGCTATCATAATTCATCTTTGTCTTCTCCAAAAAGCCAAGACTTCATCAAATATTTTCTCTCCTTCTTTCTCCATGCATGTTTCGGCCATGACACCAGAATGCCTTCCATCATTCAAAAATTTTAACCAACCTAGTTTCTTGAATCCTTACCTTATTCTAAGAACATCTCTAGTTATGAGTTTTCACAAAATCATTCATCTTGAGTTTCAAATCCAAGCTTCAAGTTTCTATCATAAAGGGTAAAGTTCTTATCCCTTCACCCAAACTTCAAGTTTTAATTTTCTAAGCCATGCTTGAACCATGGTTTACCTATTCTTTTACTTGTTATTGATTTTAAGATTTGTTTATGATTTTTAAAAATTTTTCCAAGGAGCTCTACGAAATTAGTAGGAAGGAAAACTAAGTGTTTTCACTTCATTCTTTATCGTAACCAAGTCTAAGAAGCCTTTCTTTCATAAAAATCAAAAACTCCAACATTGTTCTTCAAGAGGAATTTCGGCCATACCACCCAAAATCACCATTCACTCTCTTTTAATTTCATCCAACCATAGATCTTGAATCTACATGATATTCTAAGCAACTTTCATGTTAGAGACTTTCTTTAAATCACCCATCTTCAACCTTGTTCTTCAAGCTAAAAATTGAAGCTTTATTGGTGAAGTTTATTAATCTTCACTTTTCTTTTGATTTTCAAGGTTCTAAGCCATGTTTGATCCATGGTTTATCTTGTTCAAGCTTGATTTACTAATAAATATATGTTTTGTTTTGTATTTGAGAAGCCCTTAGTGGTGAAGGACTTGGAAAAAGAAGCAAATCAAGGAGCTTTTGAGGATCTTCAAGAGGTAAGAGGGAGATTCATCTCACCAACCAAGTATGGTGGTGAGAGATGGTTGTGTATTTGATGGATGGTGAATCCATGTGAGAATTCATATCCATGGTCATGTAATTATTTATGGGTGTTTATGTGCTTTGATTATTTGCCGATGCTTGGTATGATTTGCATGATTTATTGCTTTGATTTTGGCATGCTTGTGATATATATAAGTTGATTATATGTGATGTATGCCATAAAAATTGTTAGAAAGGAAAATAATTTTTTGGTTCCAAAGACCAAGTGGAATTTCGGCCTCAACACCTCAAAATAGGTGTTCACAAATTAATATTTTCATGAATGATAAAATTGAATGTTTAGAAAAGCAAGGAAAATAAACAAAGGGTTTGTTTTTAAAGTATAAGTGTTCACGATTTTTGAAGGATGTTTTTGAATCAAAAGATTCTAAGTATTTCACAAATCATGAGTTTTAAATGAAAAGAGCAATGAGTTGTTAATTTTAAGGATTTACAAAGAAAGTGAATAATGAAAATGAACAAATGAATTGGTTTTTAAGACTATGAGTCTCACGGTTTTGTTAGAGAGTTTTTAATGGTTTTGTTTGTGTAAAACCATATTGGCTTAGAAGGAAAAATATTTGACGGCCATTGGAATCAAGTACCACGGTTTTGAAGGCTTGTGAATGCCTTGATTTTAAGAAACAAAGTGATTTCCAAAGTGGAAATACAATTTGGTTTAGTATAAGGAATTTGGAAAGGGAATCAGAGTGTTTTATCATTTGAAAGATGGAATTTCGTTTATGAAAAACAAAAAGAGGTTGAAAGTGTTTGAACCTCAATTTATTTTGAAGAGAAATGATTTTAGAATTGATTTGAGAAAAATGGAGAATATAATAGTGATTTGATATTTTCTAACGTGTAACTCATCCTTTGGGTTTTGGAGAGCGTTAGTAATTTCAAAGTTAGAAACATTGATTTAATTCAATGGAATTGTGAATTTGTGGAACATATTGTGAAAAGGATTTTCTTGAGTAAGAAAATGTGGAAACTAATGTGATAAATCATATTATTTTGAGGAAATGATTTCTTAAAGGAGAAATGTGAAAAATGATGTTGGAAATGATATTGATTTGTTTGAAAGTCCAAAATAATGTTTAGAATATTGAGGAATATTTTACATGAATGTAAAATGGTGAAAATTATTTTACGTATCTTAAAACCGTGATTTTTAAGCTACGCGATTTGAAAAACGCTTAAATATTTCCATGCGATTTGAAAAAAGTTGAAATATTTCTATACAATTTGGAAAGCGTTTAAATATTTTACGTGTTTGAGATATTGTGGAAAAATCGCTACGCGATTTAAAAATGGTGGAATATTTTTACGTAATTGATGAAAACGTTGAAAAATCAATATGTGATTTGAAAACGTAACAAAATTGTGAAAACGTAACAGAAATGTTACAAAATTGTGAAAACACGACAGAAGTGTTTCGCGACTATGAAAACATGATAAAATTATTTTGTGATTGAAAATACAGTATAACTATTGTTGGGCCAGTGAGTGGACCTTGATTATGAGATTATGAAATTAAACTGAGAATGGGCCAATGTGTGGACCCTGAATATGAAATTGTGAATTTTGCCTGTGATTGGCATTGGTGCATTGAACATGCATTGGAAATGGTGAATTTTGCCTGTGATTGGCATTGGTGCATTGAATATGCATTGGAAAAATATGCATTGTGGCATATGAGGAAATTGAACAAAATTGCATTGAGATATTTGTGCATTGAACAAAAATTTGATAGCTGATGCTATTGTGACCCTTGTGGTTGAAGAGAGAATGTGAATTGATAGTGAGGTCTGTGATGGATCTTGGGGGCGTCAAAGCGCGGCGGTCGACCAGTGGATATCTATCTGTGGGCTAAGGCTAGACCATATGCCACTTGGCGATGCGGTCCGTTGCAACGCATTGACGATACCCGACAATAACACGATTCTTTTCAAAAGCTGGATATTTGTCTGTGGGCTAAGGCTGGGCATTGTCTGTGGGCTAATCTGGAAGATTGTCTTTGGGCTAAGGCTGATAATTAACAAAGCATTCTTCTCGAAATTTTGAAAACCTCTATGGAGTAGGACATTGAGTCTACATGCATAACATATGCATAAATCTGAGTATCTATATCTGCATGATATGATAATTGAGGAATTTGGATGATGATGATGATAATCATGTTGATGGCATTATTGTAATTATTGCGTGATGATAATAATGTTAATGGCATGATGATAGTTATTATTTATTGTATCTATTATGATAAATAATGTTGATAGTATGATATATCTGTATGGTATGTTGTTTGTATTATCTCTGTGCTACCATGTTGGTATTGGCGTAGGTGATCTCACCTCTTTGTTATATTGTTTTGCTGTGTTTGTATTATTAAAATTGAATAATAGATGGAACGTGTTGTCTTAAACATAACGGATGATAGATATTCTGAGATTGGTGACAACATAGATGAGGGGTCATTCAGGACTCGTTGGTGTGTAGTGTTGACAAGGAACAGATGTCTGATGCATCAAGATGGATACAAGAAGAAATGAGTATGTTAAGTTTTACCGTTAGTGTTGTACCATACTATTAAGTAAGACCCGTGATGGGGTTTGCTACTGTTAACAAAAGAGAGTCTGTTAGTTTTATATTTCTCTTTAAATTGTTAAATATTAATTAGTGTCAATATTGTATATTAATCAGTTTAAATATATTTTCAGTAATACTTATGGATTTCAGTAAGTTTATGTTTCTGTAAATAAGAAGAAATTTTAAAACTCACCTTTTATAACTCAAACCTTTTATGAACTTCTTTACAGATTATGAGTTGGGAGTCAGGAATGTGATACCTTGAGGAGGGTGTTACATTAAGGGAGCATACGGAGGGAATTTATGAAAGGCTTGAAACTTTAGAAAACCAAAACCAGAATGAGGAGAATGACCAACATAGAGATAAGAGGAGACATGAGAGGCATGAAAAAAAAGAACATGAGGGAGAACAAAGGAGAAACCGAGAGGAGGTTGTGAAAGTTACCATACCACCATTTCAAGGAAAAAGTGATCCTGAAGCCTATATTGAGTGGGAGATGAAGGTAGAACAAATTTTCTCATTCCACAACCTAAATGAGGAGAGGAAGGTCAAGCTAGCTACCTTGGAATTCACTAACTATGCCTTAGTTTGGTGGGATCAATTCCAAAAGGAGAGGAGGAGGTATGGAGAGCCTATGTTAGAGAGTTAGGAGGAGTTAAAAAGAGTGTTGAGAAGGAGGTATGTTCCATCCCACTACCATAGAGAGCTTCTCAATAAACTCCAAAGAATGACCCAAGGGAGTAAGAGTGTAGATGAGTTCTACAAAGACCTTGAAATAGCCATGATCCAAGCCAATGTAGAGGAGGAAAGGGAGGTTACCATTGCTAGATTCCTTAATGGGCTGAATGGAGATATAAGAGATGTTGTTGAGCTTCAAAATTATGTAGAAATGGAGGACTTAGTTCACCATGCCATGAAAGTGAAACAACAACTAAAAAGAAAAAGTGTGAGAAAGAGTGTATCAAACTATGATAACTCTAGATGGAAGGATAGGTTCAAGAAGGAGGGTACCTCATCTTCTAGGATCCCCACCATAGCCCCAAACCCAAACCAAAACAAGGGCAAAGAAATGGCAAACAAGTCTCAATCTAGAGACATAAAGTGTTTCAAATGTTTGGGTAGGGGGCACATTGCATCTAAATGCCCAACCAAGAAGGTTATGGTGTTAAAAGATAATGGAGAAATCACTAGTGAGAGTTCCCAAACTGAATCCTCAAGTGAGGAAGAGAGAGAGGAAAAGGAGGAGATTCCTGAAGGAGATTTGTTCATTAGGAGAAGAATATTAGGAGGATTAGCCAAAGAGGGTGAGGAAAGTCAAAGAGAAAATATTTTTCATACTAGATGTCATATCCAAGGCAAATTGTGTTCCTTAATCATTGATGGAGGGAGTTGTACCAATGTAGCAAGTACTAGGTTGGTGACAAAAATGAATTTGGAAACTAAACGCCATCCCAGACCATACAATTTACAATGGTTGAGTGAGGGGGGAGAATTGAGGGTGGATAAGCAAGTGGAGATTGAGTTTTCTATTAGAAAATATAAAGATAAAATTTTGTGTGATGTGATTCCAATGGAAGCTAGTCATTTGCTTCTTGGGAGACCATGGAAGTTTGATAGAAAAGCTCACCATGATGGTCACACAAATAAATACACTTTTCACCATGAAAACTGCAAGGTTACATTGGTTCCATTGTCTCCAAAAGAGGTAAGTGATGATCAAAATATCATGATTAAAAAAAGAAAGCAAGAGAGGAAAGACAAGAAAAAAAATAAAAATGAGAGCAAAAAGAAAAAGAAAAAGAATGCTTTGTTTGTGAAGTGTGGAGAGGTGAGGAGAGCTTTAATGGCAAGGAAGTCTATGTATATACTCTATAATAATGAGATTACTGCACTTGATTCTGACCTTGAACTTCCTAGTGGAGTTAAATCTATTTTGTAGGAATTTCAAGATGTTTTTCCAAAAGATATACCACCAAGACTTCCACCATTGAGAGGTATTGAACACCAAATTGATTTAGTGCCAGGGGCTGTGTTGCCTAATAGGCCAGCATACAGGAGTAATCCTCAAGAGACCCAGGAAATTCAAAGGCAAGTTGCTGAATTGATGAGCAAAGGATGGGTTGAGGAGAGCTTGAGCCCTTGTGCTATACCAGTTATATTGGTGCCAAAGAAAGATGGAAGTTAGAGGATGTGTTCTGACTGTAGGGTCGTCAACAATATCACCATCAAGTATAGGTATCCCATTCCCAGGTTAGATGATTTGTTAGATGAGTTGTATGGCTTTAATTATTTCTCTAAGATTGATTTGAAAAGTGGATATAATCAGATTAGGATTAGAGAAGGTGATGAGTGGAAAACAGCTTTTAAAACCAAGTATGGCTTGTATGAGTGGAAAGTAATGCCATTTGGATTGACAAATGCCCCTAGTACTTTCATGAGATTGATGGACCATGTTTTGAGAGAGTTTCTAAGGAAATTTATGGTTGTTTATTTTGATGATATTCTTACATATAGTAAAAATTTGGATGAGCATTTGCATCATTTGCAATCTGTTTTACATGTGCTTAGAAAAGAAAGATTGTATGCTAATTTGGAAAAGTGTATATTTTGTAAGGACCATGTTGTGTTCTTAGGATTTGCGGTTAATTCTAGTGGAGTGCATGTAGATAAAGAGAAAATAAAAGCAATCCAAGAATGGCCAACTCCTAAGAGTGTGAGTGAGACAAGAAGTTTCCATGGGCTTGCTAGTTTCTATAGGAGGTTTGTTAAGGATTTTAGTACCATTACTGCACCTCTAAATGAACTAGTCAAGAAGCATGTGGGATTTAAATGGGGAAAGAAACAAGAGAAAGCATTTGCTGTCCTAAAGGAGAAATTAACACATGCACCCATACTTGTTTTGCCTAACTTTGCTAAATCCTTTGAGCTTGAATGTGATGTATCTGGGGTACGCATAGGTGCTGTTTTAATGCAAGAGGGACATCCCATTACCTATTTTAGTGAGAAAATGAATGGGGTTGCCCTTAACTACCCTACATATGATAAGGAATTGTATGCTTTAGTTAGGGCTTTGCAAACTTGGCAACACTATCTTCTGCCTAAGGAGTTTATTATTCATAGTGATCATGAGTCTTTAAAGTATTTGAAAAGACAAGGAAAGTTGAACAAGAGACATGCCAAGTGGGTGGAGTTTCTTGAACAATTCCCCTATGTGATTAAGCACAAGAAAGGTAAGTCCAATGTGGTTGCTGATGCTTTGTCACGCAGGTATGCTTTAATGACTACTCTTGAAACTAAATTTCTTGGTTTTGAATATATTAAGGAACTGTATGAACATGATGTTGATTTTTCTCATATTTATCAAATATGTTCTCATACTGTATCTGATGGGTATTTCAAGCATGATGGTTACTTAATAAAGGACAAGAGACTTCGTGTGCCTAAAATTCAATTAGGGAATTGCTTGTTCAAGAGGCACATGAAGGGGGCTTAATGGGATACATAAGTTGTGTGATAAGTGTCTTATTTGTAAAATGGCTAAGTCTAGGGTCCCGCATGGATTATATACTCCATTGCCTGTTCCTGAACACCCTTGGATTGATATTTCTATGGATTTTGTTCTAGGTTTGCCTCGGTCTAAGGGAGGGAAGGATTCTATTTTTGTGGTGGTTGACAAGTTCTCAAAGATGGCTCACTTCATACCATGTAAGAAGGTGGACGATGCATGTCATATAGCTGATTTATTCTTCAAAGAGGTGGTAAGACTGCATGGTTTGCCTAAGAGTATTGTAAGTGATCGGGACTCTAAATTCCTTAGTCATTTTTGGAGGACCTTGTGGGGAAAGATAGGAACAAAACTATTATTTTCTATTACTTGCCATCCCCAAACTGATGGGCAAACAGAGGTTGTAAATAGGACTTTATCTACTCTTCTTAGAGTTGTTCAAAAGAAAAATCTTAAGTCTTGGGAAGAATGTTTGCCACATGTTGAGTTTGCTTATAATAGGGCTATACATAGTACTACTCAGTTTTCACCTTTTGAAATTGTATATGGTTTTAATCCTTTGACTCCTTTGGATTTATTGCCTTTACCTAACATTTCTCAATTGCAAGATAAGTTTGGGCAGGTTAAAGCTGATTATGTCAAGAAATTGCATGAGAAGGTTAAGGCCCAAATTGAGAAGAAAATGGAAGGGTATGCCAAGCATGCAAACAAAGGAAGGAAGAAGGTAACATTTGAACCAGGTGATTGGGTATGGGTACACTTCAGGAAGGAAAGATTTCCATCTCAAAGGAAGTCTAAGCTTATGCCAAGAGGAGATAGACCTTTTCAAGTATTGGCTAAGATCAATGACAATGCATATAAGATTGACTTACTAGGTGAGTATGGTGTGAGTGCTACCTTTAATGTGGCTGATTTGTCCTTTTATGATGCAGGTGATGAATTAATAGATTTGAGGACAAATGCTTCTCAAGAAGGAGGGAATGATAAGGACTTCATGGGAGAAGCCTAAGCCCAGGCCCAAATCCAGAAAGAAGTCCAAGATCCAATACAAGGTCTAGGAGCCTATGACAAAAGCAAGAGCTAAAAGGGCCCAAGAAGAACTTAAAAAGATGGTGAACAACTTATTAGAGACCCAACATCAGATTGAAGCCCAACACGTGGAGCCTAGGGTTTACACACATGCATAGCCCACTTGGAATGAAAGGAGAAGAGCCAAAAGAGTCAATCTGAACTTTCAAGACCTTTATATGTTTTTGGGACTGTTTTTATTTTTATTTTCTATTGCATTCTAGTTCTATTTGGTATATGGTTGTGTTCAAAAAAATATATTTTGTCCACAGCAGGATTAGAACCCAAGTACTTGAAGCTGAATATGTCTCCTTAACCACTGGAATATATCAGTGATGGTTATGCTAAGGGGTTTTGTTTTTATTTTTGTTAAGTCCTAAATGGGCAAACCTCTAAACTGAATTGTACTAAAACATTTGGAGATCATTAGAGAAAAGGGAATACACATTTTGGAATTTATAAAACTGAGAGTTTTGCTCTGCTAGGGTTCTTCCTTGCATCATTTGATCTTATCAAGAATTAACTAATTCTTGTGGCGATCCTTCTTGGCTTATCAAACTAGGTTTGTGGCGCCACTTTTCATTAATTTCGTATCTAGTTCTTCTTTCTAATTTTGCATTTTCCTTAGTTTTCATCTTAAATTTCTCGCACTCATATCTCAAGTTATACGTACTCTTTTTCAGTGATTCTTGAGTCTAAATCGTGTTTCAGAAAGAGATCTTTTACCTCGTTTTGGAATCACTCAATTCTGATGAATATAGCATGAGATATGGATGCTTCCTAAAAAAATGAATAGAATCAGTTCTTTTCTTTCTTTATTCTTCCTTTCAATTTCATCTTCCAAATTTCTGTTTGTTCTAGTCCTAGTTATGTCCAAATTCAAGAGGCTTAAGGAAAACCTCATCAATTACAATGAAGAAAGGAAGGTGAAGGTGGCTGCCCTAGAATTTTCTGACTATGCCCTAATTTGGTAGGGCCAAGTACAAAAAAAAGAGGGAAAGGAATAGGGAGTACCCTACAGATACTTGGGAAGAGATAAAAAGTTTGATGAGGAAGAGGTTTGTCCCTTCATGGTACCATAGGGAATTATATAATAAACTCCAAAGACTTATCCAAGGAAGTAAGAGTGTGGATGAGTACTACAAGGAGATGGAAGTGGCCATGATAAGGGCCAATGTCATTGAAGATAGGGAGGCTACCATGTCACGTTTCTTTCATGGACATTATGGAGTTGCACAACTATGAAGAGCTTGATGAGTTAGTCCACCAAGCCATAAAGATGGAACAATAACTCAAAAGAAAGGGTGCATGGAAGAAGCCTTCTTCTAACCTCAAACCTCTCACTTGGAAGGACAAGGAACCAAAGGAAGACTCCTCTACACAACCTAAGAGAGGTATGACTTCTAAAATCTCTAATGCTTTTTTTTCTACTAATGCTTCTTCCTCTTCTTCTTCTTCTAAAAATAGGAACATCAAGTGCTTCAAATGCTTGGAGAGTGGACACATAACCTCTCAATGCCCAAACAAAAGGGCAATGATGATAAGAGAGGGACACCTCTCTAGTGATTCATGTCCAAATTCCCCTCCCTCAAGTGAAGGAGAAGAAGAATGTGAGACCTATGCTCATGATGGTGACTTGCTAATGATAAGGAAACTCTTGGGTAGCTAAGTTGTGACAAGGGACCAAGACCAAAGGGAAAACATCTTCCACACAAGATGTGTCATCCAAGACAAAGTATGCTCATTAATCATTGATGGGGGAAGTTGCACCAATGTGGCAAGCACTCGCTTGGTAAGAAAACTTGACCTTAAAACTACTCCTCACCCTCGACCATACAAGCTTCAATGGCTAAGTGAGAATGGTGAGTTGATAATGAATCAACAAGTGTTGGTAAGTTTGTCAATTGGTAAGTATAATGATGATGTTTTGTGTGATGTTGTTCCCATGGAGGCCGGCCATAATTTGCTTGGAAGGCCTTGGCAATTTGATAAGTATGCTATTCATGATGGTTTTACTAACAAGTACTCCTTTGTTCATAACTCCTTAAAGGTAACCCTTTTACCCTTTACTCCTAAACAGGTTTGTGAAGACCAAGTGGCCTTGAAGCTAAGAAAGGAGCAAGAGAAGAAAGACATAAAAGTAAAATCAAAGGGGGAGGCAAAGAATATGGACCAAGAACTTGTAAATGAGAAAAAAAAATGAATGTTTATTTGCTAGGGAGAGTGAGATTAAGAGGGCTTGCTTTGCAAAGCAAGAGATGTATATTTGCGTATACAAGGACTTCTATTTAAATTGTAACTCTAACCTTCTACCTAGTGAAGTTGATTCTCTTTTGCAGGACTTTGAATATGTCTTTCCAAAGAGTGTCCCTCCTGGACTACCGCCTTTCAAGGGGATTGAACATCAAATGGACTTCATCCTAGACTTTGCCTAATAGGCCTTCCTATAGGACAAATCCCGAGGAAACTAAGGAAATTTAGAAACAAGTGGAGGATTTGATGCAAAAAGGATGGGTGAGGGAAAGTTTAAGTCCTTGTGCCGTGCCTGTCATACTTGTCCCCAAAAAGGACGGCACTTGGAGAATGTGTACTGATTGTAGGGCTGTAAATAATATAACTATAAAATATAGGCATCCCATCCCTAGGCTAGATGATTTGCTTGATGAATTGCATGGTGCATGTTACTTTTCTAAAGTGGATTTAAAAAGTGGGTACCATCAAATTAGGATAAGGGAAGGGGCTGAGTGGAAGATAACCTTTAAGACTAAGCATGGATTGTATGAGTGGTTGGTGATGCATTTTAGGCTTACAAATGCGCCTAGCACCTTTATAAGGTTGATGAACCATGTGTTAAGAGAGTTTCTAGGCAAGTTTGTAGTAGTGTACTTTGATGACATCCTAATCTATAGCATAACCTTAGAAGAGCACCTAGAACACCTTAGGGCTGTGATAAGTGTGCTTAGAAAAGAAAAGTTGTATGCGGATTTCGAGAAGTGTGTCTTTTGCACCGACCATGTAGTGTCCCTAGGCTTTGTTGTGAGTACTAAGGGAGTGCAAGTAGATGAAGAAAAGATAAAAGCCATTAGGGAGTGGCCTACCCCTAAGTCTGTGAGTGAGGTAAGAAGCTTTCATGGGTTAGCTAGCTTTTATAGAAGGTTTGTAAAAGATTTCAGCACCATAGCCACCCCTTTAAATGAAGTTGTTAAGAAAAATGTGAGTTTTAGGTGGGGGGAAAATCAAGACACAAGTTTTAACACACTCAAAGATAGGCTCACTCATGCACCTATACTTGTATTGCCTAATTTTTTAAGTCTTTTGAACTTGAGTGTGATGCATCAAATGTTGGGATTGTGGCTGTTTTATTACAAGAGGGTCACCCCAGTGCATACTTTAGTGAGAAATTGCATAGAGTTGTTTTAAATTACTCCACCTATGACAAAGAATTGTATGTACTCATAAGGGTTTTGCACACTTGGCAGCACTACCTTTTGCCAAAAGAGTTTATAATTCACAGTGATCATGAGTCACTAAAATATTTAAAAGGGCAAGGCAAGCTTAATAAGAGGCATGCCAAGTGGGTTGAATACCTTGAACAGTTTCCTTATGTGATCAAACACAAGCAAGGAAAAGTAAACATAGTGGCCGATGCGCTTTCCAGGAGGTATACCTTATTAGCTACTCTTGAAACAAAAATGCTTGGTTTTGAACACATAAATGAGTTATATGTAACACCCTTTTTTGGTGAGGGAACGTCACATCATTAAACATAAATGAAAAAAAGGAAATGCGGAAAATAAATTTTTAAACAATTAAGACCCAATTCATTTAGTTCAAAATTAACTTAATTAGTACTTTAATACGTGAGTAAAATTGGCGGTATATTTTTTTTTCCTTTTTAACAATGCGAAATATGAATAACGGTAAGAACGAAATAGTAAACAGAAACCCACATCTAAATAACATACATATACATATATATTTAGATGTCAAATATATTTTAGATACATCCTGGAAATTTCCAAAAAGCAAAACTATACATGCCTATGGATTTTACATATACATCCACCAGAAATATCAAAATACACAGCCCACCAAAAGTAATACATCAGGCCTCCAAAATAAAATACTGGCAACCATCAGCAGCTACCAGTAACATCAGTCCCTCAGAGGAAGAGGGACCATGTCCGGATCCTCAGCAGGATCCTCCTCTTCAGAGGAAACCTCCATGGGAACCACAGAACCACGAGCAGGAGCCCAAGCAGTAGAATCAAAAGAGTCTTCCCAAGGGGTGTAGTAACGGTCACCCCACATCTCTCGGATGGGTAAGTAGAACTCCAGCCGCAGGCTGACATGGCAGGTGAGGATCGGCGCCTCATGACGTCTCCAGGAAAGGGAAATCGATACATCTCCCATATAGACACAGCGGTCAGAGCTCAGGTTGATGTGCTAGCACTCTGGCCCTCCGAGGAAGGTCAGACGCACGTTGCCCAGAAATCTGCACATGCGTGCCTCCATGCTCCACAATAGATACTAGTCTTGCTCGGGCCAGAAGCCAGGAAAATCGGGAGCTTCAGTTCCTATGCCGTCGTCTTCGGTAGATACAGTATACAGACAGGCAGCAAATAAGGGAAACACAGAAAAGAGGTATGACATCCTACCATCATTACCAATTATGGCAGCCAGGAATAATACAGTGCATAGTGTCCACATAACAGTCCCAAAAATAATAATAATAATAGGCAGCTAGTACATCTGTAAGCAAGTAAACAGTACCAGGCAGGCATTTTTTCATAATAATAATACAACAGTTCAAATTCACATAGGGTAGTAGTCATTAACAGTAAAATATCTCATGATGCACATGCATATGGTATTCAAATTTCCTACTCCATGGAGCTAGACTCAAACAGTCAGAGAGAAAGATCAGGAGACGTGTCTGTAACGCGGCTGCCGTGGCCAAGGTGCTAAAACTCAACAGTTTTCTACGTGCACATACAGGCATTGTACAGACAGTCCACGCTCGATCACGACTTAGGACAGTGTCTCGGTCCGAATCGTCGGGGCGTTTGCATCGGTTTGCCCCACGGACAGAAGAGCTACCTACTGCCCACTGTGAAGGACCCGCGCCCCGACGCCCCCAAGGTCATAACACGACCTACACTAGTCTATTCGCACCTGCACCAAGGTGTGTTCAATCTCCTAGGCAACTCGGCCTTACAACAGTCCACAAGACATTCACAATGCATAAGACTCTATACATGAACATGTATGGTCAACATCATATACTATTCCATAATATGCCACAATTGGCTCAAATAAGCATCAACACAACATTGGTCATTCATATGGTCCCACAATATCATAATATTGAAATCAAATAAGATAATACATTTTCAAGGTCCATTATGCATTCTTATTCAAGATTTGCCATTCTTACAAGTATCCATCACTAAGTAAGTTTCCATAATCGATTGAATTTCCTAACGCAATCTATTCTCATAAAATTTCTCTATCCAGAGGAATTCCCTTAGCAAATCCAGTTCCTTACTTTGTTTTATCATTTTCTTTTTGTGATATCTTCCCATGGAAGTCTTAGTATCATTTCACAATTATCCAACTGGTTCTACTGGGGGCGCCTAGGCACCAAATCTGTAGCGCCTGGGCGTTGGTTGAGCGCCTAAGCGCTGAACACGAAGTGCCTAAGCGCTAACCAAGCCGCGTTATAGGAAAAATTCTTTGGGCAATGAGCGCCTAGACGCTCTATGCACAGCGCCTGAGCGCTAGTGCATTTACAAGGGTTCTACAGAATCCATTTCTGCAGACCTGTGGCCCATCCAATCTCAAGGTTTTACAATCATTTACCAATAATCCAAAGCATGGTTTATGTCATCAAAACACACATTACAAATCCATATAATCACACAAATTAAACAACTACAAAATCATGGAAATAACACAATATGACAAGGAGAGTAATCCAACATGGATTCCCTCATCTACAACAACACACAAGACATTCCCTTAACCAAGATTGGTTGAGGAGGATCATCTTCCTCTTACCTATTTGGAAGACAACACAATGGTGGTACTCCTTCTTGCCCTAAGTTTTCATTTTCCCCCTTCAAGAAAAACTCCAATGTGAGTGACTTCCACAATGTCCACTTAAACCATGAAAAATGGGTTCTTGGTCACCTAGGGGGACCAAGAGAAACGAGAATAGCAAGAAAAATAGAAGAAAGTTGAAGACTTTACCTTAAAGCTCCAAGCTTTAGCTTCAATGGTGGAAAAATGGAAGAGGAAAAAGAAGAAGAACCAAGGAGATATCAACAAAAGAGAACTTGGAGTGGTGGAAGATGAGTGGAAATGGGTTTGATTTAGCAAATCATGGAAATGGTCTTCCAAAGGGGTGGATGCTCGGTGGAGAAGGAAAATAAGAAGAGACGAAATGGAGAAATGGGTATTTGGGGTTTAGAGAATGAGAATGAAATATTAGGAAGATGAGAGGAAATATTTGGGCTTCCCATATTGCTTCTGCCGTAGAGAAGAGTGGAGAGGGAAGAGAGAGAAAATGGGTCAAATAGGAAACTTCTTGGAAGCTTCCTACAATGGGCTTTTAATTAACTAAATTTTTATTTTGAAAATAAGGCTAAAGGGGTTTGACACAAGGTAAATTTTGAACAATGTGATAAGATTTTTATTATATTATTATTTATTGGACAATAGTCATAGTTGGCAGAAGTCAGCATTAACAAATCTGACAGATAATTTCTTCGCAGTGTTTTATTATTTTATCTGTTAAAATTTTTCGAAAAACGTAAAAACCTTATAAACTGTGTCTGGCCTCGGGTTTTGTAAGATCTCCCGTTGACGTTTCCATAGTTCAAGGTTCTCGGAGAGAACACCTTATTTCTCCGGTTCCGCTCAGTACATACATAAAACGAGGAATATATTAAAATATTCGACGTTTTCGGAAAAATCTAGAAAAATTTTCAAAAATCTAAAATTTTATAAAATGATCATTTGTAATTAAATAAACACTTTTTGGGATATTACAACACTCCCCATCTAAAAAGGAATTTCGTCCTCGAAATTTACGTACCCTAGAAAAGATATGGATGTTGCTCCTTCATCTTGTCCTCTAGTTCCCAGGTTGCATCACCAGTCGTCTCATTCCAGATCACCTTTACCAATAGAATCTCCTTGCCTCTAAGTTGCTTTATTCGTCGATCCTCAATTCTCGCAGGAGGCACCTCATAGGTCATGTTCTCTTTTAATTGTACTGTGTCCGGTGCTATGACATGACTTGGATCAGGCAAATACTTGCGAAGTTGTGACATATGGAAGACATTGTGTATGTTGGAAAGAAAAGGGGGTAAGGCTATCTGGTAGGCTACTGGACCTATCCGGCGAAGAATTTGGTAAGGTCCAAGGAATTTTGGAGTGAGTTTCCTAGATTTCAAAGCCCGGCCGACCCCAGTCGTGAGTGTGACTTTCAAGAATACATGCTCACCTTCCTCAAACTCAAGAGGCTTTCTCCTCTTATCTGCATAACTCTTTTGCCTACTCTGAGCAGTTCTCATCTTCTCTTGAATCATCTTGACCTTCTCAGTCGTCTATTGAATGATATTCGGTCCAATTGTGAGACGTTCGCCATCTTGGTACCAACACAAGGTTGTCCGACACCATCGTCCATACAGAGCTTCATAGGGTGCCATCCCAATACTCGAATGGTAACTGTTGTTGTAGGTGAATTCTATCAATGGTAGAACTTCATCCCAACTTCTAGTTTGTTCTATAATACAAGCTCTAAGTAAATCTTCTAGAGATTGGATCGTTCTTTCAGATTGACCATCGGTTTGTGGGTGGTACGCTGAACTTAGACGTAACTTTGTTCCCAACAATGCCTGTAGACTCTGCCAAAATTTTGAAGTGAACCTCGGATCCCTATCCGAAACAATACTCGTAGGCACACCATGCAGTCTAACGATCTCTCCAATGTACAGTTGGGTTAACTTCTCCAGATTGTACCTTATGTTGATCGGAAGGAAATGAGTTGACTTTGTGAGTCGATCCACTATTACCCAAATCGAGTCGTGTCATTTCTTTGTCCTTGGCAAACCCACAACAAAATCCATTGCAATGCTATCCCATTTCCATTCAGGAATAGACAATGGTTGCAGCAATCCTGCAGGTCTTTGATGTTCCACTTTAGCTTTTTAACAAACTAGACAAGTCGATACGCATCTAGTGACATCGCTCTTCATCCCATGCCACCAGAACAACTTCTTCAAGTCTTGGTACATCTTCGTTATGCCCGGGTGCATATTCAGCTTGTTGGTGTGAGCATGATCCACAATATATCTTTTAAGCTCTTGGTCACGGGGAATACAAACTCTACTCCGGAATCTCAAAATCCCATCCGTTCCTTCCTCGAATTTCGTCTCCTTGCCTTGCTTCATTTGCTCTCTCACTTCTTGCAAGAATTTGTCGACTTTCTACTTTTCTCATATGTCCCCCATTAGCTCACTTGAGATGGTGACCATATTCATACAAATCCTTCCGGGTTCCAACTTAACAAATGACCAAGTATCTCTAAACTGTTCAATAAGCTCTCTTTCCTTGATCATCAGGGCAGAAACACTGACAGCCTTTCTACTCAAGGCGTCAGCCACGACATTCGCCTTGCCAAGGTGGTACAACAATTGAAAATCGTAGTCCTTTAGGAATTCTAACCATCTTCGTTGCCTCATGTTAAGCTCTTTCTGGTCATACAAGTACTTCAAACTTTTGTGGTCATACAAGTACTTCAAACTTTTGTGGTCACTGAAAATGCTAAACGTTGCTCCATAGAGAAAATGTCTCCATATCTTCAGGGCAAAAACCACAGCTGCTAGTTCCAAATCATGTGTCGGTTAGTTCTTCTCATGCACTCGCAACTGTCGCGAAGCATAAGCTACCACTCTTCTGTGTTGCATAAGAACAGACCCCAATCCTTGGTATGAAGCGTCACAGTACACCTCGAACGGTTCATTCGGATCAGGTAGTACCAATACTGGTGAGGTGGTTAGCCGTTTCTTCAACTCTTGGAAACTTTGCTCGCAGCTATCAGTCCATTCAAAAGCTTGATTCTTCTTTGTCAGCTGAGTGAGTGGTCCAGCAATTTTGGAAAATCCTTCTATGAACCTTCAGTAATAACCGGCTAAACCCACGAAGCTACGAATCTCTGTTACTGACTTCGGTTGTTCCCACTGTAACACTGTCTCCACTTTTGATGGATCCACCGCAATCCCTTCCTTTGAGATCACATGGCCTAAAAACTTAACCTCATCAAGCCAAAACTCACATTTCGACAGTTTGGCATACAGTTCTTTCTCCCTCAGAGTCTGGAGAACTATACTGAGGTGCTCGGCATGATCCTCCTGATTCTGGGAATATATCAGGATGTCATCGATGAAAACGACAACAAACTTGTCCAAGTAAGGATGAAAGATCCTGTTCATGTAGTCCATAAAGATAGCAGGTGCATTCGTTACACCAAACGACATCACAAGGTATTCGTAATGACCGTATCAGGTACGAAAAGCAATCTTGGGTATATCTTCCATCTTCACCCTTATCTGATGGTATCCAGATCTCAAATCGATCTTTGAAAACACCGCTGCTCCCTTCAGTTAGTCCATTAGGTCGTCAATTCTTAGGAGAGGATATTTGTTCTTGATCGTCAGCTTGTTCAACTGCCTATAGTCCACACACAATCGTGAGGTACCGTTCTTCTTTCGAACTAACAACACTGGCGCTCCCCACGGTGATACACTTGGTCTGACGAACTATTTCTCCAAAAGCTCTTCTAGTTGTTTCTTAAGTTCTGCCAATTCCGTCAGTGACATCCGGTAAGGTGCTATAGACACGGGGCCAGCTCCCTGTACAAGGTCAATAGCAAACTCTACCTCACGCGTCGGTGGTAAACCAGGTACCTCTTCGGGGAAGATTTCAGGAAATTCCTTCACCACAAGAACAGTGCTCAGATCAGCCTCGCTCTCGACTTTCAAAGAAGATAGTAGCATGTATCCTTGAGCTCCTTCTTTCAAGAAAGCTCGTGCTTGGTTGGCCGTCAAGTATCTAGAATCTTCATCCACAGGAAAGACTATGGTTTTTATAGAGCAATCTAATAGAACATGGTTGGAAGATAACCAATCCATCCCTAAGATTATATCTAATTGTGAAAGAGGTAAACAGATCAAATCGACAGAAAAGATTTGACCTTCAACGATTAGGGGACACTTTAAACAAACTTTGGTAGTAACTACTGGTTTGTCAGTAGGGGTTGAAACAGTCAAATCAAAGGGTAGTTCAGACACAAGTAAGCTAAGTTGTAACACACAGTCATATGAGATGAAAGAATGGGTTGCCCCAGAGTCATACAGTACTTTTAAAAGATTACCTTCTATGGTGCCTTCTCCTTGAATCAAGTCTTCAGATTCGGAGGCTTCAGCTCCGCTCATGGTGTAGACTCGACCTCCAGTTTGCAGTTTCTTGGCTTGAGTTGCATTGATTGAAGGTTCAACCTTTGCTTGGTTGTAATCTCTAGACACGTGGCCCGGTTTGCCACATCTAAAGCAGATAAATCCCTTGATCGTGCAGTCTCTCGTGTGATAGTCTTTTCCACACTTTATGCATCTCGAGGGATATGCCACATTTTGACCAGTTCGGTTCCCAGTAGAACCTCCACCAGAACTTCCACCAGTTTGTTGCTGACTTCCCGTTGGTTGGGAATAGGGCTTCTTTTGGAAGTGGTTTGAACCACTGCCTCCACCTCTTTGGAACCTCGCAGGCCCAAAGTTCTTGCTCCTCAAGTCTCTAGCTTGTTCCAAGGCCTTAACTTCACAGCACGTATCCAACAGTTCTGAAAACACCTTCATTTTCAGGGTGATAATGGCCTTCTTCACTTCGTATCTTAGTCCCTCAGTGAACTTCTAGAACTTCCAAACTTCATCGGTTTGATGCTGATAATGCGTCGAAAACTTCTCCAAGTTCTCAAACTTGGCCGTATACTCACTAACAGTCATGTTTCCCTGTTTCAAGTTGAGAAAGTCCATCTCTTTCGCATGTCTCGCATTTGCAGGAAAGTACTTATCCAAGAATTTGTTCTTGAACACGTTCCACGTGACGTCAGTTCCTTCGGCTTCCAGTGCTCTCTGAGCTCCGTTCCACTAGTCTTCGGCGTTACCCACAAGCATGAAGGTAGCATAGTTCACCTTCTTGTCTTCGGCACAGTTCATGCCACGGAAAACTTTCTCCAGCTCTTTGATCCACAAACTAGCCTTGTCTGGATCAAATTCTCCCTTGAATTGCGGAGGGTTGTGGCGACGAAACTCTACTAAGTTCTGTGCATCGACGGTCGCCTCGAGCTGTTGAGTAGCTCTCTCTTGTTGCTGAGCAGCACGTTCATTTTGTTGCGTGATGACTTCCGCCATCCTCTGCATCGCTTCTATAGCGACTGTTATTTCTTCACCTCTTGCCATCTTGTTTTTCTCTTAAATTAGATTACTGAAAAACATAAGGAAAGTCAGAGGGATTCATTCAAAATGCCAATCACAGAGATTCACACAGCACAAACAAGACAGACTCACACACAAGACCCAAAGAAACATAAACCGGGGCTCTGATACCAACTTAAATGTAACGCCCCTTTTTGGTGAGGGAATGTCACATCATTAAACATAAATGAAAAGAAGGAAATGCGGAAAATAAATTTTTAAACAATTAAGACCCGGTTCATTTAGTTCAAAATTAACTTGCTTAGTACTTTAATGCGTGAGTAAAATTGGCGGTATATTTTTTTTCCTTTTTAACAATGCGGAATATGAATAATGGTAAAGAACAAAACAGTAAACAGAAACCCACATCTGAATAACATACATATACATATATATTTAGATGCCAAATATATTTTAGATACAGCCTGGAAATTTCTAAAAAGCAAAACTATACCTGCCTATGGATTTTACATATACATCCACCAGAAATATCAAAATACACAGCCCACCAAAAGTAATACATCAGGCCCCCAAAATAAAACACTGGCGATCACCGTACTACCGAATATCACCCCTCGAGAGGAGGAGGGACCGTGTCCGGATCCTCAACAGGATCCTCCTCTTCAGAGGAAACCTCCATGGGAACCACAGAACCACGGGCAAGAGCCCGAGCAGTAGAATCAAAAGAGTCTTCTCAAGGGGTGTAGTAACGGTCACCCCACATCTCTCGGATGGGTAAGTAGAACTCCTGCCGCAGGCTAACATGGCAGGTGAGGATCGGCGCCTCATGACGTCTCCAGGTAAGGGAAATCGATACATCTCCCATATAGACACAACGGTCAGAGCTCAGGTTAATGTGCCAGCACTCTGGCCCTCCGATGAAGGTCAGACGCACGTCGCCCAGAAATCAGCGCATGCATGCCTCCATGCTCCACAATAGATACTAGTCTTACTCGGGACAGAAGCCAGGAAAATCGGGAGCTTCAGTTTCCGTGCCGTCATCTTTGGTAGATATAGTATACATACAGGCAGCAAATAATGGAAACACAGAAAAGAGGTAAGACATCCTACCATCATTACCAATTATGGCAGCCAGGAATAATACGGCGCATAGCACCCATATAACAGTCCCAAAAATAATGACAACAATAATAGGTAGATAGTACATCTATAAGCAAGTAAACAGTTCCAGGCAAGCATTTTTTCATAATAATAATACAACAGTTCAAATTCACATAGGGTAATAGTCATTAATAGTAAAATATCTCGTGATGCACATGCATACGGTATTCAAATTTCCTACTCTATGGGGCTAGACTCAAACAGTCAGAGAGAAAGATCAGGAGACGTGTCTGTAACGCGGCTGCCGAGGCCAAGGTGCTAAAACTCAACAGTTTTCTACGTGCACAAACAGGCATTGTACAGATAGTCCACGCTCGATGACGACATAGGACAGTGTCTCGGTCCGGATCGTCGGTGCGTTTGTATCGGTTTGCTCCACGGACAGAAGAGCTACCTACTGCCCACTATGAAGGACCCGCGCCCCGATGCCCCCAAGGTCATAACACGACCTACACTAGTCTATTCGCACCTGCACCAAGGTGTGTTCAATCTCCTAGGCAACTCGGCCTTACAACAGTCCACAAGACATTCACAATGCATAAGACTCTATGCATGAACATGTATGGTCAACATCACATACTATTCCATAATATGCCACAATTGGCTCAAATAAGCATCAACACAACATTGGTCATTCATATGGTCCCACAATATCATAATATTGAAATCAAATAAGGTAATACATTTTCAAGGTCCATTATGCATTCTTATTCAAGATTTGACATTCTAACAAGTATCCATCACTAAGTAAGTTTCCATAATCGATTGAATTTCCTAACGTAGTCTATTATCATAAAATTTCTCTATCTAGAGGAATTCCTTTAGCAAATCCAGTTCCTTACTTTGTTTTATCATTTTCTTTTTGTGATATCTTCCCATGGAAGTCTTAGTATCATTTCACAATTATCCAACTGGTTCTGCTAGGGGCGCCTAGGCGCCATATCTGTAGCGCCTGGGCGCTGGTTGAGCGCCTAAGCGCTAAACACGAAGCACCTGAGCGCTAACCAAGCCGCGTTACAGGAAAAATTCTCTGGACAATGAGCGCCTAGACGCTCTATGCACAGCGCCTGAGCGCTAGTGCATTTACAAGGGTTCTGCAGAATCCATTTCTACAGAACCGTGGCCCATCCAATCTCAAGGTTTTACAATCATTTACTAACAATCCAAAGCATAGTTTATGTCATCAAAACACACATTACAAATCCATATAATCACACAAATCAAACAACTACAAAATCATGGAAATAACACAATATGACAAGGAGAGTAATCCAACATGGATTCCCTCATCTACAACAACACACAAGACAATCCCTTAACCAAGATTGGTTGAGGAGGATCATCTTCCTCTTACCTATTTGGAAGACAACACAATAGTGGTACTCCTTCTTGCCCTAAGTTTTCGTTTTCTCACTTCAAGAAAAACTCCAATGTGAGTGACTTCCACAATGTCCACTTAAACCATGAAAAATGGGTTCTTGGTCACCTAGGGGACCAAGAGAAACGAGAATAGCAAGAAAAATGGAAGAAAGTTGAAGACTTTACCTTAAAGCTCCAAGCTTTAGCTTCAATGGTGGAAAAATGGAAGAGGAAGAAGATGAAGAACCAAGGAGATATCAACAAAAGAGAACTTGGAGTGGTGGAAGATGAGTGGAAATGGGTTTGATTTAGCAAATCATGGAAATGGTCTTCCAAAGGGGTGGATGCTCAGTGGAGAAGGAAAAGAAGAAGAGAGGAAATGGAGAAATGGGTATTTGGGGTTTAGAGAATGAGAATGAAATATTAGGAAGATGAGAGGAAATATTTGGGCTTCCCATATTGCTTCTGCCGTAAAGAAGAGTGGAGAGGGAAGAGAGAGAAAATGGGTCAAATAAGAAACTTCTTGGAAGCTTCCTACAATGGGCTTTTAATTAACTAAATTTTTATTTTGAAAATAAGGCTAAAAGGGTTTGACACAAGGTAAATTTTGAACAATGTGATAAGATTTTTATTATATGTTATTATTTATTGGACAATAGTCATAGTTGACAGAAGTCAGCATTAACAAATTTGATAGATAATTTATTCGCAGTGTTTTATTATTTTATTTATTAAAATTTCTCGAAAAATATAAAACCTTGTAAACTGTGTCCGACCTCGGGTTTAGTAAGATCCCCCGTCGACGTTTCCATAGTTCAAGGTTCTCGAAGAGAACATCTCATTTCTCCGGTTCTGGTTAGTACATACGTAAAACGAGAAATATATTAAAATATTCGATGTTTCCGGAAAAATCCAGAAAAATTTTCAAAAATCTAAATATTTTAAAATGATCATTTGTAATTAAATAAACACTTTTCGGGATGTTACATTGTATGTGCTTGATGATGATTTCTCCAAGATGAATGCTACATGTGAAAAAAGGGCGCATAGGGGGTTATTTAGGCAAGATGGGTATTTATTCAATGAAAAACGTTTGTGTGTGCTTAAGAGCTCTTTGCATGAATTATTGCTTAGGGAATCTCATGAGGGTTGATTAATGGGTCACTTTGGGATCCAAAAGACTTTAGATGTGTTGCATGAGCATTTTTATTAGCTTGGCATGAAGCATGATGTGCATAAACTATGTGATAGATGCATTGTTTCTAAAAGAGTCAAAACAAAGGTAATGCCTCATGGACTCTATACCCCCTACCTATTCCTGATTCCCCTTGGACTAACTTCTCTATGGACTTTATGCTAGGTTTTCCCCGCTCAAAAAAAGGAAGAGAATCCATTTTTGTGGTGGTGGACAGATTCTTCTAGATGGCCCACTTCATTCCTTGCCATAAGGTGGATGATGCCATTCATGTGGCGGACTTGTTCTTCAAAGAAGTGGTGAGGTTTCATGAAATGCCCAAAAGCATAGTCTCATATAGGGACTCAAAGTTCCTAAGCCATTTTTGGAGGACCCTTTGGAATAAGCTTGGGACTAAGCTACTCTTTTCTACCACTTGCCACACACAAACCGATGGGCAAACTAAGGTGGTGAATAAGACCCTATCTTCCTTGCTGCGATTAATCATCAAGAGGACCATCAAAACCTAGGAAGAACGCTTACCTCTTGTTGAATTTGCTTATAATAGGATTGTGCATGCCACTACTAGCTTTTCTCCTTTTGAGATTATATATGGTTTTAATCCCATCACCCCCTTGATTTACTGCCTCTACCTAATGTCTCTTCTTTAATTCATAGGGATGGACAGGCAAAAGATGAATATATGAGGAAGCTCCATGAACAAGTTATGACTCAAATTGAAAGAAAGATGGAGCAATATGTTAGGCAAGCAAACAAGGGAAGGAGACAAGTTGTTTTTGAACCAGGAGATTGGGTGTGGGTGCATATGCGAAAAGAAAGGTTTCCTTTGCAAAGGAAATATAAGTTCTTTCCTAGAGGAGATGGACCCTTCCAAATCTTAGAAAGAATTAATGACAATGCCTACAAAGATGACCTACCAGGTGAGTATGGGGTTAGTGCAACATTTAATGTGGCTGACTTAAGACCTTTTGATGTAGGTGATGAAGGATCAAATTCGAGGACAAATTCTTTTAAAGGGGGAGGGCATGATGGAGACCAAGAAAGCTCAAGTGGGAGCCCAACAGGCCCATTACCCAAAGATGCACTGCGAGGACTTGGAGGCCCAATGACAAGGTCAAGAACTAAGAAGGCTAAGGAGGATTTGGACAAAGAAATCAACCATTTTCTCTCACTCAAGCCCATTCCAGAAGAAGGAGCACTCAAGATAGTCCAAATGATCCAAGTTGATGAAGGGCTCAATATAGGGGCATGATTTCCTCTTAGTCAATTTTAATTAATTATATATTTGAACCTTTTAATTTTCTCAGTTTTGGTTCTTATTTTCTTTTTGGAATAATTTTGTAATAAGGGCCTATTGTTTAGGCTTAATTTGCGCACAACAGAGCTAGGGATAGGTGCTGCCATTTAATTGGGCCTGGGTCATATTTGCGCTAGGGTTAGGATTAAAAATGCGCTAACTTGCTGCCTCTTTTAGCTAGACCTAGCCGCATACCTATTGCCTATAAATAGGCTTGCGTTTACTGCATTTGACACTTTTGAATTTAAGAATATTATTGCACTCTTTTGTGAGTTTTGAGAGCTTAGTTCTCTAGGGGTTTTTGGAAGAACCATCTTGGTTCTTATCAAAGGTTTCCTTACCTTTGTGGCGAATCTTCGCTTGACTTATCACTCTCCAAGAATGTGGCATCTTCTTCCTTCCATTCCTTGTCTTTTTTCATATTTTCTATTTTTTATTGTTCACATACTATTCATATTACTATTCATATTACTGTTCACTCTTCATCGTTTAATTCTTTAAAATACGAAATCAACTCAAGGACGATCCGTAAAAACAATATGCATCCAACTTGGATCATATCATGTTGGTTCACTAACAACTCACCATCCTCACTTAGCCATTGGAGTTTATAAGGTCGCGAGTGTGGGGTAGTCTTTAGGTTGAGTTTGGTCACCAATCTAGTACTCTTAACATTGGTATAATTTCCCTCATCAATAATCAAAGAGCACACCTTCCCTTGAATGAGGCATCATGTGTGGAAAATGTTCTCTCTTTGGCTTTCATCCTTCTCTTTAGCCTGACTTCCCAACAATCTTCTTACCATCAATAAGTCTTCCTCTTGTGGAATAGCCTCACAATCACTTTCCTCCTCACTTGATGAAATAGAAGAAAATTCACTAGTGATGCTCCCATTGTCCCTCATCACTATCGTTTTCTTATTTGGGTATTGAGAAGCTATGTGTCCCCTTCCTAAACACTTGAAGCATTTAATGTCCTTATTTTTAAAAGTAGAAGATGAAGTGGCCTTAGGGACAGCCACGGGTACCTTTGGACTAGAAGAGGATCCCTCCTTCTTTTGCTTGTCCTTCCAACTTGTTGTGTTGAAGTTGCTAGAAACCTTCTTCAAAGTACCCTTCCTCTTGAGTTGTTGTTCCACCTTCATGGCTTGATGCACCAAGTCCTCAAGCTCAACATAATGTTGTAACTCCACAATATCACTAATGTCTCGGTTGAGACCATGGAGAAACCGAGCCATGGTTGCCTCCCTTTCTTCAACAATGTTGGCTCTTATCATGGCAACCTCTATCTCTTTGAAGTACTCATCCACACTCCTACTCCCTTAAGAGAGTCTTTGTAACTTATTGTGTAGCTCCCTATGATAATAAGAAGGTACAAACCTCCTCCTCATCAAAGTTTTCATTTCATCCCAAGTAATGATAGGATACTCTCTATATCTTACCCTTTCTTTTTGAACTTGATCCCACTAAATCAATGCATAATTTGTGAATTCAAGTGCAGCCACCTTCACTTTCTTCTCTTCATTGTAGTAGTGGCATGAGAAGATTTGCTCAATTTTCATTTCCCACTCAAGATATGGTTCCGAATCATTCCTCCCTTAGAAGGAATGTATTTTGATATTCACACCCCCAAGCCTTTCTCCCCTTTTCACCTCTCTCATTTTCTCTATCTATTCTCTCATGTCTCCTTTTGCCTCCTTGCCTCCTACCTCCTCTCCTTTCTCTTTTGGATTCATGGGATTCTTCATCATGGTTGGAAGCTCTATCCCTCTCTAACCTGTCAATCCTCTCATGGATTTCATCACTTTGCCTTTGAAGAAGCCTTTCCAAATGTCTTGTTAGGGCTTCCATTTGGAATGTCATTGCGGTTGTCCTTGGGGAAGGAAGGGGACTTCCATTTGGATCTCCTTCCTTAGACATTGTACAAAATCAACAAGTTAGTGAACACAATAAAACAAGGTCCTCACTCACTCTTTTCACGTGTTTCCCTCTTAGAATTGTAGTTCCCTTGTGTTTACACACATCATGGCTTTTATATAATAATATCTCTTGCCTTTTTCCACTCAAGTCCTCTTTACAAGCCCTTAAAGTGAATCACAAGCCAATCAACACAAAAGTACTCACACACAATGTAAACAATTCACACAAAGCCTAAACACTCAAGAGGTCAATGAAATGTGAAATACTCTTAGACAAAACCAAAGAGCCCAATAAGACAAATAAGAAAAGCTAATAAAGAACAAGACACACTCAAATAGGAGTTGATCAAGACAAGAAACAAGAACAAGAGTAGAGTAGAAAAGATCAAATTAGCAAAGGAGAATTCTAGCACCAAAGTCCACTAAGTAAATGTTAATATTCAAGAAGACTTTAAACACTCTAAATATGTAATAGGGGCGAAAATCAACTGTTGTATTTTTTTTTGTTTTTTTTCTTCTTTTTTTTGTTTTTTTACACCAACAGCCCCACACAAGTTGAAGGAGAGTTAACAAGATCAAATAGCCCAGGAAGGTGCTATCTAACATATAAACATTAAAATATCAAAATCAACAAGATCAAAATGGATCAAACTTAGAACATAAATCAAGAATAAGTGCTAAATTGAAAGAACACAAGATCATAACCCAACTCTAGGGGATCCTAGCTCTTGATACCACATGATATGATCCAACAATGGAACATATGATTTTCAGATCTTCCTTGAGTGAGTTCTCTTGTAACTGAATTCAACAACAAACAAAAAGAAGAAAAAATTAAACGAAGATTGATGTAGAAAAATAAGAAGTGGTGAGAAGAACAAGTAAGATAGAAAAAAATTAAAAAGATGGAATTAGACAAGAAAATGAAGAATGGCGCCACAATCTCTATTGAAGAGAATAAGAATGATAAGCCTTGTGTAGAATCACCACAAAGGTATGAGGAACCTTTGATAAGATTCAAGCTATGGTTCTCTCTAAGAACCTAAGAGGCACAAAAATAGCCCTCTCAATTATGGTGAATTCCTCCACTTTCATTAATCTTCCAAAAACTCCTTTTTTGGATTACATGGGTTCCCTATTTATAGGCTAAGCTTGAAGTTGTTTTCAACTCTTGAAGCCCTAAAATGACTCTTGAAATATAAGGAATAAACTCTCACTATCATGCAATTACCAAAGTGCATTGATAAGTGCATTATTACCTAGAAAATAACCATAAACAAGATAATAAACTCCCATTAGCCATCATAATGACTTAGGAAGTCTTTAAAGCCCAAAAACTAACATAGGAAAGATCAAAGGCCATCTGAACTTATTCAAACAAAATAAAATACGAAAATTACAAAATAATAAGAAAAAAATGACTTTAATAGGAGACCCAAATTAATTGGCCCAATGAACCAAATAGAGAGAGCTTTAACAAACTTTTAAAGCTTAAATCTCACCAAACACAAGTCCTAATTGGAGTCATCTTCAATTTGGATTAATTGGACCAATTTGTTACTAAGTGACCTCAATACTCAAGAGGGGGAGTGAATTAAGTATGTAAAATATTTTTGTAAATCTTTCGCAAAACGTTTGATTAACAATTTTCGTTGAAGCTATTGGATGATTGAAGTGAATAGATAAATGAGATTGAATACTTCACTCACAAATTAAATAAGCCAAGTTGAATAACATTCAAGAAAGCATATAAAATAAATGCACAAATGTAAAGAGATAGAGTTTAGAAGAACAAACACAAGGATTTATCCTGGTTCAGCCACCCCTTGTGACCTACGTCCAGTCCTCAAGCAAACCACTCGAGATTTTCCACTAAACTTCAAGCTTGAACGGGTGCTTGAAAACCTTTACACAAAAGAGCACTCAACTCCTTAGGATGCCTCACCCTTGAGCTTGAGCCTCAAAACAGGGATACCTCACCCTTTTCACTAGAGGATACCTCACCCCTTTACAGCCTTTGAAGGATACCTCACCTTCAACAAGGGATACCTCACCCTTTACAATCTTTGAGAGATACCTCACTCTCTTTTCTCTAGAGGGATACCTCATCCCCTTTACAAAGAATCAAAGTGTTTACAAGATGACACTTTCACAAGAGTAGATTACACAAATTGAAGCCCTATGATGCTCTTCAAGAATATCTCAAAAATATATACAAAAACAGAGCAAAAGAGATTTAATGATGATTCTCGGATTAAAGTGATTGATAGATGTTCCTCAAATGTTGGTTAGCCACAAATGATGCCCAAAGAACTGTATTTAAAGCCCATTCATTAAAAGAGCCGTTGGAGGGTGGTTGAAGCCAAGCATTTAATGCATTCAATATAGCCGTTGGGCATGTCAGAACATTGGTAATCGATTACAGGTTTTTGGTAATCGATTGCATGACAGTTAGAACGTGTTCTTGGCTTTCGGACTTTATGGTAATCGATTACAATATTGATGTAATCGATTACATGGCCCTTTGAACGTGTTCTTGGCTTTCTGGGAACATGGTAATCGATTATATAGATGTTGTAATCGATTACAAGGCTTCTGTTTAGCTTGTAATCGATTACTAAACATTGGTAATCGATTACACTATACTTTAAACTCATTTTTCACGCCCAATTAAGTCTCTAGGCCATTTTTATCACTGGGGAACTTGGACTAACCAAGATTTGCAAATATTTAACATAATCCAAGATTGAAATCAATATTTCTTTAAAAAAAATGAACTTTGAAAAACAAGTTGATTTATGAGATCTTTGAAAAACCATTTGAATATAATTGAGATACCTTGAGAGCATTTCACATTGATGTTCTAAGACCTATATCTAATATACCTCTTTTGATCTTGGTCTTCATCTTTTTGTCTTGGTCTTTTCTTTTGATCTTGGTCTTCATCTTGACTTTGTTATCATCAAAAACTCATTTGATATGCTTCAAGACATAAGCATTCACACAACTTGGGTTCTTCTTCTTCCTTATCTTGCTTGAGATTGAATATGTTGGCCACCTCTTATTGTAAAGCTTCCTTTGCCCTCTTGGACCTTAGCCTAGTCATAGGCCCTCCTAGCCAAATTAAAATGTCCTCCTTCTTAGCTCTTCCTTTCCCACTTGATGGTCCTCCTTGGTCTTCATCAAAAAACGCAATGGATGCCTCCACTATATGAACTCTAGGAATAGCAAGTCTATATAGAAAATGATGCGTGAATGTAAAAAAGTGGCATTATGTCTAACTCTAACATAACCACCACATAACTCTCTATATTGAATCCATCTTTGCATTACTAACTTTACCTCTTCTTGTGAGAGCATTTTATGTACTACGGTGCTTAACCAATGCCAACTAGACTTAGTACACTTTCTATTTTTGCATTACTTATAATATCCCGGGACTACCTGCAGGATTGATGAGTGTCTCCACAAACCAACACAAGTCTTTTCAGCGTGCTTTGTCCTCACTGACACGCATCCTAGGAAACTTCCCAGGAGGTCACCCATCCCACAATTGCTCATGGTCAAGGACGCTTAACCATGGAGTTCTTATGTTCTAGGCTCCCGAAAAGAAGTTGCAACTTGTTGATATGGCTACGTGGTGTGGTGTGGAATATGATTAAATTTAGAATGAAAATCAGTTGCCAAGTTCCACCAAAAATAAAAACCTTGCAACTAGTTGTAGTTAGCAAGGGTCGATCAACAGAGAACTAATTCAATTAACACTGTAAATTGATTCCTAATTTAAACTCTCAAAAATAATAAACAATAAAGAGGGGGTTTTGTTTGTTAAATCTAAAATCAGAAATTAAATTCAAAACAAAAACAGTAAATATGATTTGGAAAATCAATTAAAAGACAATGGTTAAGAGATGGAATCCACCATTAGATTTATATGATTATGCTAACCCCATATCTTTTATACCAATGTGATCAATTATGTTTTTATGTGATTGTGAGATTAATTCTCTGTTTTCCTTAAGTTTTGATTAATCCAGCAACCGCTCACAAATTAATTCCTAATCAATAATTATTTGTAAAGCAACCGCTCTTACACCTACTTATTGATTGCATTAAGATTTAGAAAACCAATCACACTAAGATCTAATCTCACACCGGGATTAAATTACTTAGATCATATGCCTCACTAGTCCTACCACCGCAACCGCGCATAGCAATCCTAGTTTTACCACTTTCGAAATTGGCAAAGAGTATAAAAACCTTTATACCAAATTAAGAACAGAAACATATGAATAAAAATACAATTGCATTAATATAAAGAAATATGCAAGAATCACATAATCAAAACTAGGGTTTCATCTTCCCTTAACCATATAAGAAAACTAGCCACACATGGCAAATCCAAAATCAAAAGAATAGAAGAAGAAAAACATTGTCAAGAATAGAAGTGCAGAAGAAAACTAAAGATCAAACTAGTTTCCAAAGGTTGGGGATGATTGATCTCCAATTGCTCGAACCCGAGACTCCAATCTTCGATCCAATCTCCTTCTCCCTTGTTCTTGGTCTTCTCCTCAGCCTCTTGGCAGTTTCCCAGTCCAGCCCTCTTTTTATGACCCTAGGCAATCCTATTTATAACTTTTTGATACCTAACACATCATTAGAATTCGAATCTAAAGTTCTGATGCGACGACACGGGCCGTGTCATATGACACGGCCTACCCCGTGTTAGGTTCTGTCAACACAAATTCGAGTAGATTGCAAGTCGAGAGAGTACACGGCCCAACCCGTGTCATATGACACGGGCCGTGTTGATGGTCAATGCTCAAAACTGGATTCTCTTGTGAAGACAGAGATGTACACGGCCTATCTTGTGTCATATGACACGGGCCGTGTTGATCACTTTCTTCAAATCCAACCTTGATTCTTCATGAATGCCCTTCTTCTTTTGCTTCTAGGGGTTGATACTGATTTCCTTGAGTCTTTAACTCTTTTCTCAATGGTTCAATGCCAATGGACTCCATCACTCATAGATCTCCTGAAAGTCACAATACATTTATGAGTGTTTATAACCACATTTAAGCATAGTTTCACAATAAACATCCAAAGACAGCTCTAAATCAGAAACTTAGCTAAATGTTAACAATTGAGCACATATGGAGTCCAATTAGATCAAACAAAAGGCATTTAAGAGCTGAAATTATCGATAGATCAAATACCCCCACACTTAGCCTTTTGCACTCCTGGGCAAAACATAAGACCGAACCAGGGAACAAGGAAAAACAAAATAAATTCCAAAGCTTAAAAAGACTCAATTTCCAATGATATTCAAGAAAGGAAAAAGATTGTAAGTAAGAAGAGCAAGAAAAGATTCAAGGGGTCAAAACATTCAAGAGAAAACAAATCTTCACATCTCAAACTAACAAGCAAGGTATCTTCAATTTGAAAAGCATGAATCAAGAATGATAGATCCTCACAAGATACACTCTCAATCTCTCAAGTGTTTACAAGGTAAGTATTTCACTCAATTCAGCCCATGAAAAATGCACTACCATAAGCTTGCTTATCTTCTACTTCTCCACTACTCAAACACATGCACACTAATATCAAGAGGACTTTATTCAAGGTTGTAATGGGGCCAAGGTAAGGGAAAGAAATATATGGATATGTCAAGATAAATATCAAAGAGAATAAAAGAATATTGGGGAGGAACTTAATTGACAAGTAACAAGCATGAAATTTTTTTCCCAATTCTATATAATGCACATTCTCTTCACATATTCCTTTCCTTTTTCTTTCTTTTCTTTTACAACCTTTCTTGCATTTATTCTTTTTCTTTGCTTTGCTTTTTTTTCAACCAACACTTTGCATATTGCACATCAATTTGCACAACCCCCTCACTTGTACTATACATTGCCTATAAACAAAAGAGCTCCTCCAATGAAAATGAACCAATATTCTCCTATTCCCTAAGGTAAGGTAAAATCATGGTTTTTTCACATAAAGCATATAATGAGCTAAGACAAAGAATAGACAATAGGCTCAATGGGTTAATCAAAGGAAAATGATGCAAGGTTGGCTATTTGGCCAAAGTAGTTAATTAAGAAAGAAGGCCTCAATCATGTTCATGCATGCAAGTGAAAATGTAGCCTCAAAAAGAATCAAAGCAAGTTCTAGAGTGATCAAATGACATGAGTGAAAATCACACAAGAAAGGAAAGAATGACATAAATGCTGAATTCATCCATCAATAGGCTCAAAATCTCACAAGGTATGCATCTATCAATCTCAATCCATCATTTAAACATCCAAAACCAAGCATGTCAAATTCAAGACGGAAGAAGAAATTTGGAAATCATAACCCTGAATTTCACTTGCTTCAAACTCATAGACTTCACAAATCTCAAACTATCATTGGAAATCAAATGAAAACAGAACAAAAACAAAAAACAAAAATTTAAACGAAAAATAGAATGTAAACTCCTCCCCCACACTTAAATTCTACATTGTCCTCAATGTATAGCTCAAAAGCAAATAATCATCAATTAATCCAGGACAAGTAAAATAAAAGAAAGAGAGAAGAAACATCCTTATCAAATGAAGGGGCCTCCACCAGGGTCCCATTGCTTGAAATGCAATGACCAACTTATGCTTGAAGTAGCATGAGAGCTTCCACCGGGGTCCCAAGCTTTCTTATGCCCCTTGAAAATTTGTAGGGGTCTCTCCTCCTGTTCAGCAAGGAGGTTCTTGGTCACGAACACAGAAAGTTGTTTATCACTCACTGAGTATGCATACTTCCAATGTTCGAATAACGACTTCAGCTCTATCTCCCTTTGTGTCTTAAATTCTGCAACTGTGTCATGAACATTATTGATAGATCCTTCAATATTATTATTAGCTGCTGCATGATCAGGATCATCAACTCTCAAGTATGCAGAAATCTCAGCACAAATAGCACAAGTCATAACACCATCACAATCAGTACATGAGTGGCAATGAATATAAGTATTGAAACCAATAAAATCAGGAAATTCATCACACAACTCATCATACCTTTCTTTCACTACAATAGGAAGGGGTTCAAGAATACTTACCTTGGGGGCTTTAAAGTTTTGCCCCTCCTCATTTACCTCTTTAGTCTCTTTGTCTTTCTCTTTAGTGGCTTGTGAGAGAGAGGTAGGTTCATCTAATAACTTCCCACTTCGTGATGTGATATCACTAGCATTTTCCTCCAGATTCACTTCCGGTAGTGAGAGAAGTTCTTCAGAAAATAAGCTTTGCACCTTGCTTAATTCTGTGGTTAACTGGCCTATTAGATCTTGCAGGTTGTTAACTGAGGCCTTTGTTTCTTCTTGAAATTGAATGTTGTTAGTGGCCATTTGCCTCAGTAGCTCCTCCATTGAAGGTTCAGGTTGCCTCGGTGCTAGAGCTTGCTGTGGTCTTGGGGGGAAAGGTGCTTGCCTCTGCTGAAATCCTAGATGTGCATAAGCTGGAGGTTGATTTTGGGATTGTATTCCATAGCTCAAGTTAGGATGATCCCACCACCCCGGATTATATGTGTTGGAGTAGGAGTAGGAGTTGTAGTTGTTGGAAGGTTCATAATATCCTCCTACTTCCTTTTCCTCTGCATTTGTGTCCACTACGAAAGTGGGACACATATCAGTGATATGTTCGGGTGATAAACAAATCCCACAAGCATGTATTGGTGCTTTCTCCATATCCATTAATCACGTCACCAAAGATTGAAAGACATTAGCACCTACAAGACACTCAGAAACAATAAATCAAAAATAAAAAAAAATAAAAACAGAGTAAAAAATAGGAAACAAATTAATAGCGCAATTGGATAATTAGTTCCCCGGCAACGGCGCCAAAATTTGGTGTGGTGTGGAATATGATTAAATTTAGAATGAAAATCAGTTGCCAAGTTCCACCAAAAATAAAAACCTTGCAACCAGTTGTAGTTAGCAAGGGTCGATCCACAGAGAACTAATTCAATTAACACTGTAAATTGATTCCTAATTTAAACTCTCAAAAATAATAAACAATAAAGAGGGGTTTTGTTTGTTAAATCTAAAATCGAGAAATTAAATTCAAAACAAAAACAGTAAATATGATTTGGAAAATCAATTAAAAGACAATGGTTAAGAGATGGAATCCACCATTAGATTTATATGATTATGCTAACCCCATATCTTTTATACCAATGTGATCAATTATGTTTTTATGTGATTGTGAGATTAATTCTCTGTTTTCCTTAAGTTTTGATTAATCCAAAGAACCGCTCACAAATTAATTCCTAATCAATAATTATTTGTAAAGCAACCGCTCTTACACCTACTTATTGATTGCATTAAGATTTAGAAAACCAATCACACTAAGATCTAATCTCACACCGGGATTAAATTACTTAGATCATATGCCTCACTAGTCCTACCACCGCAACCGCACATAGCAATCCTAGTTTTACCACTTTCGAAATTGACAAAGAGTATAAAAACCTTTATACCAAATTAAGAACAGAAACATATGAATAAAAATACAATTGCATTAATATAAAGAAATATGCAAGAATCACATAATCAAAACTAGGGTTTCATCTTCCCTTAACCATATAAGAAAACTAGCCACACATGGCAAATCCAAAATCAAAAGAATAGAAGAAGAAAAACATTGTCAAGAATAGAAGTGCAGAAGAAAACTAAAGATCAAACTAGTTTCCAAAGGTTGGGGATGATTGATCTCCAATTGCTCGAACCCGAGACTCCAATCTTCGATCCAATCTCCTTCTCCCTTGTTCTTGGTCTTCTCCTCAGCCTCTTGGCAGTTTCCCAGTCCAGCCCTCTTTTTATGACCCTAGGCAATCCTATTTATAACTTTTTGATACCTAACACATCATTAGAATTCGAATCTAAAGTTCTGATGCGACGACACGGGCCGTGTCATATGACACGGCCTACCCCGTGTTAGGTTCTGTCAACGCAAATTCGAGTAGATTGCAAGTCAGAGGAGTACACGGCCCAACCCGTGTCATATGACACGGGCCGTGTTGATGGTCAATGCTCAAAACTGGATTCTCTTGTGAAGACAGAGATGTACACGGCCTATCCCGTGTCATATGACACGGGCCGTGTTGATCACTTTCTTCAAATCCAACCTTGATTCTTCATGAATGCCCTTCTTCTTTTTCTTCTAGGGGTTGATACTGATTTCCTTGAGTCTTTAACTCTTTTCTCAATGGTTCAATGCCAATGGACTCCATCACTCATAGATCTCCTGAAAGTCACAATACATTTATGAGTGTTTATAACCACATTTAAGCATAGTTTCACAATAAACATCCAAAGACAGCTCTAAATCAGAAACTTAGCTAAATGTTAACAATTGAGCACATATGGAGTCCAATTAGATCAAACAAAAGGCATTTAAGAGCTGAAATTATCGATAGATCACTACGCCTAATCAATTCCTTTAAGCCATCCTCAACTATGCAGTCCCATACCTGCATAGTCTCTGAATCTCTCTCATTCTGGTGCGTATTCAGTTCATTCATAGGACCTTTCGCCTAGAAGCCTGCCAGGAGCCGCTCCTTGTACGTGCTTCTCTTACACCGACATCCACTCCCCGCCTTCGTTAGCCCCAGGACACCACATGCCCACCAGCTTCCGCTTGGTTCGTCCGTGAACCATACCGTACTGGGAGAGGTCCCGTCTCTGATACCATTTATAACATTCCAGGACTACCTGCAGGATTGGCAAGTGTCTCCACAAACCAACACGAGTCTTTTCAGTGTGCTTTGTCCTCACTGACACGCATCCTAGGAAACTTCCCAGGAGGTCACCCATCCCACAATTGCTCCAGGTCAAGCACTCTTAACCATGGAGTTCTTATATTCTAGGCTCCCGAAAAAAAGTTGCAACTTGTTGATATGGCTACGCCTAATCAATTCCTTTAACCCATCCTCAACTATACAGTCCCACACCTGCACAGTCTCTAAATCCCTCTCATTCCGGTGCGTATTCAGTTCATTCATGGGACCCTTCGCCTAGAAGCCTGCCAGGAGCTGCTCCTTGTACGTGCTTGTCTTACACCGGCGTCCACTCCCCGCCCTCGTCAGCCCCGAGACACCACATTACTAGCTCTACCTCTCCTCTAGAGAGTTTTCATGCACTATGGCATTCACCCTTGCCAGCTAGGGTCTATGGCACTCAACTCATGCCAAACAAACCTAATTCTCTTGTATCTAGTATCCCACATACTCATCACTCCACAAGTGATATCTAATGCAACTCCATGTTGCCTAGAGAGCTAGACACCTAACCATGGCAATCCATTGGCTATTGATGCACAAAGTCACTTCACTTTCCCTTGTTTGCCACTTGGTCTTTCTCTCTAAGAAATATCCTCTCTAGTGCCTCAACATTCTTTACTAGGCATAAACAATGGATTCTATTAATAAGGGAACTCAAAATATCCAAAAATGATATTTTGGACCTTCAGGGTCTCACGCTGTGGCACCATGCTCTCAGGTTTCACTAAGATGCAACTCATACCTCGGCGTGAGCTCTCCATGCCGCGAAGCACATAGTAAAAAATGGATTCTGCAGAATTCTATAGAATTTGAGTACTGTTTGATTGGAACTTTACTCACTTCCAATCATCCAAGATCGGTTTCCTTGTGATTTCCAACTTCAATCTAGGCCCCTATGTAACATTCTCTTTTTAGTATGTTAGACTTGCATATGGTCATAAGGTGCCATAATACTTGTTTAACATGTCTATTGATTTTCGAGACGTTTTGAGCTAATTTAGCCACTTTGCCACAACACAAAACTTGTAAAATGGTTGTTTTAATTCAGGAATATAGCATAAATGCTAAATCAAAGGAAATGAATAAGGAAAATTTGATTAATAGGACACAAATGTGTGAAAGATGAGGTGGTTAAATTTTGAGGACAAACAGAGTCAGTTTGATATTTAAGAAATGACAGATATGGAAAATTATGAAAATGGTGAAATAAGAATTTAGATGGATCATAAGATTTATTCTAATGTTGTTAGAAGTGAAGGAACTCGATTTAGTAAAATTAAAGTGTCTTTAGTAGATAAAAATTTATCTACTAGATTTCATTTTTCCTCTCTATTTTTTCTCCCTCACGTTTCACCCCTCATCATAGCTTGGGAGATATTTTTCTCTCTTTTCCTTCCCTCACTCTCTCGGCTAACCTCACCAAAAAAAGGCAAAATGAAAAAAAAGAAAGATGATAAGAAAGAAAAGAGAGGAAATGAGAAAGAGGGAGAGGGAACATGAGATGTGGCAGAAAATGGAGAAAAAGAAAGAAGAAAGAAGACACCCAAGGTAGAAGCTAGAACAAGGAACCATGGAAGGGGAAGAAATGAAGACCAAGCAAAGAGGAGCTAGGAACAAGATCAAGACACCATGGAAACTAGGTAGGGGGTTTTTCTTTCATCTTTTCTGCTATTTCTTTGTTTTCCAAATTCTTGGAAACTTAAGATTTGAATGATGATTTTGTAATGGAAAAGATGATTTTATAAAGATTATGATTTGAAAACTTGAATCTTGGTTTAGATCTTGATGACTTTTGAGATTTGGAAAAATGGGTTTCATACCCGTATTGAGATTTATTATTTTATGAGTGTTTTGGATGCATTTTTGTGATGACTTGGTGTTGTTGTTTATGATTATTGGTTTGATTTGGGTTAGAATGGTTTAAGAACTCTGATTTTTACATAAAACGAGCTTGTAATCAATTTCATAGCCCTTGTACTTGATTACAATGTTTCTGGAGTTGCAAAAATAGTTTCTGGGCTGGATGTAATCGATTACATGGCCTTTAATTGAGATGCAATCTATTACATTAGTCATATAATAGATTACCAAGCCCCCAAATAAGGGTTTTTGATCCAAAATTGATGGGAATGAAGTTCTTAACTCCATGTGACCTAAATACAAACCTTAAACCTTGAATTGAATGATTGAAATTCACTAGATTAAGAAAAGATTATACATCCAAACAAGTTTCAGAAATACTTATGCATTGAGCATGTTATTCGATTGATTGATGATTTAAGAAATGCTTTCATGACATTTGAATACCCATGATGAGAATGATTGGATTACGCATTATATTGCATATGTAATAATTTGATGAACAAAATGATTTGATTTTCATGGGTATCCCTTTGTGGAACTAGACCGAGTGAGGTTTTGGATATGCCTTGTACTAAGGTAAGTTTTGGATAATGGTAATAGAGAATTTGAGAATCTCTCTACACCAGAGTAATTGAGGTTGAGGAAGACCTCCATCTTTACCCATGCTTCCTTGGACATCAAGTATTAGAGGAAGATCCCTTGACTTGGGGTTATCCTAAACCCCCAGTTTATGGGGAGCAGACTAAACTTCCCTTATCTTTGATGATCGATAGTGTGAGGACGAACATTCCCTCCCCATCAAAAGTAGTTGAGGACGAACAAATCTCTCTCTACTTACCACTTGAAATGAGGATGAACATTCCCTCATCGTTGTTTGTGGTTGATCGAGATTGGTCTAGTTACCCAGAGTAGTTCTGTGTGATGTATGTGAGTCACAAAGAGGTTGACGTGCACCAACCTATAAGCATACTACTACCAAGTGAATGGTTTTAAATGCTAGCATTGTTTGAGACATATGGTCCTGATGATTTGATATATGAATCTTGTGAGATGAGATTTCATTGAGATTTGATAAAATATTTATGATTTAACAAGGTCGAGACTTGATGATTTGAATTACCATTTAAGATATGAGATTTCATGAGAATTTCTTGATATGATTTCCGATTTACTGATTTGAGTCTTAATGACTTTGGTTATGATGGATTTGAAACATTAGATTTTTATGATGCGCTTGATGATTTTCAAAACAAGAATTTTAATGATATTGGATGATTATACATGATTTTCATAATTAATTGAAGCTCTATTTCAAGAAAAGGAAGGATCAAATTTGGCTTTAGCCACCTTCCTATGGATTATATAGAAATGATCTTTCCCCGAAACAGCTGGAATTATTATGATGACATATTTTTAATCAAACTATTGAGGATTTTATGATTCTCACCCCCCTACACCTTTGATTTCCATGATAATTCCAGGAAGGATCTATGGTAATGAAACAAGATGAAGCATGACAAAGCTCAAGGAAGACGAGATAGTTTAGTTTGATTGATCAAATTTTGTATAATTGGTCAATATAGGCATGTTATGTTTAGCGATTCTTTGTATAAAAATTCATTTCATATTATATGTGTGATATGCTTTCACTAAAGGCTCATATTTTCAGATATTATTAAATTATTTCTTTGAAAATTTGTGGATATTCATAGTAATGTACCAAATTCTAATTACTGATGTGTAAACTAGTTACGTCATTAGTGTTAGTAACTTGGGATGTTACATTATGGTATCAGAGCAGTTCATCATGTTGAGTCAGGGTATGGACTAGCTATGCTTTATTATGCATTTGTCTTATCTAGATGATAAGATGCATACGTAAAATTGCATAACAGCCTTGAATCTGTATGTTATGGTTAATTGTCACCCTGTCACATAATGTTAAGTCTGGCCAACTCGATATATAATGTGCGGTGTGTACAGGTAATTATGACATCGACCAGGCATACACGTAAAGGCAGTACAACTGCCATTGAAACTACGAGATGTTTAGAAAGTTAACAGTTTCTAAGTGAGAGTAAGGAGAAAGGCCTGCGATTGTGAGGGAGAAATAATGCGGCTACAATTGGGAAGAATGGAAAATAATCTATATCCGTAGTGAGAATATGTGACAGTTGTGATTGGAAACTAGAACCTTTCTGACCTTTTGAGCCTAGGAGAATTTATTTACCTTCTATGTGGAAAAGATTTTGTTGAGTTAGTATACACCTATGAGCAATAAGTATCCCTCACCTTTTTTTTTGTTGAAGAGGAGATAGAATTTTGGTGGATTGGAGTTAAAGGACTTTTGGGGTTTACTGGAACTTACAGTATATGAAGGGTATTTAGAATTACCTTTCTAGATATATCTATATTTTTCCAAGTGTTTAAGAAGACAAAAAGGTTGGAGCTTATGGAACTTGAGCAAGGGAGTTTGACGATAGGTCAATACTTGGTTAAGTCTAATACGACCAACATCTTACTAATATTTGCTGAAGATCAATGCCAAGCTGAGTGGGTTGAGTTTTTGATTAGACCTGAATATTCTTCTTCTCTTCCTATTGCTTATGAAGCTTTCACTTTTATTCTAGGCATGGAGACATTACATGGTTTGCCAGAACAGTTTGATACTCTTTCGATTTCAATGTGGTCAACTTTAGACTGTGGCTTTGAATATGTTAACTAGAAAGACTGAAAAGTGGTCAGATAATACCAAGAGATTGCTAGAAGTAGCAGAAGCTTAAATTACTAAGAAGACGATTAAGGTTGATTTTATGGATCACAGCCTACGATAAATGATTTGATAAACCAGATAAGAGAAAAAATATCCCGAAGACCGTTCTTAGGACCAGACGTGAGCACTGGACACCTGCAATCTCTATGGACTAGATGAATGGACCTTCTGCACCATATCTAGATAAAATAGTTGTGGTCCTTGTGGAGAATATCTATAGACCCAAGTAAGAATACACATAAGGAATGAAAAAGAGATTAACTACCATACCGATTTTAGTGATCCCTAATCTTCGAGGAAACTTTAAGATATACTAGGATGCCTCAAGGAAAGAGGTAGGATGTAAGGTGATGCAAACCTAGAATGATGTCCAATTTAAGGCCAAATTGATTTTTGATAAAAATTTTATTTTCGTTAGTGTAGAATCTATTGACTTGTTTTGGCTTTATCTTGCGCTATAGAACTCCGATTAGTGCATTCTTTAGTTCATTGGAAAGATAAGGAAATTATCTACAAATCGTATTTCAAGCTTCTTGACCAGATTCAGCTTCTATCATGGTGAAAAATGGGCTGGAAGTTTAAGACGAATTTTTGGACAGAGTTTTCTAGTTTATTTCTATTAAATAAAGTATAATAAACTTTGTGTGTGGACGGTGCACATTTTTATTAAGCTTCTTGGGAGGGCAACCTTTGGCTTGCATGCCTAGGTAACTCTTTTTTAGAAGTCATGAACCACTTTTATTATCCACTGAATTGTCATTAGTTGCTTTAATTAGCCACTTAGTGGATTAGTTATTTCTTTTATGAGGGGTTTTAGTCATTTTATGGTGACCTTTTGTTTGCATGATGTATGCAACCCCTAAACTTTATATGTACACATCTATGATGAATGAAAAAAAAACTTGGATGTTCAATTTGGATTTGTTCTAATTGTGAGAGTGTTTAGCCTCTCTTAGGTTCTTCATTAAGGCAACCCCTTTGATCTTATCAAGAGTCCAAGACTCTTGTGGCGATCTTCAACTTGGCTTATCAATTCCCCTTGGAATTGTGGCGCCTACCTTCCATTCCTTGTCTTATCCATTTTTTGTGTTCTTCTTCTTCGAATTTTGGTTGGTCACTCAAGGATAGATCCGAATTTCTACATGATCTTTTCTAGGATCATATCATATGGTATCAGAGCCATCCTTCCTAGAGTGACTTTTGATCTTGTTCTTCAATTTTTTTTCCCCAAAATTTTTTTCTTCCCACCACCTATCATGGAGTCTCTAATGAAGAAAAATGATGCCAAGCAAAAGGAGGATCTTTTCTATTCTAGATGCTATGTGAAGGACAACATATGTAGCTTGGTCATTGATAGAAAGGGTTACATTAACCTAGCTAGTACCACCATGGTGCAAAAGTTGGGACTTCCTAGTCTAGAGCATCCACAACCGTATAAGCTTTGGTTCATCCCGGAGTTTAGCGATCTCGGTGACGTGATGGTGAACAAATAAGTACGAGTGTCGTTCCAGTACCACATTTTTCATTCCTTTCTTGTCCCAAATTTCCAAGTCAAATTCCTTAACTTTTACTCGATCAACCTCAATGCCCCTTGTAGAAATGCGATGTCTAAAAATAATTCCTTCCTATACCATAAAATGACATTTCTCCCAATTTAAGACCAAGTTAGTTCTTGGCGTCTTTTCAAAACCAAAGAAAGATTAGAAAGACAAGTATCAAAAGAAGATCCAAATACAAAAAAATCATCCAAAAATATTTCAACAAACTTTTCAATCATGTCAGAAAAAATAGAAAGTATACACCTTTGAAAAGTTGCTGGAACATTGCATAAACCAAAAGGCATCCTTCGATATGCAAAAACACCATATGGACAAGTGAAAGCAGTCTTCTCCTGATCCTCAGGTGCTACCAAAATCTGATTATAATCAGAGTAGCCATCCAAAAAGTAGTAATAGGTATTACCCGCTAGCCTCTCTACCATCTAATTAACGAATGGGAGTGGAAAATGGTCCTCCCTTATTACATTGTTAAGTCTCCTATAATCTATGCACATTCTCCAACTGGTGACTTTCCTTGTGGGAATGAGTTCATTTTTATCATTAACGACCACTAACATTCCTTTTTTCTTCAAAATAACTTGTACCAGACTTATGCACGAACTATTTGAGATAGGGTAAATAATACCTGCATCATAGAGCTTCATTACTTCCTTTCTCACCATTTCCTTCATGGTAGGATTCAATGTCCTTTGTGGTTGGATCACCGACTTGTAGTTATCTTCCATTAAGATCTTATGCACGTAAATTGTAGAACTAATGCCCTTAAGATCATCAATAGTCCATCCTATAATTGACTTGTATTCTTTCAAAACCCTCAGAAACTTCTCTTCTTCCTCAGAATTGAGCTTAACATTCACAATTACTAGAAAAGTATTGTTATCACCAAGAAAAGCATATTTGAGATTAGAGGGAAGTGGCTTCAATTCTAGCTTTCGTGGCTCTTCTTTGTCTTTATCTTCTTTCTTTAGTTCTTCTTTCTGTAAGTTTGTACGAATGAAAAATGGCAAAGCCTCCAAATTGGCTATGCCCTTAAGTGTCTCTAGTGTTGTCTCTTCATCATCATTCACTAAGGCTTTGGAATTAACCAACACTTATTTGAGTGGAGATGCTGGAAAGCTCTGCTCTAATGTCTTATCAACTAAAGAATCAATTATGTCCACCCTAAGGCATTGTTCCTCTTCCATATGATGTTTCATTGTCTCAAAAACACTAAAAGTGTCCTTCTCATCCTACACTCTCAACATTAGCTTGCCTTTCAATACATCAATTAATGCTTATCTGGTTGCTAAGAAAGGTCTGCCCAGAATGATAGGTATATCTGTATCTTCCTCTATATCTAGAACCACAAAATCAGTGGAAAAACTGAACTTATCCATGTTGACTACCACATCTTCAACTATGTCATAAGGATGTTTAATAGACCGATCAACTAATTGAAGAGAGATCATCATTGATTTCACTTTTTCAATTCCTAGTTTATGCATCATAGATATTGGCATCAGATTTATGCTTGCTCTAACATTGCACAGGGCTTTCCTAATAGTAAGTTGTCTAATAATGCAGGGAATGGTGAAACTACCTGGACCTTTCAATTTAGGTGGAAGTTTCCTTTGAGTTATGGCACTACACTTTTAACATCAATGTCTCATCCTCTTTTAGCTTCTTCTTCTTTGATAGCAAGTCCTTCAAGAATTTGGCGTAAGAGGGCATCTGCTCAAGTGCTTTAGCAAAAGGAATGTTTATCTGTAGCTTCTTGAAGACATCTAAGAACTTTGAGAATTGCCTCTCTTGGTTCTCTTTCTTTAACCTTTGAGGAAATATAAGCCTAGCATATAGTGAGGGGTCATATGTTTTCTTCTGCTCTAGATTTTTCTTCTTTTTCTACACTCTCGGTTGTTCCTGAAGATCTAGGTGCTACTTTCACATGTTCTTCCAAAGTTTTGTCACTTCTCAAAGTGATTACCTTACATTGCTCTTTTGGTTTTACCATAGTGTCTCTAGGTAGGCTACCTTGAGGTCTCTTTGTGAGCTGTCTAGATATCTATCCCACTTGATTTTCTAGACTTCAGATGGCTGCCTCTTGGTTCTTGAAATTAGCCCTCAATTCCTGCATGAAATTACTAGTACTAAGAGCAAGTTTCTCAACAATACTTTCAAGATTGGATATCATATCTTGTTAAGGTTGTGAAGAGGACGACGATGGTTGTTGATGTGGAAGTGGTGGTGGTCTTAGCATATTTTGATTGTTCCATGAAAAATTTGGATGATTCCTCCACCCTGGATTGTATGTATTTGAATATGGGTTACCTTGGGGCCTTGAAGGATTACCCATGTAATTGACTTGCTCTTGAGGAATAACATCTATGTTGCTTGCATCATACTCGCCATTAGCATGATTACCTCCATCGAAATCACAATTTAAAACTTAATGGTTCATAGAGTTTACCTATATATTACCAAGTTGCTTAGTAAGGTTGGCAATTTGTTGCGAAAGATTTTTATTTTGTGCAAGTAAAGCATCAAGGGTGCTAAGCTTCATCACTTTGTTTAACCATAGACCTTCCACTAGGCATATGATATTCATTGGTAGTCATGGTCTCGAAAAATGCTTGAGCCTCTTCAAAAGTTTTACTGCTTAGAGACCTACCTGCAGATGCATCCATCATAGCCCTGGTAGGATGATTTAAACCATTATAGAAGATCTGAACTTGCTGCCAAACCTTAAATGCATGGTGAGGATATCTTCTTAAAAGCTCTTTAAATCTATCCCAAGATTCATAAAGAGATTCCCCTTGATTTTGAGTAAAATAAGCTATTTCACTCCTTATCTTCATAAACATCGACAGAGGGAAGTATTGAGTCAAGAATTTGCTAATCAGGTCGTCCAAAGTAGTGATGGTCCCTTGTGGTTGGGTTTATAGTCAGCTCTTAGCTTTATCCCTTAGAGAGAATGTGAAAAGCTTTAGCTTAATGGCATCATCACTCGCTCTGTTATATTTGATGGTGTTGCACACCTGCAAGAAGTTGTTAATGTGCAAGTTGGGGTCTTCATATTGATTGCCCCCAAATTAATCCTATTGCACCCACTGTAGCAAAGTTAGTTTAATCTCAAAGTTGTTTGCTTGAATGGTGGGACTCACTATGCTAGTTGCAGCCCTTTCAGCAGACAGAGCTGTGTAGTACGCCAAAGTACGTCTTTCAGTATTTTCAGCCATATCTTCTTCAATCCTTTTTCTTTCCTTGGTTGCTTTCGTCTCTGCTTTTTCTACCTTGTCGATGTCTGGATTATAAAGTAGTTCTCCTGAACGTACAATACCACGCATAAATAAAGCAAATAAGAGTGAATTATAAAAATAAAATTAAACAAAAAATAAGTGCTTAAATTAGTGTCTTTTCAAACTACTATTTAATATTAATAAATTATAATTACTTGCAATGGTGCCAAAAACTTATTGTAAAAATCGACAAGTGCATTAAATCACAAAAGTAATAAAGAGTGAGTGAGTGTATCGTCCCACGAGGATTATGGTATTAATTATTAAGTTCGCTAAATTAACACTATCTAAGCTATTGAAAAAGAGAATCGTTGTAAATATAATTTAAAAAAAATTAAAATTAGAAATTATTAAAAGAAATAAAGTGTAACACCCTAAAAAGTGTTTGTTTAATCAGCAATGATCATTTTATAATATTCTTAGTCTTTAGGAATTTTTCTGGAATTTTTTGAAAATAGTGAATATTTTAATATATTTTTTGTTTTACGTGCATACTGAGTAGAGACCTGCAGATGCCAGTGTAATACTCCGGGAATCATTTATTTTATCATAAATAGTCATTTTCTAATATTTGTGATTTATGTGAATTTTTTCAGAATTTTTTAGAAACGACGAATATTTTAATCTATTTCACGTTTTATGTGCGCGCTAAGCAGAGCCTGGAAGATGTGATATTTTCCTGTGGCTGGTAAACTCTAAATTATGGACATGTCGACGGGGAATCTTACTAAACCCGAGGTCAGACACAATTTACGAGGTTTACATTTTTCGAGGTTCTTACCCGCTAAATGAAGTCGCAGAGCCATAAAATCACCTGATGGACAATAAAATATTATTTTCATCATCTGTAACTCTTCTAAACCAGGGGAAAAATAATACTGACAGTGTAAATATTCATCTGTGTTAGTGTGCCTAATTAGGAGATAACCTTACTTTTACTTTATCGTGAAACATGCGAAACTTCCCTTGTAAGCTTGGAGGAAGCTTCTAGGAAATTTCCTTTCCCTCTTTCCCCATGCAAATGTGCACCCCCACTTCTCTCTCCTCACTCACGGCTGAAGCAAGCTTTGGAGGGGAAATAATTTTGCTTTTCATTAATTAATCATATCACATAATTTCAAAACTTTCACCTAATGCACCTTCTCTCTCTACCTTCACTCTTCTTCTTCTTTCTTTGAAATTTTCTCCTCCTTCTCTCTAGGAGTAGCAGCCCCTTCATGCCTTATCCATCACAAAAATTTCATCCAACCCTATTTTCTTAATCCTCTCCATCTCCTAAACACTTTTCTTGCTTGTGGCTCTTTGAAAATCCACCATTTTCACCATCTTCTTCAAGCTTCAAGCTTAGGGTATTTGGTGGTGCCCAATCCGAAAATTGCAAGAAGTTCTTGGAGGTTCCTCTTGTTTTCTTCACTTTGGTAAGAGGAAGACACTCTTCCTCAACCTCTATTAGCATTTAGGAACCTTGTTTGTGGTTGATTATGAGAAAACCCTAATGAGGGTTATTCTTTGATTGTAGGATTAGTATGTTTGCATGTTGTTTGTACTTGGTTTATGCTATTGGATTGATTGTTGATGTGTATTGGTATATTGGAATGGATTGGAAGACATGAAATGGAAGAAATTGATGTGGGATTTTCTCTTGGGTGGCCACGGTTTTGGGGCTAAAAATATGAGTTCTTTGTGAACAAGTTATAACAAGTGAATGACTTAATTAATCAAGTAGGTAATGTACAATAAATGGAATGGAAAAATTGGGAACATAATTCCCTAGGGAGGCCACGGCCTCTAGGGCCTTTTAGGGCTTAATTATGCAATTTTGGTAACCTTGGAACTTAGATAATTAAATGATTAAATCATAGGTAATAGATTAGAAAATTAGCAAATTGGAAGAATTAGATATACCTTGAGACTCATAAATTTTAAAGAACCAAGAATGAAACTTGTCATAAAACTTTAGGTAATTTTACAAGGGCAAGAACAAGAGAGTGTGAGACTTTGAGATCTTAGAATAACCTTCTAAGTGTATGAGAATAAATTACATTAGAAAATTTTACTGATTATGAGAATTCAAGTAGAGACAAACTTTGTAAGAAAGAATAATTTTAATTAAGAATTCATAATAGACCTTAAAAATGCATTACTCTGTTTAATTTCAATACTATGATAGTGTGGGTCCATGTGAGTGACCAATGATGTATTGATGCTCTCTTTGGCCAATTGCGGCATATCGTGAAATAGTATGCAATGATAATCATACATGTTCATGCATAGAGTCGTTGTGCATTGTGAATGTCCTTTGGACTGTTGTTAAGGCCAAGTTGCCTAGGAGATTGAACACACCTTAGTGCGGGTGCGAGTAGACTAGTGTAGGTCATGTTACGACCTTGGGGGCATCGGGGTGCGGATACCTTGCAATGGGCAGTTGGTAGCTCTTCTGCCTGTAGGGCAAACCGATGCAAACGCACCAACGATCCGGACTGAGACACTGTCCTATATCGTGATCTAGCGTAGACTGTCTGTACAATGCCTGGATGTGCACGTGAAAACTGTTGAGTTATAGCACTTTGGCCTCGGCAGCCGAGTTGCAGACGTGTCTCCTGATCCTTCTCTCCGACTATTTGTGTCTAGCTCCATGGAGTAGGAAATTGGGTACTATGTGCATATGCATCATGAGATGTCATACTATCTGATAATTACTGCTTTACGTGGATTTGAACTATTTATTTCTCAATATGATGAATGACTGCTTGGAACTGTTTATCTACTTACTACTGTACTTACTGTCTGTCATTATTATTATTGTCTTTGAGATGCTATCTGGGCACGTTGTGCCATATTGGTTTTTGGCTGCTATAATTAGTAATAAAGGTAGGATGTCTTACCTTTTTCTTGTATTTCTGTTATTTGTTGCCTGTACGTGTATTGTGTCTATCGAAGATGACGGCAAGGAGGTTGAAGCTCCCGATTTCCCCGGCTTCTGGCCTGATCAAGATTAGTATTTATTGTGGAGCATGGAGGCACGCATGCGCGGATTTTTGGGTGATGTGCATCTGACCTTCCTTAGGGGGCCAGAGTGCTGGCACATTAACCTGAGTTCCGACCATTGTGTCTACCTAGGAGACATATCGATCTAGCTGGCCTGGAGACGTCATGAGACGCCAATCCTTACCTACTGCATTAGCCTGCATTTGGAGTTTTATCTGCCTATCCGGGAGATGTGGGGTGACCGCTACTACACCCCGCAGGAGGACTCTTTTGATTCCACTGCTCGGGCTCATGCCCGTGGCTCTGTGGTTCCTATGGAGGTTTCCTCGGATGAGGAGGACCCCGTGGAGGATCCTGACACGATCCCTCCTCATCTGAGGGACTGACATTACTGGTAGCTGCTGATAGCTACCAGTGTTTTATTTTGAGGGCATGATGTTTTATTCTTGGCGGGCTGTATATTCTGATATCTTGGGGATGTATATGTATGATCCTTTGGGCAGGTATAGTTTTGCTTTTTGGAAATCCCAGGCTTGTATCTAAAACACATTTGATATTTAAATATATATATGCATGTTGTTCAGATCTGAGTTTTATTTTCTGTCTTACTCTTTATTGTTATTCATATTTTATCACTCCGTTTTATTAATTAACAAAAAAAAATATACCGCTTTTTTACTCACATATCAATGAATCGGACAAATTAATCTTAACTAAAATGAACAGGGTCTTAATTTCACAAAATTTTATTTTTCGCATTTCTATTTGACAATGTGATGTCCCCTCCCAAAAAGGGGCGTTACATTAAGTTAGTATCAGAGCCCCGATTTGTGTCTCTTTGGGTCTTGTGTGTGAGTCTGTCTTGTTTGTGCTGTGTGAATCTCTGTGATTGGTATTCTAAATGGATACATCTAACTTTCCTTGTGTTTTTCAGTTAACCTGATTTAAGAGAAAAGTGGGATGGCAAGAGGCGGAGAAATGGCAACTGCTATAGAGGCAATGCAGTGGATGGCGGAAGTCATCGCGCAATAGAATGAACGTGCTGCTCAGCAACAAGAGAGAACTACACAACAACTCGAAGCAACTGCCGATGCGCAGAACTTGGCAGAATTTCGTCGCCACAACCCTCCACAATTCAAAGGAGAATTTGACTCGGACAAGGCTAGTTTGTGGATCAAAGAATTGGAGAAAGTCTTCCGTGGCATGAACTGTGTCGAAGACAAGAAGGTGAACTATGCTACCTTCATGCTGGTTGGCAATGCCGAAGATTGGTGGAATGGAACTTAGAGAGTACTGGAGGCCGAGGGACGTGACATCACATGGGACTTGTTCAAGGACAAATTCTTGGATAAGTACTTTCCTGCAAGCGCGAGACATGCGAAAGAGATGGAATTCCTTAACCTGAGGCAGGGGAACATGACCATTAGTGAATATGCAGCCAAATTTGAGAACTTGGAGAAGTTTTCAACGCATTTTCAGCATCAACCAGATGAAGCTTGGAAGTGTTGGAAGTTCACTGAAGGACTAAGGTACGAAGTGAAGAAGGCTGTGATCACCCTGAAAATTAAAGTGTTGTCAGAGCTGTTGGACACATGCTGTGAAGTGGAGGCCTTGGAACAAGCTAAAGATTTAAGGAGCAAGAACTTTGGGCCTGCAAGGTTCCAAAGAGGTGGAGGTAATAGTTCGAACCGCTTTCAAAAGAAGCCTTATTCCCGACCAATGGGAAGTCAACAATAAACTGGCGGAAGTTCTGGTGGAGGTTCTACTGGGAACCAGACTGGTCAGAATGTGGCATATCCCTCTAAATGCCTAAAGTGTGGGAAAGACCATCCCACGAGAAAGTGCACCATCAAGGGATTCATCTGCTTCAGATGTGGCAAAGCAGGCCACATGTCCAGAGATTGCAATCAGGTAAAGGCTGAACCTTCAATCAATGCAACTCGAGCTAAGAAACCGCAAGCTAGAGGTCGAGTCTACACTATGAGTGGAGCTGAAGCCTCCGAATCCGAAGACTTGATTCAAGGGGAAGGCACCATAGAAGGTAATCTTTTAAAAGTACTGTATGACTCTAGGGCAACCTATTCTTTCATATCATATGACTGTGTGCTACGACTTGGCTTACCAATGTCTACCCTACCTTTTGATTTGACTGTCTCGACCCCTACTGACAAACCGGTAGTTATTACCAAAGTCTGTTTAAAGTGTCCCCTAATTGTTGAAGGTCGAATCTTTTCCGTCGATTTGATCTGTTTACCCCTTTCACAACTAGATATAATCTTAGGGATGGACTGGTTGTCTTCCAACTATGTTCTATTAGATTGCTCTAGAAAAACCATAGTTTTTCCTATGGATGAAGATTCTAGATACTTGACAGCCAACTAAGTGCGAGCTTTCTTGAAAGAATGAGCTCAAGGATAAATGCTACTGTCTTCTTTGAAAGTCGAGAGTGAGACTGATCTGAGTACTATTCCAATAGTGAAGGAGTTTCCTGAAATCTTTCTCGAAGATGTACCTGGTTTACCACCGACGTGCGAGATAGAGTTTGCTATTGACCTTGTACTGGGAGCTGGTCCCGTGTCTATAGCACCTTATCGGATGTCACCAACAGAATTAGCAGAACTTAAGAAACAACTAGAGGAGCTTTTGGAGAAACAGTTCTTCAGACCGAGTGTATCACCCTGGGGAGCGCCAGTGCTGTTGGTTCGGAAGAAAGACGGTACCTCAAGATTGTGTGTAGACTATAGGCAGTTAAACAAGTTGACGATCAAGAACAAATATCCACTCCCAAGAATTGACGACTTAATGGACCAACTGAAGGGAGCAACGGTGTTTTCGAAGATCGATCTAAGATCTGGATACCATCAGATAAGAGTGAAAATGGAGGATATACCCAAGACTGTCTTTCGTACCCGATACGGTCATTACGAATACCTTGTGATGTCGTTTGGTGTGACGAATGCACCTCCTATCTTCATGGATTACATGAACAGGATCTTTCATCCTTATTTGGACAAGTTTGTTGTCGTCTTCATCGATGATATCCTGATATATTCCCAAAATCGGGAGGATCATGCTGAACACCTCAGCATAGTTCTCCAGATTCTGAAGGAGAAGGAACTGTACGCCAAGCTATCGAAGTGTGAATTTTGGCTAGACGAGGTTAAGCTTTTAGGCCATATGATCTCGAAAGAAGGGATTGCAGTGGATCCATCAAAAGTGGAGGCAGTGCTACGATGGGAAAGGCTGAAGTCAATGATGGAGATTCATAGCTTCGTGGGTTTAGCTGGATATTACAGAAGGTTCATAGAAGGATTTTTCAAAATTGTTGGACCACTCACTCAGCTGACAAAGAAGAACCAGGCTTTTGAGTGGACTGATAGCTGCGAGCATGGTTTCCAAGAATTGAAGAAACGGCTAACCACCTCACTGGTATTAGTGCTACCTGATCCAAACGAGCCATTCGAGGTGTACTGTGACACTTCGTACCAAGGACTAGGATCTATCCTTATGCAACGTGGAAGAGTGGTAGCCTATGCTTCACGATAGTTGCAAGTGCATGAAAAGAACTACCCGACGCATAATTTGGAACTAGCAGCTGTGGTTTTTGCTCTAAAGATATGTAGGCATTCCCTCTATGGAGTGACATTCAACATCTTCAGTGATCACAAAAGCTTGAAGTATTTGTATGATCAGAAGGAGCTGAACATGAGGCAACAGAGATGGTTAGAATTCCCGAAGGACTATGATTTTCAGTTGTTGTACCACCCTGGCAAAGCGAATGTCGTGGCAGACGCCTTGAGTAGAAAGACTATCAGTGTTTCTGCCTTGATGATCAAGGAAAAAGATCTCATAAAACAGTTTAGAGATGTTTGGTCATTTGTAGAGTTGAAACTAAGAAAGATCTGTATGAGTATGGTCACCATCTCGAGCGAGCTAATGGATGACATACGGGAAAAGCAGAAGGTCGATGAATTCTTGCAAGAAGTGAGAGAGCTAATGAGGCGAGGCAAGGAAACAGAATTTGAGGAAGGAACAGACAGAATTCTAAGATTTTGGGGTAGAGTCTGTATTCCCCGTGACCAAGAGCTTAAACAGTATATTGTGGATCATGCTCACACAAGCAAGTTGAATATGCACCCGGGCATAACGAAGATGTACTAAGACATGAAAAAGTTGTTCTGGTGGCACGGAATGAAGAGTGACGTCACTAGATGCGTATCGACTTGTCTGGTCTGTCAGAAAGTCAAAGTGAAACATCAAAGACCTGTAGGATTGCTGCAACCATTATCTATTCCTGAATGGAAATAGGACAGTATTGCAATGGATTTTGTTGTGGGTTTGCCAAGAACAAGAAGAAGACACGACTTGATTTGGGTAATAGTAGATCGACTCACAAAGTCAGCTCATTTCCTCCCAATCAATATAAGGTACAGTCTAGAGAAGTTGACCCAACTGTATATTGGAGATATCGTTAGACTGCATGGTGTGCCTACGAGCATTGTTTCGGATAGGGATCCGAGATTTACTTTGAAATTCTAGCAGAGTCTATAGGCATCGTTGGGAACAAAGTTACGTCTAAGTTCAGCGTACCACCCATAAACTGATGCTCAATCAGAAAGAACGATCCAATCTTTAGAAGATTTGCTCAGAGCTTGCACTATAGAACAGACTAGAAGTTGGGATGAAGTCCTACCATTGATAGAATTCACCTACAACAATAGTTACCATTCAAGTATAGGGATGGCGCCCTATGAAGCTCTATATGGACGACGGTGTTGACACCATTATGTTGGTACCAAGACGGTGAGCGTTTCACGATTGGACCGGATATCATTCAGCAAATGACTGAGAAGGTCAAAATGATTCAAGAGAAAATGCAGACTGCTCAGAGCCGGCAAAAGAGTTATGCAGATAAGAGGAGAAAGCCTCTTGAGTTTGAGGAAGGTGAGCATGTATTCTTGAAAGTCACACCTACCACTAGGGTCGACCGGGCTTTGAAATCTAGAAAACTCACTCCAAAATTTCTTGGACCTTACCAAATTCTTCGCCGAATAGGTCCAGTAGCTTACCAGATAGCTTTACCCCCTTTTCTTTCTAGCATACACAATGTCATCCATGTGTCGCAACTATGTAAATATTTACCTGACCCGAGTCATGTCATAGCACCGAACACAGTACAATTAAAAGAGAACTTGACCTATGAAACACCTCCTACGAGAATCGAGGATCGACGGATAAAGCAACTTAGAGGCAAGGAAATTCTATTGGTAAAGGTGATCTGGAATAAAACAACTGGCAATGCAACTTGGGAACTAGAAGACAAGATGAAGGAGCAACACCCACAACTATTCTTAGGTACGTAAATTTCGAGGACGAAATTCTTTTTTAGTGGGGGAGTGTTGTAACACCCCAAAAAGTATTTGTTTAATCAGCAATGATCATTTTATAATATTCTTGATTTTTAGGAATTTTTCTAAAATTTTTCAGAAACGGAGAATATTTTAATATATTCCTCGTTTTACATGCACACTGAGCAGAGACCTGCAGATGTCAGTGTAATACTCCGAGAATCATTTATTTTGTCATAAATAGTCATTTTCTAATATTTGTGATTTATGTGAATTTTTTCAGAATTTTTCAGAAATGAATAATTTAATATATTCCTCGTTTTGCGTGTGCACTGAGCGGAGCGGGAAAGATGCAATATTTTCCTGTGGCTGGTAAACTCTAAATTGTGTACATGTCGACGGGGGATCTTACTAAACTCGAAACTGAGCATAATTTACGAGGTTTACGTTTTTCGAGGTTCTTACCCGCTAAATGAAGTCGCAGAGCCGTAAAATCACCCGATGGATAATAAAATATTATTTTCATCATCTTTAACTCTTCTACACTGGGGAAAAAAATAATACTGACAGTGTAAATATTCATCTGTGTTAGTGTGCCTAATTAGGAGACAACCTTACTTTCACTTTATCATGAAACGTACAAAACTTACCTTGTAAGCTTGGAGGAAGCTTCTAGGAAATTTCCTTTCCCTCTTTCCCCATGCAAATGTGCACCTCCCTCTTCTCTCTCCTCACTCATGGCTGAAGCAAACTTTCACCTAATGCACCTTCTCTCTCTACCTTCACTCTTCTTCTTTCTTTGAAATTTTCTCCTCCTTCTCTCTAGGAGACTCACGGCCAGCAGCCCCTTCATGCCTCATCCATCACAAAACTTTCATCCAACCCCATTTTCTTAATCCTCTCCATCTCCTAAACACTTTTCTTGCTTGTGGCTCTTTGAAAATCCACCATTTTCACCATCTTCTTCAAGCTTCAAGCTTAGGGTTTTTGGTGGTGCCCAATCTGAAAATTGCAAGAAGTTGAGGTTCCTCTTGTTTTCTTCACTTTGGTAAGAGGAAGACACTCCTCCTCAACCTCTATTAGCATTTAGGAACCTTGTTTGTGGTTGATTGTGAGAAAACCCTAATGAGGGTTATTCTTTGATTGTATGATTAGTATGTTTGCATGTTGTTTGTACTTGGTTTATGCTATTGGATTGATTGTTGATGTATATTGGTATATTGGAATGGATTGGAAGACATGAAATGGAAGAAATTGATGTGGGATTTTCTCTTGGGTGGCCACGGTTTTGGGGCTAAAAATATGAGTTCTTTGTGAACAAGTTATAACAAGTGAATGACTTAATTAATCAAGTGTGTAATGTACAATCAATGGAATGGAAAAATTGGGAACATAATTCCCTAGGGAGGCCACGGCCTCTAGGGCCTTTTAGGGCTTAATTATGCAATTTTGGTAACCTTGGAACTTAGATAATTAAATGATTAAATCATAGGTAATAGATTAGAAAATTAGCAAATTGGAAGAATTAGATATACCTTGAGACTCATAAATTTTAAAGAACCAAGAATGAAACTTGTCATAAAACTTTAGGTAATATTACAAGGGCAAGAACAAGAGAGTGTGAGACTTTGAGATCTTAGAATAACCTTCTAAGTGTATGAGAATAAATTACATTAGAAAATTTTACTAATTATGAGAATTCAAGTAGAGACAAACTTTGTAAGAAAGAATAATTTTAAGTAAGAATTCATAATAGACCTTAAAAATGTATTACTCAGTCTGGATTGGTGTAATAACACTTTTTGCCCTTTGGTAAAGTTCTTCCTAGAGATCATCTGGTCATAGAATGTCTTTGTTTTTGTTTTATAAATGAGAGCATTTTCAAAGGCCTCGTTTCTCAGTTCTTCCAACTCTTGTAGTTGGAGTTTCCTCTGCTTCCCAGCACCTTCCAAGTTTAAGTTGACTTGCTTGACAACCCAATAAGAGCGATGTTGCAGCTCAACAGGCAAATGACAAGGCTTCCCAAATACCAACCGAAATGGGAACATGCCAATTGGAGTTTTAAATGCAGTCCTGTAAGCCCATAATGCATCATCAAGTCTTAAACTCCAATCCTTGCGGTTCGAATTCACAGTCTTTTCAAGGATTGACTTGATTTCACGGTTGGACACTTCAGTTTGCCCATTTGTCTGTGGATGATACGAAGTGGAAATTCTGTGTATCACTCCATATTTCTTCAGAAGAGCATCAAATGAACTGTTACAGAAGTGTGTCCTTTGATCACTGATTATGGCTTTTGGAGTCCCAAACCTAGAGAAAATATGTGACTTCACAAAATTCATAACAATTTTGGAATCATCAGATTTAGTGGCTTTTGCTTCCACCCATTTAGATACATAATCAACAAACAAAAGAATATATGAAAAACCAAAAGAAGGGGGAAATGGTCCCATGAAGTTAATGCCTCACAGATCAAATACCTCCACAAAGATGATCGGGGTTTGAGGCATTTGATTCCGAGGACCTATGTTACCTGTTCTTTGACAGTGATCACAAGACTTACAGAAGTCGTAAGCATCCTTGAAGATTGTTGGCCAATAGAAACCACTATCAAGAACCTTGTTGGCTGTCCTTTTTATGCCAAAATGTCCTCCACAAGCATATGTGTGACAAAAGAAAAGAATGGAGTGAATCTCTGAATCTGGAATGCACCTCCTGATTACTTGATCTGTACACTGTTTCCAGAGATAAGGGTCATCCCATATATAATATTTATAATCACTCCGTAGCTTATCTCTTTGAGCTTTGTTCCAGCCTTCTAGAAAGTCATTGGTGGCCAAATAATTGACAATATTAGCATACCACGGAACTATGGCTTTGATGGCCATTAGATTCTCATCTGGAAAGCATTCAATGATTGGCATTTCCTCCTTTTCAGTTACTAATCTACTCAAATGGTTTGCTACCAAGTTTTCACTTCCCTTTTTGTCCTTAATTTCCAGGTCAAATTCTTGGAGTAGTAGAATCCATCGGAGCAATCTTGGTTTTGCTTCCTTTTTTGTGAGATGATACTTCAAGGCTGCATGATCTGAAAAAACAATCACTTTAAAACCAATAAGATATGATCTAAATTTTTCTAAAGCAAATACCACAGCTAGAAGTTCTTTTTCAGTTGTAAAGTAATTCAATTGAGTATCATTTAGAGTCCTTGATGCATAATAGATAGCATAAGGTACTCTATCAACTCGTTGTCCTAAGACAGCCCCTACCGCGAAGTCACTGGCATTACACATCAGCTCAAATGGTAGTTCCCAATTTGGGGGTCTTATGACAGGCGCAACAGTCATCAATTTCTTGAGCTTAGTGAAAGCTCCCATACATTTCTCATCAAAAGTAAAGGGAATATCTTTTTGGAGTAATTTGCACAGGGGTAATGATATTTTGGAGAAATCCTTGATGAATCTCTGATAAGAACCTGCATGACCAATGAAAGAACGAATTTTTCGTACACTAGTGGGCGAGGGTAAAGAATGAATGAGTTCTACCTTAGCTTTATCTACCTCAATTCCCCTAGCAAAAATTACATGACCCAACATTATACCTTCCTCTACCATGAAATGACATTTTTCCCAATTCAGCATAAGGTTGTCAATGCATCTTTTTAAAACCAATGTTAGATGTTCTAAATAGTTCTCAAAACCATTTCCAAAAACACTAAAATCATCCATAAAGACCTCTATAATGCTTTTAATATAATCAGAAAATATGCTCATCATGCATCTCTGAAAGGTCCCTGGTGCATTGCAAAGTCCAATAGGTATTCGCCTATATGCAAAGGTACCAAATGGACAAGTGAAAGTGGTTTTGTCCTAGTCTTCTGGAGCAATGACAATTTGATTATAACCTGAAAATCCGTCCAGAAAATAGTAGTGAGAATGACTAGCTAGTCTTTCCAACATTTGATCAATAAAAGGTAAAGGAAAGTGGTCTTTTCTAGTGGCCGTATTAAGCTTCCTGTAATCAATGCAAACACGCCACCCTGTTTGAAACCTAGTGGGGATAAGCTCATTTTCAGCATTTTTTACCACAGTAATTCTAGATTTCTTTGGTACTACCAGAACTGTGCTTACCCACTTTCTGTCAGAAATGGGATAAATTACCCCCGCACTTAGGAGCTTCAGTATCTTCTTTTTCACAACGTCCATCATAGGAGGATTCAATCTTCTCTGTGGGTCTCTCACAGGTTTAGGACCCTCCTCCATTAAGATTCTGTGCATACAAATGGAGGGACTAATACCCTTGATGTTAGTTATTGACCAACCAATGGTTGTTTTGTGCTCTTGCAAAATAGCTACCAATTTATCTTCTTGTTCTTGGGTGAGTGACTTTGCAATTATCACGGGAAGTATGTCCTTCTCTCCAAAGAATATGTATTTAAGATGATCAGGCAATGCTTTTAGTTCTAACTCAGGTGCCTGCACAACAGAAGGTTGAGGTACATCAGTAGTAATTGGTAATTCCACAAAAGAAACCTTATGTTCTTTTGAAATGGATGAGAGCTCTTGCAAGGCAGCTACGACATCATCAATGTCTTCATCCCATAGCTCTCCTTCATCACCTTTATTTTCTCCTTATACATTTAAGTTTTGAGTCAAAACTGTATCAAGATCATCACAATGGTCAAACTCAAAAGCTGCAAAAATTAAAGAATCAAAAGAATCAATTAAACAAGTTGAGTGCACATCACTCGGGTATCTCATGGCCTCGAAGATGTTGAATCTGATCAGTTCCCCATCAAATTCCATCGTCATTGTCCTGGAATGCACATCAATTTTTGTCCTAGCAGTCTTCAAAAATGGTCTTCCCAACAAGATAGGAGTAGAGTTGGGAGATTTGTCCTCTTCCATGTCCAACACATAGAAGTCTGCTGGGAATACTAACTCATTCACCTATACTAAGACATCTTCAACAACACCCTTTGGGTATGCATTAGATTGATTAGCCAATTGAATAATAACACCAGTAGGTTCCAAAGGACCCAAGTATAAAGATGCATAAATGGAATAAGGCATGACATTTATGGATGCACCTAAATCGAGCATTGCCCTTTCAAACCTAGTGTTACCTATAGTGCATGGTGTAACACCCCAATTTTTTGAAAATGTACCGAATGTACTGTTTGCTGTTTTTCAAGCTTTCGTGTGAATGACCGTTGTGTCCCTATTTTACTATTTCTCGATTTCTGCATGAAATACAAATACGTTTATACAGGCTCAAATTTTATTTGGTCTTTTTACGTAATTTGTTTCGAGATGGTAAAATAAATATTTTTCCGAGCTACTGTTTTAATTTTTCTGGAAGATATACAGACAATTAATACTGTCGTAATTTTATTTGAACTTTTTGGACGATTAGCTACGTTGTGGGAAAAAATGGGAAAATGACCATTACGTCCCGAACGTGTTGTTTGTCTTGTTTTTGTCTTTGTTTTTAATTGTTTTCTACTTGGTTTAGTGTCCAATATTACTTGTCTGTGATTTTATATGGACTTTTTGTGTGATTTGCTACGGGCGGGAAAATAATATTTTTCCGGACCGGTAAAATCTGTTTTTAATTATTCGAGGCGGGGATCTTACTAAACCCAATTCTGAATGAGCCTAAAATTAATCTTTTAATTTTTAGGATTTAACTGTCCAATAAAATAATTTTGTATTATTATAATATTATTTTATTAGTCAGTAAAACTTAGTGACAGTGGACCCGAAAATGTTTTGCGGGACCCACGTTTAACTAAACAGTTAACTTAGTAGCTTAATTAAACATGATTAGTGAAGGAACATTCTTGAACATGATGATTAGGCTTGATGACTAGGTTATTAGTGACTAAGCATGGTGACTAAGGCTTGATGACTAGGTTAGGAGTAGCCAATAGGAAACAAGCTTGCTAACCAAGTTTTAATCTTGACCTTTGAAGCATTCAAGGGCTTGGATGAAGCCAAATCCATGCACACCTTGCATGCATTGAATGTCTACGGCCAAGAGGGGTTGGAAGACCATTCTTCACTTCATCTTTCATGCTTTTCTCTCTTCTCTTTCATCCAAGAACCCTAAACACCATTGTTGCTTCCTTTCTCAACCATTCGGCCAAGCCAATACCTACACCATCCAACCACCTAAAATTCTATCCAACCAAGTTTTCTAAACCTAAACACAATCCTAAGAACATCTCTAGTTGAGAGTTCTTTCAAAATCTTACATTTGAAGCTTGAAAACCTACTTGGAAGTTTGTACCAAGGAGGTGAAATCTCTTGTTTTTCTTTTCTAAATTCTTTTTCAAAGTTCTAAGCCATGATTTATCCATGGTTTAGGTTCTTTTTCAATGGTTAGTAACTTGTAGTTTTGTTTAAGTTTGCTAGGTATTTTGAAGGAGAAAACCGTGACCTAGGAGAAGTGAAAGAAAATCCATTTGTCTTCATTTAAGGTAAGAGGAAGACAAATCTTATCACCTACGGATGGTGGTAAGAAGATGGAGTTTGATTTTGTGATTGTAGAATCGATAAGGATTCATATTTGTGCTTGTTAGTAGCTTATTTGATGTGGTTGTGTATTTGTTAGTAGCTTTCCTATTTGTTGTTTGTAATAAATTGCATGTCTACAAGCTTTAAGTTGCATGTCTATAAGCTTTGATAATATTGCATGTGTTAGAATTGCATGATAAAGTATAGAATTGCATGATAATGTATAGGATGTGAATAACATGTCAAGGAAATGCATGTGTATTCCAAAGAACACTCCATGAGGCTCACGGCCACTAACCAAATGGAGAACCAAAATGTTCTCTTAATTTTCTTAAAAGGTAATTTAATTAACCTAGGAGAATTAAGAAGGTTTCAAGTTGATTAGATCAAAGAAAATGAATTTAGAAATCAAATGGTAAGACTTAGTATTTTCGGCCAACATGCCTAAAATGAATGTGTTGATTTCAAAAACCATTTTCTAAAACAATGGTTAAATGAATTTAGACAATACAATAAGTTTGACATATAGTTAGAAGATGAGAAATAATTTAAAAATCAATTTCAAAATATTTAAGAAATTCGGCCAACATGCCAAACCAAGTATCCATGGTTTCTAAAATTAAATCCAAACATTTTCTAAGTATAAGGATGCAATATGTGTTAAAAAGAATTTTTCTAAAATGAGTTTTAAAGAAAAAAATCAATTAGAAATAAGTTTGAGAACTTAGAACTAATGATTTTGTTATTAGAAATGAAATACAGTAACTTTCAAAAATTTCTAACATATAGCTCATGTTGTATTTTGAAGCATGTTAGTAGTTTTCAAAAGGATTAAGTATATGGTTTAAAAATTTAATAAACAAATTTTTATGGTAAAATTAGGAAACCATTAATATAATTTTCTAAGCAAAAATCTTGTCAAATTTTAGTAAAAATGGACAAATAAGATAGGAAAGATGTCCAAAAGACAGTATACGGTATAGAAAATATTATACGTAGCTTAAAAGTATTATTTATTATTTCTGTTTATTTAAACAGTAATTTTTAAGGAATTCGGTCAAGAAAATAATTTAAAAATCTTACGCGATTGAGAAAACGTATTAAAAATCCTACGCGATTTTGAAAACAGAAAAATATATTTACGCGATTTCAAAACGTTTATAAAAACGACGAGATTGTGAAAACGCGATAAAATTTCTACGCGATTGACCGAAACAGTATTTTTACTGAATTTGTTTGTATTTATTTTTATCTTTGTCGGGAAAATGTGAACCCGTCTGAGGCTTTTGAGGATTTTTTTCATTTGTCGGGAAAATGTGAACCCGTCTGAGCTTTCTATTTTTCGCCATTGAGGGCATATTATTAGCTTGAGGGCATTTTCATAATTTCATATTTTTGGAATTATGTATTGAGTTTATGCCAAATTTTTGGTGGATTGGTTGATGAGACGAATCACATCGTGTTGTCGATGCGATGAACGTAGTGTGGTTCATTGTTCTAATGGACTTGGAGACGTTAGTGTACGGTATCCCATATGTGGACGGAGTTGGTAGCTCCATTGGGCCGTGGTAAACCGATAGCACACTAATGGACTCGACACGCACTATATTTAATCGAGATTTGTAAAGTCTAGTAGTACATTTGCTGTAGTGCCACAACGTGAGACCGTGAACTACACCACGCTGGATGATGGATTCTGTGTCGTGGGGCTATAGACGCATAGCGTGTGACAAGCCATGAATAGTTGGTTGGGCAGCCGTGGTACTAATAGATTTTTGCGAGTCATTCTCTCGATATCTTTGTATGTTTTTTAGCTCCATGGAGTAGGGTGTGTCTTATGTTTATTTATTGGGATCTATTTATTTATTTTGTCTTATTTATTTATAATTGTCTTATCTGTTTATTATATTGATATTGATTTATTTGTTTACTTGTATTTGTTTTATCTATTGTTGTATTGTATCATTTGTTTCTTGTTTTATTTTATCTGTGATGGTATATTGTTGGGATATTTAAATCTTTTTGAATCTTTACACTACTCTGTTACTTATTAATGTTATAGCGTTTCTTATTGCATGAACTGTATATCTGTTGTTTGTCGTCTTCTTATTGGCCATGTTTGTGGTGATTTTAGATTGTCTTACCTCTTTATTGTATGTGTTTTCTGTATATACCTGTTTATATGGTAAAGAGTTCGAGGAAGAGAGAACAACCTCTTGAGGTTCCGTACCCAGGAGGAGGAAGATCGGCTAGCCCGACGACCGGTTGACGATCAAGAACCATCTGATCATCCATATCCATTGGATTGATTAGTTTTGGTATGACGGTGCCTGGATTTTTGGGGTTCGTGACTCTCGAGTTTCACGGTGGATCACTATCGTGGCACATGAGAGGAGATAGAGACTATGTGACGTATGCGGGACGGATGACGGTGACCCTACGCCATAGATTTGATGACGAGCCAGTGATGACGACGACGGTGTTTCTGCATTTAGAGTTACCTTTATCCATTAGGCGTCATTGGGGTGGTGTATCCACTGAGCCTAGTGAGATGACACTCGTATCGACTGCGCGGTCTCATGTCCGCCGAGAGTCGAGACATCCGGGATATTTGTCTCCTGATGATCATTTTCATGTTGAGAGTGATCCTTCAGAGGAGTAAATATGCATGATGTTTTTTGGGCGCGTCTGCGTATGGATGTATATATTGACTCTTTTACTGTTTTTATTTACTGTTTCTGTTTAAATATTTGTAATTGTAGTTGTAAATTATTTGTATAACTTATAACTTGGAACATATGTATATTATGAGTAGTGTTGTTCTGTTTATTTTATGTTTTCCGTAATATTTTATTTTTAATAATCTGTTTATCAGGAATTACTTTACGACCCATATTATTATGTAATAAATATTTTATAACTTGGGTAGATTTTATTTATTTATTTTAATTTTCTTTATATGTGTGGCATTCCCAAAAGGGTCTTACATTAGTTGGTATCAGAGCCCAAGTTAGAGTCTTTTGGGGTTGTGGTTGGGTCTGTTTTTGTTTGTGCTGTGTGCTTCTCTGTGATTTATATCCTTTCGGAAGTATCTAAAAGGATGCATCTAATTTTGTTTTGTTCTGTTTGATGATGTCTGGACGAGGTAGAGGACGTACGAACATGAATCGTGATGTGGACCCTATGATTGCGGCTGCTGAGGCTATGCAGCGGATGGCTGAAGTGATTACTCAGCAAAATCGAGAGCAGCTCAACAAAGAAGATGCTACTGCTTGATGCCCTAAATTTAGGCGAGTTTAGGCGTCATAATCCGCCACGATTTAGAGGCGAGGTGGATCCGGGAGAAAGCAAGTCAGTGGATGCAAGATTTGGAGAGGATCTTTGAAGGAATGAGATGCGTAGATGATAAGAAGGTGACTTATGTTGTTTTCCTGCTGAGAGGAGATGTAGAACATTGGTGGAGAGGAACCCGCCGAGTATTGCAAGCTGAAGGGACTGAAATCACATGGGAAGTGTTTTCTAATGTTTTTCTAGATAAATATTTTCCTGCGAGTGCTAGGCTTGCCAAAGAAATGGAATTTCTTGGTTTGCGACAGGGGAATATGACGGTGAATGAGTATGCCACAAAGTTTGAGAATTTGTCTCAATTCTCAGATTATGCTCAGACAGGACAAGACGATGTGTGGAGATGTAGGAAGTTTGAATCAGGTTTAAGGGTGGAACTAAAACGAGGAGTGGTATCCTTGAGAATGACTCAGTTTCATGCTTTGGTGGATGCTTGTGCTCGACTTGAGGAGTTGGAGCCATCTAGAGATCAGAGGAATCGGAACTTTGGGCCGACAAGGTTTCAGAGAGGTGGAGGTAGTAATACGAATCGGTTTCAGCGTAAACCGTATTCCAGACCAACAGGGGCTCAATCTCAACGACCATCAGTTAGTGGAGGTGCAAGTGGTAGTGGAACTGGACAGAGAGTGGTGTTTACGCCAACGTGTTTTAAGTGCGATAAGAAGGGCCATATATCTCTAGATTGTACAATCAAGGGGACAGTCTGTTTTAACTGTGGACAGCCTGGGCATATGTCGAAAGATTGTACTCGACCAGAGAAGAAACCTGTTGTTCGGTATGTTAGAGCTAATCAGCAAAAATCTGGAAGTACTCAACCAAGGTTAGGAGGACGAGTATATACAATGATGGGATCTGAGATTTCTAAGTCTGATGATCTTATTCAGGGAGAAGGAGACATTGGAGGTAATCTTCTGATTGTATTGTATAATTCTGGTGCTACACACTCATTTATTTCCTATGATTGTGTGGAAAGATTGAAGTTGCCTGTGTCTTCTCTAAATGTTAAATTGAGTGTATCTACGCCAACTGCTAAACCTGTTGTTACATCTAAGATCTGTTTGGATTGTCCTATTGTTGTGAAGGGCCGTTTGTTTATGGTCAACTTGATTTGTTTACCTCTTGTTGAGATAGATGTAATTTTAGGGATGGACTGGTTATGTTCTAACCATATCCTTATAGATTGTGCAAGTAAAACCATAGTTTTTCCTAAGGAAGAAAAGTCTGGGTTCTTAACTGCTGTTAAGGTCAAGTCTTTGTTAAGAGATGGAGCGCAGGGATATATGGTATTGTCTTCTCTAGAAGTTAAGAATGAGAAGGATGTGAATATTATTCCTGTTGTCAACGAGTTTCCGATGTTTTCCCGATGACGTACCTGGTTTGCCACCCGAGAGGGAGATCAGTTCTCAATTGATTTAGTACCGAGAACAGGTCCTATCTCAATTGCACCGTATCGTATGTCGCCGGTGGAATTGGAGGAGCTGAAGAAGCAATTGGTGGAGCTTGTTGGAGAAAGAGTTTGTGCGACCTAGTGTTTCACCATGGGGTGCGCCAGTACTTTTGGTCAAGAAGAAGGACGGAACTTCTCGGCTTTGTGTGGATTATCGTCAGCTGAACAAGGTGACTATCAAGAATAAATATCCGCTTCCAAGAATTGACGACTTGATGGATCAGTTGAAAGGAGCTGTGGTATTTTCCAAGATAGATCTGAGGTCTGGTTATCACCAAATTCGTGTTAAAGGGGAAGATGTACCGAAAATCGCTTTCCGAACTCGATATGGGCATTATGAGTATCAGGTGATGCCATTCGGGGTGACGAATGCTCCTGCCATATTTATGGATTATATGAACAGGATTTTTCGTTCGTATCTAGACAAATTTGTCGTTGTCTTTATCGATGACATTCTGATCTATTCTCAATCGAAGGAAGAGCATGCTGAACATCTTGGTGTTGTCCTTCGGATTTTGAGGGAGAAGCAGCTGTATGCAAAATTGGCTAAGTGTGAGTTCTGGTTGGAAGAAGTCCAATTTCTTGGTCACGTAATTTCTAAAGAAGGTATTGCGGTGGATCCATCAAAAGTGGAGACTGTTTTACAATGGGAAAGACCTAAGACGATAACAGAAGTTCGAAGTTTTGTTGGACTTGCTGGATATTACCGGAGGTTTATCGAGGGTTTTTTGAAGATTGCTGGACCACTTACACAACTTACGAGGAAAAATCAAGCTTTTGAATGGACGGAAGAACGTGAAGCCAATTTTCAAGAGTTGAAGAAGAGATTAACAACTGCACCGGTGTTGATCCTACCGTTCGACGAAATCTTTTGATGTGTATTGCGACGCTTCTTATCAAGGGCTAGGATGCGTGTTGATGCAAGATCGGAACGTTGTGGCATATGCTTCTCGACAATTGAAGGTTCATGAGAGGAATTATCCAACGCACAATTTAGAATTGGCCGTTGTGGTTTTTGCTCTAAAGATATGGAGACATTTTCTCTATGGAGCAACGTTCAACATTTTCAGTGATCACAAGAGCTTGAAGTACTTGTATGATCAGAAGGAGCTGAACATGAGGCAGCGGAGATGGTTAGAATTCCTGAAAGATTATGATTTTCAACTATTGTACCACCCTGGTAAGGCGAATGTCGTGGCTGATGCCTTAAGTAGAAAGATTATCAGTGCTTCTGCTCTGATGATCAAGGAAAAGGAGCTCATTGAACAGTTTAGAGATGTGTGGTCATTTAATGAGTTAAAACCGGGGAAGATCTGTATTAACATGGTTACTATTTCGAGCGAGCTGATGGAAGACATAAGAGAAAAATATAATGCCGATAAATTTTTGCAAGGAATAAGAGAACAAATAAAGCAAGACGAGATAATAGAGTTCAAAGAAGGAACGATGGAATTATGAGGTTTCGGGGTAGAGTCTGTGTTCCTCGTGACCGGGAGCTGAGGCGATATATTGTGGAACATGCCCATACTAGTCTATTGAGTATGCATCCAGGCATAACAAAGATGTACCAAGACTTGAAAAAGTTATTCTGGTAGCATGGATTGAAGAGTGATGTTATTAGGTGCGTGTCAACTTGTCTAGTCTGTCAAAAGGCGAAAGTGGAACATCAAAGACCAGCTGGAATGTTACAACCGTTATCTATTCCAGAATAGAAATGGGATAGTATATCGATGGATTTCGTTACTAGTTTGCCAAAGACAAGGAAAGGTCATGATTCGATATGGGTTATAGTCGATAGGCTTACGAAATCGGCTCATTTCTTACCAATTAATATTAAGTATTCATTGGAAAGATTAATCCAGTTGTACATCAGTGAAATTGTCAGATTACATGGTGTACCTACATGTATAGTTTCTGATCGAGATCCGAGGTTTACGTCAAGATTTTGGCGGAGTCTGCAGAAAGCTATGGGAACTAAGTTACGACCGAGTTCGGCGTATCATCCGCAGACGGATGGTCGAGACGAGAGAGAACTATACAGTCTTTGGAAGATCATTGCGTGCTTGTGTTTTAGAACAACAAGGAAGTTGGGATGAATTTTTATCTTTGATAGAATTCACCTACAACAATAGCTTTCACTCAAGTATAGGGATGGCACCCTATGAGGCGTTGTATGGAAGACGATGTCGAACACCGTTGTGTTGGTATCAAGATGGAGAAAGTATGATTTTGGACCGGATCTTGTACAACAGACTACGGAAAAGGTAAAGATGATATAAGAGAAGATGAAGACGACACAAAGCAGACAGAAAAGTTATGCGGATAAACGAAGACGACCTCTTGAATTTGAGGAGGGTGAGCATGTGTTTCTAAGAGTTACTCCTATGACTGGTGTCGGAAGAGTTATTAAGTCTAAGAAACTTACTCCTAAATTCATTGGACCGTATCAGATTATCCGACGTATAGGTCCTGTAGCGTATCAGATCGCTATGCCGCCGTTTTTGTCGAATCTGCATGACGTATTTCATGTGTCTCAATTATGAAAGTATTTACTAGATCCGATGCATGTTATACAGCCAGATGAAGTGCAGCTGAAGGAGAATGACTTATGAAACTTTACCTGTCAGAATTGAGGACAAAAAGGTAAAGCAGCTTCGAGGAAAAATGATCGAGCTAGTGAAGGTCATATGGAATGATGTGACGGGTCAAGCTACCTGGGAGCTGGAAGATAAAATGAAGGATCAGTATCCTCATTTGTTTTGAGGAACAGCGAATTTCGAGGACGAAATTTTTATTTGTTGGGGAGAATTGTAACACCCCAATTTTTAGAAAATGTACCGAATGTATTGTTTGCTGTTTTTCAAGCTTTCGTGTGAATGACTGTTGTGTCCCTATTTTACTATTTCTCGATTTCTGCATGAAATACAAATACATTTATACAGGCTCAAATTTTATTTGGTCTTTTTACGTAATTTGTTTCGAGACGGTAAAATAAAAGTTTTTCCTAGCTACTGTTTTAATTTTTCTGGAAGATATACAGATAATTAATACTGTCTGTAATTTTATTTGAACTTTTTGGATGATTAGCTACGTTGTGGGAAAAAATAGGAAAATGACCATTACGTCCCGAACGTCTTTGTTTGTCTTGTTTTTGCTTGTTTTTAATTGTTTTCTACTTGGTTTAGTGTCCAATATTACTTGTCTGTGATTTTATATGGACTTTTTGTGTGATTTGCTACGGGCAGGAAAATAATATTTTTCCGGACCGGTAAAATCTGTTTTTAATTATTCAGAGGCGGGGGATCTTACTAAACCCAATTCTGAATGAGCCTAAAATTAATCTTTTAATTTTTAGGATTTAACTGTCCAATAAAATAATTTTGTATTATTATAATATTATTTTATTAGTCAGTAAAACTTAGTGACAGTGGACCCGAAAATGTTTTGCGGGACCCACGTTTAACTAAACAGTTAACTTAGTAGCTTAATTAAACATGATTAGTGAAGGAACATTCTTGAACATGATGATTAGGCTTGATGACTAGGTTATTAGTGACTAAGCATGGTGACTAAGGCTTGATGACTAGGTTAGGAGTAGCCAATAGGAAACAAGCTTGCTAACCAAGTTTTAATCTTGACCTTTGAAGCATCCAAGGGCTTGGATGAAGCCAAATCCATGCACACCTTGCATGCATTGAATGTCTACGGCCAAGAGGGGTTGGAAGACCATTCTTCACTTCATCTTTCATGCTTTTCTCTCTTCTCTCTCATCCAAGAACCCTAAACACCATTGTTGCTTCCTTTCTCAACCATTCGGCCAAGCCAATACCTACACCATCCAACCACCTAAAATTCTATCCAACCAAGTTTTCTAAACCTAAACACAATCCTAAGAACATCTCTAGTTGAGAGTTCTTTCAAAATCTTACATTTGAAGCTTGAAAACCTACTTGGAAGTTTGTACCAAGGAGGTGAAATCTCTTGTTTTCTTTTCTAAATTCTTTTTCAAAGTTCTAAGCCATGATTTATCCATGGTTTAGGTTCTTTTTCAATGGTTAGTAACTTGTAGTTTTGTTTAAGTTTGCTAGGTATTTTGAAGGAGAAAACCGTGACCTAGGAGAAGTGAAAGAAAATCCATTTGTCTTCATTTAAGGTAAGAGGAAGACAAATCTTATCACCTATGGATGGTGGTAAGAAGATGGAGTTTGATTTTGTGATTGTAGAATCCATAAGGATTCATATTTGTGCTTGTTAGTAGCTTATTTGATGTGGTTGTGTATTTGTTAGTAGCTTTCCTATTTGTTGTTTGTAATAAATTGCATGTCTACAAGCTTTAAGTTGCATGTCTATAAGCTTTGATAATATTGCATGTGTTAGAATTGCATGATAAAGTATAGAATTGCATGATAATGTATAGGATGTGAATAACATGTCAAGGAAATGCATGTGTGTTCCAAAGAACACTCCATGAGGCTCACGACCACTAACCAAATGGAGAACCAAAATGTTCTCTTAATTTTCTTAAAAGGTAATTTAATTAACCTAGGAGAATTAAGAAGGTTTCAAGTTGATTAGATCAAAGAAAATGAATTTAGAAATCAAATGGTAAGACTTAGTATTTTCGGCCAACATGCCTAAAATGAATGTGTTGATTTCAAAAACCATTTTCTAAAACAATGGTTAAATGAATTTAGACAATACAATAAGTTTGACATATAGTTAGAAGATGAGAAATAATTTAGAAATCAATTTCAAAATATTTAGGAAATTCGGCCAACATGCCAAACCAAGTATCCATGGTTTCTAAAATTAAATCCAAACCTTTTCTAAGTATAAGGATGCAATATGTGTTAAAAAGAATTTTTCTAAAATGAGTTTTAAAGAAAAGAATCAATTAGAAATAAGTTTGAGAACTTAGAACTAATGATTTTGTTATTAGAAATGAAATACAGTAACTTTCAAAAATTTCTAACATATAGCTCATGCTGTATTTTGAAGCATGTTAGTAGTTTTCAAAAGGATTAAGTATATGGTTTAAAAATTTAATAAACAATTTTTACGGTAAAATTAGGAAACCATTAATATAATTTTCTAAGCAAAATATTGTCAAATTTTAGTAAAAACGGACAAATAAGATAGGAATGATGTCCAAAAGACAATTATACGGTATAGAAAATATTATACGTAGCTTAAAAGTATTATTTATTATTTCATTTTTATTTAAACAAGAATTTTTAAGGAATTCGGTCAAGAAAATAATTTAAAAATCTTACGCGATTGAGAAAACGTATTAAAAATCCTACGCGATTTTGAAAATAAAAAATATATTTACGCGATTTCAAAACGTTTATAAAAACGACGAGATTGTGAAAACGCGATAAAAATTCTACGCGATTGACCAAAACAGTATTTTTCTGGAATTTGCTGTATTTATTTTATGCTGTCGGGAAAATGTGAACCCGTCTAGGCTTTTGAGGATTTTTCACTTGTCGGGAAAATGTGAACCCGTATAGGCTTTCTATTTTTCTGCCATTGAGGGCATATTATTAGCTTGAGGGCATTTTCATAATTTCATATTTTTGGAATTATGTATTGAGTTTATGCCAAATTTTTGGTGGATTGGTTGATGAGACGAATCACATCGTGTTGTCGATGCGATAAACGTAGTGTGGTTCATTGTTCTAATGGACTTGGAGACGTTAGTGTACGGTATCCCATATGTGGACAGTTGGTAGCTCCGTTGGGCCATGGTAAACCGATAGCACACTAATGGACTCGACACGCACTATATTTAATCGAAATTTGTAAAGTCTAGTAGTACATTTGCCTGTAGTGCCACAACGTGAGACCGTGAACTACACCACGCCTGGATGATGGATTCCTGTGTCGTGGGGCTATAGACGCAACGTGTGACAATGCGCAATAGTTGGTTGGTTGGGCAGCGTGGTACTAATAGATTTTTGCGAGTCATTCTCTCTGATATCTTTGTATGTTTTTTTAGCTCCATGGAGTAGGGTGTGTCTTATGTTTATTTATTGGGATCTATTTATTTATTTTGTCTTATTTATTTATAATTGTCTTATCTGTTTATTATATTGATATTGATTTATTTGTTTACTGTATTTGTTTTATCTATTGTTGTATTGTATCATTTGTTTCTTGTTTTATTTTATCCGTGATGGTATATTGTTGGGATATTTAAATCTTTTTGAATCTTTACACTACTCTGTTACTTATTAATGTTATAGCGTTTCATATTGCATGAACTCGTATATCCGTTGTTTGTTGTCTTCTTATTGGTCATGTTTGTGGTGATTTTAGATTGTCTTACCTCTTTATTGTATGTGTTTTACGTATATACTGTTTATATGGTAAAGAGTTCGAGGAAGAGGAACACCTCTTGAGGTTACGTACCCAGGAGGAGGAAGATCATGCTAGCCGACGACCAGTTTGACGATCAAGAACCATCTGATCATCCATATTCATTGGATTGATTAGTTTTGGTATGGCGGTGCCTGGATTTTTGGGGTTCGTGACTCTCGAGTTTCACGGTGGATCGCTATCGTGGCACATGAGAGGAGATAGAGACTCTGTGACGTATGCGGGACGGATGACGGTGACCCTACGCCATAGATTTGATGACGAGCCAGTGATGATGACGACGGTGTTTCTGCATTTAGAGTTACCTTTATCCATTAGGCGTCATTGGGGTGGTGTATCCACTGAGCCTAGTGAGATGACACTCGTATCGACTGCGCGGTCTTATGTCCGCCGAGAGTCAAGACATCCGGGATATTTGTCTCCTGATGATCATTTTCATGTTGAGAGTGATCCTTCAGAGGAGTAAATATGCATGATGTTTTTTTTGGGCGCGTCTGCGTATGGATGTATATATTGACTCTTTTACTGTTTTTTTTATTCTTTTTCTGTTTAAATATTTGTAATTGTAGTTGTAAATTATTTGTATAACTTATAACTTGGAACATATGTATATTATGAGTAGTGTTGTTCTGTTTATTTTATGTTTTCCGTAATATTTTATTTTTAATAATCTGTTTATCAGGAATTACTTTACGACCCATATTATGATGTAATAAATATTTTATAACTTGGGTAGATTTTATTTATTTATTTTAATTTTCTTTATATGTGTGGCATCCCCAAAGGGGTGTTACACATGGTATGGTGAATGTGCCGGGATCCTTGCATTTTGTTGGGAGTTTCTTTTTTATTACAACTGAAACATTCTCTCCCACTTGGACCCTTTCGTTTCCTTTTAATTTCCTTTTGTTAGTGCATAGTTCTTTCAAAAATTTTGCATATCCATGTACTTGCTTAATGGCATCTAACAAAGAGATGTTAACTTCCACTTTCCTAAAGGTCTCTAAGATCTCTTTTTATGCTTCTTCTTTCCTAGTCTTTACCAATCTACTAGGAAAAGGTGCTTTAGTGACATATTTAGGAAGTGGTTCAGGAATACTTACTTTAGGGGCTTTAGAACTTTGCTCCTTGTCATTTGCTTCCTTGGGTGATTCATCTCTTTCTTTAGTGATTGGTGGATAAGGTGTGGGTTCATCCAACGTCTTCCTACTTCTCAATGTGATAGCACTAGCATTTTCTCTCAGGTTTACTTCCGGTTGTGAGGGAAGTTTTCTCGAAAATTGGTTTTGAAGCTTGTTGAAATCTGTGGCTAATTGTCCCATTGGATTTGCAAGTTGTTGATTATGGCCTTTGTTTCTGGTTGAAACTGTATGCTATTACTGGCCATTTGCTTAACTAAATCTTCCAATGAAGGTTCAGGTTGCCTTGGTGCTTGAGTTTGCTGTTGTCTTGGAGGGAAAGGTGCTTGTCTTTGCTGAAATCCCGGAGGTCCATAAGCTGGAGGTGGATTCTGGGGTTGTTTTGCATAGTTGAAGTTAGGATGATCCCTCCACCCTAGATTATATGTGTTGGAGTAGGGGTTGTAATTTTTGGAAGGTCCAGAATATCCCGCCACTACTTTTGCCTTCTCATTTGTGTCCTCTTGGAGAGTAGGACACATATCAGTATGATGTCCAGGTGAATAACAAATTCCGCAGGCTTGGGCTGGTGTTTTTCCATTGTCAACTAACCGCTTAACCAAAGCAGTTAATTGAGTCATTTGCTGCTGTAGACTGATTGTTTCTACCTCTTTAACTGCTCTCACTCCAGAGTCATTTCTAGTGTAAAATTGTTGAGTATTTGCAGCTATTCTTGCAATCAAATTTCTAGCTTCTTGAGGAGTTTTATTAACTAATGCTCCTCTGCTAGCGGCATCAATCATGTTTGTGATCGTTTACTTGTAAACCCTCATAGAAATACTGGATTAACAGTTGCTCAGTGATTTGATGTTGAGGGCAGCTAGCACACAGTCTCTTAAATCTTTCCCAGTAGTCATGAAGTGATTCCTTATGCCTTTGTTATATGCCGCAAATTTCTTTTTTGATGGTTGTGGCTTTTGAGGCAGGGAAGTAACTGTTTAAAAAAGTTCGAGCCATGTCCTGCCATGTTTGGATGGATCCAGGTGATAAATAGTAAAGCCACTTCTTGGCAGAATCCTTCAGAGAGAAAGGAAAAGCTCTAAGTTTGACTTGTTCTACCAGAACTCCTACAGGTTTCATGCTGGAGCATACCATATGAATTTCATTCAAGTGCTTGTTAGGGTCTTCTCCGGGTAATCCATTGAAAGATGGCAAGAGATGAATTAGGCCGGACTTCAATTCAAATGCCTCTTCATTTTCTAGAATGTCAATACATAGAGACTGTTGGTCTAAGTCTGGAGCACCCAATGCTCTTAAAGTATCTTATGCCATTGTCACCTCTTTAGTTGCCTCAGATGACTCAGATATCTCTGAACTGGATAGGTCAATGTGACAACCAGCTTCAATGTCTGTAGTTGTGAAATGGAAATTAGATGGATGGAATGGAAATTGAGGATGTGAGTTAAGTTGATCAATGTAACTCCTCAAATTCTGCAAATGTTCATCCAATCCTTATATGGACATTAACACCTACAAAACACTTAGAAATAACGAATCAAAACTTAAAAATAAAAATGAAAATAGAGTCAAAAATAGAAAATAAATTAATAGCGCAATTAAAAAATTGCTTCCCCGATAACGATGCCAAAAATTGGTGTTGTTATTTATTTGGGATTAAAATTTGAGATTAAATACAGTTGCCAAGTCCATCAAATATATAAAACCTTGCAACCAGTTATAGTTAGCAAGGGTCGATCCACAGAGAACCAATGCAATCAACACTGCAATTCAATTCCTGATTTAGACTCCAAAGATTAATAAGTAGTAAAAAGGGGGTTTTGGGGGTTTTTAAGGATATTGAATTAAATCAACAACAATAATAGTAAATAAACGAGAATCAACAGATCAAAGGATTTGGTTAAGAGATTGAATCCACCATTAGATTTATATGATAACGCTAACCCACATATCCATTTATTCCAACATGACCAATTATATTTCTACACAATTGTGAGATGGAATCTCTGTTTTCCTTAGGTTTTGGCCAATTTAGCAACCGCTCAAATCAACACCTAATCACCGAATAATCATAAAGCAACCGCTCTTACAATCATCCAGTAATTGCATTAAGGTTTAGAAAATCAATCATGTAACATCCCGAAAAATACATATTTGATTATAAATCATCATTTTATAATATTCTTGATTTTTAGGAATTTTTCTGGAATTTTTCGGAAACGACGAATATTTTAATATATTTCTCGTTTTGCGTGCACACTGGGCTGAGAATTGCTGAGACCAGTGTAACACTCTGGAAATTGATTATTTCACCATGAATAGTCATTTTCTAATATTTGTGATTTATGAGAATTTTTCTAGAATTTTTCGGAAACGACGAATATTTTAATATATTCCTCGTTTTACGTGAAACTCGAACAGAGTCGTGAAAACAACTGTAGTGCTTCAAAAATTGGAAAATTATATGACGGATAGTCGTTTTATAATATTTGCAATTTTTGGGAATTTTTTGGGAATTTTCCGGAACCGTCGCATATTTTAATATATTCCTCATTTTGCGTGTGACTACTGAAAGCGAAATCGAGAGAACGTGATGTTTTCTCTGAGAACCTTGGACTATGGACATGTCGACGGGGGATCTTACTAAACCCGAGACTTGACACAATTTACGAGGTTTCACAATTTTCGAGAAATCTTTACAGATACAATTAAATCAGTACAGCAAAAAATTTATCTGTCAGATTAATTAAATACTGACTTCTGTCAACTGTAACTATTATCTATTGGATAATAGTGTGTAATAAAAATACTATCATATTATCCTAATGTAATCCGCTTTATGTCTAATCAAATCACTTTAATTCAAATTTAATGGTTAAATATTCAAGCTTCCTTAAGAAGCTTTGACCCCAAGCTTTGACCACATGAATTAGCTTCCAAGGGAAGCCAATTTTTGTCACCCATTTCTCTCTCTCATTTACGATCTGCAGCCCACTCAAGAGAAAGAATTAATTCTAATATCCTAATATTACATCTAAAGGCATTATCACCAAAAGCACCATTTCTTCTCCCTTTTTACGTTTCTTCTTCTTCTTTCTCTCTTCAAACTTTTCTTTCTTCCTCTTCCAGCACCCTACGTCCGGCCACCCTCCAAAAACTCCAACATTCATAAAAATTTACTTCAACCATGTTTTCTTAATCTCCTACTCCTTCTCATCATCTTTTGTGCTTGGAGTTTTCAAGAAAGCTTCCATCTTCAACCATTTTTCAAGCTTTGAAGGTGAGCTCCCATGGCTGAAAAATTTCAGACCTCCCCTCCCATTTTCGTTTCTGGTTTTCTCTTGATTTAATGGTCATTTTCTTCTTCTTTTTCACATCATTACATTGTTCTAACTTGGACCACATTTTCTAGGGTTTTTGGAGCTTCAAATCCGAAAATCAAGTGCTTCTTGGAATTTTCTTGGTTCTTCATCTTGGTAAGAGGAAGATTAATCCTCCTCAACCTCTTTAGCAACTAGGAATCTTGTATTTGATTTTTGGAAGAAAAACCACATGGTGGTTGTTCTTGAAATTGCTTGAAATTGATTTCTTGAATGTTATCTTAATTTAGCTTTGAGTAGTTGATTGAGTGGTTAATTATTCATGTAATTTTGTGATTGAAATCCATGTTTGCTTGCTGGAAATTCTGGTTGCTGGACCCCTGAATGTGCCACGGTTTTGGGGCTGTTTTTGGGGCTGTTTTTGGGCTGGAAAATGAATGGAAATGATGCTTAAATTTTGACCAATGCAAGGCTAATTAAATCAAGTAGTTAAGGTTGATTCAAGTGGGCAAAATTCTGGTTGTTGGACCTTGGTGAGTGCCACGGTTTTGGGCTGTTTTAGGAGCAGAATCTTGGTTAACATTGTGTCAAGAATAATGCTAGGCAAATTAGGTAAAGGAAGACTAAACTAGTGAGAAGAAAATTGGTAACCTAGGACCCTATGGAGTGCCACGGTTTTGAGGGCTTGAATGAGGGAAAAGATAACAAATTTGAGGTGTCAAGACTTGAATTAATCAAGTAACCCAACGTAGATTAAATAGTAGGAGACTTGCAACAATAATTTTCATGATGGATTGTGGTTAAGACTTAGGAGATAAGCTAAATTTGGAAGGTGATTATAAGAATCAAATAACTTGGATCAAAACAACAAGTAAATGGACCTAATGATGTGAACATGATTTATTTGAAATCTTGGAAAGGCCACGACCTCTAGGAGAAAATTTGGGTTAAGATTCCATAACCCCTTACTCGGATTACAAGTAATCAAAGAATACAAGAGATTAAGGATTTCATAAACCTTAATGAACCAATGAGATAATTTTCATAAGACTTGGAGATTTTAGAAATCCATAATGGACCTAAAATATGTTCCTTGAATTATAAATTGATATTATGTTGATATTGGGTTCTTTTTGGATGCAAAATTTGCTTATTACACTCTCTTGATCAAATGTGGTATATTATGCTATTGTATGAAATTGTGGATCATACATGTTCATGCATAGAGTCCTATGCATTGTGAATGTCCTTGTGGACTGTTGTAAGGCCAAGTTGCCTAGGAGATTGAACACACCTTAGTGCGGGTGCGAGTAGACAAGTGTGGGTCTTGTTATGACCTTGGGGGCGTCGGGGTGCGGGTCCTCCACAATGGGTAGTTGGTAGCTCCTTTGCCCGTGGGGCAAACCGATGCAAACGCACCGACGATCCGGACTTGACACTGTCCTATATCGTGATCTAGTGTAGAATGTCTGTGCAATGTCATGATTGTGCACGAGAAAATTTATTGATAGCACTGGCCTCGACAGCCGAGTCACAGACATGTCTCCTGATCTTTCTCTCCGACTGTTTGAGTCTAGCTCCATGGAGTAGGAAATTGAATATTTTGTCCATGCATCGTGGAATATTCTGTCATCTGAAAATTATGGTTTACACGATATTTGACTGTCTGAATTTAACTGCCTGGATGTTATGAATTATTCATTACCTTTATTAATGATTGCCTGACTGGTTATCTGTTTTAAAAGCTTATTTATTGCCTTTACATGCTACGTGGGCGTTATGCGTCGTTCGGTTCTTGGTTGCTGTATTGGTATTGATGGTAGGATGTCTTACCTCTTTCCCTGTGCTTCTATTATTTGTTGTTTATGTGCACCCTGTACCGATCGAAGACGACGGTGAAGAGATAGAAGATCCTGCCTTCCCCGGCTTCTGGCCTGCACAGGATTGACTTCTACTGCAACGATGTCTGCACGTATGCGTGGGTTCTTGGGAGATGTGCGTCTGACCTTCCTTGGAGGGCCGGAGTGCTGGCACATCAACCTGAACTCCGACCGCTGCGTGTATGTGGGAGACGTGTCGATAGCACTTGCCTGGAGACGTCATGAGGCACCTGTCCTCACTTGCTACCTCAGCTTACGCCTGGAGTTTTACCTGCCTATCAGGGAGATGTGGGGTTCCCGTTATTACACTCCGCAGGAGGATTCTTTCGATTCCACCGCTCGGGCCCCGTCCCGTGCATCTGTGGTTCCTATGGATGAGTCCTCGGATGAGGAAGATCCTGATGAGGGTCCTCCTAAGGATCCTGAATCGGTCCCTTTTTATTTGAGGGGTCGATGATCATTGGTGGCTACTAATGGCTGCCAGTGTTTTATTTTTGGGGGCCTGATGTACTTTTCTTTTTGGTTGGGCTGTACATTTTGTATATGCATGTTTCCCTTGGGGTGGGTATAGTTTTGCTTTTTGATGATGGCCAGGCTTGTATTTATAAAACAGTTGTATTAAATTCTATATATATACATATATATGCATGCTGTTCAGGTGTAAATCTCTATGTATTGTTTTATTCGTTACTTTTATCCGCACTCCGTAGTATCCTTATTATTCTTATTATAAAAAAAAAATATTGCCAAGTTTGCTCACATGGTTAAGCATTAATTAATTAAAATGAACCGGGTCTTAATCGTTTGCTTATTTAATTTCCGCATTTTATTTATTTGACAATGTGACGTTCCCTCCCAAAAAGGGGCGTTACATTAAGTTGGTATCAGAGCCCCGGGTTTATGTTTTCTTTGGGTCTTGAGTGTGAGTCTGTCTTGTTTGTGTTGTGTAAATCTCTGTGATGGGTGTCTTGAGTGGATTCCTCTGACTTTTCTTATGTTTTCAGTAATCTAATCTGAGAGAAGAGCAAGATGGCAAGAGGTGGAGATATGGCAGCTGCTATTGAAGCAATGCAGAGAATGGCTGAAGTCATCGCCCAACAAAATGAACGCGCTACTCAACAACAAGAAAGAGCTGCTCAACAGCTTGGCGACCGCTAGACGCGCAAAACTTAGCAGAGTTTCGTCGTCATAACCCTCCGCAATTCAAGGGGGAGTTTGATCCCGACAAGGCTAATCTATGGATCAAGGAGCTGGAAAAAGTCTTTCGTGGCATGAATTGTGCGGAAGACAAGAAGGTAAATTATGCGACTTTTATGCTTGTCGGAAATGCCAAAGACTGGTGGAATGGAGCTCAAAGGGCATTAGAAGCCGAAAGAGCAGAGGTCACTTGGGAATTGTTCAAGGAGAAATTCTTAGGCAAATACTTTCCTGCGAATGCGAGACACGCAAAGGAGATGGAGTTCCTCAACCTGAGACAGGGGAACATGACTGTCAGCGAATACGCAGCCAAGTTTGAAAACTTGGAGAAATTTTCAACACATTACCAGCATCAAACTGATGAAGCCTGGAAATGCTGGAAATTCACCGAAGGACTGAGGTACGAGGTAAAGAAAGCTGTGATTACCTTGAAAATGAAGGTATTCTCGAATCGTTAGACACTTGTGAAGTTGAAGCCTTGGAGCGAGGCTAGAGACGCGAGAAACAGGAACTTTGGGCTGTACGGTCCCAAAGAGGTGGAGGCAGTGGTTCAAACCGCTTTCAGAAGAAACCCTATTCCCGACCAACAGGGAGTCAACAACAAATCGGTGGAAGTTCAGGTGGAGGTTCTTCTGGGAACCGAACTGGTCAGAATACAACCTACCCGTCCAAATGCCTGAAGTGTGGGAAAGATCATCTCACAAGAGACTGCATGATAAAGGGAATCATTTGCTTCAGATGTGGCAAACCGGACCATATGTCCAGAGACTGCAACCAAGCAAAGGCTGAACCTTCAGTCAATGCAACCCGAGCCAAGAAACCGCAAGCCGGAGGTCGAGTTTATACTATGAGTGGAGCTGAAGCTTCTGAATCCGAAGACTTGATTCAAGGAGAAGGTGCCATAGAAAGTAATCTTTTAAAAGTACTGTATGACTCGGGGCAACCCATTCTTTCATATCATATGATTTGTGTGCTACGACTTGGTTTACCCGTGTCTCGAACTACCTTTTGAATTGATTTGTTTCAACCCCCACTGATAAGCCGTAGTTACTACCAAAGTCTGTCGAAGTGTCCTTTGATTGTTGAAGGTCGAATCTTTTCTGTCGATTTGATCTGTTTACCTCTTTCACAGTTAGATGTAATCCTAGGAATGGACTGGTTATCTTCCAACCATGTTCTGTTAGATTGTTCTAGTAAGACCATAGTCTTTCCTGTGGATGAGAATTCTAGATACTTGACGGCCAACCAAGCACGAGCTTTCTTGAAAGAAGGAGCTCAGGGGTACATGCTATTATCTTCTTTGAAAGTTGAAAGTGAGGCTGATTTGAGTACTATTCCGGTAGTGAAGGAATTTCCTGAGATCTTCCCTGAAGAAGTACCTGGTTTACCACCGGCACGTGAGATCGAGTTTGCTATTGATCTTGTACCGGGAGCTGGTCCCGTGTCTATAGCACCGTACCGAATGTCACCGATAGAATTAGCCGAACTTAAGAAGCAGCTAGAAGAGCTTTTGGAGAAGCAGTTCGTTATACCAAGTGTGTCTCCGTGGGGAGCACCTGTGTTACTAGTTCGAAAGAAGGACGGTACCTCGAGATTGTGTGTGGACTACAGGCAATTGAACAAGTTGACAATCAAGAACAAATATCCTCTCCCGAGAATTGACGACTTGATGGACCAACTGAAGGGGGCAACGGTATTTTCAAAGATTGACTTGAGATCTGGGTATCATCAGATAAGAGTGAAGACGGAGGATATACCCAAGACTGCTTTTCGTACGCGATACGGTCATTACGAGTATCTTGTGATGCCGTTTGGTGTGACGAATGCGCCTGCTATTTTCATGGACTATATGAACCGCATCTTTCGTCCGTACTTGGATAAGTTTGTTGTCGTCTTCATTGATGACATCCTGATATATTCCCAGAATCAGGAGGATCATGCTGAGCACCTCAGCGTAGTTCTTCAGATTTTGAAGGAAAAGGAACTGTATGCCAAGCTGTCGAAGTGCGAATTTTGGCTGGATGAGGTGAAGTTTTTGGGTCATGTGATCTCAAAAGAAGGAATTGCAGTGGATCCATGCAAAGTGGAAGCAGTATTGCAGTGGGAACAACCGAAGTCAGTGACGGAAGTCCGTAGTTTCGTTGGTTTAGCTGGATATTACCAGAGGTTCATAGAAGGGTTTTCCAAGATTGCCGGACCGCTCACTCAATTGACAAAGAAGAATCAAGCCTTCGAATGGACTGATAAATGTGAGCAGAGTTTTCAAGAGTTGAAGAAACGACTGACTACCTCACCTGTATTAGTGTTACCTGATCCGAATGAACCGTTCGAGGTGTATTGTGACGCTTCGTACCAAGGATTGGGATCTATTCTTATGCAACACCGAAAGGTGGTAGCCTACGCTTCGTGACAGTTGCGAGTGCATGAAAAGAATTACCCGACTCATGATTTGGAGTTGGCAACTGTGGTTTTTGCTCTGAAGATATGGAGACATTTCCTTTATGGAGCGACATTCAACATCTTCAGTGACCACAAGAGCTTGAAGTACTTGTACGATCAGAAAGAGCTGAATATGAGGCAAATGAGATGGTGGAGTTTTTAAAGGATTATGATTTCCAGTTGTTGTACCACCACAGGCAAGGCGAACGTTGTGGTGACGCCTTAAGTAGAAAGACTATCAGTGTTTCTGCCTTGATGATTAAGGAAAGAGATATTATCGAACAATTTAGAGATGTATGGTCATTTGTTAAGTTGGAACCCGGAAGAATTTGCATGAATATGGTTACCATCTCAAGCGAGTTGATGGAAGACATATGGGAAAAACAGAAGACCGATGAATTCTTGCAAGAGATAAGAGAACAAATGAAACAAGGCGAGAAAATAGAGTTCGAAGAAGGAACAGATGGGATTCTGAGATTCCGAGGTAGAGTTTGTATTCCTCGTGACCAAGAGCTTAGACGATATATTGTGGATCATGCCCACACTAGCAAGCTAAGTATGCACCCTGGTATAACAAAGATGTACCAAGACTTGAAGAAGTTGTTCTGGTGGCATGGACTAAAAAGTGATGTCACTAGGTGCGTATCGACTTGTCTAGTCTGTCAAAAAGCCAAAGTGGAACATCAGCGACCTACAGGGTTGCTGCAACCATTGTCTATTCTGAATGGAAGTGGGACAAAGATCGCAATGGACTTTGTTGTGGGATTGCCAAGGACAAGGATGGGACATGACTCGATTTGGGTAATAGTTGATCGACTTACAAAATCGGCTCATTTCCTCCCGATTAATATAAGGTACAGTTTGGAAAAGCTGACCCGACTGTATATTGGGGAAATTGTCAGATTACATGGTGTGCCTACGAGTATAATCTCGGATAGGGATCCGAGGTTTACCTCAAAGTTTTGGAAAAGTTTACAAGCTTCGTTGGGGACGAGATTGCGCCTGAGTTCGGCGTATCATCCGCAAACCGATGGTCAGTCGGAAAGAACGATCCAATCTCTAGAGGACCTACTTAGAGCTTGTTCTATGGAACAGACTGGAAGTTGGGATGAAGTTCTACCACTGGTGGAGTTGACCTACAATAACAGTTATCATTCGAGTATAGGGATGGCACCTTATGAAGCTCTGTATGGAAGACGGTGTCGAACACCATTATGTTGGTACCAAGACGGCGAGCGTCTTACGATTGGGCCAGACATTATCCAGCAGACGACTGAGAAGGTTAAAATGATTCAAGAGAAGATGAGAACTGCTTAGAGCCGACAGAAGAGCTATGCGGATAAGAGAAGAAAGCCTCTTGAGTTTGAAGAAGGTGAGCATGTGTTCCTGAAAGTCACACCCACAATTGGGGTCGGCTGGGCCTTGAAATATAGAAAACTCACTCCGAAATTTCTTGGACCTTACCAAATTCTTCGCCGGATAGGTCCAGTAGCTTACCAGATAGCCCTACCCCCTATCCTTTCAAACATACATAATGTATTCCATGTGTCACAACTTCGTAAATATTTACCTGATCCAAGTCATGTCATAGCACCGGACACAGTACAGTTAAAAGAGAACCTGACCTATGAAACGTCTCCTGCGAGAATCGAGGATCGACGGATAAAGCAACTACGAGGCAAGGAGATTCCATTGGTAAAGGTGATTTGGAATGAAGCAACTGGTGATGCGACTTGGGAATTGGAAGACAAGATGAAGGAACAATATCCAGAATTATTTTAAGGTATGTAAATTTCGAGGACGAAATTCCTTTTAGTAGGGGAGTGTTGTAACATCCCGAAAAATACATATTTGATTATAAATCATCATTTTATAATATTCTTGATTTTTAGGAATTTTTCTGGAATTTTTCGGAAACGACGAATATTTTAATATATTCCTCGTTTTGCGTGCACACTGGGCTGAGAATTGCTGAGACCAGTGTAACACTCCGGAAATTGATTATTTCACCATGAATAGTCATTTTCTAATATTTGTGATTTATGAGAATTTTTCTGGAATTTTTCGGAAACGACGAATATTTTAATATATTTCTCGTTTTGTGTGAAACTCGAGCAGAGTCGTGAAAACGACTGTAATGCTTCAAAAATTGGAAAATTATGACGGATAGTCGTTTTATAATATTTGTAATTTTTGAGAATTTTCTGGGAATTTTCCAGAACCGTCGAATATTTTAATATATTTCTCGTTTTGCGTGCGCGCTGAGCAGAATCAGAGAAACGCGATGTTTTCTCTGAGAACCTTGGACTATGGACATGTCGACGGGGGATCTTACTAAACCCGAGACTTGACACAGTTTACGAGGTTTCACAATTTTCGAAAATATTTACTGAGATACAATTAAATCAAGATCAAATGTGAAAAATTTATCTGTCGATTAATTAAATACTTGACTTCTATCAATCAGTAACTATTATCTATTGGATAATAGTGTGTAATAAAAATACTATCACATTATCCTAATGTAATCCGCTTTATGTCTAATCATTTCACTTTAATTCAAATTTAATGGTTAAATATTCAAGCTTCCTTAAGAAGCTTTGACCCCAAGCTTTGACCACATGAATTAGCTTCCAAGGGAAGCCAATTTTTGTCACCCATTTCTCTCTCTCATTTACGTAATCTGCAGCCCACTCAAGAGAAAGAATTAATTCTAATATCTTAATATTACATCTAAAGGCATTATCACCAAAAGCACCATTTCTTCTCCCTTTTTACGTTTCTTCTTCTTCTTTCTCTCTTCAAACTTTTCTTTCTTCCTCTTCCAGCACCCTACGTCCGGCCACCCTCCAAAAACTCCAACATTCATAAAAATTTACTTCAACTATGTTTTCTTAATCTCCTACTCCTTCTCATCATCTTTTGTGCTTGGAGTTTTCAAGAAAGCTTCTATCTTCAACCATTTTTCAAGCTTTGAAGGTGAGCTCCCATGGATGAAAAATTTCAGACCTCCCCTCCCATTTTCATTTCTGGTTTTCTCTTGATTTAATGGTCATTTTCTTCTTCTTTTCCACATCATTACATTGTTCTAACTTGGACCACATTTTCTAGGGTTTTTGGAGCTTCAAATCCGAAAATCAAGTGCTTCTTGGAATTTTCTTGGTTCTTCATCTTGGTAAGAGGAAGATTAATCCTCCTCAACCTCTTTAGCAACTAGGAATCTTGTATTTGATTTTTGGAAGAAAAACCACATGGTGGTTGTTCTTGAAATTGCTTGAAATTGATTTCTTGAATGTTATCTTAATTTAGCTTTGAGTAGTTGATTGAGTGGTTAATTATTCATGTAATTTTGTGATTGAAATCCATGTTTGCTTGCTTTGGAAATTCTGGTTGTTGGACCCCTGAATATGCCACGGTTTTGGGGCTGTTTTTGGGGCTGTTTTTGGGCTGGAAAATGAATGGAAATGATGCTTAAATTTTGACCAATGCAAGGCTAATTAAATCAAGTAGTTAAGGTTGATTCAAGTGGGCAAAATTCTGGTTGTTGGACCTTGGTGAGTGCCACGGTTTTGGGCTTTTTTAGGAGCGAGAATCTTGGTTAACATTGTGTCAAGAATAATCCTAGGCAAATTAGGTAAAGGAAGACTAAACTAGTGAGAAGAAAAATTGGTAACCTAGGACCCTATGGAGTGCCACGGTTTTGAGGGCTTGAATGAGGGAAAAGATAACAAATTTGAGGTGTCAAGACTTGAATTAATCAAGTAACCCAACGTAGATTAAATAGTAGGAGACTTGCAACAATAATTTTCATGATGGATTGTGGTTAAGACTTAGGAGATAAGCTAAATTTGGAAGGTGATTATAAGAATCAAATAACTTGGATCAAAACAACAAGTAAATGGACCTAATGATGTGAACATGATTTATTTGAAATCTTGGAAAGGCCACGACCTCTAGGAGAAAATTTGGGTTAAGATTCCATAACCCCTTACTCGGATTACAAGTAATCAAAGAATACAAGAGATTAAGGATTTCATAAACCTTAATGAACCAATGAGATAATTTTCATAAGACTTGGAGATTTTAGAAATTCATAATGGACCTAAAATATGTTCCTTGAATTATAAATTGATATTATATTGATATTGGGTTCTTTTTGGATGCAAAATTTGCTTATTACACTCTCTTGATCAAATGTGGTATATTATGCTATTGTATGAAATTGTGGATCATACATGTTCATGCATAGAGTCCTATGCATTGTGAATGTCCTTGTGGACTGTTGTAAGGCCAAGTTGCCTAGGAGATTGAACACACCTTAGTGCGGGTGCGAGTAGACAAGTGTGGGTCTTGTTATGACCTTGGGGGCGTCGGGGTGCGGGTCCTCCACAATGGGTAGTTGGTAGCTCCTTTGCCCGTGGGGCAAACCGATGCAACGCACCGACGATCCGGACTTGACACTGTCCTATATCGTGATCTAGTGTAGAATGTCTGTGCAATGCCATGATTGTGCACGAGAAAATTTATTGATAGCACTGGCCTCGGCAGTCGAGTCACAGACATGTCTCCTGATCTTTCTCTCCGACTGTTTGAGTCTAGCTCCATGGAGTAGGAAATTGAATATTGTGTCCATGCATCGTGGAATATTCTGTCATCTGAAAATTATGGTTTACACGATATTTGACTGTCTGAATTTAACTGTCTGGATGTTATGAATTATTCATTACCTTTATTAATGATTGCCTGACTGGTTATCTGTTTTAAAAGCTTATTTATTGCCTTTACATGCTATGTGGGCGCTATGCGCCGTTCGGTTCTTGGTTGTTGTATTGGTATTGATGGTAAGATGTCTTACCTCTTTCCCTGTGCTTCTATTATTTGCTGTTTATGTGCACCCTGTACCGATCGAAGACGACAGTGAAGAGACAGAAGATCCTGCCTTCCCGGCTTCTGGCCTGCACAAGATTGACTTCTACTGCAACGATGTCTGCACGTATGCGTGGGTTCTTGGGAGATGTGCGTCGACCTTCCTTGGGGCCGAGTGCTTTGGCACATCAACCCGAACTCCGACCGCTGCGTGTATGTGGGAGACGTGTCGATAGCACTTGCTGGAGACGTCATGAGGCACCTGTCCTCACTTGCTACCTCAGCTTACGCCTGGAGTTTTACCTGCCTATCAGGGAGATGTGGGGTTCCCGTTATTACACTCCGCGGGGAGGATTCTTTCGATTCCACCGCTCGGGCCCCATCCCGTGCATCTGTGGTTCCTATGGATGAGTCCTCGGATGAGGAAGATCCTGATGAGGGTCCTCCTGAGGATCCTGAATCGGTCCCTTTTTATTTGAGGGGTCGATGATCATTGGTGGCTACTAATGGCTGCCGTGTTTTATTTTTGGGGCCTTGATGTACTTTTCTTTTGGTTGGGCATACATTTTGTATATGCATGTTTCCCTTGGGGTGGGTATAGTTTTGTTTTTGATGATGGCCAGGCTTGTATTTATAAAACAGTTGTATTAAATTCTATATATATACATATATATGCATCTTTGTTCGGTGTAAATCTCTATGTATTGTTTTATTCGTTACTTTTATCCGCACTCCAGTAGTATCCTTATTATTCTTATTATAAAAAAAAAAAAAATATTGCCAAGTTTGCTCACATGGTTAAGCATTAATTAATTAAAATGAACCGGGTCTTAATCATTTGCTTATTTAATTTCCGCATTTTATTTATTTGACAATGTGACGTTCCCTCCCCAAAAGGGGCGTTACAAATCACACTAAGATCTAATCACACACCGGGATTAAATTACTTAGAACATATATTCCTCTAGATTCATTACTGCAACTGCGCATAACAAACCCAGATTTACCACTTTAAACATATGGCAAAGAGTATAAAGACATTTACACCATAAACATACAGTCTTCTAGTTTTATCATCACAACCATGCATAATAATCCTAGATTAACCACTATAAAATTGGCAATAAGCAAGAATACCTTCATACAACAACAAGATTCAGAAATATATGAATAAAAACATAACTGTGTTGAAATAAACGAATATGCAGGGTTCACAATATCAAAACTAGGGTTTCATCTCCCCTTAACCAAATAAGAAACTTAGCCACACATGGCTAAGACAAAATCAAAATAAAAACAAAATATAAACATAATCTAAAATGAAAATGCATAAAAACTAAAGAGCAAACTAGTTTCCAAAGGATAGGGATGATTGATCTCCGATTGCTCGAACCTGAGAATCCAATCTTCGATCCAATCTCCTTCTCCCTTGTTCTTGGTTGTTTCCTCAGCCTCCAGGCAGTTCCCCCAGGGAAAGCTCTCTTTGTTCAGACCCTAGCATGCTTATTTATAGGCCTCAAACCCTAAGTCACTCATTTTCACGCGTTTTCCCCTCTAATACGATTACACGGGGCATGTGGATTTACACTCCCCCCCCCCCGTGTATGCCTCTGCAACAATCTCCATGGACTCTTCATAAAAATAGTGAATTACACGGGCCATATGTATTTACACGGCCCCCCGTGTAATCCTCTGTTTTTAGTTTTTCTTCATTTTGACCAAACAACAAAGAACACCACCACCCATGTAATAGGACAAGGGGTGTGTAACTTTGGTTCTTCATTTTCAGCCTAGATCTTCAACAAATACCCTTCTTTCCTTGCTTCAAGAGGTGGTATTGATCAACAAGGATCCTTGGGTCCTTCTTCAAGTGGATAGAAAGCCTCGTTTGAGGCCGATGAACTCCAACACTCAAAGATTACCTGAAAAGTACAATCCGATTATGAGTGTTTATGAATATAATTAAGCTATGTTTCATAACAAGGTTCCAAACAAGTTGAGTATCGGAAATTTAGTTAAATGATAGCAATTAATCACATTGGAATCCAAAAAAATCAATTATAAGGCATTCAAGATATGGGAATAATTGACAGATCATGGATCCACCCCCAAAAGTATTAAAGGAAAGGGCTACCGATTAGATGAAGTTGCCCCAAGGTGGTTGGCCCCTCTAAGGCAGAAAAGACCATCAACATGCTGGAGTTGCCTTAAATTTTCGTTCTCTCAATGTGTAACTATAAGCTCCAAATCCCTTGTAATGGTCTTTATAGTTTATGGTTTAATGATTAACAAAGATACTTATTATGTGATTATATTCTATCAATGTTCTAACAAGTGAATCTAAGTGTTCAGTATGTTTTTGAGTTACATAAGTAAGGGTATTTTGGTTTTAAGTCTAAAGGACAAGGATTTCCAACATGCCTTAATACTTTTGAATATCAGAAGAGTCATTTTGTCTAAGGTCAAAAACATCAAGCTTCACTCAGAAAAGTACACTCCATCAGAAAGGTTGAATGTCTTGCTTAGGAGAATCTTAATGATGATACTTCCAAAGAATCTTTGTTCAAGACAAAACCAAAATAAAGAAGAATGAGTTAAGAAGCATGAAGTTCTAAAATATTGAGCTAAGAATGTGACACCCGAGGCCGACAAGGGCGAGGAGTGGTTGCCGGTGCAAAAAGATGAAGTATGGACAAGGAGCGGCTTCTGACAGGCTTCTAGGCAAAGGGACACATGAATGACCTGAATATGCAACACCCCTTGATATAGTAACCACAGCACAATCGTCATTACACCACAATCACTAAATCTAGGCATGTCACAGTCTCAACAACAATCTTTTCAAAATAGATATTTCATTTATACATAGATAGAAAATATAAGCCCCGAATGAATGTATATTTAGTATTCAACCATTAAAGTACAACCACTGAAGAAAAACATATTTCATATATAACATTCATCCTTAATACAAAGCACTGACAACACTAAATATAGTACTTATATATTCAAATAAAATATAGCGGGTACTAAAGCACAAAAAGGGAAAGTAGTAACCTTGGGATAGGTACCACTAGCAGACAAAGCCACAACCCCATACATATGTGACGCTCGGAGTCCCAATCGACACGTCAGGCATCAATGCCTCCATGAAGTTGCACCCATGCGTAACCGAAAAAATCTCATCCACACGCCATATCGAAAATAATGAATCAACTCAATCCAACTAGTAAGGATGTGGTCCCTCATCTTCTTCCTCACAATCTTTTATCATATATATATATATATATATATATATATATATATAAAACAAATACAAGAATACAGAAAAGATGAGACATCCTAGTTACATTACTAATTATGGTAGTAAAGAAACAAAATGACGCAGAGCGCCCACATAGCAGAGCAATAACATTTAAGCAGTAGTAATCATATATGATAAGAGAAAACAACAACAGAATCTCAGATAATGAGCAATTAAAACATTTCAGATAATCATGACATCAATAACACAATAGTATAATCATCATATAAATGAGTGCCAAATGATATGCCGACTCACAATGCCGAAGATCTGTCCATTTCAAAGATGAACGTTCCAGAAGATCAGTTCCCCTCAATGACAGTCTACAGGACCACAAAATGAATAGTGCTTATCGGTACCTTGTCAGTGCGTTGCAATCGACTTTCTGGCCAGGGGTATACAATGTGACAAAGCAGGTCACTAGAGGGATCACCGCGCCTTGACGCACCCAGAGATCCTTCCACCGGATCGCACTATAATCAATTCTCGTTCATTTATTCATTTACCACAAAAAGAATAGTGATTTGTCGGGCTCGTAATGCGTGCAATCAGCTTTCACTGCGCCTTACTCCCCCCATAGATCCATGATAGACCACACTATTCAATTCTCATTCATAGGCTCATACAGCCTTTTAACAGTCATCGACTGAGCAATTTGTTCAATGTATACTGATTCAATGCATAATTATAGGCTCATTCAGCCTTTTAACAGTCATCGATTGAGCAAATTGTTCAATGCGAATATGCATAACTCAAGCCATCATTGTACTATCTCCAATGATATTAAACAATTGTCCATACAATTGTCTAATACCATTATTATCAATGACATTACATAACTGCCCATACAATTACATAATAACACTGATCCACCCGAGTCTAGTACATTGGCACAACAACAAAAGGTGTATAATGTTCAATGCATGCTAACTCCATGCACAATCATGTATATCCAACAATAATGATATATTTTCCATACATGCCACAATTTGGCCAATTTAAGCATCAACATAATTTTAGTCCCAAGCACGGACCCATAATAGCATAGTATTAAATTCTCAAGAGTAACAACACACTTTTTGAAGTTCATTTCGGGGTTTTACTTTAGCTTAACGATTCTTATGAGATCATTATAAAGTTCCACTTAAATTAACATCTCTTATGAATTTCATTTTCTAGAGGGATTCTCTTGAAGTCCTTATTAAGTCTTCATTCCTTTAGATTGCTCAAGTTCCTTAATCTAATCAATTATGCTCATTTAAAATTACTCTAAGGGTATACAAATTCTCTTGTTCTTCCCTTATGTTCAAAATCATTCTAAGCCATAAAATAAAGTCTTATTCTTTATTCTTTTCATTTTATGAACTCTTAGCGAATCTAGAATTCTCTAATCATCTACGTCTCCATTTTAGCACTACATTTTGTGACATTTTGCCTTAGGAATCCGTGAGCCTTATTATAATCAAGTCTAACCCTTTTTCCTTCACCACAATGTTGATCACTTATCATTTAATCACTTAAGACCCAAGGTTGCACAAAGATCACAACTTAACAAATAAATCTCCTAGAGGCCATGAGCCTCCTTAGGTGAGAAATCCCAAAATTGTTCCATTACAATCATCAATTCTTTAACACCTAATCACCTAAGTTCTAATGTCTCTAAAATCAAACTTAAATCCTCAAAAATTTGGCCTAAGGCCGTGACCCCCAAAATGGTAAGTAAACCCTACATTATCCATACATCAATCCAAACATTCCAACATACAATCCATAGTCATCAAAGCATGCAAAGACAACTAATAGCTCATACAAGTCCAAATAAATACACAATCATGAAAACAACACAACAAAGAGAGCAATCCACACATGGATTCCTCATCAACAACATCAAAAATGTTTCATCACAACCAAGATAGGTTGAAGAGGATTATCTCCCTCTTACCTATGGAAGACAGCACAAGAAAGCAAGCCTCTTGGTTCCTTGTAGAGATTTTCGTACTACACCTTCAAGAAAACCCTAAGGACATCAAAACTCACCAAAATCATCATCAAAGCTTAGAAAAGGAACCCTTAATCACCCAAGAGATCAAGGATCATGAAAATGAGGAGAAAATGTGAAAAAGTTATGAACTTTACCTTAAAGTCTCCAACTTTGAAGCTTGATGGAGCAAAACGAAAATGGTAGATTTTGGTGATAGTCACAACATGAAAGTTGCTTAGAATGGTGTCTAGATTCAAGATCAAGGGTTGGTTGGAATTAAAGAAGATGGATAGTGTATGTTGAGGGGTGAGGCCATGAGCCTCCAAGGAGAAAGGTGAGAGCTTTTTGCTTGATCTCTTTGATAAGAATAATGCGATGAACAAATGAGTAGTAGAATGAAGTGAGGTGAAGAGTTTGGCCACCTTCAAGTCTCCATGACCGTAGGAATGGAGAAGGAAGAGAAGAAGAGAAAGTTGAGAGAAAAAGATGAAGAGAGAAGATAGAGAGAGAAAGTGATAGTAAAGTGAAATGAAATGAAATGTATAATTAGGTGTATTTTGTGTAAGTGTATGAATTAAAATGTGTGGCAACAAAGAGCCCTAAAAAATGTGTGCTGGCGAGGAGGAGAGAAGAAATGTGGCTTCTTGAAGAAGTCAATAGGAAAGTGCAAGGAAGCTTCCTCCAAGCTTCTCCAAGAAGCCAAAAGGAAGGTGCTAGGAAGCTTCCTCCCTTTGAAAAGTTAAAGTGATGTCATGGTGATGATGTCACCATGTTGATGTCACTAAAGTGTTCTATAAAATATAATTAATACTGTATCAGATTTATTATCAGTGGACAGAAATTACAGTTAACAAAAACTGATATTTATTGTCTAACGGATAATAAAATTATTCTGTAATTTTTATTTATCAGATAAAAATCTCAAAAAATGTGAAACCTCATAAACTGTGTCTGGCCTCGGGTTTAGTAAGATCCCCCGTTGACGTTTCCATAGGTCAAGATTCTCAAGAAAAATATCTCATTTTCCCAGCTCCGCTCAACGCATACACAAAATAAGGAATAATATTAAAATATTCTGTGTTCTCAGAAAAATCCAAAAAAATTCACAAAAAACACAAATATTATCAAATAACTATTTATCATAAAATTATTAATTTTTGGAGTGTTACAGAATACACACCAGAATGAGAGGGATTTAGAGACTATGTAGGTATGGGACTGCATAGTTGAGGATGACTTAAAGGAATTGATTAGCACCACCCATATCAACAAGATGCATCTTCTTTTTGGGAGCCAAGAACATAAGTACTCCATGGTTAAGCGTGCTTGACTTGGAGCACTTGTGGGATGGGTGACCTCTTGGGAAGTTTCCTAAGATGCATGTGAGTGAGGACAAAGCACGCTGAAAAGACCCGTGTTGATTTGTGGGGACACTCATCAATCCTGCAGGCAGTCCCAGGACATTACAAATGGTATCAAAGCCAGACCTCTTCCAGTACGATGTGGTTCGAGGACGAACCATGCAAAAACTGGTGGGCATGTGACACCCGGGGCCGACGAGGGTAGGGAGTGGTCGCCGGTGCAAAAAGATGAAGCACGGATAAGGAGTGGTTTCTGGCAAGCTTTTAAGTAAAAGAACATATGAATGAACTGAATATACACTAGAATGAGAGGGATTCAGAGACTATACAGGTATGGGACTGCATAGTTGAGGATGGCTTAAAGGAATTGATTAGCACCACTCATATAAACAAGATGCATCATCTTTTCGGGAGCCAAGAACATAAGTACTCTATGGTTAAGCGTGCTTGACTTGGAGCACTTGTGGGATTGGTGACCTCTTGGGAAGTTTCCTAAGATGCATGTGAGTGAGGACAAAGCACGCTGAAAAGACTCATGTTGATTTGTGGGGACACTCATCAATCCTGCAGGCAGTCCTGGGACGTTACAAAGAACATTCTAAGATGAACCCTTCTTTCTATCCGAAGAAAAGGATCTTGATCAAAAAGCTGTTGCACCTTGCCACCATAGGACAAAGAAACAACTAATTGAACTTTTCATCAGAAGATGTTGGAGGCAAGTACAAATGCCTAGATTTCAAAATCTATAAATAGTTGAAGACCAAAAGAAAGAAATGAGGAGCACTGTTATATTAACCAATGCTTTGAACCCTTCTGAGTTACTCTCAATCAGAACTTTGTAAAACATACTTGTACCCTTATGTTATGCATTCTTAAGTGTGTGATTGGGAATCGATGTATTTAATTGCATATATCCACTCTTTGAGTGTTGAAAGAAACTTAAACACTTAATATCATTATTATACCCTTGATCCGATAGTGATCAAAGTGTATGTCTCGCTTAAAGCGGTTTGTGTGAACCAAAGACTACCTATAATCTAGCTTAGAGAGGCAAAAGTGGAAGAAAGAATACTCATGGAAATAGAAAATCCCAATAGTTAGCTAAAGATTGAATGTAGGCACATGGTTTGGCTAAACCAGTCGCAATCTTTTGAGTTATGCTTCTTTGACCTTTCTCTTTATTTATTATTCTTATTATTTCATTGTTGAACAATCTTTTGAATTTATGAGTAATATTTCTTTAGTTCAAAGAGTAGTTCTTATGTTTGATCTTAGTTAAAAATTGATTTATGTTAAGTTGACATCCTTTTGATATCCAAGTTGAAAAACTTAAGATCATTTTGAGTATACAGAAAAAGTTAAGAAAGTTGGAAGCATAATTCAACCCCACTTCTCATATTGTTGCCACCTTCAATTAGTATTAGAGCTCAAGCTCTAGACTAATTACCTAACAAAGTGAAGAGGGAAAGGCCTGACTGTAAAATTACAAACACCAACTTGTACTTTACTAAAAGGTCAATCTATTAACAAACCACTTGTTTTCAATAGAGAAGACTACCACTATTGGAAAGAGAGAATGAAGTTGTTCATTGAATTTATGAATCTTGATCTATAAGGTATCATTGAGAATGGTCCCTTTGTGCCAAAAGTTTATGTTGTGGATGGAACTACTTCAAACAAACTAAGGGAACAATGGGTAAATGATGAAAAGAACAAAGTTCAGCCAAATTTTATCTCACTTGTGCACTAAGCAAAAGTGCATTTGTCAAGACTATATCTTGTGATACTACCAAGGACATATTAGATAAGCTTGAAGTGATGTATGAAGGAACAAGTCATATGAAGGAGACAAAGTTAGTATGCCAGTGCTTTAGTATGAAATGTTTAGAATGAATTGAGCATAAGACTATAGCTGATATGCTCATAAGACTTACTAATATCATCAACTAGCTCAAGTTATGACACCCAGGGCTGACGAGGGCAGGGAGTGGTCACCGATGCAAAAAGATGAAGCACAGACAAGGAGTGGCTCCTGGCAGGCTTCTAGGCGAAGAGAGACATGAATGAACTGAATACACACTAGAATGAGAGGAATTCAGAGACTGTGCAAGTATGTGATTGTATAGTTGAGGATGGCTTAAAGGAATTGATTAGCACCACCCATATCAATAAGATGCATCTTCTTTTCGGGAGCCAAGAACACAAGTACTCCATGGTTAAGTATGCTTGACTTAGAGCACATGTGGGATGGGTGACCTCCTGGGAAGTTTCCTAGGATGCGTGTGAGTGAGGACAAAGTGTTACCAAGTGGCTTCAATACTCAAGAGGGGGGCGAATTGAGTTTATAAAATAAGTTTGCAATTCTTTCGCAAAATGCTTAAATATTGATTTTCGTTAAAGCTATTAATTATTAGAAGTGGGTGAATGGATAAGATTGATAGATATTGCTCACTAATGAACCAACCAAGAAAGAAATAATCAAGTAAGAAAATAAGCTAATGCACAAATATAAAGAGAAGGGTTTAGAGAATCAAACACAATAGTTTATCCTGGTTCGGCCACCAATCCACTTGTGACCTACGTCCAGTCCTTAAGCAACCACTCGAGATTTTCCACTATATCTTCAAGCTTGAAATCAGGTGTTTGACAACCTTTACAAATATGAAGCACTCAACACACCTTGGGATACCTCACCCTTGTGCTTGAGCCTTTATATTCAAGGGATAGCTCACCCTTTCAGTTTAAGGGATACCTCACCCTCTCCTTTACAAATTCAACAAGATTTTTATAAGTAGAAACTCTCTCAAAGAGTAGACAATACAATTTGAAATCCTATGGGTATTAATGATTCACTTGATAATGACCAAAACAGAGAATTGATGAACAATGATAGTGAAACTCGTATTAATGCTCAACTCAGTTTTTCAGCTTAATTGATCAACCCCCATAAATGCCTAACAACTTGTATTTAAACCATATTTTTGTATAGAGCCGTTGGAGGGTGGTTGGGAGCATTAATGGCAACTTTCTATCCGTTATTTCCTTTTCTGGTTCGTATTCTTATTCGAATAACAACTTTGTTATTCGAATAAGACTTCAAATAGCTCAGGGGCAATTTGCCTCTGGAACGTGTTATTCGAATAACACTTATGTTATTCGAATAACACTTATGTTATTCGAATAACACTTATGTTATTCGAATAACACTTATGTTATTCGAATAACACTTATGTTATTCGAATAACACTTATGTTATTCGAATAACACTTATGTTATTCGAATAACCACTTAAAAGACTGATTTCTAGAAAAACTTGTTATTCGAATAATAGCTTTGTTATTCGAATAAGCCATTTAAAGGAATGCTTATGAAAAACATGTTATTCAGATAACACTTTGGTTATTCGAATAATACTTTGTGCGACTTAATGATTTTGAACTGTTATTCGAATAACACAGGGCATTATTCAAATAAGGCTCAATCCAGATAAGATTTTTTGGCTTCTCTGACATTAGTTATTCGAATAACATAAGTGTTATTCGAATAATCCTTTAGAAAATCATTTCTTATAGCTTTTGAACATTGCCAAATGATCTTAAATGATCCAGTAAGCTTTTGGGCACTTTGTATTTGTTTCTTTGAAAACCAAAAATCAATTTGAAGCCTTAAGAATATGTGAGCTATTTGAGTTCTTTGGAACGGTTAATTATTGAGCTTTAGGTGAATCATTTATACCTTTACATAATGATCTAAGTCCTATAAGTAGTCTTGAAGGTCTTGGACAAGATCTTGTCACATCTTCATGTTTGTTATCATCAAAACCAAGTTCTTCATTAGTCAATGACCAATCACACAAAGCACGCTGAAAAGACTCGTTTTGATTTGTGGGGACACTCATCAATCCTACAGGCAGTCCCGGGACGTTACACAAGTTGCTTGGGAGAACCTATACTAACCAAGAAATGGTCAGAAAGGTTCTGAAATGTTTACCTAAAGTATGGAGACCCAAAGTCACTATGATACAAGAATCTAAAGACCTGAGTATGATCAGTTTTTATAAGCTACTAGGTTCTCTTAAGATCTATAATTAAGAAGTGGTTGATATGTATAAGAACATTTCTAGAAAAGGCAAATTTATTGCTATGAAGTCCAGTTAGAAGGGTGCCAAACACTCTTCTCAAGGCTTTACTCTCAAAGCATTAGAAGATTTTGATGAAGGTGATGAAGAGGAAGATAGTGATTTTAATGATGAAGAAATCTCCATGCTATCATGAAAGATTACTCAAATGTGGAATAAAGAGGAAAGAATAAAATAGGCGACTTTCCTAGAAGAGACATTTAGAAAGGTGAAGCCAACACACCCAACAATTATTAAATCATCTACTATGAATGCAAGAAGCCTAGACACATCAAAATAGAGAGTCCTTAACTCAAAAAATCATCCAAAAAGAAGAAAAGCATGATGGCAAAATTGGTAGACTTGGATGAAGTGTAACACCCCAAAATTTGCTATTTTACAATAAATGTCTGATTGTACATTTTTGTGATTTTTGTGTACTGTAAATTCATTTTAACTGTTCTGTGATTGTTTTTTATTGTTGTGTGTGATTTACTTCGAGTCAGGAAAATAATAATTTTCAGGCCGGGAAAAATCTTTGCTGATTTATTCGGAGTCGGGAGAGCTCAATAAACCCGAATCTGAGATATATGTGCCTCGATCTTTTAATTTTTAGAATTTATCTATGAAATAAAAATATTCTATATTTTATTACCTAGCGGACAATACTTATTGACTTGTGAGCAGTATCTCCTATCCATTGGGTAATAGTTTCTATAACTATTGTCCATTGGACAATAGCCTTTAGGGAAAGTTTTGATGACTTGTTTTGTGAACCAATTAGAAGACTTTGATGAAAACCAATAGAATCAAGTCAACGAAAATGGCTAGACTAGTTAGCTATGAAACTAGATGACTTAAACTAAGTTAGCCTAAAGCCTATGTAGTAACTAAATGGAACAAACTAGGTTTGCTACTCATTAGAGCCCACGGTTACAAGGGTGTTCGAGCACCTTCTAGAATGCATGATTCACACCTAAGTAACTAAATGGTTAGCAATGGAACTAAGCGATCTAACTAAGTTAGCTTAAATTAGTTAGAAACTAATTGGATCAAAACCTGGTTAGCCTTTCCCATTGAGTCCCACGGCCAAGGAGCTTCTTGTACCATCTAGAATTGGTGATTCACTTGCATGACTCTTAAGGTCTAAGCCAATAGAAAATTAAGTGATCAAAACATGATAATGGTGTGACATAAGCCATGTGATAATCATAATTGTTAGCAAAGTTTTTGACTCTCCTTTTCCTATACACTTCCACGGAAATCACTAGAGGGGAGAGGAAATTCATTTCATTCCCATCACATTTTGAGACAAAGAAGCCATTCTCTCCATTCTCTCACTTCCAAACACAACCAAAAACTCCATTCTTCCTTTCCATGAAGCTCTTGGCCAGCCCACAAAGAAGCACTTTCCAAGCTTCTAAAATTTTATCCAACTTCATTTCCTAAACCTAAACGCCATTCTAAGAACTTTTCATGTTGTGAACAAAGTCTACTTCATCCATCTAGTACTTGGAAATCAAGCTTGAGTTTTCTACTCTTAAAGGTAAAAGCCTTGTTTCTTGATTCAAAGTTTAGTTCTTGAGTTTCTAAGCCATGTTTGATCCATGGTTTCTCTTTTTCAAGCTTAGTTTATGACTTTGTGTTGGTTTAAGCTTGTTAGGGTTTTCTTTGGAGGCTACACGAAATCTTTGGAGAAAGCAACTAAGAAGATTTTGTCTTCCTTCAAGTAAGAGGGAGATTAACCTTATCAACCATGTGTTGGTGGTGAGGAAATGGAATTGTTTGTGGTGAAAAATCTATAAGGATTTATTCACTTGAGTGTTTAAGCTTTCTTCATTTTTGTGATGATTTTAATTTGGTATGCTTTATAGCTTTGATAATATGCTTGTTTATGTGATTATAGAAGCATGTTGATTATTGTATAAAGTAGGATGTGATGCACATGATGAGGAGTTGAATGAAGGTTCCAAAGAACCTAGGGGCTCACTGCCTCAACATCCATTTTTGAAGCAAAATGTTCTAAATTATATTACTAATAGGGATTAAGTGATTTAATAACAAGAAGTTGGATTTAAGGCTTTTCAAAGAATAATGAGATAGGAAATAGATAAATATTATTTATGAAGCACAAATGGATTTTTGTCCAACATGCCAAGGTTTGGTGTTTTAGATCCAAAATTATTTTTCGAAGTGTAGACTTAGGTAATTAATTAACAAGAATTCAATTTAATGGATTTTTTACAAGTAAAAGAGAAAGTGGACTAAATGTTTAGAATTAAATTAGCATAATAAAGTTATGATGAGAAATAAAATTAAAACTTGAAATTTGCTAATGTATAGCTTACCCTTTGGGTTTAGAAGCGCGTTAGAAAATTTTGAGCCATAATATCTAATTAAATCAAAGAAGTGCAATTTTTGTAAGAAATAGTAGAAAATATTACTTTAAGAATCTTTAGTAGAAAAATATTCTAAATAAGGCCAAAATGCCTGCCTTATGTAGAGAATTTTATAAATAAGTTTAGAAAGCTAAGAAATATTTTACATAAGTGAAAAATACTAGAAAAATCTTACGCGATTTAAAAATAATGATTTTTAAGTTACGCGATTGAGAAAATGATTTAAAATCGCTACGCAATTGAGAAAATGTTTAAAAATCTCTACACGATTTAGAAAACGTTTGAAAATATATTCACGATTGCAAAAACATTGGAAAATGTTTGCTCGATTTGAAAACGTAAGAAAAATGTTATGCGATTTCAAAAACGCGATAAAAATTTTACGCGATTAAAAATAACAGCAGTTTGTTGTCAGACTATTGTGGTGGGCCCAGTTGTGTTGGAATGTGATATCGCCAAGAGATGGCATGTGTCTGTGATAAATTATGCAAATGATGTTTGTATGTGTTTTTAGATCATACATCATGCATAGAAAAATGTGTCAGCATATTTGGTTAAGGCAAGTTTGCCTAGGAGATAGAATTTACACCTTCATATGGGTGCGAATTGCGTAGTTACGATCCTCAGTGATCTTGGAGACGTCAGGGTGTGGAATGTCATATGTGGCCAGTTGGTAGCACCTCTGTGCCGTGGTATCCTATGCAAACACACTAACGGTCTTGACGGAGTTGCTACTCTTTTCGTGATTGGTTAAGAGTGTCGTGTATTAGCCATGTTGCGCACCATGATATGATATATTGGCACATGATTTGAGGCTAACGATATACAAACATGTACTCCCTATCTTTCTCTCCGAAATTATGTTTAGCTCCATAGAGTAGGATTTGGTCTTTGTGCATATGCATAGTGGGTCAACATATTGATATAATAATTATGCTTATTTGATATATTATCTGTGATGTGATAATATGACTGTATGTGATAATATTGTATTTGTACCATTTATTGTCATTTTCTATACTGCCTTATTGCTATTGATGTAGGGGATCTTACCTCTTTGTTGTGTTATATTTGTTTTATTATATATGTTTGATAAAGACAGAGGAGACGAGGAAGTTGGTAATTCTGTTTACCACCATTGACAATTTTTCTATGTTTGTTTGTATGGCGGCAAGGCGCCAAGTGTTGGGTTTTGTTCGAGTTCAGTTTCACAGCGGAACTGAAGCTTGGAGATTTGATTTTGATAATGAACGTTTTATTTACATTGAGGATTTAAACTTTAAACTTTAGTGGTACTAGGGATGGGACTCTTGATCTGACGCAACATGCGTCTATGCATCTTGAGTTCACTATGCCAATACATGAGCTTTGGGGTGGTAGTATCTATACCCCACAGGAGGATTCTATGGTGTTGTCTGCTAGGACGCCAGCCCGGCATATAATGTATTCGCCAGGGTTCTTTAGTGATGATACTGAGGAGGAGGATCCTTCAGAGGGCCCGAATCCTTAGTCTGGTTTTTAGAGGTTATAGTTTAGTATTTTATGTTTTTATCGTATGTATTGTATATCTTATCTTTTGGAAGTAAGTGTGTATTTATGTAAATTATTTGTATACAATGTTTCAACACGTATGTAAATTATGGCGAGTTTATTTTCAGTTATGTTTTGTGTTTATGGTTTTTATTTATTTTTAGTTATCCGCAAATGAAATTTTAAAATCAGTGTTTTACAAGATTAATTTTTTTACAATTGGGTAAGTTATATTAAGATTAGTCTTAAATGTGATACCCTACAGTGAGTGTTTCATGAAGACTCTTCTAAGACTAAAGATGAAAATGCTAAAGTAGCAAACATGTGTATGGTAGTAGACAATGATCATGTTAAATATAAGTTGTTTGACATTGAATCTCTTGTGTCATATGATGAACTACGAGATACTTTTGATTATATGCTTTGTGAAACAAAACTGCTTTCATCAAACTACACCTTTCTCAATAGAAGTTTCAGGAAACTATCAAAAGATTTAACCTTATGAATATTGAGAAAGACAAGTTAATACATGAGAATGATGAATTTAAAGAAGAGAATGGTAATCTCAAAACCTATATGGAACTTAGAATGGTCAACCCTTTTGATGACTCTTCTCAGATATCATCTGACGAGGTTGTTGTTTTAAAAAAGAAAGTTGAGCAACTTTCTGATCACCTCGTTATGTTTGTCAAAGGTAAGAAGAACCTCAATATCTTACTTGGAAATTAGAAGTGTGCTTTTGATAAAGAAGGTTTGGGTCACAATAGATTCATATCTCAAAAGTTAGACAAGAACTTCTTTGTCAACGTTTTTGATAAACAAATGCTTATATGTTTATTTGGTAAGAAGTATGGTTATGAATCTACTACATGTTTTCATAAAATGAAAATTAAAAATTGTGATACTAGAAAAAAAAAAAACTAACCTCAAAGGACCCAAGATCATCTAAGTACCTAAACAGCAAATACCTATTTCTATAGATGTCTGAAGTCACATCAAAAGTGACCAAAATGGTATTTAGACAATGGTTATTCAAGGCATGCAACAAGAAACTGATCTACGTTTCTATCACTAAAAGAAAAGGATGGAAGACAAATAACCTTTGCTAACAACTCAAAAGCCAAAAATTTTGGAGTATGTAAGGTTAGTAATAGCTCCTCACTTACTATAGATGGTGTGCCTTTAGTTGATGTTTTAAAACATAACCTTTTGAGCATTAGTTAGTTTTGAGAACAAAGGTTATAAAGTAATTTTTGAACATTCTCAGTTTACTGTGAAAGATCCCTAGTCTAACAAAATTCTTCTTACTATTAAGAGACATTACAATGTCTATATTGTGAATCTAGATGACCTAACAAATCAACACAAAAAATGCCTTGCATCTATGCATGATGAAATGTGGTTGTGGCATAAAAGGCTTGGTCATGCTAACTTGAAAACCATTTCAAAGCTTGTGAAAAAAATTTGGTTAAAGGTTTACCTAAGATTAGATTTGAGAAAGGTATGTTTTGTGAAGTCTATCAAAAAGGAAAGTATACCAAAGCTTCTTTTCAATCAAAGAATATTGTTTCAACTTCTAGACCACTTGAGCTTTTACATACTACTCTGTTTGGTCCTACTAATGTAACACCCCAAAAACTGATAATTTCATGATAAATAGTCATCTTATAATATTTGTATTTTTGTGAATTTTTGTGAATTTTTCTAGAAATGTTGAATATTTTAATATATTTTTCATTTTACGTGCATGCTGAGCAGAACCAGGGAAATAAAATATTTTTCCCGAGAACCTTGAACTGTGAAAATGTCGGTGGGGGATCTTACTAAACCCGAGGTTGGACACAGTTTATGAGGTTTCATGTTTTACAAGATTTTTATCTGATAAATAAAAATTACAGAAGAGGGAGGGACGGTTTTGGTGAGTGCTTAAGAGCATAGGATGGTTTCAAGACCATTATTGATTACTCTTGATCGTTATTGATCATTTTCAAGAAGCTAGCTCTTCAAAATTTTCTCTCCTTTCTCTCTTTCTCTAAGTTTTGGCCATGACCCTCAAATCTACCCTCCATCATTCTTTAATTTCATACAACCTTATTTCTTGAATCCTTACCTTATTCTAAGCAACTTTCATGTTGGAGACTTTCTCTAAATCATTCATTTTCAAGGACTTTCTTCAAGAGCAAAGTTATAGGGTATTTGAGGTGAAGTGTAAGGAAACTTCACATCTTCTTTCTTTTTCATGTTCTAAGCCATGTTTGATCCATGGTTCCCCTAGTTCAAGCTAAATTTACTAATAAATATATGTTTTGTTTTGTGTTTAAGAAACTTTTGTTGGTGGAGATCTTGATCAAAGTACAAAGCAAGGAGCTTTTGAGGATCTTCAAGAGGTAAGAGGGAGATCCATCTCACCAACCAAGTATAGTGGTGAGAGATGGTTTTGTATTTGATGGATGGTGAATCCATGTGAGGATTTGTAACGCCCCTTTTTGGAGAGGGAACGTCACATTATTAAACATAAATGAAAATGCGGAAAATAAATTTTTTCTGAATTAAGACCCGGTTCATTAGTCTAAAGTTAATTTGTTCGATGCTTTAATACGTGAGTAAAAAGGCGATATATTTTTTTTGTTAATTACTAAAACTCAGTGACGAAACTGGAATGGCAGTAAAGAGTAAGACAGAAAATAAAATTCACATCTGACTGATACGCATATATATATGTATATTTAAATATCAACTGTACTTTAAATACAAGCCTGGAAATTTCCAAAAAGCAAAACTATACCTGCCCAAAGGATCATAACTATACATCCCTATATATCAAAATATACAGCCCACCAAAATACAAAACATCAGGCCCCCAAAATGAAACACTGGCAGCCATCAACAGCTACCAGAAAAGTCAGTCCCTCAGAGGAGGAGGGACCGTACCAGGATCCTCAGCGGGGTCCTCCTCATCAGAGGAAACCTCCATCGGAACCACGGAGCCACGGGCAGGAGCCCGAGCAGTGGAATCAAAAGAGTCCTCTTGCGGGGTGTAGTAACGGTCACCCCATATCTCCTGAATGGGCAGATAAAACTCCAAACGCAGGCTGATGTAGCAGGTAAAGATCGGCGTCTCATGACGCCTCCAGGCCAAAGAAATCGACACGTCCCCCAGGTAGACGCAGCGATCGAGACTCAAGTTGATGTGCCAACACACTGGCCCCCCCAAGGAAGGTCAGACGCATATCACCCAGAAATCCGCGCATGCGTGCCTCCATGCTCCACAGTAGGTGCTAGTCTTGATCAGGCCAGAAGCCGGGAAAATCGGGAGTTTCAACCTCCTTGCCGTCGTCTTCGATAGATGCAATGTACACATACAGGTAACACGTAACAGAAATATAGAAAAGAGGTAAGACATCCTACCATCATTACTAATTATAGCAGCCAGAAACAAAATGGCGCAACGCACCCAGATAATAATTCCGAACAACATTTCCAAATAATAAGCAGTAAATCCAACAGTAAGCAGATAAACAGTTCCAGGCAGACATTCATTACAATAATGATCAAATAATTCACATTTATGAACAGTAATGATTTACAATGACAGATTATTTCATGGTGCACATGCATGTTTTCCCAAATTCCTACTCCATGGAGCTAGACTCAAACAGTCAGAGAGAAAGATCAGGGGACATGTCTGTAACTTGGCTGCCGCGGTCAAAGTGCTATAAATCAATAACTTCCACGTGCACATCCAGGCATTGTACATATATTCCACTCTAGATCACGATATAGGACAGTGTCTCAGTCCGGATCGTCAGTGCGTTTGCATCGATTTGTCCCACGGGTAAGAGAGCTACCAACTGCCCATTGTGAAGGACCCGTACCCCGACGCCCCCAAGGTCATAACATGACCTACACTAGTCTACTCGCACACGCACTAAGGTGTGTTCAATCTCCTAGGCAACTTGGCCTTACAACACTCCACAGGACATTCACAATGCATAAGACTCTATGCATGAACATGTATAGTCAACATTACATACTATTCCATAATATGCCACAATTGGCCAAGATAAGCATCAACACATAAATGGTCACTCACATAGACCCATAATGTCATAATATTGAAATCAAATAAGGTAATACATTTCTAAGGTCCATTATGCCTTCTTATTCAAGTTTTGCTATTCTCACAAGAATCCGTCACTAAGTAAGTTTCCATAGTTAATTGAATTTTCTAAAGTAATTTATTTTCATACACTTAGGATGGTTATTCTAAGGTTTCAAAATCTCACACTCTCTTGTTCTTACTCTTGTAAAATTTTCTCAAATTTCATGACAAGCTCCCTCCTTAGTCCTTTAAAATTTATGAATCTCCAATTGTATTTAATTCTTCTAAACTTGCTACCTTGCTAACCTATTGCCTATGCTTCAATCATTTAATTTTCTAAATTCCAATATTACCAAAAATTATATAATTAAGTTCGAAATAGCCCTAGAGGCCGTGGCCTCCCTAGTGGGTTCAATTCTCAATTTTTCCATTTCATTGATTTTATATTACACACTTGATTAATTTAGTCATTCACTTGTTAAAATTTGCTCACCAAGAACACATCAATTTAAACCCCAAAACCGTGGCCACCCAAGAACCATCCCCACATCAATTTATTCCTTTTCCTATCCTATAATCCATTCCAATGTTCCAATGTACATCAATAATCAATCCAATGGCACAAACAAAATAAAATCAACATGCAAACATGCTAATCACAAAATCAAAGAATAACCCTCTTTAGGGTTTTCTCAAAAGCAATCGCAACCAAGGTTCCTAAATGCTAATAGAGGTTGAGGAGGAGTGTCTTCCTCTTACCCAAGTGAATAAATCAAGAGAAACCTCCAAGAATCTCCTTGCAATTTCGGATTGGTGCCACCCAAAGCCCTAGAAATTTCAACTTCATTAGAATAGCACAATGACTTGAAAAATGGAGTGTAGGTGGTCACAAAAACACCCTTGAAACCGAAAATGAAGAAAAGAGGAGAAGAGTCTTGAATCTTACCCAAAAACCCTAACCTTGAAGCTTGAAGAAGGTGGTGAAAATGGTAGAATTTCAAGATGCTCCAAGCAAGAAAGATGTTTAGGAGGTAGAGAGGATTAAGAAAATGTGATTGGTTGGAAATTTTGTGATGGATGAGGGTGAGAAGAGGGGCTGGCCGTGGAGCTCTCCTAGAGAGAAGGAGGAGAAAACTAAAATGAAGAAGAAGAAGAAAAGAAGAAAGAGAAGGTGCATAGGAAAAATTTTGAAATAAAGTGATGTAGTTAATTAATTGAAGCCAAACTAATTTCCCCCCCAAAAGGCTTGTTCCAGCCGTGAATATGGAGAGAGAGGAGGGAGTGGGCTGCATTTGAATGGGGAAAATGGGAGAGGAAATTTCCAAGAAGTTTCCTCTAAGCTTACATGAGAAGCTTCGCACGTTTCACGATAAAGTGAAAGTAAGGTTGTCCCCTAATTGGGCACACTAACACAGATAAATATTTATACTATCAGTATTATTTTTCCTCCAGTGTAGAAGAGTTACAGATGATAAAAATAATATTTTATTATTCATCGGATGATTTTACAGTACTGCGATTTCATTTATCGGGTAAAATTCTCGAAAAACATAAACTTCGTAAATTATGCCCAACCTCGGGTTTAGTAAGATCCCCCGTTGATGTAACATTCCGTAATCTTGATATTTTAATTTGTTATGAAATCTTAGATTTTTATTAAGGCTAACATTTAGTATTAAGTTGAGAACTTTGATTCAATTAGAACCTCTAGGCAAAAACTAAGTGAAAGATAACTTAATTTAGTTTTAGTGCTAAGTTTAATTCAAAGAAATGATATATTCAAAATTAATTATCAAAGATTAATCATAACTAAGTATGTGATAAAATAATTCATAACTGCTTGAGTTGCCACGAAAATGGAAAGGGAAATTATGCAAGTTAATAAGTGAACAATTGCATGTTAATGCACGACTACAAGGATGATTAAAGCATGACAAATGTATGCCATGCATCAAGTGGTCAAAGAAGGAATAATAAGTAGATTTCATCCATTTTCTTTGAAGCAAGCCACGGCAATAAGGCCACACATGCAAGATTCCATTTGTTTTCATCATTTACAAGTGTCAAAGCCATCCATTACTTTGTCATGCAAGGAGCCACGACCATCACACATGGAGTGCTGCATGTTACTTCAAAAACAAGTGTTTGCATGTGTTTTCATGGACATTCAAACATGACACCTATACACCCACGGCTGGACAAAGATTATAGATGTGGAATGATCTCAAATATTCATAAATCAAGGCTGAACCAAGTGGCCAGCTGCATGGTTTGCTAAGCCATGCAAAGTGACACATCAAAAGTAAAGATTCTTGGCATGCTAAGACACTCACGGCTGGACCAGCTGCATGAAGACAATCAAGGCTTGCTTGACACCTCTCAAGCTCCTAAATCACTCCAAGCCAAGTGTGCAAAACCGAAGCACACCATTACCACCAAAAATGAGAAATTCACGCCAAATCTTCCATTCAACCAGCCATAACGTGTTCAGCCTCAAGGGAATCAAAGTTTAACACTTCACACCAAGCACTCCAATCCGTGAGACACATGGCTTTCATGCCATCCTTTTCTTCATGCAAATGACACCATAGAAGCCTAGGAATCTACTTGAGTAATGAGGAGACTAGATGGGCAGCAGACCCCTCACACCTTTCACTTCATCTTCTCTTCCTTTCTGCACTCTTTGTTGTCACGAAATGATCACTCCAAGTATCTATCAAGAGCACTCATCCATTGCTACAGAATGCCACCAAAATGAACCTAAACCTAGCCTAATCAAGGATGCAATGATAGCAACCTTGCTTCTGCCCAAAAAGGTCGTGACTACCATTTTAAGAAGACTTAAGCTTTTAAGGTTTCCCTTGGATAGCCTACTCTCCTCACTTCCTCTTCTATATAGCCGTGAGCCACCTAAACTTCTTTCAAAATTACCCTACCCTCAATCTCTTTCCATTCTTGTTTTCATTAATCAAGGATGTTGGAAGAAGTATCATCCCTCTTTCTCTCTTTTAGGAATGTGGTTAAGGTAGGAAAATGAAGGGGGGAGCTCTTCTCTACAAATTTCTCCATAAAACTCTTTCTAGATCTTCATTCTTATACTTACTTATAACAAGGTTACATTCTGTTTTTAACTTTTGTATTATGAAGGAGGACTTTAAATTAAAGTACTAACACTTTGTTATAAATTTTGTGAATGGTAAGTTGCTGTTTTAAATTTAATTCATCACTTATGATTTTAAACCTCATGCTGGCCACCTTTTGATTCTTAACGTTTTCTTGTAACTTGGAAGAATATAATGGTAAGTTTTGATTTAAGAAGACAACCGTACTTTAATGGTTATTGGAAGGATGATATGATGGATTATGTTTATGAGATACTTCTATGTTTGAAATTGCTTAAACACACAAAGCTTGAGTTTGCTTGCATTGTATTTGACTAATATTGTTTGGTTGACATAATCTTGGTTACTATCCTATGCTATTTGGAATATAGTGACTTGTACAACATGATCTTACACCTATGCTTATGAGGAATTCGAAAATGAAGATTGGATGTTGAAAATTGTTAGATGGTCGTGAGCCTTGAAATTGCATCATTAGAGTAATGAGTTCTATTTTATGACACTACAAGCTCTTAAATTTTGGAATGTGTAAATATAATAAAAGTGGAAAGATAAGGTTTCCTTGGGATTAGCCTACACGATGATATGTGAGGAGTAGATTGGGGGGTGGTGAAACCCTTGGGAGTAATACTATTGTGACCACACGTATGTGTCCTGGTTGGACTGTGATTTTGTTTATCATGGGGGTCGCTTCCAGAGGTGGTATTACTTTGACATGCCCTTTTTCTCCAGGACGATGGAGAGCATACAGAGGGAGGTATGTGTACTCTCGTCCATCTGCTATCCCAAAGGAGCACTCCATGGAGTTGGTGTAATAAAAGATACTTAAAACATTCTTTTATGATTACTCTAACTTGTGTTTCTTATAATTCTGATTTGTACTAACAACTATTATTTTGTATGTGTGAATGTTTCTATTCTTCATGCAATTTTATTGTTGTCTGTAATATTATTCTGTAACACCTAAATTTCTAATCTTTATTTATTTTGTAGAGAAGGTATTTTTGAAAGGTAAACTGTTTTGGGAAATCGGAGATTTTCTTAAAGCTAAAATAATTACTGTTATGAGTATTCTATTAAAGAACCGATTCCCCTGAAATGCCATTAGTTCTATTTTTTTTAAATCCTTTCCTACTGAGAATTAATTTCTCACCCCTTTATAATTTTATTGTGGTATTCCAGACCCGCAGACATGAGTACCATTGTGGTTTGGTTAGGAGAGGGTAACAGGTCCTATGATCTGGAGACCAAGCTGTTCACCTTCACTGGGCAGATCACTATCCAGGTTTCTTCCATAGCCCACCCGGAATTCGGTACCATAACCATCTCTGGGCACTTCACCTTGCAAGTGGTCCTTCCCCCTTGGTGATCCTGATGTAGCCGCCTCAGTCACGCTGACCGTGACCCTTTGCTGATTTCTCCTCTATATATTTATATACTACTTGAACAAGAGGAGAAAAGTGTTGTTTGTATCTTTTCTTATGTTGTGTTGTGTTAATCATCGGCTTGTAAAAGACCTATTATTGGTCAAATTTTGTGATCATATTTTGAACTTGCGTTTGGAAATTCGTACTATGGTATGATGCATGCAAATAATTTTAAATTATTGGTCCTATATCTAAAAGGAATCACGAAAATGTCACCTTAATAATCTGGTTAATTAAAAGTTGTAATAACTAAGTTATCTCTTTTAATGTGGCAAGGAAGTAATGTTTTAAGTTGTTACAGTTGACAAGTCCACAATTTAGAGTTTACTAGCCACAGGGAAGACATTGCATCTTCCTGGGTCCGCTCAGTGTGCACGTAAAATGAGGAATATATTAAAATATTCATCGTTTCCGAAAAATTCTGAAAGAATTCACATAAATCATAAATATTAGAAAATGACTATTCGTAATAAAATAAATAATTTTCAGGGCGTTACACTGACCTTAGCAGGTCTCAGCTCAGTGTGCACGCAAAACGAGAAATATATTAAAATATTCAACGTTTCCAAAAAATTCCAGAAAAATTCCCAAAAATCTAGAATATTATAAGATGATCATCTGTAATCAAACAAACACTTTTTGGGATGTTACAGGATTCATATCCATGGTCATGTAATTATTTGTGGGTGTTTATGTGTTTATGTGGTTTATGTGTTTTGTATGGTTTATTTGTGCTTACATGCTTGATATGATTTGCATGATTTATTGCTTTTGTTTATGGCATGCTTGTGATATATATAATGATTATGTATATGTATGCCATGATTTGATGATGAAAAAGAAAACAATTTTTGGTTCCAAGGACCAAGAGGAATTTCGGCCAAGACACCTCAAAATAGGTGTTTACAAATTAATTTTGAGAGTAAGAGATTTTAAGTATTCTACTAATTATGAGTAATACGTTGATGATTTTAAGGATTTGCAAAGAAAGTGGACAAAAAAATGAATAAATGATTTGGTTTTAAGACCATAAGTCTCACGATTTTGTTAAGGAATTTTTAATGGTTTTGTTTGTGTAAAAACAAGAATGGTACTTAATTAATTTAGAAGGAAAAATATTTGATAGTTTCAATGGCCATGTACCACGGTTTTGAAGGTTTGTAAATGCTTTGGTTTTATGAAACAAAGTGACTTTCAAAGTGGAAATATAATTTGATTTAGTACAAGAATTTTTGGAAAAGGAATCAGGGTATTTTATTACTTGAAAAATGGAATTTTCGTATATGAATGGAAAAGAGAGCTTGAAAGTGTTTTGAACCTCAATTTATTTTGAAGAGAATTGATTTTAGAATTGATTTGAGAAAAATGGAGAATATAATGGTAATTTGAAATTTTCTAACATATAACTCATCCTTTGGGTTTTGGAGCACGTTAGTAAATTTTAAGATTTGAAACATTGATTTATATCAATGGAAAAGTGATTTTGTGGATTATATTTTGGAAAATGATTTCTGAGTAAGAAAATGTGGAAAAGGATTTCTTGAGTGAGAAAATGTGAAAAATGAAGTACAAAATCATATTATTTTGAGAAAGGTTGAAATGGAATTTTGAAGGTTGAGAAATATTTTACGAAGTTGAAAAATGGTGAAAAATGATTTACGTAACTTAAAAACGTGATTTTTAAGTTACGCGATTTGAAAAATGTTAAAATATTTCTACGCGATTTAGAAAGCGTTTAAATATTTCGAAAATGATGGAAAATGGTTTACGCGACTTAAAAGAATGATTTTTAAGTTACGCGATTGTGAAAATGGTGGAAAATCGCTACGCGAGTTGAGAGACGTGTAAATATTTTTACGTGATCGAGAAAACGTGAAAAAATCAATACGTGATTTGAAAATACAACAGAAATGTTGCAGAATTGTGAAAACATAACAGAAATATTGCGCGATTGTGAAAACACGACGAAAGTGTTTTGTGACTATGAAAACACGATAATATGATTTTGCTGTTGAATATACAGTATGATTACTGTTGAACCAGTGTATTGATACTGTATGAGAAAATGATGAATTTTGCCTATGATTGGCATTTGGTGCATTATACATGCATTGGAAAAATATGCATTGAGGCATATGATGAAATTGAAAAAATGCATTGAGGCATATGATGAATTTGAACAAAATTACATTGAGATATTCGTGCATTGAACAAAAATTAATAGTTGTTGCTATTGTGACCCTGGTGGTTGAAAAGGGAATGAGAATTGATAGTGAGGTCTATGATGGATCTTGGGGCCATCAAGGCGCGGCGGTCGACCAGTGGACTGAGATTGGAAAAGACCATGTGTCACTTGGTAATGCAGTCCATTGCAACGCATTGACGATACCCGACATTAACACGTTTCTTTTCAACGACTGGGAGATTACCTTTGGGCTAAGGCTGACAATTAACCAGAGCATTCTTCTCGAAATTGTGAAAACCTCCATGGAGTAGGACATTGAGTCTACATGCATAACATATGCATCATTATTGAGTATTGGTTATGATAATTGAACTGTTGAATACTTGGATAATAATTGAGGGCATTATCGTAAATATTAAATATTTATATTTGTGTGATATAATAATTGAGGAATATTGGATGATGATGATGATAAATAATGTTGATGGTATTATTGTAATTATTGTTATTTTATACATGATGATGATAGCATAATTGTAATTATGGTATGATATATCTGTATAGTGTGCTGTTTGTGTTATCTCTATGCTACCATGTTGGTATTGACGCAGGTGATCTCACCTCTTTGTTATATTGTTTTGTTGTGCTTGTATTGTTAAAATTGTATAGTAGACGGAACGAGTTTCTTAGGCTTGACTGGAGGCAAATATTTTGAGTTCAGTGATAACATTGAGGGGTGACCATTCTGGATTCATCAGTGTACATATTTGAGGAGGAACAGAAATATGACGCGTCAAGATGGGTACAAGACAGAAAAAGTATGTTGAGTTTTCTCGTTAGTATTTTACCGTGCTATTGAGCAGGACTCGTCATGGGGTTTATTACTGTTTAAAATTGAGTCTGTAAGTTTTATATTTCTTGAATAATTGTTAAATATTATGTGGTATCTGTAATGTATTTTAATCAGTTTAAATCTATTTATCAGTATTACTTATAAATATCAGTAAGTTTATGATTCCGCGAGAAGAAATTTTGAAACTCACCTTTTATAACTCAAACCTTTTATGAACTGATTTTCAGAGTATAAGTTGGTAGTCAGAAATGTGATGCCCTACGGGAGGTGTTACAGCAATGACAATGGTTTTGATGGCAACAAACAAGAGAAGTGATAGTTGTGCAAATATCAAGTCCTAAGGTTCTTCAAGTATAACTTATAGGACTTAGATCTTATGTTAAGGATAATAGGAATCACACTAGCTCATGTCTTGCTTTTCACTCAACTTAAATCTATTTGCAGTCATGTTTTATGTTGATCAAGTTTGAGCAAAATGTTTTTAGAAAGGATGAAAAGAAAACCATGTTTCATACTTGTGAAAATACTTATCAAGTATGTGGAAAATGATTTTAGAATGGTTGGAAATGATTTGAGAAAGTTTGGTTATGAAATCCTTTAGAAATCTTGTTTTCTTGGTGAACCAATAACTGATTATGTGTTTTAAATAACAGGTTATCTGAAAATAATAACTAATTATGTGATTTCAAATAATAGATTATTTGAAATCCATAATAGGTTATTCACCTTGGAAGAAATGTTCCACTAAATGTTTTAAAGTGAATAACCTGTTATGGAAAGTTCATCATAGGTTATTTGCATGTTGGGAACGTTCCCTAACGTTTTTTAAATGTTCCTAACCGATTAAGGGTGCCAAATAACCTGTTATTTTCATGCTACAGTGTTTTCTGATGAAACAAATAACCTGTTAGGTGAAACCAATAACCTGTTATCTGAAACGAAATAACCTATTATGGGAAACCAATAATCTGTTATTTGGGACAACATAAGACATTTCCCAGCGGCTCTAAATTGATTTGGACTATAAATATAAGTGGTTGGGCATTAAATACAAGTTGGAGAATAATCTGAAAATCATCTTTAAGCATTAAATTCATGTTTCATCATCTTTTTCTCCAAACCCCTATTTTGAGCTATAAGTGTGTGATTCATTGATTCCATAAGCTTTAATTTGTATTATCCACTCTTGAGAGAGTTTCTATTTATCTATATCTTTGTATAATCTGTAAAGAGAGGGTGATGTATCCCTTAAAGTTGTAAGGGTGAGGTATCCCTTGGAAGTAGAGGCTCAAGCACAAGGGTGAAGTATCCCAAGGCATGTTGAGTGCTTTATCTTGTAAAGGTTGTCAAGCACCTGTTTGAAGCTTGAAAATATAGTGGAAATCTCATGTGTTTACATCAGGACTTGACGTAAGCCACAAGTGGATTGGAGGCTGAACCAGGATAAAGCTTTGTGTTTGTCTTCCTAAACTCATCTCCTTTACTTTGTGTACTGTTTTATTGAATATTTTACATACTATCTTACTTGATTGATTTTCTTATAAGTGAAAGCCCTCTATCCTCTTTATCCATTCAATTCTATTAAATAATAACTTCAACGAAAATTGATACTCAAGTGTTTTACTAAAGAATTGAAAAATTATTTTACATATTCACCCCCTCTTGAGTATTGAGGCAACTTAGTAATACAGAGTTGATAGCATCCCTCGCAAACTCTTTTGGTAAGCTTTCATAACGATTTGGAAAAATAAAAAATAAAAAATAAAAAAATTAGCCCTTATGAAATAAGATAATAACCTTGAAAACATTAAACCTAAAAAAAAAAGTACCTCAAACAAACTGCATGCACCAAAGGTATTGATATGAAGAAAACAATTGGTTACCGACTTCTCCTCCCAATCGTCTTTGTTGTCCTCCTCCTACTCATCAACCTTAGTTTCATAATCTGAGGACATAACTTCCTCTTCTAGTGGGCTTCGCAGGCTTGTAGAGCTTGTTGTGTATGAATGATTATCATTCTCCATGGAAGTCTATGGAGCACACAAGCACACGTGAAGGGAAAATTGATGGACAAAGGATTGGCACAAAAAGAAAGGATGGATATTGTTACCAAGTAGCTTTAAACTCAAGAGGGGTGAATTGAGTTTATAAAATATTTTCGCAAACTTTTCACAAAGCACTTATATATCAATTTTCGTGGAAGTTATTGATTGATTGAGATAAATAGATAGATGAGATTAAATACTTCACTCACAAATAAATAAGCCAAGATGAAGAGTATTCAAGCAAGCATATAAAATTAAAGCACAAATGTAAATGAGTTTGAGTTGAAAAGAACAAACACAAGATTTATCCTAGTTTAGCTACCTCTTGTGACATACGTCCAGTCCTCAAGTAAACCATCCGAGTTTTTACCCTTTATGCTTGAGCTTCAAAACAAGGACACCTCACAACTTTTGAGGGATACTTTAGCCTCTTTACAATCAAAGGATACCTCATCCTTTACTCTATCAAGGGATACCTCACCCTTTTATCTCTTGAGGGATATCTCACCCTTTTTTTATAGGAAATTAAAGAAAGACTAAATGATAAACTCTCAAAAGAGTAGATTACATAAGTTGAAGCTCTATGTGAAGAAGGATAAACACACTTTTTAGCTCATAAAACATAGTATGATTTTCAAGGCTTTTTAACTCATATTGAATGCTCAACAAGAATTTCAGATTGATTTCTTACTGCTATTTAATGCCCAATGACTTATATTTATAGCCCAATGCATTAAAGATCCGTTGGGAGTGGTTGGAGTATTGAATGCAAGTAAACTAGCCATTAATTTATGTTTCTAGAAATTAATCTATTCGAATAGGCCAAGCATTTATTCGAATAAATGCGTTTTATCACAACAAAGAATGTTTCTAGATGAGCCTATTTGAATAGGCCTATGCTCTATTCAAATAAAGTCTTTTTAAAAAATAAAAGCATGCAGCCATTTTAAAATCTCTATTTGAATATATGCCATGTTCTATTTGAATAGAGCTTGATGGAATGAAAATCTTGACAAACTTTAGCTATTTGAATAGAGAGACCCTCTATTCAAATAGACCTATTGAAAAACACTTTGTTCAGCTTTGTGAACTTGTCAAATGTTTTCAAAAGATCCAATAAGTTTTTAGGCACTTGAAACCATGTGTGCTATTTGGGTTTTTGAAAAACAAGTTTAAAATTTAAGTGTAAATCCTTTTACTTTTATAAATTGATCTAAATTCTAAAGTCTATTCTTAAAAGATCTTGAACTTGATCTTACCAATATATTCATATTTATTATCATCAAAATAATCTTCAATAGCCAATAATCAATTACATATATTATGATAGTTGAAATCACACTCGCACTCAACTATTGATACTTATAAGAACCAGGCGTACACAATGTTTAGTCGAAGGACATGATCCTTGACTATATCCCATCAATCTGAGCAATAAATGAACTCTGCAAATCTCCACAAATAGGATGGTTCCGAAATAAGGCATCCCATCAAAGTTGGGTTCAATGTAGTTTAATTGCATGGAAAAAGTCCAATTTAAAACAAAAATATTTTTCTAAAAAATAAATATCAACTTTATTAAATTATTTTTTAAAACATAAGTCTTTTCTTATGAACTAAAAATAACGTTACTGAATAATATAACGGTATAATGCATTGTACAATTATATGGTTATTTTAGAGTTTTTTTTTAATAAAAAATTGCATTTTATCAAGCCATATGGTGATGAAATAGATTTGGTGGAGGTTGTCATTTGTTGGACCAAATAAGGTCCACTAAGTAGGGCCACAACTGCGGGTCCAAAAAAATTAGGCCCAAAACTAAATATACCCAAAAGCCTATTATGATTGAATATTTAAATAATATGATAGTCAATAAAATTATAAATGACCTTATATCAACCGTATTGAATAATTTTTAGAACCCAAAAAAGATACTGTATATTTAACTTATTTTTTATATCCTTGCATTATTAAATTAATTCCATAACATGGGTCGTGACCTTATTGAATCATTCCATTATTATTTGTTGGACCCAAAAAAAAAAGGTAGAAAAAACAACCAACACTATGAAATCAGCATTCTTCAAAATGCTAGAAACCTTCAGGTGATGTGTTGTTTCATATACATAGAGTGATAGAGGTTGTTGGTTGCCTTCGACCCTTCATTTAGCGTTGCCATTAATTCGATTGGATGCAATAAACCATCATTCCTTTTGATGAAACGTTGCCAATTTCCTATAAGTATCAGAAATAAAGTTTCTTTTCAACCATCACACGCACTCTACTGTGTGCTTGTCTAACCTCTGTCGCTTCACTTTTTCCCTTTGCTCCTTGTGTGTTTGAAGACATCCATTCGAAGATGAAATCCTTTTGGCTTCTTTCTCTTCTCACTTTCTTTGTTATCCCGCAAGATCTTGGAAGCTCAGCAAGCCAATTCGACTCAGAAGACTACATGGAAGAGGACGAAGAATTTTTCCTAGATCAAGAGGAAACGGCCACAATAGAGTGCATGTTAAAGATAAATATCTTTGGTTCTCTAGGATTGTCTTACCCTGTGTTTAGATGTTTTTTCATTAATAGAACGGAACGGGATATGTAAAGATGAATCGGAAAGGAAAGGGAATGAATGAAATATAATTCCCTCCCTCTTTGTTTGGAAGATTCATTAACGGAACGGAACGGAACAGAACATGTGTTCCTTTCATTCCACTTCAATTTTAAGAGAACAAAAATTAAACATTTGAAGAGAAGAAAGAAGGAATAATTCTTCATGTATTTTGTTCCATTCTTATATATTTTAAAACTTCTAAACATATAAAATTATTTTTATTTCTCTTATTTCTTTTTCTTTTTCCTTATTACTTGTCATTCAAACATAAGACTAGATAAGTTTGTATTTACTTTTGCTATACAAGGTTTACAATGTCGTCTGGTTCAGATTGTCACTGTTTTTTTTTTTTTCTTTTAATCCTTTGTAAAGTTACTACCAAAGGAGTTCGTCAGAGATTCTCTGAACCAACATGTCAAGACCACTTTGTTGAAAGTGGTCAACCATAGCCCCAGTCAGAGGCCTCAATACATATGCAACTTGGATGTAATCATTCCCAGTGAGGTGGTATACATTGGTGGCACTGGATGGGAGAAACTGACCAAGGATTACAGATTAGAGCAAGGCCACACTGTTTGGTTTGAAAGAGTTGAGGAGGAGGATCATGTATTTGACGTTGAGATATTCCCTTATTAAGCTTTTATTCTTTTTTTTTTTTTTCTAAAACCAAAATCTGACTTATGTTAGACATCCCCAAGTTTTGAAAATTGGTGTAATCTTTATTTAAACCTGAATATCAATATATTATCAATTTTGATTATATCAATCTATATAATATAAGGAAATGTTTTATTATGTATAAATTTGAGGTCAATATAAAGATATCTGGTTCAACAATTTTAAATTTCAGTATTTTAGACTTGAAAGTATTCTATCCTCATACATCTTCGAATCCTTCTATAGTTTCTAGGTCTCAAATTGGACTCCAATTGCTCTCACTAAATTGTCCATACCCTGAAAGCAGACTTAATTGTCCCATTAACAACGAATTTTTCTTATAAAAATAAATAAACTAAAGTAAAGTAAATTTGGTCCACATTAGATATGGGCATAGGATTTTAGTTTATTAACATTTTGTCAAGTAAATTAGCAACATTCCAAAAACGAGAACAGCCCAATTATATGGTCTGAACTATATTAATATTCATTACACTATATTCTCATAACCACTAAAACACACTCAAAAGCTATCAAAATCTAAGTTCCTACAAGAAAATCGAAATACCCCATTTCTTTTTTCTTGAATTCACCTAGATCAACTTCCAACATTCCTAACTCAATTTACTTCCCGGACAGCTGTAGTCCTAACTACTTTATCTCTGACTTGTATGGATTCCCATAAAATCTTTGACTCAAGGTTGGCGATTTTGTTATACCACGTTGTGCAGTAGGATCAGCCCAGTCAAAATATTGGCATGCCTTGTAAACAAAAACGAAGTGAGGCTATTACGGATGACATAACACACATTAAAAAATAGGGGACAATATCACACAAAATACTTGCGCGACTTCTACCAATTAGAATATCGCACTAGTAATATCTTCTACCAGGATTTTTGTCAAACCAAGAAGTGTTCATGGTTGCTAACACTAACACTCCACAAAAACAAATCCTTCCATCAATCGGTCGATTACTCCGACTTGGAGAAGAAAATGATTGGGAAGCCAGTCTATTCAATCAATACACAACTAATGCAGGCAAAAGGGTCAAAGTGATAGACACATAATGTGCTCAATCAAAGACCCACCATTTGGGCAACACATTTAAACTATAAGTGGTGTAAACTATTAAACAATTCTAATACACAAAATATAGCAGGGTTAGGAATCCAATATTAATTCATGATGATATGCTGTTGACAGCAGCAAATAGGATATGTTAAGTGAAATCAAAATGTTAGTCAATCAGAACTTCTTTTCACGTAAAAACAAAATGGCATCTTCTTGTATTGTTGTCTTTCTTTCATAATTACATGAAGAATCATATCATTGAATAACATGGACATGATCCTATAAATAGCCATCAAGAACTGAAAATGGCATCAGATGAACACAGCACCTGAAATGGCATCAGAGGAACAAAGCACCTAAAAAATGGCATCAGCCATTACTTTCATTAACCAACAACAACAGCCCAGCATTTTCTCACTAGGTAGAATCGGTTACATGGATCAAACATCGCCATTGTGCCCTATCATAAACCAAGTTTTCATAAAAGTCATTTAAATCTAAATCTGTTTTAATCGTTTCACCTATAGTTTTTATTGGTCTTCCTCTATCTCTAGCTATTGAGCTATCATTCACCTAATCTACTTTTCTTACAGAGGCTTCTAATGGTATTCTCCTTACATGTCCAAACCACCTAAGATGAGATTCTCCCATCTTTTCCACAATATGTGCTACTCCTACTTTCTCTCTAATGTATTCATTCTTAATCATATCTTGTCTTTTATAGCCATACATTCAACGCAACATCCTCACCCCAGCGACACTAATCTTATGTTCTTGTTGGCTTTTTAGCCCCCAACATTCAGTACCATACAATATCACAAGTCTTATAGTTGTTCGGTAAGATTTACCCTTAAGCTTGAGAGGCACTTTTCTATCACAAATAACTCATGAAGCACTCCTCCATTTCATCCAACAGCTTAAATCATATGATTTATATCTCCCTTTTTCTCTCTGTCACTTTGTATGATAGATCTAAGATACTTAAACCGTGTGACTTGTGGTATGGTATGATATCTAATTTTCACCTCTAAGCTAGTATTAGCACGTTTTTTACTGAACTTACATTCCATATATTTTGTCTTACTCCTGTAACATTCTACCAGTAATTTAATTATTTTTTATTATTATACTGCATTTATTTATACGTGCCTCGTTTATATTTATATTTACTTAATACTGATAGAATATTATGTACTTCATTATTCATTTAGGTTTTAGTTTAACACACGCAACATTTAAACACGTAATGGAGTTTATTTAACATTTAAATAAACTAAGTTGTAATACTATATATATATATGTTGTCTATAATTTATATGATAAATGTAACGCCCCTTTTTTCCCAACCTTAGTCGTAAAGGGTAAGGAGAAGGAACGTCACACAATAGTAAAACAATATACGAATGAACACGAGTAATTTGAAAACACACTTTATTCTTAGATTTTTTTTTCGAGTCTGGTTAACACTTCCATTAAATGTACATAAGTACTTATTCGTGAATATATCGCATGAAAGAATTAAAATCCAATTTCCTTTTTCCAATGAGACGTTTGACAAATGGTCAAAAAGAAATCGACGTAGAGTGAAGTGTTGATCATTCATAATATGGATAATTACATACTTTGTACCAAATATACAAGCCTGATCAATTACATTTCCAAGAGATATACAAAAAGCAAAATGTGTACTACCCCAAGAGATACAAATATACATGCCCACTATCCCAAAGATACATCAGGCTCCCTCAAAATAAACAGACAACCCTCAGTAGCTATCTACCTAAAACAATCTCTAAGACTGACGAGAACTAGAAGGAACCGTAGATGGATCCTCCATTGGGTCCTCGTCGTCCGACGAGACGTCCATCGCAACCACGGAACAACGGGCAGGAGCCCGAGCAGTAGACAAGAAAGAGTCATCACGTGGGGTATAGTACATATCTGCCCACATGTCTCTTACAGGCATATAAAATTCCAGCCAAACAAAAGCATGGAAGTCAAAAATAGAAGCAGTGTAGCGTCCCCACGCTAAGGACACTGTCACTTCGCCATGGTATACGCGTCGATCAGTCTGCACGTTGATGTGCCAACAATCTGGACCACCATGAAAGTTGATCCGCACATAGCCAAAAAAACCACGGGGGCGAAATGACATCTTCGAGAACTTCGATCTCAGTCGAGATAAGGCCAGAAACCCTGGAACTCCGTAGGTTCCTTGTCCTCCTCACGAGCGTCTTCTTGGCGATACATGAACCTGTTGGGAATTTGCGGATCAAAAGTCTCGTAGCGGAATAACAGAATTCCCTCACAGGATCCATGCGAAAAATCCATAATCCGAGTTTTTTAAATTTTTACCTCTTGAAGCGTGATAGACACAAGCGAGGTGAATCACCAACACCGTAATAGCGACGATGTTTCTGCGGTATCCACACGAACAGACTTGCAAAAGGAGTCACGCCTCTGTTTTCATAGTGCTAGCTACGATGAGAGGAGAAGAAGACCTCACTATCTCTCACTCACTTTCTGTAGGTGCGGCTAGGGTTGTGATGTAACCTAGTAGCAGCCCCCTTAGCAAGACTATTTATAACAAGGCTGCCTTAAGTGAGTGTGAGCAAGTAGCAAGGTAAGTGGTGCAACCCTAAACCCATCTATCATGAGTTAGGCCCACAGTTGAATCCGAGTCCAACTTGGATTCTGATTACTCCAATTTAGTCTGTTCTAAGTGTGTAACCCTGCAGGTTCTCATGACGTTAGTAGTAATATTAAAATCTCATTTTAATATTACAAATAGTGAGCGGTATCTAGCAACACATCACTGCTACCCAAGTAATGAGAATGTCAGTGATTTGACATAACCTATCTATGATTAATGTTTCCGTGTAGTTTAGTCCCTTTGTCCAGATATCCAGATTGAACACAAGGCATAGAACGTGTCACCCTTGTTTAGTTCAATCTTCAGTTTCCTGATTCCCGAGTAGACATAGTAATAACAAATAAGATCAATATCTCATATTGACTCATTTGAGCATGGCCATGCATTTCGTAGTCTCACTCAATCAGGGAGACCGAAGATATCGCTGCTGTTATGTAGGAGGGATAAATTCCATCTAGGTCACTCACATCCCTCCACATGTATTGCGGCATGTCTAATAACCAACGTTATAATCATCTTGTTACAGATGACGTTTGATGGCATTAAAACACACAACTCCTCATGTAGGAATCGTAGTGATTTCAGGTCAAAGGACCACATACACCATTATCACTATGAGAATCGCTTATGACACTCACGTAACGATCCACGTAGCGTTCTCATGGCGGGTCTGTCCAATACATCATTACTCTAATATGTATCCATGTGTAGACTTGATATCTCATATCCATGACCCGTGAGATGTGGTCATCAGTCTACGCACATACTAGCCTCAATGTATTATTGTTGTCCTAATTAACAATAATACTTGACTAGGGACATTTAAGAATAGTATTTTATCCAATAGGATCTCACGATCAAGTCATCCACTTGATGTCCTATGGTATCAAACTTACTATTCTAAGGACTTTATTATGTCTACCAAAAAGAACACAATAAATGAAATGCCTCATATAAAATAACATAATATAATGTATGTAAATACAAACAAAATGTATTGGCCACTAGGGCATACACCAACAGAACCAACCAAATAAAAGAAGTAGAGGAAAATTACAGAAAGAGATGAGACATCCAGCTTTCAATACCAAATTTGGCAGCAAGAAAATAATACGGCGCTGGACGCCCACACATAACACGAATCATACAATTAACTATAGAAATATTAAAATTAACAGTAATAGTAGAATGACCACCAATAGCGATAAAATCATTAATAACAGGCAGACAATGACAGTGTTCTCAGTAGTTAACAATTTAGGTAGTTATACAGTCATAGATGCTCATGTTCAATGCATTATGAGACTCACAATGCATAATGCAAGAGGGTACCACAAGTTCCTACTCCATGGAGCTAGACATAAACATCTTCGGAGTGAATGATCAAGGAGTAATACCAGTATCTCAGCAGCCTTAAAATACAATGTGCTTTTCTTTCATAAAAATGTTTGCGCAATGGCTTATACATGGTACCTCAACAGTTGATCGCGACATAGGACAGCATCTCAGTCAGGATCGTTGGTGTGTCGTATTGGTCTATCCCACGGCCCCAGTGGAGCTACCACTGTCTATTGTGAGACACTCACACCCCGACGCCCCAGGGTCAACAACATATGACACCTACGCTTAGTCTATTCGCACCTGTACATAGGTGTTATTCAACTCCTAGGCACACATTGCCTTACTAACCATGTCCAACGGACCACACATGCATGACGACACAATGTCCAATCATGCATGTTCATCATGGCATATCACATACTTACGCATACATATTCCATTTTCCCAAAGTCATGGCATCATGGTTTTCTCAAGTATGAAAATAACAAGGGCTTAGCCCACATAGGGATCCATAAGAAACATTGACAATATTCATATGTATTCATCCACAATATAATCATTCGTAACATATCGTATTTCATACCACTTAGGTCTCCACACTCCCTAATCTCATTCATGGTCTCTAATGTACATAATATTAAGTTCTCAAGTGGTAAGGCACTTCTTGAAGTTCATTATGGAATCACACTTTAAAATGTTCATTTTTTATGAAATCTCCCTCTCTAGAAAGCTTCCCTTACAATTTAAGTCCTTTACTCCCTCTATGGTTGCACTATCTTCACCTTAAAACCTCAGTATCATTTTACTGATACTTAACTGTTTCTGTTACGAGCGCCTAGGTGCCACGTCTGAAGCGCCTGAGCGCTGGTGGAGCGCCTAGGCGCTTAAAACGAAGCGCCTGAACGCCCACCAGGTCGAGTTACAGGGGAAATTCTCTATGTACATAGCGCCTAGGCGCTAAATACACAGCGCCTGAGCACCAATGTAAAATCTGGAATTCTGCAAAATTCTTTTCTGCAGAATCGTGACCCCTTCACTATCAAAGTCCCTCATTCATTTTTTTTTCCAACACCCCCAAAATGTGATACTTAACATATAATCACATAATAGCTACATATAAGCTCAAAATCATCAAGACATACAATGCAAATCCATATATTCACACCAATCAAACAACCACAAAATCATGGAAATAACACAAAATAACAAAGAGAGGGATCCAACATGGATTCTCTCATCAACAAACACAAGACATTCCCTTACTACCAAGATTGGTTAAAGAGGATCATCTCCTTCTTACCTATTTGGAAGACAACACAATGTACCACTCCTTCTTGCCCTAGATTTTCGTTTTCCTCCTTCAAGAAAAACCCCAATGTGAGTGATCACCACAATGTTCACTCAAACCATGAAAAATAGGTTCTTGGTCACCAAGGTGATCAAGAGAAACGAAAATAACAAGAAAAATGGAAGAAAGTTGAAGGCTTTACCTTAAAGCTCCAAGTGTAACACCCCAAACTTTTTATGTATTAAACAGTAATTTTGATCGTTAACAGAAATCTACTTTTTAGTGATTTCTGTGTGCTGTAAAACTATTTTGAATATTCTGTCTGCATATTTGATCGTTTTGAGTAATTTGCTCCGTGTCAAGAAAATAATAATTTTCGGGCCGGAAAGATTTACGTAAATTAATTTTACTGTTTAGTCTTAATTAATTTACGTAATCTGATTTGATATTTGTGAGTTTTGTAATTTTTGTGATTTTATGTGTGATTTTGGAATTTTTACTATTTGTGGGCCCCACGAGGTGTATGTGAGCCCAGGTGGCCATACGTGGGCCCAGGTGGCCATACGTGGGCCCAGGTGGGTCCTGTAAAATGAAAAAATTTTCTACGTATAGAAAAATTTGTACTTTAGACTAGACGAGACAGGGATCTTACTAAACCCGAATCCGAAAACAGCTTTTAGAAAATTTCTTTTATCGTATTTTGTCTTGTATTTAATTATCGAGACGATAAAAATACAAAGAATTATATTTTTGTGAGGTTATAATGGATAAAAATAAAATTCTATATTATTAAAATATTATTAAGATAACATTAGTGGTTTGGATATCCACTATTAATTTAATTACAGCTTAGAAATTTAATCTTGATTTAATTAACGGTGGAGATTTGATCTTAAAAGTAAATAGGATCAATTATAACCGTTGGATTGAAATTAAATCAAGGGTAGGGATTTAATCTTCTAAATGGCTATGACCATTATCAACCCTTGGATGTAAAATTAATTAATGGTGGAGATGGATCATTAATGACCATTGGATTTGGATTTAGATCAATGGTGGAGAATTGGTCATCAAAAATGATTACAACCATTTTGGACCCTTGGATGTAAAGTTTGAAGGTGTAATCTTGGCCCTTCATTTTTGGAGACACATCTAAGGGATGGGGTTTAAAGAGAGAAGATCCAATGGTCCATAATAAGTCTTCTACCTATAATGCTTTTAATTAATATCTATTTTACCTATAATGTTTTAAATTAATATCTAAAATGACTAAAAACAAAATGGCTATCAAATTGTCATATTTTTGCATGCATGAAGAGGGGGGGACGGTTTGGAGAGCAAGGATGAAGGGAGACAAGATTAGTATAGGCTTTTTAGGCCAAAGAAAAAAAATGAAGACAAGCCAAATGTCAAGACAATTTCCTATTGATCATTAATGCTTATGTCTTTCAAACTTCACTTTTTCTTCTCTCTAATTGCATGCTACGGCAATGCACTCCTTTGAAGACTAAAAACACTCATTTCTATATTTCATAATATCATTTCTTCATTCTTCCACTTAAGTTTCAAGACCAAACCAAAGCAAACTCCATTTCTCTCCCAAAAACACACCATTCGGCCAAGCACTCCAACTCACTCCTCCATCACTTTTTAATTTCATACAACCTAGTTTCTTGAATCCTTTCATCATTCTAAGAACCTTTGTAGTTCACATCAAGTTCTAATTCTTCCATCTTGAAGGACTTTTACTAAGATCAAGTTCTAGATCTTTTGTTGGTGAAGTGTAAGAAAACTTCATTTATTCTTTTCTTTTTCATGTTCTAAACCATGTTTGATCCATGGTTCTTCTTATTCAAGCGTGATATACTAATTTTCTTGTATTTGTTTCATGTTTAAGAACTTGTATAGGTGGAGACCTTGCTCCAAAGACAAAGCAACAAGCTTTTTGGTGGTTCTTCAAGAGGTAAGAGGGAGATTCATCTCACCAACCAAGCATGGTGGTGAGGGATGGTTTTATATTTGATGGATGGTGAATCCATATGAGGATTCCTATCCATGGTCATGTAATAATTTGTGTGTGTGTTATGTGCTTTAATTATTTTTGCTTATGCTTGATATATTTTGCATGATTTACTTGTGTTTGCATGCTTAGTAAAATTTTTAATTGCTTATATGGTAAGCTTATGATATGCATGATGATATATGTTGAATATATTATGATGGATGTATGTTGAAATAAGCAAAATTTTGGCTCCAAAGGCCATGGAGGAGGTCACGGTTTTGAGCTTCCAAGACTAGGGTTTTTATTGAAAGTTTTCAAGAACAATGAAGTTGATTTTTAGTCCTTGAACTAAAATAAATTTCAGCCAAGACACTAATTAAATTAGTGTTCACAAAAATGATATTTTCATAAATGATAAAATTGGATGATTTGTGAAGTAAAGAAAATAAACAAGAGGGTTTGTTTTATAAAAAAAAAAAGTGTACACGGTTTTAAGTAGTTTTTTCATGAAGTTATTTTGTGTAGAAATAAGAATGAAACTTGTTTAAGTTAGAAGAAAAATATTTCATGGTTCCAATGGCCATTTACAAGATTTTGATAATTTAGAAAAAAAATGTTTTGATGCAATAAAATATAAGAATTTTCAAATAAGGATTTTGGAAAGGAACTTAAGTGTTGAACTTTAAATTATCTTAAGAAGAATTAATTTTTAGAAGCGATTTAGAAATATAAAAGAAAACGTTTGTAACTTAAACGTAGAATTTGATTTAATGTTTAGAAGTGATTTAGAAATATAAAAGGAAACGTTTGTAACTTAAAATTTCTAACGTAGAATTTAAGTATTGGGTTTTGGAAAATGTTAGGAAATTTAAATTTTGAAATAGTAATTAAATCAATTAAATATGATTTGGTAAGATTAAATCAATAAAAAGTGATTTTGAGAAAATATAGTACGGAAGGGATTTTTGATTGAGCATAGAAAGAGAATAATGTAAGAAATTATATTTTTATAAGAAATGTTCAAAATAATATTTTTAAAGTTAAGAAGTATTTTGTGAAGGGTAAAAACGGTGAAAAACGATTTACGTAACTCAAAAACGTAATTTTTAAGTTACGCGATTTGAAAAAAAAATGTTAAAATATTTCTACGCGATTTATAACGCGTTTAAATACTTGACACGATCAAAATGTTGTGGAAACATTGCTATGCTATTTAAAAATAAAAGATTATTTTTATGCAATTTAGAATACAGTAGAAAATAGTTTTGCCATTTTTTAAACGTAACAGAAAATGTTACAAATCATTACTGTACGTAAAAACGTAACGAAAATATTTTGCGAATGAGAAAAAAACACAGTAATGTGATTTAACTGTTAATTATACAGTAAATCATACAGTTAAAAGTAGTATATGAATACTGTACAAGAAATTGAGAAGTTTGCATGTAATTGGCATTAATCCATTTTACGAACGAAAAACAGTATCTGAATCTGGAATGAGAAATTATGTGATTTACCTTTGGTTGGTAATTGGTGCATTACACATGCATTGAAAATGGTCCAACGGACTGAATATGGCTAATTGCCTAGGAGAAACGTACACCTCTTGAGTGGGTGCGATATGCGTAGTAGAGGTCACTGGTTGACCTTGGGGGCATCGGGGTGCGGGTTGCTCGCAATGGACAGTTAGTAGCTCTTCTGCACCGTGAGTTAGACCGATGCAACACACTGATGATCCGGACCGAGACACTATTCTTAATCGAGATATGACAAAGACTGTCGTGTATGTGCTAGATGTGCAAGATATAATTATAGCACTTGGTCTGAGGCACGAGATACCAGCAGATCTTTTCGATCAATTTCTCCGACTTGAGTATTAGCTCCATGGAGTAGGACATTGAGTCTATGTTCACATGCATGAATTTAACATATATATATGTGGTAGCATTACTGTAATTAATTGTGGTTTGAACAGTGATGATGGCATGATGGTAATTATTTTACACTATGATGATGCCATAATTGTGATCATGATATGATATTTTTGCATAATATGCTGTCTGTATTATCTCTGTGCTATCATGCTGGAATTGGTGTAGGTGATCTCACCTCTTTGTATGTATATCTGTTTGTTGTATTTTTATTGGGTGAAGACGTTGAGAAAGATACGGTATTAGAAGGAGAAGAGGAATTACTTCTCACATTAGGAACCGCAGAGTTCTAACAGTATGACGTCAAGAGCCAGTTTCTTCGGATATGTACGTTTACAATTTCACGGAGGAGCTGGAGAATGGAGGACAAGTCCCGATGAGCGAGGACTTATTTACGAGGGGTACCTGACTGTTAGTATTAGTAGGCTGTATCGTGGGGATCCATTTTTCTGTGTGACTATCTTTGTTCATGTTGAATTTCTGTTGCATATCAGGCGACATTGGGACACTAGAAATTATGTCCCAACGGAAATCAAGATAGTGTCGTCACCGGACACTGTTCGTAGGGCTACTCGTCATAACGGATTCCTACCTGCCGAGGAACCCGAGGAGGACCCATCTGAGGGGTCTTCGCTTAGTTAAACTTGGGCATGTTTGAACTTTGATATAAATAATGTCTGTAATTATTTAAGTGTGTATGTTGTTTCAAGAAATGGTCTGTAATAAATAAACCTGACAGCACTTGTGTAATATGTATAATGATGTAAATTACGTGTGATGACTGTTATGTATAATGATGTATATTATGTGTGATAATGTATAATAGTTTTATTTTCCGCTAAGTTTATTTTATTGTTATATAAAAAAAAATTTTACAACTCGTATTTTATTATAACATCATATTTTATAACTTGGGGTAATTTGGTAATAAAGTAACATAAATGTGGCACCCTACGGTGGGTGTTACATTAGTTGGTATCAGAGCCCAAGTTAGAGTCTTTTGGGGTTGTGGTTAGGTCTGTCTTGTTTGTGTTGTGTGATTCTCTGTTATTGTTTTCTCGAAAAGAAACAATATTGTTTGAAGATTGACCTTGCTTTCCTTGTATTGTTCAGTTTGAGTAGAAAAAGTAATGACTGGACGAGGACGTGGACGTGGAAATACTAGCACAGATATGGAACTGAATGGGAATGATAATGTAAACATGGCTGCAGCTGTAGCAGCTATGCAAAGAATGGCGGAAGTGGTTGCACAACAAAATCAACGGGCTAATGAAAATGTGCACAGTTTATCGGAGTTTCGAAGGAATAATCCACCGAAATTTCATGGAGAGTTTGATCCGGAGAAAGCTGAACTTTGGATCCGAGAACTTGAAAAGATATTTGATGGTATGGGATGTGCTGATGAACGGAAGCTTACGTTGGCAACATTTATGCTGGTAGGAGATGGTGAACGTTGGTGGGCAGGAGCTAGAAGACTGTTGGAAGCTGAAGGAAGGATGGTGACATGGCAACTTTTCAAGCAAAGATTTCTGGAGAAATATTTTCCAGCAAGTGTGAGACATATGAAGGAGATGGAGTTTCTGGGTTTACGTCAAGGATTGATGTCCGTCAGTGAGTATGCGGCAAAATTTGAAAGTCTGTCTCAATTTTCAAGATATTTGCAGATGAACCCAGATGAGGGCTGGAAATGTAGGAAATTTGAAGAAGGATTAAAGCTGGATATTAAGAGAGCTGTAACGATGTTGAAGATTAATCAATTTCCAACTTTGATTGAAAAATGTCGTAAAGTTGAAGAGATTGATCATCAACGTGCAGCAAGAAACAAGAATTTTGGACCTGCAACGTTCCAAAAAGAGAAGAATAATCAAGCAAGTCGCTCTCAATAAAAGCCGTATGTGAAACCGACAGGACCGTATGTGAAACCGGCAGGAGGTCAGACCAAGAAGCAATTTGTGGGAGGAAGTTCTAGCAACAATAAAGCAAGTCAAGCTGGGACTCCTATTCGATGTTTCAAATGTGGGAAGGATCATCTCACGAAGGATTGTCCACATAAGGAAGTTGTTTGTTTTAAGTGCGGACAGCTTGGACATTTCTCCAAAGACCGTGATCGATAAAGAAGGAATCCTCTCGTGGGAAACGTCTCATCTTGCAAGGCCACAAAGGTGGTCGTGTCTATACAATGAGCGGGGAGGAAGCCGCTAAATCTGGAGACTTGATAATGGAGGAGTGTGCAATTGAAGGTAATCCTTTAACTGTACTCTATGATTCGGGAGCAACACATTCTTTCATTGCATGTGATTGTGTTGAACGTTTGGGTTTGACTGTGACTGAATTGCCATATGATCTGAGTGTTGCTACTCCTACTGATAAGCCTGTAGTTACATCAACAGTATGCCTGAATTGTCCTGTCTGTGTTAGGGATAGAATCTTTTATGTGGATTTGATCTGTTTGCCTCTTTCCAAGATTAATGTAATCTTGGGAATGGATTGGTTGTCTTCTAACCATATCCTAATTGATTGTTCGAATAAAACATTAGTATTTCCTGAGGCTAAGGATTCTAGATTCCTAACGGCTACTCAAGTGGAAGCTTGTCTGAAAGAAGGAGATCGTGAGTATTTATTATTATCTTCTTTGGAAGTGCAATGTGAAGATGCTTTGAAGGATATTTTCGTGGTCAACGAATTTCCTGAAGTGTTTCCTGAAGATATACCTGGACTACCACTAAAAAGGGAAATCGAGTTTGCCATTGATCTTGTACCTGGAGCTGGACCGATATCTATAGCGCCCTATCGGATGTCGCCGGTAGAATTAGCCGAACTGAAGAAACAACTAGAGGATTTATTAGAAAAACAATTTGTGAGACCAAGTGTGTCACCTTGGGGAGCTCCGGTTTTATTGGTTAAGAAGAAGGACGGGACTTCACGTCTATGTGTAGACTATCGACAATTGAACAAGGTTACGATTAAGAATAAATATCCACTACCAAGGATAGATGATCTAATGGATCAGTTGCGAGGAGCCGCAATATTTTCCAAGATTGATCTATGTTCTGGGTATCACCAGATACGTGTGAAAGCGGAAGATATTCCCAAGACTGCATTCCGGACGCGCTATGGGCATTACGAATATCTTGTGATGCCATTCGGTGTAACAAATGCACCAGCTATATTCATGGACTTCATGAATAGAATTTTTCGTTCCTACTTAGACAAGTTTGTTGTTGTCTTTATTGATGACATCTTGATCTATTCTCGAAATCAGGAGGAACATGCTGAACATCTCAGGGTGGTTCTTCAGATTCTAAAGGAGAATAAGTTATATGCCAAGTTATCCAAATGTGAATTTTGGTTGAGCGAAGTCCAATTTTTGGACACGTAATATCAAAGGATGGAATTGAGGTTGATGCTTCCAAGGTGGAGACAGTTTTGGAGTGGGAAAGACCAAAGACTGTAACAGAAATCCGTAGTTTTGTCGGATTAGCTGGTTACTATAGACGGTTCATTGAGGGGTTTTCGAAGATTGTAGGACCTCTTACCCAACTTACACGAAAGAATCAACCGTTCGTGTGGACTGATGCATGCGAAGAAAGTTTTCAAGAGTTGAAAAGACGATTGACTACTTCACCGGTATTGATTCTACCTGATCCAAACGAACCTTTCGAAGTATATTGTGATGCTTCGTACCAAGGATTGGGTTGTGTACTTATGCAGAATCGTAAAGTGGTGGCTTATGCTTCAAGACAGTTAAAAAATCATGAGAGGAATTATCCAACTCATGACTTGGAGTTGGCGGCTGTGGTGTTTGCGTTGAAAGTGTGGAGACATTTTCTCTATGGAGCTACGTTCACTGTTTTTAGTGATCATAAAAGTTTAAAATATCTGTTTGATCAGAAAGAGTTAAACATGAGGCAAAGGCGTTGGTTAGAATTTCTGAAAGATTATGACTTTCAATTGCAGTATCATCCCGGAAAAGCGAACGTCGTAGCGGATGCGTTGAGTAGAAAAATACTTAGTGCTTCTGTTATGATGATCAAAGAGAAGGAGTTGATAGAAGAATTTCGGGATATGCGATTATCTGTGAAATTAACGCCAGGCAAGATGTGTTTAAATATGATCATCATTTCAAATGATTTGATGGATAGAATTCGTGAAGGACAAAACAGTGATCAGTATTTGCAAGAAGCAAAAGAAGCAAAGAGCCAAGGAGCAATGTTAGAATTTAGCGAAGGTGCTAAGGGAATTCTGAAGTTTCAAGGAAGAGTTTGTGTACTTAATGATCCAGATCTTCGAAGATTGATTTTGGATGAAGCTCACAGTAGTAAACTGAGTATGCATCCAGGAGCCACAAAGATATACCAGGATTTAAAACAATTATATTGGTGGCAAGGAATGAAGAAAGATGTTGCAGAGTATGTATCATCTTGTTTAGTTTGTCAGAAGGCTAAGGTGGAACATCAAAGACCTGCGGGAATGTTGCAACCTTTGCCTATTCCTGAATGGAAATAGGATGACATAGCAATGGATTTTGTGACGGGACTACCAAAGACTCGGAAGGGTCATGATGCCATTTGGGTAATTGTTGATCGGCTTACAAAGTCGGTGCACTTTTTGCCGATTAATATTAAGTACTCAATGGAAAAGTTGGCTCAAGTGTACATCAGTGAAATTGTTAGACTTCATGGTGTACCATCCAGTATTATTTCGGATCGAGATCCAAGGTTTACATCGAGATTTTGGACTAGTTTGCAAGAAGCAATGGGAACAAAACTACGTTTAAGTTCTGCTTACCATCCACAAACAGATGGTCAATCAGAAAGAACAATTCAATCTCTCGAAGATTTATTGAGAGCTTGTGTACTGGAGCAAAATGGAGGTTGGGATGAATTCTTACCATTGATAGAATTCACATATAACAACAGTTTCCATTCAAGTATAGGGATGGCACCCTATGAAGCATTATATGGGAGGCGATGCAGAACACCGTTATGTTGGTATCAAGACGGTGAGAGTGCTGTGTTAGGACCAGAAATTGTCCAACAGACAACTGAGAAAGTGAAGATGATACAAGACAAAATGAGAATGAGTCAAACTCGGCAAAAGAGTTATGCTGATAAAAGGAGAAAATCTCTTGAGTTTGAAGAAGATGACCATGTATTTTTGCGAGTGACGTCTATGACGGGTGTTGGACGAGTGCTTAAGTCGAAGAAGCTCACTCCAAAGTTTATCGGATCACATCAGATTTTACGTCGGGTAGGTCCGACGGTATATCAGATTGCGTTACCACCTTTTCTGTCAAATCTTCATAATGTATTTCACGTATCACAACTACGGAAATATATTTCTGATCCTACTCATGTTATCAAGCCGATTACACAAGATACTGAAAGAGAATTTAACCTATGAAACGTTTCCAAATCAGATTGAGGATCGAAAGACAAAGCAACTTCGAGGTAAGGAAATTTCATTGGTTAAAATTATTTGGGATGATGTAAGCGGGGAAGCTACATGGGAACTAGAAGAAAAGATAAAAGAACAGTATCCCTATTTATTCTGAGGATGTGAAATCAAGTTCATCAAGTTTCGAGGACGAAACTTTTGTAGAGGGGGAGAGTTGTAACACCCCAAACTTTCTATGTATTAAACAGTAATTTTGACCGTTAACAGAAATCTACTTTTTAGTGATTTCTGTGTGCTGTAAAACTATTTTGAATATTCTGTCTGCATATTTGATCGTTTTGAGTAATTTGCTCTGTGTCAAGAAAATAATAATTTTCGGGCCGGAAAGATTTACGTAAATTAATTTTTACTGTTTAGTCTTAATTAATTTACGTAATCTGATTTGATATTTGTGAGTTTTGTAATTTTTGTGATTTTATGTGTGATTTTGGAATTTTTACTGTTTGTGGGCCCCACAAGGTGTATGTGGGCCCAGTGTGGCCATACGTGGGCTCACGTGGGTCCCGCAAAAATGAAAAATTTTTCTACGTATAGAAAAATTTGTACTGTTTAGACGAGACAGGATCTTACTAAACCCGAATCCTAAACAATTTTAGAAAATTTCTTTTATCAGTATTTTGTCTTGTATTTAATTATCGACGATAAAAATACAAGAATTATATTTTTGTGAGGTTATAATGGATAAAAATAAAATTCTATATTATTAAAATATTATTAAGATAACATTAGTGGTTTGGATATCCACTATTAATTTAATTACAGTTAGAAATTTAATCTTGATTTAGTTAACGGTGGAGATTTGATCTTAAAAGTAAATAGGATCAATTATAACCGTTGGATTGAAATTAAATCAAGGGTAGGGATTTAATCTTCTAAATGGCTATGACCATTATCAACCCTTGGATGTAAAATTAATTAATGGTGGAGATGGATCATTAATGACCATTGGATTTGGATTTAGATCAATGGTGGAGAATTGGTCATCAAAAATGATTACAACCATTTTGGACCCTTGGATGTAAAGTTTGAAGGTGTAATCTTGGCCCTTCATTTTTGGAGACACATCTAAGGGATGGGGTTTAAAGAGAGAAGATCCAATGGTCCATAATAAGTCTTCTACCTATAATGCTTTTAATTAATATCTATTTTACCTATAATGTTTTAAATTAATATCTAAAATGACTAAAAACAAAATGGCTATCAAATTGTCATATTTTTGCATGCATGAAGAGGGGGGGACGGTTTGGAGAGCAAGGATGAAGGGAGACAAGATTAGTATAGGCTTTTTAGGCCAAAGAAAAAAAAAATGAAGACAAGCCAAATGTCAAGACAATTTCCTATTGATCATTAATGCTTATGTCCTTCAAACTTCACTTTTTCTTCTCTCTAATTGCATGCTACGGCAATGCACTCCTTTGAAGACTAAAAACACTCATTTCTTCATTCTTCCACTTAAGTTTCAAGACCAAACCAAAGCAAACTCCATTTCTCTCCCAAAAACACACCATTCGGCCAAGCACTCCAACTCACTCCTCCATCACTTTTTAATTTCATACAACCTAGTTTCTTGAATCCTTTCATCATTCTAAGAACCTTTGTAGTTCACATCAAGTTCTAATTCTTCCATCTTGAAAGACTTTTACTAAGATCAAGTTCTAGAGCTTTTGTTGGTGAAGTGTAAGAAAACTTCATTTATTCTTTTCTTTTTCATGTTCTAAACCATGTTTGATCCATGGTTCTTCTTATTCAAGCTTGATATACTAATTTTCTTGTATTTGTTTCATGTTTAAGAACTTGTATTGGTGGAGATCTTGCTCCAAAGACAAAGTAACAAGCTTTTTGGTGGTTCTTCAAGAGGTAAGAGGGAGATTCATCTCACCAACCAAGCATGGTGGTGAGGGATGGTTTTATATTTGATGGATGGTGAATCCATGTGAGGATTCCTATCCATGGTCATGTAATATTTTGTGTGTGTGTTATGTGCTTTAATTATTTTTGCTTATGCTTGATATATTTTGCATGATTTACTTGTGTTTGCATGCTTAGTAAAATTTTTAATTGCTTATTTGGTAAGCTTATGATATGCATGATGATATATGTTGAATATATTATGATGGATGTATGTTGAAATAAGCAAAATTTTGGCTCCAAAGGCCATGGAGGAGGTCACGGTTTTGAGCTTCCAAGACTAGGGTTTTTATTGAAAGTTTTCAAGAACAATGAAGTTGATTTTTAGTCCTTGAACTAAAATAAATTTCAGCCAAGACACTAATTAAATTAGTGTTCACAAAAATGATATTTTCATAAATGATAAAATTGGATGATTTGTGAAGTAAAGAAAATAAACAAGAGGGTTTGTTTTATAAAAAAAAAAAGATGTACACGGTTTTAAGTAGTATTTTCATGAAGTTATTTTGTGTAGAAATAAGAATGAAACTTGTTTAAGTTAGAAGAAAAATATTTCATGGTTCCAATGGCCATTTACAAGATTTTGATAATTTAGAAAAAAATGTTTTGATGCAATAAAATATAAGAATTTTCAAATAAGGATTTTGGAAAGGAATTTAAGTGTTGAACTTTAAATTATCTTAAGAAGAATTAATTTTTAGAAGTGATTTAGAAATATAAAAGAAAACGTTTGTAACTTAAACGTAGAATTTGATTTAATGTTTAGAAGTGATTTAGAAATATAAAAGGAAACGTTTGTAACTTAAAATTTCTAACGTAGAATTTAAGTATTGGGTGTTGGAAAATGTTAGGAAATTTAAATTTTGAAATAGTAATTAAATCAATTAAATATGATTTGGTAAGATTAAATCAATAAAAAGTGATTTTGAGAAAATATAGTACGGAAGGGATTTTTGATTGAGCATAGAAAGAGAATAATGTAAGAAATTATATTTTTATAAGAAATGTTCAAAATAATATTTTTAAAGTTAAGAAATATTTTGTGAAGGGTAAAAACGGTAAAAAACGATTTACGTAACTCAAAAACGTAATTTTTAAGTTATGCGATTTGAAAAAAAAATATTAAAATATTTCTACGCGATTTATAACGCGTTTAAATATTTTACACGATCAAAATGTTGTGGAAACATTGCTATGCGATTTAAAAATAAAAGATTATTTTTACGCAATTTAGAATACAGTAGAAAATAGTTTTGCCATTTTTTAAACGTAACAGAAAATGTTACAAATCATTACTGTACGTAAAAACGTAACGAAAATATTTTGCGAATGAGAAAAAACACAGTAATGTGATTTAATTATTAATTATACAAGAAATCATACACTTAAAAGTAGTATATGAATACTGTACAAGAAATTGAGAAGTTTGCCTGTAATTGGCATTAATCCATTTTACGAACGAAAAACAGTATATGAATCTGGAATGAGAAATTATGTGATTTACCTTTGGTTGTTAATTGGTGCATTACACATGCATTGAAAATGGTCCAACGGACTGAATATGGCTAATTGCCTAGGAGAAACGTACACCTCTTGAGTGGGTGCGATATGCGTAGTGTAGGTCACTGGTTGACCTTGGGGGCATCGGGGTGCGGGTTGCTCGCAATGGACAGTTGGTAGCTCTTCTGCACCGTGAGTTAGACCGATGCAACACACCGATGATCCGGACCGAGATACTATTCTTAATCGAGATCTGACAAAGACTGTCGTGTATGTGCTAGATGTGCAAGATATAATTATAGCACTTGGTCTGAGGCACGAGATACCGGCAGATCTTTTCGATCAATTTCTCCGACTTGAGTATTAGCTCCATGGAGTAGGACATTGAGTCTATGTTCACATGCATGAATTTAACATATACATATGTGGTAGCATTACTTGTAATTAATTGTGGTTTGAACAAAGGATGATGGCATGATGGTAATTATTTTTACACTATGATGATGCCATAATTGTGATCATGATATGATATTTTTGCATAATATGCTGTCTGTATTATCTCTGTGCTATCATGCTGGAATTGGTGTAGGTGATCTCACCTCTTTGTATGTATATCTGTTTGTTGTATTTTTATTGGGTGAAGACGTTGAGAAAGATACGGTATTAGAAGGAGAAGAGGAATTACTTCTCACATCAGGAACCACAGAGTTCTAACAGTATGACGTCAAGAGCCAGTTTCTTCGGATATGTACGTTTACAATTTCACGGAGGAGCTGGAGAATGGAAGACAAGTCCCGATGAGCGAGGACTTATTTACGAGGGGTACCTAACTGTTAGTATTAGTAGGCTGTATCGTGGGGATCCATTTTTCTGTGTGACTATCTTTGTTCATGTTGAATTTTCGTTGCATATCAGGCGACATTGGGACACTAGAAATTATGTCCCAACGGAAATCAGCATAGTGTCGTCAGCCTGGACACCTGTTCGTAGGGCTACTCGTCATAACGGATTCCTACCTGCTGAGGAACCCGAGGAGGACCCATCTGAGGGGTCTTCTGCTTAGTTAAACTTGGGCATGTTTGAACTTTGATATAAATAATGTCTGTAATTATTTAAGTGTGTATGTTGTTTCAAGAAATGGTCTGTAATAAATAAACCTGACAGCACTTGTGTAATATGTATAATGATGTAAATTACGTGTGATGACTGTTATGTATAATGATGTATATTATGTGTGATGATGTATAATAGTTTTATTTTCTGCTAAGTTTATTTTATTGTTATAAAAAAAATTTTACAACTCGTATTTTATTATAACATCATATTTTATAACTTGGGGTAATTTGGTAATAAAGTAACATAAATGTGGCACCCTACGGTGGGTGTTACACCAAGCTTTTGCTTCAATGGTGGAGGAAAAATGGAAGAAGAAGAAGAACCAAAAGATGGCAACAAGAAAAGGTCTTGGAATGGAGTAAGAAAGTAAGAATCTTTGATGATGAAGCAAACAAAGGATTGTTGCTTCCAAGAACGGTTGCACGGTGGAGAAGAAGAAGAAGAAGAAAGTGAAAGAGAGAAAGGGGTATTTGGGGTTAGAGAAATGAGAGTGTAATATTAGGATAAATGAGGGGAATTACTTGGGCTTCCCTTTGAAGCTTCTGTCGTAGAAGAGTGGAGAAAGGGAGAGAGGGAAAAATGGGCCAAATAGGAAATTTCATGGAAGCTTCCTATAATGGGCTTTTAAATTAGCTAAAATCTTTATTTTGAAAATAAGGCAAAAAGGGCTTGACACAAGGTAATTTTTTGAATAATGAGATAAGATTTTTATTACATGTTATTATTTATTGGACAACAGTTATTGTTGGCAGAAGTCAACATTAACAAATCTGACAGATAAATCCTTTACAGTGTTTTATTATTTTAGTTGTTAGAGTTTCTCGAAAAATGTAAAACCTTGTAAACTGTGTCCGGCCTCGGGTTTAGTAAGATCTCCGTCGACGTTTTCATAGTTCAAGGTTCTCGTAGAAAATATCTCATTTCTCCGGTTCCGCTCAGCACATACGCAAAATAAGGAATAATATTAAAATATTCTGGTTTCTCCAAAAAATCCAAAAAAATTCCAGAAAATCACAAATATTATAAAATGAATATGGATAGTAGAGAAATCAAATTTTTGGGATGTTACAATAAATGCATAAATGAACACAAAATTAATAAAATACAACAGGAAATTTAATATCACACTAGTTGTATCAGTATTTAATATTTACAAATGGTGTACCGATATATCTATCTAAAATATTTACAAACTCCAAGTGGGTTCAAAATTACAAAAGAGACATAAAATGTCTTAATCATCAATGTTAGTCAGTACATCAGTATACAAGAACACCTCAAAAGCAGCCAAGTCAACTATTTACATCTATATACAATCATATCATGCATGCTTATCAATACTCAAAATCATGCATGATAAAGTATCGGATGTTAATGCAATTAATCACTATGCGTATTTCTTCAGTGCTAGGATGGTAAACACAGTAAGCATCAATATCAATCAGCAACGTGATGCGTACCATATTGCTCCTCTAAACATAGCAGATAAGGGGTGAGAATTTAAAATTCTCGGTAAAGAAATCATACAGTTATTAAAAGCATTTATTTTGAACTATGCTATGTGTAACACCCCGTAAATTGTTTATTTCATGATAAATATTTATTTTATAATATTTATGATTTTTAAGAATTTTTCTAGAATTATTTGAATTATTTGATTATTTTAATATATTTTTCAATTTACGTGCGTGCTCAACGAAACTAGAAAAATGAAATATTTTCCTGAGGTCGAAAAATCTTGGGCTGTGGAACCATCGACGGGGAATCTTACTAAACTCGAGGCCGGGCACAATTTACGAAGTTTTCATTTTTCGAGATTTTATCATATAAATAAAATCGCGATACGCTTTATTATCTGTTGGACAATAAATATAGGTTTTGTTAATTGTAACTTTTGTCCATTGAATAATAGCTTTAATAGAGTGTTAGTCATCCTTTAGAGAACACTTTAATGACATCACAAGATGACCTCATTTGATGACATCACCATTGACTTTTCAAAAAGATGAGTTTTGACTTCTTGGAGAAGCTTTGGGGGAAGCTTCCAAGCAACTTTTCATTGGTCCATTGGAGAAGCCAATCTTCTCTCTCCTTCTTGAGTAGCTCCACGGCATTGAGGGAGGGAAACACCAATTTTTTTTTTATCTCACACTTAATCAATTTCACTTTTCCATTTTAAAAGTTTTCTATTACTTTCTCTCTCCATTTCATCTTTCTCTTCTCATTTTCTCTCTTCCTCTCCTCCTACCTCAGGGCTACACCACCATTGCCACCCTCCTTATTTGCAAAAATTTCATCCAATCACATTTTCTTAAACTCCACTACATTCTAAACCTCTTTCTTGTTGGAATCTACATAAAAAGCTTCCATCTTCATCATTTTCTTCAAGCTCCAAACTTGAAGCTTTGAGGTAAAAAATCTTGATCTTCATTTTCTCTTCTTATTTTCGTGTTCATGGTCCTCTTTGTAACCATTGATTCAGTCTTTTTCAAGCTTAGAATGTTGATTTTGTGAGTTGAAATTCTTAGGGTTTTGTTGGAGGCTTGGACGAAAATCACAAGGACCATGAATGAGGTATTTTTCTTTTCATTTTCTTTGGTAAGAGGGAGAATTAGTGGAAGGCAACTCGGAGAGTGCTGCAGGCTGAAAGCAAGGGAAATCACATAGGAAGTATTCCGCGAGGTGTTTCTGGAGAAATATTTTCCAGATAGTGCGAGGCACACCAAGGAGATGGAATTTCTCGGATTGCGACAAGGTGGAATGACAGTAAGTGAGTATGCTACCAAGTTTGAGAGTTTGTCAAAATTCTCACGATCTAGCCAAACGAAATATGGAAGTGTCATAAATTTAAAGAAAGCTTGAGAGTTAAGCTAAAGCGAGGCGTGCTACCGATGAGGATGAATCAATTCTCAGCATTGGTGGACATATGCCGTAGGCTTGAAGATTTGGAACCATCTCGAGACACCCGGAATCGCAACTTTGGACCGTCTAGGTTCCAAAGGGGAGGAAACAACAATAACCAGTTTCAGAGGAAGCCATATTCCAGACCATCGGGAAGTTAACAACAACAACAACAACAACAACTTCGTGGAGGTAGTTCTAATAGCAATCGAACTGGTCCGACTGGGGCATTTTCTTCAAAGTGTCTCAAGTGCAGGAAGGATTACTTTACGAGAGATTACACAATTAAGGGGATCATCTACTTCAGGTGCGGAAAGCTGGGACATCTATCTAGAGACTGCAACAATCCTAAGGCAGAACCCTCTGTCAGCAATGTACGTGCTGTGAGACCCCAAGTTGGAGGAAGGGTCTATACCATGAGTGGAGCTGAAGCCTTAAAATCTAAAAATCTAATTACGGGAGATGGTGACATAGGAGGTAATCCTTTAATTGTACTGTATGATTCCGGGGCAACGCATTCTTTTATTTCCTATGACTACGTGAACCGATTAGGATTGTTTGTGTCTTCCTTACCTTTTGATCTAACTATTTCTACTCCTATTGCTAAACCTGTTACTACTGCAAAAGTTTGCCTGAATTGTCCTATTTCTGCTGAAGGTCGAACATTTTCGGTCAATCTGATTTGTTTGCTTGTGTCCCAAATAGATATAATTCTAAGAATGGATTGGTTATCTTCTAACCATGTCCTATTGGACTGTTCCAATAATACCTTAGTATTTCCTGATTCTGAGATTTCTGGATTTATAACCGCTGGCCAAGTCAGAACTTTCTTGAAGAAAGATGCCCTAGGATACATGTTTTTATCTTCTTTGGAGGTTGAGCATGAAGTCGATGTATAAGCTATTCTAGTGATCAACGAATTTCCTGAAGTCTTCTATGACGATATACCTAGATTCCCACCAGAAAGAGAAGTGGAATTCTCCATCAACCTTGCATTGGGATCTAGTCATGTATCTATGGCACCATATCGAATGTTGCCAGTAGAGTTAGCGGAGCTCAAGAAACAATTGGAGGAACTATTAGAGAAGCAGTTTGTGAGACCTAGCATTTCACCATGGGGAGCTCCAGTGCTGTTAGTTAAGAAAAAGGATGGAACTTCTCGATTATGTGTGGATTATCGGCAGTTCAACAAGATCACAATCAACAACAAATATCCACTTTCGAGAATTGACGATTTGATGGATCAGCTAATGGGAGCTGCTATTTTCTCCAAAATTGACCTACGATCTGGTTACCATCAGATTCGCGTGAAAGCGGAGGATGTTTCCAAAATATCTTTTCAGACACGCTATGGACATTATGAGTATCGTGTGATGCCGTTCGGAGCAACAAATGCTCCTGCTGTATTCATGGACTACATGAATCGGATCTTTCACCTTTATTTGGATCGATTCATTGTTGTCTTTATTGATGACATTCTGATATATTCTCGAAGTCGGGAGGATTATGCTGAACATCTCAGGATAGTTCTCCAGATTCTAAAGGAGAAGAAGTTGTATGTCAAGCTATCAAAGTGCAAATTTTGGTTAGAATAGGTCAAATTTTTGGGACATGTGATTTCAAAGGAAGGAATTGTTGTAGATCCATCAAAAGTTAAAGCAGTTCTTCAATGGGAAAGACCTAAGACCGTGATAGAAATTCGTACCTTCATGGGATTAGCCAAATACTACCGAAGATTCATTGAAGGATTTTCCAAGATAGCAGGACCTCTTACTCAGCTTATGAAGGAAAATCAAGTTTTTGTGTGGACAGACGCATGTGAGGAAAGTTTCCAAGAATTAAAGAGGTGACTGACTTCTGTACCAGTGTTGATTCTGCCTGACCCCAATGAACCGTTTGAAGTGTTTTGTGATGCTTCATATCAAGGATTAAGATGTGTGCTCATGCAAGATAAGAAGGTTGTGGCATATGCTTCAAGACAGTTAAGAGTGCATGAGAAGAATTACCGAACTCATGAGGAGTTAGCCGTAGTTGTCTTTGCTTTGAAAATATGGAGACATTTTCTGTATGGAGCAACGTTCAACGTCTTCAACGATCACAAGAGCCTGAAGTACCTATTTGACTAAAAGGAGCTAAACATGAGACAAAGAAGGTGGGTAGAGTTTTTGAAGGATTATGACTTCCAACTTCAGTACTATCTTGGAAAAGCGAATGTCATGGCGGATGCCTTAAGTCAAAAAATGCTTAGCATTTCTACCATGATGGTTGTAACGTCCCTTTTTTGGAGGGAACGTCACATTATCAGATAGAAATACGAAAAATAAAAATTTTCGAAATTAAGACCCGGTTCATTTTAGTTAAGATTAATTTGTTCGATTCATTATTATATAAGTAAAATGACGATATATATTTATGTATATATATTTTTTTGTTTGAATTATTATCTGTATTATTATTATTTTTCTCTTCAATCAATAAAATGCAGTGACGAAATGTGAATAACAATAAGAAGTAAGACAGAAGATAAAACTTACATCCGAACAACATGCGCATACATATATATATAGATATCAAATATGTTTTAGATACAAGCCTGGAATTCCAAAAAGCAAAAACTATACCTGCCCAAAGGATCATACATATACATCCTCAAGATATCAGAATATACAGCCCACCAAAATAAAACATCAGGCCCCCAAAATAAAACACCGGTAGCCATCAGTAGCTACCAGTAATATCAGTCCCTCAGATGAAGAGGAATCGTGTCAGAATCCTCTTCGGGATCCTCCGCGGGGTCCTCCTCATCCGAGGAAACCTCCATAGGAACCACAGAACCACGGGCAGGAGCCCGAGCAGTGGAATCAAAAGAGTCCTCCTGCGGGGTGTAATAACGGTCACCCCACATCTCTCGGATAGGCAAATAAAACTCTAAATGCAGGCTGATGTAGCAGGTAAAGATCGGCGTCTCATGATGTCTCCAGGCCAAAGAGATCGATACGTCTCCAAGGTAGACACAGCGGTCGGAACTCAGGTTAATGTGCCAGCATTCTGGCCCCCCAAGGAAGGTCAGACACACGTTGCCCAAAAATCCGCACATGCGTGCTTCCATGTTCCACAATAGATGCTAATCGTGATCAGGCCAGAAGCCGGGAAAATTGGGAGCTCCAACCTCCTTGCTGTCGTCTTCGGTGGGACACAATATATATAGGTAGAAAATAACAAAAATACAGGAAAGAGGTAAGACATTCTACCTTCATTACCAATTATAGCAACAAGAAACTAATACGGCATAATGTGCCCAGATAGCATCTCAAAAATAATAATAATAATGATAGACAGTAAGTACAGTAGTAAGTAGGTAAACAGTTCTAGGAAGTCATTCATCATATTAAGAAACAAACAGTTTAAATCCACATAAAGCAGTAATTATCAGATAGTATGACATCTCATGATGCATATGCACACAGTACCCAAATTCCTACTCCATAGAGCTAGACACATATAGTTGGAGAGAAAGATCAGGAGACATATCTGCAACTCGGCTGCCGAGGCCAAAGTGCTGTAACTCAATAGTTTTCCACGTGCACATCCAGGCATTGTACAGACAGTCTACGCTAGATCACGATATAGGACAGTGTCTTGGTCTGGATCGTCGGTGCGTTTGCATCGGTCTGTCCCACGGGCAGGAGAGCTACCAGCTACCCATTGTGAGGTACCCGCACCCCGACGCCCCCAAGGTCATAACATGACCTACACTAGTCTACTCGCACCCGCACTAAGCCGTGTTCAATCTCATAGGCAACTTGGCCTTAACAACAGTCCAAAGGACATTCACAATGCATAAGGACTCTATGCATGAACATGTATGATCATCATTACATACAATCCCACAATATGTCATAATTGGCCAAGAGAGTATCAACACATCATTGGTCACTCACATGAACCCACAATATCATAATATTGAAATTAAATAGAATAATACATTTTTAAGGTCTATTATGAATCCTTACTTAAAATTAGTCTTTCTTACAAGGTTTGTTTCTACTTGAGTTCTCCTACTTAGTTAAATTTTTCTAATGTCATTCATTCTCATACACTTAGAAGGTTATTCTAAGATCTCAAAGTCTCACACTCTCTTGTTCTTGCTCTAGTAAAATCATCTTAAGTTTTAAGACAAATTTCTTTCTTGGTTCTTTAAAAAAACTTATGGATCTCAAAGTATATCTAATTCTTCCAATTTGCTAATTTTCTATCCTATTACCCATAATTGAATTATTTGATTATCTAAATTCCAAGATTACCAAAATTGTGTGATTAAGTCCCAAAATGGCTCTAGAGGCCGTGGCCTCCCTAGGGAATTAAGTTCCCAATTTTTCCATTCCATTAATTGCACATTACACCCTTGATTAATTAAGTCTTCCACTTGATACAATTGTTCACAAGGAATCCCAATTTTTGGGCCCCAAAACCGTGGCCACCCAAGAGAAAAATCCCACATCAATTTCTTCCATTTCATGCCTTCCAATCCATTCCAATATACCAATATACACAAACAATCAATCCAATAGCATAAACAAGTGTAAACAACATGCAAACATGCTAATCATGCAAATCAAAGAATAACCCTCATTGGCGTTTTCTCACAATCAACTACAAACAAGGTTTCTAAATGCTAATAGAGGTTAAGGAGGTGTGTCTTCCTCTTACCAAAGTGAAGAAAACAAGAAAAGCCTCCAAGAAACTTCTTGCAATTTTTGGATTGGGCACCACCAAGAACCCTAAAATTTCAACTTCATCAAAATAGCACCAATGCTTGAAAAAATAAAGCATGGATGGTCACCAAGAAGACCATAAAAACAAAAATGAGAAAGGGAAGTGAAGAATCAAGAAGCTTACCCAAAGAGCCACAAGCAAAAGAAGTGTTTAGGAGGTGGAGAGGATTAAGAAAATGAGGTTGGATGGAATTTTTGTGATGGATGAGGAGTTGTGCTGCTGCTGGCCGTGAGCTTCTAGAGAGAAGGAGGAGAAAATTTCAAAAGAAAGAAGAGTGAGGGTAGAGAGAGAAGGTGCATTAGGTGTATTTTGAAATAATTCATATGATTAATTAAGTGAAGCAAAATGAAATATTTTCCCCCCTAAAATGTTGCTTCAGCCGTGAGTGAGGAGAGAGAAGGGAGAGGTGATCATTTGCATGGGGAAAGAGGGAAGGAAATTTCCTAGAAGCTTTCTCCAAGCTTGCATGAGAAGTTTTGCACGTTTCACGATAAAGTGAAAGTAAGGTTGTCTCCTATTTGGGCACACTAACACAGATGAATATTTACACTGTCAGTATTATTTTTCCCCCAATGTAGAAGAGTTACAGATGATGAAAATAATATTTTATTATTCATCAGATGATTTTACGGTACCGCGACTTCATTTATTGGGTAAAATCTCGAAAAATGTAAACCCCGTAAATTGTGTCCGATCTCGGGTTTAGTAAGATCCCCCATCGACATGTCCACAATTTAGAGTTTACCGGCCACAGGAAAAATATTGGATCTTTTCGGCTCTGCTCAGTGTGCACGCAAAATGAGAAATATATTAAAATATTCATCATTTCCGAAAAATTCTGAAAGAATTCACATAAATCACAAATATTAGAAAATGACTATTTATGATAAAATAAATGATTTCCGGAGCGTTACACTGACATCTGCAGGTCTCTGCTCAATGCGCACGTTAAACGAAGAATATATTAAAATATTCATTATTTCTGAAAAATTCTAGAAAAATTCCTAAAAATCAAGAATATTATAAAATGATCATTGATAATTAAACAAACACTTTTTGGGGTGTTACAATGGTTAAGGAAAAAGAGTTAATAGAGCAATTCAGAGATATGTAGTTATCCTTGGAAATGACACCAGAGGAAGTTTGTCTAGGTATGGTTACTATTTCAAATGATCTAATGGAAGAGATTCGAAAGAAGCAGAAGAGTGACCAATTTTTGTAAGATGAGAGAGAGCTTATAAAGCAAGGAATGATGTCAACAGTTTAGGAAGGACCTAATGAGATTCTGTTGTTCAAAGGTAGAATATGTGTACCTGATGATCCAAAGCTTAGGAGGTTAATTCTCGAAGAAGCTCACACAAGCAAGTTAAGTATGCATCATGCAATGACCAAGATGTATCAAGATCTGAAACAGATGTATTGGTGGCATGGAATGAAAAGAGATGTTGCCAAATACGTGTCATCTTGTTTAGTCTATTAGAAGGCTAAGGTTGAACATGAAAAACCTTCCGGAATGTTATAACCCTTAACTATTCCCGAATGGAAATGAGATAGTATTGTAATGGATTTTGTGGTCGAATTGCCAAAGACCCGAAGGGGATATGATTCAATATGGGTAATTGTTGATCGGCTTACGAAGTCTGCACACTTCTTACCGATTAACATAAGGTACTCGATGGAAAGATTGACCCAAGTGTATATTGGTGAGATTGTTAGACTTCATGGTGTACCTTCCAACATCATTTTTGATAGAGATCCAAGGTTCACATCAAGGTTTTGGCTAAGTCTACAAGCAACTATGGGAACAAAGCTTCGTTTGAGTTCTGTATATCATCCACAAACAGATGGTCAATCTGAAAGAACGATCCAATCATTGGAGGATCTATTAAGAGCTTGTGTTTTGGAGCAAAGAGGAAGTTGGGATGAAGTCTTATCCTTGATCGAGTTCACTTACAACAATAGTTTTCACTCAAGTATAGGGATGGCACCCTATGAAGCCCTGTATAGACGACGTTGTAGAATGCCTTTGTGTTAGTGTAATACCCTTAAATACATGTTAGACTAGTAAATGGTTACCGAAGGTAGCATTTGACTTGTTTAGCATGTCAGTAAAGTTTTGTGACAAACTGAGTTCATTTAGGCACTTAGTTGTAACACAGAAGTTATAAAGTGGCTTAAAATGACTCAGATAATAACATAAGTTGCTAAGTTAAGGGAAATAAACATAGAGACTATATTTCTAGGTCACAAATAAGCCAAGTAAGATGTGGTAAAAGTTTCAAGAGAATCAGAGTCAGTTTGGTATTTTTAGGCATACTGGTTGTGCGTTTTAATACCGAATGACTAGCAGCGGATATAGAAAATGATGAAAATGGTGAAACAACAATTAAGATGAATCCTATGATTTATTCTAAAGTTGTTGGAAGCTGAGAAACTTGAATTAGCATAATTCAAGCGTCCTTAGCAAATATAAGTTTCAGTGTAGAAACTTAAGTTAATCTTTTTCCTTAATTCCCTCTGCATCCCACCCCCTATTTCTCTCTTCTCCCTCGGCAGAGAACCGAAAAAATAGAGAAAGAAAAGAAATAAAAAGGAGAAAGGGGAGAAGAAGAAGGAGAAAGGGGAAGAAGGGAAGAAGGAGAGGAAGAAGATCAAGATCAAGCTTCAAGGCTTCAAGTCTTCAAGAGGTAAGGGGATTTCTATTCATTTCTCACTATTTGATTATCTTTGAATATAGTTTGGGGTTTTTGAATATAAATAGGGGTTTGAATAGCCAAATCCATGTTCTTAGCTTGGTTCTCGATTCCAAGGACTAGGTTAGGATAGTTTAAGCCAAGATAATGCTAGATGGTCATTTATGGCCTAAGACAAACCATTTTGGTTCATGAATGGAGAATTAGGAAATGGTTTGGAGTTATGTGATTTGAACCTAGATTTGTGTCCTAAGAGAATTCGTAGGTTGTAAAAGAATTACAACAAATTTAAGGGCATAGATTAATGTTGGAAATCACCTAGAATCCATGAGTTGAGGATTGGATCAAGTTTAGAAAATTAATAGAACAGGAAACACGGCTGTTTTCTGCTCCAGGAATGTTGTTCTGCAGTGTGGTATTCGAATACCAAGGTTGGTATTCGAATAAAGCATCACAGACAGCTCCAAAAAGTGAATTTTTGTGGGTGGTATTCGAATACCACCAGAGGTATTCGAATAGACCCAAAACAGAGAGAAAACTCATTTCTAACAGCCTATAGTGTTTTTAGCATAACTTGAGCTACCGATATCGGAATGAGTTGATTCTAGAGCCATTTGAAAGCTAAGACATAAGGCTTCATATAGTAAAAATTTCAGAATTATTGAGCAAGCCAATCGATAACAATTTTTATTTGAATCCAAGGCAGATTCTGTAAAAAAAGGCATTCTAGCAGTTAGTAAACCAGATTGCATAATTTTTTGCTCCGATGTCATATTTGACATGGGGCCAGCGGCATTTTGAAGCTAAGATATAAGGCTCCTTGCCTGTAAAACTGTAGAATTTTCCCACTTGTGGATTGTTCCCAGTTACAATTTAAAGTCAGGTCAAAATCAGGTGAATTAGAGAATAACCTGTTTTGGCTCGTACAAAATGTCGCATGACTTTGGTTACATTTAGCCAAATGAGGCAAGTTTTATGGCATTGGAAATATATGAGAAAGAGCTACGTGCTCATAAAAATTTAGAATTTTAGAAGTTATGATGCATGTTTGATGCAATCTTGAAAATCAGCCTTTTTAGGCAAGATTTGAGGTGTTTTTGAGAAAGTTGGGCACTAGAAACTTTAATAGCACCTTAGGCAACTTAGTGTTGCATTAGATATCACTTAAGATGTGATGAGATGGTGCAATGAAGACAAGTGTACTAGTATGCATAATAATATTCACACTAGTAGAGAATGAGAAAAGTATGAACCTTAGGATATCCAAGAGTAGTGGATTATCTTAGGAAGATACCTAAGACCTTGAACAACAAAGAGTTGCAAGTAAGAATCACACTTGAGTTAGATTGCTTGAGTGGAGATAAGATGAGATGGTGTATCCGTTCCAAAGATGGAATGTTTATGCACTAAGTCTCTAGTTAAGTGAGACCTTGTGCATTGTAGAATACACAATAGGATGGATGTTAACTTGTAAGTTTGTTACGTTCATTAAGTATGCGAAGTTTTAGAGAAATGCGCATTTATTTCCTTAAGCAAGGGTAGATGAAGCATTAGTTAAGATAGGCTCTTTCATTAGGATGAGTTGAGTCTATAGGAAAGTTAAGATGGTGGTTATGTAAGAGATAAACATAACACTAAGCTTTTCACACACTAGTTAGTTAAGCTAGTATGTATGTGAAAAGAAAGAACCACAGTGCAACCAAGATTAGTGGTTTGCCATAGGTAAGTATCTTACACCTCAGCAACATAGTATTGTATTAGAAATCACTGAAGAGATAGGAGTAATGAGGTGGAGTTTAGGTACAAGTATGAGAAATGATCTGGTGATGTTTACCTGAGATTGTAACAGTATATGACGTGAGGTCATTTAGCCAGAAGGTAAGAAATCAGAGAAGTTCCTAAGGGGACAAGTATTTCTAACTAAGTGCTAAGGTTACATGTAGTATGAGGTTACAGATTCTCCTCATTACAAAGGGTAAACATAAGAAGCCAAAGTTCCTAGGAGAATATGCTTAGATCGTAAAGGAACTAAGTATATAAGTATGTATGTAAGTCTATGAATTGGTCAAGTAGTATCGATCTTGGTGAGTATCCTTTGATGTCATTCATAGAGGCAAAAAGAGATAGATGGGTGTCTGAAGGACTTTTGAGAAGGACATAACCCTGATGTCTCGATAGTGCCAAGGCCAAAGGAGATAAGTGGGAAATCCAAAGACGCTCTTTGAGCAAGGATGAAGCCCGAATTTCTCAGCGTGCCAGAATATGTGTAATGTGAGGATAAGCTTTTCCTCTAATTACCACTAGATGATATACTGACTAGTTCCTAGCAAACTTCCTTGTTTTCAAAATAAACTTCTGCATGTATTTCAAAACAAAACCCTGTATTTGCATTTCATTCACATACTCTTAGGATTTCCTTAGGCATATTCATATTACATATCATTATCATTGCATTCACAGACAGTTGTATGGGCATTGTCCGTCATTGTTGGTATTTACAGCTGTATAGGCATTGTATATATTAATAGTGTGTAGGTTATCGATTGAGATCACACTAGAAGAAAGTGTGCAGATATGAGAAAAGAGGAGGAAGCTCCTAAGTTAGAATTATAGCATTTGTTATATAATTGTTATATACAATGTTATAAAGAACTAGTATTGGAATTGCTTTTACTGAGAATGTTAATTCTCACCTCAGTTGCTATTCCATGTAAATCCAGATGCAGGCACAGATGTAGGCACAGATGCAGGCTCAGATGCAAGCAAAGGCACAGGTACAGAGGTACCAACCTTGCTAAGGGTGAGAAGATAAAGCATGAAGACTAGAGTAGTTTTTATTACTTTAAGTAGACCGAACTTATGTAATTAATTTATATTTGTTCTGTTAGTTTTATGTTATATGTATTACAATAAGCCCTCATGTGGCTAAGTTTGTATATATTTGTATGGGTTTAAGTTTTTCTGCAATCTCTCAAGGCTTTCTATAATTACTCAGTTGTGATTATAGATATATATTAGTATATAGTATAGAAGTGACATCTCTAGTACTGGTTATCTTTATATATCTCTGTCTATCTAGGATACATCTAGATATCTGTATTAGGATGTTACATTTTGGTATCAGAGCAATTAATCCTGTTGAGTCGGGGTATGGACTGACTGTGCTTAGGCATGAGTAGCAGTTTAGTAGAAAGTTATGCATTCTTTTATCTCTTTTTGAGATATGCAGATGGAATTGCATGACTAGCCTTAGGTATGTATGCTAATAGCTACTGTCACACAGTTGCATGATATTGAGCCTAGCTAACTCAATATGTATTATGCTGCATGTACAGGAAACTATGGCAACTACCAGGTGAACCTATGAGACTAGGAGTCTGGAAAGGAGGAGATAACCAGAGCTCTTAGAGAAATGGTTGTTGTATTGAGAGAGCAGACTGCCATTAGTAGAAGTCTATCAGTAGTGATAGAATAGGACTCGCATAGCTAGTTGCGGGAATGAGAAGGAACTTTTGAGGAATCAATGTTTCTCAGAGTTCAAGAAAGTTACTCCTTTGTTTTGAAGGGAGCGTTTAGTTCAGTCAGAGCCGAAAGGTGGTTTCATATGATGGAAGAGATCCTTGAGATCATGTCGTGCGCTGATGAACAGAAGGTGACCTTACTTCGTAAGGGTTAGTAGGAGAAGCCGAAAGCTAATGAGATGAAGCAGAAAGGTTACTAGAGATAGTTAGTACTCGAATCGCCTGAGAGGTGTTTAGAGTTACTTTCCTAGATAAGTATTATTCCCTTGAGTTATAGAAAGCAAAGGAATATGAATTCCTAAAAAGCAAAGGAATAGGAATTCCTAAAGTTGGAGCAAAGGGATATTACTGAAGACCAGTATGCGAAGCAATTCAAAGAATGTTAGGAGTTCTTTTCTTATTTTACGTCTAATCAAGATAAAGACTGGAAGTGAGTAAAATTTGAAGTAGAACTTGGAGAAGGCATTAGAAGAGTTGCGATGTAAAAAGGAGGTTATGGACTTCTTCGCTCTCGTCAGTGAATGCAGAGTTGTAGAAGTAGATAATCTCAGAGCCTCCATGGAACAAGAGTTAGAAGGTTCCTAAAGAGGAAAAGATCAGATGTTGAGATCAGTAAGGGTACCTCTTGATCTCAATTTGTATTAGAGTTGCACAGTGGAAGCTTGGAGTGATGACAAGTATAAGTAGAGTGCTTTTAGATGAGCAACCCTATGGAAAAAAGTAAATCAAGCTTCAAGTCACTAAGATGTGCTTGATGTGGTAAGATACATGGATGTAGATCGTGTTTGACGGGTAATCCATGTGCTGTCTAAGTGAGTAACCAAGACATCATAAGGGAGATGATTCTTGGAAAAAGGAAGTGACAAAATCTTCCAACTTGGTATGAGATGAGAACACATGTAAAGAAAAATCTTTTAAGGTGTGTATAAGAAGAGTGTAGATTTACTTTGTAGATCATGTTAATTTACTTTGTTAATCTAGTTTGCGTACCTTGTTGGTATGGTTTGGTTGTTTTAGGGAGAAGGATGATCAGGTAGATCAGTTGAGAGAAGCTTTGACTTTTCTCAGGAGATGATCTAAGACTTGGTTGTCATAGAAACAGAATAAAGAAGAGCAGATCTTCGAGAGTTTTCCAGGATTACGAAAGGACATGAAGAGTATGTCAAAGGTAGTTTTGGAAACTTTTGGAAAAGAAGTGGTTAAGTACCAAGTAAGCCGAAAGTCAGTTTTGGATTATAAGTGGTATAGTTTAAGAGCTTTGTAATTTCTCAAGACGAAAATTGCAGAGAATTCTAGTAGAGTTTAAGTAGAGGTACAATGGGTAGAGTAGCCATTATATCCAAGAGCAGAGAATCTATCAGTGGATTTTCTAAGTTAGTGCTACCTGGTTTAAGCCAGTTAAGAGAGATAGTACCCAGCAATCAACTCTAGATAGTGAGTTTGTTTTCCAAGAGTAGAAGAGAAGGTTGATTACTACGTCAGTTTTGGTAATTCCAAATTCCTGTGAGAACTTTGAGGTAGTCAGATATACTTCGAAGATGGGACTAGGGTGTATTCGATGCAATAGGGATAGGTAGATGCCTACGCATCAAGGCAGTTAAGTCTGCAAGATAAAGACTACCCTAGATATGATTTGGAGTTAGCCACAGTAGTGATTACGTTATAGTTTTGGAGACATAACTCATTAGGAGTTTAGTTTGAGATGCTCAGCGATCATGATGGCTCAAGATGCTTATTGATCAGAGGAAGCTGGACATGAAGCAAAATAGAAGGATAGAATTTTTCAAAGCTCATAACCTTGAGTTGAGATATCATTCAGGTAATGCCAGTGTAGTGGTTATCCTAGATGATAGTCCAAGAGAGAGTGAATTTCTTGAGAGTTTTTGAGAATTTGACTCTAGCGGTGACTATGATTCCAGATAATCTCTCAGTGAGCAAGGTGGACATAGTAAGAGGCCTAAAGACTCAGATTTCTTTGAAGCTCAGAAGGAGAATGAAGCTCTAAGGGACAAGTGTGAGCAGATCTTCTAAGGAACCCTAAAGGATTTTGTTATGACTAAGGGGGAAAGACGAAGTTTAAAGACAACTTTGTTTTCCAAGAGGGTCAAAAATCAAGAATAGGATTCCAAAGGAAGCTCACCACAGAAAGTATACCATCTATCAAGAGGCTATTAAGGTTTTCCAAGAGTTAAGGAAGATGTATGGTGGCCTAATATGTTAAAGAACATAATAGAATATGCTGAGCTATAGGTAAAGGTGGTAAGATTAGGTAATCTGCCAATCTTTTGCCCAGAACAGTTAGCTATTTTCTAGATAAGGTAGTTCAACTACTTTTGAAGGAAATAGTCAGGATTCATAGAGTTACAGTGAATATAGTGTCTGATAGAGATACTAGATTCACACCTGGTTTTGGAAGCCTTATAAAAAGGAGTTCAAAGCTAAGTTATGTTTTAGTACAGCTTACCATCCATAAGCATAGAGATTAAGAGCTTTAAGATGAGCAAGTCTCCTTAAGAGAAGATGGTTGGGAGAAGCTGGTACTGAAAAAGGACTGCATGGAAGTAGAAGTTCCATGTAGAGTTTTATTTAACCAGAATTGTTTGCTTGAGGTGAACAATTTTGGGGATAAAATTTTTCAAAAGGAGGGGAGAAATGTAATACCCTTAAATGCATGTTAGACTGGTAAATGGTTACTGAAGGTAGCATTTGACTTGTTTAGCATGTCAGTAAAGTTTTGTGACAAACTGAGTTCATTTAGGCACTTAATTGTAACACAAAAGTTGTAAAGTGGCTTAAAATGACTCAGATAATAGCATAAGTTGCTCAGTTAAGGGAAATAAACATAGAGACTATATTTCTAGGTCACAAATAAGCCAAGTAAGATGTGATAAAAGTTTCAAGAGAATCAGAGTCAGTTTGGTATTTTTAGGCATACTGGTTGTGCGTTTTAATACCGAATGACTAGCAGCGGATATAGAAAATGATGAAAATGGTGAAACAACAATTTAGATGAATCCTATGATTTATTCTAAAGTTGTTGGAAGCTGGGAAACTTGAATTAGCATAATTCAGGGGTCCTTAGCAGATATAAGTTTCAGTGTAGAAACTTAAGTTAATCTTTTTCCTTAATTTCCTCTGCATCCCACCCCCTATTTCTCTCTTCTCCCTCGGCAGAGAACCGAAAAAACAGAGAAAGAAAAGAAAGAAAAAGGAGAAAGGGGAGAAGAAGAAGGAGAAAGGGGAAGAAGGGAAGAAGGAGAGGAAGAAGATCAAGATCAAGATCAAGCTTCAAGGCTTCAAGTCTTCAAGAGGTAAGGGGATTTCTATTCATTTCTCCCTCTTTGATTATCTTTGAATATAGTTTGGGGTTTTTGAATAGAAATAGGGGTTTGAATAGCCAAATCCATGTTCTTAGCTTGGTTCTTGATTCCAAGGACTAGGTGAGGATAGTTTAAGCCAAGATAATGCTAGATGGTCATTTATGGCCTAAGACAAACCATTTTGGTTCATGAATAGAGAATTAGGAAATGGTTTGGAGTTATGTGATTTGAACCTAGATTTATATCCTAAGAGAATTCGTAGGTTGTAAAAGAGTTACAATAAATTTAAGGGCATAGATTAATGTTGGAAATCACCTAGAATCCATGAGTTGAGAATTGGATCAAGTTTAGGAAATTAATGGAACAGGAAATACGGCTGTTTTCTGCTCCAGGAATGCTGTTCTGTAGTGTGGTATTCGAATGCCAAGGTTGGTATTCGAATAAAGCATCACAGACAGTTCCATAAAATGAATTTTCGTGGGTGGTATTCGAATACCACCAAAGGTATTCGAATACACCCAAAACAGAGAGAAAACTCATTTTTGACAGCCTGTAGTGTTTTTAGCATAACTTGAGCTACTGATATCGGAATGAGTTGATTCCAGAGCCATTTGAAAGCTAAGACATAAGGCTTCATGTAGTAAAAATTTCAGAATTATTGAGCAAGCCAATCAATACCAGTTTCTATTTGAATCCAAGACAGATTCTACAGAAAAAGGCATTCTAGCAGTCAGTAAACCAGATTGCATAATTTATTGCTCTGATGTCGTATTGTCATGGGACCAGTGGCATTTTGAAGCTAAGATGTAAGAATTATTGCCTGTAAAATTGTAGAATTTTCCCACTTATGGATTGTTCCCAGTTACAATTTAAAGTCAGGTCAAAATCAGGTGAATCAGAGAATAACCTGTTTTGGCTCCTACAAAATGTCGCATGACTTTGGTTACATTTAGCCAAATGAGGCAAGGTTTATGGCATTGGAAATATATGAGAAAGAGCTATGTGCTCATAAAAATTCAGAATTTTAGAAGTTATGATGCATGTTTGGTGCAATCTTGAAAATCAGTCTTTTTAGGCAAGATTTGAGGTGTTTTTGAGAAAGTTGGGCACTAGAAACTTTAGTAGCACCTTAGGCAACTTAGTGTTGCATTAGATACCACTTAAGATGTGATGCGATGGTGCAATGAAGACAAGTGTACTAGTATGCATAATAGTATTCACACTAGTAAAGAATGAGAAAAGTATGAACCTTAGGATATCCAAGAGTAGTGGATTATCTTAGGAAGATACCTAAGACCTTGAACAACAAAGAGTTGCAAGTAAGAATCACACTTGAGTTAGATTACTTGAGTGGAGATAAGATGAGATGGTGTATCCGTTCCAAAGATGGAATGTTTATGTACTAAGTTTCTAGTTAAGTGAGACCTTGTGCATTGTAGAATACACAATAGGATGAATGTTAACTTGTAAGCTTGTTACGTTCATTAAGTATACAAAGTTTTAGAGAAATGCTCATTTATTTCCTTAAGCAAGGGTAGATGAGGCATTAGTTAAGATAGACTCTTTCATTAGGATGAGTTTAGTCTATAGGAAAGTTAAGATGGTGGTTATGTAAGAGATAAACATAACACTAAGCTTTTCACACACTAGTTAGTTAAGCTAGTATATATGTGAAGAGAAAGAACCTTAGTGCAACTAAGATTAGTGGTTTGTCATAGGTAAGTACCTTACACCTCAGCAACATAGTGTTGCGTTAGAAATCACTTAAGAGATAGGAGTGATGAGGTGGAGTTTAGGTACAAGTATGAGAAATGATCTGGTGATGTTTACCTGAGATTGTAACATTATATGACGTGAGGTCATTTAGCCAGAAGGTAAGAAATCAGAGAAGTTCCTAAGGGGACAAGTATTTCTAACTAAGTGCTAAGGTTACATGTAGTATGAGGTTACAGATTCTCCTCATTACAAAGGGTAAACATAAGAAGCCAAAGTTCCTAGGAGAATATGCTTAGATCGTAAAGGAACTAAGTATATAAGTATGTATGTAAGTCTATGAATTGGTCAAGTAGTATCGATCTTGGTGAGTATCCTTTGATGTCATTCATAGAGGCAAAAAGAGATAGATGGGTGTCTGAAGGACTTTTGAGAAGGACATAACCCTGATGTCTCGATAGTGCCAAGGCCAAAGGAGATAAGTGAGAAATCCAAAGACACTCTTTGAGCAAGGATGAAGCCCGAATTTCTCAGCGTGCCAGGATATGTATAATGTGAGGATAAGCTTTTCCTGTAATTACCACTGAATGATATACTGACTAGTTCCTAGCAAACTTCCTTGTTTTCAAAATAAACTTCTGCATGCATTTCAAAACAAAACCCTGCATTTGCATTTCATTCACATACTCTTAGGATTTCCTTAGGCATATTCATATTACATATCATTATCATTACATTCACGGACAGTTGAATGGGCATTGTCCGTCACTGTTGGTATTTACAACTGTATGGGCGTTGTATATATTAACAGTGTGTAGGCTATCGGTTGAGATCATACTATAAGAAAGTGTGCAGATATGAGAAAAGAGGAGGAAGCTCTTAAGTTAGAATTATAACATTTGTTATATAATTGTTATATACAAAGTTATAAAGAACTAGTATTGGAATTGCTTTTACTGAGAATGTTAATTCTTACCCCAGTTGCTATTCCATGTAAATTCAGATGCAGGCACAGATGTAGGCACAGATGCAGGCTCAGATGCAAGCAAAGGCACAGGTACAGAGGTACGAACCCTGCTAAGGGTGAGAAGATAAAGCATGAAGACTAGAGTAGTTTTTATTGCTTTAAGTAGACAGAACTTATGTAATCAGTTTATATTTGTTCTGTAAGTTTTATGTTATATGTATTACAATAAGCCCTCATGTGGCTAAGTTTGTATATATATGTATGGGTTTAAGTTTTGTTGCAATCTCTCAAGGCTTTCTATAATTACTCAGTTATGATTATAGATATATATTAGTATATAGTATAGAAGTGACGTCTCTAGTACTGGTTTTCTTTATATATCTCTGTCTATCTAGGATATATCTAGATATCTGTATTAGGGTGTTACAGTTGGTACCAAGACGGAGAACATCTCACATTGGGACCTGATCTTGTACAACAGACGACCTAAAAGATTAAGGTGATTCAGGAGAAGATGAGGACAACTTAAAGTAGGCAAAAGAGCTATGTGGACAAGAGATGGAAGCCTTTAAAGTTTGAGGAAGGAGAACATGTATTTTTGAGGGTTACATAAATGACGGGCGTCAGCCGAGTTCTTAAGTCCACAAAACTCACTGCTAAATTCATTGGACCTTATCAAATTCTGCGTCGTATAGGTCCAGTAGCCTACTAGATAGCCTTGCCGTCTTTTCTTTCTAACATACATAATGTCTTCTATGTGTCACAATTGCAGAAATACATTCTTCATCCAACCCATGTCATTGAACCGAATACAGTGCAATTTGTAACACCCTTATGGGGATGTCACATTTATAAAATAAAATAAAGATAAATAAAATCTACCCAAGTTGTAAAACATTTGTTACATAGTAATACGGGTTGTAAAAATTTTTCGGTTAAACAGAATATTACGAAATAAAATAACACGGAACATAAAATAAACAAACTATCATCACACATAATATACATATGGTTTTGTTTTAAGTAGTACAAATAATTTACAACTATAATTATTTAAACCAAAACAGTAAACAAAGCAATAAAAAGTCTATATATACAAACACAGTCGCGCCCAAGTACGCATCATAAATATCTAACCCTCTGAAGGATCACTCTAGGATGAAACTTCAGGTGATAAGTATCCAGGATGCCTTGACCCTCTACGGACTCTAGTCCGTGCTGTCGACACGCTGCTAATCTCACTAGGCGCATGAAACATACCACCCCAATGACGCCTAAGAGATACTCCATATGTAAATACAATACAGTAGAAAAGATAGGCACTCCATCAAACTCCGTACGTATGGTCACAGTCAAACGCCCTACGTATGTAACCGAATCTCTGTCCTCCCGCAGTCTCCAAGCTTCAGAGCCTCCGTGAAAATCCAACCTCACGAAACCAAAGAATCCTGGTAGCGTCATACTCATATAATCAATCCAATGGGTATGGATGATCGGATGGTTCTTGATCGTCAAACTGATCCTCGGCTTGTTGCTGCTCCTCGTCCTCGGGGTATACACACTCAAGAGGCTGTTCCTCTTCCTCAAACTCTTCTTTTAAAGACATAATTTAAAATACAGGAACACATACAATAAAGATGTAAGACAGTCTATATCACCACAAACATGGGAAATAAGAAAACGACAATACAACAGATATAACAATTCATACAATATAACATACCATAACAACATAAATAATAATATAAAGTAACATAGAAATTAAAAGTAACAGCATCACATAACGTCATATATAAAATGGTACAGATAAAATGGTATAGATAAACTAGTACGAATAATAATATTGTAATGCACAACACATAAATCATATGTAATGCGACTCAACCCTACTCCATGGAGCTACAACCACAAACATCAGAGAGAATGATCCGTAAAATCCATTAGTACCCCAGGCTGCCCAACCAAACTATTCCGCTGTCTCACGTTGCGTCTATAGCCCACTGTCAAACGTCGTGTAGTAGCATACAATCTTACGTCGTATACTACAGGCATTGCACTATCATAGATTTTACAAGATCTCGATTAAGTATAGTGCGTGTCGAGATCATTAGTGTGTTACCTGTTGCCACGGCCCAGAGGAGCGACCAACTGTCCACAAATGGAATAATCCGCACACTAATGCCTCCAAGTCCATACAAAAATGAACCACACTACGCTTATCGCACCGACAACATGATGTTATTCATCTCGTCAATCAAATCACCAATGATCAACCACATTGGTACAACTCAAATGTATGAATGAAAATAATTACTAAAATACCCTCAATGGTATCAGTATCCATTTTTATGGAAATGCCCTCAATGGCAGTAATTACAAAAATGCCCTCAATGGAAAAATTTCAAAAATACAGTATGTCCCACTTGACAATACTGTTCCACAATTGTCTGGGTCCACCACTTTGGCCCGACAGTAAAACTTACTGTTTCTATCAATCGCGTAGAAATTTTACCGCGTTTTCACAATTTCGTCATTTTTACAAACGTTTTCAAATCGCGTAAATATATTTTACTGTTTTTGAAATCGCGTAAATATATTTTACTGTTTTTGAAATTGCGTATTGTTTTTCAAACGTTTTCTCAATCGCGTAAGATTTTTAAATCATTTTCTTGTCTGATTTCCTTAAAAATTATTATTTAAATAAACAGAAATAATATTTAATACGTTTAAACTACGTAGGCTATTTTTCATACCGTATAAAGTATATTGGATATCTTTTCTATCTTATTTGTCTGTTTTTAGCAAAAATTGACAGTATTTTGCTTAGAAAATGTATAACAATGGTTTTCTAAGTTTTCTGAAAAAAACCCTTTCTAATTTATATTACAACCATTTAATTATACTTTTGAAAACTACTAACGTGCTTCAAAACATAAAATGAGCTCTACGTTAGAAATTTTACAAAAGCTACTGTATTTTCTTCTAAACATTAAAATCATTAGTTTTAACTTCCTAAACTTAAATCTAATCATTTTTATACCTCTAAACTCATTGTAATAAAATTCCTTTTTAGTATTTATTACTTCTCTTTTTTTAAAAACAATTTTAGAAATCATAAACACTTGGCTTTGGCATGTTGGCCGAATTACCCAAATTTTTCCATTTGATCTTTAAATTCATTTTTCTTGCTCTAAATCAATTTTGTATCTTATCAATTCACCTAAGTTATTTAAATCACTATTTTGAAAAATTGTTGAGAACATTTTGGTTCTCATTTTATATTGAGGTCGTGAGCCTTGAATGTGTGTTCTTTGGAACACTCATGCAAACCTTGCATATTATTCATATCCTACTAATTATTCATGCATTTCTAACACATATAATATTTTTAAAGCTTGTAGACATGCATATTAATACAAATCACAAATAAGAAAGCTATTAAACAAACAACACAAATGAATCCTTATGGATTCTACAATCACAAACAATTCCATTTTCCTATCACCACCCATGGATGATAAGATTTAAGTCTTCCTCTTACCTTAAGTGAAGACAAACTCTCTTTCACTCCTTTCTATGGTTTCGGTTTTACCCTCCAAAGTCACCTATCAAGCTTAAACAATTTCTACAAGTTACTAACATTGAAAGAAAACTTAAACCATGGATCAATCATGGCTTAGAATCTTGAAAAAGAGTTTAGAAATGAAAAACAAGAAATTTCACCTTCTAGGTAGAATCTCCAAAGTAGTTTTTCAAGCTTTAGATGATTGATTTTGCAAGAACTCTCAACTAGAGATGTTCTTAGAATTGTGTTTAGGTTTAGAAAAGTAGGTTAGAAGAAATTTTGGGTGAATGGATGTTGAAGATGGATGCTTGGCCGAATGGCTTCTTCAAAGTAGCATCAATGGAGTTTGCATTTTTGGAAGATAGAGAAGAGAGAAAGTGTTAGAGAATGAAGTGATTTTTGGCTCTCCAAGGAGCACTTGGCCGTAGACTTCAATGCAAGGGAGGTGTCCCCTTGCTTGGCTCCATCCAAGCCTTAGGAATGATCAAAGGCTACAAATAACCCTTGGCCTCCAAGCTTAGTTCCTATTGGCTACTCCAAGCCTTGTCACATGCATAGTCATAAGCCTTGTCACAAGCTTGTAAATATCTCACCACTAATGATGCTTAAACCACTAATGATGTTTAATTAAGCTACTAATGTTGACTACTTTTACTAAACGTGGGTCCCGCAATCATTTTTGGGTCCATTACCGCTTATTTGCACTGACTAATAAAATAATATTATAATAATATAAAATTATTTTATTTTACAGTTAAATCCTAAAAATTAAAAGATTAACAACAGTATCATTCAGAATTGGGTTTAGTAAGATCCCCCAGCTCCGAATAATTAAAATAAGATTTCCCCGACTCGAAAATTATTATTTTCCTGACCCAGAGCAAATCACACAAAAAGTCCAAATAAAATCACAGACAGTAAAATAAAATAGTATTTCATACAGAAAAATAACAAACAGTACAAAAAGGACATAACAGTTATTTATCCTAAAGTTGAAAAACAGAAAACAGTACATTCGGGACACAACGGTCATTCACCAAAAGTTTAAGGTGTTACACAATTAAAGGAGAATTTGACCTATGAAACACTTCCTATCAAGATTGAAGATAGAAGGGTGAAACAACTCCGAGGCAAAGAGATTGCATTGGTGAAAGTGATATGGAATGACATAACTAGAGACACAATGTGGGAGTTAGAGGACAAAATGAAGGAACAATATCCACAACCGTCCTAAGGTATGAAAATTTCGAGCACGAAATTTCTTTTAGAAGGGGAGAGTGTAACACCCTGAAAATTATTTATTTTATGATAAATATTCATTTTATAATATTTGTGATTTTTAAGAATTTTTCTGGAATTATTTGAATTACTTGATTATTTTAATATATTTCTCGATCTGCGTGCTCATTGAGAGTAGCTGAAAAAATGAAATAATTTCCCGAGGCCGAAAAACCTTGGACTGTGGAAACGCCAACGAGGGATCTTACTAAATCTGAGGCTGGGCACAGTTTATGAAGTTTTCGTTTTTCTAGATTTTATCAGATGAATAAAATTACGGTACGCTTTATTATCCATTGGACAATAAATACATATTTTGTTAACTATAATTTTTATCTATTGGATAATAACTTTAGTAGAGTATTAGTCATCTTTTAGAGAACACTTTAATGACATCACAAGATGACCTTATTTGATGACATACCATTGACTTTTCAAAGAGGTGTGTTTTGGCTTCTTGGAGAAGCTTTAGAGGAAGCTTCCAAGCAACTTCCTATTGACTTGTTGGAGAAGCCAATCTTTTCTCTCCTCCTTGAGTAGCTCCATGGCAATAAGGGAGGGAAACACCAAATTTTTTTTTTATCTCACACTTAATCAATTTCACTTTTCCATTTCAAAAGTTTTCTATTACTTTCTCTCTCCATTTCATCTTTCTCTTGTCATTTTCTCTCTTCACATTTTCTCTCTTCCTCTCTGGTGTGATGTGGATTGTAAATTAAAATTGATATTAGAAACAGTTGCCAAGTCCCACCAAAATTATAAAAACCTTGCAACCTGCTGTAGTTAACAAGGGTTGATCCATAGAGAGCTAACTCAATTTAACACTATTAATTGAATCCTAATTTAAACTCTAAGTGACAATAAACAGTAAAAAAGGGGTTTGTTAATTCAAACTAAAACAGAAACTAAAGATAAAACAATAGCAAAACAAGTATGATTTAAATTTCCAATTTGAGAATATTGGTTAAGAGATAGAATCCACTACTAGGTTTATATGATTATGCAAATCCACATAACCTTTATCTCAATATGATCAATTATGTTTTTATGCAATTGTGAGATTAATCTCTGTTTTCCTTAAGTATTGATTAATTCAGCAACCGCTCAAATCAATCCCTAATCAATAGTTATTTGTAAAGCAACTGCTCTTACACCTACCTATTGATTGCATTAAGATTTAAAAAACTAATCACACTAAGATTCAATCCATTAGTTCATATGTCCCCCCGCAACCGTGTATAGTAATCCTAGTTTTTACCACTTTCTAAATTGGCAAGAATATAAAAACCTTTATATTGAATTGAGATCAGAAACATATGAATAAAAACACAATTGTATTGAAATAAAGGAATATGTAGAATTTACATAACCAAAACTAGAGTTTCATTCTCCCTTAACCAAATAGGAGTTTAGCTGCACATGGCGAATTCAAAATCAGAATTAAAACGAAATAGAAACATAGTTAAGAATGAAAGAATGAAAGAAAATTGAAGATCAAACTAGTTATCAGTGAGTAAGGTTGATCGATCTCCGATTGCTCGAACTCGAATCTCCAATCTTTGATCGAATCTCCCTCTTTCTTGTCCCTTGAATCCTCTTCTTTTCTCTGACGGCTTCCGGTTCAGAACTACCTTATGAGTCCTAGCCAATCCTATTTATACCTTTGGACCCCTAATTTTGCTTCAAAATACAAAATTAAGTTTCTGATTCGCAGACACGAGCCGTGTCATTTAACACGTCCTACCCCGTGTCTGACTCTGCCTTCACTAACTCATACATTTTGATACTCAGAGAACCACATGGCACACCCCGTGTCATATGACACAGGTCGTGTTGTCGAATTGCTCAGAATCAAACCCATTTTGAGATACTAGAGATATACATGGCCTACCCCGTGTCAGATGACACGGGCCGTGTTATGACAATTTATGGCTAGACACTTCTTATGGCACTAGAGTAGTACATGGGGCACCCCGTGTCTGATGACACGGGCCGTGTTGCTGACTTTCTTCATCTTTAGCTGGGATTCTCAACAAACATTCTTCTTCCCTTGCTTCAAGGAGTGGTATTGATCTACATGAATCCTTGGCTCTTCTTTCACATGGATAGCAAGCCTAGTTTAAGGCTAATGGACCTTAACACTCAATGGTTTCCTGAAAAGCACAATTTAATCATGAGTGTTTATGAACATATTTAAGCAAAGTTTCACAATAAGGTTCCAATTAAGGTAAATGTCAGAAACTTATGCAAATGCTATTAATTGAGCGCATATGGAATCTAATTAGATCAAATGTAAGGCATTCAAAATACTGAAATTATCAACAGATCAAACACCCACATACTTAGCCTTTTGTACTCTTGAGCAAAAACATATAATCACGCACATGCTTTCTAATAGGTAATGAAAGTATTAAGCAATGAGCAAAGACCTATATACGTTAATCCTTTCAAGGAGTCTAAGCAATTAGGAATTTCCTTTCTTAGCAATCCAAACCAGCTAGCAAAATCTATCAAATCTCAAGATTAAATTAGCATGATAAACCCTCACTGATATACTCTCTTTCGCTCAAGTGCTTTGGGTTTGTATTTACTCTCAACCAACTCATGAAGATATGCCCTATCATAGGCTTGACAAACCTCTACTTCTCTACCACTTAGACCACATGCACACCAAGATCAAAAGGTCTTTGATTAGGCTGTAATGGGGTTAAGGTCAAGGTAGGATATATCAAGGATGAGCAGGGTTAGACCATAGGAAATATAAGAGCAAGGGAAATAGAAAATTCAAACACATTTGTAATATCACTCCAGTACTTTTCAATCTCAGATTTCATTTTGGTATCCTCACTCTTTTTCTTGCCTTTCTCCATTAAACAAATAACTTTTTCCTTTTTCATTTCTTTCTTTTCTAATTTTCTTTCTTCTTCTCTTTTTTTTTATATGAATAAAAACACACCTTGCATCACATTATCAAACAACCCCACACTTGTTCAAATCCAATTCCTAAACAATTACTAAGCTCTTCTACTCCCTAAGGTAAGGTATCAATGGTTTTTTTACTTTTAGGTTTGTATTGAGCTATGATAGAAAGAAAGGAAGTCATTCAAGCTCAAAGAGGGGTACACAATGGATCAAATTGTAAGGATGACTATTTGGCCAGTAGCTGTAAGAAAGAAATGCCTTTATCATGTCCAAACTGTGCAGTGGTCATTTGCAGATTAGAAGAGAGTCAAATCAACTTTTGAAGAACATATAACCATGAGTGGAATCACACAACCAAGAACTGAAATGACCTAAATTAGTCATTCACATTAAGGCCCAAAAACTCACTAGGTCATAATTTATCAGTTTTGATTAACCCTTTCAATTTTTCAAAAATCTCATTTAACCGATTTAGAAGCAAGAAAATCAGTTCCTTTAGTTTAGAGACCTTTCAAGATAAAGAGAAAACTCGCTCACGGCTCAAATCACTTTAAAGATCAATTTGGAAAAGCATGCATCATCAGTATTGAATCAATTGATATCAGTATCCCCCCACACTTGAAATAGACATTGTCCGTAATGGCAAAATGGTAAAACTGATATAACTGAACACAATAAAACTAATGGAACAAAAGCAATGATATTAAGGGATCCAAGTCATCATCATTAATCAATAGTCAACAAGCAAGTCCAAAATGGAGTCAAAATATCCGATGAAAAACAAAACAAAGTCCCAATACAACAATGATATATATCAAGATGAGGGAGGGGAATGAGAAAATCTCTGAAGCAAGGCATCCAATTTGCCATCAATGCTATCTAATCATTGAATAGAAGAGTCACCTAGCACCTAGAGGCTCTATAAATGGTCATCAAAGCTCTGAAAGCAAGCAGTCTGATCCATCTCCAGGCGATTAAGACGGGCCAGAAGATCATCATAAGAAGCAGCTCGAGGCTGAGTAGAGGGACTAGCATCATCAGCAAAAGGAGCAGCATACTCCGGATGTGGTAGCTCTGTGTCATCCTCCTGGGATCAGGTATTGGGGCTGGTCCAGGCAAGATCTCTCCATCAGCACCAAGTAAATGTAGTGTACTATTCTGATAGACATATAACTTCATAGCCACCATAATAGAGCCATCGATAGCAGTGGAACCACGGATGGGGTCCTCCTCCAGAAGGTCTAAATAATCATAATACTTAGCAATAACAGAAACAAAACCCCCAAGCATGATGCTGCCAACTAGAGTGGCCCCAACATGTTTAAATTGATTGCACAACCAATACCCCCCATTGACGGGTTCCGCATGGATCATGCAATGTAAAAAAAATAACTTATGGTGACTAATGGTTCCCTGACTTTCCCTTCTACCGCAGATGGTGTTAGCTAACCATTTCTGAATGTATCTATGAGCAGGAGATCTAAGTTTGGAGGCCTTAGATTTCGAAGGGTCATAGGTACCTGACCCAGCAACAGTCAGAGTAGTCCAAACACAATCAGGATTAAACTCACGGGGGAGACAATTGTGGCCAACAGGGAAACCAAAAATGGCACTGAATTGATGTATATCGAAAGTGCGAGGGAAGCCTAAAAGCTTAAAGGTTATCTCACCTGGCCACTGGGCTTGGTCACTCAAGGGATATAGTTTGTAAGAAAATGTTGGTGTATGCCCTAGTGGCCAATACGTTTTGTTTGTATTTACATACATTATATTATGCTATTTTATATGAGGCATTTCATTTATTATGTTCTTTTTTTTGGTAAACATGATAAAGTCCTTAGAATAGTAAATTTGATACCATAGGACATCAAGTGGATGACTTGATCGTGAGATCCTATTGGATAAAACACTATTCTTAAATGTCCCTAGTCAAGTATTATTGTTAATTAGGACAACAATAATGCTTTGAGACTAGTATGTGCGTAGGCCGATGACCACATCTCACGGGTCATGGATATGAGATATCAAGTCTACACATAGATACATATTAGAGTAATGATGTATTGGACGGAGACCCGCCATGAGAACGCTATGTGGATCGTTACGTGAGTGTCATAAGCAATTCTCATAGTGATAATGGTGTATGTGGTCCTTTGACCTGAAATCACTACGATTCCTACATGAGGAGTTGTGTGTTTTAATGCCATCAAACGTCATCTGTAACAAGATGATTATAAAGTTGGTTATTAGACATACCGCGATACATGTGGAGGGATGTGAGTGACCTAGATGGGATTTGTCCCTCCTACATAACAGAGTGATATCTTCGGGCCCCCGATTGAGTGAGACTATGAAATGCATGGCCATGCTCAAATGAGTCAATATGAGATATTGATCTCATTTGTCATTACTATGTCTACTCGGGAATCGAGAAACCGAAGATTGAACTAAACAAGGGTGACACGTTCCATGCCTTGTGTTCAATTTGGATATCCGGACAAAGGGACTAAACTACACGAAACATTGGTCACGGATAGGTTATGTCAAATCACTACATTCTCATTACTTGGGTAGCAGTGATGTGTTGCTAGATACCGCTCACTGTTTGTAATATTAAAATGAGATTTTAATATTACTACCAACGTCATGAGAACCTGCAGGGTCGCACACTTAGAACAGTTAAATTGGAGTAATCGAATCAAGTTGGACTCGGATTCAATTGTGGGCCTAACTCATGACAGATGGGTTTAGGGTTGCACCACTTACCTTGCTACTTTGCTCACACTCACTTAAGGCGGCCACTATTATAAATAGTAAATCTTGCGCTAAGGGGGCTGCTACTAGGTTACATCACAACCCTAGCCGCACCTACGAGAAAGTGAGTGAGAGATAGTGAGGTCTTCTTCTCCTCTCTTCGCAGCTAGCACTACGAAACAGGGCGTGACTCCTTTGCAAGTCCGTTCGTGTGGATACCGCAGAAACATCGTCGCTATTACGGTGTTGGTGATTCACCTCGCTCGCTTGTGTCTGTCACGCTTCAAGAGGTAAAATTTTAAAACCTCGGATTATGGATTTTTCGCATGGATCCTGTGAGGGAATTCTGTTATTCCGCTGCGAGACTTTGATCCGCAAATTCCCAACAGAAAAAGTGGAAATAACTTCCCTAGTCAGCTCAGCATAAGTGGGTTTGTGCAATTTTACAAATTCTACCCAGCCTATTCTACCCAACAGTGTAAAAACTTCATCATATAACCCTATGGTTCTTAAGGTGTCCTCATCTAGGAACCTAGTGGCAATAACTTCCTTCCTATCAATAGGGTTAATGGGTACCTGGGGTGGAGATGGAGCCCGTGGTGGAGGGGGAGGTGGAACCTCCTTCCTTGCTTGCATCTTGGAGCGTTTGCGAGGAGGCATTGTGCAAGAATGGAGTAAGTGTGGGTAGAAAGAAGGAAATGGAGAGATAAATGGGAAGGTGGTGTGCATAGGAACTGGGAAAAGGGAAGGAAATAGGGAATGGGAATAGTGAGTGATGACACGGTAATGGGGTATGCAATATGGAATGGGTGGTGGTGGTAATGGAAGGGTGAATGAAGGGAGGAAAAGATGAAAGGGGTGAAAATGAGAGAAAAATGTGTGGTGGTTTGAGGAGGATGGGGGAGAGAAGGGGGGGGGGCTATGCAGGGGGAAGAGGAAGGTCTGAAAATGACCCAAATAGAACCCTGAGTGGGGTTTTAGGGGCTCTTATGCGAGGACACGGGTCGTGTCCTTTGACACGACCCAAGCCATGTCCTTTTTTGTAAAAAGGAATCAACCTGACCCATGAAAACACAGTTGACATGGCGCACCCCGTGTAACCCTCTGTGATATGCATGGCCCTCTGATTCACACCAACACGGGCCGTGTCATTTGACACGTCCCAGACCGTGTTGGTCTTTGGAAGGGCAAAAGCTGCCTATTAGAGGACACGGGCCATGTCATATGACACGGCCTACCCCGTGTTTGGCTCTATGTGTAACACCCTCCCTAGGGCATCACATTTCTGACTCCCGACTCATAATCTGAAAATCAATTCGTAAAAGGTTTGAGTTATGAAAATATGGGTTTCAAAATTTCTTACTTACTGAAATTTATAAGTAATATTGAAAAATAGATTTAAACTGATTTAAACTCATATAACAAATACCACTTAATATTTAACAATTATTCAAGAAATATAAAACTTACAGACTTTTTTTTTCTCTAACAGTAGTAACCCTATGACAGGTCCTACTTAATAGCACGGTACAACACTAACGAGAAACTTTAACATACTTATTCCTTTTTCTGTCCATCTTGATGCATCAGACATCTGCTCCATTGTCAACACTGCATACCTTCGAGTCCTGAATGTTCACTCCTTATTGTTGTCACCAATCTCAGAGTATCCATCATTCGTTATGTCTAAGACAACTCGATCATTCTATTATTTGATTTTAACAGTACAGACACAGCAAAACAACATAACAAAGAGGTGAGATCACCTACACCAGTACCAACATGGCAGCACAGAGATAACACAAACAACAATATTATACATATAGATCATACCACAATTATGATCATGTCATCAACATTAATCAACTATCATCATCCAATCATTTATCTGTTCAATTATCATAAACAACAATTACGATAATGCCCTCAACATTATCATCATCATCATCATTCAAGTATTCAAAACAATTGTCATAACCAATATTCCTCAATTAATATATCACACAGATATAAATGTACTCATATAATGCATGTGCATTTAGACTCAATGTTCTTACTCCATGGAGCTAAACTCAGGTCGGAGAAAATGATCGAAAAGACCTACCGGTACCACGTGCCTCAGACCACGTGCTTTAATTCTCATTTCAATTTTTGCACATCTAGCACATACATAACAGTCTTTATCAGATCTTGATTAAGAATAATGTCTCGGTCAGGATCATTGGTGTGTTGTATCAGTCTAGCCTACGGGAAGAAGCGCGACCAACCACCCATGTAAGCAACTCGCACCCCGATGCCCCTAAGGTCAACAAGTGACTTACACTACGCATATCGCACCCACTCAAGAGGTGTGTTTCTCCTAGGCAATCAGCCATATCCAGTCCTCATCGGACCATTCCAATGCATGTATAATGCACCAAATACCAATCACAGGTATAATACCAATCACAAGTATATCTCATAATTTCTCAGATATAGTTTATACAATGCACGAATATATTAGTGCAAGTCCAACCACAAGGGCCATTCTTTTCAAATTCGTTTGTTTAATTAAATCATATGCCTCAACGCATATTTTTTTTTCCAATGCATCTAAAATGCACCACGTGCCAATAACAGGCAAAACTCGTTGTTTTTACAAACAGTGTATGGACATTGCTTTAACAATAATCATCATGTTATTATGTTTTTATAGTCATAAAACATTTTTGTCGTGTTTTCACAATCGTGTAACATTTCTGTTACATTTTTACAATTCCACAACACTTCTGTTGCATTTTCAAAATACCGTAACACTTTTGTTACATTTTCCAAAACATTTTTATTACATTTTCACAATACCGTAACACTACTGTTACGTTTACAAAATTTTGTAACATTTCTGTTATGTTTTCAAAATGTTGCAACTCTTCTGTTGCACTTTTAAACCACGTACTAATTTTTTAATATTTTTCTCAATCGCCTAAAAATATACGTTTATCAAATCGCATAGTATTTTTCCACTGTTTCAAAATCGCATAACTTAAAAATCATTCTTTTAAGTCGCGTAAATCATTTTCCATCATTCTCAAAATATTTAAAACACTTTCTAAATCACATAACGATTTTTCGCCACTTTTCACAATCATGTAAAAATAATTCATCACTTTTCAATTACGTAGTGATTTTTCAATAGTAGTTCAAATTACGTAAAATATTTAAACGTAATGCAAATCGCGTAGAAATATTTCAACATATTTAAAATCGCATAGAAATATTTTTCCATATCACGTAACTTAAAAATCACGTTTTTAAGATACATAAATAATTTTTGACCACAATTTCATTACAGAAAATATTTCTTGACCTTTAAAAATTCCTTTTCAACTTTTCCCAAAATAATATAACTTTATACTTCATTTAATATATTTTCTTACTCAAGAAATTTTTTTCGGAATATAATTCACAAAATCACTTTTCCATTGATGTAAATCAATGTTTCAAAATCTTAAATTTTCCTAACGTACTCCAAAACTTGAAAATAAGTTATACGTTAGTAAATTCTCAAATCGCCATTATATTCTCCATTTTTCTCAAATTAATTTTAAAATCAATTCTCTTCAAAACAAATTGAAGTTAAAACATTTTCAACCTCTCTTTGTCTTTCGTTTACAAAATTTTCTCAAGTGATAAAACACTATGATTCCCTTTCCAAAATCCTTGTATTAAACCAAATTGTATTTCTACTTTGAAAATTACTTTATTTTATAAAATCAAGGCATTACAAACCTTCTAAAATGTGGACATGACTTTTGAAACCATCAAATATTTTTCCTTCTAAATTGATATGGTTTTACACAAACAAAACCATTAAAATTTTGTTTTCAAAACCGTGTGATTCATGGTCATAAAAACCAAACCCATTTGTTCAAATTCATTTTCACTTTCTTTGCAAATCCTTTTTCACTTTCTTTGCAAATCCTTAAAATCAACGTTTGCCTGTTTCATTTAAAACTCATGTTTAGAAAAACACTTAGGATCTTTTTACACAAAATAAATTAATAAAAATCCTTCAAAACCATGTTCTTGTTCTCTTGAAAAACATATCCTTTGTTCATTTTCCATGCTTTTCAAATCAATCCAATTTTATTCTTCCATGAAAATATTAAGTTATAAACACCTATGTTGAGGTGTCTTGGCCGAAATTCTAATTGTTCTAGGGACCCAAAAATTTATTTTCCTTGTTCTTGAAAATTTTCAACATAAACGCAAATCATGAGTGTCAAAACCGTGACCACTCTTCCTTGGCCATTGGAGCCAAAAATTTATTTTCTTTCCATATTCACATCATGGCATACATATGCATATTCCATCATAAATTCCACAAGCATGCCATATACTTATCATGCATATTATAAGCATACCATCAAAGCCATAAAATCATGCAAAGCATACCAAGCATAGACAAATAATTAAAGCACATAAACACCCACAAATAAATTACAAGACCATGGATATGAATCCTCACATGGATTCAATATCCATCAAATATATAACCATCTCTCACCACCATGCTTGGTTGGTGAGATGGATCTCCCTCTTACCTCTTGAAAATCCTAAAAAACTCTTTGTTTTGCTTCTTTTTCCAAGTCCTTCACCACCAAGGGCTTCTCAAATACAAAACAAAATACATAGAAATTAGTATACTAAGCTTGATTAAGAGGAACCATGGATCAAACATGGCTTAGAATATGAAAAAGAAGAGAAGAAATGAAGTTTCCTTACACTTCACCTCAAAAACCTTAGAACTTTGCTCTTGGAAAAACTCCTTGAAGATGGAAGATTTAGAGAAAGTCTCCAACATGAAAGTTGCTTAGAATATCATGTAGATTCAAGATCTATGGTTGGATGAAATTAAAAACATTTGGATGATGGTTCTTGATGAGCTAGCCGTGAGCTTCAATTTGGAGAGAAGGAGAAAGAGAATAAATAGAAGACTTAGGAGTTCAAAGTGAGATAAAATGAACATAAACACCCCTCCTCCTTTGGTGATTGTCGTAGGAACATGTAGGAAAAGAAAATGGAGAAATTTCACTATCACTTATGACTAGCATAAGACATAAGTCATTAATTTTGGCTTTCTAATGCCTCCTTGACCGTGGACATGTTTTGAAAGAAAGGCGAGAGATGTTATTGATAGAAAGGTGACATGAATTATCAAGTAAAGAGTTGATATTTTGGCCCCCCAAAGACTACTTGGCCATGAGCCACTTGGAAACAAAACGATAGAAATGAATTGAAGATAATATATTTTTCTTTTATAAATCTTGCATAGCTGTGAGAATTAGAAAGAATAGCCACCAAAATTGACTATCTTGTTATAGCTTTTTCAATTATTGTTAGAAGAATGACTAAATATTATTTGAATGTAAAATTTGTCTTCCAATTTGATGCATGACCGTAGCTATGCTTGGAGAATGAGTGGAGAGAAAAGTTTGATGAAGACTTGGCTTTTTGGAGGAGACAAAGGTGAATTATAATCAATAATGACCAAAGGTGATCAATATGGTCTTCAAATGTTGTTTTAATTTCCAATGCACCACAAAAACCGTCCCCCCCTCCAAGTAGTCTTCTAAGAATGCAAACAAAACAATAAAGAAACATAATTGACTAAAGCATCAAATAATGGTCATAAAGTCTCCTTTAGCTCCAAATTCATTACAAAAACCATAGCCATCCCTTGCATTATGCATGCAATAATTGTCATCTTTTCTAGCGACCCTTTAGAGCCATTTAAGCTATTGATTAATTCAATGGTTAGGATTTAGGTAGACTTTTGATTAGAAGACTTAATCTAGGCCATTGGATCTTTCTCCTTTAAATTCTAGCCATTAGATGTGTCTCCAAAATAAAGGGTCAAGATTACTCCTTCTTACTTTTAATCCAAGGGTCATAATTAGTCTTTGCTACTTTTTAAGACTAATTCTTCACCATTGATTAAATCTTCATCCAATGGTCATAAATGGTCCTTGTTACTTTACAAGACCAAATCTCCACCCTAGATCACTTCTAAATCCAATGGTTGTAAATGGTCATAGCCATTATATAAAACTAAATCTCTACCCTTGATTTAATCTCCATCTAACGGTTATAAATGATCTTATTCACTTTTAAGATCAAATCTCTACCGTTGATTAAATCAAGATCAAGTCTCTATCATTAATTAAATCAATGCTAGATATCCAAGCCACCAATGTTGACTTAAGCAGTATAATATTTATTTTTTTATATGCTAAAACCCCACAAAATTATATTTACTGTATTTTTTTTATCGTCCTATAAATTAAATACAGTAGAAAACATAGTACAAAAAAATTTCTAAAACTGTTTCTGGATTCAGGTTTAGTAAGATCCTCTGTCTCCGTCTAAACAGTACAAATTTTTCTATGCGTAGAAAAATTTTTACTTTGCGGGACCTACCTGGGCCCACGTAAGGTCACCTGGGCCCACATAGGACCACTTGGGCCCACATAGGACCACCTGGGCCCACATATAGTAAAAAAAATCATAATCATCCACAAAAATCACAAATATTAGAAAACGTATGAAAATCAAGTCAGATTATTAAAATTAATTAACAGTCAAGAGAAATAAATATTTAAAGATTTTCTCCGGCCCGAAAATTATTATTTTCCTGACATGGAGTAAATCACTCAAAACGATCAAATACGCTGACGGAATAATCAAAATAATATTTCAGCGCTCAGAAATTACTAAACAGTAAAATTCTGTTAACTTGTCAAAATTACTATTTAAGAGATAGGAAATTCAGGGTGTTATACTATGAGCCACTGGACCTGCAAAAAGGTCCTCTGATATGGGGATATGGGCCCCGTGTTGTCTTCAGTAACAATTGGGGTTTAAACAAATTAGAAAAATCACACCAAAAACCCAAGAGATCACCACTTCACAACGATATCAACCATTCATACACTTATATAGACCCCAATTATGCAAAAAACAAGTACTTATGCATTCAATCTTAAGTCCAGTGTGACAGAACACAGATAATTGCATAGATGCAAGAATCATTAGGCGAAGAACACAGCAAAATAGGCAAACTATGAAGCTAAACAAGAATAACATAAAATAGAAAGGGGAAAGAAAGCAAATTTGGTTGGGTTGCCTCCCAATAAGCGCTTGGTTTAATGTCTGCAGCCCGACATTGTCACCTTCCTCAGTGTTGAATATAACCAGGATGGAGAAGGGTCATTGCTTTGACTTTTGCATGCTCTAGAAGCTCATGATAAGGCTTGAGACGATGTCCATTGACCTTGAATGTCTTTCCAGATGCCTCGTTCATGATCTCTACTGCACCAGAAGAAGAAATAACTGTCACTACAAATGGTCCAATCCATTTAGAACGTAGCTTCCCTGGAAACAATTTAAGTCTAGATTGGTATAGCAACACTCTTTAGCCTTTGTTGAAACTCTTCCTGGAGATCATATTATCATGGAATGCTTTGGTTTTGGCCTTGTAAGTGAGGGTACTCTCAAAGGCCTCATTCCTCAACTCTTCCAACTCCTGCAATTAGAGTTTCCTGTGCTTTCCAGCACCTTCCAAATCTATGTTAACTTGCTTAACAACTCAGTAAGATCGATGTTCTAGCTCCACTGGCAAGTGACAAGGCTTCCTATACACCAATCAGAATGGTGACATGCCAATCAGGGTCTTGTATACAGTCTGACAGGCCCATAGTGCATCATCAAGTCTAATACTTCAATCCTTGCGCATTGGATTCACAGTCTTTTCAAGGATGGACTTGATTTCTCGATTGGACACTTCAGCCTGTCCATTCGTCTGTGGATGGTAGGGAGTAGAAGTCCGATGCACCACACCATATTTCTTCAAAAGAGCCTCAAATGTTTTGTTGCAGAAATGAGTCCTTTGATCACTAATGATGGCCCTTGGAGTTCCAAATCTAGAAAAAATAGTAGACTTCACAAAATCCATGATAGTTTTAGAATCATCAGCTTTGGTGGCCTTAGCTTCCACCTATTTAGACACATAATCAACAGCTAAAAGAATGTATAAGAAGCCAAATGAAGGAGGGAATGGTCCCATGAAGTCAATGCCCCAGACATCAAAGATTTCCACAATGATTATTGGAGTTTAAGGCATTTGGTTCCGCAGACCAATATTACCTGTCCTTTGACAACGGTCACATGACTTGCAGAAGTTATGAGCATCCTTAAAAATTATGGGCTAATAGAAACTACTGTTAAGCACTTTGTTGGTTGTCCTCTTTATGCCAAAATGTCCTCCACATGCATAGGTATGACAAAAAAAGAGTATGGAGTAAGTTTCTGAGTCCAGAATGCATCTCCGAATTACTTGATCCACACAATGCTTCCAAAGATAAGGATCATCCCAGATGTAATACTTGCACTCACTCTTCAGCTTATCTCGCTGTGCTTTGGTCAGACCCTCTGGAAAATCCTTAGTAGCCAAATAGTTAGCAATATAAGCATACCAAGGTATTGTAAGCTCGATGGCCATTAATTGCTCATCCAGAAAACTTGCTTGGATAGGTATCTCCACTTCTTCAGTCACTAACCGACTCAAATGGTCCGCTACTAAGTTTTCGCTCCCCTTCTTGTCTCTAATCTCTAAGTTAAACTCCTGGAGCAACAGAATCCATCGGAGCAATTGGGGCTTCGCATCCTTCTTTGCTAAAAGATACTTCAAGGCCGCATGATCAGAAAATACAATCACTTTGGAACCAATTAGATACGATCTGAATTTTTCCAAAGCGAAAACCACGACTAGAAGTTCTTTCTCAGTTGTAGAGTAATTCAATTGAGCGTCATTTAGGGTCCTTGAAGCATAGTAAATGGCATACGACACCCTATCAACTCGTTGTCCTAGGACAGCCCTAACCGTGAAGTCACTGGCATCACACATTATCTCAAATGGTAGCTCCCAATTAGGTGGCCTAATGATAGGCGTTGTAGTCATTCCTTGAGTTTGGTGAAAGCTTCCATACACTTTTTATCAAAATGAAATGGGACGTCTTTCTGAAGCAGTGTGCAAAGGGGTAAAGATATCTTGGAGAAATCCTTGATGAATCTCCAATAAAACCTTGCATGACCAATAAATGAGCGAATCTTCCTCACACTAGTGGGCGGGGGCAAGGAGTGCACAAGTTCTACCTTAGCTTTATCCACCTCGATTCCCCTAGCAGAGATTACATGACCTAGCACTATACCCTCTTCCACCATGAAGTGACATTTTTCCCAATTCAACACAAGGTTAGTGTCAATGCATCTTTTGAGAACCAATTGCAAGTGCTCCAAACAACTTTCAAAACCAGTCCCAAACACACTAAAATCATCCATGTAAACCTCAATAATATTCTCTATGTAATCAGAAAATATACTCATCATGCATCTCTAAAATGTCCCGGGTGCATTACATAGTCCAAAAGACATTCGTCGATATGCAAAAGTGCCAAAGTGGCAAGTTAAAGTGGTCTTATCCTGGTTTTCTGGAGCAATGACAATCTGATTATAACCTGAAAATCCATCTAGAAAGCAATAGTAAGTGTGACCAGCTAATCTCTCCAACATTTGATCAATAAAGGATAAAGGAAAGTGGTCTTTTCTGGTGGCTACATTTAATTTTCTGTAATCGATGCAAACACACCACCCTGTTTGTAGCCTAGTTGGAATAAGCTCATTCTCAGCACTTTGTACTATAGTAATACCCGATTTCTTTGGTACTACTTGAACCGGGCTCACCCATTTACTATAAAAAATGGGGTAGATCACCCCTACACTTATGAGCTTCAGTATCTCCTTCTTCATAACTTCCATCATAGGAGGATTCAACCTTCTTTGCGGATCTCTTGCTGGTTTAACCCCATCCTCCATTAAGATTCTATGCATGCAAATAGAGGAGTTAATCCCTTTAATATTCACTATAGTCCAACCAATGGCTGTCTTATGCGCCTTCAAAATAGCTACCAATTTCTCCTCTTGCTCTTGGGTGAGTGACTATGTAACGCCCCTTTTTCTCCCTTGTATCATAACGGGTGAGAAGAAGGAACGTCACACCATAGTGAAACAACACAAAAATGGCTACGAAAAATTTGAGCATTTTTTTTCTTAACATAGTTCCGATTAAAACTTCCATTGAATATACATATACACCTGTTTGTAAATATATTGCGTGATTGATTTAAAATTAAAAGTTCCTCTTTCACATAAAACTTCTTATCAAATACGTCAAAGAGAAATCAACTTGTAATAAAACATACAATCATATACAATATAGATAGTTACATACTTTGTACCATAATTACAAGCCTGTTTAAATTACATTTCCAAAAAAAGATATACAAAAAGCAAAATGTGTACCTACCCCAAGAGATACAAATATACCTACCCACAATCCAATATTACGTCAGGCTCCCTCAAAAATAAACGGACAACCATCAGTAGCCATCAATTTACAACCAACCCTAAGATTGCCTGGAATGAGAAGGAACCGTAGATGGATCCTCCTCAGGGTCCTCGTCGTTCGATGAGACAACCATCGGGACGACAGAACAGCGGGCAGGAGCTCAGGCAGTAGACAGGAAAGAGTCATCACGTGGGGTATAGTACATATCCGCTCACATATCTCTTACAGGCATATAAAATTCCAACCACACAAAAGCATGAAAATCAAAAATAGAAGCAGTGTAGCGTCCCCATGCTAAAGACACCGTCAATTCGCCGTGGTACACACATCGATCCGTCTGCACGTTGATATGCCAGCAATCCGGACCACCATGAAAGTTGATCCGCACGTAACCAAAAAATCCACGGGGGCGAAAAGACATTCTCAGCAACTTCGGTCTTAATCGAGATAAGGCCAGAAACCTTGAAACTCAGTAGCTTCCTTGTTCTCCTCACGAGTGTCTTCTAGAGAGCATACGATTCAACCAAAATGCAAAATAAAGAAAAGTACTGAAAGAGGTGAGATTCCCAACTTTCAGTACCAACAAGGCAACAAGAAAATAAACGGCGTCGAACGCCCACATAAGACACAGTAAATACATACAGGTATAGTGATACATGAAAGCAATAAATGAGAATAAAACAGCAAGGAACAGTAATTAACATCATCCATAGCCAACTAGCAACATCAGTATTACTAAGAATCAAATAAGTATCACAACCATAATAGTAAACATATTATCCAATCATGAATGCTCAATGGACCATGTGACTGACAACTCACAATGCAACAAGGGTACCAAAGTTCCTACTCCATGGAGCTAGACATAAACATTTTCGGAGTGAATGATCAAGGAGTAATGCCAGTGTATCGTTAGCCTTAAAAATATAGTGTGCTCATCACATAAAAACATTTGCGCAAAATGGCTCACACATGGCACCTCAACAGTTGATCGCGACATAGGACAGCATCTCAGGCAGGATCGTCGGTGTGTTGCATTGGTCTATCCCACGGCCCCAGTGGAGCTACCACTGTCTATTGTGAGACACCCACACCCCGACGCCCCCAGGGTCAACAACATATGACACCTACGCTTAGTCTATTCGCACTCGCACATAGGTGTTATTCAAACTCCTAGGCAACATAGCCTTCTCAACAATGTCCCACGAACAATACGCATGCATGATGACACAATGTCCAATCATGTACGTTCATTAATGATGCATTCAACATAAGCCTTTCCTCATGGCACATAAGCAATATTCAATGTCCAACATAACATATCAACAATACATTTATTCAAAACATTGCCTCAATGGCACATCATCATCCTTATCTCATTGAGCACTACATCAATAATTCTCAGCATCAACATGCATTTCTTATTACACATATACCACAATTTCCATAATCATGGATCCAAGGATTCCATATTCAAAACCATTTCTTCCCTATTGGGGTGAATGCACATTTCTATCACAATTTAGTAAAGTAAAATCCTTGAATCCAGGGTTTTTAGGTTATGTTTGAGTTACAAAGGATAAAGAACCATAATCTCAATCATTTTCAGCTCAAAAATCTCATTTTTGGTCTTGGTAATCGATTACAGACACCCTTGTAATCGATTACACCGAGAAACAGAACCTCAGTGTCGATTACAATCTCATTGTAATCGATTACATGATTCCTTAATCACGTTTCGTAATTTCAAGGCTCGTAATCGATTACACAACCGTGGTAATCGATTACCAATTGACAGAACCTCCGTAATCGATTACCCACAAGTTGTAATCGATTACGTGATTCCCAAAGACAGCACCATTTCGTGACATCGGAGGCTTGGTAATCGATTACACTCTTTTTGTAATCGATTACAAGCTAAACAGATCCACATGTCGATTACACACCGGATGTAATCGATTACCAGATTTCCAGAATCATGATTTTGTATCTTTAAGAGCTTGGTAATCGATTACAAGCCTCGTGTAATCGATTACCACACGTAAGTTTGCAGAAAACAGAGTTCTCAGGTCCTCTAACTCAAACCAAACCATTCCTCATCATATTTAATCAACAAGGTATTCAAATACAGCTTCAAATCATACAAGAGACATCAATAAATCACACAAACCCAACAAAATACATTATCATCAAGAACAACATAAAAATGAGAGAACTTTATACATGAATTCAAAAATCAACAACAATACACATACAAGACATTCCCTTACTACCAAGATTGGTTGAAAAGGATCATCTCCCTCTTACCTATTTGGAAAACAACACAATGTGCCACTCCTTCTTGTCCTAGATTTTCGTTTTCCCTCCTTCAAGAAAAACTCCAATGTGAGTGATCACCACAATGTTCACTCAAATCATGAAAAATAGGTTCTTGGTCACCAAGGTGGCCAAGAGAAAACGAAAATAGCAAGGAAATGGAAGAAAGTTGAAGACTTTACCTTAAAGCTCCAAGCTTTAGCTTTAATGGTGGAAGAGAAATGGAAGAAGAAGAAGAAGAAGAAGAGGAACCAAGGGATAACCAACAAGGAGAATAGTCTTGGAATGGTGGAAGGAACAAGAAAATGCGATTTGTTTGGCAAATGAGGAAGTTGGTCTCCAATGTGATGGTGTGTGTGTGTGGACGGTGGAGAGGAAGAAAAAGAGAGAAAAAGAAAAATAGGTATTTAGGTGTAGAGGAATGAGAGTGAAATATGAAGGCAATGGAAGGGAAATATTTAGGCCTCCCCTTTTTTTGTTTCTGCCGTAGAAGAGTGGAAAAAGGGAGAGAGAAAAGTGTGTTGCAAGAGAAATTGCTAGGAAGCTTCCCATAACAAGCTTGGATTAAATTTAATCTTTCTTTTGAAATTAAAACTAATAGATGTGATACAAAAATTAGATTTTGAATAATGTGATAATATTTCTAATATATGTTATTATTTATTGGACAATAGTTATAGTTGGTAGGAGTCGGCATTACAAATCTGACAGATAAATTTCTCACAGTGTTTTATTATCTCATCTGTTAAGATTTCTCGAAAAATGTGAAACCTTGTAAACTGTGTCCGGCCTCGGGTTTAGTAAGATCCCCGGTCGACGTTTCCATAGTTCAAGGTTCTCGGAGAAAATGTCTCATTTCTCCGGTTCCGCTCAATACACACGTAAAATGAGAAATATATTAAAATATTCTGCGTTCTCAGAAAAATTCCAAGAAAATTCCAGAAAATCATAAATATTTTTAGAATGAATTCTGATAGTAGAAAAGTAAATTTTGGGGTGTTACAAGTAACTTAGCAATGATCACTCGAAGTGTGTCCTTCTTTCTCAAGAATACATATTTAAGATGAGCTGGAAACTCCTTGAGTTCCAACTCCGATGCTTACAGAACAGAAGGTTTAGATGCATCATCAGTAACGGGTAGCTCAACATATGAAACATCCTTCTAAAGTGGAAGAGAGCACATGCATGGCTGTTACCAACTCTTGAACATCTTCACTCCATAGCTTGCTTGCATCAACTTTCTTTTCTTCCTGTAGATCTAGGCTGTGAGTCAAAACAATATCAAGAGCATCAAAATGATTAGACTCAAAAGCTACAGAAATTAAAGAATCAAAAGCATCAAAAGAATCCATCAAACAAGCAGATTGCACATCGCTCGGGTATCTCATGGCCTCAAAAATATTGAATCTGATTAATTCTCCATCAAATTCCATGGTCAGGTTCCCTGAGTGCACATCAATCTTTGCCCGCGCAGTCTTCAAGAAAGGTCTCCCCAACAAAATAGGAGCAGAGCTGGGGGGTTTATCTTCCTCTATGTCTAGCACATAGAAGTCCGTTGGAAACACTAACTCATTCACTTGCACTAACACATCCTTAACAACACCCTTCGGGTATGCGTTAGATCTATCAGCCAATTGAATGATAACACTAATTAGTTCTAAAGGACCAAGATATAAGGATGTATAGATAGAATAAGGCATGATATTTATAGATGCACCTAAATCTAACATTGCCCTTTCAAACCTTTTGTTACCTATTGTGCAGGGTATAGTGAATGTGCCAGGATCGTTACACTTGGTTGGGAGATTCTTATTAAAAATAGCTGAAACATTCGCTCCCACTTAGACCCTTTCATTACCTTTTAACTTCCTTTTGTTAGTGCATAATTCTTTCAAGAACTTAGCATATCTAGGCACTTGCTTAATGGCATCTAACAAAGGGATGTTAACTTTCACTTTCCTAAAAGTCTCTAAGATCTCTTTATCCATCTCTTCATTCTTATTTTTAACCAATCGACTAGGAAAAGAGGCCTTAGTAACATATTTAGGGAGTGGTTTAGAAATACTTACCATAGGGGCCTTAGAGTTGGGCCCCTCTTTTTCTACCTCCGTAGGCTTTTGAGCTTTGTCTTCAGTGACTTGTGGAGGAGATGTGGATTCGTCCAATGTCTTCCCACTTCGCAAGGTTACAACGCTAGCATTTTCCCTCGGATTCACCTCCGGCTGTGAGGGAAGTTTCCCAGAAAGTTGACTCTGAACCTTGTTGATCTTTGTGGCTAACTGCCCCACTTGATTCTGTAAGTTACTGATGGTGGCTCTTATTTCTTATTGAAATCGAATGTTGTTGGTGGCCATCTATCTCATTAGCTCCTCCAATGAAGGCTCAAGTTGCCTAGAAGTTGGGGCTTGTTATTGCCTCGGAGGGAACGGTGCTTGCCTCTGTCGAAACCCTGGAGGTCCTTGAGTCAGAGGTTGACTCTATGGTTGCTTGCCATAGCTGAAGTTAGGATGATCTCTCCACCCCGGATTGTATGTGTTGGAGTAGGGGTTGTAATTTTTGGAAGTGCCAAAATATCCCCCTACTGCCTTTGCTTCCTCATTTGTGTCCTCATATAGAGTGGGACATATATCAGTGGGGTGTCTAGGAGAGCAACAAATCCCACAAGCATTAATTGATGTTTTTCCACTATCCATTAGTTTCTGAACCATGGTGGTCAATTGAACCATTTGCTGCTGCAGGCTAACTGTATCTGCCTCTTTTACTGCTCGTATTCCAATGTTATTCTTGGTAAAGAATTGTTAGGTGTTCGCAGCCATTCTTACAATCAAGTTTCTAGCTTCTTGAGGAGTCTTATCAACCAACGCTCCTCCGCTAGCAGCATCAATCATGTTGGGATCCATCACTAGCAAGCCCTCATAAAAATACTGAATCAATAGTTGCTCACTAATTTAATGTTGGGGCCAGCTAGCGCATAACCTCTTAATCCTCTCCCAATAATCATGAAGTGATTCCCCATGCCTTTGTTGGATGCCGCAAATTTCTTTTCAAATAGTAGCAGCCTTAGAGGCAAGGAAGTATCGATCCAAGAAAGCTCGAGCCATGTCTTACCAAGAATTGATCGATCCGAGTGGCAAATAGTATAGCCATTCCTTTGCAGTATCCTTTAACGAGAATGAAAAAGCCATGAGCTTGACTTGTTCTACTGAAACCCCTGCAAGCTTCATGCAGGAACAAACCACGTGTATCTCCTTCAAATGCTTGTTAGGATCCTCTCCAGCTAATCCATTGAAGGATGGTAGAAGGTGGATTAAACCAGACTTCAACTCCAAAGCCCCTTCTGTGCTGGAATTTCTATACAAAGAGGTTGTTGGTCTAAGTCTGGAGCACCCAATGCCCTTAAGGTATTTTCTGCCATTATCACTTCTTGAGATGTTTCAGAAAATGTCTCAGAACTGGATAAATCTATATGGCGGGTAGCTTCGACGTCAGTAGGTGTGAATTGAAGAGGAAACTGTGAGCTGACTTGTTCAAAGTAATACCTTAGATTCCTCAATTGCTCGTGTACGTCACCACTGGACATGAACGCTTACAAAATAGTTGGAAAGGAGGAAGAAAAGAATTAAAAACTAAAACAAAAACAGAGTGAAAAATAGGAAACAAACTAATAGCGCAATTGAACAATTAGTTCCCTGACAACGACACCAAAATTTAGTGTGATATGGATTGTGAATTAAATTTGATATTAGAAACAGTTGCTAAGTCCCACCAAAATTATAAAAACCTTACAACTAGTTGTAGTTAACAAGGGTCGATCCACATAGAACTAACTTAATTTAACACTATTAATTGAATCTTAATTTAAACTCTAAGTGACAATAAATAGTAAAAAGGGAGTTTGTTAATTCAAACTAAAACAGAAACTAAAGATAAAACAATAGCAAAACAAGTATGATTTGAATTTCCAATTTGAGAATATTAGTTAAGAGATAGAATCCACTATTAGGTTTATATGATTATGCAAATCCATATAACCTTTATCTCAATATGATCAATTATGTTTTTATGCAATTGTGAGATTAATCTCTGTTTTCCTTAAGTATTGATTAATTCAGCAACCACTCAAATCAATCCCTAATCAATAGTTATTTGTAAACCAACCGCTCTTACACCTACCTATTGATTGCATTAAGATTTAGAAAACCAATCACACTAAGATTCAATCACTCACCGGGATTAAATTACTTAGTTTATATGTTCCACTAGTTATACCACCGCAACCGTGCATAGTAATCCTAGTTTTTACCACTTTCTAAATTGGCAAGAATATAAAAACCTTTATATTGAATTGAGATAAAAAAACATATGAATAAAAATATAATTGTATTAAAATAAAGCAATATGCAGAGTTTACATAACCAAAACTAGAGTTTCATCCTCCCTTAACCAAATAGGAGTTTAGCCATACATAAAACAAAATAGAAACATAGTTAAGAATGAAAGAACGAAAGAAAATTGAAGATCAAACTAGTTATCAGTGAGTAAGGTTGATCGATCTCTGATTGCTCAAACCCGAATCTCCAATCTTTGATCGAATCTCCCTCTTTCTTGTCCCTTGAAGCCTCTTCTTTTCTCTGATGGCTTCCAGTTCAGAACTACCTTATGAGTCCTAGTCAATCCTATTTATACCTTTGGACCCCTAATTTTGCTTCAAAATACAAAGTTAAGTTTCTGATTCGCAGACACGGGCCGTGTCATTTGACACGGCTTACCCCGTGTCTGACTCTGCCTTCACTAACTCATACATTTTGATACTCAGAGAACCACACGGCACACCCTTGTCATATGAAACAGGTCGTGTTGTCGAATTGCTCAGAATCAAACCCATTTTGAGATACCAGAGATATACAGGGCCTACCCTGTGTCAGATGACACGGGCCGTGTTGTGACAATTTATGGCTGGACACTTCTTGTGGCACCAGAGTAGTACACGGGGCATCCCGTGCCTGATGACACAGGCTGTGTTGCTGACTTTCTTCATCTTTAGCTGGGATTCTCAACAAACATTCTTCTTCCCTTGCTTCAAGGAGTGGTATTGATCTACATGAATCCTTGGCTCTTCATTCACATGGATAACAAGCCTAGTTTAAGGCTAATGGATCTTAACACTCAATGGTTTCCTGAAAAACACAATTCAATCATGAGTATTTATGAACATATTTAAGCAAAGTTTCACAATAAGGTTCCAATTAAGGTAAATGTCAGAAACTTAGGCAAATGCTATCAATTGAGCGCATATGGAATCCAATTAGATCAAATGTAAAACATTCAAAATACTGAAATTATCAATAGATCACTCTCCTCCTACCTCATGGCTACACCACCATTGCCACCCTCCTTGTTTGCAAAAATTTCATCTAATCACATTTTCTTAAACTCCACTACATTCTAAACCTCTTTCTAGTTGGAAACTACCTAAAAAGCTTCCATCTTCATCATTTTCTTCAAGCTCTAAACTTGAAGCTTTGAGGTAAAAAAATCTTGATCTTCATTTTCTCTTTTCATTTTTGTGTTCATGGTCCTCTTTGTGACCATTGATTCACTTTTTTTTAAGCTTAGAATGTTGATTTTGTGAGCTAAAATTCTTAGGGTCACAAGGACCATCAAGGAGGTATTTTTCTTGTCATTTTCTTTGGTAAGAGGAAGAACATCCTCATCAACCACTCATGGTGGTGAGGGATGAATTTATGTGTTGAAAATGAAGAATCTATGTGTGGATTTCTCCTCTTGATTAGTTGTTTTTCAATGATTTATAACTGTGATTTGTATGGAGTTATTATTAATGTTGTGATATTATGTGTTAGTGATGGATTGTGATTGTTGTATGGTTGGATTTATGTGTAGATGACAAAGAACACTTTGTCCTTTGGAGGTGAAATTCACGGCCTTATGGCCTTAAAATGAGAACCAAAATGAAATCATTACATCAAAATGGAACTAGATGAGTTAATAGATGAAATGATGACAAATGTGGACTTGGAAATCTTGATGAAGGTCACGACCAAGATGGAGGAAAAATGGAAATGTTGGATAAATTTTAAAGTAACTTGGAATTTAGAAAATTTAGGTTAAAAATGAGTTAATTAAAGAATTGAAATAAGTAAGCGAGAAGAGGAATTTTTGGAACCTAAGCATGTTGGGGTTTCAGACATTTAGGGTAACCATGAAATCATTTTGAATCAAAAGTGGAATTTTAAAGATTTAATGACTAGAAGATTGATTAGGAATTCATAAGATGGAAAAATAAAAGAAATCAGAACTTTAATATAAAACCATGATGACTTATGACTTTTGAAGGAAAAATGAGTGTAAGTGAGTCTTTGAGACTCATAAGACTTTAAGTAAGTAAACTTCATTAATGATAAAGAGAAGTGTTAATTGGAATAGAGAAACAAGAATTGAAATGATAGTGGAAGCTATATGGTTGAGATTAAATGATAATGTTATTATCGCGCCCGTAAGTGGAATCTTGAATTATTGATAATTGCTATGAATTATGATGGTGTATGATCATGGATTGCATGACATTGATGATAGTATGTATGTATGTGTGCATTGAGGCATTCATCATACCTTGTAAAGTCATGTTGTCTGTTGTTATGGCTGTATGGGCCTAGGAGTTGAATTTCACCTTCGTGCAGGTGCGATGGGCCTAGTGTAGGTCGTTGTTGACCTTGGGGGCATCGGGGTGTGGGTTTTCCACAATGGCCAGCTGGTAGCTCCCTTGGGCCGTGGATCAGACCAATGCAAACACACCGACGATCTGGATCGAGACACTCACCCTAATCAGGATCTGGTGTAGAATGTCTTGTATAAAGTCTTGTTGTGCAAACATATTGATTTTATTGAAAAGCACTTGATTTCAGGCTGACGAGAAACAGACATGTCTCCCGATCATTCTCTCTGAAATATTTGTTTAGCTCTATGGAGTAGGAATCGAGTACATTGTGTACATGCATAGTCAGTTGCATACCTTCATGACATATTCATAAGGTTGAATTATCTGATGCTTAAATGAATTGTTTAACTGCCAAATATCTATTATATTTTCTTGCTATTTAATATTTGTAATTGCAAAATGTTGTATTGGGATAGTTCTTGCTATCCGTACTATCTTTGCACTACCTATTGATATTGATGCCAGATTTCTCACCTCTTAGTTGTATTATATTACCTTATGTTGTTACGGAGTAAAGACCAAGAAAAAGGCAAGGAGCATCTGCCGCCTCTTTGATCTGTATCGACTTGTCAATCCAAGATGGCTTCAAGGACATGTATCTTTGGTTTCGTTCGCATGTAGTTTCATGGTGAAGCAGACACTTGGACAATCAACTTAGCTAATGACAGGGTTACCTACACTGTGGAGCTGATATTGACTTTTCGTGGGGATCTTCATCATCCCCCTATTTTGTCTTTCTTTGTATCTATTCAGTTAGTGTTTAACATACCTATCCGGGAATGGTGGAGTAATTTCCACTATACTCCTCATGAGGATAGCGTAGTGTCCTCTAGGCAAGCACCTGTCTGTTAAGGTGTATCTCCTACTATGTTCATTTCTTCCGAGGAATCGAAAGAGGATCCTTCTTAGGACCCTATGGTTTAGGTATGTAGGACTTGAGCTTGTCGTGTCTTTTTGCTAGTCAGTTGATAATCACATATTTTATTCATTAAGAAACCCTTATGTTTAGTCATTTACACTCTCCATATTCTTAATTGATTGAGTTTGGTATGATTTTGTGAGTTTGAGCTCAAATTGGTCCTAATTGAATATTTCCAGCATTATTGAGATTTGACACTGTTTCTGTATTTTGGCCATAACTTGAGTTCCTAATATCTGATGAACATGAATTTTACCTTGTAGGAAAGCTAAGAGGAAGCTCTACAACTTTGATGAAGAGCTCGAAGTCTGATTCAGATGTCTAAGGGACCTAAGTTGACATGGAAGTCAGAATACGGGTTCTGTCAGTAGAATCCGAATAGTGTGCACTCAAAAAAATCATATCTCAATATGTAATAATGGAGATGGGCTGAAATTTTGACATTGGATAGTCAAGATCCAAATAAACAACTTTCATGAAGAACACATTTTGAGAAAAAGAAGTCTAGTAGGTCATTTTGAGCTTGCAAGTCGGAACAGAGGTGCTGAAGTTGGGTTTGAGCAACCTACGGTATTTGGGACATATCTTGGGCTTAAGGAAGCCAAATTGGACGAACCATCTATCCATTTTATAGCCAAGACAAGGATCTACAACTTTCATGAAGAACACTTTTCGTGGTTCTGAAGTATAGTGGGTCGTTTTTGGCTTCCAAGTCAAACACGAAATTTTCGTCCTCAACCATCCACTCATTCATCCACTAATCCACTCATCCACTCATCCACTAACTCACCCACTCATCCACTCATACACTAATCCAATGCATCAAGTGTGGGGGTGTGTGTACAAAATGGTTGTTGAAAAAGAAAAGAGTGCCCAAAAAGAAAAAAAAAATGTATGTATATAGTTATGTTCATATATATAAAAGAAAAAAAAAGAAAAAAAAGAGAAAAAAAAAACCAAGTGTTTAAAAAAAAAAAAAGATTGGGAAATGAATATGTAAAGGGATATACACTAGAGTTTGGATGAACTTTTATGCTTGTTATTTGAACTCAGCTCTCATTTGCTTTTATTCTCTTTAGTATTTATCTTCTCATATCCATTTTATCCTCTCCTGTTACCTTGACCTCACTACAACCTTGAATAAAGTCCTCATGATTTGTGTGTGCATGTGTTTTGAGTAGTGGAGAAGTAGAAGATAAGCAAGCTTATGGTAGTGCAATTTTCATGGGTTGAATTGAGTGAAATACCTACCCTTTAAACACTTGAGAGATTGAGAGGGAATCTTGTGAAGATCTATCATTCTCGATTCATGCTGAAGATACCTTGCTTGTTGGTTTGAGATGTGGAGAATTGATAACTCATGAATGTTTTGATCCCTTGAACCTTTGGTTGTTCTTCTTGATTGTAAAATTTTGGTCTTGAGTTTTGCCCAGGAGTGCAAAAAAGCTAAGTGTGGGGGAATTTGATAATCACATATTTTATTCATTAAGAAACCCTTATGTTTAGTCATTTACACTCTCCATATTCTTAATTGATTGAGTTTGGTATGATTTTGTGAGTTTGAGCTCAAATTAGTCCTAATTGAATATTTCCAGCATTATTGATTTGACACTGTTTCTGTATTTTGGCCATAACTTGAGTTCCTAATATCTGATGAACATGAATTTTACCTTGTAGGAAAGCTAAGAGGAAGCTCTACAACTTTGATGAAGAGCTCGAAGTCTGATTCAGATGTCTAAGGGACCTAAGTTGACATGGAAGTCAGAATACGGGTTCTGTCAGTAGAATCCGAATAGTGTGCACTCAAAAAAGCATATCTCAAGATGTAATAATGGAGATGGGCTGAAATTTTGACATTGGATAGTCAAGATCCAAATAAACAACTTTCATGAAGAACACATTTTGAGAAAAAGAAGTCTAGTAGGTCATTTTGAGCTTGCAAGTCGGAACAGAGGTGCTGAAGTTGGGTTTGAGCAACCTACGGTATTTGGGACATATCTTGGGCTTAAGGAAGCCAAATTGGACGAACCATCTATCCATTTTATAGCCAAGACAAGGATCTACAACTTTCATGAAGAACACTTTTCGTGGTTCTGAAGTATAGTGGGTCGTTTTTGGCTTCCAAGTCAGACACGAAATTTTCGTCCTCAACCATCCACTCATCCATCCACTAATCCACTCATCCACTCATCCACTCATCCACTAACTCACCCACTCATCCACTCATACACTAATCCAACCACTTAACCACTCCACCCACTCATCCACTAATCCATCCACTCATCCATCCACTCACCCATTCATGTCCATAATTTCCCACTCACCAAAAGTCCTTTGGCATTTTTCACTAATTCAACCACTCAACCATTCCACTCACTCATCCACTAAACCAATCCACTAAACCAACCCACTAATCCATCCACTCAAACACTCCACTCACTCACCCACTCATCCACCCACTTCCCTTTGTCATTTTGTTACCTTAGACTTCTATAAAAGGCACCATTTATCATGAACAAGATGTAATTCTCCTTCATTTCTCTCTAAGTTTCTTCTTGCTTCTTCATAGTTTCTCATAGTTTTGTATATTTTGATGCTCTCCTTCATGGTAATGGAGGGCTAAGCTACTTTGGGTCAATTTAGAACTCTTGAAGAGATTGTGGTTTGGATTCTTGAGACCTTGGTTATGTATTGTATTTGATTTGTAATTGAATTCCTCTTTCTTCTTCTTTTTTCTTCTTCTTGATCTTGAATGCATGAATGGTGATTCTATTTATGTTGATCTGATTGATCTTGGTTTAAGATTGAGATTTGTGATGAAACTTAGAACTGATTGATCTAAACTAATCACATAAATGAAGATTGAGATTTGTGATGAAACTTAGAACTGATTGATCTAAATTAATCACGAGAATTGAAGAGGTTAGGTTCTTGATTTGTGCCTAAGTTAATTGAATTCGGTACTTGAAATTAACATAGATTTTCATGAATGGTGCGATTGCGGATTTGTGTTTATCACTTGTTAATTGAATTCTAGGCGATCGTCTAGTATGAATTCTGGATTTGATGCGAGAGATCTCGGTTAGATCCAAATTAACAATTCAATTGCGCTTCAAGTGTTTTATGAAGGGTCTATGATTGAATCCACCCAATCTTGGATAGGTTTCTAAATTGACTACTCTTTAATTGTCATTTCTTCCGTTAATTTTGTTAAGTACGATATTAAACTGTCAAACCCCCTTTGCTAACTTTCACTTGATTTGATTAAATTACATCTACGATCCTTGAGGAGACGATCCGGTGTTGTCACTTTGTGCTACAAGCTTAGGTAATAACTTCGGTTATAATTTTGATTGAGTTCGATGCTCGTCAAAATTTTGGCGCCGTTCTTAGGGGATTAGTAAGTGTAATCTTTTCATTTGAAGTGTTTTTACTAACTTTTGCTTTTTATTAATTTTTCTAACATTTTTAACCATTGTCTAGTGTATTTTGCTTATTTATTTGTTTTTGTGTGATGCATGACTAGGTCAGGCACGATAACTTGGTTGACTTTGATCCTGAGATTGATAGAACCTTGCATAGCTTGATTAGAGCTCGTAGGCTAAGTGCAAGAATTGCTTCTGAATTTGATCTTAATATTGAGAGTGAACTTGAGATCTTGAATAATTAAAAACCATGGTGATAACATGCAAAATAGAACTCTTAAGGAACTTCTTGCTCTCGATATAACTAACTAGTCTTTGTGTATTCAATACCCGGATCTTGATGCTTTGATTTTGAGTTAAAATCTGGATTGATACATTTGTTGCCCAAGTTTCACGGTTTTGCGGTGAGGATCCCCATAAGCATCTAAAGGAGTTCCATGTGGTTTGTTCAACCATGAAGCCACATGGGATCTCGAAAAGACACATCAAGTGAGGGCATTTCCTTTCTCACTTCTTGTCTGACCAAGGATTGGTTATTTTATCTTTCACCAGGTTCGGTAACAAGTTGGGTGACATGAAGCGGTTGTTCTTAGAGAAATTTTTCCCTGCCTCTAGAGCTGCTTTGCCATTAGAAAAGATATATGTGGCATAAGACAAATGACGGGGAGACTTTGCATGAATATTGGGAAAGATTCAAGAAGGCGTGCTCGGCCGTCCCCCACCACCAAATCACCGATCAGCTCTTAATTCAATATTTCTATGAAGGCTTCTTTGCCAAATGACGAAGCATGGTGGATCTTTGCCTCTGAGGAGCCTTAGTAGACAAGACCCTGCGCGCGAGAGATTTGATAGCAAACATGGCGACCAACACCCACAATTTGGCACACGAATTATTACCTCAACCGGAGGAGTCAATGAAATTCAATCGTCTCATGTAGACCAACGAGAGAATGGAACACGGACTTGATGAATTAACTTCTTTGGTGAGGCGGTTAACGATGGCACAACAAGCACCAATGCAGATTCTTTGCAACTGTGTGTGGCATTTGCTCTTGTTCATCTCATCCCTCTTGATGCATGCCCTACACTTCGGGATGGTGGTTCTATTATTCCGAGAACAATGCATTGCGGCAGCTGGTATTTTTCTGGTAGACCCCAATATCGGCAATCACGCGGCCCCGGATATGATCCATTTTCTAATACCTATAACCACAGGCTGGAGGGACCATCCCAACACGAGATATGGAAATTACGGTCAACAACAACAACCCTACCAACGGCGAAGCAACCACGGTTTAGATACCAAGCTACGAGGCCCTAGCAACAAGTACCAACCACTGCATTTAGGCAAGCACAACTGCGCCGCCACCCATACAAGACGACCCTCCGGCTACTGTTCCGGCGGCCACTCCCGGTGAGCCACCTTTCGAAGACTTGATGAAACGGTTTCAGCGGAGATGTGTCAATGCCACCATCCAGAATTTACAAACTCAAATTGGGCGGATGGCAACCACTGCGAGTGGTGAAAAGTCAAGGGTCGAACCAATTGCCTTCACAAATAGTCAACAACCCAAGAGGCAATGTAAGTGCCATTAGCTTGAGAAGTGGCGGAGAAGTTGACGGTCCTACTCCACCACAACACGAACTACAAGTGCATCAACCGAGAAGGTGACCGAAACAAAAGAAAGTGGATAGCTCGGTCAAAAATCGTGATACGAAGAAATGTGCGAGAGAATTCAAATCGGCTATTCCACTACCTTTTCCACACGAGTCACACGGTCCAAGCATCTTGCGCAAAAAAAATAGAAAGAGAAGTCATGGACACATTCGGGAAGGTGGAAATCAATATTCCCCTCCTTGATGCAATCAAGCGATTCCCAGTATGCCAAATTCCTCAAAGAGTTGTGTACTCACAAGAGAAGACTTAAGGGTACTGAGAAAATAAGCATGGGCAGAAATGTTTCTGCAATGATTCTACCAAGCATGCCACAAAAATGCAAAGATCCTGGAACTTTCACAATTCCTTGCACGATAGGTAACTCCAAATTTGAACATGCAATGCTAGATTTGGGTGCTTCGATTAATGTCATGCCTATGTCAATTTATCAGTCCTTGAACATTGGCACTTTACAACCCACTGGTATAGTGATTCAATTGGCAAATAGGACCACTGCTTATCCTGCAGGAGTACTAGAAGATGTGTTAGTTCGGGTGAATGATTTAATTTTTCCAGCGGACTTCTACGTCTTGGACATGGAAGATGAGTCTTCAGCAACCCATGCTCCATTAATTCTAGGCGGAGACCATTCCTCAAGACCGCCAAGACCAAGATAGATGTGCATGCTTTGGCACCCTTTCTATGGAGTTTGGCGATGATTTGGTACAGTTTAAATTTTTGATGCCATGAGACATCCCCTAGAGGAGCATTCATTTTCCATATTGATGTGATTGAGATCTTTGGTTGATGATGTTTATCTTGATTTATATCTTTGAATTCCACGATATTCTTGACTTTCGGATTACTGTTTCTTGTGGTACATGTGTTGCTTGTGATGTTGAGCCATGTCTTTGCATGTCTTTGAGATTTATCTTTGTTATAAGTGGTGATGCAAGCTAGCGACTTGAATGATACCGCATGTGAAAATAGAAGTCGAAAGTATGCTTTGAATTTAATGTTCTTGAATTAGTTGTTTCAAATAGCTTCTTTGCCTTCCATTGTACTGACCTCCATCCTTAGAGTTGAAGACTTTGCCGGACCATCTTAAATATGCATATTTAGGAGATGGTGAGAAGGCTACCGATGATTGTTGCTAAGAATCAACTTTGAACAAGAAGAAAAATTGCTTTGCGGGTTTTGAGGCGGAATAAGCAAGCCATCGGATGGACACTTGCGATCTTCTGGTATTAGTCCCTCCACATGCATGCATAGGATTTTATTGGAAGAGGATACGAAACCGGTAAGGCAACCCCAAAGGAGACCGAACCCCTTGATTCTAGATGTGGTGAAGAAGGAAGTGACCAAGCTACTTCAAGGCGGCATTATTTATCCCATATCGAGACGGTAAATGGGTGAGCCCGTGCGGGTTGTTCCCAAGAAATGCGGGGTCACGGTAGTTGAGAATGAGAATAACGAACTTCTACCCACAAGAGTTCGAACGGTTGGCGGGTTTGCATTGATTATAGGCGGCTTAACCAGGCTACCGAGAAAAGATCATTTTCCGCTACCTTTCATTGATCGGATGTTGGAGAGGCTAGGCGGCAAGTCACATTATTGTTTTACGGATGGATATTCGGGTTATTTTCATATTCATATAGCCCCGAGAAGACCAAGAGAAAACTACTTTCACTTGTCCATTTGGCACATTTGCATACGAGGAGGATGCCGTTTGGTGCGTGCAATGCTCAGGGCACCTTTCAAAGGTGTATGGTAAGTATCTTTTCGACTTTTTAGAGAATTGCATGGATGTGTTTATGGATGATTTTCTTGTCTATGGTTCTTCCTTTGATGCATGCTTGGATAGTCGCTCGGTTTTACATAGATGCATTGAAACTAACCTTGTTACGAATTTTGAGAAATGTCATTTCATGGTAGAACAAGGTATAGTTTTAGGACATGTAATATCTAGCAAGGGTATCGAGGTAGATCTGCAAAAATAAATGTTATTTCATGCTTATCTTACCCACATGCGTGCGGGAGGTTCGCTCTTTCCTTGGTCATGCGAGGTTTCTATAGGCGGTTCATAAAAGATTTCAGCAAAATTGCTCTTCCACTATCCAACTTGCTACAAAAAGAAGTGGAGTTCCATTTTGACCAGAAAATGCAAGGATGCCTTCAATCACTTGAAGCAAGCATTGACCAGATACACCTATCATCCACCACCCAGATTGGACACTTCCATTTGAGCTCATGTGTGATGCCTCTAATTATGCTTTGGGAGCTGTTCTTGCACAAAGGGTCGGTAAAATATCTCATGTCATCTCTTATGCTTCAAGAACTTTGGATCTGCACAAGTCAACTACACCACCACCGAAAAGGAACTTTTAGCAATTGTTTTTGCTTTAGACAAATTTCGATCATATTTGCTTGGTTCTAGAGTGGTTGTGTTTTCGGATCATACTGACTACTGAAGTTTCTCTGAAGAAGCTTGATGCAAAGCCTAGATTGATTAGGTGGATTTTGCTCCTCCAAGAGTTCGATATTGAAATCCGTGATAAAAGTGGAGCGGAGAATTTAGTGGTGATCACCTAAGTCGTATTGAAAAGGAGGCGGATACTTTACCTATCCATGATGTCTTCCACGATGAGCGACTTTTCAAGTTTCATAAGGTAACACTCCTTGGTTTCTTGATTTGATAAATTTCTTAGTTCTTTGGTGTTTTCCACTGCACATTTTATTAGGGCTCAGTTGATAAATTGAAAAGTGAGTCAAAATATTATGTGTGGGATGACCATATCTGTGGAAATTTTGTAGTGACCAAGTCATTAGGAGATGTGTGCACGATAATGAATTCCATTCTATTCTTAGCTTTTGTCATACACTTGCATGTGGCGGTCATTTTGGTCCCCAAAATTTGCTAGGAAAGTTTTGGAATCTGGATTATATTGGCCCACTCTATTTCATGATGCATATGTGTTTTGTAAATCTTGTGATCAATGCCAAAAAATAGGAAACACTTCTCGAAGGAATGAGATGCCCCGAAAATCCTTATTGTTACTGTGAGATTTTTGATGTATGGGGTATTGATTTTATGGGACCCTTTCTGTTTCTTTTGGTTTTGTTTACATTTTGCTAGTTGTTGATTATGTATCCAAGTGGGTGGAGGCGAAAGCTACTCGGACCGATGATTCCAAAGTTGTTGTGGATTTTGTTAGATCACGATTTTCTGCGGGTTTGGAGTTCCAAAGGCCATCATCGGTGATCGGGGTTCACATTTTTGTAATCGAAGCATGGAAGCTTTGATGAAAAAGTATGGGGTCTTGCACGAGTTTCTACACCTTACCATCCCCAAACTAATGGGCAAGCCGAGATTTCCAACGGGGAGATCAAGCAGATACTCCGAGAAGACAGTTCAACCTAACGAAAGGATTGGAGCAAGAGGCTTGAGGATGCTTTATGGGCTTACTGGACTGCTTATAAGACACCAATCGGGATGTCTCCGTATCAGATTGTTTTTGGAAAAGCACTGCCACCTGCCGGTGGAAATTGAGCATCATGCATTCTGGGCGGTGAAAAGGTGCAACTTGGACCTAGATCAAGCGGTATGGAGAGGAAGGCTGCGGTGCGGACAATTGGAGGAGATCCGCTTGGAGGCTTATGAAAGTTCCAAACTTTATAAGGAGAAGACCAAAGCCTTCCATGATAAGTTGATTCTGAGGAAAACATTTGAGATTGGTCAAAAAGTTCTCCTCTATAACTCCCGCCTCCGATTCATGCACAGCAAATTAAGGTCTAGATGGGATGGACCATTTATTGTTACTAAGGTTTTCCTTACAGTGTCTTTGTTCGGATTAAAAGTGAGGTCACTGCCAAAGCTTTCATCGTAAATGGACACCGCCTCAAACAGTATCATGAACTTCCAGAGAATGCAGAAGTGGAGGTGATGAACCTTCTCCATCCGCATTATGAATAAAAAAAAAAAAAAAAAAAAAAAAAAAAAAAAAAAAAAAAAAAAAAAAAAAAAAAAAAAAAAAATATGCAAGTGTATGACAATGAGGAAGGTAGTGCCATTCAATTTTGTCACTCGGAAGCAAGTGGAGGTCACTTTTTCTTCAACGACAACAACGGCGAAAATCTTGCGGTATGGATTTTATTGACCCACTTTATTCAAGGTCACATTTACACCTTTTGCAAAAGTTGCGGAAATTGGTCAAAAAGGTTACGCTTTGAGATTATCATCTGCACCTACTCCTTGAAAAATTGAGATCTAGGTGGCGCGGTTCTTTTCTTTGTCAAACACGTGTATCCTCTGGGGCCGAAGATATTGAGGATCCTAGGAATGGTAATGCGCTTAAAGTTAATGGACAAAGACTCAACCATTCTGGAAAACCAAGTTCTTGAGTTCTTTGTGTTGCTTGGGTTAAGTGGCGGATACGGTACTTCAGTGACTCTTAAGTCGGTTTATTTTTCGGTTTCCCAAAATAACTGAATCCTTCTTCTCCTTCAAAATGGATGTCATTCTTTCAAACTGAGAAAACATTTCCTTCTCTTCCTCAAAATGCTCGAGAAAAATCTACAAAGTTCGATGTGAAAGATTGAGGCTGTTAATGCACAAAGGTATGCCGAGAAGATGTACGATGGATAATTGAAGCGAAGGTCCGATTAGCGGTGAGTCCTCAATTTCATTTGACTCATATATGCCCGGTCTTGGAAGAAGTTCATATTCTAAAAGGAGAAGAGCAAAAAGGTTACAAGTCTGTCACAAATGTGGACGATGGAGCTGTAACAAGCGATGTCGTACTAAGGGGATGGTTTCCGCAAATAGAGAAGATAAAATTTTCTTCATTAAGAATGGGTGAGTAAGGAGTCATTAGATGATATCTTATTGACTCTTGAGACGCATTCTTGTGGATTGGTGCATCGTGAAATTCTTAAATTGTGGAATCTCTTCAAGGATGAAGAACAACGCTACGATCTTGGGAATCGACTCTAAAAGACCACTGTTTGCCAATTTATAAGAAAATTGGATGGGAAGCTTATCCTCGACTCATAGAAGATGTTTAAGCCGTTCTTGGACGTTTAACCGAGAGCGATGTGAGCCATATCCACAAACAATCTGTACATATCTTCTTCTTCTTCTTCTTCTTCTTCATGTCATCTCTCAAAAAAAAAAAAAAAAAAAAAAAAAAAAAAAAAAAAAAAAAAAAAAAAAAAAAAAAAAAAAAAAAAAAAAAAAAAAAAAAAAAAAAAAAAAAAAAAAAAATGTATACTTCTTAGGGTTGGCTTTGGTAACACACACCGTGAATGGGGAAATGCATGCATCTGATCCAGCCTTCTTAATTGAAAAACAAAGAAGGTAGATTGTATTCCACATGTGAGGCGACCGGTCGTATTATGGCCACTTGTCCCTTTTGGGAGCCCTATGTTCTGTTGGTCTTGAATGGATCGAATCTTGGTCAACAATGCTTTGGCACAAAGCCGAAAAAAGCAGACTACCTCCATCCCAATCTTAAGTAAGTATACACTCATCTTTCATCAAGTTTTTCTAACAATTTCAAAAAAAAAAAAAAAAGGACGTGATGTCTCTTGCACTCATGACTCATGCCTTGTATAAAGATACGCCATGGAAGCTGTACATACGGGTATGTCATCATTTTCTATTTCTTTTATCTTTGTATCATTTTGTTGTATTTTGATTTTTGTACGACGATCCTTTGAGCGGGGTCCTTCGGGGGTTTCTAGACTTCTTTACCTTGATGGTTTTCTTGAAGTCAAAAAAAAAAAAAAAAAAAAAAAAAAGAAAAAAAAAAAAAAAAAAAAAAAAAAAAAAAAAAAAAGATTACTGTGTTTCTTAATTTCAACCTTTTCGACAACATCCAACCTACCCTTATAGGTGCAATTATTCCCCTTTCCATTCTTTTTCTTATTTAAACACTCCATTTTCCTTCAACTCAGAGACACTCAAAGGGAGGAAGAGTATAGAATGGGGGCTTCTATTCGTAACCTCAAAAATGTCTGTGTTTTTGTGGGTCGAGTTATGGGAAGGGATTAGAGTTTGTAAGCAGCTAGCACTCTTGGTCGATCACTTCTTGCGAGGAATATTCATCTTGTATATGGGGGAGGTTGTCGTGGGTTAATGGGGGCTATATCACTTGCTGCATATGTAAGAGACAGTCAGGTTTTAGGTGTCATTCCTGAACCTTTAGCTCAACAAAACATCAATGGAAAGACAATTGGAGAGGAACTTAAAGTATCATCAATGCATGAACGCATGAAGATAATGCTTGAAAACTCTGATGCATTCATTGCCTTACCAGGTGGTTTTGGTACTTTGGAAGAGATTTTTCAAATTGTCTCTTGGGCTGAACTGAACATCCACCATAAACCCATTGGTTTGTTGAATGTTAATAATTTCTTTGATCTTTTGTTATTTTTTCTTGACAAAGCGTGGAACGCAATTTATATCACTCCTTCGGCAAGACAACTTCTTATCTCTGCCTCCACTATTGATGAGCTCATTGATAAATTAGAAGCTTTTGAGTATGTACCTGATAAGGTATTAGCTCAGATAGATTGGTCAACAGGAAGCAGCGAAGGAAGTAACAAGAAACAAAAGCCCGATCTGACACTTTCTCTTTAATGGGTTTGATTTTATTAAAAAAAAAAAATTTTGTTGTTTTGTTTGGAAAGTATGATATGATTGTCATGGACTTATTAAACCAATTAGTGATGGCGAGTAAGGAGTAATTTTACTCTTGAGACGCATCTTAATTGGTGGCGAGTAAGGAGTTTTTTAGGTAGTAATTAATTAGTATTAAATTGTGGAAGTACTAACGTTTTCTTGTTTGATTTCTTTTCGAGTGTCGATGCGTAAGCGACGGTGTGTTCTTTTACGCTTGGCGTTGATTCACTCCTCATCAAGGGTTGTGTTGCTCTTTTCTTTCCGTTTTATTTATCACTTTCACATTGAGGACAATGTCTATATTAAGTGTGGGGGAGAGATTTTAGCAAGTTTCTTTTTTGTTAAAAAAAAAAAAGAAAGGGTTCATTGCATGATTGAATAACTTTTCTCCCTTCTTGAACTGATATGCTTGGAGATGGATGATTGAATTGATGAATTGAGTTTGATGGATGCATACCTTGTGAGATTTTGAGCCTAATGGATGGATTTAACATTTATGCCATTCTCTTCTTTCTTGTGTGATTTTCACTCATGTTAATGACCACTCTAGAACTTGCTTTGATTCTTTTTGAGGCTACATTTCACTTGCATGCATGAACATGATTGAGGCCCTCTTTCTTAATTAGCTAGTTTAACCAAATAGCCAACCTTGTTTTCAATATGATATCAAGCACTCTTTTGACTTCTTGAAAATTCTCGATTCTTGCCAACCTTGTATATTTTCCTTTGCTTAACCCCTTTGAGCTTATTTGACCATTCCTTGTTTCTAGCTCATTATGTGCCTTAAATGAGAAATCGTGTTCTTACTTTACCTTAGGGAATAAAAGAACATTAGCTTGTTAATGGATGAGTTTTTGAACAAGTGTGGGGGTGTGTGTACAAAATGGTTGTTGAAAAAGAAAAGAGTGCCCAAAAAAAAAAAAAAATGTATGTATATAGTTATGTTCATATATATAAAAAAAAAAAAAAAAAAAAAAAAAAAAAAAAAAAAAAAACCAAGTGTTTAAAAAAAAAAAAGGATTGGGAAATGAATATGTAAAGGGATATACACTAGAGTTGGGATGAACTTTTATGCTTGTTATTTGAACTCAGCTCTCATTTGCTTTTATTCTCTTTAGTATTTATCTTCTCATATCCATTTTATCCTCTCTGTTACCTTGACCTCACTACAACCTTGAATAAAGTCCTCATGATTTGTGTGTGCATGTGTTTTGAGTAGTGGAGAAGTAGAAGATAAGCAAGCTTATGGTAGTGCAATTTTCATGGGTTGAATTGAGTGAAATACCTACCCTTTAAACACTTGAGAGATTGAGAGGGAATCTTGTGAAGATCTATCATTCTCGATTCATGTTGAAGATACCTTGTTTGTTGGTTTGAGATGTGGAGAATTGTTAACTCATGAATGTTTTGATCCCTTGAACCTTTGGTTGTTCTTCTTGATTGTAAAATTTTGGTCTTGAGTTTTGCCCAGGAGTGCAAAAAGCTAAGTGTGGGGAATTTGATATAATCACATATTTTATTCATTAAGAAACCCTTATGTTTAGTCATTTACACTCTCCATATTCTTAATTGATTGAGTTTGGTATGATTTTGTGAGTTTGAGCTCAAATTGGTCCTAATTGAATATTTCCAGCATTATTGAGATTTGACACTGTTTCTGTATTTTGGCCATAACTTGAGTTCCTAATATCTGATGAACATGAATTTTACCTTGTAGGAAAGCTAAGAGGAAGCTCTACAACTTTGATGAAGAGCTCGAAGTCTGATTCAGATGTCTAAGGGACCTAAGTTGACATGGAAGTCAGAATACGGGTTCTGTCAGTAGAATCCGAACAGTGTGCACTCAAAAAAATCATATCTCAAGATGTAATAATGGAGATGGGCTGAAATTTTGACATTGGATAGTCAAGATCCAAATAAACAACTTTCATGAAGAACACATTTTGAGAAAAAGAAGTCTAGTAGGTCATTTTGAGCTTGCAAGTCGGAACAGAGGTGCTGAAGTTGGGTTTGAGCAACCTACGGTATTTGGGACATATCTTGGGCTTAAGGAAGCCAAATTGGACGAACCAGCTATCCATTTTATAGCCAAGACAAGGATCTACAACTTTCATGAAGAACACTTTTCGTGGTTCTGAAGTATAGTGGGTCGTTTTTGGCTTCCAAGTCAGACACGAAATTTTCGTCCTCAACCATCCACTCATCCATCCACTAATCCACTCATCCACTCCACTATCCACTCATCTCACTCATCCACTCATCCACTCTCACCCACTCATCCACTCATACACTAATCCAACCACTTAACCACTCCACCCACTCATCCACTAATCCATCCACTCATCCATCCACTCACCCATTCATGTCCATAATTTCCCACTCACCAAAAGTCCTTTGGCATTTTCACTAATTCAACCACTCAACCATTCCACTCACTCATCCACTAAACCAATCCACTAAACCAACCCACTAATCCATCCACTCAAACACTCCACTCACTCACCCACTCATCCACCCACTTCCCTTTGTCATTTTGTTACCTTAGACTTCTATAAAAGGCACCATTTATCATGAACAAGATGTAATTCTCCTTCATTTCTCTCTAAGTTTCTTCTTGCTTCTTCATAGTTTCTCATAGTTTTGTATATTTTGATGCTCCCTTCATGGTAATGGAGGGCTAAGCTACTTTGGGTCAATTTAGAACTCTTGAAGAGATTGTGGTTTGGATTCTTGAGACCTTGGTTATGTATTGTATTTGATTTGTAATTGAATTCCTCTTTCTTCTTCTTTTTTCTTCTTCTTGATCTTGAATGCATGAATGGTGATTCTATTTATGTTGATCTGATTGATCTTGGTTTAAGATTGAGATTTGTGATGAAACTTAGAACTGATTGATCTAAACTAATCACATAAATGAAGATTGAGATTTGTGATGAAACTTAGAACTGATTGATCTAAATTAATCACGAGAATTGAAGAGGTTAGGTTCTTGATTTGTGCCTAAGTTAATTGAATTCGGTACTTGAAATTAACATAGATTTTCATGAATGGTGCGATTGCGGTTTGTGTTTATCACTTGTTAATTGAATTCTAGGCGATCGTCTAGTATGAATTATGGATTTGATGCGAGAGATCTCGGTTAGATCCAAATTAACAATTCAATTGCGCTTCAAGTGTTTTATGAAGGGTCTATGATTGAATCCACCCAATCTTGGATAGGTTTCTAAATTGACTACTCTTTAATTGTCATTTCTTCCGTTAATTTTGTTAAGTACGATCTTAAACTGTCAAACCCCCTTTGCTAACTTTCACTTGATTTGATTAAATTGCATCTACGATCCTTGAGGAGACGATCCGGTGTTGTCAACTGTGCTACAAGCTTAGGTAATAACTTCGGTTATAATTTTGGTTGAGTTCGGCGCTCGTCAAAATTTTGGCGCCGTTTAGGGGATTAGTAAGTGTAATCTTTTCATTTGAAGTGTTTTTACTAACTTTTGCTTTTTATTAATTTTTCTAACATTTTTAACCATTGTCTAGTGTATTTTGCTTATTTATTTGTTTTTGTGTGATGCATGACTAGGTCACGAGCACGATAACTTGGTTGACTTTGATCCACGAGATTGATAGAACCTTGCATAGGTTGATTAGAGCTCGTAGGCTAAGTGCAAGAATTGCTTCTGAATTTGATCTTAATATTGAGAGTGAACTTGAGATCTTGAATAATTAAAACCATGGTGATAACATGCAAAATAGAACTCTTAAGGAACTTCTTTGCTCTGATATAACTAACCGAGTCTTTGTGTATTCAATACCCGGATCTTGATGCTTGATTTTGAGTTAAAATCTGGATTGATACATTTGTTGCCCAAGTTTCACGGTTTTGCGGTGAGGATCCCCATAAGCATCTAAAGGAGTTCCATGTGGTTTGTTCAACCATGAAGCCACATGGGATCTCGAAAGAGCACATCAAGTGAGGGCATTTCCTTTCTCACTTCTTGATCTGACCAAGGATTGGTTATTTTATCTTTCACCGAGGTTCGGTAACAAGTTGGGTGACATGAAGCGGTTGTTCTTAGAGAAATTTTTCCTTGCCTCTAGAGGCTGCTTTGCCATTAGAAAAGATATATGTGGCATAAGACAAATGACGGGGAGACTTTGCATGAATATTGGGAAAGATTCAAGAAGGCGTACTCGGTGTCCCCCCACCACCAAATCACCGATCAACTCTTAATTCAATATTTCTATGAAGGCTTCTTTGCCAAATGACGAAGCATGGTGGATCTTTGCCTCGGAGGAGCCTTAGTAGACAAGACCCTGCTGACGGCGAGAGATTTGATAGCAAACATGGCGGCCAACACCCACAATTTGGCACACGAATTATTACCTCAACCGGAGGAGTCAATGAAATTCAATCGTCTCATGTAGACCAACGAGAGAATGGAACACGGACTTGATGAATTAACTTCTTTGGTGAGGCGGTTAGCGATGGCACAACAAGCACCAATGCGATTCTTTGCAGCGTGTGTGGCATTTGCTCTTGTTCATCTCATCCCTCTTGATGCATGCCCTACACTTCGGGATGGTGGTTCTATTATTCCCGAGAACAATCATTTGCGGCGGTGGTATTTTCTGGTAGACCCCAATATCGGCAATCACGGCGGCCCCCGGATATGATCCATTTTCTAATACCTATAACCACAGGTGGAGGGACCATCCCAACTTTGAGATATGGAAATTACGGTCAACAACAACAACGGCCCCAACGGCGGCGGCACCACGGTTTAGATACCAAGCTACGAGGCCCAGCAACAAGTACCAACCACTGCATTTAGGCAAGCACAACTGCGCCGCCACCCATACGACGACCCCTCCGGCTACTGTTCCGGCGGCCACTCCCGGTGAGCCACCTTTCGAAGACTTGATGAAACAGTTTCGGCGAGAATGTCAATGCCACCATCCGAAATTTACAAACTCAAATTGGGCGGATGGCAACCACTGCGAGTGGTGAAAAGTCAAGGGTCGAACCAATTGCCTTCACAAGCAGTCAACAACCCAAGAGGCAATGTAAGTGCCATTAGCTTGAGAAGTGGCGAGAGAAGTTGACGGTCCTACTCCACCACAACACGAACTACAAGTGCATCGACGAGAAGGTGACCGAGAAACAAAAGAAAGTGGATAGCTCGGTCAAAAATCGTGATACGAAAGAAATGTGCGAGAGAATTCAAATCGGCTATTCCACTACCTTTTCCACACGAGTCACACGGTCCAAGCATCTTTGCAAAACGAAATAGAAAGAGAAGTCATGGACACATTCGGGAAGGTGGAAATCAATATTCCCCTCCTTGATGCAATCAAGCGATTCCCAAGTATGCCAAATTCCTCAAAGAGTTGTGTACTCACAAGAAGACTTAAAGTGCGAGAAAATAAGCATGGGCGAAAATGTTTACTGCAATGATTCTACCAAGCATGCCACAAAAATGCAAAGATCCTGGAACTTTCACAATTCCTTGCACGATAGGTAACTCCAAATTTGAACATGCAATGCTAGATTTGGGTGCTTCGATTAATGTCATGCCTATGTCAATTTATCAGTCCTTGAACATTGGCACTTTACAACCCACTGGTATAGTGATTCAATTGGCAAATAGGACCACTGCTTATCCTGGGAGTACTAGAAGATGTGTTAGTTCGGGTGAATGATTTAATTTTTCCGGCGGACTTCTACGTCTTGGACATGGAAGATGAGTCTTGACAACCCATGCTCCATTAATTCTAGGCGGAGACCATTCCTCAAGACCGCCAAGACCAAGATAGATGTGCATCTTTGGCACCACTTTCTATGGAGTTTGGCGATGATTTGGTACTGATTTAACATTTTGATGCCATGAGACATCCCACAGAGGAGCATTACATTTTTCATATTGATGTGATTGAGATCTTTGGTTGATGATGTTTATCTTGATTTATATCTTGAATTCCACGATATTCTTGACTTTACGGATTACTGTTTCTTGTGATACATGTGTTGCTTGTGATGTTGAGCCATGTCTTTGCATGTCTTTGAGATTTATCTTTGGTATGAGTGATGATGCAAGCTAGCTTGACTTGAATGATACAACATGTGAAAATAGAAGTCGAAGCTGTGCTTGAATTTAATGTTCTTGAATTAGTTGTTTCAAATAGCTTCTTTGCCTTCCATTGTACAGACCTCCATCCTTAGAGTTGAAGACTTTGCCGGACCATCTTAAATATGCATATTTAGGAGATGGTGAGAAAATACCGATGATTGTTGCTAAGAATGCGCAGCTTTGAACAAGAAGAAAAATTGCTGCGGCGAGTTTTGAGGCGGAATAAGCAAGCCATCGGATGGACACTTGCGGATCTTCTGGTATTAGTCCCTCCACATGCATGCATAGGATTTTATTGGAAGAGGATACGAAACCGGTAAGGCAACCCCAAAGGAGGCGAACCCCTTGATTCTAGATGTGGTGAAGAAGGAAGTGACCAAGCTACTTCAAGTGGCATTATTTATCCCATGCTCGAGACGGTAAATGGGTGAGCCCGTGCGGGTTGTTCCCAAGAAATGCGGGGTCACGGTAGTTGAGAATGAGAATAACGAACTTCTACCCACAAGAGTTCGAGAACGGTTGGCGGGTTTGCATTGATTATAGGCGGCTTAACCGGGCTACCGAGAAAAGATCATTTTCCGCTACCTTTCATTGATCGGATGTTGGAGAGGCTAGGCGGCAAGTCACATTATTGTTTTACGGATGGATATTCGGGTTATTTTCAGATTCATATAGCCCCGAGAAGACCAAGAAAGACTACTTTCACTTGTCCATTTGGCACATTTGCATACGGGAGGATGCCGTTTGGTGCATGCAATGCTCAGGGCACCTTTCAAAGGTGTATGGTAAGTATCTTTTCGACTTTTTAGAGAATTGCATGGATGTGTTTATGGATGATTTTCTTGTCTATGGTTCTTCCTTTGATGCATGCTTGGATAGTCGCTCGGGTTTTACATAGATGCATTGAAACTAACCTTGTTACGAATTTTGAGAAATGTCATTTCATGGTAGAACAAGGTATAGTTTTAGGACATGTAATATCTAGCAAGGGTATCGAGGTAGATCTGCAAAAATAAATGTTATTTCATGCTTATCTTACCCCACATGCGTGCGGGAGGTTCGCTCTTTCCTTGGTCATGCGAGGTTTCTATAGGCGGTTCATAAAAGATTTCGACAAAATTGCTCTTCCACTATCCAACTTGCTACAAAAAGAAGTGGAGTTCCATTTTGACCGAGAAATGCAAGGATGCCTTCAATCACTTGAAGCAAGCATTGACCAGTACACCTATCATCCAGCCACCAGGATTGGACACTTCCATTTGAGCTCATGTGTGATGCCTCTAATTATGCTTTGGGAGCTGTTCTTGCACAAAGGGTCGGTAAAATATCTCATGTCATCTCTTATGCTTCAAGAACTTTGGATCTGCACAAGTCAACTACACCACCACGAAAAGGAACTTTTAGCAATTGTTTTTGCTTTAGACAAATTTCGATCATATTTGCTTGGTTCTAGAGTGGTTGTGTTTTCGGATCATCTGACTCTGAAGTTTCTCTGAAGAAGCTTGATGCAAAGCCTAGATTGATTAGGTGGATTTTGCTCCTCCAAGAGTTCGATATTGAAATCCGTGATAAAAGTGGAGCGGAGAATTTAGTGGTGATCACCTAAGTCGTATTGAAAAGGAGGCGGATACTTTACCTATCCATGATGTCTTCCACGATGAGCGACTTTTCAAGGCTGCAAGGTAACACTCCTTGGTTTCTTGATTTGATAAATTTCTTAGTTCTTTGGTGTTTTCCACTGCACATTTTATTAGGGCTCAGTTGATAAATTGAAAAGTGAGTCAAAATATTATGTGTGGGATGACCATATCTGTGGAAATTTTGTAGTGACCAAGTCATTAGGAGATGTGTGCACGATAATGAATTCCATTCTATTCTTAGCTTTTGTCATACACTTGCATGTGGCGGTCATTTTGGTCCCCAAAGGATTTGCTAGGAAAGTTTTGGAATCTGGATTATATTGGCCCACTCTATTTCATGATGCATATGTGTTTTGTAAATCTTGTGATCAATGCCAAAAAATAGGAAACACTTCTCGAAGGAATGAGATGCCCAAAATCCTTATTGTTATGTGAGATTTTTGATGTATGGGGTATTGATTTTATGGGACCCTTTCTGTTTCTTTTGGTTTTGTTTACATTTTGCTAGTTTGTTGATTATGTATCCAAGTGGGTGGAGGCGAAAGCTACTCGGATGATGATTCCAAAGTTGTTGTGGATTTTGTTAGATCACGATTTTTACTGCGGGTTTGGAGTTCCAAAGGCCATCATCGGTGATCGGGGTTCACATTTTTGTAATCGAAGCATGGAAGCTTTGATGAAAAAGTATGGGGTCTTGCACGAGTTTCTACACCTTACCATCCCCAAACTAATGGGCAAGCCGAGATTTCCAACGGGAGATCAAGCGGATACTCCAGAAGACAGTTCAACCTAACAAAAAGGACTGGAGCAAGAGGCTTGAGGATGCTTTATGGGCTTACTGGACTGCTTATAAGACACCAATCGGGATGTCTCCGTATCGGATTGTTTTGGAAAAGCACTGCCACCTACCGGTGGAAATTGAGCATCATGCATTTTGGGCGGTGAAAAGGTGCAACTTGGACCTAGATCAAGCGGTATGGAGAGGAAGGCTGCGGTGCTGACAATTGGAGGAGATCCGCTTGGAGGCTTATGAAAGTTCCAAACTTTATAAGGAGAAGACCAAAGCCTTCCATGATAAGTTGATTACGAGGAAAACATTTGAGATTGGTCAAAAAGTTCTCCTCTATAACTCCCGCCTCCGATTCATGCACAGCAAATTAAGGTCTAGATGGGATGGACCATTTATTGTTACTAAGGTTTTCCTTACAGTCTTTGTTCGGATTAAAAGTGAGGTCAACGCCAAAGCTTTCATCGTAAATGGACACCGCCTCAAACAGTATCATGAACTTCCGAGAGAATGCGAAGTGGAGGTGATGAACCTTCTCCATCCGCATTATGAATAAAAAAAAAAAAAAAAAAAAAAAAAAAAAAAAAAAAAAAAAAAAAAAAAAAAAAAAAAAGAAAAGAAAAAAAAAAAAATTTTGTATGCCGACAATGAGGAAGGTAGTGCCATTCAATTTTGTCACTCGGAAGCAAGTGGAGGTCACTTTTTCTTCAACGACAACAACGGCGAAAATCTTGCGGTATGGATTTTATTGACCCACTTTATTCAAGGTCATTACACCTTTTGCAAAAGTTGCGGAAATTGGTCAAAAAGGTTACTGCTTTGAGATTATCATCTGCACCTACTCCTTGAAAAATTGAGATCTAGGTGGCGCGGTTCTTTTCTTTGTCAAACACGTGTATCCTCTGGGGCCGAAGATATTGAGGATCCTAGGAATGGTAATGCGCTTAAAGTTAATGGACAAAGACTCGACCATTCTGGAAAACCAAGTTCTTGAGTTCTTTGTGTTCTTAGGTTAAGTGGCGGATACGGTACTCAGTGACTCTTAAGTCGGTTTATTTTTCGGTTTCCCAAAATAACTGAATCCTTCTTCTCCTTCAAAATGGATGTCATTCTTTCAAACACGAGAAAACATTTTCCTTCTCTTCCTCAAAATGCTCGAGAAAAATCTACAAAGTTCGATGTGAAAGATTGAGGCTGTTAATGCACAAAGGTATGCCGAGAAGATGTACGATGGATAATTGAAGCGAAGGTCCGATTAGCGGTGAGTCCTCAATTTCATTTGACTCATATATGCCGGTCTTGGAAGAAGTTCATATTCTAAAAGGAGAAGAGCAAAAAGGTTACAAGTCTGTCACAAATGTGGACGATGGAACTGTAACAAGCGATGTCGTACTAAGGGGATGGTTTCCGCAAATAGAGAAGATAAAATTTTCTTCATTAAGAATGGGTGAGTAAGGAGTCATTAGATGATATCTTATTGACTCTTGAGACGCATTCTTGTGGATTGGTGCATCGTGAAATTCTTAAATTGTGGAATCTCTTCAAGGATGAAGAACAACGCTACGATCTTGGGAATCGACTCTAAAAGACCACATTTTGCCAATTTATAAGAAAATTGGATGGGAAGCTTATCCTCGACTCATAGAAGATGTTTAAGCCGTTCTTGGACGTTTAACCGAGAGGCGGATGTGAGCCATATCCACAAACAATCTGTACATATCTTCTTCTTCTTCTTCTTCTTCTTCATGTCATCTCTCTCAAAAAAAAAAAAAAAACAAAAAAAAAAAAAAAAAAAAAAAAAAAAAAAAAAAAAAAAAAAAAAAAAAAAAAAAAAAAAAAAAAAAAAAAAAAAAAATGTATACTTCTTAGGGTTGGCTTTGGTAACACACACCGTGAATGGGGGAAATGCATGCATCTGATCCAGCCTTCTTAATTGAAAAACAAAGAAGGTAGATTGTATTCCACATGTGAGGCGGCCCGGTCGTATTATGGCCACTTGTCCCTTTTGGGAGCCACATGTTCTGTTGGGTCTTGAATGGATCGAATCTTGGTCAACAATGCTTTGGCACAAAGCCGAAAAAAGCAGACTACCTCCATCCCAATCTTAAGTAAGTATACACTCATCTTTCATCAAGTTTTTCTAACAATTTCAAAAAAAAAAAAAAAAAGGACGTGATGTCTCTTTGCACTCATGTGCGCGTGATATAAAGATACGCCATGGAAAGCTGTACATACGGTATGTCATCATTTTCTATTTCTTTTATCTTTGTATCATTTTGTTGTATTTTGATTTTTGTACGAGACGATCCTTTGAGCGGGGTCCTTCGGGGGTTTCTAGACTTCTTTACCTTGATGGTTTTCTTGAAGTCAAAAAAAAAAAAAAAAAAAAAAAAGATTACTGTGTTTCTTAATTTCAACCTTTTCGACAACATCCAACCTACCCTTATAGGTGCAATTATTCCCTTTCCATTCTTTTTCTTATTTAAACACTCCATTTTCCTTCAACTCGAGAGACACTCAAAGGGAGGAAGAGTATAGAATGGGGGCTTCTATTAAGTAACCTCAAAAATGTCTGTGTTTTTTGTGGGTCGAGTTATGGGAAGGGATTAGAGTTTGTAAATGCAGCTAGCACTCTTGGTCGATCACTTGCTGCGAGGAATATTCATCTTGTATATGGGGGAGGTTGCCGTGGGTTAATGGGGGCTATATCACTTGCTTGCATATGTAAGAGACGATCGGGTTTTAGGTGTCATTCCTGAACCTTTAGCTCAACAGAACATCAATGGAAAGACAATTGGAGAGGAACTTAAAGTATCATCAATGCATGATGGCGCGCATGAAGATAATGCTTGAAAACTCGATGCATTCATTGCCTTACCAGGGTGGTTTTGGTACTTTGGAAGAGATTTTTCAAATTGTCTCTTGGGCTGAACCGAACATCCACCATAAACCCATTGGTTTGTTGAATGTTAATAATTTCTTTGATCTTTTGTTATTTTTTCTTGACAAAGGCGTGGAGCAAAATTTATCACTCCTTCGGCAAGACAACTTCTTATCTCTGCCTCCACTATTGATGAGCTCATTGATAAATTAGAAGCTTTTGAGTATGTACACGATAAGGTATTAGCTCGAATAGATTGGTCAACGAGAAGCGGCGAAGGAAGTAACAAGAAACAAAAGCCCGATCGACACTTTCTCTTTAATGGGTTTGATTTTATTAAAAAAAAAAAAATTTGTTGTTTTGTTTGGAAAGTATGATATGATTGTCATGGACTTATTAAACCAATTAGTGATGGCGAGTAAGGAGTAATTTTACTCTTGAGACGCATCTTAATTGGTGGCGAGTAAGGAGTTTTTTTAGGTAGTAATTAATTAGTATTAAATTGTGGAAGTACTAACGTTTTCTTGTTTGATTTCTTTTCGGTCGATCGTAGCGACGGTGTGCTTCTTTTACGCTTGGCGTTGATTCACTCCTCATCGGGTTGTGTTGCTCTTTTCTTTCCGTTTTATTTATCAACTTTCACATTGAGGACAATGTCTATATTAAGTGTGGGGGAGAGATTTTAGCAAGTTTCTTTTTTGTTAAAAAAAAAAAAAAAAAAGGGTTCATTGCATGATTGAATAACTTTTCTCCCTTCTTGAACTGATATGCTTGGAGATGGATGATTGAATTGATGAATTGAGTTTGATGGATGCATACCTTGTGAGATTTTGAGCCTAATGGATGGATTTAACATTTATGCCATTCTCTTCTTTCTTGTGTGATTTTCACTCATGTTAATGACCACTCTAGAACTTGCTTTGATTCTTTTTGAGGCTACATTTCACTTTGCATGCATGAACATGATTGAGGCCCTCTTTCTTAATTAGCTAGTTTAACCAAATAGCCAACCTTGTTTTCAATATGATATCAAGCACTCTTTTGACTTCTTGAAAATTCTCGATTCTTGCCAACCTTGTATATTTTCCTTTGCTTAACCCCTTTGAGCTTATTTGACCATTCCTTGTTTCTAGCTCATTATGTGCCTTAAATGAGAAATCGTGTTCTTACTTTACCTTAGGGAATAAAAGAACATTAGCTTGGTTAATGGATGAGTTTTTGAACAAGTGTGGGGGTGTGTGTACAAAATGGTTGTTGAAAAAGAAAAGAGTGCCCAAAAAAAAAAAAAAAAAATGTATGTATATAGTTATGTTCATATATATAAAAAAAAAAAAAAAAAAAAAAAAAAAAAAAAAAAAAAACCAAGTGTTTAAAAAAAAAAAAGGATTGGGAAATGAATATGTAAAGGGATATACACTAGAGTTGGGATGAACTTTTATGCTTGTTATTTGAACTCAGCTCTCATTTGCTTTTATTCTCTTTAGTATTTATCTTCTCATATCCATTTTATCCTCTCTGTTACCTTGACCTCACTACAACCTTGAATAAAGTCCTCATGATTTGTGTGTGCATGTGTTTTGAGTAGTGGAGAAGTAGAAGATAAGCAAGCTTATGGTAGTGCAATTTTCATGGGTTGAATTGAGTGAAATACCTACCCTTTAAACACTTGAGAGATTGAGAGGGAATCTTGTGAAGATCTATCATTCTCGATTCATGTTGAAGATACCTTGCTTGTTGGTTTGAGATGTGGAGAATTGTTAACTCATGAATGTTTTGATCCTTGAACCTTTGGTTGTTCTTCTTGATTGTAAAATTTTGGTCTTGAGTTTTGCCCAGGAGTGCAAAAAGCTAAGTGTGGGGGAATTTGATAATCACATATTTTATTCATTAAGAAACCCTTATGTTTAGTCATTTACACTCTCCATATTCTTAATTGATTGAGTTTGGTATGATTTTGTGAGTTTGAGCTCAAATTGGTCCTAATTGAATATTTCCAGCATTATTGAGATTTGACACTGTTTCTGTATTTTGGCCATAACTTGAGTTCCTAATATCTGATGAACATGAATTTTACCTTGTAGGAAAGCTAAGAGGAAGCTCTACAACTTTGATGAAGAGCTCGAAGTCTGATTCAGATGTCTAAGGGACCTAAGTTGACATGGAAGTCAGAATACGGGTTCTGTCAGTAGAATCCGAACAGTGTGCACTCAAAAAAATCATATCTCAAGATGTAATAATGGAGATGGGCTGAAATTTTGACATTGGATAGTCAAGATCCAAATAAACAACTTTCATGAAGAACACATTTTGAGAAAAAGAAGTCTAGTAGGTCATTTTGAGCTTGCAAGTCGGAACAGAGGTGCTGAAGTTGGGTTTGAGCAACCTACGGTATTTGGGACATATCTTGGGCTTAAGGAAGCCAAATTGGACGAACCAGCTATCCATTTTATAGCCAAGACAAGGATCTACAACTTTCATGAAGAACACTTTTCGTGGTTCTGAAGTATAGTGGGTCGTTTTTGGCTTCCAAGTCAGACACGAAATTTTCGTCCTCAACCATCCACTCATCCATCCACTAATCCACTCATCCATCTCCATCCACTCATCCACTCATCCACATCCACTAACTCACCCACTCATCCACTCATACACTAATCCAACCACTTAACCACTCCACCCACTCATCCACTAATCCATCCACTCATCCATCCACTCACCCATTCATGTCCATAATTTCCCACTCACCAAAAGTCCTTTGGCATTTTCACTAATTCAACCACTCAACCATTCCACTCACTCATCCACTAAACCAATCCACTAAACCAACCCACTAATCCATCCACTCAAACACTCCACTCACTCACCCACTCATCCACCCACTTCCCTTTGTCATTTTGTTACCTTAGACTTCTATAAAAGGCACCATTTATCATGAACAAGATGTAATTCTCCTTCATTTCTCTCTAAGTTTCTTCTTGCTTCTTCATAGTTTCTCATAGTTTTGTATATTTTGATGCTCCCCTTCATGGTAATGGAGGGCTAAGCTACTTTGGGTCAATTTAGAACTCTTGAAGAGATTGTGGTTTGGATTCTTGAGACCTTGGTTATGTATTGTATTTGATTTGTAATTGAATTCCTCTTTCTTCTTCTTTTTCTTCTTCTTGATCTTGAATGCATGAATGGTGATTCTATTTATGTTGATCTGATTGATCTTGGTTTAAGATTGAGATTTGTGATGAAACTTAGAACTGATTGATCTAAACTAATCACATAAATGAAGATTGAGATTTGTGATGAAACTTAGAACTGATTGATCTAAATTAATCACGAGAATTGAAGAGGTTAGGTTCTTGATTTGTGCCTAAGTTAATTGAATTCGGTACTTGAAATTAACATAGATTTTCATGAATGGTGCGATTGCGGATTTGTGTTTATCATTTGTTAATTGAATTCTAGGCGATCGTCTAGTATGAATTATGGATTTGATGCAGAGATCTCGGTTAGATCCAAATTAACAATTCAATTGCGCTTCAAGTGTTTTATGAAGGGTCTATGATTGAATCCACCCAATCTTGGATAGGTTTCTAAATTGACTACTCTTTAATTGTCATTTCTTCCGTTAATTTTGTTAAGTACGATATTAAACTGTCAAACCCCCCTTTGCTAACTTTCACTTGATTTGATTAAATTACATCTACGATCCTTGAGGAGACGATCCGGTGTTGTCACTGTGCTACAAGCTTAGGTAATAACTTCGGTTATAATTTTGACTGAGTTCGATGCTCGTCAAAATTTTGGCGCCGTTGCCGGGGATTAGTAAGTGTAATCTTTTCATTTGAAGTGTTTTTACTAACTTTTGCTTTTTATTAATTTTTCTAACATTTTTAACCATTGTCTAGTGTATTTTGCTTATTTATTTGTTTTTGTGTGATGCATGACTAGGTCTGAGCCTGATAACTTGGTTGACTTTGATCCTGAGATTGATAGAACCTTGCATAGCTTGATTAGAGCTCGTAGGCTAAGTGCAAGAATTGCTTCTGAATTTGATCTTAATATTGAGAGTGAACTTGAGATCTTGAATAATTCTAAAACCATGGCTGATAACATGCAAAATAGAACTCTTAAGGAACTTGCTGCTCTTGATATAACTAACCAGTCTTTGTGTATTCAATACCCAGATCTTGATGCTGATTTTGAGTTAAAATCTGGATTGATACATTTGTTGCCCAAGTTTCACGGTTTTGCAGGTGAGGATCCCCATAAGCATCTAAAGGAGTTCCATGTGGTTTGTTCAACCATGAAGCCACATGGGATCTCGAAGAAAGCACATCAAGTGAGGGCATTTCCTTTCTCACTTCTTGTCTGACCAAGGATTGGTTATTTTATCTTTCACCGGGTTCGGTAACAAGTTGGGTGACATGAAGCGGTTGTTCTTAGAGAAAATTTTTCCCTGCCTCTAGAGCTGCTTTGCCATTAGAAAAGATATATGTGGCATAAGACAAATGACGGGGGAGACTTTGCATGAATATTGGGAAAGATTCAAGAAGGCGTGCTCGAGCATCCCCACCACCAAATCACCGATCAACTCTTAATTCAATATTTCTATGAAGGCTTGCTTTGCCAAATGACGAAGCATGGTGGATCTTTGCCTCGGAGGAGCCTTAGTAGACAAGACCCTGCAGACGGCGAGAGATTTGATAGCAAACATGGCGCCAACACCCAACAATTTGGCACACGAATTATTACCTCAACCGGAGGAGTCAATGAAATTCAATCGTCTCATGTAGACCAACGAGAGAATGGAACACGGACTTGATGAATTAACTTCTTTGGTGAGGCGGTTAGCGATGGCACAACAAGCACCAATGCAGATTGCTTTGCAAGCGTGTGTGGCATTTGCTCTTGTTCATCTCATCCCTCGATGCATGCCCTACACTTCGGGATGGTGGTTCTATTATTCCCGAGAACAATGCATTGCGGCGGTGGTATTTTCTGGTAGACCCCAATATCGGCAATCACGGCGACGACCCCGGATATGATCCATTTTCTAATACCTATAACCACATTTGGAGGGACCATCCCAACACGAGATATGGAAATTCGGTCAACAACAACAACCCTACCAACGGCGGCAACCACGGTTTAGATACCAAGCTACGAGGCCCTAGCAACAAGTACCAACCACTGCGTTTAGGCAAGCACAACTGCGCCGCCACCCATACAAGACGCCCTCTCCACTACTGTTCCGGCCCACTCCCGGTGAGCCACCTTTCGAAGACTTGATGAAACGGTTTCGGCGAGAATGTCAATGCCACCATCCGAGAATTTACAAACTCAAATTGGGCGGATGGCAACCACTGCGAGTGAGTGAAAAGTCAAGGGTCGAACCAATTGCCTTCACAAATAGTCAACAACCCAAGAGGCAATGTAAGTGCCATTAGCTTGAGAAGTGGCGAGAGAAGTTGACGGTCCTACTCCACCACAACACGAACTACAAGTGCATCAACCGAGAAGGTGACCGAGAAACAAAAGAAAGTGGATAGCTCGGTCAAAAATCTGTGATACAAAAAAATGTGCGAGAGAATTCAAATCGGCTATTCCACTACCTTTTCCACACGAGTCACACGGTCCAAGCATCTGCGCAAAACGAGAAATAGAAAGAGAAGTCATGGACACATTCGGGAAGGTGGAAATCAATATTCCCCTCCTTGATGCAATCAAGCGATTCCCAAGTATGCCAAATTCCTCAAAGAGTTGTGTACTCACAAGAGAAGACTTAAGGGTGCGAGAAAATAAGCATGGGCAAATGTTTACTGCAATGATTCTACCAAGCATGCCACAAAAATGCAAAGATCCTGGAACTTTCACAATTCCTTGCACGATAGGTAACTCCAAATTTGAACATGCAATGCTAGATTTGGGTGCTTCGATTAATGTCATGCCTATGTCAATTTATCAGTCCTTGAACATTGGCACTTTACAACCCACTGGTATAGTGATTCAATTGGCAAATAGGACCACTGCTTATCCTGCAAGAGTACTAGAAGATGTGTTAGTTCGGGTGAATGATTTAATTTTTCCAGCGGACTTCTACGTCTTGGACATGGAAGATGAGTCTTGACCAACCCATGCTCCATTAATTCTAGGCGGAGACCATTCCTCAAGACCGCCAAGACCAAGATAGATGTGCATGCTTTGGCACCCTTTCTATGGAGTTTGGCGATGATTTGGTACAGATTTAAAATTTTTGATGCCATGAGACATCCCCAGAGGAGCATTCATTTTCCATATTGATGTGATTGAGATCTTTGGTTGATGATGTTTATCTTGATTTATATCTTTGAATTCCCGATATTGCCTTTGACTTTCTGGATTACTGTTTCTTGTGGTACATGTGTTGCTTGTGATGTTGAGCCATGTCTTTGCATGTCTTGAGATTTATCTTTGGTATGAGTGATGATGCAAGCTAGCGACTTGAATGATACCGCATGTGAAAATAGAAGTCAGAACTGTGCTGAATTTAATGTTGCTGAATTAGTTGTTTCAAATAGCTTGCTGCCTTCCATTGTACAACCTCCATCCTTAGAGTTGAAGACTTTGCCAGACCATCTTAAATATGCATATTTAGGAGATGGTGAGAAGTGCCGATGATTGTTGCTAAGAATGCACAACTTTGAACAAGAAGAAAAATTGCTGCGGTTTTGAGGCGGAATAAGCAAGCCATCGGATGGACACTTGCGGATCTTCCTGGTATTAGTCCCTCCACATGCATGCATAGGATTTTATTGGAAGAGGATACGAAACCGGTAAGGCAACCCCAAAGGAGGCGAACCCCTTGATTCTAGATGTGGTGAAGAAGGAAGTGACCAAGCTACTTCAAGTGGCATTATTTATCCCATATCGAGACGGTAAATGGGTGAGCCCGTCCCGTGCGGGTTGTTCCCAAGAAATGCTGGGTCACGGTAGTTGAGAATGAGAATAACGAACTTCTACCCACAAGAGTTCGAAACGGTTGGCGGGTTTGCATTGATTATAGGCGGCTTAACCAGGCTACCAGAAAAGATCATTTTCCGCTACCTTTCATTGATCAGATGTTGGAGAGGCTACCTGGCAAGTCACATTATTGTTTTCTGGATGGATATTCAGGTTATTTTCATATTCATATAGCCCTAGAAGACCAAGAGAAAACTACTTTCACTTGTCCATTTGGCACATTTGCATACAGGAGGATGCCGTTTGGTCTGTGCAATGCTCCGGGCACCTTTCAAAGGTGTATGGTAAGTATCTTTTCGACTTTTTAGAGAATTGCATGGATGTGTTTATGGATGATTTTACTTGTCTATGGTTCTTCCTTTGATGCATGCTTGGATAGTCGCTCGGGTTTTACATAGATGCATTGAAACTAACCTTGTTCGAATTTTGAGAAATGTCATTTCATGGTAGAACAAGGTATAGTTTTAGGACATGTAATATCTAGCAAGGGTATCGAGGTAGATCTTGCAAAAATAAATGTTATTTCATGCTTATCTTACCCCACATGCGTGCGGGAGGTTCGCTCTTTCCTTGGTCATGCGAGGTTTCTATAGGCGGTTCATAAAAGATTTCAGCAAAATTGCTCTTCCACTATCCAACTTGCTACAAAAAGAAGTGGAGTTCCATTTTGACCAGAAATGCAAGGATGCCTTCAATCACTTGAAGCAAGCATTGACCAGTACACCTATCATCCAGCCACCGGTTGGACACTTCCATTTGAGCTCATGTGTGATGCCTCTAATTATGCTTTGGGAGCTGTTCTTGCACAAAGGGTCGGTAAAATATCTCATGTCATCTCTTATGCTTCAAGAACTTTGGATCCTGCACAAGTCAACTACACCACCACTGAAAAGGAACTTTTAGCAATTGTTTTTGCTTTAGACAAATTTCGATCATATTTGCTTGGTTCTAGAGTGGTTGTGTTTTCGATCATACGACTCGAAGTTTCTCTGAAGAAGCTTGATGCAAAGCCTAGATTGATTAGGTGGATTTTGCTCCTCCAAGAGTTCGATATTGAAATCCGTGATAAAAGTGGAGCGGAGAATTTAGTGGTGATCACCTAAGTCGTATTGAAAAGGAGGCGATACTTTACCTATCCATGATGTCTTCCACGATGAGCGGCTTTTCAAGTACTGCAAGGTAACACTCCTTGGTTTCTTTGATTTGATAAATTTCTTAGTTCTTTGGTGTTTTCCCCACATTTTATTAGGGCTCGATTGATAAATTGAAAAGTGAGTCAAAATATTATGTGTGGGATGACCCTATCTGTGGAAATTTTGTAGTGACCAAGTCATTAGGAGATGTGTGCACGATAATGAATTCCATTCTATTCTTAGCTTTTGTCATACACTTGCATGTGGCGGTCATTTTGGTCCCCAAAGGACTTTGCTAGGAAAGTTTTGGAATCTGGATTATATTGGCCCACTCTATTTCATGATGCATATGTGTTTTGTAAATCTTGTGATCAATGCCAAAAATAGGAAACACTTCTCGAAGGAATGAGATGCCCCGAAAAATCCTTATTGTTACGTGAGATTTTTGATGTATGGGGTATTGATTTTATGGGACCCTTTCCTGTTTCTTTTGGTTTTGTTTACATTTTGCTAGTTGTTGATTATGTATCCAAGTGGGTGGAGGCGAAAGCTACTCGGACCGATGATTCCAAAGTTGTTGTGGATTTTGTTAGATCACGATTTTCTGCGGGTTTGGAGTTCCAAAGGCCATCATCGGTGATCGGGGTTCACATTTTTGTAATCGAAGCATGGAAGCTTTGATGAAAAAGTATGGGGTCTTGCACGAGTTTCTACACCTTACCATCCCCAAACTAATGGGCAAGCCGAGATTTCCAACGGGGAGATCAGCGGATACTCCGAGAAAAGTTCAACCTAACGAGAAAGGATTTGGAGCAAGAGGCTTGAGGATGCTTTATGGGCTTACCGGACTGCTTATAAGACACCAATCGGGATGTCTCCGTATCGGATTGTTTTTGGAAAAGCACTGCCACCTACCGGTGGAAATTGAGCATCATGCATTTTGGGCGGTGAAAAGGTGCAACTTGGACCTAGATCAAGCGGTATGGAGAGGAAGGCTGCAGTGCTGACAATTGGAGGAGATCCGCTTGGAGGCTTATGAAAGTTCCAAACTTTATAAGGAGAAGACCAAAGCCTTCCATGATAAGTTGATTCGAGGAAAACATTTGAGATTGGTCAAAAAGTTCTCCTCTATAACTCCCGCCTCCGATTCATGCACGGCAAATTAAGGTCTAGATGGGATGGACCATTTATTGTTACTAAGGTTTTCCTTCAGTGTTTGTTCGATTAAAAGTGAGGTCACCGCCAAAGCTTTCATCGTAAATGGACACCGCCTCAAACAAGATATCATGAACTTTCCGAGAATGCGAAAGTGGAGGTGATGAACCTTCTCCATCCGCATTATGAATAAAAAAAAAAAGAAAAAAAAAAAAAAAAAAAAAAAAAAAAAAAAAAAAAAAAAAAAAAAAAAGTTGTATGCCCGACAATGAGGAAGGTAGTGCCATTCAATTTTGTCACTCGGAAGCAAGTGGAGGTCACTTTTTCTTCAACGACAACAACAGTGAAAATCTTGCAGTATGGATTTTATTGACCCACTTTATTCAAGGTCTGTTACACCTTTTGCAAAAGTTGCGGAAATTGGTCAAAAAGGTTCTGCTTTGAGATTATCATCTGCACCTACTCCTTGAAAAATTGAGATCTAGGTGGCGCGGTTCTTTTGCTGTCAAACACGTGTATCCTCTGGGGCCGAAGATATTGAGGATCCTAGGAATGGTAATGCGCTTAAAGTTAATGGACAAAGACTCAACCATTCTTGGAAAACCAAGTTCTTGAGTTCTTTGTGTTGCCGGTTAAGTGGCGGATACGGTACTTCGTGACTCTTAAGTCGGTTTATTTTTCAGTTTCCCAAAATAACTGAATCCTTCTTCTCCTTCAAAATGGATGTCATTCTTTCAAACCTGAGAAAACATTTTCCTTCTCTTCCTCAAAATGCTCTGAGAAAAATCTACAAAGTTCGATGTGAAAGATTGAGACTGTTAATGCACAAAGGTATGCCAGAAGATGTACGATGGATAATTGAAGCGAAGGTCCGATTAGCAGGTGAGTCCTCAATTTCATTTGACTCATATATGCCCGGTCTTGGAAGAAGTTCATATTCTAAAAGGAGAAGAGCAAAAAGGTTACAAGTCTGTCACAAATGTGGACGATGGAACCGTAACAAGCGATGTCGTACTAAGGGGATGGTTTCCGCAAATAGAGAAGATAAAATTTTCTTCATTAAGAATGGATGAGTAAGGAGTCATTAGATGATATCTTATTGACTCTTGAGACGCATTCTTGTGGATTGGTGCATCGTGAAATTCTTAAATTGTGGAATCTCTTCAAGGATGAAGAACAACGCTACGATCTTGGGAATCGACTCTAAAAGACCTGTTTGCCAATTTATAAGAAAATTGGATGGGAAGCTTATCCTCGACTCATAGAAGATGTTTAAGCCGTTCTTGGACGTTTAACCGAGGCGAGATGTGAGCCATATCCACAAACAATCTGTACATATCTTCTTCTTCTTCTTCTTCTTCTTCATGTCATCTCTCAAAAAAAAAAAAACAAAACAAAAAAAAAAAAAAAAAAAAAAAAAAAAAAAAAAAAAAAAAAAAAAAAAAAAAAAAAAAAAAAAAAAAAAAAATGTATACTTCTTAGGGTTGGCTTTGGTAACACACACCGTGAATGGGGAAATGCATGCATCTGATCCAGCCTTCTTAATTGAAAAACAAAGAAGGTAGATTGTATTCCACATGTGAGCGCGCCCGATGGGCGTATTATGGCCACTTGTCCCTTTTGGGAGCCCTATGTTACGCCTGGTCTTGAATGGATCGAATCTTGGTCAACAATGCTTTGGCACAAAGCCGAAAGAGCAGACTACCTCCATCCCAATCTTAAGTAAGTATACACTCATCTTTCATCAAGTTTTTCTAACAATTTCAAAAAAGAAAAAAAAAAGGACGTGATGTCTACTGCATTCATGACGCGCAGTATAAAGATACGCCATGGAAACTGTACATACAGGTATGTCATCATTTTCTATTTCTTTTCTCTTTGTATCATTTTGTTGTATTTTGATTTTTGTACAGACGATCCTTTGAGCAGGGTCCTTCAGGGGTTTCTAGACTTCTTTACCTTGATGGTTTTCTTGAAGTCAAAAAAAAAAAAAGAAAAAAAAAAGAAAAAAAAAAGATTCTGTGTTTCTTAATTTCAACCTTTTCTGACAACATCCAACCTACCCTTATAGGTGCAATTATTCCCCTTTCCATTCTTTTTCTTATTTAAACACTCCATTTTCCTTCAACTCAGAGACACTCAAAGGGAGGAAGAGTATAGAATGGGGGCTTCTATTCGTAACCTCAAAAATGTCTGTGTTTTTTGTGGGTCGAGTTATGGGAAGGGATTAGAGTTTGTAAATGCAGCTAGCACTCTTGGTCGATCACTTGCTGTGAGGAATATTCATCTTGTATATGGGGGAGGTTGCCGTGGGTTAATGGGGGCTATATCACTTGCTGCATATGTAAGAGACAGTCAGGTTTTAGGTGTCATTCCTGAACCTTTAGCTCAACAGAACATCAATGGAAAGACAATTGGATAGGAACTTAAAGTATCATCAATGCATGAACGCATGAAGATAATGCTTGAAAACTCTGATGCATTCATTGCCTTACCAGGTGGTTTTGGTACTTTGGAAGAGATTTTTCAAATTGTCTCTTGGGCTGAACTGAACATCCACCATAAACCCATTAGTTTGTTGAATGTTAATAATTTCTTTGATCTTTTGTTATTTTTTCTTGACAAAGCTGTGGAACGCAATTTATACTCCTTCGGCAAGACAACTTCTTATCTCTGCCTCCACTATTGATGAGCTCATTGATAAATTAGAAGCTTTTGAGTATGTACACGATAAGGTATTAGCTCGAGATAGATTGATCAACGAGGAAGCGGCGAAGGAAGTAACAAGAAACAAAAGCCCGATCGACACTTTCTCTTTAATGGGTTTGATTTTATTAAAAAAAAAAAATTTGTTGTTTTGTTTGGAAAGTATGATATGATTGTCATGGACTTATTAAACCAATTAGTGATGGCGAGTAAGGAGTAATTTTACTCTTGAGACGCATCTTAATTGGTGGCGAGTAAGGAGTTTTTTTAGGTAGTAATTAATTAGTATTAAATTGTGGAAGTACTAACGTTTTCTTGTTTGATTTCTTTTCGGTCGATGCGTAAATCGACAAAGTGTGCTTCTTTTTTACGCTTGGCGTTGATTCACTCCTCATCAAGTTGTGTTGCTCTTTTCTTTCCGTTTTATTTATCACTTTCACACATGAGGACAATGTCTATATTAAGTGTGGGGGAGAGATTTTAGCAAGTTTCTTTTTGTTAAAAAAAAAAGAAAGGGTTCATTGCATGATTGAATAACTTTTCTCCCTTCTTGAACTGATATGCTTGGAGATGGATGATTGAATTGATGAATTGAGTTTGATGGATGCATACCTTGTGAGATTTTGAGCCTAATGGATGGATTTAACATTTATGCCATTCTCTTCTTTCTTGTGTGATTTTCACTCATGTTAATGACCACTCTAGAACTTGCTTTGATTCTTTTTGAGGCTACATTTCACTTGCATGCATGAACATGATTGAGGCCCTCTTTCTTAATTAGCTAGTTTAACTAAATAGCCAACCTTGTTTTCAATATGATATCAAGCACTCTTTTGACTTCTTGAAAATTCTCTGATTCTTGCCAACCTTGTATATTTTCCTTTGCTTAACCCCTTTGAGCTTATTTGACCATTCCTTGTTTCTAGCTCATTATGTGTCTTAAATGAGAAATCGTGTTCTTACTTTACCTTAGGGAATAAAAGAACATTAGCTTGGTTAATGGATGAGTTTTTGAACAAGTGTGGGGGTGTGTGTACAAAATGGTTGTTGAAAAAGAAAAGAGTGCCCAAAAAGAAAAAAAAAAATGTATGTATATAGTTATGTTCATATATATAAAAGAAAAAAAAAAAAAAAAAAAAAAAAAAAAAAAAAAACCAAGTGTTTAAAAAAAAAAAGGATTGGGAAATGAATATGTAAAGGGATATACACTAGAGTTGGGATGAACTTTTATGCTTGTTATTTGAACTCAGCTCTCATTTGCTTTTATTCTCTTTAGTATTTATCTTCTCATATCCATTTTATCCTCTCTTGTTACCTTGACCTCACTACTACCTTGAATAAAGTCCTCATGATTTGTGTGTGCATGTGTTTTGAGTAGTGGAGAAGTAGAAGATAAGCAAGCTTATGGTAGTGCAATTTTCATGGGTTGAATTGAGTGAAATACCTACCCTTTAAACACTTGAGAGATTGAGAGGGAATCTTGTGAAGATCTATCATTCTCGATTCATGCTGAAGATACCTTGCTTGTTGGTTTGAGATGTGGAGAATTGATAACTCATGAATGTTTTGATCCCTTGAACCTTTGGTTGTTCTTCTTGATTGTAAAATTTTGGTCTTGAGTTTTGCCCAGGAGTGCAAAAAGCTAAGTGTGGGGGAATTTGATAATCACATATTTTATTCATTAAGAAACCCTTATGTTTAGTCATTTACACTCTCCATATTCTTAATTGATTGAGTTTGGTATGATTTTGTGAGTTTGAGCTCAAATTGGTCCTAATTGAATATTTCCAGCATTATTGAGATTTGACACTGTTTCTGTATTTTGGCCATAACTTGAGTTCCTAATATCTGATGAACATGAATTTTACCTTGTAGGAAAGCTAAGAGGAAGCTCTACAACTTTGATGAAGAGCTCGAAGTCTGATTCAGATGTCTAAGGGACCTAAGTTGACATGGAAGTCAGAATACGGGTTCTGTCAGTAGAATCCGAATAGTGTGCACTCAAAAAAATCATATCTCAATATGTAATAATGGAGATGGGCTGAAATTTTGACATTGGATAGTCAAGATCCAAATAAACAACTTTCATGAAGAACACATTTTGAGAAAAAGAAGTCTAGTAGGTCATTTTGAGCTTGCAAGTCGGAACAGAGGTGCTGAAGTTGGGTTTGAGCAACCTACGGTATTTGGGACATATCTTGGGCTTAAGGAAGCCAAATTGGACGAACCATCTATCCATTTTATAGCCAAGACAAGGATCTACAACTTTCATGAAGAACACTTTTCGTGGTTCTGAAGTATAGTGGGTCGTTTTTGGCTTCCAAGTCAGACACGAAATTTTCGTCCTCAACCATCCACTCATCCATCCACTAATCCACTCATCCACTCATCCACTAACTCACCCACTCATCCACTCATACACTAATCCAACCACTTAACCACTCCACCCACTCATCCACTAATCCATCCACTCATCCATCCACTCACCCATTCATGTCCATAATTTCCCACTCACCAAAAGTCCTTTGGCATTTTTCACTAATTCAACCACTCAACCATTCCACTCACTCATCCACTAAACCAATCCACTAAACCAACCCACTAATCCATCCACTCAAACACTCCACTCACTCACCCACTCATCCACCCACTTCCCTTTGTCATTTTGTTACCTTAGACTTCTATAAAAGGCACCATTTATCATGAACAAGATGTAATTCTCCTTCATTTCTCTCTAAGTTTCTTCTTGCTTCTTCATAGTTTCTCATAGTTTTGTATATTTTGATGCTCCCCTTCATGGTAATGGAGGGCTAAGCTACTTTGGGTCAATTTAGAACTCTTGAAGAGATTGTGGTTTGGATTCTTGAGACCTTGGTTATGTATTGTATTTGATTTGTAATTGAATTCCTCTTTCTTCTTCTTTTTCTTTCTTCTTTGATCTTGAATGCATGAATGGTGATTCTATTTATGTTGATCTGATTGATCTTGGTTTAAGATTGAGATTTGTGATGAAACTTAGAACTGATTGATCTAAACTAATCACATAAATGAAGATTGAGATTTGTGATGAAACTTAGAACTGATTGATCTAAATTAATCACGAAATTGAAGAGGTTAGGTTCTTGATTTGTGCCTAAGTTAATTGAATTCGGTACTTGAAATTAACATAGATTTTCATGAATGGTGCGATTGCGGATTTGTGTTTATCACTTGTTAATTGAATTATAGGCGATCGTCTAGTATGAATTCTGGATTTGATGCGAGAGATCTCGGTTAGATCCAAATTAACAATTCAATTGCGCTTCAAGTGTTTTATGAAGGGTCTATGATTGAATCCACCCAATCTTGGATAGGTTTCTAAATTGACTACTCTTTAATTGTCATTTCTTCCGTTAATTTTGTTAAGTACGATATTAAACTGTCAAACCCCCCTTTGCTAACTTTCACTTGATTTGATTAAATTACATCTACGATCCTTGAGGAGACGATCCGGTGTTGTCACTGTGCTACAAGCTTAGGTAATAACTTCGGTTATAATTTTGACTGAGTTCGACGCTCGTCATCAGTCTTTCCTAATCATCTGTACATTTTTGAGTGCATGTATGTATTTTGAGCAGCTTTCTTTTTGTAAGTATTTTGGGGGTTCAGATATGTATATGATCCATACGAACCAGCAGATATGAAAGTTTATGTATATGCAATATATATACTTATCTATGATGTTTTATGATCTATCTGTTTTGTTTAATCTGTTATCCGCAAGTAAAAGAGTATTTTACACCAAATATTATGGTTTTAATAATTACCGATTTTAGAACGTGGGTTGAGTTTGTTTCCTATTCCGCTTTAATTGATTGATATTTGGATTCGTAAGGTTGTGACGTCCTCCTCCTTCCAAAGAGGAAAGGGGGCATTACACTATGTCCAGCTACATTCACTGTAGAAAATAAATTTCAAACAAAATACTACATAATTTAACTTTATATCAAAAATTACATACTAGATAATATCATTTCACATTCCATTAAATTTTACTTTCTCTTCTTACTCACATGGCCAATAACATAACATATATAGTTGAGATCTTAAACTTTCTAAGGCATCCCCTAGCTCAGTGGTCATTCCCAATCCAGGAACCCAATAAAAGTGATCACCCTACATGACCCATGTAAGATTCCCCATTAAGTTCCAGGTGCCTTAGCCCCATGGACTCATTTAACGGGTCCTAGAAGACATACATCTTTCTTTCAAAATATTAATGTCACATCTTTAGGCTCCAAGCCAATTAAATAAATGTCACAACTTTGAATCATTCTTTCACATAACAACTTCAATAGCTCATAATAGGTGACATTAACATAATAAATCATTTACTTAAAATTTAAACATCAATAGAATCTATATCATTAATTTTTAAAATTATAACAATAGGATACATAATAACACATCAACAAACAATTCTAACCATGAAATTTATGCTTGGTTGAGACACCCCTTTTTAGACAAAGAGGATTTTATTCTCATTCTCATCATTACTAAATCATTTCTAACATCAAAAGATCATTCTTAGCTTCAATTTCATTTAAAATCAAAGTTTAGATCAAAATCCCCAATTTAAGTTTTAACAAAACCCTAGTTGTTAAATCTTCCTTTCTTAATCATAATTTCTCAAAATTAATATCATCTTTATGATTCATCTCCACCAACAACAATATTCTTTCAATAAACTTCCATAGACACTCAACCAAAATCTCAAGAACAAAATTCAAGTCTTACTAACCTAGGGTTTCAAACTAACAAAGTAGCCATAAAACAAGACTTCTTAATTTAAAAACATGGTGAAAAACATAATAGAACACTCTTAGAAACAAGAACAAATCAAGAAAACTCTAGAGAAAGGGTATAACTCCCTACCTCAAGATAGATGAAACTATGATGAGAAAGATTATATTCTTAGTTTAATCACTTAATGGATGAACTTGAGAACCCTTGATTCTTCTTCTTCTTGGTGTTTTTCGTTTTTATCCAATTTTTCTTCTCTTCTCCTCTCCTCGCTTGCTTGGCCGAAACTTCAAGAAAATGAGAGAGCTTTCTTGTTCTTTCTTCCTCTTCTTCTTTAATGTTTATATGGTCTTAATCTTTATACTATTTATATAGATATATGTTTTTAGCCAATAAGAAGCTAGCCAAATGACTTCATCTTATTGGTTTAGATAAGATAATTATCTTTTTCTAACTACATGGAGATAATTTAGTTATACTAACTAGATTAAATAGTAATCTAGTTAGGTTCTAGATACTAACTCTATGAATTTCTCTAATTTCCCCCTTGATTTCTATAATTAATAATTTTTCTCCAAACTTCTAACCAATGAAAAGCCTAACAAATGTCTAGGTTTCTATTGATTAATGACTAGGTTATAATGACATTTGGTTAATCTAACCAAACTAACCTAATTTTGTTATTATTCTAGTTTCACAAACTAACTAAGTTATTAACCATTTAGTTTGTTTAGTTACTTAGGGTTTTTAAGACTTTATTTTATCTAATTATTTCTTAATTTCTATTTAACATATCTTAATAATGTTTTTAAGAAATTCTAGCGTTCTAAAAAATTTTCTGTCGGTCTTTCAGATTCGCTGTAACTAAATAATTTAATTTGTACACAATAATTTTTAATTCCACGTACATCACTTGTACGCAGAAATTTTTAATTTCACGTACGTCCCCTATAACAATTTAATAAATTATGCATATGTCCTAGTAATACAAAATACAAAATAAATATTGTCATGTTTAATTTAGAAGGGATATTACAACTCTTGCTTAGACGGAAACCATGTTCTTCTAAAGCTCGTCTCCATCACTCAAGCTTCTCATTTGTTTCCTCTCTCGACTCTCCAACTAAGACTATATCATCTATAAAAAGTATGCATTGTGGCACCGACTCTTGGATATGCTCTTTGTCCCTTTGTGTACTGCAAGTGCACGTGTCGCACAAGTAATATTGTGACAAGTAGGATTTCGTTCCCATGAGGATATGGTCAATTTCTAATGCTAATTATCAACTAATAGCTTAAGTAATATTATTCAAGAACATTCAATTAGAGAAAAGTTTGTATAAGTTAACTAAAAGACTTAAATGCAGTAAATGTGGAATAAAAGATATTGATTAAAGAATAGGGAATCCTTCTTCACCTCCTACTTCAACTAGTAATATGTAATCCTCTCAAGCAACATAAATGAAAAAGAATTTGTTAGCTTGAGAAACTAACTTAGTTAACAGCCTATGTCTAGGTCAATTAACCATGTTTCATTTACCTAGTTCACTATGTTTCCATGAGATCTAGAACAAACTCCACTCATTAAGAACTATTCTCAACAATTACTATGCATGGCCAATAAGTATATGTCTATCCCATTAGCTAATTAACTCACCATACCATTAGAATAAAATTAAACATGCATCAACCATATCCATAATCTCAAATATAAATCCCTATGTCTAGTTCAATAGATTTAATCAAATCACATTAAATGTTGGCCAAACACTCAAGAGCATTAAGTTAAATATGATTAAACAAACCCAAATCATCTATATTAACTCAAAGGTTTACAAAATCACGAATATTCATAGAGGGATCCAAAGAAATCCCTAAATACAGCTTAGCTACACATGACACATGAAAATCTATAAAAAATAATCATGTTCATGATAATGGAAGAAATAAAGTAAAAAGAATGAGAAGGAAGCTCAATGATTGTTGATCCTTTGATGCTTGAATCTTCCTCTTTGAAGAAGATGACCTCAAACTTTACTTCATTTGGCTTCCTTTCAACCCAAATATTAAATCCTAGCATCTGTGTTATGTTTTCCAAAAAACTCCACTCATTGAATTGCCTTAAATTAGTATTTATAGGCTTAGTTTTCAGTCTCACGCCGCGGCATGAACCTGCCTGCGTCGCGACGTGAGATGCTGAATTTCACTTAGAGCTTTCTCTTCCAATGTAGGTCCAAGTCTTCAATAAATTTGCTTGTTTAGAACCATCTGCTTATTTAGAACCCCTCCTGCCATAGAGAAATCACTAAGGTAATACTAGTTGCAAATGCATTTAATCACCTGAAGAATATGCAAGATTATCTTAAGATCATATCAGAAGATATAAAAGTTGAATTCGATGAATATTAGCCTAAAATCTTCCATATATGTATAATAACAAGGACTCAGCTATCTATAAAACATAGATATAGGGTATAAATAATTATATTTTATGAAGTTATCACACTCCCAAACCTAGGTTTTTGCTAGTCCTCGAGCAAAACAAAGTATGATAAAGTACACCAACTTGACAAATCATGCTTCAACATACATTCAACAACTATTATGAACTCCATCTTCACTTAAACTACAACTAGTGTATAATGATTCTATAAGCCCTCAAAGAATGCTAATGCCTCACAATCAACTCCACACATACATAATCTTTAGTATGCAAACATTCAAGGCCTCTTATCATGCAAATCACATCTCCCACAAACATGCAAGCTAAACTCCTATTCAAGTCATACTCATCCGGACAAGTTTATGAGCATACATATATATGAATCATATAATCCACAAGATTGTCTTTAAACTCTCTCTCCACTAATGTAAATCACACACAATTGAGGATCAAAAGAGACTTCAACAGCTTGTAATGTATGGTCAATGGTTATGGGCAGAAGAATAACAAGGAAAAGATTCAATACAAACATTGAGAAATATAAACATGCTATTTTAATACTTGAGCCTCCAAGTGAAACTATTAGGGTATTCAAAAGTGAAAGACTAGAACTCTCTAGAACAATTCAATGCTTTTTTTTATTTGACATTTCTTATTCCATTCACTTGTTTTTTTTTATGCTTAAACAAAGCAATGCTTTTTCTTTCACTACATATGTTTCCTTCAAGTTCATTTTTGTATTTGAACATGCATTAATACCCCTAATAACTGGACTCACTTCAAGAAATAACATATTCTGTAGTCAACAAACAATGATGGTAGGATGAAAATGCAATGCTTTCACATGCATTTGAATGGATACATGGTAAGGAATATGAGGGTTGTTAAAAAACATAAAAGGCCAAATTTATTTAAGCTTCAAAGGGAATCTATAGACATAATCACATCGGGGTAAGCTTGAAAAGCTCAATCGGTTCAAACAATGCCCTAATATTTCCTCAATTATGCACAATCTAAGATTTCGCTTCAAAAGAGTTTAAATACAATTTTTAGGATACTTGAAATCTCAACATACACAATTCATAAACTTTCTCTAGACAAGCACTCATATCATTCTCAAAGTTACACAAACATACGAGTCGAATCTAAATCATGCATTAAAAAATGACTATAATGTTTCAACATGCTTCTTTTGATCACATATGGTTTTGCTTAAAAAGGGGAAATTCGCAAGCAATATTATCATTGGGTAACCAAAACTACACTAGCGGTTAGCACATTGTGATGCATTTTAATATATCTAACATTGTTTTTCAATTCCAAACATGCATTCATAAAAACTATATAATCATTTAACAACAATTGTCAAAACACTATATAATCTGGTGATGATATACATTAAAACCTCAAAGCTTTTTAAACATCATAACATGTTATACATGCCTATCATAATATCCCAAAACACTAAACATGTTATATAATTAACACCCCCCAAAACTGTAACACCCCGAAAATTTATAATTTTATGATAAATAGTCATTTTCTAATATTTGTGATTTTTGTGAATTTTTTTGGATTTTTCTGAGAGCGTGAAATATTTTAATATTATTTTTTATTTTACGTATACACTGAGCGGAACTGGGGAAATGAGATATTTTCTTCGAGGACCTTGATCTGTGAAAATGCCGATGGGAGATCTTACTAAACCCGAGACTGGACACGATTTACGAAGTTTCACATTTTTTGAGATTTTTATCTGATAAATAAAAATCGCTGTATATTTTATTATCTGTTGGATAATTAACACTGACTTCTGTTAACTGTAACAATTGCCCATTGGATAATAGCTTGTAGTAGAAATCTTATCTTATCCAAAGGTAATCCACTTTATGTCAAATCAAATCACCTTTAATTCAAAAATAATGTATTTTAATCAAAGTTTCTCAAAGAAGCTTTGATCAAAAATGACCAAAATGCCCAAAACTTGCAAGAGAAGCCAATCACTTCCTCTCCCTCTCTCTTGATGCCACAACTTAGTGCCTCTAGGAAGCCAAAAATATTAGTTTTTTACCTTATCACTTCTACTCCAAAATTCAAATCACAAAGAAAGCTATTACCTTTTCTATTCATTTTCTCTTCACCATTTTCTCTCTTCTTCTTCCTCTCTTCCTTTTCTCTTCTCCATGGCAGCAGCCCCTCTTGGTGGCTATCTTTATTTGTTTGCTTCACTACCACCATTTCTACACTTCTCTTCTCATTCTAAACCTTTTCTCTTTAGAGATTTTCTTCTAAATTCATCATCTTCTTCACTTTTCTTCAAGAACAAAGCTTGAAGCTTTTGAGGTAAACCTTTGATTCATTACTTTCTATTCTTCTTTTTCATTTATATCGTCATTTTCATGGCCATGGATCTTTTCTTTTTCAAGTCATTGATGTTAATTCTTTGAGTTATGATTCTTAGGGTTTGGTGGAGCTTTGGACGAAAATCACAAGGCCCAACAAGGGATGAATTTTCATGTTATTGCTTTAGGTAAGAGGGAGATTTACTCACTTCAACCCTTATTGGTGGTGAGGGAACTTTTGAGTGGTTGTTGATGGAGGAATCCATAATGGATTGCTCACTTTGTATGTTTGTTTTTCATGCTTTTGTGTATATTTGGTTTATATTAAATGTTAGTTGTCTTGAATGCCTTGATGATGTTGGATTGCTTGGATTGGATGAATGGAAAAATATAGGGTTTCCTATCCTTTGGGGAGGTCACAGTTTTGGACTATAAATTGGGGGTTTGAATTTGATTCTTGTATAAAATGAAACTTATGTAATTAGGTATTAAAGGATTGATGCATGTAATGGAAAAATTGGGTTTTGATGCTCTTGGGAGGCTCACGGCCTCTAGGGGGTTTTTGGGGTCCAAGTGGTGCTTTTGGTGAAACGTTGGGACTTAGGTAATTTAGAGTTATGAAATCAATAATGTGATGAGAGAAAAATGGTTGGATGTTGTTTTTGAGAGGCCACAATCTCAAGGGTCTAAATTGACCTAGACTTATGTACTTAATCAAGACTTAGATAATTAGGAATGTTGGATTCATAAAATGGAATTGTGGTTTGTGATTGAATCCTATATATGTTTGTTGTTATTGGGAGTTAATTATATGCCATTGTAAGTCCATGAGTGGAACCAAAGACTTGTTGATGTCTAATTTAACCAAATTGTGGTATGTTTCATGAGAAGTATATTGTAACACCCCTAGATCCAATAACTACGGCACAATCGTCATTATACCACAGTCACTAAATCCAGGCGTGTCATAGTCTTAAAAATAGTATTTTCAAAAATTTATTTCCATTATACATGAATAAAAAATATGAGCCCCGAATGAAGCATATTTAGTACCTAACCGTATACAATACAACCACTAAAGGAAAAACATATTTCATATATAATATATTTGCCCTTAACACAAAACACTGATAACACGAAACATAGTACTTACATATTCAAATAAAAGATGACGGGTACATAAGCACTAAAGGGGAAAGTAGTAACCCTAGGATAGGTATTACTAACAGACAAAGCAGCAACCCTTATATATGTAACGCTCGGTATCCTAGTTGACACGTCAGGCACCAATGCCCCTATGAAGTTGCACCCGTACGTAACCGAAAAAATCTCATCCAGATGCCATATCGAAAACAATAGATTAGCCTAATCCAATCAGAAAGGGTATGGTCCCTCTTCTTCTTCCTCATGATCTTTTATCAAATATAAATGTAAAACAGAAATACAAAAATACAGGAAAGAGGTGAGACACCCAGCATTCAATACCAATACGGCAGTAAAAAAACAAAACGGCGCAGAACGCCCACATAGCAAGGCAACAATATTAAACAGGAATAGTGACATATAATAAAAGAAACAGTCACAAAGTCTCAAATAATAAACAACAAGACAGTTCAAATAATCATAATCTCATTTAAAGCAAAAGTCCAATCATCATATAAATGAACAACAATTTTATCATCATGAAAATAGGTAAATGTGTAAATGCCAGATGATATGCGGACTCACTATGCACGTGCACATGGTACCAAAATCCTACTCAATGGAGCTAGACATAAACATTCAGAGAGAAAGATCGAGGAATACATGCCAGTATCTCGTTAGCCTTAAAATAAAGTGCTCATCATAAAAATAACCTTTTGTGCAACATGGCTTATACATGGCACTCTCAATAAGATCGCGATATAGGACAGCATCTCGGTCCGGATCGTCGGTGTGTTTGCATCAGTTTATCCCACAGCACAGAGGAGCTCATAACTGTCCTTGTGAAACACCAGTACCCCAACGCACCCAAGGTCAACACACATGACCTACGCTTAGTCTATTCGTACCTGCACTAAGGTGTAATTCAATCTCCTAGGCACACATTGCCTTTCCAACAAAATCCAACAGACATTCACAAATGCATGATGACTCAATGTACATCATGTATGTTCATCAATGATATGTTCCTCATAACACAATGCATTTCATGCATATTCATTAACAATATATTTTTCATGGAAAATACCATAATGGCATATAGTCAACCTTTAACAACATCATGCCACAATTTCATCAATTAAACATCAACAAGTACTTAGTCCCACACATGGACTCACAATATCATACAATTCATTCTCAATATCAACATTTCATATATATGGTTCAACATATACCACAATTCCATATTATGAATCTAACATTCCTAATTTCTTAAGTCTTGATTTATTTCACAAATTTTAGGTCAAGGAAACCTTTCAAAACTGTGGCCTCTCAAGGACCATTACTAAATCAATTTCTTCCATCACATTATAAATTACATATGTCTAGATTGCTTAATTCCCAAGGATGCACAAAAGCACCACTTGGACTCAAAAATCCTTTAGAGGCCGTGAGCCTCCCTAAAGCATCAAGATTTCAATTTTTCCATTTCTTGCATCAATCCTTTAATGCATAATTACTTAGGTTTCATTTCATACAAAATCAATTTAAACCCTTAAAATTTTTGGCCAAAACCGTGGCCTCCTCAATAGGGTAGTAAACCCTCAAATTTTTTATTCATCAAGTTCAAGCATTCTAGCATCATTAATGCATTCAAAACAACCAACATTTTAATCTATATCAAGAATACACAAAACATGCAAAACAATCAAACAAAGTGAGCAATCCGTTATGGATTTCTCCATCAACAACCACACAAAAGTTCTCTCACCACCAATAATGGTTGAAGTGAGTAAATCTCCCTCTTACCTATTGAAGACAATACAAGAAAGTAAGCTCCTTTGTTCTTGATTTTCGTTTTCCACCTTTAAGAAAACGCTAAGGACATCAAAACTCACCAAAATCATCATCAAATCTTAGAAAAGGAACCCTTGATCACCAAAGAGATCAAGAATCACGAAAATGGGGAGGAAAGGTGAAAAAGCTATGAACTTTACCTTGAAGTCTCCAACTTTGAAGCTTGATGGAACAAATTGAAAATGGTAGATTTTGGTGATGGTCACAACATGAAAGTTGCTTAGAATGGTGTCTAGATTTAAGATCAAGAGTTGGTTGGAATTAAAAAAGATGGATGAGTGGTTTAGAGGGGTGAGGGCACGGAGACGGTGAGAGAACAGAGAAGAAAAGTGAGTTCCTTGTAGGTGATTTCAACAAGAAAGAAAGATCCTCAATGGAAGTATAGATTCAAGCATGGTTGAAGCTTGAAATCAAGCATCCATGGGAAGGAAATGGAGGGTGTAGTCGTGGAAGAGAGGAGGAAGAAGGAAGAAGAAAATGTGTGAGAAAAAGTGAGAGGAGAGAAAGTGATAGCAAAATTTGAAATGAAATGAAATATGGCTTAAGTGTATTTTGTGTAAATGCATGGAATAAAATGAGTGGCCACAAAGAGCCCCCAAAATTGTGTGGTGGAGAGGAGGAAAGAGGAAAATATGGCTTCTCCTACAAGCCATGAGAAAATTGCTAGGAAGTTTCCTCTAAGCTTCTCTAATAAGCTAAGCTTCCACCTTTTGAAAAGTCAAAGTGATGTCATGGTGATGATGTCACCATTGTGATATCATTAAAGTGTTCTCTAAAATATGGCTAACACTGTATCAGATTTATTATCAGTGGACCGAAGTTACAGTTAACAAAATCAGTATTTATTGTCCAACAAATAATAAAATTATTTTGTAATTTTTATTTATCAGATAAAAATCTCGAAAAATATGAAACCTCGTAAACCGTGTCTGACCTCGGGTTTAGTAAGATCCCCCATCGACGTTTACACAGTTCAAGGTTCTCGAGAAAAATATCTCATTTTTCTGGCTCCGCTCAACACTCACGTAAAATGAGAAATAATATTAAAATATTTCACATTCTAAGAAAAATCTAGAAAAATTTACAAAATTCACAAATATTATAAAATGACTATTTATAATAAAATAAACAAATTTTAGGGTGTCACAACTCTCTCTTTCAAATAGAAATTTCATCCTCAAAGTTTTTATTCCTTAGAATAAATATAGATGTTGTTTCTTCATCTTATCTTCTAACTTCCACGTCACGCTTCTAGTCACATCAATTCAGATTACCCTTACCAATGTGATCTCTTTGTCTCTGTGTTGCTTCACTTTCCTACCCTCGATCTGCACATGAAGTATTCTATAGATCAAACTCTCTTTTAATTGTACTGTGTCTAGTTCGATGACATGGCTGGATCGGGGATACACTTTCGCAATTATAACATATGAAGACATTATGAAAATTAGAAAGAAAGGATGACAAAATCAATTGATAGGTTACCGGACCAATCCGAAGAGGAATTTGATATAGTTCGAAGAATTTAGGAGTGAGTTTGCTAGTAACTTAGACAAGATGACACACATTTTGGCAACATCTCTCTTCATTCCTTGCCACCAATATGTCTATCTTAGGTCTTGATACATCTTGGTCGTTTCGGTGTGTATTCTCCACTTACTTGAGTGAGCTTCATCGAAAATTAACTCCTTAAGTTCTGAATCATTCGGTTTACAGACCTTATCCGTGAACATCAAGATTCTGTCGAATTCCTTCCTCATTATCTGACGCCATGCCTTGTTTTAATAACTCCTCCTTGTCTTGTAGAAATTGGTCACTTTTCTACTTCTCTTGAATCTTTCCCAACAGATCATTCAAAATAGTAACCATACCTAGACATACCTCATCCGGTGTCATTTCCAATGATAACCACTTGTCCTTGAATTACTCAATTAATTCCTTCTTCTTGACTACCATAATGAAGGTATTAAGTAACTTCTTGTTCAAAGCGTCTGCTATGACGTTTGCTTTTCCAGGATGACACTGAAGCTAGAAGTCATGCTCCTTCAAAAATTTTCAGTCACCTTCTCTATCTCATGTTCCGCTCCTTTTCATCGAATAGATACTTCAGGCTTTTGTGTCTGCCAAAAGCGTTGATCGTAGCAAGTGTCTCCATATTCTCAGAGCAAATACAACTGCGGTTAATTCCAAGTCACGGGTTGGGTAATTCTTGTAACACCCCAACTTTTGAATAAATGACTATTTTGTCTTGATTGTACTGTTTTATATTTTTTGTATGTTATAAAATTTATTTGACTATTTCGTGTTCATATTTGAGTGTTTTGTGTGATTTACTTCGAGTCAGGAAAATAATAATTTTCGGGCTGGGAAAAATTTTATTTTAATTATTCGGAGCTGGGGGATCTTACTAAACCCAATTCTGAATGATATGGTTGTTAATCTTTTAATTTTTAGGATTTAACTGTGCAATAAAATAATTTTATATTATTATAATATTATTTTATCTAACAGTGTCTACTATCTCAAAAACAGTAGAAATTTGCTCTAAAACGACCATGGACTCAGAAGAGTCTGTAGGACCCGCGTTTAATGAAGCAGTTAACGTTTTTGGCTAGAATAAATTCTAAACCAATAAGAATAAGTCAACGATGTAGGCTTGACATTTCTAGACCAATAGAAAACAAGTCCACAAAAGTGGTTAGACTTGTTGGAAACAAACTTGAAGGATTAAGCAAGTTAGCTTAAAACCTAACTAAGTTAGTATAGAAAGCTTGTTAAGTAACTAAATGAAGTAACCTAGTTAGCTACCTAGTTAAGTTCTAGTTAGAAAATTGTTCTCAAAATATCAAGACTAACCTAGTTAACCTAAGTAACTATTTAATTAGGCAAGTAACTAAATGAATTAATCAAATGCACCTAAATGTAACTAGATGGCCTAAGTGAACACAAACTTGGTTAGCTATCCTAAGGGGCCATTCGGCCAAGAGCTTTCAAGAAGCTCCAAGAAGAGCTTAGTCACTTAGTGACTAGGTTTCTCTAAGCCAATGGAAGACAAGCTTGGAGGCCAAGCTTTGATCTCAACCTTTGATCACATCTAAGGCTAGGATGGAGTCTTGGATGAGTCAAACAAGGAGACCACCTCCTTTAGGGAGTCCTACGGCCAAGTGCTTGGTTAGGAGACCAAAAATCATTTCAATTCATCTTTGCTATCACCAATTCTCTCTTCTCTCTCTTCAAACACAAGAACTCACCATTGTTGCTCTTCTTTGAGCTATTCGGCCAAGCACCCTACTCTACCAACCAACCACCTAAAATTTCATCTAACCTACTTTTCCAAACCTAAACACCATTCTAAGAACATCTCTAGTTGAGAGTTCATCCAAAATCTATCATCATAAGCTTGGAAAATTGCTTTGGAGATTTTTCCTAGAAGGTGAAATTCCTTGTTTTTCATTTCTAACTTCATTTCTAAGGTTCTAAGCCATGATTGATCCATGGTTTATATTTTTCTCCTATAGTTATAACTTGTAAAAAATTTATTTGAGCATGTTAGGTTTTCTTGGAGGAGATCACGAAATCACTAGGAGAAGGAGTAGAAGGTTTTATCTTCCTTAAAGGTAAGAGGGAGATTTAATCTCATCAACCAAGTGTGGTGATGAGAAAATAGATTGTATGTATGTGAACAATCCATAAGGTTTCACTTGTGTTGATTGTTTAAATGCTTTCCTATTTGTGTTTGATATTGTTTGTATGCATGTCTACAAGCTTTAAAATATATTGCATGTGTTGATATATGCATGATTATTAATTAGGATGTGAATAATATGTAAGGTTTGCATGAGTGTTCCAAAGAACACAAAGAGGGGCTCACGGCCTCAACAAGAAAAGAGAACCAAAATGTTCTCAATAATTTTCTAAAGGAAGGATTTAATGGAATTAGGTAACTTAATGAATTCCAAAATGATTTAGAAGATAGAAAATGATCCAAAGATCAAATGCCAAGGTTTTATGAATTTCGGCCAACATGCCTTCTAAATGAGTAATCAATTCAAGATTTATTTTCTAAGTGCAGATTAGATATTTAACCTAAAAAGAATACATTTGCAATGGATTTTCAAGAATTAAAGAAGTAAACAAATTTTTTTAGAAATGTGAAATAGAAGAAAAATGAATAAAACCCGAAAAATACTTACTTTTAAATTTTAAAGTATATTGATAATTACTAAAGTGGATTTTGTAGTTATAAAATAAACAAAGGAATTTTTAGAGGAAAAACGAAGAAAGTACATTTTAATTAGATTTTATAGACAAAATGCTGTCAAAATTTATTAAACAGACAAATAAAAGAGAACGTTTTATAATATATTTATAACGTAAGAAAATATTCTACATAGTTTTAAAGTATAAGAAATAGCTTACGTAATTTTAAACTGTAGATTTTAAAGCTTTCCGATCAAGAAAACGATTTAAAAATCTTACGCGATTGAGAAAACGATTTAAAAACGCTACGTGATTTTAAAAACAACAAAATATATTTATGCGATTTAAAAACGTTTGTAAAAACAATGAAATTGTGAAAACGCGATAAAATTTCTATGTAATTAATCAAAACAGCGAGTTTTGCTGTTGGGCCAAAGTGGTGGACCCAGACATGTGGAGATATAGTACTGTCAAGTGGTGACGTACTATATATTGGAATTTTTGAGGTTAATGGGGTTTTTATAAATATGGGAGTATTTGAGACTAAGGGTAATTTGGTAATTATTAATTTTATTCATGCATTGAGTTGTGCCAATTTAGTTGATATTGGCGATTAATTGACGAGGCGAATTACACCGTGTTGTCGGTGTGATAAGCGTAGTGTGGTTCATCTTGTGTGGACTTGGAGGCATTAGTGTGTAGAGTATTCCACATGTGGACAGTTGGTCGCTCCTCTAGGCCGTGGTAACTGGCAACACACTAATGATCTCGACACTCACTATACTTAATCAAGATCTTGTAAAGACTATTTTAGTATAATACCTGTAGTACACGATGTTTGGACTGTGTGCTACTGCACGATGTTTGGACTGTGGGCTATAGACACAACGTTAGACAGTGCAATAGTTTGGTTGGGCAGCCTGAGGTATTGATAGATCTTTATAGGTCATTCTCTCTGATATCTGTGTCTAGCTCCATGGAGTAGGAACGAATCGTATTGCATTTGCATTTGTGTCATGCATTATAATATTATTAATTATGATATTGTATGATATTGTTGTATTCAAAATTTCTGTATTAAATTGTATTATTATTTATGATGTTATGTTATGCTTTATTTTACTAAATTATGATATCTACTGTATTGTCATTTTCTTATTTGCCATACTGGTAGTGATGTATGATTATCTCACCTCTCTATATGTATTATTTTTGTATTATTAAATTATATTATAAAAGAGTTTGAGGAAGAGGAGCAGCCTATAGATTGTGTGTATCCTGAGGAGGAGGAGTAGCAGTAGACAGGGGATCAGTTTGACGAGTGCGAACCTTCTGATCATCCATATCCTTTAGACTGATTGTGTGAGTATGGCATTGCCGGGATTTCTTGGTTTCGTGAGGCTAGAGTTTCATGGAGGCTCTGAAGCCTGGCGATTGTGGGAGGATAGAGGATCGGTGATCTATTTGGACGTCTGACTTTGTCCCTACGAGCAGAGTTTGATGCTGAGCCTGCCTTTACTACGACTTTGTATCTACAGTTGGAGATGCCATTGGACCTAAGGCGTCACTAGGGAGGAATGTTCCGTATCCTAGTGAGATTAGCATAGTGTCGATGGCGCGGACTCCTGTTCGTAGGCCTACGAGACATCTGGGATTTCTATCGTCTGATGATCCATCGGAGTGTGATTCGACGGAGGATTAGAAATCTATGATGTGCACTTGGGCACTTTATGATGTTATGTATTGTATAATAACTCTTTATTGCTTTCTTTAAATATTTTGTGGTTGTAAATTATTAGCATAACTTGAAACAAAATCATATGTATATTATGTGTGTGATAACTGTTTGTTTTATTTCATGTTCCGTGTTATTTTATTTAAAGTTAGTAGGTATAAAAGGAAAAATTTTATAACTCATATTAATTATTTATCAAATGTTTTATAACTTAGGTAATATTTTATTTTATTTTATTTTATTGCATCATAAATGTGACATCCCCACAAGGGTGTTACAATTCTTCTCATGCACCCTCAACTACCTCGAGGCGTAAGTCACAACTTCCTAACTTTGATGAACACACATCCTAAACCTTGATGTGAAGTACTACAAAACACTTTAAACAATTCCCTGGGATTAGGTAGAACCAAAATTGGCGAGTATTCTTATATCTCCTTAATCCCTTGAAAACTTTCTTCACATGTATTGGTCCATAAAAAGTTTGATTCTCTTCATGTAGTCTGAGTAAGAGATTCTGCTATCTTGGAGAATCCATTGATGCTTCTTTGATAGAAACTAACTAACCTTGCACGTTACTAGGGTATTATAGTTTTCATTCTTTTCCATTGTAAAACTACTTCAACTTTTGATGGACTCATAGCGATTCCTCCATTTGAAATTTCATGACCCGAAAACTGAACATCCTCCAACCAGAACTTCTACTCTGATAATTTGGCGTACAACTCCTTCTTCTTTAAAGTCTGAAAAACTATACTGAGATATTCAACATGTTCCTCCATATTTTCGAGAATAGATCAGAATGTCATCGAGAAGGACAATGACAAATCTGTCTAGGTAAGGAAGAATAATCCAATTCATGCAATCCATGAATACGACAGGAGCATTTGTAACTCCGAACGGCATCACAAGGTACCCATAATGTCCAAAGCTTGTTCGAAAAATCGTTTTGGGAACATCCTTAACTTCCTACGAATTTAATGACGACCAGGACATACATCTATCTTAGAGAAAACAACGACTCCCTTCTCGCTGATCCATCGAATTATTTATCTTCTTCCAAGGATACTCATCCTTGATCGTAATCTTGTTCAATTGGTGACAGTCCTCATCTCACCGAGAAGTTCTATTCTTCTTCTTAACTAACAGCACTGTAGCTCATCATGAGAAACTCATTGACTACAATAGTGACATTCATATTCCCTTTACTTGTGTCCTTCACAAAAGATAACATGTATCCTTGGATTCTTTTTCCTCACAAAGCTTCAACTTTGTTGGCCGTAACTGTAACGCACCTAGATCTAACAACCGCGGCACAATCGTCATTACACCACAGTTACTAAATCCAAGTGTGTCACAGTCATGATAACAGTCATTTAAATTCACAAGAGTCTATACATTTTTTTTTTGACAATTTGCATAAGTAAAAAATATGAGCCTCAAAAGAAATATAGATATATTCAACCCTTAATACAACCATTGAAATAAAATCACGTTCCTTATATATATATATATATATATATATATATATATATATATATATATTTTATGGCCAATTAACACGAATCACTGATAACATATAATATAATAATTACAGAGTCAAATAAAATACAGCGAGAATAAAAACATTAAATGGGAGGAGTAGTAACCCAGGGATGGGTACTACCAAGAGACAAGGCCGCAGCCCCATATGCACATGTCACACGACGTCCCAGTTGACACGACAGGCATCAATGCCACCACGCGGCTGCACTCTTACGTAGTCGACGAAATCTTGTCCAGACGCTCAAGTCAATCAACCAAGGTATGGTCCCTCTTTATCTTCCTCACGATCTTTTATCAAATATAAATGTAAAACAGAAATGCACAAATATAGGAAAGAGGTGAGACACCTGTCTTTCATTACCACTATTGGCAGTAAGAAAACAACACGGGGCAAAGCGCCCACAGAGTAATGCAGTTCATACATTTATCAACAGCAGCAGCATGGTTTATAACACAATTAGTTCAGTTGTAAGCAAAAATAAGGAAGCAAAACAGCAACAGGCAATAGTAAGACTTAACAATGTCAACCCAATCACAATAAGATTTCCAGAAATCAGCACAATGGTCAGATAATCGTTTACATGAGTAAAACAGTTACTTTAACTGATGTGCATGCTCAACAACTTATGAGACTGACGATGAACGACGCACGATGCATTATGGTACCAAATCCTACTCCATGGAGCTAAACATTAACCTTTTCAGAGTGAATGATCAAGGAGTAATGCCAGTATCTTGTTAGCCTTAAAATAGTGTGCTTCATCTCATAAAATATTTGCGCATCATGGCTTATACATGGCACTACAACCGTTAATCGTGACATAGGACAGCGTCCTGGTCTGGATCGTCGGTGTGTTTGCATTGGTTTACCCCATGGCACAGAGGAGCTCTAAACTGTCCATGAGAGGGACCCGCACCCCGACGCTTCCTAGGGCCAACAACATGTGGCACCTACGCTAGTCTATTCGCACCCGCACATAGGTGTGATTCAACTCTTAGGTTTTTCATATGCATGATGACTCAATGTCTAATCATGTATGCTCATCAATAATGCATTCATCATATACAATACCACAATGGCATATATTCCTTTTCAATATCAATAAATCATTTCTCATCGAGAAGTAAACCAATAAATATATAACCCTTCATAGGGACTCACAACACATAGAGTTAAATCTCAATATTAATATACATTATGGCTTATCAAAACCACTATTTCCCACTAAAGGTTTAACAATTCCACGAATCTAAGTCTAGATCAATTATGCAAACCTTTAGGTTGAGTAACCTTTAAAACTGTAGCCTCACAAGCCCTCAAGGTTCTAAATTCCTTCTCGCGTTATGCTCTAGTCTCTTGATACCAATCACTTAGTTTTTATTCTACATGAGATCAATCCAATTCCTAATATCCATGATCGAAATCGCGGCTTCCCAAAGTCCAATACTAACAGCAATTTCTCCCATTTTATGCATTGATTTCTTGATATCCTTTACTTAAGTTTTAGTTTACTAAGCTCATTCCAATTCCTTATAGTTTCAATCTAAAACTGTGGCTTCACATTGAGTTAAATAACCCTTAAAACTCTCCATCTCAATTTCCAACATTAGCATTCACCTCTCCAATTACACAGCTCCCTCTCACAGGGAAAACTTTCTGGGCATGGAGCGCCTAGGCGCTATATGCACAGCGCCTGAGCGTTAGTCCATTAACAAGGGTTCTGCAGAATTTGTTTTTGCATAACCTTGGCCCATCTTTCACCAAAGTTTCTCATTCATTTTTCCCAATAATCCAAAATATGATTTATGACCTCTAAATACAAAATAACAATATATAGGTTCATAATCATCAAAGCACACAATGCAAATCCATATACTCATACAAATCAAACAACTACAAAATCATGGAAATAACACAATATAACCAAGAGAGAAATCCAACATGGATTCCCTCATCAACAACAATACACAAGACATTTCCTTACTACCAAGATTGGTTGAAGAGGATCATCTCCGTCTTACCTAAATGAAGACAATCACAAGGATGCTTCTCCTTTTTGCTCTTGATTTTCGTTTTTTCCCCCCTTCAAGAAAAACCCTAGGGTGAGAAATTCCCAAAGTGTTCACTCCAATCATAGGAAAATGACTCATTGGCCACATAGGTGACCAATAAAACGAAAATGAGAAGAAGATAGAAGTAACTTGAAGACTTTACCTCTAAAGCTCCAAGCTTTAGCTTCAATGGTGAAAAATGGAAGACGAAGAAGAAGAAGAAGAAGAAGAAGAACCAAGGATGGCCACAAGGAAAATGGTCTTGGAATGATGGAAGAAAGCTAGATATGGAAGTGGTGAAGCAAGAAAATGAAGATGGGTAATGGTGAAGGTGTACGGTTGAGGAGGAAGAAGAAGAGAAGAAGAAGAAATGAAATGAAAATGTGAGTATTGGGCTCCAAAATGGCCTCTGCCGTAGGGAGAAGAAAGGAGAGAGAAGAGAGAGAAATGTGAAGTGGGAGGAAATTTCCTGGAAGCTTCCCAAATGAGTTTTTGAATTAATTTAACTTTTATTTTGAAAATAAGGCTAAAGGAGCTTGACACAAGGTAAATTTTGGGTAATGTGATAAGATTTTTATTACATGTTATTATTTATTGGACAATAATTATAGTTGGCAGAAGTCAGCGTTAACGAATCTGACAGATTAATTCTTCGCAGTGTTTTATTATTTCATCTGTTAAAATTTCTCAAAAAACGTGAAACCTTGTAAACTGTGTCCGACCTCGGGTTTAGTAAGATCCCCCGTCGACGTTTCCATAGTTCAAGGTTCTCGGGAAAAATATTTCATTTTCCTGACTCTGCTCAATACGCACGCAAAATGAGAAATATATTAAAATATTCGTCGTTTCCGAAAAATTCTGAAAGAATTCACATAAATCACAAATATTAGAAAATGAGTATTCATAATAAAATTTTCCAACTTTGGGAGCGTTACAGTCGTTTTGCCAATTTTGCCCAATTTGTACGCAAAACGAGGAATAATATTAAAATATTCCGCGTTCTCTGAAAAATCCAGAAAAATTCCTAAAAATCTCAAATATTGTAAAATGATCATTTATCATAAAATTATAAATTTTCGGGATGTTACAACACTTCCCTTCAAATAGAAATTTCGTCCTCGAAATTTCTGACCTCCATGTCGCGCTTCTAATCACGTCAATTTAGATTGTCTTTACTAATGTGATCTCCCTACCCCCGTGTTGCTTTGGTCTCTTATTCTCGATTTTCACGAGAAGTATTTTATAGATTAAACCCTTTCTTAATTATACTGTGTCTCATTCGATGACATGGCTGGGTCGGGGATATACGATCGCAATTATAACCTATGGAAGATATTATGAATACATTAGGATGAAAAGGTAGTAAGGTTAGTTGCTAAGCTACCGGACCAATCCGACAGAAATTTGATATAGTCCGTAGAACTTTGGAGTGGGTTTGCTGGCAACTCCGACATGATGACACTGGAGCTAGACGTCATACCCCCTCAAAAATTCTAATCACCTTCTCTGCCTCATGTCCAGCCCCTTTTTATCGAATGGGTACTTTAGGCTTCTGTGATTGATAAAAGCGTTGAACATTGCTTCACACAGAAAGCGTCTCCATGTTCTTAGAGTCGATATAACCCCGGCTAACACTAGTTCGTGAGTCGGCAATTCCCAACGCACCTTCAACAACCTCGAGGCATAAGTTATAACTTCTCAACTTTGCATGAACACACATCCTAAACCTTGATGTGAAGCATCCCAAAACACTTCGAATGTTTCATTGGGATAGGGCAGTATCGAAATCGGAATCTTTCCTCAATCTTTGAAAAACTTTCTCCGCCTGTGATGGTCTGTAAAAGTTTTGATTCTCCTTTTGTAATCGGAGCAAGTTGTCCTACTATCTTCGAGAATCTGTCGATACTTCTTCGACAAAAACCAACCAATTCCACCAGCTATGAAACTCCCTCACGATTTTTGATCCTTCCTTTTGAAGAACTGCTTCAACCTTTTTGTGAATCCACACAATTCCTCCATTTGGAATCCCATGATCCAAAACGGAACCTCCTCAAATGAGGATTCACACTCTGATACTTTGGCATTTACTTTCTCTTTTTTAAAGTTAAGAAAACTATACCGAGATGTCCATCGTATCTCCCCATATCTTCAAGAATAGACTAGAATGTCATCATTAATGACAACGACAATTCTGTAACATCCCAACTTTTGGGTAAAAGACCGTTGTGTCCCTATTTTACTGTTTCTTGTTTTTCTGTATGAAATACAGAAAAACAATACTGTTTGTTATTTTATTTGATAGTTTTACATGATTTGTTTCGATACAGTAAAATACAAATTTTATCAAATTATTGTTTTAAATTTTTCTGTATCAAAAATGCAGGATGTATAATCTTGTCTAGTATTTTATATAATCGTTTTACGTATTTTTCTTCAAGACAATTGAAATAAAAATTTTTCTTCGAACTCTTCAGATTAATTTTTCTGAAAGATATACAGCTATATAATACTTCTTGGATATTTTATTTGAACGTTTTGGACGATTACCTACGTTGTGGGAAAAAACGGAAAAATGACCGTTACGTCCCGAACGTCATCGTTTTTGCTTCTTTTGTTGTTTTTAATTGTTTTCTTCTTGATTTAATGTCCGATAATACCGTCTGTGATTTTATATGGACTTTTTGTGTGATTTGCTCGGGGTAGGAAAATAATATTTTCCGGTAGGGAAAATCTTATTTTATTATTTAGAATTGGAGAATCTTACTTAACCCGATTCTGAATGAGACTAAAAATAATCTTTTAATTTTTAGGATTTAATCACAAATAAAATAATTTTATATTATTATAATATTATTTTGTTAGTCAAGATAAATAAGTGACGGTGGACCCGGAAATATTTTGCGGGACCCACGTTTAGTCCTTAAGTCTTGTACACGTGGACCAATGAGGAGCCTGGTCAAAATTGATGGCTATGACTCATCGCAACGGGCCAATAGGACGATGACACGTGGCGTGACACCTCGGCATCATGACTCGCCAGCTTCTAGAAGGTTCCGGAAGTGCGACTCGGCCCGTGACTCACCGCGGTTGACTCGCCAATTCCGAAGCTTCTCGATGACTCAAATGACCGCCGACTCACCATTGATGATGCAGCCAATGATGCAGTTGTGATGCAGTCAGTGACTCACCATGCTGACTCACCTGCTTTGGAAAATATCTACGCTGACTCGCCATGCTGACTCACCTGCTTTGGAAAATATCTACGCTGACTCACCTGCTTTGGAAAATATCTACGCTGACTCATCATACTGACTCATCGTAGTGAGTCACATGTTCTAGAAATTTCTCTTTGATGACTTGCTTTATGACTCATCAAGGGCAAACAGTAGAAAAATGATCAATAATAATTTCTACTCTGCTAGTATAAGATAAAAATCTATGTATATTTTATTACCCATTAGACAATAGACATTGACTTTATAAGCAGTAATTATTGTTCATTGCTTATGATAAACCGAAAAATATCCTAAGCCTTCATCTTTTTTTGGAGTCTATAAATAGGAGAGCCTTAGCTCATTTTCAACTTTGGCAAGAAGCTCTCACCTTCCTTTTCTCTCCATGTGCTCCACGGCCATGGCTCCCAAATGGAGACAATCTCCACCCATTCACCTCACTTACTCTTCTACACATCCTTTTCTCCAAAGAACCAAGACCAAGCAACCAAAATTCTTTCTCATTTTCTCTCCCCCTTGATTCGGCCAAAGCACCAAGAACACTTCTCCAAATTTCTATAATTCCTACCAATATCATTTCTTGAATCCTCTCATCAATCTAAGACACTTCATGTTAGGAATTTCTCAAGATTCCTTCATCTTCATCTTCCTATCAAGCAAAAACCACAAAAGCTCACATCTCTCCCTTTCTTCAAGCTCACGGCCAACCCTCAAAAATCACCTTCCAAGCTTCAATAATTTTAAATGACCATAGATCTTGAATCTCCATGCATTTCTAAAGAACTTTCATGTTGGAAGTTTTTCCTAAATCTTCCATTTTCTACCTTGTTCTTCAAAGCTCAAGTTTGAAACCATGAAGGTGAAATTCTTTAATCTTCATGTTTCTATCCATTCTAAAGTTTTAATCATGATTTTAATCCATGATTATTCTAGTTTAGAGCCTTAGGTATTAATATTGTATGTTTTCTTTGTTTTCAAGGAGCTCTTGGAGGAGGAAGCTTGCTTGAAGGAGACATACAAAGGACTTGGAAGTTCTTCAAGAGGTAAGAGGGAGATTACCCTCATCAACCAAGTGTTGGTGGTGAGGAATATATGTGGTTGTGCTTGTAGAATCCATAAGGATTCGGTGGTGTGCTTGTTTTGATGTGTTAATTATTTGTGTGTTTGTTATTTGTGTGTTTGATAATTTGGTGCTTACTAGTAGGTTGTTGTGTATTTGTTAGTAGTCTTCTTATGTGATATTTGTAATAAATTGCATGTCTACAAGCTTTAATTTGCATGTCTACAAGCTTTGATAATATGGCATGTGTTAGAAATGCATGATAATATATAGGATGCAAATAATATGTCAAGGATTGCATGAGTGTTCCAAAGAACACATTAACAAGGCTCACGGCCATGATTTAAATGGGAACCAAAATGTTCTCTTAATTTTCTTAAAAGGTGACCTAAATAACCTAAGAGAATTGGTAAGATATCCATTTGTTTAGATTAAGAAAAATGAATTTGGAAATTACATGGCATAACCTTACATTTTCATCCAACATGTCTAACTTCAACACTTTGATTTCTAAAACTATTTTCTAGGGTAAGGATTAAATCAATGTAGACAATACAAGAGATTAAACATGTATTTAAAAGGTGAAAAATAATTCGGAAATCAAATGCAAAGTTTTTATCAAATTCGCCAACATGCCAAATTATACATTCATGATTTCTAAAAATTAATTCCAAGCTATTTTCAATCAAGAAGAAGCAATACAAGTTAAAGTAAATTTTCTACAATGAGTTTTAAAGAAATAAAATAGTTAGAATTAAGTTTAAGAGGTTAATACTAATGGTTTTTATCTTGTAAGAAGAAATACGGAGCTTTATAAAATTTCTAACGATAGCTCATCGTGTGTTTTGAAGCACGTTAGGAATTTTCAAAAGTATAATTATTTGGTATTAATAAAAATGAAAAGAACTTTTAAATGGTAAATTTAGGAAACCATTATTATAATTTATTAAACAAAATACTGTCAATTTTTAGTAAAAACGGATAAATAAGATAGAAAAGATGTCCAAAAGACAGTATACGCTATGAAAAATATTCTACGTAATTTGAAAGTACTAAATATTATTTCTGTCTGTTTTAAACAGTTATTTAAGGAAGTTGGACAAGAAAACGATTTAAAAATCCTACGCGATTGAGAAAACGTATTAAAAATGCTACGCGATTCTAAAAACAGAAAAAATATCTTTACGCGATTTTTAAACGTTTGTAAAAACGACGAGATTTCAAAAACGCGATAAAATTTCTACGCGATTGACCGTTACTATATTTATTTTTCACTTTGCTCGGGAAAATGTGAACCCGTCATGTGCTTTTGAGGTTATTTCTCTGCCGGGAAAATGTGAACCCGTCGAGGCTTTTTGCCATTGAGGGCATATTTTTATCTTGAGGGCATTTTCGTAATTTCATATATTTGGAATTATGTTTTGTCTTTATGCCAATTTTTGGTGTTTTGGTTGACGAGACGAATCACATCGTGTTGTCGATGCGATAAGTGTAGTGTTGTTTATTGTTCTAATAAACTTGGAGACTTTAGTGTACGGGATCCCACATGTGACAGTTGGTAGCTCCTTTGCCGTGGTAAACCGATAGCACACTAATGTACTCGACATTCACTATATTTAATCGAGGTTTGTAAAGTCTAGTAGTACATTGCCTATAGTGCCACAACGGAAGACTGTGAACTATACTACGCCTGGATGGTGGATTCCCAGTGTCGTAGGCTATTGACGCAACGTGTGATCGCGTAATAGTTGGTTGGGCAGCCGTGGTACTAATAGATTTTGCAAGTCATTCTCTCTGATATCTGTTTGGGTTTAGCTCCATGGAGTAGGGTTGTGTTTTGGTGTATTTGAGTATATCTTGGATAATATTCCATTTTCTCTATTTATCTTTATCTGGTAATATCTTGGATGTTTTTACATTTTCTCTATTTATATTTATCGATAATTTTTATGTTAGTTGTCCATTTCTTATCTTATTTTATCCGTGAGATTGATTTATCTATGTGGTTTTCTTTATTTGTGTTATATCCGTGATATTTTTATTTGTGATCTTTCATATCCGATATTAATTGTTTATATGTTGTATTTTGTCATGCATTATTGTATTTTTGTTCTGCTATGAAATGTTGTTATTGAATTTAATCTTTATTTTTATTGTATTGTTATGATATTTTATATGGTATGAATTGTTATATCTATCCCGATAATGTTATTACCTTGTTTATTTTATTAGGTTGTATGCATATTAGAAATATTTGATAACATGACTATAATTGTGATTATCTCATGTGTGTATGGAATGACTTTGTCATTCGTATTATTCTTTACTACCGTCATCGGTACCGTGGTGAAAGGGGATCTCACCTCTTTCCCGTGTTGTTTTTGTTTGGTTTGTATTCTTCAATTCATATAGTAGGCGAGCACATTCTTAACCCTAGGGAAGACAATATTCTCAAGATGGTGGCGACGTCATTGAGTGGTCTTACAAGTTTCAACAAGATGCGCTTGGTGAAGAAACAGACTATGTAGGTTGAATTTTTCTCGTTAGTGTTGTTACTGCGTGCTATTAGTAGTACCCGTCTTTGGGTTTACTCTGTTTCTCGAGTCAAATAAATATTACGTTTTAACTTATATGAAATGATTGGTGATGTGTATGTTAATCATTAAATTTAATTTCCATTTTACTTAAAATTTCCGATAAGTTTGTATTTCCGCAATAAGAAATTTTAAAATCCATATTTTAAAACTCAAAGCTTTTATAAAATGATTTTAATTAGTTTTAAGATTTGTTTATTATTTTAAAATGTGACGCCTACTACGGAGGGTGTTACATTAGTTGGTATCGAGCACGGTTAGAGTCTTTTTGGGGTTTGTGGTTGGGTTTGTCTTGTTTTTGTTGTGTGACTCTCTCGTGCTTGGACTCCGAAAGGAGACAATGTTTCTTTGGAATGGTTACTTTGGTATCCATTGTATTATGATTCGTCTGTCTTTGAAGAAAGACGATGATTCGTGGTAAACGTGCACGTGAGGAAGCAAGGTGCGATAGCGGTGATATGACTACAACTATGAAAGCAAGGTAAAGAATAATTGAAGAAACAAGACAATATGACTTGAGGATTACTCAAAGAATGAGGAACGATAGCCGAGGATTAGAAGGCATCAAGTCGAAATAAATCTTAGAATACGCAATTTCGTAACGTTAGACCGTATTAGTTCAAGAAGGCGAAGTCGTAAGGCCAAGCAAGTCCAATTCCGTATTCGTGATCATCGGGAAGTCAACAACAACAACAATCTTGTGAAGGAAAAGCTAGCGGTAGCAAGTTTGGTTAGACGTGACATTTGCACCAACGTGTTGAAAGTGTGAGGAAGATCATCTAACGAGGAGTTGTGCAATCAAAGGAAAATCATCTGTTTTCAAGTGTAGGATGCCTGGACGTTTTGTTGAACAGGGTATCTTGCTAAAAACGAAGTCATCTGTTAGTAACGTACGTGCTTCGACATCTTAAGTAGAGTGGAACATCGATTCTTCAAGTGGAGCAAAAGCATCTTAGGTTACGGACCTAAACAAAGGAGATTGTGTCACAAAAAGGTGATTCTTTAATTATACTGTATAATTCCGAGAGTAGCCTATTTCTCTATGGCATATATTGTGTGAGTCAATTAGAATTATTTGTGTCTTCATTATTCTTTTGGCCTGATTGTTTCTACTTCTGTTATTAGAACATGTAGTTGAGAACTTGAGTTGCTTAAACCATCCTAAGTCTATTAAATAATTGAATCTTTTCTGTTGATTCAATTTGTATGCTTCGTTCTCAAAACGGATGCAATTTAAAAATATGGATTGGGTATTTTTCCAACCATCCATACTCTGTTAGACTTATCAGTTGAATTGTCCAAGTTAAAAAAAATTTATTTTTAAATTCATCGTACCATATCAATTTCTCTAGTGGATATGTTCGGTGGTATGGATGATTCTATCATCTTTCATTTCTATGTCTTCACAACATCTTTCATATACCGCAATTGCGAAAAATGTACTTTTGGTCTAACTCATTCTTTTATGACTAATTAACTATTTGAGTTGATTAAAGCTATCAATATCTTTGTTACCTTTTGATTTATTTATTTCTGCTTTTGTTACCAAACCTATTGTTATTATCCAGTCCTTTAAACAATCTTTTCTGTTAATCTAAACTGTCTACCTCTTTCGCGAGATAGATATGATCTTATATATGGATTGGTTATCTTTAATCATATCCTATAGATTGTTTCAATAAAACTTTGGTGTCCCAGAAATCTTATTCTTAAAATCAGGCAATGTCAAATTCTTTGTTAGACAAGTCTGATAACAATTCAGATAATTTCTCTACCTTTTCTTCTAAATTTTTTTTTTATAATGTCCTTTTGTGTGTTGCAATTGTAAAGAAAGGATGTTTTTAGTCAAAATTATGTCATAAGTATCAAATACAGAGATTGTTGAAAAAGAGAACTTGGATTATGAGGCACTTCCGGTTAAAAGTAAAGGCATAAGAGTGAAGCGGTACAAAGTCAGGGATAATTTCGATGGTACTGATCAGAGTGACGCAGCGGAAGCGTAGTAGATAGTATCTTTCGTCCTTATTTAGACAGAATTGTCATTATCTTTATTAACGACATTCTGATCTATTCTCGAAATCATGAAGAATCACACTAAAATGCTATTCTCCATGTTTTACGCGATGCAAGGAGTTTTCGTTAATCGAAGTAATCTGGAGTGGTGTAAACGGAGGTGCAACGTGAAAATTAAAAGACAAGACGAATGGACTATTCAGAGACTGCTGCGAATTTCGAGGGCGAAATTCTTTTTTTTTTGGTGGGGAGTGTTGTAACATCCCAACTTTTGGGTAAAAGACCGTTGTGTCCCTATTTTACTGTTTCTTGTTTTTCTGTATGAAATACAGAAAAACAATACTGTTTGTTATTTTATTTGATAGTTTTACATGATTTGTTTCGATACAGTAAAATACAAATTTTATCAAATTACTGTTTTAAATTTTTCTGTATCAAAAACAGATGTATAATACTGTCTAGTATTTTATATAATCGTTTTACGTATTTTTCTTCAAGACAAAGAAATAAAAATTTTTCTCGAACTATCAGATTAATTTTTCTCAAAGATATACAGCTATATAATACTTGCTGGATATTTTATTTGAACGTTTTGGACGATTACCTACGTTGTGGGAAAAAACGGAAAAATGACCGTTACGTCCCGAACGTCTTGCGCATCGCTTTTTTTTTTTTGCTGTTTTTAATTGTTTTCTTCTTGATTTAATGTCCGATAATACCGTCTGTCTGTGATTTTATATGGACTTTTTGTGTGATTTGCTCGGGGTAGGAAAATAATATTTTCCGGGCGTAGGAAAATCTTATTTTATTATTTAGAATTGGGGAATCTTACTTAACCCGATTCTCGAATGAGACTAAAAATAATCTTTTAATTTTTAGGATTTAATCACAAATAAAATAATTTTATATTATTATAATATTATTTTGTTAGTCAAGATAAATAAGTGACGGTGGACCCGGAAATATTTTGCGGGACCCACGTTTAGTCCTTAAGTCTTTGTACACGTGGACCAATGAGGAGCTGGTCAAAATTGATGGCTATGACTCATCGCAACGGGCCAATAGGATGATGACACGTGGCGTGACACCTCAGCATCATGACTCAGCAGCTTCTAGAAGGTTCCAGAAGTGCTGACTCGGCCTGTGACTCACCGCAGTGACTCGCCAGTTCCAGAAGCTTCTCTGATGACTCAGCGCTGTGACTCACCATTGATGATGCAGCCAATGATGCAGTTGTGATGCAGTCAGTGACTCACCATGCTGACTCACCTGCTTTGGAAAATATCTACGCTGACTCGCCATGCTGACTCACCTGCTTTGGAAAATATCTACGCTGACTCACCTGCTTTGGAAAATATCTACGCTGACTCATCATACTGACTCATCGTAGTGAGTCACATGTTCTAGAAATTTCTCTTTGATGACTTGCTTTATGACTCATCAAGGGCAAACAAGAGAAAATGATTAATAATAATTTCTACTCGCTAGTATAAGATAAAAATCTATGTATATTTTATTACCCATTAGACAATAGACATTGACTTTATAAGCAGTAATTATTGTTCATTGCTTATGATAAACCGAAAAATATCCTAAGCCTTCATCTTTTTTGGAGTCTATAAATAGGAGAGCCTTAGCTCATTTTCAACTTTGGCAAGAAGCTCTCACCTTCCTTTTCTCTCCATGTGCTCCACGGCCATGGCTCCCAAATGGAGACAATCTCCACCCATTCACCTCACTTACTCTTCTACACATCCTTTTCTCCAAAGAACCAAGACCAAGCAACCAAAATTCTTTCTCATTTTCTCTCCCCTTGATTCGGCCAAAGCACCTAGAACACTTCTCCAAATTTCTATAATTCCTACCAATATCATTTCTTGAATCCTCTCATCAATCTAAGACACTTTCATGTTAGGAATTTCTCAAGATTCCTTCATCTTCATCTTCCTATCAAGCAAAAACCACAAAAGCTCACATCTCTCCCTTTCTTCAAGCTCACGGCCAACCCTCAAAAATCACCTTCCAAGCTTCAATAATTTTAAATGACCATAGATCTTGAATCTCCATGCATTTCTAAAGAACTTTCATGTTGGAAGTTTTTCCTAAATCTTCCATTTTCTACCTTGTTCTTCAAAGCTCAAGTTTGAAACCATGAAGGTGAAATTCTTTAATCTTCATGTTTCTATCCATTCTAAAGTTTTAATCATGATTTTAATCCATGATTATTCTAGTTTAGAGCCTTAGGTATTAATATTGTATGTTTTCTTTGTTTTCAAGGAGCTCTTGGAGGAGGAAGCTTGCTTGAAGGAGACATACAAAGGACTTGAAAGTTCTTCAAGAGGTAAGAGGGAGATTACCCTCATCAACCAAGTGTTGGTGGTGAGGAATATATGTGGTTGTGCTTGTAGAATCCATAAGGATTCGGTGGTGTGCTTGTTTTGATGTGTTAATTATTTGTGTGTTTGTTATTTGTGTGTTTGATAATTTGGTGCTTACTAGTAGGTTGTTGTGTATTTGTTAGTAGTCTTCTTATGTGATATTTGTAATAAATTGCATGTCTACAAGCTTTAATTTGCATGTCTACAAGCTTTGATAATATGGCATGTGTTAGAAATGCATGATAATATATAGGATGCAAATAATATGTCAAGGATTGCATGAGTGTTCCAAAGAACACATTAACAAGGCTCACGGCCATGATTTAAATGGGGAACCAAAATGTTCTCTTAATTTTCTTAAAAGGTGACCTAAATAACCTAAGAGAATTGGTAAGATATCCATTTGTTTAGATTAAGAAAAATGAATTTGGAAATTAAATGGCATAACCTTACATTTTCATCCAACATGTCTAACTTCAACACTTTGATTTCTAAAACTATTTTCTAGGGTAAGGATTAAATCAATGTAGACAATACAAGAGATTAAACATGTATTTAAAAGGTGAAAAATAATTCGAAATCAAATGCAAAGTTTTTATCAAATTCGCCAACATGCCAAATTATACATTCATGATTTCTAAAAATTAATTCCAAGCTATTTTCAATCAAGAAGAAGCAATACAAGTTAAAGTAAATTTTCTACAATGAGTTTTAAAGAAATAAAATAGTTAGAATTAAGTTTAAGAGGTTAATACTAATGGTTTTTACTTGTAAGAAGAAATACAAGAGCTTTATAAAATTTCTAACGTATAGCTCATCGTGTGTTTTGAAGCACGTTAGGAATTTTCAAAAGTATAATTATTTGGTATTAATAAAAATGAAAAGAACTTTTAAATGGTAAATTTAGGAAACCATTATTATAATTTATTAAACAAAATACCATCAATTTTTAGTAAAAACGGATAAATAAGATAGAAAAGATGTCCAAAAGACAAGATACGCTATGAAAAATATTCTACGTAATTTGAAAGTACTAAATATTATTTCTCATCTGTTTAAAAACAGCTTATTTAAGGAAGTTGGACAAGAAAACGATTTAAAAATCCTACGCGATTGAGAAAACGTATTAAAAATGCTACGCGATTCTAAAAACAGAAAAAATATCTTTACACGATTTTTAAACGTTTGTAAAAACGACGAGATTTCAAAAACGCGATAAAATTTCTACGCGATTGACCGTTACTATATTTATTTTTCGCTGTCGGAAAATATGAACCCGTACAGGCTTTTGAGGTTATTTCGCTGTCGGGAAAATGTGAACCCGTACAGGCTTTTTGCCATTGAGGGCATATTTTTATCTTGAGGGCATTTTCGTAATTTCATATATTTGGAATTATGTTTTGTCTTTATGCCAATTTTTGGTGTTTTGGTTGACGAGACGAATCACATCGTGTTGTCGATGCGATAAGTGTAGTGTTGTTTATTGTTCTAATAAACTTGGAGACTTTAGTGTACGGGATCCCACATGTGGACAGTTGGTAGCTCCGCTGGGCCGTGGTAAACCGATAGCACACTAATGTACTCGACATTCACTATATTTAATCGAGGTTTGTAAAGTCTAGTAGTACATTGCCTATAGTGCCACAACGGAAGACCTGTGAACTATACTACGCCTGGATGGTGGATTCCCGTGTCGTAGGCTATTGACGCAACGCGATGTGATCGCGTAATAGTTGGTTGGGCAGCCGTGGTACTAATAGATTTTGCAAGTCATTCTCTCTGATATCTGTTTGGGTTTAGCTCCATGGAGTAGGGTTGTGTTTTGGTGTATTTGAGTATATCTTGGATAATATTCCATTTTCTCTATTTATCTTTATCTGGTAATATCTTGGATGTTTTTACATTTTCTCTATTTATATTTATCTGATAATTTTTATGTTAGTTGTCCATTTCTTATCTTATTTTATCTGTGAGATTGATTTATCTATGTGGTTTTCTTTATTTGTGTTATATCTGTGATATTTTTATTTGTGATCTTTCATATCTGATATTAATTGTTTATATGTTGTATTTTGTCTGTGCATTATTGTATTTTTGTTCTGCTATGAGCTGTTGTTATTGAATTTAATCTTTATTTTTATTGTACTGTTATGATATTTTATATGGTATGAATTGTTATATCTATCCTGATAATGTTATTACTGTTTATTTTATTAGGTTGTATGCATATTAGAAATATTTGATAACATGACTATAATTGTGATTATCTGTGTGTATGGAATGACTTTGTCATTCGTATTATTCTTTACTACCGATCGGGATCTTGGTGAAAGGGATCTCACCTCTTTCCCGTGTTGTTTTTGTTTGGTTTGTATTCTTCGAATTCATATAGTAGGCGGAGCACATTCTTAACCCTAGGGAAGACAATATTCTCAAGATGGTGGCGACGTCATTGAGTGGTCTTACAAGTTTCAACAAGATGCGATTGGTGAAGAAACAGACTATGTAGGTTGAATTTTTCTCGTTAGTGTTGTTACTGTGCTATTAGTAGTACCCGTCTTTGGGTTTACTACTGTTTCTCTGAGTCTATAAATATTACGTTTTAACTTATATGAAATGATTGGTGATGTGTATGTTAATCTGTTAAATTTAATTTCCATTTTACTTAAAATTTCCGATAAGTTTGTATTTCCGCAATAAGAAATTTTAAAATCCATATTTTAAAACTCAAAGCTTTTATAAAATGATTTTAATTAGTTTTAAGATTTGTTTATTATTTTAAAATGTGACGCCCTACGGAGGGTGTTACAAATTCTGTTCTAGGTAAGGATAGAAAATACAATTCATGTTGTCTATGAATACAATAGGAGCGTTTGTCACTCCGATTGACATCACGGGATACCCATAATGTTGAAAGTACGCTCGAAAGAATCATTTTGGGAACATTCTCAATTTCTACGAATCCATCGATGACCAGGACATACATCTATCTTGGAAAGAACAACGACGCTTTCCTCACCAGCCCATTGAATCGCTCATCTTTCTTTGAGGACACTCATCCTTGATCGTAGCCTTGTTTATTTTGTGACAGTCCTCGTCTCACCGAGAAATTTCATTCTTCTCCTTTACTAACAGCAATGTAGCTTGACATGTGACACTCTTTAACTACAAGAGCGGCATCTATATTCCCTTTACCCTTGGTCCTCTACGGAAAACATTAACATGTACCCTCAGGCTCCTTTCCCTTATGAAGCTTAGACCATTTGGCCGTTACGAATTTCAAAAGTCTTAGTTTCAAAAATCACTAAGGTTTTTATCGGAACGACCTAGCAGATAATAATAAAAAAACGACCGATCAATTTCCAAAATCATGGACTCGAACAGATATGATTCGAGGTAAGCAAGATAGGTCAACAAAAGACTCGATCTTTAGTAAAATAGGATAGATTACACAATTTAGGTGTCAACAACAAGTCTTAGTAATAGAAATGGAAATAACTTAAGTTGAAGATTAGAAAGATACGGATGAATCCAAATGATCCATGCAGTTACAACTGGTAAAAGGAGGGGTTACCCCCAGAATTATACAGTACGATTATAGGGTCGTCGTTTGAGGCGTAACTTCCATTGTTTAGATCTCCAAATGTTGAGGTCTCAGCACCACCCAAGGTATAAGTTCTGACTTCTGCTTGTGGTTTCACAGCCCTTGCAGCATTGATTGAAGTCTTTGCCTTTGTTGGGTTGCAGTTGCAGGAAACGTGTCCTGGCTTTCCACATTTAAAATAGATTATCCCTTTGATCTTACACTCCCTCGTGAAATGTTCCTTTCCGCATTTCATACATCTTGGCGAAAATATCGGGGTCTGACTGGATACACCACCACTAGTACTTTGTCCAAGAGTTGGTTATGGTTGTTGTTCCCCTGATACCCATGCGTATGGTTTCCGCTTAAACTGGTTAACTTTTCTATTATTCCTCTTTTGGAATCTAGGTAGTCCAAGTTTGCCCCAAAGTTGACTTTCCTCCAACAGATTCTGGACCTCAACTTCCAATTCTCGTTGTTGCATGGCCCTCTGATCCTGGCGAGTTGTCACCTCAGCTATCATTTTCCTTTCTTCTACAGTCGTAGCCATACTCCTATTGTCTTGTCCCGCGCTCACATGTATACGTCTATCATGAGCCATCGCCCTTGCATGTCTATTGCGAGCCATTGAATTTCTCTGAAGACGGACATAGATACCACAAACACAAAATTACTTCAAACAGCGTTATCTCCATATGAAAACCAAATACAGAGAGTCACACAATTCATACAATTCAAGCAAGACAAGTTCAATTCCATACATTCTAACAATCTTTAGCTCGAACTTCTTCATTCTGCTTACACAGCGTAATCCCTCGTAAGCCATCAACTTCCAAACTGCTTCTCGAATCTAGTTTACACCAACTATTTCTTTCTCCAGAAGATCGGTTTTTCCAAAACCTTTTGATCTCCTCACAAAAGAAATCCTATTTTCCTAACACAGTACGCCTAGGTGAAGTCATAGTTTCCTGTACACACAGAACATTACATATTGAGTAGGCCAGTCCTCAATATCATGCAACTGTATAACAGTAGCCATCAACATTCAACCTACGGCAAGTCATGCATTCCTTTCCCATCACCTCAATCAAGAGACAAGGAAGTGCACAACAGACCAAATTCTAATATGCCTAAACATAGCAAGTTCATACCCCGGCTCAACAGGATGAACTGTTCTGATACCACCTAGTGTAACGCACCTAGATCTAACAACCGCGGCACAATCGTCATTATACCACAGTTACTAAATCCAAGTGTGTCACAGTCATGATAACAGTCATTTAAATTCTCAAGAGTCTATACTTTTTTTTTTTGACAATTTGTATAAGTAGAAATCACGAGCCTCGAAAGAAATATAGATATATTCAACCCTTAATACAACCATTGAAATAAAATCACGTTCCTTATATATATATTTTATGGCCAATTAACACGAATCATTGATAACATATTATATAATAATTACAAAGTCAAATAAAATACAACAGGAATAAAAACATTAAAGGGGAGGAGTAGTAACCCAGGGATGGGTACTGTAACACCCTCCCTAGGGTATCACATGTCTGACTCCCGACTCATAATCTGAAAAGAAGTTCACACAAGGTTTGAGTTATAAAAAGTGGGTTTTAAAAATTTCTTCTTTATTGAAACATAAATTTACTGAAAATATTAGGTAATATTGAAAATCATATTTCAACTATTCATTATGCAAAATTAACACCAATTAATATTTCACAATTTAAAGAGAAATATAAAATTAACAAACTCTTTTTTTTTTAACAGTAGCAAACCCCATGACGGGTCCTACTTAATAGCACGGTACAACACTAACGTTAAAACTTAACATACTTATTCTGTTGTGTATCCATCTTGTTGCATCACACATCTGTTCTACATATGTTCTTTGTCAACACTGCACACCTTTGAGTCCTGAATGTCCACTCCTTATTGTTGTCACCAATCTCAGAGTATCCATCGCCCGTTATGTCCAACACAACTCGATCTTTCTATTATTTGATTTTGACAGTACAGACACAGCAAAACAACATAACAAAGAGGTGAGATCACCTACGCCAATACCAACATGGCAGCACAGAGATAACACAAACATCAATATCATACAGGGATATCATACCAGACTTCCAATAATATATTCAATATTAATCAACTATCATCATCCAATCATATATCAATCCAAGTATTCAAAACAGTTGTCATAGCCAATATTCCTCAATTAATATATCACACAGATATAAATGTTCAGATTATGCATGTACACAAGACTCAATTTCCTACTCCATGGAGCTAAAACTCAGGTCGGAGAAATGATCGAAAAGACTTGCCGGTACCACGTGCCTCAGACCACGTGCTTTAATTCTCATTTCAATTTTTGCACATCTAGCACATACACGACAGTCTTTATCAGATCTTGATTAAGAATAGTGTCTCGGTCAGGATCATCGGTGTGTTGCATCGGTCTAACCTACGGGAAGAAGCGCGACCAACCACCCGTGTAGGCAACCCGCACCCCGATGCCCCCAAGGTCAACAAGTGACTTACACTACGCATATCGTACCCACTCAAGAGGTGTGTTTCTCCTAGGCAATCAGCCATATCTAGTCCTCATTGGACCATTCCAATGCATGTATAATGCACCAAATACCAATCACAGGTACAATACCAATCACAGGTATATCTCATAATTTTATATATATATATATATATATATATATATATATATATATATATATATATATATATATATATATATATATTTACCAATGCATCTAAATTGCACCACGTGCCAATAACAGACAAAACTCGTTGTTTTCACAAACAGTGTATGGACACTGGTTCACCGTAATCATACTGTATTTTTCAATAACAAAATCATCTTATTATTTTTTCATAGTTATAAAACACTGTTGTCATGTTTTTACAAAATTGCGCAACATTCCCGTTACGTTTTCACAATTCCACAACACTTCTGTTGCGTTTTTAAAATGTTGCAACTCTTCTGTTGCACTTTTAAACTACGTACTAATTTTTAACGTTTTTCTCAATCGCGTAAAAACATACGTTTCTCAAATCGCATAGTATTTTTTTCCACTATTTCAAAATCGCGTAACTTAAAAATCATTCTTTTACGTCACGTAAATCATTTTCTATTATCCTCAAAATATTTAAAATACTTTCCAAATCTCATAACAATTTTTTCTCATTTTCACAATCGCATAAAAATATTCTATCGCTATTCAATCACGTAGTGATTTATCAACAGTAGTTCAAATCACGTAAAATATTTAAACGTAATTCAAATCGCGTATAAATATTTCAACGTATTTAAAATCATATAGAAATATTTTTCCATATCACGTAACTTAAAAATAACGTTTTTAAGATACGTAAATAATTTTTCACCACAATTTCATTACAGAAAATATTTCTTGACCTTTAAAAATTCTTTTTTAACTTTTCTCAAAATTATATAACTTTATACTTTATTTAATATATTTTCTTACTCAAGAAAATATTTTTCCACAATTCTTTACTCAAGAAATTCTTTTTCAAAATATAATTCATAAAATCACTTTTCCATTGATGTAAATCAACGTTTCAAAACTTAACATTTTCTAACGTATTTCAAAACTTGAAAATAAGTAATACGTTAGTAAATTTTCAAAACACCATTATATTCTCCATTTTTCCCAAATTATTTCCAAACACAACCTTCTTCAAAATAAATTGAAGTTCGAAAACATTTTCGTTTACAAAAACTTGATTTTCTCAAGTGATAAACGCTCTGATTCCCTTTCCAAAATCCTTGTATTAAATCCAGTTACGTTTCCACTTTGAAATTCACTGTGTTTATAAAAATCAAGGCATTACAAGCCTTCAAAAACGTGGACATGACTATTGAAATCATCAAAATATTTTTTTTTCTAAATCAATATGGTTTTACACAAACAAAACCATTAAAGCCATCAAATACTTTTCCTTTTAAATTGATATGGTTTTACACAAACAAAACCATTAAAATTTTGTTTTCAAAACCGAAATACCAATGGTTATAAAATCAAACCCATTTGTCCAAATTCATTTTTACTTTCTTTACAAATTCTTTTTCACTTTCTTTACAAATCCTTAAAATCAACGTTTGCCCGTTTCATTCAAAACTCATGTTTACAAAAAATACTTAGCATCTTTTTACACAAAATAAATCAATAAAAATTCCTCCAAAAATCATATTCTTGTTCTCTTGAAAAACAAATCCTTTGTTTATTTTCCATACTCTTCAAATCATCCATTTTCATCTTTCATGAAAATATTAATTTGTGAACACCTATTTTGAGGTGTCTTGTTCGAAATCCACCATGTTCTAAGTACTCAAAAAAATCAATTCTTTTGTTCTTGAAAATTTTCAACATGAACCCTAATCAAGGGCATCAAAACCGTAGCTCTTCCTTGGCTATTGGAGCCAAAAATCAATTTCCTTTCCACCATCAAGTCATGGCATATACATATATATTTCATCATAAATAATATAAGCATACCATCAAAGCCATAAAAGCATGTATAGCATATCAAGCATATCATCAAAGCTATAAAATCATGCAAAGCATATCAAGCATAGAAAATTAATCAAAGCTCATAAACACCCACAAATTAATTACATGACCATGGATATGAATCCTCACATGGATTTCACATCCATCAAATAAAATACCATCTCTCACCACCATGCTTGGTTGGTGAGATGGATCTCCCTCTTACCTCTTGAAGATCCTCAAAAGCTTCTTGATTTGCTTCTTTTTCCAAGTCCTTCATCACCAAGAGCTTCTCGAATTCAAAACAAAATACATAAAAATTAGTATACTAAGCTTGATTAAGAAAACCATGGATCAAACATGGCTTAGATTATGAAAAAGAGAGAAGAAAATGAAGTTTCCTTATACTTCACCTCAAAAACCCAATAACTTTGATCTTGAAGAAAGTCCATGAAGATGAATGATTTAGAGAAAATCTTCAACATGAAAGTTGCTTAGAACATCATGTAGATTCAAGATCTATGGTTGGATGAAATTAAAAGAGATTGGATGGTGATTTTAGGGTAGATAACCGAATGGTTTCTCTTGAAGCACAAAGATGAATTTTTTGATTTTTGATAGAAACTTGAAGCTTGGATTTGAAGCCCAAGATGAATGATTTTGGAAAAACTCATAACTAGAGATGTTCTTAGAATGGTGTAAGGATTCAAGAAATAAGGTTGGATGAAATTAAAAATGATGGAAGGTGCTTCTTGGAGAGCTTGGCCGAAACTAGCTCATAGGAGGATGGAGAGAAAATGTTCAATGAAGTCTTAGGCTTTTTGGAGGAAACAAAGATGAATTATGATAGCAAATGAATGAAATGCTTTTTGGCCCCTTCCTCCTATGCATTGCCGTAGAGTGAAGAGAGAAAAGAATGATAGGAAATGAATTAATTTTAGTCTCCTTCCAAGAAATTTCCTAAGGAAGAAAACAAGGCAACCATGTAGCATAATTGACTAAAGTCTTCAATTATGGTTAGAAGATGACCAAGTATTATTTTGTGTCTTCCAAAATTGATGCATAGCCGTGGAGTGTGATGGAAAAATTGAAAGAAAGGTGATAATGCATGAAACATTGATCAAGACTTCTAACAATGACATAAAGCATTAAATTAATGCATTTGAATTTTTTTTTTCTTTGTCTTCTAACAAGCCAAAACCGTCCCCCTCCTTGCATTACATGTCATCTTTTTCAAGTCATTATCTAGAGCATTTCTAGCCATTGATTAATTCAATGGTTAGGATTTAGGTAGATTTTTAATTTTAGAAGACTAAATCTAGGCCATTGGATTTTTCTCCTTTAAATTCTAACCATTAGATGTGTCTCCAAAATTAATGGTTAAGATTACTCCTTCAAACTTTTAATCCAAGGGTCATAATTAGTCTTTGCTACTTTAGAAGACCAAATCTCCACCATTGATTGATTCTTCATCCAATGGTCATAAATGGTCTTTGTTACTTTTTAAGATTAAATCTCCACCCTTGATTTAATCTAAATCCAATGGTTATAAATGGTCTTTGTCATTTTTCAAGACCAATTCTACACCTTTGATTACATCTATGGTTGATATCAAAGCCTTCCTAACTAAGCTTATTCTCACACCATTGATTAAATCAATGGTTATTATCCAAGGCTTCTTTATTAAGTTTGTTTCTTAACCTTTGATTAAATGAATGGTTAATATTCAAACTAAGTATTCTCATCCAAGGGTATAAATCAAGTCAAGCTCTCTTTGTTGACTACGCAGTATAATATTTATTCTTGTATCCTACAAATAATATTTTTACTGTATTTTTATCATCCGATAATTAAATACAGTACAAAATACAGTGCAATAAAATTTTCTAAAACTATTTCCGGATTCAGGTTTAGTAAGATCCTCTGTCTCCGTCTAAACAGTACAAATTTTTCTATGCGTAGAAAAATTTTTACTTTGCGGGACCCACCTGGGCCCACGTATGGCCACCTGGGCCCACATACCCCTTGCGGGGCCCACAGACAGGAAAAATTTTAAAATCATCCATAAAATCACAAAAATTATAAAATGCACAAATATCAAATCAGATTACGTAAAATAATTACCTAACGGTAAAAATTAAATTACGTAAAGTTTTCCCCGGTCCGAAAATTTTTATTTTCCTGACACGGAGGAAGTCACTCAAAATAATCAAATACGCTGACGGAATAAACAAAATAATTTTACAGTGCACAGAAATTACTAAACATTAAAATTCTGTTAACTGTCAAAATTACTGTTTAAGAGATATGGAAATTTGGGATGTTACAGGTACTACCAGTAGACAAGGCCGCAACCCCATATGCACATGACACAAGGCATCCCAGTTGACACAACAGGCATCAATGCCATCACGCGACTGCACTCTTACCTAGTCGACGAAATCTTGTCCAGACGCTCAAGTCAATCAACCAAGGTATGGTTCCTCTTTCTCTTCCTCAAGATCTTTTATCAAATATAAATGTAAAACAGAAATGCACAAATATAGGAAAGAGGTGAGACACCTGTCTTTCATTACCACTATTGGCAGTAAGAAAACAACACGGGGCAAAGCGCCCACAGAGTAATGCAGTTCATACATTTATCAACAGCAGCAACATGGTTTATAACACAATTAGTTCAGTTGTAAGCAAAAATAAGGAAGCGAATGAAGAACAGGCAATAGTAAGACTTAACAATGTCAACCCAATCACAATAAGATTTCCAGAAATCAGACAATGGTCAGATAATCGTTTACATGAATAAAACAGTTACTTTAACAGATGTGCGTGCTCAACAACTTATGAGACTGACGATGAACGATGCACGATGCATTATGGTACCAAATCCTACTCCATGGAGCTAAGCATTAACCTTTTCAGAGTGAATGATCAAGGAGTAATGCCAGTATCTCGTTAGCCTTAAAATAGTGTGCTTCATCTCATAAAATATTTGCGCATCATGGCTTATACATGGCACCTCAACCGTTGATCGCGACATAGGACAGCGTCCCGGTCCGGATCGTTGGTGTGTTTGCATCGGTTTAGCCCACGACACAGAGGAGCTCTAAACTGTCCATGTGAGGGACCCGCACCCCGACGCCCCCTAGGGCCAACAACATGTGGCACCTACGCTAGTCTATTCGCACCCGCACATAGGTGTGATTCAACTCTTAGGTTTTTCATATGCATGATGACTCAATGTCCAATCATATATGCTCATCAATGATGCATTCATCATATACAATACCACAATGGCATATATTCATTTTCAATATCAATAAATCATTTCTCATCGAGAAGTAAACCAATAAATATATAACCCTTCATAGGGACTCACAACACATAGAGTTAAATCTCAATATTAATATACATTATGGCTTATCAAAACCACTATTTCCCACTAAGGGTTTAACAATTCCACGAATCTAAGTCTAGATCAATTATGCAAACCTTTAGGTTGAGTAACCTTTAAAACCGTAGCCTCACAAGCCCTCAAGGTTCTAAATTCCTTCTCGCGTTATGCTCTAGTCTCTTGATACCAATCACTTAGTTTTTATTCTACATGAGATCAATCCAATTCCTAATATCCATGATCGAAATCGCGGCTTCCCAAAGTCCAATACTAACAACAATTTCTCCCATTTTATGCATTGATTTCTTGATATCCTTTACTTAAGTTTTAGTTCACTAAGCTCATTACAATTCCTTATAGTTTCAATCTAAAATCGTGGCTTCACATTGAGTTAAATAACCCTTAAAACTCTCCATCTCAATTTTCAACATTAGCATTCACCTCTCCAATTACACAGCTCCCTCTCACAGTTACCTAGCTGATTCTGTTCTGGGCGCCTAGGCGCCATCTCTGGAGCTCCTGAGCGCCGGTGGAGCGCCTGGACGCTGACCACGAAGCGCCTGAGTGCTCACCAGGCCGCGTCACAGGGAAAAATTTCTGGGCATAGAGCGCCTAGGCGCTATATGCACAACGCCTAAGCGCTAGTGCATTAACAAGGGTTCTGCAGAATTCGTTTCTGCAAAACTTTGGCCCATCTTTCACCAAAGTTTCTCATTCATTTTTCCCAACAATCCAAAATATGATTCATGACCTCTAAATACAAAATAACAATATATAGGTTCATAATCATCAAAGCACACAATGCAAATCCATATACTCATACAAATCAAAAAACTACAAAATCATAGAAATAACACAATATAACAAAGAGAGAAATCCATCATGGATTCCCTCATCAACAACAATACACAAGACATTTCCTAACTATCAAGATTGGTTGAAGAGGATCATCTCCCTCTTACCTAAATGAAGACAATCACAAGGATGCTTCTCCTTTTTGCTCTTGATTTTCATTTTTTCCCGCTTCAAGAAAAACCCTAGGGTGAGAAATTCCCAAAGTGTTCACTCCAATCATAGGAAAATGACTCCTTGGCCACATAGGTGACCAATAAAATGAAAATGAGAAGAAGATAGAAGAAACTTGAAGACTTTACCTCTAAAGCTCCAAGCTTTAGCTTCAATGGTAAAAAATGGAAGAAGAAGAAGAAGAAGAAGAAGAAGAAGAAGAAGAAGAAGAAGAAGAAGAACCAAGGATGGCCACAAAGAAAATGGTCTTGGAATGATGGAAGAAAGCTAGATATGGAAGCGGTGAAGCAAGAAAATGAAGATGGGTAATGGTGAGGGTGTACGGTTGAGGAGGAAGAAGAAGAGACGAAGAAGAAATTAAATGAAAATGTGAGTATTGGGCTCCCAAATGGCCTCTGCCGTAGGGAGAAGAAAGGAGAGGGAAGAGAGAGAATTGTGAAATGGGAGGAAATTTCCTGGAAGCTTCCTAAATGAGTTTTTGAATTAATTTAACTTTTATTTTGAAAATAAGGCTAAAGGAGCTGGACACAAGGTAAATTTTGGGTGATGTGATAAGATTTTTATTACATGTTATTATTATTGGACAATAGTTATAGTTGGCAGAAGTCAGCGTTAACGAATCTGACAGATTAATTCTTCGCAGTGTTTTATTATTTCATATGTTAAAATTTCTCGAAAGACGTGAAACCTTGTAAACTATGTCCGGCCTCGGGTTTAGTAAGATCCTCTGTCGACGTTTCCATAGTTCAAGGTTCTCGGGAAAAATATTTCATTTTCCTGACTCTGCTCAATACGCACGCAAAATGAGAAATATATTAAAATATTCGTCATTTCCGAAAAGGAGGGGTTACCCCTAGAATTATACAGTACGATTACAGGGTCGTCGTTTGAGGCGTAACTTCCCTTGTTTAGATCTCCAAATGTTAAGGTCTCAACACCACCCAAGGTATAAGTTCTGACTTCTGCTAGTGGTTTCACAGCCCTTGCAGCATCGATTGAAGACTTTGCCTTTATTGGGTTGCAGTTGTAGGAAACGTGTCTCGGCTTTCCACATTAAAAACAGATTAGCCATTTAATCTTACACGCCCTCGTGAAATGTTCCTTTCCGCATTTCATACATCTTGGCGAAGATGTCGGGGTTTGACTGGATACACCACCACTAGTACTTTGTCCAGGAGTTGGTTGTGGTTGTTGTTCCCCTGATACCCATGCGTATGGTTTCCGCTTAAACTGGTTCACTTTTCTATTATTCCTCTTTTGGAATCTAGGTAGTCCAAGTTTGCCCTAAAGCCGACTTTCCTCCAATAGATTCTGGACCTCAACTTCCAATTCTCGTTGTTGCGTGGCCCTCTGATCCTGGTGAGTTGTCACCTCAGCTATCATTTGCCTTTCTTCTGCACTTGTAGCCATACTCCTATTGTCTTATCCTGCGCTCACATGTATACGTCTGTCACGAGCCATCGCCCTTGCATGTCTACAGCGAGCCATTGAATTTCTCTAAAGACGGACATAGATACCACAAACACAAAATTACTTCAAACAGCGTTATCTCCCTATGAAAACCAAATACAGAGAGTCACACAATTCATACAATTCAAGCAAGGCAAGTTCAATTCCATACATTCTAACAATCTCCAGCTCGAACTTCTTCATTCTGCTTCCACAGTGTAATCCCTCGTAAGCCGTCAACTTCCAAACTGCTTCTCGAATCTAGTTTACACCAACTATTTCTTTCTCTAAAAGATCGATTTTTCCAAAACCTTTTGATCTCCTCACAAAAGAAATCTTATTTTCCTAACACAGTACGCCTAGGTGAAGTCATAGTTTCCTGTACACACAGAACATTACATATTGAGTAGGCCAATCCTCAATATCATGCAACTGTATAACAGTAGCCATCAACATTCAACCTGCGGCAAGTCATGCATTCCTTTCCCATCACCTCAATCAAGAGACAAGGAAGTGCATAATAGACCAAATTCTAATATGCCCAAACATAGCAAGTCCATACCCCGGCTCAACAGGATGAACTGCTCTGATACCGCCTAGTGTAACGCACCTAGATCTAACAACCGCGGCACAATCGTCATTACACCACAGTTACTAAATCTAAGTGTGTCACAGTCATGATAACAGTCATTTAAATTCTCAAGAGTCTATACTTTTTTTTTGACAATTTGTATTAGTAGAAAATACATGCCTCGAAAGAAATATAGATATATTCAACCCTTAATACAACCATTGAAATAAAATCACGTTCCTTATATATATATATATATTTTATGGCCAATTAACACGAATCACTGATAACATATTATATAATAATTACAGAGTCAAATAAAATACAATGGGAATAAAAACATTAAAGGGGAGGAGTAGTAACCCAGGGATGGGTACTACCAGCAGACAAGGCCGCAACCCCATATGCACATGACACACGGCGTCCCAGTTAACGCAACTGGCATCAATGCCACCACGCGGCTGCACTCTTACATAGTCGACGAAATCTTGTCCAGACGCTCAAGTCAATCAACCAAGGTATGGTCCCTCTTTATCTTCCTCAAGATCTTTTATCAAATATAAATGTAAAACAGAAATACACAAATATAGGAAAGAGGTGAGACACCCGTCTTTCATTACAACTATTAGCAGTAAGAAAATAGCACGGCGCAAAGCGCCCACAGAGTAATGCAGTTCATACATTTATCAACAGCAGCAGCATGGTTTATAACACAATTAGTTCAGTTGTAAGCAAAAATAAGGAAGCGAGAACAGCAAGAATAGTAAGACTTAACAATGTCAACCTAATCGCAATAAGATTTCTAGAAATCAGCACAATGGTCAGATAATCGTTTACATGAGTAAAACAGTTACTTTAACAGATGTGTATGCTCAACAACTTATGAGACTGACGATGAACAACGCACGATGCATTATGGTACCAAATCCTACTCCATGGAGCTAAGCATTAACCTTTTCAGAGTGAATGATCAAGGAGTAATGCCAGTATCTTGTTAGCCTTAAAATAGAGTGCTTCATCTCATAAAATATTTGCGCATCATGGCTTATACATGGCACCTCAACCGTTGATCGCGACATAGGACAGTGTCCCGGTCTGGATCATCGGTGTGTTTGCATCGGTTTACCCCACGGCACAGAGGAGCTCTAAACTATCCATGTGAGGGACCCGCACCCCGACGCCCCCTAGGTCCAACAACATGTGGTACCTACGCTAGTCTATTCGCACCCGCACATAGGTGTGATTCAACTCTTAGGTTTTTCATACGCATGATGACTCAATGTCCAATCATGTATGCTCATCATTGATGCATTCATCATATACAATACCATAATGGCTTATATTCGTTTTCAATATCAATAAATCATTTCTCATCGAGAATTAAACCAACAAATATATAACCCTTCATAAGGACTCACAACACATAGAGTTAAATCTCAATATTAATATACATTATGGCTTATCAAAACCACTATTTCCCACTAAGGGTTTAACAATTCCATGAATCTAAGTCTAAATCAATTATGCAAACCTTTAGGTTGAGTAACCTTTAAAACCGTAGCCTCACAAGCCCTCAAGGTTCTAAATTCCTTCTCGCGTTATGCTCTAGTCTCTTGATACCAATCACTTAGTTTTTATTCTGCATGAGATCAATCCAATTCCTAATATCCATGATCGAAATCGCGGCTTCCCAAAGTCCACTGCTAACATCAATTTCTCCCATTTTATCCATTGATTTCTTGATATCCTTTGCTTAAGTTTTAGTTCACTAATCTCATTCCAATTCCTTATAGTTTCAATCTAAAATCGTGGCTTCACATTGAGTTAAATAACCCTTAAAACTCTCCATCTCAATTTCCAACATTAGCATTCACCTCTCCAATTACACACCTCCCTCTCACAGTTACCTAGCTGATTCTATTCAGGGCGCCTAGGCGCCATCTCTGGAGCGCCTGGACGCTGACCACGAAGCGCCTGAGCGCTACCAGGCCGCGTCACAGGGAAAACTTTCTGGGCATGGAGCGCCTAGGCGCTCTATGCACAGCGCCTGAGCGCTAGTGCATTAACAAGGGTTCTGCAGAATTCGTTTCTGCAGAACCTTGGCCCATCTTTCACCAAAGTTTCTCATTCATTTTTCCCAACAATCCAAAATATGATTCATGACCTCTAAATACAAAATAACAATATATAGGTTCATAATCATCAAAGCACACAATGCAAATCCATATACTCATACAAATCAAACAACTACAAAATCATGGAAATTACACAATATAACAAAGAGAGAAATCCAACATGGATTCCCTCATCAACAACAATACACAAGACATTTCCTTACTACCAAGATTGGTTGAAGAGGATCATTTCCCTCTTACCTAAATGAAGACAATCACAAGGATGCTTCTCCTTTTTGCTCTTGATTTTTGTTTTTTCCCCTCTTGAAGAAAAACCCTAGGGTGAGAAATTCCCAAAGTGTTTACTCCAATCATAGGAAAATGACTCCTTAGCCACATAGGTGACCAATAAAATGAAAATGAGAAGAAGATAGAAGAAACTTGAAGACTTTACCTTTAAAGCTCCAGGCTTTAGCTCCAATGGTGAAAAATGGAAGAAGAAGAAGAAGAAGAAGAAGAAGAAGAAGAAGAAGAAGAAGAAGAAGAAGAAGAAGAAGAAGAAAAAGAAAAGAAGAAGAAGAAGAACCAAGGATGGCCACAAGGAAAATGGTCTTGGAATGATGGAAGAAAGCTAGATATGGAAGTGGTGAAGCAAGAAAATGAAGATGGGTAATGGTGAGGGTGTACGGTTAAGGAGGAAGAAGAAGAGAAGAAGAAGAAATGAAATGAAAATGTGAGTATTGGGCTCCCAAATGGCCTCTGCCGTAGGGAGAAGAAAGGAGAGAGAAGAGAGAGAAATGTGAAATGAGAGGAAATTTCCTGGAAGCTTCCCAAATGAGTTTTTGAATTAATTTAACTTTTATTTTGAAAATAAGGCTAAAGGAGCTTGACACAAGGTAAATTTTGGGTAATGTGATAAGATTTTTATTACATGTTATTATTTATTGGACAATAGTTATAGTTAGCAGAAGTCAGCGTTAACGAATCTGACAGATTAATTCTTCGCAGTGTTTTATTATTTCATCTGTTAAAATTTCTCAAAAGACGTGAAACCTTGTAAACTGTGTCCGGCCTCGGGTTTAGTAAGATCCCCCGTCGACGTTTCCATAGTTCAAGGTTCTCGAGAAAAATATTTCATTTTCCCGACTTTGCTCAATACGCACGCAAAACGAGGAATATATTAAAATATTCGTCGTTTCCGAAAAATTCTGAAAGAATTCACATAAATCACAAATATTAGAAAATGACTATTCGTAATAAAATTTTCCAACTTTGGGAGCGTTACAGCCGTTTTGCCAATTCTGTCCAATGTGCACGCAAAACGAAAAATAATATTAAATATTTCGCATTCTCCGAAAAATCCAGAAAAATTCCTAAAAATTCCAAATATTGTAAAATGATCATTTATCCTAGAATTATAAATTTTCAGGATGTTACAGTAACGAATTCAAAAGTCTTAATTTCAAGAACACTAAGGTTTTCATCGGAATAATCTAGCAGGATATAACCAAAAAATAGCCAATCTATTTCTAAAATTATGAACTCTAATAGGTGTGATTTTAGGTAAGCAAGACAAATCAACAAAAGATTCGATCTTTAGCAAAAATAGGGTAGGTTAAACAAATCTAAGTATCAATGACAAGTCTTAGTAACAGAAGTAGAAATAACTAGGTCAAAGATAATGAAGACACAGATGCATCCAAATGATTCACACGGTCATATGCTATAAAGAAATTAGTTGCCCCTAGAATTATACAACACAATCAAAGGATCATCTTCTGTGGTACAACCTTCATCGTTTAGACCTTCAGTCTGGGAAACTTTCGCACCATCCATGGTATAAATTTCCCCTTCAACTTGGGATCTTAAAGCGCACACATCATTAATAGAAGACTTCTTCTTTGGTGGAACACAGTCTCTAGAAACGTGTCCGAGCTTCTCGTACTTGAAACAGATTACCCCTTTGATTTTACACTCCCTCGTTAAGTGGTTCTTTTCGTATTTCTTACATCTTAGTAAAGATGTCACAGTCTGGTTAGAACTACAGTCGCTAACGCTTTCTCCATAAGTTGGATATCGTCGTTGCTTCTTTGATAATCATGAATACGGTTTCTGCTTAAATTGATTAACCTTTCTATTATTCCTCCTTTGGAATCTAGGTAGTCGAAAGTTACCCCAAAACTGACTTTCCTCCAATAGATTCTGAACTTCAACTTCCAATTCTCACTGTTGTGCGACCCTCTGATCTTGATGAGTTGTCACGTCAGCTATTCTTTGCATTTCTTCTGCAGTCGCAGTCTTACTTCTATTTTCTCATCCTGCACTCACATGCGTATGTTTATCATGAGCCATTGCCCTTGTATGTCTACCGCGAGCCATTGACTTTCTTCAAAGATGGACAAAACATGACACAACAAAGCAAACGTAATCATTTCAAATAGCATTGTCTCTATTTGGAAACCAAACATAAAGAATCATGCAATTCAAACAAGATTAGTCCAATCCACGAATCCTAATAGTCTCCAACTTGAGCTTCTTCATTCTGCCTTCTATGGCGTAACCTCTTGCAAGTCTTCAACTCCCAAACAGTTTCTCAACCCAAACTTACACCAGTCATTCCTTTTTTCTAGAAGATCGATTTTCCAAAACCTCTTGATCTCCTTACTAAAGAACTCCCACTCTCCTAATATAGTACGCCTAGGTGAAGTCATAGTTTCTTGTACATACAAAACATTACATATTGAGTAGGCTAATCCTCAATATCATGCAACTGTATAATAGTAGCTACTAACATTCAACCAACGGCGAGCCATGCATTCCTTTCCTATTATCTCAATCAAGAGACAAGGAAGTGCACAACATACAAAAGTTCTAATATGCTTAAACATAGCAAGTCCATACCCTAGCTCAACAGGATGAACTGCTCTGATACCACCTAATGTAACACCCCTAGATCTAATAACAATGACACAATCATCATTACACCACAGACACTAAATCCAGGCATGTCACAGTCTTAAAAACAATATTTTCAAAAATTTATTTCCATTATACATAAATAGAAAATATGAGCCCCGAATGAAGCATATTTAGTATCCAACCATATACAATACAACCACTGAAGGAAAAACATATTTCATATATAATATATTCATCCTTAACACAAAACACTGATAACACGAAACATAGTACTTACATATTCAAATAAAAGATGATGGGTACATAAGCACTAAAGGGGAAAGTAGTAACCCTGGGATAGGTACTACTAGCAGACAAAGCCGCAACCCTTTATATATGTGACACTCAGTGTCCCATTTGACACATCAGGCACCAATACCCCCATGAAGTTGCACCCGTACGTAATCGAAGAAATCTCATCCAGACGCCATATTGAAAACAATAGATCAGCCCAATCCAATCAGTAAAGGTATAGTCCCTCTTCTTCTTCCTCACGATCTTTTATCAAATATAAAAATAAAATAGAAATACAGGAATACAGGAAAGAGGTGAGACACCCAGCATTCAATACCAATACGGTAATAAGAAAACAAAACTATGCAGAACGCCCATATAACAAGGCAACAATATTAAATAGGAATAGTGACATACAATAAAAGAAGCAGTCACAAAGTTTCAGATAATAAACAATAAGACAATTCAAATAATCATAACCTCATTTAAACTAATAGTCCAATCATCATATAAATGAACAACAGTTTCATCATCATGAAAATGGGTAAATGTACAAATGCCAGATGATATGCTGACTCACTATGCACGTGCACATGATACCAAAATCCTACTCCATGGAGCTAGACATAAACATTCAGAGAGAATGATCAAGGAGTACATGCCAGTATCTCGTTAGCCTTAAAATAAAGTGCTCATCATAAAAATAATCTTTTGCGCAACATGGCTTATACATGGAACTCTTAACAAGATTGCAATATAGGACAGTGTCTCTGTCTGGATCGTTAGTGTATTTGCATCGGTTTATCTCATGGCATAGAGGAGCTCATAACTGTCCTTGTGAAATACCCACAACCCGACGCCCCTATGGTCAACACACATGACCTACGCTTAGTCTATTTGCACCTGCAATAAGGTGTAATTCAATCTCCTAGGCATACATCGCCTTTCCAACAAAGTCCAACTGACATTCACAAATGCATGATGACTCAATGTACATCATATATGTTCATCAATGATATGTTGCTCATAACACAATGCATTTCATGCATATTTATTAACAATATATTTCTCATAGAACATACCATAATGGCATATAGTTAACCCTCAACAACATCATGCCACAATTTCATCAATTAAACATCAACAAGTACTTAGTCCCACACATGAACTCACAATATCATACAATTCATTCTCAATATCAACATTTCATATATATGGTTCAACGCATACCACAATTCCATATTATGAATCTAACATTCCTAATTTCCTAAGTCTTGATTTATTTCACGAATTTTAGGTCAAGGAAACCCTTCAAAACTGTGGCCTCTCAAGGACCATTACAAAATCAATTTCTTCCATCACATTATAAATTACATATGTCTAGATTGCTTAATTCCCAAGGATGCACAAAAACACCACTTGGACTCAAAAATCCTTTAGAGGCCGTGAGCCTCCCTAAAGCATCAAGATTCCATTTTTTCCTTTTCATGCATCAATCCTTTAATGCTTAATTACTTAGGTTCCATTACATACAAAATCAATTTAAACCCTTAAAATTTTTGGCCAAAACTGTGGCCTCCTCAATAGGGTAGTAAACCCCCAAGTTTTCCATTCATCAAGTTCAAGCATTTCTACATCATTAATGCATTTAAAATAACCAACATTTTAATCTAAATCAAGAATACACAAAACATGCAAAACAATCAAACAAAGTGAGCAATCCATTATGGATTTCTCCATCAACAACCACACAAAAGTTCTTTCACCACCAATAATGGTTGAAGTGAGTAAATCTCCCTCTTACCTATTGAAGACAACACAAGAAAGTAAGCTCCTTTGTTCTTGATTTTCGTTTTCCACCTTCAAGAAAACCCTAAGGACGTCAAAACTCACCAAAATCATCATCAAAACTTAGAAAAGGAACCTTTGATCACCTAAGAATCAAGAATCACAAAAATGGGGAGGAAAGGTGCAAAAGCTATGAACTTTACCTTAAAGTCTCCAACTTTGAAGCTTGATGGAACAAATTCAAAAATGGTAGATTTTGGTGATGGTCATAACATGAAAGTTGCTTAGAATGGTGTCTAGATTCAAGATCAAGAGTTGGTTGGAATTAAAGAAGATGGATGAGTGGTTTAGAGGGGTGAGGCCGTGGAGACAGTGAGAGAATGGAGAAGAAAAGTGAGTTCCTTGTAGGTGATTTCAACAAGAAAGAAAGATCCTCAATGGAAGTGTAAATTCAAGCATGGTTGAAGCTTGAAATCAAGCATCCATGAGAGGTAAATGGAGGGTGTAGCCATGGAAGAGAGGAGGAAGAAGGAAGAAGAAAATGTGAGAGAAAAAGTGAGAGGAGAGAAAGGTAGAGAGAGAAAGTGATAGCAAAATTTGAAATGAAATGAAATGTGGCTTAAGTGTATTTTGTGTAAATGCATAGAATAAAATGAGTGGCCACAAAGAGCCCCCAAAATTGTGTGGTGGAGAGGAGGAGAGAGCAAAATATGGCTTCTCCTACAGGCCATGAGGAAATTGTTAGGAAGTTTCCTCCAAGCTTCTCCAATAAGCTAAGCTTCCACCTTTTGAAAAGTCAAAGTGATGTCATGGTGATGATGTCACCATTGTGATGTCATTAAAGTGTTATCTAATATATGACTAACACTGTATCAGATTTGTTATCAGTGGACCAAAGTTACAGTTAACAAAACTAGTATTTATTATCCAATGGATAATAAAATTATTCTGCGATTTTTATTTATCAGATAAAAATCTCGAAAAATATAAACCTCATAAACGGTGTCCGGCCTCGGGTTTAGTAAGATCCCCCATCGACGTTTTCACAGTTCAAGGTTCTCGGGGAAAATATCTCAATTCCCCGCTCCGCTCAGCACGCAAGCAAAATGAGGAATAATATTAAAATATTTCGCATTCTCAGAAAAATCCAAAAAAATTCACAAAAATAAAAAATATTATAAAATGACTATTTATAATAAAATAAACAAATTTTGTGGTGTTACATATATTGTTGATGAATATACATGATATATATTGAGTCATCCTGTATTTGTGAAAATCCGTTGGACTCTATCGTCAAGGCGGTGCATGTCTAGGAGATTGAATTACACCTTAGTGTGGGTGCGAGTAGACTAAGTGTAGCTCACATTGTTGGCCTTGGGGGCGTCAGGGTACGGGTGTCTCACAATAGGCAGTGGTAGCTCCACTTGGGCCGTGGGATAAACCAATACAAACACACCAACGATCCGGACCGAGATGCTGTCCTATATCACAATCTTGTTGAGAGTGTCATATATAAGCCATGTTGCACAAAATATTATTTTTACGACCAACACTTTATTTTTAAGGCTAACGAGATACTGGCATGTACTCCTTGATTCTCTCCGAATGTTTATGTCTAGCTCCATGGAATAGGATTTTTGGTACCATATGCATTATGCATTATCGGTCTCATACTCATCCCGACATAAGTGTCCATAACTGTGAAATTATCTCTTTTGATTGTTGAAATAATTATCTAATTGATAAATTGTTTATTGCCTGAGATACTATTGTGATTTCTCTTTTATTGCTTATTTTATTATTACTGGTGATGTATATATGTACTGTGATGTTATGTGGGCGTCCAGCGCCGTTCTATTTTCTTACTACCATATTGGTATTGAATGTTGGGTGTCTCACCTCTTTCCTGTACACCTGAATTTCTGTTTCATTTATTTGCTTCTAAGAAGACATCTGTGAAGAAGGGGAAGCGCCTGAGTTCCCTAGTTTCTAGCCTGATTACAACTAGTGCTGTTTGAAGATGTCGTCTCGTCCACGTAGATTTCTTGGTTACGCGAGGATGACCCTCCATGGAGGTCCTGATTGTTGGCATATAAATCTTCTCATTGACCATTGCATTTATCATGGGGACTTGACGGTGTCGCTAGCTTGGGGTTGCTATGACCCTCCTGTGTTTAACTTTACTGCTTTTGTTTATTTGGAGTTTTACCTACCTGTCTGCAATCTGTGGGATGATCTCTATTACACCCGACAGGAGGATTCATTTCTCTCCACTACTCGAGCCTCTGCTCGAAATTCGATCACTCCAATGATGATTTCATCTGACGAGGAAGTCCCAAAAGAGGATCCTGCTACGGTTCCTTCTCGTCAGTCTTAGGGAGCTAGTACTATCGGGCTCGTAGAGGGGATATGACTACAATGATTGAGGCGATTCAAAAGATGGTTGAGGCTATGTTGCAACAGAACCAGCAGACTGCTTAATAGCAAAAGAGAACTGCATAATAGTTGGAAGCTACTACGGATGCTCAAAACTTGGTTGAATATCATTGCAATAACCCTCCACAATTCAAGGGAGAATTTGATCCTGAGAAGGCTACTCTTTAGATCAAAAAGCTGGAGAAAGTCTTCATAGGCATGAACTGAGCCAATGACAAGAAGATGACTTATGCTGTGTTTATGTTGGTTAGGGACGCAGAAGACTGGTGGACTGGAGAACAGAGATTACTGGAAACTGAAGGTCGAGCGATTACTTAGGAGGTATTCAAAGATAAATTCTTAGAGAAATATTTCCCTGCAAGTGCCAGACATGCTAAAGAGATGGAGTTTCTTAACCTGAGACAAGGGAACATGACGGTCGGTGAATATGCTGCAAAGTTTGAAAGCTTGTCTAAATGCTCAACTTATTTCCAACACTAGCCGAACGAGGTGTGGAAATGTTGGAAGTTCGAAGAAGGTTTGAGGCATGATGTGAAGAGAACTGTTATAACATTCAGGATTAACCAATTTTCGGAGCTGCTTGATACGTGTTACTAGGTAGAAGACCTAGACTAAGCACGGGACACAAGGAACTGTAACTTTGGGCCTTTTTGGTCCCAAAGATGGGATAGTAAATAGTGCTAATCACTATCAGAGAAAGCCTTACTCAAGACCACTTGGAAATTAGCAACAATACTTGCAAGGTGGAAGTCCTAGTGGAAGTCCTAATAAAACTGGTCAGACTACGACGTCTACGCCAAAATGTTTGAAGTGCGGGAAGGAGCACTACACGAGGGATTGCACAATTAAATGGGTCATTTGCTTTAGATGTAGGAAGCCTGGACATATTTTCCGCGATTGCAACCAAGCCAAGGCAGAACCTTCAGTTAATGCTGCAAGAGTTGCGAAACCGCAGGCAGGAGGTAGAGTTTATACCCTGAGTGGAGCTGAAGCCTCTAAATCTGAAAATCTCATACAAGGAGAATGTATCATAGAGGGTAATCTTTTAATTGTACCGTATGACTCTGGGGTAACCCATTCTTTCATTTCCTATGACTGTGTGAAACGACTTGGTTTACCTGTGTCTTCTTTGCCTTTTGACTTGACTGTTTCAACCCCTACTGCTAAACATGTTGTTACCACCAAAGTTTGTTTAGAGTGTCCTTTAATTGTTTAAGGTTGAATCTTTTCTGTTGATTTGATCTATTTACCTCTTTCCCAATTAGACATAATCTTAGGAATGGATTAGTTATCTTCTAACCATGTCCTGTTAGATTGTTTTAGTAAAACCATAGTTTTCCCTGTGGATGAGAATTCTAGATTTTTGACGGCCAACCAAGTAAAAGCTTTTTTAAAAGAATGAGCTCAGGGATACATGCTATTGTCTTCTTTAAAATTCGAGAATGAGGCAGATGTGAACGCAATTCCAATGGTTAGAGAGTTCCCCGAAGTCTTTCTTGAAGATGTACTTGGTTTACCACCAGAGTGGGAGATTGAGTTTACCATTGGCCTTCTACTTGGATCTGGTCCTATTTCTATAGCGCCCTATAGAATGTCACCAGCAGAGCTAGTTGAACTCAAGAAGCAATTGGAAGAACTCTTGGAGAAGCAATTTGTTAGACCTAGCATGTCACTATGGGGAGTGCTGGTATTGCTAGTCAAGAAGAAAGATGGCACTTCACGATTGTCTGTGGACTATCGTCAGTTGAACAAAGTCACGATCAAGAATAAGTATCCATTTCTAAGGATAGATGACTTGATGGATCAATTGAAGGGAGCAGCAGTGTTTTCTAAGATCGATCTGCGATCGAGCTACCATCAGATGAGAGTAAAGGTGGAGGATATTCCCAAAATAGCTTTTTGTACTTGTTATGGTCACTACGAGTACCTGGTGATTCATAAATTAAATGAATAGAATCTTCTATCCTTATTTGGACAGGTTCGTTGTTGTCTTCATCGATGATATCCTAATCTACTCTCAAAATCAGGAGGATCATGCTGAACACCTCAGCATAGTTCCTCAGATTCTGAAGGAAAAGAGATTGTACGCCAAATTGTCCAAGTGTAAATTCTGGCTGGACGAGGTCAAGTTTTTAGGCCATGTGATCTCGAAGGAAGGAATTGCAGCGGACCCGTCAAAAGTGGAAGTTGTTCTGCAATGGGAAAGGCCAAAAACAGTGACAGAAATTCGAAGCTTTGTGGGATTAGCTGTGTAATACCCTTAAACACATGTTAGACTAGTAAATGGTTACCAAAGGTAGCATTTAACTTGTTTAGCATGTCAGTCAAGTTTTGTGACAAACTGAATTCATTTAGGCACTTAGTTGCAACACAGAAGTTGTAAAGTGGCTTAAAATGACTCAGATAATAGCATAAGTTGCTAAGTTAAGGGAAATAAACATAGAGAGTTTGTTTCTAGGTCACAAATAAGCCAAGTAATATGTGGGAAAAGTTTCAAGACAATCAGAGTCAGTTTGGTACTTTTAGGCATACTGGTTGTACATTTTAATACCGAATGACTAGCAGCAGATATAGAAAAATAGAATAAAAGTAAAACAATAATTTAGATGAATCTTATGATTTATTCTAAAGTTGTTAGAAGCTGGGAAACTTGAATTAGCATAATTCGGGTGTCCTTAGCAGATATAAGTTTCAGTGTAGAAACTTAAGTTAATCTTTTCTCTTAATTCCCTCCATGTCCCACCCCTATTTCTCTCTTCTCCCTCGGCAGAGAACCGAAAAACAGAGAAAGAAAAGGGAGAAAAGGGAGAAGAAGAAGAAGAAAAGGGAAGAAGGGAAGAAGGAGAGGAACGAGATCAAAAATCAAGCTTCAAGGCTTCAAGTCTTCAAGAGGTGAGGGGATTTCTATTCATTTCTCCCTCTTTGACTTCTGTGAATATAGTTTGGGGTTTTGAATAGAAATAGGGGTTTGGATAGCCAAATCCATGTTCTGAGCTTGGTTCTTGATTCCAAGGACTAGGTTAGGATAGTTTAAGCCTAGAGAATGCTAGATGGCCATTTATGGCTCAAGAATAACCATAGAATCCATAGAAAATGGACTTTAAGAATAGTTGGAGTTATGTGATTCTGGACCTAGATTTATGCCCTAAGAGAATTCATAGGTTGTAAAAGAGTTACAACAAGTTTAAGGGCATAGATTAATGTTAGAAATCACTTAGAATCAATAAGAAAAGGATTAGAAATTGGTTTTTTAACCAATTATGCAGAAAACGCATTATGCAGAATTGCTGTCATGCGGAAAGCGCCTAGGCGCTCGCTATAGAGCGCCTAGATGCCCAGAGTCCAGACAAGAATGATCGTGCAGCAGGGCGATGAACGCCTAGATGCTAAAGATATGGCGCCTAGACGCCTAGAGCATATTTCATCAGAATCTTTATTTTGATGTTTTCAAGTTCTTAGCTAGTTGGAATCATTAGTATATGTTTCCTAAAGTGTAATAAGGCACAAATGGGGATATTTTCAAGTGAAAAATATTTATCTATCAAGTATGAGAAAGCATAGACTTTTAAGCATCCTAAAGGAAAGGTTTGCTTTAGGTAATGACATTGCACCTTAGGCAACTTAACGTTGCAATAGATATCACTCAAGATGTGATGAGATAGTGCAATGGAGATAAGTATACTAGGATGAATAATAGTATTCACTCTAGTAGAGAATGAGAAAGGTATGAACCTTAGGAGATCCAAGAGTAGTGGATTACCTTAGGAAGGTACCTAGAACCTTAGGCAACAAAGAGTTACAAGTAAGAACCACTCTTGCATTAGATTCACTTGAGTGGAGACAAGATTGTGTATTAGTTCCCAGGAGGGAATGTTTAGGTACTAAGTCTCTAGTTAAGTGAGACTTTGTGCATTGCTAAATACATAACAAGATGAATTGTGACTAAGATGTCATAATCATAAATCATAGTAGAAATGTGCAATAACTCATGTATTAGCAAAAATGAGTTAGAAGTGCAAGATAAAGGAAATTTACTTCCTTAGATACTAACAAAAGTATGGAAGTTAAGTTGTTAAGCATTCCATGAGTTTGGAATAATTAAAGAGGTATTTGGAACCTTAAGCACACAAATGTAGGATAGGTTACTACCAGAAGTGTGATAGAAGGGAAAGCTAGATACAACCAGAATAAGTATGTTATACTTATTTAGATGCATGAATTACTCTCTTTTGTTAAAGTTGAGTTAATTATGCAAAGTTTTAGAGAAATGCTCATTTATTTCCTTAAGCAAGGGTAAATGAGACATTAGTTAAGATAGACTCTTTCACTAGGATGAGTGGAGTCTATAAGAGAGTAAGATGATGTTTATGTAAGAGTTAAACATAACACTAAGCTTTTCACACACTAGTAAGTTAAGCTAGTATGTATGTGAAAAGAAAGAACCTTAGTGCAACCAAGATTAGTGGTTTGCCATAGGTAAGTACCTTACACCTCAGCAACATAGTGTTGCGTTAGAAATCACTTAAGAAATACGAGTGATAAGGTGGTGTTTGGGTACAAGTATGAGGAATGGTTTGGTAATGTTTACCTGAGAATGTAACGTTATATGACGCGAGGTCATTTGGCCAGAAGGTAAGGAATTAGAGAAGTTCCTAAGGGGACAAGTATTTCTAACCAAGTGCTAAGGTTACATGTAATATAAGGTTACAGATTCTCCTCATTACAAAGGGTAAACATAAGAAGCCAAAGTTCTTAGGAGAATATGCTTAGATCGTAAAGGAACTAAGTATATAAGTACGTATGTAAGTCTATGAATTGGTCAAGTAGTATCGATCTTGGTGAGTATCCTTTGATGTTCATTCATGGAGGCAAAAAGAGATAGATGGATGTCCGAAGGACTTTTGAGAAGGACATAACCCTGATGTCTCGATAGTGCCAAGGCCAAAGAAGATAAGTGGGAAATCCAAAGACGCTCTTTGAGTAAGGATGAAGCCCGAATTTCTCAGCGTTCCAGGATATGTGTAATGTGAGGATAAGCTTTTCCTCATATTACCACTGGATGATATACTGACTAGTTCCTAGCAAACTTCCTTGTTTTCAAAATAAACTTTTACATGTATTTCAAAATAAAACCCTGCATTTGCATTTCATTCACATACTCTTAGGATTTCCTTAGGCATATTCATACTACATATCATTCTCATTGCATTCAGGGACAGTTGTGTGGGCATTGTCCGTCACTGTTGGTATTTATATCTGTATGGGTGTTGTATATATTAACAATGTGTTGGCTATTAGTTGATATCACACTATAAGAAAGTGTGCAGATATGATAAAAGAGGAGGAAGCTCCTAAGTTAGAATTATAGCATTTGTTATATAATTGTTATATACAATGTTATAGAGAACTGGTATTGGAATTGCTTTTACTGAGAATGTTAATTCTCACCCCAGTTGTTATTCCATGTAAATCCAGATGCAGGCACAGATGCAGGAAAAGGCACAAGGCAGAAGTACAAACCCTGCTAAGGGTGAGAAGATAAAGCATGAAGACTAGAGTAGTTTTTATTGCTTTAAGTAGACAGAACTTATATAATCAGTTTATATTTGTTTTGTAAGTTTTATGTTATATGTATTACAATAAGCCCTCATGTGGTTAAGTTTGTATATATATATGTATGAGTTTAAGTTTTTCCGTAATCTCCCAAGGCTTTCTATAATTACTCAGTTGTGATTATAGATATATATTAGTATATAGTATAGAAGTGACGTCTCTAGTACTGGTTATCTTTATATATCTCTGTCTATCTAGGATATATCTAGATATCTGTATTAGGGTGTTACATTTTGGTATCAGAGCAGTTCATCCTGTTGAGTCGGGGTATGGACTGACTATGCTTAGGCATAAGTAGCAGTTTAGTAGAAAGTTATGCATTTTTTTATCTCTTTTTGAGATATGCAGATGGAATTGCATGACTAGCCTTAGGTATGTATGCTAATAGCTACTGTCACATAGTTATATGATATTGAGCCTAGCTAACTCAATATGTATTGTGCTGCGTGTACAAGAAACTATGGCAACTACTAGGTGAACCTATGAGACTAGGAGACTGGCAAAGGTGGAGAAAACTAGAGCTCTTAGAGAAATGGCTGCTATGTTGAGAGAGCAGACTGCCATTAGTAGAAGTCTATCAATAGTGATAGAATAGGACTCGTATAGTTAGTTGCAGGAACGAGAAGGAACTTGTGAGAGATCAGTATTTCTCAGAGTTCAGGAAAGTTACTCCTTTGTTCTTGAAGGGAGAGTCTGGTTCAGTCAGAGCTGAAAGGTGGTTTCATGTGATGGAAGAGATCCTTGAGGTCATGTCGTGCGCTGATGAACAGAAGGTGACCTTGCTTCGTAAGGGTTAGTAGGTGAAGCCGAAAGCTGATGAGATGAAGCAGAGAGGTTACTAGAGATGGTTAGTACTCGAATCGCCTGAGAGGTGTTTAGAGTTACTTTCCTAGATAAGTATTATTCCCTTGAGTTTTAGGAAGCAAAAGAATAGGAATTCCTAAAGTTGGAGCAATGGGATATTACTGAAGACCAGTATGCGAAGCAATTCAAAGAATGTCAGAAGTTCTTTTCTTATTTTACGTCCAATCCAGATGAAGACTGGAAGTGAGTAAAATTTGAAGTAGAGCTTGGAGACGGCATTAGAAAAGTTGCTATGTAAAAAGGAGGTTATGGACTTCTTCGCTCTCGTCAGTGAATGTTGAGTTGTAGAAGTAGATAATCTCAGAGCTTCATTGGAACAAGAGTTAGAAGATTCCTAAAGAGGAAAAGATCAGATGTTGAAATCAGTAAGGGTGCCTCTTAATCTCAATTTGTATCAAAGTTGCACAATGGAAGCTTAGAGTGATGATAAGTATAAGTAGAGTACTTTTAGATGAGCAACGCGAAGGAAAAAGATAAATCGAGCTTCAAGGCACTAAGATGTGCTAGATGTGGTAAGATACATGGATGTAGACCATGTTTGACGGGTAATCCGTGTGCTCCATAATTGAGTAACTAGGACATCGTAAGGGAGATGGTTCTTGGAAAAAGGAAATGACAAAATCTTCCAACTTGGTATGAGATGAGAACACATGTAAAGAGAAATCTTTTAAGGTGTGTCTAAGGAGAGAATAGATTTACTTTGTAGATCATTTTGATTTACTTTGTGAATCTAGCTTGCTTACCTTGTTGGTATGGTTTAGTTGTTTTAGAGAGAAGGATGATCAGGTAGATCAATTGAGAGAAGCTTTGAATTTTCTCAGGAGATGATCTAAGACGTGGTTGTCATAGAAACAGAGTAAAGAAGAGCAGATCTTTGAGAGTTTTCCAGGATTACGAAAGGACATGAAGAGTATGTCAAAGGTAGTTTTGGAAACTTTTGGAAAAGAAGTGGTTAAGTGCCAAGTAAGTCGAAAGTTAGTTTTGGATTACAAATGGTACAGTTTAAGGGCCATATAATTTCTCAAGATATAAATTGCAGATAATTCTAGTAGAGTTTAAGTAGAGGTACAATGGGTAGAGTAGCCATTGTATCCAAGAGCAGAGAATCTATCAGTAGATTTTCTAAGTTAGTGCTACCTGGTTTAGGCCAGTTAAGGTAGGTAGTACTCAACAGTGGACTCTAGATAGTGAGTTTGTTTTCCAAGAGTAGAAGAGAAGGTTGATTACTACGTCAGTTTTGGTAATTCCAAATTCCTGGAAGAACTTTGAGGTAGTCAGATATACTTCGAAGATGAGACTAGGGTGTGTTCAATGCAATAGAGGTAGGTAAATGCCTACGTGTAACATTCCGTAATCTTGATATTTTAATTTGTTATGAAATCTTAGATTTTTATTAAGGCTAACATTTAGTATTAAGTTGAGAACTTTGATTCAATTAGAACCTCTAGGCAAAAACTAAGTGAAAGATAACTTAATTTAGTTTTAGTGCAAAGTTTAATTCAAAGAAATGATATATTCAAAATTAATTATCAAAGATTAATCATAACTAAGTATGTGATAAAATAATTCATAACTGCTTGAGTTGCCACGAAAATGGAAAGGGAAATTATACAAGTTAATAAGTGAACAATTGCATGTTAATGCACGGCTACAAGGATGATTAAAGGATGACAAATGTATGCCATGCATCAAGTGGTCAAAGAAGGAATAATAAGTAGATTTCATCCATTTTCTTTGAAGCAAGCCACGACAATAAGGCCACATATGCAAGATTCCATTTGTTTTCATCATTTACAAGTGTCAAAGCCATCCATTACTTTGTCATGCAAGGAGCCACGACCATCACACATGGAGCGCTGCATGTTACTTCAAAAACAAGTGTTTGCATGTGTTTTCATGGACATTCAAACATAACACCTATACACCCACGGCTGGACAAAGATTATAGATGTGGAATGATCTCAAATATTCATAAATCAAGGCTGAACCAAGTGGCCAGCTGCATGGTTTGCTAAGCCATGCAAAGTGACATATCAAAAGTAAGGATTCTTGGCATGCTAAGACACTCACGGCTAGACCAGCTGCATGAAGACAATTAAGGCTTGCTTGACACCTCTCAAGCTCCTAAATCACTCCAAGCCAAGTGTGCAAAACCGAAGCACACCATTACCACCAAAAATGAGAAATTCACGCCAAATCTTCCATTCAACCAGCCACAATGTGTTCAGCCTCAAGGGAATCAAAGTTTAACACTTCACACCAAGCACTCCAATTGTAACACCCTCCGTAGAGCGTCACATTTTAAATAAAACATAAAACCAACTAAAATCATTTTATAAAAGCTTTGATTTTTAAAAGATAAATTTTAAAATTTCATTTCGCGGAAATATAAACTTACCAAAAATTATAAGTAACATTCGAAGATGGGACTAGGGTGTGTTCAATGCAATAGAGGTAGGTAAATGCCTACGTGTAACATTCCGTAATCTTGATATTTTAATTTGTTATGAAATCTTAGATTTTTATTAAGGCTAACATTTAGTATTAAGTTGAGAACTTTGATTCAATTAGAACCTCTAGGCAAAAACTAAGTGAACGATAACTTAATTTAGTTTTAGTGCTAAGTTTAATTCAAAGAAATGATATATTCAAAATTAATTATCAAAGATTAATCATAACTAAGTATGTGATAAAATAATTCATAACTGCTTGAGTTGCCACGAAAATGGAAAGGGAAATTATGCAAGTTAATAAGTGAACAATTGCATGTTAATCCACGGCTACAAGGATGATTAAAGGATGACAAATGTATGCCATGCATCAAGTGGTCAAAGAAGGAATAATAAGTAGATTTCATCCATTTTCTTTGAAGCAAGCCACGACAATAAGGCCACACATGCAAGATTCCATTTGTTTTCATCATTTACAAGTGTCAAAGCCATCCATTACTTTGTCATTCAAGGAGCCACGACCATCACACATGGAGTGCTGCATGTTACTTCAAAAACAAGTGTTTGCATGTGTTTTCATGGACATTCAAACATGACACCTATACACCCACGGCTGGACAAAGATTATAGATGTGGAATGATCACAAATATTCATAAATCAAGGCTGAACCAAGTGGCCAGCTGCATGGTTTGCTTAGCCATGCAAAGTGACACATCAAAAGTAAGGATTCTTGGCATGCTAAGACACTCACGGCTGGACCAGCTGCATGAAGACAATCAAGGCTTGCTTGACACCTCTCAAGCTCCTAAATCACTCCAAGCCAAGTGTACAAAACCGAAGCACACCATTACCACCAAAAATGAGAAATTCACGCCAAATCTTCCATTCAACCAGCCACAATGTGTTCAGCCTCAAGGGAATCAAAGTTTAATACTTCACACCAAGCACTCCAATTGTAACACCCTCCGTAGAGCGTCACATTTTAAATAAAACATAAAACCAACTGAAATCATTTTATAAAAGCTTTGATTTTTAAAAGATAAATTTTAAAATTTCATTTCGCGGAAATATAAACTTACCAAAAATTATAAGTAACATTCGAAGATGGGACTAGGGTGTGTTCAATGCAATAGAGGTAGGTAAATGCCTACGTGTAACATTCCGTAATCTTGATATTTTAATTTGTTATGAAATCTTAGATTTTTATTAAGGCTAACATTTAGTATTAAGTTGAGAACTTTGATTCAATTAGAACCTCTAGGCAAAAACTAAGTGAAAGATAACTTAATTTAGTTTTAGTGCTAAGTTTAATTCAAAGAAATGATATATTCAAAATTAATTATCAAAGATTAATCATAACTAAGTATGTGATAAAATAATTCATAACTGCTTGAGTTGCCACGAAAATGGAAAGGGAAATTATGCAAGTTAATAAGTGAACAATTGCATGTTAATGCACGGCTACAAGGATGATTAAAGGATGATAAATGTATGCCATGCATCAAGTGGTCAAAGAAGGAATAATAAGTAGATTTCATCCATTTTCTTTGAAGCAAGCCACGACAATAAGGCCACACATGCAAGATTCCATTTGTTTTCATCATTTACAAGTGTCAAAGCCATCCATTACTTTGTCATGCAAGGAGCCACGACCATCACACATGGAGTGCTGCATGTTACTTCAAAAACAAGTGTTTGCATGTGTTTTCATGGACATTCAAACATGACACCTATACACCCACAGCTGGACAAAGATTATAGATGTGGAATGATCTCAAATATTCATAAATCAAGGCTGAACCAAGTGGCCAGCTGCATAGTTTGCTAAGCCATGCAAAGTGACACATCAAAAGTAAGGATTCTTGGCATGCTAAGACACTCACGGCTGGACCAGCTGCATGAAGACAATCAAGGCTTGCTTGACACCTCTCAAGCTCCTAAATCACTCCAAGCCAAGTGTGCAAAACCGAAGCACACCATTACCACCAAAAATGAGAAATTCACGCCAAATCTTCCATTCAACCAGCCACAATGTGTTCAGCCTCAAGGGAATCAAAGTTTAACACTTCACACCAAGCACTCCAATTGTAACACCCTCCGTAGAGCGTCACATTTTAAATAAAACATAAAACCAACTGAAATCATTTTATAAAAGCTTTGATTTTTAAAAGATAAATTTTAAAATTTCATTTCGCGGAAATATAAACTTACCAAAAATTATAAGTAACATTCGAAGATGGGACTAGGGTGTGTTCAATGCAATAGAGGTAGGTAAATGCCTACGTGTAACATTCCGTAATCTTGATATTTTAATTTGTTATGAAATCTTAGATTTTTATTAAGGCTAACATTTAGTATTAAGTTGAGAACTTTGATTCAATTAGAACCTCTAGGCACAAACTAAGTGAAAGATAACTTAATTTAGTTTTAGTGCTAAGTTTAATTCAAAGAAATGATATATTCAAAATTAATTATCAAAGATTAATCATAACTAAGTATGTGATAAATAATTCATAACTGCTTGAGTTGCCACGAAAATGGAAATGGAAATTATGCAAGTTAATAAGTGAACAATTGCATGTTAATGCACGGCTACAAGGATGATTAAAGGATGACGAATGTATGCCATGCATCAAGTGGTCAAAGAAGGAATAATAAGTAGATTTCATCCATTTTCTTTGAAGCAAGCCACGACAATAAGGCCACACATGCAAGATTCCATTTGTTTTCATCATTTACAAGTGTCAAAGCCATCCATTACTTTGTCATGCAAGGAGCCACGACCATCACACATGGAGTGCTGCATGTTACTTCAAAAACAAGTGTTTGCATGTGTTTTCATGGACATTCAAACATGACACCTATACACCCACGGCTGGACAAAGATTATAGATGTGGAATGATCTCAAATATTCATAAATCAAGGCTGAACCAAGTGGCCAGCTGCATGGTTTGCTAAGCCATGCAAAGTGACACATTAAAAGTAAGGATTCTTGGCATGCTAAGACACCCACGGATGGACCAGCTGCATGAAGACTATCAAGGCTTGCTTGACACCTCTCAAGCTCCTAAATCACTCCAAGCCAAGTGTGCAAAACCGAAGCACACTATTACCACCAAAAATGAGAAATTCACGCCAAATCTTCCATTCAACCAGCCACAACGTGTTCAGCCTCAAAGGAATCAAAGTTTAACACTTCACACCAAGCACTCCAATTGTAACACCCTCCGTAGAGCGTCACATTTTAAATAAAACATAAAACCAACTGAAATCATTTTATAAAAGCTTTGATTTTTAAAAGATAAATTTTAAAATTTCATTTCGCGGAAATATAAACTTACCAAATAATTATAAGTAAAACAGAAATTAATACACATATTATATATTCCACAAAATATTCAACAACAATTTAAAACATAACAGTTACAGACTGAGAGAAACAGTAGCAAACCCACTGACGGTTACTATTAATAGCACGGTAACAACACTAACGAAAAAACTCAACCTACATGTTCCATTTCTCCACCAAACTGCATCCTGTTGAAACTTGAAAGATTACACCTTGACGCCGTCACCATCTTCAGAACATAGCCTCCAGTAGGTCTAAGAAACTTCCTTCGTCTACTATACGAATTTAACAATACAAACACAACAAGCAATACAATAAAGAGGTGAGATCCCTTTTCACCAATACTAGTACGGTAGCAAAGAATTATACGAATGACAAAGTCATTCCATACACACAGATATCACAAGTACAATCATGTTATCAATTTATAAATAAATCAAATAAGCATATATCATGATAAAATGAACAGCAATAACATTACCAAGATAGATATAACAATTCATATAATATAAAATGCCATAACAGTATAGATAATGATATAATATAAAAATTAAAATTAAAATCAATAACAACATATAACATCACAGACAAAAATATAATAAATCACAACATATAATATCAGGGATAAAAGATCACAAATAAAGAAATAATAAATAACATGATAAATAACAACACAGATACATGTGCAATATGACACAATCCTACTCCATGGAGCTAAAAACACAGACATCAGAGAGAGAATGATATGCAAAATCTATTAGTACTACGACTGCCCAACCAAACTATTCCGCGGTCTCACGTTGCGTCTATAGCCCATAGTCACATGGCGTGGTGTAGCACGTTGTCTAACGTTACGTCACTACAGGCAATGTACTATTAGACTTTACAAGATGTCGATTAAGTATAGTGTGTGTCGAGTCCATTAGTGTGTTACCAGTTACCACGGCCCAGAAGAGCAACCAACTGTCCACATATGGAATTATGCACACTAACGTCTCCAAGTTCATTCAAAATCAAACCACACTACGCTTATCGCACTGACAATACGATGTGATTCACTTCGTCAATCAATCCACCAAAATTGGCATCAACTCAATAGATGTCCAGAAATATAGATTCTCAAAATACCCTCAAAGATAAAAATATACAGTAAGTCCCACCGGACAAATACTGTTCCAAAGCCTATACGGGTTCACCTCATAGCCCGACAGCAGAAAAATATACAGAATACTCTCAATAGTATAAAATATATAGTTCGGTCAATCGCGTAGAAATTTTATCGCATTTTCACAATTCCGTCGTTTTTACAAATGTTTTTAAATCGCGTAAATATATTTTTCTATTTTTAAAATCGTGTAGAGTTTTTAATACGTTTTCTCAATCGCGTAAGATTTTTAAATCATTTTCTTGTCCAAATTCCTTAAAAATCACTATTTAAAATAAATAGAAATAATATTTAGTACATTTAAACTACGTAGAATATTTTCCATCCTGCATACTGTCTTTTGGATATCTTTTCTATCTTATTTGTCTGTTTTTAATAAAAATTGACAGTATTATGTTTTTAGAAAACTTATAATAATGGTTTCCTAACTTTTCTGTAAAAATTCTGTTTACTTAATTTTTAACCGTATAATTTAACTTTTTGAAAACCACTAACATGCTTCAAAATATAATATGAGCCATATGTTAGCAATTTACAAAAGTTACTGTATTTTCTTCAAACAGTAAAAAAAATCATTTGTTTAAACTTCTTAAACTTAATTTTAATCAATTTATTTCTTCAAAACTCATTGTAATAAAATCCTTTTGGCATTTATTACTTAACCTTAATTGAAAATAATTCTATAAATCAAAAACATTTAAATTTGGCATTTTGGCCGAAAATCATTCTATGCTTCATTCCTAATTATTTCCATACATTTAATCTCTTATAAAACTCTTGATCTAATTTATTGTTATTAAATTATCTAGTCAATAGTTAGGAAATAGATTTGGATCAAAGGTATGTGGCATGTTGGCCAAATTTAACAAAGTCTTTGCATTTGATCCTTAAATTATTTTTCATCTTCTAAATCAATGTCCAATTCATTGTATTACCTAAAGTCATTAAATCATTGTTTTAGAAAATGGTTTGGAAATGATTTTAGAAATCATAATTGCTTGGCTTTGGCATGTTGCCCGAAATACCTAATTTTATCCATTGATCCACAAATTCATTTTTCTTACTCTAAACAAATTGGTAACTTGTCAATTTTCCTAGGTTAATTAAATCATACTCTTAGAAAATTGATGAGAACATTTTGGTTCTCCTTTTTACATTGAGGCCGTGAGCTTGGATTTGTGTTCTTTGGAACACTCATGCAAATCCTTGTATATTATTTACATGTTACAATAATCATCATGCATATATATACACATACCATATATTAAAACAACCATAAAACACATACAAAATATTAAAGCTATTAGACATGTTACACACATAACACATACAAAATATTAAAGCTATTAGACATGTTACACACATAACACATACAAAATATTAAAGCTATTTGACATGCTTTCACATATAATCAATCACAATTAGGAAAGACTATAAACAATCAAGTGAATGAATCCTTATGGATTCTTCACTACAAACACATTCATTCCTCACCACCAACACATGGTTGATGAGGGTAATCTCCCTCTTACCTCTTGAAGACAAAATACTCTTTCACACCTCCTCTAGGGTTTCGGTTCTCTCCTTCAAAACCTAACAAACTTAAACAAAAAAAAAATCTACAAATTACTAACCATAAAAGAGAGCTTAAACCATGGATAAATCATGGCTTAGAACTTTGAAAAAGAGTTTAGAAATGGAAAACAAGAAATTTCACCTTCTAGGTAAAATCTCCCAAGTAAGTTTTCAAGCCTCAAATGAAGGATTTTGCAAGAACTCTCAACTAGAGATGTTCTTAGGATTGTGTTTAGGTTTAGAAAACTTGGTTGGATAAATTTTTGAGTGATTGGATGGTCTTGGATTGTGTTTGGCCGAATAGCCTGAAGGAAAGACAACAATGGAGGTTGGTGTTCTTGGAAGAGAGAGAAGAGAGAAATTGCATGAAGATGAAGTGAATGTTTGGTCTTCCAAATGCCAAATGGCTGTGGACTTCAAGCATGCAAGGTGTAGCCTTGCTTGGCTTCATCCAAGCCTTAGGATAGATCAAAGGTCAAGATCAAAACTTGGTTAGCAAGCTTAACTCTCATTGGTTGATTCTAGCATTGTCACTAACCTAGTCATCATGCTTAGTCACTAATTAGCCTAGTCATTAAGCTTAGTCACCATGTTCTTGAAAGTTCTACTACTAATGAGGTTTAATTAAGCTACTAAGTTAACTGTTTTAACTAAATGTGGGTCCCACAAAACATCTCTGGGTCCATTACCGCTTATTGCTACTGACTAATAAAATAACATTATAATATTATAAAATTATTTTATTTGACAGTTAAATCCTAAAAATTAAAAGATTAATAACAGTATCATTCAGAATCGGGTTTAGTAAGATCCCCCAGTTCTGAATAATTAAAATAAGATTTCTTCGGCCCGAAAAAATATTATTTCCCTGTCCCGGAGCAAATCACACAAAAAGTCCAAATAAAATCACAGACAGTAATATTAAACACTGTATCATATAGAAAAATTAAAAATAGTACATTTGGGACGTAATGGTCATTTTTCTATTTTTTCCCACGACGAAACAAATCATCCAAAACGTTCAAATAAAATTACAGACAGTATTATATGTCTGTATATCACAAAAAAAAAATTAAAACAGTAGCTTGACAAAACTTTTATTTTACGGTCTCGAAACAAATTACGTAAAACGACCAAATAAAATTTTAGCCTGTAAAAACGTATTTGTATTTCATACAGAAAACAAGAAACAGTAAAATCGGGACACAACGGTCATTCACCCAAAAGTTGGGGTGTTACACCAATCCGTGAGACACATGGCTTTCATGCCATCCTTTTCTTCATGCAAATGACACCATAGAAGCCTAGGAATCTACTTGAGTAATGAGGAAACTAGATGGGCAGTAGACCCCTCACACCTTTCACTTCATCTTCTCTTCCTTTCTGCACTCTTTGTTGTCACGAAATGATCACTCCAAGTATCTATCAAGAGCACTCATCCATTGCTAGAGAATGCCACCAAAATGAACCTAAACCTAGCCTAATCAAGGATGCAATGATAGCAGCCTTGCTTCTGCCCAAAAAGGCCGTGACTACCATTTTAAGAAGACTTAAGCTTTTAAGGTTTCCCTTGGATAGCCTACTCTCCTCACTTCCTCTTCTACATAGCCGTGAGCCACCTAAACTTCTTTCAAAATTACCCTACCCTCAATCTCTTTCCATTCTTGTTTTCATTAATCAAGGGCGTTGGAAGAAGTATCATCCCTCTTTCTCTCTTTTAGGAACGTGGTTAAGGTAGGAAAATGAAGGGGGAAGCTCTTCTCTACAAATTTCTCCATGAAACTTTTTCTAGATCTTCATTCTTATACTTACTTCTAACAAGGTTACATTCTGTTTTTAACTTTTGTATTATGAAGGAGGACTTTAAATTAAAGTACTAACATTTTATTATAAGTTTTGTTAATGGTAAGTTGCTGTTTTAAATTTAATTCATCACTTATGATTTTAAACCTCATGCTGGCCACCTTTTGATTCTTAACGTTTTCTTGTAACTTGGAAGAATATAATGGTAAGTTTTGATTTAAGAAGACAACCGTACTTTAATGGTTATTGGAAGGATGATATGATGGATTATGTTTATGAGATACTTCTATGTTTGAAATTGCTTAAACACACAAAGCTTGAGTTTGCTTGCATTGTATTTGACTAATATTGTTTGGTTGACATAATCTTGGTTACTATCCTATGCTATTTGGAATATAGTGACTTGTACAACATGATCCTACACCTATGCTTATGAGGAATTCGAAAATGAAGATTGGATGTCAAAAATTGTTAGATGGTCGTGAGCCTTGAAATTGCATCATTAGAGTAATGAGTTCTATTTTATGACACTACAAGCTCTTAAATTTTGGAATGTGTAAATATAATAAAAGTGGAAAGATAAGGTTTCCTTGGGATTAGCCTACACGATGATATGTGAGGAGTAGATTGGGGAGGTGGTGAAACCCTTGGGAGTAATACTATTGTGACCACACGTATGTGTCCTGGTTGGACTGTGATTTTGTTTATCGTGGGGGTCGCTTCCGGAGGTGGTATTACTTTGACATGCCCTTTTTCTCCAGGAAGATGGAGAGCATACAAAAGGAGGTATGTGTACTCTCGTCCATCCGCTATCCCAAAGGAGCACTCCATGGAGTTGGTGTAATAAAAGATACTTAAAACATTCTTTTATGATTACTCTAACTTGTGTTTCTTATAATTCTGATTTGTACTAACAACTATTATTTTGTATGTGTGAATGTTTCTATTCTTCATGCAATTTTATTGTTGTCTGTAATATTATTCTGTAACACCTAAATTTCTAATCTTTATTTATTTTGTAGAGAAGGTATTTTTGAAAGGTAAACTGTTTTGGGAAATCGAAGATTTTCTTAAAGCTAAAATAATTACTGTTATGAGTATTCTATTAAAGAACCGATTCCCCTGGAATGCCATTAGTTCTATTTTTTTTAAATCCTTTCCTACTGAGAATTAATTTCTCACCCTTTTATAATTTTATCGTGGTATTCCAGACCCGCAGGCATGAGTACCATTGTGGTTTGGTTAGGGAAGGGTAACAGGTCCTATGATCTGGAGACCAAGCTGTTCACCTTCACCGGGCAGATCACTATCCAGGTTTCTTCCATAGCCCACCCGGAATTCGGTACCATAACCATCTTTGGCCACTTCACCTTTCAAGTGGTCCTTCCCCCTTGGTGATCCTGATGTAGCCGCCTCAGTCATGCTGACCGTGACCCTTTGCTGATTTCTCCTCTATATATATATATACTACTTGAACAAGAGGAGAAAAGTGTTGTTTGTATCTTTTCTTATGTTGTGTTGTTTTAATCATCGGCTTGTAAAAGACCTATTATAGGTCAAATTTTGTGATCATATTTTGAACTTGCGTTTGGAAATTTGTACTATGGTATGATGCATGCAAATAATTTAAATTATTGGTCCTATATCTAAAAGGAATCACGAAAATGTCACCTTAATAATTTGGTTAATTAAAAGTTGTAATAACTAAGTTATCTCTTTTAATGTGGCAAGGAAGTAATGTTTTAGGTTGTTACAATTATTGGTATCAGAGCAGTTTATCCAGATATAGCCTAGTATATGGTTTGACTAGTACTCCAAGGTAAGAACTGATTTATACTGATGGTATAATAATAAGGATTTTATTTTTTTGTGTAGTAACAAAAATGGCCCGAAGGAACACCAGGCAGAATATGGAGGACTTGATGGGAACAATTAGAGACATGGTTACTGCTATGCAAACACAGGCCGAAACTACAAATAGAATTCTGGAACAGCTGCAAGGAAATCAAAATGCGAATGTAGCTGAACCTCAACAAAGAAGGGAAGAATTTTTCGGATTGGCAGAGTTCAGGAAGGCAAAACCCTCATCATTCCAAGGAGATCCTGATCCTATTAAGGCAAAATTATGGATTAAGGAGATGGAAAGAATATTCAGAGTTATGGATTGCGGCGATGCTCAAAAGGTACTTTTCGTTACTTACATGCTTGTAGGCGAAGCAGAACATTGGTGGAGTAGTGCACGTAGACTCCTGGAAGTAGATGGGACTCTGATTTCCTGGGAAATGTTTAAAACGACCTTTTTCAATAAATATTTCCCACAAAATTTGAGAAATGCTCGGGAACTAGAATTCCTTCGGCTAGAGCAGGGAACTATTGTAATACCCTTAAGTACATGTTAGACTGGTAAATGGTTACGAAAGGTAGCATTTAACTTGTTTAGCATGTCAGTCAAGTTTTGTGACAATCTGAGTTCATTTAGGCACTTAGTTACAACATAAAAGTTGTAAAATGGCTTAAAATGACTCAGATAATAGCATAAGTTGCTAAGTTAAGAGAAATAAACATAGAGAGTTTATTTCTAGGTCACAAATAAGCCAAATAAGATGTGGTAAAAGTTTCAAGAGAATCAGAGTCAGTTTGGTATTTTTAGGCATACGGGTTGTGCTTTTAATGCCGATTGATCCCTACGACAGAGATATAGAAAATAATGAGAAAGAGAAACAACAACTTAGATGAATCTTATGATTTATTCTAAGGTTGTTGGAAGCAGAAACTCGAATTAGCATGATTCGGGTATCCATAGCAGATAGAAGTTTCGGTATTAATCTTTTCCCGTAATTCCTCGCACGTCCCTTCCCCTTTATATTTGGTTCTCCTCGGCAGAGAAGAAGAGAAACCGAAAACCGAGAAAAAAAGAGAGAAAGGGGAGAGGAGAGAAGGGAAGAAGAAGGAAGAGGAAGATCAAGCTTCAAGATTCAAGGCTTCAATCTTCAAGAGGTAGGGGTTTAGAGCTTTTATTCATCTCTATTCTCTATGTATGCATATAGATACATAATATGCTAATTTGAGTTTTAGAGATGTTAGAAGAGTTTGGCTTGCATAGAAGTGTTCCTTGGGTCATTTATGACTTGTCTATAACATCAACTTAAGAAAGAAGACCCTTGAATCACAAAGTGAGCCTTAAGTTAAAGAATGAAGAATTCTAGCCATAATCCAAATTAAGAGATTTAAGAGAGTAATTGATGTTCCTAAATGTTAAAGAATTGATTAGGGACTTAGAATTACTTAGAGTTTGGATTGAGATGGCTTGGAATCAGCGAGAAATGATCAATAGAGCAGCAAACCCGCGGTGCGAGAGTGCTGCAGAACCGGGGTTCTGCGATGGCGCCGCGGGCGTGGAGATAGTCACGCCGCAGCGCGAGAGTTTTCGCCGGGAATACCGCGGCGTTGAGGAAGCATGCCGCGGCGTGAGGTTAAAAATTAGCCCAGCGGTAGCCCTCGAGAGAAGGGCGCCGCGGCGTGCAAATCTTGTGCTTGCGGCATGAGATCCTGAAGCTCCAAAATGATGTTTTTGGATGCTTTGAGGTGCCATAGTTAAGGGAATCATTAAGACATGTTTCCTAAGTGTGTTAAGGCACAAGATGGGATATTTTCAAGTGGAAAAATATCTATCCATCAAGTATGAGAAAGCATAGGCTTTTAAGCATCCTAAAGGAAAGGTTTGCTTTAAGTAATGATATTGCACTTTAGGCAACTTAATGTTGCAACGATATCACTTAAGATGTGATGAGATAGTGCAATAGAGATGAATAATAGTATTCACTCTAGTAGAGAATGATGAGAAAGGTATGAACCTTAGGAAATCCAAGAATAGTGGATTACCTTAGGAAGGTACCTAGAAGCTTAGGCAACAAAGAGTTGCAAGTAAGAGCCACTCTAGAGTTAGATTACATGAGTGGAGATAAGATTGTGTATGAGTTCCACGGAGGGGACGTTTAGGTACTTAGTCTCAAGTTAAGTGAGACTTAGTACATTGTTAAATACACAAGAAGAGGAATTATGACTAAGAAGATGTCATAAGCGAGAAGTAGAAATGTACAACAAATGTACAACAACTCAAGTATAAGTTAAGATGAGTTAGAAGTACAAGATAAAGAGAAGATACTTCCTTAGATGCAAGTAAAGCATGGAAGTTGAGTTTAGAATAAGTATGTTAGCACACAAGTGTAGTATACGCTACTACCAGAAGTGTGATAGAAAAGGAAAGTTAGATGCATGAACTACTCTCTTTAGACAAAGTGGAGTTAATTATGCAAAGTTTTAAAGAAATGCTCTCAGTTCCTTAAGCAAGGTTAGATGAGGCATTAGTTAAGATAGACTCTTTCACTAGGATGAGTTGAGTCTATAGAAAAGAGTAAGATGGTGTTTATGTAAGAGATAAACATAACACTTGAGCTCTTCACACACTAGAGAGTTAAGCTAGTGTGAAGATGAAGAGAAAGGACCTTAGGGCAACCAAGATTAGTGGTTCGCCAAAGGTAAGTACCTAACACCTCAGCAACGTAAGGTTGCATTAGAGATCACTTAAGAGAAAGGAGTGATGAGGTGAAGTTTAGGTACAAATAAGAGACATAGTTTAGTAATGTTTACCTGAGAATGTAACGTTATATGACGTGAGGTCATTCACCGGGAGGTAAGGGATCGAGAGAAGTTCCTAAGGGAACAAGTATTCCTAACCAAGTGCTAAGGTTACATATAGTATGAGGTTCTGATTCTCCTCATCACAAGGGGTAAACATAAGAAGACTAGAATATGCTTAGCTCTGAGAGGAACTAAGTATATAAGTATGTACGAAAGTCTATGAATTAGTCAAGTAAGATCGATCTAGTGAGTATCCTTTGATGTTAATCATGAAGGCAAAAAGGAGATAAATGGGTGTCCGGAGGACTTTTGAGAAGGACATAACCCTGATGTCTCGATGTGCCAAGGCCTAAGGAGATAAGTGGGAAATCCAGAGACGCTCTTTGAGCAAGGATGAAGCCCGAATTTCTCAATGAGCCAGGATACGTGTAAGGTGAGGATGAGGTTTCCTCTATTTACCACTAGATGATATACTGACTAGTTCCTAGCAAATTCCTTCGCTCCAAATCAAAACTCTGCATTTGCATTTCATTCACATGCACTTAGGATTCCTTAGGCATATTCATTACATATCATTAGCATTGCATTTACGGACAGTTGTATGGGCATTGTCCGTCACTGTTGGTATGTACAGATGTATGGGCGCTGTATATATTAGCAGTGTGTTCACTCTTGATTGTTATCACACTATTAGAAAGTGTTTAAGTTATGAGAAAAGAGGAGGCAACTCCTAAGTTATGAGAATAGAGGAGGAAACTCCTAAGTTATGAAAATAGAGGGGGAAAACTCCTAAGTTAGAATTATAGCTTTTGTTATATATTTGTTATATACAATGTTATAGAAAACTGGTATTGGAATTGCTTATACTGAGAATGTTAATTCTCACCCCAGTTGCTATTCCATGTAAATCCAGATATGATGCACAGTACCGATAAAGATAAAGGTGCAGTACGAGAGATGCAAACCTTGCCAAGGATGAGAAGATAAAGCATGAAGACTAGAATAGTTTTTATTGCTTTAAGTAGACAACTTATGTAATAAGTTTATGTTTGTTCTGTAAGTTTTATGTTATATGTATTACAATAAGCCTCAGGTGGCTAAGTTTGTATATATATATGTATGAGTTTAAGTTTTTCCGCAATCTCTCAAGGCTTTCTATAATTACTCAGTTGTGATTATAGATATATGTTAGTATGTAGTATAGAAGTGACATCTCTAGTACTGGTTATTTTTATATATCTCTGTCTATCTAGGATATATCTGGATATCTGTATTAGGGTGTTACATTTTGGTATCAGAGCAGTTCATCCTGTTGAGCCAGGGTATGGACTGACCGTGCTTAGGCATAAGTAGCAGTTTAGTAGAAAGTTATGCATTCTTTTATCTCTTTTTGAGATAAGCAGATGGAATTGCATGACTAGGAGACTGGTAAAGAAAGAGAATACCAGAGCTTTTAGAGAAATGGCTGCTGTGTTGAGAGAGCAGACTGCCATTAGTAGAAGTCTATCGAAGCGATAGAATAGAACTCGCTTAGCTAGTAGCGAAGACGAGAGAGAACTTTTGAGGAATCAGTGTTTCTCCGAGTTCAAGAAAGATACTCCTTTGTTTTCAAGGGAGCGTTTAGTTCAGCCAGAGTTAGAAGATGGTTTCATGTGATGGAAGAGATCCTTGAGACCATAGCAAGCGCTGATGAATAGAAAGTGACCTTGCTTCGTAAGGGTTAGTAGGTGAAGCCGAAAGCTGATGAGATGAAGCGAGAGAGGTTACTAGAGATGGTTAGTACTCGAACCACATGAGAGGTGTTTAGAGTTACTTTCCTAGATAAGTATTATTCCCTTGAGTTAGAGAAAGCAAAGGAAAGAAGAATTCCTAAAGTTAGAGCAAGGGGATATTATCAAGATCGAATGCAAAGCAATTCAAAGAATGTCAAGAGTTCTTTTCTTATTTTACGTCCAATCCGGATAAAGACCGGAAGTGAGTAAAATTTGAAGTAGAACTTGGAGAAGACATTAGAAGAATTGCGATGCAAAAGGAGGTTATAGACTTCGCGCTCTAGTCGGTGCATGCGAGTTGTAGAAGTAGCCTCGATGGAACAAGAGTTAGAAAGTTCCTAATGAGGAAAAGATCAGATGTTGAGGTCGGTGAGAGTGTCTTTTGATCTCAAGTTGTATCAGAGTTGCACAGTGGAAGCTTGGAGTAATGATAAGTATAAGAAGAGTGCTTGTAGAGGAGCAACTCTAAGGAGAAAAGCAAATCAAGCTTCCAGCAACTAAGATGTGCTAGATGTGGTAAGATACATGGATGTAGACCATTTTGATGGGTAATCCATGAGCTACATAAGTAAGTAACCAGGACATCGTAAGAGAGATGGTTCTTGGACAAAAGAAAGCGACGAAATCTTCCAACTTGGTATGAGATGAAAACACATGTAAAGAGAAATCTTTTAAGGTGAGTATAAGAAGAGAATAGATTTACTTTGTAGATCATGTTGATTTACTTTGTGAATCTAGTTGCTTACCTTGTTGGTATGGTTTGGTTGTTCGAGAGAGAAGGATGATCAGGTAAGATCAGTTGAGAGAATCTTTGAATTTTCTCAGGAGATGATCTAAGACTTGGTTATCATAGAAGCATAGTAAAGTAAAGCAGATTTTCGAGAGTTTTCCAATTACGAAAGGACATGAAAAGTATGTCAAAGGTAGTTTTGGAAACTTTTGAAAAGAAGGGTTAAGTACCAAGAAAACCGAAAGTCGGTTTTGGATTACAAGTGGTACGGTTTAAGAGTTATGTAATTTCTTAAGACGAAATTGCGAGAGAACCCCATGAGTTTAAGCGGTGGTACAATGGGTAGAGTAACCATTGTATCCAAGAACGAGAATCTATCGATAGATTTTCTAAGTTAGTGCTACCTGGTTTAGGCCGCTTAAGAGAGGTAGTACCCAAGAATGGACTCTAGATAGTGAGTTTGTTTTCCAAGAGTAGAAGAGAAGGTTGATTACTACGTTAGTTTTGGTAATTCCAAATTCCCGAGAGAACTTTGAAGTAGACAGTTATACTTCGAAGATGGGACTAGGGTATGTTAGATGCAATAGAGGTAGGTAGATGCCTACGCATCAAGGCAGTTCAGTCTGCAAGAGAAGGACTACCCTAGGTATGATTTGGAATTAGCCATAGTAGTGATACCTTATAGTTTTGGAGACATAACTCATAAGGAGTCTAGTTAGAGATGTTCGGCGATCATGATAGCTTAAGATGCTTGTGGATCGAGGAAGCTGGACATGAAGCAGAATAGATGGAAAGAGTTTTCCAAGGTTCATAACCTTGAGTTGAGATATCATTCGGGTAATGCCAGTGTAGTGGTTATCCTAGATGATAGTCCAAGAGAGAGTGAATTCTTGAGAGTTTTCGAGAATTTGAGTCTAGCGGTGACTATGATTCCGATAGTCTCTCGGTGAGCAAGGTGGACATAGTAAGAGGCCTAAAGGCTCAGATTTCTTTGAAGCTCGAAGGAGAATGAAGCTCTAAGGGACAAGTGTGAGCAGATTTTCAAGGGAACCCTTAAGGATTTTGTTATGACTAAGAGGGAATGACGAAGTTTAGAGATAACTTTGTCTTCCAAGAGAGTCAAAAATCAAGAAAAGGATTCCGAGGAAGCTCACCGAGAGAAAGTGTACCATCTATCAAGAGGCTACTAAGGTTTTCCAAGAGTTAAGGAAGATGTATAGTAGCATAGTATGTTAAAGAACATAAGAGAATATGTTGAGCGGCGGATAAAGGTGGCAAGATTAAGTAATCCACCAATCTTTTGCTAAGAACAGATAGCTATTTTCTAGATAAGGTAGTTCAACTACTTTTGAAGGGAATAGTTAGGATTCATAGAGTTTCAAAGAATATAGTGTCCGAGAGATACTAGATTCACACTTGGTTTTGAAAGCCTTATAAGAAGGAGTTCAAAGCTAAGTTATGTTTTAGTACAGCTTACCATCCATAAGCATAGAGATCAAGAGCTTTGAGATAAGCGGATCTAGTCAAGAGAAAGTGGTTGGGAGAAGTCGGGTACTAAAGAAGGACTATAGTAGAAGCGAAGTTCCATGTAGAGTTTTGTTTAGCTTGAGAATTGTTTACGTGAGGTGAACAATTTTGGGGACAAAATTTTAAAAAGGAGGGAGAAATGTAATACCCTTAAGTACATGTTAGACTGGTAAATGGTTACGAAAGGTAGCATTTAACTTGTTTAGCATGTCGGTCAAGTTTTGTGACAATCGAGTTCATTTAGACACTTAGTTGCAACATAAAAGTTGTAAAATGGCTTAAAATGACTCGAGATAATAGCATAAGTTGCTAAGTTAAGAGAAATAAACATAGAGAGTTTATTTCTAGGTCACAAATAAGCCAAATAAGATGTGGTAAAAGTTTCAAGAGAATCGAGTCGGTTTGGTATTTTTAGGCATACGGGTTGTGCTTTTAATGCCGAGATTGATCCCTAGCAGATATAGAAAATAATGAGAAAAGAGAAACAACAACTTAGATGAATCTTATGATTTATTCTAAGGTTGTTGGAAACGAGGAAACTCGAATTAGCATGATTCGGGTATCCATAGCAGAGATAGAAGTTTCGATTAATCTTTTCCCGTAATTCCTCGCACGTCCCTTCCCCCTTTATATTTGGTTCTCCTCGGCGAGAGAAGAAGAGAAACCGAAAACCAGAGAAGAAAAAGAGAAAGGGGAGAGGAGAGAAGGGAAGAAGAAGGAAGAGGAAGATCAAGCTTCAAGATTCAAGGCTTCAATCTTCAAGAGGTAGGGGTTTAGAGCTTTTATTCATCTCTATTCTCTATGTATGCATATAGATACATAATATGCTAATTTGAGTTTTAGAGATGTTAGAAGAGTTTGGCTTGCATAGAAGTGTTCCTTGGGTCATTTATGACTTGTCTATAACATCAACTTAAGAAAGAAGACCCTTGAATCACAAAGTGAGCCTTAAGTTAAAGAATGAAGAATTCTAGCCATAATCCAAATTAAGAGATTTAAGAGAGTAATTGATGTTCCTAAATGTTAAAGAATTGATTAGGGACTTAGAATTACTTAGAGTTTGGATTGAGATGGCTTGGAATCAGCAGAAATGATCAATAGAAGCGAAAAACCCGCAATGCGGACTGCTGCGAACCGGGGTTCTGGCGATGGCGCCGCGACGTGGAGACAGTCACGCCGCGCGAGAGTTTTCGCCGGGAATGCCGCGGCGTGGAGGAAGCATGCCGCGGCGTGAGGTTAAAAATTAGCCCAGCGGTAGCCCTCGAGAGAAGGGCGCCGCGGCGTGCAAATCTTTGTCCGCGGCATGAGATCTGAAGCTCCAAAATGATGTTTTTGGATGCTTTGAGGTGCCATAGTTAAGGGAATCATTAAGACATGTTTCCTAAGTGTGTTAAGGCACAAGATGGGATATTTTCAAGTGGAAAAATATCTATCCATCAAGTATGAGAAAGCATAGGCTTTTAAGCATCCTAAAGGAAAGGTTTGCTTTAAGTAATGATATTGCACTTTAGGCAACTTAATGTTGCAACTGATATCACTTAAGATGTGATGAGATAGTGCAATAGAGATGAATAATAGTATTCACTCTAGTAGAGAATGATGAGAAAGGTATGAACCTTAGGAAATCCAAGAATAGTGGATTACCTTAGGAAGGTACCTAGAAGCTTAGGCAACAAAGAGTTGCAAGTAAGAGCCACTCTAGAGTTAGATTACATGAGTGGAGATAAGATTGTGTATGAGTTCCACGGAGGGGACGTTTAGGTACTTAGTCTCAAGTTAAGTGAGACTTAGTACTTTGTTAAATACACAAGAAGAGGAATTATGACTAAGAAGATGTCATAAGCGAGAAAGTAGAATAGAAATGTACAACAACTCAAGTATAAGTTAAGATGAGTTAGAAGTACAAGATAAAGAGAGATACTTCCTTAGATGCAAGTAAAGCATGGAAGTTGAGTTTAGAATAAGTATGTTAGCACACAAGTGTAGTATACGCTACTACCGAGTGTGATAGAAAAGGAAGGAAGTTAGATGCATGAACTACTCTCTTTAGACAAAGTGGAGTTAATTATGCAAAGTTTTAAAGAAATGCTCTCGGTTCCTTAAGCAAGGTTAGATGAGGCATTAGTTAAGATAGACTCTTTCACTAGGATGAGTTGAGTCTATAGAAAAGAGTAAGATGGTGTTTATGTAAGAGATAAACATAACACTTGAGCTCTTCACACACTAGAGAGTTAAGCTAGTGTGAAGATGAAGAGAAAGGACCTTAGGGCAACCAAGATTAGTGGTTCGCCAAAGGTAAGTACCTAACACCTCAAAACGTAAGGTTGCATTAGAGATCACTTAAGAGAAAGGAGTGATGAGGTGAAGTTTAGGTACAAATAAGAGACATAATTTAGTAATGTTTACTTGAGAATGTAACGTTATATGACGTGAGGTCATTCAGCCGCCGGGAGGTAAGGGATCGAGAGAAGTTCCTAAGGGAACAAGTATTCCTAACCAAGTGCTAAGGTTACATATAGTATGAGGTTACAGATTCTCCTCATCACAAGGGGTAAACATAAGAAGACTAGAATATGCTTAGCTCTGAGAGGAACTAAGTATATAAGTATGTACGAAAGTCTATGAATTAGTCAAGTAAGATCGATCTAGTGAGTATCCTTTGATGTTAATCATGAAGGCAAAAAGGAGATAGATGGGTGTCCGGAGGACTTTTGAGAAGGACATAACCCTGATGTCTCGATGTGCCAAGGCCTAAGGAGATAAGTGGGAAATCCAGAGACGCTCTTTGAGCAAGGATGAAGCCCGAATTTCTCAATGAGCCAGGATACGTGTAAGGTGAGGATGAGGTTTCCTCTATTTACCACTAGATGATATACTGACTAGTTCCTAGCAAATTCCTTCGCTCCAAATCAAAACTCTGCATTTGCATTTCATTCACATGCACTTAGGATTCCTTAGGCATATTCATTACATATCATTAGCATTGCATTTACGGACGTTGTATGGGCATTGTCCGTCACCGTTGGTATGTACGGATGTATGGGCGCTTTGTATATATTAGCAAGTGTGTTCACTCTTGATTGTTATCACACTATTAGAAAGTGTTTAAGTTATGAGAAAAGAGGAGGCAACTCCTAAGTTATGAGAATAGAGGAGGAAACTCCTAAGTTATGAAAATAGAGGGGAAAACTCCTAAGTTAGAATTATAGCTTTTGTTATATATTTGTTATATACAATGTTATAGAAAACTGGTATTGGAATTGCTTATACTTGAGAATGTTAATTCTCACCCCGGTTGCTATTCCATGTAAATCCAGATGCAGGTACAGGTGCCGATAAAGATAAAGGTGCAGGTACAGAGATGCAAACCTTGCCAAGGATGAGAAGATAAAGCATGAAGACTAGAATAGTTTTTATTGCTTTAAGTAGACAGAACTTATGTAATAAGTTTATGTTTGTTCTGTAAGTTTTATGTTATATGTATTACAATAAGCCTCAGGTGGCTAAGTTTGTATATATATATATGTATGAGTTTAAGTTTTTCCGCAATCTCTCAAGGCTTTCTATAATTACTCAGTTGTGATTATAGATATATGTTAGTATGTAGTATAGAAGTGACATCTCTAGTACTGGTTATCTTTATATATCTCTGTCTATCTAGGATATATCTGGATATCTGTATTAGGGTGTTACAACTATGACGGTGAGGCAGTACGTATCTAAATTTGAAGAACTGTCTAAATTCTCGGCCTATTACATGCACCATCCTGATGAAAGGTGGAGGTGTATCAAATTTGAAGCCGGATTGTGACCAGAGATTCTGAAAGCAGTTGGACCTATGGAGATACGTGGCTTCTCGACACTTGTTAATAAGTGTCAAATAATCGAAGGGTATATTGCTCGAGCTGAGCCAACTCGAACGAATTTCTATCCGTAGAAAAGGAAATTTGTCCCTAAACAAGGAAATAGAAATATGAAATTCAAGACGTCACAGGAAGGAAACCGGCCACAACAGCCACGAAGGTTTGGACCACCATGCGAAAAATGTGGCAAAAGTCATGAGGGAATGCCTTGTTTTATATGTTTTGGATGTGGAGAATATGGACATATACGGAGTTTCTGCCCACGTAATCAGAGAAATGCTGCTAGTACCTCCAATCCCAAACCAAAGACCACCGAAAGAATTTTTACCCTCAGTGGCGAGGAAGTGGCCAGGTCGAATGATCTTATACAGGGTAAGTGTAAAATTTATGAAAATGTCTTGAATGTGTTATTTGATTCAGGAGCCACTCATTCTTTTATCTCCTTTGACTGTGCAAAACAATTGCAACTACCTGTGTCTACCCTACTGTATGACTTGGTTGTGTCTACACCTACCCAAAAGTCAGTGTTAACTTCCCAAATATGTCTGAACTGTCCTTTTAAGATAGAAGATAGGAAATTCAGTCAAGATCTAGTCTGTTTGCCTTTTAGTGATCTTGACATCATTTTAGGGATGGATTGGCTATCCAAAAACAAAGTTCTTCTAAATTGCTCTGATAGAACTATGACCTTCCAACCCCTTTCTCACCCAATATATTCTTTGGCTGGTACTCGGATACTAAAGAAATTTGAAGAATACATGTTCTTCTCTTCTGTCGTAGAATCTAATCAGACTTTAAATGAAATCTCTGTGGTGAGGGACTATCCTGATGTGTTCCTTGACAATATCCCTGGGTTACCACCAGAACGTGAAATAGAGTTTAGCATAGATTTAATACCTGGGGCTAGTCCTATTTCCATGGCACCTTATAGAATGTCACCCCTAGAATTGAATGAACTAAAGAAACAAATAGAGGAATTGCTAGAAAAATAGTTCATCCGTCCAAGTGTTTCACCCTGGGGATCTCCCGTCCTTTTGGTTAAAAAGAAAGATGGTAGCATGAGGATGTGTATAGATTACCGTCAGCTAAATAAGGTCACTAATAAAAATAAATACCTATTACCTAGGATTGATGACTTAATGGACCAGTTGAGAGGAGCTTCTATATTCTCTAAGATAGATCTTAGGTCCGGTTATTACCAAATCAGAGTGAAACCAGAGGATGTGCCCAAAACTGCCTTTAGAACTAGGTATGGACACTATGAATTCCAGGTGATGCCGTTTGGACTTACTAATGCACCCGCGATCTTCATGGATTATATGAATAGAATTTTCAGACCATATCTTGATCAATTTGTCGTGGTATTTATAGATGATATTTTGATCTATTCTAGGACCATGGCAGAACATGCCCAACATCTGAAGTGTGTACTTGAAATTCTTAAAGAAAAGAAATTATATGCTAAATTGTCCAAGTGTGAGTTTTGGCTTAAAGAAGTGAAATTCTTAGGACATGTCGTGTCACAAGCAGGAATTTCTGTGGACCCAAGTAAAATAGAGGCTGTAGTACAGTGGGAGAAACCTAAGTCAATTACTGAAATTAAAAGTTTTATAGGCTTACCTGGGTATTATAGGAAGTTTATAAAAGGATTTTCCCAAATAGCTTTACCTCTAACCAGACTAACTAGGAAAGGAATACCTTTTGATTGGACACCTAGTTGCGAATAGAGTTTTCAAGAATTGAAGGATAAATTGACCACCACACCTGTTCTAGTTCTCCCTAACCCTCAAGGACCCTTTGAAGTATTTTGTGATGCCTCTAAGCTTGGATTAGGATGTGTTCTGATGCAAAACCGAGGTGTAGTTGCCTATGCTTCTAGACAGCTACGACCCCATGAGGAAAATTATCCTACCCATGATCTGGAATTGGCAGCCGTAGTCTTTGCTCTGAAAGTGTGGAGACATTACCTCTATGGAGTTAAATTTGAGGTTTACAATGACCATAAGATCCTGAAATATTTGTTTGATCAGAAGGAGTTAAATATGAGGCAGCGTAGATGGATGGAATTTTTAAAGGATTATGATTTTGAATTAAAATACCATCCCGGAAAGGCCAATGTCGTAGCTGACGCTTTAAGTAGAAAATCAATGCATATAGCTACTTTGATGGCCCAGGAGATGAAACTTCTTGAAGATTTTAGAGACCTAGTGCACTCTGTGGAAGCTATGGAAAATCTAAAGATGAATGTTGTAACCATAGAAAATATTTTGCTTCAAGAAATCAAAGAAGCTCAGCAGCAAGACATTTTCTTTACACCCATAAGGGAACAGATTCAAGGAAATATCCCACCAAGGTTTAGCCTAACCTCAGACGGAGTGATTAAATTTGATGACCGCCTGTGTATACCTAATAACTTAGGATTAAGACAAAAGATTTTGGAAGAGGCTCATAAAAGCAAATTCACTATTCACCCAGGAGCAAATAAAATGTACAGAGATCTTAAGAAAAGGTTTTGGTGGCCTAAATTAAAAATAGATATAGCACAGTATGTAGCTTCTTGCCTAACTTGTCAAAGAGTGAAAATAGAGCACCAAAAACCTTCAGGACCCCTTCAACCTTTGAGTATTCCCAAATGGAAATGGGATAAAATAACCATGGATTTTGTGATAGGAATGCCTAAGACACCATTAGGACATGATTCAATCTGGGTGATAGTTGACCGTTTAACCAAAAGTGCTCATTTTCTACCATGTAGATCGACCTATTCTTTGGAAAAGCTAGCACAGTTGTATGTTCAAGAAATAGTAAGGTTGCATGGTATTCCCGTTAGCATAACCTCTGACAGGGACCCCCGGTTCGCTTCAAGATTTTGGAATGCTCTTTAGAAATCATTTGGGACCAAGATTCATCTTAGTACAACTTATCACCCCTAGACGAATGGACAGTCTGAGCGAACAATACAGACCCTGGAGGATATGCTAAGAGCATGTGCTCTAGAACAAAGAGGAAATTGGGACAGATACCTACCTTTGGCATAATTTACTTATAATAACAGTCATCATTCTAGCATAGGTATGGCCCCTTATGAAGCTCTATATGGAAGAAGATGTAGGTCACCCCTCTGTTGGTACGAGACCAGGGAAAGAGCATTGTTGGGACCAGAAATGGTACAACAAACCACAGAACAAATCAGGATAATCCAAGAAAGATTAAAAGCTGCTCAGAGCAGACAAAAGAGTTATGCTGACCAGAGAAGAAAACCTCTAGAATTTCAAGAAGGAGAACATGTATTTCTCCAAATCTCCCCAGTAATCGGGATTCGTCGAGTACTAAAAGCCAATAAGTTGAGTCCCTGATTCCTAGGTCCGTATCAGATCTTAAATCGGATTAGGCCCATAGCCTACCGTATTGCTCTACCACCCCAGCTTTCTAATCTTCACAATGTATTCCATGTATCTAAGCTTCATAAATACATCCCTGATTCTTCTCATGTACTGACACCTGAAACTATAACACTCAAACAAAATTTATCTTATGAGGTGTACCCTATAAGAATCATAGACCGCCGCAAGAAGCAACTTCGAGGAAAGACAATTTTGTTGGTCAAGGTGTTATGGGAAGGAGCAAAGGTTCAAGACTTGACATGGGAATTAGAAGCAACTATGAAGAAGGAATACCCTCACTTATTTCAAGGTATGTGAAAATTTTAGGGCAAAATTTTTTTTAGTAGGGGAGAATGTAACATTCCGTAATCTTGATATTTTAATTTGTTATGAAATCTTAGATTTTTATTAAGGCTAACATTTAGTATTAAGTTGAGAACTTTGATTCAATTAGAACCTCTAGGCACAAACTAAGTGAAAGATAACTTAATTTAGTTTTAGTGCTAAGTTTAATTCAAAGAAATGATATATTCAAAATTAATTATCAAAGATTAATCATAACTAAGTATGTGATAAAATAATTCATAACTGCTTGAGTTGCCACGAAAATGGAAAGGGAAATTATGCAAGTTAATAAGTGAACAATTGTATGTTAATGCACGGCTACACGGATGATTAAAGGATGACAAATGTATGCCATGCATCAAGTGGTCAAAGAAGGAATAATAAGTAGATTTCATCCATTTTCTTTGAAGCAAGCCACGACAATAAGGCCACACATGCAAGATTCCATTTGTTTTCATCATTTACAAGTGTCAAAGCCATCCATTACTTTGTCATGCAAGGAGCCACGACCATCACACATGGAGTGCTGCATGTTACTTCAAAAACAAGTGTTTGCATGTGTTTTCATGGACATTCAAACATGACACCTATACACCCACGGCTGGATAAAGATTATAGATGTGGAATGATCTCAAATATTCATAAATCAAGGTTGAACCAAGTGGCCAACTGCATGGTTTGCTAAGCCATGCAAAGTGATACATCAAAAGTAAGGATTCTTGGCATGCTAAGACACTCACGGCTGGACCAGCTGCATGAAGACAATCAAGGTTTGCTTGACACCTCTCAAGCTCCTAAATCACTCCAAGCCAAGTGTGCAAAACCGAAGCACACCATTACCACCAAAAATGAGAAATTCACGCCAAATCTTCCATTCAACCAGCCACAACGTGTTCAGCCTCAAGGTAATCAAAGTTTAACACTTCACACCAAGCACTCCAATCCGTGAGACACATGGCTTTCATGCCATCCTTTTCTTCATGCAAATGACACCATAGAAGCCTAGGAATCTACTTGATTAATGAGGAGACTAGATGGGCAGCAGACCCCTCACACCTTTCACTTCATCTTCTCTTCCTTTCTGCACTCTTTGTTGTCACGAAATGATCACTCCAAGTATCTATCAAGAGCACTCATCCATTGCTAGAGAATGCCACCAAAATGAACCTAAACCTAGCCTAATCAAGGATGCAATGATAGCAGCCTTGCTTCTCCCCAAAAAGGTCGTGACTACCATTTTAAGAAGACTTAAGCTTTTAAGGTTTCCCTTGGATAGCCTACTCTCCTCACTTCCTCTTCTACATAGCCGTGAGCCACCTAAACTTCTTTCAAAATTACCCTACCCTCAATCTCTTTCCATTCTTGTTTTCATTAATCAAGGACGTTGGAAGAAGTATCATCCCTCTTTCTCTCTTTTAGGAACGTGGTTAAGGTAGGAAAATGAAGGGGGAAGCTCTTCTCTACAAATTTCTCCATGAAAATCTTTCTAGATCTTCATTCTTATACTTACTTCTAACAAGGTTACATTCTGTTTTTAACTTTTGTATTATGAAGGAGGACTTTAAATTAAAGTACTAACACTTTATTATAAGTTTTGTTAATGGTAAGTTGTTTGTTTTAAATTTAATTCATCACTTATGATTTTAAACCTCATGCTGGCCACCTTTTGATTCTTAACGTTTTCTTGTAACTTGGAAGAATATAATGGTAAGTTTTGATTTAAGAAGACAACCGTACTTTAATGGTTATTGGAAGGATGCTATGATGGATTATGTTTATGAGATACTTCTATGTTTGAAATTGCTTAAACACACAAAGCTTGAGTTTGCTTGCATTGTATTTGACTAATATTGTTTGGTTGACATAATCTTGGTTACTATCCTATGTTGTTTGGAATATAGTGACTTGTACAACATGATCCTACACCTATGCTTATGAGGAATTCGAAAATGACGATTGGATGTCGAAAATTGTTAGATGGCTGTGAGCCTTGAAATTGCATCATTAGAGTAATGAGTTCTATTTTATGACACTACAAGCTCTTAAATTTTGGAATGTGTAAATATAACAAAAGTGGAAAGATAAGGTTTCCTTGGGATTAGCCTACACGATGATATGTGAGGAGTAGATTGGGGGGGTGGTGAAACCCTTGGGAGTAATACTATTGTGACCACACGTATGAGTCCTGGTTGGACTGTGATTTTGTTTATCGTGGGGGTCGCTTCCGGAGGTGGTATTACTTTGACATGCCCTTTTTCTCCAGGACGATGGAGAGCATACAGAGGGAGGTATGTGTACTCTCGTCCATCCGCTATCCCAAAGGAGAACTCCATGGAGTTGGTGTAATAAAAGATACTTAAAACATTCTTTTATGATTACTCTAACTTGTGTTTCTTATAATTCTGATTTGTACTAACAACTATTATTTTGTATGTGTGAATGTTTCTATTCTTCATGCAATTTTATTGTTGTTTGTAATATTATTCTGTAACACCTAAATTTCTAATCTTTATTTATTTTGTAGAGAAGGTATTTTTGAAAGGTAAACTGTTTTGGGAAATCAGAGATTTTCTTAAAGCTAAAATAATTACTATTATGAGTATTCTATTAAAGAACCGATTCCCCTGGAATGCCATTAGTTCTATTTTTTTTTTAAATCCTTTCCTACTGAGAATTAATTTCTCACCCCTTTATAATTTTATCGTGGTAGTCCAGACCCGCAGACATGAGTACCATTGTGGTTTGGTTAGGGGAGGGTAACAGGTCCTATGATCTGGAGACCAAGCTGGTCACCTTCATCGGGCAGATCACTATCCAGGTTTCTTCCATAGCCCACCCGGAATTCGGTACCATAACCATCTCTGGCCACTTCACCTTTCAAGTGGTCCTTCCCCCTTGGTGATCCTGATGTAGCCGCCTCAGTCATGCTAACCGTGACCCTTTGCTGATTTCTCCTCTATATACGTATATGCTACTTGAACAAGAGGAGAAAAGTGTTGTTTGTATCTTTTCTTATGTTATGTTGTTTTAATCATCGGCTTGTAAAAGACCTATTATAGGTCAAATTTTGTGATCATATTTTGAACTTGCGTTTGGATATTCGTACTATGGTATGATGCATGCAAATAATTTAAATTATTGGTCCTATATCTAAAAGGAATCACAAAAATGTCACATTAATAACTTGGTTAATTAAAAGTTGTAATAACTAAGTTATCTCTTTTAATGTGGCAAGGAAGTAATGTTTTAGGTTGTTACACTACGCAGCAAGGCAGTTAAGTCTGCAAGATAAGGACTACCCTAAGTATGATTTGGAATTAGCCACAATTGTGATTACCTTATAGTTTTGGAGACATAACTCATAAGGAGTTTAGTTTGAGATGCTCAGCGATCATGATGGCTCAAGACGCTTGTTGATCAGAGGAAGCTGGACATGAAGTAGAATAGATGGATAGAATTTTTCAAGGCTCATAACCTTGAATTGAGATATCATTCGGCTCATGCCTGTGTAGTGGTTATCCTATATGATAGTCCAAGAGAGAGTGAATTTCTTGAGAGTTTTCGAGAATTTGAGTCTAGCGGTGACTATGATTCCAGATAGTCTCTCAGTGAGCAAGATGGACATAGTAAAAGGCCTAAAGACTCAGATTTCTTTGAAGCTCAGAAGGAGAATGAAGCTCTAAGGGACAAGTGTGAGCAGATTTTCTAAGGAACCCTTAAGGATTTTGTCTTGACTAAGAGGGAATGACGAAGTTTAGAGACAACTTTGTTTTCCAAGATGGTCAAAAATCAAGAAAAGGATTCCAAAGAAAGCTCACCAGAGAAAGTATACCATCTATCAAGAGGCTACTAAGGTTTTCCAAGAGTTAAGGAAGATGTATGGTGGCATAGTACGTTAAAGAACATAATAGAATATGTTGAGCTATAGGTAAAGGTGGTAAGATTAGGTAATCTGCCCATCTTTTGCCAAGTATAGATAGCTATTTTCTAGATAAGGTAGTTCAACTACTTTTGAAAGAAATAGTCAGGATTCATAGAGTTACAGTGAATGTAGTGTCTGATAGAGATACTAGATTCACACTTGGTTTTGGAAGCCTTATAAGAAGGAGTTCAAAGCTAAGTTATGTTTTAGTACAGCTTACCATCCATAAGCATAGAGATCAAGAGCTTTAAGATGATCAGGTCTCCTTGAGAGAAGGTGGTTCGGAGAAGCTGGTACTGAAAAAGAACTGCATGGAAGCAGAAGTTCCATGTAGAGTTTTGTTTAACTAGAATTGTTTGCTTGAGGTGAGCAATTTTGGGGACAAAATTTTTAAAAATGAGGGGAGAAATGTAATATCCTTAAACACATGTTAGACTAGTAAATGGTTACCAAAGGAAGCATTTAACTTGTTTAGCATGTCAGTCAAGTTTTGTGACAAACTGAGTTCATTTAGGCACTTAGTTACAACACAGAAGTTGTAAAGTGGCTTAAAATGACTCAGATAATAGCATAAGTTGCTAAGTTAAGGGAAATAAACATAGAGAGTTTGTTTCTAGGTCACAAATAAGCCAAGTAAGATGTGGTAAAAGTTTCAAGAGAATCAGAGTCAGTTTAGTATTTTTAGGCATACTGGTTGTGCGTTTTAATACCGAATGACTAGCAGTAGATATAGAAAAATAGAATAAAAGTAAAACAATAATTTAGATGAATCTTATGATTTATTCTAAAGTTGTTAGAAGCTGGGAAACTTGAATTAGCATAATTCGGGTGTCCTTAGCAGATATAAGTTTCAGAGTAGAAACTTAAGTTAATCTTTTTCCTTAATTTCCTCCATGTCCCACCCCTATTTCTCTCTTCTCCCTCGGCAAAGAACCGAAAAACAGAGGAAAAAAAGAAATAAAAGGGAGAAAAGGGAGAAAAGGGAGAAGAAGAAGAAGAAGAAAGGGGAAGAAGGGAAGAAGGAGAGGAACAAGATCAAAGATCAAGCTTCAAGGCTTCAAGTCTTCAAGAGGTAAGGGGATTTCTATTCATTTCTCCCTCTTTGACTTCTTTGAATATAGTTTGGGGTTTTGAATAGAAATAGGGGTTTGGATAGCCAAATCCATGTTCTTATCTTGGTTCTTGATTCCAAGGACTAGGTTAGGATAGTTTAAGCCTAGAGAATGCTAGATGGCCATTTATGGCTCAAGAATAACCATAGAATCCATAGAAAATGGACTTTAAGAATAGTTGGAGTTATGTGATTCTGGACCTAGATTTATGCCCTAAGAGAATTCATAGGTTGTAAAAGAGTTACAACAAGTTTAAGGGCATAGATTAATGTTAGAAATCGCTTAGAATCCATGAGAAAAGGATTGAAAATTGGTTTTTTAACCAATTATACAGAAAACACATTCTGCAGAATTACTGTCACGCGGAGAGTGCCTAGGCACCCACTATAGAGCGCCTAGACGCCTAGAGCATATTTCATTAGAATCTTTATTTTGATCTTTTCAAGTTCTTAGCTAGATGAAATCATTAGTATATGTTTCCTAAAGTGTAATAAGGCACAAATGGGGATATTTTCAAGTGGAAAATATTTACCTATCAAGTATGAGAAAGCATAGGCTTTTAAGCATCCTAAAGGAAAAGTTTGCTTTAGGTAATGACATTGCACCTTAGGCAACTTAACGTTGCAATAGATATCACTCAAGATGTGATGAGATAGTGCAATGGAGATAAGTATACTAGCATGAATAATAGTATTCACTCTAGTAGAGAATGAGAAAGGTATGAACCTTAGGAGATCTAAGAGTAGTGGATTACCTTAGGAAGGTACCTAGAACCTTAGGCAACAAAAAGTTACAAGTAAGAACCACTCTTGCATTAGATTCACTTGAGTGGAGACAAGATTGTGTATTAGTTCCTAGGAGGGAATGTTTAGGTACTAAGTCTCTAGTTAAGTGAGACTTTGTGCAATGCTAAATACACAATAAGATGAATTGTGACTAAGAAGATGTCATAATCATAAAGCATAGTAGAAATGTGCAATAACTCATGTATTAGCAAAGATGAGTTAGAAGTGCAAGATAAAGGGAATTTACTTCCTTAGATACTAACAAAAGTATGGAAGTTAAGTTATTAAGCATTCCATGAGTTTGGAATAATTAAAGAGGTATTTGGAACCTTAAGCACACAAGTGTAGGATAGGTTACTACCAGAAGTGTGATAGAAGGGAAAGCTAGATACAACCAGAATAAGTATGTTATACTTATTTAGATGCATGAATTACTCCCTTTAGCTAAAGTTGAGTTAATTATGCAAAGTTTTAGAGAAATGCTCATTTATTTCCTTAAGCAAGGGTAGATGAGACATTAGTTAAGATAGACTCTTTCACTAGGATGAGTAGAGTCTATAAGAGAGTAAGATGATGTTTATGTAAGAGTTAAACATAACACTAAGCTTTTCACACACTAGTCAGTTAAGCTAGTATATATGTGAAGAGAAAGAACCTTAGTGCAACCAAGATTAGTGGTTTGCCATAGGTAAGTACCTTACACCTCAGCAATATAGTGTTGCGTTAGAAATCACTTTGATACGAGTGATGAGGTGGTGTTTGGGTACAAGTATGAGGAATGGTTTGGTAATGTTTACCTGAGAATGTAACGTTATATGACGCGAGGTCATTTGGCCAGAAGGTAAGGAATCAGAGAAGTTCCTAAGGAGACAAGTATTTCTAACTAAGTGCTAAGGTTACATGTAATATGAGGTTACAGATTCTCCTCATTACAAAGGGTAAACATAAGAAGCGAAAGTTCTTAGGAGAATATGCTTAGATCGTAAAGGAACTAAGTATATAAGTACGTATGTAAGTCTATGAATTGGTCAAGTAGTATCGACCTTGGTGAGTATCCTTTGATGTTCATTCATAGAGGCAAAAAGAGATAGATGGGTGTCCGAAGGACTTTTGAGAAGGACATAACCCTGATGTCTCGATAGTGCCAAGGCCAAAGGAGATAAGTGGGAAATCCAAAGACGCTCTTTGAGCAAGGATGAAGCCCGAATTTCTCAGCGTGCCAGGATATATGTAATGTGAGGATAAGCTTTTCCTCTAATTACCACTGGATGATATACTGACTAGTTCCTACCAAACTTCCTTGTTTCAAAATAAACTTTTATATGTATTTCAAAACAAAACCCTGCATTTGCATTTCATTCACATACTCTTAGGATTTCCCTAGGCATATTCATACTACATATCATTCTCATTGCATTCACGGATAGTTGTATGGGCATTGTCCGTCACTGTTAGTATTTATAGCTGTATGGGCGTTGTATATATTAACAGTGTGTACACTATCGATTGATATCACACTATAAGAAAATGTGCAGATATGAGATAAGAAGAGGAAGCTCCTAAGTTAGAATTATAGCATTTGTTATATAATTGTTATATACAATGTTATAGAGAACTGGTATTGGAATTGCTTTTACTGAGAATGTTAATTCTCGCCCCAATTGTTATTCCATGTAAATCCAAATGCAGGCACAGATGCAAGAAAAGGCACAGGGCAGAAGTACAAACCCTGCTAAGGGTGAGAAGATAAAGCATAAAGACTAGAGTAGTTTTTATTGCTTTAAGTAGACAGAACTTATGTAATTAGTTTATATTTGTTCTGTAAGTTTTATGTTATATGTATTACAATAAGCCCTCATATGGCTAAGTTTGTATATATATATATATATATATATATATATATATATATATATATATATGAGTTTAAGTTTTTTTGCAATCTCTCAAGGCTTTCTATAATTACTCGGTTGTGATTATAGATATATATTAGTATGTAGTATAGAAGTGACGTCTCTAGTACTGGTTATCTTTATATATCTCTGTCTATCTAGGATATATCTAGATATCTATATTAGGGTGTTACAAGCTGGATATTACCAGAGATTCATTGAAGGATTCTCTAAGATAGCTGGACCTCTCACTTAGCTCACAAGGAATAATCAAGCCTTTGAGTGGACGAATGCTTGCGAAGAAAGTTTTCATAAACTGAAGAGACGACTAACTACTTCACCAATGTTAGTTCTACATGACCCAAATGAACCCTTCGAAGTGTATTGCGATGCTTCATACCAAGGATTGGGGTGTGTCCTTATGCAAAGCGAAAAAGTGGTAGCTTATGCTTCGAGATAGTTGCGAGTGCATGAGAAGAACTACCCAACACACGATTTGGAATTGGCAGCTATTGTATTCGCTTTGAAAACATTGAGCCATTTCCTTTATGGAGCGACATTCAACATCTATAGCAACTACAAGAGCTTAAAGTATCTGTATGACCAGAAAGAGTTGAATATGAGACAACGAATGTGGTTGGAATCCCTAAAAGATTATGATTTTCAACTGCAATATCACCCTGGAAAGGCAAACATTGTGGCAGATGCCTTAAGTAGGAAAATGATCAGTGTTTCTGCTATGATGATCAAAGAAAAGGATTTGATAGAACAATTCAGAGATATATGGTCTTTTATGGAATTGACACCGTGAAAGATTTGTATGAACATGGTCAAAATCTCAAATAATTTAATGGAAGATATTCAAGAAAAGCAAAAAGTTGACAAGTTCTTACAAGAAGAAAGGGAGCTGATGAAGTAAGGTGGTGCGACAACATTAGAGGAAGGAAAGGATGGAATTTTAAGATTCAGAGGCAGAGTCTGTGTACCCAAGGATCAAGAACTCAGGAATTATATACTCGAATATGCTCACACAAGTCAGTTGAGTATGCACCCAGGAATAACCAAGATGTACCAAGATTTGAAGAAGTTATTTTGGTGGCATGGAATGAAGAGAGATATTGCTAGATGTGTGTCTTCCTATCTAGTTTGTCAGAAAGCAAAGGCTAAACATCAGAGATCGTCTAGAATATTACAACCCCTAGCTATTCCCGAATAGAAGTAGGATAGTATTGCAATAGACTTTGTGGTTGGATTGCCAAAGACCAGAAAAGGTTACGATTCGATATGGGTAATTGTGGATGGACTCACGAAGTCAGCACATTTCTTACCAATTAACATAAGGTATTCATTGGAGAAGCTAACCCAACTATACATTCGTGAAATTGTCAAACTGCATTGTGTGCCTACCAGTATCATTTCCAATAGAGATCCAAGATTCACATCAAAGTTTTGGCAAAGTCTTCAAGAAGCGATGGGAACGAAGCTATGTTTAAGTTCTGCATATCATCCCAGACCGATGGTTAATCAGAGAGGATGATTCAATCATTGGAAGATTTACTTAGAGCTTGTGCTTTGGAACAAATTAGAAGTTTGGATGAAGTTTTACCATTGGTAGAGTTCACCTACAACAACAGTTATCATTCGAGCATAGGGATGACATCCTATGAGGCTCTATATGGGCGAAGGTGCAGAACACCTTTGTGTTGGTACCAGGATAGAGAGCGACTTATTGTTGGACATGATCTTATAAAACAGACAACTGAAAAAGTCAATATAATTCAGGAGAAGATGAGGACGACTCAAAGTTGACAAAAGAGCTATATGGACAAAAGGAGAAAACCTCTTGAGTTTGAGGAAGGCGAGCATGTGTTTTTTGAAAGTCACGCCTACGACGGGGGTCGGTCGAGTTTTTAAGTCTAGAAAACTTACTCCTAAATTCCTTGGACCTTACCAAATTCTTCATCGAATAGGTCCAGTAGCTTACCAAATAGCTTTACAACCTTTTCTTGCTAATCTTCACAATGTCTTTCATGTGTCATAACTTCGAAAATATATTCTTAGCCCTGATCATGTCATAGCACCTGACACGGTACAATTAAAAGACAACTTGACTTATGAGACAATTCTTGTAAGGATTAAGGATAGGAAGATGAAGCAACTCAGAGGGAAAGACATCCCATTAGTAAAAGTGATCTGGAATGAAACAACTGGAGATGCGACTTAGGAGTTAGAAGACAAGATGAAGGAGCAATACACACAATTGTTCTAAAGGTATGAAAATTTCGAGGACGAAATTTTTATTTGAAGGAGAGAGTTGTAACACCTTGAAAATTTATAATTTTATGATAAATAGTCATTTTCTAATATTTGTGATTTTTGTGAATTTTTCTGGATTTTTCTAAGATCGTGGAATATTTTAATATTATTTCTCATTTTGCGTAAACACTGAGCGAATCCGGGGAAATGAGATATTTTCCCCGAGGACCTTGATCTATGGAAAACGTCGACAGGGGATCTTACTAAACTCGAGACTGGATACGATTTACGAGATTTCATATTTTTCGAGATTTTTATCTGATAAATGAAAATTACTGTATATTTTATTATCTGTTGGATAATTAACACTGACTTTTGTCAACTATAACAATTGTCCATTGGATAATAGTTTGCAGTAGAAATCTTATTTTATCCAAAAGTAATCCACTTTATGTCAAATCAAATCACCTTTAATTCAAAAATAATGTATTTTAATCAAAGCTTTTCAAGGAAGCTTTGACCAAAAATGACCAAAATGCCCAAAACTTGTAAAAGAAGCCAATCACTCCCTCTCCCTCTCTCTTGATGCCGCGGCTTAATGCCTCTAGGAAGCCAAAAATATTAGCTTTTTACCTTATCATTTTTACTCCAAAATTCAAATCACAAAGAAAGCTATTACCTTTTCTCTTCATTTTCTCTTCACCATTTTCTTTCTTCTTCTTCCTCTCTTCCTTTTCTCTTCTCCATGGTAGCAGCCCCTCTTGGTGGCTATTTTCATTTGTTTGCTTCACTACCACCATTTCTACACTTCTCTTCTTATTCTAAACCCTTTTTCTTTAGAGATTTTCTTCTAAATTCATCATCCTCTTCACTTTTCTTCAAGAACAAAGCTTGAAGCTTTTGAGGTAAACCTTTAATTCATTACTTTCTCTTCTTCTTTTTCGTTTATATGGTTATTTTCATGGCCATGGATCTTTTCTTTTTCAAGCCATTGGTGTTGATTCTTTGAGTTATGATTCTTAGGGTTTGGTGGAGCTTTGGACAAAAATCACAAGGACCAACAAGGGGTGGATTTTCATGTTCTTCCTTTAGGTAAGAGGGAAATTTACTTGTAACATCCCGAAAATTAATAATTTTAGGATAAATAGTCGTTTTATAATATTTTTGATTTTTGAGAATTTTTCTGTATTTTTCTAAGAACGTGAAATATTTTAATATTATTCTTTGTTTTACGTGCACATTGAGCGGAGTTAGGGTAACATTCCGAAAATTAAGAATTTTATGATAAATGATCATTTTATAATATTTGAGATTTTTGTGAATTTTTCTGGTTTTTTCTGAGAGCGCGGAATATTTTAATATTATTTCTCGTTTTGCATGAAATTGGGCGGGCTTGAAAAAATGAGATATTTTTCCCGAGAACCTTGATCTGTGGAAACGTCGATGGGGGATCTTACTAAACCCGAGGCTGACACGGTTTCACTTTTTTCGAGAATAAAGCAATAAATCGCTCTGTAATTTTTATTTGCTGGACAATTAATACTGACTTTTGTCAACTGTAACAATTGTCCATTGGATAATAGCATGCATTAGAAACCCCATCACCTTATCCTAATGCAATCTACTTTATATCAAATCAAATCCACTTTAATTCAAATTAGTGTACTTTCTTCAAAACTTCTTTGAGAAGCTTTGACCACCAAATGACCACCTTGCCCTTGGCTTGTTGGAGAAGCCTCTCCCTCCTCCTTCTCTCTCTCATTGCCATAGCTCACTCATAGCTAAGGGGAAGCAATTTTTGCTTCCCACACACTTAACACTCTCACTCAAAATATCTCACTTTTCACTAACACTTCCTCTCTCTAGCTTTTCTTCTTCATTTCTCTCCACCTTCTCTCTTCTTCCTCTCCAATCTGAAAATTCCAGCCACCATCTCCACCCATTCTCTTCACTTTTCTCTTAATGAACACCATTTCTACACTCCTCTCAACCTCCTCTACAACTTCTATTTGAAGGGTTTTCTTCAAAAACTAACTTTTCCTCCATTGTCATCCAAGGCAAAGCTTCTAACTTTGAGGTAAAGCTTCCATCTTTCTTCGTCTTTCTCTTCATTTTCATGCTCTAGGGTCTCAATGGAGACCAAAGATCCATTCTTTACCATGTTTGATGTTGGTTCTTGATGATTGAAATTTTACGGTTTTTGGAGACCCTAAAACCGAAATCTTCAAGAAGCAACAAGAAGACTTTTTCATGTTGTGACCATCATCTAGATCTATCATTTTCTTCATCTTCCATGATGCTCTAAAGCTTGAAACTTTAAGGTAAAATTTCATGACTTTCTTACTTTTCCATCTCATTTTCGTAATCCATGGTCCCTTTGGTGATCATAGGTACCATTTTCAAGTCTTGATTGTGTTTCTTATGAGTTTTGATGTCCTTAGGGTTTCCTTGAAGGAGAAAAACGAAAATCAAGAACAAAGGAGCTTACTTTCTTGAGTTGTCTTCAAGAGGTAAGAGGGAGATTACTCACTTCAACCATTTATTGGTTGTGATAAGACTGTTGTGTGTTATTGATGGAGAATCCATCTTTGTATGCTTACTTTGTTTAGTGATTTTGCATGATTTAGTGTTTTTGAAATTGGATTAATGCTTGAATGTGATATTGAATGTGTTGGATATGTTGAATATGCTTGATCATGTTAAGGTTGCTAAACGAAAAATTTGGAGTTTCATACCCTAACATGGTACCACGGTTTTGACTAGAATTTTGGGGTGATAATTTGTTTCTACACACAAATAAATAAAGCTTATGTAATTAAATGTTTAATGATAACATTGACATTAATGAATGGAAAGCCTTGGGGTTTAATACCCTAAAGGAAGGCCACGGTTTTGGCTTGAAAACATAAGGGATTGGATTGATTTTAGTGAACTAAAATTTAAGTGAATTGATATCAAGAAACTAATACATAAAATGGAAAGAAATTGGAACTTGGAGGATTTGATGGGCCATGGTTTTGATAAAAAATAATGAGGGTTTGGAGTAAATTCTTGAGTAATAAAACTTATGAAATTAGACATTAAAGGATTGATGATCATAATGGGGTTGATGAATGAAAAATCTAGATTTCCCTAGCACCTATGAAGGTTATGGTTTTGATAAGAATTTAAGGATGTAAAATTTAATTTGGTGTAAGAATTAAGTGAAACTTAAGTGGTTAAGTATTGAAAAATAATGTTAGCGCCAAAGAAAGGTAAATTTGGGAGTTCACCACACTAAGGAGGAACCACGGTTTTGGCTTGAAATTCCTAAGGTTGGAATTGAATTGTGTGTGAAACAAAACCTATGTGATTAATTATAAACTGAGTAAGACATAAAATAGAAGTTTTGAGGGTTTCTTACCCAAATGTGAGGCCACGGTTTGGCTTGGATTTTAAGAAATTGAATTGATCCTATATGGAATAAAAGCTAAGTAATTAGGTATCAAGAGACTAGTGCATAATATGGAAAGAAATTTAGAACCTTGAAAGCTTGTAAGGCTACGGTTTTAAGGGTTAGTTAACCTAAGGATTTTCATAATTGATCAAGACTTAAGTTCTTAGAAATGTTAAACCCTTAGTGGGGAATGGTGATAATCGATAGACCATGAACATACATTGACGTTGAGAAGTGATTCTATATTGTTGTAAGACCCGATGTGGGGCTAAGTATTTATTGATGGATTTCTTAAGGAAACTATGATGTATTGACATTGATAATGAATTATATACTGATGTGGTATTGAATATGATAAATGTATCATTGATATGATGTATCGACATTGATAATAAATTATATACCATTGTGGTATTATTTATGATAAATGCATCATTGATAAACATACATGATTGGACATTGTGTCGTCATGCATATGTGTTGTCCGTTGGACATTGTTGAAAGGTAATGTATGCCTAGGAGTTGAATAACACCTATGTGTGGGTGCGAATAGACTAAGCATAGGGCCATATGTTGTTGGCCCTGGGGGCGTCGGGGTGCGGGTGCCTCATCATGGACAGTTAAGAATTCCTCTGTACCGTGGGGTAGACCGATGCAAAGACATCGACGATCCGGACCGGGATGTTGTCCTATCTCGTGATCAACTGTTGAGGTGCCATGTATAAGCCATTGTTGCGCATATATTTTTATGAGATGAAGCACACTATTTTTAAAGGCTAACGATATACTGGCATTACTCTTTGATCATTCACTCCGAAAATGTTGATGTCTAGCTCCATGGAGTAGGATTTATGGTATCATAATGCATTGTGCACTGTTCATTGTCGGTCTCATAAATTGTTAAGCATGAACACTTGTGACTGTGAGAATATATGATTTATTTCTGTAATAATTATCTGGATATTGTGCTGATTGTTTGAGATATTATTGCAGCCTGTCTATTGTTATTGATTCTTACTATTGCTTATAATTATACTACTTTGTTGTAAATCCTACTATTACTATTGATAAATATATGGACTGTACTATTATGTGGGCGCTCTACGCCGTGTTGTTTTCTTACTGTCATAATGGTGATGAAAGCTGGGTGTCTCACATCTTTATTTTATTAATCTGTCTTATGTTGCGTTGAATAAAGACTGTGAAGAGCCCAAGTTGGATTTACTTAGTTAGCGTTGGAGAATCGATTTCTGTTTAATTGTGATGGCGTTTGGACAAGCTCCTCTGTTACATACGTGGATACAGTTTCATAGTGGCTCAGAAGCCCAGCATTTTGACCGTGAAGCAGGACATGTTACTTACATTGGGGATGTGACCCTTGTTCAGTGCGGTAATGAACTTGGAGTTGGTACGAACATATCTTATGTTCCCGTATGCGTGGAGTTCCCTATACCCGTTGGGGAGATATGGGATAACCGCCGCCTCTTCCCTAGAGAGGTTTCAGTTATAACGCATGTTCGTACTCCTGTCTGTCTGGAAGTGTCGCAAGGGCGAATATTACCCATTGAGAATGCTGAAGAAGATCGAGTGCAGGACCACTCCATTCATGTGTTAGACTTTGGAGAAGGTCGAACTTTTATAGGGTAGTTATGTCACATTATGTAGAACCTAAGTTTAAATATTGTTGTAAGCTTATTTATGCATGTATTCTGAATATGTATTTTATATTATACTGATGTTGTATTTGGATTGTAAGTCAATATAATTACATTTCATATTGTGGCTCATATTTTCTATTTATACATCGAGATATAACTTATTATTTTAAATTATTGGAACTTGAAACTGTGACACGCCTGGATTTAGTGGCTGTGGTATAATGACGATTGTGCTGCGATTATTAGATCTAGGTGTGTTACATTACTCACTTCAACCCTAATTTGTGGTGAGGGAACTTTTGAGTGGTTGTTGATGGAGGAATCCATAATGGATTGCTCACTTGGTATATTTGTTTTTCATGTTTTTGTGTATATTTGGTTTATATTAAAATGTTGGTTGTCTTGAATTCCTTGATGATGTTGGATTGCTTGGATTGGATGAATGGAAAAATATAGGGCTTCCTACCCTTTGGGGAGGTCACGGTTTTGGACTATAAATTGGGGGTTTGAATTTGATTCTTGTATAAAATGAAACTTATGTAATTAGGTATTAAAGGATTGATGCATGTAATGGAAAAATTGGGTTTTGATGCTCTTGGGAGGCTCACGGCCTCTAGGGGATTTTGGGGTCCAAGTGGTGCTTTTGGTGAAACCTTGGGACTTAGGTAATTTAGAGTTATGAAATCAATAATGTGATGAGAGAAAAATGGTTGGATGTTGTTTTTGAGAGGCCACGATCTCAAGGGTCTAAATTGACCTAGACTTATGTACTTAATCAAGACTTAGATAATTAGGAATATTGGATTCATAAAATGGAATTGTGGTTTGTGATTGAACCCTATATATGTTTGTTGTTATTAGGAGTTAATTATATGCCATTGTAAGTTCATGTGTGGAACCAAAGACTTGTTGATGTCTAATTTAACCAAATTGTGGTATGTTTCATGAGAAGCATATTGTTGATGAATATACATGATATGCATTGAGTCATCATGCATTTATGAAAGTCCGTTGGACTCTATTGTCAAGGCATTGCCTAGGAGATTGAATTACACCTTAGTGCAGGTGCGAGTAGACTAAGTGTAGGTCACATTGTTGGCCTTGGGGGCGTCGGGGTGCGGGTGTCTCACAATAGACAGTGGTAGCTCCACTGGGGCCGTGGGATAGACCGATGCAAACACACCGACGATCCTGACCTAGACATTGTCTTATATCGCGATCTTGTTAAGAGTGCCATGTATAAGCTATGTTACACAAAATATTATTTTTATGATCAGCACTTTATTTTTAAGGCTAACGAGATACTGGCATGTACTCCTCGATCATTCTCTCTTAATGTTTATGTCTAGTTCTATGGAGTAGGATTTTTGGTACCATATGTATTATGCATTGTCGGTCTCATACTCATCCCGCATAAGTGTCCATAATTGTGAAATTATCTCTTTTAATTGTTGAAATAATTATCTGATTGATAAACTATTTACTGCCTGAGATACTATTGTGATTTCTCTTTTATTACTTATTTTATTATTACTACTGATGTATATATGTAGTGTGATGTTATGTGGGCGTCCAGCGTCGTTCTGTTTTCTTACTGCCGTATTGGTATTGAATACTGGGTGTCTCACCTCTTTCCTGTACTCTTGTATTTCTATTTCATTTATTTGCTTCTGAGAAGACATCCGTGAAGAAGGGGAAACGCTTGAGTTCCTTGGTTTCTGGCCTAATTACAACTAGTGCTGTTTGAAGATGTCGTCTCGTCCACGTAGATTTTTTAGTTACGCGAGGATGACCTTCCATGGAGGTCTCGACTGCTGACATATAAATCTGCGCATGGACTGTTGCATTTATCATGGGGACTTGGCGGTGTTGTTAGCTTGGGGTCACTATGACCCACTTGTGTTTAACTTTATTGTTTTTGTTCATTTGGAGTTTTAACTACCTGTCCGTGATCTGTGGGATGATCTCTATTACACCCCACAAGAGGATTCATTTTTCTCCACTGCTTGAGCCTCTGCTCGAAATTCGGTTGCTCCGATGATGATTTCATCTGACAAGGAAGACCTAGAAGAGGATCCCGCTACGGTTCCTTCTCGTCAGTCTTAGGGGGCTGGTACTGTCGGTGGCTACTAATTGCTATCCGTATATCTTTTTATGATGCCTGATGTTTTACTATTTTGATGGGGTGTAAATTTGTAAACATCTTGGGGTAGGTAAAGCTTTTACTTTTTGTATACATGATGATGTAATTAAACAGGCTTGATGCAATTTTATATATATATATATATATATATATATATAAGATATATATATATATATATATATATTTATTATATTTGTTAAGAACGAATAATAAATATAGTTACAATAGAAATCGGTATGAAAGAAAACCATACATTCACATATTATATATATATATATATATATATATATATATATATATATATATATGCGCTACCCAATTATTATACCTTTACAATTCTGAAGAAGTTTATTGATTATAATATAAAAATGAATCGGGTCTTAATTTACGATTTATTTACTTTCTGTATTTTATTTCACTTTATTATGGTGTAATGTTCCTTCTTCTCCTAAAAAAAGGGGCATTACGAAAACTAAGGGAAATAATGTCCCTATTGTATAACAAAATATCAATATATGAAAAATGAAAGAAAGTACCATGTATATAGCAGAGCTAGTCATCATCCTCTTGATAATCATCATCTGCCGCCTCAGGATCCTATTGCGGTGGGGAGGGTTAGCTACCACGTCGTGTGGGAACTCGGGCACAAGAAAGTCATCCATAGGATACTCCATGCGCTCTGCCATCCACTGCTGAGTCTGAATGGTGTAATGGTACTAGAAGGTCTGTAAGGCAGTCAAATGTGCTATCCGGGCCTCCATTTGTGTATGCTAGTCAGCATTAGGTGGATGGGCAACTTTGAGCTCTCTATGAGCCTGTCTCTATCTGGTAGGTGCTGGGGCTAGAGCTGCTCCCAGCCTCTTAATGATATAATCATTAAGAGGTTGTTTCACATCAATGAGTTCCTCGTGTGGTCTCCACTGAACATGCTGCTTGTTGTACAATATATAGATGAGAGAAAGGAAGAATAGGCTCTTGTACTCTCGCGTTGACCTCTTAATCTAGTCGAGGATGAGTTGAGCGACATCTATGGAGCAGCGCTCAAGAATGGCATATATAAGGATTGCCCGATCTTTGGTCACCTCAGACAAGTTTGTAGACGGGAGGATTCAGGTGGAGATGAAGTGGTACCACACCTTCGCCTCTAGGGTCAGGCAGGATCGCTGGAAGTTGCACAGCTTCTATGTCTGTGCACTAATATTCCATGTAACACCCTCTTTTTAGCATGATAGACTTGTATCGGGTCATAGAGGTTTCATAATACTTGTTTAACATGTCCGTAGAATTTTGTGACATTTTGAGTTAATTTAGGCACTTTGCCGCAACACGGAACGTACAAAATGACTAATTTAACTCAAGAAAACAACATAAGTGAGATGAAATCTCACTTTCTCATCTCTCTCATGTGACCAGCAGCAGATAGAGGAAGAAAAGGGGGAGAGAAAGAAGGAAAAAATGAAGAGAAAGAAGAAAGATCAAGGAAAGGAAAATCAAGATCAAGCAGCCATGGAAATCAAGGTAGGGATATTCTTCATCTTCTTCCTCCATTTTCTTTTTCCTTCCTCCACGTTTGTGTCATGTGAGTTGGAATAGGATTTTGGTTTGAATGAGTTTCCTTGAGTTTGAGTGAAGGAACTCTTAGGAATATTAAAATAGAATTGTTTTTTAGTTGATTTATGCATTAATTATGGCTTGAATTCCTAGTTGCATCCTTGAAATTTCTTGGTTTGAAGGTTGATGAATGGGTATGGAAACCTAGGGTTTTGATCCGAAAAGTATGCTTGCTTGGTTTAAATCAATATATGTGATGTAATTGATGTTTAGAGGTATTTAGGGATCATGTTTATGGTTGGAAACACCTTGGAATGGTTAGAAATGGTGGGTTCTCTGGTGGTTTATGCAAAATTCTACAAAATGCAAAATTTTGCAGGGGAGCTGCAACACAAATTGTAGGGAGCCACGACACTCCTTTCTCTGCCACTCAGGAAAATGGCATTCAAGAGTAGGGAGCCATGACACAAATGATTTTGTGTCGCAGCACAAGCCATTATGACGCGATACAAAATGAGGGGAGTCATGACACTTCCTGCAAAATGGCTTAAATTGGTTTTTCTTGTGTATTCTTGCTAGGGAATGTATGATGCTTTGGCATGGAATGATGTAATGGAACACATTAAGGATTGATTAATGCTATGATAGGGGTATTGTTAGTCATGGCAACCATCACTCAAGAAGGCGTGAATTTGGTGATTACAAATTTTTAAAACAAATTTGAGAAATTATGTATTTTGATATTTTCAATTAACACATGCAGCGGAATAAGTCAAAGGTACAACTATTAGAGATTTCTCAAAAACCACTTCGGCTATAGAATAAATCAAGCAAAAAGCTAGATATCAAATTCAGCTCAAGCATATATAACTAAAGCACAAATCTAAAGACATAGAGTTGAGAAGAGTAAATACAAAGATTTATCCTGGTTCAACCACCAACCACTTGTGGCTTACGTCCAGTCCTCAAGTAATCACCCGAGATTTTCCACTATCTTCAAGCTTCAACAGGTGCTTGACAACCTTTACACACTAGATCACTCACCACACCTTGGGGTGTCTCACACTTTGTGCTTGCGTCTCAAAACAAGGATACCTCACCCTTTACAACCTTTAAGGGATGCCTCACCCTTTTTACATTCAAGGGATACCTCACCTTTTTTTCTCTTGAGGGATACCTTACCCTCTTACAATGATTTCAAGATGAAGAGAAAGATTAGAAACTCTCACAAGAATAGATATACAACATGAAGAACAAAAGAATAGAAGTATTTGCAACAAAGAGCTCAAAATATGATTTTCATGATTCAAGGATCAAACTAGGTGTTCTAGAGTTTCTTAAGATGTAAATGCTTCAATATACACTTATTTATAGAGCCTAAGTGATAAAATAGTCATTGGTAGTGTTTCAAAATTATTTTTTATGAAAACTAGCCATTTATAGCCATTAAGAACGCTTCTGAGCATGTTGTAATCGATTACATAGATGTTGTAATTGATTACATGGCCTCTGCCAGAGTTGTAATCGATTACAGGGCTTGTGTAATCGATTACATACATTTTGATTTTGAAAACTGACTTTAAATGACCATAATTTCTTCATATCTTATCCGTTTAAAGAAAATGACAACTCATTGAAAAGATCTTTAAGGCTATTTTCATATGCAACAAGTTTCAGAACAAAACTCAAAGTATTTTGAAAGTTATGATCAAAAGAGTAATTAAAGGTTAGTTTTCCAAAACTCAATCTTGACTATTTTTCATAGTTTAAATCAAATGGTCATAACTTTTTCATTTCTTATTTGTTTTAAGCAAATGACCACTAATTGGAAAGATCTTTGAGTCTATTTTCAAATGAAATAAGTTTCACAACAAAAGTCAAAGTATTTTGAAAGTGATGATTAAAAGAGTAACCAAAGTTCAATTTTTCAAAACTCAAGCTTAACTACTTTTCATAGTTTTTAACTACCATTATGACTAGCTTTTCAAAACATGTTTGTTGGGCATTTTAGCATGTAAGAACTATTTTTAAATATTTAAAAACATATTTGAGCTCTTTTTATGTAAAACTTCTATTTTTACATAGGAGAAAGCCTACAAAGAAAATATACTAATTCTAGTCCTTAGGTTTTTTGATGTAATCCAAGCTTCCAAAAATTTATTCTCTTTAAATCTTGCAAATGCTTAGAACATATTATCATTCGCATTCTTCTTTAGTTGGGCATAATTGTGATATTTTAATTTCTTGTTGCAATGCTTACTCTTAATACTTAGACTATCCTACAAAGTATTACTTACTTAAACAAACATAGTTAGTTCAGATTCATAATTCAATACCTTCATATGCGTAATTCATAAATGTATAACTCTAGTTACTCTAACATGCATATAAGACTTTCATATACATATCCAAATAAGACATTTATCAATTATTAATAAATATGCTCTATATAGGATGCAACAAAGAACACTTTTGCACATTTTCATTTAAGTAGAGCCAAATCCAATATTAATTTAATATCACTCATGTAACATATTGTTAGATATATCAAATAAAAGATTCTATAAAGAACATGCATGATTCTTATATGAAATATAACAAGATGGATTACATGATCATGCATGATCTAGTATAATCTATTAGAACATCTATATAGCATGAACATCATTCTTTTTGTCTTGTATTTGTCATCATCAAAACTAAACATGTTAAACCATTAGAGCGAACTTATTTCCACAATCTCCCCCTTTTTGATGATGACAAATCAACAAAGAAAATATATGTTGAGCGATATATGCATATCAAATAATAAGCACAAGAACATAGTTTTCTTTCCAATTCTCACTCCCCCTATAGATAAACTTATGTTGCCAAAAAGAGTAGGATCATCAAAATCAATAACTTCTTCAAGTTATTCAAAACATAATTATCTCCCCTTATTTGATTCTACATATGATTCAAGAATAGAGAGATAAGTCTTCGTTGACATGTTGATAGTATTAACAATAAAATAATTCATGTCAAACAAGGATGTAAGCAAAGAAATATAAGCAACAATTTAAGAGTTAGGCTCCCCCTCATTAAAGCACAAGATGGATAAAATGAAATATGTATACTAAGACCATGTAAGCATATTACCATAAAGTAAAGCAAGGCAAAAGATACTTATTCTTAATCCATCAATAAAAAATCATTTAATACTTCTCCCCTTTCAAAAAGAATTTTACAAGAACACATTACATTTTCAAAAGCATTTTAGAATGGTAGAGAGGTTTTATATTAAACCACATATTCCTTGAGAGTAATCAAAGCCAAGTTAAAAGAAAAGCATAGATATCAAACATAGATAAAGAGAATCATAGATATCAAACATTCACTTTGATGATATATGCTATAGGGATCAAAGCATGTATAGTACTAACATCATCCACCCTATATACAATGACAAAATTAGAAAGTTAATATCCAATTAGGCACTTTGTCAATACTAAGCATACTTCTCGTGTAAGGAAAGCATCTAATCATTTAATATCAATTTATTAACAAGTATCATACAATGTATAGCATATCTAATATCACAATAGCTTAAGGATAGAGATACTTATTGAGTTAGATAGAGAGTGTGATGCTTCTTTAGAATGTTCTTCGTTTATTGGTCCTTTGAGTTTGAGCTTTCTTCCATTGCGTATTCCATTCTATTGCACTTGAAGAAAGTCTCCTCATGTCCTTCTTCATTCAATTTTTATCTTTATCCTTTTATGCTTGACATTTCAATATTTGATGGCTATATTTGAAGAACATAGAGAGACTTGCAAAGCTAACTCTAAAAGTTCTCTAAAACATAGGTTAGCATCAAATATCGTTTAAGCCCATTTACAAGCATAATTTAGGTTGATATATAATATAAAGCATGTATCACATTATCAATCATACAATGTTAGCTTTAACAAGAACAAAAGAAGGACATATGAACTTGAATCTAAAAGCATAGTTTAATCATTTTCAAAGCGAGATTCAAGTTTATCAAGAAAAAACTTGATCATCATCAAAACATATATAAGAATTTTAGGGGCAAAACAATGATCATGTAAGGCAAGTTATGTCAAGTAAGAGATTCTAGTATGCACACATGATTTAAGTTTCTTAAATTGAAGTTCAAAGACAAGTTCAAGGCATAAGATGAATCATTTACTTCTTGTTTTCAAGATATGAACATATCAAGCAATTTCAAACAAGAAGACATATAACTTTTAACTTTCCAATCTCAAAGTAAATATATAAGACAATTAAGCATCAAAGAGAAAGGATTAGACGTACTTATAAATATGTGAATTTCTATATTTGAACAAATAGAATTGGTCACAAGCTCAAGAACAAAGATATTACCATAAAACATGTTATTCCAAATAATGTATGTACTTATCTAGCATGTTAGCACATGTAAAGACACTTTCAAGACATAATACTAGAGATTCACAACTTAAGGCATGTTAAAGCATAAAACAAGCCTCTAGTTCTCCAGATATCACAAAATATTTAATTTAAAGCATAAATAAGGATAAGAGATTGATATCACCAAAAATGTACTCTTTGAGTTTTTATAGGTGACTCCAACTTCCATGCCTTAAGGCTCCTTGAGAATGTTGTGGTTCTCCATGATGTTTTTCATTACTATTAGACTACTTGGACCATTTAAAATTTTTTCAACCTCAAGTAGCATAGTTGTATTTCACTTAAATGCATGTTTGAGCTAATGGTCACCCTATAACACAAATCAAAGTACTTTCTTTGGTATCCATCAATTTTGGATCCATAGGTATTAGTCATTGATTATTAATCCATTATGCTCCTATAAAGATCAATTTTTCCATAGAATGTAAATTGAGCACAACAAAATAAATAATCAATTACCATTAAGCACATAGCTAATAACATGCTTACTTTCATGATATATAGACAATTCAAAAACATAGTAAGCATACCTAGGCATTGTAGAACCTTATGTACTAATGTATATAACAAATTAATGAGTTGTGGTATAATAAAAATGAACATAATCATGTACTAAACATAATATTCAAATTTTACTAAGTACACATGATTCTATTAATCACTTAAGGCCTACAAGGAATATACCTCAAATTTATTATCTTTGAATGTCCATAAAAGGTGAAAGCATTTGAGGCCTTGGCTTTGGTAATCATAGGAATACTTTTTCTTACCCATTGCTTTTCTTTTAGAATCTTGAACTTTACAATTTCTACATTTTGTACTTGAGAAGCTTTGGTTGAAGTCATCTTCCTTCTTTGACCAAAATTTCTACCATTGGGCATTGGAAGCATTCTCTTTGATGATTCCTCTTTCATTTGACCAATTAGTCCATCTTTTTGAGAAATTTTCTGCATAATTGAAACATTAGGAGGACATATTGGTACTTATTTCATCTTGGGTCCTTGAATATTAGTACTAAGGCTTTTAAGATCTTTAGGAACCTATATCACACAATTTCTTATACAAGAATTTCTTCTATAATTGCATAAATGAGAAATATGTTCTAGATTACCATAAAAATTACAAACAATTGAATTTAATGATGGCTTGGTCCTTTGAATATAATCTTTGGAAAACTTAAGCCTTTTGTTGTTATTGCATTCTATACTATTTTGGCCATAAGCCTTGCTTGAATTTTTGTGTGGAATAACATTTATTTTATTCTCATTCACAAACATGGTATGTAATTAATTAGAATCATTAGCTTTGAAAAATTCGGAATAAAAGTCCTCAACTTGATTTTTTAAATCAATGCACTTTTTACAAGAAGTTGAGGTTTCACATTTTAAAGACATTTCCTCATCGAGAAAAGCATATTCATTTTTCAAGGTCTTAATTTCATTTTCAATGGAGGAAATGTTTTCCAAACAAGATAAGTTTTTTTTTCTAAATTCAACAAACCATCATACGATTCATCATATGCACATTGTAACTCATAATAGGAAGGACTATAATCTAGTTTAACATTATTTACCTCAAAGTCCTTTTTAGCCATATAGGGAATAGTCTCAATTTCTAGCCTTCTTGGCTCTTTAAGGGAATCAGCTTCTTCCACATCAAGTTTGTTTTGCTTTGCCTCTTTTTCAAATTAAGCACTATCATCACCAAAAGGCATTTGACTCCCTTCAATAGTTTGAACATCTTTTTGAGGATGTTTTTCATGACAAGCTTCCATCAATGGCTTTTGCTCTTCTTGCTTTTTATATACAATTTTATACACAAAATTATTGTTAGCAATATAAAAAGCATCAAGGGTGTCCAAAATTTCTCTAGCATTAGAACAATTTTTAATTTTAGCATAAGCACTATCATTCAAACTACTTCTCAACATTTGCATTGCTCTAATGTTCAAGGAAAAGCATTTCTTACAATAACTATTCCAAGTTTGTTTTGATTTCCATGTAAATCCATTAAGCATAACATCCCATACATCCAAATCAATAGATTACATAAAAAACTCCATTCTAACTTTCCAATAAACAAATTGCACATCATCAAAGTATGGTGGTTTATCAATTTCAAAACCATCCATTTTGAAAAGCTTTCAATGGTTGTCAACAAACAAGGATCTTTAACACTAAGCGGTTAAACTTTCATCAAAGCACGAAACTCTGATACCACTTGTTAGTCATGGCAACCATCACCCAAGAAGGGGGTGAATTGGGTGATTACAAATTTTTAAAACAAATTTGAGAAATTATGCATTTTGATATTTTCAGTCAACAAATGCAACAAAATAAGTCAAAGGTACAACTATTAGAGATTTCTCAAAAATCACTTGGGTTATAGAATAAATCAAGTAAATAAGCTAGATATCAAATTCAGCTCACGCATATATAATTAAAGAACAAATGTAAAGAGATAGAGTTTTGAAGAGAAAACACAGATTTATCTTGGTTCAACCACCAACCACTTGTGGCCTACGTCCAATTCTCAAGTAATCACATGAGATTTTCCACTATCTTCAAGCTTCAACAGATGCTTGACAACCTTTACACACTAGAGCACTACCACACCTTGGGATGCCTCACCCTTTGTGCTTGAACCTCAAAACAGGGATACCTCACCCTTTACAACCTTTGAGGGATGCCTCACCCTTTTTACATTCAAGTGATACCTCACTCTTTTCTCTCTTGAGGGATACCTTCCCCTCTTACAATGATTTCAAGATAAAGAGAAAGATTAGAAACTCTCACAAGAGCAGATATATAACTTGAAGAACAAAGGAATAGAAGTATTTTGCAATAAAGAGTTCAAAATATGATTTTCATGATTCAAGGATCAAACTTGGTGTTCTAGAGTTTCTTAAGATGTAAATGCTTCAATATACACTTATTTATAGAGCCCAAGTGATAAAATAGTCCTTGGTAGTGTTTCAAAATTATTTTTTTATGAAAATTAGTCGTTTATAGCCATTAGGAACGCTTCTGAGCATGTTGTAATCGATTACATGGATGTTGTAATCGATTACATGGCCTCTTCTAGAGTTATAATCGATTACAAGGCTTGTGTAATCGATTTTATACATTCTGTTTTTGAAAACTGATTTTAAATGACCATAACTTCCTCATATCTTATCCGTTTAAAGCAAATAACCACTCATTGGAAAGATTTTTAAGTCTATTTTCATATGCAACAAGCTTCAGAACAAAAATCAAAGTATTTTGAAATTTATGATCAAAATAATAACCAAATGTTAGCTTTTCAAAACTCAATATTGACTAATTTTCATAGTTTAAATCAATTGGTCATAACTTCTTCATTTCTTATCTGTTTTAAGCAAATAACCATTCATTAGAAAGATCTTTAAGGCTATTTTCAAATGAAAGAATTCACAACAAAAGTTAAAGTATTTTGAAAGTTATGATAAATAGAGTAACCAAAGGTCAGTTTTTCAAAACTCAAACTTAATTATTTTTCATAGTTTTTTACTACCACCATGACTAGCTTTTCAAACATGTTTATTGGGCATTTTTGCATGTAAGAAATATTTTTAAATATTTAAAAACATATTTAAGCTCTTTTCATGTAAAACCTCTATTTTTACATAGGAGAAAATCTAAAAGAAAAATATGCCAGTTCTAGTCCTTAGGCTTCTCGATGTAATCCAAGCTTTCAAAAATTTATTCTCTTCAAATCTTGCAAATGCTTGGAACATATTGTCATTCCCATTCTTCTTGAGTTGAGCATGACTGTGATATTTTGCTTTCTTGTTGCAATGCTCACTCTTGGTACTTGGACTATCCTACAAAGTATTGCTCACTTAAACAAACATAATTAGTCCAAATTTATAATTCAATATCTTCATATGCATGATTTATAAATGTATAACTCTAGTTAGTCTAACATGCATATAAGACTTTCATATACATATCCAAATAAGACATTTATTAATTATTAATAAATATACTCTATATAGGATACAACAAAGAACACTTTGCACATTTTCATTTAAGTAGAGTCAAATCCAATATTAATTTAATATCACTCATGTAACATATTGTTGGATATATCCTATAAAAGATGCTATAAAGAATATGCATGATTCTTATATGAAATATAACAAGATGGATTACATGATCATGCATGATCCAATATAATCTATTAGCACATTTATGTAGCATAAACATCATTCTTTTTGTCTTGTATTTGTTATCATCAAAACTAAATATATTAAACCATTAGGGCGAACTTATTTCCACAGGTGTAACATGAACTTTGATTTTATTGTTTGGGAACTTGACTCCTAATGTAATGCAATGTAAAGTTATGTCAAAAGTGATTATGTATAAGTTTATTTTGAACATTAAGATTTATGAGATGATTAAGTATTGAATGTTGATAGAAAATGGAAAGGGTAGTATCTTGTTATGACAAATGAAATGTGGATGATGTGAATCATTGTTTATGCCATGTATTGAATAATGATGAAAATGAGGCATTGAACCATTATATGATGTGATTGATGTTGATAAGCATATTGAGATATGCACATTAATGAGTGATTTGGTGAGGCATAGTAATGGGAAGCATGATAATGAAAAGATAAAGGTAGTTTGTAGTTGAGTAAATGAAAAGATAAGTCACTCTCTTTCTACAAAATATGATGTAAATAAAAAGCTTCTTAGAAAAGGTTGTGCTTCCCTTTTATGCGAAAGGAATGTGATTATGTGAAAAGTGAATGAAGAAATGGTTTTTAAGCATTATTGCATATTTTGTTTTCAAACTTGTTACTTGAAAATTTCCATGTATGAATAGCCCTAAGGCTTGAGCCAAAAAGGGAGCTCTTAGTGCTAGGGTTATGGGTATTATGAGTTAATCCTATTGTTGTAGGAGAAGATAACGATTATACCCAATATGGTATTAAGGGTTAATTCTACTATTATGGGAGAAGATAACCACACATACCAGGTAGTGTAAGGAGAATAAGGAACAATAAGGCATCCTACTCCTTCCTACCCAAGATATACAAGGAAAAATAAGGCATCCAAGAACTAAGGTTTCTTGGAAAGGTTCAAGTAACATGTGTTTTCAAAAATAAAATCTTTTAAAATCATTGCATAAACATACTTTAGGGTTTTCAAACTTGTTATTTGTTATTTCCATGTATTGTAACACTATAGCTGGGACAAAAGGGCTCCTAATGCTAAGGTTATATATATGTTTAGTAGAGCAAGAAACAAAAAGGCATCCTGCTTACCCAGAAACAATATAAGGAATAATAGGGCTTCTTGGAACAATAGGGCTTCTTGAAAATATTCAAATAGCATATGTTTTCTAAAACGAAGTTTGTTTTGTAAAATCATAGCACAAGCATTCCTTAGGGCATATCTTAGGCATACCCATGCATCATCATGCATTGCATAAATGGGCAATTGTCTTATTTTTATTAAATGTGAAGATTAAGGCTAAAGGTTAGTTAACAATGGCTGGGAATTATACTTAAAGTGAGTTAGGTATTGTTCTTATTATGAAGATAAATATTTAAAGTACATGATGTTGAAATTGACTGTTATGTAATAATTAAATTATTTTGTAATTAAATGAACTGTCTGCCTAAGGAAGGAAAATGACTAAATTTTTTTTGTCTTATGCCACCTTTCCATATATTATGTTAAAGATTGGTTTTTCCCTGAAGCAATTGGATTTACTATGACGTCACAATTTTAGTTTTACTACTGAGGATTATAATTTTTCGCCCCAGTTCTTTTTATGTTTTCCATGATAAATCCAGAGGAGGATTCAAGCAAGCGTAGAGCAAGGAGATGAAGACTTAGTTAAGCCATTTATGTAATTATTTAGTTTTGTATTTAGATTGATGGTTCTATAATTAAATTATTGCGATTAGCTCGTTGTGTAAGTTTGTGATCTCAGACATATCAGATAGATGTTTAGTAAAGAACAAGTTTCTAGAGGTGTAAAATGTCTTGCTCTCTTGCTTTTTGTTAAAGGCTCTATATATTTACTCGTTAATAGATATTATATATGTTGTAAATTACGTTTTAAGTTTAAAGTGACATACTTAGTTCTACTTACTTAGTATACTTAGGGTATACTACAGTATATAGAATTAGGGTGTTACATTCTAGACCGCCGGTTAAGCCTCAGGGTTGCAAATTTGGGCTGTGACCAAGTTAAGATCAATGCCTTCCTCTGGCTCCCAATGGAGGAACTCCATGTAGTCACATATCTCCAGGGAGCAGGAAACTATAAGGCCACTCTAATCACCACAGTAGAGTAGAAGACCATGCATCCATGCACTCTGATTGTAGTCCGTAGCTCAGAGAAGATTGCATTCATGTGGAACTCGCGAACCACTAGAAGAACGACAACAGACTCCGGGTGTTTGGCAAACACACCCTAATTATGGTGACGAATGAGCCCCTCTATCGCTTGATGGATGGCCTTTGTGAAGGTGAAGCCACGCTCGGGGATCACCGGTTTGGTGACCAATGTTGTGTATCTCTGAGCAGCTGCCACCGAGATAAATTTCCTCCTATCAAACTAAGGAGGGGGAGAAGGCTCCTGGTTAAGCTGGGTGTAACACCCCGAATTTCATTTTTTTCTGAATATCTATGAGTTTTATAATTTTTATGATTTTTGTGAATTTTTTTGGAATTTTCTATATTTTTGATTATTTTAATATTATTTTGGGCTATATGTGGGCCCGAGGTGGGCCTGGAAAAATAAAAAAAATTTGGGGTTAGAAAATTTTGTGTTGTTAACCCGGGACTGGGGATCTTACTAAACCCGAAGTTGGAAATAGTTTTCATAATTTTCTTTTACTATGTTTTTGTACTATTTTATTTATTGGACAATAAAAATACAATAGCTATTGTCCATTGGTTAATATTTACCAGAAAATATCTTGTATGTACCAATAGAAAGAAAACCTCAAGACTAAGCAAAGTGCTAGTCCAACATAATGGCTATGACAACTTTATTAGGAACCAATAGAAAGCCTAGTCAATATAAATGGTTATGACAACTTTAATGCAAGCTAATAAGAATGGAGAGCTTCCTTGTGAAGTCTTAGGCTTTCTCCTAGAGCACTCCGCGACCATGCAAGGCTAAATGGAGGCAAAATCCTTCAATTAATTCACTTGGTCATCTTTTCATTCAACATTCAAGAAATCCACACTAAAAACTCTTATCTTTCCTTCTTTCCAAGAATCCCACGACCAAGCACCCTTAGAAGACCAACTATTCACTAAATCATTTCACTTTATTCAAGCAACCAAGAACCAACACAAACACTATCTCCTTTTCCTCTTGTGGAGCCTCACGACCAAGCATAGGAAATCACTTTCTGCTCTTCAACAATTCTAACCAACCTTATATCTAGCATCCATACATAATCCTAAGATACTTTGTAGTTGAAGCCTTGATCAAAATCATCCATCTTCAAGGAGTTCTTTCAAAGCTTAAGTTCTAAGGTTTTAAGGTGAAGTTCATGAAAACTTCACTATTTGTTTTATCTTCATGGTCTAGGCCATATTTTGATTCATGGTCTTCTTATTCAAGCTTTATATGTTAATATATTTGTGTTTGGCTTTTTTTTAAAGAACCTCTTGGTGGTGAAGGATTAGTTCAAGAGGACAAGCAAGGTGCTAAGGAAGCATCACCAAAATGTAAGAGGGAGATTTAACCTCATCAACCATTCATGGTGGTGAGGGACGAATTTTGGTGTGGTTTGTGGATAATGAATCCATGTGAGGATTTGTTTCCCTTGTTGTGTAAATAAAATGTTTGTGGTTGTTTTAGTTATGTGCTTTTATGATTTATGCATGTTTTATAGTATGTGTTTTTATAAGTTCTATTATTATGCATGACTTATGTTATTATGGATTTTGATTTTAGCCTCCAATGGACCATGAGGCTCATGGACACTATGCCCCAAAATGGGTATTCCAAGTTAAAATTATTTTTTATGGTTAAGTTAGATGACTAAGAAGTAAGAAAATGGATTGATAAATTTTGGTTCCAAAGGACCACATAGCTCACGGCCAAGAAGCATGAAATAAAGTAAATTAGTGTAAGAAAGGATTATGAATGGTAAACTTAGGTGATTAGGAGATAAGGAATTAATTAAGGACTTATAAGATGGAAACAAGAAACAAATGAATTTTTATTATTTTACAAATGGTAATTTTGGATATAATATTAGAAACAAGGATTTAAATGGAAGTGGTGACTTAAGGTATTTTATTAAAAAAGGTTGTTGGTAAAATAAATAAAGAAGGGTTTATTAAGAGGAAATAATGCATATTTTTGGAAAAACGTCAACAGTTATTTCTTAGAAGCATTTTTATGAGAAAAAGAAGAATTTAAAGTCAGAATATATTTTAAAGTATAGAAAGTTTCAAAATTGAATTTAGAACGTCAAGAATTATTTTATACGGTTGAAAAACAGTAGAAAAATCTTATGCAATTCAAAAACATGGATTTTTGAACTATGCAATTTAGAAAACGTTTAAATATTTTTATGCGATTGAGAAAACATTGAAAAATGGTTATGCGACTTGAAAATGCGACAAAAATATTGCGCGATTGTGAGAATACAGTAAAAATGCTACGCGATTGAGAAATAGTAAAAATACTATCGGACAGACGTATTAGACCCAGAAATGTGAGATTATGATGTTTGGCCCGTAGTGGCATATTGTGGTTGTGCATTGAGTCATTTTCATGCATTGTACCGGTGGTGTCAGTTAAGGCTGTATACCTAGGAGTTGAATCACACCTGAAGTGCAAGTACGATGGGCATAATGTAGGTCACTTGTTGACCTTGGGAGCATCAGGGTGCGGGTGTTCTGCAATGGACAGTTGATAGTGTAACACCCCAAAATTTATTTATTTTATTATAAATATTCATTTTATAATATTTGTGATTTTCTAGAATTTTTCTAAATTTTTCTGAGAACGTGGAATATTTTAATATTATTTCTCATTTTACGTGCGAACTGAGCGGAGCCAGGAAAATGAAATATTTTTCTCGAGAACCTTGATCTGTGGAAACATCGATGGGGGATCTTACTAAACCTGAGGCTGGACACGATTTACGAGATTTCATGTTTTTCGAGAAAATTTAACAAACAAAATAACAAAACGCCGTGTAAATTTCATCTGTCAGATAAATTAATACTGACTTCTGTTGACTGTAGTAATTGTCCATTGGATAATAACATGTGTCAAAAACTCTATCACATTATCCTAATGCAATCTACTTTATGTCTAATCAAGCTCACTTTAATTCAAATTTTGTACCTTAATTAAGAAGCTTCTTTGAGAAGCTTTGGCCAAAAGACAACCTTACCCTTGGCTTGTTGGGGAAGCCAAAAAGCTTCCCCTCTCTCCTCCAAATGCTGTGGCAAAGCCCTTCAAGGGAGGCAAAAATTTGTCTCCTCACTTAACCTAACACTCCCAAAATATCTCATTTCTATCACAAAACTTTCTCTCTCCAACTTCATCTTCTTCATTTTCTCCTTCTTCTCTCTTCTTCCCCCTCTCCAATCCGAAATTGCAGCCCCTCTCTTCAATCATTTTTCTTCACTTTTCTCTTCATCAAGACCATTTCCATACTCACCTCCATCTCCTCTACACTTTCTCTTTTGAAAATTTCTTCAAAAATCCAACCTTTCCTCCATTGTCTTCCAAGACAAAGCTTCCAACTTTGAGGTAACGCTTCCATTTTTATTCTTTTTTCTCTTCATTTTCGTGCTCTAGGGTCTTAATGGAGACCAAAGATCCATTCTTTTCCATGCTTAATGTTGATTCTTGATTATTGAAAAATTAGGGTTCTTGGAGCCCTTGAAACCGAATCTTCAAGGAGCTTGAAGGAGACCATTTTCGTTACTCTTCCTTAGGTAAGAGGGAGATTACTCACTTTAACCAATATTGGTGATGAGGGAACCCTTGTATGTTCATGTTGTTTTGTGATTTTTGCTTGTTCATGTGTTCTTGGATTTGATTAATGTTTGATTGGTGATCTTGAGTAAATTGGAAGTGTTCAATGTGCTTGATCATGTTAGGGTTGCTAAATGAAAAATTTGGAGTTTCCTACCCTAACATGATGGCCACGGTTTTGAGGGAAATTTTGGGTTGTAAATTGTTTTTGTGAACAAATAAATAATGCTTATGTAATTAAATGTTGAATGATAACATTGAGGTTAATAAATGGAAAGTTTTAAGGGTTAAATACCTTAATAGGGAGCCACAGTTTTGGCTTGAAACTATAAGGGATTGGATTGATCTTGTGAATTAAAATTTAAGTAAATTGATATTAAGAAACTAGTACATTAAACAGAACGAAAAATTAGACTTTGAAGACCATTGAAGGCTACGGTTTTAGAGAGAAAACCTGGAGGCTAAATGATGCCTTGGTGCATCTTTGGAAATCTAAGATTTAGAGACATGCATAATTCTTAATGAAGTGAAAAAATTAAAGTGGATAATAACAATTAGAAGGCCATAGTTTTGGAAGGGTTAAATTAACCTAAAATTGTCATAATTAATCAAAGCTTAAGACTTTGAAAATATAGATCCATTATGTGGACTTGTGATACTAGATGAACACTTGAAATATGTGTTGACATGGAAATTGATTCTATGCTATTATGGACCCCTATGTGGGCCAAGCACTTGTTGATTATGTACTTGAGAATATCATGATGTGATGATGTTGAGAAGTGAATATGTATGTGTATATATACATTTATATGCCATTGTGGTATGCTTATGATGAATGCATCATTGACGACCATGCATGATTGAAATTGAGTCGTCATGCATATGTGTTATCCGTTGGACATTGTTAGAAAGGCGGTGTATGCCTAGGAGTTTGAATCACACCCATGTGCAGGTGCGAGTAGACTAAGCGTAGGGTCATATTGGTTGTCCTAGGGGGCATCGGGGTGCGGGTGTCTCACAATAGACAGTGGTAGCTCCACTGGGGCCGTGGGATAGACCGATGTGACACACTGACGATCCGGACAGAGACTGTAACACCCTCCTTAGGGTATCACATGTCTGACTCCCGACTCATATTCTGAAAAGAAGTTCACACAAAGTTTGAGTTATAAAAGATGGATTTTAAAATTTCTTTCTTACTGAAACATAAATTTACTGAAATTTATAAGTAATACTGAAAAATATATTTATAATAATTAATATACAATATTGTCACCAATTAATATAAAGAGAAATATAAAACTTACAGACTCTCTTTTAACAGTAGCAAACCCTATGACGGGTCCTACTTAAATAGCACGGTAAAATACTAACGATAAAACTTAACATACTCGTTCCTTCTCTTGTATCCAACTTGATGCATCAGAACTCTACTCCTTATCAACACTGCACATCATCGCATCTTGAATGACCGCTTCTCAACGTTGTCACCAATCTCAGAGCATCCATCAGTTCCTTCTCAGAAACTCGGTCCATCTATTATATATTCATTTAATAACACAAGCCCAACCAAACAATAAAACAAAGAGGTGAGATCACCTACGCTAATACCAATATGACAGCACAGAGATAACACAAACAGCAATATCATCCAGGTATATCATACCAGAATTTCAATCATGTATTCAATATTAATCAGCTATCATCATCCAATCATATATCAGTTCAAATATCATTCAATATACACAATAATGCCCTCAATCATTATCCAACTATCATCAGTTCAAATTATACGATAATATCAATAATGCCATCCATATTATTTATCATCATCATCATCCAGTATTATTCAACAGTTCAATTATCATAATCAATATTCCTTAAATATTATATCACACAGATACAAATGTTTAGATTATGCATGTGCAAATAGACTCGATTTCCTACTCTATGGAGCTAAACTCAGGTTTAGAGAAAATGATCGAAAAGACCTGCCGGTACCAGGTGCCTCAGACCACGTGCTTTAATTCTCATTTCAATTTTTGCACATCTAGCACATACATGACAGTCTTTATCAGATCTTGATTATGGATAGTGTCTCGGTCAGGATCATCGGTGTGTTGCATCGGTCTAACCTACGGATACAGTAGAGTGACTCACTGCCCACTGTAGGCAACCCGCACCCCGATGCCCCCAAGGTCAACGAGTGACTTACACTATACATATCGCACCCACTCAAGAGGTGTGTTTCTCCTAGGCAATCAACCATATCCAGTCCTCATTAGACCATTCCAATGCATGTATAATGCACCAAATACCAATCACAAGTATAATACCAATCACAGGTATATCTCATAATTTCTCAGATATAGTTTATACAATGCACGAATATATCAGTGCAAGTCCAACCACAAGGGCCATTCTTTTCAAATTCGTTTGTTCAATTAAATCATATGTCTCAACGCATATTTTTTCCAATGCATCTAAAATGCACCACGTGCCAATAACAAGCAAAACTCGTTATTTTCACAAACAGTGTCCATACACTGGTTTTACAGTAATCATACTGTATTTTTCAATAATAAAATCATGTTATCATGTTTTCATAGTTATAAAACACTGTTGTCGTGTTTTCACAATCCCGCAACATTTCTGCTACGTTTTCACAATTCTAAAACATTTCTATTATGTTTTCACAATGTTGTAACACTTCTATTACGTTTGCACAATTCTATAATTTTTCTATTACGTTTTCACAACATCGTAACACTTCTGTTACATTTTCAAAATACCGTAACACTTCTGTTGCACTTTTAAATCACGTATTAATTTTTCAACATTTTTCTCAATCGCATAAAAATATACGTTTCTCAAATTGCATAGCAATTTTCCACTGTTTTCAAAATTGCGTAACTTAAAAATCATTCTTTTAAGTTGCATAAATCATTTTCCATCATTCTCAAAATATTTAAAACACTTTCCAAATCACATAACGATTTTTCGCCACTTTTCACAATCACGTAAAAATAATTCATCACTTTTCAATCACGTAGTGATTTTTCAATAGTAGTTCAAATTACGTAAAATATTTAAACGTAATTCAAATCGCGTAGAAATATTTCAACGTATTTAAAATCGCGTAGAAATATTTTTTTGTATTTCAAATCGCGTAGCTTAAAAATCACGTTTTTAAGATACGTAAATAATTTTTCACCACAATTCCATTACAGAAAATATTTCTTGACCTTCAGAATTTTTTTTTCGACCTTTCTCAAAATAATATGACTTCTCATATTATTTTTCATATTTCTTATTCAAGAAAATCCTTTTCGCAATATAATTTTCCCATTTTTCCACTACTTAAAATATTCCTCAATGATCATTTCTAATATCATTTTCCACAGTTTCTTCCTCAAGAAATCCCTTTTCCACATTTTCCTACTCAATAAATCCTTTTCAGAGCCACAAGATCACTTTTCCATTGATGTAAATCAATGTTTCAAATCTTAAATTTTCCTAACATACTCCAAAACCCAAAAATAAGTTATACGTTAGTAAATTTTCAAATTATATTCTCTATTTTTCTCAAATCAATTCTAAAATCAATCTTCTTCAAAATAAATTGAAGTTAAAACATTTTCAACCTCTCTTTGTTTTTCGTTGACGAAAATTTCCATTCTTTCAAGGGATAAAACACTCTGATTCCCTTTCCAAAATCCTTGTACTAAAACACTTTGTTTCATAAAATCAAAGCATTCGAAATCCTTAAAAAAATCGTAGACATGATCATTGAAACCATCAAATATTTTTAAGTGACAAAACACTCTGTTTCCATTTTCTTTAATCCTTGTACTAAAACACTTTGTTCAAAACACTTTGTTTCCACTTGAAAATCAATTTATTTCACAAAACTAAAATCATTCCAACCTCCCAAAAATAGTGGAGTCTTTGGCCATTGAAGCCATCATTTCTTTTTCCTTCTAAATCTATTGTTTATCATTTTTGTTTTTACATAAACAAAACCATTAAAATTTTGTTTTCAAAACCGTGTGACTCATGGTCATAAAACCAAACCCATTTGTTCAAACTCATTTTCACTTTCTTTGCAAATCCTTAAAATCAACATTGCTTGTTTCATTTTTTGAAATCATGATTAGTAAACACTTAGAAACTTTTTACACAAAATATATCAATAAAAGTCCTTCAAAATCGTGTTCATATACTCTTGGAAAAACAAATCCTTTGTTTATTTTCCATTCTCTTCAAATCATCTATTTTCATCATTCATGAAAATACTAATTTGTGAACACCTATTTTGAGGTGTCTTGGCCGAAATCCACCATGTTCTAGGGACATAAAAATTAATTCCCTTGTTCTTGAAAAAATTCAACATAAACCCTTATCATGAGTGTCAAAACCGTGACCACTCTTCCTTGGCCATTGGAGTCAAAAATTGATTTCCTTTCCATCATCACATCATGGCATACATATACATATTTTATCATAAATACCACAAGCATGCCATATTCACATCATGCATGTTATAAGCATACCATCAAAGCCATAAAATCATGCATAGCATATCAAGCATAGGCAAATAATCAAAGCTCATAAACACACACAAAATAATTACATGACCATGGATATGAATCCTCACATGGATTCACCATCCATCAAATACACAACCATCTCTCACCACCATACTTGGTTGGTGAGATGAATCTCCCTCTTACCTCTTGAAGATCATCAAAAGCTCATTGTTTTGCTTCTCTTTCCAAGTCCTTTACCACTAAGGGCTTCTCAAATACAAAACAAACTACATAGAAATTAGTATACTAAGCTTGATTAAGAGGAACCATGGATCAAACATTGAAAAGGAGAGAAGAAATGAAGTTTCCTTACACTTCACCTCAAAAACCCAATAACTTTGATCTTGAAGAAAGTCCATGAAGATGAATGATTTAGAGAAAGTCTCCAACATGAAAGTTGCTTAGAATATCATGTAGATTCAAGATCTATGGTTGGATGAAAATAAAAGAGATTGGAGGGTGGGTTTAGGTGTCTTGGCCGAACCTAGCTTGGAGAGGAAAATAGAAGAGTTGTCTTGTTTTTGCTTCTTGAGAAAGGTGATAGAAAAGATGATGAAGTAAGATAGAAATAAATGAAATGAATTTTGGTCCCCCTCCTCCTATGCATTGCTGTAGAGTGAAGAGAGAAAAGAGTGTATTATTTGATCAAATAATTGGTATTGACTCATTTGAGAGAAAATGTGATAAAGTGAGATATGAAATGATTTTGGCCCCCCTTTTTCCTTGCATTGCCGTGGAGAGTGAGTGAGAAATGAGTGAATTATTGTTAGAAGAATGACCAAGTAAAATGAGCAAAAGAATTGGCCCCCTCTTCAAGTGCATGGTCGTATGCTTCAAATGGAGAAAGCCACCAATATTTACTTGTCTTACTTTGTTCAATTAATATAAGATGATAGAAATTGAATTGTAATATTTTACCTCACAAATGGATGCATTGTCGTAGCTTCCTTGAAGCAAGCCACCATTATTGACTATTTCTTTGTTGTGTAATATAAATAATGGAACATGAATTAATTGAATCAAATTGGCCCCCTTTGACTTTGCATGGCCGTAGGTGTTTCTTCAAAAAGAATGGCCATTTTTGTTGACTTGGTCTCACTTTGTTTCACTTGAATTGTATCCTAATATCACAAAGTGAATTGCTTATTAGAGCAATTTGCTTTTGCCTTCACCGTAGAAGCATATAATTCAAGGAGTCCAAACTTTATTCAATAGCTTGTTTCCTATTGGTCCTTAAATAGTCAAGCCATTATTCTTGACCAATTTTCAACCATAGATTAAATTAATGATTAAGATTCAATCTTGAAAGTCCAAGCCATTATTTAAGCATTCTTAGCCATTGATTAAATCAATGGTTAGAATTAAGGTAGACTTTAGGTGTAGCTTTAGATTAGAAGACTTAATCTAGGCCATTGGATCTTTTTCCTTTAAATTCTAGCCATTAGATGTGTTTCCAAAATGAAGGGTCAAGATTACTCCTTCTAACTTTACATCCAAGGGTCATAAATGGTCTTTGTTACTTTAGAAGACCAAATCTCTACCATTGATTAAATCCACATCCAATGGTCATAAATGGTCTTTGTCACTTTTTAAGACTAAATCTCCACCCTTGATTAAATCTAAATCTAATGGTTATAAATGGTCATAGTCGCTTTATATGACCAATTCTACACCATTGATTAAATCGACATTGATATCAAAGCCTTCCTTATTAAGCTTGTCTAGATTAAATCTCCACCATTGATTAGATCAATGGTGAACATTCAATGCTTCCTAACCAAGTTTATTCTCACACCATTGATTAAATCAATAGTGATTATCCAATGCTTCTTTATTAAGTTTGTTTCTTAACCGTTGATTAAATCAATGGTTAATATTCAAAGCTTCTAATTTAAACTTGCTTCCTATTGGTCCGTTAAAAAGTTATCATAACCACTAATGTTGACTAAGCAGTATAATATTTATTTTTATCTGCTAAAACCCCACCAAAGAATATATTTACTGTATTTTTATCGTCCGATAAATAAATACAGTACAAAACACAGTACAATAAATTTTTAGAAACTATTTCCGGATTCAAGTTTAGTAAGATCCCCTGTCTCCGTCTCAATAGTACAATTTTTTTTATACGTAGAAAAATTTTCACTTTGTGGGACCCACCCTGGGCCCACATAGGACTCACTGGGGACCACATACAGTCTAAAAATATAAAAATTTCATAATCACCCAGAAAATCACAAAAATTAGAAAATGCACAAATATCAAATCAGATTACGTAAAATAATTAAAACTTAACAGTAATAATTAAATTACGTAAAATTTTCCCCGGCTTGAAAATTATTATTTTCGTAACACAGAGTAAATCACTCAAAACGATCAAATACGCTGACGAAATAAACAAAATAATTTTACAATGCATAGAAATTACTAAATAGTAAAATTCTGTTAACTGTCAAAATTACTGTTTAAGAGATAGGAAATTTTGGGGTGTTACAGAGACGCTGTCCTATATCGCGATCAACTGTCGAGGTGCCATGTATAAGCCAATTGCGCAAATGTTTTTATGAGATAAAGCACACTATGTTTTTAAGGCTAACGATATACTGGCATTACTCCTTGATCATTCACTCTGAAAAATGTTAATGTCTAGCTCCATGGAGTACGATCTTTGGTACCTTAAGCATTGTGAACTGTCGGTCTCATAATTCATTGAGCATGAACATTTATTACTATAAGAATATTTGCTTTTACTTCTGTAATAATTGTTTGAATACTTGAACTGTTGACTACTGGTAGTATTACTATTGTTTACCTGTTGTTGAGGACTTTATTACTATCTATTGTTATTCTGCTTTTACTGTTAATTTTAATATCGCTATGATCAAATGTATAAATTGTGTTATCTGTGGGAGTCCAGTGCCATTTTGTTTTCTTACTACCATATTGATAATGAAAGCTGGGTGTCTCACCTCTTTCTGTGTTTTCTATATATCTATCAGTCTGTTTATTTTTTAGAAGACACGTGTGAAGAAGAGGAAGCTTCTGAGTTTCCAGGCTTTTGGCCAAACTGAGATCGAAGCTTGTTGAGGATGACGTCTCGTCCTCGTGGATTTTTGGGCTACACACGGATCACTTTTCACGGAGATCCTAATTACTGGCACATTAATGTGCAGACGGACCGTTGCGTGTACCATGGAGAGCTGACGGTGTCCTTGGCGTGAGGTCGTTATGATGCCCCTATTTTTTATTTTCATGCTTTTGTTTGGCTAGTGTTTTATTTGCCTGTTAGGGATATATGGGCTGACATGTATTACACCCTACGTGATGACTCTTTTCTTTCTACTGCTCGGGCTCCTGCCCGTTGCTCGGTCGCTCCGATGGATGTTTCATCGGACGAAAAGGACCCCAAGGAGGACCCTTCTATGGTCCCTTCTCGTCAGTCTTAGGGACTGATTCTGTCGGTGGCTACTGATGGCTATTCGTTAACTTTTTGGGGGAGCCTGACGTTTTGCTAAATTGATGGATGTAAATTTGTAACTACCTTGGGTGGGTAAAGCTTTTGTTTCTTTTTGTATATTTTACCTTACGTCGGTTTTATTGCGATTGTTCTAATTATTATCTCTATGCGTAATGGATTTTTAAATTAACTCTTTGACGCCACTTGGTAATGATACAACTCAACAAAAAAAAATATAGTGACATTTGTAAAGGAACTTAAATAACCGTAAAATGAACTGGGCCTATAAATAAAAAAAACAATTACTATTTTTCACAGTTTAATTTATTTCATTTCATGTTTTACTTTACTATGGTGTGACGTCCCTTCTTCGCAGTATTGAGAAAGTGGGGCATTACACTGTCTTGGTATCAGAGCTCCCGGTTTAAGTTTTTTTTTGGGTTGTGTGGTTTTGGACTGTCTTGTTTGTGCTATGTGAACTCTCTGTATTTGGTATTCCGCAAGGATACATCTGACTTTTCTCTGTGTTTTGTGTAGTTTGACTTGAAAGAAAGTATAGCTCGCAGAGGAGATATGGCTAAAGCGATGCTGCAGCAGAATCAGCAAACGGCTCAACAGCAGGCAAGGACTGCACAACAACTAGAGGCTACAGCTGATGCCCAGAATTTAGAAGAATTTCGTCGCATGAACCCTCCACAGTTCAAAGGAGAGTTTGATCCTGAGAAAGCTACTCTTTGGATCAAAGAGCTGGAAAAGATATTTATTGGCATGAACTGTGCTAATAACAAGAAGGTGACCTATATGACATTTATTCTAATTGGAGACGCTGAGGACTGGTGGACAAGAGAGCAAAGGTTGTTGCAAGCTGAAAATCAGGCGATTATTGGGAAGTGTTTAGAGAGAGGTTCTTGAATAAGTATTTCCTTGAAAGTGCCAGACACGCGAAGGAAATGGAATTTCTGGGTTTGCAACAAGGAAATATGACCGTGGGCGAGTACGCTGCTACGTTCGAGAGCTTGTCGAGGTTCTCAACTTACTTTCAACACTAACCCAATGAAGCATGGAAGTGTCGAAAGTTTGAAGAAGGTCTGAGACATAACGTGAAGAGAGCCGTCATAACCTTGAAAATTACTCAATTTTCTGAGTTGCTTGATACATGTTGCCGGGTGAAAGGCTTGGACCAGGCACGTGAAGCAAGAAACTGCAACTTTGGGCCTTTATGGTCCCAAAAGGGAGGAAGCAGTAACGTAAGTCGTTATCAGAAGAAACTTTATGCAAGACCACCTGGAAGTCAGCAACAACGACCGCAGGGTGGAAGTCCTAGTGGAAGCCTGGGAAGGACCAGTAACACTGTGGCATCTACACCGAGGTGCATGAAGTACGGGAAGGAGCACTATACAAGAGACTGCACTATCAAGGGGATCATCTGCTTTAGTGCAGGAAACCGGGACATGTTTCCCGTGACTGTAATCAAACTAAGGCGGAACCTTCCGTTAATGCTGCTAGAACCACCAAACCATAGGCTGGAGGTTGGGTTTACACCCTAAGTGGTTCTAAAGCCTCTGAATCCAAAGATCTTATACAAGGGAAAGGTCTCATTGAAGGTAATCTTTTAATTGTACTGTATGATTCTGGTGCAACTCATTCTTTCATTTCATATGACTGTGTGAAGAGACTTGGTTTACCAGTGTCTTCTTTGCCATTTGATTTGACTGTTTCAACTCCAACTGCTAAACCCGTTGTCACTGCTAAAGTTTGTTTAAATTGCCCATTGATTGCCGAAGGTCGAACTTTTTCTGTCGATTTGATCTGTTTGCCCATATCTCAATTAGATATGATCTTAGGAATGGATTAGTTATCTGCTAACCATATCCTATTAGATTGTTCTAGAAAAATCATAGTTTTCCCTTTGGATGAGAATTCTAGATTTCTGACTGCCAACCAAGTGAAAGCTTTCTTGAAAGAAAGAGCTCAGGGATACATGCTATTGTCTTATCTGAAAGTCGAGGATGAGGTAGATGTGGACACGTTCTCTGCGTGTCGAGAGTTTCCTGAAGTTTTCCCTGAAGATGTACCTAGTTTGCCACCGGAATGGGAAATCGAGTTTGCTATTGACCTTGTGTAACACCCCAATTGTTAGAAAAATGTCCTGAATATTCTGTTTGTTGTTTTTCAAGCTTTTGTGTAAAAGACCGTTGTATCCCTATTTACTGTTTCTTGTTTTCTGTATGAAATACAAATACGTTTTTACAGGCTAAGATTTTATTTGGTCGTTTTACGTAATTTGCTTCGAAACGGTAAAATAAAAATTTTCTCAAGCTACTGTTTTAATTTTTCTGAGAAATATACAGACAATTAATACTGTCTGTAATTTTATTTGAACGTTTTGGATGATTTGCTTCGTCGTGGGGAAAAATGGAAAAATGACCGTTACGTCTCGATTGTACTGTTTTTAATTTTTCTATATGTTACAGTGCTTAATATTACTGTCTGTGATTTTATTTGGACTTTTTGTGCGATTTGCTCCGGGACAGGAAAAAAATATTTTCTGGGCCGGCGAAATCTTATTTTTAATTATTCAGAACTGGGGGATCTTACTAAACCCGATTCTGAATGATACTGTAATTAATCTTTCAATTTTTAGGATTTAACTGTCAAATAAAATAATTTTGTATTATTATAATATTATTTTATTAGTCAGTATAATAAAATGACAGTGGACCCGAAAATGTTTTGCAGGACCCACGTTTAGTTAAAACAGTTAACCTAGTAGCTTAATTAAGCATCATTAGTAGTAGAACTTTCAAGAACACAGTGACTAAGCTTAATGACTAAGCTAATTAGTGACTAAGCATGGTGACTAGGTTAATGACAATGCTTAAATCAACCAATGAGAGTTAAGCTTGCTAACCAAGTTTTAATCTTGACCTTTGATCCATTCTAAGGCTTGGATGAAGCCAAGCCAATGGACACCTCTTGGTCCTTTGAGGTCTACGGCCAAGCCACCTTTGAAGGCCATTAATCACTTGTTTTTCATGCAATTTTCTCTCTTCTCTCTCTTCCAAAAACCCTAAACTCCATTGTTGTTTTTCCTTCAAGCTATTCGGCCAAGCCCTATTCTACACCATCCAACCACTCAAAATTTTATCCAACCAAGTTTTCTAAACCTAAACACAATCCTAAGAACATCTCTAGTTGAGAGTTCTTGCAAAATCTTCCATTTGAAGCTTGGAAACCTACTTGGAAAATTTTACCTAGAAGGTGAAATTTCTTGTTTTCCATTTCTAAACTCTTTTTCAAAGTTCTAAGCCATGATTTCTCCATGGTTTAAGCTCTCTTTTATGGTTAGTAATTTGTAGTTTTGTTTAAGCTTGATAGGTGACTTAGTGGAGTGAAAACCGAAACCTAGAGGAGGAGTGAAAGAGTATTTTTGTCTTCATTTAAGGTAAGAGGAAGACAATTCTTATCATCCTTGGGTGGTGGTAAGAAGATGGAGATTGATTGTTTATTGTAGAATCCATAAGGATTCCTTTGTGTGTTTGTTAGTAGCTTATTTGTGTGTTTGTTAGTAGCTTTCCTATTTGATGTTTGTAATAATTTGTATGATGTTGCATGTCTACAAGCTTTGATTTGCATGTCTACAAGCTTTGATAATTTGTATGTGTTAGAAATGCATGATAATGTATAGGATGTGAATAACATGCTAAGGAATGCATGAGTGTTCCAAAGAACACCACACTAAGGCTCACGGCCATTGACTAAAAGGAGAACCAAAATGTTCTCATTATTTTCCTAAAGTGTAATTTAATTAATCTAGGAAAATTAACAAGAGATAGAATTGTTTAGATCAAAGAAAATGAATTTAGAAATCAAATGACACAAGTGTATATTTCGGCCAACATGCCAAACCAAATATTCATGATTTCTAAAATCAATTCCAAACCATTTTAAATTAAAAAGATATAATGTATGTTAAAAAGGAATTTTTCTACAATGAGTTTTAAAGAAACAAATTGATTAGAATTAAGTTTAAGGATTAAAATTAATAATTTTACTGTTAGAAAAGAAATACAGTAACTTTTGAGAATTTCTAACATATGGCTCATGTTGTATTTTGAAGCATGTTAGGGGTTTTCAAAAGGATTAAATTATATGGTTAAAAATTAATTAAACAGAATTTTTATGGAAAAATTAGGAAACCATTAATATAATTTTCTAAGCAAAATACTGTCAATTTTTAGTAAAAATGGGCAAATAAGATAGAAAAGATGTCTAAAAGACAGTATACGGTATGGAAAATATTTTACGTAGTTTAAACGTATTATTTATTATTTCGTTTATTTAAACAAGTAATTTTTAAGGAATTTGGACAAGAAAATGATTTAAAAACCTTACGCGATTGAGAAAACGTATTAAAAATCCTACGCGATTTGCAAAAACAGCAAAATATATTTACGCGATTTAAAAACATTTGTAAAAACGACGAGATTGTGAAAACGCGATAAAATTTCTACGCGATTGATCAAAACGGTATTTTCTGTATTTTTTTCTGCTGTCGGGCTATGAGGTGAACCCGTACAGGCTTTGGAACAGTATTTGTCCGGTGGGACTTACTGTATCTTTTTATCTTTGAGGATATATTTTATTGAGGGTATTCTGGTAATTTCTCATATAATGAGTTTATGCCAATTTTTGGTGGATTGGTTGACGAGGTGAATCACATCGTGTTGTTGATGCGATAAACGTAGTATGGTTCATTGTCTTTATGAACTTGGGGACGTTAGTGTACGGGATCCCATATATGGACAGTCGGTCGCTCCGCTGGGCCGTGGTAACCGATAGCACACTAATAGACTCGACACGCACTATTTTTAATCGAGATCTTGTAAAGTCTAATAGTACATTGCCTGTAGTGCCACAACGTGAGACCGTGAACTACACCACGCCTTGGATGGTGGATTCCATGTGACATGGGGCTATAGACGCAACGTGTGACAGCGCAATAGTTTGGTTGGGCAGCCGTGGTACTAATAGATTTTGCGGGTCATTCTCTCTCTAATATCTGTATGTGTTTAGCTCCATGGAGTAGGATCGTGTCATATTGTATATGGTTATATCTTGGATATTATTTTATTTTATCTGTTTATTTTATTTGGTTATTATTATGATAATTTGTCTATTTCTTATTTTATTTTATCTGTGGTATTATTTTATTTATGATATTATCTTATCTCGTGATATTATTTTATCCGTGATATTATGTGTTGTTGTGATACTATTCTGTTACTAATTACTGTTATAGCTTTTCATATTGCATGAATTGTATATCTGTTGTTTGTCGTTTTCTTATTTGCCATGTTTGTGATGATTTTAGATTGTCTTACCTCTTTATTGTATGTGTTTTCTGTATATTTATTTACGTGGTAAAGAGTTTGAGGAAGAGGAACAACCTCTTGAGATTTTGTATCCTAAGGAGGAAGAGGAGCAGCAAACCGAAGATCAATACAACGACCAAGAACCATCTGATCATCCATATCCATTGGACTGATTTGTTTGGGTATGGCGGTGCCAGGATTTTTGGGTTTTGTGACACTCGAGTTTCACGGTGGATCGTTAGCTTGGCATCTGCGGGGAGATAGAGACTCAGTGACTTACGTGGGACGGCTAACTGTGTCCCTACGTCATATGTTTGATGGAGAGCCAGTGATGACGACTACTGTGTTTCTGCACTTAGAGTTGCCTTTATCTCTTAGGCGTCATTGGGGTGGTGTGTCCACTGAGCCTAGTGAGATGACTATCATATCGACTGCGCGGTCTCATTTCCGCCGAGTATCGAGGCATCCTAGATATTTATCTTCTGATGAGTTTCCTGAGAGTGATCCATCAGAGGATTAAATGTTTATGATGTGTATTTTTGGGCGCGTCTGCGTATGTACATATTGACTCTTTACTGTTTTTGGTTTACTGTTTTTGTTTAAATATTTGTAGATATAGTTGTAAATTATTTGTATAACTTATAACTTGAACCATATGTATATTATGAGTGATGTTGTTCTGTTTATTTTATGTTGTCCGCATTTTTTTTTATTTTTAACAATATTCTGTTTAACAGGAATTATTTTACAACCCGTAGTAGTATGTAACAAATGTTTTACAACTTGGGTAGATTGTTATTTATCTTTCTTTTATTTTCTTTATATATGTGACATCCCCACAAGGGTGTTACACCTTGTGCCTAGAGCTGGCCCTATTTCCATAGCGCCTTACCGAATGTCGCCAGTAGAACTTGTGGAACTCAAGAAGCAACTAGAAGAACTTTTGGAGAAATAATTTGTGAGACCCAGTGTATCACCTTGGGGAGCACCAATGTTGCTAGTTAAGAAGAAAGACGATACTTTGAGGTTATGTGTGGATTATCGTCAATTGAATAAGGTCATGATCAAGAACAAGTATCCATTGCCGAGGATAGATGACCTAATGGACCAATTGAAAAGAGCGGTTGTGTTTTCCAATATCGATTTGCGATCGGGCTACCACCAGATCCGAGTAAAAGTGGAAGACATTCCTAAAATGACTTTTCGTACTCATTATGGACATTACGAGTATTTGGTAATGCCTATTGGTGTGACTAATGCACCTGCTGTCTTCATGGACTATATGAATAGGATCTTTTGTCCTTATTTGGACACATTCATCGTTGTTTTCATCGACGACATCTTGATCTATTCACAAAATCAGGAGGACCATGCTGAACATCTCAGTATAGTTCTTCAGATTTTGAAGGAGAAAGAGTTGTACGCTAAATTGTTCAAGTGTGAATTCTGGTTGGATGAGGTGAAATTCTTGAGCCATGTGATTTCAAGGGAAGGAATTATTGTAGATCCTTCGAAGGTTGAAGCTATACTATAATGGGAAAGGCCAAAGACGGTAATGGAAATCCGAAGCTTTGTTGAATTAGCACGATATTACCAGAGGTTCATTGAAGGATTTTCTAAGATTGCCGGACCTCTTACTCAACTCACTAGGAAGAATCAGGCTTTTGAATGGACAGATGCTTGCGAAGGAAGTTTCCAAGAGCTGAAAAGGAGACTAACTACTTCACCAGTGTTAGTTCTGCCTAATCCAAGTGAACCATTTGAGGTGTATTGTGGCGCTTAATACCAAGGATTGGGATGCGTTCTTATGCAAGACAGAAAAGTGGTGGCTTATGCCTCGAGACAATTGCGAGTGCATGAGAAGAACTACCCAACGCATGATTTAGAGTTAGTTATAGTGATGTTTGCTTTGAAGATATGGAGACATTATCTGTATGGGGCAACATTCAATGTCTGACCACAAGAGCTTGAAGTATCTGTATGATCAAAAAGAGTTGAACATGACATAGCGAAGATGGTTGGAATTCCTAAAAGACTATGACTTCCAACTTCAGTATCACCCTAGGAAGGCGAATGTGGTGGTTGATGCCTTAAGTAGGAAGACAATCAGTGTTTCTACTATGTTGATCTGAGAGAAAGACTTAATAGAACAATTCAGAGATGTATGGTCTTTTGTAGAGCTAATGCCAGGAAGAATCTGCATGAATAGGGTCACTATTTCGTATGACTTGCTGGAAAACATCCGAGAAAGTTAGAAAGATGATAAGTTCTTGCAAGAGGAAAGAGAGCTGATAAAGCAGGGCAGTGTATCAACGTTAAAGGAAGGAAGTGATGGAATTTTAAGATTCCAAAGAAGAGTCGTGTGCCCAAAGATGAGGAACTCAGGAAGTACATCTTGAACATGCTCATACGAGTCAGTTAAGTATGCATCCTGGAATGACCAAAATGTACCAAGATTTGAAGAAGTTATTTTGGTGGCATGGAATGAAAAGAGATATCGCTAGATGCGTATCATCTTGTTTGGTTTGTCAGAAGATAAAGATTGAACATCAAAAATCGTCAAGATTTTTGCAACCCTTGACTATTCCGAAATGGAAATGGGATAGCATTGCCATGGACTTTGTTGTTGGATTGCCAAGAACGAAAAGAGGTCATGATTCAATATGGGTAATTGTGGATAAACTTACAAAGTCAGCACACTTTTTGCCGATCAACATAAGATATCCATTGGAGAAGTTGACTCAATTATACATCGGTGAAATTGTCAGACTACATGGAGTGCCTACAAGTATTATCTCAGATAGAGATCCCAGATTTATATCGAAGTTTTGGCAGAGTCTTCAAGAAGCAATGGGAACGAAGTTACAATTGAGTTTTGCATACCATTCGTAGGCTGATGGTCAATCAGAGAGAACAATTCAGTCATTGGAAGATCTGCTTAGAGCTTGTGCTATAGAGCAAACTGGAGTTTAGGATAAAGTCTTACCATTGGTAGAATTCACCTACAACAACAGTTATCATTCAAGTATAGGGATGGCCCCCTATGAAGCTCTATATGGGAGAAAGTGCCGAATAACTTTATGTTAGTATCAAGATGGAGAGCGGCTTACAGTCGGACCTGATCTTATTTAACAGACAACTGAGAAGGTCAAAATGATTCAGGAAAAGATGAGAACAACTCAGAGTCGATAAAAGAGTTATGCGGACAAAAGAAGAAAACCTCTTGAATTTGAATAAGGAGAGCATGTGTTCCTGAAAGTCACGCCTATGACTGGGGTCGGTCAGGTTCTCAAATCTAAAAAGCTCACTCCAAAATTCCTTGGACCTTATCAAATCCTTTGTCGGATAGGTCTTGTTGCTTACCAAATAGCCTTACCCCCTTTCCTTTCAAATCTCCATAATATCTTTCATGTGTCACAACTCCGAAAATACATTCCAAGTCCTGATCACATCATAGCACCTGATTCAGTACAATTAAAAGAAAACTTGACTTATGAAATAACTCCTGTAAGGATGGAGGATAGGAGAATGAAGCAACTCAGGGGGAAAGACATTTCATTGGTGAAAGTAATCTAGAACGAGACGACTGGAGATGCGACTTGGGAACTAGAGGACAAAATAAAGGAGCAATACTCAGAGTTATTTTAAGGTATGAAAATTTTGAAGACGAAATTCTTATTTGTTGGGGAGAGTTGTAACACCCCAAAATTTATTTATTTTATTATAAATATTCATTTTATAATATTTGTGATTTTCTAGAATTTTTTTGAATTTTTCTGAGAATGTAGAATATTTTAATATTATTCTTCGTTTTACGTACAAACTGAGCGGAGCCAGAAAAAAAAATATTTTTTTCGAGAACCTTGATATGTGGAAACGTCGACGGGAGATCTTACTAAACTCGAGGCTGGATGCGGTTTACGAGGTTTCATATTTTTTGAGAAAATTTAACAGACAAAATAAAAAAATACCGTGTAAATTTCATTTGTCAGATAAATTAATACTGACTTCTGTCGACTATAGTAATTGTCCATTGGATAATAACATGTGTCAAAAATCCTATCACATTATCCTAATGCAATCTACTTTATGTCTAATCAAGCTCACTTTAATTCAAATTTTGTACCTTAATTAAGAAGCTTCTTTGAGAAGCTTTGGCCAAAAGATAACCTTGCCCTTGGCTTGTTGGGGAAGCCAAAAAGCTTCCCCTCTCTCCTCCAAAAGTTGCGGCAATGCCCGTCAAGGGAGGCAAAAATTCGCCTCCCCACTTAACCTAACACTCCTAAAATATCTCATTTCTATCTCAAAATTTTCTCTCTCCAACTTCATCTTCTTCATTTTCTCCTCCTTCTCTCTTCTTCCCCCCTCTCCAATCCGAAATTGTAGCGCCTCTCTTCACTCATTTTTCTTTGCTTTTCTCTTTATCAAGACCATTTCCATACTCACTTTCATCTCCTCTACACTTTCTCTTTTGAAAATTTCTTCAAAAATCCAACCTTTCCTCCATTGTTTTCCAAGACAAAGCTTCCAACTTTGAGGTAAAGCTTCCATTTTTATTCTTTTTTCTCTTCATTTTCGTGCTCTAGGTCCTCAATGGAGACCAAAGATCCATTCTTTTCCATGCTTAATGTTGATTCTTGATGATTGAAAAATTAGGGTTCTTGGAGCCCTTGAAACCGAATCTTCAAGGAGCTTGAAGGAGACCATTTTCGTTGCTCTTCCTTAGGTAAGAGGGAGATTACTCACTTCAACCAATATTGGTGGTGAGGGAACCCTTATATGTTTATGTTGTTTTGTGAATTTTGCTTGTTCATGTGTTCTTGGATTTGATTAATGTTTGATTGGTGATCTTAAGTAAATTGGAAGTATTCAATGTGCTTGATCATGTTAGGGTTGCTAAATGAAAAATTTGGAGTTTCTTACCCTAACATGATGGCCATGGTTTTGAGGGAAATTTTGGGTTGTAAATTGTTTTTGTGAATAAATAAATAATGCTTATGTAATTAAATGTTGAATGATAACATTGAGGTTCATAAATGGAAAGTTTTAAGGGTTTAAATACCTTAAAAGGGAGCCACAGTTTTGGCTTGAAACTATAAGGGATTGGATTGATCTTGGTGAATTAAAATTTAAGTAAATTGATATTAAGAAACTAGTATATTAAACGGAACGAAAAATTGGACTTTGAAGACCATTGAAGGCTACGATTTTAGAGAGAAAACCTGGAGGCTAAACGATGCCTTGGAGCATCTTTGGAAATCTAAGATTTAGAGACATACATAATTCTTAATGAAGTGAAAGAATTAAAGTGGATAATAACACTTAGAAGGCCACTGTTTTGGAAGGGTTAAATTAACCTAAAATTGTCATAATTAATTAAAGCTTAAGACTTTGAAAATGTGGATCCATAATGTGGACTTGTGATACTAGATGAACACTTGAAATATGTATTGACATGGAAATTGATTCTATGATATTGTGGACCCCTATATGGGCCAAGCACTTGTTGATTATGTACTTGAGAATATCATGATGTGATGATGTTGAGAAGTGAATATGTATGTGTATATATACATTTATATACCATTGTGATATGCTTATGATGAATGCATCATTGATGACCATGCATGATTGAAATTGAGTCGTCATACATATGTGTTGTCCATTGGACATTGTTAGAAAGGCGGTGTATGCCTAGGAGTTTGAATAACACCTATGTGCGGGTGCGAGTAGACAAGCTAGGGTCATATTGGTTGGCTTAGGGGACGTCGGGGTGCAGGTGTCTCACAATAGACAGTGGTAGCTCCACTGAGGCCGTGGGATAGACTGATGCGACACACCGACGATCCGAATTGAGAAGCTGTCCTATATTGCGATCAACTGTCGAGGTGCCATGTATAAGCCAATTGCGCAAATGTTTTTATGAGATAAAGCACACTATGTTTTTAAGGCTAACGATATACTGACATTACTCCTTGATTATTCACTCCAAAAAATGTTAATGTCTAGCTCCATGGAGTAGGATTTTTGGTACCTTGTGCATTGTGAACTGTCGGTCTCATAATTCATTGAGCATGAACATTTATAACTATAAGAATATTTGCTTTTATTTCTGTAATAATTGTTTGAATACTTGAACTGTTGACTGCTAGTAGTATTGCTATTGTTTACCTGTTGTTGAGGACTTTATTACTATCTATTGTTATTCTGCTTTTACTGTTAATTTTAATATCGTTGTGATCAAATGTATAAATTGTGTTATCTGTGGGCGTCCAGCGCCGTTTTGTTTTCTTACTGCCATATTGGTAATGAAAGCTGGGTGTCTCACCTCTTTCTGTGTTTTTGTATTTCTGTCAGTCTGTTTATTTTTGAGAAGACACGTGTGAAGAAGAGGAAGCTTATGAGTTTCTAGGCTTTTCGCCAGAATGAGATCGAAGCTTGCTGAGGATGACGTCTCGCCCTCGTGGATTTTTGGGCTACACATGTAACACCCCAAAATTTCCTATCTCTTAAACAGTAATTTTAACAGTTAACAGAATTTTACTATTTAGTAATTTCTGTGTGCTGTAAAATTATTTTGATTATTCCGTCAGCGTATTTGATCGTTTTGAGTGATTTACTTCTTGTCAAGAAAATAATAATTTTCGGGCCGAAAATTTTTTACATAATTTAATTATTACTGAAAAGTCTTAATTATTTTACATAATCTGATTTGATATTTGTGCATTTTCTAATATTTGTGATTTTTGTGGATGATTATTGTAACACCCCAAAATTTACTTTTCTACTATCAGAATTCATTCTAAAATATTTGGGATTTTCTGGAATTTTTTTGGAATTTTCTGAGAACGCGGAATATTTTAATATATTTCTCGTTTTACGTATGTACTGAGCAGAACCGGAGAAATGAAATATTTTCTCCAAAAGCCTTGAACTATGGAAACGTCGACGGGGGATCTTACTAAACCCGAGACCAGACACAGTTTGCAAGGTTTCACATTTTTCAAGAAATTTAATAGTAATAATAATGAAACACTGTGTAGATTTTATCTATCAGGTAAATTAATGTTGACTTCTATCAGCTGTAATAATTGTCTACTAAACAATAACATGTATTAAAAACATTATCCTACTACCCAAAATCTACTTTGTATCACATCCATTAGCTTTAATTCCAAAAAGAATGATTAAATTAATTAAGCTTGTCAAGGGAAGCTTCTTAGAAATTTCCTAAATAATTCATTTTCTCTCTCGTCACTCCCCACACTCATTCCCATGGTAGATGGCTATTTTGGGAGCCTAAAATACCCACTTTTCTCATTCTCACTTTTATCACTCCACTCTCACACTTCAAACACTCTTCTCTTCTTCTCCATGCTTCACCACCATACACACACTCATTGGAGATCATCTCCATTGTTTGCTACAACTAAACTCATTTTGTGTTTTCTTCCACCATTCCAAGACCATCCTTTGGTTCTTCTTCTTCCACTATCCACCATTGAAGCTAAAGCTTTGAGCTTGGAGGTAAAGTCTTCACCTTTCTTTCACTTTCTTCTCATTTTCATTTTTCTTGGTCACCTATGTGATCAAGAACTCATTTTTCCATGGTTTGAGTGGACATTATGGAAATCACTCACATTGGTGTTCTTCTTGAAGGGGAAAACGAAAATCTAGGGCAAGAAGAGGTAACACCTTGTGTTGTCTTCCAAATAGGTAAGAGGGAGATGATCCTCTTCAACCAATCTTGGTAGTAAGGGAATGTCTTGTATGTGTGTTGTTATTGATTTCTGATTCCATGTACAAAGTTCTCTCATTTTTATGTTGTTCTTCAAGATAGTGCATTTTGTTGGGTTTGTATGATTTATTGATGCCTCTTACATGATTTGAAGATATATTTGAGTAACTTGTTAATTAAATATGATAATGATTGGTTTGGTTTGAGTTAAAGGACCTGGAGAACTCTATTTTCTGCAAGTTTACGCGTGGTAATCGATTACACGGAGCTTGTAATCGATTACCAAGCCTTCAGGGTATGAAATCGTGATTCTGGAAATCTGGTAATCGATTACGTCTTGTGTGTAATCGATTACAGAGATTCTGTCTAGCTTGTAATCGATTACTAGAGTGGTGTAATCGATTACCAAGCCTCTGATGTCACGAAATGGTGCTTCTGGGAATCACGTAATCGATTACAACTTGTGGGTAATCGATTACGGAGGTTCTGTCTAATTGGTAATCGATTACCAGGTCCTTGAAGTTACGAATCATGGTTTTGGGAATCACGTAATCGATTACAATGAGATTGTAATCGATTACAGAGATTCTGTTACGCTGGTAATCGATTACCAGGGTGATGTAATCGATTACCAAGACCCAAAAATAAGATTTTTGAGCTGGAAATGATTGAAATTATGGTTCTTTGCCCTTTGTAACTCAAACATAACCTAAAAATCCCGGATTCAAGGATTTTACTTTACTTAAATGCGATAGGAATATGTATTCATACCGATAGAGAAGAAATGATTTTGAAAATGGAATTCTTGGATCCATGACATGGAAATTGTGGTATGTGTGTAATAAGGAACATATATTGATACTGAGAATTATTGATGCAAGTGTGATTCCCTATGTGGGTTATGCACTTATTGATTTAGTGCTCAATGAGATAAGAATGATGATATGTCATTGAGGCAATGTTTTAGTAAATGTATTATTGATATGTCATGTTGGACATTGACTAATGCTTATGTGCCATTGAAGCAATGCTTCTGTTGAATGCATCATTGATGAACATACATGATTGGACATTATGTCATCATGCATGTGTGTTGTTCGTTGGACATTGTTGAGAAGGCCATGTTGCCTAGAAGTTTGAATAACACCTTTGTGCGGGTGTGAGTAGACTAAGCGTAGGTGTTATATATTGTTGACCCTGGGGGCGTTGGGGTGTGGGTGTCTCACAATAGACAGTGGTAGCTCCACTAGGGCTGTGGGATTGACCAATGCGACACACCAACGATCCTATCTGAGACGCTGTCCTATATCGCGATCAACTGTTGAGGTATCATGTATGAGCCATTGCGCAAACAATTTTATGAAAGAAAGCACACTGTATTTTAAGGCTACTGATATACTGGTATTACTCCTTGATCATTCACTCTGAAAATGTTTATGTCTAGCTCCATGGAGTAGGAACTTTGGTACCCTTGTTGCATTGTGAGTTGTCAGTCACATGGTCCATTGAGCATTTATAATTGGATAATGTGTTTACTATCATGACTGCGATATTTATTTGACTTTTGGTAATGCTAATGTTGCTAGCTGGCTATGGATAATGTTAGCTATTGTTCTTTGCTGCTTTACTCTTGTTAATTGCTTTCAGGTATTACTGCACTTGTATGTATTAACTGTGTCTTATGTGGGCGTTCGACGCCGTTTATTTTCTTGCTGCCATGTTGGTACTGAAAGCTGGGAATCTCACCTCTTTCGGTAATTTCTCTATTTTGAATTTTGGTTGGATCATGTGCTCTCGAGAAGACGCTCGTGAGGAGGACAAGGAAACCACTGAGTTTCAGGGTTTCTGGCCTTATCTCGACTGAGATCGAAGTTGTTGAGGATGTCATTTCGGCTCCGTGGACTTTTTGGCTACGTGCGGATCAACTTTCTTGGAGGTCCGGACTGCTGGCATATCAATGTGCAGACTGATCGATGTGTATACCACGGCGATGTGACGGTGTCCTTAGCGTGGAGACGTTATGATGCTCCTATTCTAGATTTTCATGCTTTTGCATGGCTGGAGTTCTATATGCCCGTGAGGGATATATAGGGTGAAATGTATTATACCCCTCGTGAGGATTCCTTTTTGTCTACTGCCAGGGCTCCTACCCGCTGTTCTGTCGTCCCGATGGATGTCTCGTCGGACGACGAGGACCTTGAGGAGGATCCATCTACGGTTCCTTCTCGTTCTAGGCAGTCTTAGGATTAGTTTTAATTGATGGCTACTGATGGCTATCCATTTATTTTGAGGGAGCCTGACATACTACTGGATTAGTGGGTATATATTTGTATCTCTTGGGGTAGGTACACATTTTGCCTTTTGTATATTTTTGGAAATGTAATTTAAACAGGCTTGTATTTCTGGTACAAAGTATGTAATTATCCATATTATGAATGGTCGTATGTTTCATTCCACGTTGATTTCTCTTTGACCTTTTTGACAGAAGTTTTATTGGAAAGAAGAACTTTTACTTTTAACTTAATCACGCGATATATTCATAAACAGGTGTATATGTACATTAAATGGAAGTTTTAACCAGATTCATGTTAAGCAAAAAAAAAATGTTCAAATTTTCCGTAATCATTTGTATGTCGTTTCGCTATAGTGCGACATTCCTTCTTCTTACCCATTATGACTAAGGGAGAAAAAGGGGCGTTACACTGTCTTGCTATCAGAGCTCCCGATTATGTTTTCTTTGGGTCGTGTGGTTTTGGACTGTCTTGTTTTTTTTGCTGTGTTACTCTCTGTGACTTTGTTGTTCGGTATTCATAAGGATACATCTGACTTTCTTTGTATTTAGCATAGCTCAACTTGAAAGGAAACGATGGCTCGTGGGGGTAATATGGCTGCTGCTATAGAAGCAATACAGAAGATGGATGAGGCAATGTTACAAAAAACCAGACATGCTCAACAATCGGCTGGGGCACACAACACTAGAGGCTACAGCGGACATTCAGAACTTGGAAGGATTTCGTCGCGCTAATCCTCCACAGTTTAAAGGGGAGTTTGATCCGAAGAAAGCTACATTGTGGATCCAAGAGTTGGAGAAAATATTTACGGGTATGAATTGTGCTGATGATAGGAAGGAGACCTATGCCGCATACATGCTGATGGGAGACGCTGAACATTGGTGGACGGGAGAACAAAGGCTACTGCAAACAGAGTGATAACTTGGGAAGTGTTCAAAGAAAGGTTCTTGAACAAGTAGTTTCCTAAAAGTTCCAGGCACGCAAAAGAAATGGAATTTCTGAGGTTGCGACAGAGAGGTATGACTGTGAGTGAATATGCTGCCAAGTTTGAGAACTTGTCCAGATTTTTGACCTATTTTCAACTTCAACCCAATGAAACTTGTAAGTGTCAGAAGTTTGAGGAAAGCCTGAGGCATGATGTGAAGAAAATTGTGATAGCCTTGAAGATTTCTCAGTTTTCTGAGCTACTCGACACTTTCTACCGATTGGAAAGTGTGGAACAAGAACGTGAGGCAAGAAACAGAAACTTTGGGCCCGTTCGATCCCAAAGATGAGGTGGTGGTAACGCAAGTCGTTATCAAAAGAAGCCTTATTCTAGACCCTTTAGAAGCCAACAGCCACAAAAATTTCAAGGAGGAAGCCCAACTGGAAGCCCTGGAAGGATGGGTCAGAATGCTACAACTACTCCGAGATGTATGAAATGTGGGAAGGAGCATTTCACAAGAGACTGCACAATCAAAGGATTTATTTGCTTTCGGTGCGGGAAACTTGGTCACGTTTCTCGAGACTACCATTAGACCAAGGCAGAACCATCCATCAATATTGCTAAGACTTCTAAACCACAAGTTGGAGGCAGAGTCTACACCTTGAGTGGTGTTGAGGCCTCTGAATCCAAGGATCTGATACAAGGAGAAGGTATCATTGAAGGTAATCTTTTAATTGTACTGTATGACTCTGGTGCTACTCATTCATTCATTTCACATGACTGTGTGAAAAGACTTGGATTGCCTGTGTCTTCTTTGCCTTTCGATTTGACTGTTTCGACTCCTACTGCAAAACCTGTCATCACTACTAAGGTGTGTCTAGGTTGCCCTTTAATCGTGGAAGGTCGAATCTTTTCTGTCGATTTGATCTATTTACCATTATCCCAATTAGACGTGATATTAGGAATGGATTGGCTATCTGCCAACCATGTCCTGTTAGATTGTTCTAGAAAGACAATAGTTTTCCCTTTGGATGAGGATTCTAGATTTTTGACTGCCAACCAAGTGAAAGCTTTTCTGAAAGAAGGAGCTCGGGGATACATAATATTATCTTCTTTGAAATTCGAGAATGAAGTTGATGTGGACGCAATCTCTATTGTTCGAGAATTTCCTGAGGTTTTCCCTGATGATGTACCTGGTTTGCCACCTGAACGAGAGGTCGAGTTTGCTATTGACTTAGTACTAGGAGTTGGCCCTATTTCTATAGCGCCTTACCGTATGACACCAGCAGAGCTCGTGGAACTTAAGAAGCAATTGGAAGAACTTCTGGAAAAACGATTCGTGAGACCCAATGTGTCACCTTGGGGAGCACCTGTATTGTTGGTTAAGAAGAAAGATAGGACTTCAAGATTATGCATGGACTACCGTCAGTTGAACAAAGTTACGATCAAGAACAAGTATCATTTCCGATAGAGATCCAAGGTTTACGTCTAAGTTTTGGAAGAGTCTTCAAGAAGTTATGGGAACGAAGTTGCGATTGAGTTCGGCATACCATTCGCAGACTAATGGCCAATCAGAAAGGACAATTCAGTCATTAAAGGATCTGCTGAGAGCTTGTGCGATAGAGCAAACTGGAAGTTGGGATGAAATCTTACCATTGGTGGAATTCACCTACAACAACAATTACCATTCAAGTATAGGGATGGCGCCCTATGAGGCTCTATATGGGTGGAGGTGTCGGACGCCTCTGTGTTGGTATCAAGATAGAGAACGGCTTACCGTTGGACCTGAACTCATTCAGCAGACAACTGAGAAGGTTAAAATGATTCAGGAGAAAATGAAAATGGCTCAGAGTCGGCAGAAGAGTTATGCGGACAAAAGAAAGAAACCTCTTGAGTTCGAAGAAGGAGAGCATGTCTTCTTGAAAGTCACACCTACGACTGGGGTCGGTCGTGTCCTCAAGTCTAGAAAACTCACTCCAAAATTCCTTGGACCTTACGAAATTCTTCGTCGGATAGGTCCTGTTGCTTACCAAATAGCTTTACCCCCTTTTCTTTCAAACCTTCATAACGTCTTTCATGTGTCACAACTCAGAAAATATATCCCAAGTCCTAATCATGTCATAGCACCTGATTCCGTACAATTAAAGGAAAACTTGACTTATGAGACAACTCCTGTAAGGATTGAGGATAGGAGGACAAAGCAACTCAGAGGAAAGGACATTGCACTACTGAAGGTAATCTGGAACGAAGCAACTAGAGATGTGACATGGGAGCTGGAGAACAAGATGAAAGAGCAATATCCTGAATTGTTTTAAGGTATGGAAAATTTCGAGGATGAAATTCTTATTTGTTGAGGAGAGTTGTAACACCCCAAAATTTACTTTTCTACTATCAGAATTCATTCTAAAATATTTGGGATTTTCTGGAATTTTTTTAGAATTTTCTGAGAATGCGAAATATTTTAATATATTTCTCGTTTTACGTATGTACTGAGCGGAACCGGAGAAATGAGATATTTTCTCCGAAAGCCTTGAACTATGGAAACGTCCTCATATTTTATCTTCTCATATCCATTTTATCCTCTTCTGTTACCTTGACCTCACTACAACCTTGAATAAAGTCCTCATGATTTGTGTGTGCATGTGTTTTGAGTAGTGGAGAAGTAGAAGATAAGCAAGCTTATGGTAGTGCAATTTTCATGGGTTGAATTGAGTGAAATACCTACCTTTTAAACACTTGAGAGATTGAGAGGGAATCTTGTGAAGATCCATCATTCTTAATTCATTCTTTTCAATGGAAGTTTCCTTGCTTGTTGGTTTGAGATGTGAAGAAATGTTACCTCATTTATGCTTTGATCCCTTGAATTTCTTGTTGCTCTTCTTGCTTCATTGAGTCCTTTAGAGTTTTTAGCTTTTAAGTTTGTGTCGTTTGTCTTTGTCTTCTAACTTTAGTTTTATATGTTTTGCCCAGGAGTGCAAAAAGCTAAGTATGGGAGAATTTGATAATCACATATTTTATTCATTAAGAAACCCTTATGTTTAGTTATTTACACTCTTCATGTACTTAATTGACTGAATTTGATTATGTTTTGTAAGTTTGAACTCGAATCGGACTTAATTGATTTTTTCAGCATTATTCGGGTCTGACACTGTTTCTATATTTTAGCCATATCTTGAGTTCTAAATGTCTGATAATTATGAATTTTACCTTGTAGGAAAGATAAGAGAGAGCTCTACAACTTTGATGAAGAGCTCAAAGTCAATTTCAGACATCTAGTGGAGCTAATTGGGCATGGAAATCAGAATACGGGATTTGTGACTGGAACCCGAACAGTGTGTAGTAACCAGAACATAATTCGAGTTTGGGCATATACAATGGGCTGAAAATTTGTAATCTGAAAGTTAAGACCCATATGTACAACTTTCATGTCAAGCACAAAACTTGATTCGGGCTCCTTGATGGAGATATTGGGTCTGAAAGTCAAAACAGAGGTGCTGAAACTGGTCCTGAACAATCTGTAGTAATTGAGTCATATCTTGGGCTGTAGGACGAATTTTTGGGTGTTTCTAGAGCCATTGGAAAGCTTAGACAATTTCCTAGAACTTTCATGAAGACCACTTGGCTCAGAAATGACGAAATCAATGAGTTCAGCAATAAAGAATTTCGGAGACAAGGTAGCTCACCTACTCACCCACCTACTCATCCACCTACTCACCCACCTACTCATCCACCTACTAATCCCATCTACCCATCTACTACTACTCTGAATCCTCTATAAAAGGAAGTATGTGGAGAGCTCTAGGGACACACACACTTGGTGTTAGAGATAGCTTTTCATAGTTCTTGTATATTTTTCCTTCATTGTAATGGAGAGCTAAGTTACTTTCAGTCAATTCGGGACTCTTGAAGAGATTGTGGTTTGGATTCTTGAGACCTTGGTTATGTAATGTATTTGATTTATATTTGAATTCCTCTTCTCTTCTTCTTCTTCTTCTTCTGTTTTCTTGATCTTGAATACATGAATGGTGATTCTGTTTATGTTTGATCTGATTTGATCTTGGTTTAAGATTAAGTATTGTGATGAAACTTAGAACTGATTGATCTGAATTAATCACATAACTGAAGATTGAAATTTGTGATGAAACTTAGAACTGATTGATCTAAACTAATCACATAGATGAAGAGGTTAGGTTACTGATTGGTGCCTTGGTTAATTGAATTTGGTGCTTAAATTAACATATATCTACATGAATGGTGCGATTGCAGATTTGTGTTTATCACTTGTCAATTGAATTCTATACGATTGTCTAGTGTGAATTCTGGACCTAATCTGAGATCTCGGTTAGATCCAAGTTAACCATTCAAATGTGCTTCAAATGTTTGTTGAAAGGTTTATGATTGAATCCACCCAATCTCGGATAGATTTCTGAATTGATTGTTCTTCTAATTGTTATTTCTCTTTAAATCTTGTCACTGCGATCCTTGAACGATCAAAACCCCCCTTTTTCTAACTTTCACTTGATTTGATCAAATTGCATCTACGATCCTTGAGGAGACGATCCGGTGTTGTTCACTATACTACAAGTTTAGGTAATAACTTCGGTTATAATTCTAACCGAGTTCGGCGCTCGTCAGAATTTTGGCACCGTTGCCGGGGAACTCGTAGGTGTAATCTTTTCATTTTGAGTAACCTTACTAATTTTTGTTCTTTCTTACCTATTCTAACAGTTATTTTTCATTTACTAACATTGTTCATACCATACTAACATTTTTATCTTAGCTTTTGAATTTTTCTGATTTAGGAAAGACGGAAAACAAGTGATTACGGGTAACTATTACAATTTTCGAACTGAAACATGCCCAGAATGAGCTGAAACTTGGTCGGTTGAAGGAAAACAGCCTGATAAACAAGACTCATAGTAAACTATGAGGTCACCCCTGGTTTTTCGAAATTCTATCATTTAGACCACTTTTTCAATTTTTTAATATTTTTTATTGCATTTTCTAGTTTCATTTTTATGTAGATTTTGTTCTGTGTTGATTCCATAATTTTTAAAAATGTTTAGACATATTAACTAGATTTATTTTTGCATATTTTGAGTGTTGTTTAGTGTATTTTGCTTAGTTGCAGTTTTTGTGTTTTTGTGCTTTAGTTGATGCATGACTAGGTCCAATCCTAATATCTTGCTTGATCTTGATCCTGAGATTGATAGGACCTTGCATAGATTAATTAGAGCTCGTGTGATAAATTCTGAGTTAATTCTGAACCTAATTTTGGGAGTGAACCTGATAACTTAAGTAATCCCGAAATCATGGTGATAACATGCATAATAGAACCCTTAAGGAACTTGCTTTGCTCTGATGTATCTTACCAATCTTTGTGCATTCAATATCCTCGATCTTGATGCAGATTTTGAGTTAAAATCTGGTTTGATACACTTGTTACCAAAATTTCATGGTCTTGTGGGTGAAGATCCTCATAAGCACCTGAAAAAGTTCCATGTTGTGTGTTCAACCATGAAGCCACAAGGCATCCCTGAGGAACACATCAAGTTAAGGGCATTTCCCTTCTCACTTGTCGATGCAGCCAAAGATTGGTTGTTTTATCTTTCACCAGGTTCAGTCAGAAGTTGGAATGACATGAAGAGGTTGTTCTGGAGAGATTCTTCCCTGCCTCTAGAGGCTGCAATTAGGAAGAATATATGTGGCATCGACGGATGTCCGTGAGACTTTGCATGAATACTGGGAGAGATTCAAGAAGTTGTGTTCGAGCTGCCCTCATCACAAAATTAGTGACCAGCTCTTGATTCAATACTTTTATGAGAGCTTGCTGCCAAACGATAGAAGCATGATCGATGCTGCCTCTGGAGGAGCCTTAGTAGACAAAACTCCTACCGCCGCAAGAGATCGATAGCAAACATGGCACCAATACCCAACAGGTTTGGCTCGCGGATCATCACCGCAACCAGAGGAGTTAATGAAATTCAAGCATCTCATATGGACCAACAAAGAATGGAACACATACTAGATGAATTGACTTCTTTGGTAAGACAGATAGCAGTGGGTCAACAACCACCCCCGAGATGACCGCATCGGTGTGTGGAATTTGCTCTAATTCATCTCATCCTACTTGATTCATGCCCTACACTTCGGGAAGATGGTTTCGCTTTTCCCGGATCAATGTGTTCTTCAGCACTGGTGTTTTTCCCCGGTAGACCCCAATATCGAGAAACAACAACAACAATCTAGATATGATCCATTTTCTAGTACTTATAACCCTGGTTGGCGAGACCATCCCAATTTGAGATATGGGAATTCTAGCCAAAGAACAACAACCCCACCAAAGAACAACGGCCCCACCAAAGAAGAACAACAATTTAGATACCAAGTCGTAGGTCCAAGCAACAAATACCAACAAATACCCCCGCATTCGGACAACAAAGACTTGTTCAAAGGTCTGTCCAATCCACTCCAGCCGAGCCATTATTGGAAGACCTGATGAAACAAATGGCCACAAATAACATTCAGTTCCAGCAGAACGTCAGTGCCAACATTCAGAATTTATAAACTCAAATCGGGCAGCTGGCAACCACTGTGAGCGAGCTAAAGAGTCAAGGTTCTAGCCAATTGCCTTCACAAATAGTCAACAATCCAAGAGGCAACGTAAGTGCAATTACCTTGAGAAGTGGCAAAGAAGTTGATGTTCCAACCTTACAGCAATCAAAAATTGACCAAAAACGACAGGAAATGGATAATTCAGTCCAGAAATCTGTGCCACTGAAGAAAATTGCAGAGAATTCAAATGTTACCATTCCATTACCTTTTCCAAATAGGATCACACAATCCAAGAGAACAATGCAAGCAGAAATGGAAAAAGAAGTCATGGAGACATTTAGGAAAGTGGAAATCAATATTCCCCTCCTAGATGCAATCAAGCAAATTCCAAAATATGCTAAATTTCTCAAGGAGTTGTGCACTCATAAGAGAAGGTTGAAAGGGAATGAGAAGATCAGTATGGGTAGAAATGTTTCTGCAATGATTCTGCCAAGCATGCCACAGAAATGCAAAGATCCTGGAACTTTCACAATTTCTTGCACAATTGGCAACTCTAGATTTGAGCATGCAATGCTAGATTTGGGTGCTTCGATCAATGTCATGCCTATGTCAGTTTATAAGTGTTTAAACATTGGTACTTTGCAACCCACTGGTATCGTGATTCAGTTGGCAAATAGAGCCACTGCTCATCCTGCAGGTGTGTTGGAAGATGTGTTAGTTTGAGTGAATGAGTTGATTTTTCCAGCAGATTTCTACGTTCTGGACATGGAAGATGAGTCTTCAACAAACCATGCTCCATTGATTCTAGGTAGACCATTCCTCAAGACCGCCAAGACCAAGATAGACGTGCATGCTGGCACCCTTTCTATGGAGTTTGGCAACGATTTGGTACAATTTAACATTTTTGATTCCATGAAACACCCCCTAGAGGAGCATTCCGTTTTCCATGTTGATGTGATTGAGATGCTGGTTGATGATGTCTATACTGATTTATATCTTTGAATTCCCGATATTGTTGACTATCTTGGTTCTGTTTCTTGTGATACATGTGCTACTTGTGATGTTGAACTATGTGCTGCATGTCTTGAGATTTGTTCTTATATAGTAATGATACAACTGTTGATGATACAACAATTGAGAATGAGAGTCAGTACCATGCTGAAATTAATGTTCTTTGAGATAGTTGTTTCAGATCACTTGTTACCTTCCATTGTGCAACCTCCATCTTTGGAGTTGAAGACTTTACCAAACCATCTTAAATATGCATATTTGGGAGATGGTGAGACACTTCGGTGATCATTGCTAAAAACCTACAACCCGATCAAGAAGAAAAATTACTGCGAGATTTTGAGGCAAAATAGGCAAGCCATCGGATGGACTCTTGCAGATATTCCTGGTATTAGTCCCTCTACATGCATGCATAAGATTTTATTGGAAGAAGGGATCAAACCAGGTTAGACAACCCCAAAGGAGACTAAATCCCCGATTCTAGATGTGGTGAAAAAGGAAGTTACAAAGTCGCTTCAAGTGGCATTATTTATCCCATATCTCGACGGTCAATGGGTGAGCCCCGTGCAAGTGGTTCCCAAGAAATCGGGGTCACGGTGGTTGCGAATCGAACAATGAGCTTGTGCCCACACGAGTTCAAAACAGGTTAGCGAGTTTGCATTGATTATAGGCGGCTTAACCAGGCTACCAGAAAGGATCATTTCCCGCTGCCCTTCATTGATCAGATGTTGGAGCGGTTAGCTGGCAAGTCACATTATTGTTTCCTGGATGGATATTCGAGCTATTTCCAGATTCATATAGCCCCAGAAGACCAAGAGAAGACTACTTTCACTTGTCCATTTGGCACATTTGCATACAGGAGGATGCCCTTTGGTCTGTGCAATGCTCTAGGCACCTTTCAAAGGTGTATGGTAAGTATCTTTTCTGATTTTTTAGAAAATTGCATGGACGTATTTATGGATGATTTTACTGTCTATGGATCTTCCTTTGATGCATGTTTAGATAGTCTGGCTCAGGTCTTGCATAGATGCATTGAGACTAACCTCGTTCTAAATTTTGAGAAATGTCATTTTATGGTAGAACAAGGTATAGTCTTAGGGCATGTGATATCTCGTGAGGGTATTGAGGTAGATCCTGCAAAAATAGATGTTATTTCATTCCTATCTTACCCCACATGCGTGCGGGAGATTCGTTCTTTCCTTGGTCATGCAGGTTTCTATCGGCGGTTCATAAAGGATTTCAGCAAAATTGCACTTCCGCTATCCAACTTACTGCAAAAAGATGTGGAGTTCCACTTTGACAAGAAGTGCCAGGATGCCTTTAATCAATTGAAGCAGGCATTGACCAGTACACCTATCATCCAACCACCGAATTGGACACTTCCATTTGAGCTGATGTGTGATGCCTCTAATTATGCATTGGGAGCTGTTCTTGCACAAAGGATCGGTAAAGTATCTCATGTCATTTCCTATGCTTCGAGAACTTTAGATCCTGCACAAATCAACTACACCACAACTGAAAAGGAACTTTTAGCAATTGTTTTTGCTTTAGATAAATTTCGATCATATTTGCTTGGTTCTAGAGTGGTTGTGTTTTCAGATCATGCAGCATTAAAGTTTCTCCTGAAGAAGCCCAATGCCAAGCCCCGGTTGATTAGGTGGATGTTGCTCCTCCAAGAGTTTGATATTGAGATCCGTGACAAGAGTGGAGCGGAGAATTTGGTGGCCGATCACTTAAGTCGAATTGAAAAGGAGGCAGAAGTTTTTCCCATCCATGATGTTTTCCCTGATGAGCAGCTTTTCAAGCTGCAAGGCAATATCCCTTGGTTTGCTGATTTGATTAATTTGTTGGTTGCTAACACAATACCTGCACATTTCACTAAGGCTAAGATTGATAAATTGAAAAGTGAGTCAAAGTATTATGTGTGGGATGATCCTTACTTATGGAGATTTTGCAGTGACCAAGTAATTAGGAGATGTGTGCCTGATGATGAATTCCATTCCATTCTTAGCTTTTGTCATAAACTTGCATGTGGCGGCCACTTCGGTCCTCAACGGACTGCTAGGAAAGTTTTAGACTCTGGATTATATTGGCCCACTCTATTTCATGATGCATATATGTTTTGAAAATCTTGTGATCAATGCCAGAGAACAGGGAATACTTCTCGCAGAATGAAATGCCCCGAAACCCTTATTATTCTGTGAGATTTTTGATGTTTGGGGTATTGACTTTATGGGTCCTTTCCCTGTATCATTTGGTTTTGTTTACATTCTGCTTGCTGTGGATTATGTATCTAAATGGGTGGAGGCTAAGGCCACTCGGACTGATGATTCTAAAGTTGTTGTGGATTTTATTAGATCACAGATTTTCTGTAGGTTTGGAGTCCCGAGAGCTATCATTAGTGATCAAGGTTCACATTTTTGCAATCGAAGCATGGAGGCTTTGATGAAGAAGTATGGAGTCCAACACAAGGTTTCTACACCCTACCACCCCCAAACCAATGGGCAAGCTGAGGTCTCCAACAGAGAAATTAAGCAGATACTCCAGAAGACAGTTCAACCTAACGAGAAAGGACCTGGAGCAAGAGGCTTGAGGATGCTTTATGGGCTTACCAGACTGCTTATAAGACACCAATCGGGATGTCTCCATATCGGATTGTTTTTGGAAAAGCATGCCACCTGCCGGTGGAAATTGAGCATCGAGCATTCTGGGCGGTGAAAAGGTGCAACTTGGACCTAGATCAAGCAGGTATGGAGAGGAAGCTGCAGCTGCAGCAATTGGAGGAGATCCGCTTGGAGGCTTATGAAAGTTCCAAACTTTATAAGGAGAAGACCAAAGCCTTCCATGATAAGTTGATTCTGAGGAAAACATTTGAGATTGGTCAAAAAGTTCTCCTCTATAACTCCCGCCTCCGACTCATACCTGGCAAATTAAGGTCTAGAAGGGATGGACCATTTATTGTTACTAATATTTTTCCTTCAGTGTTATTCGGATTAAAAGTGAGGTCACTGCCAAAGCTTTCATCGTAAATGGACACCGCCTCAAACAGTATCATGAACTTCCAGAGAATGCAGAAGTGGAGGTGATGAACCTTCTCCATTCGCATTATGAATAAAAAAAAAGAAGGAAAAAAAAAGAAAAAAAAATAAAAAAGAAAAAAGAAAAAGAAAAAAAAAAACAGCTGTGTGCCCGACAATGAGGTAGGTAGTGTCACTCAGAAGCATGTGGAGGTCATTTTTTCTTCAGCGACAACAACTGCGAAAATCTTGCAGTATGGATTTTATTGGCCTACTTTATTAAAGGTCTGTTACACCTTTTGCAAAAGCTGCGGAAATTGGTCAAAAAAGTTCTACTTTGAGATTATCATCTGCACCTACTCCTTGGAAAATTGAGATCTAGGTGGCGCTGTTCTTTTGTTGTCAGACACGTGTATCCTCTGGGGACGTAGATATTGAGGATCCTAGGAATGGTACTGCGCTTAAGTTAATGGACAAAGACTCAACCATTCCTGGAAAATCAAGTTCTTAAGTTCTTTGTGTTGCCGGTTAAGTGGCGGATACGGTACTCCGTGACTCTCGAGTCGGTTTATTTTTCAGTTTCCCAAAATAATTGAATCCTTCTTCTCCTTCAAAATGGATGTCATTCTTTCAAACCTGAGAAAACATTTTCCTTCTCTTCCTCAAAATGCTCTGAGAAAAATCTACAAAGTTCGATGTGAAAGATTGAGAATGTTAATGCATAAAGGTATGCCAGAAGATGTACGCTGGATAATTGAAGCAAAGGTCCGATTAGCTGGTGAGTCCTCAATTTCATTTGACTCATATATGCCCGGTCTTGGAAGAAGTTCATATTCTAAAAGGAGAAGAGCAAAAAGGTTACAAGTCTGTCACAAATGTGGACGATGGAACTGTAACAAGCGATGTCATACTAAGGGGATGGTTTCCGCAAATAGAGAAGATAAAATTTTCTTCATTAAGAATGGACTGAGTAAGGAGTCATTAGATGATATCTTATTGACTCTTGAGACACATTCTTGTGGATTGGTGCATCGTGAAATTCTTAAATTGTGGAATCTCTTCAAGGATGAAGAACAACGCTACAGTCTTGGGAATCTGACTCTAAAAGACCCTGTTTGCCAATTTATAAGAAAATTGGATCGGAAGCTTATCCTCGACTCATAGAAGACGTTTAAGCCGTTACTGGACGTTAAACCAGAGGCAGATGTGATCCATATCCACAAACAATATGTACATATCATCCTCTTCTTCTTCTTCTTCATGTCATTTTTCAAAAAAAAATGAAAAAAAATGTATACTTCTTAGGGTTGGCTTTGGTAACACAAACCGTGAATGGGGAAATGCATGCATCCTGATCCAGCCTTCTTAATTGAAAAACAAAAAAGGTAGATTGTATCCCACATGTGAGGCAGCCAGTCGTATTATGGCCACTTGTCCCTTTTGGGAGCCCTATGTTGCGCTGGTCTTGAATGGGTCGAATACTGGTCAACAATGCTTTGGCACAAAGCCGAAAGAGCAGACTACCTCCATCCCAATCTTAAGTAAGTATACACTCACCTTTCATCAAGTTTTTCTAACAATTTCAAAAAAAAAAAGGGATGTGATGTCTACTGCACTCATGACGCGCAGTATAAAGATACGCCATGGAGACTGTACATACAGGTATGTCATCATTTTCTATTTCTTTTATCTTTGTATCATTTTTTTGATTTTTGTACAGACGATCCTTTGAGCAGGGTCCTTCAGGGGTTTCTAGACTTCTTTACCTTGATGGTTTTCTTGAAGTAAAAAAAAAAAGTGTTTCTTAATTTCAACCTTTTCTGACAACAGCCAACCTACCCTTATAGGTGCAATTATTTCCCTTTCCATTCTTTTTCTTATTTAAACACTCCATTTTCTCCATTTTCCTTCAACTCAGAAACACTCAAAGGGAGGAAGAGTATAGAATGGGGGCTTCTATTCGTAACCTCAAAAATGTCTGTGTTTTTTGTGGGTCGAGTTATGGGAAGGGATTGGAGTTTGTAAACGCAGCTAGCACTCTTGGTCGATCACTTGCTGCGAGGAATATTCATCTTGTATATGGGGGAGGTTGTCGTGGGTTAATGGGGGTTGTATCACTTTCTGCTTTTATAAGAGACAGTCAGGTTTTAGGTGTCATTCCTGAAACTTTAGCTCAACAGAACATCAATGGAAAGACAATTGGGGAGGAACTTAAAGTATCATCAATGCATGAACGCATGAAGATAATGCTTGAAAACTCTGATGCATTCATTGCCTTACTAGGTGGTTTTGGTACTTTGGAAGAAATTTTTCAAATTGTCTCTTGGGCCGAACTGAACATCCACCATAAACCCATTGGTTTGTTGAATGTTAATAATTTCTTTGATCTTTTATTATTTTTTCTTGACAAAGCTGTGGAACAAAAATTTATCACTCCTTCGGCAAGACAACTTCTTATCTCTGCCTCCACTATTGATGAGCTCATTGATAAATTAGAAACTTTTGAGTATGTACCTGATAAGGTATTAGCTCAGATAGATTGGTCAACAGGAAGCAGCGAAGGAAGTAACAAGAAAAAAGAGCCCGATCTGAAACTTTCTCTTTAATGGGTTTGATAAAAAAAAAATGTTGTTGTTTTGTTTGGAAAGTATGATATGATTGTCATGGACTTATTAAACTAATTAGTGATGGCAGAGTAAGGAGTAATTTTACTCTTGAGACGCATCTTAATTGGTGGCAGAGTAAGGAGTTTTTTAGGTAGTAATTAATTAGTATTGAATTGTGGAAGTACTAACGTTTTCTTGTTTGATTTCTTTTCAGGGTTTGATGCCGCACTAACAGTGTGTTTCTTTTCTGCTTAGCGTTGATTCACTTCTTATCAGGTTGTGTTGCTCTTTTCTATCTCTTTCTTTCACATTGAGGACAATGTTATATTAAGTGTGGGGGAGAGATTTTAGCATGTTTCTGTTTCTTTTCGTTTGTAAAAAAAAAAAATCAAAAAAAAAAAGAGGTTCATTGCATGATTGAATAACTTTTCTCCCTTCTTGATCTGATATGCTTGGTGATGGATGATTGAACTGATGAATTGAGTTTGATGGATGCATACCTTGTGAGATTTTGAGCCTAATGGATGGATTCAACATTTATGTCATTCTCTTCTTTCTTATGTGATTTTCACTCATGTTAATAACCACTCTAGAACTTGCTTTGATTCTTTTTGAAGCTACATTTCACTTGCATGCATAAACATGATTGAGGCCCTCTTTCTTAATTAGCTAGTTTAACCAAATAGCCAACCTTCCTTTCAATATGATATCAAGCACTCTTTTGACTTCTTGAAAATTCTCTGATTCCAGCCAACCTTGTATATTTTCCTTTGCTTAACCCCTTTGAGCTTATTTGACCATTCCTTGTTTCTAGCTCATTATGTGCCTAAAATGAAAAATCGTGTTCTTACTTTACCTTAGGGAATAAAAGAACATTAGCTTGGTTAATGGATGAGTTTTTGAACAAGTGTGGGGGTGTGTGTACAAAATGGTTGTTGAAAAAGGAAAGAGTGCCTAAAAAAAAAAAGGAAAAATGTATGTATATAGTTATGTTTATATATATATATATATAAAAAAGAGAAAAGGATTGGGAAATGAATATGTAAAGGGATATACATTAGAGTTGAGATGAATTTTTATGCTTGTTATTTGAACTCACTCTCTCATTTGCTTTTATTCTCTTTGGTATTTATCTTCTCATATCCATTTTATCCTCTTCATTACCATGACCTCACTACAACCTTGAATAAAGTCCTCATGATTTGTGTGTGCATGTGTTTTGAGTAGTGGAGAAGTAGAAGATAAGCAAGCTTATGGTAGTGCAATTTTCATGGGTTGAATTGAGTGAAATACCTACCTTTTAAACACTTGAGAGATTGAGAGGGAATCTTGTGAAGATCCATCATTCTTAATTCATTCTTTTCAACGGAAGTTTCCTTGCTTGTTGGTTTGAGATGTGAAGAAATGTTACCTCATTTATGCTTTGATCCCTTGAATTTCTTGTTGCTCTTCTTGCTTCATTGAGTCCTTTAGAGTTTTTAGCTTTTAAGTTTGTGTCGTTTGTCTTTGTCTTCTAACTTTAGTTTTATATGTTTTGCCCAGGAGTGCAAAAAGCTAAGTGTGGGGGAATTTGATAATCACATATTTTATTCATTAAGAAACCCTTATGTTTAGTTATTTACACTCTTCATGTACTTAATTGACTGAATTTGATTATGTTTTGTAAGTTTGAACTCGAATCGGACTTAATTGATTTTTTCAGCATTATTCGGGTCTGACATTGTTTTTGTATTTTAGCCATATCTTGAGTTCTAAATGTCTGATAATTATGAATTTTACCTTGTAGGAAAGATAAGAGAGAGCTCTACAACTTTGATGAAGAGCTCAAAGTCAATTTCAGACATCTAGTGGAGCTAATTGGGCATGTAAATCAGAATACGGGATTTGTGACTGGAACCCGAACAGTGTGTAGTAACCAGAACATAATTCGAGTTTGAGCACATAAAATGGGCTGAAAATTTGTAATCTGAAAGTTAAGACCCATATGTACAACTTTCATGTCAAGCACAAAACTTGATTCGGGCTCCTTGATGGAGATATTGGGTCTGAAAGTCAAAACAGAGGTGCTGAAACTAGTCCTGAATAGTCTATAGTAATTGAGTCATATCTTAGGCTGTAGGACGAATTTTTGGGTGTTTCCAGAGCCATTGGAAAGCTTAGACAATTTCCTAGAATTTTCATGAAGACCACTTGGCTCAGAAATGAAGAAATCAATGAGTTCAGCAATAAATAATTTCGGAGACAAGGTAGCTCACCTACTCACCCACCTACTCATCCACCTACTCACCCACCTACTCATCCACCTACTAATCCCATCTACCCATCTACTACTACTCCGAATCCTCTATAAAAGGAAGTATGTGGAGAGCTCTAGGGACACACACACTTAGTGTTAGAGATAGCTTTTCATAGTTCTTGTATATTTTTCCTTCATTGTAATGGAGAGCTAAGTTACTTTCAGTCAATTCGGGACTCTTGAAGAGATTGTGGTTTGGATTCTTGAGACCTTGGTTATGTAATGTATTTGATTTATATTTGAATTCCTCTTCTCTTCTTCTTCTTCTTCTTCTGTTTTCTTGATCTTGAATACATGAATGGTGATTCTGTTTATGTTTGATCTGATTTGATCTTGGTTTAAGATTAAGTATTGTGATGAAACTTAGAACTGATTGATCTGAATTAATCACATAACTGAAGATTGAAATTTGTGATTAAACTTAGAACTGATTGATCTAAACTAATCACATAATTGAATAGGTTAGGTTACTGATTGGTGCCTAGGTTAATTGAATTTGGTGCTTAAATTGACATATATCTACATGAATGGTGCGATTGCAGATTTGTGTTTCTCACTTGTCAATTGAATTCTGGACGATTGTCTAGTGTGAATTCTGGACCTAATGCTGAGATCTCGGTTAGATCCAAGTTAACCATTCAAATGTGCTTCAAATGTTTGTTGAAAGGTTTATGATTGAATCCACCCAATCTCGGATAGATTTCTGAATTGATTGTTCTTCTAATTGTTATTTCTCTTTAAATCTTGTCACTGCGATCCTTGAACCATCAAAACCCCCCTTTTTCTAACTTTCACTTGATTTGATCAAATTGCATCTACGATCCTTGAGGAGACGATCCGGTGTTGTTCACTATACTACAAGTTTAGGTAATAACTTCGGTTATAATTTTGACTGAGTTCGGCGCTCGTCAGAGACCGGACACAATTTGCAAGGTTTCATATTTTTCAAGAAATTTAACAGTAATAATAATGAAACACTGTGTAGATTTCATCTGTCAGGTAAATTAATGCTGACTTCTATCAACTGTAATAATTGTCTACTAAACAATAACATGTATTAAAAACATTATCCTACTACCCAAATTCTACTTTGTATCGCATCCATTAGCTTTAATTCTAAAAGAATGATTAAATTAATTAAGCTTGTCAAGGGAAGCTTCTTAGAAATTTCCCAAATAATTTATTTTCTCTCTCTTCACTCCCCACACTCATTCCCACGGCAGATGGCTATTTTGGGAGCCTAAAATACCCATTTTTCTCATTCTCACTTTTATCACTCCACTCTCACACTTCAAACACTCTTCTCTTCTTCACCTTGCTTCACCACTGTACACACACTCATTGGAGATCATCTCCATTGTTTGCTACAACTAAACTCATTTCGTGTTTTCTTCCACCATTCCAAGACCATCCTTTGGTTCTTCTTCTTCCACTATCCACCATTGAAGCTAAAGCTTTGAGCTTGGAGGTAAAGTCTTCACCTTTCTTTCACTTTCTTCTCATTTTCGTTTTTCTTGGTCACCTATGTGATCAAGAACTCATTTTTCCATGGTTTGAGTGGACATTATGGAAATCACTCACATTGGTGTTCTTCTTGAAGGGGAAAACAAAAATCTAGGGCAAGAAGAGGTAACACCTTGTGTTGTCTTCCAAATAGGTAAGAGGGAGATGATCCTCTTCAACCAATCTTGGTAGTAAGGGAATGTCTTGTATGTGTGTTGTTATTGATTTCTGAATTCATGTACAAAGTTCTCTCATTTTTATGTTGTTCTTCAAGATAGTGCATTTTGTTGGGTTTGTATGATTTATTGATGCCTCTTACATGATTTGAAGATATATTTGAGTAACTTGTTGATTAAATATGATAATGATTGGTTTGGTTTGAGTTAAAGGACCTGGAGAACTCTATTTTTTGCAAGTTTACGCGTGGTAATCGATTACACGGAGCTTGTAATCGATTACCAAGCCTTAAGGGTACGAAATCATGATTCTGGAAATCCTGTAATCGACACGCTTGTGTGTAATCGATTACAGAGATTCTGTCTAGCTTGTAATCGATTACTAGAGTGGTGTAATCGATTACCAAGCCTCTGATGTCACGAAATGGTGCTTCTGGGAATCACGTAATTGATTACAACTTGTGGGTAATCGATTACGGAGGTTCTGTCCAATTGGTAATCGATTGCCAGGTCCTTGAAGTTACGAATCATGGTTTTGGGAATCACGTAATCGATTACAATGAGATTGTAATCGATTACAGAGATTCTGTTACGCTGGTAATCAATTACCAGGGTGATGTAATCGATTACCAAGACCCAAAAATGAGATTTTTGAGCTGGAAATGATTGAAATTATGGTTCTTTGCCCTTTGTAACTCAAACATAACCTAAAAACCCTGGATTCAAGGATTTTACTTTACTTAAATGCGATAGGAATATGTATTCATACCGATAGAGAAGAAATGATTTTGAAAATGGAATTCTTGGATCCATGACATGGAAATTGTGGTATGTGTGTAATAAGAAACATATATTGATACTGAGAATTATTGATGTAAGTGTGATTCCCTATATGGGTTATGCACTTATTGATTTAGTGCTCAATGAGATAAGAATGATGATATGCCATTGAGGCAATGTTTTAGTAAATGTATTATTGATATGTCATGTTGGACATTGACTAATGCTTATGTGCCATTGAGGCAATGCTTATGTTGAATGCATCATTGATGAACATACATGATTGGACATTGTGTCATCATGCATGTGTGTTGTCCGTTGGACATTGTTGAGAAGGCCATGTTGCCTAGGAGTTTGAATAACACCTTTGTGCGGGTGCGAGTAGACTAAGCGTAGGTGTCATATGTTGTTGACCCTGGGGGCGTTGGGGTGTGGGTGTCTCACAATAGACAATGGTAGCTCCACTGGGGCCGTGAGATAGACCAATGCCACACACCAACGATACTGTTTGAGATGCTGTCCTACTGTTGAGGTACCATGTATGAGCCATTGCGCAAACAATTTTATGAAAGAAAGCACACTGTATTTTAAGGCTACTGATATACTAGTATTACTCCTTGATCATTCACTCCAAAAATGTTTACGTCTAGCTCCATGGAGTAGGAACTTTGGTACCCTTATTGCATTGTGAGTTGTCACACCAATGATTTTATAATTGGTAATGTGTTTACTATCATGACTGCGATATTTATTTGACTTTTGGTAATGCTAATGTTGCTAGCTGGCTATGGATAATGTTAACTATTGTTCTTTGCTGCTTTACTCTCGTTAATTGTTTTCGGGTATTACTGCACTTGTATGTATTAACTGTGTCTTATGTGGGCGTTCGACGCCATTTATTTTCTTACTGCCATGTTGGTACTGAAAGTTGGGAATCTCACCTCTTTCGGTAATTTCTCTATTTTGTATTTTGGTTGGATCGTGTGCTCTCGAGAAGATGCTCGTGAGGAGGACAAGGAAACCACTGAGTTTCAGGGTTTCTGGCCTTATCTCGACTGAGATCGAAGTTGTTGAGGATGTCATTTCGGCTCCATGGACTTTTTGGCTACGTGCGGATCAACTTTCTTAGAGGTCCGGACTGCTGGCATATCAACGTGCAGACTAATCAATGTGTATACCACGGTGATGTGACGGTGTCCTTAGCGTGGAGACGTTATGACGCTATTATTCTAGATTTTCATGCTTTTGTATGGCTGGAGTTCTATATGCCCGTGAGGGACATGTGGGGTGAAATGTATTATACCCCTCGTGAGGATTCCTTTTTGGCTCCTACCCGCTGTTTTGTCGTCCCGATGGATGTCTCGTCGGACGACGAGGACCCTGTGGAGGATCCATCTACGGTTCCTTCTCGTTCTAGACAGTCTTAGGGTTGGTTTTAATTGATGGCTACTGATGGCTGTCTGTTTATTTTGAGGGAGCCTGACGTACTTCTGGATTAGTGGGTATATATTTGTATCTCTTGGGGTAGGTACACATTTTGCCTTTTGTATATTTTTGGAAATGTAATTTAAACAGGCTTGTATTCTGGTACAAAGTATGTAATTATCCATATTGTGAATGGTCGTATGTTTCATTCCACGTTGATTTCTCTTTGACCTTTTTGACAGAAGTTTTATTGGAAAGCGGAACTTTTAATTTAACTTAATCACGCGATATATTCATAAACAGGTGTATATGTATATTAAATGGAAGTTTTAACTGGACTCATGTTAAGCAAAAAAAAATGTTCAAATTTTTCATAATCATTTGTATGTCGTTTCGCTATAGTGCGACGTTCCTTCTTCTTACCCATTATGACTAAGGGAGAAAAAAGAGAGTTACAATTATGAAATTTTTTTTTCTGTTTGTGGGCCCACGGGGTGTATGTGGGCCCAGGTGGCCATACGTGGGCCCAGGTGGATCCCGCAAAGTGAAAATTTTTCTACGCATAGAAAAATTTGTACTGTTTAGACGGAGACAGGGGATCTTACTAAACCTGAATCCGGAAACAGTTTTAGAAAATTTCTTGTACTGTGTTTTGTACTGTATTTAATTTATCGGACGATAAAAAATACAGTAAATATAATTTTATGGGCTTTTAGCATATAAAAATAAATATTATACTGCTTAAGTCAACATTGGTGGTTTGGATATCCACCATTAATTTAATCAATGGTGGAGATTTAATCTAAACAAGCTTAATAAGGAAGGCTTTGATATCAACCGTCGATTTAATCAATAGTGTAGAACTGGTCATATAAAGTGGCTATGACCATTTGTAACCATTGGATATGGATTTAATCAATGGTAGAGATTTGGTCTCAAAAAGTGACAAAGACCATTTATGACCATTGGATGAAGAATTAATCAAGGGTGGAGAATTGGTCTTGTAAAGTAACAAGGACCATTTATGACCATTGGATGTAAATTTAATCAATGGTGGAGATTTGGTCTTAAAAAGTAGCAAAGACTAATTATGACCCTTGGATTAAAAGTAAGAAGGAGTAATCTTGACCCTTCATTTTGGAAACACATCTAATGGCTAGAATTTAAAGGAGAAAGATCCAATGGCCTAGATTATGTCTTCTAATCAAAAGTCTACCTTAATCCTAACCATTGATCTAATCAATGGTCTAGAATGCTCTAGATGGTGGCTAATTATGATGACAAATAATTGAATGCATTATGAAGAGTGGGGGACGGTTTTTGGTGGCTTAAGAGAGTAGCAAAGTGGAAGACCACCATTATTACTCATTCTTGGTCTTTCTTTGTCAATTTCAAGAAGCTAACACTTCAAAAATTTCTCTCCATTTCTCTTCTCCTCCATGTTTCGGCCAAACACCCAAGAATACCTTCCATCACTCTTTAATTTCATACAACCTTATTTCTTGAATCCTTACCTTATTCTAAACAACTTTCATGTTGGAGATTTCATTCTAAATCATTCTTCTTCAAGGACTTTCTTCAAGATCAAAGTTATGGGGTATTTATGGTGAAGTGTAAGGAAACTTCATTTCTTCTCTTCTTTTCATGATCTAAACCATGTTTGATCCATGGTTCCTCTTAATCAAGCTTAGTATACTAATTTCTATGTATTTTGTTTTGTATTTGAGAAGCCCTTGGTGGTGAAGGACTTGGAAAGAGAAGCAAAACAAGGAGCTTTTGAGGATCTTCAAGAGGTAAGAGGGAGATCCATCTCACCAACCAAGTATGGTGGTGAGAGATGGTCTTATATTTGATGGATGGTGAATCCATGTGAGGATTCATATCCATGGTCATGTAATTTATTTGTGGGTGTTTATGTGCTTTGATTATTTGCTTATGCTTGATATGCTTTGCATGATTTTATGGCCTTGATAGTATACTTAAAATATGTATGATGAGTATATGGCATGCTTGTAGTAATTATGATGAAATATATATGTGTATGCCATGATGTGAATATGGAAAGAAAATCAATTTTTGGCTCTAATGGCCAAGGGAGAGTGGTCACGGTTTTGACACTCATGATTGGGGTTTATGTTGAAATTTTTCAAGAACAAGGGAAATTAATTTTTAGGTCCCTAGAACTTAGTGAATTTCGGCCAAGACCTCAAAATAGGTGTTCACAAATTAATATTTTCATGAAAGATGAAAATGGATGATTTGAAGAATATGGAAAAATAAACAAAGGGTTTGTTTCTCAAGAGAACAAGAAAACAGTTTTGAAGAGATTTTTATTGATTTCTTTTGTGTAAAAAGTTTCTAAATGTTTGCTAATCATGATTTCGAAAAAGAGATAGGAAAACGTTGATTTTAAGGATTTGCAAAGAAAGTGAAAAAGGATTTGCAAAGAAGGTAAAAAAGGAATTGTAAAGAAAGTAAAAATGAATTTGAACAAATAGGTTTGGTTTTTATGACCATCGGTATTTCAGTTTTGAAAACAAAGATTTTAATGATTTTGTTTGTGTAAAACCATATCAATTTAGAAGGAAAAATATTTGATGGCTCAAATGGCCAAATACCTTACGGTTTTTGAAAAGCTTGTTCTGCCTCAATTTTATAAAACAAAGTGTTTTGTCACTCGAAAGATTTGATAGTTTTCAATGACCATGTCCATGGATTTTGTGGATGCCTTGATTTTATGAAAATGATTTTCATACAAGGATTTAGAAAGGATTAGAGCGTTTTATCACTTGAGAGAATAGAAATTTTCGTAACGAAAAACAAAGAGAGGTTGAAAATGTTTGAATTTTAATTTATTTTGAAGAAGACTGATTTTGGAAATGATTTGGAAAAAATAGGGAATATAATGGTGTTATGAAAATTTACTAACGTATAACTTATTTTCGAGTTTTGAAATATGTTAGAAAATGTTAAGTTTTGAAACGTTGATTTATATAAATGGAAAAGTGATTTTTGTGGATTATATTTTGGAAAAGGATTTCTTGAGTAAAGAAATATGGAAAAAGATTTTTCTTGAGTAAGAAAATGTGAAAAATGAAATACAAAGTCATACTATTTTGAGAAAGGTTGAAAAGGAATTTTTGAAGGTTAAGAAATATTTTCTGTAATGAAATGGTGATGAAAAATGTTTTACGTATCTTAAAAACGTGATTTTTAAGCTACGCAATTTGAAAAAAAAAATGTGTTAAAAATGATATTGATTTATTTAAGTCCAAAATAATGTTTGGAATATTGAGGAATATTTTACGTGATTGTAAAATGTTGAAAAATATTTTACGTATCTTAAAAATGATTTGAAAAATGTTTAAATATTTCTACGCGATTTGGAAAGCGTTTAAATATTTTATGCTACTAAAATATTGTTGAAAAACCACTACGTGATTTGAATAATGAGAGAATATTTTTACGTGATTTTGAAAATAGCAGAAAACTACTATGAGATTTAGAAAGTGTTTTAAATATTTTGAGAATGATGGAAAATGATTTATGCGACTTAAAAGAATGATTTTTTAAGTTACGCGATTTTGAAAACGGTGAAAAATCGTTACGCGATTTGAGAAACGTATATTTTTATGCGATTGAGAAAAACGTTGAAAAATTAAATACGTGATTTAAAAGTGCAACAGAAGAGTCGCAACATTTTGAAAATGTAACAGAAATGTTACGAAATTTTGTAAACGTAACAATAGTGTTACGGTATTGTGAAAACGTAATAAAAACATTTTGGAATTTTAAAAAAGTAACAAAAGTGTTACGGTATTGTGAAAATGTAAAAGAAGTGTTATGGCATTGTGAAAATATAACAAAAACGTTTTTGAATTGTGAAAATGTAACAGAAATGTTACACGATTGTGAAAATACAGCAAAAGTGTTTTATGACTATAAAAACATGATAATATGATGATTACTACCAAAATAGTGTATGAATGCTGTGTGAGAAAATGACGAATTTTGCCTACGATTGGCTTTTGATGCATTTTATATGCATTGGAAAGAGATGCCTGTATTTGGTATTTGGGGCACTTTACGTATTGGAAAAATATGCGTTGAAGCATATGATTTAAATTGAACAAATGAAATTGAAAAGTATGGCCCTTGTGGTTGGACTTGCACTGAGATATTAGTGCATTGTATAAAATATATTTTAAAAAATTATGAGTTAAACCTGTGATTAGTATCCTATCTGTGATTTGGTATTTGGTGCATTATACATGCATTGGAATGGTCCGATGGACTGGATAAGGCTAATTGACAAGGAGAAATGTAACACCCTCCGTAGGGCATCACATTTTCGACTAAAAACTTAAAACCTAAAAAAACATTTCATAAAAGATTTGAGTTCTAAAATATGGATTTTAAAATTTCTTTTTTTTTTGTGGAAACATAAACTTACCGAAGTATAAGTAATATAGAAAATAAACTGAAAAGATTATTAAACAGCTTTATTTATACTACATAATATCTAATAAAGAAATAAAACATATAACTTACAAACTCAGAGAAATAGTAGAAAACCCAATGACGGGTACTACTAATAGCACGGTAACAACACTAACGAGAAAAACCCAACATAGATGTTCCATTTCTCCACCAAACTGCATCCTGTTGAAATTGAGAAGATCACTCCTCGACTCCGTCACCGACCACCGAACATTGCCTCCAATAAGTCTAAGAAATTCGTTTCTCCTACTATATGAATCAATATAAACACAACAAGGCAATACAGCAAAGAGGTGAGATCCCCTTTCACTAATACCAGTACGGTAGCAAAGAATGATACGAATGACAAAATCATTCCATACACACAGATATCACAAATATAATCATGTTATCAATTTACAAATAATTCAAATAAGCATATATCATAATAGAATGAACAACAATAATATTACCATAACAGATATAACAATTTATACAATATAGCATACCTTAACCTCATAAATAATAATCTAATCTAATACAAAAATTTTAATAGAACAGTATCATATAATATCACAAGTAATTATGTTATTATGCATGAAACAAATGCAATACGACTCGTTCCTACTCCATGGAGCTAGACACAGATATCAGAGAGAATGACCTGTAAAGATCTATCAGTATCTCAGGCTGCCCAACCAAACTATTGCACTGTCTTATGTTGTGTCTATAGCCTACTGTCCAATCATCGTGTTGTAGCACACAGTCCAAATATCATGTAACTACAGACATTGTACTAAAAGAGTCTTCGCAAGATCTTGATTAAGTATAGTAAGTGTCGAGATCACTAGTGTGTTGCCAGTTACCATGACCCAGAGGAGCGACCAACTGTCCACATGTGGAATACTCCGCACACTAATGCCTCCAAGTCCATACGAAGAAATGAACCACACTACGCTTATCACACCGACAACACAGTGTTATTCGCCTCGTCAATCAAATCACCAATTATCAACAAAATTGGCACAACTTAATGCATGAATAAAATTACCAAATTACCCTTAGTCTCAAAATATTCCCATATTTACTCAAATGCCCTCAATGGCAAAAATCTCAAATACAGTAATCATGAACACTATCTATAAAACACATTATTCATGCAAATCTTCAACATATTATTCATGTCCTACAATAACTATCTTGCATCTATGAACACATACCATATATTAAAGTAATCATAAAACACATACCATATATTTTAAAGTTATAGACATGCTTGCACACAAAATCAATCACAAATAGGAAAACTTTAAACAATCAAGTGAATGAATCCTTATGGATTCTTCACCACAAACACATCCATTCCTCACCACCAACACATGGCTGGTGAGGGTAATCTCCCTCTTACCTCTTGAAGAAACCTCCAAAGCTCCTTGCATGTCCTCTTGTTGTCTCCTTTAAGATGAACTTTAACCACCAAGTGCTTCTTGAAAATCAAAGAAAACATGAAATATTAACATCTAAGGATTAAATAAGAAAAACCATGGATCAAAATATGGTTTAGAAGGAAAGAATGAAATCAATGGTAAAGATTTCATAAACTTCACCTTAAAACTCCAAACCTTGAGCTTGAAGAACAAAGATGAAGATGGATGATTTAGAGAAAATCTCCAACATGAAAGTTCCTTAGAATTGCATGGAGATTCAAGATCTAAGGTTGTTTAGAATTATTGAAGCTTGGAAGGTGATTTTGTGGGGTTGGCCGTGAGCTTCCATAGAGAGGAAAGGTGAGAGTTATGTGTTTGGCTTTGAAAGAACTCCTTGAAGATAGGTGATTTTGATCAAGACTCCAACTACAAAGTGTCTTGAAACAAGGTAAGGATTCAAGATATATGGTTGGTGTAAATTATTGAAGAGTGATGGTAGAACCATGACCTCTTGGCCGAATCCATGGAGGAGAGAAAATGAGAGAGTTTTGGTTGTTTGTTCTTGGTTCTTTGGAGAAAAGGATGTGTAAGAGAACAACTGAGATGAATGGATGAATGTTGTCTTCCATTTGAGTGTTACAGTCGTGGAGTACAAGGAGAGAAATATCACAAAAATTCACAAAAATCATATTGCGAAACTCATGAAAATCAAATCAGATTAGTAAAAATAATGAAGGATTGAGAGAAAAAAATAAAATACGAAGGCTTATATGCACAACCCAAAAATAATATTAAAATAATCCAAAAACGTAAAACTCCCAAAAATTCCTAAAAATCACAAAATTCACAAAATTCACAGAAGTCGAGTTGGATTACTCAATATAATTTTGAATCGACCAAAACAAATAAATTATGAATTCTTGGGGTGTTACAACACTCCCTTCCTAAAAAAGAATTTTGCCCTCGAAATTCGTAGTAATCTTAGAACAATCATGGATACTACTCTTTCATCTTGTCTTCTAGCTTTCACGTTGCATCTCCACTTACGTCATTCTAGATTACTTTGACCAACGAAAACTCCTTGCCTAGTGTTCAACTGCTCCTTTAAAATGTGGAGAACCACACTGAGATGTCCAACATGTTCTTCTCGAGAATAGATCAGAATGTCGTTAATAAAAATAATGACATTTCTGTCTAGAAAAGGATGAAAAATACTATCCACATAACCTATAAACATTGTGGGAGCATTCGCCACTCTGAACAGCATCACTTGAAATTTTTCCTGCCTTTGTACCGCTTCACTCTTCTGCCTTTACTTTTAATAGGAAGTGCCTCACAAATCAAGTTTTCTTTTTCAACAGTACTGTATTCTAATACTATGACATGAATTGAACTAGGAACATCCTCTCTTGCAATTGTAATATATAAAAGGACATTATAAAGGTTAGAAAGAAAGATAGTGAAACTATCCGATATGTTACTGGGCATATCCAACAAGAAAGTTGATATTGTCCGATTATAAGAATAAGTTTTTCGAGACACCAAAATTTTACTGAAACAATCTACAGGATTGATTAAAGATAACCAATCCACTTATATGATCAAATCTATCTCGTGAAAGAGGTAGACAGTTTAGAATAACAGAAAAGATTGTTTAAGGAAATGGATAATAATAATGGGTTTGGTAATGAAAGTAAAAATAGATAAATCAAAAGGTAACAAAGATATTGATAGCTCTAATCAACCCACACAGTCAATTAGTCATAAAAGAATGGGCTGAGCCAAGAATGTGTTCTTCGCAATCGCAACACATGAAAGATATCATGAAGGCAAAGAAAGAAAAGATGATAGAGTTATCCATACCACCGGACCTATCCAATAGAGAAATTGATGTGGTCCGATGAATTTAGAAGTGAGCTTTTTAAGTTGAATAATTCAACGGATAAGTCTAACAGAGCATGGATGGTTGGGAATACCAAATCCATATTTTTAGATCGTATCTATTTTGTGAAAGAAGTATACAAATTGAATCAACAGAAAAGATTCAATTATTTAACAGACTTAGGATGGTTTAAGTAACTCAAGTCCTAAACCACATGTTTTAGCAATAGAAGTAGAAACAACCAGGTCAAAAGATAATGAAGACACAGATAACTCTAATTGACCCACACAATTATATGCCATAAAGAAATGGGTTACCCTCAGAATTATACAATATAGTTAAAAGATCACCTTTTGTGACACAACCTTCTTTGTTTAAGTCTTCAATCTGAGTTACTTTTGCTCCACTTGAAGAATCGACTCTCCATTCTACTTAAAATGTTGAAGCACGTACATTACTAATAGATAACTTCGTCTTGGGTGGATTACACTTTTCAGCAAAATGTCCAGGCATCCTACACTTGAAACAGATGATTCCTTTGATTGTACAATCCCTTGCTAGATGATCTTTCCCACACTTCTGACATTTTGGTGCAAATGTCATTGTCTGACCCAACCTGCTACCACTAGCACTTCCTCCACGAAACTGCTGTTGTTGTTGATTTCCCGATGATTACGAATACGTTTCCCACTGGAATCGCTTGACCTTACGATTTCTCCTCCTTAGGAACCAACATGGTCCAACATTACTAAATCTTGTATTTTGAGATTCATCCAACTTTGTCTGATTCTAAATCTCGGCTATCGTTCCTTACTGCTGAGCAATCCACGGAACACGTCGTACTATTCCTTCAGTTATCCTTTGCATTGCTTTTGTAGTTGCAACCACATTATCAGTGTCACTTCCTGTTTCCTCACGTGCATGTTTGCCACGAGTCATCGCCTTTCTTCAAAGACGGATGAACCAAAATACAATGGCAACCAAAGTAACCATTTGAAACAAACACTATCTCCTTTCGGAGTCCAAGCACGGAGAGTCATACAACACAAACAAGACAGACCTAACCATAAACCCCAAAAGACTCTAACCCTGCTCTGATACCAACTAATGTAACACCCTCTATAGGGCATCACATTTTCGACTAAAAACTTAAAACCTAAAAAAACACTTCATAAAAGATTTGAGTTCTAAAATATGAATTTTAAAATGTCTTTTTTTTTGTGGAAACATAAACTTACCGAAGTATAAGTAATATAGAAAATAAACTGAAAAGATTATTACACAGCTTTATTTATACTACATAATATCTAATAAAGAAATAAAACATATAACTTACAGACTCAGAGAAATAGTAGCAAACCCAATGACGAGTACTACTAATAGCACGGTAACAACACTAACGAGAAAATCCCAACAAAGATGTTCCATTTCTCCACCAAACTGCATCCTGTTGAAATTGAGAAGATCACTCCTCGACTCCGTCACCGACCACCGAACATTGCCTCCAATAAGTCTAAGAAATTCGTTTCTCCTACTATATGAATCAATATAAACACAACAAGGCAATACAGCAAAGAGGTGAGATCCCCTTTCACTAATACCAGTACGGTAGCAAAGAATGATACGAATGACAAAATCATTCCATACACACAGATATCACAAATATAATCATGTTATCAATTTACAAATAATTCAAATAAGCATATATCATAATAGAATGAACAACAATAATATTACCATAACAGATATAACAATTTATACAATATAGCATACCTTAACCTCATAAATAATAATCTAATCTAATACAAAAATTTTAATAGAACAGTATCATATAATATCACAAGTAATTATGTTATTATGCATGAAACAAATGCAATACGACTCGTTCCTACTCCATGGAGCTAGACACAGATATCAGAGAGAATGACCTGTAAAGATCTATCAGTATCTCAGGCTGCCCAACCAAACTATTGCACTGTCTTATGTTGTGTCTATAGCCTACTGTCCAATCATCGTGTTGTAGCACACAGTCCAAATATCATGTAACTACAGACATTGTACTAAAAGAGTCTTCGCAAGATCTTGATTAAGTATAGTAAGTGTCGAGATCACTAGTGTGTTGCCGCTACCACCATGACCCAGAGGAGCGACCAACTGTCCACATGTGGAATACTCCGCACACTAATGCCTCCAAGTCCATACGAAGAAATGAACCACACTACGCTTATCACACCGACAACACAGTGTTATTCGCCTCGTCAATCAAATCACCAATTATCAACCAAATTGGCACAACTTAATGCATGAATAAAATTACCAAATTACCCTTAGTCTCAAAATATTCTCATATTTACTCAAATGCCCTCAATGGCAAAAATCTGAAATACAATACGCTCCCACCTGGCGTACTATATTTTTCACATGTCCAAAATACAGTACGCTCCCACCTGGCGTACCATATTTTCACATGTCCGGGTCCACCACTTTGGCCCGACAGTAAAACTCGTTGTTCCAATTAATCGCGTAGAAATTTTATCGCCTTTTCACAATTTTATTGTTTTTACAAACATTTTTAAATCGCGTAAATATATTTTTCTATTTTTAAAATCGCGTAATATTTTAAAATCATTTTCTTAATCGCATAAGATTTTTAAATCATTTTCTTAATTGTAAAACTTTAAAATCATTATTTTAAAACCGCGTAAGCTATTTTTAATACTTTTAAACTACGTAGAATATTTTCCTTACATTTAAATTTTGTATTGAAACTTTCTTTATTATTAGTCCATTTTTAATTAATTTTGGCGACATTTTATCTAGAAAATTCATTAAGTGATATTTTCTACGTTTCCATAAAAAATTTACTTTTCTTAATCATAACTAATAATTATATCTCGAAACTTGCTAACGCGTTTCAAAACTCAACCATTGAACTACACGTTAGTACATTTAAAGTATTTATACCATTACTTAAATTTACTGATTTAACTCTAAAAATTAAATTACTTTCCATTGTTTATCAAAAATCAATTTAATTAAGTTCTCATTAGGTTAATTTCTTAAGTCCACACTTTTAAAATAGTTTTGGATTAAAAACATCATAAGTAGGCATGTTAGCCCAAAATCATTCTATGCATTAAAATCTTATTTAATTGTTTCTCATCATTTAATCTCTTATAAAAATTCTTAATCCAATTTATTATCATTAAAATCATTCTCTTTATATTTCTAAAGTTATTAAATTGAGTTCCCCTTTATTAAATTACATAATCTACTTTTAGAAAATAATTTAGATCAAAAGTGTCTTAAATTGGCATGTTGGCCGAAATTCACTATGTTTAAATCATTCTTTAAATTATCTTCTACTAACTAAGTTCTTTTGAAAATCATTACCAATTAAGTTTATTAATCTTTGCTTTAGAAAATAGTTGAGAACATTTTGGTTCTCTTTGGGATAGTGAAAACCGTGAGGTATATGTGTTCTTTGGAACCCTCATGCAAATCATCAACAAATTATTCATGTCCTACAATAACTATCTTGCATCTATGAACACATACCATATATTAAAGCAATCATAAAGCACATACCATATATTTTAAAGCTATAGACATGCTTGCACACAAAATCAATCACAAATAGGAAAACTTTAAACAATCAAGTGAATGAATCCTTATGGATTCTTCACCACAAACACATCCATTCCTCACCCCCAACACATGGCTGATGAGGGTAATCTCCCTCTTACCTCTTGAAGAAACCTCCAAAGCTCCTTGCATGTCCTCTTGTTGTCTCCTTTAAGATGAACTTCAACCACCAAGTGCTTCTTGAAAATCAAAGAAAACATGAAATATTAACATCTAAGGATTAAATAAGAAAAACCATGGATCAAAATATGGTTTAGAAGGAAAGAATGAAATCAATGGTAAAGATTTCATAAACTTCACCTTCAAACTCCAAACCTTGAGCTTGAAGAACAAAGATGAAGATGGATGATTTAGATAAAATCTCCAACATGAAAGTTCCTTAGAATTGCATGGAGATTCAACATCTAAGGTTGTTTAGAATTATTGAAGCTTGGAAGGTGATTTTGTGGGGTTGGCCGTGAGCTTCCATAGAGAGGAAAGGTGAGAGTTATGTGTTTGGCTTTGAAAGAACTCCTTGAAGATAGGTGATTTTGATCAAGACTCCAACTACAAAGTGTCTTGAAACAAGGTAAGGATTCAAGATATATGGCTGGTGTAAATTATTGAAGAGTGATGGTAGAACCATGACCTCTTGGCCGAATCCATGGAGGAGAGAAAATGAGAGAGTTTTGGTTGTTTGTTCTTGGTTCTTTGGAGAAAAGGATGTGTAAGAGAACAACTGAGATGAATGGATGAATGTTGTCTTCCATTTGAGTGTTATGGCCGTGGAATACAAGGAGAAAAAAAAGGGTGAGAGCTTCTTGCCAAAATTGCAAATGAATCAAAGCCCTCCTATTTATAAACTTTATGAAAAAGATGAAGGCTTAGAATATTTGATCAAGATATCCTTCGGTATATTTTAAGAAATGAACAATAATTTTTGTTTATAAAGTCAGTGTCTATTGTCCAATGGATAATAAAATATACCTAGATTTTTCTCTTATTCTAGCTAGGTAGCAACTATTGTTGATCATTTTCTACTGATTGCCCTTGATGAGTCATAGAACGAGTCATCAAAGAGAAGTTTCTAGAACATATGACTCACTATGATGAGTCAGCATGATGAGTCAGCATAGATATTTCTAGAACAGGTGAGTCAGCATGGCGAGTCATCAGCTGAGTCACTAGCTGAGTCAGCAATGGTGAGTCATAGCGCTAAGTCAGCATGGTGAGTCGTCAGGGAACCTTCTGGAACGTGTGACTCACTGCGGCGAGTCACAGGGTGAGTCAGCGTTTCTAGAATGTGGCGAGTCATCGTTTCTAGAACGTGGTGAGTCACTACTTCTGGAACATGGCGAGTCACCGCTTCTGGAACATGACAGGTCACCACTTCTAGAAGCTTCCCGAAGATGCTGAATCACAAGTGCTAAGGTGTCATGTCACGTGTCGAGTTTCTATTGGTCCTTCGCGATGAGTCACAACCACCAACTTTGACCGGCTCCTTATTGGTCCACGTGTAAAGTGCTTGATGACTAGGCGCATGACGATGCATTTTCTAGAGTCTTCTAGAACAGTCTGGAACATGTGAGTTACTAGACTAGTCACCTAGGTGAGTCACCAAACGATGAGTCATCGTCTAGAACATTCTAGAGTGGGTGACTAGGCTTACGTCTAGAATCATCCACTAGATATTTTTCTGAAAGATATTATCCAATGGATAATAAAACGCACTCCGATTTTTTTTGTCAGATAAAATCGTAGGGAAACAAAATTTCAAAAACTGTTTTCGGTTTTGAGTTTAGTAAGATTCCCCAGCTCTGAATCAACAGTGCAAAACTTCCTAGCTAATAAAAATTTTTATTTTTCTGGGCCCACCCCGGGCCCACATACACAATTTCAAAATATCGAAATATATTAAATATTCAAAATATATCAAAATATCAAAAATATAATATAATATTCAAAATATCTCAAAATATCTCAAAATATCTCAAAATATCTAAAATATAATAAAATATTTAAAATACCTTAAAATATCTAAAATATATTAAAATATTCAAAATATCTGAAATATCACAAAAATTCACAAAAATCATATTAATTGTGAAACTCATGAAAATCAAATCAGATTAGTAAAAATAATTAAGGATTTAGAGAAAGAAATAGAATACAAAGGCTTATATGCACAGCCCAAAAATAATATTAAAATAATCCAAAAACGTAAAAACTCCTAAAAATTCTTAAAAATCATAAAATTCACAGAAGCCGAGTCAGATTACTCAAAATAATTTTGAATCGACCAAAACAAATAAATTATGAATTCTTGGGGTGTTACAACACTCCCCTCCTAAAAACGAATTTCGCCCCCGAAATTCGTAGTAATCTTAGAACAATCATGGATACTACTCTTTCATCTTGTCTTCCAGATTTCACATTGCATCTCCACTTACGTCATTCCAGATTACTTCGACCAATGAAAACTCCTCGCCTTGTGTTCAACTGCTCCTTTAAAACTTCGAGAACCACACTGAGATGTCCAACATGTTCTTCTCGAGAATAGATCAGAATGTCGTTAATAACGATAATGACAATTCTGTCTAGAAAAGGATGAAAAAGACTATCCACATAACCTATAAGCATTGTGGGAGCATTCGCCACTCTGAACAGTATCACTTGAAATTTTCCCTGCCTTTGTACCGCTTCACTCTTCTGCCTTTACTTTTAACAGGAAATGCCTCACAAATCAAGTTTTTGTCAACAGTACTGTATTCTAATACTATGACATGAATTGAACTAGGAACATCCTCTCTTGCAATTGCAATATATAAAAGGACATTATAAAGGTTAGAAAGAAAAGATAGTGAAACTATCCGATATGTTACTTGGCATATCCAACAAGAAAGTTGATATTGTCCGATTTTAAGAATGAGTTTTTCGAGACACCAAAATTTTATTGAAACAATCTACAGGATTGATTAAAGATAACCAATCCACTTATAAGATCACATCTACCTCGTGAAAGAGGTAGACAGTTTAAATTAACAGAAAAGATTGTTTAAGGAACTGGATAATAATAATGGGTTTGGTAATGAAAGTAAAAATAGATAAATCAAAAGGTAACAAAGATACTGATAGCTCTAATCAAACCACACAGTCAATTAGTCATAAAAGAATGGGCTGAGCCAAGAATGTGTTCTTCGCAATCGCAACACATGAAAGATATCATGAAGGCATAGAAAGAAAATATGATAGAGTCATCCATACCACCGGACCTATCCAATAGAGAAATTGATGTGGTCCGATGAATTTAGAAGTGAGCTTTTTAAGTTGAATAATTCAACGGATAAGTCTAACAGAGCATGGATGGTTGGGAATACCAAATCCATATTTTTAGATCGTATCTATTTTGTGAAAGAAGTATACAAATTGATTCAACAGAAAAGATTCAATTATTTAACAGACTTAGGATGGTTTAAGTAACTCAAGTCCTAAACCACATGTTTTAGCAATAGAAGTAGAAACAACCAAGTCAAAAGATAATGAAGACACAGATAACTCTAATTGACCCACACAATTATATGCCATAAAGAAATAGGTTACCCTCAGAATTATACAGTATAGTTAAAAGATCACCTTTTGTAACACAACCTTCTTTGTTTAAGTCTTCAATCTGAGTTGCTTTTGCTCCACTTGAAGAATCGACGCTCCATTCTACTTAAGATGTAGAAGCACGTACGTTACAAATAGATAACTTCGTCTTGGGTGGAATACACTTTTCAGCAACATGTCCGGGCATCCTACACTTGAAACAGATGATTCCTTTGACTGTACAATCCCTTGCTAGATGATCTTTCCCACACTTCTGACATCTTGGTGCAAATGTCATGGTCTGACCCAACCTGCTACCACTAGCACTTCTTCCACGAAACTGTTGTTGTTGTTGATTTCCTGATGATTACGAATACGTTTCCCACTGGAATCGCTTGACCTTACGATTTCTCCTCCTTAGGAACCAACATGGTCCAACATTACGAAATCTTGTATTTTGAGATTCATTCAACTTTGTCTGATTCTAAATCTCGGCTATCATTCCTTGCTGCTGACCAATCCTCGGAGCACGTCGTACGGTTCCTTCAGCTGTCCTTTGCATTGCTTTTGTAGTTGCAACCACATTATCAGTGTCACTTCCTGTTTCCTCACGTGCACGTTTACCACGAGTCATCGCCTTTCTTCAAAGACGGACGAACCAAAATACAATGGCAACCAAAGTAACCATTTCTAACAAACATTATCTCCTTTCGGAGTCCAAGCACAGAGAGTCATACAACACAAACAAGACAGACCTAATCATAAACCCCAAAAGACTCTAACCGTACTCTGATACAAACTAATGTAACACCCTCCTTAGGGCATCACATTTTCGACTAAAACCTTAAAACCTAAAAAAACATTTCATAAAAGATTTGAGTTCTAAAATATGGATTTTAAAATTTCTTTTTTTTGTGGAAACATAAACTTACCGAAGAATAAGTAATATAGAAAATAAACTGAAAAGATTATTACACAGCTTTATTTATACTACATAATATATAATAAAGAAATAAAACATATAACTTACAGACTCAGAGAAATAGTAGCAAACCCAATGACGGGTACTACTAATAACACGGTAACAACACTAACGGGAAAAACCCAACATAGATGTTCCGTTTCTCCACCAAACTGCATCCTGTTGAAACTGAGAAGATCACTCCTCGACTCTGTCACCGACCACCGAACATTGCCTCCGTTAAGTCTAAGAAATTTGTTTCTCCTACTATATGAATCAATATAAACACAACAAAGCAATACAACAAAGAGGTGAGATCCCCTTTCACTAATACCAGTACGGTAGCAAAGAATGATATGAATGGCAAAGTCATTCCATACACACAGATATCACAAATATAATCATGTTATCAATTTACAAATAATTCAAACAAGCATATATCATAATAGAATGAACAACAATAATATTACCATAACAGATATAACAATTTATACAATATAGCATACCTTAACCTCATAAATAATAATATAATCTCATACAAAAATTTTAATACAACAGTATCATATAATATCACAAGTAAATGTGTTATGATGCATGAAACAAATGCAATACGACTCGTTCCTACTCCATAGAGCTAGACACAGATATCAGAGAGAATGACCTGTAAAGATCTATCAGTACCTCAGGCTGCCCAATCAAACTATTGCACTGTCTTACGTTGTGTCTATAGCCTACTGTCCAATCATCGTGTAGTAGCACACAGTCCAAACATCGTGTAACTACAGGCATTGTACTAAAATAGTCTTTACAAGATCTTGATTAAGTATAGTGAGTGTCCAGATCACTAGTGTGTTGCCAGTTACCATGGCCCAGAGGAGCGACCAACTGTCCACATGTGGAATACTCCGTACACTAATGCCTCTAAGTCCATACGAAGAAATGAACCACACTACGCTTATCACACCGACAACATGGTGTTATTTGCCTCGTCAATCAAATCATCAATTATCAACCAAATTGGCACAAGTCAATGCATGAATAAAATTACAAAATTACCCTTAGTCTCAAAATATTCTTATATTTACTCAAATGCCCTCAATGGCAAAAATCTCAAATACAATACGCTCCCACCTGGCGTACCATATTTTCACATGTCCGGGTCCACCACTTTGGCCCGACCGTAAAATTCGTTCCAATTAATCACGTAGAAATTTTATCGCGTTTTCACAATTTCATTATTTTTACAAACATTTTTAAATCGCGTAAATATATTTTTCTGTTTTTAAAATCACGTAGTATTTTAAAATCATTTTCTTAATCGCATAAGATTTTTAAATCATTTTCTTAATTGTAAAACTTTAAAATCATTATTTTAAAACCGCGTAAGCTATTTTTAATACTTTTAAACTACGTAGAATATTTTCCTTACATTTAAATTTTGTATTGAAACTTTCTTTATTATTAGTCCATTTTTAATTAATTTTGGCGACATTTTATCTAGAAAATTCATTAAGTGATATTTTCTACGTTTCCATAAAAATTTACTTTTCTTAATCATAACTAATAATTATATCTCGAAACTTGCTAACGCGTTTCAAAACTCAACCATTGAACTACACGTTAGTACATTTAAAGTATTTATACCATTACTTAAATTTACTGATTTAACTCTAAAAATTAAATTACTTTCCATTGTTTATCAAAAATCAATTTAATTAAGTTCTCATTAGGTTAATTTCTTAAGTCCACACTTTTAAAATAGTTTTGGATTAAAAACATCATAAGTAGGCATGTTAGCCCAAAATCATTCTATGCATTAAAATCTTATTTAATTGTTTCTCATCATTTAATCTCTTATAAAAATTCTTAATCCAATTTATTATCATTAAAATCATTCTCTTTATATTTCTAAAGTTATTAAATTGAGTTCCCCTTTATTAAATTACATAATCTACTTTTAGAAAATAATTTAGATCAAAAGTGTCTTAAATTGGCATGTTGGCCGAAATTCACTATGTTTAAATCATTCTTTAAATTATCTTCTACTAACTAAGTTCTTTTGAAAATCATTACCAATTAAGTTTATTAATCTTTGCTTTAGAAAATAGTTGAGAACATTTTGGTTCTCTTTGGGATAGTGAAAACCGTGAGGTATATGTGTTCTTTGGAACCCTCATGCAAATCATCAACAAATTATTCATGTCCTACAATAACTATCTTGCATCTATGAACACATACCATATATTAAAGCAATCATAAAGCACATACCATATATTTTAAAGCTATAGACATGCTTGCACACAAAATCAATCACAAATAGGAAAACTTTAAACAATCAAGTGAATGAATCCTTATGGATTCTTCACCACAAACACATCCATTCCTCACCACCAACACATGGCTGATGAGGGTAATCTCCCTCTTACCTCTTGAAGAAACCTCCAAAGCTCCTTGCATGTCCTCTTGTTGTCTCCTTTAAGATGAACTTCAACCACCAAGTGCTTCTTGAAAATCAAAGAAAACATGAAATATTAACATCTAAGGATTAAATAAGAAAAACCATGGAGCAAAATATGGTTTAGAAGGAAAGAATGAAATCAATGGTAAAGATTTCATAAACTTCACCTTAAAACTCCAAACCTTGAGCTTGAAGAACAAAGATGAAGATGGATGATTTAGAGAAAATCTCCAACATGAAAGTTCCTTAGAATTACATGGAGATTCAAGATCTAAGGTTGTTTAGAATTATTGAAGCTTGGAAGGTGATTTTGTGGGGTTGGTCGTGAGCTTCCATAGAGAGGAAAGGTGAAAGTTATGTGTTTGGCTTTGAAAGAACTCCTTGAAGATAGGTGATTTTGATCAAGACTCCAACTACAAAGTGTCTTGAAACAAGGTAAGGATTCAAGATATATGGCTGATGTAAATTATTGAAGAGTGATGGTAGAACCATGACCTCTTGGCCGAATCCATGGAGGAGAGAAAATGAGAGAGTTTTGGTTGTTTGTTCTTGGTTCTTTGGAGAAAAGGATGTGTAAGAGAACAACTGAGATAAATGGATGAATGTTGTCTTCCATTTGAGTGTTATGGCCGTGGAGTACAAGGAGAGAAAAAAGGGTGAGAGCTTCTTGCCAAATTGCAAATGAATCAAAGCCCTCCTATTTATAGACTTTATGAAAAAGATGAAGGCTTAGAATATTTGATCAAGATATCCTTCGGTATATTTTAAGAAATGAACAATAATTTTTGTTTATAAAGTCAGTGTCTATTGTCCAATGGATAATAAAATATACCTAGATTTTTCGCTTATTCTAGCTCGGTAGCAACTATTGTTGATCATTTTCTACTGATTGCCCTTGATGAGTCACAGAACGAGTCATCAAAGAGAAGTTTCTAGAACATGTGACTCACTACGATGAGTCATCATGATGAGTCAGCATAGATATTTCTAGAACAGGTGAGTCAGCATAGCGAGTCATCAGCTGAGTCACTAGTTGAGTCAGCAATGGTGAGTCATAGTGCTGAGTCAGCATGGTGAGTCGTCAGGGAACCTTCTGGAGCGTGTGACTCACTGCGGCGAGTCAAAGGGTGAGTCAGCGTTTCTAGAATGTGGCGAGTCATCGTTTCTAGAACGTGGTGAGTCACCGCTTCTGGAACATGACAGGTCATCGCTTTTGGAAGCTTCCCGAAGATGCTGAATCACAGGTGCTGAGGTGTCACGCCACGTGTCGAGTTTCTTTTGGTCCTTCGTGATGAGTCACAGCCACCAATTTTGACCGGCTCCTTATTGGTCCACGTGTAAAGTGATTGATGACTAGGCACGTGACGATTCATTTTCTAGAGTCTTCTAGAACAGTCTAGAACATGTGAGTCACTAGACTAGTCACCTAGGTGAGTCACCAAACGATGAGTCATTGTCTAGAACATTCTAGAGTGGGTGACTAGGCTTACGTCTAGAATCATCCACTAGATATTTTTCTGAAAGATATTATCCAATGGATAATAAAACACACCCCAATTTTATTTGTCAGATAAAATCATAGGGAAACAAAATTTCAAAACCTGTTTTCAGTTTTGGATTTAGTAAGATCCCCCGGCTCCGAATCAACAGTGCAAAACTTTCTAGCTAATAAAATTTTTTATTTTTCTGGGCCCGCCCCGGGCCCACATACAGCCCAAAATATCAGAAATATATTAAATATTCAAAATATATCAAAATATCAAAAATATAATATAATATTCAAAATATCTCAAAATATCTTAAAATATCTAAAATATAATAAAATATTCAAAATATCTTAAAATATTTATTCAAAATATCTGAAATATCACAAAAATTCACAAAAATCATATTAATTGTGAAACTCATGAAAATCAAATCAGATTAGTAAAAATAATTAAGGATTGAGAGAAAGAAATAAAATATGAAGGCTTATATGCACAACCCAAAAATAATATTAAAATAATCCAAAACATAAAAACTCCCAAAAATTCCTAAAAATCACAAAAATCATAAAATTCACTGAAGTCGAGTTGGAATACTCAAAATAATTTTGAATCAACCAAAACAAATAAATTATGAATTCTTGGGGTGTTACAAGAAACGTACACCTCTTGAGTGGGTGCGATATGCGTTGTGTAGGTCACTCATTGACCTTGGGGGCATCGGGGTGCGGGTTGCCTACAGTGGGCAGTGAGTCGCTCTATTGTAACCGTGGGATAGACCGACGCGACACACCAATGATCCTGACCGAGACACTATTCTTATGCAAGATCTGATAAAGACTGTCGTGTATATGCTAGATGTGCAAAATCAAAATGAGGATTATAGCACGTGGTCTGAGGCATGTGGTAACGACAGATCTTTTCAATCATTTCTTCGACCTGAGTTTAGCTCCATGGAGTAGGAAAGCGAGTCTTGTGCACATGCATAATCTGAACATTTATATCTGTGTGATATATTAATTGAGGAATATTAGCTATGACAATTGTTTTGAATACTTGGATGATGATGATGATAATGCTGAGGGCATTATTGTAATTGTTGTTTATGATAATGGAATTGATAAATGATTGGATGATGATAGTTAATTAATGTTGATGGCATGATCATAATTGTGGTATGATCTATCTGTATGATATGTTGTTTGTGTTATCTCTGTGCTGCCATGTTGGTATTGGTGTAGGTGATCTCACCTCTTTGTTTTATGTTTTGGTTGGGTTTGTGTTGTGAAATAAATACATAATAGATAGAACGAGTTTTTCGAGAAGAAACTTATGGTAGATATTCTGAGTTTTGGTGACAACATGGAGGAGTGGTCACTCAGGACTCATTGGTGTGCAGTCTTAATAAAGAACAGATGTCTGATGCATCAAGATGGATACAAGAAGGAATAAGTACGTTAAGTTTTCTCATTAGTGTTATACCGTGCTATTAAGTAAGACCCGTCATAGGGTTTGCTATTGTTAAAAAGAGAGAGTTTTCTATTAGTTTATATTTCTCTTTAAATTGTTAAATATTAATTAGTGTCAATATTGTATATTAAATACATTTTCAGTAATACTTATGAATTTCAGTAAGTTTATGTTTCAGTAAAGAAGAAATTTTAAAACTCACATTTTATAACTCAAACCTTGTGCGAACTTCTTTTCAGATTATGAGTCGGGAGTCAGACATGTGATACCATAGGGAGGGTGTTACATTAGTTGGTATCAGAGCACGGTTTGAGTCTTTTGGGGTTTGTGGTTAGGTCTATTTTGCTTGTGTTGTGTTCTCTATGTTTTTGTTTTCCGAAAGGAAACCATGTTGTTTATAATGGATATCCGATCCATTGTATTTTGGTTCATCCATCTTTGAAGAAAGAAAAACGACTCGTGGTAGATGTACACGTGGGGAAGCAGAACATGTTACTAGTAATGCAGTTGCAGCTACGAGAGCAACAGGAGCAATGTGGAAAGACGACTGCATGAACAGAGAATCGCTGAATAGCAGAAACTGGAAGTTGAAGTTTAGAATCTGATGGAAGAGAATCAGTCTTGGAATATAAGATTTCATAAGTTTGGAACCTGGTATTTTTTTTTAGAATATTGAGAAAGTAATTGATTTCGACAGAAGATGTATTTACAACCATTGAGGAAACCAAAAGCAGTAAGTGATGTGAAAGAAGGTACTTAATGAAGGAATGTACGTCAAGGAAACAATTTGCGAAAAAGTTGAACCCATTTTCCCAGAGATTATGCTCTTTGAAAATAGAGTTTTCTGTTAGTAAAATTTTAGATAGTAAGGGAAGTTATTACTCTGAATGCAACGAGAGTGTTCTGAGCTGAAGACCTAAACAAGGGAGACTGTATTGCAGAAGGTGATTCTTTGACCATGCTGTATATCTCTGGGAGGCAACTTATTCTTTATGGCATATGATTGAGTAGACCAATTATATGTTAGAGTTATTCGTTACCTCGGATTTGTTTATTTCTGTTTCTATTCTTAGTCGATCGAGCTACTTGTGTTATTCCAAATTATCGTTATAGATCAAATTTTTGTGTTAGTTTGATCTGTTTCATAAACAGACGTGATCTTTGAAAATGGATTGGTTCTTTTTCAACCATATCCTATGAGATTATTTCAACAAAGTGTTAGTATTCCAGAAAATTCATTCTTAAAATCGGTTACATTCAATTCTTTGCTAGATATGTTTGATAACATATTCGATCGTTTTGTTATCCTCCATGATGTTTTCCTTCATCTATTGCAATTCTTTCATCTATTGCAATTGAAGGAATATCTTGCAAGAAAGGATATTCTTATTTATATCTGTGTCATAAGGTTGAAACAATTCTTCTATGGGAAAAGTTAAGATAGTAATGGAAATCATGAAAAAAATTTGGATCGTAGGACTTCTCACTTAGTTATTAGAAAGAATGAAGTGTTTGTATGGACTAATACATACAAGGAGAATCTTCACGAGTTGTAATGTATGTTTCAAGGAAATTAAAGTACATGAGAAAAGTTATTTTACACATGAATGAGGGTTAGTAGCCGCTAGATTAGTTCAACGTCTTTAGTAATCATAGAAGTCTGAGATATTTGTTTGATCAGGAGAAGTGAACATAAGACAAAGGAGATTTCATTGGTTAAAATCGTTTGGAATGACGTAAGTGAAGAAGCTACGTGAGAACTGGAAAATAAGATAAAAGAGTAATGTCCATATTTATTCTAAGGATGTGAAATCATGTTTATCAAATTTCGAGGATGAAATTTCTTTTTAAAGGGGGAGTATTGTAACACCCCAAAATTTCCTATCTCTTAAACAGTGATTTTGATAGTTAACAGAATTTTACTGTTTAGTAATTTTTATGTGCTGTAAAATTATTTTGATTATTCCGTCTGCATATTTCATCGTTTTGAGTGATTTACTCCGTGTCAGGAAAATAATAATTTTTGGGCCAGAAAAATTTTACCTAATTTAATTATTACTGAAAAGTCTTAATTATTTTATGTAATCTGATTTGATATTTGAACGTTTTCTAATATTTATGATTTTTGTGGACTATTATGAAATGTTTCTTCTGTTTGTGGGCCCAGGGGGTATATGAGGGCCCATGTGGCCATACGTGGGCCCAGGTGGGTCCCGCAAAGTGAAAATTTTTCTACGCATAGAAAAATTTGTACTGTTTAAATGGAGACAGGGGATCTTACTAAACCTGAATCCAGAAACAGTTTTAGAAAATTTCTTGTACTGTGTTTTGTACTGTATTTAATTTATCGGACGATAAAAAATACAGTAAATATAATTTTGTGGGCTTTTACTATATAAAAATAAATATACTGCTTAAGTCAACATTGGTGGTTTAGATATCCACCATTAATTTAATCAATGGTGGAGATTTAATCTAAACAAGCTTAATAAGGAAGGCTTTGATATCAACCATCGATTTAATCAACAGTGTAGAATTGGTCATATAAAGTGGCTATGGCCATTTGTAACCATTAGATATGGATTTAATCAATGGTAGAGATTTGGTCTCAAAAAGTGACAAAGACCATTTATGACCATTGGATGAAGAATTAATCAAGGGTGGAGAATTGGTCTTGTAAAGTAACAAGGACCATTTATGACCATTGGATATAAATTTAATCAATGGTGGAGATTTGGTCTTAAAAAGTAGCAAAGACTAATTATGACCCTTGGATTAAAAGTAAGAAAGAGTAATCTTGACCCTTCATTTTGGAAACACATCTAATGGCTAGAATTTAAGGGAGAAAGATCCAATGGCCTAGATTAAGTCTTTTAATCAAAAGTCTACCTTAATCCTAACCATTGATCTAATCAATGGTCTAGAATGCTCTAGATGGTGGCTAATTATGATGACAAATAATTGAATGCATTATGAAGAGCGGGGGGACGGTTTTTGGTGGCTTAAGAGAGTAGCAAAGTGGAAGACCACCATTATTACTCATTCTTGGTCTTTCTCGGTCAATTTCAAGAAGCTAACACTTCAAAAAGTTCTCTCCATTTTTCTTCTCCTCCATGTTTCGGCCAAGCACCCAAGAATACCTTCCATCACTCTTTAATTTCATACAACCTTATTTCTTGAATCCATACCTTATTCTAAACAACTTTTATGTTGGAGATTTCCTCTAAATCATTCATCTTCAAGGACATTCTTCAAGATCAAAGTTATGGGGTATTTATGGTGAAGTGTAAGGAAACTTCATTTCTTCTCTTCTTTTCATGATCTAAACCATGTTTGATCCATGGTTCCTCTTAATCAAGCTTACTATACTAATTTCTATGTATTTTGTTTTGTATTTGAGAAACCCTTGGTGGTGAAGGACTTGGAAAGAGAACCAAAACAAGGAACTTTTGAGGATCTTCAAGAGGTAAGAGGGAGATCCATCTCACCAACCAAGTTTGGTGGTTGTAACGCCCCAATTTTTAGAAAATATTCTGAATGTACTGTTTTCTGTTTTTCATGCTTTTGTATGAATGACCGCTGTGTCCCTGTTTTTCTATTCTTGAATTTTGTATGAAAACAATTTCGATAATACAGGTTCAAATTTTATTTGATCGTTTTACGTAATTTGCTTCGAGACGGTCAAATAAAAATTTTTCTGAGCTACTGTATTAATTTTTCTGAAAGATATACAAATAAAATAATACTTCTTGGATATTTTATTTGAACGTTTTGGATAATTACCTACGTTGTGGGAAAAAATGGAGAAATGACCGTTACGTCCCGAACGTACTGTTTTCTCTGTTTTTGTCTGTTTTTAATTGTTTTCTTCTTGATTTAATGCCAGAAAATACTGTCTGTGATTTTATATGAACTTTTTGCGTGATTTGCTCCGAGGCAGAAAATAATATATTCGGGCCGGGAAAATCTTATTTGATTATTTAGAATTGGGGATCTTACTTAACCCGATTCTCCGAATGAGACTAAAAATAATCTTTTAATTTTTAGGATTTAATCATCCAATAAAATAATTTTATATTATTATAATATTATTTTATTAGTCAGTATGTTTTAGTGACAAAGGGACCCGGAAATATTTTGCGGGACCCACAATTAGCAGAACGGTTAGATCGGTAGCTTAATTAATCACCGTAGGCTGTAGAACTTTCCAGAACAGGCTGACTCAGCTAGCTGACTCAGCAGAAAATTAAATACACAGTGTGACTCAAAGATGTGAGTCACCATAAGCTAACCAATGAGAAGAAGGCTTGCTCACCAAGGCTTAATCTTAGCCTTTGATTCATCCAATGGCTTGGATGAAGCCAAGCAAGGTGCCCACCTTGCACCCCACTTGAAGTCCACGGCCAAGAGGCCTTTGGTGACCAAAATATCACTTTGTCTTCATCACTTTCTCTCTTCTCTCTCATCAAGAACCCTAGCCACCATTCTTGCCCATTTTCTCCACCATATTCGGCCAAGACACAAACTACACCATCCAACCATCCAAAAATTTTTCTAACCAAGTTTCCTTAATCTAAACACCATTCTAAGAACCTTTGTAGTTGGGAGTTTCTTCAAATTCTTCCATCTAAGGCTTGGAAACCAACCTTGGAAGTTTTACCTAGAAGGTGAAATTTCATACTTTTCTTTTCTCTCTTCTTTTTCAAAGTTCTAAGCCATGATTTTTCCATGGTTTAGCTTCTTTTCATGGTTAGTAACATGTAGGTTTTGTTTGAAAATTTTAGGTGTTTGGTGGAGTGAAAACCGTGACCTAAGGAGGTGAGAAAGCAAGTTTTTGTCTTCATTTAAGGTAAGAGGAAGACAATTCTTATCATCCCTTGATGGTGGTAAGAAGATGGAGTTATTTGTGATGTTGTAGAATCCATAAGGATTCGGTGGTCATGTGTTATTTATGTGTGTATTTGTTAATTTTTGTGGTTGCTAGTAGCTTAAGTGTTATTTGTTAGTAGCTTTCTTATTTGGTAATTGTAATAATCTTGCATGTCTAATAGCTTTTGAATGCATGTCTACAAGCTTTAATTTAGGTTGTATGTGTTAGAAAATATTTTGCATGTATTAGAAATATTTTGCATATGTTAGAAATATAATGCATGTGTTAGAAATTGTATGATAAGTCATAGGATGTGAATAACATGTGTAAGTTTGCATGAGTGTTCCAAAGAACACAATCCAATAGCTCACGGCAATGCCAAAGTTTGGAGGACCAAAATGTTCTCTTGATTTTTCCTAAAGTGTAGCTTAATGAACCTAGGAGAATCAAGAAAGTTTCTAATTGATTTGATCAAAGAAAAATGCATTTAGAAATCAAGTGGTACAAACTTAGTATTTTGGGCCAATATGCCTAAAGGATTAAATTGAATATAGATAACTATTTTCTAAAATGATTTAATGAACTTAGACTATAGAATACATTTTAAAAGGTGAAAGACATTTTGGAAATCAAATGTAAAAGTTTTATAAAATTTCGCCAACATGCCACTATAGGAATTCATGATTTTAAAAACTTGTTTCTAAACCTTTTTCAATTAAAAAGAAACAAATACAAGTTAAGAAGAAATTTTCTATAATAATTTATGAAGGAACCAATTGATTAGAAGTAAATCTAAAGGGTTAAAATTCATAATTTTATCATTAGGAAGGAAATACAAGAATGTTAAGAAATTTTCTAACATATAGCTCACTTTTGGTTTTGAAGCATGTTAGAGATTTCAAAAAGAATTTAATGAAATGGTTAAAAATTAGGTAAACAGAAATTTTTATGGAAAAAAAATTAGAAAACCATTATTATAAGTTTCCAAACAAAATACTGTCAATTTTTAGTAAAAATGAACCTATAAGATAGTCAAAATATCCTAATGACAGTATACGGTATGAAAAATTATTCTACGTAGTTTAAAGGTACTAAATATTATTTCTATCTGTTTAAACAGTAATTTTAAAGGCATTCGAATAAGAAAATGATTTAAAAATCCTACGCGATTGAGAAAACGAATTAAAAATGCTACGCGATTTTAAAAACAGAAAAATATTTTTACCCGATTTTTAAACGTTTGTAAAAACGACGAGATTTCAAAAACGCGATAAAATTTCTACGCGATTGAACGTTACCGTATTTATTTTTCGCTGTCGGGAAAACGTGAACCCGTACAGGTTTTTGAGGTTATTTTGCTGTCGGGAAAAAGTGAACCCGTACAGGCTTTCTGCCATTGAGGGCATATATTTCTATCTTAAGGGCATTTTCGTAATTTCATATATTTGGAATTATGTTTTATCTTTATGCCAATTTTTGGTGTTTTGGGTTGACGAGACGAATAACATCGTGTTGTCGATGCGATAAGTGTAGTGTTGTTTATTGTTCTAATAAACTTGGAGACTTTAGTGTACGGGATCCCACATGTGGACAGTTGGTAGCTCCATTTGGGCCGTGGTAAACCGATAGCACATTAATGTACTCGACATTCACTATATTTAATCGAGGTTTGTAAAGTCTAGTAGTACATTGCCTATAGTGCCACAACGGGAGATCAGTGAACTATACTACGCCCGGATGGTAGATTCCCGTGTCGTAGGCTATTGACGCAACGTGTGATCGCGTAATAGTTGGTTGGGCAGCCGTGGTACTAATAGATTTTGCAAGTCATTCTCTCTGATATCTGTTTGGGTTTAGCTCCATGGAGTAGGGTTGTGTTTTGGTGTATTTGAGTATATCTTGGATATTATTCCATTTTCTCTATTTATCGTTATTTGGTAACATCTTGGATATTTTTACATTTACTCTATTTATATTTATCTGAAAATTTTTATGTTAGTTGTCTATTTCTTATCTTATCTTATCTGTGAGATTGATTTATCTGTGTGATTTTCTTTATTTGTGATCTGTCTATGATGTTCGAAACCCTAGGATATTTAATATGTATTACTTGTTATAGCTTATTTGTATTGTATGAACTGTGTAGTAGTTATTTGTCGTCTTCTTATTTGCCATGTTGTGATGGTTTTATGTTGTCTTACCTCTTTATTGTATGTGTCTATTGTCTATTTATTTTATGCGATAAAGAGTTTGAAGAGGAAGAAGAGGAACACCTCTTGAGATCGTGTACCGAGGAAGAGGGAGATCGGCCAGACCGACGATCGCTTTACGAGCAAGAACCATCCGATCATCCATACCCTCTGGATTGATTGTGTGGGGATGGCGACACCTGCATTTTTGGGATTTGTAGAGCTGGTATTCCATGGAGGTGATTTGGCTTGGCATTTACGAGGAGATCGTGCTTCGTTACCTATCTTTGGACGTATGACCGTGATTCTACGTCATCGCTTTGATGGAGATCCGATTTCGACGACGACGCTTTTTCTCGCATTTAGAGTTGCCCTTATCCATTAGGCGTTATTGGGGTGCTTGAAAACCCCGAGCCTAGTGAGATAAGCATCGTATCGACCGCGCGATCCCGTTATCGCCGTATGTCGAGACATCGTGGATATTTATCTCCCGATGATCATTTTCACACCGAGAGTGATCCATCGAGGAGTAGATAATCATGATGTTTTTTTTGGGCGCGTCACAACAGTATGTACGTATATATTAACTCTTTTATTGCTTTCTTTCTTGTTCTTATTTAAAGAGTTATAGTCTTAGTTGTAAATTATATGTACAGGTTTATAACTTAACCATATGTATATTATTAGTGATGATGTTTTTTTTTTTATTTCGTATATTTCGTATTATCTTTTTATTACATATTTACTTTTATCGTGAATTATTTTTACAACCCGTAATAATTTTAACAAATATTCCGCAACTTGGGTAGATTTTATTTCTATTTATTTTATTTTATTTTGTGTGTGACATCCTCCAAAGGGTGTTACATTAGTTAGTATCGAGCCCAAGTTAGAGTCTTTTGGGGTTGTGGTTGGGTCTGTTTTTGTTTGTGCTGTGTGATTCTCTCGTGATCTTTGTGATTTATATCCTTTTGGAAATATCTTAAAGGATGTATCTGACTTTGTTTTGTTATGTTTGAAGAAAGAAGATGGCTGGTAGAGGTAGAGGACGTGCTAACGTAAATCGAGATGAGGATCCGATGTTGGTTGCTGCTGAGGCTATGCGGCAGATGGCTGAAGTGATTACTCAGCAAAATTTGAGAGCAGCCCAACAACAAGATGCTACAGCAGATGCCCTAAATTTATCTGAATTTAGGCGTCATAATCCGCCACAATTTAGAGGCGAGGTGGATCCGGAGAAAGCGAGTCAGTGGATGCAAGATTTAGAGAGAATATTCGAGGGGATGAGATGTACCGATGAAAAGAAAGTGACTTATGCTGTTTTCATGCTGAGAGGAGATGCAGAACATTGGTGGAGAGGAATCCGCCGAGTGTTGCAAGCTGAAGGGACTGAGATCACTTGGGAAGTGTTTTCTAATACTTTTCTGGGATAAATATTTTCTGCGAGTGCTAGGCATGCCAAGGAAATGGAATTTCTTGGGTTGCGACAGGGGAATATGACGGTGAATGAGTATGCCACAAAATTTGAGAGTTTATCTCAATTCTCAGATTATGCTCAGACACGACAAGATGATGTGTGGAGATGCAGAAGTTTGAATCAGGTTTAAGGGTGGAACTGAAACGAGGAGTGGTATCTTTGAGGATGACTCAGTTTCATGCGTTGGTGGATGCGTGTGCTCGACTTGAAGAGTTAGAGCCATCTAGAGATCAAAGGAATCGGAATTTTGGACCGACAAGGTTTCAGAGAGGTGGAGGTAGTAATGTCAATCGATTTCAGCGTAAGCCGTACACCAGGCCAACAGAAGTCAATCTCAACGACCATCTGTTAGTGGAAGTGCAAGTGGTAGTGGAGTGGACAGAGGGTGGCGTTTACGCCAACGTGTTTTAAGTGCGGGAAGAAAGGTCATATTTCTCCCGAGTGTACAGTTAAAGGTACAGTTTGTTTCAATTGTAAACAACCAGGGCACATAGCAAAGGATTGTCCACAGCCGGAGAGGAAACCTGCTGTTCGGTATGTTAAAGCTAATCAGCAAAAATCTGGAAGTACTCAACCGAGATCTGGAGGACGAGTATATACAATGGTGGGATCTGAGATTTCTAAGTCGATGATCTTATTCGGGAGAAGGAGACATTGGAGGTAATCTTCTCACCGTCTTGTATGATTCGGGTGCTACACACTCTTTTATTGCATATGATTGTGTGGAAAGGTTGAAGTTGCCTATGTCTTCTCTGAATGTTATGTTGAATGTATCTACACCAACTGCTAAACTGTAGTTACTTCTAAGATCTGCTTGGATTGTCCTATTGTTGTGAAGGGCCGTTTGTTTTTGATCGATTTGATTTGTTTGCCTCTCATTGAGATAGATGTAATCTTAGGGATGGACTGGTTATGTTCTAACCATATCCTCATAGATTGTGCAAAGAAAACTATAGTTTTTCCTAAGAAAGAAGAGTCTGGATTCTTAACCGCTGTTAAGGTCAAGTCTTTACTGAGAGATGGAGCGCAGGGATATCTGGTATTGTCTTCTCTAGAAGTTAAGAATGAGAAGGATGTGAATACTATTCCTGTTGTCAACGAATTTCCGGATGTTTTTCCTGAAGATGTACCTGGTTTACCGCCTGAGCGGGAGATCGAATTCTCAATTGATTTAGTACGGGAAGGGTCCTATCTCAATTGCACCATATCGTATGTCGCCAGTAGAGTTGGAGGAGCTGAAAAAGCAATTAGTGGAACTGTTGGAGAAAGAATTTGTACGACCTAGTGTTTCCCCATGGGGTGCGCCAGTACTTTTGGTCAAGAAGAAGGATGGAACGTCACGACTTTGTGTGGACTATCGGCAGCTGAACAAGGTGACTATCAAGAATAAATATCCGCTTCCAAGAATCGACGATTTGATGGATCAATTGAGAGGAGCTGTGATATTTTCCAAGATAGATCTACGATCGGGTTATCACCAAATTCGTGTGAAAGGGGGAGGATGTGCCGAAAACGCTTTTCGAACTCGTTATGGACATTATGAGTATCGGGTAATGCCATTCGGGGTGACGAATGCTCTGCTATATTTATGGATTATATGAACAGGATATTTCGTCTGTATCTAGACAGATTTGTCGTTGTCTTTATCGATGACATTCTGATCTATTCTAGATCGAAGGAAGAACATGCTGAACATCTAAGTGTTATTCTTCGATTTTGAGGGAGAAAGCAGCTTGTATGCGAAGTTGTCTAAGTGTGAGTTCTGGTTAGAAGAAGTTCAATTTCTTGGTCACGTAATTTCTAAAGAAGGTATAGCGGTGGACCCATCGAAAGTGGAGACTGTTTTACAGTGGGAGAGACCTAAGACAAGAATGTGTTCGAAGTTTTGTTGGACTTCTTGGTTATTATCGAGATTTATCGAAGGTTTTTCCAAGATTGCTTTGGACCGCTTACACAACTAACGAGGAAAAGTCAAGCTTTCGAATGGACGGAAGAACGTGAAGCTAGTTTTCAAGAGTTGAAGAAGAGGTTAACAAGCTGCGCCGTGTTAATCCTACCGATTCGACGAAATCTTTCGATGTGTATTGTGACGCTTCTTATCAAGGACTAGGATGTGTGTTGATGCAAGACCGGAACGTGGTGGCGTATGCTTCTCGACAATTGAAGGTTCATGAGAAGAATTATCCTACGCATGATTTGGAATTGGCTGCGGTGGTTTTTGCTTTGAAGATATGGAGACACTTTCTCTATGGAGCAACGTTCAACATTTTCAGTGATCACAAGAGTTTAAAGTACTTGTACGATCAGAAGGAGCTGAATATGAGGCAGCGAAGGTGGTTAGAATTTCTGAACGATTACGATTTTCAACTTTTATACCACCCTGGTAAGGCGAATGTCGTGGCCGATGCCTTAAGCAGGAAGATTATTAGTGTTTCTGCGCTAATGATTAAAGAAAAAGAGCTCATTGAACAGTTTAGAGATGAGTGGTCGTTTGTTGAGTTAAAACCGGGGAAGATCTGTATTAACATGGTTACTATCTCGAGCGAGCTGATGGAAGACATAAAAGAAAAGCAAAATGCCGATAAATTTTTGCAAAGAATGAGGGAGCAAATGAAGCAAGGCGAGACACTAGAGTTCAAGGAAGGAACTGATGGAATTCTGAGATTTCGGGTAGAGTCTCGTGTTCCTCGTAACCGAGAACTGAGAAGATATATTGTGAAACATGCCCATACTAGTCTATTGAGTATGCATCCAGGTATAACAAAAATGTATCAAGATTTGAAGAAGTTATTCTGGTGGCATGGAATGAAGGGTGATGTAGTTAGATGCGTGTCAACTTGCCTAGTTTGTCAAAAGTCGAAAGTTGAACACCAAAGACCACTTGGGATGTTGCAACCATTATCGATTCCGAATGGAAATGGGACAGCATTTCTATGGATTTCGTTCTTGGTTTGCCAAAGACAAGGAGAGGTCATGACGCAATATGGGTTATAGTCGATAGACTTACGAAATCGGCTCATTTCTTACCGATCAATATCAAATATTCATTGGAAAGATTAACCCGAATTGTACATCGGTGAAATTGTCGACTACATGGTGTACCGACAAGTATAATTTCGACGGAGATCCGAGGTTTACGTCAAGATTTTGGCGAAGTCTACAAGAAGCTATGGGAACTAAGTTACGGCCGAGTTCGGCGTATCATCCGCATGACCGACGGTCGGGCCCGAAAGAACTATACGATCTTTGGAGGATTTATTGCGTGCTTGTGTTTTGGAACAACGGGGAAGTTGGGATGAATTTTTATCTTTGATAGAATTCACCTACAACAATAGTTTTCACGCAAGCATTGGAATGGCACCTTATGAAGCATTGTATGGAAGACGATGTCGAACGCCGTTATCTTTGGTATCAAGATGGAGAAAGTATGATTTGTTGGACCGGAGCTTGTACAAAGAAACTACGGATAAAGTCAAGATGATACAAGAAAAGATGAGGACGACGCAAAGCAGACAAAAGAGTTACGCGGATAAGCGAAGACGACCTCTTGAATTTGAGGAGGGTGAGCATGTGTTTCTGAGAGTTACTCCTACGACTGGTGTCGGAAGGGTAATTAAATCTAAGAAGCTTACTCCTAAATTCATTGGACCATATCAGATTATCCGACGTATTGGTCCTGTAGCATATCAGATTGCTTTGCCGCCTTTCCTATCCAATTTGCATGACGTGTTTCATGTGTCTCAATTACTGAGTATATGCCAGATCCGACACATGTTATACAATCAGATGACGTGCAATTAAAGGAGAATTTGACTTACGAAACTTTACCTGTCAGGATAGAGGACAGAAAGGTAAAGCAACTTCGAGGGAAGATGATCGAGCTGGTGAAGGTTATATGGAATGATGTGACGGGTGAAGCTACTTGGGAACTGGAAGATAAAATGAAGGATCAGTATCCTCATTTGTTCGGATAAACATCAAATTTCGAGGACGAAATTTTTATTTGTTGGGGAGTGTTGTAACGCCCCAATTTTTAGAAAATATTCTGAATGTACTGTTTTCTGTTTTTCATGCTTTTGTATGAATGACCGCTGTGTCCCTGTTTTTCTATTCTTGAATTTTGTATGAAAACAATTTCGATAATACAGGTTCAAATTTTATTTGATCGTTTTACGTAATTTGCTTGAGACGGTCAAATAAAATTTTTTCTCGAGCTATTGTATTAATTTTTCTGAAAGATATACAGCTAAATAATACTGCTGGATATTTTATTTGAACGTTTTGGATAATTACCTACGTTGTGGGAAAAAATGGAGAAATGACCGTTACGTCCCGAACGTACTGTTTTCTCTGTTTTTGTCTGTTTTTAATTGTTTTCTTCTTGATTTAATGCCAGAAAATACTGTCTGTGATTTTATATGAACTTTTTGTGATTTGCTCCGAGGGGAAAATAATATATTCCGGGCGGGAAAATCTTATTTGATTATTTAGAATTGGGGATCTTACTTAACCCGATTCTGAATGAGACTAAAAATAATCTTTTAATTTTTAGGATTTAATCGTCCAATAAAATAATTTTATATTATTATAATATTATTTTATTAGTCGGATGTTTTAGTGACAATGGACCCTAAATATTTTGCGGGACCCACAATTAGCAGAACGGTTAGATCGGTAGCTTAATTAATCACCGTAGTAAAATTTGTAGAACTTTCAGAACAGTGACTCGACTCACTAGTGACTCAATGAAAAATTAAATACACAAAGTGTGACTCAAAGCATGTGAGTCACCATAAGCTAACCAATGAGAAGAAGGCTTGCTCACCAAGGCTTAATCTTAGCCTTTGATTCATCCAATGGCTTGGATGAAGCCAAGCAAGGTGCCCACCTTGCACCCCACTTGAAGTCCACGGCCAAGAGGCCTTTGGTGACCAAAATATCACTTTGTCTTCATCACTTTCTCTCTTCTCTCTCATCAAGAACCCTAGCCACCATTCTTGCCCATTTTCTCCACCATATTCGGCCAAGACACAAACTACACCATCCAACCATCCAAAAATTTTTCTAACCAAGTTTCCTTAATCTAAACACCATTCTAAGAACCTTTGTAGTTGGGAGTTTCTTCAAATTCTTCCATCTAAGGCTTGGAAACCAACCTTGGAAGTTTTACCTAGAAGGTGAAATTTCATACTTTTCTTTTCTCTCTTCTTTTTCAAAGTTCTAAGCCATGATTTTTCCATGGTTTAGCTTCTTTTTCATGGTTAGTAACATGTAGGTTTTGTTTGAAAATTTTAGGTGTTTGGTGGAGTGAAAACCGTGACCTAAGGAGGTGAGAAAGCAAGTTTTTGTCTTCATTTAAGGTAAGAGGAAGACAATTCTTATCATCCCTTGATGGTGGTAAGAAGATGGAGTTATTTGTGATGTTGTAGAATCCATAAGGATTCGGTGGTCATGTGTTATTTATGTGTGTATTTGTTAATTTTTGTGGTTGCTAGTAGCTTAAGTGTTATTTGTTAGTAGCTTTCTTATTTGGTAATTGTAATAATCTTGCATGTCTAATAGCTTTTGAATGCATGTCTACAAGCTTTAATTTAGGTTGTATGTGTTAGAAAATATTTTGCATGTATTAGAAATATTTTGCATATGTTAGAAATATAATGCATGTGTTAGAAATTGTATGATAAGTCATAGGATGTGAATAACATGTGTAAGTTTGCATGAGTGTTCCAAAGAACACAATCCAATAGCTCACGGCAATGCCAAAGTTTGGAGGACCAAAATGTTCTCTTGATTTTTCCTAAAGTGTAGCTTAATGAACCTAGGAGAATCAAGAAAGTTTCTAATTGATTTGATCAAAGAAAAATGCATTTAGAAATCAAGTGGTACAAACTTAGTATTTTGGGCCAATATGCCTAAAGGATTAAATTGAATATAGATAACTATTTTCTAAAATGATTTAATGAACTTAGACTATAGAATACATTTTAAAAGGTGAAAGACATTTTGGAAATCAAATGTAAAAGTTTTATAAAATTTCGGCCAACATGCCACTATAGGAATTCATGATTTTAAAAACTTGTTTCTAAACCTTTTTCAATTAAAAAGAAACAAATACAAGTTAAGAAGAAATTTTCTATAATAATTTATGAAGGAACCAATTGATTAGAAGTAAATCTAAAGGGTTAAAATTCATAATTTTATCATTAGGAAGGAAATACAGTAATGTTAAGAAATTTTCTAACATATAGCTCACTTTTGGTTTTGAAGCATGTTAGAGATTTCAAAAAGAATTTAATGAAATGGTTAAAAATTAGGTAAACAGAAATTTTTATGGAAAAAAATTAGAAAACCATTATTATAAGTTTCCAAACAAAATACTGTCAATTTTTAGTAAAAATGAACCTATAAGATAGTCAAAATATCCTAATGACAGTATACGGTATGAAAAATTATTCTACGTAGTTTAAAGGTACTAAATATTATTTCTATCTGTTTAAACAAGTAATTTTAAAGGCATTCGAATAAGAAAATGATTTAAAAATCCTACGCGATTGAGAAAACGAATTAAAAATGCTACGCGATTTTAAAAACAGAAAAATATTTTTACCCGATTTTTAAACGTTTGTAAAAACGACGAGATTTCAAAAACGCGATAAAATTTCTACGCGATTGAACGTTACCGTATTTATTTTTCGCTTTGTCGGGAAAACGTGAACCCGCACGGGTTTTTGAGGTTATCTTCTTTGTCGGGAAAAAGTGAACCCGTACGAGCTTTACGCCATTGAGGGCATATATTTCTATCTTAAGGGCATTTTCGTAATTTCATATATTTGGAATTATGTTTTATCTTTATGCCAATTTTTGGTGTTTTGGGTTGACGAGACGAATAACATCGTGTTGTCGATGCGATAAGTGTAGTGTTGTTTATTGTTCTAATAAACTTGGAGACTTTAGTGTACGGGATCCCACACGTGAACAGTTGGTAGCTCCATTTGGCAGTGGTAAACCGATAGCACATTAATGTACTCGACATTCACTATATTTAATCGAGGTTTGTAAAGTCTAGTAGTACATTGCCTATAGTGCCACAACGGAGATCAGTGAACTATACTACGCCTGGATGGTAGATTCCCGTCTTGTCGTAGGCTATTGACGCAACGTGTGATCGCGTAATAGTTGGTTGGGCAGCCGTGGTACTAATAGATTTTGCAAGTCATTCTCTCGATATCTGTTTGGGTTTAGCTCCATGGAGTAGGGTTGTGTTTTGGTGTATTTGAGTATATCTTGGATATTATTCCATTTTCTCTATTTATCGTTATTTGGTAACATCTTGGATATTTTTACATTTACTCTATTTATATTTATCTGAAAATTTTTATGTTAGTTGTCTATTTCTTATCTTATCTTATCTGTGAGATTGATTTATCTGTGTGATTTTCTTTATTTGTGATCTGTCTATGATGTTCTGAAACCCTAGGATATTTAATATGTATTACTGTTATAGCTTATTTGTATTGTATGAACTGTGTAGTAGTTATTTGTCGTCTTCTTATTTGCCATGTTGTGATGGTTTTATGTTGTCTTACCTCTTTATTGTATGTGTCTATTGTCTATTTATTTTATGCGATAAAGAGTTTGAAGAGGAAGAAGAGGAACAACCTCTTGAGATCGTGTACCCTGAGGAAGAGGGAGATCAGCAGACCGACGATCAGTTTTACGAGCAAGAACCATCCGATCATCCATACCCTCTGGATTGATTGTGTGGGGGATGGCGACACCTGCATTTTGGGATTTGTAGAGCTGGTATTCCATGGAGGTGATTTGGCTTGGCATTTACGAGGAGATCGTGCTTCTGTTACCTATCTTGGACGTATGACCGTGATTCTACGTCATCAGTTTGATGGAGATCCGATTTCGACGACGACGCTTTTTCTGCATTTAGAGTTGCCCTTATCCATTAGGCGTTATTGGGGTGCTTGAAAACCCCGAGCCTAGTGAGATAAGCATCGTATCGATCGCGATCCCGTTATCGCCGTATGTCGAGACATCGTGATATTTATCTCCCGATGATCATTTTCACACCGAGAGTGATCCATCGAGAGGAGTAGATAATCATGATGTTTTTTTTGGTAGCGCGTCGGTATGTCAGTATATATTAACTCTTTTATTGCTTTCTTTATTGTTCTTGTTTAAAGAGTTATAGTCTTAGTTGTAAATTATATGTACAGTTTATAACTTAACCATATGTATATTATTAGTGATGATGTTTTTTTTTTTATTTCGTATATTTCGTATTATCTTTTTATTACATATTTCTTTTATCGTAATTATTTTTACAACCCGTAATAATTTTAACAAATATTCCGCAACTTGGGTAGATTTTATTTCTATTTATTTTATTTTATTTTGTGTGTGACATCCTCCAAAGGGGTGTTACAGTGGTGAGAGATGGTCTTATATTTGATGGATGGTGAATTCATGTGAGGATTCATATCCATGGTCATGTAATTTATTTGTGGGTGTTTATGTGCTTTGATTATTTGCTTATGCTTGATATGCTTTGCATGATTTTATGGCCTTGATAATATGCTTAAAATATGTATGATGAGTATATGGCATGCTTGTAGTATTTATCATGAAATATATATGTGTATGCCATGATGTAAATATGGAAAGAAAATCAATTTTTGGCTTTAATGGCCAAGGGAGAGTGGTCACGGTTTTGACACTCATGATTTGGGTTTATGTTGAAAATTTTCAAGAACAAGGGAAATTAATTTTTGGGTCCCTGAAACTTAGTGAATTTCGGCCAAGACACCTCAAAATAGGTGTTCACAAATTAATATTTTCATGAAAGATGAAAATGGATGATTTGAAGAATATGAAAAAATAAACAAAGGGTTTGTTTTTCAAGAGAACAAGAAAACGATTTTCAAGGGATTTTTATTGATTTCTTTTATGTAAAAAGTTTCTAAATGTTTACTAATCATGATTTTGAAAAAGAGACGGGAAAACGTTGATTTTAAGGATCTGCAAAGAAAGTGAAAAAGGATTTGCAAAGAAAGTGAAAAAGGATTTGCAAAGAAAGTAAAAATGAATTTGAACAAATGAGTTTGGTTTTTATGACCATCGGTATTACGGTTTTGAAAACAAAGATTTTAATGGTTTTTGTTTGTGTAAAACCATATCAATTTAGAAGGAAAAATATTTGATGGCTCAAATGGCCAAATACCTTATGGTTTTTGAAAAGCTTGTTCTGCCTCAATTTTATAAAACAAAGTGTTTTGTCACTCGAAAGATTTGATAGTTTTCAATGACCTTGTCTATGGTTTTTGTGGATGCCTTGATTTTATGAAAATGATTTCCATACAAGGATTTGGAAAGGGAATTAGAGCGTTTTATCACTTGAGAGAATAGAAATTTTAATAACGAAAAACAAAGAGAGGTTGAAAATGTTTGAATTTCAATTTATTTTGAAGAAGACTGATTTTGGAAATGATTTGGAAAAAATGGGGAATATAATGGTGTTATGAAAATTTACTAACGTATAACTTATTTTCAAGTTTTGAAATAAGTTAGAAAATGTTAAGTTTTGAAACATTGATTTATATCAATGGAAAAGTGATTTTTGTGGATTATATTTTGGAAAAGGATTTCTTGAGTAAAGAAATGTGGAAAAAGATTTTTCTTGAGTAAGAAAATGTGAAAAATGAAATACAAAGTCATATGATTTTGAGAAAGGTTGAAAAGGAATTTTTGAAGGTTAAGAAATATTTTCTGTAATGAAATGGTGATGAAAAATGTTTTACGTATCTTAAAAACGTGATTTTTAAGCTACGCAATTTGACAAAAAATGTGTTGAAAATGATATTGATTTATTTAAGTCCAAAATAATGTTTGAAATATTGAGGAATATTTTAGGTGATTGTAAAATGTTGAAAAATATTTAACGTATCTTAAAAACAAATTGAAAAATGTTTAAATATTTCTACGCGATTTGGAAAGCGTTTGAATATTTTACGCGACTGAAATATTGTTGAAAAATCACTACGTGATTTGAATAATGAGAGAATATTTTTACGTGATTTCAAAAATGGCGGAAAACTACTATGAGATTTAGAAAGTGTTTTAAATATTTTGAGAATGATGGAAAATGATTTACGTGACTTAAAAGAATGATTTTTTAAGTTACGCGATTTCAAAAATGGTGAAAAATTGTTACGCGATTTGAGAAACGTATATTTTTATGCGATTGAGAAAAATGTTAAAAAATTAAATACGTGATTTAAAAGTGCAACAGAAGAGTTGCAGCATTTTAAAAATATAACAGAAATGTTACGAAATTTGTAAACGTAACAGTAGTGTTACGGTATTGTGAAAACATAATAAAAACGTTTTGGAATTTTAAAAATGTAACAAAAGTGTTACGGTATTGTGAAAATGTAAAAGAAGTGTTATGGTATTGTGAAAATATAACAGAAACGTTTTTGAATTGTGAAAATGTAACAGAAATGTTACACAATTGTGAAAATACGGCAAAAGTATTTTATGACTATAAAAACATGATAATATGATGATTACTACGAAAACAGTGTATGAACACTGTGTGAGAAAATGATGAGTTTTGCCTAGGATTGGCTTTTGATGCATTTTATATGCATTGGAAAGAGATGCCTGTATTTGGTATTTGGGGCACTTTACGTATTGGAAAAATATTCGTTGAAGCATATGATTTAAATTGAACAAATGAAATTGAAAAGTATGGCCCTTGTGGTTGGACTTGCACTGAGATATTAGTGCATTGTATAAAATATATTATAAAAAATTATGAGTTAAACTTGTGATTGGTATCCTATCAATGATTTGGTATTTGGTGCATTATACATGCATTGGAATGGTCCAATGGACTGGATAAGGCTAATTGCCTAGGAGAAACGTACACCTCTTGAGTGGGTGCGATATGCGTAGTGTAGGTCACTAATTGACCTTGGGGGCATCGGGGTGCGGGTTGCCTACAGTGGGCAGTGAGTCGCTCTACTGTAACCGTGGGTTAGACCGATGCGACACACCGATGATCTTGACCGAGACACTATTCTTATTCAAGATCTGATAAAGACTATCATGTATATGCTAGATATACAAAATCAAAATGAGGATTATAGCACGTGGTCTGACGCATGTGGTAACGATAGATCTTTTCGATCATTTCTCCGACCTGAGTTTAGCTCCATGGAGTAGGAAATCGAGTCTTGTGCACATGCATAATTTGAACATTTATATCTGTGTGATATATTAATTGAGGAATATTGACTATGACAATTGTTTTGAATACTTGGATGATGATGATGATAATGCTAAGGGCATTATCATAATTATTGTTTATGATAATTGAACTGATAAATGATTGGATGATGATAGTTGATTAATGTTGATGACATGATCATAATTGTGGTATGATCTATCTGTATGATATGCTGCTTGTGTTATCTCTGTGCTGCCATGTTGGTATTGGTGTAGGTGATCTCACCTCTTTATTTTATGTTTTGGTTGGGTTTGTGTTGTGAAATAAATAATTAATAGATAGAACGAGTTTTCCGAGAAGAAACTGATGGTAGATATTCTGAGTTTTGGTGACAACATGGAGGAGTGGTCACTCATGACTCGTTGGTGTGCAGTGTTAATAAAGAACAGATGTCTGATGCATCAAGATGGATACAAGAATGAATAAGTACGTTAAGTTTTCTCATTAGTGTTATACCGTGCTATTAAGTAGGACCCGTCATAGGGTTTGCTACTGTTAAAAAGAGAGAGTTTTCTATTAGTTTTATATTTCTCTTTAAATTGTTAAATATTATTTGGTGTCAATATTGTATATTAAATATATTTTTAGTAATACTTATGAATTTCAGTAAGTTTATGTTTCAGTAAAAAGGAAATTTTAAAACTCACATTTTATAACTCAAACCTTGTGCGAACTTCTTTTCAGATTATGAGTTGGGAGTCAGACATGTGATACCCTAAGGAGGGTGTTACATTAGTTGGTATCAGAGCACAGTTTGAGTCTTTTGGGGTTTGTGGTTAGGTCTATGTTGCTTGTGTTGTGTTCTTTGTGTTTTTGTTTTCCGAAAAGAAACCATGTTGTTTATAATGGATATCAGATCCATTGTATTTTGGTTCGTCCATCTTTGAAGAAAGAAAAACGACTCCTGGTAGATGTACACTTGGGGAAGCGGAACATGTTACTAGTAATGCAGTTGCAGCTACGAGAGCAACGGGAGCAATGTGGAAAGACGACTGCACGAACAGAGAATCGTTGAACAACGAAAACTGGAAGTTGAAGTTCAGAATCTGATGGAAGAGAATCACTCTTGGAATATAGGATTTTGTAATTTTGGAACCTGGTATTTTTTTTTAGAATATTGAGAAAGCAATTGATTTCGATGGAAGATGTATTTACAACCATTGAGGAAACCAAAAGCAGTAAGTGATGTGAAAGAAGGTACTTAATGAAGGAATGTACGTCAAGGAAACAATTTGCAGAAAAGTTGGACACATTTTCCCAGAGATTATGCTCTTTGAAAATAGAGTTTTCTGTTAGTAAAATTTTAGATAGTAAGGGAAGTTGTTACTTTGAATGGAACGGGAGTGTTCTGAGCTGAAGACCTAAACAAGGGAGACTGTATTGCAGAAGGTGATTCTTTGACCATGTTGTATATCTCTGGGACGCAACTTATTCTTTATGGCATATGATTGAGTTGATCAATTATATGTTAGAGTTATTCGTTATCCTCTGATTTGTTTATTTCTGTTTCTATTCTTAGTCGATCGAGCTACTTGTGTTATTCCAAATTATCGTTATAGATCAAATTTTTGTGTTAGTTTGATCTGTTTCATAAACAGACGTGATCTTTGAAAACGGATTGGTTCTTTTTCAACCATATCCTATGAGATTATTTCAACAAAGTGTTAGTATTCCAGAAAATTCATTCTTAAAATCGGGTTACATTCAATTCTTTGCTGGATATGTTTGATAACATATTCGATCGTTTTGTTATCCTCCATGATGTTTTCTTTCATCTATTGCAATTCTTTCATCTATTGCAATTGAAGGAATATCTTGCAAGAAAGGATATTCTTATTTATATCCGTGTCATAAGGTTGAAACAATTCTTCTATGGGAAAAGTTAAGATAGTAATGGAAATCTTGAAAAAAATTTGGATCGTAGGACTTCTCACTTAGTTATCAAAAAGAATGAAATGTTTGTATGGACTGATACATACAAGGAGAATCTTCACGAGTTGTAATGTATGTTTCAAGGAAATTAAAGTACATGAGAAAAGCTATTTTACGCATGAATGAGGGTTAGTAGCCACTGGATTAGTTCAACGTCTTTAGTAATCATAGGAGTCTGAGATATTTGTTTGATCAGGAGAAGTGAACATGAGACAAAGGAGATTTCATTGGTTAAAATCGTTTGGAACGACGTAAGTGAAGAAGCTACGTGAGAACTGGAAAATAAGATAAAAGAGTAATGTCCATATTTATTCTGAGGATGTGAAATCAGGTTTATCAAATTTCGAGGATGAAATTTCTTTTTAGAGGGGGAGTATTATAACACCCCAAAATTTCCTATCTCTTAAATAGTAATTTTGACAGTTAACAGAATTTTACTATTTAGTAATTTCTGTGTGCTGTAAAATTATTTTGATTATTCCATCAGCGTATTTGATCGTTTTGAGTGATTTACTCCGTGTCAGGAAAATAATAATTTTCGGGCTGAAATTTTTTTTACCTAATTTAATTATTACTGAAAAGTCTTAATTATTTTATGTAATATGATTTGATATTTGTGCGTTTTCTAATATTTGTGATTTTTATGGATGATTATGAAATTTTTTTTCTGTTTGTGGGCCCAGGGGGTGTATGTGGGCCCAGGTAGCCATACGTGGGCCCAGGTGGGTCCCGTAAAGTGAAAATTATTTTACGCATAGAAAAATTTGTACTGTTTAGACGGAGACAAGGGATCTTACTAAACCTGAATCCGAAAACAGTTTTAGAAAATTTCTTGTACTGTGTTTTGTACTGTATTTAATTTATCGGACGATAAAAAATACAGTAAATATAATTTTGTGGGCTTTTAGCATATAAAAAATATCCACCATTAATTTAATCAATGGTGGAGATTTAATCTAAACAAGCTTAATAAGCAAGGCTTTGATATCAACCGTTGATTTAATCAACGGTGTAGAATTGGTCATATAAAATGGCTATGACCATTTGTAACCATTGGATATGGATTTAATCAATGGTAGAGATTTGGTCTCAAAAAGTGACAAAGACCATTTATGACCATTGGATGAAGAATTAATCAAGGGTGGAGAATTGGTCTTGTAAAGTAACAAGGACCATTTATGACCATTGGATGTAAATTTAATCAATAGTGGAGATTTGGTCTTAAAAAGTAGCAAAAACTAATTATGACCCTTGGATTAAAAGTAAGAAGGAGTAATCTTGACCCTTCATTTTGGAAATACATCTAATGGCTAGAATTTAAAGGAGAAAGATCCAATGGCCTAGATTAAGTCTTCTAATCAAAAGTCTACCTTAATCCTAACCATTGATCTAATCAATGGTCTAGAATGCTCTAGATGGTGGCTAATTATGATGACAAATAATTGAATGCATTATGAAGATGGGGGATGGTTTTTGGTGGCTTAAGAGAGTAGCAAAGTGGAAGACCACCATTATTACTCATTCTTGGTCTTTCTTTGTCAATTTCAAGAAGCTAACACTTCAAAAATTTCTCTCCATTTCTCTTCTCCTCCATGTTTCGGCCAAGCACCCAAGAATACCTTCCATCACTCTTTAATTTCATACGACCTTATTTCTTGAATCCTTACCTTATTCTAAACAATTTTCATGTTGGAGATTTCCTCTAAATCATTCATCTTCAAGGACTTTCTTCAAGATCAAAGTTATGGGGTATTTATGGTGAAGTGTAAGGAAACTTCATTTCTTCACTTCTTTTCATGATCTAAACCATGTTTGATCCATGGTTCCTTTTAATCAAGCTTAGTATACTAATTTCTATGTATTTTGTTTTGTATTTGAGAAGCCCTTGGTGGTGAAGGACTTGGAAAGAGAAGCAAAACAAGGAGCTTTTGAGGGTCTTCAAGATGTAAGAGGGAGATCCATCTCACCAACCGAGTATGGTGGTGAGAGATGGTCTTATATTTGATGGATGGTGAATCCATGTGAGGATTCATATCCATGGTCATGTAATTTATTTGTGGGTGTTTATGTGCTTTGATTATTTGCTTATGCTTGATATGCTTTGCATGATTTTATGACCTTGATAGTATGCTTAAAATATGTATGATGAGTATATGGCATGCTTGTAGTATTTATCATGAAATATATATGTGTATGCCGTGATGTGAATATGGAAAGAAAATTAATTTTTGGCTCTAATGGCCAAGGGAGAGTGGTCACGGTTTTAACACTCATGATTTCGGTTTATGTTGAAAATTTTCAAGAACAAGGGAAATTAATTTTTGGGTCCCTAGAACTTAGTGAATTTCGGCCAAGACACCTCAAAATAGGTGTTCACAAATTAATATTTTCATGAAAGATGAAAATGGATGATTTGAAGAATATGGAAAAATAAACAAAGGGTTTGTTTTTCAAGAGAACAAGGAAACGGTTTTGAAGGGATTTTTATTAATTTTTTTTGTGTAAAAAGTTTCTAAATGTTTACTAATCATGATTTCGAAAAAGAAACGGGAAAACATTGATTTTAAGGATTTGCAAAGAAAGTGAAAAAGAATTTGCAAAGAAGGTGAAAAAGGATTTGTAAAGAAAGTAAAAATGAATTTGAACAAATGGGTTTGGTTTTTATGACCATCGGTATTTCGGTTTTGAAAACAAAGATTTTAATGGTTTTGTTTGTGTAAAACCATATCAATTTAGAAGGAAAAATATTTGATGGCTCAAATGGCCAAATACCTTATGGTTTTTGAAAAGCTTGTTCTGCCTCAATTTTATAAAACAAAGTGTTTTGTCACTCGAAAGATTTGATAGTTTTCAATGACCTTGTCTATGGTTTTTGTGGATGCCTTGATTTTATGAAAATGATTTCCATACAAGGATTTGGAAAGGGAATTAGAGCGTTTTATCACTTGAGAGAATAGAAATTTTCGTAACGAAAAACAAAGAGAGGTTGAAAATGTTTGAATTTCAATTTATTTTGAAGAAGACTGATTTTGGAAATGATTTGGAAAAAATGGGGAATATAATGGTGTTATGAAAATTTACTAACGTATAACTTATTTTCAAGTTTTGAAATAAGTTAGAAAATGTTAAGTTTTGAAACATTGATTTATATCAATGGAAAAGTGATTTTTGTGGATTATATTTTGGAAAAGGATTTCTTGAGTAAAGAAATGTGGAAAAATATTTTTCTTGAGTAAGAAAATGTGAAAAAGAAGTACAAAATCATATTATTTTGAGAAAGGTTGAAAAGGAATTTTTGAAGGTTAAGAAATATTTTCTGTAATGAAATGGTGATGAAAAATGTTTTACGTATCTTAAAAACGTGATTTTTAAGCTACTCAATTTGAAAAAAAAATGTGTTGAAAATGATATTGATTTATTTAAGTCCAAAATAATGTTTGGAATATTGAGGAATATTTTACGTGATTGTAAAATGTTGAAAAATATTTTACGTATCTTAAAAATGATTTGAAAAATGTTTAAATATTTCTACGCGATTTGGAAAGCATTTAAATATTTTACGTGACTGAAATATTGTTGAAAAATCACTACGTGATTTGAATAATGAGAGAATATTTTTACGTGATTTCGAAAATGGCAAAAAACTACTATGAGATTTAGAAAGTGTTTTAAATATTTTGAGAATGATTGAAAATGATTTATGCGACTTAAAAGAATGATTTTTTAAGTTATGCGATTTTGAAAACGGTGGAAAATCGTTATGCGATTTGAGAAACGTATATTTTTATGCGATTGAGAAAAATGTTGAAAAATTAAATACGTGATTTAAAAGTGCAACAGAAGAGTTGCAGCATTTTGAAAACGTAACAGAAATGTTACAAAATTTTGTAAACGTAACAGTAGTGTTACGGTATTGTGAAAATGTAATAAAAACGTTTTGGAATTTTAAAAATGTAACAAAAGTGTTACGGTATTGTGAAAATGTAAAATAAGTGTTATAGTATTGTGAAAATATAACAGAAACATTTTTGAATTGTGAAAATGTAACAGAAATGTTACACGATTGTGAAAATACGGCAAAAGTGTTTTATGACTATAAAAACATGATAATATGATGATTACTACCAAAACAGTGTATGAACACTGTGTGAGAAAATGACGAGTTTTGCCTACGATTGGCTTTTGATGCATTTTATATGCATTGGAAAGAGATGCCTGTATTTGGTATTTGGGGCACTTTACATATTGGAAAAATATGCGTTGAAGCATATGATTTAAATTGAATAAATGAAATTGAAAAGTATGGCCCTTGTGGTTGGACTTGCACTGATATATTAGTGCATTGTATAAAATATATTATGAAAAATTAGTTAAACCTGTGATTGGTATCCTATCTATGATTTGGTATTTGGTGCATTATACATGCATTGGAATGATCCGATGGACTGGATAAGGCTAATTGCCTAGGAGAAATGTTCACCTCTTGAGTGGGTGCGATATGCATAGTGTAGGTCACTCGTTGACCTTGGGGGCATTGGGGTGCAGGTTGCCTACAGTGGGCAGTGAGTCGCTCTACTGTAACTATGGGTTAGACCGACGTGACACACCGATGATCCTGATCGAGACACTATTCTTATTCAAGATCTAATAAAGACTGTCGTGTATATGCTAGATGTGCAAAATCAAAATGAGGATTATAGCACGTGGTCTGAGGCATGTGGTACCGACAGATCTTTTTGATCATTTCTCCGACCTGAGTTTAGCTCCATGGAGTAGGAAATCGAGTCTTGTGCACATGCATAATCTGAACATTTATATCTGTGTGATATATTGATTGAGGAATATTGGCTATGACAATTGTTTTGAATACTTGGATGATGATGATGATAATGCTGAGGGCATTATCGTAATTGTTATTTATGATAATTGAACTGATAAATGATTGGATGATGATAGTTGATTAATGTTGATGGCATGATCATAATTGTGGTATGATCTATCTGTATGATATGCTGCTTGTGTTATCTCTGTGCTGCCATGTTGGTATTGGTGTAGGTGATCTCACCTCTTTATTTTATGTTTTGGTTGGGTTTGTGTTGTGAAATAAATACGTAATAGATAGAACGAGTTTTCCGAGAAGAAACTGATGGTAGATATTCTGAGTTTTGGTGACAACATGGAGGAGTGGTCACTCAGGACTCGTTGGTGTGCAGTATTAATAAAGAACAGATGTCTGATGCATCAAGATGGATACAAGAAGGAATAAGTACGTTAAGTTTTCTCATTAGTGTTATACTGTGCTATTAAGTAGGACCCGTCATAGGGTTTGCTACTGTTAAAAAGAGAGAGTTTTCTATTAGTTTTATATTTCTCTTTAAATTGTTAAATATTAATTGGTGTCAATATTGTATATTAAATATATTTTCAGTAATACTTATGAATTTCAGTAAGTTTATGTTTCAGTAAAGAAGAAATTTTAAAACTCACATTTTATAACTCAAACCTTGTGCGAACTTCTTTTCAGATTATGAGTCGGGAGTCAGACATGTGATACCCTAAGGAGGGTGTTACAACACACGAATCACTTTTCACGGAGATCCTAATTGCTGGCACATTAATGTGCAGATGGACCGTTGTGTGTACCATGGAGAGTTGACGGTGTCCTTAGCATAGGGTCGTTATGACGCCCCTATTTTTGATTTTCATGCTTTTGTTTGGTTAGAGTTTTATCTGCCCGTTAGGGATATGTGGGCTGACATGTATTACACCCCACGTGATGACTCTTTTCTTTCTACTGCTTGGGCTCCTGCCCGTTGCTCGGTCGCTCCGATGGATGTTTCATCGGACGAAGAGGACCCTGAGGAGGACCCTTCTACGGTCCCTTCTCGTCAGTCTTAGGGACTGATTCTGTCGGTGGCTACTGATGGCTATCCGTTATCTTTTTGGGGGAGCCTGACGTTTTGCTAGATTGATGGATGTAAATTTGTAACTACCTTGGGTGGGTAAAGCTTTTGCTACTTTTTGTATACTTTGGAATATAACTAAACATGCTTATGCATATATATATATATATATATATATATATATATATATATATATATATATATATATATATATATATATATATATAGTGTATGGTTTACCTTATGTCGGTTTTATTGCGACTGTTCTAATTATTATCTCTATGCGTAATGGATTTTTAAATTAACTCTTTGATGACACTTGGTAATGATACAACTCAACAAAAAAAATATATATAGTGACATTTGTAAAGGAACTTAAATAACTGTAAAATGAACCGGGCCTATAAAAAAAACAATTATGATCTTCCGCAGTTTAATTTATTTGGTTTCATGTTTCACTTTACTATGGTGTGACATCCCTTCTTCGCGGTATTAAGAAAAAGGGGTGTTACAGATAGCTCCTCTGTGACGTGGGATAGACCGATGCAATGTAACACCCCGAAAAATATCTGTTTAATTATAAATCATCTTTTTATAATATTCTCGATTTTTAGGAATTTTTCTGGAATTTTTCGAAAATGTTGAATATTTTAATATATTTCTCGTTTTGCATGTACACTGAGTTGAGAATTGCTGAGGTCGGTGTAACGCTCTGGAAATCATTTGTTGTACCACAAATAGTCATTTTCTAATATTTGTGATTTATGAGAATTTTTCTAGAATTTTTCGGAAACGATGAATATTTGTAATTTTTGAGAATTTTCTCGAATTTTAGGAATTTTTTTAGTATATTCCTCGTCCAATATTTTAGCGTATTCTCATTTTGCGGACACGAGCGGACCTGGAGAAATGCGATGTTTTCTATGGGAACCTTGGACTATGGACATGTAGACGGGGGATCTTACTAAACCCAAGGCTGGACACAGTTTACGAGGTTTGACGTTTTTCGAGAAATTCAAACAGATAAAATAAAATAATACTGTGAAAAATTTATCTGTCAGATTAAATTAAATACTGACTTCTGTCAACTGTAGCTATTATCCATTGGATAATAACATGTAATAAAAATCCTATCACATTATCCAAATGAAATCTATTTTATGTCTAATCAATCCACTTTAATTCAAATTTAATGTTAAATAATCAAAGGTTCTTTGAGAAGCTTTGACCAAACAATGACCCAAATGCCCTTAGCTTCCATGTGAAGCCAACACACTCTCCCTCTCTTCCCTCTCTCCAGCACGGCAGCAACCCACTCAAAGGGGGGAATTAGCTTGTTTCATTTATTCATATTATCATCTAATTTCCAAAAATTCACCACAGCCTTTCTCTCTTATCCTTCTTCCTTCTTCTTCATTTTAGTTTTCCCTTCCTTCTCTCTACCCTAAGCTACAGCAGCCCCTCCCTCTCCCCACTCAATCTTCACAAAAATTTTAACCAAGCACATTTTCTTAATCCTCTCATCATTCTAAACATCTTTTCCTTCTTGGAGTTTCTTGAAAATCCACCATCTTCATCACTTTCTCCAAGCTTCAAGCTTTGAGCTTTTTGGGTAAGTTTCAAAACTTCTCTTCTCTTCTCTTCATTTTCGTGGTTATGGTCTCCCTGGTGACCACGCATGCTTCATTTTTCAAGCATTGGTGTTGATTTAACAAAGTTGAAATTTCTAGGGTTTTGGTGTTGCAAATCCGAAAATACAAGGAGCTTCCTTGGTGTTTCCCTTGATTTCTTCATTTGGGAAAGAGGAAGACACTCCTCCTCAACCTCTCTTAGCATCTAGGAACCTTGATTGTGTTGGTTGTGGAAAAACCCTAAAGAGGGTTATTCTTTGATTTTGTAATTAGAATGTTTGTGTATTGATTTTATGTTGTTTATGCTATTGGATTGATTTGTTGTATATAATGGTATATTGGATTGGAATATGTGATTGAAAATGGAAGAAAAATATTTGAGAACCTCTCTTGGAGGGCCACGATTTTTGGGTTGGAAAATGGGTAATTTGTGAACAAATTATGGTGAGTACAAGACTTAAATTAACTGAGTGGCAAAATGAAATCAATGGAAGGAAAAACTTGGAATGGGAATTTCTAGGGAGGCTACGGTTTTAAGCCAAGGAAATTAGGGTTCTTGATGAACTAACTTAACAAGTGAACAATTAAATGAATTAAGAGAATGGCATGTAATGTAATGACTTGGAAGGATTTAGAATTGAAACACTTATGAGGCCATGGCCTCTAAGCCCGTTTTAGATAAAAATATGTAACTTTGGTAACTTGGAAGCATAAGTAACTATGTAATAAAAAAAAGAAAAGAAACCTATGTAATGAGATAGAGAATTAATAAATTGGAAGAATTTAATATAATCAAAGATTTCATAAATTTTAAAGAACTAAGAGTGAGATTGTCATAAGACTTAAAGCAATTACAAGTGAGTGAAGAACAAGAGAGTGTGAGGTCTAAGGACTTGAATAATTTACAAATCGTATGGAATTAAATTACCTTGGAAGATTTAAAATAATTGTGAGAATTGGATTGGACATAATCCTTGAAAAGGGAAGCAAATTCTAAGTTAGGATTCATAATGGACCTAAGAATGTACCATTTGACGTGATAATTTTATTATATTGTTATGGGTCCATGTGAGTGACCATAAATATATATATTGATGTTCTCTTGGCCAATTGTGGCATATTATGGAATCGTATGAGACTGTGAATCATACATGTTCATGCATAGTGTCTTATGCATTGTGATGTCCTGTGGACTGTTGTAAGGCCAAGTTGCCTAGGAGATTGAACACACCTTTGTGCGGGTGCGAGTAGACTAGTGTGGGTCATGTTACGACCTTGGGGGCGTCGGGGTGCGGGTCCTTCACAATGGGCAGTTGGTAGCTCCTCTGCCCGTGGGGCAAACTGATGCAAACGCATCGACGATCCGGACTTGACACTGTTTTATATCGTGATCGAGTGCGGACAGTCTGTACAATGCCTGATGTGCACGTGAAAATTATTGATGAATAGAACTTTGGCCGCGGCAGCCGAGTTACAGACATGTCTCCTGATCTTTCTCTCCGACTGTTTGAGTCTAGCTCCATCGAGTAGGAATTGGGAAAGTATGCATGTGCATCATGATATACTTTACTACTAATAATTACTGTCCTATGTGAACTTGAATTGTTTGTACCATTATAGTAATGAATGTCTTCTTGGAACTATTTATCTACTTACTATTGGATTTACTGTTTATTACTTGCATATGCTACTTCTGAATTACTATCTGGGCGCGTTGCGCTGTTTTGTTTCTAGCTGCTATAATTGGTAATGATGGTAGGATGTTGACGAGCGCCGAACTCAGTCAAAATTATAACCGAAGTTATTACCTAAGCTTGTAGCACAGTGACAACACCGGATCGTCTCCTCAAGGATCGTAAATGCAATTTGATCAAATCAAGTGAAAGTTAGCAAAAAGGGGGGTTTGACAGTTTAAGATCGCACTTAACAAAATTAAAGGAAGAAATAACAATTAAAGAGCGAGTCAATTTAGAAACCTATCCAAGATTGGGTGGATTCAATCATAGACCCTTCATAGAACACTTGAAGTGCAATTGAATTGTTAATTTGGATCTAACCGAGATCTCTCGCATCAAATCCAGAATTCATACTAGACGATCGTCTAGAATTCAATTAACAAGTGATAAACACAAATCATGCAATCGCACCATTCATGAAAATCTATGTTAATTTCAAGTACCGAATTCAATTAACTTAGGCACAAATCGGTAACCTAACCTCTTCAATTACGTGATTAATTTAGATCAATCAGTTCTAAGTTTCATCACAAATCTCAATCTTCATTTATGTGATTAGTTTAGATCAATTAGTTCTAAGTTTCATCACAAATCTCAATCTTAAACTAAGATCAAATTAGATCAACATAAATAGAATCACCATTCATGCATTCAAGATCAAGAAGAAGAAAGAAGAAGAAAAAGAAGAAGAAAAGAGAATTCAATTACAAATCAAATACAATACATAACCAAGGTCTCAAGAATCCAAACCACAATCTCTTCAAGAGATCTAAATTGACAGAAAGTAGCTTAGCCCTCCATCACCATGAAGAGAAGCATCAAAATATACAAAAGCTATGAGAAACTATGAAGAAACTATGAAGAAACAAGAAACTAAGAGAGAAAATGAAGGAGAGAATTCATCTTGTTCTTGATAACCAATGGTGCCTTTTATAGAAGTCTAGGGTAACAAAATGACAAAGGGAAGTGGGTGGATGAGTGGGTGAGTGAGTGGAGTGTTTGAGTGGGTTAGTTTAGTGGATTGGTTTAGTGGATGAGTGAGTGGAATGGTTAAGTGGGTTGGTTGAGTGGAAAATGCCAAAGGACTTTTGGTGAGTGGGAAATTATGGAGATGAATGGGTGAGTGGATGGATGAGTGGGTGGATTAGTGGATGAGTGGGTGGAGTGGTTGAGTGGTTGGATTAGTAGATGAGTGGATGAGTGGGTGGATTAGTGGATGAGTGGGTGAGTGGATGAGTGGATTAGTGGATGGATGAGTGGGTGGTTGAGGACGAAAATTTCGTGTCTGACTTGGAAGCCAAAAACGACTAACTAGACTTCAGATCCACGAAAAGTACTCTTCATGAAAGTTGTAGATCTTTGTCTTGGCTATAACATGCATATCTGGATCGTCCAATTTGGCTTCCTACAGCCCAAGATATGTCCCAAATACCGTAGGTTGCTCAAACCCAACTTCAGCACATCTGTTCCGACTTGCAAGCTCAAAATGACCTACTAGACTTCTTTTTCTCAAAATGTGTTCTTCATTAAAGTTGTTTATTTGGATCTTGACTATCCATTATCCAAATTTCAGCCCATCTCCATTATTACATCTTGAGATATGATTTTATGAGTGCACACTGTTCGGATTCTACTGACAGAACCCGTATTCTGACTTCCATGTAAACTTAGGTCCCTTAGACATTTGAATCGGACTTCGAGCTCTTCATAAAAGTTGTAGAGCTTCCTCTTAGCTTTCCTACAAGGTAAAATTCATATTCATCAGATATTAGGAACTCAAGTTATGGCCAAAATACAGAAACAATGTCAAATCTCTATAATGCTGAAAATATTCAATTAGGACCAATTTGAGCTCAAACTCACAAAATCATACCAAACTCAATCAATTAAGAATATGGAGAGTGTAAATGACTAAACATAAGGGTTTCTTAATGAATAAAATATGTGATTATCAAATTTCCCCACACTTAGCTTTTTGCACTCCTGGGCAAAACTCAAGACCAAAACAAGGACATAAGAGATTAACAAAAATTTAAATTCCAACGACATTCAAGAACCCAAAATTTTACAATCAAGAAGAACAACCAAAGGTTCAAGGGATCAAAACATTCATGAGTTAACAATTTTCCACATCTCAAACCAACAAGCAAGGTATCTTCAACATGAATCGAGAATGATAGATCTTCACAAGATCCCCTCTCAATCTCTCAAGTGTTTAACAGGTAGGTATTTCACTCAATTCAACCCATGAAAATTGCACTACCATAAGCTTACTTATATTCTACTTCTCCACTACTCAAAACACATGCACACACAAATCATAAGGACTTTATTCAAGGTTGTAGTGAGGTCAAAGTAACAAGAGAGGATAAAATAGATATGAGAAGATAAATACCAAAGAGAATAAAAGCAAATGAGAGTTGAGTTCAAATAACAAGCATAAAAGTTCATCCCAACTCTAGTGTATATCCCTTTACATATTCATTTCCCAATCCTTTTCTTTTTTTAAACACTTGGTTTTTTTTTTTTTTTTTTTTTTTTTTTTTTTTATATATATATATATATATATATATATATATATGAACATAACTATATACATCAATTTTTTTTCCTTTTTGGGCACTCTTTTCTTTTTCAACAACCATTTTGTACACACACCCCCACACTTGTTCAAAAACTCATTCATTAACCAAGCTAATGTTCTTTTATTCCCTAAGGTAAAGTAAGAACACGATTTCTCATTTAAGGCACATAATGAGCTAGAAACAAGGAATGGTCAAATAAGCTCAAAGGGGTTAAGCAAAGGAAAATATACAAGGTTGGCAGGAATCAGAGAATTTTCAAGAAGTCAAAAGATTGCTTGATATCATATTGAAAACAAGGTTGGCTATTTGGTTAAACTAGCTAATTAAGAAAGAAGGCCTCAATCATGTTCATGCATGCAAGTGAAATGTAGCCTCAAAAAGAATCAAAGCAAGTTCTAGAGTGGTCATTAACATGAGTGAAAATCACACAAGAAAGAAGAGAATGGCATAAATGTTAAATCCATCCATTAGGCTCAAAATCTCACAAGGTATGCATCCATCAAACTCAATTCATCAATTCAATCATCCATCACCAAGCATATCAGTTCAAGAAGGGAGAAAAGTTATTCAATCATGCAATGAACCCCCTTTTTTTTTAACAAAAAGAAACATGCTAAAATCTCTCCCCCACACTTAATATAACATTTCCTTCAATGTGAAAGAGAAATATAGAAAAGAGCAACACAACCTGATGAGGGGCGAGATAATGGCAAGCAGAAAAGATGCGTAAGAATCAAAGCTGCAACAGAACTCTGTCATTGGTAATGAAGTATATGTGCATCTTCTCGGTTTATGGAAACCATTCCCAAAGATCTTGAAAACAAATCTAGCTGGGTTGCCTCCCAATAAGCGCTTGTTTAACGTCGTTAGCTTGACGTTGGGATATTTCTTAGTGATCTTTATAATGTGGATGGTAAAAGCCCATCACTTTCACTTCCACATTTTTCGGCTTGGGATGGTGTCCATTGGTCTTATTAAGTGAGGTTAGTGAAAAGACTCCACCAGGATCCCATTGGTTGAAACATGATGACCAAATTATGGTTGACACAACATGATAGCTTTTACTAGGGTCCCATTGGTTGAAGTGTAATGACCAAGTTAAGCTTACAGCATGAGGGCTCCCATTGGGGTCCCATTGGTCTTTCTTAATTTCCTTGACTTCACCAATGGCATGCAACACGTGTAATTTGACAATTCTGCTTTCATTGATTATATTGGACCATGGCCCAAAAACAAAATCCACTTCATGTAGTTATTGTCATATGTTGTCTTTCCTCCTTCTTTGAAAATTCCTCAATGGCCTTCAACTCCACCTCCCTATGTGTTTCGGTTCTCAACCATTGTTGATAGACCCTTCAATATCATTAGATGCTACGTAAACAATCATCGACTTTCAAATATGCAGAAATCTCAAGACATATAACACATTTTATATCACCGTCACAATCGACATGAGTTGCAATTGATAGAATCATCAAAACCAATTAAATCAGGAAATTCAGTACACAACTCATCATGAGTTTCCTCAACTAAATCTGTAGGTAAATCAATATGACAATTAGAATGCAGGGAGTTGGGAATTGTTTGGCAAGAAAGTTGGTCTGACTCTTGACTTCTCAGTTCATTAATAGTGGTTGTCATCTGCTCAATTTGGGTTGTTAAATCCTGAATAGTGGCAGTGAAATTCTGCTGGAACTCAATTTGGGTTTTCATCAAGTCCTCCCATGAAGGCTCAAGTTTTGTGGTTGATGGACTTGTTATCTCTTGGAATGGCTGCTCATATTGAAATGATTGTTCTTTGTAGTGATGCCGTATTGCCATATCCCAGATCCGGATAGTATTCCCACTAGGGTTGTATGTGTTGAAGAAGGGGTCATAACTCTGTTCTTCTTCTTTGGAACGTGGTTCATCGGGAAAATAACCACCGTGCTTTGCAACAAATTGATCTGGAAAAACAGAACTACCATACTTGAAGTGTAGGGCATGCATATGTGGGGTGAGATGAACAAAAACAAATGTTACACACAAGTGTAGCTTCTGCACGAGGTAATTGTTGTCTCACTACTATATGTCTTACCAAAGAAGTCAATTCCTCAAGTTTTGACTCCATTATGCATGGTCCATTGTTAGAAAAGTTAATAAAAAGCAAAGGTTAGTAAAAACACTTAAAATGAAAAGATTACACTTACTAATCCCCGGCAACGGCGCCAAAATTTTGACGAGCGCCGAACTCAGTCAAAATTATAACCGAAGTTATTACCTAAGCTTGTAGCACAGTGACAACACCGGATCGTCTCCTCAAGGATCGTAAATGCAATTTGATCAAATCAAGTGAAAGTTAGCAAAAAGGGGGGTTTGACAGTTTAAGATCGCACTTAACAAAATTAAAGGAAGAAATAACAATTAAAGAGCAATCAATTTAGAAACCTATCCAAGATTGGGTGGATTCAATCATAGACCCTTCATAGAACACTTGAAGTGCAATTGAATTGTTAATTTGGATCTAACCGAGATCTCTGCATCAAATCCAGAATTCATACTAGACGATCGTCTAGAATTCAATTAACAAGTGATAAACACAAATCCGCAATCGCACCATTCATGAAAATCTATGTTAATTTCAAGTACCGAATTCAATTAACTTAGGCACAAATCAATAACCTAACCTCTTCAATTACGTGATTAATTTAGATCAATCAGTTCTAAGTTTCATCACAAATCTCAATCTTCATTTATGTGATTAGTTTAGATCAATTAGTTCTAAGTTTCATCACAAATCTCAATCTTAAACTAAGATCAAATTAGATCAACATAAATAGAATCACCATTCATGCATTCAAGATCAAGAAGAAGAAAGAAGAAGAAAGAAGAAGAAAAGAGGAATTCAATTACAAATCAAATACAATACATAACCAAGGTCTCAAGAATCCAAACCACAATCTCTTCAAGAGATCTAAATTGACCGAAAGTAGCTTAGCCCTCCATCACCATGAAGAGAAGCATCAAAATATACAAAAGCTATGAGAAACTATGAAGAAACTATGAAGAAACAAGAAACTAAGAGAGAAAATGAAGGAGAGAATTCATCTTGTTCTTGATAACCAATGGTGCCTTTTATAGAAGTCTAGGGTAACAAAATGACAAAGGGAAGTGGGTGGATGAGTGGGTGAGTGAGTGGAGTGTTTGAGTGGGTTAGTTTAGTGGATTGGTTTAGTGGATGAGTGAGTGGAATGGTTAAGTGGGTTGGTTGAGTGGAAAATGCCAAAGGACTTTTGGTGAGTGGGAAATTATGGAGATGAATGGGTGAGTGGATGGATGAGTGGGTGGATTAGTGGATGAGTGGGTGGAGTGGTTGAGTGGTTGGATTAGTAGATGAGTGGATGAGTGGGTGGATTAGTGGATGAGTGGGTGAGTGGATGAGTGGATTAGTGGATGGATGAGTGGGTGGTTGAGGACGAAAATTTCGTGTCTGACTTGGAAGCCAAAAACGACTAACTAGACTTCAGATCCACGAAAAGTACTCTTCATGAAAGTTGTAGATCTTTGTCTTGGCTATAACATGCATATCTGGATCGTCCAATTTGGCTTCCTACAGCCCAAGATATGTCCCAAATACCGTAGGTTGCTCAAACCCAACTTCAGCACATCTGTTCCGACTTGCAAGCTCAAAATGACCTACTAGACTTCTTTTTCTCAAAATGTGTTCTTCATTAAAGTTGTTTATTTGGATCTTGACTATCCATTATCCAAATTTCAGCCCATCTCCATTATTACATCTTGAGATATGATTTTATGAGTGCACACTGTTCGGATTCTACTGACAGAACCCGTATTCTGACTTCCATGTAAACTTAGGTCCCTTAGACATTTGAATCGGACTTCGAGCTCTTCATAAAAGTTGTAGAGCTTCCTCTTAGCTTTCCTACAAGGTAAAATTCATATTCATCAGATATTAGGAACTCAAGTTATGGCCAAAATACAGAAACAATGTCAAATCTCTATAATGCTGAAAATATTCAATTAGGACCAATTTGAGCTCAAACTCACAAAATCATACCAAACTCAATCAATTAAGAATATGGAGAGTGTAAATGACTAAACATAAGGGTTTCTTAATGAATAAAATATGTGATTATCAGATGTCTTACCTCTTTCTTGTATCTCTATTACTTGTTGTATGTGCATATGCTGTATTGATCGAAGACGACGGCAAGGAGATGGAAGATCCCGAGTTTCCCGGCTTCTAGCCTGACCAAGATTAGCTTCTACTGAGACGATGGAGGCACGCATGCACGAATTTCTGGGCGACGTGCGTCTGACCTTCCTCAGAGGGCCAGAGTGCTGGCATATCAACCTGAGTTCAGATCACTGTGTTTATATGGGAGATGTATCCATTTCCCTGGCCTGGAGACGTCATGAGGCGCCTGTCCTCACCTGCCATGTCAGCCTACGGCTGGAGTTCTACCTACCCATCCGAGAGATGTGGGGTGATCATTACTACACCCCTTGGGAGGATTCTTTTGATTCTACTGCTCGGGCTCCTGCCCGCGGTTCCGCGGTTCCCATGGAGGTTTCCTCTGAAGAGGAGGATCCTGCTGAAGACCCGGACACGGTCCCTCCTCCTTCGAGAGATTGATTTTACTGGTAGCTACTAATGGCTACCAGTGTTTTATTTTGGGGGTCTGATGTATTATTTTTGGTGGGCTGTATATTTTGATATCTCTGGGGTGTATTTGTATAATCATTTGGGGCAGGTATAGTTTTGCTTTTTGGATATTTCAGGCTTGTATCTAAGTACAATTGATGTGAACATATATATATACATATCTATTTGCATGTTATTCAGATGTGAATTTTGTCTACTATTATACTCTTTACCGTCATTCAATTCCGCATTGTTAAAATAACAAAAAAAAAATATACTGCCATTTTTACTCACGTATTTAAGCATTAAACAAGTTAAACTTAAACTAACGAACCGGGTCTTAATCGTTTTAAAAATTTATTTTCTGCATTTTCTTCTATTTGACAATGTGACGTTCCCTCCCAAAAATGGATGTTACATGCAACACACTGATGATTCGGACCGAGACATTATTCCTAATCATGATCTGGCGTAGACTGTCTTGTATAATGCCTGATGTGCACAATGGATAAATTTATAGCACTTTGGTCTGAGGCGACCGAGATACAGACAGATCTTCTGGATCATTCTCTCGGACATTTGTGTTTAGCTCCATGGAGTAGGAAATTAGTTCATTGTACATGTGCATAGTCTGTTTGCATAAGATTGTGACATCTTATATATGATAAAGTGATTAAATACTTGATTGCCATAACTGAATATGTTGTTTGTTATATATGTATGATATTACTATTGTTACTGTCTCTCTATTGCTGTGATGGTATTGGTGTAGGTGATCTCACATCTTTATTGTATTGTTCTGTTTTATATTTATGATTGATAAAGACGGTGAGGAAGAGAAGACAAGAGCACCTTAGTTTTATTAGCATACTTTGTTATTATGGAGTCGAGACCTAGTTTCTTTTGTTACGTAAGGCTGCTATTTCATGATGGCGCTGAGGCATGGCATCTTAATCCTGATGAGGAGGGTCTTATTTATCAGGGAGAGTTAACTATCTCTCTGAGTAGGATCTACCACGGGGTCCCTTTCTTTTCTGTTGATGTATATGTACACATAGAGTTTCCTTTATCTATTAGACAATTTTGGGGTGGTCGTTACCGTACCCTTAGGGAAGTTAGTGTAGTGTCATCCGCCCGGACACCTATCCATAGGACAACTTATCATCTAGGAGTCTTATCTTCTGAGGAGATAGAGGAAGATCCTTCTGAGGGTTATTCTAGTTAGATGTATGTTGTGAGGACGGTTCATATTCCCTAAAAATAGTTTGTATTTTATATGCTTTGTGTCGAGTACTGAAACCATATGTATATATATATGTAGTATGTATGGTTTAATCTTTTGTACTTATGTTTTGTCTAATTTATTTAATTATATTATCAGCAAAAGAAAAATTTTATAATTCATATTTTTATCCTATTAACAAATGATTTACAACTTGGGTAAGGCTTAGTAATAATTAAGTAAGAAATGTGATACCCTACAGTAGGTGTTACACTAGGTAGTGGATCCTCTTTGACGTTTAGGAGGCATAGTGTACCTAAACCTGTCAATATATTCAAAATGTCATAATTGAGCATTCAAAAGTATGAAAACAAGTAGAACATATGGAATATGCAGATTTAGGGTCATGCCGCGGCATGAACGAAGCATGCCATGGCATTCAAAAAAAATTCCATTCCACGCTGTGACATAAAGTTGTCATGCAACGACACTAATACGAATTCATGCTTACGATGCAGCATGAACGAAGCACGCCACGACATTTATAAATTTTCCAGCTTACGCCATGACATGAAGACTCCACGCCGTGGCATCTATGAATATTTAAACACATGCCTCGGCATGACATGAGCCACGCTGCGGCACAAGGATAAAAAATTATGCTTTTGTCCAGTAGCTCTTAGGGTAGTAAAACATACCATATTATATATTAATATGCAAATACAGGCAGAAATTCACTGGTAACCAACCCAAAAATCGAGAAACACCCAAAAACAAAAATAAAATAAAACAAAAATGCAAATATAAGCAAAATAGCAAAATAACTAAGTTAAACTGAAACATACCTTGAAAAAGAAGTGCAGAAATATAGATTATAGGGTGTTGAAGGCAAGGAATGAGAGAAAGATACAGATAAAGCCAGAAGAAGAGAGAAAACTAGGAGAGAAACAGAGGGACCATCGAAACGTCATGGCATATAACCCTATTTGTCGCAATGCACCGCAACGTGCATTAAATTCCCTCCTTAATTTTATATATATATATATATATATATATATATATATATATATATATATATATATATATATAAAAACAAGCACGCTGCAACATGCATACCTAGTGCGCCGCGGCATGTTGCTCTCGGGTTTATTACCCTGAGGTGCACAAATGCCAGTGCGACGCGATGTGACAAGACGTACGCTACGGCGTAAGGAGTCTATATGCAAAATTCTACAATAAACTCCATTCTACTATCACTTTTGCTTCCTAGGGGTCTCTAATACTTGTAAAATTTGTCTAGAGCGTTAAATTATAGTATGTATAACAAAAATATAGCAAAACCACAAAACCAACGTATTAACATATTAAAGACTTAAACTAAAGGATTATACACTTAGGTTTCCTCCCAATAAAAGCTTAGTTATAGTCCTAGTAGGACTTGGTTTTTATTTCATCATGCATCTATTAATGTGAGGAAGGTCTTCCTCCTTTCAAATTCGGGATTTCTAATCCATATTGGTGAAGTATCCAATAGGTTCATGAGCTCTCTCAATTCTTCTTCATCCTTTTCACATGCAGAAATCAATGAAGCTTCAAAGGGGTCACATAGGACACTTGCACAAAATACTTTAGATATAATCCCATCAATCATATTCATAGAAGAACATTCTTCAAGACCTTGAGGATATTTCATTACTTTGAAAATATTAAAAGTTACCTCTTGATCTTGTACTCTCATGGTAAGCTCTCCTTTTTTGAACATCAATAAGAGCTCTTCCAGTTGCAAGGAATGGTCTTCCAAGAATCAGAGGGACATCTTTATCTTCCTCCATATCAAGGACAATGAAGTCTGCTGGAAATATGAATTTATCCACTTTTACAAGCACATATTCAATTATTCCCTATGGATAGGTCAAGGTTCGTTTTGCAAGTTGCAAGATAACCGATGTGTGCTTAGGCTCCCCCAAACTAAGTTTTTGGTATATTGAAAAGGGCATGAGATTTATACTGGCCCCCAAATCACATAATGCCCGATCACAGAATTTCTTACCAATGGTGCAAGGGATGGTGAAGCTTCTGGGATCCTTCAACTTCGGAGGTAGCTTATTCTGCAGGATGGCACTACATTCCTCTATTAGTGCCACGGTCTCGTAATCCCCTAGCCTTCTTTTCTTGGACAAGATGTCCTTCATAAACTTTACATAACTTAGCATTTGTTCCAATGCTTCAATAAATGATATGTTAATGTAAAGTTTCTTGAAAATTTCTAAAAACTTTTGGAATTGAGCATTCAATTTTTGCTTAACTAGTCTGTTAGGACAATGTAGAGGTGGTGTATAAGGCTTGTCCTCCTTCTTCTTGGCAATTTCCTCATTCTTCTCAGCCTCTTTGCTTACAACTGCCTCATCTTTTGTTACCTCAACATCTTCTTCAAGCAACTTTGTCTTAGGATTTCCTTCTATATCTTTCCTACTTCTCAATGATATGGCCTTGCAATGTTCATTAGAGGCACCTTAAGAATTGTTGACGGTGTCACTTGGAAAAGTCCTTGGGGGCCTATTATTTATGGCATTTGCCAACTGCCCCACCTGTGTCTCTAATGCTCTCATCGAAGCTGTTTGGCTTTGAATCATTGAATCATTCTTAGCCAAATAAGTGTCGGTCTTGGTCATATAGGAATTTGTCTTGACCATCAACTGCATAAATATGTCTGCTAAAGACGGCTTCTTTTCCTGCATAGGCTGCCTTGATTGTCAAAAGAAACTAGGAGGATAGTTTTGTCTCTCATTTCCAGTAGATGAAGAGGAAACTCTTTGATTATTTCTCCATGAGAAGCTGGGATGGTTCCTCTATTCTGGATTGTACTGATTTGAGTAGTGGTTGTTTTGTTGTAGGCGATAGTTCCCAACATATTGAGCACTTTTCGACATGGAAGGGCACCTATCGCTTGTGCATGATTATCACCACATTTGTCATAGAGAACAAATGGGCTTTGGTGAGGGCTTTGTCCCAAACTGTTTACCTTGCTAGCAATTGCTACCACTTAAGTTGATAATGAGGTAATTTTATCAACATCAAGTACTTCTGCCACTTTCCTTGTAGCATTTCTCGCTGAAGGCTATTGGTAGCTATTAGCTGCCAATTCTTCTAGCAATTGAAATACACTATCAAAAGATTTGCTCAGTAATGAACCTCCAGCAGCTGCATCCACAATAGCACGGTGATGTGGCAGCAAGCCTTTATGAAAAGAGTAGACCTGATGCCAAGGAGGTATCTCATGATGGGGACACCTACGAAGAAGATCCTCGTACCTCTCTCAAGCTTCGAACAAGGACTCAAATTCAAATTATAGGAATAAGGTGATGTCATTCACCATTTTAGCAGTCTTGGCTAGTGGAAAGTATTTATTGAGAAATTTGCTATAGACATTGGTCCAAGTGACAATTGATCCCGTCGGTAGAGATTGTAACCAACTCTTAGCTTTAACTCTGAGAGGAAAAGGAAAAAGCCATAGGCGAATGACATCCTCGGAGACTTTATTATGCCTAAAAATGTCACATATCTCCAAGAAGTTGGATAAGTGAGCGTTGGGATCTTCACTAGGTAAACTACTAAACTACACAAAAGTTTGTATCATTTGGATTGTTACAGGTTTGATCTCAAAATTATTTGCGCGGATGGGAGGCCTTCTTATACTTGACTGTAAATTCTCCATTTGAGGAGTTGCGAACTCCCTCAAAGGCCTCGTGTGGTTATGATCATCCGCCATTTCAACTATATTTATAACAAATAAAGAATATAAACTTAAATTAAAATGAATAAAAAGAAACTTGAACTAGAACTAATTAAACTTGCTGTTAATATTAGCAATATAGAAATTAAGCCATGATCCCCGGCAACGACGCCAAAAACTTATTTCTTCCTTTGTGTACCGTAAGTGCAGGGGTCGCACAAGTAATATTGTGACAAGTAGAATATCGTTCCCATAAGGATATGGTCAATTTGTAATGCTAATTATCAACCAATAGCTTAAGTAATACTATACAAGAACATTCACTTGGAGAAAAGTTTGTATAAGTTAAACTCCACTCATTAAGGACTATTCTAAACACTTGCTATGCATGACCAAGGGGTATAGTCTATCCCATTAGCTAATTAACTCACCCTACCATTTGAATGAAATTAAGCATGCATCAATCATATCCATGATCTCAAATCTAAATCCCTATATCTAGTTCAATAGATTTAATCAAATCACATTAAATGTTGGCCAAACACTTAAGAGCATTGAGAGAAATATGATTAAACAAACCCAAATAATTTATATTGACTCAAAGGGTTACAAAATCACCAATATTCATATAGGGATCCAAAGAAATCCCTAAATACAATTTAGCTACACATGACACATGAAAATCTATCACAAATAATCATGTTCATGACAATGGAAGAGAGAAAGTAAATAGAATGAAAGGGAAGCTCAATGATTGTTGATCCTTTAATGCTTGAATCTTCTTCTTTGAAGAAGATGACCTCCAATTTTGCTTCGGTTGCCTTAAATCAATATTTATAGGCTCAGTTTTTAGTCTCATGTCGCGGCATGAAACATCTTGTGTCGTGGCGCACATTTAATTTAGGTCACCATGCCACGACATACACTCCTTTATGTCACGGCGTGCTAGCTTTGGGTTTTAGTATGCAGCAGGCTGAGTACATCACACTGCGACATGAACTTACCTGTGCCATGACATGAGATACTGAATTTCACCTTGAGCGTTCTCTTCCAATGTAGGTCCAAGTCTTCCACAAATCTGCTTGTTTAGAACCCTTCATGCAATAAAGAAATCATCGAGTTAATAACATTTGCAAATGTACTAATTATGTGATAAAATGATTTGGGAAAGTTTGGTCATGAAATCCTTTAAAAATCTTATTTTCTTGGTGAGCTAATAACTGATTATATGTTTTGAATAACTGATTATGTGTTTTGAATAACAGGTTATCTGAAACTACTAACTGATTATGTGATTTCAAATAATCAGTTATTTAAAATCCATAACAGGTTATTAACCTTGGCAGAAATGTCCCACTAAATGTTTTAAAGTGAATAACCAGTTATGGAAAGTCCATAACAGGTTATTTGCAGGTTGGGAATGTTCCCTCATGTTTTTTAAATGTTCCTAACCGATTAGAGGTACTAAATAACTTGTTATTTTCATACTACAGTATTTTCTGATGAAACAAATAACCTGCAAGGCAAAACTAATAACTTGTTATCTGAAACTAAATAACTTGTTATGGGAAACTAATAATCTATTATCTGGGACAGCAGAAGACATTTCCTATTGGCTTTATTAAGAACATTTAATACCCCAACAACCACCAATGACTCTAAATTGATTTGGGCTATAAATATAAATGGTTCGGCATTAAAAACAACTTGGGAAACAATCTAAAAATCATTCTTGAGCATTAAATATGAGTTTTTCCATCATTTCATTACATACTCTGTTTTGAGCTTCAAAGTATGAATCCTTGATACCCATTGGGCTTCAATTTGTAAAATCTACTCTTGTGAGAGTTTATCCTTCTTTCTTTCATTGTTTTCCTATAAAAAGGGTGAGGTATCCCTGTTTTGAGGCTCAAGCACAAAGCGTGAGGCATCCCAGAGGTGTGTTGAGTGCTCTCAGTTGTAAAGATTGTCAAGCACCTATTCAAACTTGAAGGTTTAGTGAAAAATCTCAGATAGTCCACTTGAGGACTGGATGTAGGTCATAAGGGGTGGCTGAACCAGGATAAATTCCTGTGTTTGCTCTTTTTAACTCTATCTCTTTATATTTGTGCTTTAATCTTATATGCTTGCTTGAATACTTTCTATCTTGGCTTATTTATTTGTGAGTGAAGTGATCAATCTCATCTATCTATTCACTTCAATCAATCAATAGCTTCAACAAAAATTAATATACAAGTGTTTTATGAAAGATTTGTAAAAAGTTTTTATAAACTCAATTTGTTGGTGTATGCCCTAGAGGCTAATTTATTTTGACCGTACTAGCTTACATTGTATTATGCTATTTATTTAATATATGAGGCATTTCATTTATTGTGCGTTATTTATGATAAACATAATAAAGTCCTTAGAATAGTAAGTTTTATGTCACAGGACATCAAGTGGATGACTTGATCGTGAGAACCTATTGGATAGAAATAGAACACTATTCTTAAATATCCTTAGTCAAGTATTATTGTTAATCACGACGACAATAATGCATTGAGACTAGTATATGCGTAGACTAATGATCACATGCATCTCACAGGTCATGGATATGAGATATCGAGTCTTCACATGCATACATATTAGAGTAATGATGTATTAGACTGACCCGCCATGAGAACACTATGTGGATCGTTACGTGAGTGTCATAGGTAATTCTCATAGTGACAATAGTGTATATGGTCCTTTGACTTGAAATCACTATGATTCCTACATGAGGAGTTATATGTTTTAATGCCATCAAATGTCATCTGTAACAAGGTGATTATAAAGTTAGTTATTGGACATATCGCGATTCATGTGGAGGGATGTGAGTGACCTAGATGAGATTTGTCCATCCTACATAACAGGAATAATATCTTCGGGGGGGCCTGATTAAGTGAGACTACGAAATGCATGCCATGCTGAAATGAGTCAATATTAGATATTTATCTCATTTGTTATTACTATGCCTACTCGAGTATTAGGAAATGAAAGATTGAACTATACAAGTGTTGGGAATCGTGGCTACTGTAACACCCCTTTTGGAGGATGTCACATATATAAAGAAAATAAATAAAATCTACCCAAGTTATAAAACATTTATTACATAATAATATGGGTCGTAAAATAATTCCTGTTAAACAGATTATTGAAAATAAAATAATGCGGAAACATAAAATAAACATAACAACATCACTCATAAGATACATATGTTCCAAGTTATAAGTTATACAAATAATTTACAACTACAATTACAAATATTTAAACAGAAACAGTAAATAAAAACAGTAAAGCAATTTCTACAACCATACACAGACGTGCCCAAATCACATCATGAACATTCAATCCTCTGATGGATCACTCTCAGGAAACTCATCAGAAGACAAATATCCAGAATGCCTCGACTCTCGGCGGAAATGTGACCGCGCAGTCGACACAAGTGTCATCTCACTAGGCTCAGTGGATATCCCACCCCAATGACGCCTAATGGACAACGGTAACTCCAAATGTGGGAACACTGTAGTCCTCATCACTGGCTCCTCATCAAACCTATGGCGTAGGGACACTGTCAGCCGTCCCACATACGTCACGGAATCTCTGTCTCCTCGCATATGCCAAGCTAATGACCCACCGTGAAACTCAAGAGTCACGAACCCCAAAAATCCAGGCACCGCCATCTCCAAACTAATCAGTCCAATGGATATGGATGATCAGATGGTTCTTGATCGTCAAACTGGTCGTCGGCTAGCTGATCTTCCTCCTCCTCCTCGGGGTACAGAACCTCAAGAGGCTGTTCCTCTTCCTCTTCCTCAAACTCTTTACCGCGTAAAATAAATATACAGGAAACATATACAATACAGAAAAGAGGTAAGACAATCTAAAATTATCACAAACATGGTAAATAAGAAAACGTCAAACAACAGTTATACAATTTCATGCAATATGAAAAGCTATAATAGAAATCAGTAACAGAATAAAGAAAAAGATTTAATTATCATAACAACACATAATATCACGATAAAATAAAACATCACGATAAAATAATAGAACAGATAAATAATCCCCATAATACTAACCAGATAAAAATAGACGGATAAAATAAAATAAGATTCCGATATACTCATATGAAATATGACACGTTGCTACTCCATGGAGCTAAACAACACAGATACCACAGATATCAGAGGGAATGACTCGCAAAAATCTATTAGTACCACGGCTGCCCAGCCAACTATTCTGCGGTCACACGTTGCGTCTATAGCTCCACATCACTGGGAATTTACCATCCAGGCGTGGTGTAGTTCACTGTCTCATGTCGTGACACTACGGGCAAATGTACTACTAGACTTTACAAATCTCGATTAAATATAGTGCGTGTCGAGTCCATTAGTGTGCTATCGGTAACCACGGCCCAGCGGAGCTATCAACTATCCATATATGGAATCCCGTACACTAACGTCTCCAAGTTCATTAGAACAATGAACCACACTACGTTTATCGCATCGACAACACGATGTGATTCACCTCGTCAACCAAAATTCACCAAAAATTAGTAAATTACCAGAATACCCTCAAGGTATAAAAAATATATGCCCTCAATGGCAAAAATATACAGTAAGTCCCATACTGTCTCAAAGCCTGTACGGGTTCACCTCATAGCCCGACAGCAGAAAAATACAGAAATCCAGAAAAATACTGTTTCGGTCAATCGCGTAGAAATTTTATCGCGTTTTCACAATCTCGTCGTTTTTATAAATGTTTTGAAATCGCGTAAATATATTTTTTTCTGTTTTCAAAATCGCGTAGGATTTTTAATACGTTTTCTCAATCGCGTAAGATTTTTAAATCGTTTTCTTATTCAAATACCTTAAAATTTATTGTTTAAATAAACAAAAATAATAAACAGTACGTTTAAACTACGTAAAATATTTTCCATACCATATACTGTCTTTTGGACATCTTTCCTATCTTATTTGTCCGTTTTTACTAAAAATTGACAGTATTTTGCTTAGAAAATTATATTAATGGTTTCCTAATTTTACTGTAAGAAAATTCTGTTCATTAAATTTTGAAACCGTATAACTTAAACCTTGTGAAAACTACTAACATGCTTCAAAATGATAGCATGAGCTATATGTTAGAAATTTTCGAAAGTTACTGTATTTCATTTCTAATAGCAAAATCATTAGTTCTAAATTCTCAAACTTATTTCTAATTGATTCTTTTCCTTAAAACTCATTTTAGAAATATTCTTTTTAACACATATTGCATCCTTATATTTAGAAAAGGTTTGGATTTAATTTTAGAAACCATGCATACCTGGTTTGGCATGTTGGCCGAAACTTAGAAATTTATGCTATTTGATTTCTAAATTCATTTTTCATGATCTAAACAACTTGATATCTTGCTAATTCTCCTAGATTAATTAAATTACCTTTTAAAAACATTAAGAGAACATTTTGGTTCCCCTCTTGGTTAGAAACCGTGGGCATTGTGGAGTGTTCTTTAGAACACACATGCATTCTTTGACATGTTATTCACATTTTATACATTATCATGCAATTCTAACACATGCAATATTATCAAAGCTTGTAGACATGCAAATTAAAGCTTGTAGACATGCAAATTATTACAAACAACAAATAGGAAAGCTATTAACAAATACACAACCATATTAACAAGCTACTAACAACCACACAAATGAATCCTTATGGATTCTACAATCACAAAACCACACTCCATTTTCTTACCACCATCCATAGATGATAAGATTTGTCTTCCTCTTACCTTAAATGAAGACAAAAGGATTCTTTCACTCCTCCTAGAGTTTCGGTTTTCCTCCTTCAAGAACCTAACAAGCTTAAACAAAATTTACAAGTTACTAACCATAGAAAGAGAGCTTAAACCATGGAGAAAACATGGTTTAGAACTTTGAAAAAGAATTTAGAAAAGAAAAACTAGGAATTTCACCTTCTTGGTACAATCTTCCAAGTAGGTTTTCAAGCTTCAAATGAAAGATTTAGCAAGAACTCCCAACTAGAGATGTTCTTAGGATTGTGTTTAGGTTTAGAAAACTTGGTTAGATGAAATTTTGGATGATTGGATGGTCTAGATATTGGCTTGGCCGAATGCTTCACAAGAAAAGCATCAATGGTGATTAGGGTTCTTGGATGAGAGAGAAGAGAGAAATTTGCATGAAAGAAAAGTGAAGAATGGTCTTCCACACTCCCTTGGCCGTAGCATTCAATGGGCATGCAAGGTGTGCATGGATTTGGCTTCATCTAAGCCCTTGGATGCATCAAAGGTTAAGATTAAGCCTTGATTAACAAGCTTTGCTCTCATTGGTTGGTTTAAGCTTAGTCATCTAGCTTAGTTACCTAGCTTAGTCACTAATGACCTAGTCATCTAGCTTAGTCACCATGTTCAAGAATGTTCCACTCTTAATGATGTTTAATTAAGCTACTAAGTTAACTGTATTAGCTAAACGTGGGTTCCGCAAAACATTTCCGGGTCCACTGTCATCTAATTATACTGACTAATAAAATAATACACAAAATTATTTTATTAGACAGTTAAATCCTAAAAATTAAAAGATTACTAATCGTCTCATTCAGAATTGGGTTTAGTAAGATCCCCCAGCCTGAATAATTAAAACAAGATTTTCTCGGCCCGGAAAAATATTATTTTCCTGTCCCGGAGCAAATCGCACAAAAAGTCCAAATAAAATCACAGACAGTAATATTGAACACTAAATCAAGTAGAAAACAATTAAAAATAGCAAAAACAGCACAAACAGCACATTCGGGACGTAATGGTCATTTTCCCATTTTTTCCCACAACGTAGCTAATCAACCAAAACGTTCAAATAAAATTACAAACAGTATTAATTGTCTGTATATCAATCAGAAAAATTAAAACAGTAGCTCGGAAAAACTTTTATTTTACCGCCTCGAAACAAATTACGTAAAAAGATCAAATAAAATTTGAGCCTGTATAAACGTATTTGTATTTCATACAGAAATCGAGAAACAGTAAAATAAGGACACAACAGTCATTCACACAAAAACTTGAAAAACAGCAAACAGTACATTCGGAACATTTTCTAAAAATTGGGGTGTTACAACTCTCCCCAACAAATAAAAAATTTTGTCCTCAAAATTCGCTGTTTCTCAAAACAAATGAGGATGTTGATCCCTCATTTTATCTTCCAGCTCCCAGGTAGCATCACCCGTCACGTCATTCCATATAACTTTTACTAGCTCGATCATCTTCCCTCGAAGCTGCTTTACCTTTCTGTCCTCAACTCTAACGGTAAAGTCTCGTAAGTCAAATTCTCCTTCAACTGTACTTCATCCGGTTGTATAACATGCGTTGGATCCGGTATATACTTCCCGAGTGAGACACATGAAATACATCATGCGGTTCGATAGAAAAGGCGGCAAAGCAATCTGATACGCCACAGGACCTATACGTCGGATAATCTTATACGGTCCAATGAACTTAGGAGTAAGCTTCTTAGACTTGATAACTCTTCCGACACCGGTCGTAGGAGTAACTCTTAGAAACACATGCTCACCCTCCTCAAACTCAAGAGGTCGTCTTCGTTTATCCGCATAACTCTTCTGCCTGCTTTGCGTCGTTCTCATCTTCTCTTGTATCATCTTTACCTTCTCCGTAGTCTGTTGTACAAGATCTGGTCCAACAGTCATGCTTTCCCCATCCTGATACCAACATAACGGTGTTCGACATCGTCTTCCATACAACGCTTCATAGGGTGCCATCCCAATACTTGAGTGAAAACTATTATTGTAGGTGAATTCTATCAAAGATAAAAATTCATCCCAACTTCCTCGTTGTTCCAACACACAAGCACGCAACAGATCCTCCAAAGATTGTATAGTTCTCTCTGTCTGACCATCTGTTTGCGGATGATATGCCGAACTCAGTCACAACTTCGTTCCCATAGCTTCTTGCAGACTCCGCCAAAACCTTAACATAAACCTCGAATCTCGATCAGAAAACTATACATGTAGGTACACCATGTAATCTGACAATCTCGCTGATGTACAACTGGGTTAATCTTTCCAACGAATACTTGATATTAATTGGTAAGAAATGAGCCGATTTAGTAAGCCTATCGACTATAACCCATATTGAATCATAACATTTCCTCGTCTTCGGCAAACCAGTAACGAAATCCATCGAGATACTATCCCATTTCCATTCTGGAATAGATAACGGTTGCAACATTCTAGCTAGTCTCTGATGTTCCACTTTCGCTTTCTGACAAACCAGACAAGACTCCACATATTCTGCTACGTCTCTTTTCATCCTTGGCCACCAAAACAACCTTCTTAAATCTTGATACATTTTGGTCATCCCCGGATGTAAACTAAGATCACTAGTATGGGCTTCATCTAGAATCGACTTCTTCAATTCAGAATCATCAGGCATACAAATTCTTCCCTTAAACCTTAAGATTCCATCTGTTCCTTCTTCTACCGTCGCTTTATGACCTTGCTTTAGCAATTCTCTCTCATTTTGCAAAAACATATCTTCCTTTTGTTTATCTCGGACGACATCAAGAAATTCGTTTATGATCACAACCTTAAACAAACGAACTTTTTCAGGTAGAAACTCCACAGACAACCATAGATCCCGAAACTCATTGATCAACTCTTCCTCCTTGATCATCATTGCCGAAACACTAAGCACCTTTCTGCTCAAGGCATCAGCTACCACATTAGCTTTTCCCGGGTGGTATTGAAGTTGAAAATCATAATCCTTTAAGAATTCCAACCATCGCCTTTGCCTCATATTCAATTCTTTCGATCAAACAAGTACTTCGACTCTTGTGATCACTAAAGACATTGAACAACGCTCCATACAGAAAATGCCTCCACACTTTCAGAGCAAAAACCACTGTAGCCAATTCCAAATCGTGCGTTGGATAATTCCTTTCATGAACCTTCAATTGACGAAAGCATACGCTACAACATTCTGATTCTGCATCAAAACGCAGCCTAACCCTTGATAAGAAGCATCACAATACACGTCAAAAGTTCCCTTAGAATCTGGCAAGATCAACACAGGTGCAGTTGTTAACCTCTTCTTTAACTCTTGAAAACTAGCTTCACGTTCTTCCGTCCACTCAAAAGCTTGACTTTTCCTCGTAAGTTGTGTAAGTGGTCCAGCAATCTTCGAGAAACCTTCAATAAACCTCTGGTAATAACCAGCAAGTCCAACGAAACTTCGAACTTCTGTTACCGTCTTAGGTCTTTCCCACTGCAAAACAGTCTCCACTTTTGATGGGTCTACTGCAATACCTTCTTTAGAAATCACATGACCTAAAAACTGAACTTTTTCCAACCAGAACTCACATTTAGCCAACTTCGCATACAACTGCTTCTCTCTCAAAATCTGAAGAACAACACCAAGATGTTCAACATGCTCTTCCTTAGATTGAGAATAGATCAGAATGTCATCGATAAAGACAACGACAAATCTGTCTAGATACGGACAAAAAATCCTGTTCATATAATCCATAAATATGGCAGGAGCATTCGTCACCCCGAATGGCATCACCTGATACTCATAATGTCCATATCGAGTTCGAAAAGCAGTTTTCAGCACATCTTCCCCTTTAACACGAATCTGATGATACCCCGATCTCAAATCTATCTTGGAAAATATCACAGCTCCTCTTAACTGATCCATCAAATCGTCAATTCTTGGAAGCGGATATTTATTCTTGATAGTTACCTTGTTCAGCTGATGATAATCCACACAAAGCCGAGAAGTTCCATCCTTCTTCTTCACAAAAAGCACTGGCGCACCCCATGGCGAAACACTTGGTCGCACAAATTGCTTCTCCAACAATTCCACCAATTGCTTTTTCAGCTCCTCCAACTCTGTTGGCGACATACGGTACGGTGCAATTGAGATAGGACTTGCTCCTGGTACTAAATCAATTGAAAACTCGATCTCCCTCTCAGGTGGTAAACCAGGTACGTCATCAGGAAAAACCTCAGGAAACTCGTTGACAACAGGAATAGTATTCACATCTTTCTCATTCTTAACCTCTAGAGAAGACAATACCACATATCCCTGTGCTCCCTCTCTTAACAAAGACTTGACCTTAACAGCAGTTAAGAATCCAGACTTTTCTTCCTTAGGAAAAACTATGGTTTTACTGGCATAATCTATAAGGCTATGGTTAGAAGATAACCAGTCCATCCCTAAGATTACATCTATTTCAACAAGAGGTAAACAAATCAAGTTGACCATAAACAGACGGCCCTTCACAGCAACAGGACAATCCAAACATATCTTTGATGCAATCACAGGTTTAGCAGTTGGAGTAGAAACACTCAACTTAACATTCAAAGAAGACACAGGCAACTTCAATCTTTCCACACAATCATATGCAATAAACGAGTATGTAGCACCGAGTCATATAACACGGTCGGATGGTTACCTCCAATGTCACCTTCTCCTTGTATAAGATCATCGATTGAGAAATCTCGGTTCCTTCATGGTATAAACACGCCCTCCGGATCTCGGTTGAGTATTCCTTGATTTCTGGCCGACTAGCACGAACATAACGAACAACGGGTTTCCTTTCCGTTGAGTACAATCCTTTGACATGTGCCCAGGTTGCTTACACTTAAAACAAACTGTACCTCTAAGCGTGCACTCCGGCGAGATATGGCCTTTCTTCCCGCACTTAAAACATGTCGGCGTGAACGCCACTCTCTCATCCACCTCCACTACCACTTGCACTTCCACTAACCGATGGTCGTTGAGATTGAGTCCCTGTTGGTCTGGAATACGGCTTCGCTGAAACCGATTCGTATTACTACCTCCACCTCTCGAAACCTTGTCGGCCCAAAGTTCTGATTCCTCTGATCTCTAGATGGCTCCAACTCCTCAAGTCGAGCACAAGCATCCACCAAAGCATGAAACTGAGTCATTTTCAAGGATACCACTCCTCGTTTCAGTTCCACCCTTAACCCTGATTCAAACTTCCGACATCTCCACACATCGTCTTGTCGTGTCTGAGCATAATCTGAGAATTGAGACAAATTCTCAAACTTTGTGGCATACTCATTCACCGTCATATTCCCCTATCGCAAACTAAGAAATTCCATTTCTTTGGCATGCCTAGCACTCGTAGGAAAATATTTCTCCAGAAAAACATTAGAAAACACTTCCCATGTGATTTCTGTTCCTTCAGCTTGCAAAACTCAGCGGCTTCCTCTCCACCAATGTTCTCTATCTCCCCTCAACATGAACATAGCATAAGTCACCTTCTTATCGTCTGTGCATCTCATTCCTTCAAAAATCCTTTCCAAGTCTTGTATCCATTGACTTGCCTTCTCCGGATCAACCTCGCCTCTAAACTGTGACGGATTGTGGCGCCTAAATTCAGAAAAATTTAGGGCATCAGCAGTAGCATCTTGCTGTTGAGCTGCTCTCACATTCTGCTGCATCATTACTTCAGCCATCAGCTGCATAGCCTCAGCAGCCGCAATCATAGGGTCCACATCACGATTCATGTTTGTATGTCCTCTACCTCTTCCAGACATCTTCAAACAGAACAAAACAAAATTAAATGCATCCTTTCGGAAGTAAATCACAGAGAATCACACAACACAAACAAAAACAGACCCAACCACAACCCCAAAAGACTCTAACTTGGGCTCTGATACCAACTAATGTAACACCCCTTTTGGAGGATGTCACATATATAAAGAAAATAAATAAAATCTACCCAAGTTATAAAACATTTATTACATAATAATATGGGTCGTAAAATAATTCCTGTTAAACAGATTATTGAAAATAAAATAATGCGGAAACATAAAATAAACATAACAACATCACTCATAAGATACATATGTTCCAAGTTATAAGTTATACAAATAATTTACAACTACAATTACAAATATTTAAACAGAAACAGTAAATAAAAACAGTAAAGCAATTTCTACAACCATACGCAGACGCGCCCAAATCACATCATGAACATTCAATCCTCTGATGGATCACTCTCAGGAAACTCATCAGAAGACAAATATCCAAGATGCCTCGACTCTCGGCGGAAATGTGACCGCGCAGTCGACACAAGTGTCATCTCACTAGGCTCAGTGGATATCCCACCCCAATGACGCCTAATGGACAATGGTAACTCCAAATGTAGGAACACTGTAGTCCTCATCACTGGCTCCTCATCAAACCTATGGCGTAGGGACACTGTCAGCCATTCCACATATGTCACGGAATCTCTGTCTCCTCGCATATGCCAAGCTAATGACCCACCGTGAAACTCAAGAGTCACGAACCCCAAAAATCCAGGCACCGTCATCTCCAAACTAATCAGTCCAATGGATATGGATGATCAGATGGTTCTTGATCGTCAAACTGGTCGTCGGCTAGCTGATCTTCCTCCTCCTCCTCGGGGTACAGAACCTCAAGAGGTTGTTCCTCTTCCTCTTCCTCAAACTCTTTACCGCGTAAAATAAATATACAGGAAACATACACAATACAGAAAAGAGGTAAGACAATCTAAAATCATCACAAACATGGTAAATAAGAAAACGTCAAACAACAGTTATACAATTTCATGCAATATGAAAAGCTATAACGAGAAATCGATAACAAAATAAAGAAAAAGATTTAATTATCATAACAACACATAATATCACGGATAAAATAAAACATCACGATAAAATAATAGAACAGATAAATAATCCCCATAATACTAACCGGATAAAAATAGACGGATAAAATAAAATAAGATTCCGGATATACTCATATGAAATATGACACGTTGCTACTCCATGGAGCTAAACAACACGGATACCACGGTATCGGAGGAATGACTCGCAAAAATCTATTAGTACCACGGCTGCCCAACCAACTATTCCGCGGTCACACGTTGCGTCTATAGCTCCACATCACTGGGAATTTACCATCCAGGCGTGGTGTAGTTCACTGTCTCACGTCGTGACACTACGGGCAAATGTACTACTAGACTTTAGAAATCTCGATTAAATATAGTGCGTGTCGAGTCCATTAGTGTGCTATCGGTTACCACGGCCCAGCGGAGCTATCAACTGTCCATATATGGAATCCCGTACACTAACGTCTTCAAGTTGATTAGAACAATGAACCACACTACGTTTATCGCATCGACAACACGATGTGATTCACCTCGTCAACCAAAATTCACCAAAAATTAGTAAATTACCAGAATACCCTAAAGGTATAAAAAATATATGCCCTCAATGGCAAAAATATACAGTAAGTCCCATACTGTCTCAAAGCCTGTACGGGTTCACCTCATAGCCCGACAACAGAAAAATACAGAAATCCAAAAAAATACTGTTTCGGTCAATCGCGTAGAAATTTTATCGCGTTTTCACAATCTCATCGTTTTTATAAATGTTTTGAAATCGCGTAAATATAATTTTTTCTGTTTTCAAAATCACGTAGGATTTTTAATACGTTTTCTCAATCGCGTAAGATTTTTAAATCGTTTTCTTATTCAAATACCTTAAAATTTATTGTTTAAATAAACAAAAATAATAAACAGTACGTTTAAACTACGTAAAATATTTTCCATACCGTATACTGTCTTTTGGACATCTTTCCTATCTTATTTGTCCGTTTTTACTAAAAATTGACAGTATTTTGCTTAGAAAATTATATTAATGGTTTCCTAATTTTACCGTAAGAAAATTCTGTTCATTAAATTTTGAAACCGTATAACTTAAACCTTGTGAAAACTACTAACATGCTTCAAAATGATAGCATGAGCTATATGTTAGAAATTTTCAAAAGTTACTGTATTTCATTTCTAATAGCAAAATCATTAGTTCTAAATTCTCAAACTTATTTCTAATTGATTCTTTTCCTTAAAACTCATTTTAGAAAAATTCTTTTTAACACATATTGCATCCTTATATTTAGAAAAGGTTTGGATTTAATTTTAGAAACCATGGATACTTGGTTTGGCATGTTGGCCGAAACTTAGAAATTTATGCTATTTGATTTCTAAATTCATTTTTCATGATCTAAACAACTTGATATCTTGCTAATTCTCCTAGATTAATTAAATTACCTTTTAAAAACATTAAGAGAACATTTTGGTTCCCCTCTTGGTTAGAAACCGTGGGCATTGTGGAGTGTTCTTTAGAACACACATGCATTCTTTGACATGTTATTCACATCTTATACAATATCATGCAATTCTAACACATGCAATATTATCAAAGCTTGTAGACATGCAAATTAAAGCTTGTAGACATGCAAATTATTACAAACAACAAATAGGAAAGCTATTAACAAATACACAACCATATTAACAAGCTACTAACAACCACACAAATGAATCCTTATGGATTCTACAATCACAAAACCACACTCCATTTTTTTACCACCATCCATAGATGATAAGATTTGTCTTCCTCTTACCTTAAATGAAGACAAAAGGATTCTTTCACTCCTCCTAGAGTTTCGGTTTTCCTCCTTCAAGAACCTAACAAGCTTAAACAAAAATTACAAGTTACTAACCATAGAAAGAGAGCTTAAACCATGGAGAAAACATGGTTTAGAACTTTGAAAAAGAATTTAGAAAAGAAAAACTAGGAATTTCACCTTCTTGGTACAATCTTCCAAGTAGGTTTTCAAGCTTCAAATGAAAGATTTAGCAAGAACTCCCAACTAGATATGTTCTTAGGATTGTGTTTAGGTTTAGAAAACTTGGTTAGATGAAATTTTGGATGATTGGATGGTCTAGATATTGGCTTGGCCGAATGCTTCACAAGAAAAGCATCAATGGTGATTAGGGTTCTTGGATGAGAGAGAAGAGAGAAATTTGCATGAAAGAAAAGTGAAGAATGGTCTTCCACACTCCCTTGGCCGTAGCATTCAATGGGGATGCAAGGTGTGCATGGATTTGGCTTCATCCAAGCCCTTGGATGCATCAAAGGTTAAGATTAAGCCTTGATTAACAAGCTTTGCTCTCATTGGTTGGTTTAAGCTTAGTCATCTAGCTTAGTCACCTAGCTTAGTCACTAATGACCTAGTCATCTAGCTTAGTCACCATGTTCAAGAATGTTCCACTCTTAATGATATTTAATTAAGCTACTAAGTTAACTGTATTAGCTAAACGTGGGTCCCGCAAAACATTTCCAGGTCCACTGTCATCTAATTATCTTACGACTAATAAAATAATACACAAAATTATTTTATTAGACAGATTAAATCCTAAAAATTAAAAGATTACTAATCGTCTCATTCGAATTGGGTTTAGTAAGATCCCCACTGAATAATTAAAACAAGATTTCCCGGCCCGAAAAATATTATTTTCCGTCCCGAGCAAATCGCACAAAAAGTCCAAATAAAATCACAGACAAGTAATATTGAACACTAAATCAAGTAGAAAACAATTAAAAACAAAGAAAAACAAAGACAAACAAAGACATTCGGGACATAATGGTCATTTTCCTATTTTTTCTCACAACGTAGCTAATCAACCAAAATGTTCAAATAAAATTACAGACAGTATTAATTGTCTGTATATCAATCAGAAAAATTAAAACAGTAGCTCGAAAAAACTTTTATTTTACCATCTCGAAACAAATTACGTAAAAAGATCAAATAAAATTTGAGCCTGTATAAACGTATTTGTATTTCATACAGAAATCGAGAAACAGTAAAATAGGGACACAACGGTCATTCACACAAAAACTTGAAAAACAGCAAACAGTACATTCGAAACATTTTCTAAAAATTGAGGTGTTACAGCTACATCACACAACGGAAAACAAAATTCCCACCAAGGATCCATGCGAAAAAGCCATAATCTGAGTTTTTATAATTGTTTACCTCTTGAAGCGTGATCAAAACAAGGGGCATGAATCACTAACACCGTAACAACGACGATATCTCTGCGGTATCCACACGAACAGACTCACAAACATCTAACGTTTGCAAATAGGAGTCACACCCCTCTCACACAGTGCTAGCTACGAAGAGAAGAGAAGAAGCCTGTCACTCTCTCATTCACTATTTCTATCAAGTTCGGCCAAAGTTTTTAATGCATGCCTTGATAGCCCCTTAGCAGTGCTATTTATAATAGCTAACTACTTTAAGTTTGTGAAAGTTGCAGCAAGGTAAGTTGTGTGTAACACCCTCCCTAGGGTATCACATGTCTGACTCCCGACTCAAAATCAAAAAAGAAGTTCGCACAAAGTTTGAGTTATAAAAAAATGGATTTTAAAATTTCTTTCTTGCTGAAACATAAACTTACTGAAATCCATAAGTAATACTGAAAAATATATTGAAACAGATTCATATACAACATTGACACCAATTAATATTTAACAATTTAAAGAGGAATATAAAACTAACAAACTCTTTTTTTTAATAGTAGCAAACCCTATGACGGGTCGTACTTAATAGCACGGTACAACACTAACGTGAAAACTTAATATACTTATTTCTTTTTGTCTCCCTCTTGATGCATCAGACATCTGTTCCTTGTCAACACTGCATGCTATCGACTCTGGAATAGTCATTCTTTGATGTTGTCTCCGAACTCAGAATATCTACCTCCTGGTATGTCTAAGACAACTCATTGCTTCTACTGTTTAATTTTAACAATACAGATACAGCAATACAACATAACAAAGAGGTGAGATCACCTACACCAATACCAACATGGTAGCACAGAGATAACTCAAACAACATATCATACAGATAGATCATACCAGAATTATGATCATGCCATCAACATTAATCAACTATCATCATCCAATCATTCATCAGTTCAATTATCATAAATAACAATTACGATAATATCCTCAACATTGTCCTAATTATCATCATCATCATCCAAGTATTCAAAACAATTGTCATAGCCAATATTCCTCAGTTAATATATCATACAGATATAAATGCTCAGATTCATGCATGCGCACATAGACTCAGTTTTTCAAAAACAACTCCATGGAGGTTTCACAATTTCGAGGAGAATGCTCTGTTAATTGTCAGCCTTAGCCCAAAGACAATCTTTCAGTCATTGAAAAGAATCGTGTTCTTATCGGGTATCGTCAATGCGTTGCAATGGTCTGCATTGCCAAGTGGCATATGGTCCAACCTTAGCCCACAGACATATATCCACTGGTCGACCGTCGCGCCTTGATGCCCCCAAGATCCATCATAGACCTCACTATCAATTCTCATTCCCTCTTCAACCACAAGGGCCAAAATAGCTTATTAGCTATACTTTATACAATGCACGAAAATATCAGTGCAAGTCCAACCACAAGGGCCAAATCTTTTCAATTTCATTTGTTCAATATAATCATATGCCTCAACGCATATTTTTTCAATGCATGTATAATGCACCAATGCCAATCACAAGCATATCTTTCTAATGCATGTAAAATGCACCAAATGCCAATCACAGGCAAAACTTGTCATTTTCTCATACAGTGTATGGATACTGGTTCAACAATAATCATCATGTTATTATGTTTTTATAGTCATAAAACACTTTTGTCGTGTTTTCAAAATCGCGTAACATTTCTGTTACGTTTTCACAATTCCAAAACGTTTTAGTTATATTTTCACAATACCGTAACACTTCTGTTACGTTTTCACAATACAGTAACATTTCTGTTACATTTTCAAAATACCGCAATTCTTTTGTTGCACTTTTAAATCACATACTAATTTTTCAATGTTTTTCTCAATTGCGTAAAAATATACATTTCTCAAATCACATAGTATTTTTCCACTGTTTCAAAATCGCATAACTTAAAAATCATTCTTTTAAGTCGCGTAAATCATTTTTCATCATTCTCAAAATATTTAAAACACTTTCCAAATCACATAACGATTTTTTGTCATTTTCACAATCACGTAAAAATATTCTATCACTTTTAAATCACATATTGATTTTTCAACAGTAGTTCAAATTACGTCAAATATTTAAACGTAATTCAAAACACGTAGAAATATTTTGACATATTACCAATCGCGTAGAAATATTCTATCGTATTTCAAATCGTTTTTAAGCTACGCAAATAATTTTTCACCACAATTTCATTATAGAAAATATTTCTTAACCTTCAAAAATTCCTTTTCAACTTTTCTCAAAATAATATAACTTTATACTTCATTTAATATATTTTCCTGCTCAAGAAAATCTTTTTCCACAGTTCTTTACTCAAGAAATTCTTTTTCAAATATAACCAACAAATCACTTTTCCATTGATTTAAATCAATGTTTCAAACTTTAAGAATTTCCTAACGTACTCCAAAACGTGAAATAAGTTATACGTTAGAAAATATCAAATCACTATTATATCCTCTATTTTTCTCAAATCAATTCTAAAGTCAATTTTTTTCAAAATAAATTGAAGTTCAAACGTGTTCAATCTCTCTTTGTCTTTCGTTTACAAAATTCTCTCAAGTGATAAAACACTTTGATTCCCTTTCCAAATTCCTTGTATTAAATCAAGTTACGTTTCCACTTTGAAAATCACTTTGTTCATAAAAATTAAGGCATTACAAGCCTTTAAAAACGTGGACATGACTATTGAAACCATCAAATATTTTTTCCTTCTAAATTGATATGGTTTTACACAAACAAAACCATTAAAAATCCTTTACAAAAACCGTGAACGTGTTCATTAAAAACTGTCAAATCTTTCGAGTGACAAAATATTTCATTTTATAAAATATCACTTTGTTCCATAAAAATTTAGGCATAACCAGTTTTTCAAAATCGTAGGGTATTTGGCCATTGAAGCCATCAAACATTTTTCCTTCTAACTCAATTATTTATCATTTCTGTTGTCACATAAACAAAACCATTAAAATCTTTGTTTTCAAAACCGTAACACATATGGTTATAAAACCAAACCCATTTGTTCAAATTCATTTTTACTTTCTTTATAAATCCTTTTTCACTTTCTTTGCAAATCCTTTTTCACTTTCTTTGCAAATCTTTAAAATCAACGTTTGCCCGTTTCGTTTTTCGAAATCAAGTTTAATAAACACTTAGAAACTTTTTACACAAAATAAATCAATAAAAATCCCTTCAAAACCATGTTCTTGTTCTTCTTGAAAAACAAACCCTTTGTTTATTTTCCATATCCTTCAAATCATCCATTTGCATCATTCATGAAAATATTAATTTGTGAACACCTATTTAGAGGTATCTTGGCCGAAATTCACTAAGTTCTAGGGACCCAAAAATCAATTCCCTTGTTCTTGAAAAATTTCAACATGAACCCTAATTAAGGGCATCAAAGTTGTAGCCTTCTCCCTTGGCCATTGGAGCCAAAAATTAATTTCCTTTCCATCAACACATCATGGCATACACATACATATTTCATCATAAATACTACAAGCATGCCATATACTTATCATACATATTTTAAGCATACTATCAAAGCCATAAAATCATGCAAAGCATACCAAGCATAGACAAATAATTAAAGCACATAAACACCCACAAATAAATTACAAGACCATGGATATGAATCCTCACATGGATTCACCATCCACCAAATATAAAACCATCTCTCACCACCATACTTGGTTGGTGAGGTGGATCTCCCTCTTACCTCTTGAAGATCCTCAAAAGCTCTTTGTTTTGCTTCTTTTTCCAAGTCCTTCACCACCAAGGGCTTCTCAAATACAAAACAAAATACATAAAAATTAGTATACTAAGCTTGATTAAGAGGAACCATGGATCAAACATGGTTTAGATCATGAAAAAGAGAGAAGAAATGAAGTTTCCTTACACTTCACCATAAATACTCCATAACATGGATCTTGAAGAAAGTCCATGAAGATGAATGATTTAGAGAAAATCTTCAACATGAAAGTTGTTTAGAATATCATGTAGATTCAAGATCTATGGTTGGATGAAATTAAAAGAGATTGGATGGTGGTTTTGAGTGATATGGCCGAATGGTGTGTTTAGGGAGAGAAATGGAGTTTTCTTTGGATTTGCTTCTTGATACTTGAATGAAAAGATGAAGATGTAATAATATGGAGTATGAAAATGAATTCTTTGGTCTCCTTTAGGGTGCATGGTCGTAGCTTCACTTGGAGAGAAAGAAGAGAATATTTTTGCTAAGTCTTGCTTTAGGAAAATCAATGAATGATAAAGACAAATCAAGATAACTCATAATGGCCTTCAAACTTTTTCCTATGGCCTTAAGCAACACCAAAACTGTCCCCCCCTCCAAGCAATCTCCTAAGGATGCAAACAAAGCAATAATGATCAAGAATGATGTAACATTGACCAAGACAAGTAATAATGGTCATAAAGTTTTTCTTTAGCTCAAAAATTCATCACAAAATCGTCCCCCTCCTTGCTTCAAAATGTGACTAATCCCCAAGCCACCATTATTTGTGTATTCTTAGCCATTGATTAATTCAATGGTTAAGATTAAGGTAGACTTTAAGTTAGAAGACTAAATCTAGGCCATTGGATCTTTCTCCTTCATGAAATCTAAGCCATTAGATGCATATCCAAAATGAAGGGTCAAGATTACACCTTCTACTTTTAATCCAAGGGTTATAATTAGTCAAAGCCATTTTTGATGACTAAATCTCCACCCTTGATCAATTCTAAATCCAATGGTTGTAAACGGTCATAGCCATTATATTAGACTTATCCTACACCGTTGATTAAATCGACGGTTGATATCAAAGTCTTTAATATTAGACTTACTTCCTATTGGTCCATCAAAAATTATCATAACCACTAATTGTGGACTTAATAGTATAATTTCTATTTTTATCTGTGAAAACCCCACGAAAGATTATATTTACTGTATTTTTATCGCCCGATAATTAATACAATATAAAACACAGTACAAGAAATTTTTTAAAACTGTTTCTGGATTCAGGTTTAGTAAGATCCCCTGCCTCTGTCTAAACAGTATAAATTTTTCTATGCGTAGAAAAATTTTTACTTTGCGGGACCCACCTGGGCCCACATATGGCCACCTGGGTCCACATACACCCCCTGGGCCCACAAACAGTAAAAAAATTCATAATCATCCACAAAAATTACAATTATTAGAAAACGCACAAATATCAAATCAGATTACGTAAAATAATTAAAACCTAACAGTAAAAATTAAATTACGTAAAGTTTTCCCCGGCCCAAAAATTTTTGTTTTCCTGACATGAAGTAAATCACTCAAAATGATCAAATACGCTGATGGAATAATCAAAATAATTTTACAGTATCCAGAAATTACTAAACAGTAAAATTCTATTAACTGTCAAAATTACTGGTTAAGAGATACGAAATTTTTTAGGATGTTACACTGTGCAACCCTAGACTCATCTGTTATGAGTCCGGCCCACAATAGAATCTGAGTCCAACTTGGATCCTTATTGCTCCAATTTAGTATGCTCTAAGTGTACGACCTTGCAAGTTCTCATGACATTAGTAGTAATATTAAAATCTCATTTTAATATTACAAACAGTGAGTGATATCTAGCAACACATCACTACTACCCAAGTAATGAGAATGTCAGTGATTTGACATAACCTTTTCGTGATCAATGTTAACGTGTAGTTTAGTCCATTTGTCTAGATATCTAGATTAAACACAAGGCATGGAATGTGTCATCCTTGTATAATTCAATCCTCCGTTTCCTGATACCCTAGTAGACTTAATAACAACAAATGAGATTGATATCTTATATCGACTGAATTGAGCATGGTCATGCATTTCATAGTCTCACTTAATCAGGGGACCCGAAGATATCGCTCCTGTTATGTAGAAGGGACAAACCCCAACTAGGTCACTCACATCCCTCTGCATGATTCGCGACATGTCCAATAACTGACTTATAATCACCTTGTTACAAATGACGTTTGACAGCATTAAAACACACAACTCCTCATGTAGGAATCGTAGTGATTTTAGGTCAAAGGACCACATACACTATTGTTATTATGAGAATTGCTTATGACACTCACGTAACGATCCATGTAGCGTTCTCATAGCGGGTCAGTCCAGTACATTATTACTCTAATATGTACCCATGTGAAGACTTGATATCTCATATCTACGACCTGCGAGATGTGGCCACCAGTCTTCATACATACTAGTCTCAATGTATTATTATTGTGCTAATTAACAATAATACTTGACCAGGAACATTTAAGAATAACGTTTTATCCAATAGGATCTCACGATCAAGTCATCCACTTTATATCCTACGGCATTAAACTTACTATTCTAAGGACTTTATTATGTTTATAAAAAAGAACATAACGAATGAAATGCCTCGTATATTTAAAAATAGCATAATACAATGTATATAAATACAGACAAAATGTATCGGCCTCTAGGGCATACACCAACAATAAGGGTGAGACATTCCATGCCTTGTGTTCAATCTAGATATTTGGACAAAGGGACTAAACTACACGGTAACATTGATCACGGAAAGTTTATGCCAAATCACTAACATTCTCATTACTTATGTAGCAACGATGTGTTGCTAGATACCGCTCACTGCTTACAATATTAAAATGAGATTTTAATATCATTGCCATCGTCACAAAAACCTACAAGGTGGCACACTTAGAACAGACTTAGTTAGAGCAATAAGGATCGAAGTTGGACTAGGATTCAATCGTAGACTAGACTCATAACAGATGAGCCTAGTGCTGCACAACTTACCTACTGCTACTTTCACTCACATAAGGCAGCAACTATTATAAATAGCATTGCTAAGGGGTTGTCAAGGTACGCATAAAAAAAACCATAGCCGTACTTGATAGTAATAGTGAGTGAGAGAGAATGACATATAACTCTTCTCTTCACAGCTAGCACTGACATAGAGATGTGGGACTCCAAGACTGCAAACGTTGGATGTTTTACAAGTCTGTTCGTGTGGATTACATAGAGGCATCATTGCTGTTTCGGTGCTTGTGAATTGCTCGATTCATTTTTCATCAGGCTTCAAAAGGTAAACTCAAAAAACACATTTCATGACTTCTCTTTTCGCATGGATCCTTGGTAGGAATTTTTGTTTTTTCATTGCGTGGTGTATCCGCAATTCCAAACAGTGACATCAGAGACAATTGCAAAACCATGATTCGATTTTTTATTTGCATGTTGTTTGAAATAATATGATCATGAATATGTTATTTCTAAAATCGAAAAAACGCTTCATGAAAAATGCATTCTATTTGATTTATTGTATACAAAACATGACAATGTTTTTGAAACCATGAAGATATTCATATGATTCTGTGAAAACTGTTTAGTATGCTATCTATTTTTTACATCTTTTCTGGTATATATGCGATATGTGCAGTGCGATGCAAGGATTCTGGAAACCTTGTTTCTAGAATTTTTGAGAGCAGCACGACACAATTTTTTTGAAAATAAGATTCTGGATAGCGGCGCAAAGGGTTTTGGAAACTTGGTTCTTGGTCTGCGGCGGCATCAATTGTTGATGTCAAGCAAACGTTGTTTCTGGACAACACAGTAGCGGCGCAAGGGTTCCCCGCAGCATATGAAGCGGCACCCCCGCTCATTGATCGGGCAGCTGGCCCTCCGTGCATCGAGGCGCTGCCTCGAACCTGTTGCATGGTGTGCGCTTTTTCGAAGGCGCGAAATTCAAATATGTTTGTAAGTGACTCAAAAAATAATATAATGTATTATTTTTTTGAGTTTATATGTTCTTTGTGATATATAGTGCATGGTTATCACCTTAGTCCTCTTTTTATGCTATTATGGTTATTTTTAAAATACAGCCTGTGTGTCATGCCTTTCTCTTTACATTCTGATTGTACATTCTCTTCTCACCTAACTCTCTCGTATGTAAAACAAGTTTTCTATATAATGTAATCTTGATGTGGAGGCAAGAAGACAACATCAAATGAGGACGTTGGTGGGAGATGCTTAGTGAAGCTGGGAGAATCAATATGTTAAGGGCCATAACCATGTCATATTTATTATATGCTTTATATGTATGAGAAGCATGGATGTTTATAGTATGTTAAACAGTTTAATAAATGGTGAGATCTAATAATAATTATAAAATTCCCTCAAAGCAAATATTAAGTTATTATGTGATGCCTTCTAATGTGTGGCACTCGTCAAGGCTACTATCGATTAAGTGTAGGTCTGCCAAAGCAGGATGCCTTTATCTATATTAGTAAGACGTGATTGGATAAAGGTAATATCTAACTGCCAACTATTGGGTATGACTTAACTAGGTCATTTTAATAGGATTGAAGGCTTAAAGGCATGAAGTTGGGCTTTAGTCCATTAGATAGATTAGAATAAGTGTTATTCATCCAACTATCCAAGAGTTGCATGAGATGCAATTGGAAACAGTTTCCTACGTAAATAGTCAAATTTTGAGTGATTAGCCAAAGCTGACTCAAAGCTAGGTGAAATATGGATCTTGGCCTACTAGGAAATCTTTCGATGGGATTTTCTGAGTCAATGCTGAGGGTCCTTGATTTGAGTAAAATAGTGGGAGGCATATTTAATTAAAGATCTTGTTAGATATGTTTATGGCATGCAAGTTATACTTTGCATATTTTTTGTTGATAGATTATCATGACAACAAACACTACTAGTAACTTATCATTGCGATTTGTCCTTGAGAAGGACAAACTGTCTAGGACAAATTTCCTAGACTGGTATAGGAATATGAGGATTGTCCTCAAGCATGAAAAGAATCTATATGTTCTAGAGCAGCCAATTCTTAAGCCACCAACTGCAAGTGCCCCTAGAGCTGAAAGGGATGCTTATATGAAACATCAAGATGATGCCTTAGACGTCGGTTGTCTCATGCTAGCCACTATGAACTCTGAGCTACAAAAGCAACATCAAAACATGGATGCATAATATGATCATACACATAAAGAAGCTCTATCAAGAGCAAGCTAGGCATGAGAGATTCAAAGTCTCTAAGGCACTTTTTCAGTGCAAACTAGTAGAAGGTAGCCCAGTTGGTGCTCGTGTGCTCAAGATGATTGGGTACATTGAAAACCTAGAAAGGCTTGGTTTCCCTTTGTGCCAAGAGTTGGCCACTGATTTAGTCCTACAATCGTTGTTGGAAAGTTTTAGTTAATTTGTCATGAACTACAACATGAATGAAATTGACAAATCCCTACTAGAGCTGCTAAGCATGTTGAGAACTGCTGAGCAAAACATGAATAAAGGAAATGGAAAGGCCATTATGATGGTCCAAAAGGCTAAGGAAAAAAACAAGCCGAAGAAGCCTAAGGACAAATAGAAGGGCAAGGGTAAGGAGAAATTCAAGCTCAGCACTTTTGGCTTGAAACCTGTGAATGGTAATGGACTTAGTTTTGATGATCAACAAACAAATAAGAATTGATATCACGAAGATCAAGTTCCAAGTCCCTTCAAGATTAGCTTATAGGACTTAGGTCTCTCGTGTAGAGGTAAATAGGAAACACACAAAGCTCAAACAAAGTCTCAAAACCTTAACAAAGTCTCAAAACCTTATTTGTGTTTCTTGATTAGTAAAATGCTCAAACAAATGGTTTTAAATAACTGATCTTGTTGGTAGTCCATTTGGATGAAAATTTATTAAGTTTAGGCTTTGGGAAACTAACACTAAGTCACTCATTTGTCCTTTTTTCTTTGAAACCTTCTTGAGTCTTAAACTGAAACCTATTTCATCATAAAGTAGACTAAACAACATTTCAAATGAGTGGTCTTTTGTTTTAAACCAATAAGAATCAAAGAAGTTATGGCCTTTCAAACTTGTCTTACTCAAAAACAAGATGCCATAACCGATTATGATATTTCTATAATCGATTATTCACCAAAGTCAGAGGCACAAACTTCAATTTATAAAAAGGTCATAATTGATTATGGGTTTTACATAATAGGTTATTTGGAAAAGACAGAAGCATAACCTTCTGGTTACAAAAGACCATAACTGATTATGGGTTTTCCATAATCGATTATTAGCTCATTTTAAAATGCCACTGGTTAAGTCATAACTGATTATGAAATAGTCATAACTAGTTACTGTGCAACCAGAAACAGATTTCCAACAGCTATAAATGGCATTTAATGCTTCCTAACCACCACTAATGGCTCTTAAAAGCTTTGGGCTATAAATGAAAGTGTTTGTGCATTGATTATAGGTTGGAAAACATTCTAAAAAATATCCTTGAGCATTAAATACGAGTTTTCTCATCTTTTTCATCATATACTCTATTTTGAACTTAATAATGTGAATCGTTGATACCCATAGAGCTTCAATTTGTATTATCTGCTCTAGAGAGAGTTTCTTTCATCTAAATCTTGTATAATCTGAAAAGAGAGACAGAGGTATCCCTTAAAACAGTTAGGGTGAGGTATCCTTTGAATATAGAGGCTCAAGCACAAGCGTGAGGTATCCCAAGGTGTGTTGAGTGCTTTAAATTTGTAGAGGTTGTCAAGCACTTGATTTCAAGCTTGAAGATATGGTGGAAATCTTGAGTGATTGCTTGAGGACTTGACGTAAGCTACAAGTGGATTAGTGGCTGAACCAGGATAAAGCTTGGTGTTTGTTTTCCTAACTCAACCTCTTTATATTGTGCACTATTTTATTGATTAACTTGAATACTATCTCCATTGTCTAGTTCATTTGAGTGCAATATCTTTCTATCTCATTCATTCATTCATTTCTATCAATTAATAGCTTGAACGAAAATTGGTAATCAACGGTTTTACAAAAGTTTTGCGAAAAGTTCTTAAAAACTCAATTCACCCCCCTCTTGAGTTTTGAGACCACTTGGTAACAAGTGGTATCAGAGCTAGACTCTTGTATAAAGAGCTTAGCAGCTTCAAGAGAAAAGATGACTTCAAATGGTTTTTCAAACGAAGGTTCTTCTATAAACAAACCTCCTTTTTTCAATGGGGATGATTATGCCTATTGGAAATAAATAATCAAAATTTTTATTGAAGCTATTGATATTGATGTATGGGATGCTGTTGAAAATGGTCCTTTTGTCCCCATACATATGGTTAATGGTGTAAGAACCAATACACCAAGAAATGAATGAACCGATGAAGACAAGAAAAAGGTCCAATACAATTTGAGAGCTAAGAACATCACCACTTCTTTGGGGTATAGAATTCTTTAGGGTGTCAAATTGTATGACCGCCAAGAAATGTGGGATATATTGCAAGTAACCTATGAGGGTGCAAGTGAGGTAAAAAGATCTAGAATTAAGACTCTCACTCATGATGATGAATTGTTTAGAATGAACCAAGGAGAAAACATTCAAGAAATGCAAAAGATGTTCACTCATATAGTTAATCATCTTGCTTCATTGGGAAAAACTTTTGCCAATGAAGATCTTATTAGCAAGGTTTTGAGATGTCTGAGCAAGAATTGGCTGCCCAAAGTGACGGTTATATCGGAATCAAGGAATTTAGCCGCAGTGACCTTGGCTGCTATCTTTGGAAAGCTTCAAGAGCATGAATTAGAGCTAAATAAATTAAGTCAAAATGAGGAGCAAGACAAGAAGAAAAAAGGAATTGCTCTCAAAGCCACTTCCTCCTCAATTGAAAATGAAGATGAAGATGATGGAGATGACATTGACAATCTTGAGATGAATGAAGAAAATTTCAGCGTCCTTGTGAAGTGGTTTAGAAGATTTCTCAAGAAGACCATTGTTTCCTCCTAAAAAGACATATCAAAAGGGAGAAGGAACTTCATCCACTCCAACTTGTTATGAGTATGGAAAACCGGGGCACATGAAGATGGAGTGTCTGACTTATCAAAAGAAAATTGAGAAGTATGAAAAGAGTCCTTCTAAGGAAAGAAAAGGAAAGAGAGCATACATTGATTGGGAAGACAATGATATGGATTCCACCGATGATTTGGAGAATGAAGAAGCTCATCTTTGCCTTATGGCAAGTGGAGAAGAAGAAGAAGAAGAAGAAGAAGAAGAAGAAGAAGAAGAAGAAGAAAGAAGAAGAAGAAAGTGAAATTGAGGTAACCTCATCTAATCTTGAACCTCCTCCTTCATATAGTGAATTGTAAGATGCATTATAAGAATTATATGATGAATCCATGAGACTCAATAAAATGGTTTTAACTTCCAACAAAATAATCTCTTTATTGGCAAACAAAGTTTCTATTATTTTAACCAAGGAGATTGAAGAACTCAAAGTTAAAAATGAGACTCTTGGAATTATTAATGCTAACCCATCATATGTGATTTGTTCTTCACATGATAATGCACCCATAACCTCATCTTATTCTTCATGTAAAGCATTTGAAAATGAAATTAAGGATTTGAAAAATATACTTGCAAAATTTATATTGGGAAGGGACAATTTGAATGTGTTACTAAGAAAACAAAGATGTGTTTTTCAAAAGGCCGATTTGGGGATAATCCCAATAACTAACAAAAATATTATAAGAATTTCTTTGTTTCCTCAAGTATATCAACTAGCCCCTTTATCAAATGCATTCATTGTGGTAGGAAAAGGCATAGTGCATCTACATGTAATGCTAGAAAGAACATAAACACCAAGGTTGAAACTAAAATGGTTTGGGTTCCTAAGGACACCTTGCCTAACTCTAACACACAAGGATCCAAGACAATTTGAGTACCAAATGTTAAAACTTGAATGTATGTTATAGGTGTGCTCCAAAAGCTCAAGTTGGTATCTTGATAGTGGTTGCTCTAAGCACATGACCAGTGATGACTCTAAGTTTTCCTTCCTTGTTCCTAAGAAGAGTGGTCACGTGACTTATGGCGACAACAACAAAGGGAAGATCCTTGGAGTTAGTAAAGTTAGTAAGATCCCTTTCTCATCCATTGATAATGTTTTGCTTGTTGAAGGACTCAAACATAACTTGCTTAGCATTAGTCAATTGTGTGACAAAGGCAATAGAGTGATATTTGATTCTAATTGTTCCATAATTGAAGGAAAAGGTGATAAGAATGTTAAGTTTGTTGGTTATAGGGTCAATAATATATATATGATTAGCCTTGATGACATTTCCTCAAATGATGCTAAATGCTTTATGACTAAAGAAAATGATTCATGGTTATGGCATAGAAGAATTGCTCACATTCACATGGATCACTTAAATAAGTTGGTTTCTAAAGAACTAGTAATTAGACTTCCAAAGCTCAAATTTGAAAAAGATAAACTTTGTGATGCATGTCAAAAGGGAAAACAAGTAAAGGTTTCTTTTAAAGCTAAAAATATGGTTTCAACATCTAGACTATTACAACTTATGCCCATGGATCTTTTTAGTCCCTCTAGAACTACGAGCTTTGGTGGGAATTACTATGCTTTAGTGATTGTGGATGATTTTTCTAGGTTTACATGGACATTGTTTTTGTCTCACAAAAATGATGCTTTTCAATCATTCAAAAAACTTGCTAAAGTTATTCAAAATGAAAAAGGTTTTTATATTGCATCCATAAGAAGTGACCATGGTAGTGAATTTGAAAACCATGAATTTGAAACCTTTTGTGATGAACATGACATTGAGCATAAATTTTTTGCCCCTAGAATACCACAACAAAATGGTGTTGTAGAACGGAAAAATCGATCTTTAGAAGAAATGGAAAGAACTATGCTCAATGAGGCCAACCTTCCTAAGTATTTTTGGGCAGATGCGGTTAACGCTACTTGTTATGTTATGAATAGAGCTCTAATAAGGCCAATTTTAAAGAAAACTCCCTATGAATTATACAAAGGAAGGAAGCCAAATGTTTCACATTTTCATGTCTTTGGATATAAATACTTTGTTTTGAATAATGGAAAGGATAACTTGGGGAAGTTTGATACAAAATTTGATGAGGGAATATTTCTTGGCTATTCTATACATAGTAAGACCTTTAGAGTTTATAATAAATGAACTATGGCCATAGAAAAGTCTATACATGTTGCATTTGATGAAACTAACCCAAATAGTCTGAGAAAGGATTTAGTTAATGATGTTGTAGAAATCTTATCAAGGACTCACCTAATGAACAACGAGAAGGATGTCAAAAGGCAAGGCAAGAGGATTCTCAAATCATGGACCTTCCCAAGGAATGGAGGACTTCAAGATATCATCCTTTTGACAAAGTGATAGGTGATATATCAAAAGGGGTAATCACTCATAACTCTCTTAGTAATGCATGTAACCATATGCCTTTTGTCTCTCAAGTTGAACCTAAAGACATAAATGAGGCCATTAATGATGAACATTGGATCTTGCCCATGCAAGATTAACTAAACTAATTTGATAGGAATCAAGTTTTGGAGTTAGTTCCAAGGCCCAATGATCATCTCATTATTGGAACCAAATGGGTCTTTAGGAACAAACTTGATAAAATGGGCTTAATAATAAGAAACAAAGCTAGGCTTGTGGCTAAGGGTTATAATCAAGAAAAAGACATAGATTATGAAGAAACATATGCTCTCGTAGCTAGATTAGAAGCCATTAGAATGTTACTTGTATATGCATGCATCATGGATTTTAAGCTTTTTCAAATGAATGTCAAAAGTGCCTTTTTAAATGATTTATACAAGAAGAGGTGTATGTGGAACAACCTCTTGGTTTTGAAAACTTTGAACTGCCCAATCATGTTTTTAAATTGAAAAAGGTCTTGTATGGCTTGAAACAAGCTCCTAGAGCTTAGTATGAAAGGTTGAGCAAGTTCTTTTTGGAAAATAACTTTTCTAGAGATAAGGTTGACACTACTCTCTTCATCAAGCATAAAACACATCACATCTTTCTTGTTCAAATATATGTTGATGATATTATATTTGGTGCTACTAATGACTTTCTTTGTAAAGAATTTTCTAATTTTATGCAAAGTGAGTTTGAGATGTCCATGATGGGTGAGCTCAACTTCTTCCTTGGTCTTCAAATCAAGAAAACAAGGGATGAGACTTTTACAAGTCAATCCAAATATTGCAAGGAGTTGCTCAAGAAGTTTGGAATGGAAAGTGCTAAGCAAATAGCTAAACCAATGGGAACTTCTTGTTACTTGGACAAGGATGAAGAAGGTAAATCTGCAGAAATTACAAAATATAGAGGTATGATTGGCTCATTCCTCTATCTTACTGCAAGTAGGCCAGATATCATGTTTAATGTGTGCATGTGTACTAGATTTCAAGCAAATCCTAAAGAATCTCACCTAAGTGTTGTTAAAAGAATCATGAAATATCTAATAGGTACTTCACAACGGGGATTATGGTACCCTAAAAGTGCCTCTTGAAGCCTAATTGATTATTCTGATTCTGATTTTGCTGGATGCAAAATTGATAGGAAAAGCACTAGCGGGACATGCCACTTGCTTAGAAGCTCACTAGTTTCTTGGCATAGCAAGAAACAAAATAGTGTGGCATTGTTTACAGTTGAAGCTGAATATGTTGCAGTTAGAAGTTATTGTGCTCAAGTTCTTTGGATGAAGCAACAACTTCTAAATTATAATCTTGAGCTTGATCACATCCCTATAAGATGTGATAATACTAGTGCAATCAATTTGTCTAAAAATCTCATTTTGCACTCAAGAACAAAACACATTGAAATAAGGTATCACTTTATTAAAGACCATGTTCAAAAAGGTGATTGCATGGTTGAGCTTATGGAAATAACTAAACAACTAGTTGATATCTTCACTAAACGCTTGAATAAAGAAGCATTCGGTTATATAAGAAGTGAACTAGGTATATTGGATCAATCATGCATTTAAATCTTGTTGAGTAAAGCTCATTGTGCTGTATAATTAGTCACTTTACTGCACATCTTGTCAATTTGGTATAAGACTTGTCATATAGTTGCATAAATATGTTATTTTGCTACATAATTAGGTTTATTGTACAGCCATTATGTTTTAATTATGTTGAATCCAATACTGATTTGAGCGTCGGAGTTTCTCCTAAATTTTGTTTTGCAGGTGCTTGATCCATGTTTGAGTTCCTCAAGTCACTAATCTCAATTTCTTCTAGTGAGTTTTTGAAAAGAAATAGATTAGTTAATAGATTGGATTCTTGATTCCTTGGAGAAAACAAAAAAAGAGAAATGGTTTCAAGGGATGTTTTGACCAAGGAAATATGTTTATAGTGAAGGAACACCAAGCGAGAAGGTATATCAAGAGGTTGTTACCTGAAAAGTAAGGAAATGATGGTACTTGGTGAAGCTTCTGCTCACTGGCACACAAAAATAACTGATTATGAACAAGCTATAATCGGTTATTCTCTTCTAGCAGAGTCTACAATCTTACTAGCTCACAAAAATAACCGATTAAGACATTTTTGTAATCAGTTATTTGAAGGAACAGAGGCAATGGGGATTCTGAAGTCACGACAATAACCGGTTACACAATTTCCCTAACCGGTTATGGGTTATTTGGTGCTTTCTGGAAGACACAAATAATCGATAATGATGAGTGAATAATCAGTTATTATCATATAACAGAAGCCACCAAATTTGTCATGCACGAAAATAACCGATTATGGAATTTTATAACTGGTTATGGAGGCCAAGTTTAAATGCCAAACAGCAGCTCCTTCCCTCTATTTACGTTCCCCTTTCACTCTCCTCACCTTCCTTCATCTTCTTTCTCTCATCTCCCTAGACACCCAAGCTCTCCAACCTTTCACCCACCTTCAATCTCACCACAATACAGCCTCCAAACATTATTCCCTCTCATTTCTCACCATTTCCACTGATCAAAAACCACAAAATCCACTATTTCCACAAATTTCTCACCTTCCACCCTCCTCTGTCACATGCCCTAACTCCACCATGGCCAGTAACTCCTCTCACCCCAAAAAGGCATGCATCAAGAACCCATATGTACCAAACGAACCTCTTTCTCCAGAAAATGACGCTAATATTCCTCTTAACATAGACCATTGCAAGTACTTCTCCCACAAGAAGCAAATGCAGAAGTACCGCTTAGAGTTCCAGGCTCGCAACCTAATTCAACCTAAATACGTGGACTGGGAATTATTTGTCAGTCAAGAATGCACCTTCCTCACTGAAATTTTGGAGTATCATGGGCTGAAGAATTTTATCTCTGCTCTTAGGAAGTACTACTATCTTGAAGCAACGAAAGTTTATTTTTGTAATCTGAGCATCTCTAGGGGAAACTTAGTTTCTGATGTTAAGAGACATAGGATAATAGTAACCCCTAGTCAGTGGACTTCCCTGTTTGAATTCACACACACTAGAGAAAGGTTTACTATGGATAGTCATAAGTCTTAGGAAGGCTTTGATAAGAGAGAAGCTATTGAGAATATGCTTCAACCTAGAATCCCTGTTCCAACTGGGAAAAGCTTTACTGTTGGTTACCTGGGAAAAGCTTTATTGTTGGTTACCTAAAACCGCAAGATCGTCTTTTGCATTTTGTGGTGGTACACATTTTGACTCCAAGGGCTAGCAATTATGCCTTGGTTGAAAACGAGGATGTCTTCTTGATGTGGGCTATGAAATAGAGGCTACACATCAATTTGCTATTTTCCTTATGCACTAGATGATGAAGGCCAAGCATAAGCTGATGATGGATCTTCCTTATGCCTTGGTGATTGCAAAAATCTTAGATCAATACAACCTTAGCCTACATGAAGATAGTGCAATTGACCTCACTAGCCACAACAAATTTGGCCAAGCAACCTTTAACCAGATGCAAATCAAGAAAGTGAATAATGAATGGATATATGGTAGAGGACGCAAGGCAGCAACTACACCTGTTGGAGGTGCTAATGTTCCCATGGAGGATATCCCTACTCAAAATAAAGACCGAATCCTAGATGTCATTGCAGATATGCAAGCTAGCTTAAATGCTCAAATTATAGATTTGAGGGTCTATCAAGAAAACACTAATGGGATTATGTATGACCGCCTTAACTCCATAGATGCTCACTTAGAAAGACTTGAGCATCAACTTCAACGACTTATAGATCATGGAGTTTAAGCATGGATCTAGTTTTTTTAGTCACTGTTTTTATATCTATATATCTTGCTTTGATCTAATAATTATTGGGTTCTTTTTTTAGAACAATGTTTGATATATTGCTCATGACATTACATTTGTGTTGTATAAAGATATCAAATGCATGTTTTGTTTACAAATCTTTGAATCTTATATGAACATGTTAATTTAAAAATCTATATTACTTATGATATGGCAATGCACATTCTGTTTTAATAATCATATTGTTCAAAATTAGTGATATGTCAAATATCTATGGTTCTGGCTTATATATATTACATTTCTAATAGAAGTGCATGGACCGGTTACTTTATGACTTCTCTTTTGTCAAATACATTGTGTATCTTTTTGCTCATGACAAAAAGGCGAGAAAACTTAGGCTTATAAGCCCTTAAGAAAAAGTAAGTTAAAAGGCATAAAACTCAATGATTTAGGGATTCCTAAAAGTGAGGGAGAGCTGTGTAAACTCTGATCTAATCACCTTTTGAAAAATAGAGGGGAGTAAGTCTCAATTTTTTTTCTAAATTCCAATTTTATTAAACTAATGCTTTTCTCAAATGATTGTTTGTCATCATAAAAAAGGGAGAGAATGTGAATGGCAATGGACTTAGTTTTGATGATCAACAAATAAACAAGAATTGATATCACAAAGATCAAGTTCCAAGTCCCTTCAAGATTAGCTTATAGGACTTAGATCTCTCGTGTAAAGGTAAATAGGAAACACACAAACCTCAAACAAAGTCTCAAAACCTTATTTGTGTTTCTTGATTAGTAAAATGCTCAAACAAATGGTTTTTAAATAATTGATCTTGGTGGTAGTCCGTTTGGATGAAAATTTATTAAGTTTAGGCTTTGGGAAACTAACACTAAGTCACTCATTTGTCCTTTTTTCTTTGAAACCTTCTTGAGTCTTAAACTGAAACCTATTTCATCATAAAGTAGACTCAACAACATTTCAAATGAGTGGTCATCTATTTTAAACTAATAAGTATAAAAGAAGTTATGGCCTTTCAAACTTGTCTCACTCAAAAACAGGGTGCCATAACCGATTATGATATTTCCATAATCAATTATTCACCAAAGTCAAAGGCACAAGCTTCAATTTATAAAAGGTCATAACCAATTATGGGTTTTACATAATCGGTTATTTGGAAAAGACAGAAGCATAACTTTTTGGTTACAAAAGACCATAATCGATTATGGGTTTTCCATAACTAGTTATTAGCTTGTTTTGAAAAGCCACTGGTTAAGTAATAACCGATTATGAAATAGTCATAACCAGTTACTGTGCAACCAGAAACAGATTTCCAACGGCTATAAACGGCATTTAATGCTTCCTAACCACCACCAACGGCTCTTAAAAGCCTTGGGCTATAAATAAAAGTGTTTGTGCATTGATTATAGGTTGGAAAACATTCTAAAAAATATCCTTAAGCATTAAATATGAGTTTTCTCATCTTTTTCATCATATACTCTATTTTGAGCTTAATAGTGTGAATCCTTGATACACATAGAGTTTCAATTTGTATTATCTGCTCTAGAGAGAGTTTTTTTCATCTAAATCTTGTATAATTTGAAAAGAGAGGGTAAGGTATCCCTCAAAACAGTTAGGGTGAGGTATCCCTTGAATATAGAGACTCAAGTACAAGCGTGAGTTATCCAAAGGTGTGTTGAGTGCTTTAAATTTGAAAAGGTTGTCAAGCACCTAATTTCAAGCTTGAAGATATAGTGGAAATCTCGAGTGATTGCTTGAGGATTGGACGTAAGCCACAAGTGGATTGGTGGTTGAACCGGGATAAAGCTTGGTGTTTATTTTCCTAACTCAACTTCTTTATATTGTGCACTGTTTTATTAATTTACTTGAATACTATCTCCATTGTCTAGTTCATTTGAGTAAAATATCTTTCTATCTCATTCATTCATTCATTTCTATTAATTAATAGCTTGAACAAAAATTAGTAATCAAAGGTTTTACGAAAGTTTTGCGAAAAGTTCTTAAAAACTCCATTCACCCCCCTCTTAAGTTTTGAGGCCACATGGTAACAAAATCTACAAGCGGAGTGGCTAAGGAAGGTACCTACTACCACTATGGTCAGACCAGACATTGGAAGAAGAACTGCGCCAGATTCTTGGAGGAACTTAAGAAGAAGAAAGGAAGTGAGACTTCCACTTCAGGTATTTTTGTTATAAAAGTCAATTTATCTACTTCGTCATCTTGGGTATTAGATACTGGATGTGGGTCTCACATTTGTGTAAATGTGCAGGATCTAAAGAACAGTAGACCATTGGCTAAGGGCAAAGTCAACCTACGAGTTGGAAATAGAGCAAAAGTTGCTACTTTAGCCGTAGGGACTTATTTATTATCATTGTCCACTGGGCTTGTAATTGAATTGGAGAACTATTATTTTGCGCCTACTATTAGCAAGAATATCATTTTTGTTTCTTGTTTGGACAAGAAAGGTTTTACTTTTATAATAAAGAACAAAAGTTGTTCTATTCATTTGAATGATATTTTCTATGGTAGTGCACAACTGAGTAATGGACTTTATGTCCTTGATCTCGAAATGTCTATTTATAACATAAATACAAAGAGGTTCAAATCAAATGATATGAATGACAGAGCACCAAACTCAATCAAAATTATAACCGAGTTATGCATGTGGCTTGTAGCATAGGAAACAACACCGGATTGTCTCTCAAGGATTGTAAATGCAATTTGATCAGATCAAGCCAAAGTTTGGGAAAGAGTTTGACAAATCAAAATATGTAATTAACAGAATTAAATTGAGAAATTCAATTAAAATAACAATCAATTGAGAAACCTATCAGAAATTGGGTAGATTCCATTATAGACCTTTCATTAAACAGTTGAGTGTAATTGAATGGTTAATTCATATTTAACTGAAATCTCTATGCATCAAATCCAGAATTCATACTAGATAATCATCTAGAATTCAATTAATAATTGACACACAAATTTGTAATCGCACAACTTATGTTAGATCTATGTTAATTTAATAACCAAATTCAATTATCCTAGGCACAAATCAGTAACCTAACCTCTGCAAATTCGTGATTAATTCAGATCAATCAATCATAAATCCATCACAATTCTCAATCTTAAATTAAGACCCAATCATATCAAACATAAATAGAATCACTATTCATGCATTCAAGATTAAGAAGAAGAAGAAAAGAGAAGAAGAAAAGAAGAAGAAGAAAAGGAATCCAAATGCAATTCAACATAAAAATAGAACTAAGATCCCAAGCATCCAAACCATAATTTTTTCAAGAATTATGAATTAATTACAGAAAGTTAGCCCTCCATGAGAATAGGAGAACTCCAAAAAATAAAAGAAAGAAAACGAAAATCTAGAGAGAAGGGAGATGAACAGAGTTCTAAAGAGAAGGTGAGAAAAGTGTGGAATGAAAGTTATCTCGATTTTTTTCCTTCTAACCCCCAAAACTGCTTCTTATTTTGGCTTCACATAATTAAAAACCTATTAATTACAAAGTTGGGTCCATTATGAGCAATTGGGCCCAAACCCCATGCAATTTGGAGGTCTACAACTCAAGTTATAGATAAAATAATATCAAAGGGTCTCTAAACTCGTGTTCTAACTTCTAAGCCCAATTAGGTCTACTAGACATCCAATTGAGACTTTGAGCTCTGCATCAAAGTTGTAGAGCTTCCTCGTAGATTTCCTACTAGGTAAAATACATAATTTTCAGATATCTAGAACTCAAGTTATGGCTGAAATACAGAAATAGCGTCAAAACTCATTAATGTTAGAAAAAAATCAAGTAGGCCCAATTTGTGCCCAAACTTACAAAACATGACCAAGCTTAATCAATTAAGCACATGGAGAGTGGAAATGACTAAAAATGAGAGTTTATTAATGTATAAAATATGTGATTATCAAATTCTGCCACACTTAGCTTTTTGTACTCTTAGGAAAAACACATCAAAACACATAAGACCAAAACTAAGGAACAAGGGATCAACATACAAACTAAAAAGCTAAAAACTCAAAAAGACTCAAATTCCAATGACATTCAAATATGCAAAAGTTTACTAGTAAGAAAAGCAAGAAAAGATTCAATAGGTCAAAACATTCATGAGGTAACATTTTTTCACATCACAAACCAACAAGCAAGGTATCTTCAATTTGAAAAACGTGAATAAAAAAATGATAGATCCTCACAAGATACACTCTCAATCCCTCAAGTGTTTAAATGGTAAGTATTTCACTTAATTCAACCTAAGAAAATTGCACTACCATAAGCTTGCTTATCTACTACTTCTCCACTTCTCAAACACATGCACACAAAAATCAAGAGGACTTATTCAAGATTGTAATGGGGCCAAGGTGAGGGAAGGAAACAATATGGATATGATAAGCTAAGAACCCAAGAGAATAAAAGAGCATTGGGGAGGAACTCAATTGACAAATGACAAGCATGAAATTTTACCCCCAATTCTATATTATACACATTCTCATTACATATTCCTTCTCGTATTTATTTATTTATTTTTATTTCTTTTCTTTCACAACCTTTCTTACATTTATTCTTTTTTTTTCATTTTTTTATGATTTTCATTTTTTTATCACCTTGCATATATTACACATCAATTTGCACAACCCCTACACTTAAACTATTAATTACCCACAAGCAAGCAAAAGAGCTTCTTAAATGAAAATGAACCAATGTTCTCCCATTCCATAAGGTAAGGTAAAAACATGATTTTTCACATAAGGCATATAATGAGCTAAGACAAATAATAGGTAAATAGGCTCAAAGGGGTTAGTTAAAGGAAATGATGCAAGGTTGGCTACTTGGCCAAAGTAGTTAATCAAGAAAGAATGCCTCAATCATTAACATGCATGCAAGTGAAAATGTAGCCTCAAAAAAGCAAGTTCTAGAGTGATCAATTATATGAGTGAAAATCACACAAGAAAGAAGAGAATGACATAAATGCTAAATCCATCCATTAATAGGTTCAAATCTCATAAGGTGTGCATCTATCAAACTCAATCTATTAATCAAACATCCAAAACTAAGCATGTCAAATTCAAGAAGGAAGAAAATTTATTCAATCATGCAATGAACCTTGAATTTCAATTGCTTCAAACTCATAAACTTCACAAATCCTAAAACATCATTGGAAAGCAATTAAAAACAGAAAAAATAAAAATAAAAAACAGAATGTAAATTCCTCTCCCACACTTAAATTCTACATTGTCCTCAATGTAAAGCTCAAAAGAAAAACAACATCCATCAAAATCATCAATTAATGAAGGACAAGTAAAATAAAAGAGAGGGAAAGAAAAAAAACATCCTTATCAAGTGGGGTAGATGAAGAGACTTTTACCAGGATCCCATTGGCCAAAGCATAATAACCAACTTATGCTTGAAGCAGCATGAGAGCGTCCACCAGGGTCCCATTGACCCTCCTTAATTTCCTTGGGATTCATCTAAGTGCTATCACTGGGATCCCAAGCTTTCTTTTGCTCTCTCGAAATTTATAGCAACTTCTCCTTCTATTCAACAAGGAGGTTCTTGGCCACGAACACAGGAAGTTGTTCATCATCTGCCAAGTATGCATACTTCAGGTGTTCGGGTAATGGCTTCAATTCAAGGGTAGGTGGTTACTGCACTGAAGGTATCAATTTGGCTGAAGAAATTAATTCTCTTGATTTAACTATTGCAGCATCACCTGTAATCTGTGTACAATCTTCCAAAACAGCATGATCATATCTCATAGAAGAAAGAAATTCAGGAAATACAGTATTATGTGCTATACATACAAAAATCTCAGAACATGCAACACACATACTGGTCTCATCACAACCAGAAGCAGCACATCCAGAACATCCAAGAAAATTAGCTAGCATATTAACATGCATATCATCAACAAGCAAATCAATGACATCTAACTGAAAAATAGAATGCTCTCCTAAAGGATATTGCATGGCATTAAAATGTTAAATTGAACTATGTTATCCCCAAATTCCATGGAAAGGGTACCAGCATGCACATCAATCTTAGTCTTGGCAGTTTTCAAAAAGGGTCTACCAAAAATCAATGACGGCTGACTAGATGCAAATTCATCTTCCATGTTCAGAATATAAAAATTTGCTAGAAATATTAACTCATTTACCCTTACTAAAACATCCTCAAGCACTCCAACAGGATGAGTTGTTCTCCTATTTGCTAGCTGAATGATTACTCCGGTTGGCTTCAATTCTCTAAGCCGCAGAGATTAAAAAATTGATTTTGGCATCATATTGATTGAAACACTTAAATCCAACATTGCATGAGTAAATTGCTTGTTGCCTATTATGCAAGGAATGGTGAATGTTCCAGGATCCTTGCATTTAAAGGCATATTTGGTTAGATCAAGGCAGAAACATTTCTTCTCATGCTCACTTTCTCATTTCCTTTCAACCTTCACTTATGAATGCACAACTCTTTCAAGAATTTGGCATACTTTGGTATCTGTTTGATTTCATCCAGGAGAGGGATATTGATTTTCACCTTCCTGAATGTCTCCATGACTTCTCTTTCTATTTCTGCTTGTGCTGTCTGCTTGGACTGTGTGACCCTATTTGGAAAAGGTAGTGGAATGGCCAAGTTTGAATTATTTGCACATTTCTTCTGTGTCACAGATTTCTGGACTGAGCTATTTATTTTTTGAGAATTTTGCTATTTTTGGTCATTCTCTAGTTGTTGCATAGGTAGCTCTGATTGTGGAAGACTAGGACCATTAACTTCTCTGCCACTTCTCAAGGTAATAATGGCATTTACATTGACTCTTGTATTATTGACTGTTTGTGAAGGCAATTGGCTCGACCCTTGACTTTTCAGCTCACTCACAATGGTTACCAACTGCCCAAACTGAGTCTATAGATTCTGAATGGTGGCATTGACATTTTGCTAGAGCTGAATGTTGTTTGTGGCCATTTGTTTCATCAAAGCTTCCAATGATGCCTCGGCTAGAGTGACCTAGATACACTACTGCACAGGTTGTTGCTGTCTGAATGCAGGTGGCTGGTAGTGGTTGCTAGGACCTACAACTTGGTATCTAAATTACTGCTGCTGCTGCTATTGTTGTTGCAGATATTGGGGTCGACTAGGAAAAAAGCCAGCTACAGCAACATGATAGGCTTGGGTGACAGAATTATCTTCCTGAAGTGTTAGACAGGCATCTGTAGGATGAGATGGACAAGAACAAATTCTACATACCCTTGCAGGCCCTTGTACAGAAACTGGTATATGTTATCCCTCTGCTAATTCTCGCACTAGTGAGATTAACTCATCAAGCCTATTTTTTATCCTCTTCTGGTCTGCCTGAGTCATATGGATCTCATTTACTCCTCTACATGGAGTTACCATTCTTATCCCAAATTGTTGTGTACTAGCAGCCATGTTAGCGATCAAGTCTTTGGTAGCAGTAGGGGTCTTATCCACCAAAGCTCCTCCATTATTTGGTGGTGTGGACAGCTTGAACACAACTTCTTGAATCGCTCCCAGTATTCATGTAAACTTTCACCTAAAATATGTCTGATGCCACATATGTCTTTCCTAAATACAACAACTTTGGAGGCAGGGAAGAATCTCTCCAAGAATAACCTCTTCATGTCATTCTAATTCCTGACTAAACCTATGGAAAGATAAAACAACCAATCCTTGGCTGCATCAACAAGTGAGAAAAGGAATGCCCTCAGCTTGATATGCTCCTTTGTAATTGGCTAGCTATCATAGATAATGGTTTTGATGATAACAAATATGAAGATGATGAGAAGACCAAGTCCAAGATCTTCAAAGAATAGTTTAGGACTTAGGATCTTTGTAAGGAGCCTTTTGGATATCTCATTGGTTAAATTTAAAAGATCTAAAAATCTGTTCCTTAAAATCAAACTGAGGTTTTCAAAGTGGTTTTGAAAGATCAAAGGTTTTAGAAATTGGAAATGGTTTTTTGAAGCAATTACAAATAGTTTCTTAATTGTTTTTAACTGAGGTATTCAAATACCCCTCCATGGTATTCGAATAACATGCATCCTTTATATACGCTTCTGTTTTCCAAAACAAAGGTATTCGAATACCCTTTATGACATTCGAATACAGTGCTTCTTAAAAACCTGTTTTAAGTGACAGGTATTCGAATAACCCTTGTGGTATTCGAATAACCTGATTTCAGAAAATACCTTTTAAACTGAGGTATTCGAATACCCTTAACTGGTATTCGAATAACCCCCCTTTGATCTGTTTTTAAAAATACCTTTTATCAGAGGTATTCGAATACCCCCTGATGGTATTCGAATAATCCACGAGATTCTGTTCTGGTTTTTGAAAATGGCAGCCAACGTTTTGGCATTTAATATTGTTTTAATGGCACCCAATGGTTCCTTTCTTCATTGCTCTATAAATAGAGACCATGGGTCTCTTCTGAAGGCTGGTCAAAACCATTTGAATTATTTGCTTGTGTTAAAAACATGATTCACTATTTTTCTCATATTTTCTGTACTCTTTTCGCCAAAACTTTGAGATATCCTTAGAGAGCTCTATAGTGCTTCAACTTGTGATATTTGCTCTTTGTGAGAGTTTATTTTTCATTTATTCTCTATTGTATTTCTGAGAGGGTGAGGTATCCCTCGAATGCTTTTGTAAAAGGGTGAGGTATCCCTTGTTGTAAAGAAGGTGAGGTATCCTTCATAGGGGGTGAGGTATCCCTCTAGTATATAGGGTGAGGTATCCCTATTGTGTAAAGGTTGCAAGCACCTGTTTTAAGTTTGTTTTGAATAGTGAAAAATCTCGAACTGTGTTTTGGGGACTAGACATAGGCCACAAGTAATTGGTGGTCAAACCAGGATAAATATCATGCTTGCTTTTCTTCTCTTTATCTCTTTATTTATTGCAATTTATTTATCATTGTTTAATTATTTATTTTCTGTTCTTAAAGCATTTTATCATCTTTATATATTCATTATATTGCTTCAAGAAATTCGTGTTAAAAAGGGTTTGCGAAAAAGTTTTTTAAATACTCAATTCACCCCCCTCTTGAGTACTGAAGTCACTTGGGTAACATCCTTAAGTATCCCATGCAGCTTCATGGTTGAACTAACCACGTGGAACTCCTTTAGGTGCTTATGGGGGTCCTCACCTGTAAAACCATGAAACTTAGGCAACAAGTGTATCAATCTATATTTTAACTCAAAATCAACATCAAGATCAGGATATTGAATGCACAAAGACTAGTAAGTTACATCAGGAGTAGCAAGCTCGTTAAGGGTCCTATTATGTAATTGGACATATGCCTTTGGAGATTTGTTTTGATGATAACAAACGTGAAGACTAAAATGAAGATGATAGAAAGACCAAGTCCAAGATCGCATAAGAATAGCTTTAGGACTTAGGATCCTTTTGTACGGAGCTCACTCTAATATCTCTCAGTTTTGAAAGAAAAATAAGTTTGATATAATCAAGTGTTTTCGAAATAAATCAGTTTCTATTGTTTTATTCAAACAATGATTTATTCAAAATTAGGTTCTATTATTTTATTCAAATAAAACTTATTCCATTCAAATAAAACTTTTTCCAAGCCTCTGTTCTTAATATCATTATTCGAATAATGTTCTTGCTATTCGAATAATGTCCTTCAATTGTTTCTATTTTCTAAATATACTATTCGAATAATAAGTTAAGTTATTCGAATAAACCATTGTTTATTTGAATAATAGGACCTCTAGAAAGGCTTCTCTCAAAAGAGTTATTCGAATAACTCAGTAGTTATTCGAATAAACTCAGTTTTTCAAAACTGCTTGTTAAAAGAGTTATTCGAATAGACTTAAGGTTATTCGAATAACCCATATCAGCTGGCTTTTTACGAAGTGTCACAAATAGTGTTATTTGAATAGAGGTTTCATCTATTCGAATAGACAAGGGTTTTACGAACACTGATATGGAAATTATGTTTGAAATTTTGAGCATTAATTACCCCCAATGGCTATTTCTTCAAATTTTCTCTATAAATAGAAGCCTTGGGTCTTCTCTAAAATTGCCTGACACTCTGAATTATTTTCTACTTACTCTATTCTGTGAAATTATTTTCTACGCTCTATTTTCGATTAAAACTTTGAGATATTTCTGTGAGAGCTCCATTAGCACTTCAATTTGTTAATTTACTCTAAGTGAGAGTTTCTCTTCATCTATTTTCTACTTTTGTAAAAGGGTGAGGTATCCCTCAGTAAAAAGGTGAGGTATCCCTTGTTGTAAAGAAGGTGAGGTATCCTTCAAAGGGGGTGAGGTATCCCTCTAGCAAATTGGGTGAGGTATCCCTGTTGTGTAAAGGTTGCAAGCACCTGTTTTAAGCTTGTATTGAATAGTAAAAAATCTCGAACTGTGTTTCGGGGACTGGACGTAGGCCACAAGTGGTTGGTGGTTGAACCAGGATAAATATCGTGCCTACTTTTCTTCTCCTTATCTCTTTATTTATTGTAATTTATTTATTATTGCTTAATTATTTATTTACTGTTCTTAAGGCATTTCATCATCTTTATATATGTTCATTATATTGCTTCAAGAAATTTGTATTAAAAAGAGCTTGCGAAAAAGTTTTTAATTACTCAATTCACCCCCCCTCTTGAGTACTGAAGCCACTTGGGTAACAAGTGGTATCAGAGCTAGACTCTTGTATAAAGAGCTTAGCCGTTTCAAGAGTACATGGCTTCATCAAATGGTTTTTCAGAAGCAACTTCCATAAATCGACCAGCCTTTTTCAATGGGGATGGTTATGCATATTGGAAAGAAAGAATGAAAATCTTTATCGAGGCTATTGATCTAGATGTGTGGGATGCTGTTGAAAATGACGCATTTATACCACCACGAGTTGTTAATGGTGTAAAAACTGAGACACCTAGAAATGATTGGTCTAAAGATGATAAAAGAAAAGTTCAATATAACTTGATAGCCAAAAACATCATTACCACTGCTTTGGGGTATGATGAATTTTTAGAATTTCAAATTGTAAAACTGCTAAAGATATGTGGGACACTTTACAAGTTACCCATGAGGGTACTAGTGAAGTAAAGAGATCGAGAATAAATTCTCTTACTTGTGAATATTACAATGAATCAAGGAGAAAGCATTCAAGAAATGCAAAAGAGGTTCACCCATATTATAAATCATGTTGCATCATTAGGAAAGAATTTTTCTAACGAAGATTTGATTAAGAAAGTGTTGAGATGTTTGAGCAAGATTTGGTAGCCTAAGGTAACAGCTATATCAGAATCAAGAGACTTATCAATAATGATGTTAGCTACCTTATTTGGCAAACTTCAAGAGCACGAATTAGAATTCAACAAACTTAACCAAAGTGAGGAACATGATAAGAAGAAGAAATGGATCGCACTTAAAGCCACCACCTCCACTATCAATAATGAAGATGAAGATGATGGAGATGACGTGGACAATGTTGAGCTAAATGAACAAAATCTTAATCTTTTGGTAAGAAAATTTGGTAAATTTCTCAAGAAAAAGGGAACTCATAGAAGACCGCCTTTTCCCCCAAAGAAATTTGAAAAGAAATCCTCCACAGAAAGAAGAGCTTACATAGCATGGGACGACAACGACATGGACTCAACAGATAGCTCAGATAGTAAGGAAGCCCATCTATGTTTTATGGCCAAAAGAGAAGAAGAAGAAGAAAGCGACAATGAGGTAAATTCTGATTTATTACCTTCTTATGATGAATTACAAGATGCTTTTGAAGAATTACATAATGAATCACTTAGGCTTACTAAATTAATTTCTTCTTCTAAGAAAACAATTTCTTCTCTAGAAAATAAAATCCTTATTTTAAATAAAGAAATTGAAGAATTAAAAATTAAAAATGAAACATTAGGATTGATTGATGCATGCACATCTCATTCTTCACATGCTTCTACTTCTTCATCTTCTTCTTCATGTCATATGCTTGAAAAAGAAATTGAAGATTTAAAGAACACTCTTTCTAAATTCACTCTCGGAAGAGATAATTTAAATATCATATTAGGAAAACAAAGGGTTGTTTTTGAAAAAGCTGAAATTGGTTATAACTCGAAAAATCAGCATAAATCTTATAAAAATTTCGTTGTTTATTGAAGTACTTCCAGTAGCCCATTTATTAAATGTTTTTATTGTGGGAAGAAGGGTCACAGTGCATCAACTTGCAATGCAAGAAAAAATACTAATACAAAGGTTAGAACAAAAATGGTTTGGGTCCCAAAGGGTACAATACCCATAACTAACACACAAGGACCCAAAAAGATTTGGGTACCAAAAACCAAAAATTGAAATGTGTTTTAGGATTGCTTGAAGACCAAGAGCTAACTTTGGCATTTTGAAAATGACTACTACAAGCATAAGATCGAAAATAATTCTAAGCTCTCCTCCTTGTTTTCATGAAGTTTGGACTTGCAATCTTTGATAAAAATATCCCATAATGTATTCTGTAAGTACACTATCTTTGGGTATGCTTTTCTTTCTTAATTTCCATCTCTGAACGTGCTTAGTAATATATTTCTGATAGGTTTATTCGAATAAACCTATGGTTATCCGAATAAAACTCAATTTGTTGCTCATATCTATGTGTTGTACATCAGTTCTATTCAAATACCACTCAATTTATTCGAATAATCTAAGCCTAACAACCACAGTCCTTTTATTTGATATTTGTTCTATTCAAATAACTCAGTAGTTATTCGAATACCATAGCCTTTGAACGTGCTTTCTAATGCTTTTCTGATAAGTCTATTCGAATAACCTTATCGGTATTCGAATAACCATATTTCAGCCTTGCATATTTCATGTTTTATAAACTAATCTATTCGAATAACTCAGTAGTTATTCGAATAAACGTCTGGAAACTGGTTACGTCATTTGAGTTACCTTGTCATATACATATATATACTAATATATCATCTATGCTCTTTTTTATTGAATGCTCAACTAAATGTAATTGGCCAAATTTGACTCTATGAATTACATGATTTTGATGAAATACATCTTATTTCTTTTGAGCCTATATTTTATGTCTTAAATGAGAATCATATGATGCACTTAAATGCATTTTTTTTTGCTTGCTCTTACTCCTTCATTTTCATAAGAATTTTTTTATGATAAATTCTTTATAATGCAAATCCTTAACCAAATGTAATTGGCTATTATTTTTTTTAACAAGCAAGTGGTATTTATTCTTGGCTAAATTAATTAATAAAATGAAATATTTTGTTTTGTGAACTTATTTGCTGTTTCGGCTCATTGTTTTGAATGCTTATTGGCTTATGAGTTTGGCTGACCTCTATGGATCCAAAAATTAATGGATACCAAGGAAAGTTTTTTAAATTTTATTGTAGGATGATAACTACCTCAAGCACACATTTAAATGAAAATTATTCAACTTGAGGGAAATGAATGAAGAGGACATTAGGAGACTTTCTTCAAGTACATTGAAATGGAATACTCAATGGAAGAAAGCTCAAAAGGACCAATAAACGAAGAACATTACAAAGAAGCATTTCTCTTTATCTAATTCAATAAGTATCTCTATCCCTAAGCAATTGTGATATTCTATATGGATTGTATGATACTCGTTGATTAATCTATCTTAAATGATTAAATACTTTCCTTACATGAGTAGTATGCTTGGCATTGACAATGTGCCAAATTAGATATTAACTTGCTAATGTTGTCATTGCATATAGGGTAAATAAAGTTAATTCTATACAATGCTCTGATCCCTATAGCATATTTTATCAAAGTAAAAATATCTATGATTCTCTTGATATATGGCAGATTTATAAGAAATTGATAATAAGTGGTAAACATTTTACATTTTGGTAACAAGTGTTTTACATTTTGATAACAAGTGGTATCAAATATAAGTAATTCTCTTGGTAAATGTCATGACTGTTTTGATGATAATACAATGCAATTAGTTGATTAATGAATGAATACATCTTTGCAAATATGATGAATATTGTGTTTATCTTGCTAAAATTATAAAATTATACTTAATTGCTATTCTGGTATGCTCTGAATGAATATATTTTGCTTGAATGGAATATACTCTATTTAGCTTTATGTTTTATCTTGCCCCATCTTTTTGATCATGACAAAAGGGGGAGAAAAAGCTTGAATTTGAGAAAAGTCAGGGGGAGAAAAAGTAAAAGTCTGGTAAGACAAAAATGGAAATTGGATTCCAAAAGTAAGGGGGAGCTGCTGTGCACATCTCTGATATAAATCACCTCTTATGAAAAAGAGGGGGAGTAAGTATCTCTAAACAACTTTGTGAATTCCAATTTATATGAACTAATTCTTTTCTCAAATATTAGTTTGTCATCATCAAAAAGGGGGAGAATGTAATTGGACATATGCCTTTGGAGATTTGTTTTGATGATAACAAACGTGAAGACTAAAATGAAGATGATAGAAAGACCAAGTCCAAGATCGCATAAGAATAGCTTTAGGACTTAGGATCTTTTTGTACGGAGCTCACTCTAATATCTCTCAGTTTTGAAAGAAAAATAAGTTTGGTATAATCAAGTGTTTTTGAAATAAATCAGTTTCTATTGTTTTATTCAAACAATGATTTATTCAAAATTGGGCTCTATTGTTTTATTCAAATAAAACTTATTCCATTCGAATAAAACTTTCTCCAAGCCTCTGTTCTTAATATCCTTATTCGAATAATGTTCTTGCTATTCGAATAATGTCCTTCAATTGTTTCTATTTTCTAAATCTGCTATTCAAATAACAAGTTAAGTTATTCGAATAAACCATTGTTTAATCGAATAATAGGACCTCCAGAAAGGCTTCTCTTAAAAGAGTTATTCGAATAACTCAGTAGTTATTCGAATAAACTCAGTTTTCCAGAACTGCTTGTTAAAAGAGTTATTCGAATAGTCTTAAGGTTATTCGAATAACCCATATCAGCTGGCTTTTTGCGAAGTGTCACAAATAGTGTTATTCGAATAGAGGTTTTATCTATTCGAATAGACACGGGTTTTACGAACACTGATATGGAAATTATGTTTGAAATTTTGAGTATTAATTACCCCCAACGGCTGTTTCTTCGAATTTTCTCTATAAATAGAAGCCTTGGGTCTTCTCTAAAATTGCCTGACACTCTGAATTATTTCTACTTGCTCTATTCTGTGAAATTATTTTCTACGCTCTATTTTTGATTAAAACTTTGAGATATTTCTGTGAGAGCTCTATTAGCACTTTAATTTGTTAATTTACTCTAAGTGAGAGTTTTTCTTCATCTATTTTCTGCTTTTGTAAAAAGGTGAGGTATCCCATAGTGAATTTGTGAGGGTGAGGTATCCCTCAGTAAAAAGGTGAGGTATCCTTCAAAGGGGATGAGGTATCCCTCTAGTAAATTGGGTGAGGTATCCTTGTTGTGTAAAGGTTGCAAGCACCTGTTTTAAGCTTGTATTGAATAGTAAAAAATCTTGAACTGTGTTTCGGGGACTGGACGTAGGCCACAAGTGGTTGGTGGTTAAACCAAGATAAATATCGTGTCTGCTTTTCTTCTCCTTATCTCTTTATTTATTGCAATTTATTTATTATTACTTAATTATTTATTTACTGTTCTTAAGGCATTTCATCATCTTTATATATATTCATTATATTGCTTCAAGAAATTTGTATTAAAAAGAGTTTGCGAAAAAGTTTTTAATTACTCAATTCACCCCCCTCTTGAGTGCTGAAGCCACTTGGGTAACATATTATTCATGTTATCAGCCATGGTTTCAGAATTACTTAAGATCTCTGGTTCACTTTCAAATTCAAGATCAAAATCAAGTTCAGAAGCAATTCTTGCACTTAACCTACGAGTTCAAATTAACCGATACAAAGTTCTATCAATCTCAAGATCAAAATCAAGTAAGTTATCAGAATTAGACCTAGTCATGCACCAATCAAGGCTATAGAGGTGTCAGAATGCCAAAAGCACAAAAACATACAAATCTACACTACAAAAATAGCTAGAAAAAATAAAAAACAAATCAAATGAATTTTAAAAATTATGGGACCATCACAGAATGAAAACTACACTAATTTAAAAAATTATCTTGCAAAGAAAATATTTCAAAAATTGAAAAAGTGGTCTAAACGATGGAATTTGGACAAAAAATGCACAGCCAGGGCCTAGCCTTGATCAGTGATTTTTTTCCTATCAACTGGCCAAAATTTAGGTCATTCGTAGTTGCCAAAACAATTGCTGAAATTACCTATATTCCCCAATTTTCTCAAAAACCTTATCAGATGATGGAATTTGGCTAAAATCCGAGTGGATGATCCCTAGGAGATCTCCTTGCTCAAAATGATGATTTAACCTTGGATACCAAGTCTCGGCTCCAAACTCCATAGTTAGATCAACACTAGTCTGCCCCTGCACCTGAAGAAATTAGAAAATAGTGAAAATGTGCTAGCAAGGTATGAAACGGTGTTAGGTAGTTAGGAACACGTCCAAAATGGTTGGATGACACTTATAAGGAGATCTTGCAATGCAATTATCAATATAGGCAGCAAGAGAATGATCAACAACAGTAATGACCAATGTAACAACAACCAGCAATAGAATGCAATGCAGCAGAATGATCAACAAGAGTTGAATGTTATTAAGAACAAGAGTTAGTATGCTCACTTAATATGATCAAATTATAGTTATCAATCTTCGGCAACAGCGCCAAAATTTTGATAGAGCACCGAACTCAATCAAAATTGTAGCCGAGTTATGCCTATGACTTGTAGCATAAGAAATAACACCGGTTTGTCTCTTAAGGATTATAAATGCAATTTGATTAGATCAAGCCAAAGTTGGGGAAGGGGTTTGACAATTCAGAATATGAAATTAACAGAATTAAAATGAGAAATTCAATTAAAAGAATAATCAATTCAGAAACCTATCTGAAACTGGGTGGATTCCATCATAGACATTTCATCAAACAGTTGGAGTGCATTTGAATGGTTAATTCAGATTTAACCTAAATCTCTACATTAAATCCTGAATTCATACTAGATAATCATCTAGGATTCAATTAATAATTGACACTCAAATTTGTAATTATACAACTTATGTTAGATCTATGTTAATTTAATAACCGAATTCAATTAACCTAGGCACAAATCAGTAACCTAACCTCTGGAAACTCGTGATTAATTCATATCAATCAATCACAAATCCATCACAATTCTTAATCTTAAATTAAGACCCAATCTAATCATACATAAATAGAATCATCATTCATGCATTCAAGATTAAGAAGAAGAAGAGCAATCCAAATTCAATTCAACACAAACACAGAACCAAGATCTCAAGAATCTAAACCACAATTTCTTCAAGAATTTCAAATTGATTACAGAAAGTTAGACCTCCATGAGAATGGGAGAACTCCGAAAAAGAAAAGAAAGAAAACAAAAATCTAGAGAGAAGGGAGAGGAAGAGAGTTCTAGAGAAAAGGTAAAAAAAGTGTGGAATGAAAGTTGTCTCGATTTTTTGCCTTCTAACCCCCAAAACTGCTCCCTATTTTGGCTTCACATAATTAAAAACTCATTAATTACAAAATTAGGTCCATTAGAAGTAATTGGGCCTAAACCCCCTGCAATTTGGAGGTCTACAACTCAAGTTATAGACAAAACAATATCAAAGGTTCTCTAAACTCGTGTTCTGACTTCTAGGCCCAATTAGGTCCACTAGACATCCGATTGAGACTTTGAGCTCTTCATCAAAGTTGTAGAGCTTCCTCTTAGCTTTTTACAAGGTAAAATGCATAATTTTCAAATATCTAGAACTCAAGTTATGGCCAAAATACAGAAACAACGTCAAAACTCATTAATGCTAGAAAATCAATTAGGCCCAATTTGAGCCCAAACTTACAAAACATGACCAAGCTCAATCAATTAAGTACATGGAGAGTGTAAATGACTAAAAATGAGGGTTTATTAATGTATAAAATATTTTATTATTAATGAACCCAACTTATCTCTAGCATTGTCGTTTGTGCCATATAAATGAGAAACCCATCTCCAAACTCTATAAAGATGGATTCTTGGACTCATTTGATTTTGAATCATATGAGATATGCGAGTCTTGTTTATTTTCAGCATGCTTTGCCCTCACTCACACGCATCCTAGGAAACTTCCCAGGAGGTCACTTATCCCACAATTGCTCCAGGTCAAGCACACTTAACCATGGAGTTCTTATGTTCTAGGCTCCCGAAAAGAAGTTGCAACTTGTTGATATAGCTACACCAAATCAATTCCTTTAAGTCATCCTTAACTATGCAGTCCCATACTTGCACAGTCTCTGAATCCCTCTCATTCCAGTGTGTATTCAGTTCATTCATGGGACTCTTCACCTAGAAGCCTACCGGGAGCCGCTCATTGATGCTTTCTCTTAGCACCGGCGACCACTCCACGCCCTCGTCGACCCCGGGACGCCACAGGCCCCATTCATTGGACAAGGTGAAAGGGGTAGTGATCTTTTGGGCCTCATATATTGTGATGTATGTGGACTCCTAAACACATTGGCTAGAGGTGGTTTTCAATGCTTCATTACATTTACTGATGATTTTAGTAGATATGAGTTTGTGTATCTCATGAAGCACAAATTAGAATCCTTTGAAAAGTTCAAGGAATTCAAGAATGAAGTATAAAACCAACTTGGGAAAAGTATTAAAGTCCTTCGATCAAGTCGAGGTGGTGAATACTTAAGTCAATAGTTTGATGATCATTTGAAAGAGTGTGGGATAATATCTCAACTCACTCCTCTAGGAACACCACAATGGAATGATGTTTTTGAAAGAAGGAACTGGATCCTATTGGACATGTTCCGATCCATGATGAGTCATGCAGACCTTCCAGGCTCCTTCTAGGGACATGTTTTATTAACAATAGTTTTTACACTTAATCGTGTTCTATCCAAGATAGTTCAAAAGACACCATATAAGATATGGACTAGGAGGCGACCCAGTATGTCTTTCATGAAGATTTAAGGTTGCGAAGCTTTCATGAAATGACAAATTTCTGATAAGCTTGGACCCAAATCAGATAAATGTTTCTTTGTGGGGTATCCTAAGGAAACCAAAGGATACTATTTCTATAATCTTACCGAGGGTAAAGTGTTTGTCGCATGGACTGTTGTGTTCCTAAAAAAGGAATTTATCTCTAAAGGAACTAATGGGAGGAAAATAGAACTTGAAGAAATTCAATGTTCTAGAGTAGCAGTGAATTGATGGTGGAAATAGAGTAGCCTCCATAAGTCATTGTGGAACCACAATCTGCTCTAGTAGCATAAGACCCGCGTAGGTCTAACAGGATACGCCATCAACTAGAGAGATATGGATTTCTCATGACTCAATAAGGTGACATATTACTCATGGATCAAGATGAGCCTGTGACTTACCAAGAAGCTATTATTAGCCCAGAATATGAGAAATGACTTGAGGCCATGAGATGTGAAATGGAATCCATGTATGCCAACCAGGTGTGGACCTTGGTTGACCCACCTGAAGGGGTAAAACCCATTAGGTACAAATGGGTTTTCAAAAATAAAACTGACATAGATGGTAACGTGCATACCTTGAAAGTGCGATTGGTGGCTAAAGGTTTCAAGCAAATTCATGGTGTAAACTATGATGAGACTTTTTCCCCAGTTGCGATGCTTAAATCCGTTCGGATCTTGCTTGCTATTGCAGCATACCACGATTATGAAATCTAGAAAATGGATGTCAAAACTGCTTTTCTTATTAGAAATCTCCTTGATGATGTGTATATGATACAACTTGAGGGTTTTGCCACTCCATAGGATGCTGGAAAGGTGTGCAAGTTGCAACGATCTATTTATGGATTGAAGCAAGCTTCCAGAAACTGGAATCTTCATTTTGATGATACAATAAAACAATTTGGTTTCATTAAGAATGAAGAAGAATCATGTGTCTACAAGAAGGTTTGTGGGAGCATAGTTGTCTTTCTAGTGTTGTAAGTAGATGACATACTACTCATTGGAAATGACATCCCTACCCTACAATTTGTAAAGACTTGGTTAGGGAAATGCTTTTCCATGAAGGACTTGAGCAAACCTACCTATGTGTTAGGTATCATGATCTATAGAGATAGATCACAAAGATTGCTTAGCCTAAGTCAGAGTACATACATAGACAAAGTATTAAGAAAGTTTAACATACTTGAATCCAAAAAAGGACACTTGCCTATGTCACATGGTGTAAGCCTATCTAAGGATCAATCCCTTTCTATCTAGGATGAGAGGGATCACATGAGCAAGATTTTATATGCATTTGCAATTGGATCTATCATATATGTCATGTTATGTACTCAACCAGACATCTTGTATACTTCGAGCATAATAAGTAGGTACCAGTTTGATCCTAGTGAGAGTCACTAGACTACTATTAAGAACATCCTTAAGTACTTGAGAAGGACTAAGGATTCGTTCTTGATATATGGAGCTGAGGAAGAGCTAGTTGTAAAGGGTTACACTAATGCTAGCTTCCAGACCGATAAGGACGACTCCAGATCATAATCAGGTTTTGTTTATTGCTTTAATGGTAGGGCTGTGAGCTGGAAGAGCTCAAAGCAGGAGACATTCACCGATTCTACCATAGAGGCTGAGTATATTGCTGCCTCCAATGCAGCAAAGGAGGTCGTTTGAATCAAGAAGTTCATTACTGAGCTTGGTGTAATTCCTAGCATTGTGGACCCAGTGGACCTCTATTATGATAATAATGGAGCCATTGCACAAGCTAAGGAGCCTAGATCTCACGAATGATCTAAACATATACTTTAGCGCTTCCATCTTATTCGTGAGATCACCGATAGAGGAGATGTGAAGATATACAAAGTACTAACAAATGTTAACATCGCAGATCCACTAACGAAGTCTCTTGCACAACAAAAGCATAAAGGTCACTCTAGATCTATAGGCATTAGACATATGCCTGATTGGCTCTAGTGCAAGTAGGAGAGATTATTGGTGTATGCCCTAGAGGCTAATTTATTTTGACTGTACTAGCTTACATTGTATTATATTATTTATTTAATATATGAGGCATTTCATTCATTGTATGTTATTTATGATAAACATAATAAAGTCCTTAGAATAGTAAGTTTAATGCCATAGGACATCAAGTAGGACTTGATCGTAAGATCCTATTGGATAGAAATGGAACACTATTCTTAAATGTCCTTAGTCAAGTATTATTATAAATTAGGATGACAACAATGCATTGAGACTAGTATGTGCGTAGACTGATGACCACATCTCACGGGTCATGGATATGAGATATCGAGTCTTCACATGGATACATATTAGAGTAATGATGTATTGGACTGATTCGTCATGAGAATGCTACATGGATCGTTACGTGAGTGTCATAAGCGATTCTCATAGTGATAATGGTGTATGTGGTCCTTTGACTTGAAATCACTACGATTCCTACATGAGGAGTTGTATGTTTTAATGCCATTAAACATTATCTATAACAAAGTGATTATAAAGTTAGTTATTAGATATACCGCGAATCATGTGGAGGGATATGAGTGACCTAGATGGGATGATTAAGTGAGAATACGAAATGCATGGCCATGCTCAAATGAGTCAATATAAGATATTGATCTCATTTGTTATTACTACGTCTACTCGAGTATCAGGAAACAGAATATTGAACTATACAAGGGTGACACGTTTCATGCCTTGTGTTCAGTCTAGATATCTAGACAAAGAGACTAAACTACACGGTAACATTGATCACAGAAATGTTATGTCAAATCACTGACATTCTCATTACTTGGGTAGCAGCGATGTGTTGCTAGATACCGCTCATTGCTTATAATATTAAAATGAGATTTTAATATTATTTCCAACGTCATAAGAACCTACAGGATCGCACACTTAGAACAGACTTAGTTAGAACAATAAGGATCCAAGTTCTACTAGCATTAAATCGTGGGCCAGACTCATAACAGATGAGCCTAGGGCTGCATAGCTTACCTATTGCTACTCTCACTCACATAAGGCAACATCTATTATAAATAGCACTGCTAAGGGGTTGTCAAGGTACGCATAAAAAAAAAACCTTAGCCGCACTTGACAGAAATAGTGAGTGAGAGAGAGTGACAGACAACTTTTCTCTTCGTAGCTAGCACTGACATAGAGAGGTGGGACTCCAAGAATGCGGATGTTGGACGTTTTGCAAGTTTGTTCATGTGGATTACATAGAGGCATTGTAGCTATTTTGGTGGTTGTGATTTGCTCGATTCATTTTTTGTCAGGCTTCAAGAGGTAAACTCGAAAAACACGTTTCATGGCTTCTCTTTTCGCATGGATCCTTGGTGGGAATTGTTGTTTTTCGTTGCGTGATGTATCCACTATTCCTAACATAATTCACCCCCTCTTGAGTTTGAGGCCACCTGGTAACAAGTGGTATCAGAGCTAGACTCTTGTGTAAAGAGCTTAGCAACTTCAAGAGAAGAAATGACTTCAAATGACTTTTCTAACAAAAGTTCTTCTATAAATAAACCTCCCTTTTTCAATGGGGATAGTTATGCCTATTCGAAAGAAAGGATGAAAATTTTTATTGAAGCTATTGACTTAGATGTGTGGGATACCGTTGAAAATGGTGCTTTTGTTCCCACACATACTATTTATGGTGTAAGAACTAATACACCAAGAATTGAATGGACTGATTAGGACAAAAAGAAGGTTCAATACAATTTGAGAGCCAAAAACATCATCACCAGATCCTTGGGGTATGATGAATTCTTTAGGGTGTCAAATTGTAAGACCACCAAAGAAATGTGGGATACTCTACAAGTAACTCATGAGGGTACAAGTGAAGTTAAACGATCAAGAATAAACACTCTCACTCATGAATACGAATTGTTTAGAATGAACCAATGTGAAAGCGAAAGCATTCAAGAAATGCTAAAATGATTCACAAATTTTACAAATCATCTTCCTTCATTGGAAAAGACTTTTCCTAATGAAGATCTTATTAACAAAGTTTTGAGATGTTAGAGTAGGAATTGGCAACCCAAAGTAACGGCTATTGCGGAATCAAGGGATTTAACAACAATGTCTCTAGCCACTCTATTTGGGAAGCTCTAAGAGCATGAATTAGAGCTAAATAGACTCAATCGAAATAGGGATCATGACAAAAAGAAAAAGAGAATTGCACTCAAAGTCACCTCCTCCATAATTGATGATGATAATGGTGAAGATGATGGAGGTGGATTAGAAATAAATGAGGAGAATATTGGTCTTCTAGTGAAGAAATTTGGAAGATTCTTCAAGAAGACCTATCACAAAGGGGAAGGAACCTCATCCACTCTTAAATGTTATGAATGTGGAGAATCAGGACACATGAAGATCGAGTGTCCAATCTATCAAAGGAAAGTGAAAAAATATGAGAAGTGGTCCTCAAAGGAGAAGAAAGAAAGAAGAGCCTACATAGCTTGGGATGATAATGACATGGACTCAACCGATAGATCAGACAATGAGAAAGTCAATTTATGTCTCATAGCTAGAGGGCAAGAGGAAGATGAAGATGACACAAAGGTAACATCCTCAAACTTTGACTCTTCCCCTTCCTATGATGAATTACAAGATGCATTTGAAGAATTGCATAATGAATCTGTGAAGTTTGCAAAACTTGTTTCATCATCCAAGAAAACAATTTCCTTCTTTGAAAACAAAATCTCGATTTTAAAGAAGGAAATTGAAGAACTTAAAATTGAGAATGAAACTCTTGGACTTATTGATACAAATTCTTCATGCATAACATGCTCTTCACTTAATAATGCATCTACATTCTTTTCTTGTTCATCATGAAAAACTTTTGAAAAGGAAATTGAAGATTTGAAAAATACTAATTCAAATTTTACCTTTGGAATAGATAATTTGAACATATTGCTTGAGAAGCAAAGTTGTGTTTTTTAAATGACTAGTTTAGGGTATAATCCCAAAAACCAACAAAAAATTTACAAGAATTTCTTTGTTCTCTCAAGTACATCAACAAGTCCTTTTATGAGGTGTTTTCATTGTAGCAAGAAAGGACATAGTGCATCAACTTGTAATGTAAGGAAAAATATCAATAACAAGATAGGGACTAAAATGGTTTGGGTTCCCAAAGGCACTTTGCCAAAAACTAACACTCAAGGATCCAACAAAACATGGGTACCAAAAGCCAAAAATTGAAGTGTGTTATAGGTGTGCTTGAAGGCCAAGAGTTGACTTTGGTATCTCAAAAGTGGCTACTGCAAGCACAAGATAAAAAAATACTCCAAGTTCTCTCCATTATCTCCAAGAAACTTGGACTTTCAATCTTTGAGTAAGTAGAGACTTATTTTATGTTTTAAATTGCCTCAACTAGTACTTTTCTAGCTTTATATCTTAAAAATATCTCTATATGTGGTAATATGCTAGATAAGTTCACTTCTTATTTGACATAGCATATTTGATAAAAACATCTTTGAACTTAGCATTCTGGATCAATCATGCATCTAACTCTTGCTAAAAATCATTTTTGTTGCATAACTTGTCATAATGTGACATTTGGTTTCACAATCTATAATGCTGCTGCACAATATGATATTTTATTGCATAATTCATATCTTTGCTGCATAATTTGTCATTTTATTGCATAATATGATATTTAGTTGCAAAATCTGTCATTTACTGCATGATATGTCATTTTGATGCATAACTTGTCATTTTGAAGCATAATTTGATAATTTGTTGCATTATTGAATTTTGATAATCACATATTTTATTCATTAATAAACCCTCATGTTTAGTCATTTACACTTTTCATATTCTTAATTGATTGAGCTTGGTCATGTTTTGTGAGTTTGGGCTCAAATTGGGCCTAATTAATTTTTTTCAGCATTAATGAACTTTGACACTGTTTCTGTATTTCTGTCATAACTTGAGTTCTAGATATATGATAATTATGAATTTTTTCTTGTAGGAAAGCTAAGAGGAAGCTCTACAACTTTAATGAGAACTCGAAGTCTCAATCAGATGTCTAGCGAACCTAATTGGGCCTAGAAGTCAGAATACGAGTTTAGAGACTCTTTGATATTATTTTGATCATAACTTGAGTTGTAGAACTCCAACGTGGGGTTTGGGCCCAATTGCTCATAATTGACCCAACTTTGTAATTAATGAGTTTTAAATTATGTGAAGCTAAAATAGGGAGTAGTTTAGGGGGTTAGAAGTGAGAAACCAAGGCACCTTCATTTGGACACTTTTCCTCTTTCTCTCTAGAACTCTCTTCCTCTCCCTTCTCTCTAGTTTTCGTTTTCTTCTTCCCTTTTAATTTTTCTGAGTTCTCCCCTTCTCATGGAGGGTATGTAACACCCCAACTTTTGGGTAAAAGATCGTTGTGTCCCTGTTTTACTGTTTCTTGTTTTTCTGTATGAAATACAGAAAAATAATATTGTTTGTTATTTTATTTGGTCGTTTTACATAATTTGTTTCAATACAGTAAAATAAAATTTTTATCAAATTACTATTTTAAATTTTTCTGTGTAATATACAACTATATAATACTGCTGGATATTTTATTTGAACGTTTTGGATGATTAGCTACATTGTGGGAAAAAATGGGAAAATGACCATTACGTCCCGAATGTGCTGTTTTTGATGTTTTTGCTGTTTTTAATTATTTTCTACTTGATACAGTGCTCAATATTACTGTCTGTGATTTTATTTAGACTTTTTGTGTGATTTGCTCCGGGTAGGAAAATAATATTTTTTCGGACCGGGAAAATCTGTTTTTAATTATTCAGAGGCAGGGGATCTTACTAAGCCCAATTCTGAATGAGCCTAAAATTAATCTTTTAATTTTTAGGATTTAATCACAAATAAAATAATTTTATATTATTATAATATTATTTTATTAGTCAAGACAAATAAGTGACAATGACCCGAAAAATGTTTGCGAGACCCACGTTTAGTCATCAAGTGCTCTACACGTGGACTAATGAGGAGCTGGTCAAAATTGGTGGCTGTGACTCATCGCAACGGGCCAATAGAAATGTGACACGTGGCGTAACACCTCAGCTCCATGACTCAGCAGGTTCCGAAAGGTTCCAGAAGCGGTGACTCGCCCTGTGACTCACCGTAGTGAGTCACTTGTTCCAGAAGCTTCTATGATGACTCACCATGCTGACTCAGCGCTGTGACTCATCATTGATGACTCAGCTGATGACTCAGCACTGTGACTCACCATTATGATGCAGTTGATGACACAGTCAGTGACTCAGCATGCTGACTCGCCATGCTGACTCATCTGTTTTGGAAAATATCTATGCTGACTCACCTGCTCTAGAAAATATCTACGCTGACTCGCCATGCTGACTCACCCATTCTAGACAGTTCCACGATGACTCATCATACTGACTCATCGTAGTGAGTCACATATTCTAGAAATTTCTCTTTGATGACTCGCTTTATGACTCATCAAGGGTAATCAGTAGAAAAAAATGATCAATAATAATTGCTACTATGTTAATCTAAAATAAAAATCTATGTATTTTTTTATTTTATTTTATTACCCATTAGACAATAAACACTGACTTTATAAACAGTAATTATTGTATAATTATTGTTTATTAGTTAAAGTATGTTAGAAAATATATAATGTGCACCAATAGGAATTGGTCAACAAAAATAGCAACCAATAAGAATCAAGTTAGTAAATATTTAACCAATAGAAATTGGTCAAAATTAATGGCTTAACTCTTTAAGGACCAATAAGAAGCAAGCTTTTAAACAAATATTGGACTTATTGAAGTTGTTGGTCTACGGTGAAGGAGAAGAGAAATTGCTCAAAATGATCAATTCTCAAAGTGGAATTCACGTAGAAAGCTTAAGTTAAATGAAATGAAGACTAGTCAACATTGGTTTCTTTTCTTTGATTTTCCTTCTACAGTAAAGTAAGCATTTGGTGAGGTAAATATTACAATCAATTCTTACTATCTTTCAATTAATTAACTAAGTAAGACCAAGTCAATTTTAGTGGCTTCTTTCATGTGCTTCTACGGCAAGTGCATGCCTTTAGGAAGGCAATATTCAACAATTCAATTCATTCTTCCTCTCAAATGCATTTACGGCCATGCAATTGAATAAAGGCCAATTTACCTACTTAAATGTATTTGGTCACTTTTCTATTTAGCTATCATTCAAAGAAGCAAAACAAATATTTCTCACTCTCTCTTCATGTGCATTCACGGCCATGCATTCTAAAATAGAAGACTTTGCTTTTATTTAATCAAAGTCTTCAACTTTTCTCCAAAGCTATCAAACAATCAAATCTCTCAAATATTTCTTCTTTTTCTTCTCTAAACTCACGGCCTCCTCATCCTTTTCCATTATTCATTCTTCTATAATTCTAAACCACCTTATTTCTTGCTTCTTTACTTCATTTCAAGACCCTTTGTAATTGAAACATAAGCCTAAATCTTCCATTTTCTATCTTGTTCTTCAAAGCTTAAGTTTGAAGCCTTGAAGGTAGGGTTCTTTAATCTACATGTTTCTATCCATTTCAAAGTTTTAATCATGATTTTAATTCATGATTATTCTAGTTTAGAGCCTTAGGTATTAATATTGTATGTTTTCTTTGTTTTCAAGGAGCTCTTGGTGGAGGAAGCTTGCTTGAAGGAGACATACAATGGACTTGGAGGTTTCTACAAGAGGTAAGAGGGAGATTACCCTCATCAACCATGTGTTGGTGGTGAGGAATGTTTGTGTTTGTGGTGAAGAATCCATAAGGATTCATTCACTTGATTGTTTATAGTTTTTCCTAATTGTGATTGATTATGTGTGTAAGCATGTTTATAGCTTTAATAATTTTTGGTATGTGTTTATGATTGTTTTGATATATTACATGTGTTAATATATTGCATGTGTTTATAGAAGTATGGTAATTATTCTAGAATGTAAATAGCATGTGAGAAATTGCATGAGTGTTCCAAAGAACACAACACCAAGGCTTACGGCCTTAATATAAAAGGAGGACCAAAATGTTCTCATCAATTTTCTAAAAGTGTGATTTAATTAACCTCGGAAAATTGACAAGTTACAAATTGATTTAAAGTAAGAAAAATGAATTTATGGATCCAAGAATGAAATTAGGTATTTCGGCCAACATGCCTAAGTTAAATGTTTTGATTTCTAAAACCATTTTCTAAAACAATGATTTAATGAATACAATGAATTTGACATTGATTTAAAAGATGAAAAATAATTTAAAGATCAAATGCAAGAACTTTGTTAAAATTGGCCAACATGCCACATACTTTTAATCCAAATTTATTTTCTAATTATGGACTAGATAATTTAATAAAAATAAATTAGATCAAGAGTTTTATAAGAGATTGAATGTATGGAAATAATTAGGAATGAATTATAAAGCATAGAATGATTTTCGCCAACATGCCAAATTTAAATCTTTTTGATTTATAGAATTGTTTTCAACTAAGTTTAAGTAATAAATGCCAAAAGGATTTTATTACAATGACTTTTGAAGAAATAAATTGATTAGAATTAAGTTTAGGAAGTTTAAGCTAATGATTTTTACTGTTAGAAGAAATACAAAGAGCTTTGTAAAATTTCTAATGTATAGCTCACCTTGTGTTTTGAAGCACGTTAGTAATTTTCAAAAGTGTAATTTATTGGTTGTAATAAAAATAAAAAAGGATTTTTGACAGTAAACCTAGAAAATCATTATTATAATTTTTCTAAACATAATACTGTCAATTTATATTAAAAACGGACAAATAAGATAGAAAAGATGTCCAAAAGACAAGATATACGGTATGAAAAATATTCTACGTAGTTTAAATGTTTTAAATATTATTTCGTTTGTTTTAAACAGTTTTTTTAAGGAATTCGGACAACAAGAAAATGATTTAAAAATCTTACGCGATTGAGAAAACGTATTAAAAACTCTACGCGATTTTAAAAATGGTAAAATAAATTTACGCGATTTAAAAACGTTTATAAAAATGACGAGATTGTGAAAACGCGATAAAAATTTCTACGCGATTGACCAAAACTATATATTTTATCTTATTGAGAGTATTCTGTATATTTTTCTCATTGTCGGGCTCGGGCTGAGGTGAACCCGTACGGCTTTACAGTATTTTTTCTCTTGTCGGGCTATAAGGTGAACCCGTACAGGCTTTGGAACAGTATTTGTCCCGTGGGACTTACTGTTAATGCCAATTTTTGGTGGATTGATTGACGAGGTGAATCACATCGTATTGTCAGTGCGATAAGCATAGTGTGGTTCGATTTTGAATGGACTTGGAGGCATTAGTGTGCATAAATCCATATGTGGACAGTTGGTTGCTCTTCTGGGCCGTGGTAAATGACAACACACTAGTGGACTTGACACACACTATGTTTAATCGAGATCTTGTAAAGTCTAATAGTACATTGCCTGTAGTGCCACAACGTGAGACCGTGAACTACACCACGCCTTGGATGGTGGATTCCATGTGACGTGGGGCTATAGACGCAACGTGTGACAACAAGCAATAGTTTGGTTGGGCAGCCGTGGTACTAATAGATTTTGAGGATCATTCGCTTCTACGATGTCTGTTTGTTTTTAGCTCCATGGAGTAGGATTGTGTCATATTGCACATGTATTTGTGTTATTATTTATTATATTTTTATCTGTGATCTTTTATCTATGATCTTTTATTTGTGATATTATATGTTGTTATTGCATTTAATCTTTATTTTATATTGTTATGATTTTTATTGTTATGGTATTTTATATTGTATGAATTGTTATATCTATCCTGGTAATGTTATTGTAGTTTATTTTATTATGATATATGCTTATTTAAATTAATTGTAAATTGATAACATGAATATATTGGTATTATCGTATGTATGGAATGACATTGTCATTCATATTATTCTTTGCTATCGTACTGGTACTGGTGAAAGGGGATCTCACCTCTTTACTTGTATTGCTTGTTGTGTTTGTATTGTTAAATTCGTATAGTAGACGAAGGAAGTTTCTTAGACCTACTGGAGGTTATGTTCTGAAGATGGTGATGACGTCGAGGAGTGATCTTCCAAGTTTCAACAGGATGCAGTTTGGTGGAGAAATTGAACATGTAGGTCGGGTTTTCTCGTTAGTGTTGTTACCGTGCTATTAGTAGTACCCGTCTTTGGGTTTTCTACTGTTTCTCTGAGTCTGTAAATGTTATATTTTAAATTGTTGTTGAATATTTTGTGGAATATATAATATGTGTATTAATTAATTCAATCTAATTTCTGTTTTACTTATAAGTTTTGGTAAGTTTATATTTCCGCAAAAAGATATTTTAAAATTTATCTTTTAAATCTTAAAGCTTTTATAAAATGACATCATTTGGTTTTATGTTTTATTTAAAGTTGTGACGCCCTATGGAGGATGTTACATTAGTTAGTATCAGAGCACGGTTAAAGTCTTTTTGGGGTTGTGGTTAGGTCTGTCTTGTTTTTGTTGTGTGACTCTCTGTGCTTGGACTCCGAAAGGAGACAATGTTTCTTTGGAATGGTTACTTTGGTATCCATTGTACTATGATTCGTCTGTCTTTGAAGAAAGACGATGATTCGTGGTAAACGTGCACGTAAGGAAGCAGGACGTGATATCGGTCATATGACTGCATCTACGAAAGCAATGCAAAGAACAACTGAAGAAACAGTGCAACATGATTTGAGGATTTCTCAGCAGCGAGGAACGATAGTCGAGGATTAGAAGCAGACAAAGTCGGAATAAATCTTAGAATACGCAATTTCGTAACGTTGGACCACATTGGTTCCGAAGGAGGAGAAATCGAGAAATCGTAAGGCCAAACAAGTCCAGTGGAAAAATGTATTCGCGATCATCGGGAGGTCAACAACAACAACAATCTTGTGGAGGAAAAGCTAGCGGTAGCAGGTTTGGCTAGACTGTGACATCTGCACCAAAATGTTGAAAGTGCGGGGAAGATCATCTAACAAGGGACTGTACAATCAAAGGAAAATCATCTGTTTTCAAGTGTAGGATGCCCGGACGTTTTCTGAAAAGGTATCTTGCTAAAAACAAAGTCATCTGTTAGTAACGTACGTGCTTCGACATCTTAAGTAGAATGGAGCAACGATTCTTCAAGTGGAGTAAAAGCGTCTTAGACTGAGGACCTAAACAAAGGAGATTGTGTCACAAAAAGGTGATCCTTTAACCATACTGTATAATTCCGAGGGTAACCTATTTCTTTATGGCATATATTGTGTGGGTCAATTAGAATTATTTATGTCTTCATTATCTTTTGATCTGGTTGTTTCTATTTCTATTGCTAAAATGTGAGATTGAGGACTTGAGTTGCTTAAACCATCCTAAGTCTGTTAAATAATTGAATCTTTTCTGTTGATTCAATTTGTATGCTTCTTTCTCAAAACAGACGTGATCTAAAAATATGGATTGGGTATTTTCCCAACCATCCATGCTTTGTTAGACCAGTTGGTTGAAGTGTTCAACTTAAAAAGCTCACTTCTAAATACATCGGACCACATCAATTTCTCTATTGGATAGGTTCGGTGGTATGGATGATTCTACCATCTCTTTCTATTATCTCTTATTTCTATGCCTTCATGATATCTTTCATATGCCGCAATTGCGAAATATGCGAGAAATGTACTTTGGTCTAACTCATTCTTTTATGACTAATTAACTATTTGAGTTGATTAAAGCTATCAATACCTTTGTTACCTTTTGACTTATCTATTTCTGCTATTATTTCCAAATCCATTGTTATTATCCAGTTCCTTAAACAATCTTTTCTGTTAATCTAAACTGTCTACCTCTTTCGAGAGAGAGATGTGATCTTATACAGGGATTGATTATCTTTAATCATATCCTATAGTTATTTCAGTAAAACTTTGGTGTCCCAGAAAACTCATTCTTAAAAATCGGACAATGTCAGATTCTTTGTTGGACATGTCTGGTAACAATTCAGATAGTTTCTCTACCTTCTCTTTCTAAATTTTTATAATATCCTTTTATGTATTGCAATTGCAAAAGAAGGGATATTTTTAGTCAAAATTATGTCACAAGTATCAAGATACTGATTATTGTTGAAAAAGAGAACTTGAATTGTGAGGAACTTCCGTTAAAAGCAAAATCAGAAGAATGAAACGGTACGAAGGCAGGGATAATTTCAAGTGGTACTGATCAGAGTGACGCAGCGGAAGCGTAGTGGATAGTATCTTTCGTCTTTATTTAGACAGAATTGTCATTATCTTTATTAACGACATTCTGATCTATTCTCGAAATCATGAGGAATCGTTTTACGCGATGCAAGGAGTTTTCGTTTATCGAGGTAACCTGGAATGGCGTAAACGGATATGCAACGTGGGAACTAAAAGACAAGATGGAAGAGTAGTATCCATGATTGATCGAGATCGCTACTTAATTTCGGGGCGAAATTCTTTTAGGAGGGGAGAGTTGTAACACCCCAACTTTTGGATAAAAGACTGTTGTGTCCCTGTTTTACTGTTTCTTGTTTTTCTGTATGAAATACAGAAAAATAATATTGTTTGTTATTTTATTTGGTCGTTTTACATAATTTGTTTCGATACAGTAAAATAAAAATTTTATCAAATTACTGTTTTAAATTTTTCTGTATAATATACAGCTATATAATACTGCTGGATATTTTATTTGAACGTTTTGGATGATTAGCTACATTGTGGGAAAAAATGGGAAAATGACCATTACGTCCCGAATGTGCTGTTTTTGATGTTTTTGCTGTTTTTAATTGTTTTCTACTTGATACAGTACTCAATATTATTGTTTGTGATTTTATTTAGACTTTTTGTGTGATTTGCTCCGGGGTAGGAAAATAATATTTTTTCGGACCGGGAAAATCTGTTTTTAATTATTCAGAGGCGGGGGATCTTACTAAACCCAATTCTGAATGAGCCTAAAATTAATCTTTTAATTTTTAGGATTTAACTGTCAAATAAAATAATTTTATATTATTATAATATTATTTTATTAGTCAGTACAAATAAGTGACAGCGGACTTGGAAAATGTTAGTGGGACCCACGTTTAGTCATCAAGTGCTCTACACGTGGACTAATGAGGAGCTGGTCAAAATTGGTGGCTGTGACTCATCGCAACGGGCCAATAGAAATGTGACACGTGGCGTGACACCTCAGCTCCATGACTCAGCAGGTTCCGGAAGGTTCCAAAAGCGGTGACTCGCCCTGTGACTCACCGTAGTGAGTCACCTGTTCCAGAAGCTTCTATGATGACTCACCATGCTGACTCAGTGCTGTGACTCATCATTGATGACTCAGCTGATGACTCAGCACTGTGACTCACCATTATGATGCAGTTGATGACACAGTCAGTGACTCGCATCCTGACTCGCCATGCTGACTCATCTGTTTTGGAAAATATCTTGCTGACTCACCTGCTCTAGAAAATATCTACGCTGACTCGCCATGCTGACTCACCCATTCTAGACAGTTCCACGATGACTCATCATACTGACTCATCGTAGTGAGTCACATATTCTAGAAATTTCTCTTTGATGACTCGCTTTATGACTCATCAAGGGTAATCGATGAAAAAAATGATCAATAATAATTGCTACTATGTTAATCTAAAATAAAAATCTATGTATTTTTTTATTTTATTTTATTACCCATTAGACAATAAACACTGACTTTATAAACAGTAATTATTGTATAATTATTGTTTATTGGTTAAAATATATTAGAAAATATATAATGTGCACCAATAGGAATTGGTCAACAAAAATAGCAACCAATAAGAATCAAGTTAGTAAATATTTAACCAATAGAAATTGGTCAAAATTAATGGCTTAACTCTTTAAGGACCAATAAGAAGCAAGCTTTTAAACAAATATTGGACTTATTGAAGTTGTTGGTCTACGGTGAAGGAGAAGAGAAATTGCTCAAAATGATCAATTCTCAAAGTGGAATTCATGTAGAAAGCTTAAGTTAAATGAAATGAAGACTAGTCAACATTGGTTTCTTTTCTTTGATTTTCCTTCTACGGTAAAGTAAGCATTTGGTGAGGTAAATATTACAATCAATTCTTACTATCTTTCAATTAATTAACTAAGTAAGACCAAGTCAATTTTAGTGGCTTCTTTCATGTGCTTCTACGGCAAGTGCATGCCTTTAGGTAGGCAATATTCAACAATTCAATTCATTCTTCCTCTCAAATGCATGGACGGCCATGCAATTGAATAAAGGCCAATTTACCTACTTAAATGTATTTGGTCACTTTTCTATTTAGCTATCATTCAAAGAAGCAAAACAAATATTTCTCACTCTCTCTTCATGTGCATTCACAGCCATGCATTCTAAAATAGGAGACTTTGCTTTTATTTAATCAAAGTCTTCAACTTTTCTCCAAAGCTATCAAACAATCAAATCTCTCAAATATTTCTTCTCTTTTCTTCTCTAAACTCACGGCCTCCTCATCCTTTTCCATTATTCATTCTTCTATAATTCTAAACCACCTTATTTCTTGCTTCTTTACTTCATTTCAAGACCCTTTGTAATTGAAACCTAAGCCTAAATCTTCCATTTTCTATCTTGTTCTTCAAAGCTTAAGTTTGAAGCCTTGAAGGTAGGGTTCTTTAATCTACATGTTTCTATCCATTTCAAAGTTTTAATCATGATTTTAATTCATGATTATTCTAGTTTAGAGCCTTAGGTATTAATATTGTATGTTTTCTTTGTTTTCAAGGAGCTCTTGGTGGAGGAAGCTTGCTTGAAGGAGACATACAATGGACTTGGAGGTTTCTACAAGAGGTAAGAGGGAGATTACCCTCATCAACCATGTGTTGGTGGTGAGGAATGTTTGTGTTTGTGGTGAAGAATCCATAAGGATTCATTCACTTGATTGTTTATAGTTTTTCCTAATTGTGATTGATTATGTGTGTAAGCATGTTTATAGCTTTAATAATTTTTGGTATGTGTTTATGATTGTTTTGATATATTACATGTGTTAATATATTGCATGTGTTTATAGAAGTATGGTAATTATTCTAGAATGTAAATAGCATGTGAGAAATTGCATGAGTGTTCCAAAGAACACAACACCAAGGCTTACGGCCTTAATATAAAAGGAGGACCAAAATGTTCTCATCAATTTTCTAAAAGTGTGATTTAATTAACCTCGAAAAATTGACAAGTTACAAATTGATTTAAAGTAAGAAAAATGAATTTATGGATCCAAGAATGAAATTAGGTATTTCGGCCAACATGCCTAAGTTAAATGTTTTGATTTCTAAAACCATTTTCTAAAACAATGATTTAATGAATACAATGAATTTGACATTGATTTAAAAGATGAAAAATAATTTAAAGATCAAATGCAAGAACTTTGTTAAAATTGGCCAACATGCCACATACTTTTAATCCAAATTTATTTTCTAATTATGGACTAGATAATTTAATAAAAATAAATTAGATCAAGAGTTTTATAAGAGATTGAATGTATGGAAATAATTAGGAATGAATTATAAAGCATAGAATGATTTTCGGCCAAAATGCCAAATTTAAATCTTTTTGATTTATAGAATTGTTTTCAACTAAGTTTAAGTAATAAATGCCAAAAGGATTTTATTACAATGACTTTTGAAGAAATAAATTGATTAGAATTAAGTTTAAGAAGTTTAAGCTAATGATTTTTACTGTTAGAAGAAATACAGTAGCTTTGTAAAATTTCTAATGTATAGCTCACCTTGTGTTTTGAAGCACGTTAGTAATTTTCAAAAGTGTAATTTATTGGTTGTAATAAAAATAAAAAGGATTTTTGACAGTAAACCTAGAAAATCATTATTATAATTTTTCTAAACATAATATTGTCAATTTATATTAAAAACGGACAAATAAGATAGAAAAGATGTCCAAAAGACAGTATACGGTATGAAAAATATTCTACGTAGTTTAAATGTATTAAATATTATTTCTGTTTGTTTTAAACAGTGTTTTTAAGGAATTCAGACAAGAAAATGATTTAAAAATCTTACGCGATTGAGAAAACGTATTAAAAACTCTACGCGATTTTAAAAATGGTAAAATAAATTTACGCGATTTAAAAACGTTTATAAAAATGACGAGATTGTGAAAACGCGATAAAAATTTCTACGCGATTGACCAAAACTATATATTTTATCTTATTGAGAGTATTCTGTATATTTTTCTGCTGTCGGGCTATGAGGTGAACCCGTACAGGCTTTCTGTATATTTTTCTGCTGTCGGGCTATGAGGTGAACCCGTACAGGCTTTGGAACAGTATTTGTCCAGTGGGACTTACTGTTAATGCTAATTTTTGGTGGATTGATTGACGAGGTGAATCACATCGTATTGTCGGTGCGATAAGCGTAGTGTGGTTCGATTTTGAATGGACTTGGAGGCATTAGTGTGCATAAATCCATATGTGGACAGTTGGTTGCTCTTCTGGGCCATGGTAAATGACAACACACTAGTGGACTCGACACACACTATGTTTAATCGAGATCTTATAAAGTCTAATAGTACATTGCCTGTAGTGCCACAACGTGAGACCGTGAACTACACCACGCCTTGGATGGTGGATTCCATGTGACGTGGGGCTATAGACGCAACGTGTGACAGCACAATAGTTTGGTTGGGCAGCCGTGGTACTAATAGATTTTGAGGATCATTCGCTCTCTGATGTCTGTTTGTTTTTAGCTCCATGGAGTAGGATTGTGTCATATTGCACATGTATTTGTGTTATTATTTATTATATTTTTATCTGTGATCTTTTATCTATGATCTTTTATTTGTGATATTATATGTTGTTATTGCATTTAATCTTTATTTTATATTGTTATGATTCTTGTTATGGTATTTTATATTGTATGAATTGTTATATCTATCCTGGTAATGTTATTGTAGTTTATTTTATTATGATATATGCTTATTTAAATTAATTGTAAATTGATAACATGAATATATTGGTATTATCTGTGTGTATGGAATGACATTGTCATTCGTATTATTCTTTGCTACCGTACTGGTACTGGTGAAAGGGGATCTCACCTCTTTCTGTATTGCTTGTTGTGTTTGTATTGTTAAATTCGTATAGTAGACGAAGGAAGTTTCTTAGACCTACTGGAGGTTATGTTCTGAAGATGGTGATGACGTCGAGGAGTGATCTTCCAAGTTTCAACAGGATGCAGTTTGGTGGAGAAATTGAACATGTAGGTCGGGTTTTCTCGTTAGTGTTGTTACCGTGTGCTATTAGTAGTACCCGTCTTTGGGTTTTCTACTGTTTCTCTGAGTCTGTAAATGTTATATTTTAAATTGTTGTTGAATATTTTGTGGAATATATAATATGTGTATTAATTAATTCAATCTAATTTCTGTTTTACTTATAAGTTTTGGTAAGTTTATATTTCCGCAAAAAGATATTTTAAAATTTATCTTTTAAATCTTAAAGCTTTTATAAAATGACATCATTTGGTTTTATGTTTTATTTAAAAATGTGACGCCCTATGGAGGGTGTTACAGGGTAGGGCCTTTAAATCAATCTAAGGGATTGAACATTTTTTATTGTTAATCTTGAGATTTCATTTTTATTGTTAACATTCATCTATTAATCAAGACTCTTTGTTAATTCTGGTTGAATGCTTAATTGGATTAGAATTTTTATATGTTAATTGCTTAATTATCATGTGGAAAGAGATGAACTTAGAGACTAAACAAGGCATTGAAGGTGTTTGATGAAATGTTTAACTTGGTTGGATCTTAGTTTTCAAGTTAATTTGGGTTTAAGATGGATGTTTAATTTGTTTAACCACAATTAATTAAATTCTGGAAGTGTTTCTAGTTGAAGATTTGTGATCATTGAGAGGCATCTTGATGTGGTCTAAGACCAAGGATTTGATTGATAATTGAATGAACCTTTAGTAATCAAGGATGGATTAAAATCAAGTTTGGACAATTTTCTTAGATTGATTGCTTTCTTAATTCTGATTTATCCCTTATTCTATTTCTATTTATGTTTATTGCATTTTTAATCTTGCCAAACCCCCCCAATCTCTGCTTAATTTAATTAAATTGCAACTAAGATCCTTAAGAGACGATCTGGTGTTATTTCCTATGCTACAAGCCATAGGCATAACTCGGTTACAATTTTGATTAAGTTCGGCGCTCATCAAATTCCATGCATAATTATCTTGCTTTAGTGATTTTGTTAATCCAATACTGACTTGAGCATCGAAGTTGCCCCCAAGTTTGTTTGTAGGTGATTGATCCATGCTTAAGTCCCCCAAATCCCTAATCTTAAGTTCTTGCTGAAGAAATTGGTTTCTAATACTTTTATAGAAGAAAAATTAGCTTTTGAGTTATAGTCATGGTGGTTTGAGATGATGAAATTAAGGTCAAGCTAAAATCAGTCTTAAGATGTAATGAGTTGGCAGTTTAAGGACTAAATTCTTGAAGTTTTCTCTATTTTATGGTGAAGTAAAAATCTGTTATGGAAAGCAAATAACTGATTAGGGCCTTCATGCAATTGGTTTCTAGTGCCTGTGAAAAGGATAAATTTGTTTTAAAGTTGCTCTTATGGTGCTTAGAGTGGAAGTAAGTGAAGCAAAGCCATGATGATCATCAAGATGGAATAAGTTTGTGTTTTAAGGGTTGAAGTCTTGAAAAGTTTTTGTTCTTAGAAATGAAATAATCAATTATGGGAAGAAAGTAACTACTTATTAGCTCCTGGGAAGTATGATTATATATTCTGTCAAGCTAAATAACTGGCTAGGAGAAGTACCTAACCTGTTATTGACAAAGTCAGAGGCTGCTGGTTTTTCATTCCACGAAGATAACCAATTACAAGACCTCTCTAACCAATTATGGAGACATTTTGGGGGTCCTAGAAACAACAAATAACCAATTATCAGTTTTACCTAACCAGTTATTGAAAGAGGCAAAGGTCACACTTTGGATGATTCACGAAAATAACCAATTATGATCCCTATATAATTAGTTATTGTGCTCCAAATGTGTTCAGCACGAAGGAAATAATTGATTATAAGAATTCCCTAATAAGTTATTCCAACTGACAGAGGCTACACTTTTGGTGGTCCACAAAAATAACCAATTAGGTACTCTCCTTAATCGATTATTTCAAGCAAACAGAGGCAACATATTTTAATAGGCATGAAAATAACTAATTAAGCTCTCTTCCTAATCGATTATTGTAGCAAACATGCAAAATCTTTTAAGGACCATGCAAATAACCAATTAGTGTGATTCTATAATCGGTTATTCAATACAACCAAAGGCTATATCCCCAGTTATCCACACAAATAACTGGTTACCCAATGCCCCTAATCGGTTATTGGGCTTCTTTATAGTAGCACACCGTGACCACCTCTTCCCCCTCACGAAGACCCAACCTCCATTATCATCTTCTTCCACTCAAAACCTCTCACACTCTTCATCCACCATTAAAACACCCTTTCCATCACTTTTCACCTATTAAAACTCACAAATTATTCCAAAAATATCACTCCTCTCATCCTTTCTCTCTCTAAAATCGCGACCTAACCTCTATTTTCAACCATGGCGAGCAACTCATCTCTTCTTAAGAAATCTTGCTCCAAAAATCCCTTTATTCCAAAGGAAACACCTACCCCAAGCTTTGATCTGGACCTTCCTCTGAGTTTGGACCAAAGGAGGTATTTCTCATATAAGGTTCAAATGGCCAAATACAGGCTGAAATTTCAAGCTCGATATCTGATTCAACCAAAGAATATGGATTAGGATTACTTCGTCAACAACAGTTTCACCTTTCTTACAGACCTACTGAAGTACCATGGACTGAAAACCTTTTTCACCACAAAATGTGAGTATTATCTTGAACCTACTAAAGCCTTTTACTGCAATATGAGTATATTTGGAATGAATTTGGTTTATGAGCCAAAAGAGGCATAGGATTATTATGAGACCCAATGATTGTCTGTGTATTTGGTATGAATCATGCTGGAGAAGTTTTTACAGAGAATAGTCACAGAAATTGGGAAGGGTATGTTAGAGATGATGCTGTCAGGGCCATGATTCAACCAAGCATTGAAGTTCTAAAAAGGTCCTTCACTGCTAGGATCCTAAAAGTAGAGGATCATCTTCTCCACTATGTGTTGGCTCATATTTTAGTTCCAAGAGCTTGCAACTATGCTTTGCTTAAGGAAGAGGATACCTTCATGCTTTGGGCCATAAAACAGAGATTGCACAATAACCGGCCCCTATATATCATGCATTATATGAAGAAAGAACAAGAGAAGATGATGATGGACCTTCCATATGTGATGGTAATTGCTAAAATTCTGAATTAATACAAGTTAAGTTTATCTGATGAAGGAATCATTCAGCTTACCAGTCACCACAAGTTTTCCAAGGCCTCCATCAATCGCATGAGAATCAAGATGGTTAATGGTGGTTGGGTTTATGGTGTTGGGCATGGTGCAACAGCACAAGAAGAAGAAATACTCGCCACCCTTGCTGATGTGCCTATGGAAGAGGCTTATGTCACCAATGAAAACCGAATCCTAACTGCCATTGTAGATCTTAGAGCTTAATATGTGGGCATTCAAACCCAGCTCACGAATTTTCTGGTCTATCAAGAGTATAGAAATGCAACAATCTATGACCGCTTAAGTGCTATGGAAGACTGCTTAGATAAGCTTAAGCGTCGTCATCCACTAGGTTTAGGCATGGATTATTTCAGCTTCTTTATTGTGCGTAATCTAATCTAATCATATTATTTATCTTTTGAATATGCTATTAGCTTATGACCTTGCTAAACAATAGTATGATTTTAATAAATTTTTTGTATGACTTGGATAATGTTTTGCCATGACTGGTCTGTTGATATGCATATATTCTAATCTGATTATAGTATTGTTGGATTATTATTGAATATTTGTTGAATGGCAATGGTCTTGTATTTAAGGATATCTTGTTACTTCTCTCTTTGTCAAAAACTCTTTATTGAATATCTTTTTAATCGTGACAAAAGGGGGAGAAGTTTTTGGTATATAGATCATTGAGAAAAGGAACACAAAATAGAACAAGGCATAATCTTTATTAATGATATTGGGATTCCAAAATTAAGGGGGAGTTGCGCATCTCTTATCTAATCACCTCTTGAAAAAAAGAGGGGGAGTAAGTCTCTATCCTTTTGTGAGTTCCAATTTATTTGAACTAACCTTTTTCTCATTGGATGTTTGTCATCATCAAAAAGGGAGATAATGTGATTAGCATTAACAATGGCAATGGTTTTGATGATAACAAACAAGATAAATGATGGTAGCGCAAAGATCAAGTCCCAAGGTTCTTCAAATATAGCATTTAGGACTTAGATCTTATGTTAAGGTTAATAGGAATCACACTAGCTCATCTCTTGTTTTTAACTTAACTTAAATCTCTTTGCAAAATCATGTTTTATGTTGATCAGGTTTGAGCAAAATGTTTTTAGAAAGGATGAAAAGAAAACCATGTTTTATACTTGTGAAAATACTCATCAAGTTTGTGGAAAATGATTTTAGAAAGGTTAAAAATGATTTGGGAAAGTTTGATTATGAAATCCTTTAGAAATCTTGTTTTTTTGGTGAGCCAATAATTGATTATGTGTTTTGAATAACAGGTTATCTAAAACTACTAACTAATTATGTGATTTCAAATAACTGATTATTTGAAATCCAAAACAGGTTATTCACCTTGGCAGAAATGTCCCACTAAATGTTTTAAAGTGAATAACCGGTTATGGAAAGTCCATAATAGGTTATTTGCATGTTGAGAATGTTCCCTCATGTTTTTTAAATGTTCCTAACCGATTAGGGGTGCCAAATAACCTGTTATTTTCGTGCTACAGTGTTTTATGATGAAACAAATAACTTGTTAAGCAATACCAATAACTTGTTATGGGAAACAAATAATCTGTTATCTGGGATAGCAGAAGACATTTCCCAACGACTCTATTAAGAGCATTTAATGCCCCAACAACCACCAACAACTCAAAATTGATTTGGGCTATAAATATAAGTGGTTGGGCATTAAAAACAAGTTAGGAAACAATCTGAAAATCATCCTTGAGCATTAAATACAAGTTTTTCCATCATTTCATTACATATTTTATTTTGAGCTTCAAAGTGTGAATCCTTGATACCCATTGGGCTCCAATTTGTAATATATACTCTTGTGAGAGTTTATCCTTCTATCTTTCATTGTTTTCCTGTAAAGAGGGTGAGATATCCCTCTAGAGAAAATGGTGAGGTATGTAACACCCCGAAAATTGCTTGTTTTATAATTTATATTCATTTTATAATATTTGTGATTTTTGTGAATTATTTCGGTGATTTTGATTATTTTAATATATTTCTCAATTTACGTGCACACTGATTGGAGCCAGAAAAATAAAATATTTTTCCTGCGGCCAGAAAACCTTAGACTATAGAAACGGTAAGGGGGGATCTTACTAAACCCGAGGTCAGACATAGTTTACAAAGTTTTTATTTTTCGAGATTTTATCTGATAAATAAAATCGCAGTACGTTTTATTATCCGTTGGACAATAAATACTAGATTTGTTAACTGTAACTTTTGTCCACTGGATAATAGATTTAGTGGAGTGTTAGTCATCTTTTCTAGAAAGTACTTTAAAGACATCACCAAGATGACATCATCAAAGTGACATCATCCTTGACTTTTTCAAAAAGTGGACAAAGCTTCTCAAGGAAGCTTTGCACCAAGCTTCTAGAGGGAGCTTTACTTTCCCTCTCTCCTTCTTGTGACCCCACGGTTTTGGGGGGAAAGATGACAAGGGAATTGTCATCTTTTCACTTAAAAACATTTTTACTTTTCATTCAAAAAGTTTTTATCACTTTCTCTCTCAACCTTTCCTTTTCTCTCACATTTCCTCTCCTCTCCATTTTCTCTCAACGTCCACGGCCAAGCTCACTCTTTTGGCCATTCACCTTTGTTTGCTTCAACCAATCTTGATTCTTGAATCCTCTTGTCACATAGAAGTTTTCTTGTGTTAAAGTCATCACTTAATTCTTCCAACTTCATCTTCTTCCTACCAAGCCCTAAAACTTGAAGCTTTGAGGTAAGGTTCTTGATTTTCTATTTTCCTTCCTCCATTTTCGTGATTCTTGGTCACCTTGGTGATCAAGGACTTCTCTTTTCAAGCTTTGGTTGTTGATTATGTGAGTTTGATCATCCTAGGGTTTTGGTGGAGGAGTTGGACGAATTTCAAGAGGCACAAAGGAGCTTGCTTTTCTTGTTGTCATTTGTTGAAGAGAAAGGCGGAGAGCTGGTTTGAGCTAGCTCCATCGGTTCTCGACGGCGGTGCAACAACGCGTGGAGGATGAAGAAGATTGCTTGTACTCGTCGGAGTGGTGGGGTTCCAACTTCCGGCGAAAATTAGAGAAATATTTTTCAAGAAAAATGAGGGAAAATGTTTTAGGAGAAGAAAATAAAGTAGAGCAGAAATAAGAAGAATGAAGGAAAGTGATGGAAATCTAGATTTAATTTTCTTGAGAAAAGTAGATAAAGGGATAGAAAATGAAATAGAAAATGTTGAAAGATTGAGGTTGATGTGAGAGAAAATTATAAAGAAAATAAGGGAAAAAGAGACTGTAAGAGTGTTTGGAAACCAAGAAAATAAAAAGGAAAAGAAAAAGAAAAAATCTATTAGTTACTGCAGTGGAACGAAGGAGTTTAAGGTGGGTGATATCTCTCTAAAACTATGTTGAAAACCATAGTGGAAAGAAAGGAAGGTTGAAAGAGTTGAGAGAAAAAAAAAATTGAATTTGTTGAATGTGTAAAAGTTAGTACAACAAGCTTAGAATATGGCTTACATAGAATGTAAAATAGTAACTAACTTGTAACTAATTTCTAACTAACACTAATATACTTTAACACCCCTCCCCCCCGCGCAAGCTGGAAGTGGTATACTAGCATTCCCAGCTTGGGATCAATAGTACAATGCTACTGAGCAAGCAAAATACAAAGCAAACTAATCGCAAAATACAAGTTTTGTATCCCAAAAAAAAAATCTGAAAGAACTATGTCAAGTTTCGTAGAAGTATGCTCTATTTCTGGCATCTCCACGACGCTCATTCAAAGTGAAGTTGCAACTGTATCTGAAAAGAGTTGACTCGTCGGAATAACATCCATCAAAAGTCACTCAAAATATGGGCATTATGAGCCTCCAAACATTAAGGAATCCCAATTTCGGAATCCATCATCAATAATGCCAATCAAAGGCAAAAAGGCTTAACCACTCAAGTAGAAACTAACTCCAATGCTTAACCACTTAGCAGAAGCAAAATCAAAACCATATTGGGCAAAACTTAACCACCAAGGGCAGAAGCTCATCTTCATGCATAACCACCTAAGGCAGAAGCAAACCAAAGCCACTTCAAGGCTAAATCAATCTTCAACAACAAACTGAATCTTTAACATAATTGGATTAATCACAGTTGAACCATAAATTTGGCAGCAAAGAACTATCTGAAACTTGGTGAAACCAACTGAACTAATCACAACTATACTCCAAACAACATGAACTGTAACCCAGCCACCATTCGAAATCAAAGGGTTGCAATGCTTCAACCAACTTCAAACAAAAATTGAAGAAAACTAAGTCTCTCTCAATGAGACATATCAACAAATAGTTTGTGCATTAAACAAGAACAGATCTGGAACCTCCATCAATGGAGCTCAAGGACTCAAGTCCTCACACATCACCAGAAACACACCAGAAAATAAGATCAACCACCATTCAAGGCTAAAACAAAATCTGAACTAAATTGCAAAATCAACTGATCCAATATGAAGCCAAAAACAATAGAAAGAGACTTCCAAAATCTTAGCCTCTAATCTCAGTGCAAAGCCGAATGTGAGAGCAAAGCCAAATTATGGCTAAACAAATGCTTGACCAAATGAAAAAAGTTTGACCTCCAATGGTCATCAAACTCCAGGTGAGTGCTCCACTCATTATTGATGCACAATAGCACAGTAGTAAAAACACTAATAATCAATAATTCAATCTCCAAAAGAACTAATTTGAATCCAACAACTGAACCAAATCCAAAATTGAAGAGCGTACAAGAAGGATAAAGAAAATTCTATGAGAATACCTCCATTAGAACACCAATTATCCTGATTCTTTACAGCAATCTTTGTGTCATCCCAAACATAATAGAGGACGAACGATGCCAGAAATGTGTTGACAAAGTGGTAGCAAGAATAGACATGGGGGCTCTTCATCGTCTACAATCTCGTTTGGTTGTTGAACAATAATGACTTGTGGTAACCAGAGGGAACGAGACCATGAAAGGGCTCAGGCCAGAGCCAATGGAAAGTCAAAACAGTCTACGAATGATGGGATAACCCTTGAACAGTGCAAGGAAAGAAATGCACGCCGAAAACAACCACCTCTGAAACAAGATCTGAAATTCAAGATCTGAAACACCAAGATCTCACCAGAGTTCTGGCTTTCACCAACGCAAATTGAAGAAAATGAAAAATAAAGAGGTGGATCCAACACCACCATTTAGAAACAAAGTAGAACAAATTCAATGAGCCACCACTAGATCTCGTAAAGCACAATGAGTGCCACCAGAGACAACCACTTCTAAAGCTAGATCTGAGAGTGAAACAAGATCTGAGAGGCAAGAAAATGATAGAAACACCAACAACAAGTTTGATAGAGAGAGAAAATGATTCTCTGATTTGTTTGTTGAAGAGAAAGGCAGAAAGCTAGTTCGAGCTGGCTCCATCGGTTCTCAACAGCGGTGCAGCAACGCGTGGAGGATGAAGAAGACTGGTTGTACTCGTCGGAGTGGTGGGGTTCCAACTTTCGACGAAAATTAGAGAAAGATTTTTCAAGAAAAATGTGGGAAAATGTTTTAGGAGAAGAAAATAAAGTAGAGTAGAAATAAGAAGAATGAAGGAAAGTGATGGAAATCTAGATTTAATTTTCTTTAGAAAAGTAGATAAAGGGATTGAAAATGAAATAGAAAATGTTAAAAGATTGAGGTTGAAGTGAGAGGAAATTATAAATAAAATAAGGGAAAAAGAGACTGTAAGAGTGTTTGGAAACCGAGAAAATAAAAAGGAAAACAAAAAGAAAAAATCTATTAGTTACTACAGTGGAACGAAGGAGTTTAAGGTGGGTGATATCTCTCTGATACCATGTTGAAAACCATGGTGGAAAGAAAGGAAGGTTGAGAGAGTTGAGAGAAAAAGAAAAACTGAATTTACTGAATGTGTAAAAGTTTGTACAACAAGCTTAGAATATGGCTTATATAGAATGTAAAATAGTAACTAACTTGTAACTAATTACTAACTAACCTAACTAACACTAATATACTTTAACACCCGTCCCCCCCGCGCAAGCTGGAAATGGTATACTAGCACTCCCAGCTTGGGATCAACAATACAATGCTACTGAGCAAGCAAAATACAAAGCAAACTAATCACCAAAATACAAATTTTGTATGTGAAAATTTTTTTTGAAAGAACTATGTCAAGGTTCATAGAAGAATGCTATATTTCTGGCATCTCCATGACGCTCATCCAAAGTGAAGTTGAAATTGAATCTAAAAAGAGTTGACTCGCCGGAATAACATCGGTCAAAAGTCACTCAAAATACGGGCATTATGAGCCTCCAAACATCAAGGAATCCTAATTTCAGAATCCATCATCTATAATGCTAATCAAAGGCAAAAATGCTTAACCACTCAAGCAGAAACTAACTTCGATGCTTAACCACTTAGCAGAAGCAAAATCAAAACCATATTAGGCGAAACTTAACCACCAATGGCAGAAGCTCATCTTCATGCTTAACCAACCAAGGCAGAGGCAAACTAAAGCCACTTCAAGGCTAAATCAATCCTCAACAACAAACTGAATCTTCAACATAATTGGATTAACCATAGTTGAACCATAAACTTGGCAGCAAAGAACTATCTGAAACTTGGTGAAACCAACTGAACTAATCACAACTATACTCCAAACAACATGAACTGTAACCCAACCACCATTCGAAATCAAAGGGTTGCAATGCTTCAACCAACTTCAAACAAAAATTGAAGAAAACTAAGTTTGTCTCAATGAGACATATCAACAAATAGTTTGTGCATTAAATAAGAACAGATCCGGAACCTCCATCAACAGAGCTCAAGGACTCAAGTCCTCACACATCACCAAAACCACACTGGAAAATGAGATCAACCACCATTCAAGGCTAAAACAAAATTCAAACCAAATTGCAAAATCAACTGAACCAATATGGAGCCAAAAACAATAGAAAGAGACTTCCAAAATCTTAGCCTCTAATCTTAGTGCAAAGGCAAACGTGAGAGCAAAGCAAAATTACGGCTAAACAAATGCTTGACCAAATGAAAAAAGTTTGACCTCCAATGGTCATCAAACTCCAGGTGAGTGCTCCATTCATGATCGATGCACAATAGCACAGTAGTAAAAACACCAATATTCAATAATTCAATCTCCAAAAGAACTAATCTGAATCCAACAACTGAACCAAATCCAAAATTGAAGAGCGTGCAAGAAGGATAAAGAAAATTCCAGAGGGAACGAGACCATGAAAGGGCTCAGGCCAGAGCCAGTGGAAAGTCGAAATAGTCTAAGAATGATGGGTTAACCCTTGAATAGTGCAGGGAAAGAAATGTACATCGAAAACTGTAACACCCCAAAATTTATAGATTTCATTATGGATATTCATTTTATAATATTTGAGATTTTTTGGATTTTTTCAGGAATTTTCTGGGAATGCGGAATATTTAAATATATTTTTCGTTTTACGTGTACAATGGACAGAGTCCAGAAAATGACTGTAACGTTCCAAAAGTTAGAAAATTATGTGATGAATAGTCATTTTATAATATTTGCAGTTTTTGAGAATTTTCTAGGAATTTTCCGAGAACGTCGAATATTTTAATATATTTTTCGTTTTGCGTGTGAGCTGAGCGGAGCCGGAGAAATGAGATATTCTCTCTGAAAACCTTGAACTATGGAAACGTCTATGGGGGATCTTACTAAACCCGAGGTCGGACACAGTTTCCAAAGTTTCACGTTTTTCAAAAAAATTTAACAGATGAAATAATAAAACACTGCATAAGAAATTATCTGTCAGATTAATTAATACTGATTTCTGTCGACTGTAACTATTATCCTCTTGATAATAGCATGTAATGAAAACTCTATCACCTTATCCCAATGTAATCTACTTTATGTCATAACAAATCCACTTTAATTCAAATATATTGCTATTTTAATCAAGTTTCTAGAAGCTTTGACCCAAGAAAATACCCAACTACCCCTAGCTTGCTTGAAAAGCTTATCAACTCCCTCTCTCCTCTCTCCATTGCCGCGACATTCACTACGGAAAAGGGGGAATTTTGGTTTCAATCACTTAACCTAATTCACTCAAACACCTCACCACTTAACCTAACAACTTCTCTCTCTACCTCTTCATCTTCTTCCTTGCTCTCCCTTCTCTCTAAACCTCTATAGCCAATCCTAATTTGCAGCTCACTCTTCCACTCAACCTCTTCATCATTTCTCTTCATCAAGTACACATCCTTACTCTCCATCACCATCTCTACCACTTTTCTTCACAAGGTTTCACCAAAATCCTCCATCTCCATTTCGGGTTACCATCTCCACCATCACCATTTTCGGTTTCTAACTTCATTAACCTCATTTCTAGCTTCTCTTCATAATTTTAAGACCTTTTCCTTCCATACCCATGACCGAAATCTCTCATCTTTACTAATCTTCTTCAAGGGCAAAGTTTGAGACTTTGAGGTAAAGATCACAACTTTCTTCTCTCCTCTCCTCTTTTTCGTGTCCTAAGACCATTTTCATGGTCAAGAATGCTCTCTTTTTCATATTGTGGTGTTGATACCTTGAAGTTGCTTTCTAGGGTTTTTGGAGGAGCCAAAACCGAATCCACAAAGAAGCTCCTTGGTGGCCATTTTCGTGCTCTCCTCTTTGGTAAGAGGGAGACCACTCCATTCAACCTATAATGGTGGTTGGAGGCTTGCTATTTATGTATTTGTGAGAAACCCTAATAAGGGTTACTCCTTTAAATGTTATTGTCTTCTATTTGATTCTTTATATTTATATTTCTTTCTTTAAATTTTGTATGGAATTGATTCTTGATAATGTGGTAATAACCCTTATGGATTTGGAATTGATGAACTTGAGACAATTGCCCCTTGCATTGTGCAAGGAGGCTCACGGCCAAGTCCCCCATTGAAGGGGTGTGGATGTTTAAAATGCTTGTAACATAATTGAATGGATGATGACTAAAGGAGACATAAAAATATTTGGACCCTAGCCCTATGATGGCTCACGGCCATAGGAGGCAAAAATGGTGGAAATTGTGACTTGGATGATGAAATTGACAAAGAGAATTTAGAGGACAATTAGGGATTCATAATGTGTAAACAAAATTAATTAAAGGCTAAGCTTGGTAACTTGAATAATTTGACCTAAAGAAAGAACTTGAGTGTGTGAGTTGAGGGGATTTTGGAACTAAACACATTAAGAGAATTAGTAATAAGTTACTAATGCATTAAAAATGAAAATAAACACTTGACTTAGGGATCTAATGAGGGCCACGGTTTTGGGCTTGAGTAATGTGGTCAAAGAATGACAAGTTTAAAGATTCTTGAAAGTGATGGTAATAAAGAATTAAAGTGACTAAAAATTTTCACATTAAATCAATAATATGTAATCTTGAAAATGGGAATCATAGTAATAAATGAGCACTTGAAAGTGATGTTGATATAAAACTTGACCTTAATGCAAATGTGGACCCCAACATGAGATGAACATTTTATAAACATGGATTATTAGAATACCTGGATATGACGATATCAATAAATGAATTTATATATGTCTGTATATAAGTATACCATTGTGAAATACAGTAATGATCATACATGAGTTGACATTGTGTCGTCACGCATATGTGTCGTCTATTGGACACTGTTGGAAAGGCTGTGTAAACCTAGGAGCTTGAATAACACCTATGTGCGGGTGCGAATAGACTAAGCATAGGTGTCATACGTTGTTGACCCTAGGGGGCGTCGGGGTGTGGGTGTCTCACAATAGACAGTGGTAGCTCCACTGGGGCCATGGGATAGACCAATGTGACACATCGACGGTCCTGTCTGAGACGCTGTCCTATATCACAATCAACTGTTGAGGTACCATGTAAAAGCCATTGTGCAAACCTTTTTACGAAATAAAGCACACTGTATTTTAAGGCTAATGATATACTGGTATTACTCCTTGATCATTCACTCCGAAACTATTTAAGTCTAGCTCCATGGAGTAAGGTTTTAATATACTTTTGCATGAGTGAACTGTCAGTTGCATAACTCATTGAGCATGAGCATTGATAATTATAAAGTATATTTATTGTTACTTTTGTAATAATTGTTAGTCAATTGAACTATTGACTGCTGATGATATTTTTATCATTTTAAAGTTGTGATTCCGCCTTAATGTAAATTTAATGCTGTTATGATTAAATGTATAAAATGTGCTGTATGTGGGCGTTTAGGGCCGTCAAGTTTCCTGCTACTATTATTAGTAATGAATGATGAGTATCTCACCTCTCTACTGTATATTCTGCTATTGTATATTATCATATGATTGTTCGAAGACGTTCGTGAGGAGGATAAGGAAACCACTAAGTTTCAAGGTTTCTGGCCATATCTTGACTAAGATTGAGGCTGCTGAGGATGTCATATTTCCCCCGTAGATTCTTTGGTTACGTGCGGATCAACTTTCATGGTGGTCCGGATTGTTGGCATATCAACGTGCAGACTAACAGATGTGTGTACCATGGCGATTTGACTGTGTCCTTAGCGTGGGGACGTTATACTGCTTCGATTTTTGACTTCCATGCTTTTGTTTGGCTGGAATTCTACCTGCCTGTGAGAGACATGTGGGCGGACATGTACTATACCCCACGTGACGACTCTTTCTTGTCTACTGCTCGGGCTCCTGCCCGCTGTTCTGTCGTTTCGATGGGTGTCTCGTCGGACGACGAGGACCCTGTGGAGGATCCGTCTATGGTTCCTTCTAGTTCTCGTCAGTCTTAGAGACTGCTTTAGGTAGATGGCTACTGATGGCTATCTGTTTATTTTGAGGGAGCCTGACATACTAGTGGATCAGTGGGTATATATTTGTATCTCTTGGGGTAGGTACATATTTTGTATTTTTGTATGCATTCTGGAAATGTAATTAATACAGGCTTGTACGTATGATCATGATAATATAATTTCGATGTATGGTTTAATTTGTATTGACTGTATTATAATCATTCAGTGCTTGAAGTTTTGCTACAGCAGGGATTTTCTGGTATTATTATTCTACCACTTACAATAACTTACAAAAAAAAATATAAACAAAGGGAAAAATTTTAGATCAGCAATAATTACACCGGGTTTTGGAAACCTTAAAACAAACACTATTTTTCGCAACGTTATCTATCTTAAGCTTTATCATTACCTAAGTATTATAGTGTGATGTTCCTTCTTCACGTATATCGAATTAGAAAAAGGGGCGTTACACTGTCTTGGTATCAGAGCTCCCGGTTATGTTTATTTTGGGTCGTGTGGTTTTAGACTGTCTTGTTTCTGCTGTGTTATTCTCTGTGATTTTGTTGTTTGGTATTCATATGGATATATCTGACTTTCTCTGTATTTTGCGTAGTTTGATTTGAGAAGGAACAATGGCTCGTAGAGGTGATATGGCTGCTGCCATAGAGGCAATACAAAAGATGGCTGAGGCAATGTTACAGCAAAACCAGCAGACAACTCAACAACAAGCTAGAGCTGCACAATAGTTGGAAGCTACGGCGGATGTTCAGAACTTAGAGGGATTTCGTCGTGCTAACCCTCCGCAGTTCAAAGGGGAGTTTGATCCAGAGAAAGCTACATTGTGGATCCAAGAGTTGGAAAAAATATTTGCGGGTATGAATTGTGCTGACGATAGGAAGGTGACCTATGCTACATACATGCTGATAGGAGACGCTGAACATTAGTGGACTGGAGAACAAAGGTTATTGTAAGCCGCAAACAGAGTGATAACTTGGGAGGTGTTCAAAGAAAGCACTAGGCACACAAAAGAAATGGAATTTCTGAGGTTGCGACAGGGAGGCATGACTGTGAGCGAGTACGCCGCCAAGTTTGAGAACTTGTCCAGATTTTTGACCTATTTTCAACTTCAACCCAATGAAACCTAAAAGTGTCGGAAGTTTGAGGAAGTCCTAAGGCATGAGGTGAAGAAAATTGTGATAGCTTTGAAGATTACTCAGTTTTCTGAGTTACTTGACACTTGTTGTCGATTGGAAAGTGTGGAACAAGAACGTGAGGCGAGAAATAGAAATTTTGGGCCTGTTCGATCCCAGAGAGGAGGTGGTGGTAGCGCAAGTCGTTATCAAAAGAAGCCCTATTCCAGACCCTCTGGAAGCCAACAGCCACAAAGATCTCAAGGAAGAAGCTCATCTGGAAGTCCAGGAAGGATAGGTCAGAATGCTACAACTACTCCGAGGTGTATGAAGTGCAGGAAGGAGCACTTTACAAGAGACTACACAATCAAAGGAATTATTTGCTTTCGGTGCGGGAAACCTGGTCACGTTTCTCGAGACTGTAACCAGACCAAGGCGAAACCATCCGTCAATGTTGCTATGACTTCTAAACCACAAGCTGAAGGTAGAGTCAATACCCTAAGCGGTGCTGAGGCCTCTAAATCTGAGGATCTAATACAAGGAGAAGGTAATCTTTTAATTATACTGTATGATTCTGGTGCTACTCATTCTTTCATTTCACATGATTGTATGAAAAGACTTGGATTATCTGTGTCTTCCTTACCTTTTGATTTGACTGTTTTGACTCCTACTACGAAACCTGTCATTACTACTAAAGTCTGTCTAGGTTGTCCCTTAATTGTGGAAGGTCAGATCTTTTCTGTCGATTTGGTCTGTTTACCATTATCTCAGTTGGATGTGATATTAGAAATGAATTGGCAATCTGCTAACCGTGTCCTGTTAGACTGTTTTAGAAAAACAATAGTTTTCCCTTTGGATGAGGATTCTAGATTTTTGACCGCCAACCAAGTGAAGGCTTTTCTGAAGAAAGGAGCTCAGAGATACATGTTGTTATCTTCTTTGAAAGTTGAGAGTGAAGTTGATATAGACGCAATCTTTGTGGTACGAGAATTTCCTGAAGTTTTCCCTAATGATTTACCTAGTTTGCCACCGGAATGAGAGGTCGAGTTTGCTATTGACTTGGTACCAGGAGCTGGTCCTATTTCCACAGCGCCTTATCGTATGGCACCAGTTGAACTCGCGGAACTTAAGAAGCAGTTGGAAAAGCTTCTGGAAAAACGATTCGTGAGACCCAGTGTGTCGCCCTGGGGAGCACTTGTGTTGTTGGTTAAGAAGAAAGATGGGACTTCAAGATTGTGCATGGATTATCATCAGTTGAACAAGGTTACGATCAAGAACAAGTATCCATTGCCAAGGATAGATGACTTGATGGACCAATTAAAGGGAGCAGCTGTGTTTTCCAAGATCGATCTACGATCGAGTTATCACCAAATTAGAGTAAAGTGGAAGATATTCCCAAGACGACTTTTCATACTCGTTATGGACATTACGAGTACCTAGTGATGCCTTTTGGTGTGACTAATGCACCTGCAATATTTATGGACTACATGAATAGGATTTTTCATCCTTATTTGGATAGCTTCGTCATTATTTTCATCAACGATATCTTGATTTATTCACAAAATCAAGAGGACCATGCTGAACATCTCGACATAGTTCTCCAGATCTTGAAGGAGAAAGAGCTATATGCGAAACTATCCAAATGCGAGTTTTGGTTAGATGAAGTGAAATTTTTAGGCCATGTAATCTCAAAGGAAGGAATTGTTGTGGATTCTTCAAAGGTAGAAGCCATGCTACAATGGGAAAGGCCAACGACGCTGACGAAAATTCGAAGCTTCGTTGGATTAGCCAGATATTACCGAAGATTTATAGAAGGATTTTCCAAGATCGCTGGACCACTCACTTAACTCACCCGAAAGAATCAAACTTTCGAATGGACGGATTCTTGTGAGAAGAGTTTTCAAGAGTTAAAAAGGAAACTATCTACGTCGCCCGTGTTAGTTTTACCGAATCCTAATGAGCCATTTGAAGTGTACTGTGACGCTTCGTATCAGGGTTTGGGGTGCATTCTTATGCAAAATGGAAAGGTGGTGGCTTACGCCTCAAGACAATTGCGAGTGCACGAGAAGAACTACCCAACGCACGATTTGGAGTTAGCTGCCGTGGTGTTTGCATTGAAGATATAGAGGCATTATCTGTATGGAGCCATATTCAACGTCTTCAGTGACCACAAAAGTTTGAAAAACCTATACGATCAGAAAGAGCTGAACATAAGGCAACGAAGATGGATAGAATTTCTAAAAGACTACGATTTCCAGCTTCAGTATCATCCTAGAAAGGTGAACGTGGTGGCCGATGCTTTGAGTAGAAAAACGGTTAGTGTTTCTACCATGATGATCAGAGAAAAGGACCTGATAGAGCAATTCAGAGACATATGATCATCAGTGGAGTTAATACCGGGTAAAATCTGCATAAATAAGGTCACTATCTCAAATGACTTAATGGATGATATTCGAGAGAAACAAAAGGTCGATAAGTTTCTGCGAGAGGAAAGAGAGTTGATGAGACAGAGTGGTGTATCAACATTGAAGGAGGGAAGTGATGGGATTCTGAGATTCCAAGGAAGGGTCTGTGTGCCTAAAGATGAGGAACTCAAGAAGTACATACTTGAACATGCTCATTCGAGTCAGTTGAGTATGCACCCTGGAATGACCAAGATGTATCAAGACTTGAGGAAGCTATTTTGGTGGCACGGGATGAAGAGAGATATTGCTAGATGTGTGTCGTCTTGTTTGGTTTGCCAGAAAATGAAGATTGAGCACCAAAGACCAGCTGGACTACTACAACCCTTAACTATTCCTGAATGGAAATGGGATAGTATCGCCATGGATTTTGTTGTCAGGTTACCAAGGACTAGGAAAGGATATGACTCAATATAGGTAATAGTGGATCGACTTACAAAGTCAGCTCACTTTTTGCCGATCAACATAAGATATCCGTTGGAGAAATTAGCTCAGATATACATTGGTGAAATTGTCAGACTTCACGGGATACCCGGAGTATTATTTCCGATAGAGATCCGAGGTTTACGTCGAAGTTTTGGCAGAGTCTTCAAAGGCTATGGGAACGAAGTTGCGATTGAGTTCAGCATACCATCCGCAGAGTGTTGGTCAATCGGAGAGAACAATCCAGTCACTAGAGGATCTGCTAAGAGCTTGCGCCATAGAGCAAACTGGAAGTTGGGATGAAATTTTACCGTTGGTGGAGTTCACCTATAACAACAGCTATCATTCAAGTATAGGGATAGTACCCTATGAGGCTCTATATGGACGAAGGTGTCAGACACCTCTGTGGTGGTATCAAGATAGGGAACGACTTACCTTTGGACCTGAACTTATCCAACAGACAACCGAAAAGGTCAAAATGATTCAGGAGAAAATGAAAATGGCTCAGAGTCGGCAAAAAAGTTATGTGGACAAAAGAATGAAACCTCTCGAGTTCGAGGAAGGAGAGCATGTCTTCTTGAAAGTCACACCTACGACTGGGGTCGGTCGTGTTCTCAAATCTAGAAAACTCACTCCAAAATTCCTTGGACCTTACCAAATCCTCCGTCAGGTGGGTCCTATTGCTTACCTAATAGCTTTACCCCCTTTTCTTTCAAACCTTCATAATGTCTTTCATGTGTCACAACTCAGAAAATATATTCCAAGTCCTAATCATGTTATAGCACCCGATTCTGTATAATTAAAGGAAAACTTGACTAATGAGAAAACTCTTGTGAGGATTGAGGATATGAGGACAAAGCAACTCAGAGGGAAAGACATTGCACTAGTGAAAGTAATCTGGAATAAAGCAACTGGAGATACGACATGGGAACTCGAGGATAAGATGAAGGAGCAATACCTCGAACTATTTTAAGGTATGAAAATTTCGAGGATGAAATTCTTATTTGTTGGGGAGAGTTGTAACACCCAAAAATTTATTGATTTCGTTATGGATATTCATTTTATAATATTTGAGATTTTTTAGAATTTTTCTGGAATTTTCTGGAAACGCAGAATATTTTAATATATTTCTCGTTTTACATGTACAATGGACAAAGTTGAGAAAATGACTGTAACGTTCCAAAAATTGGAAAATTATGTGACGAATAGTCGTTTTATAATATTTACATTTTTTGAGAATTTTCTAAGAATTTTCCGAGAACGTCGAATATTTTAATATATGTCTCGCATTGCGTGTGAGCTGAGCGGAGCCGGAGAAATGAGATATTCTCTCTGAAAACCTTGAACTATGGAAACGTCTATGGGGGATCTTACTAAACCCGAGGCCGGACACAGTTTCCAAGGTTTCACGTTTTTCAAAAAATTTTAACAGACGAAATAATAAAACACTGCATAAGAAATTATCTGTCAGATTAATTAATACTGATTTCTGTCGACTGTAACTATTATCCTCTTGATAATAGCATGTAATGAAAACTCTATCACCTTATCCCAATGTAATCTACTTTATGTCATAATAAATCCACTTTAATTCAAATATATTGCTATTTTAATCAAGTTTCTAGAAGCTTTGACCCAAGAAAAGACCCAACTACCCCTGGCTTGCTTAAGAAGCTTGTCAACTCCGTCTCTCCTCTCTCCATTGCCGCGGAATTCACTAGGGAAAAGGGGGAATTTTGGTTTCAATCACTTAACCTAATTCACTCAAACACCTCACCACTTAACCTAACAACTTCTCTCTCTACCTCTTCATCTTCTTCCTTGCTCTCCCTTCTCTCTAAACCTCCATAGCCAAACCGAATTTGTAGCTCACTCTTCCACTCAACCTCTTCATCATTTCTCTTCATCAACTACACATCCTTACTCTCCATCACCATCTCTACCACTTTTCTTCACAAGGTTTCACCAAAATCCTCCATCTCCATTTCGGGTTACCATCTCCACCATCACCATTTTCGGTTTCTAACTTCATTAACCTCATTTCTAGCTTCTCTTCATAATTCTAAGACCTTTTCCTTACATACCCATGACCGAAATATCTCATCTTTACTAATCTTCTTCAAGGGCAAAGTTTGAGACTTTGAGGTAAAGATCACAACTTTCTTCTCTCCTCTCCTCTTTTTCGTGTCCTAAGACCATTTTCATGGTCAAGAATGCTCTCTTTTTCATATTGTGGTGTTGATACCTTGAAGTTTCTTTCTAGGGTTTTTGGAGGAGCCAAAACCGAATCCACAAAGAAGCTCCTTGGTGGCCATTTTCGTGCTCTCCTCTTTGGTAAGAGGGAGACCACTCCATTCAACCTATAATGGTGGTTGGAGGCTTGCTATTTGTGTATTTGTGAGAAACCCTAATAAGGGTTACTCCTTTAAATGTTATTGTCTTCTATTTGATTCTTTACATTTCTATTTCTTTCTTTAAATTTTGTATGGAATTGATTCTTAATAATGTGGTAAAAACCCTCATGGATTTGGAATTGATGAACTTGAGACAATTGCCCCTTGCATTGTGCAAGGAGGCTCACGGCCAAGTCCCCCATTGAAGGGGTGTGGATGTTTAAAATGCTTGTAACATAATTGAATGGATGATGACTAAAGGAGACATAAAAATATTTGGACCCTAGCCCTATGATGGCTCACGGCCATGGGAGGCAAAAATGGTGAAAATTGTGACTTGGATGATGAAAATGACAGAGAGAATTTAGAGGACAATTAGGGATTCATAATGTGTAAACAAAATTAATTAAAGGCTAAGCTTGGTAACTTGAATAATTTGACCTAAAGAAAGAACTTGAGTGTGTGAGTTGAGGGGATTTTGGAACTAAACACATTAAGAGAATTAGTAATAAGTTACTAATGCATTAAAAATGAAAATAAACACTTGACTTAGGGATCTAGTGAGGGCCACGGTTTTGGGCTTGAGTAATGTGGTCAAAGAATGACAATTTTAAAGATTCTTGAAAGTGATGGTAATAAAGAATTAAAGTGACCAAAAATTTTCACATTAAATCAATAATATGTAATCTTGAAAATGGGAATCATAGTAATAAATGAGCACTTGAAAGTGATGTTGATATAAAACTTGACCTTAATGCAATTGTGGACCCCAACGTGAGATGAACATTTTATAAACATGGATTATCAGAATACCTGGATACGACGATATCAATAAATGAATTTATGTACGTCTGTATATAAGTATACCATTGTGAAATACAGTAATGATCATACATGAGTTGACATTGTGTCGTCATGCATATGTGTCGTCCGTTGGACACTGTTGGAAAGGCTGTGTAAACCTAGGAGCTTGAATAACACCTATGTGCGGGTGCGAATAGACTAAGCGTAAGTGTCATACATTGTTGACCCTAGGGGGCGTCGGGGTGTAGGTGTCTCACAATAGACAGTGGTAGCTCCACTGGGGTCGTGGGATAGACCAATGCGACACACCGACGATCTTGTCCGAGACGCTGTCCTATATCACGATCAACTATTGAGGTACTATGTATAAGCCATTGCACAAACTTTTTTATGAAATAAAGCACACTGTATTTTAAGGCTAATGATATACTGGTATTACTCCTTGATCATTAACTCCGAAACTGTTTAAGTCTAGATCCATGGAGTAGGGTTTTGATATACTTTTGCATGAGTGGACTGTTAGTCGCATAACTCATTGAGCATGAGCATTGTTAATTATAAAGCATATTTACTGTTACTTTTGTAATAATTGTTAGTCACTTGAACTATTGACTATTGATGATATTTTTATCATTTTAAAGTTGTGATTCCGCCTTACTGTAAATTTAATGTTGTTATGATTAAATGTATAAAATGTGCTGTATGTGGGCGTTCAGCGCCGTCTAGTTTCTTGCTACTATTATTTGTAATGAATGATGAGTATCTCACCTCTTTACTATATATTCTGCTATTGTATATTATCATATGATTGTTCGAAGATGTTCGTGAGGAGGATAAGGAAATCACTGAGTTTCAAGGTTTCTGGCCGTATCTTGACTGAGATTGAGGCTGCTGAGGATGTCATATCGCCCCCGTGGATTCTTTGGTTATGTGTGGATCAACTTTTATGGTGGTCCGGATTGCTGGCATATCAACGTGCAGACTGATCGATGTGTAACACGGCGATTTGACTGTGTCCTTGGCGTGGGGACGTTATACTGCTTCAATTTTTGACTTCCATGCTTTTGTTTGGCTAGAATTCTACCTACCTGTGAGAGACATGTGGGCGGACATGTACTATACCCCACGTGACGACTCTTTCTTGTCTACTGCTCGGGCTCCTGCCCGCTGTTCCGTCGTTCCGAAAGGTGTCTCGTCGGATGACGAGGACTCTGTGGAGGATTCGTCTACGGTTCCTTCTAGTTCTCGTTAGTCTTAGAGACTGCTTTAGGTAGATGGCTACTGATGACTGTCTGTTTATTTTGAGGGAGCCTGACGTACTAGTGGATCAGTGGGTATATATTTGTATCTCTTGGGGTAGGTACATATTTTGTCTTTTTGTATGCATTCTGGAAATGTAATTAATACAGGCTTGTACGTATGATCATGATAATGTAATTTTGATGTATGGTTTAATTTCTATTGACTGTATTATAATCGTTCAGTGCTTGAAGTTTTGCTACAGCAGGGATTTTCTGGTATTATTATTCTACCACTTACAATAACTTACAAAAAAAAAAATAAACAAAGGGAAAAATTTTAGATCAGCAGTAATTACACTGGGTTTTGGAAACCTTAAAACAAACACTATTTTTCGCAACATTATCTATCTTAAGCTTTATCATTACCTAAGTACTATAGTGTGACGTTCCTTCTTCGCGTATATCGAATTAGAAAAAGGGGCGTTACAAAAACAACCACCTCTAAAACAAAATCTGAAAATCAAGATCTAAAACACCAAGATCTCACCAGAGTTCTGGCCTTCACCAACGCAAATTGAAGAAAATGAAAAATGAAGAGGTAGATCTAACACCACCGTTTGGAAACAAAGTAGAACAAATTCAATGAGCCACCACCAGATCTCGTAAAGCATAATGAGCGCCACCGGAGACAACCACTTCTAAAGCTAGATCTGAGAGTGAAACAAGATCTGAGAGGCAAGAAAATGATAGAAACACTAACAACAAGTTTGATAGAGAGAGAAAATGATTCTCTGATTTATTTGTTGAAGAGAAAGGTGGAGAGCTGGTTCGAGCTGGCTCCATCGGTTCTCAACGGCAGTGCAGCAACGCGTGGAGGACGAAGAAGATTGGCTGTACTCGTCGGAGTGGTGGGGTTCCAACTTCCGGTGAAAATTAGAGAAAGATTTTTCAAGAAAAATGTGGGAAAATGTTTTAGGAGAAGAAAATAAAGTAGAGTAGAAATAAGAAGAATGAAGGAAAGTGATAGAAATCTAGATTTAATTTTCTTGAGAAAAGTAGATAAAGGGATAGAAAATGAAATAGAAAATGTTGAAAGATTGAGGTTGATGTGAAAGAAAATTATAAAGAAAATAAGGGAACAAGAGACTGTGAGAATGTTTGGAAACCGAGAAAATAAAAAGGAAAAGGAAAAGAAAAAATCTATTAGTTACTGCAGTGGAACTGTAACACCCTCCCTAGGGTATCACATGTCTGACTCCTGACTCATAATCTGTAAAGAAGTTCACACAAGGTTTGAGTTATAAAAAGATGGGTTTTAAAATTTCTTTCTTTACTGAAACGTAAATTTACTGAAAATATTAGATAATATTGAAAATCATATTTTAACTATTCATTATGCAATATTGACACCAATTAATATTTCACAATTTAAAAAAATATATAAAATTAACAGACTCTTTTTTTTTAACAGTAGCAAACCCCATAACGGGTCCTACTTAATAGCACGGTACAACACTAACGTTAAAACTTAACATACTTATTCTGTTGTGTATCCATCTTGTTGCATCAGAACTCTACTCCTTGTCTACTCAGAACACCTTCGAACTTGAGACAACCATTCTTCAATGTTTTCATCAATCTCTGAGTATCCATCGCCCGTTATGTCTAAGACAACTCATTCTTTCTACTGTTTAATTTTAACAATACAGACACAGCAAAACAACATAACAAAGAGGTGAGATCACCTACACCAATACCAACATGGCAGCACAGAGATAACACAAACAGCAATATCATACATGGATATCATACTAGAAATATGATCATGCATCAATATTAATCAACTATCATCATCCAATCATTTATCAGTTAAATTATCATAAACAACAATTACGATAATACCTCAGCATTATCATCATCATCATCCAAGTATTCAAAACAATTGTCATAGCCAATATTCCTCAATTAATATATCACACAGATATAAATGTTCAGATTATGCATGTACACAAGACTCGATTTCCTACTCCATGGAGCTAAACTCAGGTCGGAGAAATGATCGAAAAGATCTGTCGGTACCTCATGCCTCAGACCACGTGCTATAATCCTCATTTTGATTTTGCACATCTAGCACATACACGACAGTCTTTATCAGATCTTGATTAAGAATAGTGTCTCGGTCACGATCATCGGTGTGTTGCATCGGTCTAACCTACGAGAAGAAGCGCGACCAACCACCCGTGTAGGCAACCCGCACCCCGATGCCCCCAAGGTCAACAAGTAACTTACACTACGCATATCGCACCCACTCAAGAGGTGTGTTTCTCCTAGGCAATCAGCCATATCTAGTCCTCATCGGACCATTCCAATGCATGTATAATGCACCAAATCCAATCACAAACAAATGTCATTTTCTCACAAACAGTGTATGGACACTGGTTCAACAGTAATCATACTGTACTTTCAATAGCGAAAATCATGTTATCACGTTTTCATAGTTGTAAAACACTTTTACCGTATTTTCACAATCGCGTAACATTTCTGTTACGTTTTCACAATCCAAAAACGTTTCTGTTATGTTTTCACAATACCATAACACTTCTTTTATATTTTCACAATACCGTAACACTTTTGTTACGTTTTTTTTAAAATTCCAAAATATTTTTATTACGTTTTTATAATACCGTAACACTACTGTTACGTTTACAAAATTTCATAATATTTCTGTTACGTTTTCAAAATGTTGCAACTCTTCTGTTGCACTTTTAAACCACGTACTAATTTTTAACATTTTTTTCAATCACGTAAAAATATACGTTTCTCAAATCGCATAGTATTTTTCCACTGTTTCAAAATTGCGTAACTTAAAAATCATTCTTTTAAGTCGCGTAAATCATTTTCTGTCATTCTCAAAATATTTAAAACACTTTCCAAATCACATAACAAATTTTTCATCATTTTCACAATCACGTAAAAATATTCTATCACTTTTAAATCACATAGTGATTTTTAAACAATAGTTCAAATTACGTAAAATATTTAAACGTAATTCAAATCGTGTAGAAATATTTCAACGTATTTAAAATCACGTAGAAATATTTTACTGTATTTCAAATTGTTTTTAAGATACATAAAATATTTTTCAACATTTTTCAATCACATAAAATATTCCTCAATATTCCAAACATTATTTTGGACTTAAATAAATCAATATCATTTTTAACACATTTTTCAAAATTGCGTAGCTTAAAAATCACGTTTTTAAGATACGTAAAACATTTTTCATCACAATTTCATTACAGAAAATATTTCTTAACCTTCAAAAATTCCTTTTCAACTTTTCTCAAAATAATATAACTTTATACTTCATTTAATATATTTTCTTACTCAAGAAAATATTTTTCCACAGTTTTTTTTACTCAAGAAATTCTTTTTCAAAATATAATTTACAAAATCACTTTTCCATTGATATAAATCAACGTTTCAAAACTTAACATTTTCTAACGTATTTCAAAACTTGAAAATAAGTTATATGTTAGTAAATTTTCAAAACACCATTATATTCTCCATTTTCCTCAAATCAATTCTAAAATCAATTCTTTTCAAAACAAATTAAGATTCAAACCCTTGCAACTTTTCTTTTTCATTTTCATATGAAAGTTCATTTCTCAAGTGATAAAATACTTTGATTCCCTTTCCAAAATCCTTATACTAAAACATTTTGTTCAAACATTTTGTTTCCACTTTAAAATTACTTTGTTTCATAAAAACAAAATTATTCCAACCTCCAAAAATCGTAGAGTCTTTGGCCATTGAAGCCATCAAATATTTTTCTTCTAAATTGATATGGTTTTACACAAACAAAACCATTACAAATTCTTTGTTTTCAAAATCGAAATACCGATAGTCATAAAAACCAAACTCATTTGTTCAAATTCATTTTTACTTTCCTTACAAGTCCTTTTTCACTTTCTTTGCAAATCCTTAAAATTATCATTGCTATTTTTATTTAAATCTCATGTTTAGTAAAACACTTAGAAACTTTTTACACAAAATAAATCAATAAAAATCCTTCTAAAACCATATTCATGTACTCTTTGAAAAATAAATTCTTTGTTTATTTTCCTTACTTTTCTAAACATCCATTTTCATCATTCAAGAAAATATTAATTTTGTGAACACCTATTTTGAGGTGTCTTGTTCGAAATCCACTATGTTCTAAGTACTCAAAAATCAATTCTTTTGTTCTTGAAAATTTTCAACATGAACCCTAATCAAGGGCATCAAAACCGTAGCTCTTCCTTGGCTATTGGAGCCAAAAATCAATTTCCTTTCCACCATCAAGTCAAGTCATGGCATATACATATATATTTCATCATAAATAATATAAGCATACCATCAAAGCCATAAAAGCATGTATAGCATATCAAGCATATCATCAAAGCTATAAAATCATGCAAAGCATATCAAGCATAGAAAATTAATCAAAGCTCATAAACACCCACAAATTAATTACATGACCATGGATATGAATCCTCACATGGATTCCACATCCATCAAATAAAATACCATCTCTCACCACCATGCTTGGTTGGTGAGATGGATCTCCCTCTTACCTCTTGAAGATCCTCCAAAGCTTCTTGATTTGCTTCTTTTTCCAAGTCCTTCACCACCAAGGGCTTCTCAAATACAAAACAAAATACATAAAAATTAGTATACTAAGCTTGATTAAGAGGAACCATGGATCAAACATGGTTTAGATCATGAAAAAGAGAGAAGAAAATGAAGTTTCCTTATACTTCACCTCAAAAACCCAATAACTTTGATCTTGAAGAAACTCCTTGAAGATGAATGATTTAGAAGAAATCTTCAACATGAAAGTTGCTTAGAACATCATGTAGATTCAAGATCTATGGTTGGATGAAATTAAAAGAGATTGGAGAGTGGTTTTAGGGGTCTTGACCGAATGGTTTCTCTTGAAGCACAAAGATGGAATTTTTGATTTTTGATAGAAACTTGAAACTTGAATTTGAAGATCAAGATGAATGATTTTGGAAAAACTCATAACTAGAGATGTTCTTAGAATGATGTAAGGATTCAACAAATAAGGTTGGATGAAATTAAAAAGTGATGGAAGAGGAAATTGGAGTGCTTGGCCGAATGATCTTCATAAGAAGAGAAAATGGAGTTTTCTTGGTTTGGTTTTCTTGAAACTTAAGTGAAAAGTGAAGAAATGATATTATGAAGTATAGAAATGAATTCTTTTGGTCTTCAAGAGAATGCATTGCCGTAGCATGCATTAGAAAGAATGAAAAGTGAAGTTTGACATACATGATCATTAATGATCAATAGTAAAACAATTAATGGTCATGACACTTGGTTTTGTTTTTCTTTCTTTTTTTCTTTGGCCTAAAAAGCCTATTCTAAAAGATCTCCTTTCTTCCTTGCTTCTTCAACCTTCCCCCACTCCAAGAAGTCTCCTAAGGAAGCAAACAAAGCAATGAAGAAACCAAAATTGACTAAAGAAAAGTAAAATTGACATAAAGTATCAATTAATTCATTGAAACTTTTTCTTTGTCTTCAAAAACATGCAAAACCGTAGCCCCCTCCATGCATGCATTAAATCATGTTGTCATCTTTTTCAAGCCATTATTTGAAGCATTTCTAGCCATTGATTAATTCAATGGTTAAGGTTTAGGTAGATTTTTAATTTTAGAAGACTAAATCTAGGCCATTGGATTTTTCTCCTTTAAATTCTAGCCCTTAGATGTGTCTCCAAAATTAAGGGTCAAGATTGCTTCTTCAAACTTTAAATCCAAGGGTCCTAATTAGTCTTTGCTACTTTAGAAGACCAAATCTCCACCATTGATTGATTCTTCATCCAATGGTCATAAATGGTCTTTGTTACTTTTTAAGATTAAATCTCCACCCTTGATTTAATCTAAATCCAATGGTTCTAAATGGTCTTTGTCATTTTTCAAGACCAATTCTACACCTTTGATTACATCTATGGTTGATATCAAAGCCTTCCTAACTAAGCTTATTCTCACACCATTGATTAAATCAATGGTTATTATCCAAGCGCTTTATTATTAAGTTTGTTTCTTAACCTTTGATTAAATCAATGGTTAATATTCAAACTAAGTATTCTCATCCAAGGGTATAAATCAAGTCAAGCTCTCTTTGTTGACTACGCAAAGTATAATATTTATTCTTGTATCCTTCAAATAATATTTTTACCGTATTTTTATCATCCAATAATTAAATACGATAAAACACAAGATAATAAAATTTTAAAAGCAAGTTTCCGAATTCAGGTTTAGTAAGATCCCCATCTCCGTCCTAAACAAGACAAATTTTTCTATGCGTAGAAAATTTTTTGCTTTGCGGGACCCACCTGGCCCACGTATGGCCACACAGGCCCACATACCCCTTTTATGGGGCCCACAGATAGGAAAAATTTCAAAATCATCCATAAAATCACAAAAATTATAAAATACACAAATATCAAATTAGATTACGTAAAATAATTACCTAACGGTAAAAATTAAATTACGTAAAGTTTTCTCCGGCCCGAAAATTTTTATTTTCCTGACACGGAGTAAATCACTCAAAACGATCAAATACGCTGATGGAATAATCAAAATAATTTTACAGTATCCAAAAATCACTAAACAGTGAAATTCTGTTAACTGTCAAAATTACTGTTTAAGAGATACGGAAATTTGGGGTGTTACAGGAACGAAGGAGTTTAAGGTGGGTGATATCTCTCTGATACCATGTTGAAAACCATGGTGGAAAGAAAGGAAGGTTGAGAGAGTTGAGAGAAAAAGAAAAACTGAATTTACTGAATGTGTAAAAGTTAGTGCAACAAGCTTAGAATATGGCTTATATAGAATGTAAAATAGTAACTAATTCGTAACTAATTACTAACTAACCTAACTAACACCAATATACTTTATCATAAGGCAATGGTCGTAGCTACATGTGAGATAGTAGTTGTAGCCAGTATGGTAATTAAGGTGGTAGTAACCACTTATGATAGTAAAAGTGGTCATAGCCACTAATGAGGAAGAAGTTGAGCCACAAGTGAATTAACTTACTTATGCATGTTAAGTAAAGTTGTTGGGTTGTTCCCCTACTACTTAGAGAAAAAATACCAGAGCAGTACTAATGGGTAGTTGCCCTACTGCTCTAGGAAGGTATAAGGAATAAAAGTAAAAGTACTCTTAGGAGTATATAAGTTAATTGTTTAATAAAAGAAGTTTTATGTAATGTATGTAGCTATATTTTCTATAATTAAATGAAATGTCTGCTTCGGGAAAGAAAAAGACTAAGTTTTGGTTTATGTCATTTATTTATTTATGTAACTTGTTTTTACCCAAAATAGCTGGATTTATCATGATGTCATGTTTTGTAAACTTACTACTGAGAATTTCAAGTTCTCACCCCAAATTTTTTTTTATGGTAAATCAAAATAATGATCAAAGCAGGAGCAACGGAAGATATTGAAGACTTGGCATAGTTATTTTGTATTTGAATATATATATATATATATAGATATATACAACTAATGTATTGAGGTTATTAGTTTTGTATTATGCCCTTGTGGCTTGTTTTAATATTTGTATATCTGATATATATGTTGTAATCTCGTAGTAAAGATCAAGTTTTCAGTTGTGTAAAATTATCTTGTCTCTTTACATTTGTTAAAGGCTTAATATATATATTAAAACGTTATTAGGTATTATACAGGTTTTATATTTATGTGTTACACTTAAAAAGTGACTATCCTATTACTACATTTTGAGTATATTGATAACATATACCATAGTAGTTTAAGGGTATTCATATATTGCTAAACATTACATAATATACAATTTACAGTATAAAAAGCTAAACCAAAGATACTAACTATATCTTCATTCCAAAGCTTCATCTATCTTCATTATGCTAGACTATTGTTGGTCTTTCCTAGAATCATTGTAGAAAACATAGACGTAGGGGGTGAGAATTATGAAATTCTCAATAATTTAGTTAAAAACATGTCATCACAACAATTCTAGCTATTTCGAGGGAAAATCCATTACAAAACATTTATTATCGTTTTAGGAAGGTGGTAAAAAGTCAACACAAATTATTCATCTTTCCGAAAGAGTTAGTTCATTTTATCTTTGGAAAATCATTCATATCGTCAAAATTTACATCACCAATCATATCTTTGAATTTCATATCGTTCAAACATAAATCATACTATTGAATCTCGTATTTTCAAGTATGCAAAAATTATCATTAATATCAAAAGTTTATCAATAAATCTCATTTTTGAAAACTCTTCAAATCATAACTCAATTTATCCAATCTCAATTCATCAATCTCTCTTAAGAAAATATCATCATATCTTAAGTTATTAAGAATCAAGTCTCTAAGTTATGAGCTCATAATATCATTCATTCACTTGATAGTATCCTGTTTTCGGGTTGGTGCACTTTAACCATTTTATGACGATCAATTTGCCACATAGGATTACTCTAGGTAACTAGGCCCTATCAATATCAGTCTAGTAAAGAGGACGCACAGAAATGCTCAATCTAGATATAAGGATAGACTACAACTATTAGAATAGAGAGGACGTACAGAAATCCTCATACTAGTAGTCGTCTGGGATAGGGAAGACACACATTAATCTTCACACTATCCTGGATTTAGGATCACCCCAAGTAGTAAAGTCATCCTCTACCACTTGATGACTAGGGAAGCTCAGGTAAAAAGGGAGGTCTTTCTCAACCTCAATTACCATGGTATAGAAAGATTCTCAATTTCTTTCTTACCATTTTTCGAGACTTACCCTAAGTCATAGTATATCCAAAATTCCACTCAACCCAGTTCCACAAAGGGATACCCATGAGAATCAATTCATTTATCAAATATCTTTATTCATTAAAACATCAACTATGCAATAAGATGCATAAATTTATCATTCCCATCATGGGCAATCAGTCAATCAATGTTCAGTCCCAATATGATCCATACAAATCTTATAATCAATTCTCAAATGCATTTGGATGTATAATCTTTTCACAATCAAATATATAATATACTTTAATTATCTTAAAGTTCTTAGTACTTACAATCAAACTTAAGCATAATAATGTTTTATATAACATTACTTATGATTATTATCATCTATTATTTCTTAGAATAGCATGACAATGCATCAAAGATCAATTACTTAATTAGTGAAATCAAAATACACATTCTATCCAGAAATCTAGTAACTAAAAGTTCACGGGTTCAAACTCACGAGTTTTGGTGTTCTAACACCCAATTTCTTCATTTCAACAACAACCAACACAACCGTGACCTTTTAACACTATACAAATCATGATTTTACATTTTTAAATCTTCCACATGCAAATCTAAACAGGGCAGCATTCTGCCCTTGTAATTTATCACCAATCAAGTTTCATTTCAAGCACAAAAGCCATTATAATACATTCATAAATGGGGCAACACCTTGCTATGATTTTTAAGTGCAATGCAAGCCACCAAATTATCACACAAAGACAACATAATTCTGGTCATAAATAAGCACACAGCCTTAATATTCAGCTTCACATTCCAAAATTTTTTGTCATCAATATCATGTCTTAAATCAGCCGTGAGTTATAGGTAAGGTATCATTAATCAAATTCATAAATTTTTTACTCAAGAACCCAAAAAGAAGATGGACTTAAGACATGTTAACATAGAAGCACAAAAAAATTAACTAAACACTTGTTGTTTTGCAAGGTGCTGGCCGTGAGCTTCAAGGCTCCATGGACTAGATTTGAGACTCAAAAACAATAGGAAACGATGAGCAAGAGATGGCAAAGAACCCCCTACCTCAAGATTTTCCTTTGTTCCCTTTGATTTTTCAAGCTTTCCCTCTCCATCTTTCTCTTCTTTCTTTTCTTTTTCTTGCCTTATTCCTCTGTTTTTCCAATAAATAGAGACGAGAAAGAGAGTGTGAGTGAGAGTCAAAGAAACATAAAAGAAAGAAGATAATCAAAATATACCAGATTGAGCGTCAACGAGAGCGAACTTGCTAGTGAGGAAGACGGGCGAGCGAGAGAACATAGAGCGTACTAGCGCGAGAGAGAACGAGCGAATGAAATAGAGAGAGTGAACGAGAGATAGTGTCATGGGAAAGAATGAAATAAAATTGTTAAAGGTAAAGTTAACCTAAAATAAAGATAAAAGAACAAAGGGGTTTTAACAAAAATATAAGAAGAAATCCTAAAACTTATATCTATAAGGATATTTCTATATTCCTTTAATGAATTTTCCAACCTTCTTTGATGATATGAAAAATTCTAGAATTTCATTTTTTCTAATTTCATTTTTTCCAAAAATATCATTTTTTACACCATTACTAATCATTAAGCTTCACTATTCATTCCTATGTTAAGATAACCTTTATGGAATTGAATTAAAAAGCTTTCAGGTACTTATTCTAATTTGTTTCCACTCTCTAATTAATTCTTCATCCTCTATTTGACAATTGCTTATAATCTTATAATTTTCTGAGTTATTTTGAGTTATTTCTCACGTCCAGTGTTATAGATTTACGCTTAACTCAACCCAATTCATTGCCATAGCTATCAAGCAACTTCCACCAATTTTTAATGAGCTACTATAACTCCAATCAGGACTAGATCAAGACTATTAGGTTGGGTAGAATGTTACATCCCCCTTTTTTTATAAATTTTGTCCTCAAAATTTGATTCACCTCATTCAAAAGTTTTGGATAAGTCTTATAATTTCCCTAGCTTCATGCTTCTGTCTAGGGGTAAGATTGAGGATCACCATGAAATTAACTAGATCAAGAAGCTTATCAAGAAACTCATTAAAAATATCTCCCTTATACTAGTAAAATATCTTACTCGTGTTCTTATGCAAATCTTGTATGATAACCGCTTTCCTTTTAAAAGCTATGTCCTTCTGCAAAGAAGTTTCTTAATCTAGGTATATGTATTCTATTTATAATGAACTTGACATCAGATCTAGATGTTTCCAACTTTAGAAACTTTGATAGCACAAGATTTACAATGTCAAACACCTTCCTGACATGATTGTGATATAGGGTTCCTAACAGTACCACCTTTCTAGGTATGTGTACTTGAACAAGGAACTGTACTATTTAAGTATTTTCATTTCTTGGAGTGTGTCCCTTATCTAATAAGAATTGAAGGAATCTTAAGCCATATCTCTTGGCAATATAATGATGAATTGTTGGTTCCATTCTCATAGATAATGGAAAAGAACTATTTGTATCCTAAGAAAAGGATACTTTTTCGCTCCACTCACTGTTTCAACACTTCCAGTTGTTGAGATTTACTATTTGCTTTTACAATGTAAAAATCATAGAGTAGTATGTCCTCAACTTACCTAGTTTGAACCGTTTTCCTAAGTCAATAGTATCCCCTCAAGAAGCATCACTAAAGGTCTAGCATTAGGATACTCACCCGTAGGGTTTCTCATAAGAAAATTGAATCCTTAGACTTGATGAGGTTTCATCTGCTTCATATGCTGTGGTGTGCAATGGTTTCAGTTACTATGAGATCTTCCTCGGCAATCTTAATTCCAGTTACATATATTTTTCTTTGTTATTCTTTGAATCATCCACATACATTCTTGTACTCCCTTTAACCTTGTACTGTGACTCAAATATGGTTTCAATTCCTAGGTCAATAACTTCACAAACACAACAAACATAATCAATATCATCTTTTAAACAAAAGAAAAAAAATATACAGTCCTCATTTTTATCAAGCAGAAAATTCACAAGAATATCTTTGGAACATTTTATTGTTATTGACATACTGACCTGTTTTCTTTCTAGAACTTCTAAGATTTGTAGAAATCCTGAGGATTTCTAATATTCTACTTTTACTTTTGGCCAACAATTTATTTAGATACATAAAAAAACAATCTTCATATAAGGTCACCAAACATCTTCTGAAATCTTGATACTTTTTTGTGGCTCCAGAATGAATAAAATAATTACTCTTAGGAGCTTTATCAAATATTTTCTCTTTAATTTCATATCCTCTAGAACACAAGGTCTCCTTGTAAACATCATCATCTCACCTTTCGTTCTCTACAGTCACTTCAATGAATGCTTATGTCTTGAAGCATGTCAAATGGTTTTTTATGATAACAAAGTCATGATGAAGATCAAGTTCAAGAGAAGATCAAGATCAAAGAAGGAAATCAAGAGGTTTATTAGATATAGGTCTTAGAACATTAATGTTAAATGCTCTCAAGGTATCTCAAATGATTTTTCAAAGATCCTTTAAAATCAACTTGAAATTCAAAGTTCATATTTTAAAGAAATGTTGATTTAAGCCTTGGATTGTGTTAAACACATGTCAATATTGATTAATCCAACTTTCTCAAAGTCAAAAATGGCTTGGATACTTAATTAGAGTTGAAAAATGTGTTCTAAGGGCAAGTTAATCGATTACACATGTTTTGTAATCGATTACAAGCTAAACAGAGGCCTTGTAATTGATTACATTGAGCATGGAATCGATTACAAGCATGGCAGAAGCCTTGTAATCGATTACACTAAGGCTATAATCGATTACAAGTATAGCAGAAGCCATGTGATCGATTACACAAGGCTGGTAATCGATTACATCCTACCCAGAAAGCCAAGAACAAGTTCAAACAGCCATGTAATCGATTACAGAGATTGTGTAATCGATTACCAGTGGCCTAACAGTGCCCAACAACTATATTAGGTGTATTAAATGCTATGCTTTAATGTCCCTAATGGCTCTATTGATCAAATCTCTTATAAATACTTGAGTTAGGGCTTTATTTATGGCTAACCATCAACTTGAAACTTAAATCTATCATTCAAATTCGAGAACCAATCACAAAAACCCTTCTTGCTCTATTTTTGGTATAATCACTTGAGATATTCTAAAAGAGCATTCTAGAGCTTCAATTTGTATCAATCACTCTTGTGAGAGTTTCATTCTATCAATCTTGATTGCTTTGTAATAGAGGGTAGGTATCCCTCCAAATTGTAAAGGGTGAGGCATCCCTTATTTGAAGAGACTCAAGTACAAAGGGTGAGGTATCCCAATGTGTTGAGTGCTCAAGTTTGTAAATGTTATCAAGCACCTATTGAAGCTTGAAGATATAGTGAAAATCTTTAGTGATTGCTTGAGGACTAGATGTAGGTCACAAGTGGATTGATGGCTGAACCAGTATAAACCATTGTGTTTGATTCTCTAAACCCTTCTCTTCATATTCGTGTATTGGTTTATTTGCTTACTTGATTATTTCTCTCTTGGTTGGTTCATTGGTGGACAATATCTTTCTATATTATCCATTCATTCATTTCTATCAATTAATAGCTTCAATAAAAATTGGTAATCAAGAGTTTTTTGAAAGATTTGCAAAAAAAATTTATAAACCCAATTTACCCCCCTCTTGAGTCTTGAAGCCACTTGGTAACAAGTGGTATCAGAGCTAGACTCTTGTATAAAGAGCTTAGCAGCTTCAAGAGAAAAAATGGCTTCAAATGGTTTTTCAAACGAAGGTCCTTCTATAAATAGACCTCTTTTTTTCAATGGGGATGATTATGCCTATTGGAAAGAGAGAATAAATTTTTTTATTGAAGCTATTGATATTGATGTGTGGGACGCTATTAAAAATGGTCCTTTTGTCCCCACATGTATGGTTGATGGTGTAAGAACTAATACACCAAGAAATGAATGGATCGATGAAGACAATAAAAAAGTCTAATACAATTTAAGAGCCAAGAACATCATCACCACTTCTTTGGGGTATGATGAATTCTTTAGGGTGTCAAATTGTAAGACCGCCCAAGAAATGTAAGACACATTGCAAGTAACCCATGAGGGTACAAGTGAGGTAAAAGGATCTAGAATTAACACACTCACTCATGAATATGAATTATTTAAAATGAACCAAGGGGAAAGTATTCAAGAAATTCAAAAACGATTTACTCATATAGTTAATCATCTTGCTTCATTGGAAAAAAAATTTGCTAATGAAGATCTTATTAACAAGGTTTTGATATGTTTGAGCATGAATTGGCAGCCCAAAGTGACAGCCATATCGGAGTCAAGGAATCTAGCTGCAATGACCTTGGCCACCCTCTTTGGAAAGCTTCAAGAGCATGAATTGGAGCTAAATCGATTAAGTCAAAATAAGGAGCAAGATAGGAAGAAAAAAAAAGGATTGCTCTCAAAGCCACTTCCTCCTCAATTGAAAATGAAGATGAAGATTATGGAGATGACATTGACAATCTTGAGATGAACGAAGAAAATTTTAGCCTTCTTGTGAAGAGATTTGGAAGATTTCTCAAGAAGAAAGAGAATCAAAGAAGACCACATTTTTCTCCTAAGAAGACATATCAAAAAGGAGAAAGAGCTTCATCCACTCCAACTTGTTATGAGTGTGGAAAACTAAGGCACATGAAGATGGAGTATCCGACTTATCAAAAGAAAATAGAGAAGTATAAAAAAAGACCCTCCAAGGAAAGAAAAGGAAGGAGAGCATACAGTGCTTGGGAAGATAACGATATGGATTCCATCGATGATTCAGAAAGTGAGGAAGCTCATCTTTGCCTCATGGCAAGTGGAGAAGAAGAAGATGAAAGTGAAACTGAGGTAACCTTATCTAATCTTGAACCTTCTCCTTCATATAGTGAATTATAAGATGCATTCCAAGAATTACATGATGAATCCATGAGACTCACTAAAATGGTTTTAACTTCCAACAAAACAATCTCCTTATTGTCAAACAAAGTTTCTATTTTAACTAAGGAGATCGAAGAACTCAAAGTTAAAAATGAGACTCTTAGAATTATTGATGCTAACTCATCATGTATGATTTGTTCTTCATATGATAATGAACTCACACCCTCATCTTGTTCATCATGTAAAGCATTTGAAAATGAAATTGAGCATTTAAAAAATACACTTGCAAAATTTATAATGGGAAGGAACAATTTGAATATGTCACTAGGGAAACAAAGATGTGCTTTTCAAAAGGCTAGTTTGGGGTATAATTCCAATAAACAACAACAATCTTATAAGAACTTCTTTGTTTCATCAAGTACATCAACTAGTCCCTTTATCAAATACTTTTATTGTGGTAGGAAAGGGCATAGTGCATCTTCATGTAATGCTAGAAAGAACAAAAATACCAAGGTTGGAACTAAAATGGTTTGGGTTCCTAAAGGCACCTTGTCTAAGTCTAACACACAAGGACCCAAGATAATTTGGGGACCAAATGTTAAAACTTGAATGTGTGTTATAGGTATGCTTGAAGACCAAAACCTCAAGTTGGTATCTTAATAGTGGTTGCTCCAAGCACATGACCGAAGATAGCTCCAAGTTTTCCTTTCTTGTCCCCAAGAAGAATGGTCATGTGACATATGGTGACAACAACAAAGGAAAGATCCTTGGAGTTAGTAAAGTTAGTAAGATCCCTTACTCATCCATTGATAATGTTTGGTTGTTGAAGGACTCAAACATAACTTGCTTAGCATTAGTCAATTGTGTGATAAGGGTAATAAAGTAATATTTGATTCTAATTGTAGCATAATTGAAGGAAAAGATGATACGTATGTTAAGTTTGTTAGTTATAGGGTCAATAATATATATATGATTAGCCTTGATGACATTTCCTCAAATGATGCTAAATGCTTTATAACTAAAGAAAATGATTCATAGTTATGGCATAGAAGAATTGCTCACATTCACATGGATCACTTAAATAAGTTGGTTTCTAAAGAACTAGTAATTAGACTTCCAAAGCTCAAATTTGAAAAAGATAAACTTTGTGATGCATGTTAAAAGGAAAAATAAGTAAAGTTTTCTTTTAAATCTAAAAATGTGGTTTCAATATCTAGACCTTTATAACTTTTGCACATGGATCTTTTTGGTCCCTCTAGAATTATGAGCTTTGGTGGGAATTACTATGCTTTAGTGATTGTGGATGATTTTTCTAGGTTTACATGGACATTGTTTTTGTCTTACAAAAATGATACTTTTCAATCATTCAAAAAGCTTGCTAAAGTTATTCAAAACGAAAAAGGTTTTTGTATTGCATCCATAAGAAGTGACCATAGTGGTGCATTTGAAAGCCATTAATTTGAAACTTTTTGTGATGAACATGACATTAAGCATAATTTTTCTGCCCCTAGAACACCATAACAAAATGGTGTTGTAGAAAGGAAAAATCGATCTTTAGAAGAAATGGCAAGAACTATGCTCAATGAGGCAAACCTTCTTAAGTATTTTTGGGTAGATGCGGTGAACACCACTTGTTATGTTATGAATAGGGCTCTAATAAGGCCAATTTTAAAGACAATCCCCTATGAATTATACAAAGAAAGGAAGCCAAATGTTTCACATTTTCATGTCTTTGAATGTAAATGCTTTGTTTTAAATAATAGAAAGGATAACTTGGGGAAGTTTGATGCAAAATCTGATGAAGGAATATTTCTTGGCTATTCTATACATAGTAAGGCCTTTAGAGTTTACAATAAACGAACTATGACCATAGAAGAGTCTATACATGTTGCATTTTATGAAAATAATCAGAATGAGTCGAGAAAGGAGTTTGTTGATGATGTTGTAGAAATTTTGGCTAGGACTCACCTAGAAAGCAAAGAAAAAGAAGTCAAGAAGCAAGAAGAGAGCTCATATGGTCCCCCAAGACAAGTGGATTCTCAAATCATGGACTTTCCCAAAGAATGGAGAACATCAAGATATCATCCTCTTGACAAATTGATAGGTGATGTATCAAAAGGGGTAATCACTCATAACTCTCTTAGAGATGCATGTAACCATATGACTTTTGTCTGTCAAGTTGAACCTAAAGACATAAATGAGGCCATTAATGATGAACATTGGATCTTGGCCATGCAAGATGAACTAAACCAATTTGAAAGGAATCAAGTTTGGGAGTTAGTTTCAAGGCCTAATAATCATCCCATAATTGGCACCAAATGGGTCTTTAGGAACAAACTTGATGAAACAGGCTTAAAAATAATAAACAAAGCTAGGCTTGTAGCTAAGAGTTATAATAAAAAAGAAGGTATAAATTATAAGGAAACTTATGCTCCCGTAGCTAGATTAGAAGCCATTAGAATACTACTTGCATATGCATGCATCATGGATTTTAAGCTTTTTCAAATGGAAGTCAAAATTGCCTTTTTAAATAGTTTTATACAAGAAGAGGTGTATGTGGAACAACCTCCTGCTTTTGAAAACTTTGAACTATCCAACCATGTTTTTAAATTAAAAAAGGCCTTGTATGGTTTGAAACAAGCTCCTAGAGCATGGTATGAAAGGTTGAGCAAGTTTCTTTTAGAAAATGGCTTTTCTAGAGGAAAGGTTGACACTACTCTCTTCATCAAGTATAAAAAGAATAACATCCTTCTTGTCCAAATATACGATGATGACATTATATTTGGTGCTACTAATGACTCTCTTTGTAAAGAATTTGCTAATATTATGCAAAGTGAGTTAGAGATGTCCATGATGGGTGAGTTCAACTTCTTCCTTGGTCTTCAGATCAAGCAAACAAGGGATGGGACTTTCATAAGTCAATCCAAATATTGCAAGGAGTTGCTCAAGAAGTTTGGAATGGAAGGTGCCAAGCAAATGGCTACACCAATGGGCACTTCTTGTTACTTAGACAAGGATGAAGGAGATAAATCTATAGAAACTACTAAGTATAGAGGTATGATTGGCTCCCTCATTTATCTTACCATAAGTAGACCAGATATCATGTTTAGTGTATGCATGTGTGCTAGATTTCAAGTTAATCCTAAAGAATCATACCTAAGTGTTGTTAAAAGAATAATGAAATATCTAATAGGCACTTCATAAATGGGATTATGGTACTGTAACACCCTTAGATCTAATCACTATAGCACAATCGTCATTACACCACAGTTACTAAATCTAGGCGTGTCACAGTCTCTTACAACAATCTTTTCAAAAATTTCCATTATACATAAATAGAAAATATGAGCCCCGAATGAAGCATATTTAATGCCCAACCATTCAAAATACAACCACCTAAGGAAAAACATATTTCATATATAATATATTTGTCCTTAACACAAAGCATTGATAACATGAAACATAGTACTTACATATTCAAATAAAAGATGACGGGTACAAAAGCACTAAAGGGGAAAGTAATAACCCTGGGATAGGTACTACTAGCAGACGAAGCTGCAACCCTTATATATGTGACGCTCGGTGTCCCAGTCGACACGTCAAGTATCAATGCCCCCATGAGGTTGAACCCGTACGCAACCGAAGAAATCTCGTCCAAACGCCATATCAAAAATAATGAATCAGCCTAATCCAATCAGTAAGGGTGTGGTCCCTCATCTTCTTCCTCATGATCTTTTATCAAATTTAAATATAAAAAAGAGATACAGGGATATAGGAAAGAGGTGAGATACCTAACATTTAATACCAATACGGCAGTAAGAAAACAGAACAACGCAAAACGCCCACATAGTAAGGCAACAATATTAAACAGGAATAGTGACATACAATAAAAGAAATAGTCACGGAGTCTCAGATAATAAACAAGAAAACTGTTCAAATAATCATAACCTCATTTAAAACAATAGTCCAATCATCATATAAATGAACAACAGTTTCATCATCATGAAAATGGGTAAATGTGTTTGCATCGGTCTATCCCACGGCATAGAGGAGCTCATAACTGTCCATGTAGAACACCCGCACCCTGACGCCCCCAAGGTCAGCAACATGACCCACGCTTAGTCTACTTGCACCCACACTAAGGTGTAATTCTATCTCCTAGGCATGCACCGCCTTTACAACATAGTCCAACGGACATTCACAAATGCATGATTACTCAATGTGCATAATGTATATTCATCAATAATATGTTTCTCATAAACATTGCATATCATGTATATTCATCAATAATATACTTCTCATGAAACAATACCATAATTTGGTCAAGTTAAATATCAATATATTCATGTATATTTCACAGTGGTATGCTTTCTCATAACCATGCCATAACTGGTCAATGCAATTATCAACAACATAACATATTTAAATCTTCAACAATAACACATAGTTATTAAAATTCAACCCTAGGTTACGTTTTTATTTCAAGACTTTCATCATTAATCCTCTCTAGGGGAATCCTCTTGTAATTCTCATTAAATCTTTAGTACTCTTAATTAGTCAAGTTCTTTACTTTGAATGTAATCATACTCGCTTAGAATATTATTCTAAGGCTTTCCAAGTTTCACTCACACTATTGTTCTTTTCTCAAGTCTAAAATCACTCTAAGTTATCAAGTAAATCTCCTTCCTTCATTTTTCCATCTTATGAATCCATAATAGCTTATTAAATTACCTATTTACCTAAGTTTCATCTTGATACATAAATCTTAGCCAATAAAGCCCTAGAGACTGTGAACCTCCCAAGGATAAGAATCCAATCAATTTCTCCATCACATTGTTAGCATGAACCCTAAGGATCATTAAACCCAAAAATTTACATTTTATTTCATCATTATGTACTCTTAATCAATTCCTTTTTAACCTAAGTTTCTAAGTTTCAAATTATCACAAAACTTGTCTTGGATATCCCATTTTCTTTTCCTCTTGGCCGAAATCTCTCCCAAAGGTTTCTAATCTCAAAATTGTCATTATTTCATCAATTATCCATCACCTAATTTCTTAAGTCCCAAATTAGTACACAAATTCCATCATGGACCCATCATTGGGCCACTTGGCCGTGAGCCTCCAAGGTGAGAAGTCCCAAAGTTTTTCCATCATAATCATCAATTTTTTAACACCTAATCACCTAAGTTTCAGATCCCACAAAATCAATCTCAAACCCCTAAAACGTGGTCTAAAACCGTGACCTCACCAAAGGGTAGGAAACCCTACATTTTTCCATTCATCTAATCCAAGCAATCCAACATCACCAAAGCATTCAACATAACCAACACTTTCATATAAATCAAATATACCCAAAAGCATGAAAAACAAGCATACAAAGTGAGCAATCCATTATGGATTCCTCCATCAGCAACACACAAAGGTTTCCTCACAACCAATAAAGGTTGAAGTGAGTAAATCTCCCTCTTACCTATTGAAGACAACATAAGAAAGTAAGCTCCTTTGTTCTTGATTTTCGTTTTTCACCTTCAAGAAAATCCTAAGGACATCAAAACTCACCAAAATCATCATCAAAGCTTAGAAAAGGAATCCTTGATCACCTAAGAGATCAAGAATCATGAAAATGAGGAGGAAAGGTGAAAAAGCTATGAACTTTACCTTAAAGTCTCCAACTTTGAAGCTTGATGGAACAAAAATGAAAATGGATGATTTTGGTGGTGATTACAAAAGAGAAAATGTTCTAGGTAATGAGAAATGGTAGGAAATGAGGTTGGTTGAAAGAAAAGCTTAGAGAAGCCCAAAAATGGTGTCTTGGCTGTGAGGTGGGTGAGAGAATAGAGAGGAAGAGTTTAAGTTTTTGAAGATGTCTTCCAACAAGAATGAAGAGCTCTAAAGGATGGTTAGTTCAAGTAAACTTTTTGCTTAAAATCAAGCAACAATGGAGGGGAAGGATGGTGTGGGTGCCGTGGAAGAAGGAGAAGAGAAGAGGAAGAGAGAGCTTGAGAGGAAAAGATGAAGAGAGAAAACAGAGAGAGAATGTGATAGTAAAATTTGAAATGGAATGAAATGTGTAATTAGGTGTATTTTGTGTAAGTGCATGGAATAAAATGAGTGGCCACAAAGAGTCCCCAAAATTATGTGGTGGTGAGGAGGAGAGAGGAAAATGTGGCTTCTCCAACAAGCCTATAGGAAATTTCTAGGAAGCTTCCTCCAAGCTTCTCCAATAAGCTAAGCTTCCACCTTTTGAAAAGTCAAAGTGATGTCATAGTGATGATGTCACTATTGTGATGTCATTAAAGTATTCTCTAAAATATGACTACCACTGTATCAGATTTATTATCAATGGACAAAAGTTACAGTTAACAAAAATCGATATTTATTGTTCAACGAATAATAAAATTATTCTACGATTTTTATTTATCAAATAAAAATCTTGAAAAACGTGAAACTTCATAAACCGTGTCTGACCTCGAGTTTAGTAAGATCCCCCGTCGATGTTTCCACAGATCAAGGTTCTCGGGAAAAATATCTCATTTCCTTGTCTCTGCTCAGTGTGCACGTAAAACAAAAAATAATATTAAAATATTCCACATTTCTGGAAAAATCCAAAAAAATTCACAAAAATTATAAATATTATAAAACGACTATTTATCATGAAATTATAAATTTTTGGGGTGTTACAGGTGCCCTAAAGGTGCCTCTTGTAGCCTAATTGGTTATTCTGATTCTGATTTTGCTAGATGCAAAATGGATAAGAAGAGTACTAGTAGGACATGCCACTTGCTTGGAAGCTCACTAGTTTCTTGGCATAGCAAGAAACAAACAAGTCCTTTGGATGAAGCAACAACTTCTAGACTATGGTCTTGAGCTTGATCACATCCCTATAAGATGTGATAACACTAGTGCAATCAACTTGTCTAAAAATCCCATTTTACACTCAAGAACAAAACACATAGAAATAAGACATCATTTCATAAGAGATTATGTTCAAAAGGGTGATTGCATGCTTGATTTTGTAGAAACCACTAAGCAACTAGCTGATATTTTCATTAAACCTTTGGTAAAAGAAGCATTCTTCTATATAAGAAATGAACTTGGCATATTAGATCAATCATGCATAAACTAAATTTATGCATAATCGTATTTTTGATGTATAATGAATTCATTTTTTTGCATAACATGTAATTCTGCTACATAACATGTGATTTTGCTGTATGATTATGACATTTTGCTACATAACTTGTTCATTCTTAATCATATTTGAATCCAATACTAACTTGAGCATTAGAGGTTCCCCCTAAGTTGTTTTGCAGGCACTCCATCATGATTAAGTTATCCAAAAAAGGATCAAAGTCACCAATACAATCTAAATGGCTTAATCCTTGGTAAAAGTAGTGATTTTGCAAAAACATGTGTTTTTGATCTAGAACTAGTCAGTTCTTATGCTTACATGATGTTTAGAATTGTTTTGGGATGTTTTGGAACTGATTTGAATGCTTTAAGATTGGTCATTTATTGTTTAAAATGCAAAAACTGAGTTTTAGTAAGCTGGTAATCGATTGCAAGACCTTTGTAATCGATTACAGAGGTTCTGTCAAGTAAGTAATCGATTACACATAACATATAATCGATTACAATGAACCCAGAACTTAGGTAATCGATTACACCAACCCTGTAATCGATTACAATGTTCCCAGAAAGATGGTAATCGATTACACCAAACCGGTAATCAATTACACCAAACTGGTAATCGATTACTGTAATGCCCCGAAAATTAATAATTTTATGATAAATAGTTGTTTTATAATATTTGTGATTTTTGTGAATTTTTCTGTATTTTTCTGTGAACGTGAAATATTTTAATATTATTTTTCGTTTTACATGCACACTAAGCAGAGCCGGAGAAATGAGATATTTTCCCCGAGAACCTTGAACTGTGAAAACATCGACGGAGGATCTTACTAAACCCGAGGCTAGACATGGTTTACAAGGTTTCATATTTTTCGAGATTTTTATCTGGTAAATAAAAATCACAGAATAATTTTATTATCTGTTGGACAATAAATACCAGTTTTTGTTAACTGTAATTTCCATCCACTGATAATAAATCTGATACAATGTTAGTCATATTTTAGAGAATACTTTAATGACATCATAATAGTGACATCATCACCATGACATCACTTTGACTTTTCAAAAGTAGAAGCTTAGCTTGTTGGAGAAGCTTGGAGGAAGCTTCCTTGCACTTTCCTATTGGTTTCTTCAAGAAGCCACATTTCTTCTCTCCTCCTCTCCACCACACAATTTTGAGAGCTCTTTGTGACCACTCATTTTAATTCATACACTTACACAAAATACACCTAGTTACACATTTCATTTCATTTCACTTTACTATCATTTTCTCTCTCTATCTTCTCTCTTCATCTTTTTCTCTCTACTTTCTCTTCTTCTCTTCCCTCTCCATTCCTACGGCCATGGAGGCTTGAAGGTGGCCAAACTCTTCACCTCACTTCATTCTACTACTCATTTGTTCATCTCATCATTCCTATCAAAGAGATCAAGCAAAAAACTCTCACCTCTCTCCTTGGAGGCTCACGGCCTCACCCCTCAAATACACCCATCCATTTTCTTTAATTCCAATCAACTCTTGATCTTGAATCTAGACACCATTCTAAGCAACTTTCATGTTGTGACCATCACCAAAATCTACCATTTTCATTTTGTTCCATCAAGCTTCAAAGTTAGAGACTTTAAGGTAAAGTTCATAGCTTTTCCACCTTTTCTCCTCATTTTCATGATCCTTGATCTCTTGGGTGATCAAGGGTTCCTTTTCTAAGCTTTGATGATGATTTTGGTGAGTTTTGATGTCCTTAGGGTTTTCTTGAAGGTGGAAAACGAAAATCAAGAACAAAAGGGCTTGCTTCCTTGTCTTGTCTTCAATAGGTAAGAGGGAGATAATCCTCTTCAACCTATCTTGGTGGTGAGGAAATGTTTTTGGTGTTGTTTGTAACATCCCAAAAATTAATAATTTTAGGATAAATAATCGTTTTATAATATTTGAGATTTTTGGAAATTTTTCTGTATTTTTCTAAGAATATGGAATATTTTAATATTATTTTTCATTTTACGTGCACACTGAGCAAAGCTGGGGTAACATCCCGAAAATTAATAATTTCATGATAAATGATCATTTTACAATATTTGAGATTTTTGTGAATTTTTCTGGATTTTTCTGATAATGCGAAATATTTTAATGTTATTCCTCGTTTTGCATGTAAACTGAGCGGTTCTAGGAAAATGAGATATTTTTTCTGAGAACCTTGAACTGTGAAAATGTTGATGGGGGATCTTACTAAACCCAAGGCTGGACATGGTTTGCGAAGTTTTATGTTTTCAAGAAATTTGATCTGACAGAGCGGTAAATCGCTATGTAATTTTTATCCGCTGGGCAATTAATACTGACTTCTGTCAACTATAATAATTGTCCATTGGGTAATAGCATGCAATAGAAATTCTATCACCTTATCCTAATGCAATCCACTTTATGTCAAATCAAATCCACTTTAATTCAAATTTATGTACTTTCTTCAAAGCTTCTTTAAGAAGCTTTGACTACCAAATGACCAAGACACCCTTTGCTTGTTGGAGAAGCCTCTCCCCCTCCCTCATTCTCTCATTGTTGTGGACCCATGGGCAAAATGGAAAGCAAAATTGCTTCCCATACTTAACCTAACACACACACAAATATATCTTCACTTTCCCACACTTTTTCTCTCTAATCTTCATCTTCTTCATTTTCTCCTCCTTCTCTCTACCCTCCACCATAGCTACGAAAATGGCAGCCCCTCTTGGCCATTGATCTTCATCTTTTTCCTTCATCAAGACCATTTCCATGCTCACCTCATCCATCTCAACATCCTTTCTTTAGAAAGTTTCTTCAAAAATCCAACCTTTCTTCCTTCTCTTTTCTTCTCCACCTTGGCTACGAAAATCCAGCCACCATCTCCCAAATTTCTCTTCACTTTTCTCTTCACCCACACCATTTTTACACTCCTCTCAACCTCCTCTATAACTTCTATTTGAAGGGTTTTCTTCAAAAACTAACTTCTCCTCTATTGTCATCCAAGGCAAAGCTTCTAACTTTAAGGTAAAGCTTCCACCTTTCTTCTTCGTTCTCTTCATTTTTGTGTTCTATGGTCTCATTAGAGGCCAAAGACCCATCCTTTACTAAGCTTAACATTAATTCTTTGTGTTAGAGATTTTAGGGTTTTGAAGACCCCAAAACCGAAATCCACCAAGAAGCAATAGGGGACCATTTTTGTGTTCTTCCTTTAGGTAAAAAGGAGATTACTCACTTCAACCATTATTGGTGGTGAGGAAACTTTTGTGTGCTTGCTTTGAATTGTGATTTTTGCATGCTTGTATGCTCTTGAATTTGATTAATACTTGAATGTGATTTTGAATGTGTTGGAAGTGTTAAATGTGCTTGATCATGTTAGGGTTGCTAAATGAAAAATTTGGAGTTTCCTACCCTAACATGATGGCCACGGTTTTGCTGGTGATTTTGGATGTAATGGGAATGTTGATTATTCTTGATCATATTAGGGTTGTTAAATGGAAAATTTGGAGTTTCCTACCCTAATATGGTGCCACAGTTTTGAAGGGAATTTTGGGTTGTAAATTGTATTTGTGAACAAATGAATAAAGCTTGGGGAATTAAATGTTGGATGATAACCTTGAGATTACTAAATGGAAAGTTTCAAGGGTTAAATATCTAAAGAGGTAGCCACGATTTTGGCTTAAAACTACAAGGAATTGGAATGAACTTGGTGAACTAAAATTCAAGTTGATGTTAAGAAGTTGATACATAAAATGGAAGGAAACATTGGACCTTGAAGACTTATGATGACCACAGTTTTAGAGAGAAAGATTGGGTTCAAGTGATGCCTTGGTGCATCCTTGGAGATTGAAAACTTAGAGACATGCATAACCTTTAATAAGTGGAAGAATTAAATTGAATAATGGCATTTGAGAAGACCACGGTTTTAAAGGGTTATTTACCCTAATATTTTTATAATTAACCAAAGACTTGAGACTTTGAAAATGAGAATCCATAACATGGACATCGTGATAATTGATTAAGACATATAACGTTGTAAAAGTTGAACTCCATAATATGAAATGGTGATAAATGATAAACTATAATATATATTGTTATGAAAGAATTGAATTGATTCCATGTGGAATAAAAATTAAGCAATTAGGTATCAAGAGACTAGTGCATAATATGGAAAGAAATTTAGAACCTTGAAGGCTTGTGAGGCTACAGTTTTAAGGGTTAATGAACCTACAGATTTGCATAATTGATCAAGACTTAAGTTCTTGGAAATGTTAAACCCATAATGGGGAAATGGTGATAATTGATGGGTCATGAACATACTTTGATGTTGAGAAGTAATTCTGTACTGTTGTAAGAGCTTATGTGGGGCTAAGTATTTATCGATGAATTTCTTGAGGAAATTATAATGTATTGACATTGAGCATGAATTATATACCGTTGTGGTATTGAATATGATAAATGCATCATTGATAAACATACATGACTGGACATTGCATCGTCATGCATATGTGTTGTCTGTTGGACATATTTAAATTGATAAACATACATGATTGGACATTGTGTCGTCATGCACATGAATGCCTAAGAGTTGAATAACACCTATGTGCGGGTGCGAATAGACTAAGCGTAGGTGCCATATGTTGTTGGCCCTGGGGGTGTCAGGGTGCGGGTTCCTCACATGGACAGTTAAGAGCTCCTCTGTGCCATGGGGTAGACCGATGCAAACACACCGACAGATCCGGACCGGGACGCTGTCCTATCTCGTGATCAACTGTTGAGGTGCCACGTATAAGCCATTGATGCACAAATATTTTTATGAGATGAAGCACACTATTTTTTTAGGCTAACGATATATTGGCATTACTCCTTGATCATTCACTCCGAAAGGTTGATGTCCAGCTCCATGGAATAGGAATTTTGGTACCATAATGCATTGTGCATCATTCATTGTCGGTCTCATAAATTGTTGAGCATGAACATCTGTGATTGTGAAAGTAACTGTTTTACTTCTGTAAATGATTATCCGATTGTTATGCTGATTACTGGAAATATTGTTGTGATTTGCCTATTATTGTTGATTCTTGTTATTGCTTATTGTTGTTCTGCTTTTACTATAAATATTATTGTTGCTATTAATAAATATATAACCTGTATTGCTTTGTGGGCGCTCTGCGCTGTGTTGTTTTCTTACTGCCGTAATGAAAGAAGGGTGTCTCATCTCTTTCCTGTATTTCTGTATTTTTGTTTTATATTTATGTTTGATAAAAGATCGTGAAGGAGATGAAGAGGGACCATATTTTCGCAGAAAGGATTGGACGTCTGGACAAGATTTCTTCGATTACGTACGAGTGCAGCTACGTGGAGGCATTGATACCTGACTTGTCAACTGGGACTCCGACCGTCGTATATGTATATGGGGTTGCGGCTTTGTCTGCTAGTAGTACCTACCCCAGGGTTACTACTTTTCCCCTTTAGTGTTTTGTTCCCGCTATATTTTATTTGAATATGTAAGTATTAGATTTTGTGTTATCAGTGCCTTGTGTTAAGGACAAATACATTATATATATGAAATATGTTTTTCTTTCAGTGATTGTATTTTAATGGCTGATTACTAAATATGTTTCATTTTGAGACTCGTATTTTCTACTTATGCATAAATGTGGAAACAAACTTTTAAAAATTTGAATTTAATGTTTTGTTGACACTGTGACACACCTGGATTTACTAATTGTGGTGCAATGACGATTGTGCCGCGGTTGTTAGATTTAGTTGCGTTACATTGTTGATAAGGAATCCATGTGTGGATTGCTCTCTTTGTTGTGTTGTTTTTCATGATTGTGCATTTGTTTGGACTTGTATGAGTTATTGGTTATCTTTGCATGTTTGATGGCTATGGATTGTATATTGAAATGTTTGGATTAATGTATGGAGAATTGTAGGGTTTACTTACCATTTTGGCGGCTACGGCCTTAGGGCTAATTTTGAGGATTTAAGGTTGAATTTAGAGACGTTGGAACTTGGGTGGTTAGGTGTTAAAGAATTGATGATTGTAATGAAAAAAATTTGGGACTTCTCACTTGGGAGGCTCACGGCCTCTAAGGGGTTTAATAGTCCTAGTTGTGATTCTTTGTGCAACATTAGGACTTAAGTGATTAAGTGATAAGTGATCACCATTGTGGTGAAGGAAAAAGGGTTAGACTTTGTTATAATGAGCCTCACGGATTCTTAAGGCAAAATGTCACAAAATGTAGTGCAAAAATGGAGACTTAGATTATTAGAGAATTCTAGATTCGCTAAGAGTTCATAAAATGAAAAGAATAAAGAATAAGACTTTATTTTATGGATTAGAATGATTTTGAACATAAGGGAAGAACAAGAGAATTTGTATACCCTTAGAGCAATTTTAAGTGAGCATAATTGATTAGATTAAGGAACATGAGCAGTCTAAAGGAATGAAGATTTAATAGGGACTTCAAGAGAATCCCTCTAGAAAATGAAATTCATAAAAGATGTTAATTTAAGTGGAACTTTATAATGATCTCATAAGAATCGTTAAGCTAAAGTGAAACCCCGAAATGAACTTCAAAAAGTGTGTTGTTACTCTTGAGAATTTAATACTATGCTATTGTGGGTCCGTGTTCGGGACTAAAATTATGTTGATGCTTAAGTTGGCCAAATTGTGGCATGTTGGAAAATATATCATTATTGCTAGATATACATGATTATGCATGGAGTCAACATGCATTGAACATTATACACCTTTTGTTGTTGTGCCAATGTACTAGACCCGGGTGGATCAATGTTATTATGTAATTGTATAGGCGATTATGTAATATCATTGATACTAATGGCATTGGACAATTGTATGGACAATTATTTAATATCATTGGGGACAGTACAATGATGGCTTGAGTTATGCATATTCACATTAAACAATTTGCTCAGTCGATGACTGTTAAAAGGCTAGATGAGCCTATGATTATGCATTGAATCAGTATGCATTGAACAAATTGCTCAGTCGATGACTATTAAAAGGCTGTATGAGCCTATGAATGGGAATTGAATAGTGTGGTCTATATGGATCTATAGGGGGCGTAAGGTGCAATGAAAGTTGATTGCATGCATTACGGGCCCGATAAATCACTATTCTTTTTGTGGTAAATGAATAAGAATTGATTATAGTGCGATCCAGTGGAAGGATCTTTGGGTGCGTCAGGGCGGGATGATCCCTCTAGTGACCTATTTTGTCACATTGTATACCCCTGGCCGGAAAGCCAATTGCAAAGCACTGACGAGGAATTGACAAGCACTATTCACTTCGTGGTCCCAAAGACTGTCATTGAGGGGGACAGATCTTCTGAAACGTTCATCTTTGAAATGGAATAGAAAATCTTGGTACTAAGTGCACATGCATTGTGAGTCTGCATATCATATGACACTCATTTATGTGATGATTATACTATTGTCTTATTGATGTCATGATTGTATGAAATGTTTTAATTGTTTATTATCTGATACTCTATTGTTGTTTCTTTTATCGTATGTGATTATTACTATTTAATGTTGTTGCTCTGCTATGTGGGCGTTCTGTGCCATTCTAGTTCTTTACTGCCATAATTGGTAATGTAAGTAGGATGTCTCACCTCTTTCCTGTATCCTTGTATTTCTGTTATATATATATATTTGTTAAAAGATCGTGAGGAAGAAGACGAGGGACCACACCCTTACTGTTTGGATTGGGCTGATTCACTATTTTCAATATGGCGTCGGGATGAGATTTCTTCGGTTATGCATGGGTGCAACTCCATGGGGGCATTGATGCTTGGCGTGTCGACTGGGACACCGAACGTCGTATATATTTCTGGGGTTGCGGCTTTGTTTGCTAGTAGTACCTATCCCAAGGTTACTACTTTTCTCTTTTATGCTTTAGTACCCGTTATATTTTATTTGAATATGTAAGTACTATATTTAGTGTTGTCAGTGCTTTGTCTTAAGGATGAATATGTTATATATGAAATATGTTTTTCTTCAGTGGTTGTACTTTAATGGTTGGATACTAAATATGCATTCATTCAGGGCTTATATTTTCTATCTATGTATAAATAAAATATCTATTTTGAAAAGATTGTTGTTGAGACTGTGACACGCCTGGATTTAGTGACTGTGGTGTAATGACGATTGTGTTGTGGTTACTATATTAAGGGGTGTTACAATTACAAGGGTAACAAAAGGCTAGTAATTGATTACACACCCATTATAATCAATTACATAGGAGTTTTAAAAGGTTTCCAAACGCACGAAAGGTCATTCTTCATTTGGAACCTCTCTCCTCTCTCTTTCTACACCCACAATAACCCCCATCCCAAATTCCTCATTTCTCTCTCAAAACTCAACCAAACCTCACCATTTCAACTCCCGCTCACTCGAAAATCCCCTCTCCATAAAGCCCATCCATTAAAACTCACCAAAAACCACGAGAAATTCTCCCCAAAATCCACTCATCCCTTCATCTTTCTCTCTCTCACCACCCATGAACCACACCACCAAAAATTCTCCTATTTCCATCCTTTCCTGAACCTACACATCCCTAAACACTTTCCCCTTTATCCCTTTTTCAACCCACTCTCTTCAATGGCTGAATTTTCCTAACATACAAAACATCCAAGAATAGGGCTCAACATTGGAGAGTCCTCTAGTGCTCCTCCATGCAACATCTCTGGGCTAGACCTCACACGTCACTTCTCCACCACCAAGAAGGCAGAATTGTTCAAGAAGAACTTACAATTAAGGAAGCTTATCTCTCCAAGGTGTCTAACTCAAAACTTCTACTTAAGTGAACGTTTGGAGACCTTCAGGTTGGTTGAGAGGTTAGGATTGATTGGATTCTTTAGTATTTAGAAGGCTATCTACCCAAACTTGGTTAGAGTGTTCTATGCTAATCTGAAGTATGAAGACAACTATTTGATTTCTGAGGTCAAGAAAACACATATTAGGATCGCTAAGGTGACTTGGTGTAGGCTAACCAAACTTTCATATAATGGAACGAGTTTTTATGGAAATGAGAATGCCTGGGGAGCTGACTTTGAGTACAAGAGTGCTTTGACCTCCCTGTTAAGGTCTAGTTATGAACTCCTAAGAAACAAGAAACGGGTAATAGCTCCTAGTTTGACCATGGAAAATAAAGTTCTTCATTACCTATTAGTCAGAGGGTTGATCCCAAGGGGAGGAAATTACTCCCAGGTTCTGAGAGATGATGTGGTGGTCTTATGGGCTAGGACCACGGGTAGGCCAATCAGTTGGGCTCACTACATAATTCAGCACATGTTGGATGTCAAGAAGAAGAAGAACACTGCCCTCCCATACGTCATGCTTGTGATAGCTATCTTGGAGCATTGTCACATCTCCCTATTTGAAAAGTCAAGGGACACGAGCTCCAAAGGACCACAGTCCATTGGCCTACACATCTTGAAAAAGCTTCAACTAAACAAGGTGGATGGCAGATGGTACTATCTCACCCATGGGAGTCATGGTCATATCCCTCATGATCTTGAGGATGATGATGATGATGATAAAGGCCAGCAGCCTCCTCCTACAACCACCATGGAGCTGCTGCTACAGGAGATTCGTAACTTGAAGATAGGAATGGAACGGATCGAGCAAAAGGTGGATCATCTTAAGCTGAGGATGGACTACTCTGATCAAGAGCTTGCCTCTATTCGCTCTTTCTTAGAGGGACCAAGATATGCACCACGGAGGGCAACTACTGCACCTACCACCTTTGCCCCTCCTGCTCCTCTATCCTTCGCTGATCCTTCTAGTGCTCATCCTACTGATGATGTGGAGCTCATTGGGTCCAAAGATGATCTTGAACTCGGTGACGATGATGTCAACCTTGAAGATGTAGCTAAGGATGAGGATAGTGACAGCGAGGTGACTGTCAATGATCATGAACCCTTGTCATGATGTTTCTTTGTTTTTTTTTTGTTTTTGATTGTATATGACATTGGCTCTGTTTTATATTAATAATTATAAGATCAGTATCATGTTTCTGATATGCGTTTATTGATTATATGGATATTTGATCTGATTATGTTTTGGACTGGTTATACTTTATTTGCAAAACTTGCTTGGGTTGTTCTGATTGTTTTTTCTGCTGTTTAAAATTTTGGGAAACCATGAAACCCTGCTAAGATGCAACCGAAATTTTAGGTGAATGCTTATGTTTTTTTTATAATGCTAACGAGGTAGTAATTGCATAAGTACATGGGAGGATTGATTTAAGCTTTTACATGAACATTTTACTAACCCTATCTTGTGTATACATTACAGGAGAGAGTTACGCTTAAATCTCTGATAAATATATGCAAATGTTTCCCGTCTTTTCAATGTCTATTTTGTCATCATCAAAAAGGGGAAGAATATGAATGCTTATGTCTTGAAGTGTGTCAAATGGTTTTTTATGATAACAAAGTCATGATGAAGATCAAGTTCAAGAGAAGATCAAGATCAAAAAAAAAATCAAGAGGTTTATTAGACATAGGTTATAGAATATTAATGTTAAATGCTCTCAAGGTACCTCAAATGGATTTTGAAAGATCCTTTATAATCAACTTGAAATTCAAAGTTCATATTTTAAAGAAATGTTGATTTAAGCCTTGGATTGTGTTAAACACATGTCAATATTGATTAATCCAAGTTTCTTAAAGTCAAAAATGGCCTGGATGCTTAATTAGAGTTGAAAGATGTGTTCTAAGGGCAAGGTAATCGATTACACATGTTTTGTAATCGATTACAAGCTAAACAGAGGCCTTGTAATCGATTACATTGAGCATGTAATCGATTACAAGCATGGCAGAAGCCTTGTAATCGATTACACTAAGGCTATAATCGATAACAAGTCTAGCAGCAGCTATGTGATCGATTACACAAGGCTGGTAATCGATTACATCCTACCCAGAAAGCCAAGAACAAGTTCAAATAGTCATGTAATCGATTACAGAGATTGTGTCCAGTGGTCTAACAGTGCCCAACGACTATATTAGGTGCATTAAATGCTATGCTTTAATGTCCCCAACGGCTCCATTGATCAAATCTCTTATAAATACTTGAGTTGGGGCTTCATTAATGGCTAACCATCAACTTGAAACTTGAATCTATCATTCAAATCCGATAATTAATCACAAAATACCCTTCTTGCTCTGTTTTTTTGTATAATCACTTGAGATATTCTAAAAGAGCATTCTAGATCTTCAATTTGTATTAATCACTCTTGTGAGAGTTTCATTCTATCAATCTTGATTGCTTTGTAATAGAGGGTGAGGTATCCCTCCAAATTGTAAAGGGTGAGGCATCCCTTGTTTGAAGAGGCTCAAGTACAAAGGGTGAGATATCCCAAGGTGTTGAGTGCTCAAGTTTCTAAAGGTTATCAAGCACCTATTGAAGCTTGAAGATATAGTGAAAAATCTCGAGTGATTGCTTGAGGACTAGACGTAGGTCACAAGTGGATTGGTGGCCGAACCAGGATAAACCATTGTGTTTGATTCTCTAAACCCTTCTTTTTACATTCTTGGTTTGTTTGCTTACTTGATTATTTCTCTCTTGGTTGGTTCATTGGTGGACAATATCTTTCTATCTTATCCATTCATTCATTTCTATCAATTAATAGCTTCAACAAAAATTAGTAATCAAGAGTTTTTCGAAAGATTTGTGAAAAGTTTTTATAAACTCAATTCACCTCTCCTTTTAAGTCTTGAGGCCACTTGGTAACAACTTCTAATTCTCAAGTAGCTTCATTACATCTTTTATCATTATTACAACCCACTTCTGTAAAAATCCTTCTAATATTCATAACCCATTTGTTAGCTCTCCATAGATTAAAACTCCAAATGATTTCTTTGCAAATCATCTTTCCTTTTTAGACATTTTCTTGAACAAATTATTTATCATTTCAATCTTTGTAGACTGGGTACAAACATATATCCTATACTTTGATATCAAGGGTCACTGTTTAGAGCTGACCAACACTGCAATTGAAGGAATATTAGTCTGTCTTGGTGAACCATGTAACACATTCATACCTAGTATGAGGGTGGGAGCTTAGGAAACAACAAGAAGAGAAGAAGAATGTTCAATGCTTAACAATGAATTCAACTCACCAAGCTTGGCATTAATCTTCAACAAAACATTAGTCAGATTTTGGTCATTGACCTTTGTAGGAGCCATGCACTAAGTAATAATTTCATACTCAGTAAGATTCTTCTTCCTTCATGGACCATAAATATCATAGTGTTTCTAATCAAGAAGTAGACAAAAAAGGAACTAAGGAGCCCTAAAAGTTTAGACTGGATGTTCTCAAACATCTTCTCCACTCTAACCATAGGTGGGGCATGCCTACATTGAGCATTCTCTTCAAACATATTAAACAAGAAATCTATTAGAATTCCTTTCGTTTCTCCATTTCCATAATATTGCATTCGACACACTTCTATTTTTCATTTGAATTAGACTTCAAATGTGGGGAGAACTTAAATAATTCTTCAAACTCTGTTAAGTACTGACTCACTATCAAGTGTCCTTACTTAAGTTCTAGAAATTTCTTCTCCTTTTCTTCTTGAACATTTGGTGAGAAGTATTTCTCTACGAATGTGACTTTAAACACCTTCCATGTAACTTGAATTTTAGTAGCCTCCAAAAGTCTCTTGACATCATTCCTTCAAGTTCAGCCTTCTCTTTCAATATAAAAGAGACATTGGAGATCTGCTATTCATCCACGCGAGCCAACCCAGCAAATATCTTTTTGAGCTCCCCTGTCCACTTCCAGCCTTGGCTGAATCATATCCTCCATATAAGGTGAGTGAATCACACTTTCTGAACTTAGATGAATTATAAAAAGTTTGGTATCTCACCACCGCTACTTCATTCCCTGGTCATGAATGTGGAGTATTTCCCATCCTTTCCAACATCTTAGTCATAACTGCATATATTTCTTCATGGCCACGAACATTCCTCCTTGCTCTCTTTCATTGAAGTTATCATCTTCTTGAGTACTTCCATTACTTCTCATTTTTTTTTATTGACAAATCTTCTACCTCTACGGGTACGCCTGGTAGATGCCATAATCTCCTATACATACCACACAATATATATTGAGTTGATCAGGCTCAATATTATGTAGCAGTGTGATAGTTAACTATAAACATACAAACTCAAAGCAGTTATGATATTCTACCTCTGCATCTTATCATCAAGATAAGACAAATGCATAACAAGCATAGCTAGTCCATACCCTAGCTCAACAGGATGAACAGCTCTGATACCATAATGTAACATCCCAAATTACTAACACTAATGACATATCCAGTTTACGCATCAGTAATTAGAAATTTGGTATATTATGTAACATTCTACCTAACTTGATGATACTAATCGATTTTACAGTAGCTTAATAAATATGATATTAGTTATCTGATAATTGAATAATTGTTTGTGTTGAATTGAGCATAAATCTATAATACTAAACATTAGAGATAACTCAAAATAACTTAGAAAAATTATACAATTATAAATAATTGTTAATTAGAGGATGAAGAATTAATTAGAGAGTGACAGTAAATTAGAATAGTACATGAAAGTTTCTTAATTCAATTCTTTAAAGGTCAACTTAACCTATGGATGAATAGTGAAGTTAAGTGATTGGTAAGTTGTAAAAAAATAAAATTTAAAATGAAATTCTTGAATTTTCCACATCATCATAAAAGTTGAAAAATTCATAAAAGGAATATAGAAATATCTTTATAGATATTAAGTTACAAGATTTCTTTTTATATTCTTTTGTCACTAACTCTTTTATCTTTTATCTCATTAAATTCATCAATTGTTTTTATTTTTATTTTTATTTTCTCTCTCATGTTAGATTACTCTCATCCACTCATTTCTTATCTTTTGTTCACTCTTCCTATCCACTAATCAGCTTCTTTTTCCCTCACTTTTTCCTTTTCTAGGATCTGCTCACTCTCATTTTCGGGTTTCTCTTTTTTGGTTCTCAAGCTCGTTCATCTGCTCCCTCTCACCGAGTTCCGTCTACTCTCACTGTCGCTCGAGTTGGGCTGTCCGCTTGCCTATCCAGTTTGCTCTCATCGTCGTCTAGTTCGTTCACGGTTCTGCTGCTCCTATCCGTTCACGATCTGGCCTGTTCACTCACACTGGTTTGCTCTTGTTGTTACTCTACCAGATCTATTTTGATCATCTTTCTTTGATTCTTGTTTCTCTCTTATTTTTGGTATGAGCTAAAACAAAAAGAATAAAGCAATGAAAGAGAAAAGAAAAATAGAAAGAAAGAGGGATAGGAGTAGTAGACGAAAATAGAGAAAGAAAGGAAACCAAGAGGGAAAACTCAAGCTTGAGGTAAGGTTGTATATCTTTAATTTATTCTACTTCTTTTATGAATTTTTAAACAAAATTCTGATTGTAATAGTGGTCTTGATCACGGCCAAATTTCAAAAGAAAGAAGAGAATTCTTGTTATTATGAGTTTTTGTTCCTCACTTTCTTCTAACTCTTTCTTTTGAGAATTGTTGAACAAAAAATTATGATGTTGATTGTGTTATATATGAGAGACTCATGGCCAAAGTAAGAGGAAAAAGAGTTCCTTGTTCTTAAATTGTGTTTCTTCTTTTAATAGTTTTTAATTGAAATTGTGATTGAGCTTGATGAAGCTCACGGCCAATTAGGGATTTTATAAGCTTAAAGTAAGTTTCTATGTATAATTAGGTGAGAATGTGTTCTTGATTATCATGGAATGAACTATGTGTTACCAATAATGAATTTTCCATATTAAATGTGGTTTTTATGCTTGAGTATCACCCTTTTAAGCTTAATAATGTGCTTGTTCTTGGCTTTTGAAGTAAGGTTATGAGATTGTGATTGTTGATGACTTTAGGATGACTTTAATGTGAATTGATTTTTTTTAAAACATAACCGTGACTGTTGCGGCAAACTTTCTGTTGTTGTTCTAATTACACACAATGATTATTTTTATCTAGATCTTGAGAATATGATGCTTAATTGTTATGCAATGCCATTTTTAAGATGTTGTAGATGATTATAGGTATGCGAAATGTTAGGTAAAGCTTAATTTTGTTAAAGTTTACATGTGGTTATAATTAATTATGAGATGATGATGATGTATTATAATGCTATTTGATGCTCTCTTAAATGTAGTTAAGTATGGATTATATTTATGGTTGTTTATAAAGACTAAGGATTGAAAGAAAATGATTATAGATGTATTGAGTTTTTGGAGCAAGAGTGTAAGAATTGATTAATATTATTTTGTTTTATGTCTCATAGCTAAGCTAAATTAAAATGGTAGTAATGTCCTTATAATTGTTCATTTATTGTTTTTATTGATGTTGGTGTTGGATTATGACATGTTTTTTTTTATGTTAAAATTGATGGCATTTGGAATTGAATACCATGGTTGTTATACTTGAAATGGAGCATTGAATTATTGGTTTTATACTCTTGAGTGTCACGGCCAGTCATTGGAAAGAAAGATAATTTATTGATTTTGAAATGTTAATTTTGTAATGTGGAACCATAACACACCTTGATTATTGGTGTATTGTTTTTATGGCCTTGGTTGTGAAAGGTAAAGTGGGGTGTAAATATATATGTGTGTGGGTGTTTGGTTATGGTTAAATAATCATGTCTGTTTCTTACCCTTGAAAGTCTAATTATGTGAAAACTTGTATAAATTAATTGATTATGGAGTTACTTTATTGAGAGCCTCTCAACCTTTAAGGATAATGTGGCGAGTTATTGTACTAATGTATTGACTGAGTTTTGTTGATTGTCTTAGGATTATATTTAATTATTATTTATGAGTAAAGTTGTTGATTAAATGGCTATGTGAAAGCCATGATGGTTGCTGCCCTGTTATTGCAGAAATTTAGATATAGAAATGAGCAAAGTTGTTGATTAAATGGTTATGTGAAGGCCATGATGGTTGCTGTCATGTTATGTAAAAAAAATTAGATGCTTATGTACTATATATTATTGGTTGAGTTATGGATGCCTGTTTGATAAGATTTAGATGTTATCAAGTTAATATATGTCAGTTGGGAGTACTGGAATTCTAGATAGATTATGTATTTGGATTCCTTTATTTGATAAATTGATTTTTATGCATTGTTAGGCTATTTTGAGAAATAATAGATAAAAATAATTAAATGAAAGTTTATGTAAAGCATGTTTATGCTTATGTTTGACCATGAGTAGTAAGAATTATAAGATGAAACTCTGTTCTTAATGACTTAAGATATGAAAAGATTTTTTTGAAAAAAGAGATTGATGAATTGAGTAGATAAATAGAGTCATGATTTTGAAAAGTTTTCATAAATGAGATTTTATCGATAAACTTTGATATTAATGATATTTTTGCTTACTTGAAAATATGAGAATCGATAATATGATTTATATTTGAAGGATATGAAGTCCAAAGATATGATTTATGATGTAAATTATAATAATATGTATGATTTTCATAAAAAGAAAATGAACTGACTATTTCAGAAAGATGAAGGATTTGTTTTAGTTTTTTGCCACCTTCCTATCAAGATAACAAATACTTTATAATGGACATTTCTCCGAAATAGCTGGTGTAACACCCCAAATTCCCTAATTAGTTGACAGTAATTTTGACAGTTAACAGAATTCTACTGTTTAGTGATTTTTGTGTACTGTAAAATTATTTTGATTATTCCGTCAGCATATTTGATCGTTTTGAGTGATTTACTCCGTGTCAGGAAAATAATAATTTTCGGGCTGGGGAAAATCTTATGTAATTTAATTATTATTGTTAAGTCTTAATTATTTTACGTAATCTGACTTGATTTTCATACATTTTCTAATATTTGTGATTTTTGTGGATCATTATAATTTTTATATTTATCAGATTGTTTTTGGGCTGTTTGTGAGCCCAGGTGGCCTTACGTGGGCCCAGGTGGGTTCCGCAAAGTGAAAATTTTTTTATGTATAGAAAAATTTGTACTGTTTAGATTGAGACAGGGGATCTTACTAAACCTGAATCCTGAAACAGTTTCTAAAATTTTATTGTACTGTGTTTTGTACTGTATTTAATTATTAGATGATAAAAATACAGTAAAAATATTATTCGAAGGGTAATAGCAGATAGAAAAATAAATATTATACTGCTTAGTCAATAATAGTGGTTATGACAACTTTTTGACAGACCAATAGGAAGTAAGCTTAATGTTTAAGATTTTGATATCAACTGTCGATTTAATCAACGGTGTAGAATTAGTCTAAGAAAATGGCTATGACCATTTATAACTGTTAGATTTAGATTTAAATCAAGGGTGGAGATTTAATCTTATAAAGTGACTAGGACCTTTTGTGACCGTTGGATTTAGATTTAATCAACGGTGGAGATGGATCATTTATGACCATTGGATGTGGATTTAATCAATGGTGGAGATTTAGTCTTCTAAAATGGCTATGACTAATTATGACCCTTGGATTGAAAGTAAGAAGGAGTAATCTTGACCCTTTATTTTGGAGATGCATCTAATGGCTAGGATTTTAAGGAGAAAGATCTAATGGCCTAGATTAAGTCTTCTAATCAAAAGTCTACCTTAATCCTAACCATTGAATTAATCAATGGCTAGAAATGCTTAAAATGGTGACTAATTATTATGGTCATTTATTGAATGCATAAGGAGAAGCATGAAGAGGGGGGAACGGTTTTTGGAGGCTTAAGTGTGTAGCAAAGTTCAAGACCATCATTATTGTCATTCTTGATCATTCTTGATCATTCCAAAGCCTAAGCTCATCAAAAATTTTCTCTCCATTTCTCTTCTCCTCTAATTTCGGCCAAGCACTCTAAGATCACCCTCCATCACTCAAAAATTTTATCCAACCTAGTTTCTTGAATCCTTACCTTATTCTAAGAACATCTCTAGTTATGAGTTTTCACAAAATCATTCATCTTGAGCTTCAAATCCAAGCTTCAAGTTTCTATCATAAAGGGTAAAGTTCTTATCTCTTCACCCAAACTTTAAGTTTTAATTTTCTAAGCCATGCTTGAACCATGGTTTACCTATTCTTTTACTTGTTATTGATTTTAAGATTTGTTTATGATTTTTAGGGATTTTTCCATGGAGCTCTATGAAATTGGTAGGAAGGAAAACTAAGTGTTTTCACTTCATTCTTTATCCTAATCAAATTTAAGAAGTCTTTCTTTCACAAAAATAAAAAACATCATCCTTGTTCTTCAAGAGGAATTTCGGCCATACCACCCAAAATCACCATCCAATCTCTTTTAATTTCATCTAACCATAGATATTGAATCTACATGATATTCTAAGCAACTTTCATGTTGGAGACTTTCTCTAAATCATCCATCTTCAACCTTATTCTTCAAGCTAAAGATTGAAGCTTTATTGGTGAAGTTTATTAATCTTCACTTTTCTTTTGATTTTCAAAGTTCTAACCATGATTCTAATCCATGGTTTATCTTGTTCAAGCTTGATTTACTAATAAATATATGCTTTGTTTTGTATTGGAGAAGCCCTTGGTGGTGAAGGACTTGGAAAAAGAAGCAAAGCAAGGAGCTTTTGAGGATCTTCAAGAGGTAAGAGGGAGATTCATCTCACTAACCAAGTATGGTGGTGAGAGATGGTTTGTGTACTTGATGGATGGTGAATCCATGTGAGGATTCATATCCACGGTCATGTAATTATTTGTGGGTGTTTATATGTTTTGTATGGTTTATTTGTGCTTTCATGCTTTGTATGATTTGCATGATTTATTGCTTTTGATTATGGCATGCTTGTAGTATTTATGATAAAATATATACATGTATGTCATGATTTGATGATGAAAAGGAAAACAATTTTTGGTTCCAAAGAACCATCGAAGCACACGGCCACAAGGGTGATTTTTGAGTAAAAAGATTCTAAGTATTTTATTAATCATGAGTCTTAAATGAAAAGAGCAATGAGTTGATGATTTTAAGGATTTTCAAAGAAAGTAAAAAATGAAAATGAACAAATGATTTGATTTCAAAGACTATGAGTCTCACGGTTTTTGTGAAGAATTTTTAATGGTTTTGTTTGTGTAAAACCATATTGACTTAAAAAGAAAAGTATTTGATGGCTTCAATGGCCAAAGACTCCACGGTGTTTGGGACATTGGAATAGTTTTGGTTTTATGAAACAAAGTGATTTCAAAGTGGAAACAAAGTGTTTGAACAAAGTGTTTTAGTACAAGGATTAAAGAAAATGGAAACAAGAGGTTTTGTTACTTGAAAGATGGAATTTCATTTATGAAAGACAAAAAGAGGTTGAAAGTGTTTGAACCTTAATTTATTTTGAAGAGAATTGATTTGAGAAAAATAGAAAATATAATAGTGATTTGATATTTTCTAACGTGTAACTCATTCTTTGGGTTTTGGAGCGCGTTAGTAAATTTTAAGATGGAAACATTGATTTAATTCAATGGAATTGTGAATTTGTGGAATATATTGTGAAAAGGATTTTCTTGAGTAAGAAAATGTGAAAAATGACGTGAGAAGTCATATTATTTTAAGAAAGGTTAAAATGGAATTTTTGAAGGTTGAGAAATATTTTTCGTAATAGAATTATGGTGAAAAATGATTTACGTAACTTAAAAATGTGATTTTTAAGCTACGCGATTTGAAAAACGTTCAAATATTTCCAAGCGATTTGAAAAATGTTGAAATATTTCTACGCAATTTGAAAAGTGTTTAAATATTTTTATGCATTTGAGATATTGTGGAAAAATCGCTATGCGATTTAAAAATGGTGGAATATTTTTACGTGATTGATGAAAACGTTGAAAAAACAATACATGATTTGAAAATGTAACAGAAATGTTGTGAAATTGTGAAAACGTAACATAAATGTTGCGCGATTGTGAAAATATGACAAAAGTGTTTTGTGACTATAAAAACGCGATAATATCATTTCGCTGTTGAAAATATAGTATGATTACTGTTAGGCCAGTGTGTGGACCCTGATTATGAGATTATGAAATTAAACTGAGAATGAGCCAATGTATGGACCCTGAATATGAAATTGTGAATTTTGCTTGTGATTGGCATTGGTGCATTGAACATGCATTAGAAATGGTGAATTTTACCTGTGATTGGCATTGGTGCATTGAATATGCATTGGAAAAATATGCATTGTGGCATATGAGGAAATTGAACAAAGTTGCATTGAGATATTCATGCATTGAACAAAAATTTGATAGCTGATGCTATTGTGACCCTTGTGATTGAAGAGAGAATGTGAATTGATAGTGAGATCTGTGATGGATCTTGGGGGCATCAAAGCGCGGCGGTCGACCTGTGGATATCTGTCTGTGGGCTAAGGTTGGACCATATGCCACTTGGTGATGCGGTCTGTTGCAATGCATTGACGATACCCGACAATAACACGATTCTTTTCAAAAGCTGGAAGATTGTCTTTGGGCTAAGGCTAACAATTAACAGAGCATTCTTCTCGAAATTGTGAAAACCTCCATGGAGTAGGACATTGAGTCTACATGCATAACATATGCATAAATCTGAGTATCTATATCTGCATGATATGATAATTGAGGAATATTGGATGATGATGATGATAAATAATGTTGATGGCATTATTGTTCGTATTGTGTGATTTGAATTGATGAATACTTGGATATTGTTGCGAACATCATCATGAATATTGAATGATATTTGAACTGATAAATAATTGGATGATGATAGTTGATTAATGTTGAGTGCATTATTGGAATTATGGTATGATATCCCTGTATGGTATGTTGTTTGTGTTATCTCTATGCTACCATGTTGGTATTGGCGTAGGTGATCTCACATCTTTGTTATATTATTTTGCTGTGTTTGTATTATTAAAATTGAATAGTAGATGGAACGAGTTGTCTTAGACATGATGGGTGATAAATACTCTGAGATTGGTGACAACATTGAGGAGTGTGCAGTGTGAACAAGGAACAGATGTCTGAGGCATCAAGATGGATACAAGAAGTAATAAGTATGTTAAGTTTTACCGTTAGTGTTGTACCGTGCTATTAAGTAAGACCCGTGATGGGGTTTGCTATTGATAAAAAAAGAGAGTCTGGTAGTTTTATATTTCTCTTTAAATTGTTAAATATTAATTGATGTCAATATTGTATATTAATCAGTTTAAATATATTTTCAGTAATACTTATGGATTTCAGTAAGTTTATGTTTCTGTAATAAGAAATTTTAAAACAGAACCATTTATAACTCAAACCTTTTATGAACTTCTTTATAGATTATGAGTTGAGAGTCGGAAATGTGATACCCTGAGGAGGGTGTTACAACTGGAATTGTTGTAGTGGCACTTTTAATTAAATTACTGAAAATTTTTCATGATTCTTATCCCCTTTACATTTATGTTTTTGGCAATGATTCCAGGAAAGTCAAGCGACAGATAAACAAAATGAAGATAGATGAAGCATACATGTTTACAAGAAATAGTTAGTTTCTTTAGTTTAATGTTTAATGAGATGGTATATTATGTAATATTTGGTGATGTATAATTTGAATAAGTCTTTTCATGCTATATGTAATAAATGCTTTTGCTAAAGGCTCATATTTTATATCTTATCAAAGTGTTTTATTTAAAAATTTTGATATTCATAAGTAATATACCAAATTTCTAATTACTGATCTAATGTGTCATTACAATAATTCTAGTTATTTTGAGAAAAAATTCATTACAAAACATTTATTATCTTTCTAGGAAGGTGGTAGAAAGCCAAAACAGGTCCTTCTTCTTCCCGAAATAGTTGGTTCATTTTATATTTAGAAAATCATTCATATCATCAAAATTTACATCATAAATCATATCTTTGAATTTCTTATCGTTCGAATATAATCAATAAATCTCATTTATGAAAACTCTTCAAATCATGACTCAATTTATCCAATATCAATTCATCAATCTCTCTTAAGAAAATCTCATCATATCTTAAGTCATTAAGAATCAAGTCTCATCTTATATTCAAAGTTATGAGCTCATAATATCATTCATTCACTTGGTAGTAACCTGTTTTTGGATTGGTGCATTTCAACCCATTTATGATGATCAATTTGCCACACAAGACAACTCTGAGTAACTAGGCCCTGTCAATCTCAGTTTAGTAAAGAGGATGCATAAAAATCCTCAATCTAGATATAAGGATAGACTGCAACTACCAGAATAGAGAGGACGCACATAAATCCTCATACTAGTAATTGTTTGGGATAGGGGAGACACACATAAATCTTCACATTATCCCGGATTTAGGATCACCCTAAGTAGTAAAGTTATCCTCTACCACTTGATGACTAGGGAAGCTCGGGTAAAGAGGGAGGTCTTCCTCAACCTCAATTACCATGGTATAGAAAGATCCTCAATTTCTTTCTTACCATTTTCCGAGACTTACCTTAAGTCTAAGGTATATCCAAATTTCCACTCAGTTCAATTCCACAAAGGGATACCCATGAGAATCAATTCATTCATCAAATATCTTTATTCATCAAATCATCCATCAACTATGCAATAAGATGCATAAATTTATCATTCCCATCATGGGCAATCAATCAGTCATTGCTCAATCTCAATATGATCCATACAAATCGTATAATCAATTCTCAAATGTGTTTGGATGTATAATGTTTTCACAATCAGATTTATAATATACTTTAATTATCTAAAAGTTCTTTGTACTTACAATTAAACTTAAGCATAATAATGTTTTATATAACATTACTTATGGTTATTATCATCTATTATTTCTTAGATTAGCATGACAATGCATCAAAGATCAATTACTCAATCAGTGAAATTAGAATACACATTCTGTCCAAAAATCCAACAACTAAAAGTTCACGGGTTCAAACTCATAAGTTCTGGTGTTCCAACACCTAATTTATTCATTTCAACAACAACCAGCATAATCGTGACCTTTCAACACTATACAAATCATGATTTTACATATTAAAATCTTCCACATGAAAATCTAAATAGGGCAGCATTCTACCCTTGCAATTTGTCACCAATCAAGTTTCATTTCAAGCACAAAAACCACTATAATACATTCACAAATGGGGCAGCACCTTGCTATGATTTTTAAGTACAATTCAAGCCACCAAATTATCGCATAAAGACAACATAATTCTGGTCATAAACAAGCACACACAGCCCTAATATTCAGCTTCACATTCCAACAATTTTTGTCATCAATATCATGTCTTAAATTAACACAAACATCAATAGAAAATAGGTAAACAATTTAAAAGAATACCTACTCTTAACAACACAACTCAGCCGTGAGTTATAGGTAAGGTATCATTGATCAAATTTACAACATTTTTACTCAAGAACCCAAAAAGAAAATGGAATTAAGACATGGTAACATAGAAGCACAAAAAAATGAACCAAACACTTGTTGTTTTGCAAGGTGCTGGTCGTGAGCTTCAAGGCTCCATGGACCAGATGAAGTAAAGAGTCGGAAAAGATGATCAAGACATGGCAAAAAACCCCCTACCTCAAGATTTTCCTTTGTTTTGTTAGATTTTTCAAGTTTTCCCTCTCTATCTTTCTCCTTTTTTTTTTCTTTTTCTTGCCCTATTCTTGTGTTTTTCCAGCAAATAGAGATGAGAGAGAGTGTGTGAGTAAGAATCAAAGAAACAGAAAAGAAATAAGATAATCATAACATACCAGATCGAGTATCAGCGAGAGCGAGCGTGAGTGAACCCGCAAGCGAGGATGACAGGCGAGTGAGAGAACGGAGAACGTACGAGCTAGAGAAAGAACGAGTGGACATAATAGGGAGAGTGAACGAAAAAGTGCGGCACGGGAAAGAATGAAATAAAATTAGTAAAGTTAAAGGTAAAGTTAATCTAAAATAAAGATAAAAGAACAAAGGGGTTTTACAAAAATATAAGAAGAAATCCTAAAACTTATATCTATAAGGATATTTCTATATTCCTTTAATGAATTTTCCAACCTTCTCTGATGATATGGAAAATTCTAGAATTTTATTTATTTTCCAATTTCATTTTTTCCACAAATATCATTTTTACACCTTTACCAATCACTAAACTTCATTATTCATTCTTGGGTTAAGATAACCCTTATGGAATTGAATTAAGAAGCTTTCAGGTACTTATTCTGATTTGTTTCCACTCTTCAATTAACTTTTCATCCTCTATTTGACAATTGCTTATAATCTTATAATTTTTTGAGTTATTTGGAGCTATTTCTCATGTCCAGTGTTATAGATTTATGCTCAACTCAACCTGAATCATTGCCACAGCTATCAAGCAACTTCCACTAATTTTTATTGAGTTACTATAACTCCAATAAGAACTAAATTAGGACTATTAAGTTGGGAAAAATGTGTTTGCTTTTTTGCTTACCGCAAGTGCACAGGTTGCATAAGTAATATAGTAAAGAGTCGGATATCGTTCCCACGAGGATGTACGTTAATCTAAAAAGCCAAATATTAACCAATAGCTTACTTAACACTATTTAAGAACATTCAAATTAGAAAAGAGTTATGAACGTTAACTATTAACGAAATACTTAAATGCAATAAAACGGACTAAAAGATATTAATTAGAGAATAGGGAATCCTTCTTCACCCTCTACTTCGATTGATGATATGCAATCCTCTTAAGCAACATAAATGAGATGGGATTTTCTAACTTGAGAAACTAACTTAGTTAAAAGCCTATGTCTAGGTCATTCAGCCATGCTTCATTTACCTTGTTCACTATATTTCCATGAGATCTAATGTAAACTGCACTCATTAAGAACGATTCTCAGTAATAGCTATGCATGACCAATAGGTATATGTCTAACCCATTAGCTAATTAACTTATTCCATCATTAGAATGAAATTAAACATGCATTAACCATATTCATGATCTCAAACCTAAATTCTTATGTCTAGTTCAATAAATTTAATCAAAACACGTTAAATGTTGGTCAAACACTTAAAGAGCATTACATCAAGAAGAATGAGAATGATAAGATGTTCTAAGCATTTGCAAGATTTGAAGAGAAGAATATTTTGGAAGCTTGGATTACATCAAGAAGCCTAAGGACTAAAATTGATATATTTTCCTTTTAGGCTTTCTCATATGTAAAGATAGAGGTTTTACAAGAAAAGAGCTCAAATATATTTTTAAATATTTACAAATGGTTCTTACATGCTAAAATGCCTAACAAATATATTTTCAAAAGCTAGTCGTGGCGATAGTTAAAAACTATGAAAAATAGTCAAGTTTGGGTTTTGAAAAATTGACATTTGGTTACTCTTTTGATCATAACTTTCCAAATACTTTGAGTTTTGTTCTGAAACTTGTTTCATATGAAAATGAAGAAGTTATGATCATTTAAAGTCATTTTTAAACCAGAGTGCAATAACTAATTAAAACAAATAAATGACTGATTATTGACGCACCAGAAATGCTCCCAACGACTATAAACAACTATTTTTTATAAAAAAATCATTTATAAACACAACAATGACTATTTTATTACTTGAGCTCTATATATAAGTGATGTTTGAAGCATGTACAACTCTTGAACACTTGATTTGATCCTTGAATCATCAAAATCATATTTTGAGCTCTTTATTGCAAAATCCTTCTATTCCTTTGTTTTTCTCGTTGTATATCTACTTTTATGAGAGTTTCTAATCTTTCTCTTCATCTTAAAATCATTGTAAGAGGGTGAGGTATCCCTCAAGTGAGAAAAGGGTGAGGTATCCCTTGTAGTGAGGTTCAAACACAAAGGGTGAGGTATCTCGAAAGTGTTGTGAGTGCTCTTGAATGTAAAAGTTTTTCAAACACCAGTGAAGCTTGAAGAATTGGAGGCTCTAGTACAAGGGTAAGGTATCCCAAGGTGTGAGGAGTGCTCTTGCTTGTCAAAGGTTTTTCTAGAACCCCTAAAGTCTAAGACATAGTGAAGAAAATCTCAAGTTGAGCTTGGGGACTGGATGTAGGCCATAAGTGGTTGGTGACTGAATTAGGATAAACTATTGTGTTTGTTATTCTCAACTCCATCTCCTTTATATTTGGGTTTTAATTATATATGCTTAAGTTGAACTTGATATCTAGCTTATTTGCTCGATTTATTGTAACACCCACCGTAAGGTATCACATTTTATATTAATTATTACCGAATTACTCCCAAGTTATAACTCTATATTTTATAATAAAAATACAAGTTGTAAAATTTCTTGATATCGATAAGATAAACTTAGCAGAAAATAAAAATATTAAACATCATCACAAATAATTTACATCATATACATCACATAAGTACTATCTATAACACCCTTGTGTGGATGTCACATTTTTAATGCAATAAAATAAAATCTTACCCAAGTTATAAAACATTTGGTACATAAATAATATGAGTTGTAAAATTTTTCTTTTTACACTGGATATCATTAAATAATATAAAACGAAACATAAAGTAAAACAAACTATTGTTACACACCATAATGTACATATGATTTTGTCTTGAGTATACAAATAATTTACAACTACAAATATTTAACAAAGCAGTATAAAGTTTGATACCATACTAACATACAAACATGCCCAAGTGCACATCAAAGATTTCTAACCCTCCGAACGATCATTCTCAGATGGATCATCGGATGACAGAATTCCAGGATGTCTCGCAGCTCTATGGACAGGAGTCTGTGCTGTCGATACACTACTGATCTCACTAGGCGCATGAAAAATTCCTCTCCAATAACACCTAAGAGTCAACGGCATCTTAAGATGTAAATACAAAGTAGTAGTAAAAATAGGTGCTCCATCAAACTCTCTACGCAGGGTCACAGTCAGACGCCCCACATAGACTACCGATCCTCTACCTTCACGCAATCGCCAAGCCTCCGAACCTCCGTGAAAATTGAGTCTCACAGAACCAAAGAAATCTGGCAATGCCATCACCACAAAATCAGTCCAAATGATATGGGTGATCTAATGGCTCGCTTTCTTCAAACTGGTCACTCGGTTGCTATTCCTCCGGGTACTGGATATCAAGAGGCTGCTCTCTTCCTTTTCCTCAAACTCTTTACAGAATATAAAAATAATACAGAAAATGCATACAACGAGGTGAGACAATCTACATCATTACCAGCATGACAATAAAGAAAATGACAATACAACAAATATCACAATTTAATACAATAATGCATACCATCATGTCATATGCAATATCTCAAATTAACAGATCATACATAATATCACAAGTTACAGTAAACATTAAGATGCAGATCATAATTACAAATGTATACTGACTCATTCCTACTCCATGGAGCTAAACACAGACATCAGAGAGAATGATCTGAAAAGAACTATCAGTATCTCAGGCTGCCCAACCAAACTATTACACTATCCAACGTCGTGTCTATAGCCCACAGTCCAAAACATCGTGTAGTAGTATATAGTCCAAATACGTCGTGCACCACAGGCATTGTACCAGATAGTCTCCTTAAGATCTTGATTAAGAATAGTGCTTGTCGAGATTATTAGTGTGTTGCCTGTTACCACAGCCCAGAGGAGCTACCAACTGTCCACATGTTGAATCCTCCGCACACTAACGCCTCCAAGTTCAATCAATGAACCACACTACGCCTATCACACCCATAACACGGTGTAATTCATCTCGTCAATCAATCGCCAATTTCAACCAAATTGACACAACTCTTAATGCATGAATAAGAACCATAATTACATAAATACCTTCGGTCTCAATATGTCACCATATTTACATAAATACCCTCAGTCTCAATATTTTCAAATATAGTACGTCTCCACTTGACAGTACTATATCTCGACATGTCTAGGTCCACCACTTTGGCCTGACAGTAAAACTCACTGTTCCATTTAGTCGCACAGAAATTTTATCACGTTTTCACAATTGCGTCACTTTTACAAATATTTTTAAATCGCATAAATATATTTTGACATTTTTAAATGTCACGTAATGTTTTTAAATCATTTTCTCAATCGCGTAAGATTTTTAAATCGTTTTCTTAACCGTATAGCTTAAAAATCTTCATTTTAAAAATGCGTAAGCTATTTTTAGTACTTTTAAACTATGTAGAATATTTTCCTTACGTTATAAACATATTATAAAACTTTCTTTTTTATTTATCCATTTTTAGTAAATTTTGACAGCATTTTGTCTAGAAAATTTATTAAATGATTTTTTCTATGTTTTTCTTTAAATACTACATAGTTTAACCGTAACCATTATTTACACCTTGAAACTTGCTAACGTGCTTCAAAACCCAAAGAGTGAGTTCTACGTTAGTATTTTTCAAATGTTTACTTTATTTCTTACTTATAACAAATTCTTCTAATTTAAGATTCTAAAACTAAGTTCATTCATTTTATTCCCCAAAGATTCATTGAAATTAAATTCTTTTGTAGTTAACTACTTAACCTACCTTAGAAAATAATTTTTGGAAATCAAATATACATTGAATGGCATGTTGGCCGAATTCAACATATCTTTTACAAATGGTCTTTGAATCATTTTCTATCTTCTAAATCATTCTCAAATTCATCGTTTTACCTAAATTCATTAAATCATTGTTTTAGAAAGTGGTTGAGAACATTTTGGTTCTCTTTTTCTTGGAGAAGCCGTAAGCTCCTTTTGTATTCTTTGGAACACTCATGCAATCCTTACATGTTATTCACATCCTACAATAATAGTCATACATCTATAAACACATGCAATATATTTTTAAAGCTATAGACATGCTTACAAATAAAATCAACCACAAATAGGAAAGCATTAAACAACCAAATGAATGAATCCTTATGGATTCTTCACCACACATACAATCCATTTTCTCATCACCACACAAGGTTGATGAGATTAAATCTCCCTCTTACCTTAAGGGAAGACAACTCCTTCTAACCCTTCCTAGTTGATTTCGTGTGGCTCCCAAAGAGTTCCTAACAAGCTTAAACAAATTTTAAAGAGTTATAACTATAGGAGAAAAACATAAACCATGGATCAATCATGGCTTAGAACATCAAAAATCAAGTTAGAAATAAGAAACAAAGATTTTCACCTTGTAGGAAAATCTTCAAAGATGGTTTTCCAAGCTTAAGATGAACTTTTTTGAAAGAACTCTCAACTGGAGATGTTCTTGAAATGATGTTTAGATTTGAGAAATAAGGTTAGGTAAAATTTTAGATGAGTATAGGTGTGGGTTTATGGTGTTGGCCGAATGGCTCAATGAAGAAAGCTAGAGAGTTGTTCTTGGTGTTCTTGGAGAAAAGAAAGGCTGAAGATGAAAAATGACTAAGTAAAATGTTCTCCTTTACTATGCATGGCCGTAGGACTCCCTAAAGGAGGTGGTCTCCTTTGTTGACTCCTCCTAACACCTAATGGCCTTAGATGTGATCTAGGGTTGATATTCAAAGCTTTGCCTCTAAGCTTGTTTCTCATTGGTGTAGGAAATCAAGTCATCAAGTGACTAAGCACTTCTTGATCCTTCTTGAACATGCTTGGCCGAATTGCTCTATGGGAGAGCAAACTAGGTTTGTGTTCATTTATTCCATCTAGTTAGACTTAGGTGCATTTAGTTAGTTTACTTAGTTACTTGTCTAACTATCTAGTTACTTAGGATAACTAGCCTTTGTCTTGATATTATTAGAACCTTATGTAACTAGAATTTAGTTACTAAACAAACTTCCTATGCTAACTTAGTTAGGTTTAAGCTAACTTGGTTAAGCTTTCTAGTCATAATTCAACAAGTCTAACCACTTTTGCGGACTTGCTTCCTATTGGTCTAGAAATTTCAAGCCACTAATGTTGACTAGCTCTTATTGGCTTATGATTTAATCTAGCCAGAAACGTTGACTGGTTCACTAAACGTGGGTCCCACAGACTTTTCCGGGTCCATTGTTCATTTTAGAGCAAATTTCTACTTTTCTTAAGACAGTAGATACTGTCAAATAAAATAATATTATAATAATATAAAATTATTTTATTGCACAGTTAAATTCTAAAAATTAAAAGATTAATATACGTATCATTCAGAATTAGGTTTAGTAAGATCCCCCAGCTCCGAATAATTTAAATAAGATTTTTTTCTGGCCAGAAAATTATTACTTCCTTGACTCGGAGCAAATCACACACAATGAACAAATACAATCACGAAATAGTCAAATTCAATTTATAACTCACAGAAAATATAAAACAATACATTTAGGACAATATCGTACTTAATTCAAAAGTTAGGGTGTTACACTGTCAAACTTATATATATACAGACCGAGTTCTCAAAAGTATTTAAACATTACTACATCATCATACTGACCCAAGTACACCTAGACAGCAGAACCCTTAGACGGGTCCTCCTCGGGATAAGTGTAACACCCCAAATTTTTGGAAAAATATTTTGAATGTCCTGTTTGTTGTTTTTCAAACTTTTGGGTGAATGACCGTGGTGTCCCTATTTTACTGTTTCTTGTTTTCTGCATGAAATACAAGTATATTTTACAGGTTAAAATTTTATTTGATCGTTTTACGTAATTTGCTTCGATACAGTAAAATAAAAATTTTCTCGAGCTACTGTTTTAATTTTTCTGGGAGATATACAGACAATTAATACTGTCTGTAATTTTATTTGAACGTTTTCGATGATTTGCTTCGTCGTGGGGAAAAATGAAAAAATGACCATTACATCCCGAATGTGCTGTTTTTGCTGTTTTTGCTGTTTTTAATTGTTTTCTACTTGATACAGTGCTCAATATTACTGTCTGTGATTTTATATGGACTTTTTGTGTGATTTGCTCCGGGGTAGGAAAATAATATTTTTTCGGACCGGGAAAATCTGTTTTTAATTATTCAGAGGCGGGGGATCTTACTAAACCCAATTCTGAATGAGCCTAAAATTAATCTTTTAATTTTTAGGATTTAACTGTCAAATAAAAAAATTTTATATTATTATAATATTATTTTATTAGTCAGTACAAATAAGTGACAGCAGACCCAAAAAAATTTTGCGGGACCCACGTTTAGTCATCAAGTGCTGTACACGTGGACTGACGAGCGCCGAACTCAGTCAAAATTATAACCGAAGTTATTACCTAAGCTTGTAGCATAGTGACAACACCGGATCATCTCCATGAGGATTGTAGATGCAATTTAATCAAATCAAGTAAAAGTTAGCAAAGGGGGGTTTGATAGTTTAAGATCGCACTTAACAAAATTAAAGGAAGAAATGATAAATAAAGAGTAGTCAATTTAGAAACCTATCCAAGATTGGGTGGATTCAATCATAGACCCTTCATAAAACACTTGAAGCGCAATTGAATTGTTAATTTGGATCTAACCGAGATCTCTCGCATCAAATCCAGAATTCATACTAGACGATCGTCTAGAATTCAATTAACAAGTGATAAACACAAATCCGCAATCGCACCATTCATGAAAATCTATGTTAATTTCAAGTACCGAATTCAATTAACTTAGGCACAAATTAGTAACCTAACCTCTTCAATTCTCGTGATTAATTTAGATCAATCAGGTTCTAAGTTTCATCACAAATCTCAATCTTCATTTATGTGATTAGTTTAGATCAATTAGTTCTAAATTTCATCACAAATCTCAATCTTAAACCAAGATCAAATCAGATCAACATAAATAGAATCACCATTCATGCATTCAAGATCAAGAAGAAGAAGAAAGAAGAAGAAGGAAGAAGAAAAGAGGAATTCAATTACAAATCAAATACAATGCATAACCAAGGTCTCAAGAATCCAAACCACAATCTCTTCAAGAGTTCTAAATTGACTCAAAGTAGCTTAGCCCTCCATTACCATGAAGGGGAGCATCAAAATATACAAAACTATGAGAAACTATGAAGAAACAAGAAGAAACTTAGAGAGAAATGAAGGAGAATTTACATCTTGTTCATGATAAATGGTGCCTTTTATAGAAGTCTAAGGTAACAAAATGACAAAGGGAAGTGGGTGGATGAGTGGGTGAGTGAGTGGAGTGTTTGAGTGGATGGATTAGTGGGTTGGTTTAGTGGATTGGTTTAGTGGATGAGTGAGTAGAATGGTTGAGTGGTTGAATTAGTGAAAAATGCCAAAGGACTTTTGGTGAGTGGGAAATTATGGACATGAATGGGTGAGTGGATGGATGAGTGGATGGATTAGTGGATGAGTGGGTGGAGTGGTTAAGTGGTTGGATTAGTGTATGAGTGGATGAGTGGGTGAGTTAGTGGATGAGTGGATGAGTGGATTAGTGGATGGATGAGTGGATGGTTGAGGACGAAAATTTCGTGTCTGACTTGGAAGCCAAAAACGACCCACTATACTTCAGAACCACGAAAAGTGTTCTTCATGAAAGTTGTAGATCCTTGTCTTGGCTATAAAATGGATAGCTGGTTCGTCCAATTTGGCTTCCTTAAGCCCAAGATATGTCCCAAATACCGTAGGTTACTCAAACCCAACTTCAGCACCTCTGTTCCGACTTGCAAGCTCAAAATGACCTACTAGACTTCTTTTTCTCAAAATGTGTTCTTCATGAAAGTTGTTTATTTGGATCTTGACTATCCAATGTCCAAATTTCAGCCCATCTCCATTATTACATCTTGAGATATGATTTTTTTGAGTGCACACTGTTCGGATTCTACTGACAGAACCCGTATTCTGACTTCCATGTCAACTTAGGTCCCTCAGACATCTGAATCAGACTTCGAGCTCTTCATCAAAGTTGTAGAGCTTCCTCTTAGCTTTCCTACAAGGTAAAATTCATGTTCATCAGATATTAGGAACTCAAGTTATGGCCAAAATACAGAAATAGTGTCAAATCTCAATAATGCTGGAAATATTCAATTAGGACCAATTTGAGCTCAAACTCACAAAATCATACCAAACTCAATCAATTAAGAATATGGAGAGTGTAAATGACTAAACATAAGGGTTTCTTAATAAATAAAATATGTGATTATCAAATTCCCCCACACTTAGCTTTTTGCACTCCTGGGCAAAACTCAAGACCAAAATTTTACAATCAAGAAGAACAACCAAAGGTTCAAGGGATCAAAACATTCATGAGTTAACAATTCTCCACATCTCAAACTAACAAGCAAGGTATCTTCAACATGAATCGAGAATGATAGATCTTCACAAGATTCCCTCTCAATCTCTCAATTGTTTAAAGGGTAGGTATTTCACTCAATTCAACCCATGAAAATTGCACTACCATAAGCTTGCTTATCTTCTACTTCTCCACTACTCAAAACACATGCACACACAAATCATGAGGACTTTATTCAAGGTTGTAGTGAGGTCAAGGTAACAGGAGAGGATAAAATGGATATGAGAAGATAAATACTAAAGAGAATAAAAGCAAATGAGAGCTGAGTTCAAATAACAAGCATAAAAGTTCATCCCAACTCTAGTGTATATCCCTTTACATATTCATTTCCCAATCCTTTTTTTTTTTTTTAAACACTTGGTTTTTTTTTCTCTTTTTTTTTCTTTTTTTTTCTTTTTCTTTTATATATATGAACATAACTATATACATACATTTTTTTTTTTTTTTTGGGCACTCTTTTCTTTTTCAACAACCATTTTGTACACACACCCCACACTTGTTCAAAAACTCATCCATTAACCAAGCTAATGTTCTTTTATTCCCTAAGGTAAAGTAAGAACACGATTTCTCATTTAAGGCACATAATGAGCTAGAAACAAGGAATGGTCAAATAAGCTCAAAGGGGTTAAGTAAAGGAAAATATACAAGGTTGGCAGGAATCAGAGAATTTTCAAGAAGTCAAAAGAGTGCTTGATATCATATTGAAAACAAGGTTGGCTATTTGGTTAAACTAGCTAATTAAGAAAGAGGGCCTCAATCATGTTCATGCATGCAAGTGAAATGTAGCCTCAAAAAGAATCAAAGCAAGTTCTGGAGTGGTCATTAACATGAGTGAAAATCACACAAGAAAGAAGAGAATGGCATAAATGTTAAATCCATCCATTAGGCTCAAAATCTCACAAGGTATGCATCCAACAAACTCAATTCATCAATTCAATCATTCATCTCCAAGCATATCAGTTCAAGAAGGGAGAAAAGTTATTCAATCATGCAATGAACCCTTTCTTTCTTTTTTTTTTAACAAAAAAGAAACTTGCTAAAATCTCTCCCCCACACTTAATATAGACATTGTCCTCAATGTGAAAGTGATAAATAAAACGGAAAGAAAAGAGCAACACAACCTGATGAGGAGTGAATCAACGCCAAGCGTAGAAAGAAGCACACTTGTCGATTCGCAGCGGACCGAAAAAAAATCAAACAAGAAAACGTTAGTACTTCCACAATTTAATACTAATTAATTACTACCTAAAAAACTCCTTACTCTTGCCACCAATTAAGATGCGTCTCAAGAGTAAAATTACTCTTACTCTGCCATCACTAATTGGTTTAATAAGTCCATGACAATCATATCATACTTTCCAAACAAAACAACAAATTTTTTTTTTTTTAATAAAATCAAACCCATTAAAGAGAAAGTGTCAGATCGGGCTTTTGTTTCTTGTTACTTCCTTCGCTGCTTCCTGTTGACCAATCTATCTGAGCTAATACCTTATCAGGTACATACTCAAAAGCTTCTAATTTATCAATGAGCTCATCAAGCTTCTAATTTATCAATGAGCTCATCAATAGTGGAGGCAGAGATAAGAAGTTGTCTTGCCGAAGAAGTGATAAATTTCTGTTCCACAGCTTTGTCAAGAAAAAATAACAAAAGATCAAAGAAATTATTAACATTCAACAAACCAATGGGTTTATGGTGGATGTTCAGTTCAAATTTCAAGAGACAATTTGAAAAATCTCTTCCAAAGTACCAAAACCACCTGGTAAGGCAATGAATGCATCAGAGTTTTCAAGCATTATCTTCATGCGTTCATGCATTGATGATATTTTAAGTTCCTCTCCAATTGTCTTTCCATTGATGTTCTGTTGAGCTAAAGGTTCAGGAATGACACCTAAAACCTGACTGTCTCTTACATATGCAGCAAGTGATATAGCCCCCATTAACCCACGGCAACCTCCCCCATATACAAGATGAATATTCCTCGCAGCAAGTGATCGACCAAGAGTGCTAGCTGCATTTACAAACTCTAATCCCTTCCCATAACTCGACCCACAAAAACACAGACATTTTTTAGGTTACGAATAGAAGCCCCATTCTATACTCTTCCTCCCTTTGAGTGTCTCTGAGTTGAAGGAAAATGGAGTGTTTAAATAAGAAAAAGAATGGAAAGGAGAATAATTGCACCTATAAGGGTAGGTTGGATGTTGTCAGAAAAGGTTGAAATTAAGAAACACAGAATCTTTTTTTTTTTTTTTTTTTTTTTTTTTTTTTTTTGACTTCAAGAAAACCATCAAGGTAAAGAAGTCTAGAAACCCCTGAAGGACCCTGCTCAAAGGATCGTCTGTACAAAAATCAAAATACAACAAAATGATACAAAGATAAAAGAAATAGAAAATGATGACATACCTGTATCTACAGTTTCCATGGCGTATCTTTATACTTGCGCGTCATGAGTGCGCATAGACATCACGTCCTTTTTTTTTTCTTTTTTGAAATTGTTAGAAAAACTTGATGAAAGATGAGTGTATACTTACTTAAGATTGGGATGGAGGTAGTCTGCTTTTTCGGCTTTGTGCCAAAGCATTGTTGACCAAGATTCGATCCATTCAAGACCAAATAGTAACATAGGGCTCCCAAAAGGGACAAGTGGCCATAATACGACCGTTTGCCTCACATGTGGAATACAATCTACCTTCTTTGTTTTTCAATTAAGAAGGCTAGATCGGGATGCATGCATTTCCCTATTCACGGTGTGTGTTACCAAAGCCAACCCTAAGAAGTATACATTTTTTGTTTTTTTTGTTTTTTTTTTTTTTTTTTTTTTTTTTTTTTTTTTTTTTTTTTTTTTTTTTTTTTTTTTTTGTTTTTTTTGTTTTTTTGTTTTTTGAGAGATGACATGAAGAAGAAGAAGAAGAAGATATGTACAGATTGTTTGTGGATATGGCTCACATCTCGCCTCTCGGTTAAACGTCCGAATGGCTTAAACATCTTCTATGAGTCGAGGATAAGCTTCCCATCCAATTTTCTTATAAATTGGCAAACAGGGTCTTTTAGAGTCGATTCCCAAGATCGTAGCGTTGTTCTTCATCCTTGAAGAGATTCCACAATTTAAGAATTTCACGATGCACCAATCCACAAGAATGCGTCTCAAGAGTCAATAAGATATCATCTAATGACTCCTTACTCACCATTCTTAATGAAGAAAATTTTATCTTCTCTATTTGCGGAAACCATCCCCTTAGTACGACATCGCTTGTTACAGTTCCATCGTCCACATTTGTGACAGACTTGTAACCTTTTTGCTATTCTCCTTTTAGAATATGAACTTCTTCCAAGACCGGGCATATATGAGTCAAATGAAATTGAGGACTCACCTGCTAATCGGACCTTCGCTTCAATTATCCATCGTACATCTTCTGGCATACCTTTGTGCATTAACAGTCTCAATCTTTCACATCGAACTTTGTAGATTTTTCTCAGAGCATTTTGAGGAAGAGAAGGAAAATGTTTTCTCAGGTTTGAAAGAATGACATCAATTTTGAAGGAGAAGAAGGATTCAGTTATTTTGGGAAACGAAAAATAAACCGACTTAAGAGTCACGGAGTACCGTATCCGCCACTTAACCGGCAACACAAAGAACTCAAGAACTTGGTTTTCCAGGAATGGTTGAGTCTTTGTCCATTAACTTTAAGCGCATTACCATTCCTAGGATCCTCAATATCTTCGGCCCCAGAGGATACACGTGTTTGACAAAGAAAAGAACCGCGCCACCTAGATCTCAATTTTTCAAGGAGTAGGTGCGAGATGATAATCTCAAAGCGAACCTTTTTGACCAATTTCCGCAACTTTTGCAAAAGGTGTAACAGACCTTGAATAAAGTGGGTCAATAAAATCCATACTGCAAGATTTTCGCTGTTGTTGTCGTTGAAGAAAAAGTGACCTCCACTTGCTTCCGAGTGACAAAATTGAATGGCACACTACCTTCCTCATTGTCGGGCATACAACTATTTTTTTTTTTTTTTTTTTTTTTTTTTTTTTTTTTTTTTTTTTATTCATAATGCGGATGGAGAAGGTTCATGACCTCCACTTCTGCATTCTCTGGAAGTTCATGATACTGTTTGAGGCGGTGTCCATTGGTCTTATCAAGTGAGGTTGGTGAAAAGACTCCACCAGGATCCCATTGGTTGAAACGTGATGACCAGGTTATGGTTGACACAACATGATAGCTTCCACTACGGTCCCATTGGTTGAAGTGTAACGACCAAGTGAAGCTTGAAGCATGAGGGCTCCCATTGGGTTCCCATTGGTCTTTCTTAATTTCCTTGACTTCACCAATGGCATGCAACACGTGTAATTTGGCAATTCTGCTTTCATTGATTATATTGGACCATGACCCAAAAACAAAATCCACTTCAGTAGTTACTATCATATGCTGTCTTTCCTCCTTCTTTGAAAATTCCTCAATGGCCTTCAACTCCACCTCCCTATGTGTTTCAGATTCTAGAATCGCATTGTTGATAGACCCTTCAATATCATTAGATGCTGCGTAAACAGAATCATCAACTTTCAAATATGCAGAAATCTCAGCACATGCAACACATTCTATATTACCATCACAATCAGTACATGAGTTGCAATTGATAGAATCATTAAAACCAATAAAATCAGGAAATTCAGCACACAACTCATCATGAGTTTCCTCAACTAAATCTGCAGGTAAATCAATATGGCAATTAGAATGCAGGGAGTTAGGAATTGTTTGGGAAGAGAGTTGGTCTGATTCTTGACTTCTCAATTCATTAACAGTGATTGTCAACTGCTCAATTTGGGTTGTTAAATCCTGAATAGTGGCAGTAAAAGTCTGTTGGAACTCAATCAAGTCCTCTACTGAAGGCGTTGTTGGACTTGTTATCTATTGGAATAGCTGCTCATATTGTAATGATTGCTGTTGTTGTGATGCCGCATAGCCATATCCTGGATCCGAATAGTCTCTCCAGCCAAGGTTGTATGTGTTGAAGAAGGGATCATAACTCTTTCTTCTTCTTTGGAACTGTGGTTCATCGGAAAATAACCAAATTCTTTGCAAACAAATTGATCTGGAAAAAGCAATTAGCATACTTGAAGTGTAGGGCATGCATATGTGGGGTGAGATGAACAAAAACAAAGGTTACACACAAGTGTAGCTTCCTGCACAGGTAATTGTTGTCTCACTACTATATGTCTTACCAAAGAAGTCAACTCCTCAAGTTTTGACTTCATTATGCATGGTCCATTATATCCTTAAAATGCAACAGAATGCAACAAAATGACAATGAAAGAAAAAGAAAGAGTTAGTATGATAATTTAAAAAGATTATATCACAAATGGATAAAAATGTTAGAAAAGTTAATAAAAAGCAAAAGTTAGTAAAAACACTTAAAATGGAAAGATTACATTTACTAATCCCCGGCAACGGCGCCAAAATTTTGACGAGCGCCGAACTCAGTCAAAATTATAACCGAAGTTATTACCTAAGCTTGTAGCATAGTGACAACACCGGATCATCTCCATGAGGATTGTAGATGCAATTTAATCAAATCAAGTAAAAGTTAGCAAAGGGGGGTTTGATAGTTTAAGATCGCACTTAACAAAATTAAAGGAAGAAATGATAAATAAAGAGTAGTCAATTTAGAAACCTATCCAAGATTGGGTGGATTCAATCATAGACCCTTCATAAAACAATTGAAGCGCAATTGAATTGTTAATTTGGATTTAACCGAGATCTCTGCATCAAATCCAGAATTCATACTAGACGATCGTCTAGAATTCAATTAACAAGTGATAAACACAAATCCGCAATCGCACCATTCATGAAAATCTATGTTAATTTCAAGTACCGAATTCAATTAACTTAGGCACAAATTAGTAACCTAACCTCTTCAATTCTGTGATTAATTTAGATCAATCAGTTCTAAGTTTCATCACAAATCTCAATCTTCATTTATGTGATTAGTTTAGATCAATTAGTTCTAAGTTTCATCACAAATCTCAATCTTAAACCAAGATCAAATCAGATCAACATAAATAGAATCACCATTCATGCATTCAAGATCAAGAAGAAGAAGAAAAAAGAAGAAGGAAGAAGAAAAGAGGAATTCAATTACAAATCAAATACAATGCATAACCAAGGTCTCAAGAATCCAAACCACAATCTCTTCAAGAGTTCTAAATTGACCCAAAGTAGCTTAGCCCTCCATTACCATGAAGGGGAGCATCAAAATATACAAAACTATGAGAAACTATGAAGAAACAAGAAGAAACTTAGAGAGAAATGAAGGAGAATTTACATCTTGTTCATGATAAATGGTGCCTTTTATAGAAGTCTAAGGTAACAAAATGACAAAGGGAAGTGGGTGGATGAGTGGGTGAGTGAGTGGAGTGTTTGAGTGGATGGATTAGTGGGTTGGTTTAGTGGATTGGTTTAGTGGATGAGTGAGTGGAATGGTTGAGTGGTTGAATTAGTGAAAAATGCCAAAGGACTTTTGGTGAGTGGGAAATTATGGACATGAATGGGTGAGTGGATGGATGAGTGGATGGATTAGTGGATGAGTGGGTGGAGTGGTTAAGTGGTTGGATTAGTGTATGAGTGGATGAGTGGGTGAGTTAGTGGATGAGTGGATGAGTGGATGAGTGGATGAGTGGATTAGTGGATGGATGAGTGGATGGTTGAGGACGAAAATTTCGTGTCTGACTTGGAAGCCAAAAACGACCCACTATACTTCAGAACCACGAAAAGTGTTCTTCATGAAAGTTGTAGATCCTTGTCTTGGCTATAAAATGGATAGCTGGTTCGTCCAATTTGGCTTCCTTAAGCCCAAGATATGTCCCAAATACCGTAGGTTGCTCAAACCCAACTTCAGCACCTCTGTTCCGACTTGCAAGCTCAAAATGACCTACTAGACTTCTTTTTCTCAAAATGTGTTCTTCATGAAAGTTGTTTATTTGGATCTTGACTATCCAATGTCCAAATTTCAGCCCATCTCCATTATTACATCTTGAGATATGATTTTTTTGAGTGCACACTGTTCGGATTCTACTGACAGAACCCGTATTCTGACTTCCATGTCAACTTAGGTCCCTTAGACATCTGAATCAGACTTCGAGCTCTTCATCAAAGTTGTAGAGCTTCCTCTTAGCTTTCCTACAAGGTAAAATTCATGTTCATCAGATATTAGGAACTCAAGTTATGGCCAAAATACAGAAATAGTGTCAAATCTCAATAATGCTGGAAATATTCAATTAGGACCAATTTGAGCTCAAACTCACAAAATCATACCAAACTCAATCAATTAAGAATATGGAGAGTGTAAATGACTAAACATAAGGGTTTCTTAATGAATAAAATATGTGATTATCATGGACCAATGAGGAGCTGGTCAAAATTGGTGGCTATGACTCATCGCAACAGGCCAATAGGATGATGACACGTGGCGTGACACCACAGCATCATGAATCAGCAGCTTCTAGAAGGTTCCAGAAGTGGTGACTCAGCCTGTGACTCACCATGATGACTCGCCAGTTCCAGAAGCTTCTTCGATGACTCAGTATGCTGACTCGCCATGCTGACACAGCCAATGATGCAGTCAGTGACTCAGCTGATGACTCGCCATGCTGACTCATCTGCTCTAGAAAATATCTACGCTGACTCGCCATGTTGACTCACCCGTTCTAGAAAATTCCATGATGACTCATCATACTGACTCATCATAGTGAGTCACATATTCTAGAAATTTCTCTTTGATGACTCGCTTTATGACTCATCAAGGGCAATCAGTAGAAAAATGATCAATAATAATTTCTACTCTGCTAGTATAAGAAAAAAATCTAAGTATATTTTATCGCCCATTAGACAATAGACATTGACTTTATAAGCAGTAATTATTATTCATTGCTTATGATATACCAAAAAAAAAATCCTAAGCCTTCATCTTTTTTCCTGGAGTCTATAAATAGGAGAGCCTTAGCTCATTTTCAATTTTGGCAAGAAGCTCTCACCCCTTTTCTCTCCATGTGCTCCACGGCCATGGCTCCCAAATGGAGACAACCTTCATCCATTCATCTCATTTACTCTCCTACACATCTTTTTCTCCAAAGAACCAAGATCAAACAACCAAAATTCTCTCCTTTTCTCTCCCCCTTGGATTCGGCCAAATCACCAAGAACCATTCTCCAAACTTCAATAAATCCTACCAATATCATTTCTTGAATCCTTTCATCAAACCAAGACACTTTCATGTTAGGAATTTTTCAAGATTTCTTCATCTTCATCTTCCTATCAAGCAAAAACCACAAAAGTTCATATCTCTCCCTTTCTTCAAGCTCACGGCCAACCCCTCAAAAGTCACCTTCCAAGCTTCAATAATTTTAAACAACCATAGATCTTGAATCTCCATGCAATTCTAAGGAACTTTCATGTAGGAGATTTTCCCTAAATCATCCATCTTCATTTTCGTTCTTCAAAGCTTAAGTTTGAAGCCTTGGAGGTAGGATTCTTTAATCTTCATATTTCTATCCATTTCAAAGTTCTAATCATGATTTTAATTCATGATTAATCTAGTTTAGAGCCTTAGGTATTAATATTGTATGTTTTCTTTGTTTTCAAGGAGCTCTTGGTGGAGGAAGCTTGCTTGAAGGAGACATACAATGGACTTGGAGGTTCTTCAAGAGGTAAAAGGGAGATTACCCTCATCAACCATGTGTTGGTGGTGAGGAATGTTTGTGTTTGTAGTGAAGAATCCATAAGGATTCATTCGCTTGATTGTTTATAGTTTTTCCTAATTGTGAATGATTATGTGAGTAAGCATGTTTATAGCTTTAATAATTTTTGGTATGTGTTTATGATTGCTTTGATATATTACATGTGTTAATATATTGCATGTGTTTATAGAAGTATGGTAATTATTCTAGAATGTAAATAGCATGTGAAAAATTGCATGAGTGTTCCAAAGAACACAACACCAAGGCTTACGGCCTTAATATAAAAGGAGGACCAAAATGTTCTCATCAATTTTCTAAAAGTGTGATTTAATTAACCTAGGGAAATTGACAAGTTACAAATTGATTTAAAGTAAGAAAAATGAATTTATGGATCCAAGAATGAAATTAGGTATTTCGGCCAACATGCCTAAGTTAAATGTTTTGATTTCTAAAACCATTTTCTAAAACAATGATTTAATGAATACAATGAATTTGACATTGATTTAAAAGATGAAAAATAATTTAAAGATCAAATGCAAAGACTTTGTTAAAATTGGCCAACATGCCACATACTTTTAATCCAAATTTATTTTCTAATTATGGACTAACTAATTTAATAAAAATAAATTAGATCAAGAGTTTTATAAGAGATTAAATGTATGGAAATGATTAGGAATGAATTATAAAGCATAGAATGATTTTCGGCCAAAATGCCAAATTTAAATCTTTTTGATTTATAGAATTGTTTTCAACTAAGTTTAAGTAATAAATGCCAAAAGGATTTTATTACAATGAGTTTTGAAGAAATAAATTGATTAGAATTAAGTTTAAGAAGTTTAAGCTAATGATTTTTACTGTTAGAAGAAATACAGTAGCTTTGTAAAATTTCTAACGTATAGCTCACCTTGTGTTTTGAAGCACGTTAGTAATTTTCAAAAGTGTAATTTATTGGTTGTAATTAAAATAAAAAGGATTTTTGACAAGAAACTAGTAAATCATTATTATAATTTTTCTAAACATAATATTTGTCAATTTATATTAAAAATGGACAAATAAGATAGAAAAGATGTCCCAAAAGACAAATATACGGTATGAAAAATATTCTACGTAGTTTAAATGTATTAAATATTATTTCTGTTTGTTTTAAACAGTGTTTTTAAGGAATTCAGACAAGAAAATGATTTAAAAATCTTACGCGATTGAGAAAACGTATTAAAAACTCTACGCGATTTTAAAAACAGTAAAATAAATTTACGCGATTTAAAAACGTTTATAAAAACGACGAGATTGTGAAAACGCGATAAAATTTCTACGCGATTGACCAAAACTATATATTCTGTATATTTTTCTGCTGTCGGGAAAATGTGAACCCGTACAGGCTTTTGAGGATTTTTCGCTGTCGGGAAAATGTGAACCCGTACAGGCTTTCTATTTTTCTGCCATTGAGGGCATATTATTATCTTGAGGGTATCTTCGTAATTTCATATTTTTGGAATTATGTGTTGAGTTTATGCCAATTTTTGGTGGATTGATTGACGAAGTGAATCACATCGTATTGTCGGTGCGATAAGCGTAGTGTGGTTCGATCTTGAATGGACTTGGAGACGTTAGTGTGCATAATTCCATATGTGGACAGTTGGTTGCTCTTCTGGGCCGTGGTAATTGGCAACACACTAACGGACTCGACACACACTATACTTAATCGATATCTTGTAAAGTCTAATAGTACATTGCCTGTAGTGCCACAACGTGAGACCGTGAACTACACCACGCCTTGGACAAGGAGTTCCATGTGACGTGGGGCTATAGACGCAACGTGTGACAACAAGAATAGTTTGGTTGGACAGCCGTGGTACTAATAGATTTTGAGGATTATTCGCTCTCTGATGTCTGTTTGTTTTTAGCTCCATGGAGTAGGATTGTGTCATATTGCATATGTTTATATGCTGTATATTATTATCTTTTATCTGTGATCTTTTATCTGTAATCTTTTATCTGTGATCTTTTATCTGTAATCTTTTATCTGTGATCTTTTATCTGTAATCTTTTATCTATGATCTTTTATACGTGATCTTATGATTATATGTTGTTATTATCTTTGTGCCTATGATGTTATATGTTGTTATTTATTATTTTTATTTTTATTTTTATCTATGATCTTATATATGTGGTTATTTCTTATATTTTTATCCATGATATTATATGTCGTTATTTAGTATATATTCATCTGTGATGTTATATGTTGTTATTGTTATTCATTTTATTATGATATATGCTTATTTGATTTTATTTATAAATTGATAACTTGATGATATTTGTGATATCTGTGTGTATGGAATGACTTTGTCATTCGTATAATTCTTTGCTACCGTACTGGTATTGGTGAAAGGGGATCTCACCTCTTTACTGTATTGTTTGTTGTGTTTTTATTGTTAAATTCGTATAGTAGACGAAGGAAGTTTCTTAGACCTACTGGAGGCTATGTTCTGAAGATGGTGACGGCGTCAAGGTGTAATCTTCCAAGTTTCAAGAGGATGCAGTTTGGTGGAGAAATGGAATATGTAGGTTGGGTTTTCTCGTTAGTGTTGTTACCGTGCCATTAGTAGTAACCTTCTTTGGGTTTGCTACTGTTTCTCTGAGTCTGTAAATGTTATGTTTTAAATTGTTGTTGAATATTTTGTGACATATATAATATGTGTATAAATTAATTCAATCTAATTTCTGTTTACTTATAATTTTTGGTAAGTTTATATTTCCGCAAAAAAGATATTTTAAAATTTATCTTTTAAAACTCAAAGCTTTTATAAAATGATTTCATTTGGTTTTATATTTTATTTAAAATGTGACGCCTACGGAGGGTGTTACATTAGTTAGTATCGAGCACGGTTAGAGTCTTTTTGGGGTTGTGGTTAGGTCTGTCTTGTTTTTGTTGTGTGACTCTCTGTGCTTGGACTCCGAAAGGAGACAATGTTTCTTTGGAATGGTTACTTTGGTATCCATTGTACTATGATTCGTCTGTCTTTGAAGAAAGACGATGATTCGTGGTAAACGTGCACGTGAGAAAGCAGGACGCAATAACGGCGATATGACTGCAACTATGAAAACAAGGTAAAGAATAGTTGAAGGAACAGTACAACATGATTTTAGGATTACTCAGCAGCGAGGAATGATAGTCGAGGTTTAGAATCGGACAAAGTCAAGATAAATCTTAAAATGCGAGGTTTCGTAACATTGGACCATGTTGATTCTCAAGGAGGAAAAAGTGTATGGTCAAGCAAGTCCAGTGGAAAAACGTATTCATGATCATCAGGAAATCGTCAACAACAGCAATCTCGTGGAAGAAGAACTAGCGGTAGCAGGTTTGGTTAGACTGTGACATCTGCACCAACGTGTTGAAAGTGTGAGGAAGATCATCTAACGAGGAGTTGTGCAATCAACGGAATCATCTGTTTCAAGTGTGGGATGCCCGGACATTTTGCTGAAAAGTGTATCTCGCCAAAGACGAAGTCATCTGTTAGTAACGAACGTGTTTTAACATCCTAAGTAGAATGGAGCATCGATTCTTCAAGTGGAGTAAAAGCGTCTTAGACTGAGGACCTAAACAAAGGAGATCGTGTCACAAAAAGGTGATCCTTTAACCATACTGTATAATTCCGAGGGTAACCTATTTCTCTATGGCATATAATTATGTGAGTCAATTAGAGTTATCTGTGCTTTCATTATTCTTTTGGCCTGATTGTTTCTACTTCTGATACTAGAACATGTGGTTGAGGACTTGAGTTGCTTAAACCATTCTAAGCCTGTTAAATAATTGAATCTTTTCTGTTGATTCAATTTGTGTGCTTCTTTCTCAAAACAGACGTGATCTAAAAATGTGGATTGGGTATTTTTCCGACCATCCATGTTTTGTTAGACCAGTTGGTCGAATTGTTTAGTTGAAAAGCTCACTTCTAAATTTATCGGGCCATATCAATTTCTCTATTCGATAGGTTCGGTGGTATGGCTGATTCTATCATCTCTTTCTATCATCTCTTATTTCTATGCTTCCATGATATTCTTCATATGCCGCAATTGCGAAATATGCGGGAAATGTACTTTTGATCTAACTCATTCTTTTATGACTAATTGACTATTTGAGTTGATTGGAGCTATTAATACCTTTGTTACCTTTTGATTTATCTATTTCTGCTTTTGTTACCAAACCTATTGTTATTATCCAGTTCCTTAAACAATCTTTTCTATTAAACTAAACTGTCTACCTCTTTCGTGAGATAGATGTGGTCTTATAAATGGATTGGTTATTTTTAATCATATCCTGTAAATTGTTTCAGTGAAACTTTGGTGTCCCAGCAAAACTCATTCTTAAAAATCGGACAATGTCGATTCTTTGTTGGACATGTCCGTAACAATTCAGATAGTTTCTCTACCTTCTCTTTCTAAATTTTTATAATGTCCTTTTATGTATTGCAATTGCAAAAGAAGGGATATTTTTAGTCAAAATTATGTCACAAGTATCAGATACAGTATTGTTGAAAAAGAGAACTTGAATTGTGAGGCACTTCCAGCTAAAAGCAAAAGCAGAAGAACGAAACGGTACGAAGGCAGGGATAATTTCAAGTGGTACTGATCAGAGTGACGTAGCGGAAGCATAGTGGATAGTATCTTTTGTCTTTATTTAGACAGAATTGTCATTATCTTTACTAACGACATTCTGATCTATTCTCGAAATCATGAAGAATCACACTAAAATACTATTCTCTATGTTTTATGCGATGCAAGGAGTTTTCGTTGGTCGAGAAAATCTGGAATGGTGTAAACGGATATGCAACGTGGGAACTAAAAGATAAGAGTGGAGGAGTAGTATCCATGATTGATCAGAGACTGCTACGAATTTCAGGGGCGAAATTCTTTTTAGGAGGGGAGAGTTGTAACACCCCAAATTTTTGAAAAAATATTTTGAATGTCCTGTTTGTTGTTTTTCAAACTTTTGGGTGAATGACCGTGGTGTCCCTATTTTACTGTTTCTTGTTTTCTGCATGAAATACAAGTATATTTTACAGGTTAAAATTTTATTTGATCGTTTTACGTAATTTGCTTCGATACAGTAAAATAAAAATTTTCTCGAGCTACTGTTTTAATTTTTATGGGAGATATACAGACAATTAATACTGTCTGTAATTTTATTTGAACGTTTTGGATGATTTGCTTCGTCGTGGGGAAAAATGAAAAAATGACCATTACGTCCCGAATGTGCTGTTTTTGCTGTTTTTGTTGTTTTTAATTGTTTTCTACTTGATACAGTGCTCAATATTACTGTCTGTGATTTTATATGGACTTTTTGTGTGATTTGCTCCGGGGTAGCAAAATAATATTTTTCCGGACCGAGAAAATCTGTTTTTAATTATTCAGAGGCGGGGATCTTACTAAACCCAATTAAAATTCATGAATGAGCCTAAAATTAATCTTTTAATTTTTAGGATTTAACTGTCAAATAAAATAATTTTATATTGTTATAATATTATTTTATTAGTCAGTACAAATAAGTGACAGCGGACCCAGAAATATTTTGCGAGACCCACGTTTAGTCATCAAGTGCTGTACACGTGGACCAATGAGAAGCTGGTCAAAATTAGTGGCTATGACTCATCGCAACGGGCCAATAGGATGATGACACGTGGCGTGACACCTCAGTATCATGACTCAGCAGCTTCTAGAAGGTTCCAGAAGTGGTGACTCAGCCTATGACTCACCATGATGACTCGCCGGCCGAGCTTCTCCGATGACTCGGTCTTTGACTCGCCATCTTGACACGACCAATGATGCGATCGGTGACTCACCGATGACTCGCCATGCTTGACTCATCTGCTCTAGAAAATATCTCTGGCCGACTCGCCATGTTGACTCACCCATTCTAGAAAATTCCATGATGACTCATCATACTGACTCATCGTAGTGAGTCACATATTCTAGAAATTTCTCTTTGATGACTCGCTTTATGACTCATCAAGGGCAATCAGTAGAAAAATGATCAATAATAATTTCTACTCTGCTAGTATAAGATAAAAATCTATGTATATTTTATCACCCATTAGACAATAGACATTGACTTTATAAGCAGTAATTATTATTCATTGCTTATGATATACCAAAAAAAAAATCCTAAGCCTTCATCTTTTTTCCTGGAGTCTATAAATAGGAGAGCCTTAGCTCATTTTCAATTTTGGCAAGAAGGTCTCACCCCTTTTCTCTCCATGTGCTCCACGGCCATGGCTCCCAAATGGAGACAACCTTCATCCATTCATCTCATTTACTCTCCTACACATCCTTTTCTCCAAAGAACCAAGATCAAACAACCAAAATTCTCTCCTTTTCTCTCCCCCTTGGATTCAACCAAATCACCAAGAACCATTCTCCAAACTTCAATAAATCCTACCAATATCATTTCTTGAATCCTTTCACCAAACCAAGACATTTTCATGTTAGGAATTTCTCAAGATTCCTTCATCTTCATCTTCCTATCAAGCAAAAACCACAAAAGCTCATATCTCTCCCTTTCTTCAAGCTCACGGCCAACCCCTCAAAAGTCACCTTCCAAGCTTCAATAATTTTAAACAACCATAGATCTTGAATCTCCATGCAATTCTAAGGAACTTTCATGTTGGAGATTTTCCTAAATCATCCATCTTCATTTTCGTTCTTCAAAGCTTAAGTTTGAAGCCTTGAAGGTAGGATTCTTTAATCTTCATATTTCTATCCATTTCAAAGTTCTAATCATGATTTTAATTCATGATTAATCTAGTTTAGAGCCTTAGGTATTAATATTGTATGTTTTCTTTGTTTTCAAGGAGCTCTTGGTGGAGGAAGCTTGCTTGAAGGAGACATACAATGGACTTGGAGGTTCTTCAAGAGGTAAGAGGGAGATTACCCTCATCAACCATGTGTTGGTGGTGAGGAATGTTTGTGTTTGTGGTGAAGAATCCATAAGGATTCATTCGCTTGATTGTTTATAGTTTTTCCTAATTGTGATTGATTATGTGAGTAAGCATGTTTATAGCTTTAATAATTTTTGGTATGTGTTTATGATTGCTTTGATATATTACATGTGTTAATATATTGCATGTGTTTATAGAAGTATGGTAATTATTCTAGAATGTAAATAGCATGTGAAAAATTGCATGAGTGTTCCAAAGAACACAACACCAAGGCTTACGGCCTTTATATAAAAGGAGGACCAAAATGTTCTCATCAATTTTCTAAAAGTGTGATTTAATTAACCTAGGAAATTGACAAGTTACAAATTGATTTAAAGTAAGAAAAATGAATTTATGGATCCAAGAATGAAATTAGGTATTTCGGCCAACATGCCTAAGTTAAATGTTTTGATTTCTAAAACCATTTTCTAAAACAATGATTTAATGAATACAATGAATTTGACATTGATTTAAAAGATGAAAAATAATTTAAAGATCAAATGCAAAGACTTTGTTAAAATTGGCCAACATGCCACATACTTTTAATCCAAATTTATTTTCTAATTATGGACTAACTAATTTAATAAAAATAAATTAGATCAAGAGTTTTATAAGAGATTAAATGTATGGAAATGATTAGGAATGAATTATAAAGCATAGAATGATTTTCGGCCAAAATGCCAAATTTAAATCTTTTTGATTTATAGAATTGTTTTCAACTAAGTTTAAGTAATAAATGCCAAAAGGATTTTATTACAATGAGTTTTGAAGAAATAAATTGATTAGAATTAAGTTTAAGAAGTTTAAGCTAATGATTTTTACTGTTAGAAGAAATACAGTAGCTTTGTAAAATTTCTAACGTATAGCTCACCTTGTGTTTTGAAGCACGTTAGTAATTTTCAAAAGTGTAATTTATTGGTTGTAATTAAAATAAAAAGGATTTTTGACAGTAAACCTAGTAAATCATTATTATAATTTTTCTAAACATAATACTGTCAATTTATATTAAAAATGGACAAATAAGATAGAAAAGATGTCCCAAAAGACAGTATACGGTATGAAAAATATTCTACGTAGTTTAAATGTATTAAATATTATTTCTGTTTGTTTTAAACAGTGTTTTTAAGGAATTCGGACAAGAAAATGATTTAAAAATCTTACGCGATTGAGAAAACGTATTAAAAACTCTACGCGATTTTAAAAACAGTAAAATAAATTTACGCGATTTAAAAACGTTTATAAAAACGACGAGATTGTGAAAACGCGATAAAATTTCTACGCGATTGACCAAAACTATATATTCTAGATTTTTTCAAGTTGTCGGGAAAATGTGAACCCGTACAGGCTTTTGAGGATTTTTCGCTGTCGGGAAAATGTGAACCCGTACAGGCTTTCTATTTTTCTGCCATTGAGGGCATATTATTATCTTGAGGGTATCTTCGTAATTTCATATTTTTGGAATTATGTGTTGAGTTTATGCCAATTTTTGGTGGATTGATTGACGAGGTGAATCACATCGTATTGTCGGTGCGATAAGCGTAGTGTGGTTCGATCTTGAATGGACTTGGAGACGTTAGTGTGCATAATTCCATATGTGGACAGTTGGTTGCTCTTCTGGGCCGTGGTAATTGGCAACACACTAACGGACTCGACACACACTATACTTAATCGAGATCTTGTAAAGTCTAATAGTACATTACCTGTAGTGCCACAACGTGAGACTGTGAACTATACCACGCCTTGGAAAAGGAGTTCCATGTGACGTGGGGCTATAGACGCAACGTGTGACAGCGCAATAGTTTGGTTGGGCAGCCGTGGTACTAATAGATTTTGAGGATCATTCGCTCTCTGATGTCTGTTTGTTTTTAGCTCCATGGAGTAGGATTGTGTCATATTGCATATGTTTATATGCTGTATATTATTATCTTTTATCTGTGATCTTTTATCTGTAATCTTTTATCTGTGATCTTTTATCTGTAATCTTTTATCTGTGATCTTTTATCTGTAATCTTTTATCTATGATCTTTTATACGTGATCTTATGATTATATGTTGTTATTATCTTTGTGCCTATGATGTTATATGTTGTTATTTATTATTTTTATTTTTATTTTTATCTATGATCTTATATATGTGGTTATTTCTTATATTTTTATCCATGATATTATATGTCGTTATTTAGTATATATTCATCTCATGATGTTATATGTTGTTATTGTTATTCATTTTATTATGATATATGCTTATTTGATTTTATTTATAAATTGATAACTTGATGATATTTGTGATATCATGTGTATGGAATGACTTTGTCATTCGTATAATTCTTTGCTACCGTACTGGTATTGGTGAAAGGGGATCTCACCTCTTTACTGTATTGCTTGTTGTGTTTTTATTGTTAAATTCGTATAGTAGACGAAGGAAGTTTCTTAGACCTACTGGAGGCTATGTTCTGAAGATGGTGACGGCGTCAAGGTGTAATCTTCCAAGTTTCAACAGGATGCAGTTTGGTGGAGAAATGGAATATGTAGGTTGGGTTTTCTCGTTAGTGTTGTTACCGTGCCATTAGTAGTAACCTTCTTTGGGTTTGCTACTGTTTCTCTGAGTCTGTAAATGTTATGTTTTAAATTGTTGTTGAATATTTTGTGACATATATAATATGTGTATTAATTAATTCAATCTAATTTCTGTTTTACTTATAATTTTTGGTAAGTTTATATTTCCGCAAAAAGATATTTTAAAATTTATCTTTTAAAACTCAAAGCTTTTATAAAATGATTTCATTTGGTTTTATGTTTTATTTAAAATGTGACGCCCTACGGAGGGTGTTATAATAAGCTTCAGATTCCTCAGAAGGTAGGAATCCTGGTTGACATGTCATCCTACGGACAAGTGTCCGAGCAAACGATACAATGTTGATCTCAGATGGGGCATGGTAACGACTGCCCCAATATTGCCTAATATATAATGAAAATTCTATATGTACATATATAGTAACAGAAAAAAAGGGATCTCTATGAAAGATCCTACTCATATTAACTGTCACATGTCCCCGATAGATAAGTCCCTCCTCATTGGGACTAATACGCCAAGCACCAACTCCTCCATGGAACTGCAATCTCACATACCCAAAGAAACTAGATCTGGTTGCCATCAAACTAGAACTCAGCCTCCTCAGCAGGAATCTGCTCCTCGTTGCCTTCTTGCTCAATACCTTGCTCAACGTCTTTACCAAATATAAATACAATACAAGAATAGGCATACAAAGAGGTGAGATTATCTACGCCAATACCAACATGGTAGCATGGAGACAGCAAATACAACATATCATGTAGATATATCACACAATAATACAGCTATAATAAACAATAAACATAATCATTTCATCCAACATTCCTCAACATTTGACAGATAAAATATCTCAAAGATATACAAATATGTACAAGTTATGCATATGCTCATTGACTCATTTCCTGCTCCATAGAGTTAAAACTCTAGTCAAAGAGATTGATCTAGAAGATCTGTTGCTACCACAATTGCCTCAGACCACGTGCTACAACTCTTATCAGTTTGGCACATCTAGCATTATACACGACAGTCTTCACCAGATCTTGATAAAGAATAGTGTCTCGATCCGGATCGTCGGTGTATTGCATCAGTCCGATCCAAGGTACAGAAGAGCTACCAACTGTCCATTGTGGAAAACTCGCACCCCGACGCCCCTAAGGTCAAGGAGTGACCTACACTATGCATATCGCACTCACTCAAGAAGTGTAAGTCTCTCCTAGGCCATTAGCCTTAACATAGTCCATCGGACTTTTTCCAATGCATGTTCAATGCATACAAGCCAATCACAGTTTAAAGTCATGATCTCATATACAGGGTCCACACATAGGCCCAACAGTATCTTTACAGTATTTTCATTCGCGTAAATATTTTACTGCATTTTCAAATCGCGTATCGATTTTTCAACACTATCTCAATCGCGTAAAAATATTTAAACGTTTTCCAAATTACGTAGTAATTTTTCAACGTTTTTGAAATCGCGTAGCTTAAAAATCACATTTTTAAGTCACGTAAAGTATTTTTTAACCATTTTTCAACTACGTAAAATATTTCTCAACCTTCTAAACCTCATTTTAGCCTTTCTAAAAATTTATATCATTTCTTACTTTACTTTTTCATATTTTCTCACTTAAAATTTCCTAACGCGCTAAAAAACCCAATGAGTGAGCTATACGTTAGTAAATTTCAAGTCTCCAACATAATCACCATAATAATTAGATCAATTCTAAAAATTAGTTCTCTTTAAAACAAGTTGAGATTCAAACACTTTCAGCCTCTCTTTTCCTTTCATAAAAGAAATCTTCATTTTTCAAATAACAAAGTGTTTTGTTTCCATTTCTTAAATCATTGTACTTAATCAACTAGATTACCACTTTAAAATCATATTTTTACATAAAACAAAGTCTTTCCAAGCCTTCAAACCGTGGGGTACATGGCCATTGGAACCAACGTATCTTTTCTTTTCCTTTCCTTCCTAAACATCCAATTTTATCATTCATGAAAATCTTAATTTGGAAACACCTATTTTGAGGTGTTGAGGCCGTAAGCCTCATGGTCTTTGGAACCAAAATTTGTTTTCCTTTCCATCATCAATCATGGCATACATGTATATAGTCATCATATCATATAATCAAGCATACCACAAAGCAATAAAATCACATAAAGCATACAAACACAAATAAATAATTTAAAGCACAAAAACACCCACAATTAATTAATTACACAATCAAGGATATTAACCCTCACATGGATTCACCATCCATCACAAATAATTTCATCTCTCACCACCATACTTGGTTGGTGAGATAAACCTCCCTCTTACCTTAAGGAAGATCAAACTCTTCATGGATCCTTCTCCTATGGATTTCGGCAGCTCCAAAAAAAATCCTATCAAGCTTAAACAAATTACAGAGTCATAAACTATGGTTGAAAAAAAGAAAAACCATGGATCAATCATGGCTTTAGAACTTAAGAATCACCTTGAAAACAAGAAACAAGGATCTTTACCTTGTAGAATAGAAACTTCAAGCTTGGATTTCACGCACTAGATGGATGATTTTGAAGAAACTTACAACACGAAAGATGTTTAGAATGGTATTTAGGTTTAAGAAGTGGGATTGGATAAAATTATTGAAAGTGTATGTTGGTCTTGGGTGGGGCTGCAGAGAGCTCCTCAGAGAAGAGAAAATGGAGTTTTTGTGTGTTCTTGGAAGAGAGAGAATGGAGAAAAAAGGCTTAAGTGATAGAAATGATAAAGATGAAATGAATTTGGTCTCCTATTTTCTTTGTGTTAGCCGTGGGAGTGTAGGGAGAGAATAGTAAGCTTTTGTTTAATGTCTTTTTACTATCTAGATCTTTATGGAGGCTAGGATATTTATCATAGTGATAAGCTTTAAAATTTTGAGTCTGGAACCTTTCTTGGAGACCAAATGGCCATAGAAGCCTAATGGAAAACACTAACCAAGTTTTGCTTCATTTGGTTACCTTATTAAGCTTAGGCAAACCTAGTTAGCTTACTTAGTTCATTAGCCAACTATCTAGTTACTTAGGTGATAGTCATTAATTCTTGAATATAGTAGAACCTTCTTGTAACTAAGAGTAACTAAGAATCCTAATGGTTAGTAACTAAGTTTGTCTCCATTTGATTACTTCCTAAGTTTTTTTTTTAGAATAACTTAGTTAAATTTAACCTAACTTAGTTAGATTTTCTAGTTTCTACCTAACTAGTCCAACCACTAAATTTGACCATCTTCTATTGGCTTAGAATATGTCAAGCCACAAATGTTGACTTCATTCCTATTGGTTCACTATCAATAAGTCTCAAGACTTTACCGGTTCCTATTGTCCACTGGACAAAAGCTACTGCTCATAAGTCAGTAGGTATCATCCACTAGATAATAAAATAATAATAAAAATATAAAATATTTTTATTTCACAGATAAATTCTAAAAATTAAAAGATTATGACACGCATCTCTCGGAATTGGGTTTAGTATGATCCTCCGGCTCCGAATAAATTGGTAAAGATTTTCCCCAGCCAAAAAATTATTATTTTCCTATCCCGGAGTAAATCACACAAAACAATCAAATACAGTCACAAAATTGTCAAAATAATTTTACAGCACATAGAAATCACAAAACAGTACAATTATGTTATTACTGTAAAATAGCAAATTTCGGGGTGTTATAACTCTCCCCTTCTAAAAAGAAGTTTCGTCCTCGAAACTTAACACATATTCAAAACAAATGCGGATACTGTTCTTTTATTTTATCTTCTAATTCCCATGTCAATTCACCACTTACGTCATTCCAAACCAATTCAACTAATGAAATCTCTTTACCTCGAAGTTGCTTCGTCCTTTGATCCTTGATGTTGACTAGAAACGTTTCATACGTTAAGTTCTCCTTCAGTTGTACTGTGTCTGTTTCAATAACATGAGTAGGATCAGGAATGTACTTTCGTAGTTACGATACGTGAAATACATTATGAAGATTCGCTAAAAAAAGGTGGTAATGCAATTTGATAAGCTACCGGACCTATCCGTCGAAGAATCTGATATGGCCCGATAAACTTTAGAGTGAGCTTCTTGGACTTAATAACTCGTCCGACTCCGGTTGTAGGTGTCACTCTCAAAAATACATGGGCACCTTCTTCAAACTCTAGCGGTCTCCTTCTTTTATCAGAATAATTCTTTTGTCGAGTTTGAGTTGTCCTCATCTTGTCTTAAATCATCTCCACTTTTCTGTAGTCTATTAGATAAGCTCTGGTCCTAAAACAGCACTTTCACCGTCCTGATACCAACACAACGACATTCTACATCATCTCCCATACAATGCCACATAAGGTGCCATCCCTATACTCGAATGAAAACTGTTGTTGTAGGTGAATTCTATCAAAGGTAAGAACTCATCCCAACATCTAGTTTGTTCTAGCACACAACCCCTAATAAATCTTCCAATGACTGAATCATTCCCTCTGACTGACCATCAGTTTGTGGATGGTAAGCAGAACTTAGACATAACTTTGTTCCCATTACTTCTTGCAAACTATTCCAAAACCTCAAAGTAAATCCCGGATCTTGATCCGAAATAATACAGGAAGGTACACCATGAAGTCTAATGATTTCACTGATGTACACTTGGGTCAACCTCTCCATTGAGTACTTGATATTAATTGGTAAAAAGTGCACTGACTTTGTAAGCCGATCAATAACTACCCAAATAGCATCATGACCTCTTTGAGTCTTTGGTAGTCTCGTCACAAAATCCATTGCTATATCATCCTATTTCCATTCAGGAATAGACAAAGACTGTAACATTCCAGATGGTCTTTGATGTTCAACCTTAGCCTTCTGACAGACTAAGTAGGTTGATACATATTCAGCGACGTCTTGCTTCATTCCTTGCCACTAATATAGCTACTTCAAATCTTGATACATCTTTGTGGCTCTTGGATGCATACTCAGCTTACTCCTATGAGCTTCATCTAAAATCAATCTCTTAAATCCTTGTGTAACATCCCGAAAATTAATAATTTCAGAATAAATGATCATTTTACAATATTTGGGATTTTCTAGAATTTTTCTGGATTTTTCTGAGAACGCAGAATATTTTAATATATTCCTCGTTTTACGTGCGCACTGAGCTGAGAATTGCTGAGGTCAGTGTAACGCTCCGGAAACTAATTATTTCGCCACCAATAGTCATTTTCTAATATTTGTGATTTATGTGAATTTTTTTAGAATTTTTCGGAAACGACGAATATTTTAATATATTTCTCGTTTTGCGTGAAACTCGAGCAGAGTCGTGAAAACGACTGTAGTGCTTCAAAAATTGGAAAATTATTTGACGAATAGTCGTTTTATAATATTTGCAAATTTTGGGAATTTTCTGGGAATTTTCCGGAACCGTTGAATATTTTAATATATTTCTCGTTTTGCGTGCGCACTGAGCAGAACCAGAGAAACACGATATTTTCTCTGAGAACCTTGGACTATGGACATGTCGACGGGGGATCTTACTAAACCTGAGACTTGACACAGTTTACGAGGTTTCATAATTTTCGAGAAATTCTAACAGATAAAAATAAATCAATACAACGAAAAATTCATCTGTCAGATTAATTAAATACTGACTTCTGTCAACTGTAACTATTATCCATTGGATAATAGTGTGTAATAAAAATCCTATCACATTATCCTAATGCAATCTACTTTATGTCTAATCCATTCACTTTAATTCAAATTTAATGTTAAATAATCAAAGCTTCTTTGAGAAGCTTTGACCAAATATTGACCCAAATACCCTTAGCTTCTCTTGGAAGCCAATTTTCACTCTCTCTTCTCTCACCATTCACGGCTGGAATGCAGCCAAGGGGAAGGAAATTGCTTCATTTCAATTATTCAATTATCACTTTAATTCATTAATTTCAAGACACTTTCTCTCTCTTCCTTCTTCTTCTTCTTCACTTTCTTTTCTCCTCCTTCTCTCTACCTCCACCATGAGCACGAAATTGCAGCCCCTCCTTCCTCCATTTTTGTTCATCTTTTCTCCTCTCCAAGCTCATTTCTACACTTGCCTTCACCTCCTCTACCTTCTACACTTGCCTTCACCTACCTCTTTTCTTCTTCCTCCTCTTAGATCTGAAAATTCCAGCCACCATTAGAGAGTCTCTTCTTCACTTTTCTCTCCATAAACACCATTTCTAGACTCCTCTTAACCTCCTCTACACTTTCTCTTTAGAAAATCTCTTCAAAAATCCAACTTTTCTACCCTCCTTCTTCAAATCCGAAAATCACTCCTCCATGGATGGCCAAGCTTTTGATTTTTCTCTCCACTAAACACATTTATACACTCATCTTCATCTTCTCTACAAGTTTCGTTTTGGAAGGTTTGCTCAAAATCCAACTTTGTCTCCATTGTCTTCCAAGGTAAAGATTCTTGATTTCTCTCCATTTTCTTCTCTCATTTTCGATTTCCTTGGTTACCTATGTGACCAAGGATCATTCTTCTCAAGCTTTAAATTTGTAAATATGAGAATTTGACCACTTTATGGTTCTCTTGAAGGTGGAATCCGAAAATTACAAATCAAGGAACCAAGGAGTTGTTTTCTTGCATTGTCTCCTCTAGGTAAGAGGGAGACTACTCACTTCAACCACTTATGGTGGTGAGAAGACTTTGTGTGTGTGTGTTGATGGAGAAATCCATCCTTGTATGCTCTTTGTATGCTTGCTTGAATTATAAATTTTGTATAATTTAGTATTCTTGAATTTGATGGATACTTGATTATGCTATTGAATATGTTTGATATATTAATTGTGCTTGATCATGTTGGGGTTGCTAAATGGAAAATTTGGAGTTTCCTACCTCAACATGGTGCCATGGTTTTGATTAGAAATTAGGGGTGAATATTGGTTTTGTATACAAGTGAAATAAGACTTATATAATCAAAGATTGAATGATAGTATTAACACTAACGAATGGAAGACTTTGAGGGTTTAATATCCAAGAGGGGTGCCACGGTTTTGGTCTTGGTAAAGAGACAAATGGATTGATTTTGATGATCTAAATTTAAGTGAATTAAGAGTGTAACATATAATGTGATAATTGTGACCTTAGATTGATTTGTTGTATATAATGGTATGTTGGATTGGATTATGTGATTGGAAATGGAAGAAAAATATTTGGGAATCTCTCTTGGAGGGCTACGGTTTTTAGGGTGAAAATTGGATAAATTATGGTTAATGTGTAACAAGCATTAGACTAGAATTAATCAAGTGACAAAATAGAATTTAATGGAAGAAAAGTTTGAGATTGAAGCCTAAATGATGGCTACGGTTTTGAGGCATAAAGATTAGGGTTCTTGGTGAGCTAATTTGATAAGTGAACACTTAAATGAATTAAGGGAATGACATGTAGTATGATGACTTGAGAGAATTTGGGATTGTAACCATTGTGAGGCCATGGCCTCTAGGGCAAGTTTTAGGTAAGTATGCGGTTTTGATAATTTGGAAGCATAAGTGATTAGGTAATTAGAAACCTATGTAATAAATGGACAACTAATAAATTGGAAGAATTTAGTATAGTCAAGACTTCATAAATTTTAGAAGACTAAGAATGAGACCATTGTAAAACTTAAGGTGATTCTAAGTGAGTGAAGAACAAGAGAGTGTGAGGCTTAATAGCTTAATTAATTTACAAGTTATAGGAAATCGAGTTGCCTTGGAATATTAAGCTAGTTGCAAGAATTGGATTTGGTTATGAACCTTGAAAAGAGGAATAAATTCTAAGTTAGGATTCATAATGAACCTAATGATGCATTAATTGACTTGATATTGATATTATGTTGTTATGGGTCCATGTGAGTGACCATGTATACATTGATGCTTATATTGGCCTAAATGTGGCATATTATGAGATTGTATGAAATTGTGGATCATACATGTGCATGCATAGTGTCTTATGCATTGTGATTGTCCTTGTGGATTTTTGTAAGGCCTAGTTGCCTAGGAGATTGAACACACCTTAGTGCGGGTGCGAATAGACAAGTGTAGGTCACTTGTTGACCTTGGGGGCGTCGGGGTGCGGGTTCCTCGCAATGGGAGGTTGGTAGCTCTCCTGCCCGTGGGGTAGATCGATGCAAACGCACCGACGATCCGGACCGAGACACTATCCTATATCGTGATCTAGTGAAGAATGTCTGTGCAATGCCATGATTGTGCACGATTTGATTTATAGCACTGGCCTCGGTAGCCGAGTCACAGACATGTCTCCTGATCTTTCTCTCCGATTGTTTGGGTTTAGCTCCATGGAGTAGGACTTTGGGAAAGCATGCATATGAACCATGATATATTCTGTCATTATTAATGTTTAATTTCTGTAACTATGATGACCGACCTTACTATTATTACTGTGATGATTGTCTGATTGTTGTGCTGATTCTTGGAAATACTATTGTGATATGTCTGCTATTGCCTGCTGTCGTTCTACTTTACTATAAATATCGTTGTTATTATTAATTCTTATTATTGCTTACAATTGAATTGCTTTTTATGATAAATTTATTTGTTGTTAGTTATAAAATATATGAATTGTATTGCTTTATGGGCGCTCCGCGCCGTGTCGTTTTCTTACTGCCGCAATGGTAATGAATGATGGGTGTCTCACCTCTTTCCTATATCTTTGTATGTCTATTTTATACTTATATTGATAAAAGATCATGAGGAAGATAAAGAGGGACCACACCTTGGTTGATTGGATTAGGCGTTTGGACAAGGTTTCTTCGGCTACGTACGAGTGCGATTGCGTGGAGGCATTGATGCGACTTGTTGACTGGGACTCGGCGTCGTATGTGTATATGGGGTTGCGGCTTTGTCTGCTAGTAGTACCTATCCCTGGGTCACTACTTTTCCCCCTTTTAGTGTTTTATTCCCGCTGTATTTTATTGGACTCTGTAATTGTTATATTCTATGTCATCAATGATTTGTGTAAATTGACTATATATATATATATGTATAAGAGATATGATTTTATTTCAGTGGTTGTATCATGGCTTGAATACATTTATATTTCATTCGAGGCTCATATTTTCTACCTATGCAAATTGTCAAAAAAAAATATAGACTCTTGAGAATTTAAGTTACTGTTATCATGATCTGTGACACACTTGGATTTAGTAACTTGTGGTATAATGACGATTATGCTTCGGTTGCTACATCAAGGGTGTTACATTAGGTGGTATCGAAGCGGTTCATCTGTTGAGCCGGGGTATGGACTTGCTATGTTTAGGCATATTAGAATTTGGTCCGCATTGTGCACTTCCTTGTCTCTTGATTGAGATGATGGGAAAGGAATGCATGACTTGCTTGTTGGTTGAATGTTGATAGCTACTTGTTATGCGGTTACATGATGTTGAGGACCGGCCTACTCAATATGTAATGTTTTGTGTGTACAGAAACTATGACTTCTCCTAGGCGTCTTGTGTTAGGAAAATAGGAATTCTTTTGTGAGGAGATCAAAGGATTTTGGAAAATCGATCTTCTGGAGAAAGAAATAGGCTGGTGTAAGTTAGGTTCGTGAAGCAGTTTGGAAGCGGACAACTTACGAGAGATTACACTGTGGAGGCAGAATGAAGAAGTTCGGGCTGGAAGCTGTTAAGATTCATAAATTAGTTTGTCTTGCTTGAATGGTGTGCATTGTGTGACTCTTTGTGTTTGGATTCCGAAGGGAGGCAATATTGTTTGAAATAATTACGTTTGTTTTATTGTGTTATGTTTGGTCTGTCTTCGGAGAAGGACACCGGCTCGTGGCAGACTTACACATATGAGCATAGGATAAGACCATCGAAGTATGGTTGCGATCGCAGGAGAAATATGAAGGATAGCTAATGTGACAATTCACCAAGATCAGAGGACCGCACAGTAATGAGAATTGGATGAGAATTGGAAGTTGTGGTTTAAAATCTATTGAAGGAAAGTCAAACTTGGGATAACCATGGACTACCTAGATTCCAAAGGAGGAATAATGGAAAAGCTAACAAGTTAAAGGGGAACTACGTTCACGGGTACCGAGAAAGTAACAACAACGCCCAACCCGTAGGGAAAGTGCTAGTAGTAGTAGATCCAATCGACCTCAACATTTGGAGATCTAAACAAGGGAAGTTACGCCTCAAATGACGACCGATAATCGTCTTTGTATAATTCGGGGGTAACCCTTTCCTTTTACAATTTGTGACCGTATGGATCATTTGGATTCATCTCGTATCTTTCTTATCTTTGACGTAGTTGTTTCCATTTCTTTACTAAGACTTATCGTTGACACTTAAGTTTGTTTAATCTATCCTATTTCTGCTAAAAGATTGAACCTTTTGTTGATCTATCTTGCTTACCAAGAATCATACCTATTAGATTTCATGATTTCGAGAGATTGATCAGTTATTTTCTGGTCATTATCTGCTAGAGCGTTCCGATAAGAACCTTAGTGATTTTCGAAACTAAGGCTTTTGAGTTCGTAACAGCCAACAAAGTTGAAGCGTTGTGAGGGAAAAGAAATCCAAGGGTACATGTTACCTTTTGTAGAGGACCAAAGAAAAGGGAATATGACTGTCACCATTGTGGTCAGTAAGTTTCTTGTGATGAACTACGATCTTTGTCGATTAAGGAGAAGAATGGGACATCTCAGTGAGATGAACACCATCGTCAAACGAACGAGATTATGATCAAGGGTGAGTATCCTCGGAGAAAGATGTACGTCCTGGTCATCATTAAATTCGCGGGAGATTGAGAATGTCCCCGAAATGATTTCGAATGCGCTATGGGCATTATGGGTGTCTCGTGATGCCGTTCGGAATAACAAATCCTCTTGTCGTATTCATGAGTGACATGAATTGTATCTTTTGTCCTTACCTAGAACAGAATTGTCATTGTCATTAATGATGACATTCTGATCTATTCTCGAAAATATAGAGATACACGTTGGACATCTCGGCATAGTTTTCCTGACTTTAAAGGGGAGAGAGCAAATGCCAAAGTATCAGAGTACGGATTCTTAATTGAGAAGGTTCAGTTTTGGATCATGAAATTCCAAACGGAGGGATTGTTGTGGATTTCCAAGAGATTGAAGCAGTTCTTCAAAAGGAAAGATCGGAGACCGTAAAAGAGACACATAACTGGTGGAATTAGTTAGTTTTATCGAAGAAGACACAAAGATTGAAAAAGTATCAATGAATCCTCCAAGATAGCCGGATATTTTGCTCAGTTTGCAAGAAGAGAATAAAAACTTCTATGGACTAACGCGTGTGAAGAAAGGTTTTAAAGGTCGAGGAGACATTCGAATGCTTGTCAGATTTGGTTCTACCTGATCCCAGGGAACTGTTTGGAGAATTTTATGCTTCACATTAAAATCTAGGATATGTGATCATGCAAGGTTAGGAAGGTTGTGACTTACACCTCAAGGTAGTTGAGGACACATTGGGAATTGCCTACTCACGGTTTGGTGCTAGCCGTAGTTAAAATTTCTCTGAGAATATGGAGACACTTGCTACGATCAACGCCTTTAGCAATCACAAGGACCTGAAGTATCCATTCGAAAAAAAAGGGGTTGAACATGAGACAAGAAAGGTGATTAGAGTTTTTGAAGGAGTATGACGTCTAGTTTCAGTGTCGTCCTGTCTGGGTCACTAATAAACCCATTCCAAAATTTTTTGGACTATATCAAATTTCGTTTCAGGTTTGGTTCAATAACCTGTCAACAGATTCTGTCATCCTTTCTTTCTAAATCTCCATGATATCTTCCATATGTCACGATCGCAAAAGTATGTCACCGATCCCGCCACATCATCAAACAAAACCCAGTGCAATTCAGATAGAGTCTGATTTATGAGAAACTTCTCGTGAAGATTGAGAATAGAAGAATGAAGCAACACAAAGATATAGAGATCGCGTTGGTAAGGGTGATCTAAATTGACGTAACTAGAGACACAATCTGAGGGTAAGAAAATAAGATGAAGAAACACGTTAATGTTTGATCTAAAGGGATGAAAATTTTGAGGACGAAATTTCTATTTGAAGGGGAGTGTTGTAACATCCCAAAAATTAATAATTTCAGAATAAATGATCATTTTACAATATTTGGGATTTTCTAGAATTTTTCTGGATTTTTCTGAGAACGCAGAATATTTTAATATATTCCTCGTTTTGCGTGCGCACTTGTGAGAATTGCTTGAGGTCGGTAACGCTCGCTAAACTAATTATTTCACCACCAATAGTCATTTTCTAATATTTGTGATTTATGTGAATTTTTCTGGAATTTTTCGGAAACGACGAATATTTTAATATATTTTTCGTTTTGCGTGAAACTCGAGCAGAGTCTTGAAAACAACTGTAGTGCTTCAAAAATTGGAAAATTATTTGACGAATAGTCGTTTTATAATATTTGCAAATTTTGGGAATTTTCTGGGAATTTTCCGGAATCGTCGAATATTTTAATATATTCCTCGTTTTGCGTGCGCACTGAGCAGAACCAGAGAAACGCGATGTTTTCTCTGAGAACCTTGGACTATGGACATGTCGACGGGGGATCTTACTAAACCCGAGACTTGACATAGTTTACGAGGTTTCATAATTTTCGAGAAATTCTAACAGATAAAAATAAATCAATACAGCGAAAAATTCATCTGTCAGATTAATTAAATACGATTTCTCATTAATCAGTAACTATTATCCATTGAATAATAGTGTGTAATAAAAATCTATCACATTATCCTAATGCAATCTACTTTATGTCTAATCCATTCACTTTAATTCAAATTTAATGTTAAATAATCAAAGCTTCTTTGAGAAGCTTTGACCAAATATTGACCCAAATACCCTTAGCTTCTCTTGGAAGCCAATTTTCACTCTCTCTTCTCTCACCATTCACGGCTGGAATGCAGCCAAGGGAAGGGAAATTGCTTCATTTCAATTATTCAATTATCACTTTAATTCATTAATTTCAAGACACTTTCTCTCTCTTCCTTCTTCTTCTTCTTCACTTTTCTTTTCTCCTCCTTCTCTCTACCTCCACCATGAGCACGAAATTGCAGCCCCTCCTTCCTCCATTTTTGTTCATCTTTTCTCCTCTCCAAGCCCATTTCTACACTTGCCTTCACCTCCTCTACCTTCTACACTTGCCTTCACCTACCTCTTTTTTTCTTCCTCCTCTTAGATCCGAAAATTCCAGCCACCATTAGAGAGTCTCTTCTTCACTTTTCTCTCCATAAACACCATTTCTAGACTCCTCTTAACCTCCTCTACACTTTCTCTTTAGAAAATCTCTTCAAAAATCCAACTTTTCTACCCCTCCTTCTTCAAATCCGAAAATCACTCCTCCATGGATGGCCAAGCTTTTTGATTTTTCTCTCCACTAAACACATTTATACACTCATCTTCATCTTCTCTACAAGTTTCTTTGGAAGGTTTGCTCAAAATCCAACTTTGTCTCCATTGTCTTCCAAGGTAAAGATTCTTGATTTCTCTCCATTTTCTTCTCATTTTCGATTTCCTTGGTTACCTATGTGACCAAGGATCATTCTTCTCAAGCTTTAAATTTGTAAATATGAGAATTTGACCACTTTATGGTTCTCTTGAAGGTGGAATCCGAAAATTACAAATCAAGGAACCAAGGAGTTGTTTTCTTGCATTGTCTCCTCTAGGTAAGAGGGAGACTACTCACTTCAACCACTTATGGTGGTGAGAAGACTTTGTGTGTGTGTGTTGATGGAGAAATCCATCCTTGTATGCTCTTTGTATGCTTGCTTGAATTATAAATTTTGTATAATTTAGTATTCTTGAATTTGATGGATACTTGATTATGCTATTGAATATGTTTGATATATTAATTGTGCTTGATTATGTTGGGGTTGCTAAATGGAAAATTTGGAGTTTCCTACCTCAACATGGTGCCATGGTTTTGATTAGAAATTAGGGGTGAATATTGATTTTGTATACAAGTGAAATAAGACTTATATAATCAAAGATTGAATGATAGTATTAACACTAACGAGTGGAAGACTTTGAGGGTTTAATATCCAAGAGGGGTGCCACGGTTTTGGTCTTGGTAAAGAGACAAATGGATTGATTTTGATGATCTAAATTTAAGTGAATTAAGAGTGTAACATATAATGTGATAATTGTGACCTTAGATTGATTTGTTGTATATAATGGTATGTTGGATTGGATTATGTGATTGGAAATGGAAGAAAAATATTTGGGAATCTCTCTTGGAGGGCTACGGTTTTTAGGGTGAAAATTGGATAAATTATGGTTAATGTGTAACAAGCATTAGACTAGAATTAATCAAGTGACAAAATAGAATTTAATGGAAGAAAAGTTTAAGATTGAAGCCTAAATGATGGCTACGGTTTTGAGGCATAAAGATTAGGGTTCTTGGTGAGCTAATTTGATAAGTGAACACTTAAATGAATTAAGGGAATGACATGTAGTATGATGACTTGAGAGAATTTGGGATTGTAACCATTGTGAGGCCACGGCCTCTAGGGCAAGTTTTAGGTAAGTATGTGGTTTTGATAATTTGGAAGCATAAGTGATTAGGTAATTAGAAACCTATGTAATAAATGGACAACTAATAAATTGGAAGAATTTAGTATAATCAAGACTTCATAAATTTTAGAAGACTAAGAATGAGACCATTGTAAAACTTAAGGTGATTCTAAGTGAGTGAAGAACAAGAGAGTGTGAGGCTTAATAGCTTAATTAATTTACAAGTTATGGGAAATCGAGTTGCCTTGGAATATTAAGCTAGTTGCAAGAATTGGATTTGGTTATGAACCTTGAAAAGAGGAATAAATTCTAAGTTAGGATTCATAATGAACCTAATGATGCATTAATTGACTTGATATTGATATTATGTTGTTATGGGTCCATGTGAGTGACCATGTATACATTGATGCTTATATTGGCCTAAATGTGGCATATTATGAGATTGTATGAAATTGTGGATCATACATGTGCATGCATAGTGTCTTATGCATTGTGATTGTCCTTGTGGACTGTTGTAAGGCCTAGTTGCCTAGGAGATTGAACACACCTTAGTGCGGGTGCGAATAGACAAGTATAGGTCACTTGTTGACCTTGGGGGCGTCGGGGTGCGGGTTCCTCGCAATGGGAGGTTGGTAGCTCTCCTGCCCGTAGGGTAGACCGATGCAAACGCATCGACGATCCGGACTGAGACACTGTCCTATATCGTGATCTAGTGAAGAATGTCTGTGCAATGCCATGATTGTGCACGATTTGATTTATAGCACTGGCCTCGGCAGCCGAGTCACAGACATGTCTCCTGATCTTTCTCTCCGATTGTTTGGGTTTAGCTCCATGGAGTAGGACTTTGGGAAAGCATGCATATGAACCATGATATATTCTGTCATTATTAATGTTTAATTTCTGTAACTATGACTGACCTGATTATTATTACTGTGATGATTGTCTGATTGTTGTGCTGATTCTTGGAAATACTATTGTGATATGTCTGCTATTGCCTGCTGTTGTTCTACTTTACTATAAATATCGTTGTTATTATTAATTCTTATTATTGCTTACAATTGAATTGCTTTTATGATAAATTCCGCTGTTGCCGTTATAAAATATATAAACTGTATTGCTTTATGGGCGCTCATTCGCCGTGTCGTTTTCTTACTGCCGCAATGGTAATGAAGGATGGGTGTCTCACCTTTTTCCTATATCTTTGTATGTCTGTTTTATACTTATATTGATAAAAGATCGTGAGGAAGATAAAGAGGGACCACACCTTGGTTGATTGGATTGGGCGTTTGGACAAGGTTTCTTCGGCTACGTACGAGTGCAGTTGCGTGGAGGCATTGATGCCTGACTTGTTGACTGGGACTCCGAGCGTCGTATGTGTATATGGGGTTGCGGCTTTGTCTGCTAGTAGTACCTATCCCTAGGTCACTACTTTTCCCCCTTTTAGTATTTTATTCCCGCTGTATTTTATTGGACTCTGTAATTGTTATATTCTATGTCATCAGTGATTTGTGTAAATTGACTATATATATATATGTATAAGAGATATGATTTTATTTCAGTGGTTGTATCATGGCTTGAATACATTTATATTTCATTCGAGGCTCATATTTTCTACCTATGCAAATTGTCAAAAAAAAATATAGACTCTTGAGAATTTAAGTTACTGTTATCATGACTGTGACACACTTGGATTTAGTAACTGTGGTGTAATGACGATTATGCTTCGGTTGCTACATCAAGGGGTGTTACACCTTGACTATTAGACACATAAATTCTTCCTTTGAATTTCAAAATTCCATCAGCTTTTTCTCTAAATTCCGACACTGTGCCTTGGCTCCTTACTTCCTTCGCTTCTTGTAAATATTGGTCATCGTTCTGTCCTTCTCAGATTTTATCCATCACACTATTTGAAATAGTGATCATGTTTAAACACATCTTCCCCAGTGTCAACTTCACAGATAACTACATATCCCGAAATTCGTCTATCATTTCTCTCTCCTTAATCATCATAACAGAAGCATTAAGCATCTTCCTACTTAAAGTATCTACTACGACATTCGCCTTCTTGGTATGATACTGTAACTTGAAATCGTAGTCCTTCAAAAATTCCAGCCAACGCCTCTGCCTCATGTTCAACTCTTTCTGGTCGAACAAATACCTCAAGCTTTTATGATCACTAAAGACATTGAAAGTCGCACCATATAGAAAATGTCTCCACACTTTCAATGCAAACACCATAACTGCCAATTACAAATCGTGAGTAGGATAATTCCTCTCATGTACCTTTAGCTGCCTTGAAGCATATGCCACAACTTTCCAATTTTGCATAAGTACACAACTCAATCCTTGGTGTGAAGCATTGCAATATACTTCAAAAGGTTCATTCGAATCAGGTAGAATCAATACTGGTGAAGTAGTCAATCATCTTTTCAACTCTTGAAAATTTTCTTCGCATGCATCAGTCCATGCAAACGGTTGATTCTTTCGTGTAAGTTGGGTAAGAGGTCCCGCTATCTTGGAAAACTCCTTAATAAACCGTCGATAGTAACTAGCTAATCCAATAAAACTACGGATCTCCGATACAGTCTTTGGCCTTTCCCATTCCAGAATCGTCTCCACCTTTGAAGCATCTACTTCAATTCCTTCCTCCGATATCACGTGCCCCAAAAAATGAACTTCACTTAACCAAAATTCACATTTGGACAACTTTGCATATAGTTTATTCTCCTTCAAAATCTGGAGAACCACTCTGAGATGTTTAGCATGTTCCTCTTGACTTTGAGAGTAGATTAGAATGTCGTCAATAAAGACAACAACAAACTTGTCCAAGTACGAACAGAAATATCTATTCATGAAATCCATGAATATGGTAGGTGCATTCGTCACACCAAACGACATCACTTGATACTCATAATGCCCATAACTCGTTTGAAATGCAGTATTGGGAATATCTTCCACCTTCACACGAATCTGGTGATAACCAGAACGTAAATCAATCTTGGAAAATATCCTGGCTCCTCGCAGTTGATCCATTAGATCATCAATTCTTAGAAGTGGATATTTATTCTTAATCGTAATTTTGTTCAACTATCAGTAGTCTACGCATAGACGAGAAGTCCCATCCTTCTTCTTAACCAACAATACTGGAGCTCCCCATGGTGACACACTAGGTCTCACAAATTGCTTCTCCAACAACTCCTCCAGCTGTTTCTTAAGCTCTGCTAACTCTGCCGGTAACATCCTGTAAGGCGCCATAGATATAGGTCCAGCTCTAGGTACAAGATCAATAGCAAACTCGATTTCCTTTATTAGCAGTAGTCCAGGTATATCTTCAGGAAACACTTCGGGAAATTCGTTGACTACGAAAATATCTTTCAAGACATCTTCACATTGAACCTCCAAAGAAGACAACAATAAATATCCCTGATCTCCTTCCTTCAGACAAGCTTCTATTTGAGTGGCCATTAGGAATCTAGAATCCTTATCCTCAGGAAAAGCTAGTGTCTTATTAGAACAATCTATTAGGATATGGTTTGAAGACAACCAATTCATTCCTAAAATTACATTAATCTTAGAAAGAGGTAAACATATCAAGTCAACATGAAAGATTCTATCCCTAATACAAACAGGCCAATTCAAACATACTTTTGTAGTAATCACAGACTTATCAATAGGAGTAGCAACACTCAAGTCATAAGGCAATGTAGTCACAGATAAACCCAAACGCTCCACACAATCACAAGCAATGAAAGAGTGGGTTGCTTCTGAATCATATAGTATGGTTAAAGGATTACCTTCAATGGCATACTCCTCTATAATCAAGTCCTCTGACCTCGCGGCTTCCTCCCTGCTTATAGTATATGCATAACCACCCGCATGTGGTCTTGCAGTACGGACATTCCCCACCGAGGGTTTCGCCTTCAATTGATCACATTCTCTAGAGAAATGTCCAGATTTTTCACATCTATAACATATGACTCCTTTGTGTAGGCAATCTTTAGTTAAATGATCCTTTCCACACTTAAAACATTTGAGTGTAGAAGTTCCTGCCTGACCAATCTTATTTCCACCAAAAACTCCTCCAAAAGATTGTTGTCGGTTCTGACCCCCTGACGGTCTAGCATATGGCTTCTGCTGATAACGGTTGCCACCGCTACCCTTTCCTCTTTGGAACCATGTAGGTCCAAAGTTCCTGTTCCTCACATCTCGCTGATGATCTATGTCCTCAACTTTACGACATTTATCCAACAGCGCTGGAAACTGATCAATTTTCTAAGTTACTACTGCCCACTTTATATCATGTATCAAGCCTTCTTCAAACTTCTTACATTTCCATTCCTCATCTAGCTGCATCTAGAAATATCTCAAAAACTTAGACAAGCTTTCGAACTTTGCCGCATATTCACTTACTAACATCCCTCCTTGTCGCAGACTTAGGAATTCCATCTCCTTAGCATGCCTAACACTAGCTGGGAAATACTTTCCTAAGAATCTTTGCTTGAAGAGTTCCCAAGTTACAACTCTCCCTTCAGCTTGTATTAACCTTCGGGCTCATGCCCACCAGTCTTCGCCATCACCAATCAGCACAAAGGTCGCATAAGTGATCTTTCTCTCATCAGTACAACACATACCATCAAATATTTTCTCGAGCTCTTTAATCCAAAGATTGGCCTTCTCTGGGTTAAATTCTCCGTTGAACTGTGGCGGATTATTTCTATAAAACTCTGACAAGTTCTGAGTTTCTTCGTTTGCCCTTTGGTTTTGTTGGACGTTGGCATCTGCCATCCTTTGCATTGCTGCTACAGCTACAGCCATGCCTTGATTGTCATCTTCAACATTCATGTGTCCAGCTCTAGTATTCACATGTCCTCTTCCTCGTCCAGCCATCGTAATTCTTGAAATCAAACTAAACAATACAAAATAAGAGTCAAGTACAATTATTTCAAACGATATTATTTCTTTTCAGAAACTAAACACAAAGAATCACACAACACAAACAAGATAGACCTAACCACAAACTCAAAAGACTCTAACTTGGGCTCTGATACCAACTAATGTAACAACCAAGTTATAACATTTTATATTAATTAGGGCATCACATTTTGTATTAATTATTACTGAATTACTCCCAAGTTATAACTTTATATTTTATAATAAAAATACGAGTTGTAAAATTTCTTGATATCGATAAGATAAACTTAGTAGAAAATAAAAATATTAAACATCATCACAAATAATTTATATCATATACATCACATAAGTACTGTCAAACTTATATATATACAGACCGAATTCTCAAAAGTATTTAAACATTACTACATTATCATACTGGCCCAACTACACCTAGACAATAGAACCCTCAGATAGGTCCTCCTCGAGATAAGCCTCAGATTCCTTAGAAGGTAGGAATCCTGGTTGACGTGTCGTCCTATGGATAGGTATCCGAGCAGACGATACAATGCTGATCTCAGATGGGACATGGTAACGACCGTCCCAATATTGCCTAATAGATAATGAAAATTCTACATGTACATATATAGTAATAGAAAAGAAGGGATCTCCATAAAAGATCCTACTCATATTAACTGTTACATGTCCCTGATAGATAAGTCCCTCCTCATTGGGACTAATACACCAAGCACCAACTCCTCCATGGAACTACAATTTCACATACCCAAATAAACTAGATCTGGTTGCCATCAAATCAGAACTCAGCTCCTCAGCAGGAATTTGCTCCTCGTTGCCTTCTTGTTTAATACCTTGCTCAGCGTCTTTACCAAATATAAATATAATACAAGAATAGACATATAAAGAGGCAAGATTATCTACGCTAATACCAACATGGTAGCATGGAGACAGCAAATAAAGCATATCATACAGATATATCACATAATAATACATGTATAATAAATAATAAACATAATCATTTCATCCAACATTCCTCAACATTCGACAGATAAAATATCCCAAAGATATACATATACGTACAAGTTATGCATATGCTCATTGACTCATTTCCTACTCCATGGAGCAAAAACTCAAGTCAGAGAGATTGATGTAGAAGATCTGTCGGTACCACAATTACCTCAGACCACGTGCTACAACTCTCATCAGTTTGGCACATCTAGCATTATACACGACAGTCTTCACCAGATCTTGATTAAGAATAGTGTCTCGGTCCAGATCGTCGATGTGTTGCATCGGTCCGATCCATGGTACAGAAGAGCTACCAATTGCCCATTGTGGAAAACTCGCACCCCGACGCCCCCAAGGTCAATGAGTGACCTACACTCTGCATATCACACCCACTCAAGAGATGTAAGTCTCTCCTAAGCCATTAGTGTTAACATAGTCCATCGGACTTTTTCCAATGCATGTTCAATGCATACAAGCCAATCATAGTCTAAAGTTATGATCTCATATATAGGGTCCACACACTGGCCCAACAGTATCTTTACTGTATTTTAATTTGCGTAAACATTTTACTGCGTTTTCACAATCACGCTACATTTTTGTCACGTTTTCAAATCGCGTATTGATTTTTCAACACTATCTCAATCGCGTAAAAATATTTAAACATTTTCCAAATCGCGTAACGATTTTTCAACGTTTTTGAAATCGCGTAGCTTAAAAATCACATTTTTTAAGTTACATAAAGCATTTTCTCACCATTTTTCAACTACGTAAAATATTTCTTAACCTTCTAAACCTCATTTTGGCCTTTCTAAAAATTTATATAATTTGTTACTTTACTTTTTTCATATTTTCTCACTTAAAATTTCCTAACGCGCTAAAAAACCCAATGAATGAGCTATACGTTAGTAAATTTCAAGTCACCAACATAATCACCATCATAATTAGATCAAGTCTAAAAATTAGTTCTCTTTAAAACAAGTTGAGATTCAAACACTTTCAACCTCTCTTTTCCTTTCATAAAAGAAATCTTCATTTTTCAAATAACAAAGTGTTTTGTTTCCATTTCTTAAATCCTTGTACTTAATCAACTAGATTACCACTTTAAAATCATATTTTTACATAAAACAAAGTCATTCCAAGCCTTCAAAATCGTGGGGTACATGACCATTGGAACCAATGTATCTTTTTTTTTTTTCCTTTCCTTCCTAAACATCCAATTTAATCATTCATGAAATCTTAACTTGGAAACACCTATTTTGAGGTGTTGAGGCCGTAAGCCTCATGGTCTTTGGAACCAAAATTTATTTTCCTTTCCATCATCAATTATGGCATACATGTATATAGTCATCATATCATATAATCAAGCATACCACAAAGCAATAAAAATCACATAAAGCATACAAACACAAATAAATAATTTAAAGCACATAAACACCCACAATTAATTAATTACACAATAAAGGATATGAACCCTCACATGGATTCACCATCCATCACAAATAATTTCATCTCTCACCACCATACTTGGTTGGTGAGATAAATCTCCCTCTTACCTTAAGGAAGATCAAACTCTTCTCAGATCCTTCTCCTATGGATTTCGTGTAGCTCCAAAAAAAATCCTATCAAGCTTAAACAAATTACAAAGTCATAAACTATAGTTGAAAAAAAGAAAAACCATGGATCAATCGTGGCTTTAGAACTTAAGAATCACCTTGAAAACAAGAAACAAGGATCTTTACCTTGTAGAATAGAAACTTCAAGCCTGGATTTCAAGCACTAAATGGATGATTTTGAAGAAACTTACAACATGAAAGATGTTTAGAATGGTGTTTAGGTTTAAGAACTGGGATTAGGTAAAATTATTGAAGGTTGTATATTGCTCTTGGGTGGGGCTGTCGTGAACTCTTCAAAGAAGAGAAAATGGAGTTTTTGTGTGTTCTTGGAAGAGAGAGAATGGAGAGAAAAGGCTTAAGTGATAGAAATGATAAAGATGAAATGAATTTGGTCTCCTATTTTCTTTGTGTTAGCTGTGGGAGTGTAGGGAGAGAATGGTAAGTTTTTGTTTAATATCTTTTTACTATCTAGATCTTTTTGGAGGCTAGGATATTTACCATAGTGATAAGCTTAAAAATTTTGAATCTTGAACCTTCCTTGGAGACCAAATGGCCGTGGAAGCCTAATGGAAAACACTAACCAAGTTTTGCTTCATTTAGGTACCTTGTTAAGCTTAGACAAACCTAGTTAGCTTACTTAGTTCATTAGCCAACTATCTAGTTACTTAGGTGATAGTCATTAATTCTTGAACATGGTAGAACTTTCTTGTAACTAAGAGTAACTAAGAATCCTAATGGTTAGTAACTAAGTTTGTCTCCATTTGATTACTTCCTAAGTTATTTTTTTTTTTAGAATAACTTAGTTAAATTTAAGCTAACTTAGTTAGATTTTCTAGTTTCTAACTAACTTGTCCAACCACTAAATTTGACCATATTCTATTGGCTTAGAATATGTCAAGCCACAAATGTTGACTTCATTCCTATTGGTTTACTATCAATTAGTCTTAAGACTTTACTGATTCCTATTGTCCACTGGACAGAAGCTACTGCTCATAAGTCAGCAGGTATCATCCACTGGATAATAAAATAATAATAAAAATATAAAATATTTTTATTTCATCGATAAATTCTAAATATTAAAAGATTTTGACACGTATCTCTCGGAATTAGGTTTAGTAAGATCCGCTGGCTCCGAATAAATACGTAAAGATTTTTCCCAGCCAGAAAATTATTATTTTCCTATCCCGGAGTAAATCACACAAAACAATCAAATACAATCATGGAACTATCAAAATAATTTTACAGCACACATAAATCACAAAACAGTACAATTATGTTATTATTATAAAATAACAAATTTCGGGGTGTTACATTTATCCCATAACCCAAGTTGTATTTGGGTAATTTCTAATAGTTGTACCTTTGTTTTGAATATTCTGCTGCATTTATTAATTGAGTGTTTCAGAATGCTTAATTTCTTAATGTTGTTTTAAAGCCTTGTAATCACCCAATTCACCCCCATTGGGTGATGGTTGCCATGGCTAACAGTCACCACATCGTGGCATTCATTTCCTTGCATCGCGACATTCAAGCCTCAGGTTTTAGTATGCAGCAATCTGAATGCACCACACCGCGGCATGAACATGCCTTCGTCGTGGCGTAAGATGTTGAAATTTACACTTGGCTTTCTCTTCAAATGTTGGTCCAAATCCTTCAAATTTATGCTTGATTGGAGCCCTTCATGCAATAGAAAAATCTCAAAATCATATTGGAAGATATCAAGATTGAATTCAAAGAATATAAGCCTAAAATCTTCTATATATAAATGATAACAAGGACTAAGCATTCTATATAGCACAAATACAGGGCATAAATAACTACATTTTATGGAGTTATCACATGCCCAAACTTAGGTTTTTTCTAGTCCTCGAGCAAAACAAAGGATGATTAAGTAAACCTGCTTAATAACATATGATTCAACATATATTCAACATTTTATCAAGAATTCCAATTTCACTAAAACCACAACTAGTGAACATTGATTGTTTAAGCCCTCAAAGAATGCTAATGTCACACAATCAACTCCACATATATATAATCTTCAGCAGGCTAACATTCAAAATATCTTTTCATGCAAATAATATCTCCCACAATCATGCAAGCTAAACTTTTCCTAATTAAGTCATACTCATCCAGATAAGTTTATGAACATATATGCACAGGAATTAAATAACCCACAAGATTGTTTGTAAACTCTCTCTCCACTAATGTAAATCACACACAATTGAGGATCAAAAGGAGCTTCAATAGCTTGTAATGTAAGGCTAATGGTTATGGGTAAAAGAGCAATATGGAAAGGATGTAATACAAACATTGAGAAACATAAACATGTTATTTCAAGATTTGAGCCTCCAAGTGAAACTATCAGCGTATTCAAAATTTTGAAAGATTAGAACTCTTTTAGAACCATTCAATGCTTTTTGCATTTGATTTTGCTTTGCTTGTCTCTTTTCTTTCTTTTTTTATACTTATATAAAGCAACTCATTTTCTTTTACCACAGATGGTCTTTTCAAGTTCATTTTTATAATTGACATGCATAATACCCTTAATCACTTGACTCACTTCAAGAAATGATATATACTTAACAAACAATGATGGTAAGATAAAGAACACAATGTTTTCACAAGCATTAGAATGGTTACATGGTAAGAAATATGTAGGTAATGAAAAACATATAAGGTCAAACATTTATCAAGCTTCAAAGGGGACCTATGGATATGATAATGTAAAGGTAAGCTTTTAAGGTTCAATCAGTCCAAACAATGCCATAATCGTTTCCTCATTCACGCACAATCTAGGATTTCGCTTTAAGAGAATTTAAATACAATTTCAAAGATAATCAAAATCTCTACATGTACTTTTCATAAACCTTCTCTAGACAACACTCATATCATGTTCAAATTTACACAGACATATGAGTGAGATCTAAACCAAGCATTTGAAAAGTGACTAGATTGTTAAGCATGTTGTTTGATCGAATTTGGTTTCGATTAAAAGAGGGCACTTTGCAAGTAATAATATCACAGGACAATCAAAACTACACTAGCAATTGGTACATGATATATATTAAAATATTTCCAACATTTTCAATCATACATATAAACCATCATGTGCACAAAAGTGATATTCATCCAGCCCATATTGTGAAAGGGAATGATAATTGTATCTTGAATGGAATTTTCAGTTATATGTTTCTTCAGATGTTATCATAACTAACTAGTATTTGGCCCATTATGATGCATTTTAATAGAATAGACTTTGAATTGAATATTCAAAACATGCTTTCATTTGGCTTATGGGAATTAAAACATAAAAGCTATATACTCACTTAACATAAATAACCAAAACACTATATATAATTATATGACTATATAAAATATCCATTAAACATCAAAAAATTTTAATATTATAAAATGCTTTATAACATTATAAACATACAATCCCCACAAGCAATAAAACATGTTATAATGCCCCTACCCCTAAATCTAAGGGAAACAGTGTCTCCATTGTACACAAAATATAATATAAATACAATGAAAGGAAATGCCCTGTATGAAGTAGGGCTAGTAATGATCCTCCTCGTCAACCTAGTTAGCATCATCAGCTCTGTCTCCAACCTTAGGAGCCTGCTGCTGTGGGGGAGGGACAACCACCGCCTTGGGAGGGAGCTCGGTGACAGGGAAATCATGCATAGGGAGTTCCAGTCGCTCTGCCATCCAACACTATGTATTATTGATGTACTGGCAGGTCTACAAGGCTGTTAATCAGGCTAACTGGGCTCGCTAGTCTGCGTCGGGAGCTGTGGTAGGTCTGGGTTCTCTGCAAACTTGTCTATGTGCTTCAGGTGCCACTGTTGGAGCTCCTCCCAGCCTCTCAATGAAATAATCATTAAGAGGTTATTTAACATCAATGGGCTCCTCATGAGGCTCCTGTAATACCCTTAAACACATGTTAGATGGGTAAATGGTTACCAAAGGTAGCATTTAACTTGTTTAGCATGTCGGTCAAATTTTGTGACAAACTGAGTTCATTTAGGCACTTAGTTGCAACACAGAAGTTGTAAAGTAGCTTAAAATGACTCAGATAATAGCATAAGTTGCTAAGTTACAGGAAATAAACATAGAGAGTTTGTTTCTAGGTCACAAATAAGCCAAGTAAGATGTGGTAAAAGTTTCAAGAGAATCAGAGTCAGTTTGGTATTTTTAGGCATACTGGTTGTGCGTTTTAATACCAAATGACTAGCAACAGATATAGAAAATGATAAAAATTGTGAAACAACAATTTAGATGAATCCTATGATTTATTCTAAAGTTGTTGGAAGCTGGAAAACTTGAATTAGCATAATTCGGCTGTCCTTAGCAGATATAAGTTTCAGTGTAGAAACTTAAGTTAATCTTTTTCCTTAATTCCCTCTGCATCCCACCCCCTATTTCTCTCTTCTCCCTCGGAAGAGAACCGAAAAAACAGAGAAAGAAAAGAAAGAAAAGGGAGAAAGGGGAGAAGAAGAAGGAGAAAGGGGAAGAAGGGAAGAAGAAGGGGAAGAAGATCAAGATCAAGCTTCAGGATCAAGAGTCTTCAAGAGGTAAGGGTTTAAGATTTCTACTTATCTATTCTCTCTAGATTCTCTATGTATGCATATAAATAACCTAATATGCTAAATTGAGTTTTAGATGAGTTTGATGTGTCTGGCTTGCATAGACGTGTTTCTTTGGTCATTTATGACTTGTTCATAGCATAAGTTTAAGTTAGAAACTTAGAACAACTCATTTAGACCCTTGATTCACAAAGTGAGCCTTAGGTCAAAGAATGAAGGATTTTGATCCATAATCCAAATTAAGAGGTTTAAGTTAGTGATTGATGTTCCTATGTGTTAAGGAACTAGCTAGGAACTTAGAATCACTTAGAATTTGGATAGAAATGGCCAGAATCCAAGAAAATGACCAATAGAACAGAAAACCCGTAGCTGCAGAATTATGCAGAACTGTTGTTCTGTCATGGGCGCCGCGGCATGGGTTAGTGGCGCCGCGGCGTGAGGCCCCTGAAATCAGGAAGAAGACGTTTTTCGCTATGGGTGCCGCGGCATAGAGGGGATGACCCCGCGGCATGCTACCTAGAATCATGAAAAATGGTTTTTCTCACCATTAGATGTACTGCCTTTGATGGATCCATATGTTTATGTTTCCTAAAGTGTAATAAGGCACAAATAGGGATATAGGTAATGAGAAAACATAGGCTTTTAAGCATCCTAAAGGAAAGGTTTGCTTTAGGTAATGACATTGCACCTTAGGCAACTTAACGTTGCAATAGATATCACTCAAGATGTGATGAGATAGTGCAATGGAGATAAGTATATTAGGATGAATAGTAATATTCACTCTAGTAGAGGATGAGAAAGGTATGTACCTTAGGAGATCCAAGAGAAGTGGATTACCTTAGGAAGGTACCTAGAACCTTAGGCAACAAAGAGTTGCAAGTAAGAACCACTCTTGCATTAGATTCACTTGAGTGGAGACAAAATTGTGTATTAGTTCCCAGGAGGGAGTGTTTAAGTACTAAATCTCTAGTTAAGTGAGACTTTGTGCATTGCTATATACACAATAAGATGAATTATGACTAAGAAGATGTCATAATCATAAAGCAGAGTAGCAATGTGCAATAACTCATGTATTAGCAAAGATGAGTTAGAAGTGCAAGATAAAGGGAGTTTACTTCCTTAGATACTAACGAAAGTATGGAAGTTAAGTTCTTATGCATTCCATGAGTTTGGAATAATTAAAGAGGTATCTGGAACCTTAAGCACACAAGTGTAGTATAAGCTACTACCAGAAGTGTGATAGAACGGAAAGCTAGATACAACCAGAATAAGTATGTTCTACTTATTTAGATGCATGAATTACTCCCTTCAGTTAAAGTTGAGTTAATTATGCAAAGTTTTAGAGAAATGCTCTTTTATTTCCTTAAGCAAGGGTAGATGAGGCATTAGTTAAAATAAACTCTTTCACTAGGTTGAGTGGAGTCTATAAGAGAGTAAGATGATGTTTATATAAGAGTTAAACATAACACTAAGCTTTTTACACATTAGTCAGTTAAGCTAGTATGTATGTGAAGAGAAAGAACCTTAGTGCAACCAAGATTTGTGGTTTGCCAGAGGTAAGTACCTAACACCTCAGCAACATAGAGTTGCATTAGAAATCACTTAAGAGATATAAGTGATGAGATGGAGTTTAGGTACAAGTATGAGAAATGGTCTGGTAATGTTTACCTGAGAATGTAACGCTATATGACGCGAGGTCATTTAGCCAGAAGGTAAGGAATCAGAGAAGTTCCTAAGGGGACAAGTATTTCTAACCAAGTGCTAAGGTTACATGTAGTATGAGGTTATAGATTCTCCTCATTACAAAGGGTAAACATAAGAAGCCAAAGTTCTTAGGAGAATATGCTTAGATCGTAAAGTAACTAAGTATATAAGTACGTATATAAGTCTATGAATTGCTCAAGTAGTATCGATCTTGGTGAGTATCCTTTGATGTTCATTCATGGAGGCAAAAAGAGATAGATGGGTGTTCGATGGACTTTTGAGAAGGACATAACCCTGATGTCTCGATAGTGCTAAGGCCAAAGGAGATAAGTGGGAAATCCAAAGACGCTCTTTGAGTAAGTATGAAGCCCGAATTTCTCAGCGTGCCAGGATATGTGTAATGTGAGGATAAGTTTTTCCTCTAATTACCACTGGATGATATACTGACTAGTTCCTAGCAAACTTCCTTGTTTTCAAAATAAACTTTTACATATATTTCAAAACAAAACCCTGCATTTGCATTTCATTCACATACTCTTAGGATTTCTCTGGGCATATTCATACTACATATCATTCTCATTGCATTCATAGACAGTTGTATAGGCATTATCCGTCACTGTTGGTATTTACAGCTGTGTGGGCGTTGTATATATTAACAGTGTGTAGGCTATCGGTTGATATCACACTATAAGAAAGTGTGCAGATATGAGAAAAGAGGAGGAAGCTCCTAAGTTAGAATTATAGCATTTGTTATCTACAATGTTATAGACAACTGGTATTGGAATTGCTTTTATTGAGAATGTTAATTCTCACCTCAGTTATTATTCTATGTAAATCCAGATGCAGGCATAGATGCAGGCACAGATGCAGGCACAATTGCAGGTGTAGGCACAAGTACAAGTATAGAGGTACCAACCCTACTAAGGGTGAGAAGATAAAGCATGAAGGCTAGAGTAGTTTTTATTGCTTTAAATAGACAGAACTTATGTAATAAGTTTATATTAGTTCTGTAAGTTTTATGTTATATGTATTACAATAAGCCCTTATGTGGCTACGTTTGTATATATATATATGTATGGGTTTAAGTTTTTCCGCAATCTCTCAAGGCTTTCTATAATTACTCAGTTGTGATTATAGATATATATTAGTATGTAGTATAGAAATGACGTCTCTAGTACTGGTTATCTTTATATATCTCTGTCTATCTAGGATATATCTAGATATCAGTATTAGGGTGTTACATTTTGGTATCAGAGCAGTTCATCCTGTTGAACCGGGGTATGGACTGACTGTGCTTAGATATAAGTAGCAGTTTAGTATAAAGTTATGCATTCTTTTATCTCTTTTTAAGATATGCAGATGGAATTGCATGACTAGCCTTAAGTATGTGTGCTAATAGCTACTGTCACATAGTTACATGATATTGAGCCTAGCTAACTCAGTATGTATTGTGCTGCGTGTACAGGAAACTATGGCAACTACCAGGCGAACCTATGAGACTAGGAGTCTGGTAAGGAAGAGAAAACCAGAGCTCTTAGAGAAATGGCTGTTGTGTTGAGAGAGCAGACTGCCATTAGTAGAAGTCTATCAGTAGTGATAGAATAGGACTCACATAGTTAGTTGCGAGAATGAGAAGGAACTTTTGAGGAATCAGTGTTTCTTAGAGTTCAAGAAAGTTACTCCTTTGTTCTTGAAGGGAGAGTTTGGTTCAGTCAGAGCCGAAAGGTGGTTTCATGTGATGGAAGAGATCCTTGAGGTCATGTCGTGTCTAATGAACAAAAGGTGACCTTGCTTTATAAGGGTTAGTAGGTGAAGCCAAAAGCTGATGAGATGAAGCAGAGAGATTACTAGAGATGGTTAGTACTTGAATTGCCTGAGAGGTGTTTAGAGTTACTTTCCTAGATAAGTATTATTCCCTTGAGTTCTAGGAAGCAAAGGAATAGGAATTCCTAAGTTGGAGCAAGGGGATATTACTGAAGACCAGTATGCGAAGCAATTCAAAGAATGTCAGAAGTTTTTTTCTTATTTTACGTCTAATCCAGATAAAGACTGGAAGTAAGTAAAATTTGAAGTAGAGCTTGGAGAGGGCATTAGAAGAGTTGCGATGTAAAAAGGAGGTTATGGACTTCTTCGCTCTAGTCAATAAATGCAAAGTTGTAGAAGTAGATAATCTCAGAGCCTTCATGGAACAAGAGTTAAAAGGTTCCTAAAGAGGAAAAGATCAGATGTTGAGATCAGTAAGGGTACTTCTTGATCTCAATTTGTATTAGAGTTGCACAGTGGAAGCTTGGAGTGATGACAAGTATAAGTAAAGTGCTTTTAGATGAGCAACCCTACGGAAAAAGGTAAATCGAGCTTCAAGTTACTAAGATGTGCTAGATGTGGTAAGATACATGGATGTAGACCATTTTTGATGGGTAATCCATGTGATGCATAAGTGAGTAACCAGAACATCATAAAAGAGATGATTCTTGGACAAAGGAAGCGACGAAATCTTCCAACTTGGTATGAGATGAGAACACATGTAAAGAGAAATCTTTTAAGGTGTGTATAAGAAGAGTGTAAATTTACTTTGTCGATCATGTTAATTTACTTTGTGAATCTAGTTTGCGTACCTTGTTGGTATGGTTTGGTTGTTTTAGGGAGAAGGATGATCAGGTAGATTAGTTGAGAAAAGCTTTGAATTTTCTCAGGAGATGATCTAAGACTTGGTTGTCATAGAAACAGAATAAAGAAGAGTAGATCTTTGAAAGTTTTCTAGAATTACAAAAGGACATGAAGAGTATGTCAACGGTAGTTTTGGAAACTTTTGGAAAAGAAGTGGTTAAGTGCCAAGTAAGCTGAAAGTCAGCTTTAGATTACTAGTGGTACAATTTAAGGGCCATGTAATTTCTCAAGACAGAAATTGCAGAGAATTCTAGTAGAGTTTAAGTAGAGGTACAATGGGTAAAGTAGCTATTGTATCCAAGAGCAGAGAATCTATCAGTGGATTTTCTAAGTTAGTGCTACCTGGTTTAGGCCAGTTATGGTCGGTAATACTCAACAGTGGACTCTAGATAGTGAGTTTATTTTCCAAGAGTAGAAGAGAAGGTTGATTACTATGTCAGTTTTGGTAATTCCAAATTCCCGGAAGAACTTTGAGGTAGTCAGATATACTTCAAAGATGGGACTACGGTGTGTTCGATGCAATAGAGGTAGGTAGATGGCTACGCATCAAGGCAATTAAGTCTGCGAGAGAAGGACTACTTTGGGTATGATTTGGAATTAGCCACAGTAGTGATTACCTTATAGTTTTAGAGACATAACTCATATGGAGTTTAGTTTGAGATGCTCAGCGATCATGATGGCTCAAGACGCTTGTTGATCAGAGGAAGCTAGACATGAAGCAGAATAAATGGATAGAATTTTTCAAGGCTCATAACCTTGAGTTGAGATATCATTCAGGTAATGCCAGTGTAGTGGTTATCCTAGATGATAGTCCAAGAGAGAGTGAATTTCTTGAGAGTTTTCGAGAATTTGAGTCTAGCGGTGACTATGATTCCAGATAGTCTCTTAGTGAGCAAGGTGGACATAGTAAGAGGCCCAAAGACTCATATTTCTTTGAAGCTCAAAAGGAGAATGAAGCTCTAAAGGACAAGAGTGAGCAGATTTTCTAAGGAACCCTTAAGGATTTTGTTATGACAAAGCGAGAATGACGAAGTTTAGAGACAACTTTGTTTTCCAAGAAAGTCAAAAATCAAGAAAAGGATTCCGGAGGAAGCTCACTAGAGAAACTATACCATCTATCAAGAGGCTACTAAGGTTTTCCAAGAGTTAAGGAAGATGTATGATGGCATAGTATGTTAAAGAACATAATAGAATATGTTAAGTTGTAGGTAAAGGTGGTAAGATTAGGTAATCTGCCCATCTTTTTCCAAGTACAGATATCTATTTTCTAGATAAGGTAGTTCAGCTACTTTTGAAAGAAATAGTTAGGATTCATAGAGTTACAGTGAATGTAGTGTCTGATAGAGATACTAGATTCACACTTGGTTTTGGAAACCTTATAAGAAGGAGTTCAAAGCTAAGTTATGTTTTAGTACAGCTTACCATCCATAAGCATAGAGATCAAGAGCTTTAAGATGAGCAGGTCTCCTCAAGAGAAGATGGTTGGGAGAAGGTGGTACTGAAAAAGGACTGCATGGAAGCAGAAGTTCCATGTAGAGTTTTGTTTAACCAGAATTGTTTGCTTAAGGTGAGCAATTTTGGGGACAAAATTTTTTAAAAAAAGGAGGGGAGAAATGTAATACCCTTAAACACATGTTAGATGGGTAAATGGTTACCAAAGGTAGCATTTGACTTGTTTAGCATGTCAGTCAAGTTTTGTGACAAACTGAGTTCATTTAGGCACTTAGTTGCAACACAAAAGTTGTAAAGTGGCTTAAAATGACTCAGATAATAGCATAAGTTGCTAAGTTAAGGGAAATAAACATAGACAGTTTGTTTCTAAGTCACAAATAAGCCAAGTAAGATGTGGTAAAAGTTTCAAGAGAATTAGAGTCAGTTTGGTATTTTTAGGCATACTAGTTGTGCGTTTTAATACCAAATGACTAGCAGCAGATATAGAAAATGATGAAAATGGTGAAACAACAATTTAGATAAATCCTATGATTTATTCTACAGTTGTTGGAAGCTGGGAAACTTGAATTAGCATAATTTGGGTGTCCTTAGCAGACATAAGTTTCAGTGTAGAAACTTAAGTTAATCTTTTTCCTTAATTCCCTCTGCATCCCACCCCTTATTTCTCTCTTCTCTCTCGGCAGAGAACCGAAAAACAGAGAAAGAAAAGAAAGAAAAGGGAGAAAGGGGAGAAGAAGAAGGAAAAAGGGGAAGAAGGGAATAAGAAGAGGAAGAAGATCAAGATCAAGCTTTAGGATCAAGAGTCTTCAAGAGGTAGGGGTTTAAGATTTCTACTCATCTATTCTCTCTAGATTCTCTATGTTTGCATATAAACAACCTAATATGCTAAATTGAGTTTTAGATGAGTTTGATGTGTTTGGCTTGCATAGACGTGTTTCTTTGGTCATTTATGACTTGTTCATAGCATAAGTTAAAGTTAGAAACTTAGAACAACTCATTTAGACCCTTGATTCACAAAGTGAGCCTTAGGTCAAAGAATGAAGGATTTTGATCCATAATCCAAATTAAGAGGTTTAAGTTAATGATTGATGTTCCTATGTGTTAAGGAACTAGCTAGGAACTTAGAATCACTTAGAATTTGGATAGAAATGGCCAGAATCCAAGAAAATGACTAATAGAACAGTAAACCTGTAGTTGCAGAATTATGCAGAACTGTTGTTCTGTCATGGGCGCCGCGGCGTGGGTTAGTGGCACCACAGCGTGAGGTCCCTGAAATCAGGAAGAAGATGTTTTCCGCTACGGGTGCCGCGGCATAGAGGGGATGCGCTGCGGCATGCTACCCAGAATCATGAAAAATGGTTTTTCTCACCATTAGATGTACTGCCTTTGATGGATCCATATGTTTATGTTTCCTAAAGTGTAATAAGGCACAAATAGGGATATTTTCAAGTGGAAAATATTTACCTATTAAGTATAGAAAGCATAGGATTTTAAGCATCCTAAAGGAAAAGTTTGCTTTAGGTAATGACATTGCACCTTAGGCAACTTAACGTTGCAATAGATATCACTCAAGATGTGATGAGATAGTGCAATGGAGATAAGTATACTAGGATAAATAGTAATATTCACTCTAGTAGAGGATGAGAAAGGTATGAACCTTAGGAGATCCTAGAGAAGTGGATTACCTTAGGAAGTTACCTAGAACCTTAGGCAACAAAGAGTTGCAAGTAAGAACCACTCTTGCATTAGATTCACTTGAGTGGAGACAAGATTGTGTATTAGTTCCCAGGAGGGAATGTTTCGGTACTAAGTCTCTAGTTAACTAAGACTTTGTGTATTGCTAAATACACAATAAGATGAATTGTGACTAAGAAGATGTCATAATCATAAAGCATAGCAGAAATGTGCAATAACACATGTATTAGCAAAGATGAGTTAGAAGTGCAAGATAAAGGGAATTTACTTCCTTAGATACTAACGAAAGTATGGAAGTTAAGTTCTTATGCATTCCATGAGTTTGGAATAGTTAAAGAGGTATCTAGAACCTTAAGCGCACAAGTGTAGTATAAGCTACTACCAGAAGTGTGATAGAAGGGAAAGCTAGATATAACCAGAATAACTATGTTCTACTTATTTAGATGCTTGAATTACTCCCTTTAGTTAAAGTTGAGTTAATTATGCAAAGTTTTAGAGAAATGCTCATTTATTTCCTTAAGCAAGGGTAGATGAGGCATTAGTTAAAATAGACTCTTTCACTAGGATGAGTGGAGTCTGTAAGAGAGTAAGATGATGTTTATGTAAGAGTGAAACATAACACTAAGCTTTTCACACACTAGTCAGTTAAGCTAGTATGTATGTGAAGAGAAAGAACCTTAGTGCAACCAAGATTTGTGGTTTGCCAGAGGTAAGTACCTAACACCTCAGCAGCATAGAGTTACATTAGAAATCACTTAAGAGATATGAGTGATGAGATGGAGTTTAGGTACAAGTATGAGAAATGGTCTGGTAATGTTTACCTGAGAATGTAACGTTATATGACGCGAGGTCATTTAGCCAGAAGGAAAGGAATCAGAGAAGTTCCTAAGGGGATAAGTATTTCTAACCAAGTGCTAAGGTTACATGTAGTATGAGGTTACAAATTCTCCTCATTACAAAGGGTAAACATAAGAAGCCAAAGTTCTTAGGAGAATATGCTTAGATCGTAAAGGAACTAAATATATAAGTACGTATATAAGTCTATGAATTGGTCAAGCAGTATCGATCTTGGTGAGTATCCTTTGATGTTCATTCATGGAGGCAAAAAGAGATAGATGGGTGTCCAAAGGACTTTTGAGAAGAACATAACCCTGATGTCTCGATAGTGCCAAGGCCAAAGGAGATAAGTGGGAAATCCAAAGACGCTCTTTTAGCAAGGATGAAGCCCGAATTTCTTAGCGTGCCAGGATATGGGTAATGTGAGGATAAGCTTTTCCTCTAATTACCACTGGATGATATACTGACTAATTCCTAGCAAACTTCCTTGTTTTCAAAATAAACTTTTACATGTATTTCAAAACAAAACCCTGCATTTGCATTTCATTCACATGCTCTTAGGATTTCTCTAGGTATATTCATACTACATATCATTCTCATTGCATTCACGGACAGTTGTATGGGCATTGTCCGTCACTGTTGGTATTTACAGTTGTATGTGCGTTGTATATATTAACAGTGTGTAGGCTATCGATTGATATCACACTATAAGAAAGTGTGCAGATATGAGAAAAGAGGAGGAAGCTCCTAAGTTAGAATTATAGCATTTGTTATATAATTGTTATATACAATGTTATAGAGAACTGGTATTGGAATTGCTTTTACTGAGAATGTTAATTCTCACCCCAGTTGTTATTCCTTGTAAATCCAGATGTAGGCATAAATGCAGGCATAGATGCAGGCACAAATACAGGCGTAGGCACAAGCACAGGTACAGAGGTTCCAACCCTGCTAAGGGTGAGAAGATAAAGCATGAAGACTAGAGTAGTTTTTATTGCTTTAAGTAGACAGAACTTATGTAATAAGTTTATATTTGTTCTATATGTTTTATGTTATATGTATTACAATAAGCCCTCATGTGGCTAAGTTTGTATATATATATATATATATATATATATGTATGGGTTTAAGTTTTTCCGCAATCTCTCAAGGCTTTCTATAATTACTCAGTTGTGATTATAGATATATATTAGTATGTAGTATAGAAGTGACGTCTCTAGTACTGGTTATCTTTATATATCTCTGTCTATCTAGGATATATCTAGATATCTGTATTGGGGTGTTACAGCCCTCACCGCACGTGCTGCCGGTTGTAGAGCGTGTGGATCAGAAATGGTAAGAAAAGGCTCCTTGGCTCCCGTATGGACCTCATAATCTGATAAAAAATGATCTAGGTTACATCAATCGACTGGTGCTCCAAGATAGCATAAATGAGAATAGCCCGGTCACGTGTTACCTTCGATAGGTTTGCTGATGGCATAATGCAAGTGCTGATGAAGTGGTACCAGACCCTGGTCTCCGGTGTCAAGCAGGATCTGGGGAAGAACTATGGCCTGTTTGTCTGCACACTCAAGGTCCAAACCATAGGTTGTGACTCAGTTGTGCAGATCTTGGTCGTGACTGTGGTGAGGTCGATGCCCTCCTCTGGCTCCCAGTGACAAAAAGCAGCATACTTGCAAATCTCTAGAGGCTTTGGCAAGCTCAAGGCAGCTCTAATGGCCACCGTCGTGTAAGAGACCATCCACCCCCGCACTCTAATAATAGTGCTCCCCTAGCCAGAAAAGGTTGCGTTTGCATAGAACTTGCGACCTATGGGGAGGATGGCTGCCGGCTCTGGGTGCTGGGCAAACACCGCCCAATTTAGCTGGTTGATGATCCTCTTGATCTCCTTATGGATGGCCCGAGAGAAGGAGAACCCACACTCCGGTATAAGTGGTCTGGTGACTGATGTGGATTAAAGGTTGCAAACCCAAGTGTATGTTGTCTCAAGTAATAAATTTTTCGGGAGTTTGAGGTCGATCCACAGGGAATTGATGAAGAAAACATTCTTTGAGGCAAGGAAAGGCTTTGTCACAATAGTAAAGATAATAAAGCATGTTCACAATTAAATTAAAGAACTTGCTTGGGCTAGGAGATCCACTTTTGGTAATAATTTAAGGACAAGGTTAATTCTTTTTATAATTCAATTGAAATCCACACACCATAGAGGTTCCAATCGAAAAATAAAAACATTCAAAGTCCATTTAGAATTATATACGTAGTTATATTATGGTTCCTTTAATTATTTACCAATACCAATACTTGTAAATAGGTTCAAGCATCATTGTGCCAAACCACTTGTCTACAATGAATCAAGAACTCCACTTTACAAGGAGGAATTACTTACCAACACCAACACTTGTAAATGGGTTCAAGCATTCATTGTGCCAAACCATTTGTCTATAATGAATCAAGAACTCCACTTTACAAGGAGAGTTTCTAAATTGATTAGAAACAAAATGCAACACATATAATGATCACTTGATAATATATCATTTAAGCACAAGAAAGAAATTAATCTAACCTTATTTTATTACCAAAAGCTTCACCCCTTCACCTAAGCAAAATGAAGATTAGTTACCTATGAGCAAGAAGAAAGAAAGAGAGAAGAAGAAGAAGAAGAAGAAGAAGAAGAAGAAGAAGAAGAAGAAGAAGAAGAAGAAGAAGAAGAAGAAGAAGATCATAACTTTTATTTACAACAAAAGAAAATTACAAGTAAATAACATAATAGCATGACTTTGATCTAAAACCAAGATTAATAATTCTAAACTAACATCTCCAAAAAAACTCCCCCAATGAGTAGCCAATGGTGCTATTTATAGAGTATGAAGAATACAAAGTGATAAAGGGGCTAATTAATGAGTGGTTGGAGAAGTGGTTGAGTGGTTGGATGAGTGGTTAGATTATTATCATGCTTGTCTTAATAAGAGTTGAAGGGTTTTGTCTTAGCTTTTCAATGCCACCAGTTTAAGCTCAAAAGACCTCCTACAACTAGAGTTATGCCCTGATTACTGCACACTGTTCAGATTCCAATCACAAAACTCATGTTCTGACTTCCAAGCCCAATTAGCTCCACTAGATGTCCAATTGAGACTTCGAGCTCTTCATCAAAGTTGTAGAGCTTTCTCTCAGTTTCCTACAAGGTAAAATTCATAATTTTTAGACATCTAGAACTCAAGATATGACCGAAATACAGAAACAGTGTAAAATCTCAACAATGCTGAAAAATATCAATTAAGCCTAATTTGAACTCAAACTTACAAATCATGACCAAGCTCAATCAATTAAGTACATGGAGAGTGTAAATGATTAAAAATGAGGGTTTATTAATGTATAAAATATGTGATTATCAAATTTCCCCACACTTAGCTTTTTGCACTCCTGGGTAAAACACATAAGTCCAAAGCTAGGAAACAAAGAAAAAAGACACAGATTCAAATGCTAAAAACTCTAAAAGACTTGATGAATCAAGAAGAGCAACCAAAAATTCAAGGTGTAATACCCTTAAGTACATGTTAGACTGGTAAATGGTTACCGAAGGTAGCATTTGACTTGTTTAGCATGTCAGTAAAGTTTTGTGACAATCTGAGTTCATTTAGGCACTTAGTTGCAACATAGAAGTTGTAAAATGGCTTAAAATGACTCAGATAATAGCATAAGTTGCTAAGTTAAGAGAAATAAACATAGAGAGTTTATTTCTAGGTCACAAATAAGCCAAGTAAGATGTGGTAAAAGTTTCAAGAGAATCGGAGTCAGTTTGGTATTTTTAGGAATACAGGTTGTGCTTTTAATGCCGGATTGATCCCTAGCAGATATAGAAAATGATGAGAATTGTGAAACAACAATTTAGATGAATCTTATGATTTATTCTAAAGTTGTTAGAAGCAGGGAAACTCGAATTAGTATAATCCGGGTGTCCATAGCAGATATAAGTTTCAGTGTAGAAACTTAAGTTAATCTTTTCCCGTAATTACCTCCACGTCCCACCCCCTTATATCTCCCTTCTCCCTCGGCAGAACCGAAAACCAGAAAAGAGAAGAAAGGAAAGGGGAGAAGGAGAAGGAGAAAGGGGAAGAAGGGAAGAAGGAGAGGAAGAGGAAGATCAAGCTTCAAGCTTCAAGGCTTTGAGTCTTCAAGAGATAAGGGGATTTCTATTCATTACTCCCTCTTTGATTTCTTTGAATATAGATTGGGGTTTTGAATGGAAATAGGGGTTTGGATAGCCAAATCCATGTTCTTAACTTGGTTCTTTATTCCAAGGACTAGGTTAGGATAGTTTAAGCCTAGAGAATGCTAGATGACCATTTATGGCTCAGGAATAACCATAGAATCCATAGAAAATGGATTTGTAGAAATAGTTGGAGTTATGTGATTCTGGACTTAGATTTATGCTCTACGAGAATTTATAGGTTGTAAAAGGGTTACAACAAGTTTAAGGGCATAGATTAATGCTAGAAATCACTTAGAATCCATGAGAAAAGGATTGAGAATTGGTTCTTTAACCAATTATGTAGAAACTGCATTCTGCAGAACTGTTGTTCTGCTATCAGCGCCGCGGCTCGGGGATGTCACGCCGCAGCGTGAGGGGTATTTTGCTAAGAACGCCACGGCATAGAAGGTGCATGCCGCGGCGCGAGACCACGAGACAGAGCACTCGAGAACATGGCGCCGCGGCGTGCAGACGTCGTGCCGCGGCGTGAGACCCTGAAACTCCAAAATGTTATTTTTGGACGTTTTGAAGTTCTAAAGTAAAAGGGATCATTTATATATGTTTCCTAAAGTGTGTTAAGGCACAATTGGGGGTATGTTCAAGTGGAAAATACTTACCCATCAAGAATGAGAAAACATAGGCATTTAAGCATCCTAAAGGAAAGGTTTGCTTTAAGTAATGACATTGCAACTTAGGCAACTTAGTGTTGCATTAGATATCACTTAAGATGTGATGAGATGGTGCAATAAAGATAAGTGTATTAGTATGCACTCTAGTAGAGAATGAGAAAGGTATGAACCTTAGGAGATCCAAAAATAGTGGATTACCTTAGGAAGGTACCTAGAACCTTAGGCAACAAAGAGTTGCAAGTAAGAACCACTCTTGCATTAGAGTTACTTGAGTGGAGACAAGATTGTGTATTGGTTCCAAAGAGGGAACGTTTAGGTACTAAGTCTCTAGTTAAGTGAGACTTGGTGCATTGCTAAATACACAATAAGATGAAATGTGACTAAGAAGATGTCATAACCATAAGGTAGAGCAAAAATGTGCAATAACTCATGTATTAGTAAAGATGAGTTAGAAATGCAAGATAAAGAGAATTTACTTCCTTAGATACTAACCAAAGTGTGGAAGTTAAGTTATTAAGCATTCCATGAGCTTGGAATAGTTAAAGAGGTATCTGGAACCTTAAGCACACAAGTGTAGTATAAGCTACTACCAGACATGTGATAGAAGGGAAAGCTAGATACAGCTAGAATATGTATGTTAGCACATAAGTGTAGTATAGGCTACTACCAGAAGTGTGATAGAAAGGAAAGTTAGATGCATGAATTACTCACTTTAGTTAAAGTTGAGTTAATTATGCAAAGTTTTAGAGAGATGCTCATTATGTCCTTAAGCGAGAAAAGTTGAGGCATTAGTTATGATAGACTCTTTCACTAGGATGAGTTGAGTTTATAGGAAAGTAAGATGGTGTTTATGTAAGAGTTATACATAACACTAAGCTTTTCACACACTAGTCAGTTAAGCTAGTATGTATGTGAAGAGAAAGAACCTTAGTGCAACTAAGACTAGTGGTTGCCATAGGTAAGTACCTTACACCTCAGCAACATAGTGTTGCGTTAGAGATCACTTAAGAGATAGGAGTGATGAGGTGGAGTTTAGGTACAAGTATGAGAAGTGAACTGGTGATGTTTACCTGAGAATGTAACGTTATATGACGTGAGGTCATTTAGCCAGAAGGTAAAGAATCAGAGAAGTTCCTTAGGGGACAAGTATTCCTAACCAAGTACTAAGGTTACATTTAGTATGAGGTTACAGATTCTCCTCATTGCAAAGGGTAAGCATAAGAAGCCAAAGTTATTAGTAGAATATGCTTAGATCAAAGAAAGTCTGAATGAAAGTCTATGAATTAGTTAAGTAGTATTGATCTAGTGGATATCCTTTGATGTTTATTCATGGAGGAAAAAAGAAGATAGATAGGTGTCCGAAGGACTTTTGAGAAGGACATAACCCTGATGTCTCGATAGTGCCAAGGCCAAAGGAGATAAGTGGGAAATCCAAAGACGCTCTTTGAGCAAGGATGAAGCCCGAATTTCTCAGTGTGCCAGGATATATGTAATGTGAGGATGAGTTTTCCCTCTAATTACCACTAGATGATATACTGACTAGTTCCTAGCAAACTTCTTTGTTCTTAGAATAGACTTTTGCATTTGCATTTCATTCACATGCTTTTAGGATTCCTTAGGCATATTCATATTACATATCATTATCATTGCATTCACGGACAGTTGTATGGCATTGTCCGTCACTGTTGGTATGTACAGTTGTATGGGCGTTGTATGTATTAACAGTGTGTAGGCTATCGGTTGATATCACACTATAAGAAAGTGTGCAGTTATGAGAAAAGAGGAGGAAACTCCTAAGTTAAGAGAAAAGAGGAGGAAACTCCTAAGTTAAGAGAAAAGAGGAGGAAACTCCTAAGTTATAAGAAAAGAGGAGAAAGCTCCTAAGATAGAAATAGTTATAAGAAAAAGAGACAAAGCTCCTAAGTTAGAATTATAGCATTTGTTATATATTTGTTATATACAATGTTATAGAGAACTGGTATTGGAATTGCTTTTACTGAGAAAGTTAATTCTCACCCCAGTTGCTATTCCATGTAAATCCAGATGCAGGCTCAGATGCAGGTACCGATGCAGGCTCAGATGCAGGCGAAGGCCCAGGTACAGAGGTACAAACCCTGCTAAGGATGAGAAGATAAAGCATGAAGACTAGAGTAACTTTTATTGCTTTAAATAGATAGAACTTATGTAATCAGTTTATGTTTGTTCTGTAAGTTTTATTTTATATGTATTACAATAAGCCTTCAGGTGACTAAGTTTGTATATGTATATGTATGAGTTTAAGTTTTTCCGCAATCTCTCAAGGCTTTCTATAATTACTCAGTTGTGATTATAGATATATGTTAGTATGTAGTATAGAAGTGACATCTCTAGTACTGGTTATCTTTATATATCTCTGTCTATCTAGGATATATTTGGATATCTGTATTACGGTGTTACACAAGGGATCAAAGCATTCATGAGGTAATATTTCTTCACATCTCAACTAAAAGCAAGGAAACTTCAGTTGAAAAGAATGAATCAAGAATGATAGATCCTCACAGAATTCACTCTCAAACCCTCAAGTGTTTAAAAGGTAAGTATTTCACTCTATTCAACCCATGAAAAATTGCACTACCATAAGCTTGCTTATCTTCTACTTCTCCACTACTCCGAACACATGCACATAAAAATCAAGAGGAGTTTATTCAAGGTTGTAATTGGGCCAAGGTAAAGGAGGGTGGTAATATAGATTTGACAAGCTAAAAACCAAAGAGAATAAAAGAGCATGAAAGTTGAGTTCAATTGACAAGCATGAAAGTTTATCCCAACTCCACCTATTACAAATTCCCTTTACATAATTGTTTTTGTTTTTTTCTTCTTTTTTTAGATCATAAATATACACGCACATTTTTTTCAATTAGTTACTCTTTCCTTTTTCACCAATCCATTTTGCACACACACACTCACACTTGTTCAAGAATTCATCCATTAACAAAGTCAATGCTCTCTTCTTCCCTAAAGTCAAGTAAGAACATGGTTTTTCATTTTAGGTACATAATGAGCTAGAAACAAAGAATAGTCAAATAATCTCAAAGGGGTTAAGCAAGGGGAAATAGGTCATTTCCAATGCCTTACATTCGCAGGAATCAGAGAATTTCCAAGAAGTCATAAGAGTGCTTGATATCATATTGAAACAATATGCTACTGAGCAAGGCTGCCTATTTGGTTAAAGTAGCTATTTCAAGAAAAAATGCCTCAATCATGTTTATGTATACATGTGAAAATGTAGCCTAAAAAAGAGTCAAAGTAAGTCCTAGAGTAACAATTCCATGAGTGAAAATCACACAAGAAAGAAGAGAATGGTACAAATGTTCAATTCATTCATCAATAGGTTCAAAATCTCACAAGGCATATTTCTATCATTCTCAATCCACCATTTCAACATTCATAACCAAGCATATGAAATTTAAGAAAGAAGATAATTTATGCTAAGATCCAAGAATCCATTTGCTACTTCTACACAAATAATTATTTCCTCAACTAAGATGCGTCCCAAAAGTAAAATTACCTCTAAGGAAAAATTTACTCCTTACTCTGCCATCCTTAATTGGTTTTACTACGAATAGGTTTCTAACACTCATATCACTAAACATACTTTCCAATTTAGATGTGTCTCAGGAGTGAAATTACTCCTTACTCTGTCATCATTCATTGGTTTAGTAAGTTCATGACAATCATATTATACTTTTCAATTTTTTTTTTGTTTTTTTTTTGTCAACTATCCTTTCCCCCAACCAAGTCATAACATTGTTCTCAATGTTAAAATATAGATGAGTAAAAGATAAAAGATATTACCTGTTGCAGCAATTACTGAAAAGAAAAACCTGAAAGAAATTTAAACAGAAACAAAGTACGATAAATAAAACCAAAAGTAAAGGAAGGTTATAGATGAAGTATTAGATCAAACTTGCGTTTTAAGCTACTTCCCTCACTGCTTCCTTCTGACCAATCCCTTTTTTTTTGCTTTTTTTTTATTTTTTTTAAATTTTTTTTGTTTTTTGTTTTTGTTTTTAACTTTAAGAAAACCATCAAGGTAAAGAAGTTTAGAAACCCCTGAAGGATCCTGCTCAAAGGATCATCTGTCCAAAACTAAAATACAACAAAATCATACAAAGATAAAAGAAATATACTAGCAAATTATGACACACCTTTATGCATAGTTTTCATGGCATATTTTTATAATGCACATAATGAGTGTAGTAGTGGCACATTGTTATACTGCGTGTCACCAGTGCAGTAGACACTCACGTCCGTTTATTCAAAAAAAAGAGAAAGAAGAAACCATTGTGGGTTTCTATCCTGGGTCTAGAACCTGGAGAGCTTACACTTGGGCTCGTAACATCAACAAAGATGCTAAAATCTGAAACCCGTAATGTCCATGATCTAGAACGCCCCATCCCAGGGCGTTGAGAGTCCCTTCTAATAAAAGAGATGATCAAGCTCAGATGCCTCATACGCTTTGGCAGCCGTGAGTTACTTCTCACTAATAAACAGAGTGGGACGCTTCTACCTGTCCATCAACTCTACAGTGCCTAGATGGTAAACATTGGGTTATGGAGTGCGGTTCTCTACAGAGCACGGTACACAAACCTTAATTAAGGACCAGCGTGCGAAGGTCCACCCGAGTCATTGACGGGTCAGCCAAAGGATGGGGCTCCATAACTAATTAAAGTCATAGTACTCCTTCTGGATCGCCCTTGTTCAAAAAAAAATTTAAAGAAGAAGAAGATCAAGATAATATATACTTGTTGTTGTGATTGTGGCTCACATCTTCCTCTGGTTTTACGTCCAGTAACAGCTTAAATGCCTTTTATGAGTCGAGGATAAGCTTCCCATCCAATTTTCTTATAAATTAGCAAACAGGGTCCTTTAGAGTCAGATTCCCAAGACTGTAACATTTTCATTCATCCTTGAAGAGATTCCATAAATTAAGAAGTTCCTTGTAACACCCCAATTTTAGGATAAATGACCGTTATGTCTTGATTGTGCTGTTTTCTATTTTTCTGTATGATATAAAATTTATTTGACTGTTTTGAGTTCATATATGAGTGTTTTGTGTGATTTGCTCCGGGTCAGGAAAATAATAATTTTCGGGCCGGGGAAATCTTATTTTAATTATTCGGAGCTGGGGGAGCTTACTAAACCCAATTCTGAATGATATGGTTGTTAATCTTTTAATTTTTAGGATTTAACTGTGCAATAAAATAATTTTATATTATTATAATATTATTTTATTAGTCAGTACAAATAAACGACAGTGGACCCGAAAATGTCTGTGGGACCCACTTTTGGTTTGTAGGACCCACAATTGGTTGCGGGACCCACGTTTAGAGAAAGTAGTCAACGATAATGGCTTGAATTGTTTTAAGCCAATAGGAATTAAGTTAACGATGTGGGCTTGATTTAATCTACACCGTTGGATAAGAAGGTTTAAGATTGAATATCAACCGTTGATTTAATCTATGGTTGCCATGATAAGCTTCTTAAGGAAGGCTTTGGAGATCCATCGTTGATCAATTGGATGGTGGAGATTGGTCTTACAAAAATGGTTAGAAAGCATTTGTAACCATTGGATGTGAAGAATATAGGGAAGATCTTGACCATTTATTTTGGAAGATGAATCTAGTGGTTAGAATTTCATGGAAATAAGATCTAATGGCTTAGATTTGATCATATTACTATCTAATATCAACCATTGATATAATCAATGGCTCTTGAAGCTTGGATTATAAGAATGTTAATTAATTAGTAAGGTAACTAATTAATTTGATTAAGTTAGGTTAAGTGTGCTTAGAAGTTTAATGGGATTAGTAGCTTAATTAATCACCATTAGGGTGGAATCTTCAAGAACAAATGACAAGGCAAATGACAAGGCTTATGACAAGGCTTGGATTAGCCAATGGATGACAAGCTTGGTGATCAAGTTTTAATCTTGACCTTTGATTACATCTAAGGCTAGGATGGAGTCTTAGATGAGTCAAACAAAGTGGCTATCTCCACCCTAAGGAGCTCCACGGCCATGCACCATTTTGGAGAGCATTTTCACTTCAATTTCATCCTTGCTATCACACTTTCTCTTTTCTCTCTCTTCCAAAAACACAAACCACCATTGATGCACTTTGAAGAGGCCATTCGGCCAAGAGCCCTAGATCACCATCCATCCATCCAAAATTTCTTCTAACCTACTTTTCTAAACCTAAACACTATTCTAAGAACATCTCTAGTTGAGAGTTCTTCTTAAATCCATCATTTAGAGCTTAGAAAATCACTTTGGAGATTTTTCCTATAAGGTGGAAATTCTTATTTTTCATTTCTAACTTCTTTTTCAAGGTTCTAAGCCATGATTGATCCATGGTTTATGATTTTCTCTTATAGTTTTAACTCTTTAAATTTTTGTTTAAGATCTTTAGGTGTCTTGAAGGAGAGTCACGAAATCCATAGAAGGAGTGAAAGAGGTTTTAGTCTTCCTTTAAGGTAAGAGGGAGATTCAATCTCATCAACCATGTGTGGTGATGAGAAAATGGACTTGTATGTGTTTGAAGAATCCATAAGGATTCACTTGTGTTGATTGTTTAAAAGCTTTCCTATTTGTGTTTGATATTATTTTATGCATGTCTATAAGCTTTAAAATTATTGTATGCATGTCTACAAGTTTTAAAATATATTGTATGTGTGATATATGCATGTTTATTACTTAGGATGTGATTAACATGTAAAGGATTGCATGAGTGTTCTAAAGAACACAAACTAGAGGCTCACAGCCTCATTCAATAAAAGAGAACCAAAATGTTCTCAACCATTTTCTAAAGAAAGATCTAATGGAATTAGGTTAGTGAATAAATTACGAAATGATTTAGAAGAAGAAAAATGATCCAAAGATCAAATGCCAACATTTTATGGGATTCGGCCAACGTGCCTAGTAAAAGTGTAATCAATCTAAAATTTATTTTCTAAGTGTAGAATTGATGTTTTATATAAAAAGAAATGCATTTGTAATAAATTTTCAAGAATTAAAGAAGTAAACCAATTTTTATTAGAGATGTGATATAGTAGCAAGATGAATAAAACCTATGAAAAATACTTGCTTTTAACTTTTAAAACATAAAAACAATCACTAAAGTGGATTTAGTAATAATAAACCAAGTAAATGAATTTTTAGAGAAAAACATAGAAAATACAAATTTTAGTAGATTTTATAGATAAAATATCTTGTCAAATTTTATTAAAAACAGACAAATAAAAGAGAACGTTTTATAATATATTCATAACGTAAGGAAAAATAATTCTACGTAATTTTAAAGTAGTGAAAATAGCTTACGTAGTTTTAAAAACAAAGATTTTAAAGTTTTTCGATTAAGAAAACGATTTAAAAATCTTATGCGATTGAGAAAATGATTTAAAAACAGTACGCGATTTTAAAAACAGCAAAATATATTTACGTGATTTAAAAACGTTTGTAAAAATGATGAAATTGTGAAAACGCGATAAAATTTCTATGCGATTAATTGGAACAACAAGTTTTTACTGTCAAGTGGGACGTACTGTATAATTGAGATTTTTGCCATTGAAGGCATTTGCGTAAATATGAGAATATTTTGAGACTAAGGGTAATTTGGTAATTATGATTTTATTCATGCATTGAGTTGTGCCAATTTGGTTGATAATTGGTGATTTGATTGACGAGATGAATTACACCATGTTGTCGGCGTGATAAGCGTAGTGTGGTTCATTTCTTCGTATGGACTTGGAGGCATTAGTGTGCGGATTATCCCACATGTGGACAGTTGGTCGCTCCTCTGGGCCGTGGTAACTGGCAACACACTAGTGATCTCGACACGCACTATACTTAATCGAGATCTTGTAAAGTCTATTTTAGTACAATGCCTGTAGTTACACGATGTTTGGACTGTGTGCTACTACACGATGTTTTGGACAGTGGGCTATAGACACAACGTTAGACAGTGCAATAGTTTGGTTGGGCAGCCTGAGGTACTAATAGATCTTTGCGGGTCATTCTCTCAGATATCTGTGTCTAGCTCCATGGAGTAGGAATGAGTCGTATTGTGTTTATATCATGCATCGTAACACCATTATCTCTGATATATTTATACTGTTGTATTAAATTCTTTTGATACTGTTATATTGAATTTCTGTATTTTATTGCACTATTATTCATGATGTTATGATATGCTTTAATAAATTGTTATACTTGTTGTATGTGGCGTTTTCTTATTTACCATGCTGGTATTGATGTATGATTATCTCACCTCTCTATATGTATTGTTTCTGTATTTATTATTTATGCTGTAAAGAGTTTGAGGAAGAGGAATAGCCTCTAGAGTGTGTGTATCTTGAGGAGGAGGAGGAGCAGCAACAAGAAGCCGAGGATCAGTTCGACGACTACGAACCATCCGATCATCCATACTCGCTAGATTGATTTTGAAGATGATGTTGCCAGGATTTTTGGGGTTCTTGAGATTTGAGTTTCACGAAGGTTCGACGGCTTGGCGACTGCGGGAGGATAGAGATTCAATTGTGTATATGGGACGGTTGACTGCGTCCCTACAAACTGAGTTTGATGGAGAACCTGTGTTTACTACTACTCTGTTTTTGCATTTAGAGTTGCTGTTATCTATTAGGCGTTACTGGGAAGGGATGTTCCGTGCGCCTAGTGAGATTAGCAGTGTGTCGACAGCCCGGACTTGTGTTCATAGAGCTTCGAGACATCCTGGATACCTATCACCTGAAGTGTCATCTGAGAGTGATCCTTCAGAGGGTTAGGAATTTGGGATGTGCACTTGGGCACTTTTGATGTAGTATTGTATCTTAACTCTTTACTGTTTTTGTTAAATATTTTCTAGTTGTAAATTATTTGTACTACTTAAAACAAAATCTTATGTATATTATATGTGTGATGACGTTTGTTTTCTTTTGTGTTCCGTGTTATTTTATTTAGTAATATTCTGTTTAACAGGAAAAATTTTATAACTCATATTATTAATGTAACAAATGTTTTACAACTTGGGTAATATTTTATTTTTTTTATTTGCATTATAAATGTGACATCCCCACAAGAATGTTACATTCCTGATGCACAAATCCACAAGAATATGTCTCAAGAGTTAATAAGATATCATCTAATGACTCCTTACTCAATCCATTCTTAATGAAAAATATTTTATCTTCTCTATTTGCAGAAACCATCCCTAAAGAACGACATTGCTTGTTATAATTTCATCGTGCACATTTGTCACAGACTTGTAACCTTTTTGCTCTTCTCCTTTTAGAATACGAACTTCTACCAAGACCTGGCATGTATGAGTCAAATGAAATTGAAGACTCACCTACTAGATGGACCTTTGCTTCAATTATCCAGCGTACATCTTTTGGCATACCTTTGTGCATTAATAGTCTCAATCTTTCACTTCTAGCTTTGTAGATTTTTGTCAAAGCATTTTGAGGGAGGGAAGAAAAATGTTTTCTTAAGTTTGAAAGAATGACATCTATTTTAATGGAGAAGGAATCAGTTATTTTAGGAAATTAAAAAATAATTGACTTGAGAGTCACGAAGTATCGTTATCCGTCATTTAACCGGGAACATAAAGAACTGTAAAAAAAGGCAACAAAATTAGAATAAATTCTATTCATAACAAGGATCAGAAAAAGAGATGAATTCTACCTCATCAACTTGGTTTTCTAGAAATGGTTTGAATATTTGTCCATTGACTTTAAACACATTACCATTCCTAGGATTCTCAATGTCTATGTTCCTATGAGGATACACATGTTTGACAACAAAAGGACCACTCCACCTAGATCTCAATTTTTTAGGGAATAGGTGTAGACGAGAATTATAAAGCAGAACTTTTTCACCAATTTCAAAAGATTTTCTCAAAATTGACTTGTCATGAAAAGCTGTTGTTCTAACTTTATAAATCTTTGAGTTTTCTTATGCATCATTTCTCAATTCCTCAAGTTCATTTAATTGCAATTTGTGTATCTTGCAAGCATAATCAAGGTTGAGGTTGAAAGCTTTAATGGCCCAAAGTGCTTTATGTTCCAATTCTATAGGCAATTGACAAGGTTTTTCATAGACTAACCGATAGGGTGACATGCCCAAAGATGTTTTGAAAGTAGTACAGTAAGCCCAAAGTGCATCGTTTAGTCTTAAAGACCAATCTTTACGATTTAGGTTAATCGTTTTTTTCCAAAATTTGTTTAATCTCTCTATTTGCTAATTCAACTTGTTCATTTTTCTGAGGGTGATAAGGGGTGGTAATTTTGTGTATAATACCATATTTCTTCATTAAAGATTCAAATGGTTTTTTGCAAAAATATGTTCCCCCATCACTGATAATAACTCAAGGGATTCCAAATCGACACAAGACATTTTCTTTTAAAAATTTGAGAATAGTTTTATAATCATTGTGTTGGCATGGAATCGTCTCAATCCATTTTGAGACATAATTAACTGCAACCAAAATATACACAAATCCAAATGAGGATGGAAATAGGCCCATGAAATCAATTTCCCAACAATCAAAAGTTTCAATGACAAGGATAGGGTTCAGAGGCATCATGTTTTTTTTTTAAAATAGAGCCCAATTTCTGACAGTTTTCACAACTTTTACAAAATGTATAGCAGTCCTTAAATAAAGTGGACCAATAAAATCCGCAATGTAAGATCTTTGCAATTATTTTCTTTGAAGAAAATAGACGTCCACATGCTTCTGAGTGACAAAATTTAATAACACTACCTACCTTACTGTCAGGCACACATCTCTGAAAGATTTAGTCAGGACAATATTTGAATAAGTATAGGTCATCCCAATAAAAAAATTTCACCTCTGTCAAAAATTTCCGTCTATCTTGGTGCGTCCATTGAGGCAACATTTTTCCTATTACAAGAAAGTTGACTATGTTAGTAAACCAAAGCTTGGAATTGACAGAAAATAAAAATTCATTGAGAAAAGAATCATTGATAGGTGTGTTATCAAAAGGTGAGCCTGTTGTAAATCTGGACAAATGATCTACGATAATATTTTTGGCTCATTTCTTATCTTTTATTGTGATGTTGAATTTTTGAAGCAACAAGATCCACCGTATCAATCTTGGTTTGGCATCCTGCTTAGATATCATGTAACATCCTAATACTGAGAACCCGATATATCTACTAAATATATAAGGAACACAGTATTAACCATGCCACTTCTAACCTAAACAACAAACTAAACCCATACCATTCATTTTACATAAATAAATATGGAGAGCCTGAACAACAAAAAAATATATATATATATATATATATATATATATATATAACTTTTACAACCTCAAAGCAGCAGAAATAAATATACAACATATTTATTATAAGAAACAAAATAACTACACTAGTTCTTTTGCTTCTCCCGCTTTCCTTTGCCCGTACCTGGATTTACATGGAAACACAAATAGGGTGAGAAATCACAATTTCTCAGTGTAAGCATTCCAATACCAGTGTTCATTCATCCACACTGAATAAATAACACTATAAACTTAAGATTAAGCCTACAATAGATAAATGAGCCACTGCTCAACACGATCAGAACATACATATTACTTTATGTAACATTCATAAGGCAAGCAACAATCTTTACCCAAGGTGAACAAACAATAATCAATGATATCGAAGCAATCGCCCATATAATAGTAAGACATCATCGAACAACCAACACTAAACATCGAGCAAGGCAACTGCCCATACAACTACCAACAAATGCAATGCTTTATGATAAGATGTATGGTTATGCTCACACAAAGTCCTAATAATATGATGGTGCAGTGCAAATGCAGGTTTTAGTTTTTGAAAACACATGCCATTTACTTATTTTCCAGAAACCACCGTTTCTTGTATATACGAAGTAGGATAAGCCTTAAAGCCTAAATCCCACTTGGTAATAGGTAAACACCTTCCCCTCACCAATGCAAGAGTACTATTGTCACCCCTATACCAGTAACCCTGACCATAATAGCATACCCGCTATGAGAATCTAGATCAACACTTTGTTCTCTGGCCATATGGTTGTGCACACCATGTTAGGTTACAATACATAGGAAACAAGACATAGCAAGTTTGACAAGAAGATATGCAATGTATTTCACAAATACATATTATCATCACTAGGTTCCTCTTAACCAAGTGACTAAAAAAAACTAGCAAACTAACAAACCAAGCTCACTTATCACATAAGATGCAAGGTCACGTTTCTAGTCCTTCCTATGTCTCCAACCTTGTCTCACAAAGGAGTAAAATGTCATCCATGCATCTCTGGCTCTACTTTCTACACAAAAGAGCAACCTATGCATGATAACAAATACTACTTGCTAAGCACACTTAGCATACAACACCTAATCCCTCACTTTATCACTTCACAAGTGAATCACAAGGCAACTTCATGTTGCTCAAGGTTCTAGATATTGATCTATGGCGTTCAACTTCTCAAAGGATGCTTAGGGTTTCTCAAATCCTATCACAAGGTTCACTTTAACCAAGTGAAAGAATCATAGCTAGAGAACATGCACTCTTGGTTCAACTTTAACACATAAAGGAACCAACCCATGTTTCTAACATATCCTCAAGTTCAACCTTTAAGAACAAGAGATCATACACTAACTATGCATCTTAAACTCAACTTTAACTCTAAAGGAGCAAACTATGCATATAGGTAGGTATACTATGCCAAACAAACCCAACTAGTTGTTTCTAGTACCCCTTGTCTTTACTTCTCAAAGACCTTTTCATAAGGTAAGTGATTATCTTCTCCAAGACGTACCACTAATCCTCTTGTATCTAAAACCCTTCACCATCACATCACAAGTGATTTAGAAGCCCACCTCATGTTGAACAAGGTTCTAAACACTTCCTTATTACAAACCAACTCACTTGGATGCTTAAAGGTTCTCAAGACTACCCTATGGCATACCATCATACCATGGAAGCCTAAAGTTCCCAAAGATATTACCCCTTGACATTCCACCTCACTATGGTTGTCTAGGGTCTAACGAGTCTATTATAAGGCATTTTCCACACTTTGGATGCCTAAAGGTTCTCTAACCTCATCCTAAGGCAAATCCCATCACTTTGGGTGCCTAAGGGTTTCCAAACTTCTCCTATATACTAGGTGGTTATTCTCTCCAAGAATTACCCCCATTTGTGTCTCAACACACTTAGGAAGGCATATAAGAATGATCCCAACACTTAGGACCTTCAAAAGACATCAAAAACACATTTTTGAGGATTCTAGAGCTCATGCCGCGGCACCCGCTGTGCCACGCCGCGGCGCCTTGCTCTCAGGTTCCAATACTGAAAGTGCATCAGTCTCACGCTGCGACGTGAAATCCTTGCACCGCGGCACCAGCATCAGAACATGAATTCTACAGTCACGGGTTACTGTTCCATTGGAACAAAATCCAGATTTTGGCCACTCTAAATCAATTTCTAGGTGATTTCAAGTTACTAACAAGTTCACTAACATGATGGAAACCTAAAACACCAATTGATTTCATCAAAATTGGATCAAACACCAAATCAATCATCCAAACCCCTAAAATCAACACTTAGAGCATTATAGGTCCAAATGGAGAATTTTCAGTTTCTAATCCAAACTCTTAGCATGAACAAGTCATAAATCACATTTAAAACTCATCCAAGCAAGAAAATCACTTCAAACACTTCAATAACTCAAAGTGACCAATCAAACCTCACCTAGGCCTCACATGGAACAATGAGGAAGAAGATGAAGTTTGAGCTCAAGAACCCCTACCTTTGGCTCCTCAAGCTGTAACGCCCCAACTTTTGGGGTAAAAGACCGTTGTGTCCCTATTTTACTGTTTCTTATTTTCTGTATGAAATACAGAAAAATAATACTGTTTGTTATTTTATTTGGTAGTTTTACATAATTTGTTTCGATACAGTAAAATAAAAATTTTATCAAATTACTGTTTTAAATTTTTCTGTATCAAAAACAGATGTATAATACTGTCTAGTATTTTATATAATCGTTTTACGTATTTTTCTTCAAGACAGTGAAATAAAAATTTTTCTGAGCTACTGTTTTAATTTTTCTGAAAGATATACAGCTATATAATACTGCTGGATATTTTATTTGAACGTTTTGGACGATTACCTACGTTGTGGGAAAAAATGGAAAAATGACCGTTACGTCCCGAACGTACTGTTTTTGCTGTTTTTGCTGTTTTTAATTGTTTTCTTCTTGATTTAATGTCCGATAATACTGTCTGTAATTTTATATGGACTTTTTGTGTGATTTGCTCCGGGGTAGGAAAATAATATTTTTCCGGACCGGGAAAATCTGTTTTTAATTATTCAGAGGCGGGGGATCTTACTAAACCCAATTCGAATGAGCCTAAAATTAATCTTTTAATTTTTAGGATTTAATCACAAATAAAATAATTTTATATTATTATAATATTATTTTATTAGTCAAGTATAAATAAGTGACAATGACCTAGAAAATATTTTACGAGACCCACGTTTAGTCATTGAGTGCTGTACACGTGGACCAATGAGGAGCTAGTCAAAATTGGTGGCTATGACTCATCGCAACGGGCCAATAGGACGATGACACGTGGCGTGACACCTCAACATCATGACTCAGCAGCTTCTAGAAGGTTCCAGAAGTGCTGACTCGGCCTGTGACTCACCGCAGTGACTCGCCCGTGACTCACCATTGATGATGCAGCCAATGATGCAGTTGTGATGCAGTCAGTGACTCAGCATGCTGACTCACCTGCTTTGGAAAATATCTACGCTGACTCGCCATGCTGACTCACCTGCTTTGGAAAATATCTACGCTGACTCGCCATGCTGACTCACCTGCTTTGGAAAATATCTACGCTGACTCGCCATGCTGACTCACCCGTTCTAGACAGTTCCACGATGACTCATCATACTGACTCATCGTAGTGAGTCACATGTTCTAGAAATTTCTCTTTGATGACTCGCTTTATGACTCATCAAGAGCAATCAGTAGAAGAAAAATGATTAATAATAATTACTATTCTGTTAGTTTAAAATAAAAATCTATGTATATTTTATTACCCATTAGACAATAGACATTGACTTTATAAGCAGTAATTATTGTTCATTGCTTATGATAAACCGAAAAATATCCTAAGCCTTCATCTTTTTTTTTTTTGGAGTCTATAAATAGGAGAGCCTTAGCTCATTTTCAACTTTGGCAAGAAGCTCTCACCTTCCTTTTCTCTCCATGTGCTCCACGGCCATGGCTTCCAAATGGAGACAATCTCCAACCATTCACCTCATTTACTCTTCTACACATCATTTTCTCCAAAGAACCAAGACCAAGCAACCAAAATTCTCTCTCATTTTCTCTCCCCCTTGATTCGGCCAAAGCACCAAGAACACTTCTCCAAATTTCTATAATTCCTACCAATATCATTTCTTGAATCCTCTCATCAATCCAAGACACTTTCATGTTAGGAATTTCTCAAGATTCCTTCATCTTCATCTTCCTATCAAGCAAAAACCACAAAAGCTCATATCTCCCCCTTTCTTCAAGCTCACGGCCAACCCTCAAAAATCACCTTCCAAGCTTCTAAAATTCTAAATGACCATAGATCTTGAATCTCCATACCATTCTAAGGAACTTTCATGTTGGAAGTTTTTCCTAAATCTTCCATTTTCTACCTTGTTCTTCAAAGCTCAAGTTTGAAACCATGAAGGTGAAATTCTTTAATCTTCATGTTTCTATCCATTTTAAAGTTTTAATCATGATTTTAATCCATGATTATTCTAGTTTAGAGCCTTAGGTATTAATATTGTATGTTTTTTTGTTTTCAAGGAGCTCTTGGAGGAGGAAGCTTGCTTGAAGGAGACATACAAAGGACTTGGAGGTTCTACAAGAGGTAAGAGGGAGATTACCCTCATCAACCAAGTGTTGGTGGTGAGGAATATATGTGGTTGTGCTTGTAGAATCCATAAGGATTCGGTGGTGTGCTTGTTTTGATGTGTTAATTATTTGTGTGTTTGTTATTTGTGTGTTTGATAATTTGGTGCTTACTAGTAGGTTGTTGTGTATTTGTTAGTAGTCTTCTTATGTGATATTTGTAATAATTGCATGTCTACAAGCTTTAATTTGCATGTCTACAAGCTTTGATAATATGGCATGTGTTAGAAATGCATGATAATATATAGGATGCAAATAATATGTCAAGGATTGCATGAGTGTTCCAAAGAACACATTAACAAGGCTCACGGCCATGATTTAAATGGGGAACCAAAATGTTCTCTTAATTTTCTTAAAAGGTAACCTAATTAACCTAAGAGCATTGGTAAGATATCCATTTGTTTAGATTAAGAAAAATGAATTTGGAAATTAAATAGCATAACCTTACATTTTCATCCAACATGTCTAACTTCAACACTTTGATTTCTAAAACTATTTTCTAGGGTAAGGATTAAATTAATGTAGACAATACAAGAGATTAAACATGTATTTAAAAGGTGAAAAATAATTTGGAAATCAAATGCAAAGTTTTTATCCAATTCGGCCAATATGCCAAATTAGACATTCATGATTTCTAAAATTAATTCCAAGCTATTTTCAATCAAGAAGAAGCAATACAAGTTAAAGTAAATTTTCTACAATAAATTTTAAAGAAATAAAGTAGTTAGAATTAAGTTTAAGAGGTTAATACTAATGGTTTTTTGTAAGAAGAAATACAAGAACTTTATAAAATTTCTAACGTATAGCTCATCGTGTGTTTTGAAGCACGTTAGGAATTTTCAAAAGTATAATTATTTGGTATTAATAAAAATGAAAAGGGCTTTTAATTGGTAAAATTAGGAAACCATTATTATAATTTATTAAAAAAAATACTGTCAATTTTTAGTAAAAACGGATAATTAAGATAGAAAAGATGTCCAAAAGACAGTATATCGCTATGAAAAATATTCTACGTAATTTGAAAGTACTAAATATTATTTCTGTCTGTTTTAAACAATTATTTAAGGAAGTTGGACAAGAAAACGATTTAAAAATCCTACGCGATTGAGAAAACGTATTAAAAATGCTACGCGATTTTAAAAATAGAAAAATATCTTTACGCGATTTTTAAACGTTTGTAAAAACGACGAAATTATGAAAATGCGATAAAATTTCTACGCGATTGACTGTTACTATATTTATTTTTCGCTGTCGGGAAAATGTGAACCCGTACAGGCTTTTGAGGTTATTTCGCTGTCGGGAAAAAGTGAACCCGTACAGGCTTTTTGCCATTGAGGGCATATTTTTATCTTGAGGGCATTTTCATAATTTCATATATTTGGAATTATGTTTTGTCTTTATACCAATTTTTGGTGTTTTGGTTGACGAGACGAATCACATCGTGTTGTCGATGCGATAAACGTAGTGTGGTTCATTGTTCTAATGAACTTGGAGACTTTAGTGTACGGGATTCCATATGTGGACAGTTGGTAGCTCCGCTGGGCCGTGGTAAACCGATAGCACACTAATGTACTCGACATTCACTATATTTAATCGAGGTTTGTAAAGTCTAGTAGTACATTGCCTATAGTTCCACAACGAGAGACCGTGAACTATACTACGCCTGGATGGTGGATTCCCAGTGCCGTAGGCTATTGACGCAACGTGTGACCGCGTAATAGTTGGTTGGGCAGCCGTGGTACTAATAGATTTTGCAAGTCATTCTCTCTGATATCTGTGTTTGTGTGGTTTAGCTCCATGGAGTAGGATTGTATCTTATTGTATATGTTGATATGTGGTGCATTATTATCTTCTATTTATCTATTATCTTTTATTTGTTATTTCTTTTATCTCATTATCTTTTATCTGTGATATTTTTATTTGTGATCTTTCATATCTGATATTAATTGTTTATATGTTGTATTTTGTCTGTGCATTATTGTATTTTTGTTCTGCTATGAGCTGTTGTTATTGAATTTAATCTTTATTTTTATTGTACTGTTATGATATTTTATATGGTATGAATTGTTATATCTATCCTGATAATGTTATTACTGTTTATTTTATTAGGTTATATGTATGTTAGAAATATTTGTAAATTGATAACATGACTATAATTGTGATTATCTCAGTGTGTATGGAATGACTTTGTCATTCGTATTATTCTTTACTACCGTCTTGGTACTTGGTGAAAGGGGATCTCACCTCTTTCCTGTGTTGTTTTTGTTTGGTTTGTATTCTTCGAATTCAGTATAGTAGGCGGAGCACATTCTTAACCCTAGGGGAGACAGTACTCTGGAGATGGTGACGGCGTCATAGAGTGGACTTTCAAGTTTCAACAAGATGCAGTTGGTGAAGAAACAGACTATGTAGGTTGAATTTTTCTCGTTAGTGTTATTACCGTGCTATTGGTAGTACTCGTCTTTGAGTTGCTACTGTTTCTCTGAGTCTGTAAATATTACGTTTTAACTTATATGAAATGATTGGTGATGTGTATGTTAACCTGTTAAATTAAATTTCCATTTTACTTAAAATTTCCGGTAAGTTTGTATTTCCGCGACAAGAAATTTTAAAATCCATATTTTGAAACTCAAAGCTTTTATAAAATAATTTTAATTAGTTTTAAGATTTATTTATTTATTTATTTAAATGTGACGCCCTACGAAGGGTGTTACACAAGCAGCTGAGACAGTGATTGTGAAGTCTTGATCTTGTTCTTGGATCCTCCTTCAAGCTTTGATCCTTGACCCCTTAGCTTTTCCTCCTCCTTTCTTCTTCTCCTCCATGATTTCCCTTTCTCTTTTCTGGCTACCGTGAGAAAAAATTGAAGAAAGAAATCATATTTGGTTTCTTAAAGCCAAATCACTAAAGGGTACCAAAAATCTCGATCTACTAAGAACACTTAGATTTCTTCAAATCCAGTTTTCTTAAAGCCAACAAGTTTGAAATAAATCACAGGATTCATCAAAAATTTTGTTGTACCAAAACCATCATTTTCCATATTAGCTGCTAGTCAAACCGGTATTAAAACGCACAACCAATATGCTTAAAAATACCAAACTAGCTCTGATTATTCTCAGATTTTAACTGTAGCATAGTTAACATATTTGTGACCCAAAAATAAAGTCTCCACGCTTATTTCCATTAACTGAGTAGTTTAAGCCATATCTAGGGCTAAAAATAGCTATATCGCACACATAGCATTGCAGCAAAGTGACTAAACATACTTAGAAAGCCATAAAATTCAACAGACATAGTAAGCAAGTATTAGGTTATCTCTGCATCCATTTACAAGTCTAACATGTTTCACTAGGATGTTTCACATCAAATATCTAACAGTAACATAATCAGTAAAAATCACAATAGAAGAACCAATTAAATAAGATCGAAATTTGTCCAGTGCAAATATTATAGTAAATAGTTCTATTTCAGTAGTGGTGTAATTCATTTGTACACTATTTAAAGTTCTACTTGCGTAACAAATTATTTGAGGATTACCTTCCTTTCTTTGGCCTAAAATAGCGCCCACAGCAAAATTACTAGCATCACACATCAACTCAAAAGGTAAAGACCAGTCAGGAGATTGCATGATAGGAGCAGATGTCATAAGTCCAATTAATTTTTCAAAAGATTTTTGACATTCTTGAGTTGAATCAAATGATGCATCTATCAACAGAAAATTACATAGTGGTCTAGATATAACGCTAATGTCCTTAATGAATCTTCTATAAAACGTTGCATGTCCTGAAAAGGAACGAACTTCTCTGACTATTTTTGGGGAAGGCAAATGGGTAATTAATTCAACTTTGGCCTTATCAACTTCAATTCCTTTAGAAGATATCGCATGACCTAACACTATTCCTGAGGTAATCATGTAATGACATTTTTTCCAATTTAGTACAAATCTTTTTTCTTCGCATCTTTTAAGAACTTTTTCCAAATTATCAAGACAATTTTCAAAAGAAATTCTAAAAATTATCAGGTCATCCATGAAAACCTCTAAATAATGCTCAATCATGTCACTAAAAATACTTAGCATGCATCTTTGGAATGTTGTTGAAGCATTACAAAGGCCAAAAGGCATTTTTCTATATGCAAAAGTACCAAACGGACATGTAAAAGTGGTATTTTCTTGATCCTCTAATGCAATTGGTATTTGATTATAACCCAAATAACCATCAAGAAAATAGTAGTATGGATGTCCTGCTTGTAACACCCCAACTTTTGAGTGAATTACTGTTTTGTCTTGATTGTGCTGTTTTATGTTTTTCTATATGATATAAAATTTATTTGACTGTTTCGTGTTCATATTTGAGTGTTTTGTGTGATTTGCTCTGAGTCAGGAAAATAATAATTTTCGAGCCGGGGAAATCTTATTTTAATTATTCGGAGCTGGGGGATCTTACTAAATCCAATTCTGAATGGTACGTGTATCGATCTTTTAATTTTTAGGATTTAACTGTGCAATAAAATAATTTTATATTATTATAATATTATTTTATTAGTCAGTACAAATAAAATGACAATGGATCCGGAAATGACTGTGGGACCCACTTTTGGTTTGTAGGACCCACAATTACTTTGTGGGACCCACGTTTAGAAAGAGTAGTCAATGTTAGTGGCTTGATTTATTTTAAGCCAATAGGAATTAAGTCAACAAAGAGGGCTTGACTTGATTTACACTGTTGGATGAGAAGGTTGAGTTTTGAATATTAACTGTTGATCTAATCTATGGTTGTAAGGATAAGCTTAATAATGAAGGCTTTGGATATCCACCGTTGATCAATTGTACGGTGGAGATTGGTCTCACAAAAATAGCTAGAATCATTTGTGACCATTGGATGTGAAGAAGGTAGAGAAGATCTTAACCCTTTATTTTTAGAGATGAATCTAATGGCTAGAATTTCATGGAGATAAGATCTAATGGTTTAGATTTGATCCTATCACTATCTAATATGAACCCTTGATTTAATCAATGACTCTTGAAGCTTAGATTATAAGAATGTTAATTAATTAGTAATGTAACTAATTAACCTAATTAAACTAGATTAAGTGTGCATAGAAGCTTAATAGGATTAGTAGCTTAATTAGTCATCACCATTAGGGAGGAACATTCAAGAACATGTGACTAGGCTTGGATGAGCCAATAGGAGACAAGCTTGGAGGACAAGCTTTGATCTCAACCTTTGATCACATCTAAGGCTTGGATGGAGTCTTGGATGAGTCAAACAAAGTGGCCACCTCCATTAGGGAGAGCTCCATGGCCATGCACCATTTGGAGACCACTTTTCACTTCAATTTCTATCACTTTGTTACACTTTCTCTCTTCCAAAAATACAAACCACCATTGTCGTTCTTTTTGGAGACCATTCGACCAAACCACCTACACCATCATCCATCCATAAAAAAATTTATCTAATCTACTTTTCCAAACCTAAACACCATTCTAAGAACATCTCTAGTTGAGAGTTCTTCCAAAATCTTTCATCTTAAGCTTGGAAAATAGCTTTGGAGATTTTTCCTAGAAGGTGAAAATCTTTATTTTTCATTTCTAACTTCATTTCTAAGGTTCTAAGCCATGATTTATCCATGGTTTATATTTTTCTCCTATAGTTATAACTCTTTAAATTTTTGTTTAAGATCTTTAGGTTTTCTTGGAGGTGAAACCGAAACCACTAGGAGAAGGAGTAGAGGTTTTTATCTTCCTTTAAGGTAAGAGAGAGATTTAATCTCATCAACATGTGTGGTGATGAGAAAATGGATTGTATGTGTGTGAAGAATCCATAAGGATTCACTTGTGTTGATGGTTTAAAAGCTTTCTTATTTGTGTTTGATATTGTTTGTATGCATGTCTACAAGCTTTAAAATATATTGCATGTGTGATATATGCATGATTATTACTTAGGATGTGATTAACATGTAAGGTTTGCATGAGTGTTCCAAAGAGCACAAAGAGGGGCTCACGACCTCAACAAGAAAAGGGGACCAAAATGTTCTCAACCATTTTCTAAAGAAAGGATTTAATGGAAATAGGTAAATGAATGAATTTCAAAATGATTTAGAAGAAGAAAAATGATCCAAAGATCAAATGCCAAGAATTTAGCAATTTCGGCCAACATGCCTAGTAAATGTGTAATCAATATAAATTTATTTTCTAAAGTGTAGACTTAATGTTTTACCTAAAAAGAATGCAATTGTAATGGATTTTCAAGATTTAAAGAAGGAAATCAATTTTATTAGAAATATGACATAGAAGAAAAATGAATAAAAACCCTTGAAAAATACTTACATTTGAATTTTAAAGTATATTGATAATTACTAAAGTGGATTTAGTAATAATAAACTAAGTAAATGAATTTTTATAGGAAAAACGTAGAAAGTACAATTTTAATAGATTTATAGACAAAATACTGTCAAAATTTATTAAAAACAGACAAATAAAAGAGAACATTTCATATTATATTTATAACGTAAGGAAAATTATTTTTACGTAGTTTTAAAATAGTGAAAATAGCTTACGTAGTTTTAAAATAGAGATTTTAAAGCTTTTCGGTTAAGAAAACGATTTAAAAATCTTACGCGATTGAGAAAACGATTTAAAAATATTACGTGATTTTAAAAACAGTAAAATATCTTTACGCTATTTAAAAACATTTGTAAAAACGATGAAATTGTGAAATTGTGATAAAATTTCTACGCGATTAATTGGAACAACGAGTTTTACTGTCGGGCCAAAGTGGTGGACCCGGACATGTGGAAATATAGTACGTCAGGTGGGAACGTATTGCATTTTGCATATGTGGAAAATATGGTACGCCATGTGGGAGTGTACTGTATTTGAGATTATTGTCATGGAGGGCATTTGAGTAAATATAAGAATATTTTGAGACTAAGGGTAATTTGGTAATTATTATTTTTATTCATGCATTGAGTTGTGCCAATTTGATTGATAATTGGTGATTTGATTGACGAGGCGAATTACACTGTATTGTCGGTGTGATAAGCGTAGTATGGGTCATTTCTTCGTATGGACTTAGAGGCATTAGTGTGCGGAATATTCTACATGTGGACATTTGGTCGCTCATCTGGGCCGTGGTAACTGGCAACACATTAGTGATCTCAACAGGCACTATACTTAATCAAGATCTTGTAAAGACTATTTTAGTACAATGTCTGTAATTACATGATGTTTAGACTGTGTGCTACTACACGATGATTGGACAGTGGGCTATAGACACAACGTAAGACAGTGCAATAGTTTGGTTGGGCAGCTAGAGGTACTGATAGATCTTTACGGGTCATTCTCTCTGATGTCTGTGTCTAGCTCCATGGAGTAAGAACGAGTCATATTGCATTTGCATTTGTGTCATGCATCATAACATTATTATCTGTGATATTATATGATACTGTTGTATTAAAATTGCTATATTTAATTGTATTGTCATTTACGATGCTATAATATGCCTTATTGTATTAAACTGTTATATCTGTTGTATTGGCGTTTTCTTATTTGCCATGCTGGTATTGATGTACGATCATCTCACCTCTCTATATGTACTGTTTTTTGTATTATTATTATTATGTTGTAAAGAGTTTGAAGAAGAGGATCAGCCTCTTGAGAGTGTGCATCCTGAAGAAGAGGAGAAGCAGTAGACAGGGGATCAGTTCGACGATTGCGAACCTTCTAATCATCCATATCCTTTGGACTGATTGTGTGATCATGACATTGCCGGGATTTCTTGGTTTCGTGAGACTTGAGTTTCATGGGAGTTCGGAGGCCTGGCAATTGTGGGAGGATAGAGGATGGGTTGTCTACGTAGGACGTTTGACTGTGTCCCTACGAACAGAGTTTAATGGGGAACCTGTTTTTACTACTACTCTGTATTTACATTTAGAGTTGCCGCTGATTATTAGGCGATACTAGGAAGGGATGTTCCATGCGCCTAGTAAGATCAGTAGTGTATCAACAGCACGGACTCGTGTCCATAGAGCTTCGAGACATCTTGGATACCTATCACCTGAAGTTTCATCTGAGAGTGATCCTTCAGAGGGTTAGGGATCTATGATGTGCACTTGGGCACTTTTTGGATGTAGTATTGTATATTAACTCTTTACTATTTTATTTAAATACTTTGTAGTTATAAATTATTTGTACTACTTAAAACAAAATCCTATGTATATTATATGTGTGATGACAGTTTGCTTTACTTTATGTTCCGTGTTATTTTATGTAATGATATCTTGTATAAAAGGAAAAGGAAAAATTCTACAAATCATATTAATTATTTATCAAATGTTTTTACAACTTGGGTAATATTTTATCTATTTTTATTTTATTACATCATAAATGTGACATCCCCATAAGGGTGTTACACTGCTACCCTTTCTAGAATTTGATCAAGAAATGACAAGGGGGAATGATCTTTCCTAGTAGCAACATTTAATTTTCTAAAATCAATACACATATGCCAACTGGATGAGACTCGCATAGGTATTAATTCCCCTTTATCATTTTCAACCACTATTATTCTAGATTTCTTAGGCACAACTTGTGTAGGGCTTATCCATTGGCTATCAGAGATAGGATAGATAATTCCAACATCAAGTAATTTAAGAACTTCAACTCTAACTACCTCTTTCATATATGGATTTAATTTTCTTTAAGGTTGTTGAAATGTTTTAGCATTATCCTCTAAATGTATTCTATGTGTACAAATTAATGGATTAATGCTTTTTATGTCATTTAATATCCATCCAATTGCACTTTTATGCCTTTTAAGTACTTCTGTTAACATACCTTCTTGTTCTTCAGTAAGGGACGAGGAAATTACCACTGGAAAGCTTTGCGTTTCTCCCAAAAATGTGTACTTCAACCCAGCAGGTAATGGCTTTAGTTCCAGTGTGGGTACTTCTTCATAGGTATTATCATTCTTGGGTTTTAGCTCTTCAAATGATGGCTTCCATCCCTTGTACTCCATTACCTATGTACAATCAAGCAAAGAGCATATTTCAAAGATATCATCATTTAATTGCATGTTTGAATCAAATGAATTGACTAAACAAATTTCTAATGGGTCAGAAAAACTCCTTGTTTGAAGATGATCATCTACAATGGCTTCAATTCCTTCAACTTCCTCCTTTTCATCAAGGGCTTCATGTGGTTGCTTGCACATGTTAAAAACATTGAGCTCCAGTGTCATATTTCCAAATGTTAGCTTCATCACTCCATTTCTGCAATTTATCAAAGCATTAAATGTTACTAAAAATGGACGGCCTAAAATAACAAGAATTGACTTGCAACTATCAACCATAAGTTCAGTATCTAAGACAATAAAATTAACATGATATATGAATTTATCAACTTGTACCAACACATCTTCCAATATTCCTCTTGGAATTTTAATTGATTTATCAGCAAGTGGAAGAGTTACAGAAGTTGGTTTTAACTCACCCAAGTTGAGTTGCTGATAAACTGAATATGGAAGCAAATTGACACTAGCACCAAGATAAAGTAAAGCTTTTTCAATTTTATATTCTCCAATAATGCATGAAACTGTAGGACAACCAGGGTCTTTATATTTCAAGGCATTATTATTCTGAAGAATGGAGCTTACCTGTTCAGTCAAAAATGCTTTCTTTTTCACATTTAGTTTCCTTTTAATAGTTGACAAGTCCTTCAAATATTTGGCTAGGAAGGAATCTGTTTGATAGCATCTAACAGAGGAATATTGACCTTCACTTGTTTCAAAATTTCAAAAACTTTAGTGTTATGGTTCAATTTCCTTGAATTGTTTAATGCTTGAGGAAGCGGGGGTGCAAGCGAGAGTTTAGTCTCCTTTTGGTCAACTTCTTCATTTGCTTGGGGAATTAATTCATCATCTTTCTCACAAGGTTTGGGAATTTATTTTTCAACAACTTTTCCACTCCTAAGAGTTATCACTGACTTGACTTGATCCATTTGTTGGTTTTATGAACTACCCTCATTTAGACTGTACTGACCCTTGGGATTTGGTTGAGGTTGAGAATGAAATTTTCCTTTCTCATGAATGGTGAGTGCAGAAGAAAGTTTAGAAAGAGTTTTTTTTATATCAATCATGGTTTGATTATTTTGTTTAATAATGGTCTCTTACTTTTTTATGAATGTATGCAGTGTTTCTTCAAGGTTTTTCCTATATGGTGGGACATAAGGTGCATATCCTTGATAATTTTGAGAGTCCTGTTATGTCTGAGGAGGTGGTGGTTGCACAAACTGTATTTGATTATTATTCCTCAAGCTGAAGTTCGGGTGATTTCTCCATCCTGAATTGTATGTATCTGAAAAAAAAAAGAAGTAAATGACTTTTTAAAATTATTCATTGCATTTACTTGCTCATGTACAACTTCTTTAAAAACAAGAATCTTAGGACATTCATGTGTTGAGTGTCCTAAGTCATCACAAATGCCACAAATTTCTTCATTTTGCACAGATTTGATTTCTTTTGCTTTTCCTAATTCTATGGCTTCAACCTTTCTAACTAAACTAGCAAACCTAGCATTTAGATCTTCCTCTTGACTAAGGTGATATTTTCCTTTATTAGCACTTGCAAGGTTAGATCTAATTGAATTTTCAGAAGGGTTAGTACTATGCCAAGATTGAAAATTTTCAGTCAACTGGTATAAAATGTCTAAAGCTTCACCAGGTTCTTTATCAAGAAACTCACCATTGCACATTGTTTCCATAAATTGCTTGGTTTCGTGTGTTAAACCTTCATAAAAGAAGCTTATAGTGCGCCATTTTTCAAAACCATGATGTGGGCAAGAATTCAACAAATCTTTAAACCGTTCCTAACATTGAAAATATGCTTCATTTGAATTTTGGGAAAAAATTTGGATTTGTCTTTTCATAGCATTGGTTTTATGTGTTAGAAAATTTTTCTTTAAGAACTCACCTTGCATTTCTTGTTATATGTCAATTGATCTTGGTTTCAAAGTGTTAAGCCAAGTTTTTGCTTTATCTTTCAAAGAAAAAGGAAACAATTTAAGCTTAACAATCTCTTCAGTGCAATTTTGATCATTGAAAGTAATACATACTTCCTCAAATTCTTTTAGATGTAAATATGAGCTTTCAAATTCTAAACCATGAAAATTAAGAAGTAAAGAAATCATACCTGACTTAAATCTAAAATTGTTGGCATTGAGTGAAAATATAAAGCATGATGGACTAGAATTTCGAGGTGGTTGCAAATATTCACGTATGGTTCGCAACGGTTGATTTTCATGTTCATCATGTATACTTTCATTTTCAGCCATTGTGTCAGTTTCGCGTGATTGTGATTCAAACAAATCAATATATAAAGTACCATGATTAATTTTAACCAAACAACCAGAATTTGAATCACGATACCAATTAACATAAATAAATGACTTAAAATAGAAAAAATAATGTACAAAGCGGTAGTTTACACTAGCCATTAAAATATTAACAATAAATGACATAAATAAAAAAAAATAATGTACAAGTTAGTAAGTCAGAAAGCAAAATTAAATGACATAAATTAAAAAGTTAGATAGCAAAATTAAATGACATAAATTAAAAAGTTAGATAGCATAAATAAATGACATAAATATAAAAGTTAGAAAGTTAGTAAGTTAGAAAGTTAGTAGGTTAGCAAGTTAGTAAGTTAGAAAGTTAAAAAGTTAGAGAGTTAGTAAAGAAACTGAAGGACTGACAAGCCGATCTTTTACTCCAGTAAGGGAAAGAGAAAACATATTTTATTAAAAAAAAAGAACCTCAATAAATTAAAACTTCAAATCAAGTCCCTGACAACAGAGCCAAAAACTTGATGCAGATTAAAGGTTGCAAACCCAAGTGTAGGTTATCTCAAGTAATAAATTTCTTCGGAGTCCGAGGTAAATCCACAGGGAATTAATGAAGAAAAAATTCTTTGAGCTAAGGAAATACTTTGTCACAACAGTAAAGATAATAAAACTTATTCACAATTAAATTAAAGAACTTGCTTGGGCTAAAAGATCCACTTTTAGTAATAATTTAAGGACAAGGTTAATTCTTTTTATAACTTAATTGAAATCCACACACAACGAAGGCTCCAATCAGAAAATAAAAACATTCAAAGTCCATTTAGAATTATATACGTAGTTATATTATGGTTCCTTTAATTGTTTATTAATACCAATACTTGTAAATGGGTTCAAGCATTCATTGTGCCAAACCACTTGTCTACAATGAATCAAGAACTCCACTTTACAAGGAGGAATTATTTATCAACACCAACACTTGTAAATGGGTTCAAGCATTCATTATGCTAAACCACTTGTCTACAATGAATCAAGAACTCTGCTGTACAAGGATGGTTTCTAAATTGATTGGGAACAAAATACAACACATATAATGATCACTTGATAATATATCATTTAAGCATAAGAAAGAAATTAATCTAACCTTATTTTATTACCAAAAACTTCACTCCTTCACCCAAGCAAGAAGAAGATTAGTTACCCATGAGCAAGACGAAAGAAATAGAGAAGAAGAAGAAGAAGATGATGATGATCATAACTTCTATTTACAACAAAAGAAAATTACAACAAGTAAATAACATAATAGCATGACTTTGATCTAAAACCAAGATTAAAAATTCTAAACTAACATCTCCAAAAAAACTCCCCTAATGAGCAGCCAATGGTGCTATTTATAGAGTATGAAGGATACAAAGTGACAAGGGGGCTGATTAATGAGTGGTTGGATAAGTGGTTGAGTGGTTGGATGAGTGGTTGGATGAGTGGTTGGATTATTATCATGCTTGTCTCCCCACTCAACCAATCAGTTGTCCTCACATGCCATAAGTCTGTCATAACGTCATAATATCGAAAAGTAGTCTTCATGAGAGTTGAAAGGTTTTGTCTTAGCTTTCTAATGCCACTAGTTTCAGCTCAAAAGACCACCTACAGCCCGAGTTATGCCCTGATTACTACACACTATTTAGGTTCTAATCACAAAACTTGTGTTCTGACTTCCAAGCCCAATTAGTTCCACTAGATGTCCGATTGAGACTTCGAGCTTTTCATCAAATTTGTAGAGCTTTCTCTTAGATTTCCTACAAGGTAAAATTCATATTTTCTAGACATCTAGAACTCAAGATATGGCCGAAATATAGAAATATTGTAAAATCTTAACAATGCTGAAAAATATCAATTGAGCCTAATTTGAACCCAAACTTACAATCAGTGACCAATAAAATATGTGATAATCAGTGACCAATAAAGTGTACTGCTAAGCTACGGGAGCTGAGATGAATTTCCTCTTGTCATACTCAGGAGGAGAGGCAGAAGGCTCCCTGTTGTCTCGGCTGGTAGAACCCCTTTAATGTTTTGGAGGCATAGTGGAAGAATATGGTACCTAGATTGTCAAAATGATGCAACATGTCATAATTAATCATTCAAAAATTTGAAAAGGATGTTAAATAGAATAATGTTGCACATATTGGAACCACACGTCATGGCATGCGTCTCTACGCCACGACATTCATCAGTCTTCAAGCTCACGCCACGACATACAACAATTAAGTCGCGGCATTCGAGCATAGGTCTTCACAACGTCGCGGCATGTAGTTGTCACGCTACGACATTCAACCAAATTCAAACTTATGTCGTAACATTCACATGATACTCCACAACATTCATACAATTTTAACCCAATGCCGCGGACGAATGTTCCATGCTGCGGCATTCATGGATATTTCTAACACACGCTGCGACATACATGACCCACTCCATAGTGCAAATACCAAAAATTTGTGCTTTTTGCCCTGCAACACACAGAGCAACACCAAAACACCATACTAACATATGCATAAATCAAATAAGAATCAACCAAAAACAGAAAAACATACAAAAACAAAACAAAAAAATGTAAAATAACATAAAAATAGAAACTAAATAACAAAATAAACTAAGTTACATTATACATACTATGGAAACTTGAAAGATTAAGGCTGAGATGTGTGGTGAATGTAGGAAATGGGAGAGAGGAATGTAGAGGAATAGCGAAACAAAGAGAAATCTAGAGAGAAAATGGGAAAGAAGCATGAAATGTTGCGACATTTAACACTAACTGCCGCAGCATGCCGCACCGTGCATTAATTGCCACTAGAAATTTATTTAAATATTTATATTTATTATTTATTAATTTTTTTAAATAGGCATGCACGCCGCGACGTGCAACATTCAGCACTGCGACGCTCTGCTCTCTGGATTTTGGCCAGATGCACCAAAAATGCTCATCACGCCACGCGTGCGAGAGGTCTATCTGCATAATTCTGCAGAAAAATCCATTATGTTACTGTTTTTGCAGCATTCTGGCCTCCATCACCTGCAAAACTTGTCCAAAGGGTTAATTTACAATTTGAACAAAAAAAAAACATAATAAAACTACAAAATCAACATATTGACATATTAAAAACATAAACTTAAAGGATTAAACTTTTAGGTTCTCTCTCAAAAAGGGCCTTATTTATAGTCCTAGTAGGACTTTGCAGACTTCAAGTTGGAGTTGTCAATTTGAGGGAGGTCTTCCCCTATCAATCTCTCCTCCATAATAAAGTTTTAGGTGTTGGCCATTAACCTTAAAGCTTGTTATGCTATTCGGTGGAGCAATCTCTACAACTCCATGGGGGAACACTTTCATCACCACAAATGGCCCCGACCACCTTGATTTAAGCTTTTTAGGGAATAGCTTGAGCTTGGAATTATAAAGGATGACTTGCTGACCTTCTTTGAATCTCTTCTGCACAATCTTCTTACCATGCCAATTTTTTACCTTCTCCTTGTACAATTTTGCATTCTCATAGGCTTGCAACCTAAATTCATCAAGTTCATTGAGCTGCAATAGTCTTTTGTCACTGGTAGCTTGCAAGTTAAAGTTCAACTGCTTTATTGCCCAATAAGCATGATGTTTAAGCTCAACTGGTAGATGGCAAGCCTTCCCAAATACAAGCTTATACAGAGACATGCCAATGGAATTTTTATAAGCTGTCATGTACGCCCAAAGTGCATCATCTAGTCTTCTTGACCAGTCCTTTCAGGATGGACACATTGTCTTTTCTAGTATTCACTTGATTTCTCGATTGGAAACCTCTGCTTGCCCACTTGTTTGTGGGAGATAAGCAGTGGCAATCCGATGCTTTACCCCATACTTGCCGAGGAGAGCTTCAAAATGGTTATTACAGAAATGTGACCTCCCATCATTGATAATGGCCCTAGGTGTTCCAAACTAGGCGAAGATCTGTTTTTTCATGAAGTTAACACTACCTTAGAATCATTGGTAGGAAATGCACATGTTTCCACCCACTTGGACACATAGTCCACTGCCACAAGAATATATTGATTCCCAAAAGAGGGAATAAAAGGACCCATGAAGTCAATGCCCCAAATGTCAAAAATCTCAACTTCTAGAATGGAATTGATGGGAATCTCATTCCTCCATAAGATATTCCCCGACTTTTGACACTGATCACATCTTTTCACATGAAAATGTGCATCCTTGAAGAGAGATGGCCAATAAAAACTAGACTAGAGCACTTTTGTTGTTGTCCTCTCACCACTATAATGTCCACCATATGGAGAAGCATGACATTGGTTCAAAATCTGTTCAACTTCCTCCATAGGCACGCATCTCCTCAACATATGATCTGGACACTGTTTAAACAAGAATGACTCATCCCAGAGACAGTGTCCTCGCATCATGTAAGAATTTCTTCTTTTGGTGAGAGGTGAGATCATGGGGCAACACAACACCCACTATATAGTTCACTATTTCTATGTACCATGGACATGAATGAGTTGCAGTAGCAAATAGTTGTTCATATGGGAATGTCTCTCTAATTATGATTAGTTGAACTTGATATTCCTCATTTTCTAGTCTAGAAAGGTGATCTACAACCTAATTCTCTAGCCCTTTTTTATCACAAATTTCCAAATCATATTCTTGCAACAATAAGACCCACCGAATTAACCCTGATTTTGCATCCTTCTTGCTCACCAGGTATTTAATTGCGGAGTGATCCATATAGACTATCACCTTAGTGTCCACCACATATGCTCGAAACTTATTAAATGCAAATACAACAGCCAACAGTTCTTTTTTTGTTATGGTGTAGTTTATTTGCACATCATTAAGTGTTTTGTTAGCTTAATAAATGGAGCGAAACACCTTGCCCTTTCTTTGCCCCAAAACTGCACCCACAACATAACCATTGACATAGCACATTAGTTCAAAAGGTAATTCCTAATTTGGAGTGTTAATTATCAGAGCTGACACAAGTCTCTTCTTCAGTTCCTCAAATGCAACCTGGCATGATTTATCAAAAGTAAACTGAACATCTTTCTCCAGAAGGTTGCAAAGAGTCTTAGCAATCTTAGAAAAGTATTTAATGAATCTCCAGTAAAAGCCGACATGACTAAGAAAACTATGAATTCCTTTTACTGAATTTGGTAGAGGAAGCTTGTGAATCACCTCTACTTTTTCCTTGTCGACCTCCATCCTTTTGATAGAAATTTTGTGGCCAAGAACAATGCCTTCTTGGACCATGAAGTGACATTTCTCCTAATTTAGGACAAGGTTGGTCTCTTCACATATTTTCAGCACGGATGAGAGAATCTGCAAACAACTGTTATAATTGTCTCTGAACACCAAAAAGTCATCCATAAAGACTTCAAGGCCATGTTCAGTCATATCTGCAAAGATAGCCATCATGCAATGTTGAAAGGTTGTTGGTGCATTGCATAACCCAAATGGCATTCTCCAGAAAGCAAACATACCATAGGGACAAGTGAAAGTCGTCTTTTCTTGATCTTCAGGTGCTATGACAATTTGATTGTATCCAGAGTAACCATCAAGGAAGCAGTAATATGCCTTTTCAGCCAATCTATTCAATATTTGGTCAATGAAAGGGAGTGGGAAATGATCTTTTCAGGTTGCCTTATTCAATTTTCGGTAGTCCATGCATACCCTCCAGTCACTAACCTTGCGAGAAAGGATGAGCTCATTCCTTTCATTCGTGACTACTATCATACCACATTTCTTTGGAACACATTGGATTGGTGAAACCCATGGACTATTAGAAATGAGATAGACTATGCCAGCATTAAGCCATTTAATTATCTCTTTCCTCATTACTTCCTTCATTATTGGATTAAGTCGCCTTTGGTGTTCCACAACCTCACTCTAACTACCTTCCAAGAAAATCTTGTGCATACAAATGGAGGGATTAATGCCATGGATATCAGCTATAGTCCACCCAATGACATGTTTGTATTTTCAGAGCACATGAAGAAGTTTCTCCTCTTGATCATCAGTGAGGGATGATGATATAATTACCGGCAAAGTGGATGTTACTTGTAACACCCTCCCTAGGGTATCACATGTTTGACTCCCAACTCAAAATCTGAAAATCAGTTCATAAAAGGTTTGAGTTGTAAAAGATGGGTTTTAAAATTTCTTTCTTGCTGAAACATAAACTTACTGAAATTTATAAGTAATACTGAAAAATGTATTTAAACTGATTTAAACTCATATAACAAATACCACTTAATATTTAACAATTATTCAAGAAATATAAAACTTATAGACTTTTTTTTTCTAACAGTAGTAACCCTATGACAGGTTCTACTTAATAGCACGGTATAACACTAACGTTAAATCTTAACATACTCGTTTCTTCTCTTGTATCCAACTTGATGCATTAGAACTCTACTCCTTGTCTATCCGGCACATCTTCGAACTTGAGACAACCACTTTCAATGTTTTCATCAATCTCTGAGTATCTACCATCAACTTCTTCTCGGAAAACTCGTTCTATCTATTACATATTTATTTCATAACACAAACCCAACCAAAACATAAAACAAAGAGGTGAGATCACCTACACCAATACCAACATGGCAGCACAAAGATAACACAAGCAGCATATCATACAGATAGATCATACCACAATTATGATCATGCCATCAACATTAATCAACTATCATCATCCAATTATTTATCAGTTCAATTATCATAAATAACAATTACGAAAATACCCTCAGCGTTATCATCATCATCATCCAAGTATTCAAAACAATTATCATAGCCAATATTCCTCAATTAATATATCACACAGATATAAATGTTCAGATTATGCATGTGCACAAGACTCGATTTCCTACTCCATGGAGCTAAACTCAGGTCAGAGAAATGATCGAAATAATCTGTCGGTACCACATGCCTCAGACCACGTGCTATAATCCTCATTTTGATTTTTCACATCTAGCATATACACGACAGTCTTTATCATATCTTGAATAAGAATAGTGTGTCGGTTAGGATTATCGGTGTATTGCATCGGTCTAACCTACGGGAAGAAGTGCGATCAACCACCCGTGTAAGCAACCCGCACCCCGATGCCCCCAAGGTCAACAAGTGACTTACACTACGCATATCACACCCACTCAAGAGGTGTGTTTCTCCTAGGCAATCAGCCATATCCAGTCCTCATCGGACCATTCCAATGCATGTATAATGCACCAAATACCAATCACAGGTATATCTCATAATTTCTCAGATATAGTTTATACAATGCATGAATATATCAGTGCAAGTCCAACCACAAGGGCCATTCTTTTCAAATTTGTTTGTTCAATTAAATCATATGCCTCAATGCATATTTTTTTTTTCAATGCATCTAAAATGCACCACGTGCCAATAACAGGTAAAACTCGTTGTTTTCACAAACAATATCCATACACTGGTTTTACAGTGATCATACTGTATTTTTCAATAACAAAATCATGGTATCATGTTTTCATAATTATAAAACACTGTTATCGTGTTTTCACAAAATTGCGCAACATTCCCGTTACGTTTTCACCATTCCACAACACTTCTGTTGCATTTTCAAAATACCGTAACACTTTTGTTACATTTTTAAAATTCCAAAACATAATTAAACATGTTTATTATGTTTTCACAATACCATAACACTACTGTTACGTTTACAAAATTTCGTAACATTTCATTACGCTTTCAAAATCTTTTGACTCTTCATTTGCACTTTTAAACCATGTACTAATTTTTTAACATTTTTCTCAATCGCATAAAAATATACGTTTCTCAAATCGCATAGTATTTTTTTCACTGTTTCAAAATCGCGTAACTTAAAAATCATTCTTTTAAGTCGCGTAAATCATTTTCCATCATTCTCATAATATTTAAAACACTTTACAAATCACATAATGATTTTCCGTCATTTTCACAATCATGTAAAAATAATTCATCACTTTTCAATTACGTAGTGATTTTTCAATAGTAGTTCAAATTTCGTAAAATATTTAAACGTAATTCAAATCGCATAGAAATATTTTACTGTATTTCAAATTGCGTAGAAATATTTTACTGTATTTCAAATCGTTTTTAAGATACATAAAATATTTTTCAACACTTTATAATCACGTAAAATATTCCTTAATATTCCAAACATTATTTTGGACTTAAATAAATCAATATCATTTTCAACACATTTTTCAAATTATGTAGCTTAAAAATCTCATTTTTAAGATACATAAAACATTTTTTCATCAAAATTTCATTACAGAAAATATTTCTTAACCTTCAAAAATTCCTTTTCAACTTTTCTCAAAATAATATAACTTTATACTTCATTTAACACATTTTCTTACTTAAGAAAATCTTTTTTCCTCATTTCTTTACTCAAGAAATCCTTTTCCAAAATATAATCCACAAAATCACTTTTCCATTGATATAAATCAATGTTTCAAATCTTAAAATTCCTTAACATACTTCAAAACTCGAAAATCAGTTATACGTTAGTAAATTTTCAAAACACCATTATATTCTTCATTTTTCCTAAATCATTTCCAAACACAACCTTCTTCAGAATAAATTGAAGTTCGAAAACATTTTTGTTTACAAAAACTTGATTTCTCAAGTGATAAACGCTCTAATTACCTTTCCAAATTCTTGTGCGAAAATCATTTCGTTATAAAATCAAGGTATCTGTAAGTCTTCAAAAACCGTGAACGTGTTCATTTTCATTTTTCACTTTCTTTGCAAATCCATTTTTACGTTCTTTACAAATCCTTTTTCACTTTCTTTGCAAATCCTTAAAATCAACATTGCCCGTTTCATTTAAAATTCATGTTTAAAAAAATACTTAGGATCTTTGTACACAAAATAAATCAATAAAAATTCCTCAAAAACCGTGTTCTTGTTTTCTTGAAAAACAAACCCTTTGTTCATTTTCAATGCTTTTCAAATCAATCCAATTTTATTCTTCCATGAAAATATTAAGTTATAAACACCTATGTTGAGGTGTCTTGGCTGAAAATTCCATAGCCTTTAGAACCAAGAAAATTTATTTTTCTCCACTTCATAATTTTCATTAAACAAATCAATTTCCTTGTTCTTGAAAAATTTCAACATGAAACTCTAATTACAGGCATCAAAACCGTAGCCCTTCCTTGGCTATTGGAGCCAAAAATTGATTTCCTTTTCATCAACACATCATGGCATACACATACATATTTCATCATAAATACTATAAGCATGCCATATACTCATCATGCATAATATAAGCATAGCATCAAAGCCATAAAATCATGCATAACATATCAAGCATAGGCAAATAATTAAAACACATAAACACCCACAAATAAATTACAAGACCATGGATATGAATCCTCACATGGATTCACCATCCATCAAATATAAGACCATCTCTCACCACCATACTTGGTTGGTGAGGTGGATCTCCCTCTTACCTCTTGAAGATCCTCAAAAGCTCTTTGTTTTGCTTCTTTTTCCAAGTCCTTCACCACCAAGGGTTTCTTAAACACAAAACAACACATATATTTATTAGTATCGTAAGCTTGAATAAGAAAACCATGGATGTGCATCATGGTTAGAACCTTGAAAATCAAAAGAAAAGTGAAGAGTAACAAACTTCACCATTAAAGCTTCATTCTTTAGCTTGAAGAACAAGGTTGAAAATAGATGATTTAGAGAAAATCTCTAACATGAAAATTGCTTAGAATATCATGTAGATTCAAGATCTATGGTTGGATGAAATTAAAAAGGATTGGATGGTGATTTTGGATGGTATGGCCAAAATTCCTCTTGAAGAACAAAAATGGAATTTTTTATTTTTGTGAGAGAAAAGCTTCTTAGACTTGGTTAAGACAAAGGATGAAGTGAAAACAGTTAGTTTTTCTTCCACAAATTTCGTGAAGCTCCTTGGGAAAATTCCTAAAAATCATAAACAAATGTTACAATCAATAACAAGTGTAGAAATAGGTAAACCATGGTTCAATCATGGCTTAGAAAATCAAAACTAGAAGATTAGCAGAAGAAATATGAAATTTACCACTTTTGGTAGATTCTTGAAGCTTGGATTTGAAGATCAAGATGAATGATTTAGAGAAAACTCATAACTAGAGATGTTCTTAGAATAAGGTAAGGATTCAAGAAACTAGATTGGATGAAATTTTTGAGTGATGGAGGGTAGATTAAGGTGCCATGGCCGTGAGCTTAGAGAAGGAGAATGAGAGAAATTTTTCTAAGAGTTTTGCTTGAAGGAAAGTTCAAGAATGATGAAGTATGGTCAATAATGACCAAGGTGACAAATTATTATCTTCAAAATTTGCTTTAACTTCTAAAGCAACCACAAAAACCGTCCCCCCCTCCATGCTTCTTCAAAGAGTGCAAGTAATTCAACAATGATGCATAATTGACCAAGACCACTTAACAATGACATAAAGTTTTCCTTTAGCTCCAAAATGCTTCACAAAACCGTCCCCCCTCATGCATTATGCATGCAATAATGTTGTCATCTTTTTCAAGCCACCATTTAGAGCATTTTAGACCATTGATTAATTCAATGGTTAGGATTTAGGTAGACTTTTGATTAGAAGACTTAATCTAGGCCATTGGATCTTTCTCCTTGAAATCTTAGCCATTAGATGCATCTCCAAAAATGAAGGGTTAAGATTACTCCTTCTTACTTTTAATCCAAGGGTCATAATTAGTCTTTGTCACTTTTTAAGACTAAATCTCCACCATAGATTAAATTAACATCCAATGGTTATAAATGGTCCTTGTTACTTTACAAGACCAAATCTTCACCCTTGATTAATTATTCATCCAATGGTCATAAATGGTCTTTGTCACTTTTTGAGACCAAATCTCTACCATTGATTAAATCTATATCCAATGGTCATAATTGATCCATCTCCACCGTTGATTAAATCAAGATCAAATCTTTACCGTCGATTAAATCAATGGTTGATATCAAAGTCTTCAATATTAGACTTGTTTCCTATTGGTCCATCAAAAATTGTCACAACCACTAATATTGACTTAATAGTATAATTTCTATTTTTATCTGCTAAAACCCCACGAAAGAACATATTTACTGTATTTTTATCACCCGATAAATAAATACAGTACAAGAAATTTTCTAAAACTGTTTCTGGATTCAGGTTTAGTAAGATCTCCTGTCTCCATCTAAAAAGTACAAATTTTTCTATGCGTAGAAAAATTTTCACTTTGGGAGACCTACCTGGGCCCACATACACCCCCTGGGCCCACAAACAGTAAAAAAAATTCATAATCATCCACAAAAATTACAATTATTAGAAAACGCACAAATATCAAATCAGATTACGTAAAATAATTAAAACCTAACGATAAAAATTAAATTACGAAAAGTTTTCCCCGGCCTGAAAATTTTTATTTTCCTGACACGGAGTAAATCACTCAAAACGATCAAATACACTGACGAAATAATCAAAATAATTTTACAAAGACACGTAAATCACTAAACAAAGTGAAATTCATCGTAATCACAAAATTATCATTTAAAACTTAGGAAATTTGGGGTGTTACATTACTCCCAAATAAGCATACTGCAAATGATTAGGCAAAGCCTTCAATTCAAGCTTTAGAGGTTTTTCAATAGAAGACTTTGACATCTCCTTAGATGCATTGAACTCTAAAGGTTCAAACTTGGATAACCTGAAATACTTAGCAACCGCATCAAGCCATTTAATAAAATCAAAAACATCATCCTTAGTATTTTCATCCTACTCAGTTAATGAAGTCAATGATAATGCAAGAGGGTCATCAGGATAGTTAGCATGAAATGTATCAACAATGATATTATCTAACATACCTATGTATGAACACTTTTCTTGGTCATGAGGAAACTTAATTGCTTTAAAAATGTTAAATGTTACCTCTGGATCATGAACTCTCATAGTTAATTCACCTTTTTAGACGTCTATTAGTGTTCTCCCCATGGCAAGGAACGGTCTTCCAAGAATCAGAGGCACCTTACGATCCTTCTCCATATCCAGAATGACAAAGTCAGTTAGAAATATGAACTTGTCCACTTTAACTAGGACATCCTCAATAATACCTTTTGGGTAAGTATAGGAATGATTAGCTAGTTGAAGGGTCACTCATGTGGGCTTGCATTCCCCCAAACATAGCCTCTGAAAAATGGATAAGGGCATGAGATTAATACTTGCCCCCATGTCACATAAAGCTTGTCCAAAGAATTGATCGTCGATAGCACACGGAATTGTGAAGCTTCCTGATCCTTCAGTTTTGGAGGAAGCTTTTGTTGCAGAATAACACTGCATTCCTCCGACAATGCCACAATTTCAAATTCTCCTAATTTCTATTTTTTTGACAGAATGTCCTTCATAAACTTAACGTAGCTGGGCATTTGTTCCAATGCTTCAACAAAAGGAATGTTGATGTGAAGTTCTTAAAAACTTCTAAAAATTTCTTGAACTGTGCATCCATCTTGTGCTTAACTTGCCTATTAGGGAAGGGTAGAGGCTATGTATAAGGCTTGTCCTCTACCTTCTTCTGGACAACTTCTTCTTTCTTTTCTAATTCCTCATTCACAATCTCCTAGTCTTTTCTCACTTTGACCTCTTCCTCAAGAAGCTTTGTCTTCGAATTCCCTTCTATGTCCTTCCCACTTCTTAGTGAGATGGCTTTGCAATGCTTATTTGAGGCACCTTTTGGATTATTGACAATGTCACTTGGGAAGATGCCTGGGGGCCTATTACTGATGGCGTTTGCCAATTGCCCTACCTACATCTCCAATGCTCTCATTGAAGCCGTTTAGCTTTGAATCATGGAATCATTCTTTGCCAGATAAACATCAATCTTTGTCATGAAAGAATTGGTCTTAAACATCAACTGTATGAACATGTCTTCATAAGATGGTTTCTTATCTTGCATAGGCTTGTGCAACACCCCTTGATATAACAACCGCGGCACGATCGTCATTACACTACAGTTACTAAATCCAGGTGTGTTACAGTCTCAACATCAGAAATTTCAAATTTTGTAAAAGTTTGTTCCCATTCATTACGTATAAGCAGAAAATACGAGCCTAGAAATAAAACACAATTATATTGACTCATATCCAAATACAACATCATTTTAATACAAAATACATATCCCTAATTAATGCATAAAGTAGAATTACACAATATCAGACTTGATTCTTTCATTACATAACATAAACTACCACATAAAGGTTCGGCCTTCTCTGAAGTCAAACACATGAATGGAATGATCCTGCACCTGATCTTCCTCAGCATCTCTGACAGATAATACTCGTCCCTGTGATATGTCCAGCTGAATGGAAGCACGAACATGCAACATAACTGAAACCTCTCTAGGGAAGAGATAGCGGTTACTCCACATTTCCCAAATGGGTATAGGGAGCTCCACACGTAAAGGAACATAGACGATGTTCGTTCCATCGCCAGGTTCATTACCACTCTGAAACAGGGTTACATCACCCATGTAAACGATAAGCCCTGCTTCACGATCGAAATGCCAGGCTTCCGAGCCTTGAAGAAACTATATCCACGTGCGAAACAGATAGGGTGGTGTAGACGCCATCACCAGGAGATGGAAGTCGATCCTCAAAGTACAACTAATCGAATCCACTCGCACTCTTCAATGTTGTTATCCAATTTGACATAAAACAGGGTAATACAGGAAAGAGGTGAGACACCCATCTTTCATTACCACTATGGCAGTAAGAAAACAACATGGCGCAAGGCACCCACAAAGTAATACAGTTCATACATTTATTAACAACAACAGTGGAATTTATACCAAAAGCAGTTCAATTATAAGCAATAACAAGAATCAATAATAACAGTGATATTTATAGTAAAACTAGAGCGGTACTAGGCAATAGCAAGAATTGACAATATCAGACAAATCACAACAATATTTCCAGAAATCAGCACAATGATCAGATAATCATTTACAGAAGTAAAATAGTTACTTTCATAGTCACAAGTGTTCATGCTCAACAATTCATGAGACCAACAATGAACGATGCACAATGCATTAAGGTACCAAATCCTACTCCATGGAGCTAGACATTAACCTTTCGGAGTGAATGATCAAGGAGTAATGCCAGTATATTATTAGCCTTAAAAATAGTGTGGTTTATCTCACAAAAATATTTGCACATCAATGGCTTATACGTGGCACCTCAACAGTTGATCGCGAGATAGGACAACGCCTCGGACCGGATCGTCGGTGTGTTAGCATCGGTCTACCCCACAGCACAGAGGAGCTTATAACTGTCCACGTGAGAAACCTGCACCCTGACGCCCCCAAGGCCAACAACATATGGCACCTACGCTCAGTCTATTTGCACCCGCACATAGGTGTTATTCAACTCTTATGCATACAGATGCATGACGAAACAATGTCCAATCGTGTATGTTTATCAAAGATGCATTCATCACATACAATACCACAATGGTATATAATTCATTATCAAATTACATATGCATGACGACACAATGTCCAATCATGTATGTTTATCAATGATGCCTTCGTCATATACAATACCACAACGGTATATAGTCATTTCAATATCAACATGTCATTTCTCATCGAGAACTAAATTAACAAGTACATAACCCTTCATAGGGACTCACAACCACATAGAGTCAGATTTCAATATCAATATATATTATGGTTTATCAATCGTCACAATGTCCCTATTATGGATTCTCATTTTCAAATTCTCAAATCTTTGGTCAATTATGAAAATATTAGGGCAAATACCCCTTTAAAATCGTGGTCTCCTCAATTGCTATTATTCAATTTAATTCCTCCACTTATTAAAGGTTTAGCAAGTCTCTAATTCCTCAATCTCCAAAGATGCTCCAAGGTATCACTTGAACCCAATCTTTCACTCAAAAACCATGGTCATCATTAGGTTGTCAAAGTCTCAATTTTCCACCATATTATGCATTAGTTACTTGATACTTAATCACTCGAATTCCATTTCTCACAAGACCAATCCAATCCCCTAAAATCCAATGTCAAAACCGTGGCACCATAGGCCTTCTAAGTTTTAATTCTTCTTTCTCTTTTTTGTATTAGTTTGTTAACATCAATTCACTTAGATTTTAAGTTACCAAGATCAATCCAATTGCTTAATTATCAAGGTCAAAACTGTGGCCATCATTTGGGGTAATAAACCCTTAAAATTTTCTATCTCAAAGTTCTAACATTAACATTCAATCTTTAATTACATAGCTTCATTATATTATGTACAAAAACTAATTTGTTAAGCCAAAATCTTCTCAAAACCGTGGCCATCATGTTAGGGTAGAAAACTCCAAATTTTCCATTTAGCAACCCTAACATGATCAAACACATTTAACACTTCCAATATATTCAAGAACACAAATCAAGCATTAATCAAATTCAAGAACACTAAATCATACAAAATCACCAAATCAAGTAAGCATACAAAGATGGATTTCTCCATCAACAACACACAAAAGTCTTCTCACCACCAATAAATGGTTGAAGTGAGTAATCTCCCTCTTACCTAAAGAGGACAATTCAAGAGAACAAACCCCTTGGTTCCTTGGTTGCAAATTTGGATTCCACCTTCAAGAGAACCATAAAATGGTCAAATTTTCATAATTACAAACCAAGGCTTGAAAAGGATGATCCTTGGTCACATAGTAACCAAGGAATACGAAAATAAGAAGAAATAGGAGAGAAACCAACAATCTTTACCTAGATCTTCAAGTTAGGGTTTGATGATAGAAGATGCAAATGGAAGAACACAAAAATGGCTTCCTTGGATTCTTCTAGGTGGATTCAGTTTTGGCCTTTCAAGAACCCTAAAAATCCAATATCATAAATCAACACCAAGGTTTGGTAAAGACATGATCCATGGTTACAAAAATGACCATGGAAACGAAAATGAAGAAGAGGAGTGAAAGATCAAAGGTTTACCTCCAAAAGATTCAAGCTTTGTTCTTGAAGAAGATGATGTAGATGAGAGATTTGGAAAGTGGTCACAAAAGATGAAATGCATAGAAAGAGGAACACGAAAATCACTTCTTGATAGTGAAGGGGGAATTCGGCCATGATACCTCCAAAACCCTTAAAGCTTCAAGCTTTGTTCTCTAATGGTGGAAAACAAAATAGAGGTTTTTAGGAGATGGATCCAAAAGGAAAAGTGTTTAGAATGATGAGGTGAAGATGGAAATGAGCTTGGCTTGATGAAATGGTGGAGGTAGCCACCAAATGGGGCTGCTGCCGTATTGGAGAGTGGAGAGGAGGAGGGGACGGTTTTGAGAGAAAAAGGAGGAAGAAGAAGTGAAGAGAGAGAAGGCTGATAGTAGTAGAGTGAAATTAGGGTTTGTTGTTAGTGAAGTGAGTAGTAGAATGAGTAAGGAAAATTGAATTTCCTTGTCCCCAAAGAGAGATTCAACCGTATCACACAAGAAAGGTGGGAAGGGACAGTTTTGTCCTTCCATGTAATTACTTAGGGCAACTTGGTAATTTGGGGTCAAAGTTTCTAGAAGTTTTGATTAAAGTGTCATCACTTTTTAATTAAAGTGGATTTGATGTAACATAAAGTGGATTGCATTAGGATAAGGTGATAGGATTTCTAATGCATGTTATTATCCAATGGATAATTGTTACAGTTGACAGAAGTCAGTATTAATTGTCCAACGGATGAATATTATGCAGCGATTTTTTATCCTGTCAGATGAATTTTCTCAAAAAATGTGTAACCTCGTAAACCATGTCCAGCCTTGGGTTTAGTAAGATCTCCTGTCGACGTTTCCACAGATCAAGGTTCTCAGGAAAAATATTTCATTTTCCCGGCTCTGCTTAATTTGTACGCAAAACGAAGAATATATTAAAATATTCGACGTTTCCGGAAAAATTCTAGAAAATTCTCAAAAATCACAAATATTATAAAACGACTATTCGTCATAAAATTTTTTGACTTTCGAAACGTTACAGTCATTTTCTCGACTCTGCCCAATGTGCATGCAAAACGAGGAATAATATTAAGATATTCCGCGTTCTTAGAAAAATCCAAAAAAATTCCAAAAAATCCTAAATATTATAAAATGATTATCTGTCATGAAATTATTAATTTTCGAGATGTTACAACACTCCCCTTCAAATAGAAATTTCGTCCTCGAAATTTTCATCCCTTAGAACTAACATGGATGTAGCTTCTTTATCTTCCCTCCCAACTTTCACATCGTGCTTTTTGTCTTGTCAGTTTAGATCACCTTTACCATCCCGATCTTTTTATCTCTATGTTGCTTTGTTCTCCTATCCTCGATCTTCACAAGGAGCTTCTCACAGATCAGGCTCTCTCTCTAAACTGTACCATGTTTAGCTTGTTGACATAGCTGGATCGGAGATATACTTTCGCGATTATGATATATGGAGGACATCATGAAGGTTTAGGAAGAAAAGATGACAGAATTTGTTAATAAGTTACCAGACCAAATCCGAAGTGGAATCCGATATAGTACGAAGAATTTTGGGGTGAGATTATTGGTAACCCTGGCAGGGCGACATATATTTAGTAATGTATCTGTCCATTCCTTACTACTGATACTTCTGCTTTAAATCTAGATATATCTTGGTCGCTTTTCTACTTTTCTTAGATTTCTCCCAACATACCATTTGAAATAGTAATCATATGCAAACATACTTCATCTGGTGTCATTTCCAATGTCAACCACACGTCCTTGAATTACTCTATTAGTTTCTTCTTCTAGACTACTAAAATGAAGATATTGGGCAGCTTCTAGTTCGAAACGTCTGCTACAACGTTCACCCTTCTAAAATAATACTAAAGTTAAAGGCCATACGCCCACAAAGCCTTAGTCACCTTCTTTGTCTCATGTTCCATTCTTTTTTGTCGAGTGGATGCTTCGGGCTCTTGAAATTGCTAAAGGTATTGGGTGTTGCTCCATACAGCAAATATCTCTGTATCCTCAGGAAAAATACAACTGAGGTCAATCTCAAACCCTAAGTTGGCTAATTTCTTATTGTACTCTCAACTGTCTCAAGGCATAAATTATAACTTCCGGACCTTGCATGAGCACACATCCTAGATCTTAATGTGTAGCACCGTAAAACACCTTAAGTATTTCATTGGATTCGAGTGGAATCAAAACTAGAATATTCGCTCGACCCTTGAAAACTTTCTCTATACGATTAGGTCCATGAATTTTTTTTTTGTAAATTGAGTAAGAGATTCCGCTATCTTGGAGATTTCATCGACGCTTCCTTGATAGAAACCAACAAACTTTGTAAGTTACTAGGGTGTCATGGTTTCCAGTCTTTCCCATTGCAAAACTGTTTCAACTTTTAACGGGCTCACAACAATCCCTTCATTTGAATTCTCATGATTCAAAACTGAACCTCCTTTAACGAGAATTCACACTCTGATACTTAGGCATTCGTCCCTTCTCTTTTAAAGTCTAGAAAATTGGATCGAGATGTTCAACACATCTCTCCACGCATTCGAGAATAGATCTAAATGTCGTTGATAAAGACAACAACAAATCTGTCTAGATAAGGACAAAAGATTTGATTTATATTATTCATGAACACGACAAGAATATTTATCACTTCGAATGGCATCACGAGATACCCATAACGTCCCAATAGCGCATTCAAAAAATCGTCTTGGGAACATTTCCAATTTCCCATGAGCTGAATGATGACCAGGACGTACATCTATCTTGGAGAGAACAACGACTCCCTTCTCGCTGATCCATCAAATCGTTCATCTTTCTCCAAGGATACACCTCCTCGATCGTAACCTTGTCCAACTGGTGACAGTCCTTATCTCACCAAGAAGTTCCATTCTTCTTCTTAACTGACAGCACTGTAGCTCATCGTAAGAAATTCATTGATTATGATAGCGACATTCATATTCCCGTTACTTTTGTTCTCCACAAAAGGTAACACGTATCCTTGGACTTCTTTTCCTCACAAGGCTTCAACTTTGTTGGCTGTTACGAATTTTAAAGCCTTACTTTCGAAAATCGCTAAGGTTTTCATCGGAACGCTCTAGCAGATAATAACCAGAAAATGATTGATCAATTTCTAAAATCATGAACTCTAATAGGTATGATTTTAGGTAGCAAGATAGATCAATAAAAGATTCAATCTTTAGTAGGAACAGGATAGATTAAACAAACTTAGGTGTCAACGACAAGTCTTAGTAACAGAAATGGAAACAACTAAGTCAAAGATAAGAAAGATATAGATGAATCCAAATAATCCATACAGTTACAAATTGTAAAAGGAAGGGTTACCCCCAGAATTATACAGCACGATTACGGGATCATCATTTGAGGCATAACTTCTATTGTTTAGATCTCCAAATTGAGAGGTCTCAGCACCACCCAAGGTATAAGTTCTGGCTTCTGCCTGTGGTTTCGCAGCCCTTGCAGCATTGACTGAAGACTTTACCTTTGCTTGGTTGCAGTTGCGGGAAACGTGTCCAGGTTTTCCACATTTAAAATAGATTATCCCTTTTATCTTACATTCCCTCATGAAGTGGTTCTTTCTGCATTTCATACATCTTGGTGAAGATGTCGGGGTTTGACTAGATCTACCACCACTAACACTTTCTCCAGGAGTTGGGTGTTGTTGTTGCTTCCCTGATACTCATGCACATGGTTTTCTCTTAAACTAGTTAACCTTTCTATTATTTCCCCTTTGGAATCTAGGCAGTCCAAAGTTGCCCCAAAGCTGACTTTCCTCCCATAGATTTTGAACCTCAACTTCAAATTCTCATTGTTGTGTGCCCCCTTGACCTTGGTGAGTTATCACCTCAGCTATCCTTTGCCTTTCTTCTGCAGTCGCAGTCATACTCCCATTGTCTTGTCCTTCGCTCACATGCGTACGTCTGCCATGAGCCATCGCCCTTGCATGCCCACTGCGAGCCATTGACTTTCTTCGAAGATAGACAAAAACATAACACAACAAGACAAACATAATCATTTCAAACAACATTGTCTCATCTCGGAAATTAAACACACAAAATCACATAATTCAAACAAGACAAGTTCAATTCACGAATCCTAATAATCACCAGCTCGAGCCTCTTCCTTCTGCCTTCTATGGCGTAACCCCTTGCACGTCGTCAGCCCCCAACAGCTTCTCGAACCAAATTTACACCAGTTGTTTCTTTCTCCAGAAGATCGGTTTTCTAAAACCTTTTGATCTCTTTACAAAAGGATTCCTATTTTTTTCCTAGTATAGTATGCCTAGGTGAAGTCATAGTCTCCCGTACACACAGAACATTACATATTGAGTAGGCCAATCCTCAACATCATGCAACTGTATAACAGTAGCTACAAGCATTTAACCTACAGCAAGCCATGCATTCCTTTCCCATCATCTCAATCAAGAGGCAAGGAAGTGCACAATAGATAAAATTCTAACATGCCTAAGCATAGCAAGTCCATACCCCGGCTCAACAGGATGAATTGATCTGATACCACCTTGTGTAACACCCCTTGAAATAACAATCGCTACACGATCGTCATTACACCACAGTTACTAAATCCAGCTGTGTTACAGTCTCAACATCAGAAATTTCAAATTTTGTAAAAGTTTGTTCCCATTCATTACGTATAAGTAGAAAATACGAGCCTCGAAATGAAACACAATTATATTGACTCATATCCAAATACAACATCATTTTAATACAAAATACATATCCCTAATTAATGCATAAAGTAGAATTACACAATATCAAACTTGATTCTTTCATTACATAACATAAACTACCATATAGAGGTTCGGCCTTCTCCGAAGTCGAACACATGAATGGAATGATCTTGCACCTGATCTTCCTTAGCATCTCTGACAGATAATACTCGTCCCTACAATATGTCCAGCTGAACGGGAGCACGAACATGCATCATAACCGAAACCCCTTTAGGGAAGAGATGGCGGTTACTCCACATTTCCCAAATGGGTATAGGGAGCTCCACACGTAAAGGAACATAGATGATGTTGGTCCCATCGCCGGGTTCATTACCACTCTGAACCAGGGTTACATCCCCCATGTAAACGATAAGCCCCGCTTCACGGTCGAAATGCCAAGCTTCTGAGCCTTGAAGAAACTGTATCCACGTGCGAAACAGATAGGGTGGTGCGGACGCCATCACCAGGAGATAGAAGTCAATCCTCAAAGTACAACTAATCAACTTCACACTCACTTTTCACTGTTTTTATCCAATTTGACATAAAACAAGGTAATACATGAAAGAGGTGAGACACCCATCTTTCATTACCACTACGACAGTAAGAAAATAACACAGTGCAAGGCGCCCACAAAGCAATACAGTTCATACATTTATTAACAACAACAGCGAAATTTATACCAAAAGCAGTTCAATTATAAGCAATAACAAGAATCAATAATAACAGTGATATTTATAGTAAAAGCAAAACAACAGTAGGCAATAGCAAGAATTGACAATATCAGACAAATCACAATAATATTTCCAGTAATCAGCATAATGATCAGATAATCATTTACAAAAGTAAAACAGTTACTTTCACAATCACAAGTGTTCAAGCTCAACAATTCATGAGACCGACAATGAACGATGCACAATGCATTATGGTACCAAATCCTACTCCATGGAGCTAGACATTAACCTTTCGGAGTGAATGATCAAGGAGTAATGCCAGTATATCGTTAGCCTTAAAAATAGTGTGCTTCATCTCATAAAAATATTTGCGCATCAATGGCTTATACGTGGCACCTCAACAGTTGATTGCGAGATAGGACAACGTCTCGGATGGGATCGTCGGTGTGTTTGCATTGCTTTACCCCACGGCACAGAAGAGCTCATAACTGTCCATGTGAGGAACCCGTACCCCGACGCCCCTAGGGCCAACAACATATGGCACCTATGCTTAGTCTATTCGCACCCACACATAGGTATTATTCAACTCTTAGGCATACATATGCATGACGACACAATGTCCAATCATGTATGTTTATCAAAGATGCATTCATCATATACAATACCACAATGGTATATAATTCATTATCAAATTACATATGCATGATGACACAATGTCTAATCATGTATGTTTATCAATGATACCTTCATCATATACAATACCACAACGGTATATAATCATTTTAATATCAACATGTCATTTCTCATCGAGAACTAAATCAACAAGTACATAACCCTTCATAGCGACTCACAACCACATAGAGTCAGATTTCAATATTAATATATATTATGGTTTATCAATCGTCACAATGTCCCCATTATGGATTCTTATTTTCAAAGTCTCAAATCTTTGGTCAATTATGAAAATATTAGGGCAAATACCCCTTTTAAACACGTGATCTCCTCAATTGCTATTATTCAATTTAATTCCTCCACTTATTAAAGGTTATGCAAGTCTCTAATTCCTCAATCTCCAAAGATGCTCCAAGGTATCACTTGAACCCAATCTTTCTCTCAAAAACCGTGGTCATCATTAAGTTGTCAAAGTCTCAATTTTCCACCACATTATGCATTAATTACTTGATACTTAATTACTCAAATTCCATTTCTCACAAGACCAATCCAGTCCCCTAAAATCCAATGTCAAAACCGTGGCACCATAGGTTTTCTAAGTTTCAATTCTTATTTCTCTTTTGTGTATTAGTTTCTTAACATCAATTCACTTAGATTTTAAGTTACCAAGATCAATCCAATTGCCTAATTATCAAGGTCAAAACCGTGGCCATCATTTGGGGTAATAAACCCTTAAAATTTTTCATCTCAAAGTTGTAACATTAACATTCAATCTTTAATTACATAGCTTCATTATATTATGTACAAAAACTAATTTTTTAAGCCAAAATCTTCTGAAAACCGTGGCCATCATGTTAGGCTATGAAACTCCAAATTTTTCATTTAGCAACCCTAACATGATCAAACACATTTAACACTTCCAATATATTCAAGAACACAAATCAAGCATTAATCAAATTCAAGAACACTAAATCATACAAAATCACCAAATCAAGTAAGCATACAAAGATGGATTTCTCCATCAACAACACACAAAAGTATTCTCACCACCAATAAATGGTTGAAGTGAGTAATCTCCCTTTTACCTAAAGAGGACAATTCAAGAAAACAAACCCCTTGGTTCCTTGGTTGCAAATTCAGATTCCACCTTTAAGAGAACCATAAAATGGTCAAATTTTCATAATTACAAACCAAGGCTTGAAAAGGATGATCCTTGGTCACATAGTAACCAAGGAATACGAAAATAAGAAGAAATAGGAGAGAAACCAACAATCTTTACCTAGATCTTCAAGTTAGGGCTTGATGATAGAAGATGCAAATGGAAGAACACAAAAATGGCTTCCTTGGATTCTTCTAAGTGGATTCGGTTTTGGCCCTTCAAGAACCCTAAAAATCCAATATCATAAATGAACACCAAGGTTTGGTAAAGACAAGATCCATGGTTACAAAAATGGCCATGGAAACGAAAATGAAGAAGAGTAGTGAAAGATCAAAGGTTTACCTCCAAAAGATTCAAGCTTTGTTCTTCAAGAAGATGATGTAGATGAGAGATTTGGAAAGTGGTCACAAAAGATGAAATGTATGGAAAGAGGAACACGAAAATCACTTCTTGATGGTGATGGGGGAATTCGGCCACCACACCTCCGAAACCCTTAAAGCTTCAAGCTTTGTTCTCTAATGGTGGAAAACGAAATAGAGGTTTTTAGGAGATGGATCCAAAAGGAAAAGTTTTTAGAATGATGAGGTGAAGATGGAAATGAGCTTGGCTTGATGAAATGGTGGAGGTAGCCACCAAATGGGCTGATGCCGTATTAGAGAGTGGAGAGGAGGAGGGGACGGTTTTAAGAGAAAAAGGAGGAAGAAGAAATGAAGAGAGAGAAGGGTGATAGTAGAGTGAAATTATGGTTTGTTGTTACTGAAGTGAGTAGTAGAATGAGTAAGGAAAATTGAATTTCCTTGTCCCCAAAGAGAGCTTCAGCCGTATCGCACAAGAGAGGTGGGGAGGGAGAGTTTTGTCCTTCCATGTAATTACTTAGGGCAACTTGGTCATTTGGGGTCAAAGTTTCTAGAAACTTTGATTAAAGTGTCATCACTTTTGAATTAAAGTGGATTTGATGTGACATAAAGTGGATTGCATTAGGATAAAGTGATAGGATTTCTAATGCATACTATTATCTAATGGACAATTGTTACAGTTGACAGAAGTCAGTATTAATTGTCCAGCGGATGAATATTACACAACGATTTTTTATCCTGTCAGATGAATATTCTCAAAAAATGTGTAACCTCGTAAATCATGTCCAGCCTCGGGTTTAGTAAGATACCCCGTCGACGTTTCCACAGATCAAGGTTCTCGGGAAAAATATTTCATTTTCCCGGCTCCGCTTAATTTGCACACCAAACAAAGAATATATTAAAATATTTGACGTTTCTGGAAAAATTCCAGAAAATTCTCAAAAATCACAAATATTATAAAACGAATATTCGTCATAAAATTTTCTGACTTTCAGAACGTTACAGTCGTTTTCCCGACTCTGCCCAATGTGCACACAAACCGAGGAATAATATTAAGATATTCCGCGTTCTCAGAAAAATCCAAAAAAATTCCAGAAAATCCCAAATATTATAAAACGATTATCTGTCATGAAATTATTAATTTTCGGGATGTTGCACTGCCTTGTTTGTGAAGAGAAACCAGGGGGGTAGTTAGGTCTCTCATTTCCAAGTGCTAAGGAGGAAGCTCCTTGGTTGTCCCTCAAAGAGAAATTGGGATGGTTCCTCCATCCGAGGTTGTACTGGTTCGAGTATGGGTTGTTCTGTTGTGGGCGATAGTTCCCAATATATTGTGCACTTTTTGAAATAGAAGGGCATCTATCACTTGAATGGTTGTCTCCACACTTGTCGCAGAGAACAAATGGGCTTTGATGAGGGCTTTGCCCTATACTGTCCAGTTTACTTGCAATTGCTGCCACTTGGGCTGACAGCGATGTTAAAGCATCCACCTCATGCACTATGGCTACCTTTCGTGGAGTGTTTCTTGTAGAAGGCCGTTGGTAGCTGTTGGCTGCCAATTCCTCCAACAATTGAAAGGCATCATCAAAAGATTTGCTCAATAAAGAGCCTCCAGCTGCTGCATCCACTATTGGACGATGTTGCGGTAATAAGCCTTTGTGAAATGAATAGACTTGATGTCACAGTGGTATAGCATGATGTGGACGCCTCTGGAGCAGATCCTTGTACCTTTCCCAAGCTTTGTACAAGGATTCTAATTCAATTTGGGTGAATGATGTAATATCATTCACCATCTCAGCAGTCTTGGCCGGTGAAAATATTTGTTTAGAAATTTGTTGAAGACATCAGATTAAGTTGCTATTGATTTGGCAGGCAGAGATTGCAACAATCTTTTGGCTCTATCTCTGAGAGAGAAAGAAAAGAGCCTTAGGCGAATGGCGTCCTCAGAAACTCTATTATGCCTAAAGGTGTCGTAGATCTCTAGGAAGTTAGATAGATGAGCATTGGGATCTTCACTGGACAAACCGCCAAATTGTATTGAAGTTTGTATCATTTGGATTATGGTCGGTTTGATCTCAAAATTGTTTGCACAGATGGCCGGTCATCTAATGTTGGACTGCTAGTTATCCATTTGAGAAGTTACAAACTCCCTCAAAGGACACGTGTGATTATGCTCATCCACCATCTTACTAGTACCTATAAAAAATAAAGAATGAAAACTTAAATTAATATGAACAAAAAGAAACTTGAACTAGAACTAATTAAGCTCGTTGTTAATATTAGCAATACTGAAATTAAGTTGTATGTCCTCGGCAATGACGCCAAAAACTTATTCACTCTTTTGCTTACCGCAAGTGCACGGGTGGCAAAAGTAATATAGTAAAAAGTTGGATATCATTCCCATGAGAATGTACGTTAATCTCAAAAGCCAAATATTAACCAATAACTTATTTAACACTATTCAAGAACATTCAAGTTAGAAAAGAGTTGTGTACGTTAATTATTAACAAAAGACTTAAATGCAATAAAATAGACTAAAGGATATTGATTAGAGAATAGGGAATCCTTCTTCACTCTCTACTTCAATTGATGATATGCAATCCTCTTAAGCAACATAAATGAGACAGGATTTGCTAGCTTGAGAAACTAACTTAGTTTAAAGCCTATGTCTAGGTCATTTAACCATGCTTCATTTACCTAGTTTACTATGTTTCCATTAGATCTAGTGCAAACTTCACTCATTAAGAACGATTCTCAGTAATAGCTATGCATGATCAATAGGTATATGTCTATCCTGTAACATCCACCGTAAGTTATCACATTATGTTACTTAATTACCAAATTACCCCTTATATTATAAAATATGATTTGTAATGTAAATACGAGTTGTAAAATTTCTTAATTTCGATAAGATAAACTTAGCAGAAAATAAAAATATTAAACATCATCACAAATAATTTACATCATATACATTACAAAAGTACTGTCAAAATTATTTATATACAGACATAGTCCTCAAAGTATTTGAACATTATTTAAAACTAGCATACTGCCCAAGTATTACTATACAGCAGAACCCTCAGCAGGCTGGAATCCGACTTGACGCGAAGTCCTATGGACAGGTGTCCGCGCAGACGACACAATACTAATCTCCGTTGGGACGTGATACCTACCGCCCCAATACTGCCTAATCGACAGCAGAAATTCGACATGTACACAAATAGTTACAGAAAAGAACGTGTCTCCATGAAAAATCCTGCTCATGATGACCGTCAACTGTCCCTGATATATTAGTCCCTCCTCATTGGGACTAATCCCCAATGCACCAGCTCCACCGTGGAACTGTAGTCTCACGTACACAAAGAAACTTGATCGGGCTGTCATCCGATCAAAACTCAGCTTCCTCCATAGGAATCTGCTCTTCTTCACCTTCTTGTTCAATCCTTTACTCAGTGTCTTTACAAATATAAATACAGTACAAAATAGGCATACAAAGAGGTGAGATCACCTACGCCAATACCAACATGGTAGCATGGAGATAACACATACACTATATCATACAGATACATCATACCATAATTATAATCATGCCCTCAACATTATTTATCATCATAACAGATGTAATAAACAATAATTATGATAATGCCCTCAATATTATCCAAATATTCAACAGTTCAAATATCACACCGATATCAATGCTCAATAATTATGCATGTGTACATAGACTCAATTTCCTACTCCATGAAGCTAAACTCAGGTCAAAGAGATTGATCGAAAAGATCTATCTGTACCAACATGTCTCAAACCACGTGCCACAATTCTCATAAGTGTTTGCACATCTAGTATATGCACGACAGTCATTATCAGATCTTGATTAAGAATAGTGTCTCGGTCAAGATCATCGGTGCGTTGCATCGGTCTAACCCACAGTACAAAAGAGCTACCAACTGCCCACTATAGGCACACACACCCCGATGCCCCCAAGGTCAACGAGTGACATACACTACGCATATCGCACCCATCCAAGAGGTGTACTTTCCCTAGGCAATTAGCATTTTCCAGTCCATCAGACCTTTCCAATGCATTCTCAAATGCACACAACCATTCTCAGTTCAAATTGATAATTTCATTCAGAGTCCACACACTAGCCCATTCTTAGTTCAAATTCATAATCTCATATTCAGGGTCTCTACATTGGCCCACACACAACAATTTTTGTCGCGTTTTCAAATCATGTATTAATTTTTCAACATTTTCTCAATCGCGTAATAATATTTAAACACTTTCCAAGTCGCGTAGAAATATTTAAATGTTTTTCAAATTGCGTAGCGATTTTTCATCGTTTTTGCAATCGCGTAGCTTAAAAATCATGTTTTTAAGTTACGAAAAACATTTTCCATCATTTTTCCACTACGTAAAATATTTCTCAACCTTCTAAATTCCATTTCAACCTTTCTCAAATTCATACCACTTCTTGCTTTTCTTTTCCATATTTTGTGACTTTAAAATTTCCTAACGTGCTCAAAATCCCAATGAGTGAGCTATACTTTAGTAAATTTTAAAGTCACCAACGTATTCTTCATAATTCTAATTCAATTCTAAAAATTAATCCTCTTCAAAATAAGTTGAGGTTCAAACACTTTCAACCTCTCTTTTCCATTCATATACGAAATTTCCCTTTTTTAAGTGACAAAACACTTTGTTTCCATTTCCTTAATCCTTGTTCTCCTTCTCTTTAAAATTAATTCCTTTCAATTTCTAAATCATAATTTCATACAAAATTTCCTCATTTTAAACCTTCAAAACCGTGAGCACTTGGCCTTTGAAAGCATCATATTTTTCCTTTTCCTTTCCTTCCTAAGCATCCAATTTTATCACTCATGAAAATCTTAACTTCGAAACACCTATTTTGAGGTGTTGAGGCTGAAATCCCCGTGGTATTTAGAACCAAAAATTGTTTTCCTTTCCATCATCAAATCATGGAATACATATACATATTCATCATATCATATAATCAAGCATACCTTAAAGCAATAAAAATCACCTAAAGCTTGCAAACACATAAATAATTTAAAGCACATAAACACCCACAAATAAATTACATAACCATAGATATTAATCCTCACATGGATTCACCATCCATCAAATACAATTTCATCTCTCACCACCATACTTAGTTGGTGAGATGAATCTCCTTCTTACCTCTTGGAGAAACCTCCAAAGCTCTTTGTTTTGCTCCTTGAACAAGTGATTCACCACCAAAAGCTTCTTAAACACAAAACAAAACACAAGTTTATTAGCATATCAAGCTTGAACAAGAAATACCATGGATCAAATCATGGCCTAGAACATGAAAATGAGATAAGAAGTGAAGTTTCCATAACTTCACCTTAAAAACCCTAGAACTTGATCTTGAAGAAAGTCCTTGAAGATAAATGATCTAGGACTTGGACTAAACTACAAAGTGTCTTAGATTGAGGTAAGGATGCAAGATACGTGGTTGTTTAAAATTATAGAGTGGTGGAAGGTGGTCTTGGGTGCTTTGGCCGTGAGCTAGAGAAGAATAAAAGGAGAAAAAATATTTTGTGTGCTTAGCTTTTTGGAAGAGTAATGAAATGTGTCTTAAAACTTTGCTATGGCATTAAAGCCTCTAAAAATCGAACCCCCCCTTTGTACACTCAAGGAGTGACTAAATTCATTAGCCACCATTTTGGAGTTCAAGAGCCATTGATTAGATCAATGGTTGATATTGGTGTAGCTTCTAAGTGTAGCTTCTATATTGATAAGACTAAATCTAAGCCATTGGATCTTTCCTCCTTGAAATCCTAGCAATTAGATGTATCTCCAAAATGAAGGGTCAAGATTTACTCTTCATACTTTCCATCCAAGGGTCACAAATGGTCCTAGCCACTTTGTGAGACCAATCTCCACCCTTCATTAAATCAATGGTGGATATCCAAAGCCTTCCTCACCAAGCTTGTTTCCTATTGGTCCATCCATAAAGTTGTCATAACTACTAATTTTGACTAACCAATATAATATTTCTCTAGCTGCTATTACTCTACGGACAATATTTACTGTATTTTTATTACTCGATAAATAATACAGTATCAAACACAGTAAAAGAAAATCTCAAAAATTGTTTCTGATTTTGAGTTTTGTAAGATCCCTCGTCCCTGTCTCAACAGTACAAAATTTTCTAGCCATAGAAAAATTTTCATTTTTCCAGACCTACCCCAGGCCCGCATACAACTTGAGAATAATATTAAAATAATCAAAAAAATATAAAATCCCACAAAAGTTTACAAAAATTATAAATATTTTGAAATTCATGGAAATCAAATCAAATTTGAAAAATTAATTAAGAATCAACAGATATAAATAAAATACGTAAGATTTTCCACGGCTCGAAAATTATTATTTTCCTTACACGGAGTAAATCACACAAAATGATTAAATGTATTCACAGAATACTCAAAATAATCTTACAGTAGACAGAAATCACTAAATAGTAGAATTCTGCTATTACTGTCAAATAGCTAGAAAATTTGGGGTGTTACAACTCTCCCCCTCTAAAAAGAAGTTTCGTCCTCGAAACTTGATTTTACACCCTCAAAATAAATATGGATATTGTTCTTTTATCTTATCTTCCAGTTCCCATGTAGCTTCACTGCTTACGTCATTCCAAACTACTTTAACTAATGAAATTTCCTTACCTCGAAGTTGCTTCGTCCTTCGGTCCTCAATCTTGACTGGAAATGTTTCATAGGTTAAGTTCTCCTTTAGTTGTACTATGTCTGGTTCGATAACATGGGTAGGATCAGAAATATATTTCTGTAGTTGTGATATATGAAATACATTGTGAAGATTTGATAGTACAGGTGGTAACGCAATCTGATAAGCTACCGGACTTACCTGACGGAGTATCTAATACGACCTGATAAACTTTGGAGTGAGCTTCTTGAACTTAAGCACTCGTCCAACCCCAGTCATAGGTGCCACTCGCAAGAATACATGGTCACCTTCCTCAAACTCAAGCGGTCTTCTTCTTTTATCAGTATAACTCTTTTGCTGAGTCTGAGTTGTCCTCATTTTATCTTGAATCGTCTTCACTTTCTTCATAGTCTGTTGTACAAATTTTGGTCCGCCAATAGCACTTTCACCATCATGATACCAACATAATGGCGTTTTGCATCGTCTCCCATACAATGCCTCATAGGGTGCCATTCCTATGCTCGAATGAAAACTGTTGTTGTACGTGAACTCTATCAATGGTAAGAACTCATCCTAACCTCCAGTTTGTTCTAGAACACAAGCTTTTAATAAGTCCTCTAATGACTGAATCATCCTTTTTGACTGACCATCTGTTTGTGGATGGTAAGCAGAACTCAAACGTAGCTTTGTTCCCATCGCTTCTTGCAAACTATTCCAAAACCTCGATGTAAATCTTGGATCTCGATCCGAAATAATACTGGATAGTACACCATGAAGTCTAATAATTTCATTGATGTACACTTGGGCCAACCTTTCCATTGAGTACTTAATATTAATCAGTAGAAAGTGTGCCAACTTTGTAAGTTGATCAACAATTACCCAAATAGAATCATGACCTTTCCGAGTCTTTGGTAGTCCTGTCACAAAATCCATTGCTATATCATCCCATTTTCATTCAGGAATAGGCAAAGGTTGCAACATTCCCGAAGGTCTTTGATGTTCCAGCTTAGCTTTTTGACAGACTAAATAGGATGATACATATTCAGCGACATCCTTCTTTATTCCTTGCCACCAATATAACTGCTTCAAATCTTGGTACGTCTTTGTGGCTCTTGGATGCATACTCAACTTACTCTTGTGAGCTTCATCCAAAATCAATCTCCTAAGTCCTTGATCGTTAGGCACACAAATCCTTCCTTTAAACTTCAGAATTCCATCAGCACCTTCATTAAATTCCAACACCGCTCCTTGGCTCCTTGCTTCCTTTGCTTCTTACAAATATTGATCACGGTTTTGTCCTTCTCGTATTCTATCCATTAAACTATTCAAAATAGTGATCATGTTCAAACTCATCCTCCTTGGCGTCAGTTTCACAAACAAACGCATATCCTGAAATTCTTCTATTAATTCCTTCTCCTTGATCATCATAATAGAAGCACTAAGCATTTTCCTACTTAAAGCATCTGCTACGACATTCGCCTTTCTGGGATGATACTGTAACTGAAAGTTATAGTCCTTCAGAAACTCTAGCCAACGCCTTTGTCTCATGTTCAACTCTTTTTGGTCAAACAAGTACTTCAAACTTTAATGATCACTAAAAATAGTGAATGTTGCCCCATAGAGAAAATGTCTCCACACTTTCAACGCAAACACTACAGCTGCCAATTCCAAATCATGAGTCAGATAATTCCTCTCATACACTTTCAACTGCCTTGAAGCATAAGCCACCACCTTACGATTCTGTATAAGTACACAGCTCAATCCTTGATACGAAGCATCACAATATACTTCGAAAGGTTCATTTGGATTAGTTAAAATCAGTACCGGTGAAGTAGTCAGTTGTCTTTTCAACTCCTGAAAACTTTCTTCACATGCATCAGTCCATACAAACTGTTGATTCTTTTGTGTAAGTTGGGTAAGAGGTCCTCCTATCTTAGAAAACCCCTCAATAAACCGTCGATAATAACCAGCTAATCCAATAAAACTACAGATCTCTGATACAGTCTTCAGTCATTCCCATTCAATAATCGTCTCCATCTTAGAAGCATCAACTTCAATTCCTTCCTTTGATATCACGTGTCCCAAAAATTGAACTTCGCTTAACTAAAATTCACATTTGGACAACTTGGCATACAGTTTATTCTCTTTCAAAATCTGAAGAACCACTCTGAGATGCTCAACATGTTCCTCCTGACTTCGAGAACAGATCAAAATGTCATCTATAAAGACAATAACAAACTTATCCAAGTATGAATAGAAAATCATGTTCATGAAGTCCATGAATATGGCAGGTGCATTAGTCACACCGAACGACATCACTTGATACTCATAATGCCCATAACGTGTCTGAAATCCAATTTTGGGAATATCCTCTGCTTTCACACGAATATGGTGATAACCAGAACGTAAATCAATCTTGGAAAATATTGCGGCTCCTTGCAATTGATCCATCAGATCATCAATTCTTGGAAGTGGATATTTATTCTTAATCATAATCTTGTTTAGCTGTCGGTAGTCTACACATAGACGAGGAGTCCCATCCTTCTTCTTCACCAACAACACTGGAGCTCCCCATAGTGACACACTAGGTCTCACGAATTGTTTCGCCAACAAATCTTCCAATTGTTTCTTAAGTTCTTCCAACTCTACTGGCGACATCTTGTAAGGCGCTATAGATATCAGTCCAACTCTAGGTACTAGATCAATAGCAAACTCGATATCTCTTTTTGGCGGTAGTCCAGGTATATCTTCAGGAAATACCTTAGGAAATTCATTAACTATGAAAATATCTTTCAAGACATCTTCACATTGAACCTCCAAAGAAGATATCAATAAATACCCCTAATCTCCTTCCTTCAAACAAGCTTCTACTTGAGTAGCCATTAGGAATCTAGGATCCTTAGCCTCAGGAAATACTAACGTCTTACTGGAACAGTCTATCAGGATATGGTTAGAAGACAACTAATCTATTCCTAAGATTACATTAATCTTGGAAAGAGGCAAACAAATCAAGTCCACATAAAAGATTTTATCCCTAACATAGATAGGACAATTCAAACATCCTTTTGTAGTAATCATAGGCTTATTAGTAGGAGTAGCAACACTCAAATCATAAGGCAATGTAGTCACAGTCAATCCCAAACACTCAACACAATCACATGCAATGAAAGAATGTGTTGCTCCCAAATCATATAACACTGTTAAAGGATTACCTTCGATGGCACACTCCTTCATAATCAAGTCCTCTGACTTCACGGCTTCTTCCCCGCTCATGGTATATACACGACCACCCGCCTGTGGCCTCGCAGTACGGACACTCCCCACCGATGGTTCCGCCTTTAACTGATCACATTCTCTGGAGAAATGTCCAGACTTCCCACACCTATAACAGATGACTCCTTTATGTTGACAATCTTTGGTGAGATGATCCTTCCCACACTTAAAGCATTTGAGTGTAGAAGTTCCAGCTTAACTTGTCTTACTGCCACCAGAACTTCCCCCAAAAGATTGTTGCCAAGTCTGACCTCCTACTGGTTTGGCATACGATTTCTGCTTATAACGGTTGCCACCGCTACCCTTTCCTCTTTGGAACCGTGTCAGTCTAAAGTTCCTATTCTTCGCCTCTCATTGATGATCAATTTCTTCAATCTTTCGACACTTGTCCAACAATGCCGGAAACTGATCAATTTCCAAGGTTGCCACTGCTCGCTTAATATCAAGTTTCAACCCCTCTTCAAATTTTTTGCACTTCCATTCCTCGTCTGGGTGTATCTGAAAATACCTCGAAAACTTAGACAAGCTTTCGAATTTTGCAACATATTCGCTTATGGGCATCACCCCTTGTCTCAAACTAAGGAATTCCATTTCCTTGGCATGACAAACACTAGTTGGGAAATACTTCCCCAGAAACTTCTGCTTAAAGAGCTGCCATGTCACAACTCTTCCCTCAGCTTGAATTAATCTTCGGATTCCTGTCCACTAGTCTTCTCCATCTCCTACCAGTACAAAAGTTGCAAAAGTAAGCTTCCGCTCATCGGTACAACCCATACCTTCAAATATCTTTTCTAGTTCTTTGATCCATAGATCAGCTTTCTCTGGGTCAAATTCTCCACGAAACTTTGGTGGATTGTTTCTATGAAATTTTGACAAACTTTGAGCATCCTTAGTTGCTCTTTGGTTTTGCTACACAATGACATCAGCCATCCGTTGCATTATTACTACTGCTGCAGCCATATTTTGATTGTCGTCGCCCGCATTTCCAATTACTGCTCTAGTATTTATGCGTCCTCTTCCTCGTCCAACCATTACGTTTAATCTAAATCAAATTGGACAACATAAAGAAGATTTAAGGTCAATCTTCAAACATTATTATTTTTCGAAAGGAAACTAATCACAGAGAATCACACAACTTAAACAAGACAGACCTAACCATAAACCCAAAAGACTCTAACTTGGGCTCTGATATCAACTAATGTAACACCCACCGTAACGTATCACATTTGTGTTACTTAATCACCAAATTACCCCTTCCATTATAAAATATGATTTGTAATGTAAATACGAGTTATAAAATTTCTTAATTTTGATAAGATAAACTTAGCAGAAAATAAAAATATTAAACATCATCACAAATAATTTACATCAAATACATTACAAATGTACTGTCAAAATTATTTATATATAGACATCGTCCTCAAAGTATTTGAACATTATTTAAAACTAACATACTGCCCAAGTATTACTAGACAGCAGAGCCCTCAGACGAGTCCTCCTCAGATTCCTCAGCAGGCAAGAATCCAACTTGACGAGAAGTCCTATGGACAGGTGTCCGCGCAGATGATACAATACTAATCTCTGTTGGGACATGATACCTACCGCCCCAATACTGCCTAATCGACAGTGGAAATTTGACATGTACATAAATAGTTACAGAAAAAAACGTGTCTCCATGAAAAATCCTGCTCATGATGATCGTCAACTGTCCCTGATATATTAGTCCCTCCTCATTGGGACTAATCCTCCACGCGCCAGCTCCACCGTGGAACTGTAGTCTCACGTACCCAAAGAAACTTGATCAAGTTGCCATCCGATCAAAACTTATCTTCCTCAATAGAAATCTGCTCCTCTTCGCCTTCTTGTTCAATCCCTTGCTCAACGTTTTTACAAATATATAAATACAGTACAAAATAGGCATACGAAGAGGTGAGATCACCTACGCCAATACCAACATGATAGAATGGAGATAACACATGCACTATATCATACAGATACATCATACTATAATTACAATCATGCCCTCAACATTATTTATCATCACAACAGATGTAATAAATAATAATTACGATAATGCCCTCAATATTATCCAAATATTCAACAGTTCAAATATCACACCGATATCAATGCTCGATAATTATGCATGTGCACATAGACTCAATTTCTTACTCCATAGAGCTAAACTCAGGTCAGAGAGATTGATCGAAAAGATCTGTCTGTACTAATATGTCTCAGACCACGTGCCATAATTCTCATAAGTGTTTATGTATCTAGCATATACACGACAGTCTTTATCAGATCTTGATTAAGAATAGTGTCTCGGTCAGGATCATCAGTGCGTTACATCGGTCTAACCCACGGTATAGAAGAGCTATCAACTGCCCACTGTAGGCAACCCGCACCCCGATGCCCCCAAGGTCAACGAGTGACTTACACTACGCATATCGCACCCACACAAGAGGTGTACTTTCTCCTAGGCAATTAGCCTTATCTAGTCCATCGGACCTTTCCAATGCATGCTCAGATGCACACAACCATTCTCAGTTCAAATTCATAATTTCATATTCAGGGTCCACACACTGGCCCATTCTCAGTTCAAATTCATAATCTCATATTCAGGGTCTCCACATTGGCCCAACAGTATCTTTACTGTATTTTCAATCATGAAATCATATTATCGTGTTTTCTCAATCACGCAACATTTTTGTCACGTTTTCAAATCATGTATTGATTTTTCAACGTTTTCTCAATAGCGTAAAATATTTAAACGCTTTCCAAGTTGTGTAGAAATGTTTAAACATTTTTCAAATCGCATAGCGATTTTTCATTATTTTTGCAATCGCGTAGCTTAAACATCACCTTTTTAAGTTACGAAAAGCATTTTCCATCATTTTTCCACTACGTAAAATATTTCTCAACCTTCTAAATTCCATTTCAACCTTTCTCAAATTCATACCACTTCTTGCTTTTCTTTTCCATATTTCCTGACTTTAAAATTTCCTAATGCGCTCAAAAACCCAATGAGTGAGCTATACGTTAGTAAATTTTAAATCACCAACGTATTCTTCATAATTCTAATTCAATTCTAAAAATTAATCATCTTCAAAATAAGTTGAGGTTCAAACACTTTCAACCTCTCTTTTCCATTCATATACGAAATTTCCCTTTTTTAAGTGACAAAACACTTTGTTTCCATTTCCTTAATCCTTGTTCTCCTTCTCTTTAAAATTAATTCCTTTCAATTTCTAAATCATAATTTCATACAAAATTTCTTCATTTTAAACCTTCAAAATCGTGAGCACTTGGCCTTTGAAAGCATCATATTTTTCCTTTTCCTTTCCTTCCTAAGCATCCAATTTTATCATTCATGAAAATCTTAACTTGGAAACACCTATTTTGAGGTGTTGAGGCCAAAATCCCCATGGTTTTTGGAACCAAAATTGTTTTCCTTTCCATCATCAAATCATGGCATACATATATATATTCATCATATCATATAATCAAGCATACCTTAAAGTAATAAAAATCACCTAAAGCATGCAAACACAAATAAATAATTTAAAGCACATAAACACCCACAAATAAATTACATAACCATAGATATGAATCCTCACATGGATTCACCATCCATTAAATACAATTTCATCTCTCACCACCATACTTGATTGGTGAGATGAATCTCCCTCTTACCTCTTGGAGAAACCTCCAAAGCTCTTTGTTTTGCTCCTTGAACAAGTGATTCACCACCAAAGGCTTCTTAAATACAAAACAACACACAAGTTTATTAACATATCAAGCTTGAACAAGAAAGACCATGGATCAAATCATGGCCTAGAACATGAAAATGAGATAAGAAGTGAAGTTTCCATAACTTCACATTAAAAACCCTAGAACTTGATCTTGAAGAAAGTCCTTGAAGATAAATGATCTAGGACTTGGACTAAACTACAAAGTGTCTTAGATTGAGGTAAGGATGCAAGATACACGGTTGTTTAAAATTATAAAGTGGTGGAAGGTGGTCTTGGGTGCTTTGGCCGTGAGCCAGAGAAGAAGAAAATGAGAGAAAATATTTTGTGAGCTTAGCTTTTTGGAAGAGTAATGAAATGTGTCTTGAAACTTTGCTATGGCATTAAAACCTCAAAAAATTGAACCCCCCCTTGTACACTCAAGGAGTAAGTAAATTCATTAGCCACTATTTTGGAGTTCAAGAGCCATTGATTAGATTAATGGTTGATATTGGTGTAGCTTCTAAGTGTAGCTTCTATATTGATAAGACTAAATCTAAGCCATTGGATCTTTCCTCCTTGAAATCCTAGCCATTAGATGTATCTCCAAAATGAAGGGTCAAGATTTACTCTTCATACTTTCCATCCAAGGGTCACAAATGGTCCTAGCCACTTTGTGAGACCAATCTCCACCCTTGATTAAATCAATGGTGGATATCTAAAACCTTCCTCACCAAGCTTGTTTCTAATTGGTCCATCCATAAAGTTATCATAACCACTAATTTTGACTAACCAGTATAATATTTCTCTAGCTGCTATTACTCTACGGATAATATTTACTATATTTTTATTACCCGATAAATAATACAGTACAAAACACAATAAAAGAAAATCTCGAAAACTATTTTCGATTTCGAGTTTAGTAAGATCCTCTGTTCCCGTCTCAACAGTACAAAATTTTCAAGCCATAGAAAAAAATTTCATTTTTCCGAACCTGCCCCAGGCCCGCATAGAGCTCGAGAGTAATATTAAAATAATCAAGAAAATATAAAATCTCACAAAAATTCATAAAAATTATAAATATTATGAAATTCATGGAAATTAAATCAGATTTGAAAAATTAATTAAGAATTAACATATATAAATAAAATACGTAAGATTTTCCCCGGCCCGAAAATTATTATTTTCTTGACACGAAGTAAATCACACAAAACAATCAAATGTATTCACAGAATACTCAAAATAATCTTACAGTAGACAGAAATCACTAAATAGTAGAATTCTGTTATTACTGTCAAATAGCTAGAAAATTTGGGGTGTTCCATATCCCATTAGCTAATTAACTTATTCCACCATTAGAAGAAATTAAACATGCATTAACCATATTCATTATCTCAAACCTAAATCCCTATGTCTAGTTCAATAGATTTAATCAAAACACATTAAATGTTGACCAAACACTTAAGAGCATTGAGAGAAATATGATTAACAAACTCAAATCATTTATATTAACTCAAAGAGTTACAAAATCATCAATATTCATAGAAGGATCCAAAGAAATCCCTAAACACAGCTTAGCTACTCATGACAAACAAAAATCTATCACAAATAATCATTGTCATGACAATAGAAGAGAGAAAGATAAAAGAAGTAAGGGATGAAAGCTCTTAGAAGTGATCTTTGATGCTTGAATCCTCTTTCTTGAAGAAGATGACCTCTAACTTTGTCCCTTTTAGCTTCCCATCAACTTCACAAGCAAACCCTAGCAGTTGTGGTTCAAAGTGGAAAAAGCTCTAGTTTTGAAATCTAATAAAACAGTATTTATAGGCCAACATTTTCACTTTCACGTCGCGGCGTGAACCACATTGCACCACAGTGCGTGCTGAAATTAGGTCATCACACCGCAGCATTCATTCCCTTACGCCGCGGTGTTCAAGCCTTGGGTTTTAGTATGCAGCAATTTGAATGCACTACGTCGTGACATGAACATATCTACGCCATGGTGTGAGATGTTGAAATTTACACTTGACTTTCTCTTCAAATGTTGGTCCAAATCCTCCAAATTTCTGCTTGATTGGAGCCCTTCCTACAATAGAGAAATCACCAAGTTAATCACAGTTGCAAATTCACTTAATCACTTGAAGAATATTCAAGATTTTCTCAAAATCATATAAGAAGATAGCAAGGTTGAATTCAAAGAATATAAGCCTAAAATCTTCCATATATAAATGATAATAAGGACTAAGCATTCTATATAGCATAGATACAAGATATAAATAACTACATTTTATGGAGTTATCAGAATGTTACACACAGAGCTCTCCATAATCATATAACCCATTGAATAATGTTCAATTAATATATTATGCTTGTGTTAAACATCCCTTAGCGTTAGAAAGAAGTTAAAATAAACAAACCATTTGTTCATTCATTTATTCTTTCTTTTGAAGTTTAACACTATTCATATTATAAGCAATTACGAGTGGGTTGATGGTGAAGAAGTTAGGTAATTTGTACAAAGTTATAACTTTAAAACTTCAATGCCACCATTATAAAAAAAATAAAAAATCTTTATTCATATTACGAATTTATATGTTTCTTTTGAAGGTTAACTTTATTTTAATAATGTTAATTTGGACTTGATCAATATATTTGATGATTTTCTCTAAGCTCACTACAACAAAAATAGCCTATGGGTACAATTTTTTAAGCTACACTTAAAAAGTGTAATCTTATGTTTGAATAGGCTACACTTTTGTAAAAGTAGCCTTTGTTGAATGGTTTTGGCAATGACATTTTTGGTAACATTTGAAAAGCGTTCCTTTAGATTGTATAGGGTATGCTTTTTAAGTGTTGCTATATTATATATTTAGTTTTGCTTTTTCTGGTAAAACACAACATTGATAAAGCGTAGCTTGTTTACCTATCATTGGCAACGTTTCTTAAACGTACTCTAATATATTTCTATAACGCGCACATGCTACCATTTTCCCATTAAATTTCTTTTTCCTTCTCTTTCGAAGCAACTGATATCAGAACCTCCACAAAACCCTTTCTTTTAGAACCTCAGAACCCTTACTTTCACAACCTCAAAGGCTTAAAGCCATCGTGACCCACTCTCCCGTCCACCGTGACCCACTCCTCTGTATGTCTCCACCGTGACCCACTCCTCCATACGTCTCCATAGTGACTCCCTCCGTTCTTCACCGATCTTTGTTCTTCATTTTCATAGTCTCTCTGCCACTCCTTTCTCTCCATTAGGGTTTGGTGTGTCCCACTATTCTTCAGGTAAGTGTTTCTCTTTGTTGTCCATCCTCTACCCTCTCAACACCTACAAGACCAACTAATTGATAAGGATGCATTGATTTCAGGTACTGCTGCATGCTATTCCCCAATTTTGATTTCATCTTGTCACTTCTCTCAGTTGCTGTGTTGATTTCAGGTACCTTCTCTTTGATTTGATTTCAGGTTCCCCAATGTGTATTATTGCTGCATGGGTTGTATGTCCATTTGTGGGTTTTGGTTGCTCTGTTCCTTACTTTTGCTCTGCTCTGTGCTCACTGTTTTGGAGAATAAGGTTTAACATGTTGGATTGGATTGGGTCTTTCATTCTTGTTCTGCTTGTAGACAATGACATATGCATGTAATGTATCGTGTCTCATGGTTTGGCTTGTCTAGTAAGAGGATTTTGAAAAATTAGTCTGTTTTACTATCTTTCTACAATAAAATACAAAACAAAAATTGAATGTGATGTTAAACTTTAAAGTTTCATGTGTGAATTTGATTAAAGTTGTTTATGTATATTTCTGTATACATTTTAATCTTATTCTCTTTAGTTGCTTTCATTTTGCACATCTGTGATGGGAAAATACATCTGTAAGTAGCTAGAAATATGAAAATGATGTTTTTTTTGGAGAAAAATAGTGGATGAAATTGAAGAAGATTAGGAACATTTTATACCATCTTGCTTATCCTTCAACCTCTATTTAAAGATGGTATGCTAAATCAACTTCGTGTTGAAAATTACAACATGGACATTCCTATATTCTAGCACCATCGTTCATCTTACAAACAGAGTAGATAAAAAATCTATCACGTTAGCTACTGCAACAAAATGTTAGCATTTTTTGTTTGGCTAATTGTAAAGCATAAACTGTGTTAGTATAGTGGAACGGGCTTGACTTGTTGTGTTAGTATTACTCCTAGCATAAACTGCAGGTATTGTAGAGTTGTAGCCTCTTATAATTGGTTGTATGGATAATTATTTTTGCTCATACAATTTGGCTAAAGACACAGCTTGAACATAGGATGAAGGTTCTGTTCCGATCACCCAATTTGACCCATTTTTCACATGATTTCTGTAACATCCTAAAAATTCCGTATTTCTTAACTAGTAATTTTAACAGATAACAGAATTTTACTGTTTAGTAATTTCTAAGCGCTGTAAAATTATTTTAATTATTTCATCAGCGTATTTGACCATTTTGAGTGATTTACTCCATGTCAAGAAAATAATAATTTTCGGGCCGAAAAATTTTTACGTAATTTAATTATTACTGAAAAGTCTTAATTATTTTATGAAATCTGATTTGATATTGTGTGTTTTCTAATATTTGTGATTTTTGTGGATGATTATGAAATTTTTTACTGTTTGTGGGCCCAGGAGGTGTATGTGGGCCCAGGTAGCCATACGTGGGCTTAGGTGGGTCCCGCAAAGTGAAAATTTTCTACGCATAGAAAAATTTGTACTGTTTAGATGGAGACAGGGGATCCTACTAAACCTAAATCCGGAAACAGTTTTAGAAAATTTCTTGTATTGTGTTTTGTACTGTATTTAATTTATCGGATAATAAAAAATACAGTAAATATAATTTTGTGGGCTTTTAGCATATAAAAATAAATATTATACTGCTTAAGTCAACATTGGTGGTTTGGATATCCACCAATAATTTAATCAATGGTGGAGATTTAATCTAAACAAGCTTAATAAGGAAGGCTTTGATATCAACTGTCGATTTAATCAACGGTGTAGGATAAGTCTAATATAATGGCTATGACCATTTATAACCATTGGATTTAGAATTGAGCAAGGGAGGAGATTTGGTCTTACAAAGTGGCTAGGATCATTTGTGACCGTTGGATTTGAATTTAATCAACGGTGGAGATGGATCAATCATGACCATTGGATTTGGATTTAATCAATGGTGGAGATTTAGTCATCAAAAATGGCTTTGACTAATTATAACCCTTGGATTAAAAGTAGAAGGTGTAATCTTGACCCTTCATTTTGGAGATGCATCTAATGGCTTAGATTTCAAGAAGGAAAAATCTAATGGCCTAGATTAAGTCTTCTAAATCAAAAGTTTATCTAAATCCTAACCATTGAATTAATCAATGGCTAGAAATGCTCTAGATGGTGGCTAATAATGATGATAACATTATTGCATGCATAAAGCAAGGGGGGACGGTTTTGTGCTTCATTTTGGAGCTAAAGAAAAACTTTATGTCATTATTAGATGTCTTGGTCAATTATACATTATTATTGATCATTTTCCTAAAGCAAAAATATTCTCTTCTTTCTCTCCAAGCATAGCTACGGCTATGCACTCCAAAGGGGGCCAAAACCATTTTATATATTTGCTATATCACTTTATCACCTTTTCTCTCAAATGATGTAGTACTAATTATTTGCTCAAATAATTCACTCTTTTCTCTCTTCACTATACGGCCATGCATTTTTTTATGGCCAAAATTATACACTTAATTCTTCTTTCTTCAATTATATCAAATATCAATGAAATAGTCAATTATGGTGGCTCTCCATTTTGTTTTCTATGGCCATTTATTTGAAGGAGACAAGATTCATGCAATTAATTCATTTGGCTATTGTCTTTATGCCTACAAGAAGCTATACAAAGTTAGTCAATGTTTGATGGCTATTCTTTTCAATTCCTACGGCTATGCTTGCTTGGTAAAAGAGAAACATGTTATCTTTAATTCATTTCTATCTCTTTTGTTTCAAAGTGGCTCACGGTCAAGTAGTCTTGGGGGGGCCTAAATATTAACTTCTTATTGATAATTCCTATCACCTTTCTATCAATTAATCAAATAAAGTCTCTCTCACCGTTTTCTCAAAACAAGTGCACGACCAAGAAGGCCTTAGGAAGCCAAAATTGTGACTTTAGTTTACTTGAACATCTTTTCTATTTCAAGAACCAAAGAACCATATCAAATTTCTCTCCATCTCTTCTTCATGGAGGTTTCGGCCAAGACCCCTAAAAATGCCTTCCATCATTCAATAATTTTAACTAACTTTATTTCTTGAATCCGTACCTTATTCTAAGCAACTTTCATGTTGGAGACTTTCTCTAAATCATTCATCTTCAAGGACTTTCTTCAAGATCAAAGTTATAGGGTATTTATGGTGAAGTGTAAGAAGACTTCATTTCTTCTCTTCTTTTTCATGATCTAAACCATGTTTGATCCATGGTTCCTCTTAATCAAGCTTAGTATACTAATTTCTATGTATTTTGTTTTGTATTTGAGAAGCCCTTGGTGGTGAAGGACTTGGAAAGAGAAGCAAAACAAGGAGCTTTTGAGGATCTTCAAGAGGTAAGAGGGAGATCCATCTCACCAACCAAGTATGGTGGTGAGAGATGGTCTTATATTTGATGGATGGTGAATCCATGTGAGGATTCATATCCATGGTCATGTAATTTATTTGTGGGTGTTTATGTGCTTTGATTATTTGCTTATGCTTGATATGCTTTGCATGATTTTATGGCCTTGATAGTATGCTTAAAATATGTATGATGAGTATATGGCATGCTTGTAGTATTTATGATGAAATATATATGTGTATGCCATGATGTGAATATGGAAAGAAAATCAATTTTTGGCTCTAATGGCCAAGGGAGAGTGGTCACGGTTTTGACGCTCATGATTTGGGTTTATGTTGAAAATTTTCAAGAACAAGGGAAATTAATTTTTGGGTCCCTAGAACTTAGTGAATTTCGGCCAAGATACCTCAAAATCGGTGTTCACAAATTAATATTTTCATGAAAGATGAAAATGGATGATTTGAAGAGTATGAAAAATAAACAAACGGTCTGTTTTTCAAGAGAACAAGAACACGATTTTTGAGGAATTTTTATTGATTTATTTTGTGTACAAAGATCCTAAGTATTTTTCTAAACATGAGTTTTAAATGAAACGAACAATGTTGATTTTAAGGATTTGCAAAGAAAGTGAAAAAGAATTTGTAAAGAACATGAAAATGAATTTGCAAAGAAAGTGAAAAATGAAAATGAACAAATGACTTGATTTCAAAGACCAAGTGTTCACGGTTTTTGTAAAGGATTTTTAATGGTTTTGTTTGTGTAAAACCATATCAATTTAGAAGGAAAAATATTTGATGATTTCAATAGTCATGTCCATGTTTTTGAAGGCTTGTAATGCCTTGATTTTTATGGCACAAAGTGATATTTTGCAAAACGAAGTGTTTTGTCACTCAAAAGATTTGACAGTTTTAAATGAACACGTTCACAGTTTTTGAAGACTTGCGGATACCTTGATTTTATAACGAAATGATTTTTGCACAAGAATTTGGAAAGGGAATTAGAGCGTTTTATCACTTGAAAGAATAGAAATTTTTGTAACGGAAAACAAAGAGAGGTTGAAAATGTTTGAATTTCAATTTATTTTGAAGAAGATTGATTTTGGAAATGATTTGGGAAAAATGGAGAATATAATGATATTTTGAAAATTTACTAACGTATAACTGATTTTCGAGTTTTGAAGTACGTTAGGAAATTCTTAAAGATTAAAACATTGATTTATATCAATGGAAAAGTGATTTTTGTGGGTTATATTTGAAAAAGAATTTATTGAGTAAAGTACTGTGGAAAAAGATTTTCTTGAGTAAGAAAATATATCAAATGAAGTATAAAGTTATATTATTCTGAGAAAAGTTGAAAAGGAATTTTTGAAGGTTAAGAAATATTTTCTGTAATGAAATTGTGGTGAAAAATTATTTGCGTAGCTTAAAAATGATTTGAAAAATGTTTAAATATTTCTACGCGATTTGGAAAGCGTATAAATATTTTACGCGACTGAAATATTGTTGAAAAATCACTACTTGAATTGAATAATGAGAGAATATTTTTACGTGATTTCGAAAATGGCAGAAAACTACTATGAGATTTAGAAAGTGTTTTAAATATTTTGAGAATGATAGAAAATGATTTACACGACTTAAAAGAATGATTTTTAAGTTACACGATTTTGAAAACGGTGATAAATCGTTGCGTGATTTGAGAAACGTATATTTTTATGCGATTGAAAAAACGTTAAAAAATTAAATAAGTGATTTAAAAGTGCAACAGAAGAGTTGCATCATTTTGAAAACATAACAGAAATGTTACAAAATTTTGTAAATGTAACAGTAATGTTACGGTATTATGAAAACGTAATAAAAATATTTTGGAATTTTAAAAACGTAACAAAAGTGTTACGGTATTGTGAAAATATAAAGGAAGTGTTATGGTATTGCGAAAATATAACAGAAACATTTTTGAATTGTGAAAATGTAACAGAAATGTTACACGATTGTGAAAATATGGCAAAAGTGTTTTATGACTATAAAAACATGATAATATGATGATTACTACCAAAACAGTGTATGAACACTGTGTGAGAAAATGATGAGTTTTGCCTACGATTGGCTTTTAATGCATTTTATATACATTGGAAAGAGATGCCTGTATTTGGTATTTGGGGCACTTAACGTATAGAAAAAATATGCGTTGAAGCATATGATTTAAATTGAACAAATGAAATTGAAAAGTATGGCCCTTGTGGTTGGACTTGCACTGAGATATTAGTGCATTGTATAAAATATATTTTGAAAAATTATGAGTAAAACCTGTGATTGGTATCCTATCTATGATTTGGTATTTTGTGCATTATACATGCATTGGAATGGTCCGATGGACTGGATAAGGCTTATTGCCTAGGAGAAACGTACACCTCTTGAGTGGGTACGATATGCGTAGTGTAGGTCACTCGTTGACCTTGAGGGCATCGGGGTACGGATTGCCTACAATGGGTAGTGAGTCGCTCTACTGTAACCATGGGTTAGACCGACGGACACACTGATGATTCTTACCGAGACACTATTCTTATTCCAGATCTGATAAAGACTATCGTGTATAAGCTAGATGTGCAAAATCAAAATGAGGATTATAGCACGTGGTCTGAGGCATGTGGTACCGACAGATCTTTTCGATCATTTCTCTGACCCGAGTTTAGCTCCATGGAGTAGGAAATCGAGTCTTATGCATTTGCATAATCTGAACATTTATATCTGTGTGATATATTAATTAAGGAATATTGGCTATGACAATTGTTTCGAATACTTGGATGATGATAATGATAATGCTGAGGGCATTATCGTAATTATTATTTATGATAATTGAACTGATAAATGATTGGATAATGATAGTTGAGTAATATTGATGGCATGATCATAATTGTGGTATGATCTATCTGTATGATATGCTACTTGTGTTATCTCTGTACTGCCACGTTGGTATTGGTGTAGGTGATCTCACCTCTTTGTTTTATGTTTTGGTTGGGATTGTGTTGTGAAATAAATACGTAATAGATAAAACGAGTTTTCTGAGAAGAAACTGATGGTAGATACTCAATGATTGATGAAAACATTGAAAAGTGGCTGTCTCCAGTTCGAAGATGTGCCGGGTAGACAAGGAGTAGAGTTCTGATGCATCAAGTTGATACAAGAGAAGGAACGAGTATGTTAAGATTTAACGTTAGTGTTATACCGTGCTATTAAGTAGAACCTATCATAGGGTTACTACTGTTAAAAAAAAAAGTCGGTAAATTTTATATTTCTCTTTAAATTGTTAAATGGAGCAATTGGGTCAATGTTGTATATGAATCTGTTTCAATATATTTTTCAGTATTACTAATAAATTTCAATAAGTTTATGTTTCAGCAAGAAAGAAATTTTTAAAACCCATCTTTTTATAACTCAAACCTTTTATGAACTGATTTTCAGATTATGAGTCGGGAGTCAGAAATGTGATGCCCTGAGGAGGGTGTTACATTAGTTGGTATCAGAGCACGGTTTGAGTCTTTTGGGGTTTGTGGTTAGGTCTGTTTTGCTTGTGTTGTGTTCTCTGTGTGTTTGATTTCCGAAAGGAAACAAACTTTTATTGGAAATGGTTACATCTGGTTTCCATTTTATTTTGATTCGTCCATCTTTGAAGAAAAAAAACAGCTCGTGGTAGTTGTACATACGTGGAAGCGGAACATGTCACCAGTAATGCAGTTGCAACTATGGGAGCAATGCGAAAGATAACTGACGTGATAGTACAACAGGAACGAGAATTGCTGAACAACAAGAACTGAAAATTGAGGTTCAGGATCTGATGGAAGAGAATCAGTCTTGGAACATAAGATTTCATAATTTTTGGAACCTGGTATTTCTTCTTAGGGATATTAGGAAAGTGATTGATTTTGACGGAAGTTGTATTTACAACCATTGAGGAAACCAAAAGCAGTAAGTGATGTGAAAGAAGGTACTTAATGAAGGAATGTACGTCAAGGAAATAATTTGCGAAAAAGTTGGACACATTTTCCCAGAGATTATGCTCTTTGAAAATAGAGTTTTCTGTTAGTAAAATTTTAGATAGAAAGGGAAGTTGTTACTCTCAATGGAACGGGAGTGTTCTGAGCGGAAGATTTAAACAATGGAGATTGTGTCATTGGAGCTAATCCTATAAACCATACTGAATATTTCTGTGAGTGACCTATTCTTTATGACATATGATTGAGTAGATCAATTATATGTTAGAGTTATTCGTTATCCTCTGATTTGTTTATTTCTGTTTCTATTCTTAGCCGATTGAGTTAATTGTGTTGTTCAAATTATTGTTGTAGATCAAATCTTTGTGTTAGTTTGATCTATTTTATAAACAGATGTGATCTTTGAAAATGGATTAGTTCTTTTTCAACCATATCTTATGAGATTATTTCAATAAAGTGTGAGTAATTCAGAGAAAATCTATTCTTGAAAATTGGGGTTACATCCAATTCCTTGCTGGATATGTTCGATAACATATTCAATTCGTTTTGTTATTATCCATGATATTTTCTTTCATCTACTGCAATTGAAGGAATATCTTGCAAGGAAGGCTATTCCTATATTTATATCTGTGTCATCGTATCAAAGTGGCGCAGTGGAAGCGTGGTGGATTCTTCAAAAGTTGAAGAAGTTCGTCAATGTGAAAAGTTAAGACGGTAATGGAAAACCATAGAAAAAAAATTTATTGAGATATTTGTTTGATCAGGAGAAGTGAACAAGAGATAAAGAACTTTCATTAGTTAAAATCGTTTGGAATAACGTAACAAGAGAAACTACGAGGGAACTGGATGAAAAGATGGAAGAGGAATAGTTGTATTTATTCCGAGCATGTGAAATCATGGTTATTAAATTTCGAGGATGAAATTTTTGTAATAGGGGGAGTATTGTAACATCCTTAAAATTTTGTATCTCTTAACCAGTAATTTTGACAGTTAACAGAATTTTACTGTTTAGTAATTTCTGAGCGCTATAAAATTATTTTAATTATTTCGTCAGCGTATTTGATCATTTTGAGTGATTTACTCCGTGTCAGGAAAATAATAATTTTCGGCCCGAAAAATTTTTACGTAATTTAATTATTACTGAAAAGTCTTAATTATTTTATGAAATTTGATTTGATATTGTGTGTTTTCTAATATTTGTGATTTTTGTGGATAATTATGAAATTTTTTACTGTTTGTGGGCCCGGGGCTGTATGTGGGCCCAGGTGGCCATACGTGGGCCCAGGTGGGTCCTGCAAAGTGAAAATTTTTCAATGCATAGAAAAAATTGTACTGTTTAGATGGAGACAGGGGATCTTACTAAACCTGAATCCGGAAACAGTTTTAGAAAATTTCTTGTACTGTGTTTTGTACTGTATTTAATTTATCGGACAATAAAAAATATAGTAAATATAATTTTGTGGGCTTTTAGCATATAAAAATAAATATTATACTGCTTAAGTCAACATTGGTGGTTTGGATATCCACCATTAATTTAATCAATGGTGGAGATTTAATCTAAACAAGCTTAATAAGGAAGGCTTTGATATCAACCGTCGATTTAATCAACGGTGTAGGATAAGTCTAATATAATGGCTATGACCATTTACAACCATTGGATTTAGAATTGATCAAGGGAGGAGATTTGGTCTTACAAAGTGGCCAGGACCATTTGTAGCCGTTGGATTTGAATTTAATCAACGGTGGAGATGGATCAATCATGACCATTGGATTTGGATTTAATCAATGGTGGAGATTTAGTCATCAAAAATGGCTTTGACTAATTATAACCCTTGGATTAAAAGTAGAAGGTGTAATCTTGACCCTTCATTTTGGAGATGCATCTAATGGCTTAGATTTCAAGAAGAAAAAATCTAATGGCCTAGATTAAATCTTCTAAATCAAAAGTCTATCTAAATCCTAACCATTGAATTAATCAATGGCTAGAAATGCTCTAGATGGTGGCTAATAATGATGATAACATTATTGCATGCATAAAGCAAGGGGGGACGGTTTTGTGCTTCATTTTGGAGCTAAAGAAAAACTTTATGTCATTATTAGATATCTTGGTCAATTATACATAATTATTGATCATTTTCCTAAAGCAAAAATATTCTCTTCTTTCTCTCCAAGCATAGCTACGGCTATGCACTCCAAAGGGGGCCAAAATCATTTTATATATTTGCTATATCACTTCATCACCTTTTCTCTCAAATGATGTAGTACTAATTATTTGCTCAAATAATTCACTCTTTTCTCTCTTCACTATACGGCCATGCAATTTTTTTATGGCCAAAATTATACACTTAATTCTTCTTTCTTCAATTATATCAAATATCAATAAAATAGTCAATTATGGTGGCTCTCCATTTTGTTTTCTATGGCCATTTATTTGAAGGAGACAAGATTCATGCAATTAATTCATTTGGCTATTGTCTTTATGCCTACAAGAAGCTATACAAAGTTAGTCAATGTTTGGTGGCTATTCTTTTCAATTCCTACGGCTATGCTTGCTTGGTAAAAGAGAAACATGTTATCTTTAATTCATTTCTATCTCTTTTGTTTCAAAGTGGCTCACGGTCAAGTAGTCTTGGGGGGGCCTAAATATTAACTTCTTATTGATAATTCCTATCACCTTTCTATCAATTAATCAAATAAAGTCTCTCTCACCGTTTTCTCAAAACAAGTGCACGACCAAGAAGGCCTTAGGAAGCCAAAATTGTGACTTTAGTTTACTTGAACATCTTTTCTATTTCAAGAACCAAAGAACCATATCAAATTTCTCTCCATCTCTTCTTCATGGAAGTTTCGGCCGAGACCCCTAAAAATGCCTTCCATCACTCAATAATTTTAACTAACTTTATTTCTTGAATCCTTACCTTATTCTAAGCAACTTTCATGTTGGAGACTTTCTTTAAATCATTCATTTTCAAAGACTTTCTTCAAGATCAAAGTTATAAGGTATTTGTGGTGAAGTGTAAGAAGACTTCATTTCTTCTCTTCTTTTTCATGATCTAAACCATGTTTGATCCATGGTTCCTCTTAACCAAGCTTAGTATACAAATTTCTATGTATTTTGTTTTGTATTTGAGAAGCTCTTGGTGGTGAAGGACTTGGAAAGAGAAGCAAAACAAGGAGCTTTTGAGGATCTTCAAGAGGTAAGAGGGAGATCCATCTCACCAACCAAGTATGGTGGTGAGAGATGGTCTTATATTTGATGGATGGTGAATCCATGTGAGGATTCATATTGTAACACCCTCCTAGAGGATGTCACATTTCTTGAAAACAATAATTAAAATATAAACCCTTACCCAAGTTATAAATCATTTCGTAATAAATATTTTTTTTTGTCTGAAACATTATATTATAAAATACACGGAACATAAAATAAAACAACTATTACATACACACCATAATTATACATATGATTATGTTTTTAATAGGTACAAATAATTCACATAATATAAAATATTTAATAAAACAAGAACCGTCTGTTTAAAGCAAACCATAAACTAGCCCCACAAGCATAACACTAAAAGTTTTGATTCTCCAAAGGATCTTCCTCTCCAAAAATCATTATAATACGTAAAACCCTCTCGGCAATGTTATCCCACGTCGAAATCAATCCATATAATATGGGTGATCTCGAGGCTCACCCTCCTCAAACAAATTCGCTTTAGCTTCATATCTTCTTTGTTGTTGTTGCTCTCCTTCGCACCGAAAATCCCAAATTAGCTGGTTGTTCCTCTCATCTAGTGCAATCATTTGCTATACGCCTTAGCAACAAGACATCCTCTAGATCTACTTTCTCAACTATTTTACGTAACATAAATAATAACACGTAAAATATACACAAAAGAGGTGAGACAATCTACATCATTACCAAGGATGACATTTCTTGAAAGAAAAAAAAAACGACAATACAAACAGATAAGAAACACAAACAGATATAACAATTAATATAACAATTCATATTATCGATCATACATAATATCAAACATAAATAAACTCAATCATGTTATAATGCATTATACTACATATGCAAATACACACAGACACATACCTACTCCATGGAGCTAAACATAACCATAACATCAACATTGACATCAACATCCGAGAGAATAATCCTGGATAGACATGTCATCGCACATCAAAAACAATGGTCGCCTCAACCAACATGTCATATAATGCACTACCAAATACACGTCGTCCATGGAGCTAAACAAACCATACACAACAAATCACGTCGTGTCCTGATGGTACACAATCAAATACGTCGTGTACACCCAGTGCAATGCGCACAAACGCCTGCAGACACCCCATGGATTCCCCATGATTTAAGACGAGTATTTGTCGATATCATCAGTGTGTGATCAGCTACCACGCCCCGCAGGAGCTACCATCCGTCCACATGTGGAATATACCGCACACTAACGCCTCCAAGTTCAAACACACGAACAACTCCGCTTATCACACCGTAACACGTTGTCATTCATCTCATCACCAAATGCCTTTTGCAACCAAATTGGCATGTTCAAAAATACGTAATGAACCAAAATCTCCAAAATACGTTCATATCCACCATAACTCATAATTACAAAAATACCCTTGGTATTGATAATTTCCAAATACAAGACGTTTTCACTTGACAAGACCATTTCTCAATACGTCCGGTCCACCACTTTGGCCCGACAAGAAAAAACTCGTTGTTTTCATAAATCACATAAATAATTTATCGCTTTTTTTTCATAAATATGTTACCTTTTACAAACGTTTTTCAATCGCGTAAATATTTTCAAACGTTTTCTCAATTGCGTATTTCAAAAATTACTGCTTTAAATACGTGTAAGTTATTTCTACTGCTTTTTCACTCGTATAAAATTCATTTGTTTGGTTATATCCATAAAATACCCTTCAAAAATTATGAACATACTTTATAACTCAAAAGTAAATATTTTTCAAGAGTCAAAAATTCATTTCTTTTATATACTAGACTTCTACAAAAATTCATTTACTTACTTGATTCTTGAAAATTTATTGAATTCTTTTTAGGTTAACAAAGTCATTTACACTTAGAAAAACAATTTTTGAATCAATTAAACTCCAAAAATTCTATGATGGCCGAAAATCACCTTTCCTTAAAAATCATTATTCAAATTATTTTTCATCTATAAAATCATTGTAAAATCCTTTAACTTAATTAGATAAATTAGGTCATCCTTTTAAAAAAAAAAGATTGAGAACACATTGGTTCTCTTTTTCATAATAAAACCATAAACTCATCATCTTGTGTTCTTTGGAACATTTTTACAAATCTCAACATAATATTCATATCCAACCAATTATCATAAACTCATAAACACATACATATATTTATGAACACATACCATATAATAAAGCAATAGACATACTTGCAATAAACAAGAGAATAAACATACACACAAAATTAATCACAAATAAAAAGACATCAAGCAATCAAATGGATGAATCCTTATGGATTCTTCACCATAAACAAATTCCATTCTCCCACCACCACACATGGTTGATGAGATTAAATCTCCCTCTTACCGATTTAGATGACAAAAAATCTCCTTGAACTCCTCCTTAGAAATTCTTGTGTAGCTTCAACAAAAATCCTAATAAGCTTAAACAAATTTTAAAGTTATGAACTATGGATGAAAAAGATAAACCATGGATCAATCATGGTTTAGAACATCAAAAATCAAATTAGAAACAAGAAAGAAGAATTTTCACCTTATAGGAAAGAAACTTCAAAGTGATTTTCCAGCTCCAAATGGATGATTTTGCAAAAACTCACAACTAGAGATGTTCTTAGAATATGGTTTAGGATTAGAAAAGTAGGTTGGATAAATTTTTTGATGGGTGGAAGTAGGATTTGTGGTGCTTGGCCGAATGGGTGGTTTTTTGTGGACTTAGGAAATTTTCTTTGGTTTCTTGTTAGGAAGAGAGAAGAATGAAAGTTTAGAGTGATAGAATCATTGATTTAGGAGTGAATGATGGCCTTAAGACTTAAATAGCTCTCCTTCCAAGTGCAGCCCCCATTTTTTATGTTTTTGTTCCATTATGGGTTTGGTAATTTGCATGATACATTAGTTAAGTAATAAAACATCTATTGATTGCTTAATGGTTTGCATAAGCATGCATTATGGCCATAGAATACTAATGAAAAGAAGCCCTCCTTTTGACATTTCTCTTAGTGCTAATTTAGTGGATGCATAATAAAATATATATAGTTTAGTGCTTAATTAATGGATGCATAATAATAATAATAATAATAATAACCTAGTGCTAAATTTAGTGGATGCATAAATAAATATATAATAGTTTAGTGCTTAATTAATGGATGCATAATAATAATAATAATAACCTAGTGCTAAATTTAGTGGATGCATAATAATATATAATAGTTTAGTGCTTAATTAATGGATGCATAATAATAATAATAATAACCTAGTGCTAAATTTAGTGGATGCATAATAATATATAATAGTTTAGTGCTTAATTAATGGATGCATAATAATAATAATAATAACCTAGTGCTAAATTTAGTGGATGCATAATAATATTAATAATAACCTAGTGCTAAATTTAGTGGATGCATAAATAAATATATAATAGTTTAGTGCTTAATTAATGGATGCATAATAATAATAATAATAACCTAGTGCTAAATTTAGTGGATGCATAATACATTAGGACAAAAATGCTATAGGAAATCTATTAAGTTAAAAAAATAATAATTAATGCATTAGGACAAAATTGCTATAGGAAAATCCATTAAGTAAAAAAAATAATTAATGCATTAGGACAAAATTGCTATAGGAAAATCCATTAAGTAAAAATAATAATTAATGCATTAGGACAAAATTGCTATAGGAAAATCCATTAAGTAAAAATAATAATTAATGCATTAGGACAAAATTGCTATAGGAAAATCCATTAAGTAAAAATAAATAATAATTAATGCATTAGGACAAAATTACTATAGGGAAAATCCATTAAGTAAAAAATAATAATTAATTGATTAGATAATTTAGAAATTTACAAGTATTTTTACGTTGGTAAACTTTTCCTAAAAGTGGGTCCCACAAAACAAAAGTGGGTCCCACAAGACAAACGTGGGTCCCACAAAACAAAAGTGGGTCCCACAAGACAAACGTGGGTCCCACAGATTTTTCGGTATGGTAAATATTTTATTACACCGAAAAATCCGCAAAAATAAAAGATTGATATACGCATTATTCGGATTAGGTTTAGTAAGATCGCCTCACCCCAAATAATTCAAACAAGGTTTTCCTACCAAAAATTATTATTTTCTTGGCCCGAGCAAATCACACAAAACAATCAAATACAATCACAGAATGTCAAATTCATTGCATGACACACGTAAAAACGTAAAAATAGCGCAATAAGGGCAAAATCGTAATTAGTCAAAAATTGGGGTGTTACATTCTCCCCACTAATAGAAATTTCGTCCCCGAAATTTATCGTACCTTAGAAAAGATGTGGGTACTGCTCCATCATTTTATCTTCCAGCCTCCCAAGTAGCATCTCCCGTTCTCTCATTCCAAATGACCTTTACCAAAACAATCATCTTCCCGCGAAGTTGTTTTCACTCTCCCGTCCTCAATCTTAACAGAAACGTCTCATATGACAAATTCTCTTTCAATTGTACTTCATCAAGTTGAATGACATGTGTTGGATCGGAATATATTTTCTCAACTCGAGACACATGGAAAACATTATGAAGATTGGATAGAAAAGGTGGTAAGCTATTTGGTAGGCTACAGACCTATCCGACGAATGATCTGGTATGGTCCGATGAATTTAGGAGTGAGTTTTCTGGATTTGATAACCCTTCCGACACCAGGTTGTAGGTGTTACACGCAAAACACATGCTCACCTTCTTCAAATTCAAGAGGTCGTCTCCGCTTGTCGCATAGCTTTTCTCGTCGGCTTTGAGTTGTCCTCATTTTCTCCCGAATCATTCTTACCTTTTCGCAGTCTCGTTGCACAAGATCGTCCAATGGTCATACTTTCTCCATCCCGATACCAACACAAAGGTGTTCGGCATCTTCGTCCATAAAGCGCTTCATAGGGTGCCATCCCTATACTTGAGTGAAAACTATTGTTGTAGGTGAATTCTATCAAAGATAAAAATTCATCCCAACTTCCTTGTTGTTCCAACACACAAGCACGTAACAAATCCTCCAATGATTGGATTGTTCTCTCCGTCTGACCATCAGTATGGGATGATAGGCAGAACTTAGACGTAGCTTAGTTCCCATAGCTTCTTGTAAGCTTCGCCAAAATCTTGACGTAAACCTCGGGTCTCTATCAGAAACTATACTTAAGGGCACACCGTGAAGTCTAACAATTTCACTAATGTACACTTGGGTTAATCGTTCCAACGAAAACTTGATATTGATCGGCAAGAAGTGCGCCCGACTTCGTAAGCCTATCAACTATAACCCATATAGAATCATGACCCTTTCTAGTCCTTGGCAATCCGGTAACAAAATCCATTGATATACTATCCCATTTCCATTCTGGAATAGTCAAAGGTTGTAACATACCGGCTGGTCTTTGATGTTCCACTTTTGCTTTTTGACATACCAGGCAAGACACCACACGTTCCGCAACATCTCTCTTCATCCTTGGCCACCAAAACATCCGCTTTAAGTCTTGGTACATCTTTGTCATACCCGGATGCATACTCAACCTACTAGTATGAGCTTCATCCAAAATTGCTTGCTTTAGGTCGGAATCATCAGGTACACAAATCCTTCCTTTAAACCTTAAGACTCCATCAGATCCTTCCTCAACCGTTGCCTTATGACCTTGCTTTAAAAATTCTCTCTCATTCAACAAATATGGATCCTCATTTTGCTTTTCCTTGATTTCCTCTAGCAAGTCATTCAAAATAGTAACTTTACTTAGGCGAATCCTTCCCGGTGTCAATTCCACCGACAACCTCAAATCTCTAAACTGGTTGATCAATTCTTCCTCCTTTATCATCATAGTAGAAACACCGATCACCTTTCTACTTAAGGCATCCGCTACCACATTCGCTTTTCTCGATGGTATTGGAGTTGAAAATCGTAGTCCTTCAAGAATTCCAACCATCGCCTCGCCTCATGTTCAATTCCTTTTGATTAAACAAGTACTTTAAACTCTTGTGATCACCGAAGACATTGAACACAACTCCATACGTAAATGTCTCCATACTTTTAATGCAAAAACCACCGCAAAGAAGCTCCAAATCATGCGTTGGATAGTTCCTCTCATGAACCTTCAACTGCCTCAAGCATATGCCACCACATTTCTTTTCGCATCAACACGCATCCTAACCCTTGGTAAGAAGCGTCACAATACACCTCAAAAGCTTCATTAGGATCTGGCAAAAGTAGCACCGGTGCAATCGTTAATCTTTTCTTCAACTCCTGAAAACTTGCCTCACATTCTTCCGTCCAATCGAAAGCTTGACTCTTCCTTGTGAGTTGTGTAAGAGGTCCAACTATCTTAGAAAATCCTTCAATGAACCTTCGATAATATCCGGCCAATCCAACAAAACTTCGGATTTCTAAGCATTCGTCTTTGGCCTCTCCCATTGCAAAATGGTTTCTATTTTTGATGGGTCCATCGTAATTCCTTCCTTGGAAATTACGTGTCCCAAAAATTGAACTTCTTCTAACCAAAACTCACACTTTGACAATTTTGCATACAACTTCCTCTCTTTCAAAATTTGGAGAACTATTCTGAGATGTTCAGCATGCTCATCCTTATTTTGAGAATAGATCAGAATGTCGTCGATAAAAACAACGACAAATCTGTCTAGGTATGGACGAAAAATCCTATTCATATAATCCATGAATATTGCAGGAGCATTCGTTACTCCGAACGGCATCACTTGATACTCGTAATGTCCATAACGAGTTCTAAAAGCCGTTTTAGGTATATCCTCTACCTTAACACGAATTTGATGATAACCAGATCGCAGATCTATTTTAGAGAAAATAGTTGCTCCTTTCAACTATCCATCAAATCATCGATCCTTGGAAGTGGGTACTTGTTCTTTATCGTGACCTTATTCAACTCGGCGATAGTCCACGCAAAGACGAGAAGTTCCATCCTTCTTCTTGACTAGCAAAGACCTGGTGCTCCCCATGGGAAACACTCGGTCGTACAAATTGTTTTTCCAACAATTCCTCTAATTGCTTCTTCAACTCCACCAATTCCGATGGTGACATCCTATATGGTGCAATTGAAATAGGACCTCGCTCCTGGTACAAGATCGATAGCAAACTCGATTTCCCTTTCTCGGTGGTAAGCCAGCACATCATCGGAAAACTTCCAAAAACTTATTCACAATTGGAATAGCATTCACATCTTTTTCACTCTTGACTTCCAAATAAGATAGTAGCATGTATCCTTGAGCTCCATCCCTCAACAAAGATTTGACTTTGACGGCGGTTAAAAATCCGAATCCTCATCCTTAGGAAAAACTAGGGTTTTATTGGCACAATCTAATAGGATACGGTTAGAAGATAACCAATCCATTCCTAATATTATATCTATTTCAACAAGAGGTAAACAAATCAAATTGACTGAAAAGACTCGATCATTTATGGTAATAGGACAGTTTAGGCATACTTTAGATGTAACAATAGGCTTAGCAGTGGGTGTAGAGACAATTAATTGAAAACTCAAAGAAGACATAGGTAATTTCAATCGATCCACACAAATATTACCTTGACGCAAACCAAGAAATTCCATCTCCTTGGCATGTCGAGCACTATCGTGAAAGTATTTCTCCATAAATACTCCACGTAATACCTCCCATGTAATCTCGGTCCCCTCACCTTGTAGCAATCGCCGAGTTCCTCTCCACCAGTTCTCACCATCTCCTCTCAGCATGAAAGTAGCATAAGTCACCTTCCGATCATCAGCACACCTCATTCCTTCAAATATCTTCTCCAAATCTTGAATCCAAAGACTCGCCTTCTCTGGATTAAACTCACCTCTGAACTGCGGCGGGTTATTACGCCTAAACTCATACAAATTCGAGCTTTAGCAGATCATATCTTGCTTTGTTGAGTCGCTCGTTGATTTTGTCTTTGTGCAATCATCTCTCCATATATGCCGCATAGCCTTAGCAACAATGCAATCATCTAAGTCAACATTAGGTTCTGCGTTCGCACGTGTTCTTCTCGCCTCTAGATCCGCATATTCTTCTTTAATCAAACAAGACAAAACAAAGTCGATGTATCCTTTCGGACACCAATCACAGAGAATCACACAACACAAGCAAAAACAGACCCAACCACAACCCCAAAAGACTCTAACTTGGGCTCTGATACCAACTAATGTAACACCCTCCTAGAGGATGTCACATTTCTTGAAAACAATAATTAAAATATAAACCTTTACCTAAGTTATAAATCATTTCGTAATAAATATTTTTTTTTGTCTGAAACATTATATTATAAAATACACGGAACATAAAATAAAACAACTATTACATACACACCATAATTATACATATGATTATGTTTTTAATAGGTACAAATAATTCACATAATATAAAATATTTAATAAAACAAGAACCCGTGCTCTGGTTTAAAGCAAACCATAAACTAGCCCAAGCATAACACTAAAAGTTTTGATTCTCCAAAGGATCTTCCTCGGAAAAATCATTATAATACAGAAAACCTCTGGTCAATGTTATCCCACGTCGAAATCAATCCATATAGTATGGGTGATCTCGAGGCTCACCCTCCTCAAACTACTCGTTCAGTTGTTGCTCTCCTTCGTACTGAAAATCCAGCAGTTGTTCCTCTTCTACTTTCTCAACTATTTTACAGAACATAAATAATAACACGTAAAAATATACACAAAAGAGGTGAGACAATCTACATCATTACCAAAGATGGCAAAGAAAAAACGACAATACAAACAGATAAGAAACACAAACAGATATAACAATTAATATAACAATTCATATTATCGATCATACATAATATCAAACATAAATAAACTCAATCATGTTATAATGCGACTACATATGCAAATACACATAGACACATACCTACTCCATGGAGCTAAACATAACCATAACATCAACATTGACATCAACATCCGAGAGAATAATCCTGATAGACATGTCCGCACATCAAAAACAATGGTCGCCTCAACCAACTGTTACACACCAAATACGTCGTGTAAACAAAGACACACCAAATACGTCGTGTAGATGGTACACAAATAAATACGTCGTGTACGACCCAGGCAATGCGCACCGCATATCCCCATGGATTCTCGATTAAGACGAGTATTTGTCGATATCATCGGTGTGTGATCGCTTACCACGGCCCGCAGGAGCTACCATCCGTCCACATGTGGAATATACCGCACACTAACGCCTCCAAGTTCAAACACACGAACAACTCCGCTTATCACACCGTAACACGTTGTCATTCATCTCATCACCAAATGCCTTTTGCAACCAAATTGGCATGTTCAAAAATACGTAATGAACCAAAATCTCCAAAATACGTTCATATCCACCATAACTCATAATTACAAAAATACCCTTGGTATTGATAATTTCCAAATACAATACGCTTTCACTTGACAGTACCATTTCTCAATACGTCCGGGTCCACCACTTTGGCCCGACAGTAAAAACTCGTTGTTTTCATAAATCACATAAATAATTTATCATTTTTTTTCATAAATATGTTACCTTTTACAAACGTTTTTCAATCGCGTAAATATTTTCAAACGTTTTCTCAATTGCGTATTTCAAAAATTACTGTTTTAAATACGTGTAAGTTATTTCTACTGTTTTTCACTGTATAAAATTCATTTGTTTGGTTATATCCATAAAATACCCTTCAAAAATTATGAACATACTTTATAACTCAAAAGTAAATATTTTTCAAGAGTCAAAAATTCATTTCTTTTATATACTAGACTTCTACAAAAATTCATTTACTTACTTGATTCTTGAAAATTTATTGAATTCTTTTTAGGTTAACAAAGTCATTTACACTTAGAAAAACAATTTTTGAATCAATTAAACTCCAAAAATTCTATGATGGCCGAAAATCACCTTTCCTTAAAAATCATTATTCAAATTATTTTTCATCTATAAAATCATTGTAAAATCCTTTAACTTAATTAGATAAATTAGGTCATCCTTTTAAAAAAAAAGATTGAGAACACATTGGTTCTCTTTTTCATAATAAAACCATAAACTCATCATCTTGTGTTCTTTGGAACATTTTTACAAATCTCAACATAATATTCATATCCAACCAATTATCATAAACTCATAAACACATACATATATTTATGAACACATACCATATAATAAAGCAATAGACATACTTGCAATAAACAAGAGAATAAACATACACACAAAATTAATCACAAATAAAAAGACATCAAGCAATCAAATGGATGAATCCTTATGGATTCTTCACCATAAACAAATTCCATTCTCCCACCACCACACATGGTTGATGAGATTAAATCTCCTCTTACCGATTTAGATGACAAAAATCTCCTTGAACTCCTCCTTAGAAATTCTTGTGTAGCTTCAACAAAAATCCTAATAAGCTTAAACAAATTTTAAAGTTATGAACTATGGATGAAAAAGATAAACCATGGATCAATCATGGTTTAGAACATCAAAAATCAAATTAGAAACAAGAAAGAAGAATTTTCACCTTATAGGAAAGAAACTTCAAAGTGATTTTCCAAGCTCCAAATGGATGATTTTGCAAAAACTCACAACTAGAGATGTTCTTAGAATATGGTTTAGGATTAGAAAAGTAGGTTGGATAAATTTTTTGATGGGTGGAAGTAGGATTTGTGGTGCTTGGCCGAATGGGTGGTTTTTTGTGGACTTAGGAAATTTTCTTTGGTTTCTTGTTAGGAAGAGAGAAGAATGAAAGTTTAGAGTGATAGAATCATTGATTTAGGAGTGAATGATGGCCTTAAGACTTAAATAGCTCTCCTTCCAAGTGCAGCCCCCATTTTTTATGTTTTTGTTCCATTATGGGTTTGGTAATTTGCATGATACATTAGTTAAGTAATAAAACATCTATTGATTGCTTAATGGTTTGCATAAGCATGCATTATGGCCATAGAATACTAATGAAAAGAAGCCCTCCTTTTAACATTTCTCTTAGTGCTAATGTAGTGGATGCATAATAAAATATATATAGTTTAGTGCTTAATTAATGGATGCATAATAATAATAATAATAACCTAGTGCTAAATTTAGTGGATGCATAAATAAATATATAATAGTTTAGTGCTTAATTAATGGATGCATAATAATAATAATAATAACCTAGTGCTAAATTTAGTGGATGCATAATAATATATAATAGTTTAGTGCTTAATTAATGGATGCATAATAATAATAATAATAACCTAGTGCTAAATTTAGTGGATGCATAATAATATATAATAGTTTAGTGCTTAATTAATGGATGCAGTAAATTTAATGCATAATAATATATAATAGTTTAGTGCTTAATTAATGGATGCATAATAATAATAATAATAACCTAGTGCTAAATTTAGTGGATGCATAATAATATTAATAATAACCTAGTGCTAAATTTAGTGGATGCATAAATAAATATATAATAGTTTAGTGCTTAATTAATGGATGCATAATAATAATAATAATAACCTAGTGCTAAATTTAGTGGATGCATAATACATTAGGACAAAAATGCTATAGGAAATCTATTAAGTTAAAAAAAATAATAATTAATGCATTAGGACAAAATTGCTATAGGAAAATCCATTAAGTAAAAAAAAATAATTAATGCATTAGGACAAAATTGCTATAGGAAAATCCATTAAGTAAAAATAATAATTAATGCATTAGGACAAAATTGCTATAGGGAAAATCCATTAAGTAAAAAAATAATAATTAATGCATTAGGACAAAATTGCTATAGGGAAAATCCATTAAGTAAAAAAAATAATAATTAATGCATTAGAACAAAATTGCTATAGGAAATCCATTAAGTAAAAAATAATAATTAATTGATTAGATAATTTAGAAATTTACAAGTATTTTTACGTTGGTAAACTTTTCCTAAAAGTGGGTCCCACAAAACAAAAGTGGGTCCCACAAGACAAACGTGGGTCCCAAAACGTGGGTCCCACAAGACAAACGTTTTCCCACAAGACAAACGTGGGTCCCACATTTTTCCGGTATGGTAAATATTTTATTACACCGAAAAATCCGCAAAAATAAAAGATTGATATACGCATTATTCGGATTGGGTTTAGTAAGATCGCCTACTCCAAATAATTCAAACAAGGTTTTTCCTACCAAAATTATTATTTTCTTGTCCCGAAAGAAATCACACAAAACAATCAAATACAGTCACAGAACAGTCAAATTCATTGCATAACACACAGAAAACAGAAAAATAGCGCAATAAGGGCAAAATCGTAATTAGTCAAAAATTGGGGTGTTACACATATCCATAGTCATGTAATTTATTTGTGGGTGTTTATGTGCTTTGATTATTTGCTTATGCTTGATATGCTTTGCATGATTTTATGGCCTTGATAGTATGCTTAAAATATGTATGATGAGTATATGGCATGCTTGTAGTATTTATGATGAAATATATACGTGTATGCCATGATGTGAATATGGACAGAAAATCAATTTTTGGCCCTAATGGCCAAGGGAGAGTGGTCACGGTTTTGACGCTCATGATTTGGGTTTATGTTGAAAATTTTCAAGAACAAGGGAAATTAATTTTTGGGTCCCTAGAACTTAGTGAATTTCGGCCAAGACACCTCAAAATAGGTGTTCACAAATTAATACTTTCATGAAAGATGAAAATGGATGATTTGAAGAGTATGAAAAATAAACAAAGGGTTTGTTTTTCAAGAGAACAAGAACACGGTTTTTGAGAAATTTTTATTAATTTATTTTGTGTACAAAGATCCTAAGTATTTTTCTAAACATGAGTTTTAAATGAAACGGGCAATGTTGATTTTAAGGATTTGCAAAGAAAGTGAAAAAGGATTTGTAAAGAACGTGAAAATGAATTTGCAAAGAAAGTGAAAAATGAAAATGAACAAATGACTTGATTTCAAAGACCAAGTGTTCACGGTTTTTGTAAAAGATTTTTAATGATTTTGTTTGTGTAAAACCATATCAATTTAGAAGGAAAAATATTTGATGGTTTCAATAGTCATGTCCACGTTTTTGAAGGCTTGTAATGCCTTGATTTTTATGAAACAAAGTGATATTTTACAAAACGAAGTGTTTTGTCACTCAAAAGATTTGACAGTTTTAAATGAACACATTCACGGTTTTTGAAGACTTGCGGATACCTTGATTTTATAACGAAATGATTTTTGTACAAGAATTTGGAAAGGGAATTAGAGCGTTTTATCACTAGAGAGAATAGAAATTTTCGTAACGAAAAACAAAGAGAGGTTAAAAACGTTTGAATTTCAATTTATTTTGAAGAAGATTGATTTTGGAAATGATTTGGGAAAAATGGAGAATATAATAGTATTTTGAAAATTTACTAACGTATAACTGATTTTCGAGTTTTGAAGTACGTTAGAAAATTCTTAAAGATTAAAACATTGATTTATATAAATGGAAAAGTGATTTTTGTGGGTTATATTTGAAAAAGAATTTATTGAGTAAAGAACTGTGGAAAAAGATTTTCTTGATTAAGAAAATATATCAAATGAAGTATAAAGTTATATTATTTTGAGAAAAGTTGAAAAGGAATTTTTGAAGGTTAAGAAATATTTTCTGTAATGAAATTGTGGTGAAAAATTATTTGCGTAGCTTAAAAATGATTTGAAAAATGTTTAAATATTTCTACGCGATTTGGAAAGCATTTAAATATTTTACGCGACTGAAATATTGTTGAAAAATCACTACGTGATTTGAATAATGAGAGAATATTTTTACGTGATTTCGAAAATGGCGGAAAACTACTATGAGATTTAGAAAGTGTTTTAAATATTTTGAGAATGATGGAAAATGATTTACGCGACTTAAAAGAATGATTTTTAAGTTACGCAATTTTGAAAATGGTGATAAATCGTTACGCGATTTGAGAAACGTATATTTTTATGCGATTGAGAAAAACGTTAAAAAATTAAATAAGTGATTTAAAAGTACATCAGAAGAGTTGCATCATTTTGAAAACGTAACAGAAATGTTACGAAATTTTGTAAACATAACAGTAGTGTTACAGTATTGTGAAAATGTAATAAAAACATTTTGGAATTTTAAAAACGTAACAAAAGTGTTACGGTATTGTGAAAATGTAAAAGAAGTGTTATGGTATTGTGAAAATATAACAGAAACGTTTTTGAATTGTGAAAATGTAACAGAAATGTTACACGATTGTGAAAATATGGCAAAAGTGTTTTATGACTATAAAAACATGATAATATGATGATTACTACCAAAACAGTGTATGAACATTGTGTGAGAAAATGACGAGTTTTGCTTACAATTGGATTTTGATGCATTTTATATGTATTGGAAAGAGATGCCTATATTTGGTATTTGGGGCACTTTACGTATTGGAAAAATATGCGTTGAAGCATATGATTTAAATTGAACAAATAAAATTGAAAAGTATGGCCCTTGTGGTTGGACTTGCACTGAGATATTAGTGCATTGTATAAAATATATTTTGAAAAATTATGAGTTAAACCTATGATTGGTATCCTATCTATGATTTGGTATTTGGTACATTATACATGCATTGGAATGGTCCGATGGACTGGATAAGGCTAATTGCCTAGGAGAAACGTATACCTCTTGAGTAGGTGCGATATGCATAGTGTAGGTCACTCGTTGACCTTGGGGGCATCGAGGTGTGGGTTGCCTACAGTGGACAGTGAGTCGCTTTACTGTAACCATGGGTTAGACCAATGCGACACACCGATGATCCTGATCGAGACACTATTCTTATTCAAGATTTGATAAAGACTGTCGTGTATATGCTAGATGTGCAAAATCCAAATGAGGATTATAGCATGTGGTTTGAGGCATGTGGTACCGACAGATCTTTTTGATCATTTCTCTGACCTGAGTTTAGCTCCATGGAGTAGGAAATCGAGTCTTGTGCACATGCATAATATGAACATTTATATCTATGTGATATATTAATTGAGGAATATTGGCTATGACAATTGTTTTGAATACTTGGATGATGATGATGATAATGCTGAGGGCATTATCATAATTGTTGTTTATGATAATTGAACCGATAAATGATTGGATGATGATAGTTGAGTAATGTCGATGGCATGATCATAATTGTGGTATGATCTATCTGTATGATATGATGCTTGTGTTATCTCTGTGCTGCCATGTTGGTATTGGTGTAGGTGATCTCACCTCTTTGTTTTATGTTTTGGTTGGGTTTGTGTTGTGAAATAAATACGTAATAGATAGAACGAGTTTTCCGAGAAGAAACTGATGGTAGATACTCAAAGATTGATGAAAACATTGAAAAGTGACTGTCTCTAGTTCGAAGATGTGCCGGGTAGACAAGGAGTAGAGTTCTGATGCATCAAGTTGATACAAGAGAAGGAACGAGTATGTTATGATTTAACGTTAGTGTTATACCGTGCTATTAAGTAGAACCTATCATGGGGTTACTACTGTTAAAAAAAAAAGAGTCGGTAAATTTTATATTTCTCTTTAAATTGTTAAATGGAGCAAATAGGTCAATGTTGTATATGAATCTGTTTCAATATATTTTTCAGTATTACTAATAAATTTCAGTAAGTTTATGTTTCAACAAGAAAGAAATTTTTAAAACCCATCTTTTCATAAATCAAACCTTTTATGAACTAATTTTCAGATTATGAGTCGGAAGTCAGAAATGTGATGCCCTGAGGAGGGTGTTACAATTTCTGGTACCAATGAACTTCCTCTTACCAAAGGACTTTATTATAATCCCGTTGTAAATTATATTGTAGTTTTATTAGAAAACTAGAATCAGTAGTCTCCGAGGTTCTCTGAATCCCTCGAAGTCTAGCCTCAATGGTGTGTTTCCTGTTAAATAAATTTCCAAAAGTTTCCTTATTAAAACGAATAGAATCCTCCTTAACTTCCTCAAGACCCCCTTGGCACATTATGATTTGCCCTCTTCCAAGCATTAGTGACCACATAAGAATACTCGGCATCGAAAGCCAAGCTGCCTGAAACCGAATTGGCTTAGCACCCCTAGTAGTTGGCAACCCTGCTGGGAATATGATCATAATTCATATGACATAGATTTTCAACCACCGTCTCTGGGAATAATAGTCTCCATTTACAATCAACTAACACCCTATTAAGTCTCCAACAATTAATCAACCAAGCATAGGCTGCACCAATAAGGTGGAAAGACACAACTTTGATTATTTAACCTGGTGGCACATTGTAGATTTCAAAGAACTCTCGCACCTTAAAGATCCATTCATCTACACCCTCACCATCAAAATATGGGATCTTCACTCTTACATTCTTGTGCCAACAGAATCGATGGGTTGAAAACCCCCACAGCTATATAGGAATGGCCAATGATTCCTGAAAATAAAACTCAAATGTAGACAATGAATCTAACAAGACCCACCCTCCAAAAAAAACTTCCTCCTAAATTTTTTGTTTGATCATTATATATCTTTAGTTTAATTACACTAACTGTGAAAGGTAGTTTCTACATGTTGTCTTAGAGTTTTCTTGAGAATATTATGCAAGGTAAGTGCTATGTGTGAGTACAAAGAAATCATGGACAAAGTTAATGAATGTTAGATCTTGAATAGTACAACTTTAAAGTGTATTATCCTTAACTATTTAGTGAGGATGAAACCTCATTTCTTGTGTGTTGTTTTACTGAGAAATAGATCAACAGAGCTTGTAAATAGGAGAAGGAACTGTAAATGAAGGACTATCTTCTGTTTTCATGTAGACACACACGTATGTGTAATATGTTTTCTAGGTTAGTTTTCTAAGCTAAACTTAATGTGAAAGACCACGAGTGTATAAGATTTATGGATTATATATCAGTTTACCTACATGTATATTTTGATGCTAGACATATGGACTGTCATGAGATAAGTTTCGACTAAACTCAGTTTATCCTAATCTTAAATTTTTCACTTTGCTGACTTTGCATCTCTGCATAATAGAAATGGAAACTTCTTGTGACTGGCTTTATTTTGAAAGAAGCTATAATCTAATTCTTTTATGAAGGATAACTATTAAATAGGTAAACTTTGGGATGTAAATTATAAGAGTTCTTTATATTAAAGTTATTCACAGCTTGGTGAGTTTCAAAGATCCTATTTTTTACAGTGTAGGACTTACTGATAGTAGTAAGTGAGCTATGGTTTTAATTACTACATAAGGTGTATTTTATATTGAAGATTTTATATAATAATCCTAACATGTATGGAAAAATACAGCCATGTTTTCGGGGAAAATGGATCAGTTTAAGTGAATTTATAAAATTCTAAAGTTGTTGTAACAATATGTAAGTTATGCAGAAAAGTTTATGCTGCCATAGTCTGACAATATAGAGATTTCACTACATAACTTAATCTATAGAAGCCCAAATTTCATGAAACTTGTTGCATTTAAAATTTGAAGATAAGTAGTATAATACCTTAGGATTAAGTCTGTAAGTTTTCAAGATTTTCGGAAACCTATAACTACATTAATTCTACTAGGAAAGCCAGGCCCAAAAATCTACATGGATGTTAGACAGCACCTAGTTATGAGTTAGAAAGAGGTTTCAAATGAAATAGTTTAGGACTAAATTTTTAGTCACCTAAAGTAGAACATTAAATACCATAGTTCTGGAATTATTGGAGAAAAAACTTAAAGTTGAAATCAAGTAATTAATTGTATAAAGTGTCTGCAAGATGAAATGGAAGTTTAACAGATTCAGTATACTTTAATTACTTGGGTGAAGTATGAATTTTGTTACCTAAGAATTCATCTACAAAAATTTAATTTATAAACCAATTATAGCATTCTCAGAAAATAAAGGACAAGGAATCCAACTACGAGAGTAACTAAAGAGTTAAATAATTACTAGATTATTGCTCGAGTACAAGTCAACTAAGAAGCTTTCTAAAATCTACAGTTTCTACTAGCATGGTGTAACATCTCACTTTTTATAAAATTTTGATTTTTTTTATTTGTTTATAGTTGAGATAATTTTGCAATTGTGGTTATTAAATAAAAAGAGATTAGTAAGTTTCTAAGAATTAAAATCTTAGAGATTAACTTTCTAAATAAATTGGTAATGATAAATTAAAAATATGTTGCATAAAATTATAAATAATTTAATAGTATAAAAATTATGAAATTAAAAACAAAATGCAAAAGTTGATTATAAACCTGCATCTCTTTAATATTTATTTATTTGATTGTTTCATTATGTCATCCTTCACAGAAGCAATTTCTATTTGACAATATTTACAACTGATCTGATTAAAACTAAATGACAACAATGTGAAATTATTGGCTTGCTATGTGTATGCCTTGTATACATATATATTTATATAGATAGGAGGAATGGTCTCAACCCTGTAAATTTTCTTTATTTTTAGAAACTTATAACTATGTCATAACTATGATTTTATAAATGACATGTAATTGATTGTTCTTTGCTGAAGGGAGATTAATCAAGACTTGGGAAGATCTATAGTGGACTTGAAGTTAAGTTTTGAGTTACAATCAGTGTCATGGCTAGGTAAGAAACTCTTATCCTCTTTATTTTCTTATGTTGTTATTATTTATGCAACATTTTTTTCTTTCTCTTTTTTTTTATGATATTGTATCTTAATCCCCAAGTGTGAATTTAACACACATTATTGGTATGCCTGTAAAGTCTAGTTAATGCATAAATTAATATTTATTTGAAGCTTTAATATCAAAATTCAATTAATTAGGTTTTCTCAAGATGTGTCCAAGCAATGGATGGATTTACCGAGGTATAGCAAAAAGTATTGTGATGGTATTCAATGTTTCTTGGACTTTGCTTACTCTGTTGGAAATCCCAAAGGCGAAGAAATTCAATGTCCCTGTGTGAAGTGTTGTAATATCTATTGGTATAAGAGGAATGTAGTATATGATCGTCTAATATGCTACAGATTTGTTGAAGGTTATACAGTTTGGTTTAATCATGGGGAATAGGAAATCCAAATGGATATGGATGGTGACACTGATGATGAAGTTAATTCATATGATGACATTGATGGGTTGTTGAATGATACATTTAGATATGTGGCATAAGCTGAAGGAGTTTATGAAGGCCCAAATGAAGATGCAAAAAAAATTTATAACTTAGTTGATGAGGCAAGCCAAGAACTATATCCGGGTTGTAAAAGATTCTCTACCTTATCTTTCACCATTCGTCTATACTTGTTGAAGTGTCTACATAGATGGAGCAATGCATCCTTCACTTCTCTCTTAGAGTTATTGAAAGAGGTGATGCCTGACTTGAACATTCCTTTATCTTTCAATAAAATGAAGGCTATGGTGAAAGACTTAGGTCTTGACTATGTAAAGATTGATGTATGTCCCAATGACTTCATGCTATATAGGAATGGCCATAAGTGTGACAGTCATTTCCATGTTTGTGAAGTTTCTCGATATATTGAATATCCTGAAGTTGATAGTGAGCTTGAGCCTTCCAAAAAAGCTCGTCCTATTCCTACTAAGACTTTAAGACACTTTCCCTTAATTCCTAGACTTCAGAGGCTATTTATGTGCTCAAGGACAGTGGATACATTGAGGTGGCATGACGAGGAACGTTCTAAAGATGGGAAGTTAAGGTATCTTGCCGATGGCCAATCATGGAAAGACTTTGATAGCCTTCATCCAGAATTTGCTAAAGATTCTCGCAATTTGAGACTTGGCTTAGCAAGTGACAGGTTCAATCTATTTCAGACTATGAGCATATCTCATAGCACATGGCTAGTTGTCTTGATGGCATATAATTTGCCTCATTAGTTGTGCATGAACCAGAATATTCTATGCTTTCTTTGCTTATACCTGGGCCACGATCACCTGGAAATGACATTGACATTTATCTACAACTACTGATAGAAGACTTGAAGGTATTATGGGAGACAGGGGTACAAACATATGATGCTTCAAGGAATGAAACCTTTCAAATGTGAGCAGCTTTGCTGTGGACAATTAGCGACTTCCCCGCATACGCTATGTTGTCCGGTTGGAGTACAAAAGGAAAGTTGGCTTGCCCTTGCTCTAATTATGAGACTTCTTCTACCTATTTGAAACATAGTCGGAAGATGTGTTATATGGACCATCATATTTTTCTACACATAGATCATCAATCAAGATCTAATAAAAGGTCTTTCAATGGAAAAACAAAATCTAGGCCTCCCCCGCCCTTCTTAAAGGGTACAAATGTGTTTGAGATCTTACAAAATTTTGACAATGTATTTGGGAAGAAGCAAAAGATATCAAATGATGGCCCATGGAAGAAAAGGTCAATTTTTTTTAATTGCCTTATTGGCAGCACAATGTAACATCTCGAATTTCATTTTTTCTGCATAAATATGAATTTTATAATTTTTAAAATTTTTTGAGAATTTTTTTGAATTTTTCTGACATTGTGATTATTTCGGGCTATCTGTGGGTTCGGGGTAAGCCCAGAAAAAGTAAAAATTTTTATGGGCCAGAAAATTTTGTACTGTTAATACGGGACCGGGGGATCTTACTAAACCTGAAACTGGATACAGTTACTCAATTTTCTTATTCTGTGAAGTTATTACTCGTTGTACAATAATTACTGGTTTGTGAGCAGTAATTTTTATTCTGTGAGTAATAAATGCTTGAAACTTTAGCCATGTGCTAGCCATGTGCCGCCATGTGCTACTAGTTATTAGAAGTCAAAATTAGTGGCTTGACATGATTCTTAGCCAATAGCATCAAGTCAACAAAAATGGCTTGATTAATTAGTATTTAAACTAGAAGGCAAATTCAAATTGACTACTTATTCTTTCAAGCTTATCCTATCATTCTTTTTCTAGAAGCTCGTAGAAGCACTGACTCGCCATGTTCTAGAATGGTAACTCGCCCTATTCTAGAAGATAGTAATATGACTAACCAATTAGAATCATGATTGTTTATTAAAAAGTTAACAAAAGTGGCTAATTTAATTAGTTTCTAAAGTAGATGAATTAGTAAGTTAACTTAAGCTTAAATGGTCACAAAATGAAATAAATTTTGGTTAGAAAAAGGCAAGGAGTTCCACGGCCATGTAGGAGTTTCTAGGAGTTTCAAGAGCTTATGAATCATCAAGGTGACCAAAGCATGACCACTTGATGACTTTAACCATGTGCTTGATTTCTAACTTGATTGATCAAGCATTAACTCCCTCACAAGTAATGCTTTCCACGGCTAGAAACTTTAGTTATAGGAAATCCATTTCATTTCTATCATCTTTTATCACTTAAGCTATTCTCTTCATTTCTTTTCTTCTATGCTTAACTAAAAAACTCCATTTCTCTCTTCCAAGAAGCATTCGGCCACCACCCATAACATTGACCATCAAGTTTCTAAAATTTTATCTAATCTTATTTTCTAAGCCTACATATCATTATAAGACTCTTTTAGGTTGAAAATCTAAGCTAAGTTGTAATTAGATGGTTAATTATGTAACTACATAATCAAAGTAAGTTAGCTTGAAAGTAATTAAATGAATTAATTACCTAAGCTAAGTGTAATTAGGAATTAAATGAAATAAAGCTTAGTGAGCTTTTCTATTGAGTCACACGGCCACCTTAGCAATTCTACCATGTTCTTGAATTTTCTAAAGAATGACTACATGATGACTTAGGCCATGTGAGACCATGTGAAGCCATGTGAAGTCATATGAAGCCATGTGAGACCATGTGAAGCCATGTGCAAATATTTATATCTTGCTAATCAAGTCTTGAACCTTCTTTCCTATGCTATTACACGGCCAAGCAAGCTTTTGGGAGACAAATTATCACACTTCAAGTCTTATCGTCTTTTATCAATTAAATAAGGTAAGACAAGTCAACAATGGTGGCATGCTTCAAGGAAGCTTACGGCAATGCATCAATTTGGAGGGCAAGAAATCTATATTAAATGCACTTGGTCATTCTTCTAGCAAAGATTCAAGAATCTACATTAAATTCACTTAGTCAATTTTAGTGGCTATGCACATGTAACCTATGGTCATGCAATGAATTTCTACACTTAATCTTTCCTATCAACTTTTCTTTCATTCTTATCAAAGCAATAAAAGCTACACACAAAATATCATCTTTCTCTCTATCATACTTCCACGGCCAAGCATTTTGGAGGGTTCAAAATATTATCTCTTTACTTGATAAATTTTATATCTCATCATTTCTATCCAAGAAAAACCAAAAGCTATTCTCTTCCAAAAAGTCAAAAACTCTTTCTTAAGGCTACGGCCAACCTCTCCAAAATCACCATCCCATCTCTTAAATTTCATATAACCTTGTTTCCTCAATCTTTATGTCATTCTAAACAACTTTCATGTTGAACACTTAGCCAAAATCATCCATCTTCAACCTTGATCTTCAAGTTCAAAGATCAAGAGCTTTTAGGTGAAGATTTGTGTTCTTCATCATTCTTTTATTTGATAAGTTTCTAAGACCATGTTTGATCTATGGTCATCATAATCAAGCCTTAGATACTAACTTTTATGTGTTTGTTTTGATTCTAAGATCTACTTGGTGGTGAAAAAGTGACACAAAGAGAGTTCTACAAGGAGCTAGGAGACATCAATCAAGGTAAGAGGGAGATTAACTTCATCGGCCATATGTGGTGGTGAGGGAATGGATTTGTTTATGTTTGTGAGTGAAAAATCCATGTGAGGATTTATTCACTTGAATTGTGTGGTTATTGGTTGATGTATATTTGATTATGTATAATTATATGATGTTGATTGTATGCATGAACTTGCCATGGTTGCTTCTTGATTTTAAGTGATTCTACTACTTTGATATTTAAGTATGATTTATGATTTATATGTGAGATAGTATGAGTAAGATGGTATGAGTTTGATTAGAGTGCTATTGGAGGCATAATTTATATGTGAGATGGTATGAGTGAGATGGTATGAGTGTGATTAGAGTGTTATTGGAGGCATGATTTATATGTGAGATGGTATGAGTGAGAGGGTATGATTTTGATTCGATTGTTATTGGAGGCTTAATATGTTTAAGTATGATCTAAAGCATGAATATGTGAAAGTGGAAAATCATATGAGATATGTGGCATATGATAAGATTCAAGTGGAAAGGAAAACTATGTTGTTTTCTAAGAACTAAAAGGTACACAATTTCCGTGAGGATTTTGGAGCAAAGCATTTGAAATATTTTACTAAGTGTGGATTTTAGATAATGACGTAACAAGTAATTGGATTAAAGATTTTTACAAAGAAGAATGAGATAGGAAATGAAGAAATATTTGGTTATGGAATATAAATTGATTTTCAACCAACATGCTAAGAATTGGTATTTGAGATCAAAAATATTTTCTTAAGAGTAGTTTTGAAGGATTTATTAACGAAAACTCAATTTAATGAATTTTGAGATGAAAAAGAAAGTAAACTAATTTTTAGAATTAAAATTACTGTAATATTTCAAGTTATTCAAAGAAATACAGTTTTGTAAAGAAAATATTAGAAGATATTATTTAGAGAAGTTTTAGCAAGGAAATGATTTTGAGGATGGTTTGGAACTTAAAGTATTTTATTTAAAGTGTTGAACAAATGTTTTTGAGATATCTTAAATTAATTTAAATAAGTTACGTTTTTATGGAAAATGTTTAAAAATATTTATTAAAGGAGGTTTAGTGAGAAAATGTGGGAAGTATTATTTAACGATGATTTATTCAAAAAATGTGAGAAAAGTTTTACTTTAAGCTTAGAATAGGATTAAACTATTTTACGTGATTAAAAAAAATACGCAGAAAAACTCTTATGTGATTTAAAAACAGTGATTTTAGCTACGCAATTTGAGAGGAACAGCAAGTTGTGCTGTAGAACTGACGTACTATATCTAAGTAGATATGGTATTGCATTGTGCTTGTGGGACTGAGGTTCTAGACCCGTGTGGATCTTTGGTATTATGTAGTTGTATGGACGGTTGATTTAATATCATTGGAAACAGTTCAATGGTGGTTTGGTTTCATTGAATATGCATTTGAGCATTATACAGTTGATGGATGTTGTGGCATTTTATGCCCAAAGAGTTTGGTTTCATTGAATGTGCATTTGAGCATTGTACAGTTGATGGTTGTTGTGGCGTTTTATGCCCAAAGATTTTGGTTTCATTGAACATGCATATAAGCATTGTACAGTTGATGATTATTGGGGCGTTTTATGCCTAAAGAGTGGACAGGAACTTATAGGATAGCGGGATCTTCACAGATCCTAGGGGGAGGTCAGGGCGCGGTATTCGCTTCGTGATACGCTTCGTATCACGAGTGCTGCTTGAGCACCTTATATATATATATGTATGTATATATATATATATATATATGTATATATATATATATATATATGTATGTATATATATATATATATATGTATATATATATATATATGTATTATATATATATATATATGTATATATATATATATATATGCCCCTGACCGTGATAAAAACCGTTTGCAACGCACTGGCAGCCCCGACGACACTATTGCTTTTCATGGTCCATAGACTGTCTTTTTGGGGGAGACAGATCTATTGGAGCGTTCATTCTGAATTTGAGTATAGTTCCATGGAATAGTAGGAACTGGTTACATTGTGGAAAATGAGGTTACATTATGGAAAATGATGATCATCATACACATCATGCATATGCATAATCAGCAATTACACTGTTGTGACGTAATATTATTGTGGCATTATCATTATGCCTGATATTGTGATACAAGTTTATTGGATTATGTACTTATTAAATGTTATTGTTATATTGTATGTGGAACCATGTTGGAATGTTTGTCGTTCTCTTGCTGCTATATTGGTATGCGATGTAGGGAATCTCACCTCTTTGCTGTATTGTTCTGTGTGTTTCTATTTTATGCCTATGTTGGCGAAGACTGTGATGGCGGCAAGGAGGAATCAACTTTCTTAAAGGCGCTACTGCTTGGTGTGTTCATTGGGACTCTGAGATATCTTTTACTCGAATTTCTAATCGTTGAGACATTCCTGGCTAGGGAATTTGTCTTTGAGAAAGACCTTTGTTTTTAGAGATTGTGAACTTGGGCCAGGTCGAGTTTTTATATGGTCTATGTAATGAAGATATTATGAATCCATGTTATGTATGACAAAATATATTTTTATTAAGATTCTATGATATGTATAAGGGATATATGTTACTCTATTTTTGTATCTTGTGTTACTTTAATTTGGTAAATTTATGTTATCTGCAAAAAAGAAATTTTGAAACCCGTATTTTAAGTAATATTTATTATGTTATAACTTGGGTAAAATTAAATAAGGGAGTTAGTCTGAAATGTGATACCCTAAGATGGGTGTTACACACAACACGTTCTGCCATAACCTTGATATCATGCATATAAAGAAGAACATAGTTGATAACATAATTGGAACTCTATTGGATATTCCGGGTAAGTCAAAGGACCATGCAAATACTCGATATGATCTAAAAGAGATGGGCATTAGAAGGAACCTTCAACAAAAAGATACAACAGATGGCAAGAGAACAAAGTTTGCGAAAGTATGCTTCTCAATGATTGCTAGAGAGAAGTCAGTTTTTTGGTGTGTTTTAAAGACAGTAAAACTACCTGATGGTAGTGCTTCCAACATTTCATGATGTGTGCAACTAGCTGAAAGAAAAGTGTCTGGTTATAAGACCTATGATGCCCATTTCATGTTACATTACTTGTTGTAAATACCAATCAAAAGCATACTTCCTGATCATGTTGTTATCCCTTTGATCCGTCTAAGTTCCTTCTTCTATCGTTTGTGTCAAAAAGTTATCACTTATGAAGCACGGACACGTCGATTATGAGACGTGTCCGTCTGTCAGACATGTGTCTGTGTCAGACATATGGAGACACCGGTACGATACACGTGTCATGCATGTCCAAATGTGTTTGATTAAAAAAGATTATTTTTTCAGTTTGGACACGTCTCGGACATGCTTAAACACTTCTCAGACACGCTCGGATGCTTCTCGGACACATTTGGACATGACTTGAACACGACCCATTAATATTTTTTTAAAAAAAAACGTAGTTTCCATGACTAACATTCAATTAGTAAGCCTGTAACTCACTTAAGCTCACATGACTTACGTCCCAAGCCACTATTTTCATATATCAGTATTTTAAGTTTTATCTTTTCACACGCCACTATTAGACTTTTAAGTTTTATCTTTTCACACAGCACTATTTTCATCTACTCCTTCTACCTCTGCTCGTACTAAGTCATCCACTTCGTTGTCACCGAAGCTTGCCTCACACCAATATTCTCTCTAGTTATTTTTTTATGCACATGTACTTGTACATGATTAGTTCTATTAGGAGAAGTTAGTTTAGGAGATTTTTTAGATTATGTCAATAGAAATTATGTTCTATATTTTTTAGGAGGGGCTTACTAGGTAGCAAATATTGGCATATATGACATGTATTAAAATATTATAAATCTTTAAGCTTATAGAAATGATATTAATGAATTATGAATTTTTTTCTTAAATTTTGAAATTATATATATATGCCGTGTCCGTGTCCTATAATTTTTGAAGTTGATGTGTCCCTGTATCCGTGTCCATGTCGTGTCCCGTGTCCGTGTCCGTGTTTCTGCTTCATAGGTTATCACACTAGAAGAGATAGATTGTTTAGAAAAAGAGATTGTAGAAACACTGTGTCAGCTTGAGAGGATTTTTTCTCCTAGTTTTTTTTATATAATGGTTCATCTGCCTATTCATTTAGTAAACGAGGTGAGATTAGGTGGCCCAGTTCAATTTCGATGGATGTATCCTCCAGAAAGATATATATGTACATTAAAGTTGTATGTTTGCAAAAAAAGTCATCCAGAAGGATCAATTACGAAGGCATATTTGGTTTACGAGTGTTTCACCTTTTGCTCATGATATTTACATGGAGGTGTGCAGACCAGATTTAATAGAAGACCTTGAAACAATGATGAATGTAGTTCAAATGAAGTGGAATCTTCAAATTTGTTTCCAAACAAAGGGTATCTTTTAGGAGGAAAAAAAGGTGCTCCATTTATTCTGGATGACAAGTCACATAGCCAAGTCCATGTGATGGAGACCAAGGAAGCTCAAGTGGCAGCCCAACAGGCCCAATGCCTAAAGATGCACTGCGAGGACTTGGAGGCCAAATGACAAGGTCAAGAACTAAGAAGACTAAGGAGGATTTGGACAAAGAAGTCAACTACTTTCTCTCAATCAAGCCCATTCCAGAAGAAGGAGCACTCAAGATGGTCCAAATGATCCAAGTTGATGAAGGGCCCAATGTGTGGGCATGATTTCTTCTTAGTCAATTTTATTTAATTATGTATTTGAACCTTTTAATTTTCTCAGTTTTGGTTCCTTTTTTTTTTGGGATAATTTTGTAATAAGGGTCTATTGTTTGGGCTTAACTTGCGTATAACAGAGCTAAGGATTGGTGCAGCTTTCTAATTGGGCCTAGGCCACATTTGCGCTAGGGTTAGGATTAAAAATGCGCTAGCTTACTGCCTCTTTTAGCTAGACCTAGCCGCATACCTAATGCCTATAAATAGGCTTGTGTTTACTGCATTTGACACTTTTGAATTTGAGAATATTATTGCACTCCTTTATGAGTTTTGAGAGCTTAGTTCTTTTGGGGTTCTTGGAAGAACCATCTTAGTTCTTATCAAAGGTTTCCTTACCTTTGTGGCGAATCTTCGCTTGACTTATCACTCTCCAAGAGTGTGGCGTCTTTTTCCTTCCATTCCTTGTCTTTTTCCATCTTTTCTATTTTTTACTATTCACGATATTTTTCACAACACTGTTCATGTTACTGTTCATGTTACTATCACCCTTCATCGTTTAATTCTTTAAAACACGAAATCAACTCAAGGACGATCTGCAAAAATAATATGCATCCAACTTGGACCATATCATATGATATCTAGAGCCCAGATCCTAGAGTTGATAGAATTCTTATTTTTTTTTTGTACTTGTTCTTATTGCTTTCCAAACATCAAGCGTCATTGCTTGAATGTCATAATTGTACAAAACCTTGATCATCATTGATCTCTGCCATTCCTAAGAATTGGCAACATTCTTTACTTTTCGTTCCTTACTTTTTGCCATTTAAATTTCAGTCCTTTTATTTTCTGTCTTTAGTTTCTGTTCTTTAATTTCTGCGCAATATTTATGGCTTTGATCTTATCAACTCTATATCTATTGCTGTTACATGTTTTATAGCACCTTAATTTAAAGGAAGCTCCTAAATACACAATTAGGCATAATAACATTTGGAACTAAAATTGCGAGAACTAATTTTTTTTAAGTGCAAAAAGAGAACAAAGGCGTGAAAAATAATATGAAAAAAGGAAAAAAAGTCTATTCCAAAAAAAAACACTGCCCTTGCACTTAAGCGAGATTAAGTTTGAATGCCTTATGAATTTCATTAAGCGGTGCTATTCTACATATCTTGCGCATTTCTTTTTCTTCTTATTTCTTTTGAGTTTTACCCTTTTTTTTAAAGTAGCTTTTCTTGCTTGTCTTTTAAATTCCTTTGAGTTTTGTCCAAAGTTTCATCCTTTCTTCAACTTCTGAGTGCTTACTCTTGTGAGGATTGCTACTTTTGTAAGAGTTTTTGATAATTGAAACGTGAGAGGGGTCATTTAAGAACTTGCAAAAGAACTTGAGTGGTAAAAGGCAAGAGCGTTTTCATTAAACAAAAGCCTAATTGTGTGAAACACGAGTGGAATCAATCTAAGAGTGTATACACGTGAGAAGAGTGGTAAGGGCGTTTCAATCTTTAATTATTCTTATTACATGTGCAAAGATGAGTGAAGGAAGTACACCCTCATCCGCTAGGACTGCAAACCTTATGCAAGCCTTAGCTAAAGAACTTGAGAAGTTTAGGGCAGAAATAAATGTAAGGCTTGATAATGAAAGGAGGAGAGACTCTCAACATGAAGTCTCGCATGAAGATGAAGATACCTATGATTCGGGTAGGGAAAGGAGGACTAGGAGGAACCATGATAGGAGAAAAAGGCATGAGAAGAGTGAAAGGAGTTATGAAAGGAGGAATATGAGGCATAGGAGTGATGAAAGAGGAGGAGACCTAGGAGGAGTAAAGACCCAAGTACCTTATTTCTAAGGAAAAAATGACCCCGAAGCCTACTTAGAATGGGAAACCAAGGTAGAACAAATCTTTTCCTATCACCATTACGATAAAGAAAGGAAGGTGAAGGTGGCTGCCCTACAATTTTTCGACTATGCCCTAATTTGGTGGAACCAAGTACAAAAAGAGAGGGAAAGGAATAAGGAGTACCCCATAGATACTTGGGAAGAGATGAAAAGTTTGATGAGGAAGAGGTTTGTCCCTTCATGGTATCATAGGAAATTACACAATAAACTCCAAAGACTTACCCAAGGAAGTAGGAGTGTGGATGAGTACTATAAGGAGATGGAGGTGGCCATGATAAGGGCCAATGTCATTGAAGATAGGGAGGCTACCATGTCACGTTTTCTTCATGGTTTAAACCGTGAGATAGAAGACATTATGGAATTGCACAACTATGAAGAGCTTGATGAGTTAGTCCACCAAGCTATAAAGGTGGAACAACAACTCAAAAGAAAGGGTGCATGGAAGAAGCCTTCTTCTAACCTCAAACCTCCTACTTGGAAGGACAAGGAACCAAAGGAAGACTCCTTTACACAACCCAAGGGAGGTATGACTTCTAAAAACTTTAATGTTTTTCCTTCCACTAATGCTTCTTCCTCTTCTTCTTATAAAAATAGGAACATCAAGTATTTTAAATGCTTGGGGAGTGGACACATAGCCTTTCAATGCCCAAACAAAAGGGCAATGGTGATAAGAGAGGGACACCTCTCTAGTGATTCATGTCCAAATTCCCCTCCCTCAAGTGAAGGAGAAGAAGAATGTGAGACTTATGCTCATGATAGCGACTTGCTAATGATAAGGAGACTCTTGGGTAGCCAAGTTATGGCAAGGGACCAAGACTAAAGGGAAAACATCTTCCACGCAAGATGTGTCATCCATGGCAAAGTGTGCTCATTAATCATTGACAGAGGAAGGAGGAAGTTGCACCAATGTGACAAGCACTCGCTTGGTAAGAAAACTTGACCTTAAAACTACTCCTCACCCCCGACCATACAAGCTTCAATGGCTAAGTGAGAATGGTGAGTTGATAGTGAATCAACAAGTGTTAGTAAGTTTGTCAATTGGTAAGTATAATGATGATGTTTTGTATGATGTTGTTCCCATAGAGGCCGGCCATATTTTGCTTGGAAGGCCTTGGCAATTTGATAAGCATGCTATTCATGATGGTTTCACTAACAAGTACTCCTTTGTTCATAATACCTTAAAGGTAACCCTTGTACCCCTTACTCCCAAACAGGTTTGTGAAGACCAAGTGGCCTTGAAGCTAAGAAGAGAGCAAGAGAAGAAAGACGTAAAAGTAAAATCAATGGGGGAAGGAAAGAATAGGGACCAAGAACTTGTAAATGAGAAAAAAATGAATGTTTAATTGCAGGGAGAGTGAGATTAAGAGGGCTTGCTTTGCAAAGCAAGAGATGTACATTTGCGTATACAAGGACTTGTACTTAAATTGTAACTCTAACCCTCTACCTAGTGAAGTTGATTCTCTTTTGTAGGACTTTGAAGATGTCTTTCCAAAGAGTGTCCCCCCAGGACTACCACCCTTGAGGGGGATTGAACATCAAGTGGACTTCGGGCGCTTATTTGCCTAATAGGCCCGCCTATAGGACAAATCTTAAGAAAACTAAGGAAATTCAGAAACAAGTGGAGGATTTGATGCAAAAAGAATGGGTGAGGGAAAGTTTAAGTCCTTGTGTCGTGCTTATTATACTTGTCCCCAAAAGGGACGGCACTTGGAGAATGTGTACTGATTGTAGGGTTGTAAATAATATAACTATAAAATATAGACATCTCATCCCTAGGCTAGATGATTTGCTTGATGAATTGCATGGTGCATGTTACTTTTCTAAAGTGGATTTAAAAAGTGGGTACCATCAAATTAGGATAAGGGAAGGGGATGAGTGGAAAACAGCCTTTAAGACTAAGCATGGATTGTATGAGTGGTTGGTGATGCCTTTTGGGCTTACAAATGCACCTAGCACCTTTATGAGGTTGATGAACCATGTGTTGAGAGAATTTCTAGGCAAGTTTGCAATAGTGTACTTTGATGACATCCTAATCTATAACATAACCTTAGAAGAGCACCTAGAACACCTTAGGGCTGTGATGAGTGTGCTTAGAAAAGAAAAGTTGCATGATAATTTAGAGAAGTGTCTTTTGCACCAACCATGTAGTGTTCCTAGGCTTTGTTATGAGTGCTAAGGGAGTGCAAGTAGATGAAGAAAAGATGAAAGCCATTACGGAGTGGCCTACCCCTAAGTCTGGGAGTGAGATAAAAAGCTTTCATGCGTTAGCTAACTTTTATAGCAGGTTTGTAAAAGATTTCAGCACCATAACCGCCCCTTTAAATGAAGTTGTTAAGAAAAATGTGAGTTTTAGGTGGGGGAAGGATCAAGAGACAAGTTTCAACACACTCAAAGATAAGCTCACTCATGCACCCATACTTGCATTGCCTAATTTTTCTAAGTCTTTTGAACTTGAGTGTGATGCATCAAATGTTGGGATTGGGGCTGTTTTATTACAAGAGGGTCACCCCATTGCATACTTTAGTGAGAAATTGCATAGAGCTGTTTTAAATCACTCCACCTATAATAAAGAATTGTATGCACTCATAAAGGCTTTGTACACTTAGCAGCACTACCTTTTGCCAAAAGAGTTTGTAATTCACAGTGATCATGAGTCACTAAAATATTTAAAAGGGAAAAGTAAGCTTAATAAGAGGCATGCCAAGTGGTTGGAATACCTTGAACAATTTCTCTATGTGATCAAACACAAGCAAGAAAAGGTAAACATAGTGGCTAATGCGCTTTCCAGGAGGTATACCTTATTAGCTACTCTTGAAACAAAAATGCTTGGTTTTGAACACATAAAGGAGTTGTATGTGCATGATGATGATTTCTCCAAGATGTATGCTGCATGTGAAAAAGGGGCGCATAGGGGGTTCTTTAGGCAAGATAGGTATTTATTCAAAGAAAAATGTTTGTATGTGCCTAAGAGCTCTTTACGTGAATTATTGCTTAGGGAAGCTCATGAGGGGGGATTAATAGGTCACTTTGGGATCTAAAAGACTTTAGATGTGTTGTATGAGCATTTTTATTGGCCTGGCATGAAGCATGATGTGCATAAACTATGTGATAGGTGTATTGTTTGTAAAAGAGCCAAATCAAAGGTAATGCCTCATGGACTCTATACCCTCCTACCTATTCTTGATTCTCCTTGGACTGACTTGTCTATGGACTTTATGCTAGGTTTGCCCCGCTCAAAAAAAGGAAGAGACTCCATTTTTGTGGTGGTGGACAGATTCTCCAAGATGGCCCACTTCATTCAATGCCATAAGGTGGATGACGCTATTCATGTGGTAGACTTGTTCTTCAAAGAAGTGGTGAGGCTTCATGGAATGCCCAAAAGCATAGTCTCATATAGGGACTCAAAGTTCCTAAGCCATTTTTGGAGGACCCTTTGGAACAAGCTTGGACCTAAGCTACTCTTCTTTACCACTTGCCACCCACAAATCGATGGGTAAACTGAGGTGGTGAATAGAACCCTATCAACCTTGCTGTGATTAATCATTAAGAGGAACATCAAAACCTAGGAAGAATGCTTACCTCTTGTTGAATTTTCTTATAATAGGGTTGTGCATGCTACTACTAGCTTTTCTCCTTTTGAGATTGTATATGGTTTTAATCCCCTCACCCCCTTGATTTACTGCCTCTACTTAATGTCTCTTCTTTAATTCATAGGGATGGACAGGCAAAAGTTGAATATGTGAGGAAGCTCCATGAATAAGTCAAGGCTCAAATTGAAAGGAAGATGGAGCAATATGCTAGGCAAGCAAACAAGGGAAGGAGGCAAGTTGTTTTTGAACCAGGAGATTGGGTGTGGGTGCACATGTGAAAAGAAAGGTTTCCTTTGCAAAGGAAATCTAAGCTCTTACCTAGAGGAGATGAACCCTTCCAAATCTTAGAAAGAATCAATGACAATGCCTACAAAGTTGACCTACCAAGTGAGTATGGGGTTAGTGCAACATTTAATGTGGCTGACTTAAGTTCTTTTGATGTAGGTGATGAAAGATCAAATTCAAGGACGAATTCTTTCAAAGAGGGAGGGCATGATGGAGACCAAGGAAGCTCAAGTGGCAGCCCAACAAGCCCAATGCCCAAAGATGCACTGTGAGGCGAGGACTTGGAGGCCCAATGACAAGGTCAAGAGCTAAGAAGGCTAAGGAGGATTTGGACAAAGAAATCAACCACTTTCTCTCACTCAAGCCCATTCCAGAAGAAGGAGCACTCAAGATGGTCCAAATGATCCAAGTTGATGAAGGGCCCAATGTGGGGGCATGATTTCTTCTTAGTCAATTTTATTTAATTATGTATTTGAACCTTTTAATTTTCTCAGTTTTGGTTCTTATTTTCTTTTTTTCGGATAATTTTGTAATAAGGATCTATTGTTTGGGCTTAACTTGCGCATAGCAGAGCTAGGGATTGGTGTAGCCTTCTAATTGGGCCTGAGCCACATTTGCATTAGGGTTAGGATTAAAAAATACGCTAGCTTGCTGCCTCCTTTAGCTAGACCTAGCCACATACTTAATGCCTATAAATAGGCTTGTGTTTACTGCATTTGACACTTTTGAATTTGAGAATATTATTGCACTCCTTTGTGAGTTTTGAGAGCTTAGTTCTCTTGGGGTTCTTGGAAGAACCATCTTGGTTCTTATCAAAGGTTTCCTTACCTTTGTGGCGAATCTTCGCTTGACTTATCACTCTCCAAAAGTGTGGCGTCTTCTTCCGTCCATTTCTTGTCTTTTTCCATCTTTTCTATTTTTTACTATTCATAGTACTGTTCAAGATACTGTTCATGTTACTGTTCATATTACTATTCATCCTTCATCGTTTAATTCTTTAAAATACGAAATCAACTCAAGGACGATCCGTAAAAATAATATGCATCCAACTTGGATTATATCACCATGCATACATACTGAACAATTGTGATGAAGTTCAAGAATATGTTAGGTACTTTGACTCACCTGCAATATTTCCTATTACTCACTAAATTATTATTATTATTTTTTAGCTAATATATAACAATACTTGTCAACTTTAGAGAGCATGAGCATGAAGTTAATAATCAACGACGAGGATCAAAATGGAGCAAAGCCAAAAATCATACTCAAAGGTTCTCTCAGTGGTTTGAAACTCGTGTTATGCATGAGGATGTGCCAGATTGGATAAAAGAACTGTCTGGAGGACTAAATTCAATTGCAAGAAGATATTCTGGGTATCTGATCAATGGATACAAATTTCATTCTAGGTGGTGTGATGCAAGACGAAAAATGTAGAATACTGATGTCACATTAGTTGCATTAACTACAAGCTTTGCAAGCTCAAAGGATGTAAATCTGATTGATTCAAATCTAACTTATTATGGTAGAATAGTTGATATAGTTGAGTTAGATTATTATGGCCAATTTAAGGTTGTCTTATTTAGGTGTGACTGGTATGAGGTTGGAGAAGATATTTATAGCCTTACATATGTTCACTTCAACAAGAAATGCTACCAAGAAGAGCCTTTTGTGCTAACATCTCAAGCACACCAGTGCTTTTATGTTCAAAACCCATCAGATCAAAACAAACATTATGTCATGAAAATAATTCCAAGAGACTTGTTTAACATAAGTGACCAACTTGAGTTTGATGCCCACCATATTTATGAAAATGAGCCATTTGAACATTCAATGGGTCTTTCTATACCTATTGATGATGGTGAAGTTGTTTTAGAGAGGAATGATGTACCACCGACCATTATTGATGCGGCTCCACAAGTGTTTCTTGCCCAAGAACATGAAATAGAATTGGGAGAAGAGACTGGTTTTGAGGATGCATCATGAGACATCACTTTTTACTTATACACTTATTGGTTTAGTTTTAATGTTGCTTATTTGTTTTTTGACTTTTTATACATAAATAAATAGCTCTTTGTCCCTATTTCTTGTATTTGCTTTGACATTTAGCTTAATATATGTTTTGATAGCTACAGAGACTTAAATTTGGAGTTTTGTCATCCCTTTATTTGCTTACTTGAAAATCCTCCCATTTTGATTAAAAAAGGAAATCCTCCCTTCATCTATAGTGATTACCCTCTTCTCTACATGTTTTCTATTTTCTGGCAAAAGAAAATAATATACAATAGGGAAGACTCAAGAATATAGTCATAGAATGTCTGTTGTTGATTGTAGTGAATCTGGAAAAATAGAATTACAAAACAAAAGTGAAATTTAGTCACAGAATCTAACATTTTTATGTATGTCCTGTGCGAAGTTAACCTTATCTGAATGGCTAGAATATTGGACCAAGGCATCTCAGTGAAAAGGCCACTTTGTTTACATTGTAGCCCATTCTTCCTTTCCCTGTGTCTTTTGTAAACTATTAAACAAAAGAAAAGAGAGAGAGAAATAAAGTTGCCTAACCTTGTGATTAGCAGGTTACAATATTTGTTTTGTTTTGGTTGGGTAAAGTATCTGATAGGAATAGCCTCTCAAACAACTTGATTTCCACCTTTAATGGATCAACTCCAGGTGATGGTTGAGCAACCCAATGGAGAACACCCTATAAACAAAATTTTTGCATAGATCACCAATCTGATATTACAAACTCTTAGGGATATTAACCTTAACCAACAGATTTAGCAAAGTCAGTAAACCTTAAGCTTTGTCTTCTTTGAAGGATCATACTCCGCCCGAATTTCAAGAATAGTCTCATTATCATTAGCTAGAATAACTTCAGTGCATTTTATAGGAAATGCATGGCTGAAATGTTTCTTTCTTGCTTTTTCTCTTTTAAAGCCCTATGAATGAAATGTTCTTTATTGTCTGTTTGTATGCGAGACTATCAATTAAACTTAAAATTCTCTGCATAAAAAGAATGAATCTGAAGGAAGATGTGTGTAGGGAAGGGCACAACATAATTATGCTTTGTGTATAACTTGCTAGTTTTACTTCTGTCAAACACTACATAATTCTCTTAGATCTAATCTTTTAGTTGAATGTCAAGATAACAACTCAGTTTAGGCTAGAAAGTAAATCTGTGTTTAATGGGTTTGTATAGGACAAAATACTCAATTTTTAAGTAGGTTGTAATTTTATGAGTTGATAATTGTAAAGTGAGATTCAGTCTATCAGACCATTTATGTTTTCTGAGAAAATCAAATCTCGTGGATTGTTATTGATGATCTCTTCATAAAACATAACTAACAAGCTCTAAAGCTCTATCTCTGGATTTCTCAAGGTAGGATATAGAGAATTATAAGAGAAGGGATTGATAAGAAATTGCTTTAGAAATCAGAATGTGTCAATGGCAATGGCAATGGCATTGGTCATTTATATATAAGAAGATAATAGCATTAGAAAATTGAAATGTTATAGGGTGTAGTATATATGTGCATTTTATAAGAAAGACATGTCATCAGCTTGAGAATCAGGCCATTTTTTTTTTGCATCAACTTCCTTAGTTGAGTTGGCTTCAAGATTAGTAATAACAACCTTAAAAGACAGAATCAATCAGTCTTAAGCTAGTTAAAGTCAAACAATATCCTGTAGAAAGAATGCAAACAGATAATATACCTTGAGTGGATGTAAGACAACCATTGTGCGAGGAGTTGTTCTGTTCAATTCTTCCCTAACATGATATTCAAGGCATTCCACAGATATCAAAGTGCCATTATTGCGGCAGAAGGAAGAAAATAATTTTGATTAAACTATGCACTACCACTCTAATATATCAGGTATTTTTTTAAATTCAAAATCAGTGTGCATGTTCTTGGGCATGAGTGACAGTCAATGGTCAAAGCTTCAAATGTGAACTTTCCTAACATAACACACTAAACAACTAAAGAAGAAGAACAAGAAAGAAAACAAAAACTCATTCAAACAGAACATAATGTAGATAGTGCAACTAGAAAAATGGCTGGAGACTCCAAAGAAACTCCAAAAAACCCATGACACTGTTTTGTTTTTGGTTGGGTAAAGTATTTGTTGAAATCAGGTTATAGTATTCTGGTTCAGGAAAATTATTCTAGTAATATAGTAATTTAGTATGACGTTGATTGCTTTCTTCATGAACTTGTGTTTTTAGGTTCATTATATGGTAAAGGAGGAAAGATATGATGATCTGATCCTAGCTTGAAAGTTCACATAGGAGCTGGTTATAATTTTTGCGGGGTAAAATCTCTCTATTATTATATATTGCATTTTCTTTGATGTGTTGCTTTGTTTTGTTTTTCTTTGGTGAAATCTAAATGAAACACTATCAGAAGCTGATCTAAGATTACCTTTTACAATTTGAATTCCCAATTAAGATATATTAGTTAAGAGATGGAACCATCCACCACTAGATTTGAAATAACTAGAGAACAACCCATATATTTTGCCTAGAGACATATCAACACAACAATACTAAAACTGCCATTATATTTTTTTTAGTAAACAAGCAACCATCAAAGTACTAACAACATAATAAAATTCCCAATAAATAGACACTGAATAGCAAAGTATCCACTAAATAGACTCTAGTATCCCAGAAAAACAACCTTTAACGCTTTACAGTGATGACAATTCTCAGTCCTAAATACATAGGTTTGCAACTATATGATCATTAACACTAATATGCTAACAAATTAGATTTTATTTTTTGATATGTTGTGGGTAGTGTTAAATAATAACTAACAGGCCATGTGTTTGAATGATTTTTTTTTTATATGTATGAGTTGTTGAGATTTTATGTTCTATGTCTCTCTTTTGTAGGACAATGTTGGTACTTCATTTGGGGATGACAATAGAGCTACTTAGTATATTTGATGTTCATAAAGAGAACTTGATGAAGATAATTTTTTCATACATTGTGAATATATATATCTTTATTTTGATTAAGTACTTTGGATTATATAATGATGGCAAGTATTTTGGATTATTTGATTAATACTTTCATCAATGTGTTATTGTGGACACTTAAGTATTTATTTTGAACAATGTGTTAAATATTAAAATTAATTTATATTGCTTGAAATACTATATATTTATTTGTGAATATTCTAAAATTAAAATTCTATAAAAATAATATAAAATAAATGACATTAAAAATATTAAAAATATAAGCATTTTTAATGTTTTACTAAATTGCGTATAATATTTGATTAACAAATGTTATTTTAAATGATAAAAAAGTAGTCATATTAAAAAAAAAAAAACAACATAAGGGAACACTTTGCACGTGTACCCATAGCATCTGATATAAGGGAATGCTTTTTTAGCATACCCATAGCGTTTGACATAGGGTACGCTTTGAAAGCGTACCCATAAGGTTGGACATAAAGCAACGCTTTTCTAGCATACCCATAGCGTTTGACATAAGGGAACGCTTTGAAAGCGTAACCATAAGGTTGGACATAAAGCAACGCTTTTCTAGCATACCCATAGCGTTTGACATAAGGGAACACTTTGAAAATATACCCATAGGGTTAGACTTAAGGGAACGCTTTATAAGCGTACTCATAGGGTGAAGGAGAAAAGCGTTGCCTTTGACTCTGAAAAAGTGTAGCCTTCGATAATAGGTCACGCTTGAATAGGTCACCCCTCTAAAAACGTTGCCTTAGGGCCAAAAAGTGTAACCTTCATCAAGGACTACACTTAACTATATTTTAGAGTTGTTAGGAGTGAAAATAAAAGAAAAATTGGCTGATGATGATAATGAAGTTTTGGCTATTTCGACGGTTGGATGATAATGTTAGAAAAATCTTCTAAGTGTTGAGCCGACGGAAGTGCCAAATAATTAGAAGACTCAATGTAATCATTAAATATTGAAGTCGGACAAGTAGTTTAATTCGACAGAAAAGTTGCATTTTCAAGAGATTGAACCAACGAAGAATGACAAAATGGTTAGAAGTTGGTTCTGTCGGGAAATTAGGGAAGTTTTTAGTGGCATAACTGCCATGTACGTGTCAGAATCTTAGGATGTCAGTTATTTTTGTAATTTGTCTATAAATATCAGCATTCACAATGTAAAAAAGGGAGGTTATTTGTTGATACATAATCCTAAAATCTCACCCGAGCAGATTAATGGATTTTGATCCAAGTATGCATTCCCTTTTCATTTTGAGTCATTTGAATTAATGCAAAGGTTCTTTTAATTTCTTTTACTTTTTAGTCTTGTTCTTTAAATTTATTTACATTTCGTTGCTTTATTTACAATGCTTTCTTTTACTGCTTTTCTTAAACTTTCTGCACTTTAATTTTCTGCTTCAGTCTCTTTATTTTCTTTTAATTCTTTAAAACTTACTTTTCTAAACTTTTCTTTTACAAATTCTTGTTGTTTATTTCAAGTTAAATTTCAAAACCTACGAGATTACCACAGAACTCTGAGCCCATTTTCGTTTGATAAATAATTATTTATTTGTTGGAATTTCTTTTAACTTTTCGACCAAAATTCCACTTAAAATAAATTGGCACTCCCGGTGGGACGAGTTCAAAGTAACTCGTAGTGTCACAAGAAATGGTTTTATATGTTTAAGAAGTGGAAGATTTATCTACTTTTCTTAAAATATGCAAACCATAAGTAATGTAAGTAGCCAGGCGTCAGATATACCTTCGACAACCGTTACTGTGCCACCCTCGACCATCACTAGTATTGGTTTGGTGGATGATACTATAACAATGGGTGCTCTCCGAAGTAATCCAGTAGTAGAACAGGTGTTGCCTGGAATGACTCTGCCATCGCCAAGTTAGCTAAGTAACCAAAGCATAATAAATTCAAATTCAAGGTTTGTGCCCCAATATAGGTTACCACCCAATTATGTTCCCCATATGATGGCACAAATGGGACTTGGCTCCACTTTGGCTAATACAGTCGGCCAATCAGTAGCTTCACAAGGCCAACCACAGATAAGTTCGACCTTGGCAAGTTTTGGTAGCTAAGGAGTAGGGGTTGCAAGTTCAAGTAATCTAACTCATTTTTGACAGGAGAGATTAAATTTGGGACCTATATTCCCGAATATATCGAGAGATATTCCTCAGAATATGACTGGGCCAACTATGAATTCTTTGGCCAGTTTTCGACAACAAATGGATGAAAGCAACCATGAAATGGTGCACATGTTCACTCAGCAAATGGGTATTGTGATTACACCAATCATGGAAAATACAAATAATGCTTGCAGCGCGTTGGCTCAACAAATGGCAAGGCTAAATCAAGTCTTAGGAATAGGCGAATTGGCCAATGAAAATGCTCAAGGAACCCAGCCTGGGGTAAATAGGGAAACAGTTACACCTCAGGCAAATGTGGGGAAGAATCAACAAAACTTAAATTAACTTAGGCAAAATGATCAGCTATGTTTAGAATATGGTAATGTTCAAATGCTTTGTATAGGTGATGAGGATCAAATGGCTCGAAATAATGTAGCCATGAGATTGTTTCGACAGAATCTTGGGGGGCTCCAAGTGGCTGAACAAAATGTAAATCAAGTAATGGAACAAGTGCTGAATAGGTTCGGGTTTAATGTTGGATATGCCAACCAACCTTATTTTGTTTCAGCATTTCTTGAATAGGTGCAACAGCAGAGTTGCCCAGGGGAATTAAAATTCCCAAACTTTCTAAGTTTGCAAGAGAGAGTGGGGAATCGACCGTCGAACATATTGCATGGCATATAATAGAAATGGGGGAGTTAACCGCTACTGAAGGCCTTAAAATGAGAATCTTCCCAAGTTCCCTTACAAAAAATGCTTTTTCTTGGTTATCGACATTGAGACCAAACTCAGTCCATTCCTAGGCTCAGTTAGAAAGAATTTTTCATGATCAATTCTTTATAGGAGATTGAAGGTGGGACTTACAGATCTCTTTAATATCAAAAGAATGTACAATGAAACTGTGGATGATTATCTTGTTAGGTTTCGACAAATGAGGAGTAGATGTTTTATTCCTATACCTGAGGTCGAAATGGTAAAGATAGCTGCAAGAGGCTTAGATTATTAGATAAGGAAGAAATTAGTAAATCAACATTTAGTTTATCTTGCCCAATTAAGTGAGAAGGTTAGGCAAATAGAGCAACTGAAAGTTGAGAAGATTCAAAAACAAAAAAAAATTCTTAAAAGAAAGAAGGTGGCATTTGTCGGATTGGATGAATCCGACAATGAAACTGAAGATAGCAATGATGAATTTGAAGTTAACATTGCTGAACTTCATAATGGTCCCCCTTATGTTTGTTAGGCTCTACAGCCTACAAGAAATAAAGAGAAAATGGGTTATGTTAATAAAAAAACTTATACATTCGACGTAACAAAAGCTGACAAAATCTTTGATTTACTACTAAAAGATAAACAGATTAAGTTATCGGAAGGTCATAGGTTGTTAAAATTTGCTGAAATAAAAGACTGAAAGTATTGTAAGTTTCATAATAATTTCAGTCACGTTACTAATGAATGTGTTCGTTTCAGAGACATAATTCAGAAAGCAATAATGGATGGGCGTTTGAAGTTTGCTGACAAGCCTAAAGTGGATATGAAGGTTGATTCAGATCCGTTTTAGGCTGGAGTATCTTGTGTTGATCAGCAAGTTCCTTTGAATGTTGGGATGCTAAACATAAGGGATTTGCAAGGGTTTGACGTCGACACAAAGGATGCACTCGACATCTATCCCAAACCAAAAGAATCTCTTAAAGCATTTCTTGAGAGGAAGAAAGAAAGGGGCAAGGTAAGATTATGCCCAAGGTGTAATGCAGTTTATGATGAAATCGCTGCAAAGAAAGCTATTAAAGAACAGTTGAGTATCCCACAAAATAAGAAGAAGGTTTTCGACAAGTAAACCTAGAGACCACAAAAGCCTTTTTATGCTCCAAGGCCAAGGCCAGTCTATACGCCTAGGTCTAACATGAATGGCTGGTTAGTAGAACCACATGAGCCTGTGGGAAGCAGAGGTTATGTTGGGACAGTTAAGACTAGAGTGCCACATGCCAATGTTGTTGTGGACAGGTGGATAAAAAATTCTATAATGGCAAGTCGCATGTATTTCCGATGGAACGTGGCTGCCAAGAAGAATCAATTTCAAAGAGATCAGTCATTTTGGAATTAAGATTACAGAAATGGTAGGATTGATCAAGGTAAAATTATGACTGGCCAGGACGTAGCAGGGCCGCCAAAATCTCTTCCAATGTCGAAAAGTAAGAAAAGGAGATTGCAGAGATTAAGACAAGCACAAAAGAAAAGGGACATGGCTGAAGGTTTAGTGATCAAGGAACAGCCCACAGAAACAGGTTGCCTTGTGATAGAAAACAAGCCAGTGCCAAATCAGAATCAAAATAAAGTTGGTAGGAAGTTAAAAAGTGTTGTTACAAAAGAATTCATAAATACAGGGAAGTCGCTTCCAAAGGAGCCGACAACAAATGCAGTTAGTCGGTTTGACATGGATAATAAGCTTTGACAAGAAAAGTTGGAGGAAATAAAAAAGAGTAAGCAAGTCCAAAGGCCTATTCTAAACAAACCAAGAGAAAATGGCCGATTGGACTGATAACAGCAGAAGAAGAGGCAAGGAGGAATAATGTACTAGTCAAGAAAGATAAGGAAATGGTTAAGTCAAAAGGAGAAATCATGAAAGTTCTAGAAGATCCTGATCAACATGTTGAGCGGAGGGAGAACGTGCTCGACGTAAGGAAAGAAAGGGAAAAATTGGCAAAGCCTGATTGCCAAGATATGGACTTAATGACTGATGAAGTTATTGAGGCCTTAAATGATCCAGAGGATCCTTTAGGCCTTGGTGATGATGAGCAATTCGACATGGACATCAACTTGGATAACAATTTGGAAGACATTCTAACAGCTATAGATACTAACTTGCCATCAGAAGATTACTTCAGAATTAGAAGATATAGAAATGATGAAGAGCTGTCTAATGAGGAAGAATTCTTGAAGTCAATGAGTATAAATTTAATTTCAGTGTTGCCTACAGAATTTGAAGGGTATCACGAGATTGAATACACTGGGGAAATCGAAGAAGATCTAGATGGCTTTGATGATCACTGGCTTCTTTTTCAGGACAACATGATAATTGTGTTTGATAACACAGCACAGCTTGAGAAACCGACATAAGAGCAGAAGGCTTATTTATGACCATTACATGTCAAGGCTCTATTGGAAGGAAAGCTCACCAATAGAGTTTTGATAGACGGGGGGCAGCTATCAATTTGATCCCAAGGGCGATGCTAAAGAAACTTGGGAAAGGTGAGTCCAATTTGATGTCGACCAATATGATTGTCACTGATTTCAGTAGTAAAACCTCCCCGTCAGACAGAGTTGTGATGCTAAAGGTACAAGTCAGATCTATTGTAAGGCCAACATTGTTCGTAGTTATTTCGACGAAGTCAAGTTATAACTTTTTGCTAGGGAGAGACTGGATACATGTTGTCAGGGCAATACCATCGACGGTTCATCAAAAACTTATTCTTTGGAATGAAGATGATCAAGTAGAAATAATAAAGGCAGATGACAGTCCCTGTTATCTACAACAACTTCACGTCGATTTTAAAATATATGCTCTAAACGTCAAGCCAGTTTCAGCTAGTGATGGGGTTATTAACAAAGAGGTACTCGAAGTTTGCTTGATGGACCAGTTTGGCATTCGATTAGTGAAGAAGGCCGAAGGAGATCGACCAGGCACCAGTTATGAGTGTTAAAGATCTATCAGAAAGATTGTCGGCTTATTTGGCCGATAAGACAGTATACACTTCTGAAAGTATGTTGTCAAATTGTGTAATTGATGATGGTCCTTTAGGGTTTAAAAAAGGGCTTGATGAAAAGCAAAATGTGAAAGTGGAAGATCCTTTGGAAGAAATAAACTTAGGCACTGAAACAGACAAGAGGCCTATATTTGTGAGTTCATTTCTGCCAGAGGAGTTCAAAGAAAAGCTTGTCAAGTTAATTATGGAATATAAAGATTGTTTTGCCTGGGATTATGATGAAATGCCTAGATTGAGTAGAGATCTTGTCGAGCATAGATTGCCTCTGAAAGAATGATGCAGACTTGTCAAGCAAGCCAACAGGAGATTTGCACTTGAGATAATCTTAAAGCTAAAAGAAGAAGTCGAAAGATTGCTCAAAACCAAATTCATCAGAACAACCAGGTATGTCGAATGGCTTTCTAATATTGTTCCTGTAGTCAAGAAAAATGTCAAGTTAAGAATATGTGTAGATTTTAGAAATTTGAACACTGCCACACCTAAAGATGAGTATCCTATGCCAATTGTGGACATGTTAGTTGATGTCGCATCTAGACATGAATTCTTAAGTTTTATGGATGGCCATGCAGGTTATAATCAAATTTTTATAGCCGAGGAGAACGTGTCGAAAACTGCCTTCAGATATCCTGGAGCCATTGGGACATATGAATGGGTAGTCATGTCTTTCGGTTTAAAGAATACAGGGGCCACTTATCAGAGCGCAATGAACACAATTTTCCATGATGTCATCAGGAAATTTATGGAAGTTTACATCAATGATGTCATTGTCAAGTCAGAAACAAAGGAAAGCCATTTGACAAATTTGAGGCAGGCATTCGACAGGATGAGGAAGCACAGCCTTAAGATGAATCCAGAAAAAATGTGATTTTGAAGTGTCGGCTACTAAATTTCTGGGTTTCTTAGTCCATAAAAAAGGGGTTGAAGTGGACAAGAATAAAGCCAAGGCAGTTTTGGAGGCCGCACCACCAACAAACAAAAAGGAATTGCAGTCTTTTTTAGGAAAAGTTAATTTCCTGAGAAGATTCATATCCAATTTGTCGGGAAGAACTAGAGTTTTGCTCCATTGATCAAGTTGAAGGTTGAGCAAGATTTTGTGTGGGAACCTTGCCACCAAGAAGCCTTCCACCAAATAAAGCAGTATTTGACAAATCCATCGGTCATGATGCCTCCAGTGCCTCGACGACCGTTGAAGTTGTATATATCAGCATCAGAAGAAACCATAGGAAGTATGCTGGCTTAAGAAGATGAAAATAACGTCGAAAGAGTTGTGTATTATCTTAGTCGAGTTTTGAATGATGCTGAGAGAAGATATAGTGCAATAGAGAAACTTTGTTTAGCATTGTACTTCTCATGTACTAAACTTAAATATTATATGATGCCTTGTAATGTACTGGTTATGTCAAAAACTGATGTAATAAAATATATGTTATCAAAAGCAGTGTTAAATGGACATATTGGAAAATGGACTATTTCTTTGTCAAAATTTTCTTTACAATATGTTCCAATGAGAGCGGTGAAAAGACAAGCAATTGCTGACTTCTTGGCCGACCACCCTTGTTTGGATATGGATAACATAAATGTTGTCGGTTTAAAACCTTGGTGTTTATATTTTGATGGTTCAAGGCATCAGAATGGAATTGGAGTGAGGATTTTAGTTGTTTCTCCTCAAGGCACTCCAACTAAGTTCATGTTTGAACTTAAGTATACCTGTTCCAACAATGAGGCTGAATATGAAGCCTTAATTGTCGGATTAGAAATATTAGTAGAAATGAAAGCACGTAGTGTGCATGTTTTTGGTGATTCACAGTTGGTCGTTAAATAGCTTGTTCAAGAATATAAATGTGTTAGTAAAAATCTAATAAAATATTATATTGTGGCGAGTAAGTTAATGAAGCAATTCAACGAAGTAACTGTCGAACACATTTCTAGAAGTTTAAATGAAGAGGCTAATGAATTAGCACAAGTAGCTTCTGGGTATAGAATTTCATCCAAGGTTCTTACAAATTTAATGGAAATAAAGGAACTTTTATATCCATTAGAGGAAAGAGATATACTACAAAATAATATTTTGGCAATTAATGACTGGAGACAACCAATACTAAGTTATTTGGAAAATCCAAGTCAAGATGTGGATAGAAAACTCAAATACAGAGCGTCGAAATTTGTAGTATTAGGGGGAGCCTTGTATAGAAAGTTTGTCGATGGAAATTTAGAGGTTTGCCTGAGTGAAGCAGAGGCTTATATTGCCTTGGCAGAAGTCCACGAAAGAATTTGTGGGGCTCATCAGGCAAGAGAAAAGATGAAATGGGTCCTTCGACGTCAAAGGTATTATTGGCCTACACTGATTAGGGATTCTATAATGTTTGCCAAGTCTTGTGAAGAATGTGAAAGACATGGCAATATACAAAATATTCCAGCTAGTGAGTTACATGTTATAGTTAATCCTTGGCCTTTCAGAGGGTGGGCTTTGGATTTAATTGGCCAAATTCATCTTGTCTCATCGAAGGGACATAAATATATTCTAGTAGGAGTTGATTACTTCACCAAATGGGTTGAGGCATGTGATTAACTTTATTGAAAATAATATAGTTTGTCAGTTTGAAATACTGCAAACTTTGACAACCAACCAAGGATCAGTATTCATTGGAAAGAAAGTTGTCGAATATGCCAGTTCAAGGAAAATTAAAATGCTCACGTCGACGCCATATTATGCCCAAGCAAATGGCCAAGTAGAGGCCATGAATAAAATAATCATAAGTCTGATTAAAAAGTATATTGGTCGACAACTTAGGAATTGGCATAATACTCTTAATCAAGTTCTATGGGCATATAGAAATTCACCTAGAGAAGCGACGTGCAATACAAATTGGTATATGATCATGATGCAGTTTTGCCCATCGAAATTAATCTTCAATCAGTTCGTATTCAAAAACAAGATGAGTTACCAGTTGAACATTACTGAGACTTAATGTTTGATGAATTAAATGAATTGAGTGATGAAAGATTAATTGCTTTGGAAAATTTGATTCGACAAAAAGAAAGAATTGCCAAATTTTATGATAGTCAGATTAAATACAAATCTTTTAAGGTCAATGATTTGGTTTAGAAGGTAATTTTGCCTATGGATAGAAATCGTCGGGAATATGGAAAATGATCCCCAAAGTGGGAAGACCATTTAAAGTGACTCAAGAGTTCTCAAGAAATGCTTATGCGCTTGTCGAAATTAATTCTGGTTTAAGAATTAAGTCAATTAATGACAAATATTTACAGCCATATAGACCGACAATGTATGAAGTAAAAACTTGACAAAAAATGAAGTCTTTATTCATGTTTAGCGATTACAAGTTATATTGTCAAAATAAAAATGCTAAATAGATGTTACAACTTGATATTGCTAAAGTTTTACAAAAGAATTAATCGACAATTAGCTAGAAATGAAAGAAAAGCTTAGAATTTTTGAAGAACCCCCCAGGAATCTTCTAAAGATTTCTTGTCAGAACAGGCAGTTTGATATTCCGGTTCAAGGGAATTTATTTTTGCTAACACGGCCTTGGCTTCGACAGCTCATTGTTTAGTATTATTGGCAATACTTTGCTGCCTAGCGGCTCCTTGTTGCAATGTTGTTTGAAGTTTTTATTTACGACGACGAGTTGCTTCAAGTTTTTTCTCTAAATCTTCAATCTTCTTATCGAGCTCTGCCTCTTTGGCTTTTCCTTTTACTAGATTTTCCTTCAAAGTGGCATTTTCATTTTTTGCGTCAGTCAACTGTTTCAAAATTCTAGCCTTTTCTTGAATTTCTTTTGTATAAGCAGGAATGACTCGACGGATGACAAGCAATTTTGCTGTTAAGCTTTGAAGGAAATCCTTAACAGTCGTAGGAAGAGCTCGACTGGTTATTGGTAATTGTTGAGCAAGAGGCTCAAGTTCAGTTACGATTGCCACCATTCTTTCTTGAAGGGGTTGATCAGAAATCAAGTGCTCAAAAGAATAGGTGAAGGCATTCTTCAATTCGGTTAAGAGTCCAGTGATATGAGAATCACTAAAGTCTTGTCCAAGTTGTGTCGAAGAACGAGCTGATTGAGGAGAACTTCTGTGGCCACCCGATAAGATTGTTATCAATTCATCCAAATTTGCCTCCATGTCTTCAGTATCTTCTGGCACAGAAACAATTAAGTTGGTTGGAGGAGATGGAGGTGGATCAATTGGGGCGAATTCTGCCATCAGAGTATCCATGTCGAATTCTTCTGAGAGGATTTGGACAGGATTGACTTTGTCTGAGTGAGAAGAACTCTCAATGCCTAGGGGGGATTGGGGTTTTTTCTAAAGCTTCGATAGTCTGGGCTTCTGTTGGAAGCGGTGAAGAAACAACAGATGTTGCAAGGGCCAGAGAAGTGTGAGATTCTGGAGGATTCTTGGTTCTTAGCCTTTGTGGGCTATTAGATATAGCCAAGTTTGCTGAATCCTGGGGATGAACAGAAGAGATTTCAGAAGAAATAATATTTTGAAAATAGTTGAGTTTGGTAAGGTACATTACCTCGAGAGATTGTCGAATTGGTTCTTCAACTCCTGGTTCGACAACAGGTTCTAGAGGATGATTAGTGGATTGTTCAGCCTCCGTATCCTGAATTTGATAAGAATAGATATTGGATGAATGATAAGAGTTGAGATTTGAGAGAAAGAAGTATATCGATTAAAATATTACCTCAGACGAAAAAGAGATGGTTTCTGTCTCCAATTCGACAGTAGGCTTCAAAGTCGAACTTGTAGATTGAGTCTTCTTCTTTTTCTTCTACAAAGGTAAAGCCAAGATGAGATTTTTAACCAAGAGATAAAAAATATATTAGTACAAGGTATACCTTTAGAGGATGTTCAGGAGATGTGTTTGAAGACTCGACAAGTGCAGCAGAAGTGATAGGGGTAGATTCACCAATCTGTATTCAACATCAAATTAAACTTGAGCAAATTTGTAACACCCTTGTGGGGATGTCACATTTATGATACAATAAAATAAAAATAGATAAAATATTACCCAAGTTGTAAAAACATTTGATAAATAATTAATATGAGTTGTAGAATTTTTCCTTTTCCTTTTATACAGGATATCATTACATAAAATAACACGGAACATAAAGTAAAGCAAACTGTCATCACACATATAATATACATAGGATTTTGTTTTAAGTAGTACAAATAATTTACAACTACAAATTATTTAAATAAAATAGTAAAGAGTTAATATACAATACTACATCCAAAAAGTGCCCAAGTGCACATCATAGATCCCCAACCCTCTGAAGGATCACTTTCAGATGAAACTTCAGGTGATAGGTATCTAGGATGTCTCGAAGCTCTACGGACATGAGTCCGTGCTGTCGATACACTACTGATCTCACTAGGCGCGTGGAACATCCCTTCCCAGTATTGCCTAATAGTCAGCGGCAACTCTAAATGTAAATACAAAGTAGTAGTAAAAACAGGTTTCCCATCAAACTCTGTTCGTAGGGACACAGTCAAACGTCCTACGTAGACAACCGATCCTCTGTCCTCCCGCAATCGCCAGGCCTCCGAACCCCCGTGAAACTCAAGTTTCACAAAACCAAGAAATCCCGGCAACGTCATGATCACACAATCAATCCAAAGGATATGGATGATCAGAAGGTTCACAGTCGTCAAACTGATCCCCCACCTGCTGCTCCTCCTCTTCTTCAGGATATACACTCTCAAGAGGTTGATCCTCTTCCTCAAACTCTTTACAACATAATAATAATAATACAGAAAATAGTACATATAGAGAGGTGAGATAATCGTACATCAATACCAGCATGGCAAATAAGAAAACACCAATACAACAGATATAACAGTTTAATACAATAAGGCATACTATAGCATTGTAAATGATAATACAATTAAATACAACAATTTTAATACAACAGTATCATATAATATCACAGATAATAATGTTATGATGCATGACACAAATGCAAATGCAATACGACTCGTTCCTACTCCATGGAGCTAGACACAGACATCAGAGAGAATGACCTGTAAAGATCTATCAGTACCTCTGGCTACCCAACCAAACTATTGCACTGTGTTACGTTGTGTCTATAGCCCACTGTCCAATCATCGTGTAGTAGCACAGTCCAAACATCGTGTAACTACAGGCATTGTACTAAAATAGTCTTCACAAGATCTTGATTAAGTATAGTGCGTGTCGAGATCACTAGTGTGTTGCCAGTTACCACGGCCCAAAGGAGCGACCAACTGTCCACATGTGGAATACTCCGCACACTAATGCCTCCAAGTCCATACGAAGAAATGAACCACATTATACTTATCACACCGACAACACGGTGTAATTCGTCTCGTCAATCAAATCACCAATTATCAATCAAATTGGCACAACTCAATGCATGAATAAAAATAATAATTACCAAATTACCCTTTGTCTCAAAATATTCTTATATTTACGCAATGCCCTCAATGGCAATAATCTCAAATACAGTACACTCCCACCTGGCGTATCATATTTTCCACATGTCCAAAATACAGTACGTTCCCACCTGACGTACTATATTTCCACATGTCCAGGTCCACCACTTTGGCCCGATAGTAAAACTCGTTGTTCCAATTAATCGCGTAAAAATTTTATCACGTTTTTATAATTTTGTCATTTTTACAAACGTTTTTAAATCGCATAAAGATATTTTACTATTTTTAAAATCGCGTAGTATTTTTAAATCGTTTTCTCAATCGCGTAAGATTTTTAAATCGTTTTCTTAACCGAAAAGCTTTAAAATCTCTGTTTTAAAACTACATAAGCTATTTTCACTATTTTAAAACTACGTAAAAATAATTTTCCTTATGTTATAAATATAATATGAAATGTTCTCTTTTATTTGTCTGTTTTTAATAAATTTTGACAGCATTTTGTCTATAAATCTATTAAAATTGTACTTTCTACATTTTTCCTCTAAAAATTTGTTTACTTAGTTTATTATTACTAAATCCACTTTAGTAATTATCATTATACTTTAAAATTCAAAAGTAAGTATTTTTCAAGGGTTTTTATTCATTTTTCTTCTATGTCATATTTCTAATAAAAATTGATTTCCTTCTTTAAATCTTGAAAATCTATTGCAATTGCATTCTTTTTAGGTAAAACATTAAGTCTACACTTTAGAAAATAAATTTATATTGATTACACATTTACTAGGCATGTTGGCCGAAATTACTAAATTCATGGCATTTGATCTTTGGATCATTTTTCTTCTTCTAAATCATTTTGAAATTCATTCATTTACCTATTTCCATTAAATCCTTTCTTTAGAAAATGGTTGAGAACATTTTGGTCCCCTTTTCTTGTTGATGCCGTGAGCCCCTCTTTGTGCTCTTTGGAACACTCATGTAAACCTTACATGTTAATCACATCCTAAGTAATAATCATGCATATATCACACATGCAATATATTTTAAAGCTTGTAGACATGCATACAAATAATATCAAACACAAATAAGAAAGCTTTTAAACAATCAACACAAGTGAATCCTTATGGATTCTTCACACACATACAATCCATTTTCTCATCACCACACATGGTTGATGAGATTCAATCTCCCTCTTACCTTAAAGGAAGATACAAACCTCTACTCCTTCTCCTAGTGGTTTCGGTTTCACCTTCAAGAAAACCTAAAGATCTTAAACAAAAATTTCAAGAGTTATAACTATAGGAGAAAAATATAAACCATGGATAAATCATGGCTTAAAACCTTAGAAATGAAAAATAAAGATTTTCACCTTCTAGGAAAAATCTCCAAAGCTATTTTCCAAGCTTAAGATGAAAGATTTTGGAAGAACTCTCAACTAGAGATGTTCTTAGAATGGTGTTTAGGTTTGGAAAAGTAGATTAGATAAATTTTTTTATGGATGGATGATGGTGTAGGTGGTTTGGCCGAATGGTCTCCAAGAAGAACAACAATGGTGGTTTGTATTTTTGGAAGAGAGAAAGTGTAACAAAGTGATAGAAATTGAAGTGTAAAGTGGTCTCCAAATGGTGCATGGTTGTGGAGCTCTCCCTAATGGAGGTGGCCACTTTGTTTGACTCATCCAAGACTCCATCCAAGCCTTAGATGTGATCAAAAGTTGAGATCAAAGCTTGTCCTCCAAGCTTGTCTCCTATTGGCTCATCCAAGCCTAGTCACTTGTTCTTGAATGTTCGTCCCTAATGGTGATCACTAATTAAGCTACTAATCCTATTAAGCTTATATGCACACTTAATCTAGTTTAATTAGGTTAATTAGTTACATTACTAATTAATTAACATTCTTATAATCTAAGCTTCAAGAGTCATTAATTAAATCAAGGGTTCTTATTAGATAGTGATAGGATCAAATCTAAACCATTAGATCTTATCTCCATGAAATTCTAGCCATTAGATTCATCTCTAAAAATAAAAGGTCAAGATCTTCTCTACCTTCTTCACATCCAATGGTCACAGATTATTCTAGCTATTTTTGTGAAACCAATCTCCACCGTACAATTGATCAACGGCGGATATCCAAAGCCTTCATTATTAAGTTTATCCTTACAACCATAGATTAGATCAACGATTAATATTCAAAACTCAACCTTCTCATCCAACGGTGTAAATCAAGTCAAGCCCTCTTTGTTAACTTAATTCCTATTGGCTTAAAATAAATCAAGCCATTAACGTTGACTACTCTTTCTAAACGTGGCTCCCACAAAGCAATTGTGGGTCTTACAAACCAAAAGTGGGTCCCACAGTCATTTCCAGGTCCATTGTTATTTTATTTGTACTGACTAATAAAATAATATTATAATAATATAAAATTATTTTATTGCACAGTTAAATCCTAAAAATTAAAAGATCGATACACGTGCCATTCAGAATTGGGTTTAGTAAGATCCCCTAACTCCGAATAATTAAAATAAGATTTCTCCGGCTCAAAAATTATTATTTTCCTGACTCGGAGCAAATCACACAAAACACTCAAATATGAACACGAAACAATCAAATAAATTTTATATCATACAGAAAAACATAAAACAGCACAATCAGGACAAAATAGTAATTCACTCAAAAGTTGGGGTGTTACAACTCTCTCCTACAAATAAAAATTTTATCCCCGAAATTTGTTGTACATCAAAACAACTAAGGGTATTACTCCCTCATTTTGTCCTCCAACTCCCAGATAGCATAACCTGTTACATCATTCCATATCACCTTCACCAGCTCGATCATCTTCCCTCGAAACTGCTTTATTTTCCTGTCTTCAATCCTAATAGGAAATGTCTCATACGTCAAGTTATCCTTTAGTTGCACTTCGTCAGGCTGTATCACATGCGTCAGATCAGGAATATACTTCCTTAGTTGAGATACATGGAATACATCATGCAGATTGGATAGCAAAAAGCGATAAAGCAATCTGATAGGCTACAGGACCTATTCTTCGAATAATCTGATAAGGCCTAATAAACTTAGGAGTAAGCTTTTTGGATTTAATAATCCTTCTGACACCAGTCATAGGAGTTACTCGCAAAAATACATGCTCAGCCTCCTCAAATTCAAGAGGTCGCCTTCGCTTATCAGCATAGCTCTTTTGTCTGCTTTGAGTCGTTTTCATCTTTTCTTGTATCATCTTCACCTTTTCCGTAGTTTGTTGCACAAGATTGGGTCCAATAGTCATATTCTCTCCACCTTGATACCAACACAAAGGTGTTCGGTATCGTCGTCCATACAGCGCTTCATAGGGTGCCATCCCTATACTTGAGTGAAAACTATTGTTGTAGGTGAATTCTATCAAAGATAAAAATTCATCCCAATTCCCTCGTTGTTCCAAGCGCACAACAAATCTTCCAAAGACTGTATAGTCCTCTCCATCTGACCATCAGTCTGCGGATGATAAGCAGAACTCAATCGCAGTTTAGTTCCCATAGCTTCTTGCAAACTTTGCCAGATCCTTGACGTAAACCTTGGATCTCTATCAGATACTATACATGTAGGTACACCATGTAGTTTAACAATCTCACTGATGTACATCTGGGTTAACTTCTCCAATGAATACTTAATATTGATCGGCAAGAAGTGTGTTGACTTCGTAAGCCTATCAACTATAACCCATATAGAATCATGTCCTTTCCTTGTTTTTGGCAATCCAGTAACAAAGTCCATTGAGATACTATCTCATTTCCACTTTGGAATAGCTAACGGTTGTAACATACTGGCTGGCCTTTGATGTTCCACTTTTGCCTTCTGACAGACCAAACAAGACACCACACGTTCCGTTATGTCTCTTTTCATCCTTGGCCACCAAAATAACTTTTTCAAGTCTTGGTACATCTTGGTCATCCCCGGATGTAGACTCAAATCACTAGTATGAGCTTCATCCAAAATTCCTTTCTTAAGCTCGGGATCATCAGGTACACAAATCCTTACCTTAAACCTCAGAATTCCATATGATCCTTCCTCTACCGTCGCCTTATGACCTTGCTTCCAAAATTCCCTTTCGTTTTGCAAAAACGGATCTTCCTCCTGTTTATCTCGAATTATATCAATCAATTCATTCAAGATCACAACCTTACCTAGATAAATCTTCCCAGGCATCAATTCCACTAACAACCATAAATCTCTAAATTTGTTAATTAATTCTTCCTCCTTTATCATCATTATAGAAACACTAATCACTTTTCTACTTAGAGCATCTGCTGCCACATTAGCCTTTCCTGGATGGTATTGGAGTTGAAAATCATAGTCCTTCAAGAATTCCAACCATCTCCTTTACCTCATATTCAATTCTTTTTTATCAAACAAGTACTTCAAACTCTTGTGATCACTAAAGACATTGAACGTAGCTCCATATAGAAAATGCCTCCACACCTTCAATGCAAAAACCACTATAGCTAATTCCAAATCATGTGTTGGATAGTTCCTTTCATGAACCTTCAACTGTCTAGAAGCATAAGCCACCACATTTTGGTCTTGCATCAACACACATCCTAACCCCTGGTAAGAAGCGTCACAACACACATCAAAAGATCTGTTTGGATCTAGTAGACTAAGCACTGGTGCAGTTGTTAGCCTTTTCTTTAACTCCTAGAAACTCGCTTCACATTCCTCCGTCCAATCAAAAGCTTGACTTTTCCTCGTGAGCTGTGTAAGCGGTCCAGCAATCTTGGAAAAACCTTCTATAAACCTCCAGTAATATCCAACCATTCCAACAAAACTCCAGACTTCCATCACTGTCTTAGGTCTTTCCCATTGCAAAATAGTCTCTACCTTCGATGGGTCTACCACAATACCTTCTTTGGAAATCATGTGACCTAAAAATTGTACCTCTTCCAACCAAAACTCACACTTCGCCAATTTTGTATACAGCTTCTTTTCCTTCAAAATCTGAAGAACTATACCGAGATGTTCAACATGCTCTTCCTTAGATCGAGAATAGATCAGAATGTCATCGATAAAGACAACGACAAATCTGTCTAGATACGGATGAAAAATCCTATTCATATAGTCTATGAATATCGCAAGAGCATTCGTCACTCTGAACGACATCACTTGATACTCATAATGCCTGTAACAAGTTCGAAAAGCTATTTTAGGCACATCATCAACCTTGACACGAATCTGATGATAACTTGATCTCAAATCTATCTTAGAAAATATCACTGCTCCCTTCAATTGATCCATCAAACCATCAATTCTCGGAAGTGGATATTTATTCTTTATAGTAACCTTGTTCAACTGACAATAGTCTATGCAAAGTCGAGATGTTCCATCCTTCTTCTTGACTAGAAGTACTGGTGCTCCCCACGATGAAACACTCGGTCGCATAAACTGTTTCTTTAACAGTTCCTCCAATTGCTTTTTCAATTCTACCAATTCCGCTGGCGACATCCGATAGGGTGCAATCGATATAGGACCTGCTCCTAGTACCAAATCGATAGAAAATTTGATTTCCCTTTCCGGTGGCAAACCAGGTACATCATCAGGAAAAATATCTGGAAATTCATTGACGACAGGAATAACATTCACATCTTTCTTACTCTTGACTTCTAGAGAAGATAATAACATATATCCCTGCGTTCCGTCTCTTAGCAAAGACTTGACTTTAACAGTAGTCAAATATCCAGAATTTTCTTCCTTAAGAAAAACTATGGTTTTGTTTGCACAGTCTATAAGGATATGGTTAGAAAATAACTAATTCATTCCTAATATTACATTTATCTCCACAAGAGGCAAACAAATCAAATTGACCGAAAACATACGATCCTTTATAACAATAGGACAATTCAGACATATCTTAGATGTAACTACAGGCTTAGCAGTTGGTGTAGACATAACCAATTGAAAACTCAGAGAAGTCACAGGCAGTTTCAATCGTTCCACACAATCATATGTAATAAATGAATGTGTTGCACCTGAATCATATAACACAGTCAGAAGATTACCTCCAATGGTACCTTCCCCCTGAATAAGATCCTTAGACTGAGAAGCTTCAGTTCCAGTCATTGTATATACTGGCCCTCCTGACCTTGGCTGAGTAGCACGAATATTCTTCACAGCAGGTTTCCTTTTCGGCTGAGTACAATCCCTAGATACATGTCCAGGTTGTCTGCAATTAAAACAGATTGTCCCTTTGATTGAACAATCCGTTGAGACATGGCCACTCTTCCCACACTTAAAACACTTTCTGACCAGCTCTATTACCACTAGCATTTCCCCTAATAGGTGGTCGTTGAGATTGATTCCCTAGTGGTCTCAAATACGGCTTGCGCTGAAACCGACTATTATTACTGCTACCTCTTTTCTGAAACCTCATTGGTCCAAAATTACGATTCCTTGGATCCCGTGACGGCTCCAACTCCTTGAGTCTTGCACAAGTATCCATCAAAGCATGAAATTGATTCATCTTCAAGGGTAGCACTCCTTGTCGCAATTCTACCCTCAACCTTCCTCAAACTTTCGACATCTGCACACATCATTCTGTCGAGTTTGAGCATAGTCTGAGAACTGGGATAAGCTCTCAAATTTAGAAGCATACTCATTAATAGTCATATTGCCTTGACATAAACCAAGAAATTCCATCTCCTTGGCATGTCTAGCACTGGCAGGAAAATACTTCTCCAAAAATACTTCAGAAAATACCTCCCAAGTAATTTTCGTTCCTTCAGCTTGTAATAATCGGCAGGTTCCTTTCCACCAATTCTCTCCATCCCCTCTCAGCATAAAAGTAGCATACGTCACCTTCTTATCATCAGTGCATCCCATTCCTTCAAATATTTTCTCCAAGTCTTGTATCCACAGACTTGCCTTCTCAGGGTTAAACTCGCCTCTGAACTGCGGCGGGTTGTTGCGCCTAAACTCAGATAAATTCAGAGCATCAGCAGTAGCATCTTGCTGTTGAGCTGCTCATTTATTTTGTTGAGTTATCACTTCAGCCATCCGCTGCATAGCCTCCGCAGCTGCAATCATTGGGTCCACATTACGATTTGCATTCGTACGTGCTCCTCTTTCGCCAGACATCTTCTTTCTTCATTCACAACAAAATAGAGTTAGATATATCCTTTCAGAATTAAATCACAGAGAATCACACAGCACAAGCAAAAACAAACCCAACCACAACCCCAAAAGACTCTAACTTGGGCTCTGATACCAACTAATGTAACACCCTTGTGGGGATGTCACATTTATGATGCAATAAAATAAAAATAGATAAAATATTACCTAAGTTGTCAAAACATTTGATAAATAATTAATATGAGTTGTAGAATTTTTCCTTTTCCTTTTATACAGGATATCATTACATAAAATAACATGGAACATAAAGTAAAGCAAACTGTCATCACACATATAATATACATAGGATTTTGTTTTAAGTAGTACAAATAATTTACAACTACAAAGTATTTAAATAAAACAGTAAAGAGTTAATATACAATACTACATCCAAAAAGTGCCCAACTGCACATCATAGATCCCTAACCCTCTGAAGGATCACTTTCAGATGAAACTTCAGGTGATAGGTATCCAGGATGTCTCGAAGCTCTACGGACATGAGTCCGTGCTGTCGATACACTACTGATCTCACTAGGCGCATAGAACATCCCTTCCCAGTATCGCCTAATAGTTAGCGGTAACACTAAATATAAATAGAGGGTAGTAGTAAAAACAGGTTCCCCATCAAACTCTATTCGTAGGGACACAGTCAAACGTCCTACGTAGACAACCGATCCTCTGTCCTCCTGCAATCGCCAGGCCTCCGAACCCCTGCGAAACTCAAGTCTCACGAAACCAAGAAATCCCAGCAACATCATGATCACACAATCAATCCAAAGGATATGGATGATCAGAAGGTTCGCAGTCGTCGAACTGATCCCCCATCTGTTGCTGCTCCTCTTCTTCAGGATACACACTCTCAAGAGGCTGATCCTCTTCCTTAAACTCTTTACAATATAATAATAATTGTAACACCCACCGTAGGGTGTCACATTTATGTTACTTAATTACCCAAATACCCTCAAAGTCATAAAAGATGATGTTGTGATAAAAATACGAGTTGTAAAATTTTTTTTCTTATTTGATAACAATAAAATAAACTTAGCAGAAAATAAAACTTTTATACATCATCACTCATAATTTACATCATATACATATTACAAAAGTGCTGTCAGGATTATTTATATACAGACCATGTCTCAAAAACTACAAACACACTTAAATAATTACACACAGTTTATATCAGAGTTCAAACTTGCCCAAGGTTAACTAAGTAGCAGACCCCTCAGATGGGTCCTCCTCGGGTTCCTCAGCAGATAGGAATCCGTTATGACGAGTAGCCCTACGGACAGGTGTCCGGGCTGACGATACTATGCTGATTTCCATTGGGACATAATTTCTAGTATCCCAATGTTGCCTGATATACAAAAGAAATTCAACATGAACAAAAATAGTCACATAGAAAAATGGATCCCCGTGAAACAGCCTACTAATGCTAATAGTCAGATACCCCTCGTAAATAACTCCTTGCTCATCGGGACTTGTTCTCCATTCTCCAGCTCCTCCATGAAATTGTAGACGCACATAGCCGAAGAAACTAGCTCTTGATGTCATGCTGTCAAAATTATGCGTTCCCAGACGTGAGAAGTAGTTCTTCTTCTCCTTCTTGTACCGTTTCTTTCTCAACGTCTTCACCCAATTATAAATATAATATACAAATATACATACAAAGAGTTGAGATCACCTACGCCAATACCAGCATGGTAGCACAGAGATAACACAACAGCATGCCATATAAACACATCATATTACAATTATGGCATCAACATATTATAGATCAAAACTAACATTTAATAATTATAGGAAATGCCATCTATACTAAGCAGATATTTTAAAAAAATACAATTGACATAATCAATATTTCACAACTATTATATCACCTAGATGTAAGCATTTTTATTAATGCATGAACATATAGACTCGATTTCCTACTCCATGGAGCTAAACTCAGGTTGGAGAAATTGATCGAAAAGATCTGTCGGTACCACGTGCCTCTGACCAAGTGCTATAATTATATCTTGCACATCTAGCACATACACGACAGTCTTTGTCAGATCTCGATTAAGAATAGTGTTTCGGTCCGGATCATCAGTGTGTTGCATTGGTCTAACCCACGGTACAAAAGAGCTACCAACTGCCCATTGCGAGCAACTCGCACCCCGATGCCCCCAAGGTCAACAAGTGACCTACACTACGCGTATCGTACCCACTCAAGAGGTGTATGTTTCTCCTAGGCAATTGGCCATATACAGTCCATCGGACCATTTTCAATGCATGTGTAATGCACCAATTACCAACCAAAGGTAATTCACATAATTTCTCATACTAGGTGAAAATATTGTTTTATGTACGTAAAATGTATTAATGCCAATTACAGGCAAACTTCTCAATTTCTTATACAGTATTTATATACTAATTTTAACTGTGAAGTTTACTGTATAATTAACAGCGAAAACACATTATCGCATTTTTCTCATTCGCAAAATATTTTTGTCACGTTTTCACAGTCATGTAATATTTTGTTATGTTAACAAAAATTTGTAACATTTTCTGTTACATTTTAAAATTGCGTAACAATTTTCTACTGTATTCTAAATTGCGTAAAAATATTCTTTCATTTTTAAAACACATAGCGATTTTTCTACAACATTTCGATCGTGTAAAATATTTAAACGCTTTACCAATCGCGTAGAAATATTTTAACGTTTTTCAAAATGTGTAACTTAAAAAATTATGTTTTTAGTTACGTAATTCATTTTTCACCGTTTTTACACTTCGTAAAATATTTCTTAACTTTAAAAATATTATTTTAGGCTTTTCTTATAATAATATAATTTCTTACTTTATTTCCTTCCTACTCTTACTCAAAATCTTTTCCATAATATATTTTCTTAAAATCACATTTTATTGATTTAAAATCATATTTAGTTAATTTAATTATTATTTCTAACTTTAGATTTTCTAACGTTTTCCCAAAAGTCAATAAATAAGTTTTACATTAGTAAATTTCAAGTTACAAACGTATTCTTTTCATTTCTAACTCACTTCTAAAAATTAGTTCTCTTTAAAATAATTTGAAGTTCAAACCCTTTCAACCTCTCTTTTCTTTTATTTATGAAAATCCTACTTCTCTTAAATAACAATGTTCTAATTCCATTTTCAAAATATTTATATGAAAAATCTTGTCTTTCATAACATCAAAATATTTTTCTAAATTATCAAAACCTTATTTTTGGCCTTTGAAACCATCAAATATTTTTCTTTTAAATCATCTAAGTTCCATTCTTGTTTCTACACAAAATAAATTAATAAAAATATAACTCAAAAATCGTGTGCATTATTTTTGTAAAACAAACCCTTTTGTTGATTTTCCTTACTTCCCAAATCATTCAATTTTATCATTCATGAAAATATAAATTTGTGAACACCAAATTTGTTGGTGTCTTAGCCGAAATTTGCTTTAGTTCAAGGACTAAAAAATTAACTCCATTGTTCTTGAACAATTTCAATAAAAACCCTAGTTTTGGAAGCCCAAAACCGTGACCTCATCCATGGCTTTTGGAACCAAAATTGCTTATTTCAACATGCATCTATCATAATATATTTAACATACATCATCATGCATATTATAAGCATATCACACAAGTAATAAAACCATGCAAAATCATGCAAATCATATCAAACATAAACAAATAACCAAAGCACATAAACACATACAAATTATTACATAAACATAGATATGAATCCTCACATGGATTCATCAACCACCAAATAGAAAACACATCCTTCACCACCATACTTGGTTGGTGAGATGGATCTCCCTCTTACCTCTTGAAGATCCTCAAAAGTTCCTTGCTTTGTATTTTGAACAAGATCTCCACCAACACAAGTTTCTTAAACATGAAACAAACACAAGAAAATTAGTATATCAAGCTTGAATAAGAAGAACCATGGATCAAACATGGTTTAGAACATGAAAAAGAAGAAAAGAAATGAAATTTCCTTACTCTTCACCAATAAAAACCCTAGAACTTGCTCTTGGAAAAAGTCCTTCAAGATAGAAGATTTAGAACTTGCTCCAAACTACAAAGTGTCTTAGAATGAGGTAGAGATTCAAGAAGTATGGTTGTTTGAACTTAAAGAGTGATGGAAGAGGAATTTGGAGTGCTTGGCTGAATGGTGTTCTTAGGGAGGGAGAATGGAGTTTTCTTTTGTTGGCTTCTTGAAACTTGAGTAAAAAGATGAAGATGTGATAATATGAAGTGTAGAAATGAATTATTTGGTCTCCTAATTCAACACATGGCCGAAACTTGCATGGAGAGAATGGAGAGAAATTTGCTAAGTTTGCTTTCTTGAAACATGCAATAATGACCAAGATTGAGATATAATTGGTGTCTTGAAACTTGGCTATTGTCTTAAGCCTCCAAAACTGTCCCCCCCCCCTCTTCCATGCACTCTTCAAATGTGACAAATCTCCTAGCCATCATTATTTGAAGCATTCCTAACCATTGATTAGTTCAATGGTTAGGATTAAGGTAGACTTTAGGTGTAGCTTTAGATTAGAAGACTTGATATAGGCCATTGGATCTTTCTCCTTTAAATCCTAGCCCTTAGATGTGTCTCCAAAATGAAGGGTCAAGATCACTCCTTCTTACTTTACATCCAATGACCATAAATGGTCTTTGTCACTTTTTAAGACTAAATCTTCACCATTGATTAAATCTTCATCCAATGGTCATAAATGGTCCTTGTTACTTTACAAAACCAAATCCCCACCGTAGATTAAATCCACATCCAACGGTCATAAATGGTCTTTACCATTTTATAAGATTAAATCTCCACCCTTAATCTAATTTCCATCTAACGGTTATAAATGATCCTATTCACTTTTAAGATTAAATCTCCACCGTTGATGAAATCAAGATCAAGTCTCTAACGTTGATTAAATCGATGGTGGATATCCAAACCACCAATATTGATTTAACAGTATAATATTTATTTTTATCCGCTATTATCCTACGAATAATATTTTTACTGTATTTTTATTGTCCTTTTTATTGTCCGATAAATAAATATAGTGCAAACACAGTAAAAGAAAATTTTAAAAATTGTTTCCGGATTCAGGTTTAGTAAGATCCCCTGCCTCCGTCTCAACAGTACAAAAATTTTCACTTTGCGGGACCCACATGGGCCCACATATGGCCACCTGGGCCCACAAACAGTAAAAAATTTCATAATCATTCACAAAATCATAAAAATTAGAAAATTCACAAATATCAAATCAAATTACATAAAATAATTAAGACTTTTCAGTAATAATTAAATTACGTAAAAATTTTCTGACCCGAAAATTATTATTTTCCTGACACGGAGTAAATCACACAAAATGATCAAATATACAGATGGAATATTCAAAATAATTTTACAGCACACAGAAATTACTAAACAGTAGAATTCTGTTAACTGTCAAAATTACTGTCCATTAAATAGAGAGTTTGGGGTGTTACAATAATAATACAGAAAATAGTACATATAGAGAGGTGAGATAATCGTACATCAATACCAGCATGGCAAATAAGAAAATGTCAATACAACAGATATAACAGTTTAATACATTAAGGCATACTATAGCATCGTAAATGACAATACAATTAAATACAGCAATTTTAATACAACAATATCATATAATATCACAGATAATAATGTTATGATGCATGACACAAATGCAAATGCAATACGACTCGTTCCTACTCCATGGAGCTAGACACAGACATCAGAGAGAATGACCCGTAAAGATCTATCGCACCTCTCCTGCCGCCCCCACCAAACTATTGCACTGTCTTATGTTGTGTCTATAGCCCACTGTCCAATCATCGTGTAGTAGCACACAGTCCAAACATCATGTAACTACAGGCATTGTACTAAAATAGTCTTTACAAGATCTTGATTAAGTATAGTGCATGTCGAGATCACTAATGTGTTGCCAGTTACCACGGCCCAGAGGAACGACTAATTATCCACATGTGGAATACTCTGCACACTAATGCCTCCAAGTCCATACGAAGAAATGAACCACACAACGCTTATTGTAACACCCCTTTGGAGGATGTCACACATAAAAGAAAATAAAAGAAATAGAAATAAAATCTACCCAAGTTGTGAAACATTTGTTAAATATTATTACAGGTTGTAAAATAATTCCGATGATTTAAATATGTAATAAAAGATAATGCGGAAAATACGAAATAAAAAAAAACATCATCACTAATAATATACATATGATTAAGTTATAAACCGTACAAATAATTTACAACTAAGACTACAAATATTTAAACAAAAACAAGAAAGAAAGCAATAAAAGAGTTAATATATACGTACATACGTTGACGCGCCCAAAAAAAACATCATGATTATCTAATCCTCCGATGGATCACTCTCGCATGAAAATGATCATCGGAGATAGATATCCCGGATGTCTCGACACACGGCGATAACGGGATCGCGCGGTCGATACGATGCTTATCTCACTAGGCTCGGGGTTTTCAAGACCCCAATAACGCCTAATGGACAAGGGTAATTCTAAGTGCGTAAATAACGTCGTAGTCATAATCGGATCTCCATCAAACCGATGACGTAGAATCACGGTCCACACGTCCCGCATATGTAATGTAATCACGATCTCCTCGTAAATGCCAAGCCGAGCACCTCCATGAAATACCAAATCTATGAATCCCAAAATCCTCAAGGCGCCATACCTCACAATCAATCCAGAGGATATGGATGATCGGATGGTTCTTGATCGTCAAACCGATCGTCTCGCTACCGGTCTTCCTCCTCTTCGGGTACACAATCTCAATAGGCTGAACCTCTTCCTCGAAGTCTTTACCGCGTAAAATAAATAAACAGAAAATACATATAACAAAGAGGTAAGACAACATAAAATCATCACAACATGGCCAATAAAAAGACGACAAACAATATACATACAGCTTCATGCAATACATAAAGCTTTAACAATTATAACAACAGATTGAAGAAAATTTAGATATCATCACAATGTATCACATCACAAATAAAACTTCACAGATAAAACAAGAAAGATAAGAATAAACAGATAAGATATAATAACCAAATATAATAACAATAACCGTATAAAATAAACAAATAAAATACGTATAAACAATAAATAGATAAGATGGAAACAAATAGACATAGAGATAAATAATATGACAAAATCCTACTCCATGGAGCTAAAGAAAAACACAAGTATCGAGAGAGGAATGATTTGCAAAACCTAATAGTACCACGGCTGCCCCACCAACTATTGCATGTTGTCACACGTTGCGTCTATAGCCCCACGACACAGAATCCATCAATCCAGGCGTGGTGTAGTTCACTGGTCTCACGTTGTGGCACTACAGGCAAATGTACTACTAGATTTCACAAATCTCGATTAAATATAGTGTACGTCGAGTACCATAATGTGCTATCGGTTTACCACGGCCCAAAGGAGCGACCAACTGTCCACATGTGGGATCCCGTACACTAAAGCCTCCAAGTTCATTAGAATAATGAACCACACTATGTTTATCGCATCGACAACACGATGTGATTCGTCTCACAACAAATCCACCAAATACATGGCACACATAACGTATAGATGGAAAGCACATGCGGGTTCACATTTTCCCGACAAAAATAATTCTCAAAACCTCAGACGGGTTCACATTTTCCCGACAAAATAGATTTTCAAAAGCCTCGTATGGGTTCACATTTTCCCGACAAAGATATAGATTTTCAAAAAGCACTGCGGGTTCACTTTTTCCCGACAGATAAAATAAATATAGTAACGGTCAATCGCGTAGAAATTTTATCGCATTTTCATAATTCCGTCGTTTTTACAAACGTTTAAAAATCGGGTAAAGATATTTTTCTGTTTTTAAAATCGCGTAGCATTTTTAATACGTTTTCTCAATCGCGTAGGATTTTTAAATCATTTTCTTATTCGAATGCCCTTAAAATTACTGTTTAAACAGATAGAAATAGTACTTAGTACATTTAAACTACGTAGAATAATTTTTCATACCGCATACTGTCATTAGGATATTTTTACTATCTTATAGGTTCATTTTTACTAAAAATTGACAGCATTTTGTTTATAAACTTATAATAATGGTTTTCTAAATTTTCCATAAAATTTTCTATTTACCTAATTTTTAACCATATCATTTAATTCTTTTTGAAATCTCTAACATGCTTCAAAACTTAAAGTGAGCTATATGTTAGAAAATTTCTCAAAATTTCTGTATTTTACTTCCTAATGATAAAATCACTAGTTTTAATCCTTTAAGCTTAATTCTACTCAATTTGTTTCTTCAAAAATCATTATAGAAAATTTTTTCTTAACTTGTATTGTCTCTTTTTGATTGAAAAAGGTTTGGAATCAAGTTTTAGAAATCATAATTACCTATAGTGGCATGTTGGCCGAATTTTGTAAAACTCTTTCATTTGATTTCTAAATCATGTCAAAGGTATTATCTTATCTAAGTTCATTAAATCATGTTATAAAGTAAAGATTTTGAATCAAATAAACCCTTTAGGAATGTTGGCCCAAATTTACTAAATCTTTACCATTTGATTTCTAAATTCCTTTTCTTTGATCAAAACAATTTGAAACCTTCTTATTTCTCCTAATTAATTAAGTTGCACTTTAGGAAAAATGAAGAGAACATTTTGGTCCTCACACTTTGTCATTGCCGTGAACTAGGGAATGTGTTCTTTGGAACACTCATGCAAATTTACACATGCTATTCACATCTTATACCTTATCATACAATTCTAACACATACATTTATATTTCTAACACATGCAAAATATTTCTAACACATAAAACTTAAATTAAAGCTTATAGACATACAATCAAAAGCTAATAGACATGCAAAATTATTACAATCACCAAACAAGAAAGCTACTAACATACAACACTTAAGCAACTAGCAACCACAAAATTAATAAATACACATCAATAAACACACCACAACCGAATCCTTATGGATTCTACAAACAATCCATCTTCTTACCACCATCAAGGGATGATAAGAATTGTCTTCCTCTTACCTTAAATGAAGACAAAAAGCTTGCTTTCACACCTCCTATGGTTCGGTTTTCACTCCACCAAATACCTAAAAATCTCAAATAAAATCTACATGTTATTAACCATGAAAAAGAAGCTAAACCATGGAGAAATCATGGTTTAGAACTTTGAAAAAGAAGAGAGAAAAGAAAAATATGATATTTCACCTTCTAGGTAAAACTTTCAAGGTTGATTTCCAAGCCTTAAATGGAAGATTTTGAAGAAACTTCCAACTAGAAAGGTTCTTAGAATAGTGTTTAGGTTAAGGAAACTTGGTTAGAAAAATTTTTTGATGGTTGGATGGTTAAGAAACAAGCTTGGCCGAATGGAAGGAGAAAAAGGAACAACAATGGTGGCTAGGGTTCTTGATGAGAGAGAAGAGAGAAAAGTGATGAAGGAGAAAGGTGATTTTGGTCTTCAAAGGCCTCTTGACCGTAGACATCAAGTGAGGTGCAAGGTGGGCACCTTGCTTGGCTTCATCCAAGCCATTGGATGCATGAAAGGCTAGGATTAAGTCTTGGTGAGCAAGCTTGATTTCCATTGGTTGGCTCATGGTGACTCACATGCTGAGTCACACAATGTATTTAATTTTCTGCTGAGTCAGCTAGCTGAGTCAGCCTGTCCTGGAAAGTTCTACTGCTTACGGTGATTAATTAAGCTACCGATCTAACCATTCTGCTAATTGTGGGTCCCGCAAAATATTTCCTGTCCATCATTACTAAATTATATCGACCAATAAAATAATATTATAATAATATAAAATTATTTTATTTGACGATTAAATCCTAAAAATTAAAAGATTATTTTTAGTCTCATTCAGACCCAAGTTAAGTAAGATCCCCCAATTCTAAATAATAAAATAAGATTTTCCCGGCCCCGAAAAATATCATTTTCCCGCTTCGAGCAAATCACACAAAAAGTCCATATAAAATCACAGACAAGATTTTCAGTGCCTTAAATCAAGAAGAAAACAATTAAAAACAAAAAAAAAAATAAAACAAGACGTTCGGGACGTAACGGTCATTTTCCCATTTTTTCCCACAACGTAGGTAATCGTCCAAAACGTTCAAATAAAATATCCAAAGCAAGATTATATAGCTATATATCTTTCAAAAAAATTAATACAAGAAATTCGAAAAAAATTTTATTTTACCGTCTCGAAACAAACTACGTAAAACGATCAAATAAAATTTGAGCCTGTATTATCGTAATTGTTTTCATACATAAATCGAGAACGTAAAAAATAGGGACACAGCGGTCATTCATACAAAAGCATGAAAAACAGAAAACAGTACATTTAGAATATTTTCTAAAAATTGGAGCGTTACACTTATCACACCGACAACACGGTATAATTTGCCTTGTCAATCAAATCACCAATTATCAATCAAATTGGCACAACTCAATGCATGAATAAAAATAATAATTACTAAATTACCCTTAGTCTCAAAATATTCTTATATTTATGCAAATGCCCTCAATGGCAATAATCTCAAATACAGTACACTCCCACTTGGCGTACCATACTTTCCACATGTCCAAAATACAGTACGTTCCCACCTGACGTACTATATTTTCACATGTCCGGGTCCACCACTTTGGCCCGACAGTAAAACTCATTGTTTCAATTAATCGCGTAGAAATTTTATCTCGTTTTCACAATTTTGTCATTTTTACAAATGTTTTTAAATCGCATAAAGATATTTTACTGTTTTTAAAATCGCGTAGTATTTTTAAATCGTTTTCTCAATCGCGTAAGATTTTTAAATCGTTTTCTTAACCGAAAAGCTTTAAAATCTCTATTTTAAAACTACGTAAGCTATTTTCACTATTTTAAAACTACGTAACAATAATTTTCCTTGCGTTATAAATATAATATGAAATGTTCTCTTTTATTTCTCTGTTTTTAATAAATTTTGACAGCATTTTGTCTATAAATCTATTAAAATTGTACTTTCTACGTTTTTCCTCTAAAAATTCATTTACTTAGTTTATTATTACTAAATCCACTTTAGTAATTATCATTATACTTTAAAATTCAAAAGTAAGTATTTTTCAAGGGTTTTTATTCATTTTTCTTCTATGTCATATTTCTAATAAAAATTGATTTCCTTCTTTAAATCTTGAAAATCCATTACAATTGCATTCTTTTTAGGTGAAACATTAAGTCTACACTTTAAAAAATAAATTTATATTGATTACACATTTACTAGGCATGTTGGCCGAAATTGCTAAATTCTTGGCATTTGATCTTTGGATCATTTTTCTTCTTCTAAATCATTTTGAAATTCATTCATTTACTTATTTCCATTAAATCCTTTCTTTAGAAAATGGTTGAGAACATTTTGGTCCCCTTTTCTTGTTGAGGTCGTGAGCCCCTCTTTCTGCTCTTTGGAACATTCATGCAAACTGTAACACCCTCCTTAGGGCATCACATTTCCGACTCCCGACTCATAATCTGAAAATGAATTCGTAAAAGGTTTGAGTTATGAAAATATAGGTTTCAAAATCTCTTCTTTACTGAAACGTAAATTTACTAAAAATATTAGGTAATATTGAAAATCATATTTCAACTATTCATTATGCAATATTGACACCAATTAATATTTCACAATTTAAAGAGAAATATAAAATTAACAGACTCTTTTTTAAACAGTAGCAAACCCTATAACGGGTCCTACTTAATAGCACGGTACAACACTAACGAGAAACATTAACATACTTATTCCTTTTTCTGTCCATCTTGATGCATTAGTCATCTATTCCTTTGTCAACACTACACACCTTCGAGTCCTGAATGTCCACTCCTTATTGTTGTCACCAATCTCATAATATCTATCGCTCGTTATGTCTAAGACAACTCGATCCTTCTATTATTTGATTTTAACAGTACAGACACAGCAAAACAACATAACAAAGAGGTGAGATCACCTACACCAATACCAACATGGCTGCACAGAGATAACACACACAGCAATATCATACAGGGATATTATACCAGACTTCCAATAATATATTCAATATTAATCAACTATCATCATCCAATCATATATCAATTCAATTATCATAAACAACAATTATGATAATGCCCTCAGCATCATCATCATCATCATCATCCAAGTATTCAAACAATTGTCATAGCCAATATTCCTCAATTAATATATCACACAGATATAAATGCTTAGTTTCATGCATGAACACATAGACTCGATTTTTCAAAAACAACTCCATGGAGATTTTCACAATTTCGAGGAGAATGCTCTAGTTAATTGCCCAGCCTACGCCCACAGACAATCTCTAAGTCATAGAAAAGAATCGTGTTCTTGTCGGGTATCGTCAATGCGTTGCAACGGATTGCATCACCAAGTGGCATATGGTCCAGCCTTAGCCCACAGACAGATATCCACTGGTCGACCGCCGTGCCTTGACGCACCCCAAGATCCATCATAGATCTCACTATCAATTCTCATTCCCTCTTCAACCACAAGGGCCAAAATAGCTTATTAGCTATACTTTATACAATGCACGAATATATCAGTGTAAGTCCAACCACAAGGGCCAAATCTTTTCAATTTCATTTGTTCAATGTAATCATATGCCTCAATGCATATTTTCCCAATGCATGTAAAATGCACCAAATGCCAATCACAGACAAAACTTGTCATTTTCACAAACAGTGTATGGACACTGGTTCAACAGTAATCATATTGTACTTTCAACAGCGAAATTCATGTTATCACATTTTCATAGTTATAAAACACTTTCGTCGTGTTTTCACAAAATTGCGTAACATTCCTGTTACGTTTTCATAATTCTACAACACTTTTGTTGCATTTTCAAAATACCGTAGCACTTTTGTTACGTTTTTAAAATTCCATAACGTGTTTATTATGTTTTCATAATACCGTAACACTACTCTTATGTTTACAAAATTTTGTAACATTTCTGTTACGTTTTCAAAATGTTGCAACTCTTCTGTTGCACTTTTAAATCACATACTAATTTTTCAACGTTTTTCTCAATCGCGTAAAAATATAAGTTTCTCAAATCACATAGTATTTTTCCATTGTTTCTAAATCGCGTAACTTAAAAATCATTCTTTTAAGTCGCGTAAATCATTTTCCATCATTCTCAAAATATTTAAAACACTTTCCAAATCACATAACGATTTTTTGTTATTTTCACAATCACGTAAAAATATTCTACCACTTTTAAATCACATATTGATTTTTCAACAGTAGTTCAAATTATGTAAAATATTTAAACGTAATTCAAATCGCATAGAAATATTTTAACGTATTCCAAATTGCATAGAAATATTTTACTGTATTTCAAATCGTTTTTAAGATACGTAAAATATTTTTCAACATTTTACAATCACGTAAAATATTCCTCAATATTCCAAACATTATTTTGGACTTAAATAAATCAATATCATTTTCAACACATTTTTCAAATTGCGTAAAAAAATATTTTACTGGATTTCAAATCGCTTTTTAAGCTACGCAAATAATTTTTCACCACAATTTCATTACAGAAAATATTTCTTAACCTTCAAAAATTCTTTTTCAACTTTTCTCAAAATAATATGACTTTGTATTTCATTTTTCACATTTCCTTACTCAAGAAAATCTTTTTCCATATTTCTTTACTCAAGAAATCCTTTTCCAAAATATAATCCACAAGAATCACTTTTCCATTGATATAAATCAACGTTTCAAAACTTAACATTTTCTAACGTATTTCAAAACTCAAAAATAAATTATACGTTAGTAAATTTTCAAAACACCATTATATTCTCCATTTTTCCCAAATCATTTCCAAAATCAGTCTTTTTCAAAATAAATTGAAATTCAAATGTTTTCAACCTCTCTTTGTTTTCCGTTACGAAAATTTCTATTCTCTCAAGTGATAAAATGCTCTGATTCCCTTTCCAAATTCCTTGTATTAAATCAAGTTACGTTTCCAGTTTGAAAATCACTTTGTTCATAAAAATTAAGGCATTACAAGCCTTCAAAAAACGTGGACATGACTATTGAAACCATCAAATATTTTTCCTTCTAAATTGATATGGTTTTACACAAACAAACCATTAAAAATCCTTTACAAAAACCCTTTGTTTATTTTCCATGCTTTTTTAATCAATCCAATTTTATTCTTCCATGAAAATATTAATTTGTAAACACCTATGTTGAGGTGTCTTGGCCGAAATTCTCAATGTTCTAGGGACCCAAAAATTAATTCCCTTCTTCTTAAAAATTTTCAACATAAACCCTCTTCATGGGTATCAAAATCGTATTTCCTTTCCTTTGGCCATTGAAGCCAAAAATTGATTTTTTTTCCATCATCACATCATGGCATACATATACATAATTTCAACATATTCTCATCATGCATATTATAAGCATACCATATTATCATCATGCATATTATAAGCATACCATATAAGTCATAAAATCATGCAAAGCACATCAAGTATAGGCAAATAATCAAAGTTCATAAACACACACAAATAATTTACATGACCATGGATATGAATCCTCACATGGATTCACTATCCATCAAATATAAGACCATCTCTCACCACCATGCTTGGTTGATGAGATGGATCTCCCTCTTACCTCTTGAAGATCCTCAAAAGCTCTTTATTTTGCTTCTTTTTCCAAGTCCTTCACCACCAAGAGCTTCTCAAATACAAAACAAAATACATAGAAATTAGTATACTAAGCTTGATTAAGAGGAACCATGGATCAAACATGGCTTAGATCATGAAAAAGAGAGAAGAAATGAAGTTTCCTTACACTTCACCATAAATACTCCATAACATGGATCTTGAAGAAAGTTCATGAAGATGAATGATTTAGAGAAAGTCTCCAACATGAAAGTTGTTTAGAATATCATGTAAATTCAAGATCTATGGTTGGATGAAAATAAAAGAGATTGGAGAGTGGTTTTAGGTGCTATGGTCGAAATTCCTCTTGAAGAACAAAGATGGAATTTTTTATTTTTGTGAGAGAAAGGTTTCTTAAACTTGGTTAAGGTAAAGAATGAAGTGAAAACACTTGGTTTTCCTTCCACCAATTTCGTGGATCTCCTTTGAAAATCCCTAAAAAAAACATAAACAAATCTTAAGATCAATAACAAGTAAAAGAATAGGTAAACCATGGTTCAAACATGGCTTAGAAAATTAAAACTAAAAGATTAGATGAAGAAATATGAACTTTGGTAGAAACTTGAAGCTTGGATTTGAAGATCAAGATGAATGATTTAGAGAAAACTCATAACTAGAGATGTTCTTAGAATAAGGTAAGGATCCAAGAAACTAGATTGGATAAAATTTTTGAGTGATGGAAGGTGTTCTTGATGGTCATGGCCGAAACATAGAGGAGAAGAGAAAGGAGAGAAAATTTTGCTTCTTGAAAATGAACAATAATGGCCAAGAATGACCAAGACCACTAATAATGGTCTTCAAACTTTTTCCTATGTCCTAAAGTTTCTCAAAACCGTAGCCCCCCCTCCAATGCATTCTCCTTGAGTGCAAATTGATCAATAATAGCAATAATGGTGTCTTCAAATTTTCCTACACAATAAAATATCACAAAACCGTCCCCCCCTTCATAATGCATTTAATAATGTTGTCATCATTATTAGCCACCATCTAGAGCATTTCTAGCCATTGATTAATTCAATGGTTAGGATTTAGGTAGACTTTTGATTAGAAGACTTAATCTAGGCCATTGGATCTTTCTCCTTTAAATTCTAGTCATTAGATGTGTCTCCAAAATTAAGGGTCAAGATTGCTCCTTCAAACTTTAAATCCAAGGGTCCTAATTAGTCTTAACCATTTTAGAAGACCAAATCTCCACCCTTGATTAATTCTTCATCCAATGGTCATAAATGGTCTTTGTCACTTTTTAAGACTAAATCTCCACCCTTGATCTATTCTAAATCCAATGGCTATAAATGATCATAGCCACTTTATATGACCAATTCTACACCGTTGATTAAATCTACGGTTGATATTGAAGCCTTCCTTATTAAGCTTGTCTAGATTAAATCTCTACCATTGATTAGATCAATGGTTAATATCCAATGCTTCTTCATTAAGTTTATTTCTTAACCGTTGATTAAATCAATAATGGATGTCCAAGCCATTAATGTTGACTAGGCAGTATAATATTTATTTTTATATCTATTATAACCCTACTAATAATATTTTTACTGTATTTTTATTGTACAATAATTAAATACAGTATAAAACACAGTATAAGAAAATTTCTAAAACTGTTTCCGGATTCATGTTTAGTAAGATCCCCAGTCTCCGTCTAAACAGTACAAATTTTTCTATGCGTAGAAAAATTTTTACTTTGCAGGACCCACCTGGGCCCACGTAAGGTCACCTGGGCCCACATAGGACCACTTGGGCTCACATGCAGTAACAAAATTCATAATCATCCACAAAAATCACAAATATTAGAAAACGCACAAATATCAAATCAGATTACGTAAAATAATTAAAACCTAACGGTAAAAATTAAATTACGAAAAGTTTTCCTTGGCCCGAAAATTTTTATTTTCCTGACACGGAGTAAATTACTCAAAACGATCAAATACGTTGATGGAATAAACAAAATAATTTTACAGTACACAAAAATTACTAAACAGTAAAATTCTGTTAACTGTCAAAATTATTGTTTAAGAGATACGGAAATTCAGGGTATTACAATACTCCCCCTCTAAAAAGAAATTTCATCCTCGAAATTTGACAAACATGATTTCACACCCTCAGAATAAATATGAATATTACTCTTTCATCTTTCCTTCCAGTTCCCTCGTAATTTCACCTCTTACGTCATTCCAAACGATTTTAACCAATGAAATCTCTTTGTTTCTCATTCAACTCCTGATCAAACAGATATCTCAAACTCCTAGTTACTGAAGATATTGAATGTTACTCCAGAAAGAAAGTATCTCCATATCTCTGATACCAATACAGCGGCTACCAACCTTCATTCATGCCTAGAATAGTTTTTCTCAAATGACTTCAATTTCCTAAAATCATACCCTACAACTCTTCTATTTTGCATAAGTACATATCTTAAGCTTCGATGTAATACGTCACTATTCACCTCTAATGGTTCACTAGGATTTGATAAAACTAATACTAGAGAAGTACTTCAAACATATTTTAATTCCTAAAAATTTTTCTTATATGCATCAGTCTATACGAACGCTTAATCCTTTCTGATAAGCTGGGTGAGAAGTCCTATGATCCAAAAATTTTCCAAGATTTCCATTACTGTCTTTTTGACTTTCCCACTGAAAAACTATTTTCAAACTTTGAAGGATCCACCACGCTCACGCTGCGCCACTCCGATACTATGACATGGATATAAATAGGAATATCCTTTCTTGCAAAATATTCTTTCTTGCAAATGCAATATATGAAAGAACATTATAGAGGTTTAGGAAGAAAAGGTAGCGAAATGATCTGATATGTTACCAAACATATTCAACAAGAATTTGATTTTGCCTGATTTTCAGGAATGAATTTTTTTTTTCTGAATTATTAACACCTTATTAAGACAATCTCAAAGGATATGGTTGAAAAATAACCAATCCGTTTTTCAAAGATCACGTCTATTTATGGAAGAAATAAACAGATTAAACCAACACAAAGATTTAATCCATAACAACAATTTGAATAACATGTGTAGTTCGATAGGCTAAGAATAGAAACAGAAGTAAACAAATCAGAGGTTAACAGATAGCTCTAATATATAATTGATCTACTTAATCATATGCCATAAAGAATAGGTTATCCCCAGAAATATATAGGATAGTTTATAGGATTAGCTCCAATGACGCAATCTCCATTGTTTAAATCTTCAGCTCGGAACACTCTCATTCCATTCGACGTATCGACTTTCTCTACTATCTAAAATTTTACTAACAGAAAACTCTATTTTCAATGGAATACAATTTATGGAAATGTGTCCAAACTTTCCACACTTAAACCAAATTGTTTCCTTGACGTACAGTCCTTCATTAAGTACCTTCTTTCACATCACTTACTATTTTTGGTTTCCTCAATGGTTGTAAATACATCTTCCATCGAAATCAATTACTTTCTCAATATCCTAAAAAAAATATACCAGGTTCCAAAATTACGAAGTCTAATATTCCAAGACTGATTCTCTTCCATCAGATCCTGAACTTCAACTTCCAGTTTCCGCTGTTTGGTGATCCTTTGTTCAGCGATCCTCTGTTCGTGCAGTTGTCTTTCCACATTACTCTCGTTGCTCCCGTAGTTGCAATTGCATTACTAGTGACATGTTCCGCTCCCACGTACGTACAACTACCACGAGCTATTTCTTTTCTTCAAAGATGGACGAATCAAAATAAAATGGAAATCAGATGTAACCATTTCAAATAAATGTTTGTTTCTTTTCGGAAATCAAACACACAGAGAACACAACACAAGCAAAATAGACCTAACCACAAACCCCAAAAGACTCAAACCGTGCTCTGATACCAACTAATGTAACACCCTCCTTAGGGCATCACATTTCCGACTCCCAACTCATAATCTGAAAATCAATTCGTAAAAGGTTTGAGTTATGAAAATATGGGTTTCAAAATCTCTTCTTTATTGAAACGTAAATTTACTGAAAATATTAGGTAATATTGAAAATCATATTTCAACTATTCATTATGCAATATTGACACCAATTAATATTTCACAATTTAAAGAGAAATATAAAATTAACAGACTCTTTTTTTTAAATAGTAGTAAACCCTATAACGGGTCTTACTTAATAGCACGGTACAACACTAACGAGAAACTTTAACATACTTATTCCTTTTTCTGTCCATCTTGATGCATCAGACATCTATTCCTTTGTCAACACTACACACCTTCGAGTCCTGAATGCCCACTTCTTATTGTTGTCACCAATCTCAGAGTATCCATCGCCCGTTGTGTCTAAGATAACTCGATCCTTCTATTATTTGATTTTATCAGTACAGACACAGCAAAACAACATAACAAAGAGGTGAGATCACCTATACTAATACCAATATGGCAGCACAAAGATAACACACACAGCAATATCATACAGGGATATCATACCAAACTTCCAATAATATATTCAATATTAATCAACTATCATCATCCAATCATATATCAATTCAATTATCATAAACAACAATTACGATAATGCTCTCAGTATTATCATCATCATCATCCAAGTATTCAAACAATTGTCATAGCTAATATTCCTCAATTAATATATCACACAGATATAAATGCTTAGTTTCATGCATGTGCACATAGACTCAATTTTTCAAAAACAACTCCATGGAGGTTTTCACAATTTCGAGGAGAATGCTCTGGTTAATTGCCCAACCTAAGCCCACGACAATCTCCCGGTCGTAGAAAAGAATCGTGTTCTTGTCGGGTATCGTCAATGCGTTGCAACGGATTGCATCGCCAAGTGGCATATGGTCCAGCCTTAGCCCACAGACAGATATCCACTGGTCGACCGCCGCGCCTTGACGCACCCCAAGATCCATCATAGATCTCACTATCAATTCTCATTCCCTCTTCAACCACAAGGGCCAAAATAGCTTATTAGCTATACTTTATACAATGCACGAATATATCAGTGCAAATCCAACCACAAGGGCCAAATCTTTTCAATTTCATTTGTTCAATGTAATCATATGCCTCAATGCATATTTTCCCAATGCATGTAAAATGCACCAAATGCCAATCACAGACAAAACTTGTCATTTTCACAAATAGTGTATGGACACTGGTTCAACAGTAATCATATTGTACTTTCAATAGCAAAAATCATGTTATCACATTTTCATAGTTATAAAATACTTTCGTCGTGTTTTCACAAAATTGCGCAACATTCCCGTTACGTTTTCATAATTCCACAACACTTTTGTTGCATTTTCAAAATACCGTAGCACTTTTGTTACGTTTTTAAAATTCCATAACGTGTTTATTATGTTTTCACAATACTGTAACACTACTGTTATGTTTACAAAATTTCGTAACATTTCTGTTACGTTTTCAAAATGTTGCAACTCTTCTGTTGCACTTTTAAACCACGTACTAATTTTTTAACATTTTTATCAATCCTGTAAAAATATACGTTTCTCAAATCGCATAGTATTTTTCCACTGTTTCTAAATCGCGTAACTTAAAAATCATTCTTTTAAGTCGCGTAAATCATTTTCCATCATTTTCAAAATATTTAAAACACTTTTCAAATTGTAACATCCCGAAAATTTATAATTTCAGGATAAATGATCGTTTTACAATATTTGGAATTTTTAAGAATTTTTCTGGATTTTTCTGAGAACGCAGAATATTTTAATATTATTTCTCGTTCTACGCGCACATTGAGCAGAATTGGCAGAACGACTGTAACGCTCCCAAAGGTGGAAAATTTTATTACGAATAGTCATTTTCTAATATTTGTGATTTATGTGAATTCTTTCAAAATTTTTCGGAAATGACGAATATTTTAATATATTTTTCGTTTTGCGTGCACACTGAGCCGAACCCGGGAAATGAAATATTTTACCCGAGAACCTTGAACTATGGAAACGTCGATGGGGGATCTTACTAAACCCGAGGCCGAACACAGTTTACAAGGTTTCACATTTTTTGAGAAGATTCGACAGACGAAATAATAAAATGTTGTATAAATTTTATCTGTCAGATAAATTAATACTGACTTCGGTCAACTGTAACTATTGTCCAATAAATAATAACATGTATTAAAAATATTATCACATTATTCAAAATCTGATTTTTGTATCACATCTATTAGTTTTAATTTCAAAAGAAAGATTAAATTTAATCCAAGCTTGTTATGGGAAGCTTCCTAGCAATTTTCCTTGTAACACATTTTCTCTCTCTTCCCTCTCCTCTTACTCCACGGCTGAAGTAATATTGGAAACCAATATTCACTTCATCTTCCTAATATTTTCTCTCTTCTCCTTCTCTTCTCTTTTTTTCTTCTTCTCTTCTCTTCTTTTCACACACACCCTCTCATTGGAGATTATCTCCATTGTTTGCTACAACTAAACTCATATCTAGCATTCTTCCATCATTTCAAGACCATTCTCCTTGGTGACCATCCTTGGTTCTTCTTCTTCCTCCTCCATTTTTCACCATTGAAGCTAAAGCTTTGAGCTTGGAGGTAAAGTCTTAACCTTTCTTTCACTTTCTTCTCATTTTCGTTTTTCTTGGTCACTTATGTGATCAAGAACTCATTTGTCCATGGTTTGAGTGGACATTATGGAAATCACTCACATTGGTGTTTTTCTTGAAGGGAAAATGAAAATCTAGGGCAAGAAGAGGTAACACCTTGTGTTGTCTTCCAAATAGGTAAGAGGGAGATGATCCTCTTCAACCAATCTTGGTAGTAAGGGAATGTCTTGTATGTGTGTTGTTGTTGATTTTGAATCCATGTATAAAGTTCTCTCATTTTTATGTTGTTCTTGATGATAATGTATTTGTTGGGTTTGTATGATTTATTGATGTCTCTTACATGATTTGAAGGTGTATTTGAGTATCTTGTTGATTAAATATGATGAGGAATGGTTTGGTTTGAGTTAGAGGACCTAAAGAACTCTGTTTTTCTGCAAGATTACGCGTGGTAATCGATTACACGAGGTTTGTAATCGATTACCAAGCTCTTAAGGGTACGAAATCGTGATTCTGGAACTCTGGTAATCGATTACAACTTTCGTGTAATCGATTACAGAGATTCTGTCTAGCCTGTAATCGATTACAAGAATGGTGTAATCGATTACCAAGCCTATGATCTTATGAAATGGTGCTTATGGGAATCACGTAATCGATTACAACTTGTGGGTAATCGATTATGGAGGTTCTGTCCAATTGGTAATCGATTACCACGGCTGTGTAATCGATTACCAGGTCCTTGAAGTTACGAATTGAAGTTCTGGAAATCGTGTAATCGATTACAATGAGATTGTAATCGATTACAGGGGTTCTGTTTCGGTGGTAATCGATTACCAGGGTGATGTAATCGATTACCAAGACCCAAAAATGAGATTTTTGAGCTGGAAATGATTGAGATTATGGTTCTTTGTCCTTTGTAACTCAAACATAACCTAAATACCCTGGAATTCAAGGATTTTACTTTACTTAAATGCGATAAGAATATGTATTCATACCAATAGAGAAGAAATGATTTTGAAAAGGGAATTCTTGGATCCATGACATGGAAATTGTGGTATGTGTGTGATAAGGAACATATATTAATGCTTATATTGGCCTATTGTGGCATGTTATGTAATGGTATGAGATTGTGAATCATACATGTTCATGCATAGTGTCATATGCATTGTGAATGTCCTTGTGGACTGTTGTAAGGCCAAGTTGCCTAGGAGATTGAACACACCTTAGTGCGAGTGCGAGTAGACAAGTGTGGATTATGTGATGACCTCAGGGGCGTCGGGGTGCGGGTCCCTCACATGGACAGTTTAGAGCTCCTCTGTGCCGTGGGGCAAACCGATGCAAACACACCGACGATCCGGACTTAACACTGTCCTATATCGTGATCTAGTGTAGAATGTCTGTACAATGCAATGATTGTGCACGACAAAAATTATTGATAGCACTGGCCTCGGCAGCCGAGTTACAGGCATGTCTCCTGATCTTTCTCTCCGCTTGATTGAGTCTAGCTCCATGGAGTAGGATTTGGGAAAGCATGCATTGTGCATCGTTCATTACTGGTCTTATAAACTGTTGAGCATGGATACTTGTAAATGATTATCTGATTGTTGTGCTGATTTCTGGAAATACTCTTGTAATCTGCCTGCTATTGCTTACTGTAGTTCTACCTTTACTATACATATCACTGTTGTTATTGACTCTGATTATTGCTTAGAATTGAATTGCTTTTCTTATAATTTCCGTTGTTGCTATTGATAAATATATGAACTGTATTGCTCGGTGGGTGCTTTGCGCCGTGTTATTTTCTTGCTGCCAATAGTGGTAATGAAAGACGGGTGTCTCACCTCTTTCCTATATTTTTGTATTGTTATTTTATATTCATATTTGATAAAAGATCATGAAGAAGATGATGAGGAATCACACCTTGCCGATGGGGTTGGGAACCTGGACAAGATTTCTTCGATTTCGTAGGAGTGCAGCTGTGTGGGGGCACTGATGCCTGTTGTGTCAACTGGGACGCTGAGTGTCATATGCATATGGGGTTACGGCTTTGTCTGCTGGTAGTACCCATCCCTGGGTTATTACTTCTCCCCTTTTACGTGTTTTATTCCCGCTGTATTTTATTTAACTCTGTAATTATTACATTCTATGTTATCAGTGCTTTGTGTAAATTGACTATAAAATATATAAGGAATATGATTCTATTTTGTGGTTGTATTATAGGTCAAATATATTTATATTTCATTCGAGGCTCGTATTTTCTATTTATGCATATTGTCAAATATATATATATATATATATATATATATATATATATATATATATATATATATATATATATATATACTCCCGAGAATTTGAATGATCATTATCATGATCATGTGACACACTTGGATTTAGTAACTGTGGTGTAATGACGATTGCGCCCCGGTTGCTACATCAAGGGGTGTTACACAAATCACATAACAATTTTTCGTCATTTTCACAATCACGTAAAAATATTCTACCACTTTTAAATCACATATTGATTTTTCAACAGTAGTTCAAATTACGTAAAATATTTAAACGTAATTCAAATCGAATAGAAATATTTTAACGTATTCCAAATTGCATAGAAATATTTTACTGTATTTCAAATCATTTTTAAGATACGTAAAATATTTTTCAACATTTTACAATCACGTAAAATATTCCTCAATATTCCAAACATTATTTTGGACTTAAATAAATCAATATCATTTTCAACACATTTTTCAAATTGCGTAAAAAAATATTTTACTGCATTTCAAATCGTTTTTAAGCTACGCAAATAATTTTTCACCACAATTTCATTACAGAAAATATTTCTTAACCTTCAAAAATTCTTTTTCAACTTTTCTCAAAATAATATGACTTTGTATTTCATTTTTCACATTTCCTTACTCAAGAAAATCTTTTTCCACATTTCTTTACTCAAGAAATCCTTTTCCAAAATATAATCCACAAAAATCACTTTTCCATTGATATAAATCAACGTTTCAAAACTTAACATTTTCTAACGTATTTCAAAACTCGAAAATAAATTATATGTTAGTAAATTTTCAAAACACCATTATATTCTCTATTTTTCCCAAATCATTTCCAAAATCAGTCTTTTTCAAAATAAATTGAAATTCAAACATTTCCAACCTCTCTTTGTTTTCCGTTATGAAAATTTCTATTCTCTCAAGTGATAAAACGCTCTGATTCCCTTTCCAAATTCCTTGTATTAAATTAAGTTACGTTTCCACTTTGAAAATTACTTTGTTCATAAAAATCAAGGCATTACAAGCCTTCAAAAAACGTGGACATGACTATTGAAACCATCAAATATTTTTCCTTCTAAAGTGATATGATTTTACACAAACAAAACCATTAAAAATCCTTTACAAAAACCGTGAACACTTGGTCTTTGAAATCAAGTCATTTATTCATTTTCATTTTTCACTTTCTTTGCAAATCCATTTTCACTTTCTTTACAAATCCTTTTTCACTTTCTTTGTAAATCCTTAAAATTAACATTGCTATTTTCATTTAAAACTCATGTTTAGTAAAACACTTAGAAACTTTTTACACAAAATAAATCAATAAAAATCCTTCTAAAAATTGTGTTCATGTACTCTTTGAAAACAAACCCTTTGTTTATTTTCCATACTTTTCTAATCAATTCAATTTTATTCTTCCATGAAAATATTAATTTTTAAACACCTATGTTGAGGTGTCTTGGCCGAAATTCTCAATGTTCTAGGGACCCAAAAATTAATTCTCTTCTTCTTAAAAATTTTCAACATAAACCCTCTTCATGGGTATCAAAATCGTATTTCCTTTCCTTTGGCCATTGAAGACAAAAATTGATTTTCTTTCCATCATCACATCATGGCATACATATACATAATTTTAACATATTCTCATCATGCATATTATAAGCATACCATATTATCATCATGCATATTATAAGCATACCATATAAGCCATAAAATCATGCAAAGCATATCAAGCATAGGCAAATAATCAAAGTTCATAAACACACACAAATAATTTACATGACCATGGATATGAATCCTCACATGGATTCACTATCCATCAAATATAAGACTATCTCTCACCACCATGCTTGGTTGATGAGATGGATCTCCCTCTTACCTCTTGAAGATCTTCAAAAGCTCTTTATTTTGCTTCTTTTTCTAAGTCCTTCACCACCAAGAGCTTCTCAAATACAAAACAAAATACATAGAAATTAGTATACTAAGCTTGATTAAGAGGAACCATGGATCAAACATGGCTTAGATCATGAAAAAGAGAGAAGAAATGAAGTTTCCTTACACTTCACCATAAATACTCCATAACATAGATCTTGAAGAAAGTTCATGAAGATGAATGATTTAGAGAAAGTCTCCAACATGAAAGTTGCTTAGAATATCATGTAGATTCAAGATCTATGGTTGGATGAAAATAAAAGAGATTGGAGAGTGGTTTTAGGTGCTATAGCCGAAATTCCTCTTGAAGAACAAAGATGAAATTTTTTATTTTTGTGAGAGAAAGGTTTCTTAAACTTGGTTAAGGGAAAGAATGAAGTGAAAACACTTGGTTTTCCTTCCACCAATTTCGTGGATCTCCTTGGAAAATCCCTAAAAAAAACATAAACAAATCTTAAGATCAATAACAAGTAAAAGAATAGGTAAACCATGGTTCAAACATGGCTTAGAAAATTAAAACTAAAAGATTAGATGAAGAAATATGAACTTTGGTAGAAACTTGAAGCTTGGATTTGAAGATCAAGATGAATGATTTAGAGAAAACTCATAACTAGAGATGTTCTTAGAATAAGGTAAGGATTCAAGAAACTAGATTGGATAAAATTTTTGAGTGATGGAAGGTGTTCTTGATGGTCATGGCCGAAACATAGAGGAGAAGAGAAAGGAGAGAAAATTTTGCTTCTTGAAAATGAACAATAATGGCCAAGAATGACCAAGACCACTAATAATGGTCTTCAAACTTTTTCCTATGTCCTAAAGTTTCTCAAAACCGTAGCCCCCCTCCAATGGATTCTCCTTGAGTGCAAATTGATCAATAATAGCAATAATGGTGTCTTCAAATTTTCCTGCACAATAAAACATCACAAAACCATCCCCCCTTCATAATGCATTCAATAATGTTGTCATCATTATTAGCCACCATCTAGAGCATTTCTAGCCATTGATTAATTCAATGGTTAGGATTTAAGTAGACTTTTGATTAGAAGACTTAATCTAGGCCATTGGATCTTTCTCCTTTAAATTCTAGCCATTAGATGTGTCTCCAAAATTAAGGGTCAAGATTGCTCCTTCAAACTTTAAATCCAAGGGTCCTAATTAGTCTTAACTATTTTAGAAGACCAAATCTCCACCCTTGATTATTTCTTCATCCAATGGTCATAAATGGTCTTTGTCACTTTTTAAGACTAAATCTCTACCCTTGATCTATTTTTAATCCAATGGTTATAAATGGTTATAGCCACTTTATATGACCAATTCTACACCATTGATTAAATCTACGGTTGATATTGAAGCCTTCCTTATTAAGCTTGTCTAGATTAAATCTCTACCATTGATTAGATCAATGGTTAATATCCAATGCTTCTTCATTAAGTTTATTTCTTAACCATTGATTAAATCAATAATAGATGTCCAAGCCATTAATGTTGACTAGGCAGTATAATATTTATTTTTATATCTGTTATAACCTTACTAATAATATTTTTATTGTATTTTTATCGTCCGATAATTAAATACAGTACAAAACATAGTACAAGAAAATTTCTAAAATTGTTTCTGGATTCAGGTTTAGTAAGATCCCCTGTCTCCGTCTAAATAGTACAAATTTTTCTATGCGTAGAAAAATTTTTACTTTGCGGGACCCACCTAGGCTCACGTAAGACCACCTGGGCCCACATGCAGTAAAAAAATTTCATAATCATCCACAAAAATCACAAATATTAGAAAACGCACAAATATCAAATCAGATTACGTAAAATAATTAAAACCTAACGGTAAAAATTAAATTACATAAAGTTTTCCCTAGCCCAAAAATTTTTATTTTCCTGACACGGAGTAAATTACTCAAAACGATCAAATACGCTGATGGAATAAACAAAATAATTTTACAGTGCACAGAAATTACTAAACAGTAAAATCCTGTTAACTGTCAAAATTATTGTTTAAGAGATACGGAAATTCAGGGTGTTACACAAACCTTACATGTTAATCACATCCTCAGTAATAATCATGCATATATCACACATGCAATATATTTTAAAGCTTGTAGACATGCATACAAACAATATCAAACACAAATAAGAAAGCTTTTAAACAATCAACACAAGTGAATTCTTATGGATTCTTCACACACATACAATCCATTTTTTCATCACCACGCATGGTTGATGAGATTAAATCTCCCTCTTACCTTAAAGGAAGATAAAAACCTCTACTCCTTCTCCTAGTGGTTTCGGTTTCACCTCCAAGAAAACCTAAAGATCTTAAACAAAAATTTAAAGAGTTATAACTATAGGAGAAAAATATAGACCATGGATAAATCATAGCTTAGAACCTTAGAAATGAAGTTAGAAATGAAAAATAAAGATTTTCATCTTTTAGGAAAAATCTCCAAAGCTATTTTCCAAGCTTAAGATGAAAGATTTTGGAAGAACTCTCAACTAGAGATGTTCTTAGAATGGTGTTTAGGTTTGGAAAAGTAGATTAGATAAAAATTTTGATGGATGGATGATGGTGTAGGTGGTTTGGCCGAATGGTCTCCAAGAAGAACAACAATGGTGGTTTGTATTTTTGGAAGAGAGAAAGTGTAACAAGGTGATAGAAATTGAAGTGAAAAGTGGTCTCCAATGGTGCATGGCCGTGGAGCTCTCCATAATGGAGGTGGCCACTTTGTTTGACTCATCCAAGACTCCATCCAAGCCTTAGATGTGATCAAAGGTTGAGATCAAAGGTTGTCCTCCAAGTTTGTCTCCTATTGGCTCATCCAAGCCTAGTCACTTGTTCTTGAATGTTCCTCCCTAATGGTGATCACTAATTAAGCTACTAATCCTATTAAGCTTCTATGCACACTTAATCTAGTTTAATTAGGTTAATTAGTTACATTACTAATTAATTAACATTCTTATAATCTAAGCTTCAAGAGTCATTGATTAAATCAAGGGTTCATATTAGATAGTGATAGGATCAAATCTAAACTATTAGATCTTATCTCCATGAAATTCTAGCCATTAGATTCATCTCTAAAAATAAAGGGTCAAGATCTTCTCTACCTTCTTCACATCCAATGGTCACAAATGATTCTAGCTATTTTTGTGAGACCAATCTCCACTGTACAATTGATCAACGGAGGATATCCAAAGCCTTCATTATTAAGCTTATCCTTACAACCATAGATTAGATCAACGGTTAATATTCAAAACTCAACCTTCTCATCCAACGGTGTAAATCAAGTCAAGCCCTCTTTGTTGACTTAATTCCTATTGGCTTAAAATAAATCAAGCTACTAACGTTGACTACTGTTTCTAAACGTGAGTCCCGCAAAGCAATTATGGGTCCTACAAACCAAAAATGGGTCCCATAGTTATTTCTGGGTCCATTGTCATTTTATTTGTACTGACTAATAAAATAATATTATAATAATATAAAATTATTTTATTGCAAAGTTAAATCCTAAAAATTAAAAGATCGATACACATACCATTCAGAATTGGGTTTAGTAAGATCCCCTAGCTCCGAATAATTAAAATAAGATTTCCCCGGCTCGAAAATTATTATTTTCCTGACTCAGAGCAAATCACACAAAACACTCAAATATGAACATGAAACACTCAAATAAATTTTATATCATACAGAAAAACATAAAACAGCACAATCAGGATAAAACAATAATTCACTCAAAAGTTGGGGTGTTACAAAATTCAGAAACTAAGTTTTAAGGATTGGTCGAAAAGTTGTATACCTTTAGGGTTTTTGGTTTTGGAGGTTTTGCAGCAGCACCATGTTTTGAAGGAATTTTTTGTAGGAACTAGTGCAGTCGATTTGGCCTTTGGAGCCTTAGGAATGGGAGGATTCTGAGTCTTTTTGCTTTTTTTCTTTTTTGAGGAAATGGCTTCCTCTTCTTCCTCCTCATCATCTTCTTAAGGCTGCTTGTACTCCAAGAGTCTTTTCAATGGGAGTGCTAAAAGAAAGAAAATATATTTAGTAGATGGGATAAAGAATCAAAATATCAGAATATAAACACAAAATATACCTTCAGATATTTTTGTGATGACTCAGGTATTCCTGGCAAATTGTTCGTACGATAAGGCAAATTGACGAGTAAATTTGACTTCTGGAGTTCTTGTAAGAAAGATATTACTCGCAGAATAGATCTTATCTGAAATAGGAAAATTACCAACCCTTGTAGGTTTACTTGGGAATTCATCGGCCAAACCAAAACGAGCACAAGGAAGAAGCACTGGTTTTGGAAAAGGAATTTGAAAAGGTTCAAGCGGTGCTAAAGGGTTTTTATAGAAACTGAAAGAAAGTTAGTGGAGCATTTTTCCTTGTGTGCTTGTTTCAGTTTGGCCACGACTTCCTCACAGTGTCAAACAATTAAGCTAGGAAACCTGAAGTTCCATTTGATTTTGTAGTATTTTTCAAAAGCTTTGATGTCTTGAATATGCTTACCTTTGGTCTTTGTCAAAGGATCCTGACCCTGCACAGGAACCAAAGTTTCAGTGATGCGGCTTCGATAGGTTTCAATATCGATGTAGTAGGGACTATAGTATTTAGTCCACCATTTGACAAAGTCTTTGGAGACTCCCCTATAAGGAGTAAATGCAGAAATCTTGAAATGTTGTTTGTGCCTCTCATTCCTTGAGGACACTCGTACAAGATCCAACATGTTTTGTAAATGGCCATTGATGAGATGTTCCTTGGCTTTATGAGAAAATGGTGCTGGAATGACTTGACAAAATCCTAGCTATCGAGCTACCATATTTGGTAGGCATAATTCTAGGGATTTGTCTATCGAACCAGGAAGATTAGCAACCAAGATTTGCCGACAAAGAAAGTTGGACCAAATGGAAATATTGTCGGTTTGAGTCGAAGGGTCATTAGAAAGAATTAGTCAGGTAAACCATTCTGGACCTAAGGAACGGTCGGCAAAAGGAGCAAAATATATGTCTTCAGTGCTGAAGGAGATGGAATAAAAAATACTGAAGAAGTGCATGAAATTTTCCAAGTTTTGTTAATGGATTTTCTTATGTTTTACATGGTAAAGCTTTATGTCATAAGTAGCAAGAGAAATTGTCGGGGGAGAAGTGTCGACCAAACTCCTAATATGGCATTTAACCAAAGCTGGAGTAGCCACATTGGGCCACTAGAATTGGTTTTCTTTACTTGAGATCTAATGCTTTGGACAATTTCACCTATGCTCAGGTAGAGGTTGGCAAGGAGAAATCGGCTAAGAGCTAATTGTCGACCTTCATGAAGGAGGTTAGTAAGTTGAAGGAAAGATTTGGATACCTGGATCGATCTAGACCCTACAACATAAGCTGATAGCCAAAGAAGAAGGAAAGCTATGTGTTCTTCATTGGTTACAGGACTAGCTTCAGGAAGGTAGAAATTGATAAAGCATGAAAAAGAAGTTAGAGCTTTCGAGTAGACATCAATAGTATTTGAAGGTTGAAGGACAGGTGTGATAATTTCCCCATCTGGTCGAAGACCAGCTATGGCAACCACGTCGAAAAGCGTAGGACCCATCATGCCATAGGGGAACTGGAAGGAATTAGTGGTTTTGTTCCAGAAGAAAAATGAAGCACCCAACATACAAGAATCCATTTTTATGGGATAACGAGAAAGTTGGATACAATCAAAAATGCCTATTTCCCTCCATAAACTTTCTTTAGAAGCTTGAACTCTATCAAGCCATTTAAGATACTCATTAATATGGGTAGGGGGAGTTCTGAAGAGCCTTTCAGATTTATCGAAATAGCTTATAGGGATGGAAGGAAGGGAAGCCAAGATAGCTTCTTGAGAATTTTTACAAGGGAAGAAGGAGTGTATTTCGTCAATAATAAACTCCTTGGGCAAAACTGGGCCTAAGAAAGCAGCTAGAGGATCTAAAGAAAGTGAAGAATCGTTAATGGGAAGAATTACCTTTGAGAGGTGCCAAAGCTCAGATTTCTACAGAGTTGGGTCTTGAACAATGGCGTGATTTCCTAAATCTACTGTTGATGCGCTAGGAAATTGAGAGTTGGAAGCCATGGAAAAAGGTAGAAATTTGCAGAGAATATACAAAAGAAAGGTTGAAGGTGGTGAACAGTAAGAAAGGTGAAAGACAATGAACAGTGAAAAGATGTGTGAATTTGAAAAGCTATTTTCTGTGGAAAAAAGGGGTAATTATGATCCCTATTTATTAGGAACAACTATTTAATGTCTACAATGATAAGTATAGCTGTGACTGTCCAGATATTTACAGAAGGATTTTACTGGATTTTTTTAAAAAAATTATTATTATCCATTAAAAAAAAAAGTTATGGTCAAAATTGAATTAAAATTTATCTTCCTCCTGTTAGTGTCGAAAGAAAAAATTTAGGGGGCATCTGTTAGGAGTGAAAATAAAAGAAAATTTGGATGATGATGATAATGAAGTTTTGGCTATTTCGACGGCTGAATGATGATGTTGGAAAAATCTTCTAAGTGTTGAGCCGACAGAAGTGCCAAATAATTGGAAGACTCAATGCAGTCATTAAATATTGATGTCAGACAAGTAGTTTAATCCGACAGAAGAGTTACATTTCTAAGAGATTGAACCGACGAAGAATGGCAAAATGGTTAGAAGTTGGTTCTATCGGAAAATTAGGGAAGTTTTTAGTGGCATAACTGCCATGTACGTGTCAAAATCTTAGGATGTTAGCTATTTTTGTAATTTTTCTATAAATATCAGCATTCACAATGTAAAAAAAGGAGGTTATTTGCTAATACATAATCCTAAAATCTCACCAGAGCAGATTAACGGATTTTGATCCAAGTATGCCTTCCCTTTTCATTTTCAGTCATTTGAATTAATGCAAATGTTCTTTTAATTTCTTTTACTTTTTAGTCTTATTTTTTAAATTTATTTACATTTCGTTGCTTTATTTACAATGCTTTCTTTTATTATTTTTCTTAAACTTTCTGCACGTTAATTTTTTGCTTTAGTCTCTTTATTTTCTTTTAATTCTTTAAAACTTGCTTTTCTAAACTTTTCTTTTACAAATTCCTGTTGTTTATTTCAAGTTAAATTTCAAAACTTACGAAATTACCACATAACTCTGAGCCCATTTTCGTTTGATAAATAATTATTTGTTTGTTAGAATTTCTTTTGACTTTTCGACCAAAATTCCACTTAAACAAGAGTACATTTTTAAAAGGTTGCCATAGGCCAAATTTGTTGTAGTGACTATCAAGAGGTATAGTGAATAACTCAAATAAAACCTGGCTTTGCACCCAAAAAAATAAAAATAAAATCTGGCTATTACTTTTATTAAGTATACTTTTCAACAACAATATATATGGGAGAATGTGGAATTCAACAAATAATTTATATTTTAATCAAGCTTGTTATAAATAAAAATTTTAAATTCAATATTCAATATAAATATTAAATATGAAATCAATTAAAATTATTAATTCAATTAATAAATTAATAATTTTACCGTACCAAATTTGATATAATGTGCTTAGTGTAACACCCTTCATAGGGCATCACATTTTCGACTAAAAACTTAAAACCTGAAAATCATTTCATAAAAGCCTTGAGTTCTAAAAGATAGATTTTAAACTTTCTTTTTGCGGAAACATAAGCTTACCGAAAATTATAAGTAAAACTGAAATTAAATTGAACTGATTAATACACATATTATATATATACCACATAATATTCAATAAAGAAATAAAACATATAACTTACAGACTCAGAGAAACAGTAGCAAACCCAATGATGGGTACTACTAATAGCACGGTAACAACACTAACGAGAAAAACCCGACATACATGTTTCGTTTCTCCACCAAACTGCATCCTGTTGAAACTGAAAAGATCACCCCTCGACACCGTCACCGATCACCGAACATTGCCTCCAATAAGTCTAAGAAATTCGTTTCTCCTACTATATGAATCAATATAAACACAACAAAGCAATACAGCAAATAGGTAAGATCCCCTTTCACCAATACCAGTACGGTAGCAAAGAATGATACGAATGACATAGTCATTCCATACACACAGATATCACAAATATAATCATGTTATCAATTTACAAATAATTCAAATAAGCATATATCATAATAGAATGAACAGCAATAATATTACCATAACAGATATAACAATTTATACAATATAGCATACCTTAACCTCATAAATAATAATATAATCTAATACAGAAATTTTAATACAACAGTATCATATAATATTACAAGTAATTATGTTATGATGCATGAAACAAATGTAATACGACTCGTTCCTACTCCATGGAGCTAGACACAGATATCAGAGAGAATGACCCGTAAAGATCTATCAGTACCTCAGGCTGTCCAACTAAACTATTGCACTATTTTACGTTGTGTCTATAGCCCACTGTCCAATCATCATGTAGTAGCACACAGTCCAAACATCATGTAACTACAGACATTGTACTAAACTAGTCTTTACAAGATTTTGATTAAGTATAGTGCGTGTCGAGATCACTAGTATGTTGCCAGTTACCATGACCTAGAGGAGCGACCAACTGCCCACATATGGAATACTCCGCACACTAATGCCTTCAAGTCCATACAAGGAAATGAACCACACTACGCTTATCACACCGATAACACGGCGTAATTCGCCTCGTCAATCAAATCACCAATTATCAATCAAATTGGCACAACTCAATGCATGAATAAAAATAATAATTACCAAATTACCCTTAGTCTCAAAATATTCTTATATTTATGCAAAAGTCCTCAATGGCAATAATCTCAAATACAGCACGTTCCCACTTGACGTACCATATTTCCACATGTCAAAAATACAGTATGTTCCCACTTGACGTACTATATTTTCACATGTTCAGATCCACCACTTTGGCCCGAAAGTAAAACTCGCTGTTCCAATTAATCGTGTAGAAATTTTATCGCATTTTCATAATTTCATCACTTTTACAAACATTTTTAAATCGTGTAAATATATTTTGCTATTTTTAAAATCGCGTAACATTTTTAAAGCATTTTCTCAATCGCGTAGCTTAAAAATTATAATTTTAAAATACGCGTAAGCTATTTCTAGTATTTTTCAACTATATATAATATTTTCTTTACGTTCAAATTTTATATTGAAACTTTCTCTATTATTAGTCCATTTTTAATCAATTTTGGTGACATTTTATCTAGAAAAATCATTAAGTAATAATTTCTACGTTTTCATCAAAAATTTACTTTTCTTAATCATAACTAATAATTACATCTCGAAACTTGCTAACGCGTTTCAAAACTCAATGAGTGAACTATACGTTAGTATTTTTCAAGTATTTACATCATTACTTAAAATCACTGATTTAACTCTAAAAGTTAAATTACTTTCCATTGTTTATCAAAAATCTATTTCATTAAGTTCTCATTAGATTAATTACATAAGTCCACACCTTTAAAAATAGTTTTGGATTAGAAACATCATAAGTAGGCATGTTGGCCCAAAATCATTCTATGCATTAAAATCATATTTAATTGTTTCTCATCATTCAATCTCTTATAAAAATTCTTAATCCAATTTATTATCATTAAAATCATTCCTTTTTATATTTCTAAATTTATTAAATTGAGTTCCCATTTATTAAATTACATAATTTACTTTTAGAAAATAATTTAGATCAAAAGTGTCTTGAATTAGCATGTTGGCCAAAATTCACTATGTTTAAATCATTTTTAAATTATCTTCTACTAGCTAAGTTCTTGTGAAAATCATTACTAATTAAATTTATTAATTCTTGCTTTAGAAAATAGTTGAGAACATTTTGGTTCTCTTTGGGATAGTGAAAATTGTGAGTTATATGTGTTCTTTGGAACACTCATGCAAATCTTTAACATACTATTCATATCCTACAATGACTATCATGCATCGATGAACACATACCATATATTAAGCAATCATAAAACACATACAAAATATTAAAGCTATAGACATGCTTGCACATATAATCAATCACAAATAGGAAAGACATTAAACAACCAAGTGAATGAATCCTTATGGATTCTTCACCACAAACACATCCATTCCTCACCACCAACACATGGCTGATGAGGGTAATCTCCCTCTTACCTCTTGAAGAAACCTCCAAAGTTCCTTGTATGTCCTCTTGTTGTCTCCTTCAAGATGAACTTCAACCACCAAGTTGCTCCTTTACAACAAAACACATACATATCTTAATATCTAAGGCTTGAATAAGGAAAACCATGGATCAAAATATGGTTTAGAAGGAAAGAATGAAACCAATAGTGAAGATTTCATAAACTTCACCTTAAAACTCCAAACCTTGAGCTTGAAGAACAAAGATGAAGATGGATGATTTAGGGAAAATCTCCAACATGAAAGTTTCTTAGAATTGCATAAAGATTCAAGATCTAAGGTTATTTAGAATTATTGAAGCTTGGAAGGTGATTTTGTGGGGTTGGCCGTGAGCTTGGAGAAGAGAAAGATAGGAGCTTTTGTGTTCTTTGCTTGATAGGAAGATGGAAATGAGTAAATCTTGAGAAATTCCTAACATGAAAGTGTCTTGGATTGATGAAAGGATTCAAGAAATGATATTGGTAGGAATTATAGAAATTTGGAGAGTTGTTCTTGGTGCTTGGCCGAATCTATGGAGGAGAGAAAATGAGAGAGTTTTGGTTGTTTGTTCTTGGTTCTATAGAGAAAAGGATGTGTAAGAGAGCAAGTGAGATGAATGGATGAAGGTTGTCTTCCTTTTGGGTGCTATGGCCGTGGAGCATAAGGAAAGAAAAGGGGTGACAGCTTCTTGCCAAAGTTGCAAATGAATCAAAGCCCTCCTATTATAGACTTCATGAAAAAGATGAAGGCTTTGGATATTTTTTGGTATACTGTAATAAAAGAACAATAATTACTGCTTATAAAGTCAGTGTCTATTGTCCAATGGATAATAAAATATACCTAGATTTTTCTCTTATTCTAGCTAGCTAGCAACTATTGTTAATCATTTTCTATTGATTGCCCTTGATGAGTCACAGAGCGAGTCATCAAAGAGAAACTTCTAGAACATGTGACTCACTACGATGAGTCAGCAAGATGAGTCAGCGTAGAAATTTCTAGAACAAGTGAGTCAGCATAGCGAGTCATCAACTGAGTCAGCAATGGTGAGTCATAGCGCTGAGTCAGCATGGTGAGTCGTCAGGGAACCTTCTGGAACGTGTGACTCACTGCGGTGAGTCAGCGTTTCTAGAATGTGGCGAGTCACTGCTTCTGGAACATGGCGAGTCACCGCTTCTGGAACATGGCTAGTCACTGCTTTTGGAAGCTTCCCGAAGATGCTGAGTCATAGGTGCTGAGGTGTCACGCCACGTGTCGAGCTTCTATTGGTCCTTCGCGATGAGTCATAGCCACCAACTTTGACCAACTCCCCATTGGTCCATGTGTAAAGCACTCGATGACTAGGCGCATGACGATGCGTCTTCTAGAGTCTTCTAGAACAGTCTGGAACATGTGAGTCACAAGGCTAGTCATCTAGGTGAGTCACTAAATGATGAGTCATCGTCTAGAACATTCTAGAGTGGGTGACTAGGCTTGCGTCTAGAATCATCCACTAGATATTTTTCCGAAAGATATTATCCAATGGATAATAAAACATACCCCAATTTTATTTGTCAGATAAAATCGTAGGAAAATAAACTTCAAAAATTATTTTTGGTTTCGGGTTTAGTAAGATCCCCCGACTCCGAATCAACAGTGCAAAACTTTCTGGCTAATAAAAATTTTTATTTTTTCGGGTCCACTTAGGACCACAAACAAATTTCAAAATATCAAAAATATATTAAATATTCAAAATATATCAAAATATCACAAATATAATATAATATTCAAAATATCTCAAAATATCTTAAAATATATAAAACATAATAAGATATCCAAAATATTTTAAAATATCTAAAATATATTAAAATATTCAAAATATCTGAAATATCACAAAAAGTTGCAAAAATCATATTAATTGTAAAACTCATGAAAATCAAATCAGATTAGTAAAAATAATTAAGGATTGAGAGAAAGAAATAAAATACGAAGGCTTATATGCACAACCCATAAATAATATTAAAATAATTAAAAATGTAAAAACTCTAAAAAATTCCTAAAAATCACAAAAATCATAAAATTCATAGAAGTCGAGTCGAATTACTCAAAATAATTCACAATTAACTAAAACAAATAAATTACGTATTTTCAGAGTGTTACACTTAGTGCCTGTGATGATCACATATTTTATACATTAATAAACCCTCATTTTTAGTCATTTACACTCTCCATATACTTAATTGATTAAGCCTAGTTATGTTTTGTAAGTTTGGACTCAAAATTGGACTTAATTCATTTTTTTCAGCACTATATTTGGTCTTACGTTGTTTCTGTATTTCAGTCATACCTTGAGTTCTAAATGTTTGATAATTATGAATTTTACCTTGTAGGAAAGATAAGAGAGAGCTCTACAACTTTGATGAAGAGCTCAAAGTCTCAATCAGACATCTAGTAGAGCTAATTGGGCTTGGAAGACAGAACACAAGTTTTGTGTCTGAAACCTGAACAGTGTATAGTAATCAGAGCATAATTCGAGTTTGGGCTTATAAAATGGGCTGAAAATTTGGAATCTGAAAGTTAAGACCCATATCTACAACTTTCATGTTAAACACAAAACTGATTTGGGCTCCTTGATGGTGATATTGGGTCTGAAAGTCAAAACAGAGGTGCTGAAATTAGGCCTGAACAGTCTGTAGTAATTGGGTCATATCTTGGGTTGTAGGACGAATCTTTGGGTGATTCCAGAGCCATTGGAAAGCTTAGACAATTTCCTAGAACTTTTATGAAGACCACTTGGCTCAAAAACGACAGAATCAATGAGTTAAGCAATGAATGATTTCAGAGACAAAGAATCTCAATAATCTAACCACTAATTCAATAATCCAACCACCTAACCAATCATCCAACCACTCCACCTACTAATCCACCTACTCGTAATCATTCTCCTTGTCATTTTGTATCCCTACTCTTCTTTAAAAGGCACTCTAGTGTTAGACACTTGGTGTTAGGCTTAGTTTGTACAAGTTAAGGTTATGCTTGTTTATTGTTTTCCTTTGTTGTAATTTTCTCTTGTTCTAAATTGAAGTCATGTTCATCTTTTTCTTCTTCTCTCTTTCTTTCTTCTTATCCATGAGTAACTAAATCTTCATCTTGCTTGGGTGAAAGAGTGAAGCTCTTGGTAATGAAATAAGGTTAGATTATTTTATTTCTTGTGCTTAAATGATATATTATTAAATGAACATTATATGTGTTGTATTTTGTTTCCAATCAATTTAGAAACCTTCTTTGTTAATGGAGATCTTGATTTATTGTAGACAATAGGATTGGCACAGTGAATGCTTGAACTCATTTACAAATATTGGTAGATAATTAAAAGAATCATAATATGATTACATATATAATTGAACTTTGAATATTATATTTTCCGATTGGAACCTCCGTTGTGTGTGGATTTCAATTGAGTTAAAAAGAAAAATAATCTTACCTTTAATTTAAGTGGATCTCCTAACCTAAGCAAGCCCTTAAATTCATTTGTGAACTTGTTTTATTATTTTTGGTGTTGTGACAAATCCTCTTCTTACCTCAATTAATTTTTTTTCATCAACTTTCTATGGATGGACCTCAGACTCCTGAAAAATTTACTACTTAAGACAACCTACACTTAGATTTACATCCTTAAATCCCACAGTCAGTTTGCACTAACCATTAGTCACCTTGAAAATTTGTGTAAGTTAATAAACTAGAGAAGAAAAGTGTGACATGAGAACTGTTTTAAAGAAAATCAAAATTCACTAAGTTATACATTTCCCAACGCACTCACGGGGGGACATACACACGCTGACATGCACACAGAACCACACACGCAATGGAACAAAGAGACAAAGAAAAGCACTGAAAATTTCATTGTAAATTTGTAATGCATGACTTCGTGAATAAGGCAGAGCAGAAAATTCTCTAGTCTGCACTAGTAACACACAATTTTCCACGTAGTACATTTTATGTTCTTGGCCTTTGGTATATAACTTGAACTTCACGAACGAGAAACTAGGACAATTTCTTCACTGCATCTTCTCAACCTTCTCAGACGATGTTAATAACTTATTCGACGCAAAAGTGATGCATCCTGCAGACATTAGGCAGAAGAGACGGTTATAGTCACATGGGTTACCATAAGAACCTGACTTGGTATAGAAGACTATTTACCATAAGAGAGTTGCAGGACTCTTCCAGGTTTTTCAGATCCAACAGCCAGTTTGATCCGATTTTGAAAACTATAATATTTACATTTTCTTATTATTTGAGAACAAAACAAACTAAGTTACACAGATTTTTCTTAAATAATTTTATGAAATTATACAAATAAATTTATTTTATTTTTATAAATAAAATTGTGAGAGATATTATTTTCGCAATTCAGATGGATGGATCATTAAAGATTACTCTTCTTAACAAGTATACTTTCTAAGAATCGAACTTGTAGTTTCTTCTTTATAAAAGAAATGGGTCACTTACAATCCGTCCAACAGCTTGTTGATATAACTTTTAATTTTTTAACTTTTATCATAATATATAAAAACATATTCTCAAAGAAAATATGTTTCTATAATTTTGAAAATAAAAAAGGGAGATTTGTTTGATATTATTAAATTTCAATGAAAATTTAGACACGCTAAAATATGCATGTTATCTTTCTGATTTAATGCAACATATAAAATGCTAATTTGCATGCCAAAAGGTAAACATTTCTTCAAACACTGGAGGTAATATTTCGAAACTGATCCCATAAAAAAAATGTTGATCATAATCATAGGACGTCTATTTTCATGAAAAGTATATGAAAACATTTATTAAAAATGTTTTTTTAAGTCGTATATCCGAAAAAATATATTTTCTTTCAATAGCCATAACTTCGTAACAATATTTTTCATTAGTACTACTATTTTCCCTTATTCACACCACTTGTTGAAAGGAAAGCACAGTTGAACTTCCAAAATTAAGAACAAAAATAGTTGAGCCTCCAAAATATATATGCACTACCTTTATATATATTAATTTGCTCAACACTTAAATCCTTCTGGGGGAGTCTTGCCACAGTCAAGGAGGAGCTGAAGAGCAATGGGGATTATGATGTTGATGTTAAGAAGCTTGGCCCTAATGGTGGTGCAAAGGCACACAGCTGCGTCCAAGTCCACGAGCCCTTGTAGCACTGGACAGCATGTCTGTTTAGCACTGCTACCAATTCCAATGTGTATGAGACCACCAAGAACATCCACACATGCACCTAGCTTCAAAGTGTCAATGGGGCATGTTGGTTGTGCTGGTGGTGGGGGTGGAGGACACGGCGTTTCAGTAGGAGGGCTTGGCACAATACTTGGTGGTGTTGGTGGAGTAACCACCGGGGGTGTTGGTGGAGTAACCACCGGTGGGATAGGTGGTGTCACAGTAGGAGGAGGTGATATAATGGGTGGTGTGGGTACAACTGGTGGTACGGGGACATAAGGAGGATACACAATGGGTGGTTTCACAATGGGTGGCTTTGGCACATAAGGTGGTGTCACCACTGGTGGCGTAGGAACATAAGGTGGTGTCACTGGTACCACAGGAGGCTTTGGCACATACGGTGGTGTTACCACTGGTGGCTTAGGAACATAAGGTGGTGTCACCACTGGTGGCTTAGGAACATAAGGTGGTGTCACTGGTACCACTGGTGGCGTAGGAACATAAGGTGGTGTCACCCCTGGTGGCGTAGGAACATAAGGTGGTGTCACCCCTGGTGGCGTAGGAACATAAGGTGGTGTCACTGGTACCACAGGAGGCTTTGGCACATACGGTGGTGTTACCACTGGTGGCTTAGGAACATAAGGTGGTGTCACCACTGGTGGCTTAGGAACATAAGGTGGTGTCACTGGTACCACTGGTGGCGTAGGAACATAAGGTGGTGTCACCCCTGGTGGCGTAGGAACATAAGGTGGTGTCACCCCTGGTGGCGTAGGAACATAAGGTGGTGTCACTGGTACCACAGGAGGCTTTGGCACATACGGTGGTGTTACCACTGGTGGCTTAGGAACATAAGGTGGTGTCACCACTGGTGGCTTAGGAACATAAGGTGGTGTCACTGGTACCACAGGTGGCTTTGGCACATAAGGTGGTGTCACGACTGGTGGCTTAGGCACATAGGGTGGTTTTACAACAGGTGGCTTAGGCACATATGGAGGTGGTTTAACAACTGGTGGTTTTGGCACATGAGGTGGGTGCACTACTGGTGGTTTAACAATGGGGGGCTTGGGGTAATGAGGAGGTTTTGGGACATAGGGTGGATGCACAGGGGGCTTAACCACCGGAGGCTTGGGAACATAGGGTGGTGGTTTTGGTGATGACTTGGGTGGTGGACAGGGTGGCTTGCCATGATATGGAGGATACTTTGGTGGTTTGTGAACCGGTGGCTTCACAATAGGAGGGTGCTTTGGTGGGAGTTTAGGGTGCTTTGGAGGCTTATAAGGAGTTGGGTATGGACAGTAAGGACAAGCAAGAACATTGAGCAAAGTACCCAAGTTCAAAAGAAGGATCAAGACATTGGCTAGAGCATACTTCCCCATATTTCAAAGATTGTGTAGCTAGCCCCTCTCAAAACAAGGAAAAGAGGAACTATATGTTTCACTGAAAGTCCAGTGAATGGAGCCCTTATATCTTGAATCAAGCTTCATCCCAACCCTCTCTTTCTTGTGAATCACTCACGGACGGAGATATAGCAATCAATCCAAGTCCCACTCCAAACAATTGGAGTTAAATTATTTATTATTTGTGACAAATCATTGATGTGAAGAACCAAAAAATCCTTCAGGATGTAGGTGGGGCTCACAGAGCAGAGTGAGTTCCTTGTTTGGATTCACGGACAAAGTTAATCACTCTGAACAACCATGCCAAGAAATGAGAAGTGGAGTAAGCTGTGGAGTCCAAGATTTCACCTTCTTATGGACAAGGGGAATCAAGAAAAAGTGATGCTGTGCTAGAGGACATTTTTAACATGTAGTGACTAGTGGGCTATTCAGCCCGTGATAAAGGGGGTAATCCTAATTCCTTAAGCTGCACATGTGATGCTCCTACTAGCACCAAGATTCTTGAATTAATAAAATAAAATTTAGCCGAGCGAGAGCTAGTGACTCTTATGAAAAATAGAAATTATTTTGTAGATTTAATATATATAACTTGTATAGATTAAATTAATAAAACTTGATACATTATTATTTTAAATATAAAATAATTATTTAACATAATATTTATATAATTTTTATTTATTTAATAAAAATAATGATGTATTGATTTTTTGTAAGTTTATCAATTTAATTCATACAATTTATGTAAATTAAATATGTAGAAAGTTTCTACATGTGGGTAGGGCAATTTTTTTTTCAAAAATCCAAAAAAGATTAGTCCACCTTCCAATTCCATGTGTACATTGATTTTTAGTTTTGTGCACCTTTACTCCGTTCTTTTCGGTGATTCTTTAATGGAAAGTTACTGCCCCTCGCTTTAGGTGGCAGCCACTTCATTTCTTTCTTGTTTTTCATGTTTCTATAGTAGTTTCTTCAATAAATTTATACAGATTTAAAAGATATATTATCTTGTGGGTGGATAAATTTGCAAAGTTTGGTTAAGTGTTTCAAATCTGCCTTATGTTATAGTAGATTTGAACCTTTTAATTTTGGTTTTCTATCATTGGTCTTATGTTTTGACTTTATAGATCAGTAATATTGAAATAAGATATAATATTCTTTTTATACGACAATATATATGTTAGTGTTCATAGTAAAAAATATATATAGTTATTGATATTTTTCGAATCATGAGCAAATTAAAATTTGTATTTATTTTCTTCTTGTAAAAGATCTATTATTTTTTACTGGAATTGTAAGTATGTTGAACTATTATTTGAATCTATTTCACTTTATTGTCAAAATAAAAAAGTGTCGGCCAGGGTCAATATCTTCAACTATCACGTCTTGAACTTTCAACTTTCATTGTATGGTATTTAAATTCAATTTTTTAAAAACAAATTAGAAGAATTTGTTTGATTGGCCAAATAGAGAATATTAAAGCACTTTAATGGGGGCCAAATTATAAAAAAAAAATCTTGTTTTCAGAGAAAAAAAATACATGTAAGAGTTAAAAATATTTATAAGGATTAATGTGCTTAGTTTATCAAATCACATGCTTGTGGTACTCAAAAAAATTTCATATAAGATGGATACTTTCAATGAGTTATTAAATATTAGTTGGTTAAATATGAAATATAATCACCAAAGTCCTTGTACACCTCTTATAGAAGAGCAACTCCTTTCCCAACTTACTCACAGAAAATATAAGGATTTAATTCCAATGCACTAGAAGTTAAATTTTTTTCATACTTATCATTTGATCCTATAATTCTAGATTATTAAAAAAAACTGACTATGACAATATACTATCTAGAAGTCTAATCTTTTTTTAATGATGTGATAATATATCATTCATTTTTAATATAAAATTTTTACAGTAATAATACGTCAAATTTAAACTCAAAATAAAATTTCAAATTAATTAATATATCACGAACGCCTAAAACACTCAAACCTAATATGCCTCAAGAATATTTGCACCTCTTCATATAAAATTTATTTAAAGTCCAAAGTAGAAAAAGTAAATTAAATTAAAGGTCGTTCCCATCTAAAAAAAAAATTTAAAAAAAATGCTCATAGGACATAAGACAACTGATTAATAACATAATTAACTATTTTTTTTTTTATGCACATCTTTTAAATGTAAAACTAATATATTTGGACACGGAGCAATACGGTCAAGCTCTTTCAACAAATCGCTTGTCCAAAACTGAAACTTTTGTCATCCTTGAAAGCACAGTTCGCTTAACACTACGCCTAATTCTTGTTGGTAAATCTACTTATGTAGTAGTTAGACAGTACCCAAACCCAGCAGCCTTGAATTGCTTCCATTTTTGTTGCACATCGAATGGACTAATCTTATCACAAATATTTTGCCATAGTCAATACATTTAGTTAACGCCAAATATATATTGTTCATTAATACTGTGCAGACAGCTAAGCCCTGCTTTGTTTTAGCAAGTCCCTTGTTCATCGCTAGCCAACGATCAATTTGCGAGTTTCTAACGGCTTCTGACTTTCACGTATTGCATAATGGGTGTGGCTGGTTATAGGATGTTGATGAATCAGTCTCTCTGATAGCCCACAAAATACTCAACTCATAAAAAATTAGTTTATTAAGGTTTACGAATTGGATTAGGTGTAACAACATTTAATTCACAGAAAATCGGGCGGTTTGTTTGTAAATTATAGAAGTGTTTAAAATTGAATTAATCCAATCAAAATTGAAAAAATTGAATAGAAAATGAAAAAATAAAAAAAATTAATTAAATTGAATCAATTTTCGATTTCAAATTTAAAAAATATTTCAATCCAAACCAAATAAAAAATTTGTATATATATTTTAGAATAATATTTTACCAATGAAATTCTTGTGTTACTCATACTTATATAAGAATTTCTTAATTATATCCCACCCCAAACTTAATTCCCTCTATTTGATTCAACATGTATTGTAAAATTTAACAATTATTATGGACTTTTATTTAGAATTTGAATTTGTATTTTGTTGTGTTTTAATGAGTAAGTTTAAACTAATATTTGTTTTATTTGGATGAATTAGTCTAAACTTATATTTGATGCATTTTGATGAATTTAACTTTTTGTCTTTAGTTGAATGTTGATAATTTGTGTATCAAAATAATTCTAACAAAAAATTGAAAATCCAATCTAATATAAATTGAATTAGATTAAATTGGATTAATTGAATTAGATTTATATTTTGAATCAATCCGTTTGAATGATAATATAAGAAAAACTAATTAGATTGGATCTAACTTTTTACTTTGAAACAGATTCAATCTAATCTACAAACAATCCTAATAAGTCTGATTCTCCAAATAGACACAAGAGACGACCCATTCCATTTATTTTATTTTATATGGAATGAAGCTGTTTTAAAATATCTATTCTTAAAATATTGTTGTTCAACTTAAGTATTAAAACAAAAACAAAATTTAAATAAAGAGTTTAATTTTAATACACTGTCATTATACAAATAAAAAAAGAAGAAGCAAAGATTGATATTTTGAATGTACTACTAGAAATTTAGATTTTAGAAACCGATTTATTTCGGTCTTTATAGAAATCGAAATAGAGACTGATTAAGGAAAAAAATTAATTTGCTACCGAATAAATTCGGTCTCTAATTCGGTATCTAAATTTGGATTTTAGAGACCGATTTATTTCGGTCTCTATAGAGACAGAATTAGAGACTGAAATTATGCAATAAAAAAATTTTTTAAAAAAATAAAAATGTGTCTTATTATTATAAACCGATATTTCGATCTCTAAATAAAAAATTTATAAAAAAAAATCGATTTCTAATTCAGTCTCTAAATTTTTTTTAAAGACCAAATTAGAGACCAAAATTATGTTATGAAAAAAATTTTAAAAAATATATCTTATTATTAGAGACCAATATTTCAGTCTCTAAATAAAAAAATTTATAAAAAAAAATAAAAATAATTAGAGACCGCAAATTTGGTTTCTAAAAAAAAAGAAATTTTAGAGACCGAAATTTCGGTCTCTAAATAAAAAAAAATTAAAAAAAAGATAGCGACCGAACATACGTCGCTAAAAAAATGTTCGATAACAAAAAAATCTCAATTTGGACTCTCACTCTTTCATCCTCTATCTCTCGCGCTCTCCCTCTCAATCTCTTGCGCTCTCCCTCTCACTCTCGCTGCATCGCAACTTCCTCTACCCAAGACTTGCAGTGCTTGCTATCGGAGCAACACCACCGTGTCTCCTTCCATATTATAATCTTAGCCGGCCAAACTCAACAACCACTATTCCATCGTCGAACTAGATCCACCCCACCTTAACCACCATCGGCGCGCCTTTGGTATAGATCCAGTCGTTCTGTGCCCAACCACGATCCACGACCCGCCTAACCAGATCGGTACCCAGCCCGCACCGTCGCGCCACTTATCACAAGTCAAATCCGCCGTCCCAGCCCACACCGTCGCGCCACTATGTGAGTGTGTGAGTGCGAGCGCTCAAAAACAGGTTACAAGAAAGACATACTCTGTCACTCTGTGTGTGCGTCAAGCCAAAGCAAGCCTTCATTCCAATTTCAAACCGAAGAAAAAAAACGAATGAGAGCAACTTGTACCCTTTTTTCCTCTTCCTATTTGATTCCATCGATTTCCTTCTTCTTCTTCTTCCACTTCCTTTCCCTCTTCTCGGTCCGAGGATCGTTCGGAGACTGCTCAAAATATGATCACGCGCCAATGGCCCCGCTCGGAGGTGTGCGCGATTCCCATGGATCTCAGAACAACGCCGAAATTGAAGCCCTTACTTGAAAAACAGGTTCCCAATCCTCCTTGTCTTTCCTTTTAAAATGGAAAAATAAATAAGTTTTAATTTTTATGTAGTTATTTAGCGTCCTTTTGTGTTGATTCTTTGATTGTCTGTTCATTTGGTTGTGATATTCGCAAAATGAGTTAATTTAATCAAATGACAAATTTACTTGAACCCATTATTCTTATGTTCAATGTGATGAATAATGTTTTTATGTGAACTAAAGTGTTGACTCATGTTGAATGAATGGTTTTGAAGAATGCACTTCTAGAGTTTGCAAGGGTAGTGAAGGCACAAGAACAAGTTGTTTCTGGTACACTGCATCATCTTACTCTCGAGGCTATTAATGGGGGTAAGAAGAAGATCTATGAAGCTAAGATCTGGGTGAAACTGTAACATCCCAAAATTTCCTATCTCTTAAACAATAATTTTGACAGTTAACAGAATTTTACTGTTTAGTAATTTTTGGATACTGTAAAATTATTTTGATTATTCCATCAGCGTATTTGATCGTTTTGAGTGATTTTCTCCGTGTCAGGAAAATAAAAATTTTCAGGCCGGAGAAAACTTTACGTAATTTAATTTTTACCGTTAGGTAATTATTTTACGTAATCTGATTTGATATTTGTGTGTTTTCTAATTTTTATGATTTTTATGGATGATTATGAATTTTTTCTGTTTGTGGGCCCAGGGGGTGTATGTAGGCCCAAGTGGGCCATACGTGGGCCCAGGTGGGTCCAGCAAAGAAAATTTTTTTCTACGCATAGAAAAATTTATACTGTTTAGACGGAGACAAGGGATCTTACTAAACCTGAATCCGGAAACAGTTTTAAAAATTTCTTGTACTGTGTTTTTATTGTATTTAATTATCTACGATATAAAAATACAGTAAATATATTCTTTCGTGAGGTTTTAGCAGATAGAAAAATAAATATTATATTGTTTAAGTCAACATTGGTGGTTTGGATATCCACCATTGATTTAATTAATGATGGAGACTTGATCTTGATTTAATCAACGGTGGAGATTTGATCTTAAAAATAAATAAGATCATTTATAACTGTTAGATGGAGATCAAATCAATGGTAGAAATTTGGTCTCAAAAAGTGACAAAGACCATTTATAACCATTGGATTTAGAAGTGATCAAGGGTGGAGATTTGGTCTTGTAAAGTAACAAGGACCATTTATGACCATTGGATGAAGATTTAATCAATGGTGAAGATTTAGTCTTAAAAAGTGACAAAGACTAATTATAACCATTGGATTAAAAGTTAGAAGGAGCAATCTTGACCCTTAATTTTGAAGACACATCCAATGACTAGAATTTAAAGGAGAAAAATCCAATGGCCTAGATTAAGTCTTCTAAATTAAAAATCTACATTAATCCTAACCATTGAATTAATCAATGGCTAGAAATGCTCCAAATGGTGGCTAATTATTATGGTCATTTATTAAATGCACAAGGAGAAGCATGCATGGAGGGGGATGGTTTTGGATTGTTTAGAAGACAAAGAAAAAGAGGTTTTATGACCATTATTAATTGCTTTATGTCATTGTTAAGTGGTCTTGGTCAATGTTTCATCATAATTGATCATTATTGATCAATTTGCACTCAAGGAGAATGCATTAGAGGGGAGCTACGAAATTGAGAAGCTTTAGGACATAGGAAAAAGTTTGAAGACCATGATTGCCATCCTTGGTCATCATTAGACATTTTCAAGAAGCTAAGTTACTAAGTTTTCTCTCCATTTCTCTCCTTCTTCATGTTTTGGTCAAGCACTCCAAGAACACCTTCCATCACTTTTTAATTTCATCCAACTTGATTTTCTAAACCTAAACACCATTCTAAGAACATCTCTAGTTATGAGTTTTTCCAAAATCATTCATCTTGGGCTTCAAATCCAAGCTTCAAGTTTCTATCAAAAATCAAAAATTTCATCTTTGTGCTTCAAGAGAAACCATTCGGTCAAGACACTCAAAACCACCATCCAATCTCTTTTAATTTCATCCAACCATAGATCTTGAATCTACATGATGTTCTAAGCAACTTTCATGTTGAAGATTTCTTCTAAATCATTCATCTTCATGGACTTTCTTCAAGATCCAAGTTATGGGGTAATTATGGTGAAGTGTAAGGAAACTTCATTTCTTCTCTCTTTTTCATAATCTAAACCATGTTTGATCCATGGTTTTCTTAATCAAGCTTAGTATACTAATTTTTATGTATTTTGTTTTGTATTTGAGAAGCCCTTGGTGGTGAAGGACTTGGAAAAAGAAGCCAAAATAAAGAGATTTTGAGGATCTTCAAGAGGTAAGAGGGAGATCCATCTCACCAACCAAGTATGGTGGTGGGAGATGGTCTTATATTTGATGGATGGTGAATCCATGTGAGGATTCATATCCATGGTCATGTAATAATTTATATGTGTTTATGAGCTTTGATTAATTGCCTATGCTTAATATGTTTTGCATGAGTTTATGATTTTGATGGTATGCTTATACTATGCATGATGATAATATGACATGCTTTTGATATATATATATATATATATATATATATATATATGATGTGTATGTATGTGTATGCCATGATTGGATGATGGAAAGAAAATTAATTTTGGTCCCAATGGCCAAGGAAGAGCTACGGTTTTGATGCCCTTGATTAGGGTACATGTTGAAAATTTTCAAGAACAGGGGAATTATTTTTTTTTTTTGGGTCCCTAGAACTTAGTGAATTTCAGTCAAGACACCTCAACATAGGTGTTTATAACTTAAGATTTTCATGAAAGATTAAAAATTAGATTGATTTGAAGAGTATGAAAAATAAACAAAGGATATGTTTTTTTTCAAGAGAACAAGAACATGGTTTTGAAGGATTTTTATTGATTTATTTTGTGTAAAAAGATCCTAAGTGTTTTTCTAAATATGAGTTTTGAATGAAACGGGCAAACGTTGATTTTAAGGATTTGCAAAGAAAGTGAAAAAGAATTTGCAAAGAAAGTGAAAATGAATTTGAACAAATGGGTTTGGTTTTTATGACCATGAATCACACGGTTTTGAAAACAAAATTTTAATGGTTTTGTTTGTGTAAAACCATATCAATTTAGAAGGAAAAATATTTGATGGTTTCAATAGTCATGTCCATGTTTTTTTTAAAAGCTGGTAATGCCTTGATTTTCTTATGAACAAAGTGATTTTCAAAGTGGAAACGTAAATTGATTTAATACAAGGAATTTGGAAAGGGAATCAGAGTGTTTTATCACTTGAGAAAATTTTGTAAACGAAAGACAAAGAGAGGTTGAAAATGTTTTAACTCCAATTTATTTTGAAGAGAATTGATTTTAAAATTGATTTGAGAAAAATGGAGAATATAATGATGATTTGAGAATTTATTAACGTATAACTTATTTTCAAGTTTTGGAGTACGTTAGGAAAATTTAAGATTTTGAAACATTGATTTACATCAATGGAAAAGTGATTTTGTGAATTATATTCCGGAAAGAATTTCTTGAGTAAAGAATTGTGGAAAAAGATTTTCGTGAGTAAGAAAATATATTAAATGAAGTATAAAGTTATATTATTTTGGGAAAAGTTAAAAAAGAATTTTTAAAGGTCAAGAAATATTTTCTGTAATGAAATTGTGGTGAAAAATTATTTACGTATCTTAAAAATATGATTTTTAAGTTACGTGATATTGAAAAATATTTCTATGTGATTTTAAATACGTTGATATATTTATACGCAATTTGAATTACGTTTAAATATTTTACGTGATTTGAACTACTGTTGATAAATCACTACGTGATTGAATAGCGACAGAATATTTTTATCGACCGAAAATGGGGAAAATTGTTATGAGATTTAGAAAGTATTTTAAATATTTTGAGAATGATAGAAAATGATTTACGTGACGTAAAAGAATAATTTTTAAATTACGCGATTTTGAAACAGTGGAAAAAAAGACTATGCGATTTGAGAAACGTATGTTTTTACGCGATTGAGAAAATGTTGAAAAATTTGTACGTGGTTTAAAAGTGCAACAGAAGAGTTGTGGTATTTTGAAAATGTAACAGAAATGTTACGAAATTTTGTAAACGTAACAATAATGTTACGGTATTGTAAAAACGTAATAAACATGTTTTGGAATTTTAAAAACATAACAAAAGTGTTACGGTATTTTGAAAACGCAACAGAAGTGTTGTGGAATTGTGAAAACGTAACGGGAATGTTGTGCAATTTTTTAAAAACATGACAACAGTGTTTTATAACTGTGAAAACATGATAAGATGATTTTGTTATTGAAAAATATAGTATGATTACTGTTGAACCAGTGTCCATACACTGTTTGTGAAAACAACAAGTTTTGCCTGTTATTGGCATGTGGTGCATTTTAGATGCATTGGAAAAAAAAATATATACGTTGAGGTATATGATTTAATTGAACAAATGAATTTGAAAAGAATGGCCCTTGTGGTTGGACTTACACTAATATATTCGTGCATTGTATAAACTATATCTGAGAAATTATGAGATATACTTGTGATTGGTGTTATACCTGTAATTGGTATTTGGTGCATTATACATGCATTGAAATGGTCCGATGAGGACTGGATATGACTGATTGCCTAGGAGAAACACACCTCTTGAGTGGGTGTGATATGCGTAGTGTAAGTCACTTGTTGACCTTGGGGGCATCGGGGTGCGGGTTGCCTACACGGGTGGTTGGTCGCGCTTCTTCCCGTAGGTTAGACCGATGCAACACACCGATGATCCTAACCGAGACACTATTCTTAATCAAGATCTGATAAAGACTGTCGTGTATGTGCTAGATGTGCAAAAATTGAAATGAGAATTAAAGCACGTGGTCTGAGGCACGTGGTACCGGCAGGTCTTTTCGATCATTTCTCCGACCTGAGTTTTAGCTCCATGGAGTAGGAAATCGAGTCTTATGTACATGCATAATCTGAACATTTATATCTGTGTGATATATTAATTGAGGAATATTGGTTATGACAATTGTTTTGAATACTTGGATGATGATGATGATAATCATGTTGATGACATTATTGTGATTATTGTGTGATGATAATAATGTTAATGGTATGATGATGATAGTTGATTAATGTTGAGTGCATTATTAGAATTCTGGCATGATATATCTGTATGATATGTTGCTTGTGTTATCTCTGTGCTGCCATGTTGGTACTGGTGTAGGTGATCTCACCTCTTTGTTATCTTGTTTTGCTGTGTCTGTACTGTTAAAATCAAATAATAGAAGGATCGAGTTGTCTTAGACATAACGAGCGATGGATACTCTGAGGTTGGTGACAACAATAAGGAGTGAACATTCAGGACTCGAAGGTGTGCAGTGTTGACATATAACAAATGTCTGATGCATCAAGATGGCTACGCAACAGAATAAGTATGTTAAGTTTTAACGTTAGTGTTGTACCGTGCTATTAAGTAGAACCTGTCATAGGGTTACTACTGTTAAAAAAAAAGAGTCTGTAAATTTTATATTTTCTCTTTAAATTGTTAAATATTAATTAGTGTCAGTATTGTATATGAGTCTGTTTCAATATGTTTTTTCGTATTACTTATAAATTTCAGTAAGTTTATGTTTCAGTAAGAAGGAAATTTTAAAACTCATCTTTTATAACTCAAACTTTGTGCGAACTTCTTTTCAGATTATGAGTCGGGAGTCAGACATGTGATACCCTAGGGAGGGTGTTACAGAAACCCTGGATGAACTTTAAAGAACTCCAAGAGTTTAAGCATGTTGGTGATGCACCATCGTTTACCTCTTCAGATCTTGGTGTCAAAAAAGGTATATCATCTTCTGAACCGCCCATTTATAAATGTTGGCTGCTTTTAAATGAACTAAGAGTTAGTTGTCTTGGTTTTGGTTATGGAAAATGAGGCGAGGACCAATTAATGGAAGATGGAGTATTATCATTGAATCTAAATGCGTTGAAGAAGTCCTAAAGTTGGGAGAGATGAAAATTTTTATGGTTTCATGTCTTATAGGAATATATAATCTCATATTTAGTGCAACACTAGGATGTGAATATATAATCTAAATATGGTGGGTCAATGATGATTGATGTGATCTTTTGATTTATTGGATTTTGCTTTGTGCTTCTAGTGTTTTATTATATTATTCTCTGTTCTTCTCCTTATTTCTTTTAGGGGTGTGGGGGTGGGGAGGGAACTTTGTTGTGCTTGTAAGCCATTTTTTGTGTTTCACATATTTGTTATGGCTGATACAGATCCAGGTCACTATAATGGTTTTGTTGTTGTCTGAATTTCAGAATTTATCATTGTGTGTTTTAACCAGCACTCTTCTTTTAAGCTACTGGCTTCTAGAATCACATGGCCAATTGAAGAAATAATATGATTGAGAGAATCTAATATTGAGGAAACATTATGCTTTGGATAAGTTCAATAACTAGGACATCCTTATCAAGGGTTCTTTTGTTCCCCTCCAAAACTCATAACTTTCAACACAAACTGTGTTCCTTCATGTGGTTCCTTTATTTGTCTCTACATTATGACTTTTTTCCTGCCAACTGTTGGAATCTACATTCCGGCTTAAATAGTTAATCACGCAATAATTTTATTGTATTCTTCTGCCCAAATTGTTTCTTTGGCATGTTTGGCCTTTTCTATATAGCATGGACACTTCCAAACTTTGGGATGTGAAAAGCTCGTACTAATCTTTTAAATTGATGCATCTCATATCTGCTTTACATCTTTTACTCTACTTTCATGATCCGCTTTCCTCCTCACTATAAGATCTGGCCTGTTCACTCCATATTTTTTTAACTTCCTAGTCTATTATCTATTTTTAATGCTTCATCATAGTAACTTCATAGATAGATATTTCAATTTTCCTTCACATATTAATAGTTCCTCTTTTTTCATACATTCCATTGTAATTTACTCTGTAAATTCAACTGCATGAACAATCATGGTTTATGTGGAGTTTTTCATTGGCATTTGGAATGGTTATTGATTTGAAGGCTGAGGCTCAGCAAGGAGATTTTGTGGTTGCCATTGCTAGATCCAGCTCTACCTCATGCTTCCAGCTAGATAATGTTTTTTTTTTGTCATAAATAGTTGTCCTCGAAAACTTTACAAATTTTAACAAGTAGGTGACTTAAATTATGACAGTTCCTGCTCCTAAATTATATACTTAGTGACTTCTCTTTTTTAATAGCCATCTAAATTGTTGTAATCAAACAAGATCTCTAATTAAAATTTATCACAAACACTTACATTTTGTTGGGTGTCATGAAACATGCTTGCTGAGAACCCGTAATGTTGACATGCCCAAAAGTTTTTCATTGTTTGTTGTTTAGCCCTCATTATATTGGTTGTTGGTTGCAAGATAATATTTAAGTTCTTTCTTCAAATTATTTTTACAACAATTGTGAATGGCCTGGGGGCTTATTTTTCACTTCAACAAATATTTATAATTTAGTACAGGTCTTCTAGGCACATTTTATACTTAAAACTCTGAATGGTTGGGTAGAACAATATTGAAAGTATAATTGAACTACAAAAGTTTAAAAATGTGATGGAAACAAATCATTTTCTTGTAATATAATTATTAATAAAGTCAGTGATTTAATATATAATGTTGACTGTATCTGGAATATCTTCTTTATAGGTAAGGTTTTAAATCTGATGCCAAAATGGATAATAGGGAGTTTCTTGGCTGATCTTTCATCAAGAAAAAAGAAGAAATTTTCTTGACTGATGAAGCTAGTATAAGATTTGATACTAGTGTGATATATTCTATTGCTTCTGCTACTAGTGGTCATAAATATTTCATATCTCTTACTAAATACTTACCAAAGAAAATCTAGGTAAGTTACCTTGTATGAATTTTAGCTTGAATACAGAAGTGCTAAAGGAAAGGATCTTTACCATGGGAAGAGTAATTTACTGGATTTTAATTGGTTAGCCATTTAATATGGGAGCTATTTTGTATTCTTCGTATCTAAAGTTATTTTAGTCATCTCTATATGCATTTGTATAGAAGATTACGACCATGTGGTTTGTGGCATGCTAAAATTAAATTCACCAGAATATAGGTGCTTTTAGAATTTAATCTCTTGTTCATAACATATCATGGTAAAAATGTGATTTTTGGAATTTTTTTGTGTAATTGATTGTATGGATTAAGATTTAAAATCGTGTTTGATATAAAAAAAAATAGTTTGTTTTGACTTCTATAACTCCATAATAATTTCCTTCTAGCAATTTTTTTTTTATATATAGAGACCGATTTAGTGATCGATTTTATAAAATATATAACATATTTAGTCTTTTAGAAACCGATTTAGAGACTGATAAATCGGTCTCTAGTTTAGAGATAGAGTTAGCGACCGATTTTATAAAATATATAATATATATAATATATTTATGTTTTTAGATACCGATTTAGAAATCAATTTAGAGACTGATTTAGAGACCGATTTATTGGTCTCTAAATCAGTCTCTAATATGCTTTTTTTGAAGTATAATTGACTAATATTTGATCGAAAATTAGCGATCGATTTAGAGACCGAAAAATCGATCTTTATAAAATTGGTCTTTAATATTTAGCGACGAGACTTTTAAAAACTGATTTAAATCGATCTCTAAATCGATCTCTAACTATTTTAGAAATCGATTTTCTTGATTTAGAGACCGAAAAATCTATCTCTGAAATCTAAATTTTTAATAATGACGATATAAATTCAGGAATTCAACCTAAGTCAATTTGCAAATGTGAGGAATGGGCTGGAGATCTTTTTTTATTTTTTTTAATGAGAAAAGTGCGTGAAGGCCTCCTAAACTTTGATCCATTGCAATTAGGCACCTAAATTATAAAATCTTCTTATTTAATTCCTACAACTATAACAATTATTACAAAAGGTCCTTTCATCATTTTTTCGTTACGTTATTAATAGAGAAGTGATGTGATTTGATCATAGCCTTCCATTTGTCTGCAATATACATATTAAATTATTTTTATTTTAGTTTTGTATATTTATTATTTCATCATAAATTAAAAAGTAAAATAATAATAAAATAATATAAGAATATAAAAGGATCATATGCTTCCCACGTGGTCTTTTCCTTCCCGTGACAAGGATCCCACTCTCTCATATCACGTTAACAAGCAGTTATGTAAAGTAGTTATGTACATATGACGTGACTTTCACAGCCGCTGGCAATTTAACGGAAATTAAATTGAAGAATGTATTACGATAATTGTTATAATTTAAATGTTAAAGAGAAAGATTTTATAGTTCAAATAACTGATTGCAAATGAGTTAAAATTTAAGGGGTTTTGATTCACTTTTACCTTTTGTAATATGAACTTAACCCATCCTACTATTTTATACGTAGGTTGAATTTAAAATATCCCAATCTAATTCAATCTAACCCATGAATATAGATGTGAATGACGCTGTAAACGCTAAAGCTGGTTTTTCTTTTTAATGGAGTGCCCATAACCAACTTCCAATTTAATTTTAGCAGGCAAACCTATATATTTAATTTAAGTAATCACTCTAGTTATATATAATGGCTAGAAAATATTTATTGGAATGCCTAGCAAGTTGAAGGCCTATGGCATTTGAAGAAAATAAAATAGGTTTTAGGCTGGAAATTACATTCGATTCTCTTTCATCTATATTATTACACACTTTTTTTTTTTAATGAAACAAATCAACGTTTGACAAATTTATCAACGACAATGCACCGCTAAATCACATCATATTCCAATGTCTTATTCTTTTATGCCTTTAGGTGTCGGCTCGGCAATTTTTCTTCAAGTACTGTTGTCGTGGATTGGGTTCGGAATGTAATATGTCATTAATGTCAAAATGCAAATACTTAATGATGATTTTAAAAGAAAAAGAATGCTGATAAATACACAAAAAGTGGAACACTTATTTTAAGGCGTTGAACTAATTGGATGAGTATGATTTATCTAGATGAGATACTAAGTGTTTGGATTGATTTAAATTCATAATATGAGAATTATTGTTACTATTCGATTTTATTGATAGTTTTAGTTTTAAATTTTAATTAATATTAAGATAATATAGAAATATGTGATATATTTGTTTTTAAATATATTTTTAGGAAAGTCTCTATTTTAATAAGGATAGAGTGCAAGGATGGAATTATTTGTCAAACAAGTTCTTAAGAGTTATAAATATTTGTATTCAAAAATTGATAGAGACATAAGAAGGGGTGTATATGATTAAGAGGTTTGGTAGAAACATAAGAATAATGATGAGAAAATTGTATGAAAAAGAAGATTGAGAGTGTCCACATATATTATTGTGTAATCTTGTTTTAATAACATACATACTCACCCCATTCATAAATGTAAGCATAATAGACAAAACTTTATTAAATTTGTGTATGATTTATTTGTGATGCTTTTCATCAATCAACCCTTATATATATTAAAGATGAGTGAGTACTCATTTATTTACGAGAGTAAAGCTATTTCCTAAGCTAATCTCATTTATCTGATAGCCAAGTGTCTCTCTCATTTAAAGAACATGTGTTGGACCATGATCCGAGTTCTTGTCCCATGGGTCAAGCCGGCATGCATCTAGCCGGAATCCGTCGTTGATGCCCTAAGGAAAATTCACGGTATACTACTGAGATTCCACTACAACGGATATCGGACCACGATATTGGAAAGCAACAATATTACCGCAAGATTTGCGTAGTGGATAAATCCTACGAGTATCCATAATTGCCAATCATGATCTTGTGTAATAATAACACCCATAATCGCTTTTGATTACTTATAATTGCAATATCAACATTTTGATCTTATAGGGATCCTCTGCAACTATTATGAAAGTGTATCTCCCAACCCAACCTCTACAAATACTAGGCTTAATCACCTCAAACAGATAACTTATTGCTCCATAACAAAAACCCTAATTGCGCGCTACCTGACTTAAGCATTGGAGTATCTTTGCAGGTATCAACTCCCCTCGTTCCAACAAGCTTTACTGTTGTTGTGCAAGGAGAAAACCATCAAAACGTGTAACATCCTTAATTTCATTACCATATACGTATTTGGAATCACGCATTAGTAATTAGAATTAAGTATGCTATGTAAACTAATTAAATGACTTGTAATACGTTTTATATAATTTTTAAACAAAATATGAGTCACTGGTGTAACGCCCCTTTTTCCTCCCTTAGTCATAATGGGTAAGAAGAAGGAACGTCGCACCATAGTGAAATGACGCACGAATGATTACGTAAAGTTTGAACATTTTTTTTTGTTTAACATAAATTCGGTTAAAACTTCCATTAATGTACATATACACCTGTTTGTAAATATATCGCGTAATCGAGTTAAAATTGAAAGTTCCTCTTTCCTATAAAACTTCTTATCAAAAACGTCAAAGAGAAATCAACATGGAATGAAACATACAACCATGTACAATATGGATAGTTATATACTTTGTACCAGAATTACAAGCCTGTTTAAATTACATTTCCAAAAAGATATACAAAAAGCAAAATGTGTACCTACCCCAAGAGATACAAATATCTACCCACTAATCCAGTAGTATGTCAAGCTCCCTCAAAATAAACGGATAGCCATCAGTAGCCATCAATTTAAAAACCAACCCTAAGACTGCCTGGAACGAGAAGGAATCGTAGATGGATCCTCCTCAGGGTCCTCGTCGTCTGACGAGACATCCATCAGGACGACAGAACAGCGGGCAGGAGCCCGGGTAGTAGACAAAAAGGAATCCTCGCGAGGGGTATAATACATTTCAACCCACATGTCCCTCACGGGCATATAGAACTCCAGCCATACAAAAGCATGAAAATAAAAAATAGAAGCAGTGTAGCATCCCCATGCTAAAGACACCGTCAATTCGCCGTGGTACACATATCGGTCAGTCTGCACGTTGATATGCCAGCAATCCGGACCACCATGAAAGTTGATCCGCACATAACCAAAAAATCCACGGGGGCGAAATGACATTCTCAACAACCTCGGTCTCAGTCGAGATAAGGCCAGAAACCTTGAAACTCAGTGGTTTCCTTATCCTCCTCACGAATGTCTTCTTGAGAGCATACAATCCAATCCAAAATGCAAAATAAAGAGAATTACCGAAAGAGGTGAGATTCCCAGCTTTCAGTACCAACAAGGCAGCAAGAAAATAAACGGCGTCGAACGCTCACATAAGACACAGTTAATATATACAGGTATAGTAATACATGAAAGCAATTAAGGAGAGTAAAGCAACAAGGAACAGTAGTTAACATCATCCATAGCCAACTAGCAACAATAACGTTACCAAGAATCAAATAAATATCACGGTCATAATAGTAAACACATTATCCAATCATGAATGCTCAATGGACCATGTGACTGACAACTCACAATGCAACAAGGGTACCAAAGTTCCTACTCCATGGAGCTAGACATAAACATTTTCAGAGTGAATGATCAAGGAGTAATGTCAGCGTATCGTTAGCCTTAAAAATATAGTGTGCACATCTCATAAAAACATTTGCGCAAAATGGCTCACACGTGGCACCTCAACAGTTGATCGCGACATAGGACAGCGTCACAGTCAGGATCGTCAGTGTGTTGCATTGGTTTATCCCACAGCCCCAGTGGAGCTACCACTGCCCATTGTGAGACACCCACACCCCGACGCCCTCAGGGTCAACAACATATGACACCTACGCTTAGTCTATTCGCACCCGCACATAGGTGTTATTCAAACTCCTAGGCAACATAGCCTTCTCAACAATGTCCCACGGACAATACACATGCATGATGACACAATGTCCAATCATGCATGTTCATCAATGATGCATTCAACATAAGCCTTTCCTCAATGGCACATAAGCATTATTCAATGTCCAACATGACATATCAACCATGCATTTATTAAAACATTGCCTCAATGGCACATCATCATTCTTATCTCATTGTGTACTACATCAATAATTCTCAGCATCAACATGTATTCCTCATTACACACATACCACAATTTCCATGTCATGGATCCAAGAATTCCATATTCAAAAATCATTTATTCTCTATTGATATGAATGCACATTCCTATCACAATTTAGTAAAGTAAAATCCTTGAATCCAGGGTTTTTAAGTTATGTTTGAGTTACAAAGGACAAAGAACCATAATCTCAATCATTTCCAGCTCAAAAATCTCATTTTTGGTCTTGGTAATCGATTACATCACCCTTATAATCGATTACCTGAGAAACAGAACCTCTGTAATCGATTACAATCTCATTGTAATCTATTACGTGATTCCTAGAATCACGTTTCGTAACTTCAAGGCCCTGGTAATCGATTACACAACCGTGGTAATCGATTACCAATTGGACAGAACCTCCGTAATCGATTACTCACAAGTTGTAATCGATTACGTGATTCCCAATGACACCATTTCGTGACATCGAGGCTTGGTAATCGATTACACTCCTCTTGTAATCGATTACAAGCTAAACAGAATCTCTGTAATCGATTACCCACCAGACGTAATCGATTACCAGATTTCCAGAATCACGATTTTGTATCTTTAAGAGCTTGGTAATCGATTACAAGCTCCGTGTAATCGATTACCACACGTAAACTTGCAGAAAATAGAGTTCTTCAGGTCCTCTAACTCAAACCAAACCATTCCTCATCATATTTAATTAACAAGATACTCAAATATACCTTCAAATCATGCAAAAGACATCAATAAATCATACAAACTCAACAAAATACATTATCATCAAGAACAACATAAAAATGAGAGAACTTTATACATGGATTCAGAAATCAACAACAATACACATACAAGACATTCCCTTACTACCAAGGTTAGTTGAAGAGGATCATCTCCCTCTTACCTATTTGGAAAACAACACAATGTGCCACTCCTTCTTGCCCTAGATTTTCGTTTTCCCTCCTTCAAGAAAACTCCAATGTGAGTGATCACCACAATGTTCACTCAAACCATGAAAAATAGGTTCTTGGTCACCAAGGTGGCCAAGAGAAATGAAAATAGCAAGGAAATGGAAGAAAGTTGAAGACTTTACCTTAAAGCTCCAAGCTTTAGCTTCAATGGTGGAAAAGAAATGGAAGAAGAAGAAGAAGAGGAACCAAAGGATAACCAACAAGGAGAATAGTTTTTGAAATGGTGGAAGGAACAAGAAAATGTGATTTGTTTGGCAAATAAGGAAGTTGGTCTCCAATGTGTGGGTGTGTGTACGGTGGAGAGGAAGAAGAAGAGAGGAAATGGAGAAATGGGTATTTGGGGTTTAGAGAAATGAGAATGCAATATTAAGACAATTGAGGGGAAATATTTGGGCTTCCCCTTGTAGCTTCTACCGTAGAAGAGTGGAGAAAGGAGAGGGAGAAAATGTGTTATAAGGGAAATTGCTAGGAAGCTTCCCATAACAAGCTTAGATTAAATTTAATCTTTCTTTTGAAATTAAAACTAATAGATGTGATACAAAAATCAGATTTTGAATAATGTGATAATATTTTTAATACATGTTATTATTTATTAGACAATAGTTATAGTTAGCAGAAGTCAGCATTAACAAATCTGACAGATAAATTCTTCATAGTGTTTTATCATTTCATCTGTTAAGATTTCTCGAAAAATGTGAAACCTTGTAAACTGTGTCCGGCCTCGGGTTTAGTAAGATCGCCCGTCGACGTTTCCATAGTTCAAGGTTCTCAGAAAAAATATCTCATTTCTCCAGTTCCGCTCAGTACACACGTAAATCGAGAAATATATTAAAATATTTCGCGTTCTCAGAAAATTCCAGAAAAATTCCAGAAAATCACAAATATTTTATAATGAATTCTGATAGTAGAAAAGTAAAATTTGGGGTGTTGCAACTCTCCCCAACAAATAGGAATTTCGTCCTCGAAATTTTCCATACCTTAAAACAATTCGGGATATTGCTCCTTCATCTTGTCCTCCAGCTCCCACGTCACATCTCCAGTTGCTTCATTCCAGATTACCTTCACTAGTGCAATGTCCTTTCCTCTGAGTTGCTTGGTCCTCCTATCCTCAATCCTTACAGGAGTTGTCTCATATGTCAAGTTTTCCTTCAATTGTACAGAATCAGGTGCTATAACATGATTAGGATTTGGGATATACTTTCTGAGTTGTGACACATGAAAGACATTATGAAGGTTTGAAAGAAAAGGGGGTAAAGCTATTTGGTAAGCAACAGGACCTATCCGACGAAGAATTTGGTAGGGTCCAAGGAATTTTGGAGTGAGTTTTCTAGATTTGAGGACACGACCGACCCCAGTCATAGGTGTGACTTTCAAGAATACATGCTCTCCTTCTTCGAACTCAAAAGGTTTCCTTCTTTTGTCCGCATAACTCTTCTGTCGACTCTGAGCCGTTTTCATTTTCTCCTGAATCATTTTAACCTTCTCAGTTGTCTGCTGAATGAGTTCAGGTCCAACGGTAAGCCGTTCCCCATCTTGATACCAGCACGGAGGCGTTCGACACCTCCGCCCATATAAAGCCTCATAGGGCGCCATCCCTATACTTGAATGGTAACTCTGTTGTTGTAGGTGAATTCCACCAATGGTAAGATTTCATCCCAACCTCCAGTTTGCTCTATCGCACAAGCTCTCAGCAGATCTTTTAACGACTGAATTGTTCTTTCTGATTGACCATCAGTTTGTGGATGGTAGGCAGAACTTAACCGCAACTTTGTTCCCATAGCATGTTGAAGACTTTGCCAAAACTTCGAGGTAAACCTCGGGTCTCTATCAGAAATAATACTCATGGGTATCCCGTGAAGTCTGACAATTTCACCAATGTATATCTGAGTCAACTTCTCCAACGGATATCTTATGTTGATTGGCAGAAAGTGAGCTGACTTCGTAAGTCGATCCACTATTACCCATATTGAGTCATATCTTTTCTGAGTTCTTGGTAACCCGACAACAAAGTCCATGGCGATGTTATCCCATTTCCATTCAGGAATAGCCAAGGGTTGTAGTAATCCAGCTGGTCTTTGGTGCTCAATCTTTGTTTTCTGGCAAACCAAACAAGATGACACGCATCTAGCGATATCTCTTTTCATCCCATGCCACCAAAATAACTTCCTCATGTCTTGATACATCTTGGTCATTCCAGGATGCATACTCAACTGACTCGAATGAGCATGTTCAAGTATGTACTTTCTGAGTTCTTCATCTTTAGGCACACAGACCCTTCCTTGGAATCTCAAAATCCCATCGCTTCCTTCCTTCAATGTTGATACACCACCTTGTCTCATCAATTCTCTTTCTTCTTGCAGGAATTTATCGACCTTTTGTTTCTCTCGAATATCATCCATTAGGTCATTTGAGATAGTGATCCTATTCATGCAGATTTTTCTCGGTGTTAACTTTACGAATAACCATATATCTCTGAATTGCTCTATCAAGTCCTTTTCTCTAATCATCATAGTAGAAACACTAACCGTTTTTCTACTCAAAGCATCGGCCACCACGTTCGCCTTTCCAGGATGATACTGAAGTTGGAAATCGTAATCTTTCAAAAATTCTGGCCATCTTCGCTGCCTCATGTTCAACTCTTTCTGATCGTATAGGTACTTCAGACTTTTGTGGTCACTGAAGACGTTGAATGTGGCTCCATACAAATAATGTCTCCATATCTTCAATGCAAACACCACTGCAGCTAATTCTAGATCATGTGTTGGGTAGTTCTTCTCGTGCATTCGCAATTGTCTTAAAGCGTAAGCTACCACTCCTCCGTTTTGCATGAGAACGCACCCCAAACCTTGATATGAAGCGTCACAGTACACTTCAAATGGTTCACTAGGATTCGGTAAGACTAGCACTGGTGACGTAGTCAGCTTCCTTTTTAACTCTTGGAAACTTCCTTCGCTGGAATCTGTCCATTCAAAAGCTTGGTCTTTCTTGGTGAGTTGAGTGAGCGGTCCAGCGATTTTGGAAAATCCCTCAATAAACCTCCGGTAGTATCCGGCTAATCCAATGAAGCTTTGGATTTCCGTCACTGTAGTTGGTCTTTCCCATTGTAGTACAACTTCTACCTTTGAAGGATCCACTGCAATTCCTTCCTTTGTGATTACATGACCCAAGAACTTCACTTCTTCTAGCCAAAACTCGCACTTGGATAGTTTCGCATATAGCTCTTTTTCCTTTAAGATCTGGAGAGCTATGCTGAGGTGCTCAGCATGGTCCTCGCGACTTTGTGAATAGATCAGAATATCGTCGATGAAGACAACAACGAATTTGTCCAAGTAAGGATGAAAGATCCTATTCATATAGTCCATAAATATCGCAGGTGCATTTGTCACACCAAAAGGCATCACCAGGTACTCGTAATGACCATAACGAGTACGGAAAGCCATCTTGGGAATATCTTCCACTTTCACTCTGATTTGGTGATATCCCGATCGTAGATCGATCTTGGAAAACACAGCTGCTCCCTTCAATTGGTCCATCAAGTCATCTATCATCGGCAATGGATACTTGTTCTTGATCGTAACCTTGTTTAACTGACGGTAGTCCACGCATAATCTTGAAGTCCCATCTTTCTTCTTGACCAACAATACAGGTGCTCCCCAAGGTGACACATTGGGTCTCATGAATTGCTTCTCTAGGAGCTCTTCCAACTGCTTCTTAAGTTCTACGAGTTCTGCTGGTGCCATACGATAAGGCGCCATAGAAATAGGCCCAGCTCCAGGTATTAAGTTGATAGCAAACTCGACCTCATATTCTGGTGGCAAACCAGGTACATTGTTAGGGAAAACCTCAGGAAAATCTCGAACAACAGAGATTACATCCACATCAACTTCACTCTCAACTTTCAAAGAAGATAATAGCATGTATCCTCGAGCTCATTCTTTCAGAAAAGCTTTCACTTGGTTGGCGGTCAAAAATCTAGAATCCTCATCCAAAGGGAAAACTATTGTTTTTCTGGAACAGTCTAACAAAACATGGTCGGCAGATAGCCATTCCATTGCTAATATTACGTCTAGTTGGGATAATGGCAAACAGATCAAATCGACAGAAAAGATTCGACCTTCCACGATTAAAGGACAACCTAGACACACCTTAGTAGTGACTACAGGTTTTGCAGTAGGGGTTGAAATAGTCAAATCGAAAGGTAAAGAAGACACAGGCAATCCAAGTCTTTTCACACAATCATGTGAAATGAAAGAATGAGTAGCACCAGAGTCATACAGTACAATTAAAAGATTACCTTCAATGATACCTTCTCCTTGTATCAGATCCTCGGATTCAGAGGCCTTAGCACCACTCAGGGTGTAGACTCTGCCTCCAACTTGTGGTTTAGAAGTCTTAGCAGCATTGACGGATGGTTCCGCCTTGGTCTGGTTACAATCTAGAAAAACGTGACCAGGTTTCCCGCACCGAAAGCAAACAAATCCTTTGATTGAGCAGTCCCTTGTGAAATGCTCCTTACATTTCATGCATCTCGGAGTAGTTGTAGCATTCTGACCCATCCTTCCAGGGCTTCCATTTGGGCTTCCTCCTTGAAATTTTTGTGGTTGTTGGCTTCCAGAGGGTTTGGAATAAGGCTTCTTTTGATAACGACTTGCGTTACCACCACCTCCTCTTTGGGACCGAACGGACCCAAAGTTTCTGTTTCTTGCCTAGCGTTCTTGTTCCACACTTTCCAATCAGTAGCAAGTGTCGAGTAACTCAGAAAACTGAGTGATCTTCAAAGCTATCACGATTTTCTTCACATCATGCCTTAGGCCTTCCTCAAACTTCCGACACTTCCAAGTTTCATTGGGTTGAAGTTGAAAATAGGCTGAGAATCTGGACAAGTTTTCAAACTTGGCGGTGTATTCACTCACAGTCATGCCTCCCTGTCGCAACCTCAGAAATTCCATTTCTTTTGCGTGCCTGGCACTTTCAAGAAAATACTTGTTCAAGAACCTTTGTTTGAACACTTCCCAGGTTATCACTCTGTTCGCGGCTTGCAGTAGCCTTTGTTCTCCCGTCCACCAATGTTCAGCATCTCCCATCAGCATGTATGCGACATAGGTCACCTTCCTATCATCAGCACAATTCATACCCGTAAATATTTTCTCCAACTCTTGAATCCACAATGTAGCTTTCTCCGGATCAAACTCCCCTTTAAACTGTGGAGGATTAGCGCGATGAAATCCTTCCAAGTTCTGAACATCCGCTGTAGCCTCTAGCTGTTGTGCAGCCCTAGCCTGTTGTTGAGCTGTCTGCTGGTTCTGTTGTAACATTGCCTCGGCCATCTTCTGTATTGCCTCTATGGCAGCAGCCATTGTTCCTTCTCGGATTAGACTACGCAAAACACAGAGAAAGTCAGATGTATTCATTTGAATACCAAACAATAAAATCACAGAGAATGACACAGTACAAACAAGACAGTCCAAAACCACACGACCCAAAGAAACATAACCGGGAGCTCTGATACCAAGACACTGTAACGCCCCTTTTTCCTCCCTTAGTCATAATGGGTAAAAAGAAGGAACGTCGCACCATAGTGAAATGACGCACGAATGATTACGTAAGTTTGAACATTTTTTTTTGTTTAACATAAATTCAGTTAAAACTTCCATTAATGTACATATACACCTATTTGTAAATATATCGTGTAATCGAGTTAAAATTGAAAGTTCCTCTTTCATATAAAACTTCTTATCAAAAACGTCAAAGAGAAATCAACATGGAATGAAACATACAACCATGTACAATATGGATAGTTACATACTTTGAACCAGAATTACATGCCTGTGTAAATTACATTTCCAAAAAGATATACAAAAAGGAAAATGTGTACCTACCTCAAGTGATACAAATATCTACCCACTAATCCAGTAATACGTCAGGCTCCCTCAAAATAAACGGATAGCCATCAGTAGCCATCAATTTAAAAACCAACCCTAAGACTGCCTGGAACGAGAAGGAACCATAGATGGATCCTCTTCAGGGTCCTCGTCGTCCGACGAGACATCCATCTGGACGACAGAACAGCGGGCAGGAGCCCGGGCAGTAGACAAAAAGGAATCCTCACGAGGGGTATAATACATTTCACCCCACATGTCCCTCATGGGCATATAGAACTCCAGTCATACAAAAGCATGAAAATCAAAAATAGAAGCAGTGTAGCGTCCCCATGCTAAAGACACCGTCAATTCGCCGTGGTACACACATCGGTCAGTCTGCACATTGATATGCCAACAATCCGGACCACTATGAAAGTTGATCCGCACATAACCAAAAAATCCACGGGGGCGAAATGACATTCTCAACAACCTCGGTCTCAGTCGAGATAAGCCCAGAAACCTTGAAACTCAGTGGTTTCCTTATCCTCCTCACGAATGTCTTCTTGAGAGCATACAATCCAATCCAAAATGCAAAATAAAGAGAATTACCGAAAGAGGTGAGATTCCCAGCTTTCAGTACCAACAAGGCAGCAAGAAAATAAACGGCGTCGAACGCCCACATAAGACACAATTAATATATACAGGTATAGTAATACATGAAAGCAATTAAGGAGAGTAAAGCAACAAGGAACAGTAGTTAACATCATCCATAGCCAACTAGCAATAATAGCGTTACCAAGAATCAAATAAATATCACAGTCATAATAGTAAACACATTATCCAATCATGAATGCTCAATGGACCATGTGACTGACAACTCACAATGCAACAAGGGTACCAAAGTTCCTACTCTATGGAGATAGACATAAACATTTTCGGAGTGAATGATCAAGGAGTAATGCCAGCGTATCGTTAGCCTTAAAAATATAGTGTGCTCATCTCATAAAAATATTTGCGCAAAATGGCTCACACATGGCACCTCAACAGTTGATCGCGACATAGGACAGCGTCACAGTCAGGATCGTTAGTGTATTGCATTGGTTTATCCCATGGCCCCAGTGGAGCTACCACTGCCCATTGTGAGACACCCACACCCCGACGCCCTCAGGGTCAACAACATATGACACCTACGCTTAGTCTATTCGCACCCGCACATAGGTGTTATTCAAACTCCTAGGCAACATAGCCTTCTCAACAATGTCCCACAGACAATACACATGCATGATGACATAATGTCCAATCATGCATGTTCATCAATGATGTATTCAACATAAGCCTTTCCTTAATGGCACATAAGCATTATTCAATGTCCAACATGACATATCAACCATGCATTTATTAAAACATTGCCTCAATGGCACATCATCATTCTTATCTCATTGAGTACTACATCAATAATTCTCAGCATCAACATGTATTCTTCATTACACACATACCACAATTTCCATGTCATGGATCCAAGAATTCCATATTCAAAAATCATTTCTTCTCTATTGATATGAATGCACATTCCTATCACAATTTAGTAAAATAAAATCCTTGAATCCAGGGTTTTTAGGTTATATTTGAGTTACAAAGGACAAAGAACCATAATCTTAATCATTTCCAGCTCAAAAATCTCATTTTTGGTCTTGGTAATCGATTACAGCACCCTTGTAATCGATTACCTGAGAAACAGAACCTCTGTAATCAATTACAATCTCATTGTAATCGATTACGTGATTCCCAGAATCACGTTTCGTAACTTCAAGGCTCTGGTAATCGATTACACAACCGTGGTAATCGATTACCAATTGGACAGAACCTCCGTAATCGATTACCCACAAGTTGTAATCGATTACGTGATTCCCAAAGAAGACACCATTTTGTGACATCGAGGCTTAGTAATTGATTACACTCCTCTTGTAATCGATTACAAGCTAAACAGAATCTCTGTAATCGATTACCCACCAGACGTAATCGATTACCAGATTTCTAGAATCACGATTTTGTATCTTTAATAGCTTGGTAATCGATTACAAGCTCTGTGTAATCGATTACCACGCGTAAACTTGCAGAAAACAGAGTTATTCAGGTCCTCTAACTCAAACCAAACCATTCTTCATCATATTTAATCAACAAGATACTCAAATACACCTTCAAATCATGCAAAAGACATCAATAAATCATACAAACTCAACAAAATACACTATCATCAAGAACAACATAAAAATGAGAGAACTTTATACATGGATTCAGAAATCAACAATAATACACATACAAGATATTCCCTTACTACCAAGGTTAGTTGAAGAGGATCATCTCCCTCTTACCTATTTGGAAAATAACACAATGTGCCACTCCTTCTTGCCCTAGATTTTCCTTTTCCCTCCTTCAAGAAAACTCCAATGTGAGTGATCACCACAATGTTCACTTAAACCATGAAAAATAGGTTCTTGGTCACCAAGGTGGCCAAGAGAAACGAAAATAGCAAGGAAATGGAAGAAAATTGAAGACTTTACCTTAAAGCTCCAAGCTTTAGCTTCAATGGTGGAAAAGAAATGGAAGAAGAAGAAGAAGAGGAACCAAAGGATAACCAACAAGGAGAATAGTTTTTGAAATGGTGGAAGGAACAAGAAAATGTGATTTGTTTGGAAAATAAGGAAGTTGGTCTCCAATGTGTGGGTGTGTGTATGGTGGAGAGGAAGAAGAAGAGAGGAAATGGAGAAATGGGTATTTGGGGTTTAGAGAAATGAGAATGCAATATTAAGACAATTGAGGGGAAATATTTGGGCTTCCCCTTGTAGCTTCTGCCGTAGAAGAGTGGAGAAAGGAGAGAGAGAAAATGTGTTACTAGGGAAATTGTTAGGAAGCTTCCCATAACAAGCTTAGATTAAATTTAATCTTTCTTTTGAAATTAAAACTAATAGATGTGATACAAAAATCAAATTTTGAATAATGTGATAATATTTTTAATACATGTTATTATTTATTGGACAATAGTTATAGTTAGCAGAAGTCAGCATTAACAAATCTGACAGATAAATTCTTCACAGTGTTTTATCATTTCATCTGTTAAGATTTCTCGAAAAATGTAAAACCTTGTAAACTGTGTCCGGTCTCGGGTTTAGTAAGATCCCCCGTCGATGTTTCCATAGTTCAAGGTTCTCGAAAAAAAATATCTCATTTCTCCAGTTCTGCTCAGTACACACGTAAAACGAAAAATATATTAAAATATTCTGCATTCTCAGAAAATTCCAGAAAAATTCCAGAAAATCACAAATATTTTATAATGAATTCTGATAGTAGAAAAGTAAATTTTGAGGTGTTACAACTGGAGGGTTAATATAACATACATATATTAATAAGAACAATATGCAAAATATATTACAGTATTCATTGATTACATATTTTGTATCAACATATTAAATATACATCATAAGTACATGAGAATATCAAAACATATTCTAGGTCTTCTGCTTCCCTTGCCTACTTGTTGTAATACTCATCCTAGAAATATTATGGAAAACACAAACAACAAATGGGTGAGAATTCTAGGAATTCTCAGTAATACTATTTAAAAAAAATCAGCGTCATCATAATACTTTCAGTTGTTTTAGGGAAAAACATATTTTAAAACTTAGATACTTCATATACTAGAAAGGTGACATAAATGTCAAATCAGGTCCTTTCTCTACCCGAAACAAAATTCTATTTATTAAAACTTTCCAAAAATACTTATTATCCAACAAAACACATTTGTTTCATAGTAATTTCAGAAAATAGTTATTAAACAAGAACCATGATCTTAAATTCATATAATGGTTCTCATAATACAACAAAGTCATATCATGACATTAAATACAAAAATTCATTACAGTGCTCATTTATTCATGTGCTAATTCTCATAGAACCCATAATACTGTACCAAATCAGTAAAGGTCACCTCACATAACCTATGTTCTTTATTCAAGGTAGGTCTCACTACCACAAATTAGGTAATAGTCTGCTTTCAGAATGGTGCACTCCAACCTATTCATGACACTACTATGTATGTCTCACAGAACTATTCTTGAGTATCCTTATATACATACATGAGGCAAAACTAGGCCTGTGAAGAAACTAGCGAGGAATTTTAAGAATATAGGATCTCCTTCCTCACGGAGGTTCATCTTCATAATTCTAATGGAATTTCGGATACCCATCCCTCAAAGAGGATAAACTCCAAAATCCACTCATGCTAAATATATTCAAAGAAAGGAATACTCATAAAATGGGAATATCATTCTCGTAATCAATTCAAACACAGATCTTATAAGCACCAAATTTTCAAGCATAATACAAATACCATTCTAGTTCACCTTAAAGAATTAAGGAAGCAATACAACTCACATTCTAACTCAACTTGAGTTATCAAGAGTTATTGTAATCTTAGTTATATAACAAGTATCCAATAATATATCATTCATCATATTCAATAAATGAATAATGCTAAATGCATACAATCATTTCCTTGAAGTATAATTCGGCCTCTATAGCCAATTTGAGACCTATGTGGTCATTTCAAGAGTACTAATACTAGGATTTCTTCTTAAACTCATAGCTCCTTAATTAACCAATATCAAGCATCATTATTTCATGTGTGTCACGACCAAGAGTCACGTTGAGACTATCTTAAATTATTCAACAAGCAAACATGAAAATTATATACAATTCATTCCTTATATTTTCAATCAAAACTTAATATCTATGCATGACACAAATGTCACCAAACTATGGCCAAAACAAGATAGACTTCTACCATGAGTTTCAACCACATTTCAAGCCAATATATCATGCATAACTTCAACACATTTATGGTCACATTGAAGCAGCATTCTTCCGTGACATTTCCACCCATTTCAAGCCACTATTTTATACATCAAAAGCAACAAAATTCTAGTTAAAATTAGGCAGCATTCTACCATCATTTTTATCACAATTCAAACCATAATTTTAAGCCATAAAGTATCACAAATTCTGCCCAAAAACAGAGCACTTAGCCGTAGCCATTATTCAAGCAAAACTTGGCCATGAAATTCACTAAAACAATCACGAAGACATTATATCATCTAATAGGAGATGAAATACACACTTCAAAGTAAGTTATGGTCATGAGTCATCCAAGCAAAAACACAAATAAATTTTCAAGTCTTTCATTCAATTTTCAAGTGGATGACTTGATCGTGAGATCCTATTGGATAAAACACTATTCTTAAATGTCCCTAGTCAAGTATTATTGTTAATTAGGACAACAGTAATTCATTGAGACTAGTATGTGCGTAGACTAATGACCATATCTCACGGGTCATGGATATGAGATATCAAGTCTTCACATGGATATATATTAGAGTAATGATGTATTGGACAGGCCCGCCATGAGAATGCTACGTGGATCGTTACGTGAGTGTCATAAGTGATTCTTATAGTGATAATGGTGTATATGGTCCTTTGACCTAAAATCACTACGATTCCTACATGAGGAGTTATGTGTTTTAATGTCATCAAACGTCATTTGTAACAAGATGATTATAAAGTTGGTTATTAGACATACCACAATTCATGTGGAGGGATGTGAGTGACCTAGATGAGATTTGTCCCTCCTACATAACAGGAGTGATATTTTCGGGCCCCTTGATTGAGTAAGACTACGAAATGCATGACCATGCTCAAATGAGTCAATATGAGATATTGATCTCATTTGTTATTACTATGTCTACTCGAGAATCATGAAACTGAAGATTGAACTAAACAAGGGTGATACGTTCCATGCCTTGTGTTCAATCTAGATATCTGGACAAAGGGACTAAACTACACAGTAACATTGATCACGAAAAGGTTATGTTATATCACAGACATTCTCATTACTTAGGCAACAGTGATGTGTTGCTAGATACCACTTATTGCTTATAATATTAAAATAAGATTTTAATATTGCTACCAATGTCATGAGAACCTGCAGGGTCGCACACTTAGAGCAGACTAAATTGGAGCAATAAGGATCCAAGTTAGACTCAGATTCAATTGTGAGCCTAACTCATAACAGATGAGTCTAGGGTTGCACAGTTTACCTTGCTACTGCTCACACTCACTTAAGGCAGCCACTATTATAAATAGTACTACTAAGGGGACTGCTAAGTACGTATCATCACAACCCTAGCCGCACCTACAGAAAGTGAGTGAGAGACAGTGAAAGGTCTTCTTCTCTTCTCTTCGCAGCTAGCACTGCGTAAAAGAGGCATGACTCCTCTTTGCAAATGTTAGACGTTCATGAGTCTATTCGTGTGGATACCGTAGAGACATCGTCATTATTACGGTGTTGGTGATTCACGTCACTTGTGTTTTTTTCATGCTTGAAGAGGTAAATTTTTAAAAAAACTCGGATTATGGCTTTTGCATGGATCCTTGGTGGGAATTTTTTTATTGCGTGATGTATCTGCAATTCCCAACAGAAATAGAGAAAGAAATAAATGAAGAAAGAAAAGAGAGAAAGGGGAAGAAGAGGAAGAGAATAAGAAGGACCCAAGGAAGATCAAGAACAAGATCAAGGCTTGAAGATCTTCATCTACACAAGAGGTAGGGGAGTTTCTATTCATCTTTTCTTTTCTTGTTCATCTTGAATGGAGTTAGGGTTCATTAATGGAAATTTTGAATTTGGTGAGCCAAATCTAAGCTTTTAGCTTGGTTCTTGATCCCAAGAGTTGAGTTAGAGTATTTTCAGCTCATTGGAAACCATGGTAGCTTGTTTTGCTTGCTGGATGTCCATAGGCCTCTTTGATGAGCATTTTGGTAATGGATGTTTTCTTAGCTTGATTAAGTTCAAATCCATGATTTATGAGTTGAGTTGAGTGTTTAATGATTCTAACATGATTAGATACCATGATTGGAGTTGGAAAACACTTAAAATCAAAGATTTAAGGATTGGGAGTTGGTTTGGAAACAAGGAAATAATGACGCAGTTTCTACAGAATTTTATGCAGAATGGTCACACCTAGGTGCAGGGTTGCCACGCCTAGGTGTGGATTGAAATATTTTTAGTCTAGACGAGACAGAGAGTGTCACGCCTAGGCGTGAGAAGTCTATGCCTAGGCATGAGACAACCACGCCTAGGTGTAACATTCTGTCCAACCTAATGGTACTAATGAGTGTTACAGTAACTCAATAAATCTAGTCTTAGTTATTTGATAATTTGAGTAATTGTTTGAGGTAAATTGAACATAAATCTATAACACTGAACGTGAGAGATAACTTAAAATAACTTAAAAAATTATGAAATTATGAGTAATTATCAATTAGAGGATGAAGAATTAATTGAAACATATTAGAATAATACCCGAAAGCATTTTAATTTAATTCTTTAAAGTTTAACTTAACTTAGGAATAAATGAAGAAGTTTAGTGATTGATAAAGATATAAAATTATAATTGAAAAATAAATCAATTTGTTGAATTTATTGAATCCTCAAAAAAAGTTAAAAAATTCATTAAAAGAATATAAAGAATATATCTTTATAGTAAAAAGATTTAGAATTTCTTTCTATATTTTGTTCAAATCACATTTATTCTTTATTTTTATCTTAGATTCGCCTTCACCTTTACCTTTCATATTTAATTTTTTTTTTAAATTTTTTCTCCCATACCCGTCGTACCCCATCCATCCATTTTTTATCGTTTACTCACTCTCCCTGTTCACTCATTTTCTTTCCATTCTCTGATTCTCGCTCGCTCTCCCATCCACTCACTCGCTCTCCCATCTACTCACTCTCTTGCTCATATGTTTTCTGTTCTTCGTCAAGCTCATTAGTCGTCCGCTCTCTCTCGTTGGCCGTCCGTTGCGTCTTGCTCGGCCGTCCGTTCTTGCTGCTGGACGTTCGGTCATTCACTCACGCTGTTCTCTGTCGCGGTTTGTCCTTGTTGCCACCGTAATTGTTCTGTTCTAATCATCTTCTTTCGTTTTGTTTCTTTGATTCTGGCTCATACTCTCTCTATCTCGTCTTTGTGTACTGGAAAAATGGAGAAATAGGGCAAGAAAAATGAAAGAAATTAGAGAAAGATGGAGAGGGAAAAGCTTGAAGAATCAAAGGGCACAAAGGAAAACCATGAGATAGGGGATTGTTCATCATTATTTTACTCCTAGTTTCTCTCTGTTTTTGCATCACAATTCTGGTCTTGTGAGCTCATGAAACTCACAGCCAGACCTAGAAAAATAGTGTGGTTTTTGGTGTTTTCTTGTGCCTTTATTATTCTTATTTCAGTTCTACTTCTTATGTAAATTTTGAGTAAGAATTTGAGATTTTGTTTGATATTTTGACACTTAATATGTCACGGCTGTAATGAGTTTTGTTGGTGATTCTATTGTTTCTAAATTATTCATTTAATTTCTATTGATAATTATATTGAATCCTGATATGTTATTGATGATTGAATTGTTAAAATTTTTGGGACATATTGTCACTGCTCTGTGAGCCTTGTTTTGGAGCTTAAAATTTGTATGTTGGTGACCATGAAGGCCACGACCAGATTAAGGATTAAAGGGAGAGATTTGTGTTAATTTAGTGCTTTGGTTTCTTAATGAATTTTAGGCCTTTTCTTGATGAAATTTTTATTGAAAGCACATTGTAATGGTTGAATTCTTGGCTAGAGTAACTCACGGCCAAGTCTTGAATAAAGCGGAATTATATTGTTTTAATTGTTCTTATTTTCTACATATGTTCAAGTTGAAGTTGTGATGTTGGGAATGATAAGAAAAATAAGGTTTCATTGTATTCTTTGACTTGAATTGTGTTAGAAAATATGGCAATGTGCTGCCTTTTTGTGAATGATATTCCATTGTTTTCGTGATTGAAGTAGGACTTTAAATGAGGATTATAATGAGGGCTGAGGGTTACCCATTTTTGAACTTGTATATGGATGCTTTTAATGTGTGAATTATGATTTGAATAATGTATAGTGGTGATAAATTTTTTATAAAAGAAAGTTGTCATTAATGGTTAAGTTTTTGATGAATTTATGACAAGAAAGTAATGCTTGATTAATGATAAAGGCACACGGCAGCATTTTTGCCCTGTAAGACCACAGTTGTATCATGTTTTTAGGGTAGATTTGTGATGTTTATTAATTAGAATGGTGGCTGTATGCTAAGGTAGAAAATTACCCCATTTGTGATTGTATTATAATGATTTAATTTGTATGAAAATCATGAGTTTGATTGATGGAGAATTACAAGGGATAGAAACAAATAAACGAGATAAATAGAAACAAGAGGAAGAAGGAGAGCGTGAAAAGGAAGGAACAAAATCAAAGAGCTGTGGAAAAAAAAGACAGAGGGACTTTCTTACTATTTTCATTTCTTTCTACTTGTGATTTGATAAATATTAGAAATTGAAAGAATGATTATATGTTAATTAAGTCATTGTTAAATGATGAAATTGGGTGTGGAACACCAAAACTATGAGTTTCTAGTTACTGGATTTATGGACAGCATTGTATTTTGATTTCGTTAATTGAGATGATTATGACATACTTATGAATTTGATTGTTAAAGGGGTTATATATCCATATACATTTGAGAATTCATAATATAATTGGATTGAACAATGCATGATTGATAACTTGATGTTCATGGGTATCCTTTTGTGGAACTGGGCTGAGTGAGATTTTGGATACACTTTAGACTTAGGGTAAGTCTCAAAAAATGGCAAGAGAGAAATTGAGAATCTTTCTATACCATGGTAATAGAGATTGAGGAAAACCTCCCTTTATGCCTAAGTTTCCCTAGTTATCAAGTGGTAAAAGATGATTTTACTACTTGGGGTGATCGTAGATCCGATGTAGTGCAAAGATTTCTGTGCGTCTTCTTTATTCCAGACGACTAATAGTGTGAGGATTTATGCCTTTCCCACCTATCAAGGAGTTGTACTCTATTCTTATATCTAGATTCAGGATTTATGTGTGTCATCTTTCCTAGACTAAGATAGACAAGGCCCAGTTGCCTGGAGTAGTACTGTGTGGCAAATTGATTGTCATAAATGGGTTGATGTGTATTAATCAGAAAGCAGGCTACTACTAAGTGAATAAATGATATTATGATCTCATATCTTTGATTTTAAGATGAGATTTGAGTGTTGATGATTTTATATATCATAAAATGATTTATGATTTGATAACCTGTAAAAAACAAGGTTTCTTATTATAATTTTAGTATGGATGATATTCTGAATATATATAAAAATGTGAGATTTAATATTATAATTTATGATGTGATTTTCATGATCTTGATTGATTTTCATAATGATAAAATGGACTATCTATTTCAGGAAGATGAAAGACTCGTTTTGGCTTTAGCACCTTCCTACGAAATATATATGTATATATATATATATATATATACTTATTTGAAATGCTTTTTTTTCCGAAATAGCTGGAATTGTTGTGATGATACGTTTTTAATTAAACTACTAAGAATTTCATAATTCTTACCCCCTATGTCGATGTTTTCCATGATAATTCTAGGAGGAATCTACAGTGACAAGCAAGATGAAGCTTATTGATGAAGAAATATCTAGTTATTTAATCAGATTTTGTATAATAGGTCGATATAAACATATTATGTTTAGTGATTTATTCTTTATGTAATAATTCATTTTATATTATGCGTGTAATATGTTTCCGCTAAAGGCTTATAATTTGTATATAATTAAACTATTTATTTTGAAAAAAATTGGATATTCATAAGTAATGTATCAAATTTTTAATTGCTGAAGCATAAACTGAATACGTCATTACTGTTAATAATTTGGGATGTTACATTATGGTATTAGAGCAATTCATCCCGTTGAGTCGGGGTATGAAGTAGCTAAGCTATGTTGTGCATATTCTTATCTAATACAGAAAAGGATAGATAAAATTGCATGATAGCCTCGTGTATATATGTTAATGGTCACTGTTGCACTGTTACACGAATATTGAACTTGATCAACTCAATATTTAATGTTCGGTGCGTACAGGAGACTATAGCATCATCCAAGCGTACGTGAATAGATAGTGTCGTCAGTGTTAGCATGGCAGAAATGATAGAGATGGTTAGAGAGATGACAGTCGTTAAGAGAAAGTAAAAAAAAAAGATAGTCGTAGCCATAAAGGAACAAGAGATTGTTATAAACAGAGTTTTGAAAAGAATAGATAAATAACCCACATTCACAACTAGAGAATGAAGCAACGGTCGAAAGAAATCAAAGATTTCATGATCCTTCATGAATTAGGAAGATCAACCCTCCATCATCTCGAAGGAAGTAAAATCATGCTAGGGATGAGGGGTGGTTGAGAGAGTTAGAGAAATGAAAGGAATTCGGATAGAATCATGTTTAATATGCGTTTGAAGTGAATGTTTAGTTTAGGTGAGCCTCACTTATGATTAGAGTGGAAAAGATGTTTGAGAGCATCCAATCTAAACCTCCTAGAGTTCCTCAATTCCTCCTTTGTCTGTTTCCTGATTGGAAAAATTGTGATGTTCATGGTCCTTGGAAGAAGAAGAGTCTTGCTAAGTATGGAGTTGTCAATTAGTACATAGCTCCTACAAGGTTCAATGATCAATATCTGACTAAAGTTTTGTTGAAGATTAATGTCAAGCTTGTGAATTGGATTCACTGTTGGGTGTTGAACCATCTCTTGCTCTTCATGTTGTTTCTAGGGTTTCTACCCTTATTTCAGGCATGGATGTGTCGCATGGTTCACTAGGAGCGGTATTCCTTCAATTGCAGTATGGTTAGGTCTAAACCGTGGCCTTGAGTATGTATATAGAAAGATTGGAAGATGGTCGGATGATACCAAGATGTTGCTAGAAATAGCAAAAGTCTAGATTGTGTAGAAGATGTTTAGAGATGTTTTTATAGGTCACAACTTAGGATAGGTGACTGATAAACTAGATAAGAGGAAATAGTAGCATTCTTAAAGAATGACTCAATGTTAGATTACTATCAGAATGGAGTTTGAAAGAAAATATTCCAAAGACCGTCCTTAGAATCTAATGTGACTGGGTAGTTGTTTATACCTCTAGGTGATTGAGATCGCATGAGGACAACTATTCAACCCATGGCCTAAGATCGACAATTATGGAGATTACCTTGAGGATTTGGAGGCACTAAGTGTATGAGGTTAAGTTTGGGGTCTTAATGACCATGAAGGTTTAAAATACCTGTTTGACCAGAAATGGTTAAATATGAGACAAAGTAGATAAATAAAGTTCTTGAAAGATTATGATTCTGAGTTAGATTATCATCAAGGTAAGGCCACTGAAGTGGCTGAGTCATTGAGCAGAAGATTTCTGCATATGTCCTATATGATGGTACGAGAGATGAAACTTTAGAGAGTTTATGAAACTTGAGCCTGACAGTGACTGTTTTGTCACATAGTCTTTGTTTGAACATATTAGAACTTCATGATGATATGAGGGCTCAAGTTAGGGATACTTAAGAAGAAGATGAAATCTTAAAAGTGATGGGACAATGATATTTAGAGAGAGACCTTGTGTCTCAGGAGAATATATAATTAAAGAGAAAATCCTCAACGATGCTCATAAGAGTAACTACTTTATCTATTCTGAAATTATGAAAATGTATTAAGACCTCAAGGGATGGTTATAGATCCTATATAAAAGCTTATATTGTTTGATGTGTCCAAATGAATTGTGGACAAAGAGAAAAGGAAGATAGAATATTAGAAAAGTTTAGAATCTCTACACTCCTTAGGAGTCCCTGAATGGAGATAGAAACTATGCCAAAAGCAAGAAGATGTTCTTGTGAATCCTTTGCCTTATAAAAGATGAGAATTGTAACCATCCTTTGATTCCAATAGATGATCTTTATATGGTTGCAATTGTGGAGTAATTAATAGAGGAATTGAAACCATATTTGAGTTTCAATATAAAGTTAAAAAGGAGTACAAGAACTAATGTGGAAGATTCATGGAATGTCAAAGGAACACATATGTGTATGGAATTGAGATTGCTAAAGATGATCTCATAGTAGCTGGAGCTTCTACGCACTTGGGGTATATGAAGCAGATGAAACCTCATCAAGTCGAAGGATCTAATTTTTTCTTGATTAAAGACCTTGTGGATGAGTCTCCTGGAGAATTGCATCTCGACTCATGATTCCGAAAGCTAAGAAGATAGTCATGATTTCTAGATTCAGGTAGAGTTTTCTTGGTAAGCATCCTAATGCTACATATTTAGTGATGCTTCCTTAGGAAATACTATTGACTTGAAAAAGGTTTCAAATATGGTAAGCGAGGACATACCACTTTATGACTCACATATTTTAAAAACAGATAGAAAATCATAGTTGTTAACAGTGTTGAAATAGTGATAGAGTGGAAGGGTATCTTTTCTTAGAGTATAGACAGTTCTTTACAATTGTCTACGAGGATGGGGTGAGCAGTTCGTGGTTATCTTATCACGAGATATGACCTAAGATTTCTTCAATTCTGACTAGATGAGAGATGAAATACTGATATGATATAGTTCCTTGCCAAAATATGAATAATTAGAGGAGTTATACTATTAGGAACCTATATCAGAATTATGACAGAAAAATGTTAAATATTGTAGATCTTGTACTGTAACACCCTTACGGGGATGTCACATTTATAAAGAAAATAAAATAAAGATAAATAAAATGTACCCAAGTTGTAAAACATTTATTATATACTAATACGAGTTGTAAAATTTTTTCGGTTAAACAGAATATTACGAGATAAAATAACACGGAACATAAAATAAGCACACTATTATCACATATAATATACATATAGTTCCATCATAGGTTATACAAATAATTTACAACTATAAATATTTAACAACTAAAACAATAAACAAAACAATAAAAGGTCAATATATACAAACGCAGACGCGTCCAAGTACACATCATAAATGTCTAACCCTCTGAAGGATCACTCTTAGATGAAACTTCAGGTGATAGATATCCAGAATGCCTCGACTCTCTACGGACATGAGTCCGTGCAGTCGATACGCTGCTGATCTCGCTAGGCGCATCAAACATACCACCTCAATGACGCCTAAAAGATAGCGGCAACTTCACATGTAAATACAACAAAGTAGAAAAAATCGGTACTCCATCAAACTCCGTACGTATGGTCACAGTCAGACGCCCTACGTACGTCACCGAGTCTCTATCCTCTCGCAGACGCCAGGCTTCAGAGCCTCCGTGAAACTCAAGTCGCACGAATCCAAAGAATCCTGGTAGCGTCATCCTCCCACAATCAATCCAATGGATATGGATGATGGGATGGTTCTTGATCGTCGTACTGATCCTCGGCTTGCTGCTCTTCCTCTTCCTCAAGATACACACACTCAAGAGGCTGTTCCTCTTCCTCAAACTCTTTACCACATGAATTTAAAATACGGAAACACATACAATAAAGAGGTAAGACAATCTATATCACCACAAACATGGTAAATAAGAAAACGACAATACAATCAGATATACAGTTCATACAATATAGAATGCCATAACAGAATGTCATAACAACATAAACATAAATATAGTATAACACAAAACAATATAAACATAAACACAGTATAACATAGATATAATATAAGAATTAAATATATATGATATCATAGATAAAAATATAATAATGTATAACACAAATACATATGCAATATGACACGATCCTACTCCATGGAGCTAAACACATACGACATCGAGAGAAATGACGCGCAAAATCTATTAGTACCACGGCTGCCCAACCAAACTATTGCTTGTTGTCACACGTTGCGTCTATAGCCCACAATCACATGGCGTGGTGTAGTTCACTCAAACGTTGTGTCACTTCGCAGCAATGTACTATTAGACTTTACAAGATCTCGATTAAGTATAGTGCGTGTCGAGTCCATTAGTGTGTTGTCAGTTACCACGGCCTAGAGGAGCGACCAACTGTCCACAAATGGAATAATCCGCACACTAATGTCTCCAAGTCCATAATGGAATGAACCACACTACGCTTATCGCACTGACAACACAGTGTGATTCACCTCGTCAATCAATCCACCAAAATTGGCATTAACTCAATGCATGATCAAAAATAAAAATTACCAAAATACCATCAATGGTATAAATATGCGTATTTACGCAAATGCCTTCAATGGCACATATTTATGAAAATGCCCTCAATGGCACAAACTCATATATATACAGTAAGTCCTACCAGACAAATACTGTTTTACAACCTGTCCGGGTCCACCACTTTGGCCCGACAGTAAAAGTTACTATTTTTGTCAATCGCGTAGAAATTTTATCGCGTTTTCACAATTTCGTCATTTTTACAAACGTTTTAAAATCGCGTAAATATATTTTACTGTTTTCAAAATCGCATAAGATTTTTAATACGTTTTCTCATTCGCGTAAGATTTTTAAATTATTTTCTTATCTAAATTTCTTACAAATCACTGTTTAAATAAACAGAAATAATTTTTAATACGTTTTGAACTACATAGAGTATTTTTCATACCGTATACTGTATATTGGATATCTTTTCTATCTTATTTGTCCATTTTTAATAAAAATTGACAGTATTTTGCTTAGAAAATCTATATCAATGGTTTTTTTCTAAATTTTTTTTTGTTAAAATTTCCTTTTTATTTATAAGACAAACCATGTAATTAAACTTTTAAAAACTACTAACATGCTTCAAAATATAAAATGATCTATATGTTAGAAATTTATAAAAGCTACTTGTATTTTTCTTCTAACAGTAAAATCATTAGTTTTAACTTCTTCAACTCAATCTTAATCCTTTTATTTTCTCAAAACTCATTGTAATAAAATTCCTTCTAGTATATATTACTTCTTTTTGATTAAAAATGGTTTGGAAATGATTTTAGAAATCATAAATACTTGGCTTTGGCATGTTGGCCGAAATACATAAAATTGACATTTAATCTTTAAATTTGTTTTTCTTGTTCTAAAACAATTTATATCTTATCAATTCCCCTAAGTTAATTAAATCACACTTTTGAAAAATTGATGAGAACATTTTGGTTCTCCTTTGATGTTGAGGTCGTGAGCCTTCATTGGTGTTCTTTGGAACACTCATGCAATCCTTGACATGTTATTCACATCCTACTAATTATACATGCATTTCTAACACATACAATATATTTAAAGCTTGTAGACATGCAATCTAATACAAATCACAAATAGGAAAGCTAATAACAAATAACACAAAGGAATCCTTATGGATTCTACAACCACAACCAATTCCATTTTCTTATCACCACCCAAAGATGATAAGATTCAAGTCTTCCTCTTACCTTAAGTGAAGACAAACACTCTTTCACTCCTTTCTAAGGTTTTGGTTTTCACCCCTCCAAGACACCTATCAAGTTTAAACAAATTTCTACAAGTTATTAACATGAAAGAAAGCTTAAACCATGGATCAATCATGGCTTAGAACTTTGAAAAAGAATTTAGAAATGAAAAACAAAGATTTTCACCTTCTAGGTAAAATCTTCCAAGTAGGTTTTCAAGCCCAAGGTGTTGGATTTTGTTAAAACTCTCAACTAGAGATGTTCTTAGAATTGTGTTTAGGTTTAGAAAAGTAGGTGGGATAAAATTTTGGGTGGTTGGATGGTGAACTAGGGTTCTTGGCCGAATGGTGCTTCAAGATAGCATCAATGGTGTTTGGTATTTTTGGAAGAGAGAGAAGAGAGAAAATGTTAGAGAATGAAGTGATTTTTTTTGCTCTCCATAATGAAGCTTGGCCGTGGAGTTCAATGCATGGGAGGTGTCCCCTTGGTTGGCTCCATCCAAGCCTTAGAAATGATGGATGGTGAGGATTAAAACTTGATCACCAAGCTGAGCTCTCATTGGCTAATCCAAGCCTAGTCATGAAGCCTTGTCATTAAGCCTTGTCACTAATTAAGCCTAGTCATTAAGCCTTGTCATTAAGCCTAGTCATTAAGCCTAGTCATTAAGCTACTATTCCAAAACGTTAACTGTTTCACTAAACATGGGTTCCGCAAAACATTTCTTGGTCCATTACCGCTTATTTGTACTGACTAATAAAATAATATTATAATAATATAAAATTATTTTATTGCACAGTTAAATCCTAAAAATTAAAAGATTACTAACTGTATCATTCAAAATTGGGTTTAGTAAGATCCCCTAACTCCGAATAATTAAAACAAGATTTCCCTGGCCCGGAAAATATTATTTTCCTGTCCCGGAGCAAATCACACAAAAAGTTCATATAAAATCACAGACAGTAAAATAAAACAGTATTTCATACAGAAAAACAACAAACAGTACAAAAAGGACATAACAGTCATTTATCCTAAAGTTAAAAAACAGAAAACAGTACATTCGGGACACAACGGTAATTCACCTAAAAGTTTAGGGTGTTACATGTACGACCAAAGTTTTAAAGTTAGGAACATCTAGATTTGTTGTTAGTTCATTCATGAGTAGAATACATATACCTGATATATGAACTTTATTGGATTTTGTTGACAACACTTTGCAGAAAGATGCAAATTTTAAAAGAAAAGTTATCTAGAACTTTTGAATGAGGTGAATCAAATTTTGAGGACAAAATTTATAAAGGGGGGAGAGAATTGTAACATTCTGCCCAACCTAATGGTACTAATCAGTGTTACAGTAGCTCAATAAATCTGGTATTGGTTATCTGATAATTTAGGTAATTGTTTGAGGTGAATTAAACATACATCTATAATATTGAACGAGAGAGATAGCTTAAAATAACTTAAAAAATTATAAAATTACAAGTAATTGTCAATTAGAGGATGAAGAATTGATTGGAACAAATTAGAATAATACCTGAAAGTGTTTTAATTTAATTCTTTAAAGGTTAACTTAACTCAGGAATAAATAACGAAGTTTAGTGACTCGTAAAGATGTAAAATTATAATTAGAAAATAAATCAATTTCTTGAATTTTTTGAATCATTAGAAAAAGTTGAAAAATTCATTAAAGGAATATAAAGAATATCTTTATAGTCATAAGATATAGGATTTCTTTCTATATTTTGTTCAAATCACATTTATTCTTTATTTTTATCTTAAATTCACTTTACCTTTACCTTTAATATTTAATTTTATTTTCTTATTTTTTCTCCCATACCTGTTGTCCCGCAGCCATCCATTTTTTATCCTTTACTCACTCTCCTTGTTCACTCATTTTCTTTCTCATTCTCGGATTTTCAATTCCTCTCCCATCCGCTCACTTGCTCTCCCATCTACTCACTCTCCTGCTCATATGTTTTCTGTTCTTCCTCAAGCTCGTCAGCCGTCCCCTCTCTCTCGTTGGCCGTCCGCTGCGTCTTGCTCGACCGTCCATTCTTGCTGCTGGTCGTTCGGCTGTTCACTCACGATGTTCTCTCTCATGGTTCATCCTCGCTGCCACCCTAATTGTTTTGTTCTAATCATCTTCTTTTGTTTTGTTTCTTTGATTTTGACTCACACTCTCCCTATCCCATCTTTGTGCACTGGAAAAATGGATAAATAGGGCAAAAAAATGAAAGAAATTGGAGAAAGATGGTGAGGGAAAAACATGAAGAATCAAAGGGCATAAAGGAAAACCATGAGATAGGGGATTGTTCATCATTATTTTACTCCTATTTTCTCTCTGTTTTTGCATCACAATTCTGGTCTTGTGAGCTCATGAAACTCACGACCAGACTTGGAAAAATAGTGTGATTTTTGGTGTTTTCTTATGCTTTATTCTTCTTATTTCGGTTCTACTTCTTATGTAAATTTTGAGTAAGAATTTGAGATTTTGTATGATATTTTGACACTTGATATGTCATGGTTGTAATGAGTTTTGTTGGTAATTCTATTGTTTCTAAATTATTCATTTAATTTCTATTGATAATTGTATTGAATCCTGATATCATATTGATGATTGAATTGTTAAAATTTTTGGGACATATTGTCACTGCTCTGTGAGCCTTGTTTTGGAGCTTAAAATTTGTATGTTGGTGACCATGAAGGCCACGACCAGATTAAGGATTAAAGGGAGAGATTTGTGTTAATTTTGTGCCTTGGTTTCTTAATGAATTTTAGGCCTTTTTCTGGATGAAATTTTTATTGAAAGCACATTATAATGGTTGAATTCTTGGCTAGAGTAACTCACGGCCAAGTCTTGAATAAAGAGGAATTATGTTGTTTTAATTGTTCTTATTTTCTATAGATGTTTAAGTTGAAGTTGTAATGTTGGGAATAATAAGAAAAATAAGGTTTCATTGCATTCTTTGACTTGAATTATGTTAGAAAATATGGCAATGTGCTGCCTTTTCGTGAATGATTTACCATTGTTTTCATGATTGAAGTAGGACTTTAAATGAGGATTATAATGAGGGCTGAGGGTTGCCCTGTTTTTGAACTTGTATATGGATGCTTTTAATGTGTGAATTATGATTTGAATAATGTATAGTGGTGGTAAATTTTTTATAACAGAAAGTTGTCATTAATGGTTAAGCTTTTGATAAATTTTTGACAAGAAAGTAATGCTTGATTAATGATAAATGCACACGACAGAATTTCTGCCCTGTAAGACCACAATTGTATCTTGTTTTAGGCAAATTTGTGATGTTTAATAATTAGAATGGTGGCTGTTTGCTAAGCCATAAAATTACCCCATTTGTGATTGTATTATAATGATTTAATTTGTACTTGAAAATCCTGAGTTTGATTGATAGAGAATTACAAGGGACAGAAACAAATAAACGAGAGAAATTGAAACAAGAAGGAGAAGGAGAGCGTGAAAAGGAAGGAACAAAATCAAAGAGTTGTGGAAAGTGAGGTAGGGGGACTTTCTTACTATTTTCATTTCTTTCTACTTGTGATTTGATAAAGATTAGAAATTGAAAGAATGATTATATATTAATTGAGTCGTTGATAAATGATGAAATTGGGTGTGGAACACTGAAACTATGAGTTTCTAGTTACTGGATTTATGGACAGCATTGTATTTTTATTTCTTTAATTGAGATGATTATGACATACTTATGAATTTGATTGTTAAAGGGGTTATATATCCAAATACATTTGAGAATTTATAATATAATTGGATTGAACAATGAATGATTGATAACTTGATGTTCATGGGAATCCCTTTGTGGAACTGGGTTGAGTGAGATTTTGGATACTCTTTAGACTTACGGTAAGTCTCATAAAATGGTAAGAGAGAAATTGAGAATATTTCTATACTATGGTAATAGAGGTTGAGGAAAACCTCCCTCTTTACCTGAGTTTCCCTATTTACTACTTGGGTGATCCTAGATCCGAGGTAATGCGAAGATTTCTACGCATCTTCCCTATTCCAGACAACTGATAATGTGATGATTTATACCTTTCCCACCTATCAAGGAGTTGTACTCAATTCTTATATCTAGATTGAGGATTTATGTGCGTTCTCTTTCCTAGACTAAGATAGACAAGGCCCAGTTACCCGGAGTAGTCCTATGTGGCAAATTAATTGTCATAAATGGCTTGATGTACACTAACACGAAAGCAGGCTACTACCAAATGAATGAATGATATTATGATATCATATCTTTGATTTTAAGATGAGATTTCAGTGTTGATGATTTGATATATCATAAAATGATTTATGATTTGATAAGTTGTAAGAAATAAGGTTTCTTATTATAATTTTAGTATTGATGATATTCTGAATATATATAAAAATGTGAGATTTAATATTATAATTTATGATGTAATTTTCATGATTTTGAATGATTTTCATTATGATAAAATGAACTATCTATTTCGGGAAGAGGAAGGACTCGTTTTGGCTTTAGCTACCTTCCTACGAAATATATATGTATATTTATATATATGTAGAGGGGGGATCAGCTTACACTAGTGTAAGTTTTTTTTTCTTACACCTATTTTCAACTGTTAGTTCCACTTTCATTTAATAATTGAGATTATTTCATTAAAGGCAACCATTAGATGAAAGTGAAACTAATGTTTGAAAATGAGTGTAAGAGAAAAAGACTTACACTAGTGTAAGTTGATCCTCCTTCATATATATATATATATATATATATATATATATATATATATATATATATATATATATATATATATATATATATATATATACTTGATTTGAAATGTTTTTTTTTTTGCAAAATAGCTGGAATTATTATGATGACTTGTTTTTAATTAAACTACTGAGAATTTCATAATTCTTACCCCATAGGTTGATGTTTTCCATGATAATTCCAAGAGGAATCTATAGTGACAAGCAAGATGAAGCAGGACAAAGCTTATTGATGAAGAAATATTTAGTTATTTGATCAGATTTTGTATAATAGGTCGATATAAACATATTATGTTTAGTGATTTATTCTTTATGTAATAATTCATTTTATATTATGTGTGTAATATGTTTTCGCTAAAGGTTCATAATTTGTATATCATTAAGCTATTTATTTTGAAAAATTTTGGATATTCATAAGTAATGTACCAAATTTCTAATTACTAATGCGTAAATCGGACGCGTCATTAGTGTTAATAATTTGGGATGTTAGATTATGGTATCAGAGCAGTTTATCCTGTTAAGCCGAGTTATGGACTAGTTAAGCTATGTTGTGCATATTCTTATCTAATACTGAAAAGTATAGATAAAATTGCATGACAACCTCGTGTATGTATGTTAATGGTCATTGTTGCACTGTTACATGAATATTGAGCCTGATCAACTCAATATTTAATGTTCGTTGCATACAGGATACTATAGCATCATCTAGGCGTATATGATTAGATAGTGTCGTCAGTGTTAGCATGACAGAAATGATGGAGATGGTTAGAGAGATGACAATCGTTAAGAGAAAGTAAGAAGAGATGGCCGTAGCCATGAAGGAATAAGAGATTGTTATAAATAAAGTTTTGGAAAGAATGGGTAAATAACCCACATCCACAACTAGAGAATGAAGCAACGATTGAGAGAAATCAGAGATTTCGTGATCCTTTAGGAATTAGGAAGATCAACCCTCCATCATCTCGAAGGAAGTAAAATTATGCTAGGGATGAGGAGTGGTTGAGAGAGTTAGAGAAATGAAAGGAATTCTGATAGAATCCCGTTTAATGCGTTTGAAGCGAATGTTTAGTTTATGTATGTCTCACTTATGGCTAAAGTAGAAAAGATGTTTGAGAACACCTAATCTAAACCTCCTGGAGTTCCTCAATTCCTCCTTTATCTGTTCCTTAATCGAAAAAATTGTGATGTTCATGGTCCTTGGTGGAAGAAGAGTCTTGCTGAGTATGAAGTTGTCACTTAGTGCATAGCTCCTACAAGGGTCAATGACCAATATCTGACTAATGTTTTGTTGAAGATCAATGTCAAGCTTGGTGAATTGGATTCACTGTATGGCGTTGAATGATCTCTTGCTCTTCATGTTGTTTTTAGGGTTTCTACCCTTATTTCAGGCATGGATGTGTCACATGGTTCACTAGGAGTGGTATGCCTTCAATTGCAGCGTGGTCAGGTCTAATGTAACACCCTCCCTAGGGTATCACATGTCTGACTCCCGACTCAAAATCTGTAAAGAAGTTCACACAAGGTTTGAGTTATAAAAAGATGGGTTTTAAAATTTCTTTCTTTACTGAAACATAAACTTACTGAAATTCATAAGTATTACTGAAAATATATTTAAACTGATTAATATACAATATTGACACCAATTAATATTTCACAATTTAAAAAGAAATATAAAATTAACAGAATTTTTTTTTTGAGTAGCAAACCCCATGACGGGTCCTACTTAATAGCACGGTACAACACTAACGTTAAAACTTAACATACTTATTCATTGTGTATCCATCTTGTTGCATCAGACATCTGTTCTACATCTGTTCTTTGTCAACACTGCACACCTTCGAGTCCTGAATGTCCACTCCTTATTATTGTCACCAATCTCAGAGTATCCATCGCCCGTTATGTCTAAGACAACTTGATCTTTCTATTATTTGATTTTAACAGTACACACACAGCAAAACAACATAACAAAGAGGTGAGATCACCTATGCCAATACCAACATGGCAGCACAGAGATAACACAAACAGCAATATCATACAGGGATATCATACCAAACTTCCAATAATATATTCTATATTAATCAACTATCATCATCCAATCATATATCAATCCAAGTATTCAAAACAGTTGTCATAGCCAATATTCCTCAATTAATATATCATACAGATATAAGTGTTCAAATTATGCATGTACACAAGACTCGATTTCCTACTCCATGGAGCTAAAACTCAGGTCGGAGAAATGATCAAAAAGACCTGTCGGTACCACGTGCCTCAGACCACGTGCTTTAATTCTTATTTCAATTTTTGCACATCTAGCACATACACGACAGTCTTTATCAGATCTTGATTAAGAATAGTGTCTCGGTCAGAATCATCGGTGTGTTGCATCGGTCTAACCTACGGGAAGAAGCGCGACCAACCACCCGTGTAAGCAACCCGCACCCCGATGCCCCCAAGGTCAACAAGTGACTTACACTACGCATATCGCACCCACTCAAGAGGTGTGTTTCTCCTAGGCAATCAGCCATATCCAGTCCTCATCGGACCATTCCAATGCATGTATAATGCACCAAATACCAATCACAGGTATATCTCATAATTTCTCAGATATTATTTATACAATGCACAAATATATCAGTGCAAGTCCAACCACAAAGGTCATTCTTTTCAAATTCGTTTGTTCAATTAAATCATATACCTCAACGTATATATTTTTTTTTTTTTTTTTTTATTTTTTTTTTTTTATTTTTTTTCAATGCATCTAAAATGCACCACGTGCCAATAACAGGCAAAACTCGTTGTTTTCACAAAATTGCGCAACATTCCCGTTACATTTTCACAATTCCACAACACTTCTGTTGCATTTTCAAAATACCGTAACACTTTTGTTACGTTTCTAAAATTCCAAAACGTTTTTATTACATTTTCACAATACCGTAACATTATTGTTACGTTTACAAAACTTCGTAACATTTCTGTTACGTTTTCAAAATACCACAACTCTTCTGTTGCATTTTTAAACCACGTACAAATTTTTCAACGTTTTTCTCAATCGTGCAAAAACATACGTTTCTCAAATCGCATAGTATTTTTTCACTGTTTTAAAATCGCGTAACTTAAAAATCACTCTTTTAAGTCGCGTAAATCATTTTCCATCATTCTCAAAATATTTAAAACACTTCCCAAATAGCATAATAATTTTCTGTCATTTTCACATTCACGTAAAAATATTCTATCACTTTTAAATCATATATTGATTTTTCAACAATAGTTCATATTACGTAAAATATTTAAACATAATTCAAATCGCGTATAAATATTTTAACGTATTTAAAATCACATAGAAATATTTTTTCATATCACGTAACTTAAAAATCACGTTTTTAAAATACGTAAATAATTTTTTCACCACAATTTCATTACAGAAAATATTTCTTGACCTTTAAAAATTTCTTTTCAACTTTTTCCAAAATAATATAACTTTATACTTCATTTAATATATTTTCTTACTCAAGAAAATCTTTTTTCATAATTCTTTACTCAAGAAATTCTTTCGGAATATAATTCACAAAATCACTTTTTTATTGATGTAAATCAATGTTTCAAAATCTTAAATTTTCCTAACGTACTTCAAAACTTGAAAATAAGTTATACGTTAGTAAATTCTCAAATCACCAATATATTCTCCATTTTTCTCAAATCAATTTTAAAATCAATTCTCTTCAAAATAAATTGAAGTTAAAACATTTTCAACCTCTCTTTGTCTTTCGTTTACAAAATTTTCTCAATTGATAAAATATTCTGATTTCCTTTCTAAAATCCTTGTATTAAACCAAATTGTATTTCTACTTTGAAAATTATTTTATTTTATAAAACCAAGGCATTACAAACCTTTTAAAACGTGGACATGACTATTGAAACCATCAAATATTTTTCCTTCTAAATTGATATGGTTTTACACAAACAAAACCATTAAAATTTTGTTTTGAAACCGAAATACCAATGGTTATAAAACCAAACCCATTTGTTCAAATTCATTTTTACTTTCTTTACAAATTCTCTTTCACTTTCTTTGCAAATCCTTAAAATCAACGTTTGCCCGTTTCATTCAAAACTCATGTTTAGAAAAACACTTAGGATCTTTTTACACAAAATAAATTAATAAAAATCCTTCCAAAAACTATGTTCATGTTCTCTTGAAAAACAAACCTATCCTTTGTTTATTTTCCATACTCTTCAAATCAATCCAATTTTTAATCTTTCATGAAAATCTTAGGTTATAAACACCTATGTTGAGGTGTCTTGACCGAAAATCCCATAGCCTTTAGAACCAAGAAAATTCATTTTTTCTCCACTTCATAATTTTCATTAAACAAATCAACTTCCTTGTTGTTGAAAAATTTCAACATGAATCTCTAATTTTGGGCATGAAAACCGTAGCCCTCTCCTTGGCTTTTGGAGCCAAAAATTGATTTCTTTTTCCATCAATACATCATGGCATACACATGCATATTTCATCATAAAAAACTATAAACATGCCATATACTCATCATGCATAATATAAGCATACCATCAAAGCCATAAAATCATGCATAACATATCAAGCATAGGCAAATAAATCAAAGCTCATAAACACACATAAATTATTACATGACCATGGATTGGAATCCTCACATGGATTCACCATCCATCAAATATAAGACCATCTCTCACCACCATACTTAGTTGGTGAGATGGATCTCCCTCTTATCTCTTGAAGATCCTCAAAAGCTTCTTGATTTGCTTCTTTTTCCAAGTCCTTCACCACCAAGGGTTTCTTAAACACAAAACATCACATATATTTATTAGTATCTTAAGCTTGAATAAGAAAACCATGGATGTGCATCATGGTTAGAACCTTGAAAATCAAAAGAAAAGTGAAGAGTAACAAACTTCACCATTAAAGCTTCAATCTTTAGCTTGAAGAACAAGGTTGAAGATAGATGATTTAGAGAAAATCTCCAACATGAAAATTGCTTAGAATATCATGTAGATTCAAGATCTATGGTTGGATGAAAATAAAAGAGATTGGAGAGTGGTTTTAGGTGCTATGGCCGAAATTCCTCTTGAAGAACAAAGATGGAATTTTTTTGATTTTTGTGAGAGAAAAGCTTCTTAGATTTGGTTAAGACAAAGGATGAAGTGAAAACACTTAGTTTTCCTTCCACCAATTTCGTGGATCTCCATGGAAAATTCCCAAAAAAATTACAAACAAATGTTAAAATCAATAACAAGTGTAGAAATAGGTAAACCATGGTTCAATCAGGGCTTAGAAAATCAAAACTAGAAGATTAGAAGAAGAAATATGAAATTTACCATTTTTGGTAGAATCTTGAAGCTTGGATTTGAAGTACAAGATGTTGGATTTTGAAGAAATCTTCAACATGAAAGTTGTTTAGAATAAGGTAAGGATTCAAGAAACTAGGTTGGATGAAATTTTTGAGTGATGGAGGGTGTTCTTGGAGTGCTTGGCCGAAATCTAGAGGAGAAGGGAAAGGAGAGAAAATTTTGCTTCTTGAAAATGAACAATAATGGCCAAGAATGACCAAGACCACTAATAATGGTCTTCAAACTTTTTCCTATATCCAAAAGTCTCTCAAAACCGTAGCCCCCCTCTAATGCATTCTTTTTGAGTGCTAATTGATCAATAATGATCAATTATGATGAAACATTGACTAAGACTAATAATAATGACATGAAACTTTTTCTTTGGCCTAAAAAGCCTACTCAAAAATGTCTCCTCCTTCAAGTAGTCTTCAAAACCGTCCCCCACCATCTCTTGCTTCTTTAAAATGTGACAAATTTTACTAACCATTATTTGAATCCATTTAAGCCATTGATTAGATCAATGGTTAGGATTTAGGTAGACTTTTGATTTAGAAGACTTAATCTAGGCCATTAGATTTTTCTCCTTGAAATTCTAGTCATTGGATGTGTCTCCAAAAATTAATGGTCAAGATTGCTCCTTCAAACTTTAAATCCAAGGGTCATAATTAGTCTTTGCTACTTTTTAAGACTAATTCTCCACCATTGATTAAATTTACATCCAATAGTAATAAATGGTCCTTGTTACTTTATAAGACCAAATCTCCACCCTTGATTAATTCTAAATCCAATGGTTATATATAGTCATAGCCACTTTATATGACTAAATCTCTACCCTTGATTTAATCTCCATCTAATGGTTATAAATGATCTTATTCACTTTTAAGATCAAATCTCTACCGTTGATTAAATCAAGATCAAGTCTCCATCATTAATTAAATCAATGGTGGATATCTGATAATCACATATTTTATTCATTAAGAAACCCTTATGTTTAGTCATTTACACTCTCCATATTCTTAATTGATTGAGTTTGGTATGATTTTGTGAGTTTGAGCTCAAATTGGTCCTAATTGAATATTTCCAGCATTATTGAAATTTGACACTGTTTCTGTATTTTGGCCATAACTTGAGTTCCTAATATCTGATGAACATGAATTTTACCTTGTAGGAAAGCTAAGAGGAAGCTCTACAACTTTGATGAAGATCTCGAAGTCTGATTCAGATGTCTAAGGGACCTAAGTTTACATGGAAGTCAGAATACGGGTTCTGTCAGTAGAATCCAAACAGTGTGCAGTCATAAAATCATATCTCAAGATGTAATAATGGAGATGGGCTGAAATTTGGACAGTGGATAGTCAAGATCCAAATAAACAATTTTAATGAAGAACACATTTTAAGAAAAAGAAGTCTAGTAGGTCATTTTGAGCTTGCAAGTCGGAACAGAGGTGCTGAAGTTGGGTTTGAGTAACCTACGTTATTTGGGACATATCTTGGGCTTAAGGAAGCCAAATTGGACGAACCAGCTATCCATTTTATAGCCAAGACAAGGATCTACAACTTTTATGAAGAACACTTTTCGTGGTTCTGAAGTATAGTGGGTCGTTTTTGGCTTCCAAGTCAGACACGAAATTTTCGTCCTCAACCATCCACTCATCCATCCACTAATCCACTCATCCACTCATCCACTAACTCACCCACTCATCCACTCATACACTAATCCAACCACTTAACCACTCCACCCACTCATCCACTAATCCATCCACTCATCCATCCACTCACCCATTCATGTCCATAATTTCCCACTCACCAAAAGTCCTTTGGCATTTTTCACTAATTCAACCACTCAACCATTCTACTCACTCATCCACTAAACCAATCCACTAAACCAACCCACTAATCCATCCACTCAAACACTCCACTCACTCACCCACTCATCCACCCACTTCCCTTTGTCATTTTGTTACCTTAGACTTCTATAAAAGGCACCATTTATCATGAACAAGATGTAAATTCTCCTTCATTTCTCTCTAAGTTTCTTCTTGCTTCTTCATAGTTTCTCATAGTTTTGTATATTTTGATGCTCCCCTTCATGGTAATGGAGGGCTAAGCTACTTTGGGTCAATTTAGAACTCTTGAAGAGATTGTGGTTTGGATTCTTGAGACCTTGGTTATGCATTGTATTTGATTTGTAATTGAATTCCTCTTTTCTTCTTCTTTCTTCTTCTTCTTGATCTTGAATGCATGAATGGTGATTCTATTTATGTTGATCTGATTGATCTTGGTTTAAGATTGAGATTTGTGATGAAACTTAGAACTGATTGATCTAAACTAATCACATAAATGAAGATTGAGATTTGTGATGAAACTTAGAACTGATTGATCTAAATTAATCACGCTGAATTGAAGAGGTTAGGTTACTGATTTGTGCCTAAGTTAATTGAATTCGGTACTTGAAATTAACATAGATCTTCATGAATGGTGCGATTGCGGATTTGTGTTTATCACTTGTTAATTGAATTCTAGACGATCGTCTAGTATGAATTCTGGATTTGATGCAGAGATCTCGGTTAGATCCAAATTAACAATTCAATTGCGCTTCAAGTGTTCTATGAAGGGTCTATGATTGAATCCACCCAATCTTGGATAGGTTTCTAAATTGACTACTCTTTAATTGTCATTTCTTCCGTTAATTTTGTTAAGTACGATATTAAACTGTCAAACCCCCCTTTGCTAACTTTCACTTGATTTGATTAAATTACATCTACGATCCTTGAGGAGACAATCCGGTGTTGTCACTGTGCTACAAGCTTAGGTAATAACTTCGGTTATAATTTTGACTGAGTTCGGCGCTCGTCAATATCCAAACCACCAAGGTTGACTTAAGAAATTTAATTTATATTTTTATCTGCTAAAACCCCACGAAAAAAAAAATATTTACTGTATTTTTATCGCCCGATAAATAAATACAGTACAAAACACAGTACAAAAAATTTTCTAAAACTGTTTCCGGATTCAGGTTTAGTAAGATCCCCTGTCTCCGTCTAAACAGTACAAATTTTTCTATGCGTAGAAAAATTTTTACTTTGCGGGACCCACCTGGGTCCACGTATGGCCACCTGGGCCCATATACACCCCTGGGCCCACAAACAGTAAAAAATTTCATAATCATCCACAAAAATCACAAATATTAGAAAACGCACAAATATCAAATCAGATTATGTAAAATAATTACCTAATGGTAAAAATTAAATTACGTAAAGTTTTCCCCGACCCAAAAATTTTTATTTTCTTGACACAAAGTAAATCACTCAAAACGATCAAATACGCTGACGAAATAAACAAAATAATTTTACAGTACATAGAATTACTAAACAGTAAAATTCTGTTAACTGTCAAAATTACTATTTAAGAGATACGGAAATTTGAGGTGTTACATCTAAACAGTGGCCTTGAGTATGTATATAGAAAAACCAAAAGATGGTCGGATGATACCAAGAGGTTGCAAGAAATAACAGAAGTCTAGATTGAGTAGAAGATGTTTAGAGATGTTTTATGGGTCACCACTTAGGATAGGTGACTAATAAACTAGATAAGAGGAAACAATAGCATTCTTAAAGAATGACTCAAGGTAAGATTACATTAGAATAGAGTTCTAAAGAAAATATTCTGAAGACTGTCCTTAGAATCTGATGTGAGCGGGTAGTTGTTTATACCTCTAGGTGATTGAGACCACACGAGGACAACTATTCAACCCCCAACCTAAGATCGACAATTATGGAGATTACCTTGAGGATTTGGAGGCACTAAATGTATGAGGTTAAGTTTGGGGTCTTAGTGATCACGAAGGTTTGCAATACCCGTTAGACCAGAAATGGTTAAGTATGAGACAAAGATGATAAATGGAGTTCTTAAAAGATTATGATTCTGAGTTAGATTATCATCAGGGTAAGGCCACTGAAGTGGCTGAGACACTAAGCAGAAGATTTCTGCATGTCACTACAAAAAAAAGGTAAATTGCAGTGGTTTTTTTTTTAATATATTATGGCAGTTTTAACTGCTATTTTTGTGTCAGTAGCGAATTTCAAAATTGACGTGATTATCTTCGTCGTTTAGTATCATATGGCAGTTTCCTATTAACCGCCACGTCAACCGCCACAATTTACCATGTATAAAACAGTGATTTAGTTTTTGCATAAAATGACAGTTAGAACTGTTATAATTTATATAACACCAACAAAAAAATTTAAATTACGGTGGTTAGAACTACTATAATTTACATAACACTAACAAAAAAATATAAATTACGGCAGTTAGAACTGCCATAATTTACATAACACCAACTAATTTTTTTTTGCTAATAATAGTTTCTTTATTGCTTGGTTCCTTGCTAATAATTTGCTCCACTTTGATAACAAAACCTTTGCCCTGTTCGATATGTCTGATCCTCAAATCAGTGAGATTATAATTCTTAAAGTTTATGAAGTCAATAGAATTTTTGGGTTGAGTGATATCAAAGAACACCCCTCCAAAATTAACATTTGAAACTACTTACATGCATCAAACAAAATGTTGAAATGGTTTAAGTGTTACATAAATGAACCTGAACATGACTTCTATATCTCAAAGACTAAAACTAACACATATCTTATCTATTATTTGGCATTATAATAAAAGATGGCAGTTATCAAATAAAGGAAACTTTAGATTCATTTGTCAACTCATGCTCCCCCTTTTCTCTATCTTGTTACTTCTAATATCAATAATACCATTAATAACAAACAATTCACCAACTAAAACAATATAAAACCTAGAAGGTCATGCTTGAAATGAAAATAAAATCTCAAACATTAGTATCCTGGTCAACATCCCACAAAAAAGTAAAACAAAGACATACAAATCTGAAACACAATGAAATAAGCATAATTGAGAACTTGGAATTAGCCATGTTATTGTAAGAAGGGCTGCCAAGGGTGACTAAGTTAACTACACGTTAAAGTATTTCCTACTGCAACAAAATATGCTAGACTGTTATCATATATCTATCCACTATTTTTTTCCCGATAAAAGAATATATCAGTCCACTGTAGTCATTATCTATCTAACACATGACATCCAGATACAACCTATGGAGAATATAAACCCAAACTGAGGGGCACCGAAAAGGGGAGAGCATATGGAACAAATCACAGTGTCGAATTTGATGGGCATTGGGATTGGGAGAGGTAAAACACACCTGATGTCCTGTAGAACCACAATCTATTAACACTTTGCAATATAACTGATATATGTGTAGGAAAGGCTTTATATAAAGGCAAATGACAAAGAACCTGCAAGCCAGTTACGCAGAAAGTTTTATTTAGTTATGTGTGAATTAAAATAATGCAAACATTGTATATTAACCATAGGATCCAGATTTACCTTTAAGATAAGATGGAGGACACTTGTTTACTTTTCAATAGCTGCTTTATTCAACCAAGTTGCTAAAATCATCACACCTCCTCTAGTCAAAAACCTACAAGTGTACAATAGAAAAACTAAATATAAATAACTATAATTCGATTTCAACAAATACCAAGCTATTGAAGAGACTAATCATGTACCATAACAATACTGAAAAATTTTGTATAGTTAAAATACCAAGCTTTGGATTTAATAAATACCTAGGCCTTTTTCCTACAAAAAATGGATTAAGTTAGACACATTAGACATGAAACAAACAGTAGAAAGATTTAAAATAATCACAAATTAGTGCTTTAAAATAAGGCATACATATTAAAACATATTTTGAGAATATATCTTACTGCAACAAGAAAGTAATAATAAAATATAAGTTACATATTTTTTTCATGCTCATTTATAGAGCATCGCAGTATCCAGACTGAAGGAATAAGAATGAAAAATTCAACTCCTAAAGAAATGGAGTCAAGCCTGAGTTTCAAACAAGTTTTGGTTTAGTATAAGACTTTAATGTGAATTTCTAAAGCATTAACCCTCTTAGAATACTCCATTTTCCAAGTGAAATCTAAAAGTCAAAAATGACTACAACTAGATTAGACAGATACACTTGCAAAAATGAAATCTCATTTATCAAAAACCACATAAACACAGTAGCCACTCTACATAGCTGAAATGGTACCATTCTCATTCTCATTCAAACCTATCTATTACACAAGAAACTAAACATTACAAACACCACAAAAAAAAATCCAAATACACGCCCAATAAACGCAACATGTCATTACACAAGAGATTTAAGTAAATTTAAGCAGCAAAATAACTAATAAAAAAGCATGGTTATGTATCAAATTCAAAATAAAGAAATGAATAAAACAGGGAATTGTGATTAACATTGGCAATGACAATGGTTTTGATGATAACAAACAAGAGAAATGATGGTTGTGCATAGATCAAGTCCCAAGGTTCTTCAAGATTAGCTTATAGGTCTTAGATCTTGTGTAAAGGTAAATAGGAATCACACTAAGCTCAAATATATTTTCAAATATTTACAAATGGTTTTCACATGTCAAAATTCCCAACAAACATGTTTTGAAAAGCTAGTTGTGGTGGTAGTTCAAAACTACGAAAAATAGCTAAGTTTGTGTTTTGTAAAACTGACCTTTGGTTACTCTTTTGACCATATCTTTCAAAATGTTTTTAGTCCTGATCTGAAACTTATTTCATATGAAAATAGACTCAAATATCTTTCCAATGAATGGTCATTTATTTTAAACGGATAAGAAACGAAAAAGTTATGACCATTTAAAGTCAGTTTTCAAAACCAGAGTGCAATAACCTATTATGGATTTCCCATAACCGATTATTCACCATATCAGGAGCGTTTTTCATGTTTTTATAAGGCTCCTAACAAATTAGAATAACTCCCTAATTGGTTATTTGAAAAGTCTGGAACGTTATCTTTTTATTTTTTTAGAGGGCCTAACCGAATAGGACATTTGGCTAATTGGTTATTGTGTTTTAAAAAGAAACATGAACTCAAGTTAAAAGGAGTCCTAACTGATTAGGACATTTAGCTAACTGGTTATTATGAGAAACAGAGGCAATAGAATTATTTCTGAAAGGCTCCTAACCGATTAGGACTTCTCCCTAATTGGTTATCTGGAAAATCAGAAATCATTTCTAATGGCTCTATTGGATCATTTAATGAACCCAACCACCTCCAACGACTCTAAAATGTTTTGGGCTATAAATAGAAGTGTTTGGGCATCAAAGAAAAGTTAAAAAGCTATCTGAACAAGTCTCTTGATCATCTGATACGAGTTTTCTCTCTTATCTTCTATCATACTCTGTTTTGAGCTTCAAAGTATGAATCATTGATACCATAAGCTTCAATTTGTATTATCTACTCTTTGAAAGAGTTTCTATCATTCAAACACTTTGTTTATTCTGTAAAGAGGGTGAGGTATCTCTCTAGTAAAAAAGGGTGAGGTATCCCTTGTTGAAAAGAAGGTGAGGTACCCTTCAAAGGTGTAAAGAGGGTGAGGTATCCCTCAAAGGTTGTAAAGGGCGAGGTATCCTTATTTTGAGGCTCAAAGCACAAAGGTGAGGTATCCCAAGGTATTGTTGAGTGCTCCAATCTGTAAACGTTTTCAAGCACCTGTTCAAGCTTAAGTTTAGTAGAAAATCTCGAGTAGTTCGGTTGAGGACTAGACATAGGTCATAAGGGGTGGCTGAACCAGGATAAATCCTTATGTTTGATTCTCTCAACTCTATCTCTTTACTTTGTGCTTATATTTTATATGCTTTCTTGAATACTTTCTATGTTGACTTATTTATTTGTGAGTGAAGTGATCAATCTCTTCTATCTATTCACTTTAATCAATCAATAGCTTCAACGAAAATTGATAATCAAATATTTTGGGAAAGAATTGTGAAATTATTTTACATACTCAATTCACCTCCCTCTTAAGTATTGAGGCCACTTGGTAACAAGTGGTATCAAAGCTAGATTCTTGTGTAAAGAGCTTAGCAACTTCAACAGAAGAAATGACTTCAAATGGTTTTTCTAACGAAAGTTCTTCTATAAACAGACCTACTTTTTTCAATAGAGATGGTTATGCCTATTGGAAAGAAAGGATGAAAATTTTATTTGAAGCTATTGACTTAGATGTGTGGGATGCCATTGAAAATGGTGCTTTTGTTCCCACACGTACCATTGACGGTGTAAAAACTAATACACCAAGAAGTGAATTGACCGATAAGGACGAAAAGAAGGTTCAATACAATTTGAGAGCCAAAAACATCATCACCACATCCTTGGGGTATAATGAATTTTTTAGGGTGTCAAATTGTAAGACCGCAAAAGAAATGTGGGACACTTTGCGAGTTATCTATGAAGGTACTAGTGAAGTAAAAAGATCAAGGATAAATACTCTCACCTATAAATTTGAGCTTTGTAGAATGAACCGTTATGAAAGCATTCAAGAAATGCAAAAATGATTCACACACATTGTTGATCATCTTGCTTTATTGGAAAAGACATTTCCTAATGAAGATCTTATTAACAAAGTTTTGAGATGTTTGAGCATGAATTGGCAACCCAAAGTAACGACTATTGTGGAATCAAGAGATTTATCAACAATGTCTCTAGCCACTCTATTTGGGAAGCTCCAAGAGTATGAATTGGAGCTCAATAAGCTCAATCAAAATGAGGAGCATGACAAGAAGAAAAATGGAATTGCACTCAAAGCCACGTCCTCCATAAGTGATGATGATGAAGATGATAGAGATGACTTAGAAATAAATGAGGAGCATCTTGGTCTTCTAGTGAAGAAATTTAGAAGTTTCTTCAAAAAGAATGGAGCTCAAAGAAGAACTTCCTTTCCCCAAAAGAATGTCTATCACAAAGGGGAAGGAACCTCATGCACTCCTAAATGCTATAAATGTGGAGAATTGGGACACATGAAGATGGAGTGCCTAATTTATCAAAAGAAAGTAGAAAGTATAAGAAGAGGTTCTCAAAGGAGAATAAAGACAGAAGAGCCTACATAGCTTGGGATGATAATGACATAGATTCAACCGATAGCTCAGACAATGAGAAAGCTCATCTATGTCTCATAGCTAGAAGTGAGGAAGAAGAAGAAAACGACACTGAGGTAACATCTTCAAACCTAGATTCTTCACCTACCTATGATTAATTGCAAGATGCATTTAAAGAATTGCATAATGAATCTATGAGACTTGCAAAACTTATTTCATCATCCAAGAAAACAATTTCTTCTTTTGAAAACAAAATCTTTATTTTAAACAAGGAAATTGAGGAACTTAAAATTGAGAATGAAACTCTTAGACTTATTGATACAAATTCTTCATGCACGACATGTTATTCACTTGAGAATGCATCTACATCCTTTTCTTGCTCATCATGCAAGAATTTTGAAAAAGAAATTGAAAATTTGAAAAATACACTTTCAAAATTTACCTTTGGAGGAGATATTTTGAACATATTGCTTGGGAAGCAAAGATGTGTTTTTCAAAAGACTGGTTTATGGTACCATCCCAAAAATCAACAAAAACTTTATAAGAATTTCTTTGTTCCCTCAAGTACATCAAAAAGTCCTTTTATAAAGTGTTTTCATTGTGACAAGAAAGTACATAGTGCATCAACATGTAATATAAGAAAGAACATCAACACCAAGGTTGGAACTAATAGGGTTTGGGTCCATAAGGGCACCTTGCCCAATGCTAACACACAAGGACTCAAGAAAACATAGGTACCAAAAGCCAAAAATTGAAGTGTGTTGTAGGTATGCTTGAAGGCCAAGAACTGACTTTGGAATCTCAAAAGTGGCAGCTGCAAGTACAAGATAAGAAAATACTCCAAGTTTTCTCCCTTGTCCCCAAGAAGCTTGGACTTGCAACCTTTGGATAAATGGAGAATTGTTTTATGCTTTAACTTGTTTTAAAGTTGTACTTTTCAAATCTTATATCTTGAAAATATCTTTACATGTGATAATATATTAGATAAGTTCACTTCTTGTTTGAAATAGCATGTTTGATGAAAATATCTTTGAATTTGACATATTAGATTAATCATGCATTTAAATAGCTTTGTTGCATCATTTTTTTTGCTGCATAATGTTATTTTGCTGCATAAAGTCATAATTTTCTCCATAATGCCATTATGTTGTTGCATAATGTGACATTTTTGCTACATAATCTAACTTTTACTGCATAAATTGGTCATTTGCTGCATAAATTGGTCATTTTGTTGCATAATTCATACTTTTTGTTGCATGATGTATAATATGGTGCATAATTGCTTTTATTGCTTAATTATCTTGCCTTTATATTGAATCCAATACTGACTTAAGCGTCAGAGTGTCTCCCAAATTTGTTTTGCAGGTATTCAATCCATGCTTAAGTCCTCTAAGTTCTTTTAATCATGTTCATGCTAAAGAAAATTACATTTGGTTCTCTTGAGAAAGAAAATTATGTACTTGGGATGCTATTATAATGGTTAGAGTTGATGAAAATGGAACCAAGTTAAAATGGCACAAGTTGGTGGTCTAAGGACTAAATTTTTGAAGAATCTGTTTTGGTTTTGGAAGTGCAATAACAAGTAGAGGAAGGAAAATCAGCTTATGAGTTGTATCTGAGGTGGTTTAAGTGTTGAAAATAGCCAACCTAAAAAAAATGGCAATGAGTCAGAGATTCTAGTATGTTTGAAAATGCTGGGTTGCATTCATGGTGCTTAGAGTGAATGAAGTCAAGATGAAGTCAACGTGAACCTCAAAAGATAATAGTTGGTATTTTGAGAGTTGAACTCTCAAGGTTTTATTTCTATTTTGATAGTGGAAATAACCAGTTAGAAGCCCTACCTAACCAGTTATTATACAAGGCAGAGGCCATGATGGTTCTGGGAATAACAAGCTAACCGATTAGTTACTTGTCCTAATCGGTTATACAAGCAAACAGAGGCTCTATTTTGTTTCTAAATTCAAGTAGCTAACCGGTTACCCCCTTGTCCTAACTGGTTAGTGCACTAAAGACAGAGGCTCCTGTCACACTCCCAACAAATCCTAACCGGTTAGCCACCTATTCCTAACTGGTTATTATCACAAAACTGAGACTCTCTTCTTTCCTCCTATGAATTCACTAATCGGTTACCTAAAAACACCTAACTGGTTACCCAACTCCATAAAACAACCACCCTTGTCTTCTTCATTCACGAAGCCTCCAACTCCATTGTCATCTTCTTTCTCTTCTCTTCCTTAAACACCCTCTCACAGACTCTCACACTTATTCCCTCAAACACTTCACCCACCTTATATCCAACCAAAATCCACCACTCAAATCCATTTTCCACCAAAATCTATCAATTCCCACTGATTAAAACTCTCTTTTTCTTCCAAAATATCACCTCATTGAGCAAATCTGTTTCTGTTTTTAGCAATATCATTATGTTTTAGATCTAACCATTGAAGATTTATCTTTTAAACATGATGTTTATTGTCTTATCTTGCTTGACTCATTTTAGTACTTAGTATATATGTTGGTCTTGCATTGGATGTCTTATTGAAATGAATATTTTTGCTATAACTATCTTATTCAAATGAATATCATGCTAAATTTCTTGTCTTGTTCCTAAATTCCTTATTAAATATTTATTGTTTAGCAATGGTTTTATGATACTTCTCTCCTTGTCAAAATCTATATATTGCATATCTTTTTTATCATGACAAAAGAGGGAGAAGTTTATGTGTCATTGAGAAAAGGTAAATAACAAGGTGCAAGTTCAATGATCTTAGGATTCCAAAATTAAGGCGGAGTTGCGCATCTCTGAACTAATCACCTCTTGAAAAATAGAGGGGGAGTAAGTCTCTATCCTTTTGTGAGTTCCAATTTATTTCAACTAATCTTTTTCTCAATGGTTGTTTGTCATCATCAAAAAGGGGGAGAATGTGATTAGCATTGGCTATGGCAATGGTTTTGATGATAACAAACAAGAGAAGTGATGGTTATGCATAGATCAAGTCCCAAGGTTCTTCAAGATTAGCTTATAGGTCTTAGATCTTGTGTAAAGGTAAATAGGAATCACACTAAGCTCAAATATGTTTTCAAATATTTATAAATGGTTTTCACATGTCAAAATGCCCAACAAACATATTTTGAAAAGCTAGTTGTGGTGGTAGTTCAAAACTATGAAAAATAGCTAAGTTTGTATTTTGTAAAACTGACCTTTGGTTACTCTTTTGAGCATATCTTTCAAAATTTTTTAGTCTTGATCTGAAACTTCTTTCATATGAAAATAGACTCAAAGATCTTTCCAATGAGTGGTCATTTATTTTAAACGGATAAGAAACGAAGAAGTTATGACCATTTAAAGTCAGTTTTCAAAACCAGAGTGCAATAACCTATTATGGATTTCCCATACCGATTATTCACCATATTAGAAGCGTTTTTCATGTTTTTCTAAGGCTCCTAACCAATTAGAACAACTCCCTAATTAGTTATTTGACAAGTCTAGAGCATTGTCTTTTTATTTTTTTTAAAGGGCCTAACCAAATAGGACATTTGGCTAATTGGTTATTGTGTTTTAAAAAGAAACGTGAACTCAAGTTAAAAAGAGTCCTAACCGATTAGGACATTTTGGCTAACTGGTTATTATGAGAAATAGAGGCAGTATAAGTATTTCTCAAAGGCTCCTAACCGATTAGGACTTCTCCCTAGTCGGTTATCTGGAAAATCAGAAATCATTTCCAACGGCTCTATTGGATCATTTAATGAACCCATCCACCTCCAATGGCTCTAAAATGTTTTGGGCTATAAATAAAAGTGTTTAGACATCAAAGAAAAGTTGAAAAGTTATCTGAACAAGTCTCTTGATCATCAAATACGAGTTTTCTCTCTTATCTTCTATCATACTCTATTTTGAGTTTCAAAGTTTGAATCCTTGATACCATAAGCTTTAATTTGTATTATCTACTCTTTGAGAGAGTTTCTATCATTCAAACACTTTGTTTATTCTGTAAAGAGGGTGAGGTATCCCTCTAGTGAAAAAGGGTGAGGTATCCCTTGTTAAAAAAAAGGTGAGGTACCCTTCAAAGGTGTAAAGAGGGTGAGGTATCCCTCAAAGGTTGTAAGGGGTGAGGTACCCCTATTTTGAGGCTCAAAGCATAAGGGTGAGGTATCCCAAGGTGTTGTTGAGTACTCCAATCTGTAGAGGTTTTCAAGCACCCGTTTAAGCTTGAAGTTTAGTGTAAAATCTCAAGTGGTTCGGTTGAGGACTGGACGTAGGTCATAAAGGGTGACTAAACTAGTATAAATCCTTGTGTTTGATTCTCTCAACCCTATCTCTTTACTTTGTGCTTATATTTTATATGCTTGCTTGAATACTTTCTATGTTGACTTATTTATTTGTGAGTGAAGTGATCAATCTCTTCTATCTATTCACTTTAATCAATCAATAGCTTCAACAAAAATTGATAACCAGATGTTTTGCAAAAGAATTGCAAAATTATTTTACATACTCAATTCACCCCCCTCTTGTGTATTGAGGCCACTTAGTAACAGGAATTTCTTTCTCTTTTTTCTCCAGGCCTTCTTCTTGCCACCAGTGGTATGCCTCTTGTGCATGGAATCCCTAGAAAACCTGTTGAAGAACAACAACAAAACTCATCATAGAAAAAATCCACACACAGATCGAAGAACAAAGATGAAGATGAATCATACCCATCTTAGTGGAGCGTTGAACATGCACACTCTTTCTCTCCTCTCTCTTTCTCTCTCTAGCTTCCCTTCCCTATGTCACCCCCTCTTAGTGGTTACCAGGTGGAGGTTGGAGCGGCATAACGAAGCTCTGTGAACACTTCCGTACTGTTTACCAAGGAGTGAGGGTGGCTCACAATGATGACACAAATCTGGGCTTCAGTTGCGGTGGCTGGGTAGACGGGCTCCCGTGGTGCGTGGCTGGGTAGATGGGTTCGCGTGGCGCGTGGTTCTCGCGCGGTTGAGGGCAGCAGCGCGTGGTTGCAAAACAGACGCCCCGAACTGTAAGGGGGCACGATGGAGGCTCAGAACAACGAGGTAGCACAGATTTACGCAGTCCTAGTCTCGGTGGTGCGAAATCTAGTGCGAGGCTCATGAATTCGACGGAGGATGGCAACTCTGTGAGTCGCAGTGGCTAGACGGTGTCGTGGGTCTATGTGGTGGTGGCTTGCGTTTAGTGGTGGCTGGTTCTGGGCTTGCGGTGGAGAATGGTGGTGCATAAGATCCGATATGCGTTTTGGGGGAAAGCTGCGTTGCAGTGAGAGCAGAGAGAGGGTAAGAGAGTGAGAGGGTGAAAGGGAAATTTTGGTTATCAAGAAAGAAAATGTAAAAATTCAGAATACATTAAATATTTTAATTAAAATTTAAAATGAAAATAATGATAGTTAAAACTGTCATTTTATATATTTAGCTGCAATTTTTTACTTGTAAAATATGGAAGATGTATAACTGACATATTTTACTGTATATTATGATAGTTTTTTATAATTATTGTATTAAAAAAAACTGTCATAATTTACACATTTTTTTTGTAGTGTGTCCTATATGATGGTATGAGAGATGAAACTTTAGAGAGTTTCTGAAACTTGAGCCTGATAGTGACTGTATTGTCACATAGTCTTTATTTGAACAGATTAGAACTTCATGATGATATGAGGGCTTAAGTTAGGGATACTCAAGTAGAAGATGAAATCTTAAAGTGATGGGACGATGATATTTATAGAGAGACATTGTGTCTCAAGAGAATATGTAATTAAAGAGAAAATCCTCAATGATGCTCATAAGAGTAACTACTCTATCTATTATGAAATTATGAAAATGTATTAAGACCTCAAGGGATGGTTAGAGATCCTATATAAAAGCTGATATTGTTTGATGTGTCCAAATGAATTATGGACAAAGAAAATAAAGATAGAATATTAGAAATCTTTAGAATCTCCACACTCCTTAGGAGTCTCTGAATGGAGATGGAAACTATACCAAATGCAAGAAGATGTTCTTATGAATCCTATGCCTTATAAAAGACGAGAATTGTAACCATCCTTTGATTCCAAGAGATGATCTTGGTTATGTGGTTGCAATTGTGGAGTAATTAACAGAGGAATTGAAACCATATTTGTGTTTCAATATAAGGTTAAAAATGAGTACAAGAAATAATGCGGAAGATTCATGGAATGTCAAAGGAACACATATGTGTATGGAATTTAGACCTCAAGGGATGATTAGAGGCCTTATATAAAAGCTGATGTTGTTTAATGCATCCAAATGAATTGTAGACAAAGAGAAAAGAAAGATAAAATATTAGAAATTCTCAGAATCTCTACACTTTTTAGGAGTACTTGAACGAGAATGGAAACTATATCAATGACAATAAAATGTTATAGAAGACGTTCTTGTGAATCCTCTACCCTATGAAAAATAAGGATTATAAACATTCTTTTGTTTTAAAAGATAATCTTGATTATGTTTGTTGTGTTTTTGGGATTATTGACCGAGGAAGTGAAACCGTATTTGAGTTCTAGTACAAGGTTAAAATAAGTACAAAAATATATATGATTCATTCATGGAATACCAAAGAAAAGTAGTTATATATGAACTTAAGATTGCTGAAGATGATCTCATGGTAATTGTAACCTCTGTGTGCCCATGGTAGATAAAGTAGATGAAACTTCATCAAGATGAAGGATTCAATTTCTTTATTATAAACTTTGCAGGTGAGTATCCTGAGGGTTGCATCTTGGCTCATGTTCTGAGAACATTATCAACTTAGAAAAGGTTTCAGATATGGCAAGTTGAGGACATGCCACTCTATGATTCTTATACTGTGAAAGCAGAAAGAGAACCTCAACTTCTGGTAGTGTTTGTAACATCCCGAAAATTAGTAATTTTATGATGAATAATCATTTTATAATAATTGTGATTTTTGGAAATTTTTCTGGATTTTTCTGAGAACGCAGAATATTTTAATATTATTCCTCATTTTACGTGCACGCTGAACGGAGCCGGGGAAATGAGATATTTTTCCCGAGAACCTTGAACTATGAAAATGTCAATGGGAGATCTTACTAAACCCGAGGTCAGACACGGTTTACAAGGTTTCATGCTTTTCGAGAAATTTACCTGACAAAAAAATAAATCACTGTGTAATTTTTATCCGCTGGACAATTAATACTGACTTCTGTAAACTGTAATAATTGTCCATTGGATAATAGCATGTATTAGAAATCCTATCACATTATTCTAATGCAATCTACTTTATGCCTAATCAAATCCACTTTAATTCAAATGTGATGTACTTTAGCCAATGTTTCTTTGAGAAGCTTTGACCACCAAAAGACTAGTACGCCCTTGGCTTGTTGGAGAAGCCTCTCCACCCCTCCCTCACTCTCTCATTGCTGCGGCACTCTTGCCCTTGGGAGGCAAAAATTTTGCCTCTCCACTTAACCTAACACACTCAAAAATATCTCCACTTTTCCAAACACTTTCTCTCTCGACTTCTTCTTCTTCATTTTCTCCTCCTTCTCTTCTCTCTTCTTCCGCTCTCTCAACCACGAAATTCCAGCCACCATTAGAGGTCATTCTCTTCACTTTTCTCTTCATAAACACCATTTCTGCACTTCCCTCAACCTCCTCTACACTTCCTATTTTGAGGAATTTCCTCAAAAACTAACTTTTCTTCCATTGTCATCCAAGACAAAGCTTCAAGCTTTAAGGTAAAAGTTGCATTTTTCTTCCTTCTTTTCTTTATTTTCGTGTTCCATGGTCTCTTTGGTGACCATGGATCTCTTCTTTTTCAACCTAGGATGTTGATTCCTTGTCTTGAAATTTCTAGGGTTTTGGAAGCTCAAAACTGAAATCTTCAAGAAGCAAGTAGGAGACCATTTTCGTGTTCTTCCTTTAGGTAAGAGGGAGATTACTTACTTCAACCATTTATTGGTGGTGAGAAGACTTTTGTGCGTTGTTGATGGAGAAATCCATCTTTGTATGTTTACTTTGTGTGGTGATTTTGTATGTTTTAGTGTTCTTGAATTGGATTAATGCTTGAATGATGGTCCTGAATGTGTTGGATATATTGAATATGCTTGATCATGTTAGGGTTACTAAATGAAAAATTTGGAGTTTCCTACCCTAATATGGTGCCACAGTTTTGACTAGAATTTAGGGGTGTAAATTTGTTTTATACACAAATAAATAAAGCTTATGTAATTAAATGTTTAATGATAACATTGAAATTAATGAATGAAAAGTTTTAAGGGTTTAATACCCTAAAGGGAGGCCACGGTTTTGGCTTGAAACCATAAAGGATTGGATTGATTTTGGTGAACTAAAATTTAAGTGAATTGATATCAAGAAACCAATACATAAAATGGAAAGAAATTGGATTTTTGAGGACTTGAGGGGCCACGGTTTTGACCTATAATAATATGAGTTTGGATTAAGTTAGTAAGTAATAAAACTTATGTAATTGAACATTAAAGAATTAATGATTATAATGGAATTGATTATGAAAAATTTAGGTTTTTTCCAAACACCCATGGAAGTCACGGTCTTGATAAAGAATTTTGGGATGTAAAATTTAGTTTGGTATAAGGATCAAGGGAAGTTTAAATGGTTAAGTATTGAATGCTAAAGTTAGATATAATGAAAGGAAAATTTAGGATTTCACCACACTAATGAGGAGCTACGGTTTTGGCTTTAGGTTTCAAAAGATTGGATTAGTTTTGTGGGAAATGTGATTTGTGTGATTTGGTATTAAATGATTAATACATAAAATGAGAGGAAATTTAGAACCTTGAAGGCTTGTGAGGCCACGGATTTGAGGGCTATAGAACCTAGAAATTGTCATAATTGATCAAGACATAAAACATTGTAAATGTTGAACTCCATAATATGAAATGGTGATAATTGATAAACCATAAGCATATATTGATGTTGAAATTTGACTCCATGTTGTTGTGAGTCCCTATGAAGGGTTATGTACCTGTTGATTTAGTTCTCGATGAGAAATGACATGTTGATATTGAGACTGATTATATACCATTGTGGTATTGCTTTTGATAAATGTATCATTGATATGATGTATTGACATTGAGAATTACTGTATACCATTGCAGTATTACATATGATAAATGTATCATTGATGAACATACATGATGTACATTGAGTCATCATGCATATGTGTTGTCCGTTGGACATATTTGAGAAAGCCGGTGTATGCCTAGGAGTTGAATAATACCTATGTGTGGGTGCGAATAGACTAAGCGTAGGGTCATAGTGGTTGGCCTTGGGGGCGTCGGGGTACGGGTGCCTCACATGGACAGTTAAGAGCTCCTCTATGCCGTGGGGTAGACCGATGCAAACACACCGACGATCCGGACTAAGACGTTGTCCTATATCGTAATCAACTGTTGAGGTGCCATGTATAAGCCATTCGTGTAACTATTTTATTAGATAAAGCACACTATTTTTAAGGCTAACGATATACTGGCATTATTCCTTGATCATTCACTCCAAAAATGTTGATGCTAGCTCCATGGAGTAGGATTTGAGGCACCATAATGTATTGTGCATTGTTCATTGTAGGTCCCATAATTTATTGAGCATGAACACTTGTAACTGTGAAAATATCTATTTTGCTTCTGCAATAAATATATGGATGTTGTGCTGATTATCTGTGATATTACTACGATCTATCTATTATTTTTTATTCTTACTATTGCTTATAGTGTACTGCCTTGCTATAAATTCTACTGTTACTGTTAATGAATATATAGATTGTATTGCTACGTGGGCGCCCTGCGCCGTGTTGTTTTCTTGCTGCCATAATGGTGATGAAAGATGGGTGTCTCATCTCTTTCCTGTATTCTTGCATTTTTGTTTTATATTTATATTTGATGAAAGATCATGAGGAAGTTGAAAAGGGACCACACTTTTGTCAATTTGATTGGGCATCTGGACAAGATTTCTTCGATTACGAACGAGTGCAGTTGCTTGGGGGCATTAATGCCTGACTTGTCGATTGGGACATCGAGTGTCATACGTATATGGGGTTGCGGCTAGGTCTACTAGTAGTACCTACCCTAGGGTTACTACTTCCCCTTTTAGTACTTTTGTACCCATTACTTTTTATTTGGATTGTGTAAGTATTATGTTTCGTGTTATCAGTACTTTGTGTTAGGGACGGATGTACTATATATGAAATATGTTTTTCCTTCAGTGGTTGTATTAAATGGTTGGATAATAAATATGCATCATTTAGGGCTCCTATTTTCTATTTATGCGTAATGTAAAATAGTTATTTTTGAAATTACTGTTGTTGAGACTGTGACACGCCTGGACTTAGTGACTGTGGTGCAATGACGATTGTGCTGCAGTTATTAGACCTAAGGGTGTTACAGTGTTAAAGTAATAGATGGTCCTTTTCTCGAAGATAATGCTTTACAATTGTCAACGAGAATGGAATTAGTTATTTATCATTATCTTGTTGAGAGGTATGACTTAAGATTTCTTCAAATCTTATTAGATGAGAGACAACCTCCAAGGAATGAAAATACTAATACGGTACATTTCCTTGCTCAAGTACAAACACCTATAAAGGTTCTACTATTAGAAATCCTATATCAGAATCATGTCAAGAAAGTGTTTGATGTTGTAAATCTTATGCGACTAAAGTTTTTAAAGTTGAAAACATCTAGATCTGGCATCAAACTCGTTCATTAGTAAAATACATATACCTAGTTTACAAATTTTCTTTTGATTTGGTTAACAACACTTTGTAGAAAGATATAGATTTTAAAAAGAAAGTGACCATCATACGAGATTTATGTAAGATGACAAGTAAGGTATTTCCCTATAATGTGGGAGATTTTATATTACCAAGTGACCTCAATACTCAAGAGGGGGGTGAATTGAGTAAATAAAAACTTTTCGCAAATCTTTTAAAAAACTCTTGATTACCAATTTTCGGTGAAGCTATTCATTGATAGAAATGAATGAATAGATAAGATAGAAAGATATTGCCTACCAATGAACCAACCAAGAGAGAAATAATCAAGTAAGCAAATAAACCAATGCACAAATATAAAGAGAAGGGTTTAGAGAATCAAACACAATGGTTTATCTTGGTTCGGCCACCAATCCACTTGTGACCTACGTCCAGTCCTCAAGCAATCACTTAAGATTTTTCACTACGTCTTCAAGCTTCAATAGGTACTTGACAACCTTTACAAACTTGAGCACTCAACACCTTGGGATACCTCACCCTTGTACTTAAGCCTCTTCAAACAAAGGGATGCCTCACCCTTTACAATATGGAGGGATACATTACCCTCTTTCACTTAAACAATCAAGGTTGATAGAATGAATGTCTCATAAGAGTAAATGATACAAATTGAAGCTCTAGAATGCTCTTCAAGGATATCTCAAGTTTTTCACAAAAACAGAGCAAGTTATGGATTCAAGGATTGATTCTCGTTTTGATGTGTTAGAAAAATGTTTCAGGTTCAAGGAGAGGAGTTAATGATGCCCCAATATAAGTATATAAATCGATTTGCAATAAAGGAGCCGTTGGGGTCATAAATGTTCAGCATTTAATGTACCTAATATAACTGTTGGGCACTGTCAGACCACTGGTAATCGATTACATGGTTGTTTGAACATGTTCTTGGCTTTCTAGGCAGGATGTAATCGATTACCATCCTTGTGTAATCGATTACATGGCCTCTGCCAGACTTGTAATCGATTACAACCTCAGTGTAATCACTTATAAGGTTTCTGCCATGCTTGTAATCGATTACATGCTCAATGTAATCGATTACAAGGCCTCTATATAATCGATTACCTTACCCTTTGAACACATTTTTCAAGCTTAATTGAGTGCCTAGGCCAATTCTTACTTAAGGAAACATGGATTGGACAAGATTTACTTATGTTTTACACAATCCATAATTGAAATCAACAAATCCTTTTTGAATAACAAGTTGATTTAAAAGGATCTTGAAAAACCATTTGAAGATCATTGAGATACCTTGAGAGCATTTCACATTGAAGTTCCAAGACCTATATCTAATACACCTCTTTTGATCTTTGATCTTCTCTTTTGATCTTTGGTCTTCTCTTGACTTTGTTATCATTAAAAACTCATTTAACAAGCTTCATGACACATGCATTCACATTCTCCCATTTTTTGATGATGACAAATTAAACAATGAAAAGAAGAGAAATATTTGCATATTTTTATTAGAGATTTAAGCGCAACTCTCTCCCATAACGTGTGCACAAGATAAAGTTAGTAATGTGTTCATGTAAAAGCTTAAATCAAGCTCCCCCGTACTTATTCAATCACAAATCTATTCCCTGTTGGCATTATAAAAAACATAAGCATTTAGTAAAAATTTGGACAGCATTTCAGCTTGATTTCCATGATTCCCCAAACTTAAAACAATGAAAGATAGTCAGAATATATTCATTTCAGCCCAGGCATAGCAATCAGAGTATGAACAATCAGATCATAGCTAACTAGATCAATATGAGAGATCAATAACAACAAATGCATATGAATATTAATATTCCAGAATTTATAAATATCAATATCCAAAAAGAAGGATCCAACAGTGCATATACAAATGTAAGATATCTATGAACTAGACACAGTAACATTATGACATAGTCCTAAGGTCATTGAGTCACCTCGTTGTCGCTATCCTCATTTGCAGTTATATCTCCAAGGTCGACATTATCGTCACCGGGTTCAAGATCATCCTCGGAACCAAGGAGCTCCTCATCATTAACAGGAACTCCAGCTGATGTAGCAGAAGGATCAACGAAGGATAGGGGAGCAAGAGGGGCAGAGGAGGTGGTAGGTGCAGTAGCTACTCCTCGTGGTGCATATCCTGGTGCCTCCAAGAAAGATCAAATAGAAGCAAGCTCCTAATTTGAGTAGTCCATTCTCAACTCAAGGTGATCCACCTTCTACTTAATGCAATCCATCATGGTTTCCACCGTAGTTGCCAAAGATCGCATTTCTTGAAGCAAGAGGTCCAAGGTAGCTGGAGCTAGAGCAGGCTGCTGGCCTTCTTCTTCATCATCACTCTCGGGGTCATGCGGAATATGGCCATAGCTCTCATGTATGAGATAGTACCATCTGCCATCCACCTTGTTTAGCTGAAGCTTTTTCAAGGTGTGTAGGCCAATGGACTGTGGTCCTTTGGAGCTTATGTCCATTGATTCCTCAGACAATGAGATGTGACAATGTTCCAAAATTGTTGTCAGAAGCATGGCATATGGGAGAGCACAGTTCCTTCTCTTCTTGACATTCAACATATGTTGAATTATGTAATGAGCACAGTTGATTGGCTTTCTCGTGGTCATTGCCCATAAGATCACCACATCATCTCTCAAAACCTGGGACTAATTTCCTCCCCTAGGAATGAAACCTCTAACAACAAGATAGTGAAGTACTTTGTTTTCCATGGTCAAGCCAGTAGCCATTACCCATTTCTTGTTCCTTGGGATATCATAACCAGACCTTAACATGGAGGTCAAAGCATTCTTGTACTCAAAATCAGCACCCCAAGCATTTTCATTTCCATAAAAACTCGTTCCATCATATGAAAGCTTAGTTAACCTACACCAAGTTTCCTTAGTGATCCTAATCTGTTGCTTTTTGACCTCAGAAATTAGGCAATTGTCCTCATACTTAAGGTTTGCATAAAATACTCTAACCAGATTAGGATAAATTACTTTCTGAATGATGAAGAAACCAAACAGACCTAGCTTTTCAACTAACCTGAAGGTTTCCAAGGGCTCACTTGAGTAGAAGTTTTGAGTCATATACCTTGGAGAAATAAGCTTCCTTAATTGGAAGCTCTTCCTGATCAATTCTGCCCTCTTAGTGGTGGAAAAGTAACGTGTGAGGTCCAGCCCTGAAATGTTGCGTGGAGGGGCACTAGAGGACTCTCCAACGTTGACCTCTGTTCTTGGGCATTTAGTTCTTTGTGAAGATTCAGCCATTGAAGAGAAGTGAGGTGAAAGGGATGAAGGAGAGAGTGTGTGGGTGAAGAGAAGGATGAAAATAGGAGATTTTTAGGTGGTTTGGCTCGTGGGTGGTGAGAAAGAGAAAGATGAAGTGATGAGTGGATTTTGGGAAGAATTTCTGAAGGTTTTTCGTGAGTTTGGATGGATGGGCTTTATGGAGAGGAGATTTTTAAGTGAGAGGGAGGTGAAATGGAGTGATTTGGTTGAGATTTGAGAGAGAAAAGAAGGATTTGAATGAGGGGTCCTTCGTGGGTGCAGAGGGAAGAAGAAGAAGTTTTCAGAAGAAATGACCTTTCGCGCATTTGAAAACCTTTTAAAACCCCTGTGTAATTGATTACAATGGTTGTGTAATCAATTACCAATCTTCTATTATCCTTGTAATCGATTATAGGTTTAGTGTAATTGATTACCATCCTTCTGGGAACCTTGTAATCAATTACAGAGTTTGTGTAATCGATTACCTGAGTTCTGGGTTCATTGTAATCAATTACATGTTATGTGTAATCGATTACTTGCTTGACAGAACCCTTGTAATCTATTACAAAGGTCTTGTAATCGATTACCAGTTTACTAAAACACAGATTTTGTATTTTAAATAGTAAAGGGCCAATCTTAAAGCTTTCAAATCAGTTCCAAAACATCCCAAATCAATTCCAAGCATCATGTAAGCATAAAAAATGACTAGTTCTAGATCAAAAACACATGTTTTTGTAAAATCATTACTTTTACCAAGGATTAAGCCACTTTGATGGATTGATGAAGTTTTGAGCTTCTTGGAAGTCTTTGGCATGATGAAGTACCTGCAAAACAACTAAGGGAAAACCACCAATGCTCAAGTCAGTATTGGATTCAAGAAGATTAAGAACTATCAAATTTTACAGTAAGACATCATGATTATACAGCAAAACACCATGTTATGCATCAAATTAGCACATTATGCAGCAAATTAATGAATTATGCAGCAAAGATGACTTATTATATAGCAAAGTCAAGATATGCAGTAATTTAACCTATGCATGATTGATCCAATATGCCAAGTTCATTTCTTATATAGAAGAATGCTTCTTTTACCAAATGTTTAGCGAAAATGTCAGCTAGTTGCTTAGTGGTTTCCATAAATTCAAGCACGCAATCACCCTTTTGAACATGATCTCTTATGAAATGATGTCTTATTTCTATGTGCTTTGTTCTTGAGTGCAAAATGGGATTTTTAGACAAGTCGATTGCACTAGTGTTATCACATCTTATAGGGCTGTGATCAAGCTCAAGACCATAGTATAGAAGTTGTTGCTTTATCCAAAGGACTTGAGCATAACAACTTCCAACTATAACATATTCAACTTTAGCTGTAGATAGTGCCACATATTTTGTTTCTTGCTATAGTAAGAAACAAGTGAGCTTCCAAGCAAGTGGCATGTTCCACTAGTGCTCTTCCTATCCATTTGCATCCAACAAAATTAGAATCAGAATAACCAATCAAGCTACATGAGGCACCCTTAGGGTACCACAATCCCATTTGTGAAGTGCCTATATTTGTGAAGTGCCTATTATATATTTCATAATTCGTTTTACAACACAAATGTGAGATTCTTTAGGATTTGCTTGAAATCTAGCACACATGCATACACTAAACATGATATCCAGCTTACTTGCGGTAAGATAAAGGAATGAGCCAATCATACCTCTATACTTAGTAATTTCTACAGATTTACCTCCTTCATCCTTGTCCAAGTAACAGGAAGTGCCCATTGGTGTAGCCATTTGCTTGGCACCTTCCATTCCAAACTTCTTGAGCAACTCCTTACAATATTTGGATTGACTTATGAAAGTCCAATCCCTTGTTTGCTTGATTTGAAGACCAAGGAAGAAGTTGAGCTCACCCATCATGGACATCTCAAACTCACTTTGCATAATATTAGCAAATTCTTTACAAAGAGAGTCATTAGTAGCACCAAATATGATATCATTTACATATATTTGAACAAGAAGAATGTCATGCTTTTTATACTTGATGAAAAGAGTAGTGTCAACCTTTCCTCTAGAAAAGCCATTTGTCCAAAAGAAACTTGCTCAACCTTTCATACCAAGCTCTAGGAGCTTGTTTCAAGCCATGCAGGGCCTTTTTAAGTTTAAAAACATCGTTGAGCAGTTCAAAGTTTTCAAAACCGGGAGGTTGATCTACATACACTTCTTCTTGTATGAAACCATTTTAAAAGGCACTTTTGACATCCATTTGAAAGAGCTTAAAATCCATGATGCATGCATATATAAGTAGCATTTTAATGACTTCTAATCTAGCTACAGGAGCATATGTTTCTTCATAATCTATACCTTCTTCTTGATTATAACCCTTAGCTATAAACCTAGCTTTGTTTCTTATAATTAAGCTTGTTTCATCAAGTTTGTTTCTAAAGACCTACTTGGTGCCAATTATTGGATGATCATTGGGCCTTGGAACTAACTCCTAAACTTGATTCCTCTCAAATTGGTGTAGTTCATCTTGTATGACCAAGATCTAATGCCCATCATTAATAGCCTTATTTATGTCTTTAGGTTCAACTTGAGAGACAAAAACCATATGGTTACATGCTTCTCTAAGAGAGTTATGAGTGACTACCCCTTTGGATACATCGCCTATCACTTTGTCAAGAGGATGATATCTTGATGTTCTCCATTCCTTGGGAAGGTCCATGATTTGAGAATCCTCTTGTCTTGGGGGACCATATGGGCTTTCTTCTTGCTTCTTGACTTCTTTTTCTTGATTTTCTAGATGAGTCCTTGCCAAAATCTCTACAACATCATCAACAAACTCCTTTCTCGACTCATTTGGATTAGTTTCATCAAATGCAACATGTATGGACTCTTCTATGGTCATAGTTCGTTTATTATAAACTCTAAAGGCCTTACTATGTATAGAATAGCTAAAAAATATTCCCTCATCAGATTTTGCATCAAACTTCCCCAAGTTATCCTTTTCATTATTTAGAACAAAGCATTTACATAAAAAAATATGAAAATGTGAAATATTTGGTTTCCTTCCTTTGTATAATTCATAGGGGGTTTTCTTTAAAATTGGCCTTATTAGAGCCCTATTCATAACATAACAAGCAGTGTTAACCGTATCCGCCCAAAAATACTTAGGAAGGTTGGCCTCATTGAGCATAGTTCTTGCCATTTTTTCTAAAGATCAATTTTTTCTTTCTACAACACCATTTTATTGTGGTGTTCTAAGGGTAGAAAAATTATGCTCAATTCCATGTTCATCACAAAAGGTTTCAAATTCATGTTTTTCAAATTCAAGTAACTTATCATTGCGATCAGTCCTTGAGAAGGACAAGTTATCTGGGACAAATTTCCTAGACTGGTATAGGAACTTGAGGATTGTCCTCAAGCAAGAGAAAAAGTTGTATGTTCTAGAACAGTCTATTCCTGAGCCACCTACTACTAATGCCCCTAGAGCTGAAAGAGATGCTTATAAGAAGCATCAAGATGACGCCTTAGACGTCGGATGTCTAATGCTAGCCACCGTGAACTCTGAGCTTCAAAAGCAACACGAGAACATGGATGCCTATGATATGATTATACACCTCAAAAAGCTCTATCAAGAGCAGGCTAGACATGAGAGATATGAGGTCTCTAAAGCACTGTTTTAGTGCAAGCTGGTAGAAGGAAGCCCTATTGGTGCTCATGTACTCAAGATGATTGGGTACATTGAAAACCTAGAGAGACTTGGTTCTCCTTTGGGCTAAGAGTTGGCCACTAACTTAGTCCTACAATTGTTGCCGGAAAGTTTAAGTCAATTTGTCATGAATTACAACATTAATGATATTGACAAATCACTACCAGAGCTACTAAACATATTGAGAACTATTGAGTAGAACATAAACAAAGGCAAAGGAAAGGCCATAATGATGGTCCAAAAGAATAAGAGCAAGAAACAACAGAAAAAGCCTAAGGACAAGTGGAAGGGCAAGGGCAAGGATAAGTCTAAGCCCAACACTTCTGGCTTGAGACTAGTGGGTGGAGTGGCTAAGGAAGGTACATGCTTCCACTGTGGTTGGACCAGACATTGGAAGAGGAACTGTGCCAAGTACCTGGAGTAGCTTAAGTAGAAGAAAGGAAGTGAGACTTCCGTTTCAGGTAATTTTGTTATAGAAGTCAATTTATCTACTTCTGCATCATGATGTGGATCTCACATTTGTGTAAATGTGTAGTATCTAAAGAACAGTAGACTGTTGACTAAGGGCGAAGTCGACCTACGAGTTAGAAATAGAGCAAAGGTTGCTGCATTAGTCATAGGGACTTATCTTTTATCTTTGCCCACTGAGCTTGTAATAGAGTTAAAGAACTACTATTTTGTGCCGCCATAAGCAGGAATATCATTTTTGTTTCTTGTTTGGACAAGAAAGGCTTTACTTTTATTATAAAGGACAAATGTTGTTCCATTTATTTGAATGATATTTTTTATAGTAGTGCAAAATTGAGTAATGGATTTTATGTCCTTGATCTCAAAACGTCCATCTATAACAGAAGTACGAAGATGTTTAAATCAAATGATATGAACCCAACTTATCTTTGGCATTGTCGTTTGGGCCACATAAATGAGAAACGCATCTCTAAACTCCATAAAGATGGATTCTTGGACTCGTTTGATTTCGAATCATATGAGATATATGAATCTTGTTTATTGGGGAAGATGATAAAGGCCACATTCACTAGACAAAGTGAAAGTGTAACATCCCGAAAATTTATAATTTTAGGATAAATGATCATTTTACAATATTTGGGATTTTTAGGAATTTTTCTGGATTTTTTGGAGAACGCGGAATATTTTAATATTATTCCTCGTTTTGTGTGCACATTGAGCAGAATTGGCAAAACGACTGTAACGCTCCCAAAGTTAGAAAATTTTATTACGAATAGTCATTTTCTAATATTTGTGATTTATGTGAATTCTTTCAGAATTTTTCGGAAATGACGAATATTTTAATATATTCCTCGTTTTGCGTGTGTATTGAGCAGAGTCGGAAAAATAAAATATTTTTCTCGAGAACCTTGAACTATGGAAACGTCGATGGGGGATCTTACTAAACCCAAGGCCGGACACAGTTTACAAGGTTTCACGTCTTTCGAGAAATTTTAACAGATGAAATAATAAAACACTGCGAAGAATTAATCTGTCAAATTCATTAACGCTGACTTCTGCCAACTATAACTATTGTCCAATAAATAATAACATGTAATAAAAATCTTATCACATTATCCAAAATTTACCTTGTGTCAAGCTCCTTTAGCCTTATTTTCAAAATAAAAGTTAAATTAATTCAAAAACTTATTTGGGAAGCTTCTAGGAAATTTCCTCCCATTTCACATTTCTCTCTCTTCCCTCTCCTTTCTTCTCCCTACGGCAGAGGCCATTTGGGAGCCCAATACTCACATTTTCATTTCATTTCTTCTTCTTCTCTTCTTCTTCTTCTCTTCTTCTTCCTCCTCAACCGTACACCCTCACCATTACCCATCTTCATTTTCTCGCTTCACCACTTCCATATCTAGCTTTCTTCCATCATTCCAAGACCATTTTCCTTGTGGCCATCCTTGGTTCTTCTTCTTCTTCTTCCATTTTTCACCATTGAAGCTAAAGCTTGGAGCTTTAGAGGTAAAGTCTTCAAGTTTCTTCTATCTTCTTCTCATTTTCATTTTATTGGTCACCTATGTGGCCAAGGAGTCATTTTCCTATGATTGGAGTGAACACTTTGGGAATTTCTCACCCTAGGGTTTTTCTTGAAGGGGGAAAAAACGAAAATCAAGAGCAAAAAGGAGAAGCATCCTTGTGATTGTCTTCATTTAGGTAAGAGGGAGATGATCCTCTTCAACCAATCTTGGTAGTAAGGAAATGTCTTGTGTATTGTTGTTGATGAGGGAATCCATGTTGGATTTCTCTCTTTGTTATATTGTGTTATTTCCATAATTTTGTAGTTGTTTAATTTGTATGAGTATATGGATTTGCATTGTGTGCTTTGATGATTATGAACCTATATATTGTTATTTTGTATTTAGAGGTCATGAATCATATTTTGGATTGTTGGGAAAAATGAATGAGAAACTTTGGTGAAAGATGGGCCAAGGTTCTGCAGAAACGAATTCTGCAAAACCCTTGTTAATGCACTAGCGCTCAGGCGCTGTGCATATAGCACCTAGGCGCTCCATGCCCAGAAAGTTTTCCCTGTGACGCGGCCTGGTGAGCGCTCAGGCGCTTTGTGGTCAGCGTCCAGGCGCTCCGCCGGCGCTCAGGCGCTCCAGAGATGGCGCCTAGGCGCCCAGAATAGAATCAGCTAGGTAACTGTGAGAGGGAGTTGTGTAATTGGAGAGGTGAATGCTAATGTTGGAAATTGAGATGGAGAGTTTTAAGGGTTATTTAACTCAATGTGAAGCCACGATTTTAGATTGAAACTATAAGGAATTGGAATGAGCTTAGTGAACTAAAACTTAAGTAAAGGATATCAAGAAATCAATGCATAAAATGGGAGAAATTGATGTTAGTAGTGGACTTTGGGAAGCCGCGATCTCGATCATGGATATTAGGAATTGGATTGATCTCATGTAGAATAAAAACTAAGTGATTGGTATCAAGAGACTAGAGCATAACGCGAGAAGGAATTTAGAACCTTGAGGGCTTGTGAGGCTACGATTTTAAAGGTTACTCAACCTAAAGGTTTGCATAATTGATCTAGACTTAGATTCATGGAATTGTTAAACCCTTAGTGGGAAATAGTGGTTTTGATAAGCCATAATGTATATTAATATTGAGATTTAACTCTATGTGTTGTGAGTCCCTATGAAGGGTTATATATTTGTTGGTTTAATTCTCGATGAGAAATGATTTATTGATATTGAAAACGAATATATGCCATTGTGGTATTGTATATGATGAATGCATCATTGATGAGCATACATGATTGGACATTGAGTCATCATGCATATGAAAAACTTAAGAGTTGAATCACACCTATGTGCGGGTGCGAATAGACTAGCGTAGGTGCCACATGTTGTTGGCCCTAGGGGGCGTCGGGGTGCGGGTCCCTCACATGAACAGTTTAGAATCCTCTGTGCCGTAGGATAAACCGATGCGAACACACCGACGATCCGGAACGGGACGCTGTCTTATGTCGCGATCAACGGTTGAGGTGCCATGTATAAGCCATGATGCGCAAATATTTTATGAGATGAAGCACACTATTTTAAGGCTAACGAGATACTGGCATTACTCCTTGATCATTCACTCTGAAAAGGTTAATGTTTAGCTCCATGGAGTAGGATTTGGTACCATAATGCATCGTGCGTCGTTCATCGTCAGTCTCATAAGTTGTTGAGCATGCACATCTATTAAAGTAACAGTTTTACTCATGTAAACGATTATCTGACCATTGTGCTGATTTCTGGAAATCTTATTGTGATTGGGTTGACATTGTTAAGTCTTACTATTGCCTGTTGCTGTTCTGCTTCCTTATTTTTGCTTACAACTGAACTAATTGTGTTATAAACCATGCTGCTGCTGTTGATAAATGTATGAACTGCATTACTCTGTGGGCGCTTTGCGCCGTGCTATTTTCTTACTGCCAATAGTGGTAATGAAATACGGGTGTCTCACCTCTTTCCTATATTTGTGCATTTCTGTTTTACATTTATATTTGATAAAAGATAGTGAGGAAGATAAAGAGGGACCATACCTTGGTTGATTGACTTGAGCGTCTGGACAAGATTTCGTCGACTACGTAAAAGTGCAGCCGCGTGGTGGCATTGATGCCTGTCGTGTCAATTGGGACGCCGTGTGTCATGTGCATATGGGGTTGCGGCCTTGTCTGCTGGTAATACCCATCCCTAGGTTACTACTCCTCCCCTTTAATGTTTTTATTCTCGCCGTATTTTATTTGACTCTGTAATTATTATATTCTATGTTATCAGTGATTCGTGTTAATTGGCCATAATATATATATATATATATATATATATATATATATATATATATATATATATATATATATATATATATATATATATATATATATATATATACGAACGTGATTTTATTTCAATGGTTGTATTAAGGGTTGAATATATCTATATTTCTTTCGAGGCTCGTATTTTTTACTTATGCAAATTGTCAAAAAAAAAAGTATAGACTCTTGAGAATTTAAATGATTGTTATCATGACTGTGACACACTTGGATTTAGTAACTGTGGTGTAATGACGATTGTGCCGCGGTTGTTAGATCTAGGTGCATTACAGAAAGGGCTAGTGATCTTTTGGGCCTTATACATAGTGATGTATGTGGACCCTTAAACACACTGGCTAGAGGCGGTTTTCAATATTTCATTACATTTACTGATGATTTTAGTAGATATGGATTTGTATACCATATGAAGCACAAATCAGAATCCTTTGAAAAGTTCAACGAGTTCAAGAATGAAGTACAAAACTAACTTGGCAAGAGTATTAAAGTCCTTCGATCAGATTGAGGTGGTGAATACTTGAGTCAATAGTTTGATGATCATCTGAAAGAGTGTAGGATAATATCTCAACTCACTCCTCCAGGATTACCATAATGGAATGGTGTTTTTGAAAGGAGGAATCGAACCTTGTTGGACATGGTCTGATCCATGATGAGTCATGCAGACTTTCCAGGCTCCTTCTAGGGACATACTCTGTTAACAGCAGCTTTCATACTTATCCGTGTTGCATCTAAAAAGGTTCAAATGACACCATATGAGATATGGACTGAGAGATGGCCCAGTATGTCTTTCATGAAGATTTGGGGTTGCGAAGCTTATGTCAAACGTCAAGTTTCTAATAAGCTTAGGCCCAAATAAGATAAATGCTTCTTTGCGGGGTATCCCAAGGAAACCAAGGGATACTATTTCTATAATCCTACCGAGGGTAAAGTGTTTGTTGCACGGACTACTGTATTCATAGAAAAGAAGTTTATCTCCAAAGGAATCAGTGGGAAAAAAGTAGAACTTGAAGAAGTTCTAGGCTCGCAGAGTAGCAACGAATTGATGGTGGAAATAGAGCAACATCCACAAAGTGTTGTGGAACAACAACCTGTTCTTATAGCACAAGACCTGCGTAGGTCTAATAGGATACATCATCAACTAGAGAGATGTAGATTTCTTATAACCCAACAAGGTGACATATTGCTTATGGATCAAGATGAGCCTGTGACTTACTAAGAAGCCATTATTGGCCCAAAATCTGAGAAATGGCTTGAGGCCATGAAATCTGAAATCGAATCCATATATGCTAACCAGGTATGGACCTTGGTTGACCCACTTGAAGGGGTAAAACCCATTGGGTGCAAGTGGGTTTTCAAGAAGAAAACTGACATGGATGGTAATGTGCATGTCTTTAAGGCGCGATTGGTGGCTAAAGGTTTCAAGTAAATTCATGGTGTAGACTATGATGAGACCTTTTTCCAAGTTGCGATGCATAAATCCGTTCAGATCTTGCTTGCTATTACAGCATACCATGATTATGAAATCCTGTAAATGAATGTCAAAACTATTTTCTTTAATGGAAATCTTCTTGAGGATGTGTACATGACACAACCTGAAGGTTTTGCCATTCCAGAGGATGCTGTAAAGGTGTGCAAGTTGCAACGATCTATTTATGGATTGAAGCAAGCTTCCAGAAGCTAGAATCTTCATTTTGATGATACAATAAAATAATTTAGTTTCATCAAGAATGAAGAAGAATCTTGTGTCTACAAGAAGGTTAGTGGGAGACAATTGTCTTTTTGGTGTTACATGTAGATGACATATTACTCATCAGAAATGACATCCTTATCCTACAGTCTGTAAAGACTTGATTATGAAAGTGCTTTTCTATGAAGGACTTGGGTAAAGCCACCTATGTGTTAGGTATCAGGATCTATAAAGATAGATCACAGAGACTGCTTGGCCTAAGTCAGAGTACGTACACAAACAAAGTGTTAAAACAGTTTAACATGCATGAATACAAGAAAAGACTCTTGCCTATGTCACATGGTGTAAGCCTACCTAAGGCTTAATCCCCTACCACCCAGGATGAGAGGGATCACATGAGCAAGATTCTGTATGCATCTGTAATTGGATCTGTCACACCCTAATAGGGATGTCACATTTTCGAACAATAATAATAACCTCTACCTAAGTTATAAATTATTACGTAATATATAATAATATAGGTTGTAAAAATATTTTTTTTATACCATATTATTTTATAAAATAGAATAAACAGAACACAAGATAAAACAAACTATTACATACACACCATAATTATACATATGATTTTGTTTTTAATAGGTACAAATAATTTACATATTACAAACTCGTTAATTAAAAACAGTAAACTGTTTGATTTAAAGCAAACCATAAACTAGCCCAAGCATAACACTAAAAGTTCTGATCCTCCGAAGAATCCTCCTCAGGAAGATTATCGGAAGACAGAAATACTCTGGTAACTTCATACCACGCTGCAATCAATCTATATGATATGGATGATCTCGAGGTTCACCTTCCTCGAACTGGTCACTCAGTTGCTGCTCCTCGTTGTATTGACAATCCAACAGTTGCTCCTCTCCTACTTCCTCAACGACTTTATGAAACATAAATAATAATACAGAAAATATATACAAAGAGGTGAGACAATCTACATCATTACCAGCATAGCAATAAGAAAACGACAAAACATATAGATATAGCAGTTAAAGCAACAAAATCATATTAGCACAACATATATCATATCTCAATTAAGTATAAATGTCACAGATGCAAAATATCATAAATCAAATTATAATTATTCACAAAGTGATGCAGATTAAATATGCCATGTACTCAGACTCATTCCTACTCCATGGAGCTAAACACAAGCATCAGAGAGAATGATCCGGTAGACATGTCCGTACATCAGGCTGCCTCAACCAACTATTACACAGTCAAATACGTCGTGTAAATAGCACACAGTCAAATACGTCGTGTGAAAGGCACACAGTCAAATACGTCGTGTGAATAGTACACAGTCAAATACGTCGTGTACGTCCAGGCATAGTACTGCATTCCCAATAGATCCTGATTAAGAATAGTATTTGTCGAGATCGCTAGTGTGTGTTTTTAGTTACCACGCCCGCAGGAGCTACCAACTCGTCCACATGTGGAATCTACGCACACTAACACCTCCAAGTTCTCCACATGAACACACTACGCCTATCACACCCGCAACACGGTGTAATTCATCTCGTCAGTCAATCGTCAATTTCAACCAAATTGACATACCACTCTATGTATGTAATGATCCATAATTACAAAAATACCCTCAATATCACCATGAATCATAATTACATAAATATCCTCATTGTCACCATAATTACAGAAATACCCTTAGTATCAATAATTCCAAAAATAGTATGTCTCCACTTGACAGTACTATTTTCCAACGTGTCCGGGTCCACCACTTTGGCCCGACAGTAAAAACTTACTGTTTCCATAAGTCGCGTAAATATTTTTCAACGTTTTCTCAATCGCGTAACATTTTTAAATCATTTTCTCAATCGCGTAGTTTAAAAATCATCATTTTAAATACACGTAAGCTATTTCTACTATTTTTCACTGTATAAAATATTTCTTGATGTTTCAAATTAAATTTTGAAACTTTTCAAAACTACAAATATTATTTAGACATTATTTTCCATTTTTTCTTTACACAAAATACTCTAAGTCATAATTTTTGACGTTTTCCTCAAAAATTGATTTTAATAAATTCTTCTACGCTTAATTTTATTCTTTAACTACGTAAAATATTTTCTTGCTTTCTAAATATCATTTTGAAACGTTCTTCATTACTTGCTCATTTTTAATCAATTTTGACAGTATTTAGTTTAGAAAATCCACTAAATGATATTTTCTACATTTTCCTTTAAAAATTCCTTTATTTAATTATAACCATAAAATACACTTTGAAAATTGCTAACATACTTTAAAAACTCAAAGTTAAGTATTTTTGAAGTGTTAAAATTTATTTCTTTACCATGCTAGACTTCTAGTAAAAATTTATTTACTTATTTGACTCTTGAAAATCCATCGTAATTGAATTCATTTTAGGTTAATATACTAGTTTACACTTAGAAAATAAATTTTGGATCAATTAAACATAAAAAATATATTTTGGCCGAAAATCACCATTTTTATACAAACCATGTTTAAAATTATTTTTTATCCATTAAATCATTGAAAAATCCTTTAACATAATTAGATCAATTAGGTTATCCTTTTAGAAAATGGTTGAGAACATATTGGTTTTCTTTTCATAGTAAAAACCATAAGCTCTTCATCTTGTGTTCTTTGGAACACTTTTGCAAATCTCAACATATTTGCACATCCAACAACAATTATCATAGATCCATGAACATATACATATATTTATGAACACATACCATATATTAAAGCAATAATAAAACACATACCAAATATCAAAGCTATAAACATGCTTGTATGCATAATAAACCACGAATAGAAAAGAAAATAACATGCACACATAAACAATCACAAATAAAGAAGACAATAAACAACCAAGTGAATGAATCCTTATGGATTCTTCACCACAAATACATCCATTTTCTCACCACCACACATGATTGATGAGATTAAATCTCCCTCTTACCTATAAGGAAGACAAGATCTCCTTGGACTCCTCCTTAGAAAATTTGTGTAGCTTCAACAAAAATCCTAACAACCTTAAACAAATTATAAAGTCATAAACTATGGATGAAAAAGATAAACCATGAATCAATCATGACTTAGATCATCAAAAATCAAATTAGAAACAAGAAACAAGAATTTTCACCTTATAGGAAAGAAACTTCAAAGTGATTTTCCAAGCTCCAAATGGATGATTTAGCAAAAACTCACAACTAGAGATATTCTTAGAATATGGTTTAGATTTAGGAAATGAAGTTGGATGAAATTTTTGATGGATGGAAGTGTATTGAAGAGGTGATGGCCGAATGGTGTGGGAAATGAAGACTTAGAAGTTTTTCTTTGGGTTCTTGATAGAAAGAGAAATGGATGAAGATTTGGAATGATTGAAATGAAAATAATGAAGTGTGTAACACCCTCCCTAGGGTATCACATGTCTGACTTCCGACTCATAATCTGAAAATATTTTCATAAAAGGTTTGAGTTAAAAACGTGGGTTTAAAAAAATTTCTTTCTTGCTGAAATATAAACTTACTGTAATCCATAAGTATTACTGAAAATATATTTAAACTGATTCATATACAATATTGACATCAATTAATATTTCACAATTTAAAGATAAATATAAAATTAACAGACTTTTTTTTTTTCAACAATAGCAAACCCCATGACGGGTCCTACTAAATAGCACAGTATAACACTAACGATAAAACTTAACATACTCATTCCTTATCTTGTATCCAGCTTGTTGCATCAGAACTCTACTCCTTGTCTACTCAGAACACCTTCAAACTTGAGACAGCCACTCTTCAATGTTTTCATCAATCTCTGAGTGTCCATCGCCCGTTATGTCTAAGACAACTCATTCTTTCTACTGTTTAATTTTAACAATACAGACACAGCAAGACAACATAACAAAGAGGTGAGATCACCTACGCCAATACCAACATGGCAGCATAGAGATAACACAAGCAGCAATATCATATAGGGATATCATATCAAACTTCCAATAATATATTCAATATTAATCAACTATCATCATCAAATCATTTATCAATTCAATTATCATAAACAACAATTACGATAATGTCCTAATTATCATCATCATCATCCAAATATTCAAAACAATTGTTATAGCCAATATGCCTCAATTAATATATCACACAGATATAAATGTTCAGATTATGCATGTACACAAGACTCGATTTCCTACTCCATGGAGCTATAACTCAGGTCGGAGAAATGATCGAAAAGATCTGTCGGTACCACATGCCTCAAACCACGTGCTATAATCCTCATTTTGATTTTGCACATCTAGCATATACACGACAGTCTTTATCAGATCTTGATTAAGAATAGTGTCTCGGTCAGGATCATCGGTGTGTTGCATCGGTCTAACCTACGGGAAGAAGCGCGACCAACCACCCGTGTAAGCAACCCGCACCCCGATGCCCCCAAGGTCAACAAGTGACCTACACTACGCATATCGCACCCACTCAAGAGGTGTGTTTCTCCTAGGCAATCAGCCATATCCAGATCCTCATCTGGACCATTCCAATGCATGTATAATGCACCAAATCCAATCACGATAAATATGTCATTTTCTCACAAACAGTGTATGAATACTGGTTCAACAGTAATCATACTGTACTTTCAACAACGAAAATCATGTTATCACGTTTTTCATAGTTGTAAAACACTTTTACCGTATTTTCACAATCGCGTAACATTTCTGTTACGTTTTCACAATCCAAAAATGTTTTTGTTATGTTTTCACAATACCATAACACTTCTTTTATATTTTCACAATACCGTAACACTTTTGTTACGTTTTTAAAATTTCAAAACGTTTTTATTACGTTTTTACAATACTGTAATACTACTGTTATGTTTACAAAATTTTGTAACATTTCTGTTACGTTTTCAAAATGTTGCAACTCTTCTGTTGCACTTTTAACCACGTACTAATTTTTAATGTTTTTCTCACTCGCGTAAAAACATACGTTTCTCAAATTGCATAGTATTTTTTCACTGTTTCAAAATCGCGTAACTTAAAAATCATTCTTTTACGTTACATAAATCATTTTCTATCATTCTCAAAATGTTTAAAACACTTTCCAAATCTCATAACAATTTTCTCTCATTTTCACAATCGCATAAAAAAAAATTCTATCGCTATTCAATCACGTAGTGATTTATCAACAGTAGTTCAAATCACGTAAAATATTTAAACGTAAATTCAAATCGCGTATAAATATTTCAACGTATTTAAAATCACATAGAAATATTTTTCCATATCACGTAACTTAAAAATCACGTTTTTAAGATACGTAAATAATTTTTCACCACAATTTCATTACAGAAAATATTTCTTGACCTTTAAAAATTCCTTTTTGACTTTTCTCAAAATAATATAACTTTATACTTCATTTAATATATTTTCTTACTCAAGAAAATATTTTTCCACAGTTCTTTACTCAAGAAATTCTTTTTCAAAATATAATTCACAAAATCACTTTTCCATTGATGTAAATCAACGTTTCAAAACTTAACATTTTCTAACGTATTTCAAAACTTGAAAATAAGTTATACGTTAGTAAATTTTCAAAACACCATTATATTCTCCATTTTTCCCAAATCAATTCTAAAATCAATTCTCTTCAAAACAAATTAAGATTCAAACCCTTGCAACCTTTCTTTTTCATTTTCATATGAAAGTTCATTTCTCAAGTGATAAAATACTTTGATTCTCTTTCCAAAATCCTTATACTAAAACATTTTGTTCAAACATTTTGTTTCCACTTTAAAATTCCTTTGTTTCATAAAACCAAAATTATTCCAACCTCCAAAAATCGTAGAGTCTTTGGCCATTGAAGCCATCAAATATTTTCCTTCTAAATTGATATGGTTTTACACAAACAAAACCATTAAAAATTCTTTATTTTCAAAACCGAAATACCGATGGTCATAAAAACCAAACCCATTTGTTCAAATTCATTTTTACTTTCCTTCCAAATCCTTTTTCACTTTCTTTGCAAATCCTTAAAATTATCATTGCTATTTTCATTTAAATATCATGTTTAGTAAAACACTTAGAAACTTTTTACACAAAATAAATCAATAAAAATTCTTCTAAAACCGTATTCATGTACTCTTTGAAAAATAAATTCTTTGTTTATTTTCCTTACTTTTCTAAACATCCATTTTCATCATTCAAGAAAATATTAATTTTGTGAACACCTATCTTGAGGTGTCTTGACCAAAATTCACCATGTTCTAGGGATCAAAAATTAATTCCCTTGTTCTTGAAAAATTTCAACATGGAACCCTAACCTTAGGTGCCAAAACCATAGTCATTCTTTGGCCATTGGAGCCAAGAATTGATTTTCTTTCCATCATCAAATCATGGCATATACATACATATTCAAATATATATTATAAGCATACCATAATCAAAGCAATAAATCATGCATAGTATAAGCATACCATCAAAGTCATAAACTCATGCAAAGCATATCAAACATAGGCAAATAATCAAAGCTCATAAACACCCACAAATTAATTACATGACCATGGATATGAATCCTCACATGGATTCAACATCCATCAAATATATAACCATCTCTCACCACCATGCTTGGTTGGTGAGATGGATCTCCCTCTTACCTCTTGAAGATCCTTAAAAACTTCTTGTTTTGCTTCTTTTTCCAAGTCCTTCATCACCAAGAACTTCTCAAATACAAAATAAAATACATAGAAATTAGTATATTAAGCTTGATTAAGAGGAACCATGGATCAAACATGGCTTAGATCATGAAAAAGAGAGAAGAAAATGAAGTTTCCTTATACTTCACCTCAAAAACCCAATAATTTTGATCTTGAAGAAACTCCTTGAAGATGAATGATTTAGAAGAAGTCTCAAACATGAAAGTTGCTTAGAATATCATGGAGATTCAAGATCTAAGGTTGGATGAAATTAAAAGAGATTGGATGGTGATTTTAGGGTAGATAACCGAATGGTTTCTCTTGAAGCACAAAGATGAAATTTTTGATTTTTGATAGAAACTTGAAGCTTGGATTTGAAGCTCAAGATGAATGATTTTGGAAAAACTCATAACTAGAGATGTTCTTAGAATGATGTTTAGGTTTATAAAATCAAGTTGGATGAAATTTTTGAGTGATGGAAGGTGTTGTATGGGTCATGGCCGTGAGCTAGCTTAGAGAAGAAGGAGAGAAATTATTTTGAAGAGCTTGCTTGAAGGAAATGGTCAAGAATAATCAATAAGTGACCAAGACTACTATTAATGGTCTTCAACTTTGCTTTAGTTTCCAAAAGCAGCAACAAACGTAGCCCCCCTTCCAATGCATTCTCCTTGAATGCAAATTGATCAATAATATTACACCATTGACCAAAACTACTAACAATGACATAAAGCAATTGATAATGATCATAAAGCTCTTTTTCTTTGTCTTCTAAACAAGCCAAAACCGTCCCCTTCCTCTTCATAATGCATTCAAGTAGTTGTCTTCATTATTTGCCACCCTTTGAAGCATTTCTAGCTATTGATTAATTCAATGGTTATGATTTAGGTAGATTTTTAATTTTAGAAGACTAAATCTAGGCCATTGGATTTTTCTCCTTTAAATTCTAGCCCTTAGATGTGTCTCCAAAATTAAGGGTCAAGATTGCTTCTTCAAACTTTAAATCCAAGGGTCCTAATTAGTCTTTGCTACTTTAGAAGACCAAATCTCCACCATTGATTGATTCTTCATCCAATGGTCATAAATGTTTTTACTTTTTTTAAGATTAAATCTCCACCCTTGATTTAATCTAAATCTAATGGTTATAAATGGTCTTTGTCATTTTTCAAGACCAATTCTACACCTTTGATTACATCTATGGTTGATATCAAAGCCTTCCTAACTAAGCTTATTCTCACACCATTGATTAAATCAACGGTTATTATCCAAGGCTTCTTTATTAAGTTTGTTTCTTAACCTTTAATTAAATCAATGGTTAATATTCAAACTAAGTATTCTCATCCAAGGGTATAAATCAAGTCAAGCTCTCTTTGTTGACTATGCAGTATAATATTTATTCTCGTATCCTACAAATAATATTTTTATTGTATTTTTATCATCTGATAATTAAATACAGTACAAAACACAATACAATAAAATTTTAAAAACTGTTTCCGGATTCAGGTTTAGTAAGATCGCCTGTCTCCGTCTAAACAGTACAAATTTTTCTATGCGTAGAAAATTTTTTCACTTTGTGGGACCCACCTGGGCCCACGTATGGCCACCTAGGTCCACATACCCCTTGCGGGGCCCACAGATAGGAAAAATTTCAAAATCATCCATAAAATCACAAAAATTATAAAATTCACAAATATCAAATCAGATTACGTAAAATAATTACCTAACGGTAAAAATTAAATTACGTAAAGTTTTCTCCGGCCCGAAAATTTTTATTTTCCTGACACGGAGCAAATCACTCAAAACGATCAAATACGCTAACGGAATAAACAAAATAATTTTACAGTGCACATAAATTACTAAACAGTAAAATTTTGTTAACTGTCAAAATTACTGTTTAAGAGATATGGAAATTTTGGGATGTTACAAAGTGAATTTAGTCTTCTTCCATTATGCATTGCCGTAGAGTGCAATAAGAGAGCTAGCCACCTTTTTGACAATTCTTGCTTCATAATGGCCTTTGATTATTTGGATGGTGGATGGCTTGCTTCTAGACTTCATGATTGCATTTTGATTGAATAATTGGATGCATAATTATAGCATATGGCCGAAAATGCTATAGGAAACTCAATCAATTGTTGATTGATTTTTAATAGCTTATTTATATTTAAATCCTCCTAGTTATGTTTAATTAAAAGTTAGTTAGATTCCTTTGTATTTTAGTTAATCATTAATTTACTTAGAATCCTTAATCTTCTACTTAATTATACTAATACATTTGTCTAACTAAAATTTGATAAAAACTAATTAGGTTTTAATCTATTTAATTATCACTTAACCCCTTTAGATTAACTTAATTAGATTTTAAATTAACTAATCTATTAAATTAAGTTTTAAATTAACTAATCTACTAAATCTAACCATTTTTATGGATTTTTAACCTTTTGGTCTAGAATTTTACAAGCCTTTTATGTTAGTAAATTTTTCCTAAAAGTGGGGCCCACAAACCCAAACGTGGGTCCCACAAAGTAAATATGGGTCCCACAAGCCAAACGTGGGTCCCATAGATTTTTCTGCATGATAAATATTTTTATTATACAGAAAAATCCTAAAAATTAAAAGATTACTATATGTATTATTCGGATTGGGTTTAGTAAGACGCCCAACTCCAAATAATCAAACAAGATTTTCTCCTACTGAAAATTATTATTTTCTTGACTCGAGCAAATCACACGAAACAATCAAATACGCATTCTACAAATAAATTAATTTTATAACACACAAAAATCAGAAAACAGTACAATAAGGGTAAAAATGTAATTAACTAAAAATTGGGGTGTTACAGGATCTATCATATATGTGATGTTATGTACTCGACCAAATATCTCGTATGCTTTAAGCATGACGAGTAGGCACCAATCTGATCCCGGTGAGAGTCACTGGACTGTTGTCAAGAACATCTTTAAGTACTTGAGAAGGATGAAGGATTCGTTCTTGGTATATGGAGCCAAGGAGGATCTAGTTGTAAAAGGTTACCCTAATGCTAGCTTCCAAACCGATAAGGGCAACTCCAGATCGCAATCGAGTTATGTTTTTTGCCTAAATGGTGGGGTTATGAGCTAGAAGAGCTCAAAGTAGGAGACAATCGTTGATTCTACCACAAAGGTTGAGTATATTACTGCCTCCAATACAGCAAAGGATGTCGTGTGGATCAAGAAGTTCATTTCTAAACTTGGCGCTATTCCTAGCAATGTGGACCCAATGGACCTCTATTGTGATAATAATAGAGTCATTGCGCAAGCTAAGGAGCCTAGATCTAACCAGCGATCCAAACATATACTTAGACGCTTCCATCTCGTTCGAGAGATCATCGATAGAGGAGATGTGAAGATATGCAGATTACCAACAGATGATAACATTGCTGATCCATTGATGAAGCCTCTTGCACAACAGAAACATGAGGATCACACTAGGTCTTTAGGCATTAGACATATGCCTGATTGGCCCTAGTGCAAGTGGGAGATTGTTGGTGTATGCCCTAGAGATTGATACATTTTATTTGTATTTACATACATTGTATTATACTATTTTTTAGTATACGAGGCATTTCATTTATTGTGTTCTTTTTCACAAACATAATAAAGTTTTTAGAATACTAAGTTTGATGCCGTAGGATATCAAGTGGATGACTTGATTGTGAGATTCTATTGGATAAAATACTATTCTTAAATGTCCCTGGTCAAGTATTATTGTTAATTAGGACAACAATAATGCATTAAGACTAGCATGTGCGTAGACTGATGGTCACATCTCACGAGTCATGGATATGAGATATCAAGTCTTCATATGAGTACATATTAGAGTAATAATATACTGGACAGACCCTCCATGAGAACACTACATGGATCGTTACGTGAGTGTTATAAGCGATTCTCATAGTGACAATGGTGTATATGGTCCTTTGACATGAAATCACTATGATTCATACATGAGGAGTTGTGTGTTTTAATGTCATCAAACATCATCTGTAACAAGGTGATTATAAAGTCGGTTATTGGACATACTGTGAATCATGTGGAGGGATGTGAGTGACCTAGATGGGATTTGTCCTTCTTACATAACATGAGTGATATCTTCATGCCCCTTGATTGAGTGAGACTGTGAAATGCATGGCTATACTCAAATGAGTCGATACAAGATATCGATCTCATTTGTTGTTATTAAGTCTACTCGGGTATCAGGAAACGAAGGATTGAACTATACAAGGGTGATGCATTCCATGCCCTGTGTTCAATCTAGATATCTGGACAAAGGGACTAAACTGCACAGTAACATTGATCACGGAAAGGTTATGTCAAATCACTAACATTCTCATTACTTGGGTAGCAGTGATGTATTGCTAGATACCGCTCACTGTTTGTAATATTAAAATAAGATTTTAATATTTCTGTTAACGTCATGAGAACCTACAAGGTCACACACTTAGAGCAGACTAAATTGGAGCAATAAGGATCCAAGTTGGACTTGGATTCAATTGTGGGTCAGAGTCATAACAGATGAGTCTAGGGTTGTACAACTTACCTTCCTGCTACTTTCACTCACTTAAAGCAGTCAGCTATTATAAATAGCACTGCTAAGGGGCTATCAAGGTATGCATTACAAACCCTGGCCGCACTTGACATAAACAGTGAGTGAGAGAGTGATAGGTTTCTTTTATTTTCTTTGCAGCTAGCACTATGTGAGAGAGGCGTGACTCCTGTAACACCCTCCCTAGGGCATCACATTAACGACTCCCGACTCATAATCTAAAAATAAGTTCACACAAGTTTTGAGTTATAAAAATATTGGTTTAAAAAAAACTTCTTTCTTTACTGACACATAAATTTACTGAAAATATTAGGTAATCATATTTCAATTACTCATTATCCAATAATGACACACAATTTAAAGAGAAATATAAATTGACAGACTCTTTTGTTCTTTCTTTTTCCACAGTAGCAAACCCATTACGGGTCCTACTTAATAGCACGGTGTAACACTAACAATGAAAACTTAACATACTTGTTCCTTCTCCTGTATCAAACTTGATACATCAGAAGTCTACTCCTTGTCAACACTGCTCCCCATCGAGTCATGAATGTCCACTCCTTATTGTTGTCCCTAATCTCGAGTGTCCATCGAATGTCCATCTTGAAGCATCGACATTTGTTCTATGTCTGTTCCTTGTCCTCAAACATCTTTTCCATTTCAACACTGTCGACAAGGTCATTCTCCGATGTTGTCTCCAAACATAGAGGTATTTGTCACCCGCTATGTTTAAGACAACTCGTTCCTTCTACTGTATAATTTTAATAATACAGACATAGCAAAAACAACATAACAAAGAGGTGAGATCACCTACACCAGTACCAACATGGCAGCACAGAGATAACACAAACAACAATATCATACAGTTATCATAATTACAATCATGCCATCATCATTATGGTTATTACACAGATACAATATTAAAATCATGCTATCAACATTAATCAACTATCAATTCAATTATCATAAACAACAATTATGATAATGCCTTTAGCGTTATCATCATCATCATCCAAGTATTCAAAACAATTGTCATAGCTAATATTTCTCAATTAATATATATCACACAGATATAAATGTTCAGTTTATGCATGTACACAAGACTCGATTTCCTACTCCATGGAGCTAAACTCAGGTCGGAGAAATGATCGAAAAGAATCATGTCACGACCACATGCCTCGGACCACGTGCTATAATCCTCATTTTGATTTTTGCACATCTAGCATATACACGACGCCTTTATCGATCTTGATTAAGAATAGTGTCTCTGTCAGATCATCGGTGTGTCGCGTCGGTCTAACCTACGGTTACTGACAGAGCGACTCACCGTCCATTGTAGGCAACCCGCACCCCGATGCCCCCAAGGTCAACCAAAGGACCTACACTACGCATATCGCACCCACTCAAGAGGTGTGTTTCTCCTAGGCAATCACCATATCCAAATCCTCATCGGACCATTCCAATGCATGTATAATGCACCAATTACCAATCACAGGTATAATACCAATCACAAGCTTCAACAAGAATCATACCAGTATTTTCAATGATGAAATCATGTTATCACATTTTTCATAGTTATAAAACACTTTCGCCGTGTTTTTTTTACAAAATTGCGCAACATTTCCGTTACGTTTTCACAATTCCAAAATGTTTTTGTTACGTTTTCAAACATCGTAACACTTCTGTTACGTTTTCAAAATTCTAAAACGTTTTTGTTATATTTTCACAATACCGTAACACTTTTGTTACGTTTTTCAAAATGTCCGCAACTCTTCACAGCACTTTTAAATCACGTACTAATTTTTCAACGTTTTTCTTAAACACGTAAAAATATATGTTTATCAAATCCCATAATATTTTTCCACTGTTTCAAAATTACGTAACTTAAAAATCTTTCTTTTACGTCACGTGTCACGTAAATCATTTTCTTTCATTTTCATAATATTTAAAAAACTTTTCAAATCACATAATGATTTTTCGTTATTTTCACAATCACGTAAAAATATTCTATTGTTGTTCAATCACGTTGTGATTTTCAATGGTATTTCAAATCACGTAAAATATTTAAATATACACCAAATCACGTAGAAATATTAAAATATTTTTCAAGTCAATGTAGGAATACTTAAACATTTTTCAAATTGCGTAGCTTAAAATCACGCTTTTAAGATACGTAAAACGTTTTTCACCATAATTTCATTATTTTTCCAATACGCAAAACATTCTTTAATATTCCAAACGCCATTTTGAAAACTACGTAAAATATACCTCAATATTCCAAATATTATTTTGGACTTTCAAAAACTCAATATCGTTTCCAATGTCATTTTTCACATTTTCTCTTTTAAGAAAACCTTTCCAAAATATATTTCACAAAATCACTCTCCAAAATCCCAAAGAATGATTCATATGTTAGAAGACGTTAAATTATTATATTTTTTTTCATTTTTTTCCAAATCAATTCTAAACACAACCTTCTTCAAAATAAATTGAAGTTCGAAAACATTTTCGTTTACAAAAACTTGATTTTCTCAAGTGATAAACGCTCGGATTCCCTTTCCAAATTTGTTGTATCAAATTACTTTGAAATTCTCTTTTGTTTCATTTTGGAAACTTGTTCATAAAATCAAGACATTACAAACCTTCAAAAACGTGGGCATGACTATTGAAATCATGAAAACATTCTTTCTTTCTAAGTTGATAGGATTTTACACAAACAAAACCATTAAAATTTTGTTTTCAAAATCGTAAGTCTTATGGTCATAAAAACCAAACCCATTTGTTCAAATTCGTTTTTACTTTCTTTACAAATCCTTTTTCACTTTCTTTGCAAATTCTTTTTCACTTTCTTTGCAAATCCTCAAAATCAACATTGTTATTTTCATTTAGAACTCATGTTTAGAAAAATACTTAGGAACTTTGTACACAAAATAAATCAATAAAAATCCTTCTAAAATTGTGTTCATGTTCTCTTGAAAAACAAACCCTTTGTTTATTTTTCATATTCTTCAAATCAATCCAATTTTATTCTTTCATGAAAATATTAATTTGTAAACACCTATTTTGAGGTGTCTTGTTGAAATCCACCATGTTTTAAGTACTCAAAAATCAATTCTTTTGTTCTTGAAATTTTTCAACATAAACCCTAATCAAGGGCATCAAAATCGTAGCTCTTCCTTGGCTATTGGAGCCAAAAACCAATTTCCTTTCCACCATCAAGTCATGACATATACATATATATTTCATCATAAATAATATAAGCATACCATCAAAGCCATAAAAGCATGTATAGCATATCAAGCATATCATCAAAGCTATAAAATCATGCAAAGCATATCAAGCATAGAAAATTAATCAAAGCTCATAAACACCCACAAATTAATTACATGACCATGGATATGAATCCTCACATGGATTCCACATCCATCAAATAAAATACCATCTCTCACCACCATGCTTGGTTGGTGAGATGGATCTCCCTCTTACCTCTTGAAGATCCTCCAAAGGTTCTTGATTTGCTTCTTTTTCCAAGTCCTTCACCACCAAGGGCTTCTCAAATACAAAATAAAACACACAAATAATTAATATACAAGACTTGAATAAGAAAACCATGGATTAGAATCATGGTTAGAACCTTGAAAATCAAAAGAAAAGTGAAGAGTACCAAATTTCACCATTAAAGCTTCAATCTTTAGCTTGAAGAACAAGGTTGAAGATGAATGATTTAGAGAAAATCTCCAACATGAAAGTTGCTTAGAATATCATGGAGATTCAAGATCTAGAGTTGGATGAAATTAAAAGAGCTTGGATGGTGGTTTTAGGTAGTATGACCGAATGGTGTATCTTGAAGAACAAAGATGAAATTTTTTATTTTTGATAGAAACTTGAAGCTTGAATTTGAAGATCAAGATGAATGATTTTGGAAAAACTCATAACTAGAGATGTTCTTAGAATGGTGTTTAGGTTTAGAAAATCAAGTTGGATGAAATTTTTGAGTGATGGAGGGTGTTCTTGATGGTCATGGCCAAAACTTGCTTGGAGGAGAGGTGGAGAGAAAAGTTTGATGAGTTTTTGCTTTTGGAGGAGACAAAGATGATCAAGAATGATCAATAATGACCAAGATAGCTAATAATGGTCTTCAAAGCTCTCAAAATCAGACCAAAACCGTGCGCCCCCCTTCTTGCATTCTTCTTGAGTGCCAAAAATCAAAAGTAAGCCATTATGATGTCTAACTTGACCAAGACATGCAAAAATGACATAAAGCTTGTCTCTTTGTCTTCTAAACACTCCAAAACCATCACTTTCTTTCATAATGCATTCAATAAAGTTGTCTTCATTATTTGCCACCATTTGAAGCATTTCTAGCCATTGATTAATTCAATGGTTAGGATTTAGGTAGATTTAGGTAGGTTAGAAGACTTAATCTGCCATTGGATTTTTCTCCTTTAAATTCTAATCATTGGATGTGTCTCCAATATAAAGGGTCAAGATTGCTCCTTCTTACTTTTAATCCAAGGGTTATAATTAGTCTTTCATTTTTAGAAGACCAAATTTCCACCATTGATTAATTCTTCATCTAATGGTCATAAATGGTCTTTGTTACTTTTTAAGATTAAATCTCCACCCTTGATTTAATCTAAATCCAATGGTTATAAATGGTCTTTGTCATTTTTCAAGACCAATTCTACACCTTTGATTACATCTATGGTTGATATCAAAGCCTTCCTAACTAAGCTTATTCTCACACCATTGATTAAATCAACGGTTATTATCCAAGGCTTCTTTATTAAGTTTGTTTCTTAACCTTTGATTAAATCAATGGTTAATATTCAAACTAAGTATTCTCATCCAAGGGTATAAATCAAGTCAAGCTCTCTTTGTTGACTACGCAGTATAATATTTAGTCTTGTATTCTACAAATAATATTTTTACTGTATTTTTATCATCCGATAATTAAATACAGTACAAAACACAGCACAATAAAATTTTCTAAAACTATTTCTGGATTCAGGTTTAGTAAGATCCCCTGTCTCCGTCTAAACAGTACAAATTTTTCTATGCGTAGAAAAATTTTTCACTTTGTGGGACCCACCTGGGCCCACGTATGCCCACCTGGGCCCACATAGGACTACCTGGGCCCACATACAAGAAAAAATTCATAATCATCCACAAAAATCACAAAAATTAGAAAACGCACAAATATCAAATCGATTACGTAAAATAATTACCTAACGGTAAAAATTAAATTACGTAACGTTTTCCCTACCAAAATTTTTATTTTCCGACACGGAGTAAATCACTCAAAACGATCAAATAAGTGACGGAATAATTAAATTAATTTTACAAGACTCGAAATCACTAAACAAAGGAAATTGCATAATCACAAATTACTTGTTTAAGAGATTGAAAATTTTGGGGTGTTACATTACTCCCTAAAAAAGAAATTTCGTCCTCGAAATTTGATGAACGTGATTTTGTAACACCCTCCGTAGGGCGTCACATTTTAAAATAATAAATAAATCTTAAAACTAATTAAAATCATTTTATAAAAGCTTTGAGTTTTAAAATATGGATTTTAAAATTTCTTATTATGGAAATACAAACTTACCGTAAATTTTAAGTAAAATGGAAATTAAATTTAACATTAACATACACATCACCAATCATTTCATATAAGTTAAAACGTAATATTTACAGACTCGAGAAACAAAGATAGTAAACCCAAAGACGGTACTACTAATAGCACTAGAACAACACTAACGAGAAAAATTCAACCTACATAGTCCGTTTCTTCACCAACTCGCATCTTGTTGAAACTTGTAAGACCACTCAATGACGTCGCCACCATCTTCGAATATTGTCTCCCTAGGGTTAAGAATGTGCTCCGCCTACTATACGAATTCAAGAATACAAACCAAACAAAAACAACACAGGAAAGAGGTGAGATCCCCTTTCACCAAGCATCAAGATCTGAGTAAAGAATAATACGAATGACAAAGTCATTCCATACACACAGATAATCACAATTATAGTCATGTTATCAAATATTTCTAATATGCATACAACCTAATAAAATAAACAAGTAATAACATTATCGGGATAGATATAACAATTCATACCATATAAAATATCATAACAAGACAATAAAAATAAAGATTAAATTCAATAACAACGACTTATAGCGAACAAAAATACAATAATACACAGACAAAATACAACATATAAACAATTAATATCGATATGAAAGATCACAAATAAAAATATCACGTATATAACACAAATAAAGAAAACCACATAGATAAATCAATCTCACGTATAAAATAAGATAAGAAATGGACAACTAACATAAAAATTATCGATAAATATAAATAGAGAAAATGTAAAAACATCCAAGATATTACCAGATAAAGATAAATAGAGAAAATGGAATATTATCCAAGATATAATCAAATACACCAAAACACAACCCTACTCCATGGAGCTAAACCCAAACAGATATCGAGAGAATGACTTGCAAAATCTATTAGTACCACGGCGCCCAACCAACTATTACGCGATCACACGTTGCCAATAGCCTACGACACTGGAATCCACCATCCAGCGTAGTATAGTTCACGATCTCCGTTGTGGCACTATAGGCAATGTACTACTAGACTTTACAAACCTCGATTAAATATAGTGAATGTCGAGTACATTAATGTGCTATCGGTTTACTACGGCCACCAAATGGAGCTACCAACTCGTCCACATGTGGGATCCCGTACACTAAAGTCTCCAAGTTTATTAGAACAATAAACAACACTACACTTATCGCATCGACAACACGATGTAATTCGTCTCGTCAACCCAAAACACCAAAAATTGGCACAAAGACAAAACATAATTCCAAATATATGAAATTACGAAAATGCCCTTAAGATAGAAATATATGCCCTCAATGGCAAAAAGCACATGACGGGTTCACTTTTTCCCGACAAAGAAAATAACCTCAAAAACCATGTACGGGTTCACGTTTTCCGACAAAAAAAAAATAAATACTGGTAACGTTCAATCGCGTAGAAATTTTATCGCGTTTTTGAAATCTCGTCGTTTTTACAAACGTTTAAAAATCGGGTAAAAATATTTTTCTGTTTTTAAAATCGCATAGCATTTTTAATTCGTTTTCTCAATCGCGTAGGATTTTTAAATCGTTTTCTTGTCCAACTTCCTTAAATAACTGTTTAAAACAGACATTAAATAATATTTAGTACTTTCAAATTACGTAGAATATTTTTCATAGCGTATAATGTCTTTTGGACATCTTTTCTATCTTATTTATCCGTTTTTACTAAAATTGACATATTTTGTTTAATAAATTATAATAATGGTTTCCTAAATTTACTATTTAAAAGTTCTTTTCATTTTTATTAATACCAAATAATTATACTTTTGAAAATTCCTAACGTGCTTCAAAACACACGATGAGCTATAATGTTAGAAATTTTATAAAGCTACTGTATTTCTTCTTACAGTAAAAACCATTAGTATTAACCTCTTAAACTTAATTCTAACTACTTTATTTCTTTAAAACTCATTGTAGAAAATTTACTTTAACTTGTATTGCTTCTTCTTGATTGAAAATAGCTTGGAATTAATTTTTAGAAATCATGAATGTATAATTTGGCATGTTGGCCGAATTTGATAAAAACTTTGCATTTGATTTCCGAATTATTTTTCACCTTTTAAATACATGTTTAATCTCTTGTATTGATTTAATCCTTACCCTAGAAAATAGTTTTAGAAATTAAAGTGTTGAAGTTAGACATGTTGAATGAAAATGTAAGGTTATGCCATTTAATTTCCAAATTCATTTTTCTTAATCTAAACAAATGGATATCTTACCAATTCTCTTAGGTTAATTAGGTCACTTTTTAAGAAAATTAAGAGAACATTTTGGTTCCCCATTTGGATCATGGCCGTGAGCCTTGTTAGTGTGTTCTTTGGAACACTCATACAATCCTTGACATATTATTCATATCCTATATTTTATCATGCATTTCTAACACATGCAATATTATCAAAGCTTGTAGACATGCAAATTAAAGCTTGTAGACATGCAATTAATTACAAATATCACATAAGAAGACTACTAACAAATACACAACAACCTACTAGTAAGCACCAAATTATCAAACACACAAATAACAAACACACAAATAATTAACACATCAAAACAAGCACACCACCGAATCCTTATGGATTCTACAAGCACAACCACATATATTCCTCACCACCAATACTTGGTTGATGAGGGTAATCTCCCTCTTACCTCTTGTAGAAACCTCCAAGCCATTGTATGTCTCCTTCAAGCAATTCATCTCCACCAAGAGCTACTTGAAAAATCAAAGAAAACATACAATATTAATATCTAGGGCTTGAGTAAGGAAAACCATGAATCAAAATATGGTTTAAAAGGAAAGAATAAAATTAATAGTGAAGATTTCATAAACTTCACCTTAAAACCCTACACCTTGAGCTTGAAGAACAAGGGTGAAAATGGATGATTTAGGAAAAACTTCCAACATGAAAGTTCCTTAGAATGGTATGGAGATTCAAGATCTATGGTCATTTAAATTTTTAGAAGCTTGGAAGAGGATTTTTGGTGATTGGCCGAATTCAAGAGGAAGAGAAAAAGGAAAGAAATTTGGTTGCTTGATCTTGGTTCTTTGAAGAAAAAGATATAGAAGAGAACAAATGAAATAAATTGATGAAGATTGTCTCCATTTGGGAAGCTTTGGCCGTAGAGTTGGAGAAGAAAAAGAGAAGAAAAGTTGAGAGCTTTTGGCTTATTTGATGTGTTTGGAGAAAGATGAAGACTTGGAGAAACAAAAACAAATCTCCTTTGGATTTTCTAAGCTTTGGCCGTGAATGACCTTGAGAATAGGTGAGAATGATATTTGTTTTGCTTCCTCCAAATGCATGGTCACAATTGCATAGGAAATAAGCATGAAATGAATTATTGAATATTGCCTTTCTTAAGGCATTCAATTGCCGTAGAAGCTAACAAGGAGAGCCACCAAAATTGACTAATTTGAAAGGCTTGGAGAGCAAGAATGATTTGAAACATTTAATATTGTTTCCTTCACTTATGCATTGCCGTAGAAGCACATGCATAAAGTCACAAAACTTGACTTGGTCTCACTTGGTTAATTAGATGAAAGATAGTAAGAATTGATTGTAATAATTGCCTCACCAATTGCTTGGCTTTGCCGTAGAGTGAAACCAAAGAAAAGCCACCAATGTTGACTTGGTTAACTAGTTGAAAGATAGGAAAGATAGAAATGTGATATTGGCTTTGCAAAAATTTGCAATTGCCGTAGAAACAACAAAGAAAAGCCACTAAATTTGACTAGTCTTTATTTGGTTAATTTGGCTTTCCAAATGAATTGTCTAAAGCTTTCTACGTAAATTCACTTTGGTGAATTAGGCTATTAGAGCCAATTCCTTCACCGTAGAACCATTGCAAATTCAAGAAGCCTAAATTGATTTAATAGCTTGTTTCCTATTGGTTCTAAAAAAATTCAAGCCATTAATTTTGACCACTTTCTATTGGTTAAATATTTACTAACTTAATTCTTATTGGTTGCTATTTTTGTTGACCAATTTCCTATTGGTGCACATTATATTTTATAGTATACTTTAACCAATGAACAATATTTATTATTTATAAAGTCAATATCTATTATCCAATGGATAATAAAATACACATAGGTTTTTATTTTATACTAACAGAGTAGAAATTATTATTGATTATTTTTCTTCTACTGATTACCCTTGATGAGTCATAAAACGAGTCATCAAAGAGAAATTTTTTAGAACATGTGACTCACTATGATGAGTCAGTATGATGAGTCATCGTGGAACTTTCTAGAACGGGTGAGTCAGCATGGCGAGTCAGCGTAGATATTTTCTAGAGCAGATGAGTCAGCATAGATATTTTCCAAAACAGGTGAGTCAAGATGGCGAGTCGAAGATGCTTTGAGTCACCGATCGCATCACAACCGCATCATTGGTCAAGCGCGTCATCAATGGTGAGTCACAGCGCTGAGTCATCAGAGAAACTTCTGGAACTGGCGAGTCACTGCGGTGAGTCACAGGCCGAGTCAGCACTTCTGGAACCTTCTAGAAGCTGCTGAGTCATGATGCTGAGGTGTCACGCCACGTGTCATCATCCTATTGGCCCGTTGCGATGAGTCACACCACCAATTTTGACCAGGCTCCTCATTGGTCCACGTGTACAAAGACTTAATGACTAAACGTGGGTCCCGCAAAATATTTTCGGTCCGTTTGTCACTTATTTATACTGACTAATAAAATAATATTATAATAATATAAAATTATTTTATTTGACAGTTAAATCCTAAAAATTAAAAGATTAATTTTAGGCTCATTCAGAATTGGGTTTAGTAAGATCCCCCGCCTCTGAATAATTAAAAACAGATTTTCCCGGTCTGGAAAAATATTATTTTCCTACCCCGGAGCAAATCACACAAAAAGTCCGTATAAAATTACAGACAGTATTATCGACATTAAATCAAGAAGAAAACAATTAAAAACAAAGAAAAAACAAAGAAAAAAAGGCGTTCGGGACGTAATCGGTCATTTTTCCATTTTTTCCCACAACGTAGGTAATCGTCCAAAACGTTCAAATAAAATATCCAAAGAAGATTATATAGTTGTATATCTTTCAAAAAATTAAAACAAGAAATTCGAGAAAAATTTTTATTTCACCGTCTTGAAGAAAAATACGTAAAACGATTATATAAAATACTAGACAGTATTATACATCTGTTTTTGATACAGAAAAATTTAAAACAGTAATTTGATAAAAAAAAAATTTATTTTACTGTATCGAAACAAATTATGTAAAACTACCAAATAAAATAACAAACAGTATTATTTTTCTGTATTTCATACAGAAAAATAAGAAACAGCAAAATAGGGACACAACGGTCTTTTACCCAAAAGTTGGGATGTTACAACACTCCCCACCAAAAAGGAATTTCGTCCTCGAAATTCGCAGCAGTCTCTGAACAGTCCCTTCGTCTTATCTTTTAATTTTCACGTTGCACCTCCGTTTACACCACTCCAGATTACCTCGATTAACGAAAACTCCTTGTATCGCGTAAAACATGGAGAATAGTATTTTAGTGGGATTCTTCATGATTTCGAGAATAGATCAGAATGTCGTTAATAAAGATAATGACAATTCTGTCTAAATAAGGACGAAAGATACTATCCACTACGCTTCCGTCGCGTCACTCTGATCAGCACCATTTGAAATTATCCTCGACTTTGTACCGCTTCACTCTTCTGCCTTTACTTTTAACTGGAAGTGCCTCACAATCCAAGTTCTCTTTTTCAACAATACTGTATTTGATACTTATGACATAATTTTGACTAAAAACATCCTTTCTTTACAATTGCAACACACAAAAGGACATTATAAAAATTTAGAAGAAAAGGTAGAGAAATTATTTGAATTGTTATCAGACTTGTCTAACAAAGAATTTGACATTGCCTGATTTTAAGAATAAGATTTCGGGGACACCAAAGTTTTACTAAAACAATCTATAGGATATGATTAAAGATAACCAATCCATATATAAGATCACATCTATCTCGCGAAAAGAGGTAGACAAATTAGATTAACAGAAAAGATTGTTTTAAAGAACTAGATAATAACAATAGGTTTGGTAACAAAAGCAGAAATAGATAAATCAAAAGGTAACAAAGGTATTGATAGCTCTAATCAACCCAAATAGTCAATTAGTTATAAAAGAATGAGTTAGACCAAAAGTACATTTTTCGCAATTGCGGTATATGAAAGATGTCATGAAGACATAGAAATAAAAGATGATAGAATCATCCATACCACCGAACATATCCACTAGAGAGAAATTGATATGGTACGATGAATTTAAAAGTAAGCTTTTTAACTTGAACAATTCAATTGATAAGTCTAACGAGTATGGATGGTTGGAAAAATACCCAATCCATATTTTTAAATTGCATCCGTTTTGAGAACGAAGCATACAAATTGAATCAACAAAAGATTCAATTATTTAATAGACTTAGGATGGTTTAAGCAACTCAAGTTCTCAACTACATGTTCTAATAACTGAAGTAGAAACAATCATGCCAAAAGAATAATGAAGACACAAATAATTCTAATTGACTCACACAATATATGCCATAGAGAAATAGGCTACTCTCGGAATTATACAGTATAGTTAAAGAATCACCTTTTTGTGACACAATCTCCTTTGTTTAGGTCCGCAACCTAAGATGCTTTTGTTCCACTTGAAGAATCGATGTTCCACTCTACTTAAGATGTCGAAGCACGTACGTTACTAACATATGACTTCGTTTTTAGCAAGATACACTATTCAGCAAAACGTCCGGCATCCTACACTTGAAAACAGATGACTTTCCTTTGATTGCACAACTCCTCGTTAGATGATCTTCCTCACACTTTCAACACGTTGGTGCAAACGTCACGCCTAACCAAACTTGCTACCGCTAGCTTTTCCTCCACAAGATTGTTGTTGTTGTTGACTTCCCGATGATCACGAATACGTTTTTCCACTGGACTTGCTTGGCCTTACGACTTCGCCTTCTTCAGAACTAATACGGTCTAACGTTACGAAATTGCGTATTCTAAGATTTATTTCGACTTGGTCTGCTTCTAATCCTCGGCTATCGTTCCTCGCTGCTGAGTAATCCTCAAGTCATATTGTACTGTTTCTTCAATTATTCTTTACCTTGCTTTCATGGTTGCAGTCATATCACCGCTATCATGTCCTGCTTCCTCACGTGCACGTTTACCACGAATCATCGTCTTTCTTCAAAGACAGACGAATCATAATACAATGGATACCAAAGTAACCATTCCAAAGAAACATTGTCTCCTTTCGGAGTCCAAGCACGTAGAGTCACACAACAAAAACAAGACAAACCCAACCACAAACCCCAAAAAGACTCTAACCGTGCTCGATACCAACTAATGTAACACCTCCGTAGGGCGTCACATTTTAAAATAATAAATAAATCTTAAAACTAATTAAAATCATTTTATAAAAGCTTTGAGTTTTAAAATATGGATTTTAAAATTTCTTATTGTATGGAAATACAAACTTACCGTAAATTTTAAGTAAAATGGAAATTAAATTTAACATTTAACATACACATCACCAATCATTTCATATAAGTTAAAACGTAATATTTACAGACTCGAGAAACAAGAGTAAACCCAAAGACGGTACTACTAATAGCACGGTAACAACACTAACGAGAAAAATTCAACCTACATAGTCCGTTTCTTCACCAACTCGCATCTTGTTGAAACTTGTAAGACCACTCAATGACGTCGCCACCATCTTCGAATATTGTCTCCCTAGGGTTAAGAATGTGCTCCGCCTACTATACGAATTCAAGAATACAAACCAAACAAAAACAACACAGAAAGAGGTGAGATCCCTTTCACCAAGCACCGCACGGTAGTAAAGAATAATACGAATGACAAAGTCATTCCATACACACAGATAATCACAATTATAGTCATGTTATCAAATATTTCTAATATGCATACAACCTAATAAAATAAACAAGAATAACATTATCGGGATAGATATAACAATTCATACCATATAAAATATCATAACAAGACAATAAAAATAAAGATTAAATTCAATAACAACAAATTATAGCGAGAACAAAAATACAATAATACACAGACAAAATACAACATATAAACAATTAATATCGATATGAAAGATCACAAATAAAAATATCACGTATATAACACAAATAAAGAAAACCACATAGATAAATCAATCTCACGTATAAAATAAGATAAGAAATGGACAACTAACATAAAAATTATCGATAAATATAAATAGAGAAAATGTAAAAACATCCAAGATATTACCGGATAAAGATAAATAGAGAAAATGGAATATTATCCAAGATATAATCAAATACACCAAAACACAACCCTACTCCATGGAGCTAAACCCAAACAGATATCGAGAGAATGACTTGCAAAATCTATTAGTACCACGGCTGCCCAACCAACTATTACGCGATCACACGTTGCGTCAATAGCCTACGACACTGGAATCCACCATCCAGGCGTAGTATAGTTCACAGCAGCTCTCCGTTGTGGCACTATAGGCAATGTACTACTAGACTTTACAAACCTCGATTAAATATAGTGAATGTCGAGTACATTAATGTGCTATCGGTTTACCACGGCCCAATGGAGCTACCAACTGTCTCACACGTGTGGGATCCCGTACACTAAAGTCTCCAAGTTTATTAGAACAATAAACAACACTACACTTATCGCATCGACAACACGATGTAATTCGCCTCGTCAACCCAAAACACCAAAAATTGGCACAAAGACAAAACATAATTCCAAATATATGAAATTACGAAAATGCCCTTAAGATAGAAATATATGCCCTCAATGGCGTAAAGCACAGCGGGTTCACTTTTTCCCGACAAAGAAAATAACCTCAAAAACCATGCGGGTTCACGTTTTCCCGACAAATAAAAAAAAAATAAATACGGTAACGTTCAATCGCGTAGAAATTTTATCGCGTTTTTGAAATCTCGTCGTTTTTACAAACGTTTAAAAATCGGGTAAAAATATTTTTCTGTTTTTAAAATCGCATAGCATTTTTAATTCGTTTTCTCAATCGCGTAGGATTTTTAAATCGTTTTCTTGTCCAACTTCCTTAAATAACTGTTTAAAACAGACAGAAATAATATTTAGTACTTTCAAATTACGTAGAATATTTTTCATAGCGTATACTGTCTTTTGGACATCTTTTCTATCTTATTTATCCGTTTTTACTAAAAATTGACAGTATTTTGTTTAATAAATTATAATAATGGTTTCCTAAATTTACTATTTAAAAGTTCTTTTCATTTTTATTAATACCAAATAATTATACTTTTGAAAATTCCTAACGTGCTTCAAAACACACGATGAGCTATACGTTAGAAATTTTATAAAGCTACTTGTATTTCTTCTTACAAAAAAACCATTAGTATTAACCTCTTAAACTTAATTCTAACTACTTTATTTCTTTAAAACTCATTGTAGAAAATTTACTTTAACTTGTATTGCTTCTTCTTGATTGAAAATAGCTTGGAATTAATTTTTAGAAATCATGAATGTATAATTTGGCATGTTGGCGAATTTGATAAAAACTTTGCATTTGATTTCCGAATTATTTTTCACCTTTTAAATACATGTTTAATCTCTTGTATTGATTTAATCCTTACCCTAGAAAATAGTTTTAGAAATTAAAGTGTTGAAGTTAGACATGTTGAATGAAAATGTAAGGTTATGCCATTTAATTTCCAAATTCATTTTTCTTAATCTAAACAAATGGATATCTTACCAATTCTCTTAGGTTAATTAGGTCACTTTTTAAGAAAATTAAGAGAACATTTTGGTTCCCCATTTGGATCATGGCCGTGAGCCTTGTTAGTGTGTTCTTTGGAACACTCATACAATCCTTGACATATTATTCATATCCTATATTTTATCATGCATTTCTAACACATGCAATATTATCAAAGCTTGTAGACATGCAAATTAAAGCTTGTAGACATGCAATTAATTACAAATATCACATAAGAAGACTACTAACAAATACACAACAACCTACTAGTAAGCACCAAATTATCAAACACACAAATAACAAACACACAAATAATTAACACATCAAAACAAGCACACCACCGAATCCTTATGGATTCTACAAGCACAACCACATATATTCCTCACCACCAATACTTGGTTGATGAGGGTAATCTCCCTCTTACCTCTTGTAGAAACCTCCAAGCCATTGTATGTCTCCTTCAAGCAATTCATCTCCACCAAGAGCTACTTGAAAAATCAAAGAAAACATACAATATTAATATCTAGGGCTTGAGTAAGGAAAACCATGAATCAAAATATGGTTTAAAAGGAAAGAATAAAATTAATAGTGAAGATTTCATAAACTTCACCTTAAAACCCTACACCTTGAGCTTGAAGAACAAGGGTGAAAATGGATGATTTAGGAAAAACTTCCAACATGAAAGTTCCTTAGAATGGTATGGAGATTCAAGATCTATGGTCATTTAAATTTTTAGAAGCTTGGAAGAGGATTTTTGGTGATTGGCCGAATTCAAGAGGAAGAGAAAAAGGAAAGAAATTTGGTTGCTTGATCTTGGTTCTTTGAAGAAAAAGATATAGAAGAGAACAAATGAAATAAATTGATGAAGATTGTCTCCATTTGGGAAGCTTTGGCCGTAGAGTTGGAGAAGAAAAAGAGAAGAAAAGTTGAGAGCTTTTGGCTTATTTGATGTGTTTGGAGAAAGATGAAGACTTGGAGAAACAAAAACAAATCTCCTTTGGATTTTCTAAGCTTTGGCCGTGAATGACCTTGAGAATAGGTGAGAATGATATTTGTTTTGCTTCCTCCAAATGCATGGTCACAATTGCATAGGAAATAAGCATGAAATGAATTATTGAATATTGCCTTTCTTAAGGCATTCAATTGCCGTAGAAGCTAACAAGGAGAGCCACCAAAATTGACTAATTTGAAAGGCTTGGAGAGCAAGAATGATTTGAAACATTTAATATTGTTTCCTTCACTTATGCATTGCCGTAGAAGCACATGCATAAAGTCACAAAACTTGACTTGGTCTCACTTGGTTAATTAGATGAAAGATAGTAAGAATTGATTGTAATAATTGCCTCACCAATTGCTTGGCTTTGCCGTAGAGTGAAACCAAAGAAAAGCCACCAATGTTGACTTGGTTAACTAGTTGAAAGATAGGAAAGATAGAAATGTGATATTGGCTTTGCAAAAATTTGCAATTGCCGTAGAAACAACAAAGAAAAGCCACTAAATTTGACTAGTCTTTATTTGGTTAATTTGGCTTTCCAAATGAATTGTCTAAAGCTTTCTACGTAAATTCACTTTGGTGAATTAGGCTATTAGAGCCAATTCCTTCACCGTAGAACCATTGCAAATTCAAGAAGCCTAAATTGATTTAATAGCTTGTTTCCTATTGGTTCTAAAAAAATTCAAGCCATTAATTTTGACCACTTTCTATTGGTTAAATATTTACTAACTTAATTCTTATTGGTTGCTATTTTTGTTGACCAATTTCCTATTGGTGCACATTATATTTTATAGTATACTTTAACCAATGAACAATATTTATTATTTATAAAGTCAGTATCTATTATCCAATGGATAATAAAATACACATAGGTTTTTATTTTATACTAACAGAGTAGAAATTATTATTGATTATTTTTCTTCTACTGATTACCCTTGATGAGTCATAAAACGAGTCATCAAAGAGAAATTTTTTAGAACATGTGACTCACTATGATGAGTCAGTATGATGAGTCATCGTGGAACTTTCTAGAACGGGTGAGTCAGCATGGCGAGTCAGCGTAGATATTTTCTAGAGCAGATGAGTCGAAGATAGATATTTTCCAAAACAGGTGAGTCGATGGCGAGTCAAGATGCTTTGAGTCACTGATCGCATCACAACCGCATCATTGGCTGCGCGCCATCAATGGTGAGTCACAACACCGAGTCATCGAGAGAAACTTCGAACTCGGCGAGTCACTGCGGTGAGTCACAGTCGAGTCGACTTCGGAACCTTCTAGAAGCACGAGTCATGATGCTTGAGGTGTCACGCCACGTGTCATCATCCTATTGGCCCGTTGCGATGAGTCACACCACCAATTTTGACCAGCCTCCTCATTGGTCCACGTGTACAAAGACTTAATGACTAAACGTGGGTCCCGCAAAATATTTTCAGGTCCATTGTCACTTATTTATTTATATCGACTAATAAAATAATATTATAATAATATAAAATTATTTTATTTGATGATTAAATCCTAAAAATTAAAAGATTAATTTTAGGCTCATTCGAGAATTGGGTTTAGTAAGATCCCCGCCTCGAATAATTAAAAACAGATTTTCCCGGCCTGGAAAAATATTATTTTCCTACCCCGAGCAAATCACACAAAAAGTCCGTATAAAATTACAGACAGATATTATGGACATTAAATCAAGAAGAAAACAATTAAAAACAAAGAAAAACAAGAAAAACAAGTATGTTCGGGACGTAACTGGTCATTTTTCCATTTTTTCCCACAACGTAGGTAATCGTCCAAAACGTTCAAATAAAATATCCAAGAAGTATTATATAGTTGTATATCTTTCGAAAAATTAAAACAAGAGTTCGAGAAAAATTTTTATTTCACCGTCTTGAAGAAAAATACGTAAAACGATTATATAAAATACTAGACAGGATTATACATCTGTTTTTGATACAGAAAAATTTAAAACAGTAATTTGATAAAAAAAAAATTTATTTTACTGTATCGAAACAAATTATGTAAAACTACCAAATAAAATAACAAACAGTATTATTTTTCTGTATTTCATACAGAAAAATAAGAAACAGCAAAATAGGGACACAACGGTCTTTTACCCAAAAGTTGGGATGTTACAGATTTCACATCTAAGGATGTGAACATTACTCTTTTAGCTTTTCTCCAGTCTTCATGTTGCATCTTCCTTAACGTCTTTACATACTATTCTAGCCAACAAAACTTTTTTTTTTGCTTGACGTTCAACTTCTCCAGTTCAAATGGATATCTCAAATTCTTAGTTCCTGAAGATGTTAAATGTTACTCGGAAAGAAATTATTTTCCATATTTCGATACCAATACAACTAAGTATCAATCTTCATTCATGCCTAGAATAGTTTTTCTTAGATAATTTCCAACTAATGTAATGTCTTACTTAAAATTTTCTTATTCTCGTATCACTATATATATTCTAGATTTTGCTTGTAACAGAAATGTCTCTCTAGTGAATTCTCCTTTCAACCAACTAATTCTTAATCCAACAGTCTGCATACCAACTAATGTAATGCACTAATATAACGCATCACAGTACTATGGATTTCCGTTACTGTTTTTTTTTATTTTTTTTCCTTGAAGAAATAGTTTCAACTTTCGAAGAATCCACCACGCTCACCGCACCATTCGATCTCATGCGACACGGTTATAGATAGGAATATCCTTTCTTGCAATATATTCCTTCTTTCTTTTCCTGTCTTACAATTGTAATACATGAAAGGAAATTACGGAGGTTCAGAAAGAAAAGGTAGCGAAATTATCTGATATGTTACTAGACATATCCAACAAGAATTTGATTTTGCCTGATATGAGTCTTTTTTTTTTTCTGGAATACTAGCATTTTACTGAGATAATCTCATAAGATATGGTTGGAAAATAACCAATCCATTTTCAAAGATCACATTTATTTATGAAAGAGATAAATAGATCAAACTCACACAAATATTTGATCCGCAACAATAATTTGAATAATTTGAATAGCTCGATCGACTAAGAATAGGTACAGAAGTAAACAAATCAGAGGTTTACGAATAACTCTAACATATAATTGATCTACTCAATCATATGCCATAAAGATTAGGTTATTCATAGAAATATTCAGTATGGTCTATAGGATTAGCTCCAATAACAAAATCTCCCTTGTTTAAATCCTTCGTTCAGAACATTCCCGTTCCATTCAACATCTCAATTCTCTCTACTATCCGAGATTTTACTAACAGAAAATTCTATTTTCAATGGAATACTATTTATGGAAATGTGTCCAAACTTTCCACACTTAAAACAAAGTGTTTCCTTGAACATCCAATCTTTCATTAAGTGCCCTTTTCCACTTCACTTCCTGGTTCTGGTTTCTCAATGGTCGTAATTTCATTTCCCATTGAAATCAATTACTTTCCCAATATCCCTAAGAAAAATACCAGGTTCCAAAATTACAAAATCTAATATTTCAAGATTGATTCTCTTCCATCATATCTTGAACTTCAATTTCTAGTTTTCCCACTTAACAACGGTTCTTTGTTCGTGCAGTCGTCTTTCCACATTGCTCTCATTGCTCCCATAGCTCCTGCAACTACATTACGCTCCCTTAGTTCCTGCAGTTGCAGCTGCATTACTAGTAACATGTTCCACTTCCACATAAGTATAACTACCCTGAGTCATTCCTCTGTTCCTGCTGTACTTGTCACTTCAGTTGTCCTTCGCATTGTTTCTATAGCTGTAACCACATTATTATATCACATTCTGCTTCCACACACGTACATCCACTATGAGATTGTTGTTGTTGTTGACTTCCTGGAGATTGCAAGTACGTTTTCTGCTTTGGAATCACTTGACCTTACAATTTCCCCTTTTCGTAACCAAAAAGGTCCAACGTTACAGGTCTCTTATTCTCGAGATTGATTCAACTCTAACAAAATCTTAGCTTCACTATCAATTCTTGTTGTTGAACAATCTTCTCGAGTTCTTTGTATAATTGCTTCACCACTATTTGTTTTACTTCCAAAGTTGCAGTCATATCACCACCATTGCTTTTCGCTTCCAGACGCGTACATCTATCACGAGTCGTTGTCCTTCCTTCAATGATGAACGAATCAAAATAAAATGGATCTGATATCCATTTTATACAACCTATTTTGTTTCCTTTCTTCAGAAACGAATGAATTAAACTAAAATGGATCTGATATCCATTTTATACAATTTTATTTTGTTTTCCTTTCGGAAAACAAACACACAGAGAACACAACACAAGCAAAACAGACCTAACCACAAACCCCAAAAGACTCAAACCGTGCTCTGACACTTAAACCTTAAGCTCTGATACCAACTAATGTAACACCCTCCCTAGGGCATCACATTTCCGACTCCCGACTCATAATCTAAAAATAAGTTCACACAAGTTTTGAGTTATAAAAATATTGGTTTAAAAAAAAAATTCTTTCTTTACTGACACATAAATTTACTGAAAATATTAGGTAATCATATTTCAATTACTCATTATCCAATAATGACACACAATTTAAAGAGAAATATAAATTGACAGACTCTTTTGTTCTTTCTTTTTCCACAGTAGCAAACCCATTACGGTCCTACTTAATAAGCACGGTGTAACACTAACAATGAAAACTTAACATACTTGTTCCTTCTCCTGTATCAAACTTGATACATCAGAACTCTACTCCTTGTCAACACTGCTCCCCATCGAGTCATGAATGTCCACTCCTTATTGTTGTCCCTAATCTCAGAGTGTCCATCTAATGTCCATCTTGAAGCATCAGACATTTGTTCTATGTCTGTTCCTTGTCCTCAAACATCTTTTCCATTTCAACACTGTCGGCAAGGTCATTCTCCGATGTTGTCTCCAAACATAGAGGTATTTGTCACCCGCTATGTTTAAGACAACTCGTTCCTTCTACTGTATAATTTTAATAATACAGACATAGCAAAAACAACATAACAAAGAGGTGAGATCACCTACACCAGTACCAACATGGCAGCACAGAGATAACACAAACAACAATATCATACGCTTATATTATCATAATTACAATCATGCCATCATCATTATGGTTATTACACAGATACAATATTAAAATCATGCTATCAACATTAATCAACTATCAATTCAATTATCATAAACAACAATTATGATAATGCCTTTAGCGTTATCATCATCATCATCCAAGTATTCAAAACAATTGTCATAGCTAATATTTCTCAATTAATATATATCACACAGATATAAATGTTCAGTTTATGCATGTACACAAGACTCGATTTCCTACTCCATGGAGCTAAACTCAGTCGAGAAATGATCGAAAAGAATCATCGGTACCACATGCCTCGGACCACGTGCTATAATCCTCATTTTGATTTTTGCACATCTAGCATATACACGACAGCTTTATCAGATCTTGATTAAGAATAGTATCTCGGTCAGGATCATCGGTGTGTCGCGTCGGTCTAACCTACGGTTCATGACGGAGAGCGACTCACCGTCCATTGTAGGCAACCCGCACCCGATGCCCCCAAGGTCAACCAAAGGTGACCTACACTACGCATATCGCACCCACTCAAGAGGTGTGTTTCTCCTAGGCAATCACCATATCCAAATTCCTCATCGGACCATTCCAATGCATGTATAATGCACCAATTACCAATCACAGGTATAATACCAATCACAAGCTTCAACAGTAATCATACTGTATTTTCAACAGTGAAATCATGTTATCACATTTTTCATAGTTATAAAACACTTTCGCCGTGTTTTTTTACAAAATTGCAACATTTCATTACGTTTTCACAATTCCAAAAATGTTTTTGTTACGTTTTCAAACATCGTAACACTTCTGTTACGTTTTCAAAATTCTAAAACGTTTTTGTTATATTTTCACAATACCGTAACACTTTTGTTACGTTTTTCAAAATGCTGCAACTCTTCTGTTGCACTTTTAAATCACGTACTAATTTTTCAACGTTTTTCTTAAACACGTAAAAATATACGTTTATCAAATCCCATAATATTTTTCCACTATTTCAAAATTACGTAACTTAAAAATCTTTCTTTTACGTCACGTGTCACGTAAATCATTTTCTTTCATTTTCATAATATTTAAAAAACTTTTCAAATCACATAATGATTTTTCGTTATTTTCACAATCACGTAAAAATATTCTATTGTTGTTCAATCACGTTGTGATTTTCAATGGTATTTCAAATCACGTAAAATATTTAAATATACACCAAATCACGTAGAAATATTAAAATATTTTTCAAGTCACGTAGGAATACTTAAACATTTTTCAAATTGCGTAGCTTAAAATCACGTTTTTAAGATACGTAAAACGTTTTTCACCATAATTTCATTATTTTTCCAATACGCAAAACATTCTTTAATATTCCAAACGTCATTTTGAAAACTACGTAAAATATACCTCAATATTCCAAATATTATTTTGGACTTTCAAAAACTCAATATCGTTTCCAATGTCATTTTTCACATTTTCTCTTTTAAGAAAACCTTTCCAAAATATATTTCACAAAATCACTCTCCAAAATCCCAAAGAATGATTCATATGTTAGAAGACGTTAAATTATTATATTTTTTTTCATTTTTTTCCAAATCAATTCTAAACACAACCTTCTTCAAAATAAATTGAAGTTCGAAAACATTTTCGTTTACAAAAACTTGATTTTCTCAAGTGATAAACGCTCCGATTCCTTTCCAAATTTGTTGTATCAAATTACTTTGAAATTCTCTTTTGTTTCATTTTGGAAACTTGTTCATAAAATCAAGACATTACAAACCTTTAAAAACGTGGGTATAACTATTGAAATCATGAAAACATTCTTTCTTTCTAAGTTGATAGGATTTTACACAAACAAAATCATTAAAATTTTGTTTTCAAAATCGTAAGTCTTATGGTCATAAAAACCAAACCCATTTGTTCAAATTCGTTTTTACTTTCTTTACAAATCCTTTTTCACTTTCTTTGCAAATTCTTTTTCACTTTCTTTGCAAATCCTCAAAATCAACATTGTTATTTTCATTTAGAACTCATGTTTAGAAAAATACTTAGGAACTTTGTACACAAAATAAATCAATAAAAATCCTTCTAAAATTGTGTTCATGTTCTCTTGAAAAACAAACCCTTTGTTTATTTTTCATATTCTTCAAATCAATCCAATTTTATTCTTTCATGAAAATATTAATTTGTAAACACCTATTTTGAGGTGTCTTGTTGAAATCCACCATGTTTTAAGTACTCAAAAATCAATTCTTTTGTTCTTGAAATTTTTCAACATAAACCTTAATCAAGGGCATCAAAATCGTAGCTCTTCCTTGGCTATTGGAGCCAAAAACCAATTTCCTTTCCACCATCAAGTCATGACATATACATATATATTTCATCATAAATAATATAAGCATACCATCAAAGCCATAAAAGCATGTATAGCATATCAAGCATATCATCAAAGCTATAAAATCATGCAAAGCATATCAAGCATAGAAAATTAATCAAAGCTCATAAACACCCACAAATTAATTACATGACCATGGATATGAATCCTCACATGGATTCCACATCCATCAAATAAAATACCATCTCTCACCACCATGCTTGGTTGGTGAGATGGATCTCCTCTTACCTCTTGAAGATCCTCCAAAGGTTCTTGATTTGCTTCTTTTTCCAAGTCCTTCACCACCAAGGGCTTCTCAAATACAAAATAAAACACACAAATAATTAATATACAAGACTTGAATAAGAAAACCATGGATTAGAATCATGGTTAGAACCTTGAAAATCAAAAGAAAAGTGAAGAGTACCAAATTTCACCATTAAAGCTTCAATCTTTAGCTTGAAGAACAAGGTTGAAGATGAATGATTTAGAGAAAATCTCCAACATGAAAGTTGCTTAGAATATCATGGAGATTCAAGATCTAGAGTTGGATGAAATTAAAAGAGCTTGGATGGTGGTTTTAGGTAGTATGACCGAATGGTGTATTTTGAAGAACAAAGATGAAATTTTTTATTTTTGATAGAAACTTGAAGCTTGAATTTGAAGATCAAGATGAATGATTTTGGAAAAACTCATAACTAGAGATGTTCTTAGAATGGTGTTTAGGTTTAGAAAATCAAGTTGGATGAAATTTTTGAGTGATGGAGGGTGTTCTTGATGGTCATGGCCAAAACTTGCTTGGAGGAGAGGTGGAGAGAAAAGTTTGATGAGTTTTTGCTTTTGGAGGAGACAAAGATGATCAAGAATGATCAATAATGACCAAGATAGCTAATAATGGTCTTCAAAGCTCTCAAAATCAGACCAAAACCGTGCGCCCCCCTTCTTGCATTCTTCTTGAGTGCCAAAAATCAAAAGTAAGCCATTATGATGTCTAACTTGACCAAGACATGCAAAAATGACATAAAGCTTGTCTCTTTGTCTTCTAAACACTCCAAAACCATCACTTTCTCTTCATAATGCATTCAATAAAGTTGTCTTCATTATTTGCCACCATTTGAAGCATTTCTAGCCATTGATTAATTCAATGGTTAGGATTTAGGTAGATTTAGGTAGGTTAGAAGACTTAATCTAGGCCATTGGATTTTTCTCCTTTAAATTCTAATCATTGGATGTGTCTCCAATATAAAGGGTCAAGATTGCTCCTTCTTACTTTTAATCCAAGGGTTATAATTAGTCTTTGCTACTTTAGAAGACCAAATTTCCACCATTGATTAATTCTTCATCTAATGGTCATAAATGGTCTTTGTTACTTTTTAAGATTAAATCTCCACCCTTGATTTAATCTAAATCCAATGGTTATAAATGGTCTTTGTCATTTTTCAAGACCAATTCTACACCTTTGATTACATCTATGGTTGATATCAAAGCCTTCCTAACTAAGCTTATTCTCACACCATTGATTAAATCAACGGTTATTATCCAAGGCTTCTTTATTAAGTTTGTTTCTTAACCTTTGATTAAATCAATGGTTAATATTCAAACTAAGTATTCTCATCCAAGGGTATAAATCAAGTCAAGCTCTCTTTGTTGACTACGCAAAGATAATATTTAGTCTTGTATTCTACAAATAATATTTTCTTGTATTTTTATCATCCGATAATTAAATACAAGATAAAACACAAAGACAATAAAATTTTCTAAAACTATTTCGGATTCAGGTTTAGTAAGATCCCCTGTCTCCGTCTAAACAATACAAATTTTTCTATGCGTAGAAAAATTTTTCACTTTGTAGGACCCACCTGGGCCCACGTATGCCCACCTGGGCCCACATAGGACTACCTGGGCCCACATACAGTAAAAAAATTCATAATCATCCACAAAAATCACAAAAATTAGAAAACGCACAAATATCAAATCAGATTACGTAAAATAATTACCTAACGGTAAAAATTAAATTACGTAACGTTTTCCCCGGCCCGAAAATTTTTATTTTCCTGACACGGAGTAAATCACTCAAAACGATCAAATAAGCTGACGGAATAATTAAATTAATTTTACAGCACTCAGAAATCACTAAACAGTGAAATTCTGTTAACTGTCAAAATTACTGTTTAAGAGATTGAAAATTTTGGGGTGTTACAACTCCTATTTGCAGAAGTTGGACGTTCGTGAGTCTGTTTGTGTGGATACCGCAGAGACATCGTCGTTGTTATGGTGTTGGTGATTCACACCAATTGTTTTGATCACGCTTCAAGAGGTAAACTGTTTTAAAACTCGGATTATGACTTTTTCGCATGGATCCTTGGTGAGAATTATGTTTTCCGCTGAATGATGTATCCACGATTCCTAACAAGTACTCCATTTTAAGCCCAGATAAAAGTGTGAAGCTGATGAATTAGAAGAGCTATCAAGATTTTTTCAAATGAGATGAATCAAATTTTGAGGACAAAATTTATAAAAAAGGGGAGAATTATAACATTCTGCCCAACTGATCGGAGTTGATTTTGATAACTTTTTATTGGTTAATTACCTATAATTAAGATTGAGTTTAAGTTGGATCCTTATCATTATCTTCATTTTTTTGCAGAATTGAGAGATTTAATACATTTGGATGAAAGTAAGTGAAGATATCGAGTTTTCAAGGCAAAAGAGGTCCATTCTGGCTTTGGTAGGGTTCCGTGTCAATTTTGGAGCGTTTAAGGACTTAGACATGGCCATGTCTAACTTAGATGAAGCTTCTGAGTTGAGACACGACCATGTCTTCCACTCACATGGTCGTGCCTTCCCAAAAACGTGCAGAAAAGCCATTTTTACAAGAGACATAGCTGTGTCTCCCACTCACGCAGCCGTGTCCCCCAAGCTTCTCCAATACGCTGATGATGTCATGAGACACGACCATGTCTCATGGACACATGACCGTGTCTCTCCCAAAACTTGCAACACACGCTGAAGTTAGTCAAAACGTGCATGCAATCTTGTCAGAATTTGCTTAACATGCTATTGTGACATGAGACACGGTCATGTCTCATGGACACACTGCCGTGTCTCCCCCTTTTGGCTTCACACAACTATGTCTAACTCTTGGAAAGCTTCTGACTTATAAGGCACAACTGTGTCTAAAGGAGACACGGCTGTGTCTCCTGCTGGACCCCAAATTCTCTATAAATACAAGTGCAGAAGGCAGGGGAAGAAGTTTTTAGTTTTCAGATAGCTTTTAGGTTAGTTTTAGGTTTTTCTTTTAGTTTCTTAGGTAGTTTATCATTTCCTTTCATATTTAGTTTGTAATTTGAGTTTTGGAAGCTAAAGAGAAGAAGAAGAACAAGAAGGAGGGAGATCTGATCGAAGATTGGAGTCTTGCGTTCGAGTAATTGGAGATCAATCATCCTCTATCCTTGGAAACTAGTTTGATCTTTAGTTTTCTCTACAACTTTATTTCATACAATGTCTTTCTTATGTTTTTCTATTGCTTTTGAATTTATCATGTGTGACTAAGTTTTCATTTGGTTAAGAGAGGATGAAACTCTAGTATTGATTTTATGAATCTTACATATTCATTTATTTTAATACAGTTGTGTTTCTATTCATATATTTCTGATCATTATTATGATAAAAGAACCTTTATACTCTTGCAAACTTTAAAGTGGTAGACCTAGGCTTATTATGTGTGCGGTTGCAGTGATAAATCTAGAGGATTGTATGATGTTAGCATAAAGGTTTTTGTATTCTTGCTAGTTTCTAAAGTGGTAATTCTAGAATTATTATGTGTGCGATTGCGGTGATAAATCTATATGAATATATGATCTAAGCAATTTAATCCCGATGTGTGATTAGATCTTAACATAATTGGTTTTCTAAATCTTAATGCAATTGTTGGTTAGTTGTAAGAGCGGTTGCTTTATAATTAATTAGTGATTAGGAGTTGATTGGAGCGGTTGCTAAATTGACCAAAACCTAAGGAAAACAGAGATTTAATCTCACAATTGCATAGAAATATAATTGATCATGTTAGAATAAAAAGAATATGTGGGCTAGCAATATCATATAAATCTAGTAGTGGATTCCATCTCTTAACCAATTCATTCAATTTGTCATTTCTAGTTTGTTTTATTATTATTGTTGTTGATTTGATTCAATACTCACCAAAACCCCAAAACCTCCTTTTTACTGCACGTTAACCTTTGGAGTTTAAATTAGGAATCAATTCATAGTTAATTGAATTAATTATTTGTGGATCAACTCTTGCTAATTACAACTGGTTGCAAGATTTTTATATTTTTGGTAGAAATTAGCAACTGAATCTTGTTCTTAATTTTAATCACTATCCACACCACACCACCAACCTAATGATATTAATCGGTGTTTAGTAGCTCAATAAATTTGATATTAATTATCTAATAATTGAATAATTGTTTGAGTTGAATTGAGCATAAATATATAATACTGAACATTAGTGATAGCTCAAAATAACTTAGAAAAATTATAAAATTATAAATAATTGTTAATTAGAGAAGGAAGAATTCATTGGAGAGTGAGAGCAAATTAGAATAGTACATAAAAATTTCTTAATTCAATTCTTTAAGGGTTAACTTAACCCAAAGATAAATATTGAAGTTAAGTGATTGATAAAGTGTAAGAAAATAAAATTTAAAATAAAACTCTTAAAATTTTTTCATATCACCAGAAAAGTTAAAAAATTCAGAAAAAAATATAAAAATATCTTTATGAATTTTAAGTTATAAGATTTTCTTTTATATTCTTTGTCACTAACTCTTTTATCCTTTATCTTATAAACTTAACCTTTATTAATTGTTTTTATTTTATTCTTTTTATGTTAGATTACTTTCATCCACCTCTCTACACTACACGTTTCTCTCTTGTCCGTTCTCTTTGTTTTTCTTTCTCACTCACTCTTTCCCTCTGCTCTCTCTTGGACCCGTGTGCTCGCTGCTCTCTCTCGTCTGCTCATCCTCACTCCCTCGTCCAAGAGCTGCTTGCTCATCCACTCTCGCACGCTCATCTCAACTAGTTTGTCCTCTGTTTTCCCTCACGTCCGTTTGCTGGTCCGCTCCTGTTGTTCTTCCCTCGCGCGCTCACTGGTTTGTTCTTGCCATGCTCGGTTTGGTCTGTTTTGATTTCTTTTTCTTTTATTTTTTGTTACTTTGATTCCCACTCACTCTTTTCTTGCCTTTGGGGGTATGGGAACTGAGGGAATGGTGCAGAAATGAAGAACAAGAGCAACAAAAAAAAGGAAGAGGAAGGGCATGGAAAATGGGGGGATGAAATCTTAGATCCGTGGAAATGAGGTAGGGGTTTCTTTGCTAATGTTTTTACTTATATTCCTCTTTGATTTTGAGTTGGAAATCTGGTTCATGGAGCTACACTAGCTCACGGTTAGAACTGAACCCAAAAAGGGATTTTTAGATTTTGTATAGTTCTCTTAATTATTTTGTCTTGCTGTGATTCTAATTTGTTCACCTTGCATTAATTCAAATTTTATTTCTTTAGATTCTAATTGAAAACCTATATAATTTGATTAAGGTTGAGGCTCCAATGTTCATGGCTGATTTGAGTTAGGAGCTAAATGTGACTGGTTATTTAAACTGATTAAGGTTGAGGCTCTAATGTTCATGGCTGATTTGAGTTAGGAGCGAAATGTGACTGCTTATTTAAACTTTAGTGAGACTTATGTTGAAGTTGTAGTGGTTTTAGTGATGTAAATGACTTATTGATATTTGTTTGAATGTCTTAATTGAGTGCCCTGTTTTAAAATTAAAATTTGGTTGCTTGTTTGATATGGATGTTGACCACGGTTATATACTATTTTTGGGACAGATTTAGGGTGTTTATTAATTGTAATGGTGATTTTAAAGGTGATAGGAAGTATAGGTTAAATGTTGTATAGTTTGTAGTTTAGTTTTAAATGCCTTTGAGTTTGAATTAGAAGCTTGATTGGTGGTTGTTTGTAAGGTGAAATGTTGCCCAAATTGAATTGGGATTTTTGCTCATTGTTGGCTCGAAATTTTGAAACGGTTAAAAAAGATCTAGATTTGAATGGCTTTTCTGAAGACTTGGTTCATGATAGGGCACAATGGCGTCGTTTGATCCATGTAGCCGACCCCACCTAGTGGGAAAAGGCTTGGTTGTTGTTGTTGTTGTTGGCTCGAAATTTTGATTAAATGGTGTTAAAAATGTATGACTGGATGTTGTCCAAGGATAACCTAAAAATAATTGATTAGATTGAGGTATTTTGAGGCTGAATATACGTTGTTTTAAAACCGAATATATAGTGTTTTTATTTGTTGATTTTAAATTTACTTTACTTTATATTTTGCTATTCTCCGTCATGACTTTAAATTGTATTAAATCATGTTTATTATATATTGTTGAATGTCAATTTTCTTTATGTTTGAGTGTATGTTCACAATTATGTGGTATTGACTTTGAATGGTGCTTGAAGTGTACTATGAGTCTTATGATCCAATTCTATCTTGGCGACTTTATAGTTTTTTGTGAATTGATCTTGTTTTCTTTTTAATTCGAATGGTCACTGTTGAATCAAACAATTTTTATTTTCTTTATTGACTTCAATTAAAGTGCTTTGAGCTAGAATGAGTAAAGTTTTGGATGAAATGACTATGTGAAGGCCATGATAGTTGCTGTCCTGTTATGGCAGAAATTTAGAAAAGGAAAAATGAGTAAAGTTGTTGATTAAATGGCTATGTGTAGGCCATGAGGGTTGTTGTCTTGTTATGGTAAAAAATTAGATGCTTATGTATTATATGTTGTTGTTGTATATTGGTAAAAGATGCTAAAAATGGCATTATTATCCTGTGCTAATGTCTGATGTTTCCCAATATATGTGGGGCTGTATGATATCGAATCCTAATGCATGGTTATGCTAGTATAGTTAAATTAGATGTACCTCATTTAGATTGGTTTTTGGAAGAGTTTAAATATATTATGATAATTAATTGACAAAAGTTTATATAACCTAACATATATGATATTTGATTATGAAATTTATTGGGTCAAATGAGATTGTCTTAGGGAAGATTGAAAAATAGAGATTGGATAAATGGATTTTTGAATTGAAGAGTTTTTCAAAAACGAGATTTATTGATAATATTTTTTTATGATAAAGGTATTTTTGAATATTTGATAATATGACATTTCAAATTAACCTATTGAGAATTTCACAATTCTCATCCCCTTACTTCTATGTTTTCCCTAATGATTCCAGGAAAAATCTTGAGTAATCAAGCAAAATGAAGCTTTGGAATGAAGATATAGTTAATATCTTCGGTTTAGTAATATGTATTGTTTAGCGATGTATAAATTTAATATAATTCTTTTTATATTGTATGTATTTTACGTTTTCGCGAAAGGCTCATTATTTTGTATCTTATCAAATTGTTTTATTTAAAAATTTTAGATAGACATGAGTAATATACCAAATTTCTAATTACTAATGCGTAATTTGGATACGTTATTAATGTTAGTAATTTGGGATGTTATAGAGACGAAATTAATTAGATAAATAGATCAGAAGCCCATAGGAGTGTGAGTAAATGTAAAATAGAGGAATGAAGATTAATTTGAAAATAGAAATAGATTAAGATGGATACCTGAATGCTTCTAAATTCAATTCCATGAGGATTAACTTAACCCATGGATAAATAGTAAAGCTTAGTAACTGATTAAGGTGCATATGATTATGTGTCAAAGAATTAGTTTTGGGATTAAAAGGAATCCTAAAATCTTTCATGATTCTAAAGGAAGTTTGGAGATTGAGTTGTGGAGGATTAAAATTTCTTAAAAGATAAAATGTTCCCAATTGAATATTTAATCATTTCTTTATCAAAATATCTCCACCAACTCTCTCTCTATCAGTTTTCTGATTCCCTCACACTCTTCCTCTCTTCTTATTCTCACATTCACCGTCTTTCACTCGTTCCCTCTCCTCTCTCGTAAGCTCGTTCGCTCGCTGTCCTCGACGCCATTCGTCCTCGCTGGTGTGTCCTCGTCGTCTGTTCGTCCTCACCATCTGTTCGTTCATCCTCACTGTTCCTTCATCCTTGCCTTCCATTCGTCCTAGCAGTTTGTTCCTATACGTCATTTTTCCTCGCTGGTGCGTTCTCGCGGGTTCTTCTCGTTGTTGCTTTACCGGATCTGTTTTGATCATTTCTTTTCCTTACTATTTCTTTGATTCTCACTTATTTCTCTCTCTTTTTGTGTAAGCTGAAACAACAAGAATAAGGAAAAGAAAAAAGAAAAATAGAATGGAATGAAAGAGGAAGAGGAACAACAAACGAAAATGGAGAAAAAGAGAGAGAAAAAAATGAAGATTTAGCTAGGAAATGCAAGATTCAAGAAAAAGGAATCACCTTGGAGGTAGGGGGTTTTAATTCCATACTTCTTTTCATAAAAATTGGTGTTTGACTAAGAGATGAGGACATGATTTTTTTTAATTTTTGGATGGATTTTAAAGCTTCAAAGAAAATGGGTGAAACCCCTAATTGTTTTACTGATTTGAGGTTGTTATGAATGTTTGATTGTTATCTAATGGATTATATTTATGATTGTTTATAAAGATTAAGCATTGAAAGAGGATGATTATATTATGTATTGAGTTTTTGGAGCAAGAGTGTAAGAATTGATTAATGTTGTTTATTATATGTCTCACGGCTAGGCTACATTATAAATCTTCATTGGATGGTTGTTGTGTGTAAGTCATGGTGCACCATGTGTTTGATGAGGTCTCTTTGCCTAGTAGTTATTGTGTTGAGTTTAAGATGTTGTTTTTAATGAGAACATGGTTATAATATGGGTGAATATTTCAAAGTATGTTGCTACCCTATTTTAGAACATAATTCCTATGTATTTAACTCATGTATTAATAATACTAAACTTTGAGTGAAAATGCTTAGTCTTAGGACATATATAGGTCACGACCATATCCTAAGAAAGAGAAGGAGTCTCTTGTTGATATATACTCTTGGTTGTTATTTTTAGTTGATAAGTTTTTCTTGATTTCCATTAAAAAGGAACTTTGATCGTGATTTAATTTATGGCCAATGATACTTGTTAATGATTGCAAAGGCACTAAGGTATTTGAATCTCTTTATTATTGGTTGAGTTGAAAATGCATGAAATTGTATGTATAATTAAAGTTTGAGTTGTGCTTGAATGAACTAGAGATTCTTGTTAATCTAGGTTGTCATGGCCAAGCCTTAGTGTAGAGGGTTTTTATTAAAACTTTGGGGTTCTTCACAAATTTATATTCATATGACAATTAAGTTAATTAAAGAAATAAAGAGTATTTGATGAGTTAAATTGGTTATGTTGGCCGAATTGTTGTTCAAAGGATAAGGTAAATAAAGTGGTAGTAGCCACTAAGGTAAATAAGTGGTAGTAGCCACTAAGGTAAATTAAGGTGGTAGTAACCACGTATAGTAATTAAATTGGTAATTGTCACTATAATAATTAAAAGTGGTCTTAGCCACTAATGAGACATCAACGATGAAGAGGTTATAGCCATAGGTGAATTATCCTACTTATGCATGTTAAATATTATTAATGGGTCGTTGTCCTATTATTTAAAAATGTAAAGGAAATTAAAGGTAGTGTTAATGGATAGTTGCCAAAGTATAAAGAATATGGTTTAAAATGGGATTGAAAATAGAAGATTGCGTGCTGCTAGGACTCAATCATAATTGAGTGTATCTTGGTTACATAATGTATAACATTCTGCCTAACCTGATGATACTAATCGGTATTACAGTAGCTCAATTAATATGATATTAGTTATCTGATAATTGAATAATTGTTTGAGTTAAATTGAGCATAAATCTATAACACTGAATATCAGAGATAGTTCAAAATAACTTAGAAAAATTATAAAATTATAAATAATTGTTAATTAGAGGATGAAGAATTAATTGGAGAGTGAAAGCAAATTAGAATAGTACATGAAAGTTTCTTAATTCCTTATTTAAGGGTTAACTTAACCCAGAGATAAATAGTGAACTTAAGTGATTGGTATGGTGTACAAATGATATTTTGAAAATAAAGAAAATTTTAGAATTTTTTATATCATTATAGAAGGTTAAAAAAATCATTATGAGAATATGAAAATATCTTTATAGATATAAAGTTTCAAGATTTCTTCCTATGTTTTGTTAAAACCCCTTTGTTATTTTATTAATATTTTAGATTAACTTTACCCTTTTAATATTTGTTTTAATTCTCCTTATCTCCCTCACTTGTTCATTTATCTCATCCACTCATTTTTTTATCCATCTGCTCACCCTCTTACTCGTGTGCTCTCTAATTTTTCTCCCAAGCTAGCCGTATCTTCCTTACTTAGCCGTCCGCTCCTCCTCATTTGACCGTTTGTTGCCTCTTCTTCGGCCGTCCGTCCTCACTGCCGCTTGTTCAACTGTTCGATCACGCTGTCCTCTCGTGGTTTGTCTTTGTTGGTAACATGTTCATTCACATTGTTTTCTCTTTCATGGTTCATTCTCGTTGATCTGTGTAACACCGTCCGTAGGATATCACATTTACGGCTAAAACTTGTAAATTTAATAAATTATATAAAAGGTTTAATATAATAAAATATAGATTTCAAATTTACTTTTGCGAAAACATAAATTTAAATGAGGCGTAAACAACATGAGATGCAATATTTAATAATTTCACATAAAAAAGAATATATACAAAAGATGATATAGATCATAGTCCACCCAAAATACATAAGACTTGCACTCCAAAAAGATACATGTAGATAGATACAAACTAGCCCAAGTTTGACGAAAACCCAGGGAGTAGGGTCCTCCATTGGATCCTCCTCTTCGGAGTCTTCATCGGACAAAACCCTCAGTCGGGGAGAGATCTCACGGGCAGGTGTCCTAGCAGAAGACACCTTAGGGTCCAGATCCTCCCTTGGGGTATAATACAAATCACCTCACAACTCCCTAATAGGAATAACAAACTATAAATGCACTATGACATCAAGCATAAAGAAAGAATCCCCATCACAGGTCTTACGCATAGACAGAGTTACAACTACTATATATCTAATGCGTTCTGTAGCCCAGTCGATATGCCAAGCACTTATATCGCCATTGAACTGAACTCTTACAAAACCAACAAAATCTCTCCTAGCCGCTGTCGCGACCGGGATCGCGGCGGGAAATAGCAACTCGCGTGATTTTAAAAAAAATGATTAAAAAATATGGAGTTGCCACCAATTTTATTTAAATTTAGGAAAAATTGGAAAACCTTTTTAGAAAATGGTCTTTGGAACCAAATCGGATTCGGGAGTCGGTTATGGATAGGGAAGGGTGGAAACTTAATCCCACTGCACTTCACATCACACCCGTCTGAGACAGCATCCTTAAGTCGGTTGTGCAAAAAAATTAATAATCTCGAATTTATCTATTTTACCTTTCTAAAAAACTTTGTAATTATTTTTTTTTTTTTTTTTTTGTTATTTATTTATTTATTTATTTTAAAAGAAAAGAAAAACCAAATTGTAAAAATTTAATTTTTGAACTTGATGAGAATAAAAATTTCGCTCCTACGTACTTCTCAGTGCAATGAGAACTCAAAGTTACGTAGTTCGTATAAAATAATTGTGGATTGATTTTAATTAAAAGATTTTTGAAAAGAAAATTTTGTTGTTTGAAACTAAAAAACATTCTTGCATGACAAGTGGTTCAAGTTAAGACTAGCTACTCAATAAACCCTTATGATCCAGACGACCTTGAAGATAGCATTCGCTATTCAATCATCATCGTCGGTCATTGCATTGATTAAAAGAATTTTTATTTTTTATTTTTCTGTTTTTTATTTTATTTTATTTTATTTTATTTTATTTTATTTTATTTTTTACTATTTTTTTTATATTTATTTTTATATAAACACCACTATGCTTGATTTTATTATTATTTTTTTTAAGATCTTCTAACTTCACATTTTTTTATTTTAGGCATAATACACAACTTAAAACATACTATCAAATAAATAAATAAATAAAACATCAAACAAGAACTAAACATATAACACAACACGGTAAAAACCAAAGGAAATTGAACACACACATATATATATATATATTATTACTTACACAACACACACTAAAAAAAATCTATACACATATATCTATTTCTTACGTAAAACAACTACGTAAAAACAAAAGGAATCTAAACACATGTATATATATATATATATATATATAAGTCTGCATACGGAACAATCACGAAAGAAAAGAGAAAAAGAAACAGTGAAAACCAGAAGAAACGGAGCAGCAGGGGGGAACCTGGGCTCAACGGAGTAATGGGTAGAGACGTGGTGGAGTTGCTTGAACGTTTGTGAGGTTGCAGCCTAACTGAACTGATCCCTCTTTTATTAGCAACTCGTCGTGACACAGTGCACCGCGTTTTGTGGGTGGTGCTAGCTCCAAACCGTGATGCAAGGTATTGTGACGAGTTGGTGGCAGGGAGGAGCTGTTGTTGGTGGGCCACGGATGGTGATAGTAACGCACACAGAGCCTGGTTATGGGTGCTGGACGGTGGTTGCTTCTGGTGTGGGTGTGGAGGACGAGCTTCGTGGAGTTACTGGGTTGCGGTGTGGTTCGGCTCGGGTGCGCCTTTCCGGTGCGTTTGGGTGGAGCTTCGTGGAGTTACCGGGCGAGAACGTGCATGGGAGGATGACCGCGTGGCTGCGCAAGGCCCGGTACGGGAGGAGTTCGGAGGATGGGGCTGCCGAGCACGAAGATGGGTGATGGTTCACGGAAGAGTGTGTATGGCAGAGGTGCTTGAGGCTGTTATGATGAGGGGTACTTGAAATTTTTAAGATGGGTGATGAAGAATGATGGAAGTGATGGAGGTTAGGAAACGTGGAGGTTGTTGTGGAGGTGAGGGTGAAGATGGGTGGAAGCTTGGAAGGTTGAAGATGGCTTGGTAGTCTTGGACGTTGTTTGGTGTGTTACGGAGGTTGAAGAAGAAGGTGAGTTGTGGTTATGGAGGATGGTGGTGAGTGAGTCACGGTTGGAAGGTTTGTTTGGTGGGGCGAGGTGGAGTTGGTTTGGTTGTTCTTTGTGGGTTCACGGTTTGGGTTCGTTGAAAGGTTGAAGGTGAAATGGAAGGGATTCTGGTTTTCAGTTCTGGTGCAGCGTGGAGTGGAAAGGACGTGGTGGAATGGTTGGAGGTGAATGGTGAGAAGGAATGGTGAGAATGGAGGTGGCTTTGGCTTGGTGAGGAAGGTTAATGGTGTGGCTGTTTGAGTTGATGGTGAGGGGGAAGAAGAAGGGCTACGGTGGAATGGAGGAGCTGTTTGGAGATGATGAAATTGAAGAAGTGGAGAGTGAAAATCAGATAGTGAGGGGAGGGGGAGCTCACGGTTTGAAAGGGAATAATGGTGTTGTGGTGGATGGGTTTTAGCTTGATGGTTATGGTGTTTATGTGTGAGAATGCGGTGTGTGAATGAGTGAGAAACGTGAGTGATGAAAGTGTGTGAATGAGTGAGAAACGTGAGTGATGAAAGTGTGTGAGTTGCTTGGAGGGTAAAGGGTGTTTGAGGTTGAGTTGTGGTAGAGCTTGAAGGATGGAGTGATGGTGAAACCGAGTTAACTCGGTGGGTTAAGGTTAGTAGTGCAAGGTGGTGAGGGAAGATTGGTTGGGTTGTGGGAGATGAGTTGATGGAGGTGGTGGGTATTGAAGGAAGAAGAAGATGAAGGTTATGGAAGATAGGTGAGTATGGATGTTGGAAGGAATTGTTTCTACGTGTTGAAGCCTCTTCGGAAAATGGAGTGGAGTGGTTTTATAGTGAAAATGAGAATGAATAGCACACTGATGTCCCTCCCTCCTTTTTCTACGTGAGTGCATATTTGTGAGAGTGAGAATGAGTGGTGCAAGTGAGTGAAAGTGTGAGTGGGACGTAAAATAAATGGGACAAAGAGAGTGGGTGTGTGTATTGTGTCTGTTGCTAAAAGAAATTAAATGAATAATGGAGTGGGTGAGAGTGAGTGGAAAAATGCAGAGGATATGCGTGTGTCTTTGTGAAGTGGAGAAATTGAGTCTTGAGTGAATTGCTTTCTTTTTTTTTTATTATACCCTTTTTTTGTTATTTTTTATTTTTATTATTTTATTATTTTTTGTTTTTTTTTTATATTTTCATTTTCTTGTTTCTTCTTATTATTTTTTTGTCTGGACAAAATTGAGTGTTCACAGCTGCCATCGCAGAAAGCAAAACAGCAAAAGATACGATCTTCTTTGTCTTCCCTTTAATCTTTAATAACCATATACATGGAACATAATAAAATAACAGAGAGGTGAGATTCCCTACATTAACACTAACGTGGCAGCACAGAAACAATAAAGAGTAGAAATATCATTCATGTACAAGGGACACAAATTTCAATTATGGCATTAAATATCATATAATGTAGTAGATATGAAATAATACAATGATATGTGGACCGACAATGCATGCGCACAATGAACTAATTTCTTACTCCATGAAGCTTAAACACAAATTCAGAGAGAATGATCTAGAAGATATTGTCTGTATCTCGTCAGCCTCAAGTCAAGTGCTGTAATTTCTCAATTGCGCATCATGACTTTATACAAGATAGTCTACAGTAGATCGTGATTAGGAATAGTATCTTAGTCCGGATTGTCAGTGCCTTGCAACAGTTTGATCCACGGCAAAGTGGAGCTACCAACTGACCATTATGGAAAAACCACGCCCTAATGCCCCCAAGGTCAACAAATGACCTAGACTATACCCATTGTACCTGCACTAAGGTGTAATTCATATCCTAGGCATACAGCCTCAACCAACACCGCCGGTAGTAATGCATGATCAAAGACTCAATGCATACTCATATATTAGTATTATAATTTTCCATAACCATAAGCTACTCATGAGCCAAGCTAGTCATCAATATCTTTGGGTTTTGCTCAAGAGCTCGACAACACATTACTGTTATTTCCAATCACAAAGCATCTCCATTGCATAACTTAGATATCATCATTCTTAAATTACGTAAAACTTTTATTACACTTTTTGAGCTTAATTTTGAAACTTTCAAAGATTAAGATAGAAATTAACTTTAGTTCCAATATTTATTTAACTGGGCTCCTCTAGGAAATGATTCCTAATAATATTCATAAAGAACCCAAAAAGGAATTTACATCATATTAATTTAATAAATCCTTTTTACCTAAGCATCTAGGTTCCAACTCAACATAACAACTTTGTCTTGGATATTCTATTTATGGCCACTTGGCCATGAGCCCTAGGGTCCTTGGACCTAAAAATACTCATTCTCAACAACAAGATTCCAACATACTTCAATCATCGAAATTTCTACTCAACCAAGATTATGCAAAACATTAAGCCATAAAATCATATAAGGCAAAAACCATAAAATCACCAAAAATACGTGTTCGCTCTTTTGCTTATCGCAAGTGTATGGGTCACACTTATAGTGTAGCTAAGAGTCCAATATCGTTCCCACGAGGACTATTGCTAATTCAGAACTAATTATTAACCAAAAGTTTAATAATTTCTATCTAAGAACATTCAAATTAAAGGAGTTGTGTGTAAACCAATGGAAAGATTTAAATGTTAGCTAATTGGAATTACAGTTGTTGATTAAAGAATAGGGAAACCTTCTTCACCTTCTACTTCAATTGATGATATGCAAACCTCTTTATCAACATACATGATATAGAATTTGTTGGCTTGAGAATCTTATTTAATTAAAAGCTTATGTCTAGGTCATTTAATCATGCTTCGTTACCTATCTCTAGGTGTCCATGAGATCTAGATTAAATTCCACTCATTAAAAGCAAGTCTCAATAATAGCCATGCATGACTAATAGGTATATTTCTATCCTATTAGTTAATCAATTTATTCAAGCTAGTTGAATGAAATCAAACATGTATTAACCGTATTTATGATCTTAAATCAAATTTCCTATGTTTAGATTCATTAGATTTAATCAAAACATATTAAATATTGGCCAAATATTCAACAGCATTAAGAGCAATATGATTGAATAATTCCTAACCACATATATTAACTTAAAGGTTTACAAAATCATTAATATTCATAGTAGGATCCAAAGAAATCCCTATACACAGACTAGCCACTCATGACAAATGAAAATATATCAAATATACTCATTGTCATGATCAGAATAGAGAGGAAGTTGAAGGAGAGGAAGTTGCGAGCTCAATAATGGTAGTCCTTGGTGCTTGAATCCTCCTTGTAGAAGGATTTGGCCTCCAACTTTAGTCCTTTTAGCTTCCTTTCTGTCTCGCAAATAAACCCTAGCAGCTGTGTTTTAAAACCAAAAACGTTCTTTTTTTAAAATCTGATAGAACAGTATTTATAGGCTCCAAAAGTTTGTTTCACGCCGCGGCGCGTATGAAAATTACGTCAAGCACGCCGCGACGCTATTCTTCACTTCGCAACGTTCAAAATGCGTAGCTCTCTGCCTGAACAGTGGAATGCCACACGCCGCGATGCTAACTTGCCCATGTCACGACGCTTAATGCTGAACTTCATCTAGTGCTTTCTCTTGTAATGCAGCTCTAAGTCCTTGATCATTATTCTCCTTTTAAGCCCTTCCTGCAATTAAGAAGTCACCAGATTAATGACAATAGTAAGTTCACATAATCATAGGAAGAATTATACCAATTTGCTCAGAAAACATATAGGAAGATATCATAATTGAAATCAATGAATTTAGCTTAAAATCTTCCAATTATGCCTGATAACAAAGACTAAGCAATCAATACAGCACAAATATAGGGTCACAATAACACCATTTTATGGAATTATCACACTCCCAAACCTAGGATTTTGCTAGTCCTCGAGCAAAACAAAGTCTGATTAAGCAAACCAACTAAACAACACACGCACCACATTCACTTAGCATTTATCAAGAGTTCCCAGTATTACTGAAACCACAACTAGTGTATCAAGATTGATTAAATCCTCAGAGATTGCTAATGCCATACCATCAAATTCACACATATGTACTCATCAACATGCAAATATCCAAAGTCCTTTCTCCTGTAGAACACATATCCTACTAGCATCCTAGTTAAACTTATCCTAATCAAATCATATTTATCCAGATAAGTTTATGAACATATATGCATAAGAATCACATAATCCACAAAATTGTATGCAAACTCTCTCCCACTAATGTAAATCGCACATAATTGAGGATCAAAATGGACTTCAACTGTAACGCCCCTTTTTCTTACCTCACGAAAAAGGAACGTCACACCATAATAGTTTGAAACATAAAACGGAATAAATTGCAGAAAAAAATAATTATTTTAAACCTCATAGACCTGGTTCATTTTATAGATGTATAAGTTCCTTTCTAAATAGCATTACATTTTTTTTATTATATTGTTAACAAGTAGTGTCAAAAGAATAGATTTAGAGATTCTCTTTGTAGCGAGATAATAGTTTGAATAGTCGTAGTAAAAACCAACATAAAATAAACCATACATCCATACATAACATATTTATATATATATGTAACAACCTGTTTAATTATATCATGATTTACACAAAAAGTAAAGATGTTTCCACCTGAGATGATACAAATATACACCCATCAATTACAGCAAAACGCTAGGCTTCCCAAATAGTCATCAGTAGCCACCGATAGTATCAACCCCTAAGACTGACGAGAAGGGACCGTAGTCGGGTCCTCCTCAGGGTCCTTTTCATCCGATGAAAATGTCATCGGAGCGACTGAATTTCGAGCAGAAGCCCGAGCAGTGGAGATGAAAGAGTCCGCTTATGGGGTATAGTAAAGGTCATCCCACAGATCTCTAACAGGCAGGTAAAATTTCAAATGAACAAAAGTGGTAAAGTCAAAAACAGGCGGGTCGTAGCGGCCCCACGCCAAAGACACAGTCAGCTCCCCGTGATAGATGCATCGGTCTGTGCTCAAGTTAATGTGCCAGCAGTCGGGTCCTCCATGAAAGGTCATCCTAGTATACCCTAAAAATCGATGCGGACTCAAAGACATCTTCAGCAAACTCTAGACGTAGTATGGCCAAAAACCCGAAAACTCAGGTGTTTCCTTTTCTTCCTCACGAACATCTTCTCAGAAGTATATGAATAAATAGAAATATCAAAATACAGAAAGGGGTGAGACAACCATCTTTCATTATCAAAACGGCAGTAAGAAAACAGAACGACGCTGGACGCCCACATAGCATTACAGTATATATACTCATCCACAACAATAATAAAATTGACAGTAAAATAGAACAACAATAAATAATAGTAAGAATTAACAATATCAGATAGATAACAGTAATATCTTCAGCAGTCAACAGTCCAATAGTCAGATAATTATTGCAGTAATAAGAACAAATATTTTCATAGTTATGAATATTCATGCTTAATGAATTATAAGACTGACAGTTCACAATGCAGATTGTACCAAGTTCCTACTCTATGGAGCTAGACACTAACATTTCAGAGAGAATGATCAAGGAGTTATGCCAGTATCTCGTTAGCCTTAAAAATAGTATGCTTCATCTCATAAAATATTTGCGCAATATGGCTTATACATGGCACCTCAACAGTTGATCGCGATATAGGACAGCGTCTCAGTCTAGATCGTCGGTGTGTTTGCATCGATTTATCCCACAGCCCCAGTGGAGCTACCACTGTCTATTGTGAGATACCCGCACCCCGACGCCCCCAGGGCCAACCACTGTGACCCTACGCTTAGTCTACTCGCACCCGCACATAGGTGTTATTCAATCTCTTAGGCATACATCGCCTTTCCAATAATGTCCAACGGACAACACATATGCATGACGACACAATGTACATCATGTATGTTTATCAATGATACATTTATCATAAGGCATACCACAATGGCATGTGATCATTTCTCAATATCAACATGTCATAATTTTATCAAGTACTTAGTCCCACATAGGAACTCACAATAACATAGACCCAATTCTCAACATCAACATTTATTTATACATGGTTCATCAATTATCACAATCACATGTTATGGAATCCAACATTTCTAACATCTTAGATCTTGGTTAATTATGAAAAATTTAAGTTAAATAACCCTTATAAACCGGGCCTCTCTTGAGAGCTATCACGAGAGCTATCACTCAATTTAATTCTTCCATCTCATTATGGATTATGTATATCTTTAAGTCCTCAATCTCCAAAAATACACCAAGGCATCATTTGAACCCAAAATTTTCTCTAAAAATCGTGGCCTCCCTAAGTCTTCAAAGTTCCAATTTCTTTCCATTTTATGCAGTAGTCACTTGATATCTAATCACTTAAATCTTATTTCACACAAAATCAATCAAATCCCTTAAATTCCAAGGCCAAAACCGTGGCCTTACATTAGGGTAGGAAACACTCAAAATTTTCATTTCATGCCTTAATCATCTCATAATTAATCACATAAGTTTTATTTTACACAAATCAACTCAACCCTAGGAATTTCAAGCCAAAACCTCAAAATTTCCATTCATTAATTCTAACATTTCCAAACATTCCAACACCACCAATGCATTTAAAATCATTATTCAATCATCAACCTCAATTAAGAACACATACACATGCAAAATCATCAAACAAAGTAAGCATACAAATATGGATTTCTCTATCAAAGAATCACACAAGGTCTCCTCACCACCAATAATGGTTGAAGTGAGTAAATCTCCCTCTTATCTAAAGGAAGAACACGAAAATGGACTCCTATTTGCTTCTTGGTGGTTTCGATTTTGGGGTCCAAAAACTCTAGAAATTTCAAACGCAAAGAATCAACATCAAGCTTAGAAAAAGATGGATCTTTGGTCTCCAATGAAACCATAGAACACGAAAATGGAGGAAAAGAAAAGAAAAAATGAAAACTTTACCTTAAAGTTTGAAGCTTGGTCTTGAAAGACAATGGAGGTGATGATGAATTTTGAAGAAACTCTCCAAATAGGAAGTGTAGAGGAGGTTGAGGGGAGTATAGAAATGGTATTAATGAAGAGAGAAAATGAGAAGAAGTGGTCACAAATGGGGCTGCAAACCGTGGGTGAAGGAGGAGGAGAATAGAGAAAATGGAAGATGAAATTTGAAGAGAGAGAAAGTGTTGTATGCAAATGAGAGATATTTGGTAAAATGTGTTAAGTGGGGGAGCAAAAATTTGCTCCCCTTGGGCTACCATTGCCGCGGCATTGAGAGAGATAGGGAGGGGGAAGTTGGCTTCCCCAACAAGCCAAGGGTAACTTAGTCTTTTAGTAGTCAAAACTTCTCAAAGAAGTTTTGATTAAAATACAATAGATTTGAATTAAAGTAGATTTGATTAGACATAAAGTGGATTACATTAAGATAATGTGATAGGATTTTTAATACATGTTATTATCTAATGGACAATTGTTACAGTTGACAGAAGTCAGTATTAATTGTCTAGCGGATAAAAATTACATAATTTATTATTTTATCAGATAAAATTTCTCAAAAAACGTGAAACTTCGTAAACCGTGTCCAACCTCGGGTTTAGTAAGATCTCCCGTGGACGTTTTCACAGATCAAAGTTCTCGAAAAAAATATCTCATTTTCTCAGCTCTGCTCAGTTTGCACGTAAAATGAGAAATAATATTAAAATATTTTGTATTTTTAGAAAAATCTAGAAAAATTCTCAAAAATCACAAATATTGTAAAATGAATATTTATAATAAAATAAATAAATTTTGGGGTGTTACATCAACAACTTGTAATGATAGGCCAATGGTAATGAGATAAAGAATAACATAGAATGAATATAATACAAACATTAAGACACATAAACATATTATTTCAAGACTTGAGCCTCCAAGTGACAATATCTGGGTGTTCAACAAAATTGAAAGATTATAACTCTTGAGAACCATTCAATGCTTTTAGGATTTAACTTTTCTTTTTCTTTTCTTTTGCTTTGCTTGTCTTTTTTTCTTTTCTTTTATAGTTACACAAAGCTTTTCTTTTTCTTTCACAGCAGATGGTTCTTTCAAGCTCAATTGACATTGAACATTCACCCAGACCCTTTAAACACAAGACTCAAGTCAAGAAATAACCTATTATGCACTTAACAAACTATGATGGTAGGATGGAATTGTAATGTTTTCACATGCATTTAGGTTAGTTACATGGGTAGGGAATATATAGGTGATGAAAAACATGTAAGGCCAATCATACATCAAGCTTCAAGGGGGACCTATGGATATACTCATATCAGGGTAAGCTTTTTAAGGCTTAATCGGTCCAAACAACGCCTTAATCATTTTTTCAATTATGCACAGTCTAGGATTTCGCCTCAACAGAGTTTAAACACAATTTCAAGATAATCAAAACTTCAACATGCACTTATTCATAAACCCTTTCTGGACAACACTTATATCATGATCAAAGTTGCACAAGCATACACGTGGGATGTAAATCATGCATTTGAAAAGCGACTGGATTGTTAAACATGCTTTTTGATTACAAATGGTTTTGCTCAAAAGATGGTACTTCGCAAGCAATAATATCATGGGACAATCAACACTACACTAGCAGTTGGCACATGACATACATTAAAGTATTTCAACATTTCCAACATACATGTAAACCATCATGCAGCATAATGATATACATCAGATCCATACTGTAAAAGGGAACGACAATTGTATCTTGAATGAGATTTTCACATTTACATTCTCCTTCAGATGATATCATACTAACTAGTATTTAGTTGGCCACAGAGTGATGCATTTCAACAGATTCAAATTCAAATATTCAAAGCATGCACTCATTTGGTTCATTTGGGTATTAAAACATAAAACTAAATATTCACAATTTATTTACTTAGAATACTAAATATAAACACAATAATAACATAATAATCACTAATTATCAAAACAAAAAGTCTAACATTATAACATGCTCTTAAACATTAAAAACATACACCCATACATGTTATGATGCCCACGCCAAAACCTATGGGAAACAGTGTCCCACTGTACAAAAATATAATGAATGACAACGAAAGAAAGTGCCCTGTATGAAATCGGGCTAGTCATCTGTGTCCTCGTCGTCATCATCATCATCATCAGGGGCATTATGCTGCGGCTAGGGCGGGTCTGCTACCACCTGGGGTAGGAACTGTGGCACAGGATAGTCATCCATAGGGAGCTGGAGACGTTTGGCCATCCATTACTGAGTCTGGAGATTGTAGGAGACCATGGATGTAAGTTGCACGATCTGAGCGCACAGGTCTTCCTCATCAGCTGGGACAATAACTTTGGGCTACCGGCGAGCGTGCCGCTGTCTGGCTGGGGCTAGGGCTGCTGCTCCTCCCACGCGTTCCATGAATGAGTCGTTGAGAGGTTGTTTACCGTCCCCAAGCTCCTCATGCAACCCCCACTGCACCTGTTGCCGGCTGCACAAAGTGTGGATCAGGCATGGAAAGAAAAGGCTGGTCAGCTCTCGAATGCATCGCCGGATCTGATCATGGATGATCTGTGCTACGTCAATGCGGCGGCGCTTCAGTATGGAGTAAATAAGGATGGCCCGATCACGCGTAACCTGAGATAGGTTAGTAGACGAAAGGATACGAGTGGTAATAAAATGATACCAGACCCATGCCTCCGATGTCAAACATGATCGGGGAAAGTACCGAGGCTGGTTGGTCTGGATGCTCATGACCCACTGCATCGGCTGGGAATTAGGCCGACATATTCGGGCTGTGACGATAGCAAGATCGATGCCCTCAACTGGCTCCCATTGGCAAAAGGCAACATAGTCACACAAGAATGGGGGCTCAGGTAATCCCACAACAGCTCTAATAGTAACGACGATGTAGGATACATTGCGCCCCCGAACGCGCACAATAGAAGTTCCCCAGGCAGCATGGAGGGCGTTCGCATAGAATTCGCGAACGATCGGTAAAATAGCAGAATCCTCTGGATGCCGAGCAAACTGGCTCTAGTTGAGCTCGTTGAGGAGACCCTCAACCTCGGGGTGGATTGCCCTGGATAAGGAGAATCCACGCTCTGCTATAATGGTCCGAGTGATTGTGACCCTGTACGTATGAGCCGCAGCGGCTGAGACAAAAATCCTCCTGTCTAAATCTTGAGGCGGGGGAGAAGGCTCCTTGCGCTGACGACTGCTCTCTCCTCTCTAACGTTTAGGACCCATGGTACCTATCAAAAATAAACATTCTGTTAGAATTGAATGGATAAGATAAAAGAAACTGTAAAAAGAATCAATTCTGCAAAATTTGAGATCACGTGCCACGACATTCATCATAGCGCCGCGACATTCAAACAAATTCATGCATCACGCCGCGGTGTTCACATACCATGCCGCGACATTCAAAACCATATTCACATAACGCCGTGACATTCCAACAATATTCAAACTCACGCCGTGATGTTAAATGAACACGCCACGACATTCTTCAAAATTAACCACAACGCCGCGACATTACATGATCACGTTGCGACGTTGATACAAAAATAATCAAAAACGCAAAAAAATAACAGAAAATATGTACAATACATCAAAATAACTAAGATAACTTATACATACCTCGTTAAAGATTGGAGAAATGGGGAATAACGAGAGGGAAAATTAGGCAGAAGAAGGCAAAGAATCACAAAGAAATAAAGAATTTTGGCAGAAACGTAAAAAGGATAACCAAACGCTGCGACACTTAAACCCAAAGGCTGCAGCGCCGCGGCGTAAGTTGTGTAACGTCGCGGCGTGCATTAATTACCACATAATTTATTATTATTAATTATTATTTTTTTTGAACAATACGTCGCGATGTTCAACATTGTTGCGCCGCGGTGCTTTACCTTTGGAATTTGGCTGATGCACCACAGGTGCCGCGACGTGACAAGTACCACGCCGCGATGTGAGAGGCCAGCCTGCAGAATTCTGCAGAATTTTGGATTCTGCAGTTGTTTTTGCATCTTTCCAGCCTTCAACACTTGTAAAACTTGCTCAAAAGGTTAAAATACAGTTTGTATAACAAAAAACTTAATCAAACTACAAAATTAACATATTAACAATTAAAGACTTAAAACATCTAACATTAAACATTTGGGTTCCTTCCTAAAAAGGGTCTGATTTATAGTCTCAGCAGGACTTTATATGCAGTTGCACTTGCAATTGCTCTGGGGAGGAGGATCTTCCTCCTTTGCATCAAAATGAGCTTGAAACTCTTAAAATGGCATGGGTCTAAGTTTCACATTTAAAGCTTTCTTAAAAGGTGGATTGCATAACTTAACCACCATTCTTAAATTCAGCCGCTCTAGCTCATCATCTCCACCTCCTCATGTTGAGATCACTTGACCTTGGCTAGGAGCACTTACTACACTTCCACAAAGTGCCTCAGATGGCATCCCATCAACTTTACTTACCAAACAACATTCTTCTTGATTTTGAGGACTTTTTATGGCTTTGAAAATGTTGAAAGTGACCTCCTGATCTTGGACCCTCATAGTGAGCTCTCCTCTCTCCACATCTATGAGGGTTCTGCTTGTTGCAAGGAAAGGCCGACCTAAAATCAAAGGGACCTTGCTATCCTCTTCGATGTCAAGTATGACAAAATCAGCAAAGAAGATGAACTTGTTCACTTTTACCAGTATATTCTCAATAATTCCCTTTGGATAAGTATAAGAACGATCGGCTAGCTGGAGGGTCACTGATGTGGGCTTGCATTCCCCAAACCTAGCCTTTGGTATATGGAATAGGACATGAGATTGATATTGGCTCCTAAATCGCATAAGGCCTTCCCCAAGAAATCCTTCCCTATGGCACAAGGGATTGTAAAGCTTCCCGGATCCTTCAGCTTTGGGGGAAGCTTTTGTTGTAAGACGGCGCTGCATTCTTCAGTCAATGCCACCATCTCAAACTCACCCAACTTATATTTCTTGGATAGAATATCTTTCATAAATTTAACGTAGCTAGGCATCTGTTCCAAGGCTTCAACAAAAAGGATGTTTATATAAAGTTTCTTGAAAACTTCCAAAAATTTCTTAAACTGATCATCCATTTTGTGCTTGATCTGCCTACTTGGAAAAGGCAAAGGATGTATATATGGATTGTTCACAAACTTCTTGTCCTCGACCTTCTCCTTAGAAACTTAAAAGTTTTTGCTCGACATCATTGCTCACTACCTCCTTCTCATGGTTTACTTCAATGTTTTCGTCCAGCATCCTTGTCTTTGGATTTCCCTCTATGTCCTTGCCACTCCTCAGTGAGATAACATTGCAATGCTCAATGGGGGCACCCCTAGGATTAGTGTCTGTATCACTTAGTAATGTGCCTGGGGGCCTGTTGTTGATAACATTGGCCAGCTGACCTACTTACATTTCCAACGCTCTCATCGAAGCAGTCTGTCTTTGAAACATTGCATCATGCTTCGATAAGTGAGCATCTATCCTCGCCATGTAGGAGTCGGTCTTGATGATGAAAGCATCATTCTTAGCCATCATCTGCATGAACATATCTTCCAATGCAGGCTTTCTTTCTTGCATTGGCTGTTTTTGTTAGGTTGGAAATCTAGGAGGGTTATACTGACGTTCAGGTCCAGGAGCATTGGAGAAGGAAGATGGTCCTTGGTTGTCCCTCCATGAGAAATTTGGATGGTTCCTCCATCCAGGGTTATATTGGTTGGAGTATGGGTTATTCAGTTGGGAGCGATAGTTGCCAACATAATATGCACTTTCAGACATACTAGGGCACCTATCACTCGCATGATTATCTCCACAATTGTCGCAAAGGACAAATGGGCTTTGATGAGATCTTTGTTGTCCTATACTATCCATCTTGCTTGCCAATGCCGCAACCTGTGCTGTTAGTGAGGTTAAGGCATCCACTTCATGCACACCAGCCACTCTTCGTGGAGTATTCCTTGCTGAAAGCCATTGATAGCTATTAGCAGCTAATTCCGCCAATAGCTGGAAGGCATCATCAAAAGATTTACTTAACAAGGAGCCTCCAGCTGCAACATCTACTATTGGGTGGTGGTATGGTAGTAGGCCTTTGGGAAATGAGTAGATTTGGTGTCAAGGTGGTATCTTGTGATGTGGGCACCTTCTCAGAAGATCCTTGTACCTTTCTCAAGCTTCATGCAAGGATTCTGATTCAGTCTGGGTGAATGATGGGTGAATGATGTAATATCATTCACTATCTCTGCAGTCTTAGTCGGAGGGAAGTATTTATTCAAAAATTTAGTACATACCTCTATCCAAGTTGTAATTGATCCTGCTGGAAGAGAGTGTAACCAGCTTTTGCTTCTATCCCTTAAAGAGAAAGGAAAAAGCCTTAGGCGAATAGCATCCTTGGACACTCCGTTATGCCTAAACGTATCACAAATCTCCAAAAAGTTGGAGAGATGCGCATTGGGATCCTCATTAGATAAGCCGCCAAACTGTATAGGAGTTTGGATCATTTGGGTGATGGCCGGCTTAATCTCGAAGTTATTTGCTCGGATAGCAGGACGTCTAATGCTGGATTGTAGATTATCCATCTAAGGAGTAGCAAACTCCCTCAGTGGCCTTGTACAGCTCTTGTCCTCCACCTCGTGCGTAGCAACTTCTTTTGCCATCTTTAAAACTTATCTAAAACAAATAAAGAATTAAAACTTAAAGTAATAAGCATAAAAGAAACTTAGACTAGAACTAATTAAACTCGTTGTTAATATTAGTTCTACCGAAATTATGCCGTAGTCCCCGGCAACAGTGCCAAAAACTTGTTCACTTTTTTACTTACCGCAAGTGCACGGGTCGCACTTGTAATGTAGGTAAGAGTCCGATATCGTTCCCATGAGGACTATTACTAATTCAGAACTAATTATTAACCAATAGTTTAATAATTTCTATCTAAGAACATTCAAATTAAAGGAGTTGTGTGTAAACCAATGGAAAGATTTAAATGCTAGCTAATTGGAATTACAATTGTTGATTAAAGAATAGAGAATCCTTCTTCACCTTCTATTTCAATTGATGATATGCAAATCCCTTTATCAACATACATGATATGGAATTTGTTGGCTTAAGAATCTTATTTAATTAAAAGCCTATGTCTAGGTCATTTAATCATGCTTCGTTACCTAATCTCTAGGTGTCCATGAGATCTGGATTAAATTCCACTCATTAAAAGCAAGTCTCAATAATAGCCATGCATGACTAATATGTATATTTCTATCCTATTAGTTAATCAATTTATTCAAGCTAGTTGAATGAAATCAAACATGTATTAACCGTATTTATGATCTTAAATTAAATTTCCTATGTCTAGGTTCATTAGATTTAATCAAAACATATTAAATATTGGCCAAATATTCAAAAGCATTAGGAGCAATATGATTGAACGATTTCTAACTACATATATTAACTTAAAGGTTTACAAAATCATTAATATTCATAGTAGGATCCAAAGAAATCCCTATACACAGACTAGCCACTCATGACAAATGAAAATATATCAAATATACTCATTATCATGATCAGAATAGAGAGGAAGTTGAAGGAGAGGAAGTTGCGAGCTCAATAATGGTAGTCCTTGGTGTTTGAATCCTCCTTGTAGAAGGATTTGGCCTCCAACTTTAGTCCTTTTAGCTTCCTTTCTGTCTCGCAAATAAACCCTAGCAGCTGTGTTTTAAAACCAAAAACGTTCTTTTTTTAAAATCTGATAGAACAGTATTTATAGGCTCCAAAAATTTGTTTCACGCCGCGGCGCGTATGAAAATTAGGTCAAGCACGCCGCGACGCTCATTCTTCACTTCGCAACATTCAAAATGCGTAGCTCTCTGCCTGAACAGTGGAATGCCACATACCGCGATGCTAACTTGCCCACGTCACGACGCTTAATGCTGAACTTCATCTAGTGCTTTCTCTTCCAATGCAGCTCTAAGTCCTTGATCATTATTCTCCTTTTAAGCCCTTCCTGCAATTAAGAAGTCACCAGATTAATGACAATAGTAAGTTCACATAATCATAGGAAGAATTATACCAATTTGCTCAGAAAATATATAAGAAGATATCATAATTGAAATCAATAAATTTAGCTTAAAATCTTCCAATTATACCTGATAACAAAGACTAAGCAATCAATACAACGCAAATATAGGGTCACTAACACCATTTTATGGAGTTATCAATACGTACAACCAAATTCATCAAAAATACATACAACCAAGTGAATAACCCACACATGGATTTTTCACTACAAGCAATTTCGTTCCTCACCAGCATGATAGGTTGATGAGAGCAATCTCCCTCTTACCTTAGATGATGACCAAAGACTCCTTGGGTGCCTTCTTGAATCAACTTCCTCTTCCAAAGTGCTCTTGAAAAACGAAAATGACATATAAAAAGAATCAACATCCAAGGCTCGGAAAGAGAATGACCATGGATCAAAATCATGGTCTTAGAAATTGAAAATGAAAAGAGAAGATGAAGATGGAGGAATTTCACCTTAAGAGTTTTCAAAACCCTAGCTTGGAGAAATGCTTGAAAAAGGATGAACAAGGTCAAGATCACAACACCAAAGTGCCTTCAAATAAAGTTTGGATTCAAGAAATGTGGTTAGTTGAAATTAAAGAAGAGTGGAGAGTAGGTTTATGGGTAGTGGCCGTGAGCTAGGTGGAGAGAAAATGAGAAAAAGTGAGAGAGAAATGTGAGAGCTTTGTGGTTCAAATGTGAAATAAAAATGATAGAAAATGAATTAAGTTAAGTGGAAGCTTACTCTAGAAGCTCCCTTTGGTGCCTTGGTCGTGGGTTCTCTAGGAGAGAGGGAGACGAGCTTCTCCAACAAGCTTGTCACAAAGCTTCCTTAGGAAGCTTTCTTCCTATTGGTTCAAAAAGAGAGGTGGGCCATGGTGATGTCACAAATGGTGAGATCACATGTGTGATGTCATCAAGAGAAGCCATTAGGAAAAAGGTGGCTAGACTTATATCTAGAACCATCCACTAAAAGCTATTATCTAATGGACAAAAATTTCTGTTAACAAAGCCTGTATTTATTATCCAATGGGTAATAAAACGTACCCTAAAATTGTCACTAAAATCATAAAAATCACAAAAATCACAGATAACCGAAAAACAAGAAAAGAAGGAAAGAATTGGGATGTTACGACTTTGAGTTGCCCCTATTCTTTCCTGAATCATTTTAACTTTTTCAGTTGTCTGTTGTACAAGCTCAGGCCCTATCACAAAACTTTCGCCATCTTGGTACCAACACAAGGGTGTTCTACATCGTCGCCCATATAACACCTCATAAGGTGCCATCACATTGCTTGCATGGAAACTATTGTTATAGGTGAATTCTGTCAAAGGTAAGAATTCATCCCAACTCCCAATCTGTTCCAAGACACAAGCTCTTAACAAATCTTCTAATGATTGGATTGTCCTCTCTGACTAACCATTTGTTCGTGGATGATATGCAAAACTTATATGAAGCTTCGTCCCCATGACTTCTTGCAAACTCTGCTAAAATCTTGATGTAAACCTTAGGTCTCTATCGGAAACAATACTTGAAGGTACACCATGTAGTCTAACACTCTCACCAATATACACTTAAGTCAACTTCACCATTGAATACTGTAACACCCCGAATTTTGTTTTTTCTGCATAAATATAAATTTTATAATTTTTATGATTTTTGAGATTTTTTTTGGATTTTTCTGAGATTGTGATTATTTTAATATTATTTTGGGCCGCCTATGGGCCTGGGTGGGTTCGAAAAAAGTTAAAATTTTTATGGGTCAGAAAATTTTGTACTGTTAATGCGGGGTCGGGGGATCTTACTAAACCCAAAATCGGATATAGTTACTAAATTTTCTTTTACTGTTATTTTATTATTCACTGTACAATAATTACTGGTTTATGAGCAGTAATTTTTATTCTGTGAGTAATAAATTCTTGTAGCTTTAGCCATGTGATGGCCATGTGCTACTAGTTATTAGAAGTCAAAATTAGTGGCTTAACATGATTTTTAGCCAATGGCATTAAGTTAACAAAAGTGGCTTGTTTAATTAGTCTTTAAACTAGATGAATTAACTAAGTTAATTTAAGTTTAAGTGGTAATTAAATGAAACAAAATTTGGTTAGCTATGTCAATGGTGTCCTACGGCCAAGTAGGAGTTTCTAGGAGTTTCAAGAGCTTATGAATCATCAAGGTGATCAAAGCATGACCACTTGATGACTTTAACCATGTGCTTGATTTCTATCTTGATTTATCAAGCATTAATTCCCCCACATGCATACACTCCACGACTAGGAGCTTTAGGAGTAGGAAATCTATTTCATTTCTATCACACTTTGTCTCCTAAATCATTCTCTCCATTTCATGAAGCATTCGGCCAACACACCTAAGACCATCATTTTAGCTTCTAAAATTTTATCTAATCTTATTTCCTAATCCTATATATCATTCTAAGACTTTTGTATGTTGAAGACCTATGCTAATTCTACCATGTTCTTGAATTTTTTATTGATTAAAGAATGACTATTTGATGACCAAAGCCATGTGAGACCATGTGAAGCCATGTGCAAATGTTTCTATTTTGTCTAACATGCCTTAAGCTTCTTTCCTATGCTATTACACGGCCAAGCAAGCTTTTGGGAGGCAAATTACCATAATTCAATTCTTCTCATCTTTTATCAATTGAATAATGTAAGACAAGTCAACAATGGTGGCATGCTTCAAGGAAACTTACGACAATGCATCAATTTGGAGGGCAAGAAATCTATACTAATTGCACTTGGTCATTCTTCTAGCAAATATTCAAGAAACTACACTAAATTTACTTAGTCAATTTTGGTGGCTTTGCACATGTAACCTATGGTCATGCAATGAATTTATACACTTAATCTTTCCTATCAACTTTTCTTTCATTCTTATCAAAGAAAAGCAAAGGCTATCATAAAGCTATCAAATAAAACAATTCTCTCTCATTTTCTCTCAACATGTACTACGGCCATTAAGTCTTCAAGATGGTCAAAGTTGAATTTTCTATCACATTTCAAAGTTTTCACCTTCTCTTGCAAAGTTTAATACAAAGAAATTATCTCCATTTCCTCTCCCAAAGCTTACGGTCTCTCTACCTTATACCATTCTCCAACCTTCAATAATTTACACCAACCATATATCTTGAATTTTCTCATTAATCCAAGACACTTTCATGTAGTGAACTTCTCAAGATTCATTCATCTTCACCTTCTTACCAAGCAAAGAACACAAAAACTCTTACCTTTTTCTCCTTGTGTTACGGTTTCACTCTCTAAAATAGCCTTCCAATCACTCATAATTCTATTTAATCACATCACTTGATCCTAAACTTCATTCTAAGCAACTTTCATGTTGTAATCAAGACTTAATTCTATCATCTTCAAGCTTAATTCTTGGATTTAAGTTCAAGGGTTTCAAGGTAAAGATCTTGAAACTTGATTTCTTACTTGACTCTTGGAAATTCTAAGACCGTGTTTGATCTATGGTCATCTTAATCAAGCCTTAGATACTAACTTTTATGTGTTTGTTTTGATTCTAAGATCTACTTGGTGGTGAAAAATTGATACAAAGAGAGTTCTACAAGGAGCTAGGAGGCATCAATCAAGGTAAGAGAGAGATTAACCTCATCGGCCATATGTGGTGGTGAGGGAATGGATTTGTTTGTGTTTGTGAGTGGAAAATCCATGTGAGGATTTATTCATTCGAATTGTGTGGTTGGTGTTTGTGTGTTTGATTGTGTATAACTATATGATGTTGATTGTATGCATGAAATTGCCATGGTTGCTTTTTGATTATATGTGATTCTATTACTTTGATAATTAAGTATGATTTATTTGTGGGATGTTATGATTTTGATTAGATTGTTATTGAATGTTTAATATGGTTTTATTACTTTAATAGCAAGCATGAAAGCATGAATATGTGAAAATAATGTGGCATATGATAAGAATCACGTGGAAAGGAAAACTATGTTGTTTTCTAAGAACTAAGAGGTACACCGTTTTCATAAGGATGTTGGAACAAATCATTTGAAATATTTTACTAAGTGTGGATTTTAGATAGTTAAGTAACAAGTGATTGGATTAAAGATTTTTACAAAGGAAAATGAGATAGGAAATGCATAAATATTTGGTTATGGAAAATAAATTGATTTTCGGCCAACATGCCAAGAATTAGTGTTTTAGATCAAAAATATTTTCTTAAGGGTAGTTTTGAAGGATTTATTAACAAGAACTTAATTTAGTGAATTTTGAAATGAAAAAGGAGTTTTAAAGGCGATTTGAGAATTCAACTATTTTATGGAATAAAGTTTTTGTTAGATAAATGTGATTTTTATTCATGATAATGGAGAATAAGTCTTGAAAGTGATTTAGAACTCAAAATATTTTATTAAAAAGGATTTTAGTAAATGTAACAGTAGAAGATTTTATTAAATCGAATAATGCAAATTTTGAGAAAAACATCAGAAATTATTACTTAGAGTAGTTTTTATAAAAAAAAATAGAAAATGATGTCCAAATAATATTTTTACTTTGGAAAGTTTCAGAATTTAATTTAGAACATCAATAAATATTTTATACAGTGAACAACAGTAGAAAAATCTTATGCGTATTTAAAATAATGATTTTTAAACTACACAATTGTGAAAACGTTGGAAAATATTTACGTAATTTGAAAACGTTTGAAAAATGTTACGTGATTTAAAAAACGTGATAAAATGTTTACGTGATTGGAAATTACAGTAGTTTGCCGTCGGGCTATTGTGGTGGGCCCCATTATGTTAGAAAATGATACCGCCAAGAATGTGGTGGGTATATGTGAAATACGATGAAATATGATTTGTATGTATTGGATCATACATTATGCATGGAAAAACATTGTACAATTAATGATTGTTGTGGCGTTTTATGCCTAAAGAGTAGACGGGAACTTATAGGATAGTGGGATCTTAACACATCCTGGGGGGAGGTCAGGGCGCGATGATTTGCTTCGTGATACCATCGTATCACGAGTGCTGATTGAGCATATATATATATATATATATATATATATATATATATATATATATATATATATATATATATATCCCTTGACCGCGATAAAAACCGTTTGCAACGCATTGATAGCCCCAACGACACTATTGATTTTCATGGTCCATAGACTGTCTTTTTAGGGGGGACAGATCTATTGGAGCGTTCATTCTGAATTTGAGTATAGTTCCATGGAATAGTAAGAGTTGGTTACATTGTGAAAAAGGATGGTCAACATACACATCGTGCATATGCATAATCAGCATTTACATTATTGTGATATAATATTATTGTGATGTAATATTATTGTGGTGTTATCATTATGCCTGATATTGTGATACAAGTTTATCGGATTATTTACTTATTAAATATGTTATTGTTATATTGTATGTTGAACTGTGTTGGAATGTTTGTCATTCTCTTGCTATTATATTGGTATGCGATGTAGGGGTTCTCACCTCTTTGCTGTATTCTGTCTGATTCTATTTTATGCCTATGTCGGTGAAGGCTGCGATGGCGACAAGGAGGGATCAGCTAGGTTTCTTTAGAATACAGTTTCTTGAAGGCGCTGCTGCTTGGTGTGTTCATTGGGACTCTGAGTATCTAGATATTGTGGTGATATTACTTTGTATTTTAAAGTTGCCTAAGTAGCGAGACATTCCTGGCTAGGGAATTGGTCTTTTGAGAAGGACTTTTGTCTTTAGAGTTTGTGAACTTAGGTCAGGTCGAGTTTTATATGGTTTATGTAATGAAAATATTAAGATTCTATGATATGTATAAGGGATATATGTTGTTCTATTTTTGTATCTTGTATTACTTTAATTTGGTAAATTTATGTTATCCGTGAAAAAGAAATTTTGAAACCCATAATCTTAAATAATATTTTTCTATTTTATGACTTGGGTAAGAATATAAGGGACTTGGTCTGAAATGTGATACCCTAAGGTGGGTGTTACAAATACCTTATGTTAAATGGCAGGAAGTGCACTGACTTCGTAAGCTGATCAACAATCACTTATATTGAATCATCCCCCATTTTAGTCTTTGGCAGTCTAATCACGAAGTCTATCGCAATGTTATCTCATTTCCATTATGGAATAGTCAGAGGTTGTAGCATTCCTGAAGGTTTTTGGTGTTTCACTTTAGCTTTTTGACAAACTAAACATGATGACACATACTTGGTAACATCTCTCTTCATTCCTTGCCACCAATATAATCATTTCAGATCCTAGTACATCTTAATAGTTCCTGGGTGCATACTCAACTTACTTCTATGGGCTTCATCAAGAATCAACCTTCTCAACTCGGGGTCACTCGGTACACAAATCCTGTCTCTAAATCTTAGGATCCCATTCGACCTTTCACTGAATTCTGATACAGCTCCTTGCTTCACCAGCTTCTTCTCATTCTGTAAGTATGAGTCACTTCCTTGTTTCTCTCGGACTCTTTCCATTAATCCACTCGAAATGGTGATCATCATCAAGCATAATTTCCTCGGTGTCAACTGTAACACCCTCCTTAGGGCATCACATTTCCGACTCCCGACTCATAATCTGAAAATCAATTCGTAAAAAGTTTGAGTTATGAAAATATGGGTTTCAAAGTTTTTTTCTTGTTGAAATATAAACTTACTGAAATTTATATGTAATACTGAAAAACATATATTGAAACAGATTCATATACAATATTGACACTAATTAATATTTCACAATTTAAAGAGAAATATAAAACTAACAGATTCTTTTTTTTTTAACAGTAGCAAACCCCATGACGGGTCCTACTTAATAGAATGGTACAACACTAACGTTAAAACTTATCATACTTATTCTGTTGTGTATCCATCTTGATACACTAGACATCTATTCTACATCTGTTCTTTGTCAACACTGCACACCTTCGAGTCCTGAATGTCCACTCCTTATTGTTGTCACCCATCTCAGAGTATTCATTGCCTGTTATGTCTAAGACAACTCGATCCTTCTATTATTTGATTTTAACAGTACAGACACAACAACAAAACAACAAACATAAGAGGTGAGATCACCTACGCCAATACCAACTGGCACATGGCGACAGAGATAACACAAACAACATATCATACAGATATATCATACCAGGATTCCAATAATGCACTCAACATTAATCAACTATCATCATCATACCATTAACATTATTATCATCACACAATAATCACAATAATGCCATCAACATGATTATCATCATCATCATCCAAGTATTCAAAATAATTATCATTGCCAATATTCCTCAATTAATATATCATACAGATATAAATGTTCAGATTTATGCATATGCACAAAGACTCAATTTTTCAAAAACAATTCCATGGAGGTTTTCACAATTTCGAGGAGAATGCTCTGGTTAATTGCCCAGCCTAAGCCCACAGACAATCTCCCAATCGTAGAAAAGAATCGTGTTCTTGTCGGGTATCGTCAATGCGTTACAACGGACTGCATCTCCAAGTGACACAGGGTACTTGCCAGCTGTCCACTGGTTGACTGCCGCGCCTTGACGCACCCCATGATCCATCATAGATCTCACTATCAATTCTCATTCCCTCTTCAACCACAAGGGCCAAAATAACTTATTAGCTATACTTTATGCAATGCACGAATATATCAGTGCAAGTCCAACCACGAGGGCCAAATCTTTTCAAATTTCATTTGTTCAATCATATGCCTCAACGCATATTTTTCTAATGCATGTATAATGCACCAATGTCAATCACAGGCATATCTTTCCAATGCATGTATAATGCACCAAATACCAATCACAGGCAAAACATGTCATTTTCTCACACAACATCCATATACTGGTTCTATAGTATTTATATTGTATTTTCAACAGGAAAATCATATTATCACATTTTCATAGTTATAAAATACTTTCGTTGTGTTTTCACAAAATTGAACAATATTCCCGTTACGTTTTCACAATTCCACAACACTTCTGTTGCATTTTCAAAATATCGTAACACTTTTGTCACGTTTTTAAAATTCCAAAACATTTTTATTATGTTTTCACAATACCGTAACACTACTATTACGTTTACAAAATTTCGTAACATTTCACATTACGTTTTCAAAATCTTTAACTCTTCATTTGCAGACTTTTAAATCACGTGACTAATTTTTCAACATTTTTCTCAATCGCGTAAAAATATACGTTTCTCAAATCGCATAGTATTTTTTCACTGTTTCAAAATCGCGTAACTTAAAAATCATTCTTTTAAGTCGCGTAAATCATTTTCCATCATTCTCAAAATATTTAAAACACTTTCCAAATCACATAACGATTTTTCATCATTTTTACAATCACGTAAAAATATTCTATCACTTTTAAATCATATATTGATTTTTCAACAGTAGTTCAAATTATGTAAAATATTTAAACGTAATTCAAAATCGCGTAGAAATATTTTAACGTATTTCAAATCGCTTTTAAGATACGTAAAATATTTTTAACATTTTACAATCACGTAAACTATTCCTCAATATTCCAAACATTATTTTGGACTTAAATAAATCAATATCATTTTCAACACATTTTTCAAATTGCGTAAAAAAAAATATTTTACTGCATTTCAAATCGTTTTTAAGCTACGCAAATAAATTTTCACCATAATTTCATTACAGAAAATATTTCTTAACTTTCAAAAGTTCTTTTTCAACTTTTCTCAAAATAATATAACTTTATACTTCATTTAATATATTTTCTTACTCAAGAAAATCTTTTTCCACAGCTTCTTTCTTCAAGAAATTCTTTCTAATATAATTCACAAAATCACTTTTTCATTGATGTAAATCAATGTTTCAAAATCTTAAATTTTCCTAACGTCTCCAAAACTTGAAAATAAGTTATAACGTTAGTAAATTCTCAAATCACCATTATATTCTCCATTTTTCTCAAATCAATTTTAAAATTAATTCTCTTCAAAATAAATTGAAGTTAAAACATTTTCAACCTCTCTTTGTCTTTCGTTTACAAAATTTTCTCAAGTGATAAAACACTCCGATTCCCTTTCGAAAATCCTTGTATTAAATCCAGTTACGTTTCCATTTTGAAATTCACTTTGTTCATAAAAATCAAGGCATTACAAGCCTTCAAAAACGTGAACATGACTATTGAAATCATCAAAATATTTTTTTCTTCTAAATCAATATGGTTTTACACAAACAAAACCATTAAAGCCATCAAATACTTCTGCTTTTAAATTGATATGGTTTTACACAAACAAAACCATTAAAATTTTGTTTTCAAAATCGAAATACCAATGGTTATAAAACCAAACCCATTTGTTCAAATTCATTTTTACTTTCTTTACAAATTCTTTTTCATTTTCTTTGCAAATCCTTAAAATCAATGTTTGTCTGTTTCATTCAAAACTCATGTTTAGAAAAACACTTAGGATCTTTTTACACAAAATAAATCAATAAAAATCCTTCAAAACCATGTTCTTATTCTCTTGAAAAACATATCCTTTGTTTATTTTTCATACTCTTCAAATCAATCCAATTTTTAATCTTTCATGAAAATCTTAAGTTATAAACACCTATGTTGAGGTGTCTTGACCGAAAATTCCATAACCTTTAGAACCAAGAAAATTCATTTTTCTCCACTTCATAATTTCATCAAACAAATTAATTTCCTTGTTCTTGAAAATTTTTTAACATGAGGCCTAATCAAGGGCATCAAAATCGTAGCTCTTCCTTGGCTTTTGGAGCCAAAAATTGATTTCTTTTCCATCAATACATCATGGCATACACATACATATTTCATCATAAATACTATAAGCATGCCATATACTCATCATGCATAATATAAGCATACCATCAAAGTTATAAAATCATGCATAGCATATCAAGCATAGACAAATAAATCAAAGCTCATAAACACATAAATTATTACATGACCATGGATATGAATCCTCACATGGATTCAACATCCATCAAATATAAGACCATCTCTCACCATCATGCTTGGTTGGTGAGATGGATCTCCCTCTTACCTCTTGAAGATCCTCAAAAGCTCTTTGTTTTGCTTCTTTTTCCAAGTCCTTCACCATCAAGGGCTTCTCAAATACAAAATAAAATACATAAAAATTAGTATACTAAGCTTGATTAAGAGGAACCATGGATCAAACATGGTTTAGATCATGAAAAAGAAAAGAAGAAATGAAGTTTCCTTACACTTCACCTCAAAAACCTTAGAACTTGCTCTTGGAAAAACTCCTTGAAAATGAATGATTTAGAGAAAATCTCCAACATGAAAGTTGCTTAGAATATCATGTAGATTCAAGATCTATGGTTGGATGAAAGAAAAAGAGATTGGATGGTGGTTTTAAGTGTCTTGACCGAATGGTTTCTCTTGAAGCACAAAGATGAAATTTTTGATTTTTGATAGAAACTTGAAGCTTGGATTTGAAGCTCAAGATGAATGATTTTGGAAAAACTCATAGCTAGAGATGTTCTTAAAATGATATAAGGATTCAAGAAGTATGGTTGTATGAAATTTTTGAGAGATGGAAGATTGGTTTGGAGTGCTTGGCCGTGAGCTTAGAGTAGAAGAGAGATGGAGAGAAATTTTGATAACTTTGTTTCTTGAAAATGTTCAATAAAGACCAAGGTGATCAATAATGACTAAAGTGTTCAATTATGGTCTTCAAAGCTTTTAATTTCAGACCAAGACCGTGAGCCACTTTAAAACAAAAGAGATAGAATTGAATTGATAGCATGTTTTTCTTTTACCAAGCAAGCATAGCCATAGGAATTAGAAAGAATAGACACCAAACATTGACTAATTTTGTATAGCTTTTTCAATTATTGTTAGAAGAATGACCAAGTATTATTTGAATGTAAATTTGTCTTCCAAATTTGATGCATGACCGTAGCTTGCATGGAGAAAAAAGAAAATATTTTTGCTTTAGGAAAATGATCAATAATTATGTATAATTGATCAAGACATCTAACAATGACATACAATTTTTCTTTAGCTCCAAAATGAAGCACAAAACCGTCCCCCCCTTCATCCTTGCTTCTTCAAAGTTGTCATCTTTTTCAAGCCATTAATTAGAACATTTTAGACCATTGATTAATTCAATGGTTAAGATTTATGTAGACTTTAGGTGTAGCTTTAGATTAGAAGACTTAATCTAGGCCATTGGATCTTTCTCCTTTAAATTCTAGCCATTATATGTGTCTTCAAAATTAAGGGTCAAGATTGCTCCTTCAAACTTTTAATCCAAGGGTCATAATTAGTCTTTGCTACTTTTTAAGACTAAATCTTCACCATTGATTAAATCTTCATCCAATGGTCATAAATGGTCCTTGTTACTTTACAAGACCAAATCTCCACCCTTGATCACTTCTAAATCCAATGGTTGCAAATGGTCATAGTCACTTTATATGACCAAATCTCTACCCTTGATTTAATCTCCATCTAATGGTTATAAATTATCTTATTCATTTTTAAGGTCAAATCTCCACCGTTGATTAAATCAAGATCAAGTCTCCATCATTAATTTAATCAATGGTGGATATCCAAACCACCAATGTTGACTTAAGCAATATAATTTCTATTTTTATCTGCTAAAACCCCACAAAAGAATATATTTACTGTATTTTTATCGCCCGATAAATTAATACAGAACAAATTTTATCTGCTAAAATTGTTTCTGGATTCAGGTTTAGTAAGATCCCCTGTCTCCGTCTAAACAGTACAAATTTTTCTATGCGTAGAAAATTTTTTGCTTTCCGGGACCCACCTGGGCCCATATACACCCCCTGGGCCCACAAACAGTAAAAAATTTCATAATCATCCACAAAAATCACAAATATTAGAAAACGCACAAATATCAAATCAGATTACGTAAAATAATTACCTAACGGTAAAAATTAAATTACATAGGATTTCCCGGCCCAAAAATTTTTATTTCCCTGACACGGAGTAAATCACTCAAAATGATCAAATATGCTGATGGAATAAACAAAATAATTTTACAGTGCACAGAAATTACTAAACAGTAAAATTCTATTAACTGTCAAAATTATTGTTTAAGAGATACGAAAATTTGGGGTGTTACATCAACTCCACAGACAACCGCATATCCCTGAACTATTCTATTAACTCACTTTCTTTGAGCATTATAGTAGAAACACTAAGCATCTTCCTACTCAAAGCATCCGCTACGATGTTCACCTTTCCAGGATGATATTGAAGTTGGAAATCATAGTCTTTCAAAAACTCCAACCACTGCCTTTGCCTCATATTCAACTCCTTCTGGTCAGACAGGTATTTCAGACTCTTGTGATTACTGTAGACGTTGAATGTTGCTCCATAAGGAAAATGTCTCCAGATCTTCAATGGAAACACAACATCAACTAATTTCATGTCATGCGTAGGATAGTTCTTCTCATGTACTCTCAGTTGTCTTGAAGCATACGCTACCATTATTCTATTCTACATAAGGACACATCCTAAACCCTGATACAAAGCATCACAGTACACCTCAAAAGGTTCACTGGGATCGGGCAAGATCAACACTGGTGAAGTAGTCAACCAACTCTTCAACTCTTGAAAACTCTCTTCACAGACATCTGTCCATGCGAAAGCTTGATTTTTTCTTATAAGCTGAGTGAGAGGTCCTGCTATCTTAGAGAATCCCTCAATAAATCTTTGATAGTAACCGGCCAATCCCACAAAGCTACGGATTTCCGTCACCATCTTTGGTCTTTCCCATTGAAGAACTGCCTCCACTTTTAATGGATCCACTGTAATTCCTTCCTTTGAAATCACGTGACCCATAAATTGAACCTCCTCTAACTAGAACTCATATTTTGACAGCTTAACATATAGCTTCTTCTCCCTCAGAATCTGAAGAACCACCTTGAGATGCTCGACATGTTCCTCCTGACTTTGAGAATAGATCAAAATGTCATCGATAAAGATAACAAATCTATCAAGATATGGACGAAAAATTTGATTCATGTAATTCATGAATACAACAGGGGCATTGGTTACTCCAAACGGCATCACAAGATACTCATAATGCTTATAACTAGTCTAAAAAGCCATCTTGGGAACATCCTCTACCTTCACACGAATCTAATGATAGCCAGATCGTAGATCAATCTTAGAGAAAACAATGGCTCCTCTAAGATGATCCATCAAATCATCTATCCTTAGAAGTGGATACTTGTTCTTAATTGTAATCTTGTTCAACTGACGATAGTCTACACATAACCGAGAAGTTCCATCCTTCTTTCTCACCAACAACACTAGAGCTCCCCACGGTGAAACACTAGGTCTCACAAGCTGCTTCTCTAACTGTTCCTCTAACTGCTTCTTAAGTTCGGCTAACTCTAATGGCGACATTCGATATGGTGCCATGGACATAGAACGAGTACAAGGTCAATAGAAACTCTACCTCTCTTTCCAGTGGTAATCCAGGTATATCATCAGAAAAGACTTCAGGAAACTTATTGACCACAGGAATAACATTGACATTGTTCTCCCTCTTGACCTCTAAGGAAGACAAAAACGTGTATCCTTGAGCGTCTTCCCTCAAAAAGTTTTGACTTGGTTGGCGGTTACAAATCCAGAAATCTTAGAATTAGGGAATACTAAGGTTTTATTGGAACAATCTAATAAGATATGGTTAGAAGATAACCAATCCATCCCTAGAATCACGTCTATTTGCGAAAGAGGCAAACAAATCAAATAGATAGAAAATGTTCGATTTTCCACGAAAATAGAACAATTCAAACAAACTTGAGCAGTAACAATGAGTTTAGTAGTAGGAGTAGAAATAATCAAATCAAAAGGTAAGGAGGACACATACAATCCTAAATGGTGTACACAGTCAAAGGCAATAAAAGAATAGGTCGCCCCTGAGTCATGCAGTACAGTTAAAAGATTGCCTTCTATAGTGCAATCTCCCTGAATCAGATCTTTAGATTAGGAGGCTCCCACTCCACTCATAGTATAAACCTTTCTTCTTGCCTGAGGTCTTGCAGCACATACATTGTTAACAGAGGGCTCTGCCTTGGGTTGATTGCAATCCCTTGAGATGTGTCCAGGCTTTCCACATCTGAAGCAAATGATCCCCTGAACTGTACACTCCTTTGTTAAGTGGTCTTTTCCACACTTGAAGCATTTTGGTGAAGATGCCAGGGTCTGACCAAACTTGTTGCTACCAGAAGCTCCCCCATGTGATTGTTACTACGATTGATTCCCCGGTTGCCTCGAATACGGCTTTTGCTGAAAATGATTGCCACCTCCATTCCTTCCCCTTTGGAACCGAGAAGGTCCAAAGTTACGGGTCCATGTGTCTCGTGATTTGTCCAACTCCTTAATCATGCGACACTTATCCAAAAGAGCAGGGAACTCCCCGATTCTCAAAAGCAATACCGCTCTCTTCAAGTCATGCCTCAATCCTTCTTTAAACTTACAGCACTTCCACTCCTCATCAGGATGTAGTTGGAAATACCTGGAGAACTTCGACAACCTTTCAAACCTTGCAACATATTCACTGACAGTCATGCTCTCTTACTTTAGGCCTAGAAACGCCATTTCTTTCACGTGCCTTGCACTGGCTGGAAAGTATTCATCCAAGAACTTGTTCTTAAAAACTTCCTAGGTGATCACTCTTCCTTCAACTTCCATCAATCGTTGGGCTCTGGCCCACCAGTCTTCAGCATCTCCAACAAGCATAAAGGTAGCATAGGTTACCTTCTGCACATCAGTACTTCCCATTCCTCTGAAAATCTTCTCCAACTCTTTGATCCAAAGACTTGTTTTCTCCGGATCGAACTCTCCCTTGAACTGTGGTAGATTGTTGCAATGAAACTCTGATAAATTCTGAGCTCCAACGGTCGCTTCTTGTTGTTGGGCAACCCATTGGTTCTGTTGCACTATTACCTATGCCATCCTCTGCATAGCTTTAGCTGCTGCAGCCATGCTCTCATTGTCTCGTTCAGCGTTCGTACGTACACCTCCGCTACGGACCATCATATTCCTTCGATGTCAAACTAAATAATACACAATGAAAGTCAGATGTAACCTTTCAGAAATCAAACACAGAGAATCACACAACACAAGAAAGACAAACTTAACCACAAACCCCCAAAAGACTCAAACTTGAACTCTGATACCAACTAATGTAACACCCTCCCTAGGGTATCACATTTACGGCTAAAACTTGTAAATTTAATAAATTGTGTAAAAGGTTTAATATAATAAAATACGGATTTCAAATTTACTTTTGCGAAAACATAAATTTAAATGAGGCGTAAACAGCACGGGATGCAATATTTAATAATTACACATAAAAAAGAATATATACAAAAGATGGCATGGATCATAGTCCACCAAAAAAACATAAGACTTGCACTCCAAAAAGATACATGTAGATAGATACAAACTAGCCCAAGTCTAAAGAAAACCTAAGGTGTAGGGTCCTCCATTGGATCCTCCTCTTCGAAGTCCCAATCGGACAAAACCCTCAGCTGGGGAGAGATCTCATGGGCAGGTGTCCTAGCAGATGACACCTCAGGGTCTGGATCCTTCCTCGGGATGTAATACAAATCACCCCACAACTCCCTAAAAGACATAACAAACTCTAAATGCACTGTGATGTCAAGCGTAAAGAAATGATTCCCATCGCAGGTCTTATGTACAGACAGAGTTACATCTTCTATTGTTGGTGTATGCCCTAGAGGCTAATACATTTTGTCTGTATTTATATACATTATATTATGCTATTTTTAATATATGAGGCATTTCATTTATTGTGTTCTTTTTTTATAAACATAGTAAAGTCCTTAGAATAGTAAGCTTGATACCATAGGATATCAAGTGGATGACTTGATCGTGAGATCCTATTGGATAAAATACTATTCTTAAATATCCCTATTCAAGTATTATTGTTAATTAAGACAACAATGCATTGAGACTAGTATGTGCGTAGACTGATGACCACATCTCACGGGTCATGGATATGAGATATCAAGTCTTCACATGGATACTTATTAGAGTAATGATGTATTAGACAGACCTGCCATGAGAATGCTACGTGGATCGTTACGTGAGTGTCAAGCGATTCTCATAGTGATAATGGTGTATGTGGTCCTTTGACCTGAAATCACTATGATTCCTACATGAAGAGTTGTGCGTTTTAATGCCATCAAACGTCATCTGTAACAAGATGATTATAAAGTTAGTTATTAGACATACTGCGATTCATGTGGAGGGATGTGAGTGACCTAGATGGGATTTGTCCCTTATACATAACAGGAGTGATATCTTTGGGCCCCCTGATTGAGTGAGACTACGAAATGCATGACCATGCTCAAATAAGTCAATATGAGATATTGATCTCATTTGTTATTACTATGTCTACTCGAGAATCAGGAAACTGAAGATTAAACTAAACAAGGGTGACACGTTTCATGCCTTGTGTTCAATCTAGATATCTTGATAAAGGAACTAAACTACACGAAAACATTGGTCACGGATAGGTTATGTCAAATCACTGACATTCTCATTACTTAGGTAGCAGCAATGTGTTTCTAGATACCACTCACTGTTTGTAATATTAAAATGAGATTTTAATATTACTACCAACATCATGAGAACCTGCAAGGTTGCACACTTAGAGCAGACTAAATTGGAGCAATAAGGATCCAAGTTGGACTCGGATTCAATTGTGGGCCTAACTCATGACAGATGAGTTTAGGGTTGCAGAGCTTACCTTGCTACTGCTCAAACTCACTTAAGATAGCCACTATTATAAATAGTACTACTAAGGGGGCTTCTAATGACGCAACATTGCAACCCTAGCCACACCTACAGAAAGTGAGTGAGAGACAGTGAAAGGCCTTCTTCTCTTCGCAACTAGCACTCGTAACAGAGGCATGACTCCTTTTTGCAAGTCTGTTCGTGTGGATACCACAGAGACATCGTCGCTATTACGGTGTTGGTGATTCACCTCGCTTGTGTTTATCACGCTTCAAGAGGTAAACTTTTAAAACTCGGATTATGACCTTTTCGCATGGATTCTGTGAGGGAATTTTTATTATTCCGCTGCGTGATGTATCCGCAATTCCTAACATCTATATATCTAACGTGTTCTGTAGCCCAATCGATACACCAAAAACTCGTACTGCCATTGAACTGAACTCTTACAAAACCAGCAAAATCACTCCTAGCTACCATTGCAGAAAGCAAATTTTTTGTTGATACTTGAGGCTCCAATGTTACAACTGACTTGAGTTAGAAGCACAATTTTGAATGATTATTGAAGCTATAATAAGATTTATGTTGAAGTTGTATTGATGATCATGTAACTCATGGTCAGTAGCAACAATTTTGAATCTTGCACGTGTTTTTAATTCATCTTACTTTAGTTCTATTTTCTACATGAGTTCATGATCAAAAACTTGAGAATTTATTTTATGTTTTGCTGCCCTAAGTGCTACGGCTATGATGGAAAATTTGAGGTGTATGTATTCTTTCTTTTGTTCATCCATTTTAATGGTGAGTGTATTGGATTATAGTGTTATATTGGTGAGGAAATGGATGAGTTTTGCGTTTTATTGGTCACGGCTGTATATGACTAAATTGTGGGTAGAATTGTGATTATTTTATTATGTTATACTTGTGACTTAAATTGTGTTAGGAGGTCATGGTAAAGTGTTGTCATTTTGTGATAGAATTATATTAATTTTTGTAAATTATTTGGGACTTGAACAATTATAAATGTTAGGGGTAGCATTATGCCCTATTTTTGAATTGAAATTATGATATTTTTATGCTTGAAATGGGTGGTTTGTATGGCTGGATTTGTGTTGGTAAATTGATGCCCAAGGTTGTTTGAAATTGTGTTGCCTCTAGTATGAAAATTTGTGACTTGAAAGGGTTGTATTGGCTTGGGTAGTATGCTACCTATTTGTGTGCAAAGTATTGATGTTGGTGTTGGATTATGACATGGTTTTTAATGTTAAAATTGATAGCATTTTCAGTTGAACATCATGGTTGTACTGTCTCTATTTTAAGTATAAATTGTGATGATAGTATGCTTAAGTTTGTGATGGAAATTAAGGCCATGATGGTTACTGCCCTGTTATGGTAGAAATTTAGATAAGGAAAATGAATAAAGTTGTTGATAAAATGGCTATGTGAAGGCCATGATGGTTGCTGTCTTGTTATGGTAAAAAAAATTAGTTGCTCATGTACTATATGTGGCTGTTATATGTTGTCTTTATGTGATGTTTTGGTGGTTATTTGTTAAGGTAGTATACTGCCCAAATTGAATCAAAATTTGTTACTTTAAATATGTAAAATAATGACTTAAAATGGTTGGGAGTGTTAAGGCAAAAGGCTGCCTTGTTGTAATAAGAAATATGATAAAATTGTACATGATGAGTTAGTTTGAAAAGTGAGCAAAACTTAAAGTTGAAATCCACCCTGTTTTGGCCATAGTTAAGAATATATGAGTTATGCTTAAATAACAATTTCTGATTGAGAATGTAAAGGATAAACTACATAATGATAATCATACACATTATTAAATTAAGAGAATAGTATTAAATTGTTGATTGAGAAAGGATTTCCATAATGATATTGAGTTATGACTTGAAAGAATAAGAGATGTGGAAGAATAAGGATTAAAGGTAAAAAGTACTCTTGGGTGTATGCAAGTTAATTGTTTTAATAAGAGATGTATTATGCAATGTAGTTATCGATATTATATATATATTTATACATGTGTGTATGTTCAAATGAACGATTTACCTTAGAAATGAAAAGACTACATTTTGGATTACGTAACTTTTCTATTTATTATTTATGTAACTTGTTTTAACCATAGTAGCTGGATTTATTATGATGTCATGTTTTATAAACTTATTACTGAGAATTATAAATTCTCACCTCAGTTCTTTTTATGTTTCTAGGATAAATCTAAAGGTAGACCACAATAGGAGCAAATGAAGCGCTAAAGACTAAGTTTAGATTTATATAATTCTACATATTTTCTTAGTTTGTAATAAGTTCTGTATATATATTAATGATTATGTAATTATGTATTTGTAATCAATTTTCTAAACAGTTGTAATTTCAGATATATTAGATAGTTTCGTGGTAAAAAGCAAGTTTCTAGATGCGTAAAATGTCTTGCTCTCTTACTTTGACAAGGCTCTATATATGTATGTGTTATATTTGTTACAAGGGTTATGAGTATCTTTTAAGTTTTATGTTTTAATTTTATAAGTGACACCCTTGACTCTATTTACTTGAGTATATTAATAATATACTATAGTATTTAGGATTAGGGTATTACATAATGAAGTTTGATTAATTGAATTTAGTTTCAAAAATGAGCAAGGAGCTCACGGCCAAGTGTGCTTCAACAAGACAAATTATATGATTATATTATTTTGTATTTAATTGAGAACTAGATGTTCTTAGTATGGTTTGCTTGTTGAGGATGTGACTGTGATGAGCAAAAGAAGATTAAATAGTTATTATGCATTTGAGAAAGAATGTTCATAATGACATTGAATCACTTGAAATTGAACGATATGGATAATTTTGTTATAAAGATAAAATGAACTGATTATTTCGAAAAGAGGAAGGACTCTTATTTTATCTTTCTACCACCTTCCTAAAAAGGTAATAAATATTTTATAATGGATTTCTTTCTTCGAAATAGCTAGAATTATTGTGTTGTAACTTTTAATTAAATTACTGAGAATTTTCATGATTCTCTTCCCCTACATCTATGTTTTTCACAATGATTCCAGGAAAGATCAATAGCAGTCAAGCAGAACGAAGATAGATAAAACTTTAGAATGAAGATGTAGTTAGTATTTTTTATTTGAATTTTAGTACTATGGTATTGTATAATATGTAATATTTTGCAATGTGAAAATCATATATAATTCCTTTTATATTGTATGTATTTTACATTTCCGCGAAAGGCTCATATTTTGTATCTTATCAAATTATTTAAATTAAAATTTTAGATATTGATGAGTAATGTACCAAATTTCTAATTACTGATGCGTAAATTAGATACGTTATTAGTGTTAGTAATTTCGGATGTTACACTCAGGCACCGGGTGCTGGGCGCCCAGGCGGCCAACGACTAGTAGAACAAGGCACCCTGACAGCCTATAGTGTTCATAGCATAACTTGAGTTGTAGTCATCAGATTGACCTGATTCTTATTGCATTTGAAAGCTAAGATACAAAGGTTCATATGGTAAACATTTCAAAATTTTAGAAGTTAGGATGTACATTTGGTGTATTCATAAAAATAAACCTTTTTAGGTGACAAAGCAGAAAATGTTAAGATATGAATTTTATTGAAATGAAGTTCCCTACTAGTTGGGATATCTTTTATATGCCTTTTTAGTTGTGTTGAGGCTTGAATGGGAGTATTTCAAGGAGGAAATTACTACCTAGTATATGTGAGGAAAGTGTGAGACCTTAGACAACCAATGATTTGGGAATACAATAGGTTAACACCTAGACTTTTGATCCATATAGGATTAATTTTGTTATCACTTGTGGTGTTGATATGTGATGGGAGTGACACATAGAATGAGTATGTGAGTATTCCTAAATTTGATAATTGGAAAAACCTCGTGGAGGAGGAAAGACACGTTTAAGGACATTGGTTATGAACTCGTGTAGGAGAGTATCCAATGTGGCATTGAATGTGTGTTAAATATCACTTTGCATGTTTTCTCACACACTTGTTATTCTTGTAACGTCCTTAATAACATTACTAATAACATATCCGGATTTACATATTAGTAAATAAAATTAAGTATGTCACATAAAATTTTACATTTTAATTTAAATACTATATTTAATTATTATACAAAAAATATGAGCCTGTCGCGAAATAATATAATGTTTGTACATTAAAATATAGTATACAACATACTTTATTGTACAATAATTTACATAAGGTTTTATAGAGTATTAATTATACAAAATATAATACATTATAATTCAAAATTATTCTAAGTCTTTTGCTTTGGTCTTCTTGCTGTAGATCTCAACCCTAAAAATATTATGGAAACAAGAACAAAAAGGGGGTGAAAATTCAAAGAATTCTCAATAATATTATTAAAATCAATGATATCATAATACTTCCAGCTGCTTTGGGAAAAAAATTATATTTTAAAACTCATTTAATTACGTAAGAAGGTGGTAAAAGCTAAATCAAGTCATTCCTCTTCTCGAAATAGATATTCCATTATTATTAGTTTCTGAAAACATTAATTATAAATCATAACAATATACACTCACAAATAAATCTTAGAAACACTATAAATCATAGTAAATATGCACTCACAAATAAATCTTAGAATCATACATTTAATCAAACATCACAATTAATCACACAAAATCAATTTCACTAGTATTGCTTATTTAACACACTTGCCAGTAGTATACTTTCAAGTTAGTGCACCTCAACCTATTTATGACCATTCTCCAGTCACATAGAACTACTCTGTTAAATAAGTAACCTAGCCACCTCTAGTGAAGGAATGTCCCTCTTGAACATAGAGTTGTGAGTAGAGAAGAAATTATTCATCTTCAACTACTAAGATAGGGAGGGGATGTCCTCACACTATCAACAATCTAGGATCACCTCTAGTAGAGAGGAAATAACCCTCCTCATCTACTATCCACTAGGAAGAACTAGAGTCATTCTAAGCTAATGTGATCCTAGTTCAACCTCTTGGCCATATAAAATATAAAGGCTACTCATATAAATCACAATATATAATAGGCTTCCATTCCAACAACAATGTATACACAATAATATATTTCCCTTTTTAAAAGCATACTTGGCCATGACCTTCTTGCTCATTTTAAATCCAACATTTCAATCAAATAAGCTTCAATGTATAACAACATACACTTAATAATGATTGTGTTATGGCAACCTTCAACTTTACATATTCAAACACATTCTTAACCATAATTCTTACACAAAGATAACAAAGTTTTGACTTAAAGGGGCAGCTTTTGTCATAGCCTTTCATCACCATGTTATATACAAATTCAAGCAAACAACTAATTAAAATTCTAGTCATTCTTAAGCAGCATTCTGCCATAGGTTTTTAACTCCATTTTAGTCATAATTGCTAACCAATAATGATCAAAATTCTGGTTACAAACAAACCAACAATACCGTAAACTGTAATACCCTCCCTAGGGTATCACATGTCTGACTCCCGACTCATAATCTGAAAAGAAGTTCGCACAAAGTTTGAGTTATAAAAGATGGGTTTTAAAATTTCTTTCTTACTGAAACATAAACTTACTAAAATCCATAAGTATTACTGAAAATATATTTAAACTGACTAATATACAATATTGACACCACTTAATATTTAGCAATTTAAAGAGAAATATAAAACTAACAGAAAACTCTCTTTTTAATAGTAGCAAACCCTATGACGGGTCCTACTTAATAGCACGGTATAACACTAATGAGAAAACTTAACGTACTTATTCCTTCTTGTATCCATCTGGATGCATCAGACATCTGTTCTATGTCAACATTGCACACTATCAAATCTGGAATGGTCATTCTCTGATGTTGTCTCCAATCTCAGAGTATTTATCACCCGTATGTCTAAGACAACTCGTTCCATCTATTATATAGTTTTTACCAATACAAGCACAACAACATAACATACAAAGAGGTGAGATCACCTCCGCCAATACCAACATGGTAGCACAGAGATAACACAAACAACATATCGTACAGGTATATTATACCAGAATTCCAATAATGCACTCAACATTAATCAACTATCATCATCCAATCATATATCAATTCAATTATCATAAACAATAATTACGATAATGCCCTCAATATTTTCTAATTATCATCATCATCATCCAAGTATTTAAAGCAATTGTCATAGCCAATATTCCTCAATTAATATATCAAACAGATATAAATGCTTAGATTCATGCATGTGCACATAGACTCAGTTTTTCAAAAACAACTCCATGGAGGTTTTCACAATTTCGAGGAGAATGCTCTGTTAATTGTCAGCCTTAGCCCAAAGACAATCTTCTAGTCGTTGAAAAGAATCGTGTTCTTGTTGGGTATCTTCAATGCGTTGCAACGGACTGCATCACCAAGTGGCATATGGTTCAGCCTTAGCCCACAAACAGATATCCACTGGTCGACCGCCGCGCCTTGACGCCCCCAAGATCCATCATAGACCTGACTATCAATTCTCATTCCCTCTTCAACCACAAGGGCCAAAATAGCTTATTAGATATACTTTATACAGAGCACGAGTATATCAGTGCAAGTCCAACCACAAGGGCCAAATCTTTTCATTTGTTCAATGTAATCATATGTCTCAACGTATATTTTTCTAATGCATGTATAATGCACCAATGCCAATCACAGGCATATCTTTCCAATGCATATAAAATGCACCAAATACCAATCACAGGTAAAACTAGTCATTTTCTCATACAGTGTATGGACACTGGTTCAACAGTATTCATATTGTACTTTCAACAGTGAAAATCATGTTATCACATTTTCATAGTTATAAAACACTTTCGTCGTGTTTTCACAAAATTGCACAACATTCCCGTTACGTTTTCACAATTCCACAACACTTCTGTTGCATTTTCAAAATACCGTAACACTTTTGTTACGTTTTTAAAATTCCAAAACATGTTTATTACGTTTTCACAATACCGTAACACTACTGTTACGTTTACAAAATTTCGTAACATTTCTGTTACGTTTTCAAAATGCTGCAACTCTTCTGTTGCACTTTTAAACCACGTACTAATTTTTCAATGTTTTTCTCAATCGCGTAAAAATATACGTTTCTCACATCACATAGTATTTTTCCACTGTTTCAAAATCGCATAACTTAAAAATCATTCTTTTAAGTCACGTAAATCATTTTTCATCATTCTCAAAATACTTTCCAAATCACATAACGATTTTTCGTCATTTTCACAATCACGTAAAAATATTCTATCACTTTTAAATCACATATTGATTTTTCAATAGTAGTTCAAATTACGTAAAATATTTAAACGTAATAGAAATATTTTACTGTATTTCAAATCGTTTTTAAGATACGTAAAATATTTTTCAACATTTTACAATTACGTAAAATATTCCTCAATATTCCAAACATTATTTTGGACTTAAATAAATCAATATCATTTTTAACACATTTTTTCAAATTGCGTAGCTTAAAAATCATGTTTTTAAGATACGTAAAACATTTTTCATCACCATTTCATTACAGAAAATATGTCTTAACCTTCAAAAATTCCTTTTAAACCTTTCTCAAAATAAAATGACTTTGTATTTCATTTTTCACATTTTCTTACTCAAGAAAATCTTTTTCCACATTTCTTTACTCAAGAAATCCTTTTCCAAAATATAATCCACAAAAATCACTTTTCCATTGATATAAATCAACGTTTCAAAACTTAACATTTTCTAACGTATTTTAAAACTCGAAAATCAGTTATACATTAGTAAATTTTCAAAACACCATTATATTCTTTATTTTTCCCAAATCATTTCCAAACACAACCTTCTTCAAAATAAATTGAAGTTCAAACGTGTTCAACCTCTCTTTATCTTTCGTTTACAAAATTCTCTCAAGTGATAAAACACTCTGATTCCCTTTCCAAATTCCTTGTATTAAATCAAGTTACGTTTCCACTTTGAAAATCACTTTGTTCATAAAAATCAAGGCATTACAAGCCTTCAAAAAGGTGGACATGACTATTGAAACCGTCAAATATTTTTTTCCTTCTAAATTGATATGGTTTTACACAAACAAAACCATTAAAAATTCTTTACAAAAACCGTGAACGTGTTCATTGAAAACTGTCAAATCATTCGAGTAACAAAACACTTCATTTTATAAAATATCATTTTGTTCCATAAAAATTTAGGCATAACCAGTTTTTCAAAACCGTAGGGTATTTGGCTATTGAAGCCATCAAACATTTTTTCTTCTAACTCAATTATTTATCATTTCTGTTTTCACACAAACAAAACCATTGAAATCTTTGTTTTCAAAACTGAAATACCGGTGGTCATTAAAACCAAACCCATTTGTTCAAATTCATTTTTACTTTCTTTACAAATCCTTTTTCACTTTCTTTGCAAATCCTTTTTCACTTTCTTTGCAAATCCTTAAAATCAACGTTTTCCGTTTCGTTTTTCGAAATTAAGTTTAATAAACACTTAGAAACTTTTTACACAAAATAAATCAATAAAAATCCCTTCAAAACCGTGTTCTTGTTCTCTTGAAAGACAAACCCTTTGTTTATTTTCCATATTCTTCAAATCATCCATTTTCATCCTTCATGAAAATATTTATTTGTGAATACCTATTTAGAGGTGTCTTGACCGAAATTTACCATGTTCTAGGGACTAAAAATTAATTCCCTTGTTCTTAAAAAAATTTCAACATAAACTCTACTCATGAGTGTCAAAATCGTGACCACTCCTCCTTGGCCATTGGAGCCAAAAATTGATTTCCTTTCCATCATCAAATCATGACATACACATACATACACATCATATATATATATATCACTAGCATGCCATATTCTCATCATGCATAGTATAAGCGTACCATCAAAGTCATAAACTCATGCAAAGCATATCAAACATAGACAAATAATTAAAGCACATAAACACCCACAAATAAATTACAAGACCATGGATATGAATCCTCACATGGATTCACCATCCACCAAATGTAAAACCATCTCTCACCACCATACTTGGTTGGTGAGGTGGATCTCCCTCTTACCTCTTGAAGATCCTCAAAAGCTCTTTGTTTTGCTTCTCCTTCACCACCGAGGGCTTCTCACATACAAAATAAAATACATAAAAATTAGTATACTAAGCTTGATTAAGAGGAACCATGGATCAAACATGGTTTAGATCATGAAAAAGAGAGAAGAAATGAAGTTTCCTTACACTTTGCCATAAATACTCTATAACTTTGATATTGAAGAAAGTCCATGAAGATGAATGATTTAGAGAAAGTCTCCAACATGAAAGTTGCTTAGAATATAATGTAGATTCAAGATCTATGATTGGATGAAATTAAAAGAGCTTGGATGGTGATTTTGGATGGTATGGCCGAATGGTTATTCTTGAAGAACAAGGTTGGAATTTTGATTTTTGTGAGAGAAAGGTTTCTTAGACTTGGTTAAGACAAAACATGAAGTGAAAACACTTAGTTTTCCTTCCACCAATTTCGTGGATCTCCATGGAAAATCCCTAAAAAAAATCATAAACAAATATTACAATCAATAACAAGTAAAAGAATAGGTAAACCATGGTTCAAACATGGCATAGAAAATCAAAACGAAAAGATTAGAAGAAGGAATATGAACTTTACCATTTTTGGTAGAATCTTGAAGCTTAGATTTGAAACTCAAGATGAATGATTTAGAGAAAACTCATAACTAGAGATGTTCTTAGAATGAGGTAAGGATTTAAGAAACTAGATTGGATGAAATTTTTGAGTGATGGAGGGTAGATTATGGTGCCATGGCCGTGAGCTTAGAGAAGGAGAATGAGAGAAATTTTTCTAAGAGTTTTGCTTGAAGGAAAGTTCAAGAATGATGAAGTATGGTCAATAATGACCAAAGTGACAAATTATTATCTTCAAAATTTGCTTTAGCTTCTAAATCCATCACAAAAACTGTCCCCCCTCCATGCTTCTTGAAAGAGTGCAATTAATTCAACAATGATGCATAATTGACCAAGACCACTTAATAATGACATAAAGTTTTTCTTTAGCTCCAAAATACTTCACAAAACCGTCCCCCCTCCATGCATGCTTCTCCTTGTGCATTCAATAAATGACCATAATAATTAGCCACCATTTAGAGCATTTTAGACTATTGATTAGATCAATGGTTAGGATTAAGGTAGACTTTTGATTAGAAGACTTAATCTAGGCCATTGGATCTTTCTCCTTTAAATTCTAGCCATTAGATGTGTCTCCAAAATGAAGGGTCAAGATTACTCCTTTAAACTTTACATCCAATGGTCATAAATGGTCCTTGCTACTTTTTAAGACCAAATCTCCACCCTTGATTAATTCTTCATCCAATGGTCATAAATGGTCCTTGTCACTTTATATGACCAATTCTACACCGTTGATTAAATCGACGGTTGATATCAAAGTCTTCCTTATTAAGCTTGTTTAGATTAAATCTCCACCATTAATTAGATCAATGGTGAACATCCAAAGCTTCCTAACTAAGTTTACTCCCACACCATTGATTAAATCAATGGTGATCATCCAATGCTTCTTTATTAAGTTTATTTCTCAACCGTTGATCAAATCAAAATCAAGTCTCCACCCTTGATTAAATCAATGGTGGATATTCAAACCACCAATGTTGACTTAAGCAGTATAATATTTATTTTTATATCTGCTATAACCCTACGAATAATATTTTTACTGTATTTTTATCGCCTAATAATTAAATACAGTATAAAATACAGTACAAGAAAATTTTCTAAAACTGTCTCCAGATTCATGTTTAGTAAAATCCCCTGTCTTCATCTCAATAGTACAAATTTTTCTATGCGTAGAAAAATTTTCACTTTGCGGGAACCACCTGAGCCCACGTATGGCCACCTGGGCCCACATACACCCCCTGGGCCCATAAACATTAAAAAATTTCATAATCATCCACAAAAATCACAAATATTAGAAAATGCACAAATATCAAATCAGATTACGTAAAATAATTAAAACCTAATGGTAAAAATTAAATTACGTAAAGTTTTCCCCGGCCCGAAAATTTTTATTTTCCTGACACGGAGTAAATCACTCAAAATGATCAAATACGCTGACAGAATAATCAAAATAATTTTACAGTATCCAGAAATTGCTAAACAGTAAAATTCTGTTAACTGTCAAAATTACTAGTTAAGAGAAACAGAATTTTTAGGATGTTACATAAACTTCCATCACCATACAAGACAGACTTTTATACATTGAAATCTTCCATATACAAGTCAAAAACAGGGCAGCATGCTGCCCTTGTAATTCATCATCAATCAAATTTCATTTCAAGCACAAAAACCACTAATACATTCATAAATGGGGCAGCACCATACCATAATTTTCTAGTACAATTCAAACACCAAATTATGATATAAATGCATCACAATTTTGGTTTTAAACCAGTAAGCACAGTCATGGCATTTATTTCAAGTCCAACTATTATTATTATTATTATTATTATTATTATTATTATTATTATTATTATTTTCAATATCATGTCATAATTCAAGACTAACATCTATAAAAGATAAACAACCTTTAAAATTTCAGCCAAACTGTGAAGCAATGAGCATCAAAGCATAAAAAATCACAAAGATTTGTTCAAAACTCACATAAAAATAAAACTAAGGCAAGGTAAAATAGAAGCACTAAAATGCTCCAATCTCATGTTATTTTATCTAATTTGACTGTGAGTTTCACTAGCCCAAGTGACCATTTTTATGATGCTAAAATAGAAGGAAAAGAGGAGCAAAATAATGAAGAACAACCCCTACCTTACTCCTAACTTTGCACCCTTGAATTATCTTGTTTTTGCTTCTTGGTTCTCTTCACTTTTCTTTCTTCTTATTCACGAAATTGGTGTTGTTTTTCTTCTTCAGTTTTCTGCCCTGTAGTCGTGTAGAAAATGTGACCAAAATGTGAGCGAAAACTAGATAATTCTAGGCTTAAAAAGGGAGGTGATGGTTATGGTCAAAGATGACCAAATTTTTTGTCAGTAACTTTTTTATTTGTTAAGCAATCTTTAATCTTTCAAAGCTAAGTTTTCAAGTTACTATAAGTAAATTTTAGAACTCAACTTAATTCTTGGTTTCATGTTTCCAGGGTTTTCCATATACTGTTATTTATCATTTAAGCTTCATTACACAACCCCAAATTGAATTAAACTCAGGAATTAAGTAAATTTGCTTATTGATACTTATCTTAATTGGAATTTTATACCAAAATATTCTTCATATCTTACTTACCATCTCCAAATATTTTCATAATTTTCTGAGTTAATTAGCTATTCAATTTACTATTCACTTATCCCTTGTCAGTGTCCTTAAAAATACCAAACTAACTTAATTGCTTCTAAAAAATATTCAACTTTTATCAATTGTTTTTAACTAGGAAATAAATTTTTCATATTTATTCCCATCATATCAACTATTTATGCAGAAACTTTAGTTATTTTCTTGTATTCGGTGTTATAGAATTATGCTCAAACTAGTTTAGAAAATTATCCGAATTAACAGATAATTCTTACTAGTATTACTGAGCTTCTATAACCCTAATTAGGATCATTAGGGTAGGAGGATATTACAATTCCCATGTATTTTTGAATGGTATATGATATGGTAATAGTACACTCATTGTAGTGAGATGGAATAGTTTATTCATTGCCAAGTAGTATTAAATGGTCGTAGCCATACTACTCAGAAAAAATTCAAGGATTGGAGTTCCTAGGAATAGTTGAGTTTCATGACATTGCACAAACACTATTTTACTTCATTGCATATCATTGTCTTAGGACATGTTAGGCATAAACGTACAACATAACAAGCATTGCATTTGCATGGTAATTGTATGTCCAGTTACCTTAATCGATGATATTTACTATTATATGGGTGGTTGTATAATATTGTTGATAGTTATTATAATGTGTGATAAGGAATATTGTTTGCTTGGGAATAATGCATAGAGTTACTATGTGAGTTATTCTTTTGGTAGTAAGTAGTGATTCTTATATCTATTGTGAACTTATTTCTAACGTTAACTTTTGATTTACTTATTGTGAACGGGTAAATGTTAGTTTTGGAATACTTATACTGAGAAATTATGATTTCTCACCCTGATTGTATTTCCATGCAAATCCAGGTGGAAGCATATCAAAAGAGAAGAGGAAGACGATTGAAGACGCATAGTATAAATGCTATATTAGGCTAAGCTTATATGTATTATATATTTTTTTAGTTGTTGAAAGTTATGTATAACAATATGCCCTGTTGAAACTTATTTACATGAATGTTATGGATTTAGTTTAATGTTTTTAATTAAAAGTAGCATAGCCAGTGCTGGATATCCTTGTATACATTAGATATATTGGAATGCTAGTATTGGGATGTTACATTATGGTATCAGAGCCGTTCATCCTGTTGAATCGGGGTATGGACTGACTATGCTTAGGCATGTTAGGAGTTCCTTCATGTGTTATGCATTTCTTAGTCTCTTGTTTGAGATAATTGGGTAGAATTGCATTACTTACTTGTTGTTGGATTGTTATTAGCTACTGTTACACGGTTACATAATATTGAGAACTGATCAACTCAATATGTATTATTCTATGTGCACAAGAAACTATGACACCTCATAGGCAATCTAAGGAAAACCAGAAACACATCTGGTGAAGGTTCTGATATGGCTACAACTTTGCTGGTAATGGCTACCGCTATGGCGTGGCAGACAGAGCAAGCAGCCGCTACCACTCAGGCTATTAGAGAGCAATCAGTTGCGATTGTAAGGATGTCTGAGCGGATGGGCACGACTCAGCATCGACCTCCTACACCACAGTTAGGGCATACAGAGAGAAATCACAATTTTTAAGATATTTTGGAGTTCAAAAAGAAGAACCCTCCGACTTTCAGAGGCAACTACGATCTAGTGAAAGCTGAAGAGTGGTTGGATGAGATAGAAAAGATCTTTGAGATCATGGTTTTCTAGGATGAGTAAAGAGTATCCTTCGCTTCCTTTCTATTAGGGAGAAAAACGGAACAGTGGTGGCAAAGTGCTCAGAGACTACTAGAGGCGGCAAGGACGCCGATCACATGGGAAGTATTTCAGAACACCTTTTTGGAGAAATATTTTCCAAGGAGTTTACAGGAAGATAAGGAGATGGAGTTCCTTGGTCTTCAACAAAGGGACATGACAATTGGGCAATACGAGGTGAAGTTTCATGAGTTGTCCAAGTTCTCTTCTCAGTTGAGCCTTAATCCGAATGAGAGATGAAAGTGTGTCAAGTTTGAGTCTTGATTGAGGGGAAATGTTAAAAAAGTGGTGAGGCCTTTAAAGATTAGAGATTTCCCATCCTTAGTGAATAAATGTAGAATTATGAAGACTGATAATCTCCAATTTCAACTAGAGCAAAGATCACAAGATTTTCAGAAGAGGAAAAAGGTGGATGATCGATCTGGAAAATGTGTTTTGAAATTCAGTTATCCACAAGTAAAAGGTGAGCGCGTTCATATGGAGATAGCGAAGTCTGAATGTCCTAAGTGCAGAAAACCACATGATGACAAACCTTGTGCAGTTTGCTTTGTGTACAGTAGATCGGGACACTTTGCAAGGAAATACCCACATAAACAAGGAGATACGCCCAGTACTAGACCACAAGTTCTAAGAAGGGTGTATATTTTGAGAGGGAAAGAAGAGGCGTAACTTTCTAACCCGATGCCAGGTAATTTTTGAGTATGAGATTATATATGTTTGAGACCTCAGAATTGTTAGTATCAAGAGACTAAATTTTGGAGACAATTTTAAAAAGAAGGAGAGAAATATAACACCCTAGAAAACATGTTAGGCTTGTACTAGTTACAGAAGTAGCCTAATACTTGCTTAACATGCCTGTAGTTTTTGGTGGCTTTCTGAGCACGTTTGGCCACTTTGTTGTAACACTTTGTGTGAGATATAATTGTTATTATCTCCAGAATTCGCACAAACTGCTCAATTAATGGAAATAAATATGGAGAGTTTGTTTCTAGGTCACAAATGTGTTGAAAATGGTGTAGTTAAAATTTGAGATTTATTGGAGTTAGTTTGGCATTTTTAAGCATACTAGTTGTGTGTTTTAATGCTGGATTGACTACCAGCAGATACAGAAATAAATGGAAATGGTGAAAGATTTTTGATGAATCAAAGGATTTATTTCAAACTTGTTGGAAGTTAGGAAACTTGATTTGATGAAATCTAAGTGTTCTTAGTAGATCAGGATTTATCAGTTGGCCATGTAAGTGATCAAGTCACTCACGGTTGCACCACTTGCTGCCTAGATCTTTTTAAGGCTTCAACATGAGATATTTTCTCATTTTATCTCTTCTTCTTTCATGGTTGCTATAACATCCTGATCCGAGTACTAATAACGTATCTATAATTACGCATTAGTAACTAGAATTAAGTATGTCATGTATGAATATCCACAAATTTTTAAAATAAAAGTTTAAGTAAATATCAAAATATGAGCTTTTTGCAGAAGCATAATGTATATCTACTATGAAATGAAGTTTATACAAATGAGATATAGTAGTACTTTATATACAAAGATTGCCTCATAGGAACAAAACCACTATAACTGATCTTCACGATCCATCAAAAGAACTAAACTATCTTCTCTTGTCAGCACTCCATCTTGCAAGCTGCCCAAACCTGCTGGGAATTATCATGGAAAACATAGAAGTAATGGGGTTAGAATTATGAAATTCTCAATAGTTCTTTAAAAAAAACATGTCATCACGATAATTCTAGCTGTTTCAGGAAAAAATATAGTTTTCAAATACTCAAGATCAATCTAGGAAGGTGGTAGAAAGTCAAAACAAGTTATTTCTCTTCTCGAAATAGATAATTCATTTTATCTTTATGAAAATCATTCATAAACGTAAAAAATTATGTCATAAATCATAGTTTTAATTTCTTATCATCCAATTGTAAATTGAGTTATCAAATCTCATATTTTTATATAATTTAAATACCATCAATACCAAAGTCATATCAAAAACCTTATTTCTAAAAACTCATCAAATCATAAATCATTTTATGAAATATCAAATCATCAATACTTAGGTCTCATCTTAAATAAAAGTTATGAGCTCATAATATTATTCATTCCCTTGGTAGTAGCCAGTTTTTGGGTTGGTGCACTTCAATCCCTTTATGACGATCAATTTGCCACACAAGACTACTTTGGGTAACTAGGTCCTGTCAATCTCTCTAGTAAAGAGGACACACACAAATCCTCAATCTAAACATAAGGATAGATGACAACTACCAGAATAGAGAGAATGCACAGAAATCCTTATACTAGTAGTCATTTGGGACAAGGAAGACGCACAAAATTCTTCACACTATCCTGAATTTAGGATCACCCCAAGTAGTAAAGTCACCCTATACCACTTGATGACTAGGGAAGCTCAGGTAAAGAGGGATGTCTTTCTCGATCTCAATTACCATGGTATAGAAAGATTCTTAATTTCTCTCATATCATTTTCCGAGGTTTACCCTAAGTCTAAGGTATATCCAAAATCTCACTTAGCCTAGTTCCTTAAAGGGATACCTATGAAATCATCATCTCTCTTTGTACCTCAAATAATCAAATATGCAATAAAATGCATAAATTCATCATTTCTATCATAGACAATCAATCAATCACATATTCAATACAAATTTCAATTCAAAATCCAAATTCTCATTCCAGCTCAACTTTATAAATATAAAGGAACTATACCAAGTCATATTTAGCTCAACCTTAATAAATAAGGGAGCAATTCCTCATATTCAACTCAAATAGCTCAACTTTGCATTTAAAGGGCATCGGGCACTCAGACACCGGGTGCCAGCAGAATAGGGCACCCTGACAGTCTATAGCATTTGTAGCATAACTTGAGTTGTAGTCATCGGATTGACTTGATTCTTATTGCATTTGAAAGCTAAGATACAAGGCTTCATGTGGTAAAAATTTCAAAATTTTAGAATTTAGGATGTACATTTGGTGCATTCATGAAAATCACCCTTTTTAGGTGACAAACCAAAACATGTCACGATATGAATCTTGTTGAAATGGAGTTCCCTACCAGTTGGGATATCTATTATATGCCTTTTTAGTTGTGTTGAGGCACTAATGGGAGTATTTCAAGCAGGAAATTACTATCTAGTATATGTAAGGAAAGTGTGACACCTAAGGCAACTAATGGTTTGGGAATGCTACAGGTTAACACCTAGACTTTTGATCCATATAAGATTGATTTTGTTATCACTTGTGATGTTGATATGTTATGGGAATGACACATAGAGTGAGTATGTGAGTATTCCTAAATTTGATAATTGGAAAAACCTCGTGGAGGAGGATAAACATGTTTAAGGACATTGGTTATGTAACACCCCAAAAATTACTTGTTTTCTGTTATATATGCTTTTTAAAATATTTGTAATTTTTGGGAATTTTCTAGAATTATTTGGCTTGTTTGATTATTTTATTATATTTTTTTCTTTACGTGTGTGTAAGCGGTGTAACACCCCAATTTTTGAAAAAATGTCCCGAATGTTCTGTTTGCTGTTTTTTAAACTTTTGGGTGAAAGACCGTTGTGTCCCTATTTTGCTGTTTCTTATTTTTCTGTATGAAATATAAAAATATATTACAGTCTATGATTTTATTTAGTCGTTTTACATATTTAGCTTCAAGACCGTAAAATAAAAATTTTGTCAAACTACTGTTTTAAATTTTTCTATGTGATATACTTATATATTTTACTGTCTATAATTTTATTTGAGTGTTTTGAATGATTTGCTTCGTCATGGGAAAAAATAGAAAAATGACCATTACGTCTCGAATGTATTGTTTTTAATTTTTCTATATGATACAGTGTTTAATATTACTGTCTGTGATTTTATTTGGACTTTTTGTGTGATTTGCTCCGGGACAGGAAAATAATATTTTCCTGTAGGAAATCTTATTTTTAATTATTCAGAGTGGGGATCTTACTAAACCCAATTCCGAATGAGACAGTAGTTAATCTTTTAATTTTTAGGATTTAACTGTCAAATAAAATAATTTTATAATATTATTTTATTAGTCAATACCAATAAGCAGTAATGGACCCGGAAATGTTTTGCGGGACCCACGTTTAGCAAAGTAGTAAATGTTTTGAGCTAGAATAGAGAGCTAATGACAAGGCTAGTGACTAGGTTAGTGACTAAGCTAGATGACTAAGCTTGATTAGTGACTAAGCATGGTGACTAGGTTAGATGACAAGGCTAGCATGAACCAATGAGAGCAAAGCTTGGAGAACAAGGCTTAATCCTCACCATTGATCTATTCTAAGGCTTGGATGGAGCCAACACAAATGGACACCTCCTTGCCCATTGAAGTCTACGGCCATTTGGCTTTGGAGGACCATTCTTCACTTGGTTTTTCATGCAATTTCTCTCTTCTCTCTCTTACAAGAACACCAAACACCATTGAAGCTTCCTTGAAGCACCATTCGGCCAAACACCTTACTACAACATCCAATTACCCAAAATTTCATCCAACCAAGTTTTCTAAACCTAAACACAATCCTAAGAACATCTCTAGTTGAGAGTTCTTGCAAAATCCTTCATTTGGAGCTTGAAAACCTATTTGGGAGATTTTACCTAGATGGTAAAATTTCTTGTTTTCCATTTCTAAACTCTTTTTCAAAGTTCTAAGCCATGATTTATCCATGGTTTAAGCTCTCTTTAATGTTAGTAACTTGTAGAATTTTGTTTAAGTTTGTTAGGTTTTGGAGGAGTGAAAACCGAACACCTTAGAAGGAAGTGAAAGAATATTTTGTCTTCATTTAAGGTAAGAGGAAGACTAAATCTTATCATCCTTGGGTGGTGGTAAGAAGATGGAGATTTGTTTGTGATTGTAGAATACATAAGGATTCATTTGTGTGTTTGTTAATAGCTTTCCTATTTGATGTTTGTATTAATTTGCATGTCTATAAGCTTTGATAATATTGTATGTGTTAGAAATGCATGATAATTTATAGGATGTGAACAACATGTCAAGGATTGCATGAGTGTTCCAAAGAACACACCAATGAGGCTCACGACCATTAACCAAAATGGGGAACCAAAATGTTCTCATTATTTTTTTAAGTGTGATTTAATTAACCTAGGAAAATTAATGAGATATAAAATTGTTTAGATTAAGGAAAATGAATTTAGAGATCAAATAGCACAAGTATAAGTTTCGGCCAACATGCCAAACCAAGTATCTATGATTTCTAAAATCAATTCTGTAACGCCCCAATTTTTAGAAAATATTCTGAATGTACTGTTTTCTGTTTTTCATGCTTTTGTATGAATGACCGCTGTGTCCCTATTTTTCTGTTCTCGATTTATGTATGAAAACAATTACGATAATACAGTTCAAATTTTATTTGATCGTTTTACGTAATTTGTTTCGAGACAAGAAAAATAAAAATTTTTCTCGAAGCTATCTTGTATTAATTTTTCTCGAAAGATATACAGCTAAATAATACTGGATATTTTATTTGAACGTTTTGGGCGATTACCTACGTTGTGGGAAAAAATGGGAAAATGACCGTTACGTCCCGAACGTCTTCAAGCTACTGCTTTTGCTTGTTTTTAATTGTTTTCTTCATGATTTAATGCCCGAAAATACCGTCTGTAAATTTTTATGGACTTTTTGTGTGATTTGCTCCGAGGCAGAAAATAATATTTTTCGGGGGGGGAAAATCTTATTTGATTATTTAGAATTGGGGGATCTTACTTAACCCGATTCTAAATGAAGTCTAAAAATAATCTTTTAATTTTTAGGATTTAATCAAATAAAATAATTTTATATTATTATAATATTATTTTATTAGTCAAGACATTTTAGTGACAAGTGGACCCTAAATATTTTGCGGGACCCACAATTAGCGTAACGGTTAGATCGGTAGCTTAATTAATCACCGTAAGTCGTAGAACTTTCAGAATGCAGTGACTCACTAGTGACTCAAATGAAAAATTAAATTCACTGTGTGACTCAAAGATGTGAGTCACCATAAGCTAACCAATGAGAAGAAGGCTTGCTCACCAAGGCTTAATCTTAGCCTTTGATTCATCCAATGGCTTGGATGAAGCCAAGCAAGGAGCCACCTTGCATCCCACTTGAAGTCCACGGCCAAGAGGTCATTTGGTGACCAAAAGATCACTTTGTCTTCATCACTTTCTCTCTTCTCTCTCATCAAGAACCCTAGCCACCATTCTTGCCCATTTTCTCCACCATATTCGCCAAGACACAAACTACACCATCCAACCATCCAAAAATTTTTCTAACCAAGTTTCCTTAATCTAAACACCATTTTAAGAACCTTTGTAGTTGGAAGTTTCTTCAAATTCTTCCATCTAAGGCTTGGAAACCAACCTTGAAAGTTTTACCTAGAAGGTGAAATTTCATACTTTTCTTTTCTCTCTTCTTTTTCAAAGTTCTAAACCATGATTTTTCCATGGTTTAGCTTCTTTTTCATGGTTAGTAACATGTAGGTTTTGTTTGAGATTTTTAGGTGTTGGTGGAGTGAAAAACCGTGACCTAAAGAGGTGAGGAAGCAAGCTTTTGTCTTCATTTAAGGTAAGAGGAAGACAATTCTTATCATCCCTTGATGGTGGTAAGAAGATGGAGTTATTTGTGATGTTGTAGAATCCATAAGGATTCGGTGGTCATGTGTTATTTATGTGTGTATTTGTTAATTTTGTGGTTGCTAGTAGTTTATGTGGTAATTGTTATTAGCTTTCTTATTTGGTAATTGTAATAATTTTGCATGTCTATTAGTTTTTGAATGCATGTCTACAAGCTTTAATTTAGGTTATATGTGTTAGAAAATATTTTGCATGTGTTAGAAATATTTTGCATATGTTAGAAATATAATGCATGTGTTAGGAATTGTAAGATAAGGTTTAGGATGTGAATAACATGTGTAAGTTTGCATGAGTGTTCCAAAGAACACAATCCAATAGCTCACGGCAATGCCAAACCATGAGGACCAAAATGTTCTCTTCATTTTTCCTAAAGTGCAACTTAATTGATTAGGAGAAATAAGAAAGTTTTAAATGATTTTGATCAAAGAAAAAGAATTTATAAATCAAATGGTACAAACTTAGTATTTTGGGCCAACATGCCTAAAGGATTAAATTGACTATAGACAACTATTTTCTAAAATGATTTAATGAACTTAGACTATAGACTACATTTAACATGATTTAAAAGGTGAAAGACATTTTGGAAAACAAATGCAAAAGTTTTATAAAATTCGGCCAACATGCCACTATAGGAGTTCATGATTTTTAAAATTTGTTTCTAAATTTTTTTCAAGTAGAAAGAAACAATACAAGTTAAGAAGAAATTTCTATAATGATTTATGAAGGAACCAATTGATTTAGAAGTAAGTCTAAAGGGTTAAAATTCATAATTTTATCATTAGAAAGGAAATACAGTAATATTAAGAAATTTTCTAACATATAGCTCACATTTAGTTTTGAAGCATGTTAGAGATTTCAAAAGAATTTAATGAAATGGTTAAAAAAATTAGGTAAACAGAAATTTTATGGAAAGTTTAGAAAACCATTATTATAAGTTTATAAACAAAATACTGTCAATTTTTAGCAAAAATGAACCTATAAGATAGTAAAAATATCCTAATGACAGTATGCGGTATGAAAAATTATTTTACGTAGTTTAAATGTACTAAATATTATTTCTATCTGTTTAAATGGTAATTTTAAAGGCATTCGAATAAGAAAATGAATTAAAAATCCTACGCGATTGAGAAAACGTATTAAAAATGTTACGCGATTTTAAAAAAACAAAAAATATCTTTACCCGATTTTTAAACGTTTGTAAAAACGACGAAATTTCAAAAACGCGATAAAATTTCTACGCGATTGAACGTTACCGTATTTATTTTTCGTCGGGAAAACGTGAACCCGTCATGTGTTTTTGAGGTTATTTTGTCGTCGGGAAAAAGTGAACCCGCATGTGCTTTCTCGCCATTGAGGGCATATATTTCTATCTTAAGGGCATTTTCGTAATTTCATATATTTGGAATTATGTTTTGTCTTTATACCGATTTTGGTGTTTTGGGTTGATGAGACGAATCACATCGTGTTGTCGATGCGATAAGTGTAGTGTAGTAGTTTATTGTTCTAATAAACTTGGAGACTTTAGTGTACGGGATCCCACATGTGGACAGCTTGGTAGCTCCGGGCCGTGGTAAACCGATAGCACACTAATGTACTCGACATTCACTATATTTAATCGAGGTTTGTAAAGTCTAGTAGTACATTGCCTATAGTGCCACAACGGTAGATCAGAACTATACTACGCCTGGATGGTGGATACCCGGGTCGTAGGCTATTGACGCAACGTGTGATCGCGTAATAGTTGGTTGGGCACCGTGGTACTAATAGATTTTGCAAGTCATTCTCTCTGATATCTGTTTGGGTTTAGCTCCATGGAGTAGGGTTGTGTTTTGGTGTGTTTGAGTATATCTTGGATAATATTCCATTTTCTTTATTTATCTTTATCTGGTAACATCTTGGATGTTTTTATATTTTCTCTATTTGTATTTATCTGATAATTTTTATGTTAGTTGTTCATTTCGTATATTATTTTATCTGAGAGATTGATCTATCTATGTGATTTTCTTTAATTGTGTTAATATGTGTGATGTTCTGAAACCCTAGGATATCTAATATACATTACTGTTATAGCTTATTCATATTGTATGAACTGTGTAGTAGTTATGTGTTGTCTTCTTATTTGCCATGTTGCGATGATTTTATGTTGTCTTACCTCTTTATTGTATGTGTCTATTGTCTATTTATTTTTATACGGTAAAGAGTTTGAAGAGGAAGAGGAGGAACAACCTCTTGAGATCGTGTACCCTGAGGAAGAGGGAGATCAGCAGACCGACGATCAGTTTTACGAGCAAGAACCATCCGATCATCCATACCCTCTGGATTGATTGTGCGAGGGATGGCGACGCCTGCATTTCGGGATTCGTAGAGCTGGTATTCCATGGAGGTGATCTGGCTTGGCATTTACGAGGAGACCGTGCTTCTGTTACCTATGCTGGACGTATGACCGTTATTCTACGTCATCAGTTTGATGGAGATCCTATTTCGACGACGACGTTATTTTTGCATTTAGAGTTGCCCTTATCCATTAGGCGTTATTGGGGTGCTGAAAACCCTGAGCCTAGTGAGATAAGCATCGTGTCGACTGCGCGATCCCGTTATCGCCATGTGTCGAGACATCAGGGATATTTATCTCCTGATGATCATTTTCTCACCGAGAGTGATCCATCAGAGGAGTAGATAATCATGATGTTTTTTTGGGCGCGTCAGCGTATGTTTGTATATATTAACTCTTTTATTGCTTTCTTTACTGTTTTTGTTTAAATAGTTGTAGTCTTAGTTGTAAATTATATGTACAGTTTATAACTTAACCATATGTATAGTATTAGTGATGATGTTTTTTTTTTTATTTCGTATTTTTCGTATTATCTTTTATTACATATTTCTGTCTATCGTAATTACTTTTACAACCCGTAATAGTTTTAACAAATATTCCGCAACTTGGGTAGATTTTATTTCTATTTATTTTATTTTCTTTTATGTGTGACATCTCCAAAGGGTGTTACATTAGTTGGTATCGAGCCCAAGTTAGAGTCTTTTGGGGTTGTGGTTGGGTCCGTTTTTGTTTGTGCTGTGTGATTCTCTGTGATCTTTGTGATTTATATCCTTTTGGAAATATCTTAAAGGATGTATCTGACTTTGTTTGGTTATGTTTGAAGAAAGGAGATGGCTGGTCGAGGCAGAGGACGTGCTAACGTAAATCGAGATGAGGATCCGATGTTGGTTGCTGCTGAGGCTATGCGGCGATGGCTGAAGTGATTACTCGAAGAAAATTTGAGAGCAGCTCAACAACAAGATGCTACAGCAGATGCCCTAAATTTATCTGAATTTAGGCGTCATAATCCGCCACAATTTAGAGGCGAGGTGGATCCGGAGAAAGCAAGTCAGTGGATGCAAGATTTAGAGAGAATATTTGAGGGGATGAGATGCACCGACGAAAAGAAAGTAACTTATGCTGTTTTCATGCTGAGAGGAGATGCAGAACATTGGTGGAGAGGAATCCGCCGAGTGTTGCAAGCTGAGGGGACTGAGATCACTTGGGAAGTATTTTCTAATACTTTTCTCGGATAAATATTTTCCTGCAAGTGTGCTAGGCATGCCAAGGAAATGGAATTTCTTGGATTGCGACAGGGGGAATATGACGGTGAATGAGTATGCCACAAAGTTTGAGAGTTTGTCTCAATTCTCGATTATGCTCGACGCGACAAGATGATGTATGGAGATGCGGGAAGTTTGAATCGGGTTTAAGGGTGGAACTGAAACGAGGAGTGGTATCTTTGAGGATGACTCGCTTTCATGCATTGGTGGATGCTTGTGCTCGACTTGAAGAGTTAGAGCCATCTAGAGATCAAAGGAATCGGAGTTTTGGACCGACAAGGTTCCGAGAGAGGTGGAGGTGGTAGTGCAAATCGGTTTCGGCGTAAGAGCCGTATACCAGTGCCAACGGAAGTCAATCTCAACGACCATCCGTTAGTGGAAGTGCAAGTGGTAGTGGAGTCGATGCAGGGTGGCGTTTACGCCAACATGTTTTAAGTGCGGGAAGAAAGGTCATATTTCTCCCGAGTGTACGATTAAAGGTGCGTTTGTTTCAATTGTAAACAACCTGGGCACATAGCAAAGGATTGTCCACAAATGGAGAGAAAACCCGTTGCATTCGGTATGTTAAAGCTAATCAAAAAATCGGAAGTACTCAACCGAGATCCGGAGGACGAGTGTATACAATGGTGGGATCTGAGATTTCTAAGTCTGATGATCTTATTCAGGGAGAAGGAGACATTGGAGGTAACCTTCTGACTGTTTTGTATGATTCGGGTGCTACACACTCGTTTATTGCATATGATTGTGTAGAAAGGTTGAAGTTGCCTATGTCTTCTCTGAATGTTATGTTGAATGTATCTACACCAACTGCTAAACCTGTAGTTACTTCTAAGGTCTGTTTGGATTGTCCTATTGTTGTGAAGGACCGTTTGTTTTTGGTTGATTTGATTTGTTTGCCTCTCATTGAGATAGATGTAATATTAGGGATGGACTGGTTATGTTCTAACCATATCCTCATAGATTGTGCGAAGAAAACTATAGTTTTTCCTAAGGAAGAAGAGTCTGGATTCTTAACTGCTGTTAAGGTCAAATCTTTACTGAGAGATGGAGCGCAGGGATATCTGGTATTATCTTCTCTAGAAGTTAAGAATGAGAAGGATGTGAATACTATTCCTGTTGTCAACGATTTTCCGGACGTTTTTCCTGAAGATGTACCTGGTTTACCGCCTGAGCGGGAGATTGAATTCTCAATTGATTTAGTACCGGGGACAGGTCCTATTTCAATTGCACCATATCGTATGTCGCCAGTAGAGTTGGAGGAGCTGAAAAAGCAATTAGTGGAACTATTGGAGAAAGAATTTGTACGACCTAGTGTTTCCCCATGGGGTGCACCAGTACTTTTGGTCAAGAAGAAGGATGGAACGTCACGACTTTGTGTGGACTATCGGCAGCTGAACAAGGTGACTATCAAGAATAAATATCCGCTTCCAAGAATCGACGATTTGATGGATCAATTAAGAGGAGCTGTGATATTTTCTAAGATAGATCTGCGTCGAGTTATCACCAGTTCGTGTAAAAGGGGAAGATGTGCCGAAAACTTTTTCGAACTCGTTATGGACATTATGAGTATCAGGTAATGCCATTCGGGGTGACGAATGCTCCTGCCATATTTATGGATTATATGAATAGGATATTTCGTCCGTATCTAGACAGATTTGTCGTTGTCTTTATCGATGACATTCTGATCTATTCTCAATCGAAGGAAGAGCATGCTGAACATCTAAGTGTTATTCTTCAGATTTTGAGGGAGAAACAGTTGTATGCGAAGTTGTCTAAGTGTGAATTCTGGTTGGAAGAAGTTCAATTTCTTGGTCACGTAATTTCTAAAGAAGGTATAGCGGTGGACCCATCGAAAGTGGAGACTGTTTTACAGTGGGAGAGACCTAAGACAGTAACAGAAGTTCGAAGTTTTGTTGGACTTGCTGGTTATTATCGGAGATTTATCGAAGGTTTTTCCAAGATTGCTGGACCACTTACACAACTGACGAGGAAAAGTCAAGCTTTTGAATGGACAGAAGAACGTGAAGCTAGTTTTCAAGAGTTAAAGAAGAGGTTAACAACTGCGCCGGTGTTAATCCTACCAGATTCGACGAAATCTTTCGATGTATATTGTGACGCTTCTTATCAAGGACTAGGATGCGTGTTGATGCAAGACCGGAATGTGGTGGCGTATGCTTCTCGACAATTGAAGGTTCATGAAAAGAATTATCCTACGCATGATTTGGAGTTGGCTGCAGTAGTTTTTGCTTTGAAGATATGGAGACACTTTCTCTATGGAGCAACGTTCAACATTTTCAGTGATCACAAGAGTTTGAAGTACTTGTACGACCAGAAGGAGCTGAATATGAGGCAGCGAAGGTGGTTAGAATTTCTGAACGACTACGATTTTCAACTTTTATACCATCCTGGTAAGGCGAATGTCGTGGCCGATGCCTTAAGCAGGAAGATTATTAGTGTTTCTGCCCTAATGATCAAGGAAAAGGAACTCATTGAACAGTTTAGAGATGAGTGGTCGTTTGTTGAGTTAAAACCGGGGAAGATCTGTATTAACATGGTTACTATCTCGAGCGAGCTGATGGAAGACATAAAAGAAAAACAAAATGCCGATAAATTTTTGCAAGGAATAAGGGAGCAAATGAAACAAGACGAGACACTAGAGTTCAAGGAAGGAACTGATGGAATTCTGAGATTTCGGGGTAGAGTCTGTGTTCCTCGTAATCGAGAGTTGAGAAGATATATTGTGAAACATGCCCATACTAGTCTGTTGAGTATGCATCCAGGCATAACAAAGATGTATCAAGACTTGAAGAAATTATTCTGGTGGCATGGAATGAAGGGTGATGTAGTTAGATGCGTGTCAACTTGTCTAGTTTGTCAAAAGTCGAAAGTTGAACACCAAAGACCAGCTGGGATGTTGCAACCATTATCGATTCCAGAATGGAAATGGGACAGCATTTCTATGGATTTCGTTACTGGTTTGCCAAAGACAAGGAGAGGTCATGACGCAATATGGGTTATAGTCGATAGACTTACGAAATCGGCTCATTTCTTACCGATCAATATTAAATATTCATTGGAAAAATTAACCCAGTTGTACGTCAGTGAAATTGTCAGACTACATGGTGTACCGACAAGTATAATTTCTGACAGAGATCCGAGGTTTACGTCAAGATTTTGGCGAAGTCTGCAAGAAGCTATGGGAACTAAGTTACGACTGAGTTCAGCGTATCATCCGCAAACTGACGGTCAGACAGAGAGAACTATACAGTCTTTGGAGGATTTATTGCGTGCTTGTGTTTTGGAACAACGGGGAAGTTGGGATGAATTTTTATCTTTGATAGAATTCACCTACAACAATAGTTTTCACGCAAGCATCGGAATGGCACCTTATGAAGCATTGTATGGAAGACGATGACGAACGCCATTATCTTTGGTATCAAGATGGAGAGAGTATGATTGTTGGACCTGAGCTTGTACAACAAACTACGGATAAAGTCAAGATGATACAAGAGAAGATGAGGACAACGCAAAGCAGACAAAAGAGTTACGCGGATAAACGAAGACGACCTCTTGAATTTGAGGAGGGTGAACATGTATTTCTGAGAGTTACTCCTACGACTGGTGTCGGAAGAGTAATTAAGTCTAAGAAGCTTACTCCTAAATTCATTGGACCATATCGATTATCCGACGTATTGGTCTGTAGCATATCGATTGCTTTGCCGCCTTTTCTATCCAATTTGCATGACGTGTTTCATGTGTCTCGGTTACTGAAGTATATGCCGATCCGACACATGTTATACAGTCGATGACGTGCAATTAAAGGAGAATTTGACTTACGAAACTTTACCTGTCAGGATAGAGGACAGAAAGGTAAAGCAACTTCGAGGGAAGATGATCGAGCTGGTGAAAGTTATATGGAATGATGTAACGGGTGAAGCTACTTGGGAACTGGAAGATAAAATGAAGGATCAGTATCCTCATTTGTTCGGATAAACATCAAATTTCGAGGACGAAATTTTTATTTGTTGGGGAGTGTTGTAACGCCCCAATTTTTAGAAAATATTCTGAATGTACTGTTTTCTGTTTTTCATGCTTTTGTATGAATGACCGCTGTGTCCCTATTTTTCTGTTCTCGATTTCTGTATGAAAACAATTACGATAATACAGGTTCAAATTTTATTTGATCGTTTTACGTAATTTGTTTCGAGACGGTAAAATAAAAATTTTTCTGAGCTACTGTATTAATTTTTCTGAAAGATATACAGCTAAATAATACTGCTGGATATTTTATTTGAACGTTTTGGGCGATTACCTACGTTGTGGGAAAAAATGGGAAAATGACCGTTACGTCCCGAACGTACTGTTTTCGCTGTTTTTGCTGTTTTTAATTGTTTTCTTCATGATTTAATGCCTGAAAATACTGTCTGTAAATTTTTATGGACTTTTTGTGTGATTTGCTCCGAGGCAGGAAAATAATATTTTTCGGGCCGGGGAAAATCTTATTTGATTATTTAGAATTGGGGGATCTTACTTAACCCGATTCTAAATGAGTCTAAAAATAATCTTTTAATTTTTAGGATTTAACTGTCAAATAAAATAATTTTATATTATTATAATATTATTTTATTAGTCAGTACATTTTAGTGACAGTGGACCCGGAAATATTTTGCGGGACCCACAATTAGCAGAACGGTTAGATCGGTAGCTTAATTAATCACCGTAGTTCGTAGAACTTTCAGAAACAGTGACTCACTAGTGACTCAAATAGAAAATTAAATTCACTGCGTGTGACTCAAAGCATGTGAGTCACCATAAGCTAACCAATGAGAAGAAGGCTTGCTCACCAAGGCTTAATCTTAGCCTTTGATTCATCCAATGGCTTGGATGAAGCCAAGCAAGGAGCCACCTTGCATCCCACTTGAAGTCCACGGCCAAGAGGTCATTTGGTGACCAAAAGATCACTTTGTCTTCATCACTTTCTCTCTTCTCTCTCATCAAGAACCCTAGCCACCATTCTTGCCCATTTTCTCCACCATATTCGCCAAGACACAAACTACACCATCCAACCATCCAAAAATTTTTCTAACCAAGTTTCCTTAATCTAAACACCATTTTAAGAACCTTTGTAGTTGGAAGTTTCTTCAAATTCTTCCATCTAAGGCTTGGAAACCAACCTTGAAAGTTTTACCTAGAAGGTGAAATTTCATACTTTTCTTTTCTCTCTTCTTTTTTCAAAGTTCTAAACCATGATTTTTCCATGGTTTAGCTTCTTTTTCATGGTTAGTAACATGTAGGTTTTGTTTGAGATTTTTAGGTGTTGGTGGAGTGAAAAACCGTGACCTAAAGAGGTGAGGAAGCAAGCTTTTGTCTTCATTTAAGGTAAGAGGAAGACAATTCTTATCATCCCTTGATGGTGGTAAGAAGATGGAGTTATTTGTGATGTTGTAGAATCCATAAGGATTCGGTGGTCATGTGTTATTTATGTGTGTATTTGTTAATTTTGTGGTTGCTAGTAGTTTATGTGGTAATTGTTATTAGCTTTCTTATTTGGTAATTGTAATAATTTTGCATGTCTATTAGTTTTTGAATGCATGTCTACAAGCTTTAATTTAGGTTATATGTGTTAGAAAATATTTTGCATGTGTTAGAAATATTTTGCATATGTTAGAAATATAATGCATGTGTTAGGAATTGTAAGATAAGGTTTAGGATGTGAATAACATGTGTAAGTTTGCATGAGTGTTCCAAAGAACACAATCCAATAGCTCACGGCAATGCCAAACCATGAGGACCAAAATGTTCTCTTCATTTTTCCTAAAGTGCAACTTAATTGATTAGGAGAAATAAGAAAGTTTTAAATGATTTTGATCAAAGAAAAAGAATTTATAAATCAAATGGTACAAACTTAGTATTTTGGGCCAACATGCCTAAAGGATTAAATTGACTATAGACAACTATTTTCTAAAATGATTTAATGAACTTAGACTATAGACTACATTTAACATGATTTAAAAGGTGAAAGACATTTTGGAAAACAAATGCAAAAGTTTTATAAAATTCGGCCAACATGCCACTATAGGAGTTCATGATTTTTAAAATTTGTTTCTAAATTTTTTTCAAGTAGAAAGAAACAATACAAGTTAAGAAGAAATTTCTATAATGATTTATGAAGGAACCAATTGATTTAGAAGTAAGTCTAAAGGGTTAAAATTCATAATTTTATCATTAGAAAGGAAATACAGTAATATTAAGAAATTTTCTAACATATAGCTCACATTTAGTTTTGAAGCATGTTAGAGATTTCAAAAGAATTTAATGAAATGGTTAAAAAAATTAGGTAAACAGAAATTTTATGGAAAGTTTAGAAAACCATTATTATAAGTTTATAAACAAAATACTGTCAATTTTTAGCAAAAATGAACCTATAAGATAGTAAAAATATCCTAATGACAGTATGCGGTATGAAAAATTATTTTACGTAGTTTAAATGTACTAAATATTATTTCTATCTGTTTAAATGGTAATTTTAAAGGCATTCGAATAAGAAAATGAATTAAAAATCCTACGCGATTGAGAAAACGTATTAAAAATGTTACGCGATTTTAAAAAAACAGAAAAATATCTTTACCCGATTTTTAAACGTTTGTAAAAACGACGAAATTTCAAAAACGCGATAAAATTTCTACGCGATTGAACGTTACCGTATTTATTTTTCGCTGTCGGGAAAACGTGAACCCGTACAGGTTTTTGAGGTTATTTTGCTGTCGGGAAAAAGTGAACCCGTACAGGCTTTCTGCCATTGAGGGCATATATTTCTATCTTAAGGGCATTTTCGTAATTTCATATATTTGGAATTATGTTTTGTCTTTATACCGATTTTGGTGTTTTGGGTTGACGAGACGAATCACATCGTGTTGTCGATGCGATAAGTGTAGTGTAGTTTATTGTTCTAATAAACTTGGAGACTTTAGTGTACGGGATCCCACATGTGGACAGTTGGTAGCTCCGCTGGGCCGTGTAAACCGATAGCACACTAATGTACTCGACATTCACTATATTTAATCGAGGTTTGTAAAGTCTAGTAGTACATTGCCTATAGTGCCACAACGGTAGACTGTGAACTATACTACGCCTGGATGGTGGATACCCAGTGTCGTAGGCTATTGACGCAACGTGTGATCGCGTAATAGTTGGTTGGGCAGCCGTGGTACTAATAGATTTTGCAAGTCATTCTCTCGATATCTGTTTGGGTTTAGCTCCATGGAGTAGGGTTGTGTTTTGGTGTGTTTGAGTATATCTTGGATAATATTCCATTTTCTTTATTTATCTTTATCTGGTAACATCTTGGATGTTTTTATATTTTCTCTATTTGTATTTATCTGATAATTTTTATGTTAGTTGTTCATTTCGTATATTATTTTATCTGAGAGATTGATCTATCTATGTGATTTTCTTTAATTGTGTTAATATGTGTGATGTTCTGAAACCCTAGGATATCTAATATACATTACTGTTATAGCTTATTCATATTGTATGAACTGTGTAGTAGTTATGTGTTGTCTTCTTATTTGCCATGTTGCGATGATTTTATGTTGTCTTACCTCTTTATTGTATGTGTCTATTGTCTATTTATTTTTATACGGTAAAGAGTTTGAAGAGGAAGAGGAGGAACAACCTCTTGAGATCGTGTACCCTGAGGAAGAGGGAGATCAGCAGACCGACGATCGGTTTTACGAGCAAGAACCATCCGATCATCCATACCCTCTGGATTGATTGTGCGAGGGATGGCGACGCCTGCATTTCTGGGATTCGTAGAGCTGGTATTCCATGGAGGTGATCTGGCTTGGCATTTACGAGGAGACCGTGCTTCTGTTACCTATGCTGGACGTATGACCGTTATTCTACGTCATCAGTTTGATGGAGATCCTATTTCGACGACGACGTTATTTTTGCATTTAGAGTTGCCCTTATCCATTAGGCGTTATTGGGGTGCTGAAAACCCTGAGCCTAGTGAGATAAGCATCGTGTCGACTGCGCGATCCCGTTATCGCCATGTGTCGAGACATCAGGGATATTTATCTCCTGATGATCATTTTCTCACCGAGAGTGATCCATCAGAGGAGTAGATAATCATGATGTTTTTTGGGCGCATCAGCGTATGTTTGTATATATTAACTCTTTTATTGCTTTCTTTACTGTTTTTGTTTAAATAGTTGTAGTCTTAGTTGTAAATTATATGTACAGTTTATAACTTAACCATATGTATAGTAGTAGTGATGATGTTTTTTTTTATTTCGTATTTTTCGTATTATCTTTTTATTACATATTTCTGTCTATCAGGAATTACTTTTACAACCCGTAATAGTTTTAACAAATATTCCGCAACTTGGGTAGATTTTATTTCTATTTATTTTATTTTCTTTTATGTGTGACATCCTCCAAAGGGGTGTTACAAATTCCAACTAGTTTCAATCAAAGAGATGTAATATATGTTCAAAGGAAATTTTCTACAATGAGTTTTGAAGAAACCAATTGATTAGAACTAAGTTTAAGAAATTAAAACTAATGATTTAATTATTAGAAATGAAATACAGTAACTTTTGTAAATTCCTAACATATGGCTCATCTTATATTTTGAAGCATGTTAGTGGTTTTCAAAAGGGTTAAATTATATGGCTAAAAATTAAGTAAACAGAATTTTTACGAAAAAATTAGGAAAGCACTATTATAATTTTCTAAACAAAATACTGTCAATTTTTATTAAAAATGGACAAATAAGATAGAAAAGATGTCCAAATGACAGTATACGGTATGAAAAATTATTCTACGTAGTTCAAACGTACTAAATATTATTTCTGTTTATTTAAACAATAATTTTAAGGAAGTCAGACAAGAAAATGATTTAAAAATCTTACGCGATTGAGAAAACGTTTGAAAAACTTTACGTGATTTTAAAAATAGCAAAATATATTTACGCAATTTAAAAACGTTTGTAAAAATGATGAAATTTTGAAAACGCGATAAAATTTCTACGCGATTGACAAAAACAACAAGTTCTTACTGTCGGGCCAAAGTGGTGGACCCGGACAGATGGTGAAACAGTATTGCCAGGTGGGTGCGTACTGTATATTTATGCGATTTGCCAGTGAGGGCATATTCGTAATTTTTGTCAGTGGGGGCATATTTGAAATTTTGTTGCAGTATTGCCAGGTGGGTGCGTACTGTATATATTTGGAATTTTTATCATGCATGGAGTCATGCCGATCTTGGTGGATTGATTGACGAGGTGAATAACATCGTGTTGTCGATGTGATAAGCTTAGTGTTGTTCAACTTGAATGAACTTGGAGACATTAGTGTGCAGATTATTCCATTTGTGGACAGTTGGTCGCTCTTCTAGGCCGTGGTAACTGGTAACACACTAATGGACTCGACACACACTATCCTTAATTAAGATCTTGTGAAATCTATTAGTGCAAGCCTGTAGTGACACGATGTCTGACAGTGTGCTACACCACTATGCTATTTCAGTGGGCTATAGACGCAACGTGAGACAGCGGAATAGTTATTGGGCGGTCGACGGTACTTATAGATTTTGCGGGTCATTCTCTCTGATGTCTGTGTTTTTTTTTAGCTCCATGGAGTAGGGTTGAGTTACATTTCATATATTTCTTATCTCATACATCTTAATACTATTTGTCTATAACTTTCTATTTATTTGTACCATTATTTATCTATGTTATTCTGTTTATCTGTATCACTATAGGCTGTTACTTTGAGTTCTGTATCATATTACATATGTGCTATCTTGTATTATAGAATGCTATATTATATGAATTGTTATACTTGTTGTATTATCGTTTTCTTATTTACCATGTTGGTGGTGATATAGATTGTCTTACCTCTTTATTGTATGTACTTTTGTATTTTAAATTATGTGGTAAAGAGTTTGAGGAAGAGGAATAACCTCTTGAGTGTGAGTACCCCGAGGAGGAGGAAGATCAGCTAGCCGAAGATCAGTTCTACAATCAAGAACCATCTGATCATCCATATCCATTGGATTGATTGCTTGAGTATGGCGGTGCCAGGATTTCTGGGTTTTGTACGACTCGAGTTTCATGGTGGATCGACAGCCTGGCGTTTGCGTGAAGACAGAGACTCGGTGACTTACGTGGGACGGTTGACTGTGTCCCTACGTAATGAGTTTGATGGAGAACCAATCATGACGACTACGGTGTTTTTGCATTTGGAGTTACCGTTATCTCTTAGGCGTTATTGGGGTGGTATGTTCACTGCGCCTAGTGAGATTAGCAGCGTGTCGACTGCGCGGTTTCGTTTTTGCCGAGAGTCGAGGTATCCTGGATATTTATCTTCTGATGATCTTCCTGAGAGTGATCCTTCAGAGGGTTAAATGTTTATGATGTGTACTTGGACGCGTTTGCGTTTGTATATATAGATTGTTATTGCTTTTGTTTACTGTTTCAGTTTAAATATTTTTAGTTGTAAATTATTTGTATAACTTATGACTAAAACCCTATGTATATTATGTGTGATGTTACTCTGTTGATTTTGTATTTTCGCGTTATTTTATTTAATAATATTCTGTTTAATCGGAAGAATTTTACAACCCGGATTATTATATAACAAATGTTTTACAACTTGGGTAGATTTTATTTATTTTTTCTTTTATTGTCTTTTTAAATGTGACATCCCCATAAGGGTGTTACATTAGTTGGAATCAGAGCCCAAGTTAGAGTCTTTTAGGGTTGTGGTTGGGTCTGTTTTTGTTTGTGCTGTGTGATTCTCTGTGATTTACTTCCAAAAGGATGTATCTGACTTTATTTTGTTATGTTTGAAGAAAGAAGATGTCTGGTAGAGGACGAGGACGTGCGAACGTAAATCGAGAAGCGAATCCAATGATTGCGGCTGCTGAAGCTATGCAGCGGATGGCTGAAGTAATTACGCAACAAAATTTAAGAGCAGCTCAACAAGAAGATGCTACTGCTGATGCCCTAAATTTATCTGAATTTAGGCGCCACAATCCACCACAGTTTAGAGGCGAGGTTGACGCTGAGAAAGCAAGTCAATGGATACAAGACTTGGAGAGAATTTTTGAAGGAATGAGATGCTCTGATGAGAAGAAGGTGACATATGCAGCCTTTATGTTGAGGGGAGATGGTGAACATTGGTGGAGAGGAACCCGCCGATTATTGTTAGCTGAGGGAGTAGAAATTACATGGGAGGTATTTTCTAATGCTTTTCTGGAGAAGTATTTTCCTACAAGTGCTAGACATGCCAAGGAAATGGAGTTTCTTGGTTTACGTCAAGGTAATATGACGGTGAATGAGTATGCTACAAAATTTGAGAGTTTGTCTCAATTCTCAGATTATGCTCAAACTCGACCAGATGATGGATGGAGATGTCGGAAGTTTGAAGCAGGGTTAAGAGTGGAACTGAAGCGAGGAGTGATATCCTTGAGAATGAATCAGTTTCATGCTTTAGTTAATGCATGTGCACGACTCGAAGAGTTGGAGCCGCCGCGAGATCAGAGAAATCGTAACTTTGGGCCAACAAGGTTTCAGAGAGGTGGTGGCAGTAATACTACTCGGTTTCAGCGTAAACCGTATTCTAGACCACCAGGGAATCAATCTCAACGACCACCAGTTGGGGGAAGTGCAAGTGGTAGTGGAGCTGGACAAAGAGTGGCGTTTACGCCAACATGTTTTAAGTGTGGAAAGAAAGGCCATCTTTCTAGTGAATGCCCTATCAGAGGAACAGTTTGTTTTAATTGCAAACAGCCTGGACATATATCTAGAGATTGTACTCAGCCAGAGAAAAAGCCAGCTATGAGAAATGTTCGTGCTAATCAGCCGAGGTCAGGAAGTATTCAACCGAGATCTGGAGGGCGAGTATATACTATGACTGGAACAGAAATTTCTCAATCTGATGATCTTATTCAGGGAGAAGGTGCTATTGAAGGTAATCTTCTGACTGTGTTATATGACTCTGGTGCAACACATTCATTTATTGCATATGATTGTGTGGAAAGATTGAAGTTGCCTGTGTCTTCTCTGAATGTTAAGTTGAGTGTTTCTACGCCAACTGCTAAACCTGTAGTTGCATCAAAGATATGTTTAGATTGTCTTATTGTTGTGAAGGACCGTAAGTTTTTGGTCAATTTGATTTGTTTGCCTCTTGTTGAGATAGATGTGATATTAGGGATGGATTGGTTATCTTCTAACCATATCCTTATAGACTGTGTAAGCAAAACCATAGTTTTTCCTAAGGAAGAAGAGTCTGGATTCTTGACTGCGGTTAAAGTTAAATCTTTGTTGAGAGAGGGAGCGTAGGGATATGTGGTATTGTCTTCTCTAGAAATTAAGAATGAGAAGGATGTGAATACTATTCCTGTTGTCAATGAGTTTCTAGAGATTTTTCCTGATGACATACCTGGTTTACCACCTGAGAGGGAGATCGAGTTTTCAATTGATTTAGTACCAGGAGCAGGTCCTATCTCAATTGCACCTTATCGTATGTCACTAGCAGAGTTGGTAGAGTTGAAAGAGCAATTGGTGGAACTGTTGGAGAAATAGTTTGTGCGACCTAGTGTTTCACCATGGGGAGCGCCAGTGCTTTTGGTCAAGAAGAAGGACGGAACTTCTCGACTTTGTGTGGATTATCGTCAGCTGAACAAGGTGACTATCAAGAATAAATATCTGCTTCCAAGAATTGACGACCTGATGGATCAGTTAAAGGGAGCAGTGGTATTCTCCAAGATAGATCTGAGATCGGGTTCTCACCAGATTCGTGTTAAGGGGGAGGATGTACCAAAAATAGCTTTTCGAACTCGTTATGGACATTATGAGTATCAAGTAATGCCATTCGGGGTGACGAATGCTCCTGCCATATTTATGGACTATATGAACAGGATTTTTCATCCGTATCTAGACAGATTTGTCGTTGTCTTTATCGATGACATTCTGATCTATTCTCAATCTAAGGAAGAGCATGTTGAACATTTGGGTATTGTTCTTCAGATTTTGAAGGAAAAGCAGTTATATGTGAAATTGGCGAAGTGTGAGTTCTAGTTGGAAGAAGTCTAATTTCTAGGTCACGTAATTTCAAAAGAAGGTATTGCGGTAGACCCATCGAAGGTGGAGACTGTTTTACAATGGGAAAGACCTAAGATGGTGACAGAAGTTCGAAGTTTTGTTGGACTTGCTGGATATTACCGAAGGTTTAGCGAGGGTTTTTCCAAGATTGCTGGACCGCTTACACAGCTCACAAGGAAAAATCAAGCTTTTGAGTGGACGGAAGAACGTGAAGCCAGTTTCCAAGAATTGAAGAGGAGGTTAACAACTGCACCGGTGTTGATTTTACCGGATTCTAAGGGAACTTTTGATGTGTATTGTGATGCTTCTTACCAAGGGTTAGGATGCGTATTGATGCAAAATCGGAATGTGGTGGCATATGCTTCTCGACAGTTGAAGGTTCATGAGAAGAATTATCCAACGCATGATTTGGAATTGGCTGCGGTGGTTTTTGCTCTGAAAGTGTGGAGGCATTTTCTGTATGGAACAATGTTCAATGTCTTTAGTGATCACAAAAGTCTAAAGTACTTGTTTGATCAGAAAGAATTAAATATGAGGCAGAGGCGATGGTTGGAATTCTTAAAGGATTATGATTTTCAACTCCAATACCACCCAGGAAAAGCTAATGTGGTAGCTGATGCCTTAAGTAGAAAGGTGCTTAGTGTCTCGGCAATGATGATAAAGGAGGAGGAATTGATTAACAAGTTTCGAGATCTATGGTTGTCTGTGGAGTTTCTGCCTGAAAGAGTTCATCTATATAAGGTCGTGATCATAAATGAATTTCTCGACGTAGTTCGAGATAAACAAAAGGAAGATGTGTTTTTGCAAAATGAGAGGGAATTGTTAAAGCAAGGTCATAAGGCGACAACAGAAGAAGGAGCAGATGGAATCTTAAGGTTTAAGGGAAGAATTTGTATGCCTGATGATTCTGAATTGAAGAAGTCGATACTAGATGAAGCTCATACTAGTGATTTGAGTTTACATCCGGGGATGACCAAAATGTACCAAGACTTGAAAAGGTTGTTTTGGTGGCCAAGGATGAAAAGAGACATAGCAGAATATGTGGAGTCTTGTCTGGTTTGTCAGAAAGTGAAAGTGGAACATCAGAGGCCAGCTGGAATGTTGCAACCGTTAGCTATTCCAGAATGGAAATGGGATAGTATCTCTATGGATTTTGTTACTGGGTTGCCGAAGACAAGGAAGGGTCATGATTCGATATGGGTTATAGTCGATAGGCTTACAAAGTCGGCTCATTTCTTACCAATCAATATCAAGTATTCGTTGGAAAGATTAACCTAGTTGTACATCGGTGAGATTGTCAGACTGCATGGTGTGCCTACATGTATAGTTTCTGATAGAGATCCGAGGTTTACGTCAAGATTTTGGCGAAGTCTGCAAGAAGCAATGGGAACTAAGTTGCAACTAAGTTCGGCGTATCATCCGCAGACTGATGGTCAGACAGAGAGAACTATACAATCTTTGGAAGACCTGTTGCGTGCTTGTGTTTTGGAACAATGAGGAAGTTGGGATGAATTTTTATCTTTGATAGAATTCACCTACAACAATAGTTTTCACTCATGTATAGGGATGGCACACTATGAGGCATTGTATGGGAGACGATGTCGAATGCCGTTATGTTGGTATCAAGATGGGGAAAATATGACTATTGGACCAGATCTTGTACAACAGACTACGGAGAAAGTAAAGATGATACAAGAAAAGATGAAGACGACGCAAAGCAGACAGAAAAGTTATACGGATAAACGAAGACGACCTCTTGAATTTGAGGAGGGTGAGCATGTGTTTCTAAGAGTTACTCCTACGACTGGTGTCGGAAGAGTTATTAAATCCAAGAAGCTTACTCCTAAGTTCATTGGACCGTATCAGATTATCCGACGGATAGGTCCTGTGGCGTATCAGATTGCTTTGCCACCTTTTTTATCAAATCTGCATGATGTATTTCATGTATCTCAGTTACAGAAGTATGTATCGGATCCGACGCATGTTATACAATCTGACGAAGTGCAGCTGAAGGAGAATCTGACTTATGAGACTTTACTTATTAGAATAGAGGACAGAAAGGTAAAGCAGCTTCGAGGGAAAATCATCAAGCTGGTGAAGGTCATATGGAATGATGTAACAGGTGATGCTACCTGGGAGTTGGAAGGTAAAATGAGGGATCAGTATCCTCATTTGTTTTGATAAATAGCGAATTTTGAGGACGAAATTTTTATTTGTTGGGGAGAGTTGTAACACCCCAATTTTTGGAAAAATGTCCCAAATGTTCTGTTTGCTATTTTTCAAACTTTTGGGTGAAAGACCATTGTGTCCCTGTTTTGCTGTTTCTTGTTTTTCTGTATGAAATACAAAAATATATTACAATCTATGATTTTATTTGGTCGTTTTACATATTTGGCTTCGAGACGGTAAAATAAAAATTTTGTCAAACTACTGTTTTAAATTTTTCTATGTGATATACTGATATATTTTACTGTCTATAATTTTATTTGAGTGTTTTGAATGATTTGCTTCGTCGTGGGAAAAAATGAAAAAATGACCATTACATCCTGAATGTACTATTTTTAATTTTTCTATATGATACAATGTTTAATATTACTGTCTGTGATTTTATTTGGACTTTTTGTGTGACTTGCTCTGAGACAGGAAAATAATATTTTCCAGGCCGGGGAAATCTTATTTTTTATTATTCAGAGCTGGGGGATCTTACTAAACCCAATTCTGAATGAGACAGTAGTTAATCTTTTAATTTTTAGGATTTAACTGTCAAATAAAATAATTTTATAATATTATAATATTATTTTATTAGTCAGTACCAATAAGCGGTAATGGACTCGGAAATGTTTTGCGGGACCCACGTTTAGCAAAGCAGTAAACGTTTTGAGCTAGAATAGAGAGCTAATGACAAGGCTATTGACTAGGTTAGTGACTAAGCTAGATGACTAAGCTTGATTAGTGACTAAGCATGGTGACTAGGTTAAGTGACAAGGCTAGCATGAACCAATGAGAGCAAAGCTTGGAGAACAAGGCTTAATCCTCACCATTGATCTATTCTAAGGCTTGGATGGAGCCAACACAAATGGACACCTCCTTGCCCATTGAAGTCTACGGCCATTTGGCTTTGGAGGACCATTCTTCACTTGGTTTTTCATGCAATTTCTCTTTTCTCTCTCTTACAAGAACACCAAACACCATTGAAGCTTCCTTGAAGCACCATTCGGCCAAACACCTTACTACACCATCCAATCACCTAAAATTTCATCCAACCAAGTTTTCTAAACCTAAACACAATCCTAAGAACATCTCTAGTTGAGAGTTCTTGCAAAATCCTTCATTTGGAGCTTGAAAACCTATTTGGGAGATTTTACCTAGAAGGTAAAATTTCTTGTTTTCCATTTCTAAACTCTTTTTCAAAGTTCTAAGCCATGATTTATCCATGGTTTAAGCTCTCTTTAATGTTAGTAACTTGTAGAATTTTGTTTAAGTTTGTTAGGTTTTGGAGGAGTGAAAACCGAACACCTTAGAAGGAAGTGAAAGAATATTTTGTCTTCATTTAAGGTAAGAGGAAGACTAAATCTTATCATCCTTGGGTGGTGGTAAGAAGATGGAGATTTGTTTGTGATTGTAGAATCCATAAGGATTCATTTGTGTGTTTGTTAATAGCTTTCCTATTTGATGTTTGTATTAATTTGCATGTCTACAAGCTTTGATAATATTGTATGTGTTAGAAATGCATGATAATTTATAGGATGTGAACAACATGTCAAGGATTGCATGAGTGTTCCAAAGAACACACCAATGAGGCTCACGACCATTAACCAAAATGGGGAACCAAAATGTTCTCATTATTTTTTTAAGTGTGATTTAATTAACCTAGGGAAATTAATGAGATATAAAATTGTTTAGATTAAGGAAAATGAATTTAGAGATCAAATAGCACAAGTATAAGTTTCGGCCAACATGCCAAACCAAGTATCTATGATTTCTAAAATCAATTCCAACTAGTTTCAATCAAAGAGATGTAATATATGTTCAAAGGAAATTTTCTACAATGAGTTTTGAAGAAACCAATTGATTAGAACTAAGTTTAAGAAATTAAAACTAATGATTTAATTATTAGAAATGAAATACAGTAACTTTTGTAAATTCCTAACATATGGCTCATCTTATATTTTGAAGCATGTTAGTGGTTTTCAAAAGGGTTAAATTATATGGCTAAAAATTAAGTAAACAGAATTTTTACGAAAAAATTAGGAAAGCACTATTATAATTTTCTAAACAAAATACTGTCAATTTTTATTAAAAACGGACAAATAAGATAGAAAAGATGTCCAAATGACAGTATACGGTATGAAAAATTATTCTACGTAGTTCAAACGTACTAAATATTATTTCTGTTTATTTAAACAATAATTTTAAGGAAGTCAGACAAGAAAATGATTTAAAAATCTTACGCGATTGAGAAAACGTTTGAAAAACTTTACGTGATTTTAAAAACAGCAAAATATATTTATGCAATTTAAAAACGTTTGTAAAAACGATGAAATTTTGAAAACGCGATAAAATTTCTACGCGATTGACAAAAACAGCAAGTTCTTACTGTCGGGCCAAAGTGGTGGACCCGGACAGATGGTGAAACAGTATTGCCAGGTGGGTGCGTACTGTATATTTATGCGATTTGCCAGTGAGGGCATATTCGTAATTTTTGTCAGTGGGGGCATATTTGAAATTTTGTTACAGTATTGCCAGGTGGGTGCGTACTGTATATATTTGGAATTTTTATCATGCATGGAGTCATGCCGATCTTGGTGGATTGATTGACGAGGTGAATAACATCGTGTTGTCGATGTGATAAGCTTAGTGTTGTTCAACTTGAATGAACTTAGAGACATTAGTGTGCAGATTATTCCATTTGTGGACAGTTGGTCGCTCCTCTAGGCCGTGGTAACTAGTAACACACTAATGGACTCGACACACACTATCCTTAATCAAGATCTTGTGAAATCTATTAGTGCAAGCCTGTAGTGACACGACGTCTGACAGTGTGCTACACCACTATGCTATTTCAGTGGGCTATAGACGCAACGTGAGACAGCGGAATAGTTATTGGGCGGTCGACGGTACTTATAGATTTTGCGGGTCATTCTCTCCGATGTCTGTGTTTTTTTTTAGCTCCATGGAGTAGGGTTGAGTTACATTTCATATATTTCTTATCTCATGCATCTTAATACTATTTGTCTATAACTTTCTATTTATTTGTACCATTATTTATCTGTGTTACTCTGTTTATCTGTATCACTATAGGTTGTTACTTTGAGTTCTGTATCATATTACATATGTGCTATCTTGTATTATAGAATGCTATATTATATGAATTGTTATACTTGTTGTATTATCGTTTTCTTATTTACCATGTTGGTGGTGATATAAATTGTCTTACCTCTTTGTTGTATGTGCTTTTATATTTTAAATTATATGGTAAAGAGTTTGAGGAAGAGGAACAACCTCTTGAGTGTGAGTACCCCGAGGAGGAGGAAGATCAGCTAGCCGAAGATCAGTTCTACGATCAAGAACCATCTGATCATCCATATCCATTGGATTGATTGCTTGAGTATGGCGGTGCCAGGATTTCTAGGTTTTGTACGACTCGAGTTTCATGGTGGATCGACAGCCTGGCGTCTGCGTGAAGACAGAGACTCGGTGACTTACGTGGGACGGTTGACTGTGTCCCTACGTAATGAGTTTGATGGAGAACCAGTCATGACGACTACGGTGTTTTTGCATTTGGAGTTACCGTTATCTCTTAGGTGTTATTGGGGTGGTATGTTCACTGCGCCTAGTGAGATTAGCAGCGTGTCGACTGCGCGGTCTCGTTTCCGCCGAGAGTCGAGGCATCCTGGATATTTATCTTCTGATGATCTTCCTGAGAGTGATCCTTCAGAGGGTTAAATGTTTATGATGTGTACTTGGGCGCGTCTGCGTTTGTATATATAGACTGTTATTGCTTTTGTTTACTGTTTCAGTTTAAACATTTTTAGTTGTAAATTATTTGTATAACTTATGACTAAAACCCTATGTATATTATGTGTGATGTTACTCTGTTGATTTTGTATTTTCGCGTTATTTTATTTAATAATATTCTGTTTAACAGGAAGAATTTTACAACCCGGATTATTATATAACAAATGTTTTACAACTTAGGTAGATTTTATTTATTTTTTCTTTTATTTTCTTTTTAAATGTGACATCCCCATAAGGGTGTAAGGGAGGTTTTGAGAAACATAAAATGTTCTTTTTAAGTGAATTTTGTTAAAGACAAAGAAAAGAACTTTTTGAAGTAGAGTGATAAGGATTAGGTGAAGGATAGGAAGATATATTGCCTAGTGAAGCTTAATAGGAGAAGTGTTGAAGTTGGCGTGTAATTCTTACATGAACTTTGAAGGTTGAACGTTTATTTTAAAATAACAATAAAAATGTTCCTCGATTGAAAAACAATAATAAAACCTTATGAAACAATGGTATATCTAAAATTGAAAATGAACGACAATTTTGTTATCGGGCCCACAAGTGGGACCCAGAATTGTTGATGACTGTTGTGGCCAATGATGGCTTATAATTATGAAATTTCTGTGATATTGATGATTTTGTATGCGTGTGTGCATTGAGGCATGCATCATACCTTGTGAAGTCCTGTGGACTGTTGATAAAGGTTGTATGAGCCTAGGAGATGAATTACACCTCAGTGCAAGTGCAATGGGTCTAGTGTAGGTCATTTGTTGACCTTGGGGGCGTCGGGATGTGGGTTTTGTAACACCCTTGTGGGGATGTCACATTTTTAATGCAATTAAATAAAACCTTACCCAAGTTATAAAACATTTGATAAATAATTAATATGAGTAGTAAAATTTTTCCTTTTATACATAATAACGTTAAATAAAATAACACGGAAGATAAAATAAAACAAACCATTACCACACACCATAATATACATATGATTTAGTTTTAAGTTGTACAAATAATTTATAACTGCAAATATTTAGTAAAGCAATAAAAAGTCAGTATAGTACTAAAACATAAAGTGCCCAAGTGCACATCAAAGATTTCTAACCCTCCGAAGGATCACTCTTAGATGGATCATCAGATGACAGAAATCCAGGATGTCTCATAGCTCTACAGACAGGAGTCCGTGCTGTCGACACACTATTGATCTCACTAGGCGCATGGAAAATTCCTCCCCAATAACGCCTAAGAGTCAAAGGCATCTCCAGATGTAAATACAAAGTAGTAGTAAAAATAGGCTCCTCATCAAACTCTCCACGTAGGGTCACAGTCAGACGGCCCACGTAGACGACCGATCCTCTATCCTCATGCAGTCACCAGACCTCCGAACCTCCGTGAAAATCGAGTCTCACAAAACCAAGGAATCCAGGCAACGCCATAACCACCAGATCAATCCAGATGGTATGGGTGGTCTGACGGTTCGCCTTCCTCGAACTGGTCGCCCGGCTGTTGCTCCTCAGGGTATTGAATCTCTAGAGGTTGTTCCTCTTCCTCTTCCTCAAACGCTTTACAGAATATAAATAATAATACAGAAAATGCATACAAATAAAGAGGTGAGACAATCTACATCATTACCAACATGGCAATAAAGAAAATGACAATACAACAGATATCACAGTTTAACATAATAATGCATACCACAATATCATAAACAATAACACAATATAACACATCATACATAATATCACAAATAATAACATTATGATGCATACCACAAATGCAAATGTATAACGACTCCTCCCTACTCCATGGAGCTAAACACAGGCATCAGAGAGAATGATCCGAAAAGAACTATCAGTACCTCAGGCTGCCCAACCAAACTATTACATTGTCCAACATCGTGTCTATAGCCCATAGTCCAAAACATCGTGTAGTAGTACACAGTCCAAATACGTCATGCACTACACGTATTGTACTAAACAGTCTCCACAAGATCTCGATTAAGAATAGTACGTGTCGAGATCATTAGTGTGTTGCTAGTTACCACGGCCCAGAGGAGCGACCAACTATCCACATGTGGAATACTCCGCACACTAATGCCTCCAAGTCCACTCAATGAACCACACTACGCTTATCACATCGACAACACGGTGTAATTCATTTCGTCAATCAATTGCCAATTTTAACCAAATTGACACACTCTCAATGCATGAATAAGAATCATAATTATAGAAATACCCTTGGTCTCAATATGTTACCTTATTTATAAAAATACCCTCAGTCTCAATATCTCCAAATATAGTACGTCTCCACTTGACAATACCATATCTCAACATGTCCAGGTCCACCACTTTGGCCTGACAGTAAAACTCACTGTTCCAATTAGTCGCGTTGAAATTTTTTCACATTTTCACAACTGCGTCACTTTTACAAACGTTTTTGAATTGGTAAATATATTTTAACGTTTTTGAAATCGTGTAATGTTTTTAAATCATTTTCTCAATCGCATAAGATTTTTAACCCGTTTTCTTAGCCGTAAAGCTTAAAAATCATTATTTTAAATAAGCGTAAGCTCTTTCTAATGCTTTTAAATTACGTAGAATATTTTCCTTACGTTATAAATGTATTATGAAACTTTCTCTTTTATTTGTCTGTTTTTGGTAAATTTTGACAGTATTTTGTCGAGAAAATTCATTAAAAAGGTATTTTCTACGTTTTTCTTTAAAAATTAACATGCTTTAATTGTAACCATTATTTACACTTTGAAACTCACTAACGTGCTTCAAAACCCAAAGTGAGCTCTACGTTAGCATTTTTCAAGTGTTTACTGTATTTCTCATTTATAGTAAAATTCTCTAATTTTAGTTTCAAAAACTAAGTTCATTCGTTTTATTCCCCAAAGATTTATTGAAATTAAATTCTTTTGTAATTAACTACTTAATCTACCTTAGAAAATAATTTTAGAAATCAAATATACATTATAAGGCATGTTGGCTGAATTCAACAAAATCTTTGCATTTGATCTTTAAATCATTTTCCATCTTCTAAATCCTTTTTGAAATCATTAATTTACCTAAATCCATTAAATCCTTCTTTTAGAAAATGGTTGAGAACATTTTGGTTCTCTTTTTCTAGGAGAAGCCGTGAGCTTCTTTTGTGTTCTTTGGAACACTCATGCAATCCTTACATATTATTCACATCTTATATTAATAACCATACATCTATAAACACATGCAATATATTTAAAGCTATAAACATATATGCAAACGTAATCAATCAAAAATAAGAAAGCATTTAAACAACCAAACAATAAATCCTTATGGATTCTTCACCACACATACAATCCATTTTCTTCACCACACAAGGTTGATGAGATTAAATCTCCCTCTTACTTTAAAGGAAGACAACTCCTTCTAACTCTCCTCCTATGGTTTTCGTGTGACCTCCAAGAGAAACCTAAAAATCTTAAACAAAATTTAAAGAGTCATAACTATAGGAGAAAAACATAAACCATGGATCAATCATGGCTTAGAACCTCAAAAATCATGTTAGAAGTAAGAAACAAGAAGTTTCACCTTGTAAGAAAAACCTCCAAAGTGATTTTCTAAGCTTAAGATGAATTTTTTTGGAAGAACTCTCAACTAGAAATGTTCTTAGAATGTTGTTTGGATTTGAGAAGTTAGGTTAGATGAAAATTTAGATAAGTATAGGTGTGGGAAATGGTGTTGGCCGAATGGCTCAAAGACGGAAGCAAGAGAGTTGTTCTTGGTGTTCTTGTTTTTGGAGAAGGTTGAAATGAAAATGGCTAAGTAAAATGCTCTCCTTTCCTCTACTTGGCCGTGAACATCATCCAAGGAGGTGGCCTCCTTTGTTGACTCCTCCTAACACCTAATGGCCTTAGATGTGATCAAGGGTTCATACTCAAGGCTTTGGCTCCAAGCTTGTTCCTAATTGGTGTAGAAAATCTAGTCATCAAGTGTCTAGCACATTCTTGCACCTCCTTCCATGTGCTTGGCCGAATGGCTCGAATGGAGAGCAAACCAAGTTTGTGCTTCGTCCATGCAATCTAGTTACACTTAGGTGCATTTAGTTAGTTTACTTAGTTACTTAGTTAGCCATTTAGTTAGCTAAGATGACTAACCATTTTCTTGATCCTTCTAGAGCCTTCTCTAACTAGCACTTAAATAGATAGCTAACTAGGTTTACTTCATTTAGTTACTAAACAAGCTTCCTATGTTAACTTAGGTAGGTTTAAGCTAACTTGGTTAAGTTTTCTAGTTTCATCTTAACAAGTCCAACCACTTTTGTGGACTTGATTTCTGTTGGTCTAGAATTTTCAAGCCACTATTGTTGACTAGTTCCTATTGGCTTTGGATTTAATCTAGCCTTGACTAGCTCTCTAAACGTGGGTCCTACAGACTTTTCTGGGTCCATAGTCATTTTGGAGCAGATTTCTACTATTTTTGAAACAGTAGGTACTGTCAAATAAAATAATATTATAATAATATAAAATTATTTTATTACACAGTTAATCCTAAAAATTAAAAGATTAATATACATATCACTTGGAATTGGGTTTAGTAAGATTCCTTAGCTCCGAATAATTAAAATAAAATTTTTCCGGTCAAAAAATTATTATTTCCTTGACTTGGAGCAAATCACACACAACAATCAAATACAATAACGAAACAGTCAAATTCAATTTATAACTTACAAAAAATATAAAACAGTACATTTAGAACAATATCGTCATTTATCCAAAAGTTGGGGTGTTACAACTCTCCCCCATTAATAAAAATTTCATCCCCAAAATTTATTATAACTCAAAACAGTTGAGGGTATTGCTCCCTCATCTTATCTTCCAGCTCCCAAGTAGCATCACCTGTTACATCGTTCTATATTACCTTTACCTACTCAATCATTTTTGCTCGAAGCTGTTTCACTCTCTTGTCCTCAATCTTAACAGGAAGTGTTTCATATGTCAAATTATCCTTTAGTTGCACTTCATCTGGCTGTATAACATGCGTTGGATCTGGAATATATTTTCTCAGTTGAGACACATGGAATACATTATGGAGATTGGATAGGAAATATGGTAAAGCTATCTGGTAGGCTACAGGACCTATCCGACAAATAATTTGATAAGGCCCTGTGAATTTAGGAGTGAGTTTTCTGGACTTAATAACCCTTCTGACACCTGTCATAGGTGTTATTCTTAAGAATACATGCTCACCTTCCTCAAATTCAAGAGGTCGCCTTTGCTTATCAGCATAACTCTTGTGTCTGCTTTGAGTCGTCCTCATCTTCTCTTGTATCATCTTCACTTTTTCCGTAGTTTGTTGCACAAGATCTGGTCCAATGGTCATACTCTCCCCATCTTGATACCAACACAAAGGTGTTCGGCATCGTCGTCAATATAGTGCGCCATTGGGTGCTGATGCGTGCGGATGTAGTGATTAAAATTAAGATAAAAATCAGTTGTTAGGCCCACCAGAAAATAAAAACCTTACAACTAGTTGTAGTTAGTAAGGGTCGATCCACAGAGAACCAATTCAATTAACACTATTAAACAATTCCCAATTTAGACTCTGATTAACAATAAATAGTAAAAAGGGGGTTTTGGAGTTTTGATGAACAATGAACAGCTTCAAAGATAACAATAAACAAACTGAAATCAACAATATAAGAAAATTGGTTAAGAGATTGAATCCACCACTAGATTTATATGATAATGTAAATCCACATATCCTTTTTATTCCAACATGCTCAATTATGTTTTTATGCAATTGTGAGAGTAAATCTCTGTTTTCCTTACGTGTTGGTCAACTATTGTATCATTGATAAACATACATGATGTACATTGTGTCGTCATGCATATGTGTTGTCCGTTAGATATTGTTGGAAAGGCTATGTATGCCTAGGAGTTTGAATAACACCTATGTGCGGGTGTGAGTAGACTAAGCGTAGGGTCATAATGGTTGGCCTTAGGGGCGTCGGGGTGCGGGTGTCTCACAATAGACAGTGGTAGCTCCACTGGGGCCATGGGATAGACCGATGCGACACACCGACGATCCGGACTGAGACGCTGTCCTATATCGCTATCAACTATTGAGGTGCCATGTATAAGCCGTATTGCGCAAATGTTTTTATGAGATGAGCACACTAATTATTTTGGCTAACGATATACTACCATAACTCCTTGATCATTCACTCTGAAAATGTTTATGTCTAGCTCCATGGAGTAGGAATTTTGGTACTTTTTCACATTGTGAACTGTCAGTCTCATAATGCATTAAACATGAGCATTTATAATTATGGAAGTTATTTGTTTTCATTACTGTAATGCTTAGTTAATTGTTGAATTGTTGACTGTTGGGAATACGGCTATTATCTGCTTATTATTGATAGTTGTTGCTACTATTTATTGTTGATCTGCTTTACTGTCAATTTTAATTATTGTATGAACTGTGTTGATGTATGGGCGTCCAGCACCGTTCTATTTTCTTACTGCCATTTTAGTACTGAAAGTTGGGTGTTTCACCTCTTTTTGTATTTCCTACATTTTTGTGTTTTATGTATTTCTGTTGATGGTGTACTTTTGAGAAGACGTTCGTGAGGAAGATAAGGAAACACCTGAGTTTCTGGGTTTCTGGCCATATCTGGACTAGAGCTGTTGAGGATGTCGTCACGCCCGCGCCGCTTTTTGGAGTACGTGAAGTTAACCTTCCATGGGGGACCAGATTGTTGGCACTTCCATGTCGAGACGGACTGATGCATCTACTATGGGGAGTTGACGGTGTCCTTATCTTGGGGTCGTTATGATGCCTCTGTCTTTGATTTTTCAGCTTTTGTTATTTTAGAGTTTTATCTACCTGTGAGGGATATGTGGACGGATATGTTCTACATCCCTCAAGAGGATTCTTTCCTCTCTACTGCTCGGGCTTCTGCCCGAAATTCGGTCACCCCGATGGCTATTTCATCGGAGGATGAGGACCCTGAGGAAGACCCAGCTACAGTCCCTTCTCGTCAGTCTTAGGGGGCTGATACTATAGGTGGCTACTGATGGCTAACTGTTATCTTTTTGGGGAAGCCTGATGTTTTGCTAGTGCATGGGTGTAAATTTGTAACTATCTTGGGTGGATAAAGCCTTTACTTTTGTATATTCTGTGATGTAACTAAAATAGGCTGATGCATATAATATATATTGTGGATGTATGAATTTCAATTCTGTGTCGATTTTATCACATCTGTAACTATTATCATCTCATCATTATTATTTCTTTTAAAAAAAATGAATGCATACAGACATTTCAATACGCGATTATTTTATCATCCAGGAATATAAACTATTTAATCTTGTGTTAATAATGAATCGTGTCTAAATTAATCGCTGTAACTATTATTCTCCAAAAATTTATTTCGTGTTTTTAGTATTATGGTGTGACGTTCCTTCTTTGCGATATTAAGAAAAAGAGGCGTTACACTTGAAAAACTTTTACATTCAAGAGCACTCACAACACTTTTGGGATACATCACCCTTTGTGTTTAAGTCTCACTACAAGGGATACCTCACCCTCTTACAATAATTTTAAGATGAAGAGAAATATTAGAAACTCTCACAAGAGTAGATATATAGCTTAAAGAACAAAGGAATAGAAGGATTTTGCAATAAAGAGCTCAAAATATGATTTTGATGATTCAAGGATCAAACTAAGTGTTCTAGAGGTTCTTAAAGATGTAAGTGCTTCAATATACACGTATTTATAGAGCTCAAGTGATAAAATAGTCGTTGGTAGTATTTAAAAATAATTTTTTTATGAAAACTAGTTGTTTATAGCCATTGGGAACATTTCTGGGCATGGTGTAATTGATCACAAGGCTCATGTAATCAATTACATGGCCTCTTCCAGAGTTGTAATCGATTACAGGACTTGTGTAATCAATTATATGCATTTTGGTTTTGAAAACTAACTTTAAATGGTCATAACTTCTTCATTTCTTATTCATTTAAAGCAAATGACCACTCATTGGAAATATCTTTGAGTCTATTTTCATATGCAAGAAGTTTCAGAACAAAACTCAGAGTATTTTGAAAGTTATGATCAAAAGAGTAACCAAAGGTCAACTTTTCAAAACTCAAACTTGACTATTTTTTATAGTTTTGAACTACTACCATGACTAGCTTTTCAAAACATGTTTCTTGGGAATTTTAGTATGTAAGAACCATTTGTAAAGATTTAAAAACATATTTGAGTTCTTTCCTTATAAAATCTCTATCTTTATATAAGAGAAAGCCTAAAAAGAAAATATATCAATTCTAGTCCTTAGGCTTCTTGATATAATCCAAGCTTCCAAAAAATTTCTTCTCTTCAAATCTTGCAAATGCTTGGAACATCTTTCATTCTCATTCTTCTTGAGTTGAGGATAATTGTGATCTTTTACTTTCTCGTTGCAATGCTCACTCTTGGTACTTGGACTATCCAATAAAGTATTACTCACTTAAAACAAATATAGTTAGTCCAAATTCATAATTCAATATCTTCATATGCATGATTCATAAATGTATAACTCTAATTAGTCTAACATGCATGATGCGTGCGGATGTAGTGATTAAAATTAAGATAAAAATCAGTTGTCAGGCCCACCAGAAAATAAAAACCTTACAACTAGTTGTAGTTAGTAAGGGTCGATCCACAGAGAACCAATTCAATTAACACTATTAAACAATTCCCAATTTAGACTCTGATTAACAATAAACAGTAAAAGGGGGGTTTTGGAGTTTTGATGAACAATGAACAGCTTCAAAAATAACAATAAACAAACTGAAATCAACAATATAAGAAAATTGGTTAAGAGATTGAATCCACCACTAGATTTATATGATAATGTAAATCCACATATCCTTTTTATTCCAACATGCTCAATTATGTTTTTATGCAATTGTGAGAGTAAATCTCTGTTTTCCTTACGTGTTGGTCAATTTAGCAACCGCTCAAATCAACTCCTAATCACCGATTAGTCATAAAGCAACCGCTCTTACAACTATCCAACAATTGCATTAAGATTTAGAAAACTAATTACACTAAGGTCTAATCACACACCGGGATTAAATTACTTAGAACATATATTTCTCTAGATCTAATACCGCAAATCACAAGCATAATAAACCCAGATCTACCACTTTTATAAGTGGCAAATAGCACAAAGATAATTATACCCACATGAACATCATACATCCCACTAGATCTACTACTGCAACCGCGCATAATAAACCTAGATCTACTACTTTGAAAGTAGGAGCAAGTACAAAAACCTTCATACCAACAATAGATTCAAAATATATGAATAAAAACATAACGTGTTGAAATAATCAAATATGCAAAGTTTACAACATTAATACTAGCGGTTTCATCACCCCCTTAACCAAGGGAGGTTTAGTTACACATAGCTAGAAAGAAATCACAAGAAAAACTATGAAGAAACAAGAAGAAACTATGAAGAAACAAGAAACTAAGAGAGAAAATGAAGGAGAGTTACATCTTGTTCATGATAAATGGTGCCTTTTATAGAAGTCTAAGGTAACAAAATGACAAAGGGAAGTGGGTGGATGAGTGGGTGAGTGAGTGGAGTGTTTGAGTGGATGGATTAGTGGGTTGGTTTAGTGGATTGGTTTAGTGGATGAGTGAGTGGAATGGTTGAGTGGTTGAATTAGTGAAAAATGCCAAAGGACTTTTGGTGAGTGGGAAATTATGGACATGAATGGGTGAGTGGATGGATGAGTGGATGGATTAGTGGATGAGTGGGTGGAGTGGTTAAGTGGTTGGATTAGTGTATGAGTGGATGAATGGGTGAGTTAGTGGATGAGTGGAGGAGTGGATGAGTGGATTAGTGGATGGATGAGTGGATTAGTGGATGGATGAGTGGGTGGTTGAGGACGAAAATTTCGTGTCTGACTTGGAAGCCAAAAACGACCCACTATACTTCAGAACCACGAAAAGTGTTCTTCATGAAAGTTGTAGATACTTGTCTTGGCTATAAAATGGATAGCTGGTTCGTCCAATTTGGCTTCCTTAAGCCCAAGATATGTCCCAAATACCGTAGGTTGCTCAAACCCAACTTCAGCACCTCTGTTCCGACTTGCAAGCTCAAAATGACCTACTAGACTTCTTTTTCTCAAAATGTGTTCTTCATGAAAGTTGTTTATTTGGATCTTGACTATCCAATGTCCAAATTTCAGCCCATCTCCATTATTACATCTTGAGATATGATTTTTTTTGAGTGCACACTGTTCGGATTCTACTGACAGAACCCGTATTCTGACTTCCATGTCAACTTAGGTCCCTTAGACATCTGAATCAGACTTCGAGCTCTTCATCAAAGTTGTAGAGCTTCCTCTTAGCTTTCCTACAAGATAAAATTCATGATTTTCAGATATCAGGAACTCAAGTTATGACCAAAATACAGAAACAGTGTAAAATCTCAATAATGCTGAAAATATTCAATTAGGACCAATTTGAGCTCAAACTCACAAAATCATGTCAAACTCAATCAATTAAGAATATGGAGAGTGTAAATGACTAAATATAAGGGTTTCTTAATGAATAAAATATGTGTTTATCAGGTGTCATCCCTATACTTGAGTGAAAACTATTGTTGTAGGTGAATTTTATCAAAGATAAAAATTCATCCCAACTCCCTTGTTGTTCCAACACACAAGCACGCAACAAATCTTCCAACGATTGGATTGTTCTCTCCATTTGACCATCAGTTTGCAGATAATAAGCAGAACTCAATCGCAGTTTAGTTCCCATGGCTTCTTGTAAACTTTGCCAGAACCTTGATGTAAACCTCGAATCTCTATCAGAAACTATACTTGTGGGTACACCATGAAGTCTGACAATCTCACTGATGTACATCTGGGTTAATTCCAACGAATACTTAATATTGATCGGCAAGAAGTGTGCTGACTTCGTAAGCCTATCAACTATAACCCATATAGAATCATGTCATTTCCTCGTTCTTGGTAATCTGATAACAAAATCCATCGAGATACTATCACATTTCCATTTGGGAATAGTTAAAGGTTGTAACATACCGGCAGGTCTTTGATGTTCCACCTTTGCCTTTTGACAAATGAGACAAGATGCTACACGTTCCGCCACATCTCTCTTCATTCTTGGCCACTAAAACATCCGTTTTAAATCTTGATACATCTTAGTCATTTCCGGATGCATACTTAAATTACTAGTATGAGCTTCATCCAATATTGCTTTCTTAAGGTCGGGATCATCAGGTATACAAATTCTTCCCTCAAATCTTAAGATTCCATCAGACCCTTCCTCCACCGTCGCCTTATGACCTTGCTTCAAAAATTCCTTTTCATTCTGTAAAAATGAATCCTCATCCTATTTTTCTCGGATTATGTCTAGCAAGTCATTCAAAATTGCTACCTTACTTAGACGAATCTTTCCTGGCACTAATTCCATTGACAACCATAAATCTCTGAATTGGTTGATCAACTCCTCCTCCTTTATCATCATGGTAGAAACACTAACCACCTTTCTACTCAAGGCATTTGCCACCACATTTGCCTTTCCTGGATGGTATTGAAATTAGAAATCATAGTCCTTCAAGAATTCTAACCATCGCCTCTGCCTCATGTTCAATTCCTTTTGATCAAACAAGTAATTCAAACTCTTGTGATCGCTAAAGACATTGAACATAGCTCCACACAGAAAATGTCTCCACACTTTCAATGCAAAAACCACTGCAGCTAGTTCCAAGTCATGTGTTAGGCAGTTCCCCTCACAGACCTTCAATTGTCTTGAAGCATAAGCCACCACATTCTTGTTTTACATTAATACACATCCTAACCCTTGGTAAGAAGCGTCACAATACACCTCAAAAGATTTGTTAGGATCCGGCAAAATCAACACTGGTGCAGTCGTCAATCTCTTCTTCAACTCTTGGAAACTTACTTCACATTCCTTCATCCAATCAAAAGCTTGACTCTTCCTTGTGAGTTGTGTAAGTGGTCCAGCTATCTTAGAAAAACCCTCAATAAATCTCCTATAATATCCGGCCATTGTAACAAAACTTCGGACCTCCGTTACTGTCTTAGGCCTTTCCTATTGTAAAATGGTCTCCACCTTCGACTGGTCTACCGTGATACCTTCTTTAGAAATCACATGACCTAGGAATTGAACTTCTTCCAACCAAAACTTACACTTGGCCAGCTTCGCATACAACTTCTTTTCTTTCAAAATTTGGAGAACTATACTGAGATGTTCAGCATGCTCTTCCTTAGATTGAGAATAGATCATAATGTCATCGATAAAGACAATGACAAATCTGTCTAGATACGGATGAAAAATTCTATTCATATAGTCCATGAATATTGCAGGAGCATTTGTCACTCCGAGCGGCATCACTTGATACTCATAATCCCTATAATGAGTCCGAAAAGCTGTCTTAGGTACATCATCTACCTTGACACGAATCTGATGATAACTTGATCGCAGATCTATCTTGGAGAAAACAGCTACTCCTTTCAACTGGTCCATCAAATCGTCAATTCTTGGAAGTGGATACTTATTCTTTATTGTAACCTTGTTCAACTGACGATAATCTACACAAAGACGAGAAGTTCCATCCTTCTTCTTGACTAGTAGTACTGGTGCTCCCTACGGTGAAACACTAGGTCGCACAAACAGTTTCTCTAACAGTTCCTCCAATTGTTTCTTCAACTTTGTCAACTTTGCTGGTGATATTCGGTACGGTGCAATCAAAATAGGACCTGCTTCTGGTACCAAATCGATAGCAAACTCGATCTCCCTTTCTAGTGGCAAACTGGGTACATCATTAGGAAAAATCTTTGGAAACTCATTAACGACAGGAATAACGTTCACATCTTTCTCGCTCTTAACCTCCATAGAAGATAACAACATATAACCTTGAGCTCCATCTCTCAACAATGATTTGACTTTAACAACAGTCAAACATCCAGAACTTTCCTCCTTAGGAAAAACTATGGTTTTGTTTGCACAATCTATTAGGATATGGTTAGAAGATAACCAATCCATTCCTAATATTACATCTATCTCAACAAGAGGTAAACAAATTAAATTGACCAAAAACACACGATCATTTATAGTGATAGGACAATTCAAACATATCTTGGATGTAACAACAGGCTTAGCAGTCGGAGTAGAAACAATCAATTGGAAACTCAGAGAAGACACAAGCAGTTTCAACCATTCCACACAATCATATGCAATAAATGAATGTGTTGCACCTGAATCATATAGCATAGTCAGAAGATTACCTTCAATGACACCTTCCCCTGAATAAGATCTTCAGACTGAGAAGCTTCAGTTCTCGTCATCGTATATACTCGCCCTCTAGATCGCGGCTGAGTAGCACGAATATTACTCATAGTAGGCTTCTTTTCTGGCTGAGTGCAATCCCTAGAAACATGTCCAAGTTGTCTGCAATTAAAACAGATCATTCCTCTGATCGAACAATCCTTAGATATATGGCCACTCTTTCCACATTTGAAACATTTTGGCGTAAACGCCACATTTCGACTAGCTCTATTACCACTAGAACTTCCCCTAACAGGTGGACGTTGAGGCTGACTTCCCAGTGGTCTCGAATAAGACTTGCGTTGAAATCGGTTATTACTGATGTTGCCTCCTCTTTGGAACCTAGTCGGTCCAAAGTTGCGATTTCTGGGATCTCGTGACAGCTCCAACTCCTCGAGTCATCGACACGTATCCATTAAAGCAGGAAATTAATTCATTCTCATAGGTAGCACTCCTCGCTTCAGTTCTACCCTTAGTCCTTCTTTAAATTTACGGCACTTCTATGCCTCATCAGGTTGAATTTGAAAGTACCTTGAGAATTGTGACAAGCTCTCAAACTTAGCAGCATACTCCCCAACAGTCATGTTACCCTGACGCGAACCAAGAAATTCTATCTCCTTGGCATGTCGGGCACTGACAGGAAAGTACTTCTCTAGAAATACTTCACTAAACACCTCCTAGGTAATCTCAGTTTCTTTAGCTTGTAATAATCGACGGTTTCCTCTCCACCAAATTTTGCCATCTCCTCTTAACATAAAAGTAGCATACATCACATTTCTATTATCACGCACCCCATTCCTTCAAATACTTTTTCCTAGTCTTGTATCCACAGACTCGCCTTCTCAGGGTCAAACTTGCCTCTGAACTACGGTGGGTTATTGCGCCTGAACTCAGATAAATTCAGAGCATCAGCAGTCGCATCTTGCTATTGAGCTGCTCGTTGATTTTGCTGAGTAATCACTTCCACCATTCGCTACATGGCCTCAGCAGCTGCAGTCATTGGGTCCACATTACAATCCATGTTCGCACGCGTTCTTCTTCCGCCAGACATCTCTTTCTTCAATCATAACAAAACAAAGTTAAATATAACCTTTCGGAAATAAATCTCAGAGAATCACACAACATAAGCAAAAACAGACCCAACCACAACCCCAAAATACTCTAAACTTAGGCTCTGATACCAACTAATGTAATACCCTTGTGGGGATGTCACATTTTTAATGTAATAAAATAAAACCTTACCCAAGTTATAAAACATTTGATACATAATTAATATGAGTTGTAAAATTTTTCCTTTTATATATAATAACATTAAATAAAATAACACGGAACATAAAATAAAACAAACCATTAGCACACACCATAATATACATATGATTTTGTTTTAAGTTGTACAAATAATTTACAACTACAAATATTTAGTAAAGCAGTAAAAAGTCAGTACAGTACTAAAACATAAAGTGCCCAAGTGCACATCAAAGATTTCTAACCCTCCGAAGGATCACTCTCAGATGGATCATCGGATGACAGAAATCCAGGATATGTCGCAGCTCTACAGACAGGAGTCCGTGCTGTCAACACACTACTGATCTCACTTGGCGCATGGAAAATTCCTCCCCAATAACACCTAAGAGTCAAAGGCATCTCTAGATGTAAATACAAAGTAGTAGTAAAAATAGGCTCCCCATCAAACTCTCCACGTAGGGTCACAGTCAGACGCCCCACGTAGACGACCAATCCTCTATCCTCACGCAGTCGCCAGGCCTCCGAACCTCCGTGAAAATCGAGTCTCACAAAACCAAGGAATCCAGGCAACGCCACAACCACCAGATCAATCCAGATGGTATGGGTGGTCTAACGGTTCGCCTTCCTCGAACTAGTCGCCTAACTGTTGCACCTCAGGGTACTGAATCTCTAGAGGTTGTTCCTCTTCCTCTTCCTTAAACTCTTTATAGAATATAAATAATAATACAGAAAACACATACAAATAAAGAGGTGAGACAATCTACATCATTACCAACATGGCAATAAAGAAAACGACAACACAATAGATATCACAGTTTAACACAATAATGCATACCACAGTATCATAAACAATAACACAATATCATACATCATACATAATATCACAAATAATAACATTATGATGCATACCACAAATGCAAATGTATAACGACTCGTCCCTACTCCATGGAGCTAAACACAGACATCAGAGAGAATGATCCGAAAAGAACTATCAGTACCTCAGGCTGCCCAACCAAACTATTACACTGTCCAACGTCGTGTCTATAGCCCACAGTCCAAAACATCGTGTAGTAGTACATAGTCCAAATACGTCATGCACTACAAGCATTGTACTAAATAGTCTCCACAAGATCTCAATTAAGAATAGTGCGTATCGAGATCATTAGTGTGTTGTCAGTTACCACAGCCCAGAGGAGCGACCAACTGTTTACATGTGGAATACTCCACACACTAATGCCTCCAAGTCCACTCAATGAACCACACTACGCTTATCACACCGACAACATGGTGTAATTCATCTCGTCAATTAATCGCCAATTTCAACCAAATTGACACACTCTCAATGCATGAATAAGAACTATAATTACAGAAATACCCTTGGTCTCAATATGTTACTGCAACGCACTTAGATCTAACAACCGCGGCACAATCGTCATTACACCACAGTTACTAAATTCAGGCGTGTCACAGTCACAAAGCTACTAATTTAAAAAAATTGTTTTCCTCTATTGTGCATTAGTAGAAATTAGGAGCCTCGAAATAAAATATAATTAGTACCCAACTATTTTATACACAACCATTGAAATTAAATTCATTGAAATTAAATTCTTTTGTAATTAACTACTTAATCTACCTTGGAAAATAATTTTAGAAATCAAATATACATTATAAGGCATGTTGGCTGAATTCAACAAAATCTTTGCATTTGATCTTTAAATCATTTTCCATCTTCTAAATCCTTTTTGAAATCTTTAATTTACCTAAATCCATTAAATCCTTCTTTTAGAAAATGGTTGAGAACATTTTGGTTCTCTTTTTCTAGGAGAAGCCATGAGCTTCTTTTGTGTTCTTTGGAACACTCATGCAATCCTTACATGTTATTCACATCCTATATTAATAATCATACATATATAAACACATGCAATATATTTTAAAGCTATAAACATACATGCAAACATAATCAATCATAAATAAAAAAGCATTTAAATAAGCAAACAATGAATCCTTATGGATTCTTCACCACACATACAATCCATTTTCTCATCACCACACAAGGTTGATGAGATTAAATCTCCCTCTTACCTTAAAGGAAGACAACTCCTTCTAACTCTCCTCCTATGGTTTTCATGTGACCTCCAAGAGAAACCTAAAAATCTTAAAAAAATTTTAAAGAGTCATAACTATAGGAGAAAAACATAAACCATGGATCAATCATGGCTTAGAACCTCAAAAATCATGTTAGAAGTAAGAAACAAGAAGTTTCACCTTGAAAGAAAAATCTCCAAAGTGATTTTCCAAGCTCAAGATGAATTTTTTTGGAAGAACTCTCAACTAGAGATGTTCTTAGAATGTTGTTTGGATTTGAGAAGTTAGGTTAGATGAAAATTTAGATGAGTATAGGTGTGGGAAATGGTATTAGCCGAATGGCTCAAAGAAGGAAGCAAGAGAGTTGTTCTTGGTGTTCTTGTTTTTAGAGAAGGTTGAAGTGAAAATGGCTAAATAAAATGCTCTCCTTTCCTCTACTTGGCCATGAACCTCATCCAAGGAGGTGGCCTCCTTTGTTGACTCCTCCTAACACCTAATGGCCTTAGATGTGATCAAGGGTTGATATTCAAGGCTTTGGCTCCCAGCTTGTTCCTAATTGGTGTAGAAAATCTAGTCATCAAGTGTCTAGCACATTCTTGCACCTCCTTCCATGTGCTTGGTCGAATGGCCCTAATGGAGAGCAAACCAAGTTTGTGCTTCATCCATGCAATCTAGTTACACTTAGGTGCATTTAGTTAGTTTACTTAGTTACTTAGTTAGCCATTTAGTTAGCTAGGATGACTAACCATTTTCTTGATCCTTCTAGAACCCTCTCTAACTAGAACTTAAATAGATAGCTAACTAGGTTTACTTCATTTAGTTACTAAACAAGCTTCCTACGTTAACTTAGTTAGGTTTAAGCTAACTTGGTTAAGTTTTCTAGTTTCATCTTAACAAGTCCAATCACTTTTGTGGACTTGATTTCTATTAGTCTAGAATTTTCAAGCCACTATTGTTGACTAGTTCCTATTGGCTTAGGATTTAATCTAGCCAGAAACATTGACTGGCTCTCTAAACGTGGGTCTCACACACTTTTCCGGGTCCATGGTCATTTCGGAGCAGATTTCTATTGTTTTTGAGACAGTAGGTACTATCAAATAAAATAATATTATAATAATATAAAATTATTTTATTGTAGAGTTAAATCCTAAAAATTAAAAGATTAATATACATATCACTCGGAATTGGGTTTAGTAAGATCCCCCAGCTCCGAATAATTTAAATAAAATTTTTTCGGTCATAAAATTATTATTTCCTTGACTCAGAGCAAATCACACACAACGATCAAATACAATAACGAAACAGTCAAATTCAATTTATAACTTACAGAAAATATAAAATAGTACATTTAGGACAATATCATCATTTATCCAAAAATTGGGGTGTTACAGGTTTTCCACAATGGTCAGTTGGTAGCTCCATTGCACTGTGGATCAGACTGATGCCACACACCGACGATCCGAACCGAGACACTTACCCCAATCACGATTCGGCGTAGACTGTCTTGTATTAAGCCTAATGCATATATTGAGAAAATTATGATTTTTAGCACTTGGGCCAAGGCTGCCGAGATACAGACATATTCTTCTAGATCATTCTCTCTGATAAATTGTGTTTAACTCCATGGAGTAGGAAATGAGTACATTGTGTACATGCATGGTCGGTTTGCATACCATGATGATATTTATATCTGTTTATTTATCTGATATTTGATGAAATGATTATCTCTTGAATTATCTTTTGAATGATGTATCAAGCTGATATTTAATTGATGATATTATTTTGCTTGCTGATATCTGTAATTGTTGCTTATTGTATCTGGATGGTATTACTGTCCATACTGTCACCATACTACCATGATGGTACTGATGTAGGAGTTCTCACCTCTTTATTGTGTCATTCTGTTATATATTTATGCTTGATAAAAGATTATGAGGATGAAGAAGAGGTACCACCCTTCTTATTGATTGGGCTGATTTACTGTGTCGATATGGGGGCAATGATGCCTGGCGCATTAATCGCAACACCGAGCGCCTTACCTATCGTGGGGAGGTAACTTTGTCTAGGAGTAGTACCTATCTTGGGGTCACTACTCTCACCTTCAGTGCTTTTCTGCATGTTTAATTCTCTATGCCCATTAGAGAACTGTGGGGTAATCAGTATAATGCCCCTACAGAGGATTCTATGGAGTCAACTGCTTAGACTCCTGTCCGTCGTAACTTGCCCCGACAGGGGAAATTGCCCATTTTGGTTTCGGAGGAAGATCAAGTGGGGGACTGTACCCTCCAGGTGTTTAGGCGTGGACCAGGTCAATTCTTTATATGGTAGTGTACATGTTTTCTTCTATTGGGTATGTAAGCATTATGTTTTGTGCTAATGGTTCTTTATGTTAAGTATATGTATATATATGATGTACTTTTCCTTCGTTGGTAAAATTTTGGGAGTTGTGTACTAATTATACTTCATTCATGGCTCATATTTTCTATATATGCACAATGATTAAATTTGTAAACCTGTTGTTGAGTTGTAGCATGCCAAAATTTAGTGACCATGGTATAATGACGATTGTTCTGTGGTTATTAAATCAAGGGGTGTTACATTAGGTGGTATTAGAGCAGTTCATCCTGTTGAGCTAGGGTATAGACTGATTATGCTTAGACATGTTAGAAGTTTTTGGTGTGTTGTGCACTTCCTTGTCTCTTAGTTGAGATGATGGGAAAGGAATGCATGACTTGCCATAGATTGAAGGTTAGTAGCTACTGCTACATAGTTACATGATATTGGGGCTGGCCTATTCAATATGTAATGTTCTGTGTGGACAGGAAACTATAACTTCACCTAGGCATATTAGGAGAATAAGAGCTCTTTTAGTAAGGAGTCCAGCGGGTATGACTGAACTCATTTAGGGTTTATTCATATCTACACCTTTTGTTGTGGTATCTCTAGAGTTCTCGAGTTCAAGTCTTTTGGGGTTTGCGATTAAGTTGTTTGGTTCGTGTGTGTGATTCTTTGTGTTTATTTTTCAACAGGAGGCAACATTGTTTGGAAAGGGTTACGATTAGTTCCTCTAATGTTTTGATTTGTCTGTTTTCAAAGAAAAGACAATGGCTCGTGGTAGGCGTACACGTGTGAATACGGACGTGACAACGATGGGATGACTACGACTACTGAAGTACTGTAAAGGGTGACAGATGTAATAGTACAACATAAGCAGAAGGCTGCTTAGTAGCAGGAAATGACAGTCAAGGTTCAGAATTTGTCAGAGTTGGACCAGTCTCTAGATACTACACCCCGTAACTTTAGACCATCTCGATTCCAAAAAGGGAGGAAGCGTAAGATCAGTCGATTCCAATGGAAACCTTATTCATGGCCACCAGGGAAACAACAGTAACAACAACCATGTGGAAGGAGTGCTTGTGGCAGTAGACCCAATCAAACCTTGACAGCTTTGCAATTATAAAAGAAGTGTGAAGAAAATCACGCAACGAAAGAGTGTAAGATTAAGGGAGTAGTGTGTTTCAAGTGCGGGGAACTCAAACATGTTTTCAGAGATTGTACCCTCATTAAAAGCGAAGCCTTCTAGTAGTGATGCATGTGCTTTGAGACACCAAGCTGAAGGGAAAGCTTACACCATGAGCGGAGTGGAAGTCTCCCAAACCGAAGATTTGACCAAAGGAGATTATGCGGCAGGAGGTGTTCCTTTGACTATGCTGTATAACTAAAGGGGCAACCATTTCTTTATAGCTTGTGATTATGTGAATTGATTAGAGTTATCGGTGTCTTCATTACCTTTTGACTTGTTTATTTCTTCTTCTATTGCTAAACCTATTGTTACTGTCTAGTTGCTTAAACTATCCTATTTCTGTTAAAGACCAAATCTTCTCTGTTAATTTGATTTGTTTACCTCTTTTTCAATTAGATGTAACTTTAGGAATGAATTAGTTATTTCTAATCATATCCTGTTGGATCAATCCGATAAATCCTTAGAGTTTCCTAAAACTGAGATTTCTGGAATTTAATAACCAACCAAATTAAAGTTTATATTGACGGAAGGAGCCCAAGGATGCATGTTACTATCTTCTTTGGAGGTCAAAAGTAAGGAGAATATGAATGTCACTTTTGTAGTCAATAAGTTTCTCATGATGAACTCCAGTGCTGTCAGTTAAGGAGAAGAATGGAACTTCTCAGAGATGTGTGGACTATCGTCAGATGCACAAGATTACGATCGAGAATGAGTATCCTCGGAAAAAGATAGATGATTTGATGGATCGGTTGAAGAAAGCCACTGCATACTCTAAGATTGATCTATGATCTGATTATTATCAGATTCACATGAAAGTAGAGTATGTTTCCAAAACGGCTTTTCGAATGCACTACGGGCATTATGAATATCATGTAATACCATTTGGAGTGACGAATGCTCTTGCCGTATTCGTGGATTACATGAATAGAATCTTTCGTCCTTACTTGGATAGATTTGTTGTTGTCTTCATCGATGACATTCTGATCTACTCTCGAAATCAGGAGGATCATGTTGAACACCTCAGTATAGTTCTCCAAATTCTAAAGGAGAAGAAGTTGTATGCCAAGCTGTCGAAGTGTGAATTCTGGCTGGAAGAGGTCAAGTTTTTGGGCCATGTAATCTCAAAGGAGGGGATTGCAGTAGACCCGTCAAAGGTAGAAGCGATTCTTCAATGGGAAAGACTAAATACCATAACAGAGGTTCGTAACTTGTGGGATTAGCCTGATATTATCGAAGAGTTACCAAAGGATTCTCCAAGATGGCAGAACCTCTCACCCACCTTACAAGAAAAGAACCAAGCTTTTCTATGGACCAATACATGTGAAGAAAGTTTCTAAGAATTAAAGAGATGACTGACCCTTCGCTAGTATTGATTCTGCCTGACCCCTACGAACTGTTTGAAGTGTTTTTTGCTGCTTCACATCAAGGATTAGGATGTGTGCTCATGAAAAATAAGAAGGTTGTGGCATATACTTCTAGATAGTTGAGAATGCATGAGAAGAATTACCCAACTTATGACTTAGAGCTGGCCACAGTGGTGTTTGCTCTGAAGATATGGAGATACTTTCTATATAGAACAACGTTCAACGTCTTCAACGATCATAAGAGTCTGAAGTATCTGTTTGACCAAAAGGAGCTGAACATGAGGCAGAGAAGGTGACTAGAATTTTTGAAAGAATATGACTTCCAGCTTCAGTATCATCCTGGAAAAGTGAATGTCGTAGCAGATGCCTTGAGTAGGAAGAAAGGAATTAATAGAATTAATAGATGATTAAGGAAAAAGGAATTAATAGAACTAATTCAGGAACATGTGATTGTCGGCGGACTTGGCACCAGAAAAGATTAGTAAATGTGGTTATTATTTCAAGTGAGCTAATGGAAGAAATCCGAGGGAAATAATAAGGCGGCATATTTTTGTAAAATGAGAGGGAACTAATGAAGCGAGATGTTGTGTCAACAGTTGAGGAAAGACTTCACAAAATCCCAAGGTTCAAAGACAAAGTTTGTGTACCTAAGGATCCGAAACTTAGGTATGACAAATTTTGAGGATGAAATTTCTTTTTAGAAGGGAAGAGTTGTAACACCCCGAAAATTGCTTGTTTTCTGTTATAAATGCTTTTTAAAATATTTGTAATTTTTGGGAATTTTCTAGAATTATTTGGCTTGTTTGATTATTTTATTATATTTTTTGATTTACGTGCGCGTAAGCTAAACCAAAAAAATATTATATTTTTCTGAGGCTGGAAAGTTTTGGACTATGAAATGGTACAGGGGGATCTTACTAAGCCCAAGATGGACATAGTTTACGGAGTTTTCGTTTTTCGAGATTTTATTTGATAAATAAAATTGCAGTGCGTTTTATTATCCGTTGAACAATAAATATCGATTTTGTTAACTGTGACTTTTGTCCACTGGATAATAACCTTAGTAGAGTGTTAGTCATCTTTCTAGAAGGTTCACTTTATGACATCACATGGATGACATCATCATTGACTTTTTTAAAATGTAACACCAAGCTTCCTAAGGAAGCATCCTCAAAACTTAATGAAGAAGTTTTCTACCAAGTTTGTTGGGGAAACTTCTCCTTCCCTCCTCTCTCCAAAGTGACCCCACAGTTTTTGGGGGGGGGGGGAAAGTGACAAGAAAATTCTCATCTTTTCCTAAAGCCATTCCACCTTTTATTCAAACAAAAGTTGCTATCACTTTTCTATCACTTTCTCTCTCTACCATTTCTCTTCTCTCACTTTTCTCTCAAAATTTTTCTTCCTGATTTTCTCACTAACTCGATAGCAACCATATCCTTTCCACCCTCCATGGTTGCTTGATTTCAAGCTCACACCTTGCTTTAATCTACATTTCCTTTGAAGACTTTCATTTCTTGTAAAAAACACCTTCAAGGAGCTCACTTTCCTCTCCATTTTCTCCTCTCATTCATGGCCAAGAACACCATTTTTGACCATCCAAGCTTTTTCACTCAACCAACCTCATTTCTTTCATCCTCTCATCATTTTGAACATTTTCTCTTTAGTGACCATCACCTAAATCTACCATTTTCATCCTCTTCCATAAAGCCCTAAGTTTTGGAGTTTTAAGGTAAAGTTCTTGACTTTCATTTTCTCTTCCTATTATCATGTTCATGGCCATCACCATGACCATTGATCTTCTATTTTTCAAGCTTTAAACACTAATCTAATGAGTTAAAAATTTTAGGGTTTTTGGGGAAGCTTGGCCAAAATTTTCAAGGACTAACAAGGAGGCATTTTTCTTGACATCACTTTAGGTACGAGGGAGAATATACTCATCAACCACTCATGGTGGTGAGGGACGAAAATTGGGTTGAAAATGGAAGATCCATGTGAGGATCTCTCTATTTTATTGTTTGATTTTAATGATTTGTAACTATGTGTTGGTTTAATGTTATTGTTCATTATGTTGCTATTATGTGATATTAATAATTTGTGATATTTGTATGCTTGAAAACATATGAGAAAAGACAAGGACTTTGTGTCCCTTTGAGGTGTGGCTCATGGCCTTATGGCCTAGGATGATGATTCAAGATCAAACCTTGTATTAAAAATGAAACTCAAGTAATCACTTGATGAGTTGATGGAAATTTCGGGGCCTTGAGACTTTTGGTGAGGGTCTCGGGCAAGAGGAGGTAAAATGGGGAAAATTATGATTAAATTGGTGGTGAATTAGAATTTAGAAGTTTAGGTTGAAAATAGATTGATTGAGGATTAAAATGATGGAATAAGAAGATAAATATTGGGTCTAATGACTTAGGGTTCACGACTTTTGAGATTATCCAAGATAAAACTTTGTATCAAAATGAAATTTTGAGCACTTAACTGATTAGATATTTAATTAGGAACTCATAAGATGGAAAAAGAAAAGAAAATGTAATTTTACTTTAAACATCAAGAGTGAATCTCGGCCAATTAAGGAAAATGAGTGAAAGAAAGGTTTTGAGAATCATAAGATATTTAATTAAATAAATTGTATTAAGAGTAAAAAGAAGGACTAATTGAATTAGAGAAACAAGAACTAGGAGCGTAAGGGAGGTTTTGAGAAACATAAAATGTTCATTTTAAGTGAATTTTATTAAAGACAAAGAAAAGAACTTTTTGAAGTAGAGTGATAAGGAGTAGGTGAAGGATAGGAGGATATATTCCCTAGTGAAGCTCAATAGGAGAAGTGATGAAGTTAGGGTGTAATTCTTACATGAACTTTGAAGGTTCAACGTTTATTTTAAAATGACAATATAAATGTTGCTTGATTGAAAAACAATAATAAAACCTTATGAGACAATGGTATGTCCAAAATTGAAAATGAATGACAGTTTTGTTATCGGGCCCACGAGTGGGACCCAGAATTGTTGATGACCGTTGTAGCCGATGATGGCTTATAATTATGAAATTTCTGTGATATTGATGAATTTGTATGCGTGTGTACATTTAGGCATTCATCATACCTTGTGAAGTCCTATGGATTGTTGATTAAGGTTGTATGAGCGTAGGAGATGAATTAAACCTCAGTGCGGGGGTGCGATGGGTCTAGTGTAGGTCATTTGTTGACCTTGGGGGCATCGGGGTGCGGGTTTTCCACAATGATCAGTTGGTAGCTCCACTGCGCCATGGATCAGACCGATGCCACACACCGATAATTCGGAGCAAGACACTTACCCCAATCACGATCCGGCGTAGATTGTCTCATATTAAGCCTAATGTACATATTGAGAAAATTATGATTTTTAGCACTTGTGCCAAGGCTGCCGAGATACAGACATATTCTTCTAGATCATTCTCTCTGATAAATTGTGTTTAGCTCCATGGAGTAGGAAATGAGTACATTGTGTACATGCATGGTCGGTTTGCATACCATGATGACATTTATATCTGTTCATTTATCTGATATTTAATGAAATGATTATCTCTTGAATTATCTTTTGAATGATGTATCAAGCTGATATTTAATTGATAATATTATTTTGCCTGCTAATATTTGTTATTATTGCTTGTTGTATCTGGATGGTATTACTATCCGTACTGTCTCTAAGCTGCCATGATGGTATTGATGTAGGAGTTCTCACCTCTTTATTGTGTCATTCTATTTTATATTTATGCTTGATAAAAGATCGTGAGGATGAAGAAGAGGGACCACCCCCCTTATTAATTGGGCTGATTTACTGTGTCGATATGGCATTTGGATGAGAATTCTTTAGTTTTGTGCGGGTACAGCTTCATGGGGGCATTGATGTTTGGCGCATCGACTGCGACACCGAGCGCCTTACCTATTGTGGGGAGGAGACTTTGTCTAGGAGTAGTACCTATCTTGGGGTCACTACTCTCACCTTCAGTGCTTTTCTGCATGTGGAATTCTCTTTGCCCATTAGAGAACTGTGGGGTAATCGGTATAATACCCTTACAGAGGATTCTATGGACTCGACTGCTCAGACTTCTATCTATCGTGACTTGCCCTGACAGGAGGAATTACCCGTTTTGGTTCTGGAGGAAGATCAAGTGGGGGACTGTACCTTCTAGGTGTTTGGGCATGGGCCATGTCAATTCTTTATATGGTAGTGTACATGTTTTCTTCTATTGGGTATGTAAGCATTATGTTTTGTGCTAATGGTACTTTATGTTAAGTATATGTATATATATGATGTACTTTTCCTTCGGTGGTGAAATTTTAGGAGTTGTGTACTAATTATACTTCATTCGTGGCTCATATTTTCTATATATGCATAATGATTAAATTTGTAAACCTATTGTTGAGTTGTAGCACACTAAAAATTAGTGACCATGGTATAATGACGATTGTTCTGTGGTTATTAAATCAAGGGGTGTTACAGGTTATGAACTCTATAGGAGAGTATCCAATGTGGCGATGAATGTGTGTTAAATATCACTTTGCATATTTTCTCTCACACTTGCTATTTCCACGTATCTATGAATGATATATGAGATGGTAATAGTACATTCATTGTAGTGAGATGGAATAGTCCATTCATTGTCAGGTAGTGTTAAATGGTTGTAGCCATACTACTCAGAAAAAAATTCAAGGAACGAAGTTCCTGGGAATAGTTGAGCTTTATGACATTGCACTAACACTATTTTACTTCATTGCATATGCATTGTCTTAGGATATGTTAGGCATAGACATACAACATAGCAGACATTGCATTTGCATGGTAATTGTATGGGTAGTTACCTTAATCAATGATATTTACGATTGTATGGGCGATTGTATAATTTTGCTGATAATTATTAGAATGTGTGATTAGGAATATAGTTTGCTTGGGAATAATGCATAGAGTTACTATGTGAGTTATTCCTTTGGTAGCAAGTAGTGATTCTTATACCTGTTGTGAACTTATTCCTGACGTTAACTTTTGATTTACTCATTGTGAATGGGTAAATGCTGGTTTTAGAATACTTATACTCTTACTCCAATTGTGTTTCCATGTAAATCCAGGTGGAAACGTATCAAAAGGGAAGAGGAAGATGGTGGAAGGCGCATAGTAGAAATGCTATATTAGGCTAAGCTTATATATATTTTATATTTGTTTTGTTGTTGAAAGTTATATATAACAATATGTCCTTTTAATAGGCTATAATATATATATATATATATATATATATATATATATATATATATAATATAGCTAGTGTTGGATATCCTTATATACTTCAGATATATTGGGATACTAGTATTTGGATGATACATTGTATGTCGTGGCGTGTGTATGAATATGTATGAATGTCGTAGTGCAGGTGTACATGCCATGACGTGTGGTCTCAATATGTGCAGAATTGTTCTGTTTTACTTGTTTTTATACTTTTTAATGCTCAATTCTCACATATTGCATATTTTGACAGGTTAGGGACATCATACCTCTTGCACCATGCCTCTTAAACGCCAAAGAGGTTCCACAAGCCAGTGTAACAGGGAGGCTTCTCCTCCTCCTCCTCCTGAATACAACAGGAGGAAGTTCATATCAGCTCCCACTGCTCAATGATACACGGTACTAGTTACCAGGCCTATCATTTCGGAGCGAGGCTTTTGCTTCTCCAAGGCCATCTACTAGGAAATTAAGGGAATCCTCTTCCAATCATTCGCGAGTTCTACGTAAATGTAGCCTTCTTTGTCGAAGGGAGTATTGTAGTGAGAGTGCGGGGACACATGGTCTCCTACTCTATTGCATCTATCAAGGAAGCTCTGAGCTTGCCTCTTCCCCTTAAGATTTGTGAGTACACGACATTCCTCCAACAGGAGCCAGAGGAGGGCATCGACCTTAACACGGTCACTGCCAGGATCTGCACTGCAAAGGCTCAATCGATTGTCTAGACCTTGAGTGTGCAGAGGCAGAGGGCACAGTTCTTCCCCCGATCCTGCTTGACGCCAAAGGCCAGGGTTTGGTACCATTTTATCTCCACCTGGATTCTTCCATCAGTGAACTTATCCGAGGTGACACGTGATCGGACTATTCTGATATATGCCATCCTCGAGCACTGGTCCATACGTCCAATCCTCAAGTGAACCACCCGAGATTTTCTACTAAACCTTCAAGCTTGAACAGGTGCTTGAAAACCTTTACACAGTGGAGCACTCAACACACCTTAAGATGCTTCACCCTTTGTAATTGAGCCTCAAATTCAAGGGATACCTCACCTTTATAACTTTAAGGGATACCTCACCCTCTTTTATAGTTTACACAGAGTATAGATGAATTGAAACTCTCTCAAGAATGGATAATACAAATTCAAGCTCTATGGGTATCAAGGATTCACACTTTTAAGTTCAAAACAGAGTATTTGATGAAATGATGGTAAAACTCATGTTCAATGCTCAAGAATCATTTTCATTGTTTCCCCACTTTTCTTTGACGCCCAAACACTTGTATTTATATCCCAATGCATTTTTGAACTGTTGGTGGTGGTTAGGAGCATTAAATGCTCTCAATAGAGCCGTTCAGGAAGAGTTATGTGTTTCACCATAACCAGTTATGGATATACCATAATCGATTATATCTTTTAGAAAACAGAATCCTTGGCTTTTAAAAACACACCATAACTGATTATACTAAAAGCCATAATCGGTTATGGACTTTTAAAGCACAAAAGGCATGCTTTGTTATAAACATATAATTGATTATGAATTCCTTATAATCGGTTATGAGGCTTATAAAGCAAACGTGCAATGCCCTGTTTTCATCACATAACTGGTTATGCATATTGCATAATTGGTTATGAGCTTTTTCAAAATGCTCTTGCCAAAGTGAATAACCTATTATGGAAAATCATAACTGGTTATTCCTTTTAAAAGACATTTTGGTGCGCTTCATATTTGGCTAAATAACCTGTTATGGGAAATCCATTACCTGTTATGGGAAATCCATAACTCGTTATGGCTTGCCAAAAAACATAGGATTTTCAAAGAATTTCAAAACCAAGGATATCCAAAATCTTTCCAAACTTTCTAAAAGTATTTTACTCAATCTTAAACACAATTTTCACAAGATGAAAACATGATTATGCAAAGCCATTTAAATATGAGTTTAGAGCCAAGAAATGAGCTTTTGTGTGAGTCCAATGTACCTTTACATATGATCTAAGTCCTATTAGCTAATCTTAAAAAACCTTGGGACTTGATCTTGCCGTCATGAATTCTAGTCCTTAGGCTTCTTGATGTAATCCAAGCTTCCAACAAATTATTCTCTTGAAATCTTGAAAAAACTTAGAACATCTTATCATTCTCATTTTTTTAAGTTGAGCATATTTGTGATATTTTGCTTTCTTGTTGCAATGCTCACTCTTGGTATTTGGACTATCCTACAAAGTATTGCTCACTTAAACAAACATAGTTAGTCCAAATTCATAATTCAATATCTTTATATGCATGATTCATAAATCTATATGTAACTCTTGTTAGTATAGCATACATATAAGACTTTTATAGACACATCCAAATAAGATATTTATCAATTACTAATGGATATGCTCTATATAGGATGCAACAAAAAACACTTTGCACATTTTATTTTATTAGAGCCAAATTCAATATTAATTCATTATAACTCATATAAAACATTATTGAATATATTCTATAAAGAATGCTACACATATCTCATTACATGATTACTAAGTGAAATATAACAACATGGAGTATATGATCATGCATGATCCAATATAATCTATTTAGCACATTTATGTAGCATAAGAATCATTCCTTTTGTCTTGTATTTGTTGTAACACCCACAGTAGGGTATCACATTTATGTTACATAATTACAAAATTACCCCTTTATTATAAAATATGATTTGTAATGTAAATACGAGTTATAAAATTTCTTAATATCGATCAAATGAACTTAGCAGAAAATAAAAATATTAAAACATTATCACAAATAATTTACATCATATACATTATAGAAGTACTGTCAAAATTATTTATATACAGAATAAGTTCTCAAAAGTATTGGATATTATTTAAACTAACATACTTGCCCAAATATGGCTAGACAGCAGAACCCTCAGACGGGTCCTCCTCAGATTCCTCAGCAAGTAGGAATCCAACTTAACGTGAAGTCCTACGGACAGGTGTCCGCGCAGATGACATTATACTGATCTCCATTGGGATGTGAAACCTACCACCCCAATACTGCCTAATCGATAGTGGAAAATTTGATATGTACATAAATAGTTACAGAAAAAAATGGGTCTCCATGAAATATCCTGTTCATGTTGATCGTCAGATGTCCCTGATATATTAGTCCCTCCTCATTAGGACTAATCCTCCAAGCGCTAGCTCCACCTTGGAACTGTAGTCTCACGTATCCGAAGAAACTCGACCAGGTTGTCATCCGATCAAAACTCAGCTTCCTCAATAGGAATTTGTTCCTCTTCCCCTTCTTGCTTGGTACCTTGCTAAATATCTTTATCATAGTATAAATACAATACAAAATAATATACGAAGAGGTGAGATTATCTATGCCAATACCAACATGGTAGCATAGAGATAATACAAACAACACACCATACAGATATATCATACCATAATTACAATTATGCCCTTAACATTATTTATCATCATAATAGATATAATAAACGATAATTACAATCATGGCCTCAACATTATCAATTATTCAATAGTTCAATTATCACACCGATATAAATACTCAAATTATGCATGTACACGTAGACTTAATTTCCTACTCCGTGGAGCTAAACTCAGGTCGGAGAGATTGACCCAAAAGATCTGTCTGTACCAATATGTCTTAGACCAGGTTCCATAATTTTCGTAAGTGTTTGCACATCTAGCATATACACGACAGTCTTTACTAGATCTTGATTAAGAATAGTGTCTCGGTCGAGATCATCGGTGCGTTGCATCGGTCTAACCCACAGTACAGAAGAGCTACTAACTGCCTATTGTAGGCAACCCGCACCCCGATGCCCCTAAGGTCAACGAGTGACTTACACTACGTATATCGCACCCGCTTAAGAGGTGTATTCTCTCCTAGGCAAATAGTCTTATCCAGTCCATCGGACCTTTCCAATGCACGTTCAATGCATATAAGCCAAATACATGCTAAGTATTTTACTGTATTCTCAATCGCGTAAGTATTTTACTACGTTTTCAAAATCGCGCAACATTTTTATCGCATTTTCAAATCGTGTCTTGAATTTTCAATGTTTTCTCAATCGCATAAAAATATTTAAACCCTTTCAAAATCGCGTAAAAATATTTAAACGTTTTTCAAATCGCATAGCAATTTTTCATTGTTTTTGAAATCACGTAGCTTAAAATCACGTTTTTAAGTTATGAAAAGCATTTTCCATCATTTTTTCCACTACATAAAATATTTCTCAACCTTCTAAATTTCATTTTGACCTTTCCAAACTTTCATACTATTTCTTGCTTTGCTTTTCCCTATTTTCTGACTTTAAAATTTCCTAACGCGCTTAAAAACCCAATGAGTGAGCTATACGTTAGTAAATTTTAAGTCACTCACGTATTCTTCATAATTCTAAATCAATTCTAAAAATTAATCCTCTTCAAAATAAGTTGAGGTTCAAACACTTTCAACCTCTCTTTTCCTTTCATAAACAAAATTTCTATTTTTCAAGTGACAAAATACTTTGTTTCCATTTCTAAAATCCTTATTCTCATTTTCTTTAAAATTAATTACTTTCCATTTCTAAATTATAATTTCATTCAAAATTTTCTCATTTCAAGCCATAAAAACAGTGAGCACTTGGTCTTTGAAACCAACATATCTTTTCTTTTTCTTTTCCTTTCTAAACATTTAATTTTACTATTCATGAAAATCTTAGTTTGGAAACACCTATTTTGAGGTGTTGAGGCCGTGAGCCTCTTGGTCTTTGGAACCAAAATTTCTTTTTCTTTCCATCATCATTTATATCATACATATACATATTCATCATATCATACAATCAAGCATACCATAAAGCAATAAATATCACATAAAGCATACAAGAACAAATAAATAATTTAAAACACATAAACACCTACAAATAAATTACATAACCATGGATATGAATCCTCACATGGATTCACCATCCATCAAATACAAGTTCACCTCTCACCACCATACTTGGTTGGTGAGATGAATCTCCCTTTTACCTCTTGAAGAAACCTCCAAAGCTCCTTGTTTTGCTTCTTTTTCAAGTCCTTCACCACCAAGGGCGTCTTAAACATAAAACAAACACAAGTTTATTAGTATCTAAAGCTTCAACAAGAAAGACCATGGATCAAATCATGGCCTAGAACATGAAAATAAGATAAGAAGTGAAGTTTCCATAACTTCACCTTAAAAACCCTAGAACTTGCTCTTGAAGAAAGTCCTTGAAGATGAATGATCTAGGACTTGGGCTCAATTACAAAATGTCTTTGATTGAGGTATAGATTTAAGAAGTAAGGGTAGTTGAAATTTTTGGAGAGTGATAGTAGGATTTAGTGGTCTTGGCCATGAGCTAGCTTGAGTGAAAAGGAGAGAAATTTTTTTGTGAAGCTTTTGTTTTTTAGAAATGGTAAAGATGAATAATGAAAATTTTCCTATAGCCTTATGGTCTTCAAAAATAGAACCCCCCTTGATCTCTAGGGTTATGTCCAAATTCATTAGCCACCATTTTGGGCATTACTAGCCATTGATTAAATCAATAGTTGAGCTTTGGTAGAAGCTTCCAAATGATATGATCAAATCTAAGCCATTGGATCTCTCCTCCATGAAATCCTAGCCATTAGATGCATCTTAAAAACGGAGGGTCAAGATTTACTCTTCATACTTTCCATCCAAGGGTCACAAATGGTCCTTGCCACTTTGTGAGACTAATCTCCACCATTGGTTAAATCAATGGTGGATATCCAAAGCCTTCCTCACTAAGCTTGTTTCCTGTTGGTCCTTCATAAAGTTGTCATAACCACTAAATTTGACTAACTACTATAATTTTTCTCTAGCTTCTATTCCCCTACGGACAATATTTACTGTATTTTTATTGCCCGATTAATGAAACAGTACAAAACACAGTAAAAAGAAAAACTCGAAAACTGTTTTCGATTTCAGGTTTGGTAAGATCCCCTGTCCCCGTCTCAACAGTGCAAAATTTTCTGGCTCCGAAAAATTTTTACTTTTCCGGGTCCGCCCGTGCCCACATACAGCCCACTGGGCCCTCAAATAGCCCAAGAATAATATTAAAATAATAAAAAAAATATAAAATCTCAAAATAATCCACAAAATCATAAAAATTATAAAATTCATGGAAATCAAATAAGATTTAAAAAAATAATTAAGAATCAATAGCAATAATTAAATTACGTAAGATTTTTCCTAACCTGAAAATTATTATTTTCCTGACACGTAGTAAATCATACAAAACGATCAAATGTATTCACAGAATATTCAAAATAATTTTACAGTACACAAAAATCACTAAACAGTTGAATTCTATTATTACTGTCAAATAGCTAGAAAATTTGGTGTGTTACAACTCTCCCCCTCTAAAAAGAAGTTTCAAACTTGAAACTTAAACATATACTCAAAATAGATAAAGATATTGTTCCTTTATTCTATCTTCCAATTCCCATGTAGCTTCATCGCTTACGTCGTTCCAAACTACTTTAACTAATGAAATTTCCTTACCTTGAAGTTGCCTTGTCCTTCGATCCTTAATCTTGACTAGAAACGTTTCATAGGTTAAGTTATCCTTTAGTTGTACTATGTCTGGTTCGATAACATGGGTGGGATCGAGAATATATTTCCATAGTTGTGATACGTGAAATACATTGTGAAGATTTGACAGAAAAGGTGGTAACGCAATCTGATAAGCTACCGGACCTATCCGACGGAGTATTTGATACGACCCGATAAACTTTGGAGTGAGCTTTTTAAACTTAAGCACTTGTCCAACTCCAGTCATAGGTGTCACTCGCAAAAATACATGGTCACCTTCCTCAAACTCAAGCGGTCTTCTCCTCTTATCAGCATAGCTCTTTTGCCAAGTCTGAGTTATCCTCATCTTATCTTGAATCATCTTTACTTTCTCTGTTGTCTACTGTACAAATTCTGGTCCTATAATAGCACTCTCACTGTCTTGATAACAACATAATGGTGTTTTGCATCGTCTCCCATACAATGCCTCATAGGGTGCCATTCCTATACTTGAATGAAAACTGTTGTTGTATGTGAACTCTATCAATGGTAAGAATTCATCCCAACATCCAATTTGTTCCAACACACAAGCCCTTAATAAGTCTTCCAGCGACTGAATCGTTCTTTCTGACTGACCATCAGTCTGTGGATGATAAGCAGAACTCAAATGTAGCTTTGTTCCCATCGCTTCTTGCAGACTATTCCAAAATCTCGACGTAAATCTCGGATCTCGATTCGAAATAATACTGGATGGTACACCATGAAGTCTAACAATTTCACCGATGTATACTTGGATCAACCTCTCCATTGAGTACTTAATATTAATCGGCAAAAAGTGCGCCGACTTTGTAAGCCAATCAACAATTACCCAAATAGAATCCTGACCTTTCCGAGTCTTTGGTAGTCCTGTTACGAAATCCATTGATATGTCATCCCATTTCCATTCAGGAATAGGCAAATGTTGCAACATTCCCGAAGGTCTTTGGTGTTTAACCATAGCCTTTTGACAGACTAAACAAGATGATACATATTCAGTGACATCCTTCTTCATTCCTTGCCACCAATATAACTACTTCAAATCTTGATACATCTTTGTGGCTCCTGGATGCATACTAAACTTACTCTTGTGAGCTTCATCCAAAATCAATCTCCTAAGTCCTTGATCATTTGGCACCCAAACCCTTCCTTTAAACTTCAGAATTCCATCAGCTCCTTCGCTAAATTCCAACACCGCTCTTTGGCTCCTTGCTTCCTTTGCTTCTTGCAAATACTGGTTACTATTCTGTCCTTCTCGTATTCTATCCATCAAACTATTTGAAATAGTGATCATGTTTAAACACATCTTCCCCGGTGTCAATTTCACAGACAAATGCATATCCCGAAATTCTTCTATTAATTCCTTCTCCTTGATCATCATAACAGAAGCATTAAGCATTTTCCTACTTAAAGCACCCGCTATGACATTCGCCTTCCCAGGATGATACTGTAACTGAAAGTCATAGTCCTTCAAAAACTCTAGCCAACGCCTTTGTCTCATGTTCAACTCTTTTTGGTCGAACAAGTACTTCAAGCTTTTATGATCACTAAAAACAGTGAACGTTGCCCCATAGAGAAAATGTCTCCACACTTTCAACGCAAACACTATAGCTGCTAATTCCAAATCATGAGTCGGATAATTCCTCTCATGCACTTTCAATTGCCTTAAAGTATATGCCACAACCTTACAGTTCTGCATAAGTACACACCCCAATCGTTGGTATGAAGCATCATAATATACTTCGAAAGGTTCATTCGGATCAGGTAGAATCAATACTGATGAAGTAGTTAGTCATCTTTTTAACTCTTGAAAACTTCCTTCACATGCATCAGTCCATGCAAATGGTTGATTCTTTCGTGTAAGTGGGTAAGAGGTCCTGCTATCTTAGAAAACCCCTCTATAAACCGTCGATAGCAACCGGCTAATCCGATAAAACTAAGGATCTCCGATACAGTCTTCGGCCTTTCCCATTCAATAATTGTCTCCACTTTTGAAGCATCAACTTCAATTCCTTTCTCCGATATCATGTGTCCCAAAAATTGAACTTTGCTTAACTAAAATTCACATTTGGACAACTTGGCATACAACTTATTCTCCTTCAAAATCTGGAGAATCACTCTGAGATGCTCAGCATGTTCCTCCTGACTTCGAGAGTAGATCAAAATGTCATCTATAAAGACAACAACAAACTTGTCCAAGTATGAATGGAAAATCCTGTTCATGAAGTTCATGAATATGGCAGGTGCATTAGTCACACCAAACGACATCACTTGATACTCATAACGCTTATAACGTGTCCAAAATACAATGTTTGGAATATGTTCCGCTTTCACACATATCTAGTGATAACCAAAACGTAAATCAATCTTGGAAAATATTATGGCTCCTCGCAATTGATCCATCAGATCATCAATTCTTGGAAGTGGATATTTATTCTTAATCGTAATTTTGTTCAACTATCGGTAGTCTAAGCATAGACGAGAAGTCCCATCCTTCTTCATTACCAACAATATTGGAGCTTCCCATGGTGACACACTAGGTCTCACGAATTGTTTCAACAAATCATGTAGCTGTTTCTTAAGCTCTGCCAACTCTACTGGCGATATCCTGTAAGGCGCTATAGATATAGGTCTAGCTCCAGGTACTAAATCAATAACAAACTCAATTTCTCTTACTAGCGGTAGTCTAGGTATATCTTCAGGAAACACTTCTGAAAATTCGTTGACTACATAAATATCTTTCAAGACATCTTCACAATGAACCTCCAAAGAAGACAACAATAAATACCCCTGATCTCCTTCTTTCAAACAAGCTTCTACTTGAGTAGCCGTTAGGAACCTAGAATCCTTAGCCTCAGGAAATACTAATGTCTTACTAGAACAATCTATGAGGATATGGTTAGAAGACAACCAATCTATTCCTAAGATTACATTGATCTTGGAAAGAGGCAAACAAATTAAGTCCACATAAAAGATTCTATCCCTAACACATACAGGGCAATTCAAACATACTTTTATAGTTATCACAGGCTTATCAGTAGGAGTAGCAACACTCAAATCATAAGGCAAGGTAGTCACAGTCAATCCCAAACGCTCCATATAATCACATGCAATGAAAGAATGTGTTGCTCCCGAATCATATAACACTATTAAAGGATTACCTTCGATGGCACACTCCTCCATAATCAAGTCCTATGATTTTGCGGCTTCCTCCCCGCTCATGGTATATATACGGCCACCCGCCTATGGCCTCGCAGTATGAACACTCCCCACAAAGGGTTCCGCCTTTAGTTGATCACATTCTTTGGAGAAATGTTTAGGCTTTCCACATCTGTAACAGATAACTCCTTTGTGTTGACAATCTTTGGTTAGATGATCTTTTCCATACTTAAAACATTTAGGTGTAGAAGTTCTAGCTTGACTTGTCTTGCTACCCCCCAGAACTTCCCCCAAAAGATTGCTGTCGAGTTTGACCTCCTACTGGTTTGGCATACGGTTTCTGCTGATAACGGTTGCCACCGCTATCCTTTCCACTTTGGAACCGTGTAGGTCCAAAGTTCCTATTCCTCGCCTCACGTTGATGATCAATTTCCTCAACCTTTCGACATTTGTCTAACAATGATGGAAACTGATCAATTTCCAAGGTTGCTATAGCTCGCCTAATGTCAAGGTTCAATCCCTCTTCAAATTTTCTGTACTTCCATTCGTCATCCGGGTGCATCTGAAAAGACCTTGAAAACTTAGACAAGCTTTTGAATTTTGTAGTATAATCGCTTACAGACATCACCCCTTGTCTCAAACTTAGGAATTCCATTTCCTTAGCGTGACGAACACTAGTTGGGAAATACTTCCCCAGAAATTTCTGCTTAAAGAACTGCCACGTCACAACTCTTCCCTCAGCTTGTATCAATCTTCGGGCTCCTGTCCACCAGTCTTATCCATCTCCCACTAACACAAAAGTTACAAAAGTAAGCTTTTGTTCATGGTACAACCCATACCTTCAAATATCTTTTCTAGTTCTTTGATCCATAGATCAGCTTTCTCAGGGTCAAATTCTCCATGAAACTTTGGTGGATTGTTTCAACGAAATTCTAACAAACTTTGAGCGTCCTCATTCGCTCTTTGGTTTTGCTGCACAACGGCATCAGCCATCCGTTGCATTGCTGCTACAGCTGCAGCCATGTTTTGGTTGTCGTCGCCAACATTTCCAATTCCTGCTCTAGTATTTACGCATCCTCTTCCTCGTCCAGCCATTACGTTTTCTTCTAAATCACACTGGACACACAAAGAAGAGTTAAAGTCAAGCTTCAAATAATATTATTTCCTTTCGGAAACTAGTCACAGAGAATCACACAACATAAACAAGACAGACCTAATCACAAACCCAAAAGACTTTAACTTGGGCTCTGATACTAACTAATGTAACAACCACCGTAGGGTACCACATTTATGTTACTTAATTATCAAATTACCCCTTTATTATAAAATATGATTTGTAATGTAAATACGAGTTATAAAATTTCTTAATATCAATCAGATAAACTTTGCAGAATAAAAAAAAAATTAAAACATTATCACAAATAATTTACATCATATACATTATAAAAGTACTGTCAAAATTATTTATATACAGACCAAGTTCTCAAAAGTATTGGACATTATTTAAACTAACATACTTGCCCAAGTATGGCTAGACAGCAGAACCCTCAGACGGGTCCTCCACAGATTCCTCAGCAAGTAGGAATCTAACTTGACACGAAGTCCTAGGGACAGGTGTCCGCGCAGACGACAATATACTAATCTCCGTTGGGATGTGAAACCTACCACCCTAATACTGCCTAATCGTTAGTGGAAATTCAACATGTACATAAATAGTTACAGAAAAGAACGGGTCTCCATGAAATATCTTGCTCATGTTGATCGTCAGATGTCCCTGATATATTAGTCCCTCCTCATTGGGACTAATCCTCCAAGCGCCAGCTCCACCATGGAACTGTAGTCTCACATATCCGAAGAAACTCGACCGGGTTACCATCTGATCAAAATTTAGCTTCCTCAATAGGAACTGTTCCTCTTCCCCTTCTTGCTCGGTACCTTGCTCAGTACCTTGCTCAGTATCTTTATCATAGTATAAATACAATACAAAATAATATACGAAGAGGTGAGATTATCTACGCCAATACCAACATGGTAGCATGGAGATAACACAAACAGCACACCATACAGATATATCATACCATAATTATAATCATGCTCTCAACATTATTTATCATCATAATAGATATAATAAACGATAATTACAATCATACCCTAAACATTATCTAATTATTCAATAGTTCAAATATCACACCGATATAAATACTCAAATTATGCATGTGCACATAGACTCAATTTCCTACTCCATGAAGCTAAACTCAAGTCGGAGAGATTGACTCGAAAGATCTATCTGTACCAACATGCCTCAGACCACGTGCTATAATTTTCATAAGTGTTTGCACATCTAGCATATACACGATAGTCTTTACTAGATATTGATTAAGAATAGTGTCTCGGTCCAGATCATCGGTGCGTTGCATCGGTCTAACCCACGGTACAGAAGAGCTACCAACTGCCCATTATAGGCAACCCGCACCCCGATGCTCCCAAGGTCAACGAGTGACTTACACTACACATATCGCACTCACTCAAGAGGTGTATTCTCTCCTAAGCAAATAGCCTTATCCAGTCCATCGGACCTTTCCAATGCATGTTCAATGCATATAAGCCAAACACAAGCTAAATTCATATTTCACATCAATAGGTCCCACACATTGGCCAAATAGTAATTTTATTGTATTCTCAATCGTGTAAGTATTTTACTTCGTTTTCATAATCACGCAAAATTTTTGTCGCGTTTTCAAATTGCATCTTGATTTTTTAATGTTTTCTCAATCAGCGTAAAAATATTTAAATGCTTTCAAAATCGCGTTAAAATATTTAAACATTTTTCAAATTGCGTAGCGATTTTTCATCGTTTTCGAAATCACGTAGCTTAAAATCTTGTTTTTAAGTTACGAAAAGCATTTTCTACCATTTTTTCCACTACGTAAAATATTTCTCAACCTTCTAAATTTCATTTTGAACTTTCCAAACTTTCATACTATTTCTTGCTTTGCTTTTCCTTATTTTCTGACTTTAAAATTTCCTAATGCGCTCAAAAACCTAATGAGTGAGCTATATGTTAGTAAATTTTAAGTCACTCACGTATTCTTCATAATTCTAAATCAATTCTAAAAATTAACCCTCTTCAAAATAAGTTGACATTCAAACACTTTCAACCTCTCTTTTTCTTTCATAAACGAAATTTCTATTTTTCAAGTGACAAAACACTTTGTTTCAATTTCTAAAATCCTTATTCTCATTTTATTTAAAATTAATTACTTTCCATTTCTAAATCATAATTTCATACAAAATTTCTTCATTTCAAGCCTTCAAAACCGTGAACACTTGGTCTTTGAAACCAACACATCTTTTCTTTTTCTTTTCCTTTCTAAACATTCAATTTTACCATTCATGAAAATCTTAGTTTGGAAACACCTATTTTGAGGTGTTGAGGCCGTGAGCCTCTTGGTCTTTGGAACCAAAATTTCTTTTCCTTTCCATCATCATTTATATCATACATATACATATTCATCATATCATACAATCAAGCATACCATAAAGCAATAAAAATCACATAAAGCATACAAGCACAAATAAATAATTTAAAACACATAAACACTCACAAATAAATTACATAACCATGGATATGAATCCTAACATGGATTCACCATCCATCAAATACAAGTTCACCTCTCACCATCATACTTGGTTGGTGAGATGAATCTCCCTCTTACCTCTTGAAGAAACCTCCAAAGCTCCTTGTTTTGCTTCCTTTTCAAGTCCTTCACCACCAAGGGCTTCTTAAACATAAAACAAACACAAGTTTATTAGCATCTAAAGCTTCAAAAAGAAAGACCATGGATCAAATTATGGCCTAGAACATGAAAATAAGAAAAGAAGTGAAGTTTCCATAACTTCACCTTAAAAACCCTAGAACTTGTTCTTGAAGAAAGTCCTTGAAGATGAATGATCTAGGACTTGGGCTCAACTACAAAGTATCTTAGATTGAGGTATAGATTCAAGAAGTAAGGTTAGTTGAAATTTTTGGAGAGTGATAGTAGGATTTAGTGGTCTTGGCCGTGAGCTAGCTTGAGAGAAAAGGAGAGAAAATTTTTTGTGAAGCTTTAGTTTTTTGGAAATGGTAAAGATGAATAATGAAAATTTTCCTATAGCCTTATGATCTTCAAAAACTGAACCCCCTTTGATCTCTAGGGTTATGTCCAAATTCATTAGCCACCATTTTGGGCATTACTAGCCATTGATTAAATATCAATGGTTGAGCTTTGGTAGAAGCTTCCAAATGATATGATCAAATCTAAGCCATTGGATCTCTCCTCCATGAAATCATAGCCATTAGATGCATCTTAAAAACGGAGGGTCAAGATTTACTCTTCATACTTTTCATCCAAGGGTCACAAATGGTCCTTGCCACTTTGTGAGACCAATCTCCACCATTGGTTAAATCAATGGTGGATATCCAAAGCCTTCCTCACCAAGCTTGCTTCCTATTGGTCCTTCACAAAGTTATCATAACCACTAAATTTGACTAACCAGTATAATATTTCTCAAGCTGCTATTCCCTTGCGGATAATATTTACTGTATTTTTATTGCCCGATTAATGAAATAGTACAAAACACAGTAAAAAGAAAATCTCAATAACTATTTCCGATTTCGGGTTTAATAAGATCTTCCGTCCCCGTCTCAATAGTACAAATTTTCTGGTTCCAAAATTTTTTTACTTTTTTGGGTCCGCCTGGGCCCACATACAACCCCCTGGGCTCACTAACAGCCCATGAATAATATTAAAATAATAAAAAAATATCAAAATAATCCACAAAATCATAAAAATTATAATATTCATGGAAATCAAATCAAATTTAAAAAAATAATTAAGAATCAATAGTAATAATTAAAATACGTAAAATTTTTCCCGGCCCAAAAATTATTATTTTCCTGACAAGGAGTAAATCACACAAAATGATCAAATGTATTCACAGAATAGTGAAAATAATTTTACAGTACACAAAAATCACTAAATAGTAGAATTCTGTTATTACTGTCAAATAGCTAGAAAATTTGAGGTGTTACATTTGTCATCATCAAAACTTAACATATTAAATCATTGGGGCAAACTTATTTCCACAATGATTAGGTGGGATTAGAAGTTTGTGGTTTTTCACAGACAGCGCCAATGTTCTGAAGTAAATTCAGAAGTGTACCTTATAACGTTCTCCTTTTAGCATGTTAGACTTGTATATGGTTATAAGGTGTCATAATACTTGTTTAACATGTCTGTTGAATTTCAAGATAGTCTGAATTCATTTAGGCACTTTGCCGCAACACAGAACATGTAAAATGGTTGTTTTAATTCAGAAAAATAGCATAAATGCTAAATCGAAGGAAATAAACAAGGAAAATTATGAAAATGGTGAACAGAGAATTTAGATGGATCCTAAGATTGATTCTAGTGTTGTTGGAAGTGAAGGAACTTGATTTAGAAAAAAAAAATCAAAGCGTATTTCACAGATAAAAATTTATCAGTTGGAATACACTTTTTCTTGGCTTTTTCCTTCCCGACTGTCTCCACACCCTCATGAATGGTTTTGAGATAATTTCTCCCTCATCTTTTCCTCACTCCCTCGACTACCACCCAAAAACAAAAGAAACATAGAAAGAAATAAAGGAAACAAAGAGAGAGAAAGAAACAAATGAAGAAAACAAAAGAAACAGAAGGCATAAACGGGAAAGAGGAGAGGGAGAGGAAAAAAAAAGGAAAAGGGGAGGGGGAAGAGGGACGTGAGATAGAGCTGAAGAAGGAGTAGAAAAATAGAGCAAGAAAGGAGGAGAAAGAAGCCCAACCATGGAGGAACCAAAGATCAAGCACCATGGAAGCTTGAGGTAGGGGGTTTTTCATTAACTTTTTATTCCTCTTTTGTCTTCAAAGTTTTGAAACTTATGGCTTGTTTAATGATTTTGAATGGAAAGGTTGATGGTTATGTGTTTATTTGGGTATAATAGCTTGATTTTCATAACTTGAATCTTGATGAACTTTTGATTAAAAAAAAATGGATTTGAAACCCATCTTGAGTTTGATGTTCTGAGAATGATCTGGATACATCTTGGTGATGTCTTGATGTTGTTATTGTTGTATTTAGGGTTGGTTTGGGTTAGAATGGGTTTAAGACTCTATTTTTTGTAAATTTTGTGCTTGTAATCAATTACAAGGGTCTTGTAATTGATTACCAAGCATCTGGAGTTACGAAATGTATTTCTAGGAAGGCTTCTAGACAAGTTGTAATCTATTACATCTTGATTGTAATCGATTACATTACTTCTTCCAGGCTTGTAATTGATTACTAGGCCCCTGATTTGAGGATTTTGGTCTGAAAATGATGGAAGTAGAGTTCTTTTTCCCATGTAACCTAAATACAAACCTTAAACCTTGAACTGAATGATTAGAATTCACTAGATTATGAAAAGAGTATGCATCTAAACAAATTTGAGAAAAAGATTTCATGAAGATGTGTTCTTCCTCTTACTTGAGCTTCCCTAGTCATTAGTGGTTAAGGATGGATGTTTCTCTCCCATTTGGGGTGATCCTAAACCCAAGACAACTGGGGTGGCGTATCCTAGCATCCCTTGCGACCTAGGGTCATGGTCTACTCATGTGGAGTGAATGAGGGTTAGTAAGTATCATCTCTCATAGATTGAGTGAGATAGGGCCTAGTTACCCGGAGTAGTTCTGTGCGATGTAAGTGAGTCACAAAGACGGTGACGTGCACCAACCTAAAAGTAGACTACTACCAAGTAAATGGTTTTAAATTCTAGCATTGATTGAGACACGTGGTCTTGTGATATGAGAATTTTAATACGTTTTGATATTAGGCAATATCATTTGTTTTCATCATGAAAATTTCATGAGGTGAGTTATGACTTGTGAGATGACATGAGACTTCTATCATAAAATGATTTATGATTTGAATATTTAAATCCTTTTGTAATAAAGGGAAATTGGAATGTCTATTTTGGGAAGAGGAAATACTTGTTTTGGTATTTCACCACCTTTCTAAGTATGGACAGAATTTGCGTAGTAAAGTTTTTCTCCGAAATAGCTAGAATGATTATGATGACATGGTTTTTTTATAACTACTGAGAACTTTGATTCTCAACCCCCCTACATATTTGATTTCCATGATGATTCCAGGGAAGGTCAATGCCCGTTGAGTAAGAAGAAGGAAGATGGAGCTGAAAGACGAAGAGATAGTTAGTTTCATAGTCTTAGATTTTGTACAATGAGGTAGGTTATTATGTATTGTCTAGTGATTACATAATTTGTATATAATGCATTTCTTATTACACGTGTATTATGCTTCCGCTAAAGGCTCATATTTTGTATACTATTGAGTTGTTGATTTGAAAAATTATGGATATTCATTAGTAATATATCAAATTCTAATTATTGATGCGTAAATCAGATACATCTTTAGTGCTAGTAACTTAGGACGTTACATACCTGAGATTGGCACGTATGGTGGTTTCCTCCTTATGCAGTTGCTACCAAGCGTATTGAACCAGGGTGTAGGTACCTACAAAGAGACTCCAACGCTTAAGTCAGGAAGTGCACAAGTATGGTTTATGCAATGAGATAACAGATACCTGATTTGGGTGACTTAGCCTTATATTTATAGAGGTTGGATAGAAACATTCTCATCATGGAGAGATACCTTCCCATAATAGTTGCAGGAGAAGATATGTTCCTTATTTAGTTACAGGGAATCCCTATATTATCAGAATATTAGTATGGTAGTTATGGTGCTATGATTCCATAAGATCATGATTGGAAATTAAGTGATATCATAAATTTTATCACTTGCACAAATCTCTGGGTAAAACTGTTACTATCCAATACCTAGGTCTGTCATATGTCATCGAGATCTCATGATAAGCATGCTCTATTGAGGGCGTGGATGCCAGACCACAAGGGTATGTGTACCGTGTTGGCCCATGAGTTACGAGTCTGGGATATAGTCCAGAACAATACCTAAATTGAGTGCATAAGGTTTATGCAAGAATTTCTTTTTATAATTTTTATATTATCATTCAAATTTTTATCTCATTTAATGAATTTAATTATGTGTTAAAAAATATGACTTTGATTATATTAAAAATTTTATAAAATGTAAAGTTCATTAAATAATACAACAAGACATCATTAAATAATATCAAGTACATTAAATAATGTGATAAGAAATCATTCAATACAAATGTAACATCACATGTGCATAAATTCTATATAATGTTTCTGTATTTCACATTAAGATTTCAGAGATTGTAATTTGAGAAAAACACATCGTGTGTGACCTGCACCACGAACTTTCTTCTTCATTATGCACTGAATTTTCACTAATGAGTTCACCCCAAGACTTGAATAATTTAACAAAATGAACCAAGAGTATAAAGATAGGTCAAATTGTATGGATGTCGAGTGCTGGTTTGTCTTGTCCTCCACTATTGGTTACTTGGGTTGTTGAGCAGGCGAGAAAGTCAACATTGGTGGTAGACCATTAATGAACAAGTATCTTAATGCAAATTAAAGGATGCAAATCCAAGTGTAGGTTGTCTCAAGTAATAAATTTCTCGGGAGTCCAAGGTCGATCCACAGGGAATTGATGAAGAAAAATTCTTTGAGGTAGGGAAAGACTTTGTCACAACAATAAAGATAATAAAACTTGTTCATAATTAAATTAAAGAACTTGCGTGGGCTAGGAGATCCACTTTTGATAATAAATTAAGGACAAGATTAATTCTTTTTATAACTCAATTGAAATCCACGCACAATGGAGGTTCTAATCAGAAAATAAAATATTCAAAGTCCATTTAGAATTATATACCTAGTTATATTATGGTTCCTTTAATTATTTACCAACACTTATAAATGAGTTCAACCATTCATTGTGCCAAACCACTTGTCTACAATGAATCAAGAACTCCACTTTACAAGGAGGGTTTCTAAATTGATTGAAAACAAAATACAACACGTATAATGGTCATTTAATAATATATCATTTAAGCACAAGAAAGAAATTAATCTAACTTTAATTATTTTTATTACTAAAAGCTTCACCCCTTAACCCAAGCAAGATGAAGATTAGTTACCCATCAGTAAGAAGAAAGAAAGAGAGAAGAAGAAGATGATGATTATAGCTTCTATTTACAAAAAAAAAGAAAATTACGACAAGTAAATAATAACATGATCTTGATCTAAAACCAAGATTTTTCAAATGATCTGCCTATAGTCCCTTTTATAGAGCATTAAGGATACAAAATGACAAGGGAATTGATTGATGAGTGAGTGGATGAGTGGGTGGATGAGTGGGTGGATGAGTGGAAAATGCCAAAGAACTTTTGTGAGTGAAAAATTATTAAAATTTCTTGTCTTTGAAATCATTCAATGATGAAATAATGGATAACGTCAGAACCAAGCAAAGTGGTCTTCATGAAAGTTCTAGGAAATTGTCTCAGATTTCCAATGCCACTAGAATCATCCAAAAATTCATCCTACAGCCCAATATATGACCCAATTACTGCAAACTGCTCAGACCTAATTTTAGCACCTCTGTTTTGACTTCTAGACCCAATATGACCTCTAAGCTATCCGAATGAGCTCTTGTGTTCTTCATGAAAGTTGTAGATATGGGTCTTACTTTCATATGCCAAATTTTCATCCCATTTCAATTCCTTCAACTCGAATTATGCAATTATTACTACACACTGTTCGGGTTCCAGTCACAAAACTCGTGTTCTGACTTCCAAGCCCAATTAGTTCCACTAGATGTCCGATTTTTCATTGGAGCTCTTCATGAAAGTTGTAGAAATCTCTCTTATATTTCCTACAAGGTAAGATACATAATTATAAGACATCTAGAACTCAAGATATAGCTGAAATACGAAAATAGTGTAAGACCAAAATAATGCTGGAAAAAATCAATTAAGTCCAATTTGAGTCCAAACTTACAAAACATAGTCAAGCTTAATCAATTAAGTACATGGAGAGTGTAAATGACTAAAAATGAGGATTTATTAATGTATAAAATATGTGATTATCATCTCTCTCAAAGTAAGGCCATATAAACCATCACCACTTAGAAATTTACATTATAACATTGCACAACTCGCGACCTAAACAAAGTTGTTCTTTGAATTTAAAACGGAAGGGATTGCGCCATTAAATTAGGGCATCCGAGACAGGTCCATCCCAACAAGCTCAAATCATCACATGCACGGTTTAATTGAAATACCACTTTGCCATTTCCATGTGTCAATATAAGGCAAGTATTATGTTAACAATTTTTTTTTAGTAGACACTGTCGATCATAGGCAAACAAATCAATAATTAACAAATATATGGTAGTCTAACTCAAGTTAGTATACATATTTTAAAAAAATAAAGTTTACTATTGATTTGAGTGTCTATGTAAACTTTTTCTACTTCATGATTACTTGCTAAAATCATTAACAACCAATAAATGTGCTATTGAGTAGGGATAAAAAATAAGTTAGACTTTTCAAAAATTCAAGTCGAAGCCTACATAATCAAATAGACATTTCTAAAAATCTAAGTATGACTCTAAATAAGTTAGGTCCATATAGGCTGACAATAAGTTAAGTTGTAGGCTCTTAATAAGGAAAAATTCTAGTCTAAACCTGAAGCACCCAAGTTGGGTACACTAGGCCAATCAGCACTTAACATTTTTATAGATTTTTGTGCTTTTAATTGTGTGGCACAAAGATCTATGAAAATGTTAAGTACTGATTGGTCTGGTGCACCTAACTGTGTGCTCCAGGTTTATACAAGAAACTCTCCCTAATAAGCAGCCAAACTTATTCCTACCCCTACTAATGAGCTTGTAGATCAACTAATAAATGCCCAAGTTTTTAAAACTTTAACGTTTAAAGTTCTCTGCTCCTGATGATGAGTTTAATTTCTAGGGTTACTACTTAGTACTTAATTTAGTGAAAGGAATATGAATGAATGACGAATGAAGGAAGAGATGAAAGATAGAGAAAAAAGTTATTGCTATGTACCCTTATTATGCATTCATTGGACTTTCTTTCAACCTTGAATGCATAATGCATGCATGCAAATGCAGTTGGACACATATGACAGGTATATATTTGCTTCTTAATTAATTATCACTTTGTGTTAGAGCGTGTAAGGGTAATAGAGTGTGATGATGAAATTAGAAGTTTGATCTTTTATCTAGCAACATATGCCCCTTCTCCTTGCACTTCTTATGTATTAAAAAATATTAAAATTTTAGTCCCTATAATATTACCAAGTGACCTCAATACTTGAGAAGGGATGAATTGAGTATGTAAAATATTTTCATAAATCTTTCGTAAATCACTTTATTACCAATTTTCGTTGATGCTATTGATTGATAGAGATGAATGGGTAAAGAAGATTGAATACTTTCACTCACAAATGAATCAACCAAACAAGATAGAATTCAAGCAAATAAATGAAACAATGCACAAAGGTAAATGAGTAGAGTTTAGAAGATCAAACACAAGGATTATCTTAGTTTAGCCACTTTTTGTGACCTACGTCTAGTCCTCAAGCAATCGCTCGAGGTTTTCTACTAAAACTTCAAGTTTCAATAGGTGCTTGCTACCTTTACACAATAGAGCACTTACCACACCTTAGGATACCTCACCCTTATAACTTTGAGGGATACGTCACCCTCTTTTAAAGATTAAATAAAGTATGAATGATAAGAAACTCTCTCAAGAGTGGATAATACAAACTGAAGAACAAAGGGTATATGGATTCACACTTTAAACCCCAAAAATAGAGTATATGATGAAAAAGCTGTGAAAGCTCGTATTATTGCTCAAACTAGGTTTTCAGAATAATTTTCTAACCTCCATAAATGCCTAACAATTTATATTTATAACCCATTAATGAATAGAACAGTTGGGGAGGTTAGTGGAGCATTAATGGTTGTAAACTAACCGTTATTTCTATTTTTGGTGCGAGCTCTTATTCGAATAACAACTTTGTTATTCGAATAAAGCTTCAAATAACAAGTAGGCAATTTTGTCTCTTGAATGTGTTATTTGAATAACACTTATTTTATTTGAATAACCCTTTTAAAAATAGTTTTCAGAAAAACTTGTTATTCGAATAACAAACATGTTATTCGAATAAACCATTAAAAATTTGGTTTTTGGAAAACATGTTATTCAAATAACTCCTTGGTTATTCTAATAACCTTTTCGTGCCAAGCTAGATTTAAACCTTTATTCGAATAAAGTAGAGCTTTATTCGAATAAAGCTTATAAAGATGGAAGATTTGGCATTTCTGACTTTGGCTATTCGAATAAGAAAACTCTTATTAGAATGAACCATTTGAAAATCATTTCATATAGCTTTTAAACATTGCCAAATGATTCCAAATGATCTTATAAGCTTTTGGCCACTTAAATTATTTCTTTGGAAACCTAAAACCATTTTGAAGCCTTGAAAACATTTGTGCTATTTGGTTTCTTTGAAAAACAATTTTTAGGGCATTTGTGACAACTACTTTATACCTTTACATAATGATCTAAGTCCTAAAGCTATTCTTGAAGGTCTTGGACTTGATCTTGCTACATCTTCATGTTTGTTGTCATTAAAACAAAATCTTCATAGACCAATAGTCAATTACATTCCCTCCCCTTTTTGATGATGACAAACAATTATTGAGAAAAAGGTTAGTCTCATAAATAGGAATTCACAAGGTCATTAGAGAGACTTACTGTAATACCCTAATACGATTATCGTAAAAATAAACAGAATATTTCTAACCAATACGTATTAAGCATGCCACTTTCTTAAAATGCATAAAAATAAAATCCATAATAACTTTTATAGTTAATATAGAGAGCCTCGAATGATAAAAATATTATATATATATATATACATCTCTGGCTAATAAGCCATATTGTATACATAAAATTTTACATACAACCAGAAAAGTACCAATATACAGCTGGTTCAACAAGAAGGAAAAAAAACTGCTAGACTAAGCCTTCTGTTTCTTGTTTTCCTTGCCATTTCCTTTTAGAGGGTCTTCACCTGGATTTACATGGAGCATGTAGGGGTGAGAAATCACAATTTCTCAATATTCGCATACCAAGACCAGCAATTAATCATTTACAATAAATAAATAATTGAGCATGTTAATAACATAAACAATATAAGTATCCGATAATCAATAACATCAAAAGATCGCCCATACAATCTTAAGATATTATCAAACAAACGACTAACCAATCAATCGATTAAGCAATGACAACTGCCCATACAATTGTTAACCATGCAATGCTTTATGTGATGAGGTATGGTTATGCTTAAACAAGTACTAATATAATGTTTATGCAATATAAATGCAAGTTTTGAAATTTGAAAACACAAACTACTTCCTTAATTTCTCAGAAACCTTTGTTTCTTGAATATACAAAGTAGAATAAGCCCAAAAGCCTAATCCCACTTGGTAATAGGTAAACAATTTCCCCTTACCAACGTAAGAGTACTATTGTCACCCCCATACCGATAACCCTGACCAAAATAGCATACCAGCTACGAGAATCTAGATCAACACCTTGTTCTCTAGCCATATGGTTGTGCACACCATCTAAGGTCACAATACATAAGAAATTAACAAATACCAAGTTTGAAAACTAATTATCCAAGCCACATTTAAATACCAGAACATAGGAACCTTAGCCTCACTTATCCAACAAAGGTAGAAAGATTCATATCTCTAGTTAAATAATATCTAGAACATCACATAATCACTAACAAGTGATTTAGAAGTTAACCTCATGCTGACCAAAGTTCTAAACACCAACTTAGGCATTCTATCATACTTTGAATGTCTAAGCATTTCCAAACTTTTCATATATGCAAGTTAATAATTCTTCCCAAAAAATATCTCCAAAAGTGTCTCATAACATTCAAAAAGACTTGCACAAATGATCTCATCAAGAAAAACTCGTTTTTTTCATAAACAGGGAGCTTGTAATCCATTACGCCATTGTTGTAATCGATTACAACAAAGTCAGAAACTTGGTAATCGATTACACCCTTGTTGTAATCGATTACAACAAATTCCAAAACCCCAGTAATCGATTACACTCTCCTTATAATCGATTACATCAAGCATAAACACGGTTCTGCAGAATTTTGCAGAACGTGGTACTGTTCCATTAGGACAAATCACATATTTTGATCACTTTCTACTAGTTTCTAGGTGATTTTAAGTTCCTAACAAGTTCACTAATATGAAGGAAACACAAAACACTAATTAGTTTCATCAAAATTGGATCCAAATACAAAATCACACATTAAAATCCTAAAACCTACACTTTGAGCATTTTAGGTCTAAAATAGATAGTTTTAGTTTCTAATCCATACTCTTTGCATAAACAAGTCATAAACAACATTTATAACTCATCCAAGCAAGAAAATCACATATCAAACCACAAGAACTCAATTTGATACATTAGACCTCAATCAAACCTAACATGGAGAAATAAGGAAAAAGATGAAACTAAGTTCAAGAACCCCTACCTTCAAGTTCTTTAAGCTTTAGAATATGGTGGAGATGATGAAGGATTGATCACAAGTCTTCAAGCTTCCCCTTCCCTTTAGCTTTCCTCTTCTTCTCTTCCTTCTTTTCTCTTTTCTCTTCCTTCTCTCTTTGTTCTATTTTCAGCCGTGAAAGAAGAATGAGTTGTGATAGAAATATCACATAAAAGAAGTCAAGAAAGAGGGCTAAACCGTGGATAGCTTAGGACCTTTAGTTACTATATTGAAAATTCTCGATCTACTAAAAACACTCAACTTTAGCTACATCTAGTTATCCAAGTTCTCACAACTTTCAAATAAATCATAGGATTCATTAAAAATATGATTGCACCAAAACCATCATTTTTCATATCTGTGACTAGTCATTCCGGCTTAAATTAGATAACCAGTATGCCTAAAAATACTAAACTGACTCTGAAAATTCTCAAACTTAAACCACATTACAGAATACACATTTGTGACTTAGAAATAAATTATCCACATCTATTTCCATTAGCTAAGCCATTTATGCTAATATTTGGGTCATTTTATGCTATTTTTCACTTTTTTGCTTGCAACAAAATGCCTAAGCTAACTCAGATTGTCACAAAATTAAGCAGGCATGTTAAGCAAGTATTAAGCTACCTCTGTAACTAATTACTAGTCTAACATGTTGAAGAGGATGTTACATTTCTCCCCCTATTTAAGATTTTGCCCCCAAAATCGCTTACCTCATATAAACAACTGCGAGTAATCTTGCTGCATATGGGACTCCAAGTCCTAAGTTGCCTCCTCGAAACTAGCACCATCCCAAAGCACCTTCACTAGAGGAATCCGATTACCTCTAAGCTCTTTGACTCCTCTGTCCACAATCCTTATCGGCTGCATAGCATAAGACAAATCCTCTCTTAACAGCACAACTTCATTTCTTATGACATAGGAAGGATCTGGATAGTACTTCCTAAGTTGTGACACATAGAAGACATCATGAAGGTTAGACAAGCTGAGTGGAAGGGTAATTTGGTAAGCTACGGGTCTAATTTTCTTTAGGATTTGGTAGGGACCAATGAAACGAGGGTTCAACTTTTGTGTTCTCAATGCTCTACCAATCCCACTTGTAGGAGTGACTCTCAAGAATACATGATCTCCCTCATTGAACTCTAAAGGTCTTCTTCTCTTATCAGCATAGCTTTTCTGCCTACTATAAGCTCTCACCAATCTATCCTAGATTATTTTAATCTGATCCGTGGTCTGTTGCACTAACTCTGGACCTAGAATGGGTCATTCTCCAACCTCATACCAATATAAAGGGGACCTACACTTCCTGCCATAAAGTGCTTCGTACGGTGCCATACCTATGCTAGCATGAAAACTGTTGTTGTAAGCAAACTCCACTAATGGTAAGAAGTTATCCCAACTCCCTTTTTGCTCTAGCACACATGCTCTAAGCATATCCTCTAGGGTTTGAATAGTCATTTCTGACAGACCGTCAGTCTGTGGAGGGTATGTTGTGCTCAAACTAAGCTTTGTCCGAAAAGCTTTTAGCAAAGCTCCCCAAAATCTAGATATGAATCTTTCAAAATTTAACATTGTTTCCATTATGCGTAAATAGAAAATACGAGCCACGATATGAAATGTAATTATATTGACTTATAATCCAAATACAACATTAGTTTAATATAAAACACATATTGGGAATACATGCATAAATAAGCTTACGACAAGATTTAAACTTAGGTTCTACATAACATAACATAACTACCATATAAAAGTTTGGCCTTCTCCGAAGTCTAACACATGAATGGAATGGTCCTGCACTTGATCTTCTTCAGCATCCCCTATAGGTAACACTCGCCCTTGCGACACTTCTAGATGGACGGGAGTACGAACGTGCATCATAATCGAAACCTCTTTAGGGAAGAGGCGGCAGTTACTCCACATCTCCCTAATGGGTATATGGAACTCCACATGTACGGAAACATAAGATATGTTCGTACCAGCTCCAGGTTCATTACCACACTAAACAAGGGTCACTTCCCCAATGTAAGTAACATGCCCCGCTTCACGGTCAAAATGCCAAGCTTCCGAGACTTCATGAAACTGTATCCACGTGCGAATGAGAGGAGCTTGTCCAAATGCCATCACAATGAAACAGAAGTCGATTCTCCAACAATAAGCTAAGTAAATCGAACTTGGGCTCTTCACAATCTTCATTCAACGTATCATAATACAGAGTAATGAAATAAAGAGGTGAGACACCCAACTTTCATTACCATTATAGCAGTAAGAAAACAACACGGTGCAATGCGCCCACATAGCAACATGGTTTATATATTTATTAACAGAAACATTAAAACTCATAATAAAAGCAGAACAACAATAAGCAATAGTAAGAATCAATTATAACAGGCATATTACAACAATATCTCAAGAAATCAGTACAACATTCAGATAATTATCACAAAATAAACAAATATTTTCACAGTCACAAGTGTTCATGCTCAACAATTTATAAGACCAACAATGAATGATGCACAATGCATTATGATACCATAATTCCTACTCCATGGAGCTAGACATCAACATTTCGGAGTGAATGATCAAGGAGCAATGCCAGTATATCGTTAGCCTTAAAAAAAGTGTGCTTCATCTCATAAAAATATTTGCACAACAACGGCTTATATATGGCACCTCAACAGTTGATCGCGATATAGGACAACGTCCAATCAAGATCGTTGGTGTGTTTGCATCGGTCTACCCCATGGCACAGAGGAGCTCTTAACTGTCCATGTGAAGCACCCGCACCCTAACGCCCCCCAGGCCAACAACATATGACCCTCCACTTAGTCTATTCGCACCCGCACAAAGGTGTTATTCAACTCCTAGGCATACATTGCCTTTCAACAATGTCCAATGGACAACACATATGCATGACGACACAATGTCTAATCATGTATATTTATCAATGATGCATTCATCATAAGAAATACCACAACAGTATATAATTCATTATCAATGTCAATACATCATATCAATGATACATTTATCATATTCAATACCACAACGGTATATAATTCATTATTAATGTCAATACATCGTAGTTTCCTCAAGAAATCCATCAATAATTACTTAGCCCCACATAGGGTCTTACAACAATATAGAATCATTTCTCCACGTCAATGTTTGCTCATGGTCCATCGATTATCACCATTCCCCATTAAGGGTTTAACATTTCCAAGAACTTAAGTCTTGATCAATTATGAGAATCCTTAGGTAAACTAACCCTTAAAGTCATAGCCTCACAAGCTTTCAAGGTTCTAAATTTCTTTCCATATTATAACACTAGTCTCTTGATACTTAATTACTTAGTTTTTATTCTACATGGGATCAATTCAATTCCTCAACAACAATAGGCATTCATGGTTTATCAATTATCACATTGTCCACATTATGGATTCTCATTTTCAAAGTCTCAAGTCTTTGGTCAGTCATGAAAATTTTAGGGTAAATAATCCTTTAAAGTCGTGGTCTTCTCAAATACCATTATCAATTTAATTCTTCCACTTCATTATGGGTTATGCATTTCTCTAAATTCCTAATCTCCAAAGATGCACCAATGCATCATTTAAGCATTAAGTTTTTCACTCTTAAAACCGTAGTCTCCCTAAGTTTTCAAAGTCCTAATTCATTTCCATTTTATGCATTATTTCCTTGATATCCATTCACTTAAATTTTTGTCCATAAAAATTAATCCAATCCCTTATGTTTTCAAGCCAAAACTGTGGCTTCAATTTGGGGTAATAAACCCTTAAAATTTTCCATTCCTAAATTTTATTGTTATCATTCAACATTTAGTTCCATTGGTGTTATGTATTTGTGTACAAAACAAATTTACAATCCAAACTTTCCACCAAAACTGTGGCCATCATGTTAGGGTAAGAAACTTTAAATTTTCCATTTAGCAACCCTAACATAATCAAGCATGTTTAACACATCCAATATATTCAAGATCACAAATCAAGCATTAATCAAATTCAAGAACACACAAGCATGCAAAAATCACAAATCAAAGTAAGCATACAAAAATGGATTTCCCTATCAACCACACACAAAAGTCTTCTCACCACTAATAAATGGTTGAAGTAAGTAATCTCCCTCTTACCTTAGGGAAGAACACGAAAATGGCTCCTACTTTCCCTTTGGTGAATTCGGTTTTGGGGTCTCCAAAAATCCTAAAATCTCCAACACAAAGAACCAAGATTAAACATGGTAAAGAATGAACCTTTGGTCTCCAATGAGACCCTAGAGTATGAAAATGAAGAGAAAAAAGAATAAAAATGGAAGCTTTAACTCAAAGTTAGAAGCTTTGTCTTAGAAGACAATGGTGGAGAAGTTGATTTTTGAGAAAAACCCTCCAAATAGAAGTTGTAGAGGAGATTGAGAGGAGTGTATAAATGGTGTTTGTGAAGAGAAAAATGAAGAGAATGGGTGGAGAGGGTGGCTGGATTTTCATAGGGGAGAAGAGGAAGAAGAGAGAAGGAAGAAAGGTTGGATTTTTGAAGAAACTTTCTAAAGGAAAGATGTAGAGAAGGATGAGGTGAGTATGGAAATGGTCTTGATGAAGGAAAAAGATGAAGATTAATGGTCAAGAGGGGGCTAGAGAGAAGGAGGAGAAGATTTGAAGAAGATGAAGTTAGTGAGAGAAGTGGTTAGGTGAAAGTGAGATATTTTTGGGTGTAAGGCTTAAGTGTGGGAAGCAAAATTACTTCTCCATTTTGCCCATGAGTCCACGGCAATGAGAGAGTGAGGGATGGGAAAAATTAGCTTCCCTTGGTCAACATGCTAAGGAAGTATCTTGGTCATTTGGTTTGTTTAACAAAGCTTAGATATCAATAAGAAGCTTTGAAGAAGATGGAAAATGATCCAAAGATCAAATGCTCTGTCAAGATTTTGTTAAATTAAACTATGTCCAACATAAGATCCTTTTTTCAATGGTTCTCGGGAAAAATATTTCAGTTTAACATCCTCAAATTGAAATAATTAATATTCGTATTTCAGAATAAATTCACAAAAATCCCAAATATTATAAAATGATCATTTATCAAAATTATAAATTTTCGATTTTCTAGAATTTTTAACACCCCAACTTTTAGATAAATGACTATTTTGTCATGATTGTCTTGTTATTTCTCTGTATGTTATAAAATTAATTTGAATTTGAGAGAGTGTTTTGTGTGATTTACTCGAGTCGAGAAAATAATAATTTTCGAGTCGGGAAAATCTTATTTTAATTATTCGGAGTCGGGGGATCTTACTAAACCCAATTAAAATTGTGATACGAATGTTAATCTTTTAATTTTTAGGATTTAACTATGTAATAAAATAATTTTATATTATTATAATATTATGACAGATCTCTTGTCTCAAAAACGATAAAAATTTGCTCCAAAACGACCATGGACTCGGAAAAGTCCGTGGGACCTGCGTTTAGTGAACTAGTCAATGTTTTTGGTTAGACTAAATCCTAAGCCAATGAAGAGTGGTCAACGTTAGTGGCTTGACAACTTTGGACCAATAGAAAACAAGTCCACAAAAGTGGTTAGACTTGTTGAAATGAAACTAGAAAGCTTAACTAAGTTAGCTTAAAACCTAGCTAAGTTAGCATAGAAAACTTATATAGTAACTAAGTGAATTAAATCTAGTTAGCTATCTATTTAAGTCCTAGTTAGATAATGATCTCAAAATATCAAGACTAACCTAGTTCACCTAAGTAACTATATAGTTAGGCAAGTAACTAAACAAATTAAACAAATGCACCTAAATGTAACTAGATGGCTTAAGTGAACACAAACTTGGTTTGCTCTCCATTAGAACGGCCAAGAGGCTTCAAGAGCATTCAAGAAGAGCTTAGTCATTAGATGACTAGGTTTCTCTAAACCAATTAGAGACAAGCTTGGAGGCCAAGCTTTGATATCAACCATTGATCAAATCTAGGGCTATTAGGTGTTAGGAGAAGTCAAACAAGGTGACCACCTTCCTTGATGAAATGCACGACTATGCATAGTGAAGAGAACATCAACTTAGTCATTTTTCATCTCTAATCTTTCTTTTCTCCAAGAAAACCAAGAACCATTCTCTTGCTTTCTCCTTTGAAGACCATTCGGCCAAACACCCATACACCACCATCCAACTTTCAAAAATTTTATCTAACCCACTTTCTCAAACCTAAACAACATTCTAAGAACATCTCTAGTTGAGAATTCTTCCAAAATCCTTCATCTTAAGCTTGGAAAATTACTTTGGAGATTTTTCCTACAAGGTGAAGATTCTTGTTTTTCACTTCTAACTATATTTCTTAGGTTCTAAGCCATGATTGATCCATGGTTTATGTTTTTCTCCTATGGATATAACTTTTAAAAATTTATTTGAGCATGTTAGGTTTCTTTGGTGGACCACACGAAATCTAAGAAGGAGAATAGAAGGAGTTATCTTCCTTTAAGGTAAAGGGAGATTTGAAAATTATGTGTGGTGATGAGGAAATGGAGTCGTTTGAAGAATCCATAAGGATTCATTTATGTTTGTTTAAAAGCTTTCATTATTTGTGATTAATTATATTTGCATGTGTGTTTATAGCTTTAAAATATATTGCATGTGTTTATAGATGTATGCTTATTAATTTTGAATAATATATGTCCTCACAACATGGAGCTTTTTCACGTGAAAAAGAGAACCAAAATGTTCTCAACCATTTTCTAAAAGAAGGACTAAATGGATTTGGGTAAATCAATGAATTCTAAAATAATTTAGAAGATGGAAAATGATCCAAAATTCGGCGCATGATGTTTTCTAACATCCCGAAAATTAATAATTTCAGAACCTTTTACTATGGACATTTTCGAATTTTTCGGATTTTTCTCGGATCTTAATATATTCCTCGAGACTTGACACCGTTATTTCGCCACCAATAGTCATTTTCGAGGTTTCATAATTTTCGAAAATCTTAACGATTAATGAACAAATCAATATTTATGTAATTTTTTCGGATTTTTTCGAGCTTGGAATATTTTAATATATTCTTCGTTTTGGATGAAAAATTCATGCTTCAAAAATCGAATAAATTAAATAATTTTGTAATTTTTGGGAATTTTCTGGGAATTTTCTCGAAGAGTCGAATCTTTTAATATATTCTCGTAACTATGTATCCATTGGATAATAGACATGTCGATCTTACTAAACCCTACTCACATTATCCCATAATTTTCGAGAAATCTTAACATAAAACAAATCACTTTAAAAATGTCAAATCAATCTCACTTTTTCAATTCAAATTTGGATAATAGCATACTTTTCCCAATGCAAAGTCTTCTTTTAATTCAAATTTGTGTACTTTTTCAAAGCTTTTTGACCTTTGACCAAATGACCCAATTACCCTTGGCTTGCATGAGAAGCCAATTTTTTCTCCTCACTCTCTCCTCTATTCAGAAGCCCACTCATGCTAAGGAGGGCAAAAATGTAACTCATCCACACTTAACCTAAAACCACCAAACCCTAATTCACTTTACCTATCACTTTCTCTCTCTTCACTTCATCTTCTTCATCTTTTCTCCTCCTTCTCTCTACCTCCACCATGAGCACGAAATTGCAGCCCCTTCTTCCTCCATTTTTGTTCATCTTTTCTCCTCTCCAAGCCCATTTCTACACTTGCCTTCACCTCCTCTACCTTCTTTGTGTAGAAAGTTTCTCCATTTTCCATTTCTATCTCCATTTTCTCTCCACCTCTTCTCTTCTTCCTCCTCTTGGATCCGAAAATTCCAGCCACCATTAGAGAGTCTCTTCTTCACTTTTCTCTCCATAAACACCATTTCTAGACTTCTCTTAACCACCTCTACACTTCTCTTTAGAAAATCTCTTCAAAAATCCAACTTTTCTACCCCTCCTTCTTCAAATCCGAAAATCACTCCTCCATGGATGACCAAGCCTTTTGATTTTTCTCTCCACTAAACACACTTAGACACTCATCTTCATCTTCTCTACAAGTTTCATTTGGAAGGTTTGCTCAAAATCCAACCTTGTCTCCATTGTCTTCCAAGGTAAAGATTCTTGATTTCTCTCCATTTTCTTCTCATTTTCGTTTTCTTTGGTTACCTATGTGACCAAGGATCATTCTTTTCAAGCTTTAGTTTGTAAATATGAGAATTTGACCACTTTATGGTTCCCTTGAAGGTGGAATCCGAAAATTACAAATCAAGGAACCAAGGAGTTGTTTTCTTGCATTGTCTCCTCTAGGTAAGAGGGAGACTACTCACTTCAACCACTTATGGTGGTGAGGAGACTTGTATGTGTGTTGATGGAGGAATCCATCCTTGTATGCTCTTTGTATGCTTGCTTGAATTATAAATTTTGTATGATTTAGTATTCTTGAATTTGATTGATACTTGATTATGCTATTGAATATGTTTGATATATTAATTGTGCTTGATCATGTTGGGGTTGTTAAATGGAAAATTTGGAGTTTCCTACCTCAACATGGTGCCACGGTTTTGATTAGAAATTAGGGGTGATTATTGGTTTTGTATACAAGTGAAATAAGACTTATCTAATCAAAGATTGAATGATAGTATTAACACTAACGAATGGAAGACTTTGAGGGTTTAATATCCAAGAGGGGTGCCACGGTTTTGGTCTTGGTAAAGAGACAAATGGATTGATTTTGATGATCTAAATTTAAGTGAATTAAGAGTGTAACATATAATGTGATAATTGTGACCTTAGATTGATTTGTTGTATATAATAGTAAGTTGGATTGGATTATGTGATTGGAAATGGAAGAAAAATATTTGGGAATCTCTCTTGGAGGGCTACGATTTTTAGGGTGAAAATTGGATAAATTATGGTTAATGTGTAACAAGCATTAGACTAGAATTAATCAAGTGACAAAATAGAATTTAATGGAAGAAAAGTTTGAGATTGAAGCCTAAATGATGGCTACGGTTTTGAGGCATAAAGATTAGGGTTCTTGGTGAGCTAATTTGATAAGTGAACACTTAAATGAATTAAGGGAATGACATGTAGTATGATGACTTGAGAGAATTTGGGATTGTAACCATTGTGAGGCCACGGCCTCTAGGGCAAGTTTTAGGTAAGTATGTGGTTTGGATAATTTGGAAGCATAAGTGATTAAGTAATTAGAAACCTATGTAATAAATGGACAACTAATAAATTGGAAGAATTTAGTATAGTCAAGACTTCATAAATTTTAGAAGACTAAGAGTGAGACCATTGTAAAACTTAAGGTGATTCTAAGTGAGTGAAGAACAAGAGAGTGTGAGGCTTAATAGCTTAATTAATTTACAAGTTATAGGAAATCGAGTTGCCTTGGAATATTAAGCTAGTTGCAAGAATTGGATTTGGTCATGAACCTTGAAAAGAGGAATAAATTCTAAGTTAGGATTCATAATGAACCTAATGATGCATTGATTTACTTGATATTGATATTATGTTGTTATGGGTCCATGTGAGTGACCATGTATACATTGATGCTTATCTTGGCCTAAATGTGGCATATTATGAGATTGTATGAAATTGTGGATCATACATGTGCATGCATAGTGTCTTATGCATTGTGATTGTCCTTGTGGACTGTTGTAAGGCCTAGTTGCCTAGGAGATTGAACACACCTTAGTGCGGGTGCGAATAGACAAGTGTGGGTCGTGTTATGACCTCGGGGCGTCGGGGTGCGGGTCCTCCACATGGACAGTTTAGAGCTCCTCTGTACCGTGGGGCAAACCGATGCAAACACACCGACGATCCGGACTTGACACTGTCCTATATCGTGATCTAGTGTAGAATGTCTGTACAATGCCATGATTTGCGCATGAGAAAATTTATTGATAGCACTGGCCTCGACAGCCGAGTTACAGACATGTCTCCTGATCTTTCTCTCCGCTTGATTGAGTCTAGCTCCATGGAGTAGGAATTGGGAAAGCATGCATTGTGCATCATTCATTACTGGTCTTATAAACTGTTGAGCATGAATACATGTAAATGATTATTTGATTGTTGTGTTGATTTATGGAATTACTATTGTGATCTACCTGCTATTGCTGTTGTTGTTCTACTTTACTATAAATATCGTTGTTATTTTTAATTCTTATTATTACTTACAATTGCATTGCTTTTGTTATAAATTACTGCATTCTTGCCGTTGATAAATATATGAACCGTATTGCTTTATGGGCGCTCTGTGCGCCGTGTCGTTTTCTTCTTGCCATAATGGTAATGAAGGATGGGTGTCTCACCTCTTTCCTATATCCTTGTATGTCTGTTTTATACTTATATTGATAAAAGATCGTGAGGAAGATAAGAAGGGACCACACTTTGGTTGATTGGATTGAGCGTTTGGACAAGGTTTCTTCGGCTATGTACGAGTGCAGTTGCGTGGAGGCATTGATGCCTGACTTGTTGACTGGGACTCCGGGCGTCGTACGTGTATATGGGGTTGCGGCTTTGTCTGCTAGTAGTACCTATCCCTGGGTCACTACTTTTTCCCCTTTTAGTGTTTTATTCCCGCTGTATCTTATTGGACTCTGTAATTATTATATTCTATGTCATCAGTGATTTGTGTAAATTGACTATATATATATGTATAAGAGATATGATATTATTTCAGTGGTTGTATCATGGCTTGAATACATTTATATTTCGTTCGAGGCTTATATTTTCTACCTATGCAAATTGTCAAAAAAAAATATATAGACTCTTGAGAATTTAAGTTACTGTTATCATGACTGTGACACACTTGGATTTAGGAGCTATGGTGTAATGACGATTATGCTTCGGTTGCTACATCAAGGGGTGTTACAGTAATCAATCCAAAATCTATTTTCTAAGTGTAGACTAGTTGTTTAACTTAAAAAGAATACATTTGCAATGGATTTTCAAGACTTAAAGATGTAAACTAATTTTTATTAGAAAAATGGTATAGAAGAGAAATAAACAAAACACTTGAAAAATACTTACCTTTGAATTTTAAAGTATGATAGTAATTTTCAAAGTGTATTTTGTAGTTATAAACTAAACAAAGGAATTTTTAAAGGAAAACGTAGAAAACATATTTATATATTTTCTAGGCAAAATGCTGTCAAAATTTACTAAAAATGGACGAATAAAGGAAAGAGTTTCACCAAAATAATTATAACGTACGGAAAATATTCTACGTAGTTTAAAAGTATTAAAAATAGCTTACGCTATTTTTAAAATAGAGATTTTAAAGCTTTACTGTTAAGAAAACGATTTAAAAATCTTACGCGATTGAGAAAACGATTTAAAAACGCTACGCGATTTTAAAAACAGCAAAATATATTTACGCGATTTAAAAATATTTGTAAAAGTGACGCGATTGTGAAAACGCGATAAAAGTTATACGCGATTAATTGGAATAGTGAGTTTTGCTGTCGAGCCAAAGTGGTGGACCTGAACATGTTGATATATGGTATTGTCAAGTGGAGACGTACTATATTTGAGATTATTGAGACTAAGGGCATTTGCGTAAATATGAGTTATAGTGCCATTGAGGGCATTTCTGTAAATATAGTGATATTTTGAGACTAGGGGTATTTTTGTAAATATTTGTTCTTATTCATGCATTGAGAGTCATGTCAATTAGGTGATTGATTGACGAGATGAATTACACCGTGTTGTTAGTGTGATAAGCGTAGTGTGGTTCATCGAGTGGACTTGGAGGCATTAGTGTGCGGAGTATTCCACATGTGGACAGTTGGTCGCTCCTCTGGGGCATGGTAACTGGCAACACACTAATGATCTTGACACGCACTATACTTAATCAAGATCTTGTAAAGACTCTTTAGTACAATGCTTGTAGTGCACGACGTATTTTGGACTGTGTACTACTACACGACGTTGGACTGTGGGCTATAGATACGACGTTGGGCAGTGTAATAGTTTGGTTGGGCAGCCTGAGTTACTGATAGTTCTTTACGAGTCATTCTTTCTGATGTCTGTGTATAGCTCCATGGAGTAGGAATGAATCGTTATGCATTTGCAGTTGTGGTATGTATCTTAATTTTATTATGGTATTATGTATGATGTGTTAAATTGTGTTATTGTTTATGATATTGTGGTATGCATATTGTATTAAACTGTGATATCTGTTGTATTGTCGTTTTCTTAATTGCCATGCTGGTAATGATGTAGGTCGTCTCACCTCTCTATATGTATTGTTTTTGTATTATTATTTATGTTTATAAAGAGTTTGAGGAAGAGGAGCAGCCTCTAGACTGTGTGTACCCTGAGGAGGAGCAACAACAAGCGGGTGATCAGTTTGACGAGTGTGAGCCGTCTGATCATCTATATCCATTGGACTAATTCTGTGATCATGGCGTTGTTGGGATTTCTTAGTTTTGTGAAACTGGAGTTTCATGGAGGCTTGGAGGCCTGGCGACTGCGAGAGGATCGAGGATCGGTGATTTACTTGGGACGTTTGACTATGTCCCTACGTGGAGAGTTTGATGCTAAGCCAGTTTTTACTACTACTTTGTACCTACATCTGGAGATGCCTTTGGACCTAAGGCATCACTGGGGAGGACTTTTCTGTACCCCTAGTGAGATCAGTATAGTGTCAACAGCTCGAACTCCTGTCCGTAGAACTGTGAGACATCCTGGATTTCTTTCACCCTAGGTTTTCTTTGAGAGTGATCCTTCAGAGGGTTAGGGATCTTTGATGTGCACTTGGGCATGTCTATGTTTTGTATTATACAATCTTTTTACTGCTTTATTTAAATGTTTGTAGTTGTAAATTATTTTTATAACTTAAGACAAAATCATATATATATATTATGTGTGTGATAATAGTTTGTTTTATTTTATGTTCCATGTTATTTTATTTAACAATATCCAGTATAAAAGGAAAATTTTTACAACTCATATTAAGTATGTACTAAATGTTTTATAACTTGGGTAATATTTTATTTATTTTTATTTTAATTTTATTACATCATAAATGTGGCATCCCTACAAAGGTGTTACATTAGTTGGTATTAGAGCTCAAGTTAGAGTCTTTTGGGGTTGTGGTTGGGTCTGTTTTTGCTTGTGTTGTGTGATTCTCTGTGATTTGTTTTCGAAAGGATACATCTAACTTTGTTTTGTTATGATTGAAGAAAGAAAATGTCTGGCAGAATGGGAACGTGTGCGAACGTGAATCGTAATGTGGGCCCGATGATTGCAGCTGCTGAGGCTATACAGCGAATGGCTGAAGTGATAACTCAACAAAATCAGAGAGCAGCTCAACAACAAGATGTGACTGCTGATGCTCTAAATTTATTTGAGTTTAGGCGCAACAACCCGCCGCAGTTTAGAGGCAAGTTTGACCCTGAGAAGGCAAATCTGTGGATACAAGACTTGGAAAGAGTATTTGAAGGAATGGGATGCACCGACAATAAAAAGGTGACGTATGCTACCTTTATGTTGAGAGGAGATGGTGAAAATTGGTGGAGAGGAACCCTCCGATTATTGCAAGCTGAAGGAATTGAGATTACGTGGGAAGTGTTTAGTGAGGTATTTCTGGAGAAGTACTTTCCAGCAAGTGCTCGACATGCCAAAGAGATGGAATTTCTTGGTTTACGATAAGGCAACATGATTGTTGGGGAGTATGCAGCTAAATTTGAGAGCTTGTCCCAGTTCTCAAGATACTTTCAAATTCAACATAATGAGGCATGGAAATGCCGTAAGTTTGAAGAAGGATTAAGGGTAGAGCTGAAGCGTAGAGTGCTATCCATGAGGATGACTCAGTTTCCTGCTTTGATGGATACTTGTAGACGACTCGAGGAGTTAGAGCCGTTAAGAGATCCGAGAAATCGCAACTTTGGACCGACTAGGTTCCAAAGAGGAGGTAACAGCAACAACAGCCGGTTTCAGCGCAAGCCGTATTCGAGACCACCAGGAAGTCAACCTCAACGTCCATCTGTTAGGAGAAGTTCTAGTGGTAACAGAGCTGGTCAGAATGTGGCGTTTACGCCAAAATGTTTCAAGTGTGGAAAGAGTGGCCATATCTCTAAAGATTGCCCAATCAGAGGAACAATCTGTTTTAATTGTAGACAACCTGGACATGTTTCTAGGGATTGCACTCAACCGGAGAGGAAGCCTACGGTGAGTAATGTTCGTGCTACTCAGCCACGATCAGGAGGGGGAGTATATACAATGACTGGAACTGAAGTTTCTCAGTCTGAGGATCTGATTTAGGGGGAAGCTGCCATTGAAGGTAATCTTCTGACTGTGTTATATGATTCAGGTGCAACACATTCATTTATTGCATATGATTGTGTGGAACGGTCGAAACTGTCTGTGTCTTCTCTGAGTTTTCAGTTGATTGTTTCTACACTAACTGCTAAGCCTGTAGTTACATCCAAGATATGTTTGAATTGTCTTATTACTATAAAGGATTGTGTATTTTCAGTCAATTTGATTTGTTTACCTCTTGTTGAGATAGATGTAATATTAGGAATGGATTGATTATCTTCTAATCATATCCTTATAAACTGTGCGAACAAAACCATAGTCTTTCCTAAAGAAGAAAGTTCTGGATTTCTTGAAAAATATGAAACCTCGTAAACTGTGTCCAGTCTCGGGTTTAGTAAGATCCCCCATCGATGTTTTCACAGATCAAGGTTCTCGGGAAAAATATTTCATTTTCCCGAGCCCGCTCAGTTTGCACTCAAATTGAGGAATAATATTAAAATATTTCGCATTCTCAGAAAATCCAGAAAAATTCACAAAAATCCCAAATATTATAAAATGATCATTTATCATGAAATTATAAATTTTCGGGATGTTACCCCGGCTCCGCTGTAACACCCCAACTTTTAGATAAATGACTATTTTGTCATGATTGTACTGTTTTATATTTTTCTGTGTTATAAAATTAATTTGACTGTTTCGTGTTCATATTTGAGTGTTTTGTGTGATTTACTCCGAGTCAATAAAATAATAATTTTTGGGTCGGGAAAATCTTATTTTAATTATTCGGAGCTGGGGGATCTTACTAAACCCAATTCTGAGTGATACGAATGTTAATCTTTTAATTTTTAGGATTTAACTGTGTAATAAATAATTTTATATTATTATAATATTATTTTATTTGACAGTACCTACTGTCTCAAAAACAGTAGAAATCTGCTCCAAAACGACCATAGACCCGAGAAAAGTCCGTGGGACTCGCGTTTAGTGAACCAGTCAACGTTTTTGGCTAGACTAAATCCTAAGCCAATGAAGAGTGGTCAACGTTAGTGGCTTGACAACTTTGGACCAATAGAAAACAAGTCCACAAAAGTGGTTAGACTTGTTGAAATGAAACTAGAAAGCTTAACCAAGTTAGCTTAAAACCTAACTAAGTTAGCATAGAAAGCTTATATAGTAACTAAGTGAAGTAAACCTAGTTAGCTATCTATTTAAGTTCTAGTTAGATAATGATCTCAAAATATCAAGACTAACCTAGTTCACCTAAGTAACTATATAGTTAGGCAAGTAACTAAACAAATTAAACAAATGCACCTAAATGTAACTAGATGGCTTAAGTGAACACAAACTTGGTTTGCTCTCCATTAGGGCCATTCGGCCAAGAGGCTTCAAGAGCATTCAAGAAGAGCTTAGTCATTAGATGACTAGGTTTTTCTAAACCAATTAGAGACAAGCTTGGAGGCCAAGCTTTGATATCAACCATTGATCAAATCTAGGGCTATTAGGTGTTAGGAGAAGTCAAACAAGGTGACCACCTTCCTTGATGAAATGCACGACTATGCATAGTGAAGAGAACATCAACTTAGTCATTTTTCATCTCTAATCTTTCTTTTCTCCAAGAAAACCAAGAACCATTCTCTTGCTTTCTCCTTTGAAGACCATTCGGCCAAACACCCATACACCACCATCCAACTTTCAAAAATTTTATCTAACCCACTTTCTCAAACCTAAACAACATTCTAAGAACATCTCTAGTTGAGAATTCTTCCAAAATCCTTCATCTTAAGCTTGGAAAATTACTTTGGAGATTTTTCCTACAAGGTGAAGATTCTTGTTTTTCACTTCTAACTATATTTCTTAGGTTCTAAGCCATGATTGATCCATGGTTTATGTTTTTCTCCTATGGTTATAACTTTTAAAAATTTATTTGAGCATGTTAGGTTTCTTTTGGGGACCACACGAAATCAACTTGGAAGGAGAGTAAAAGGAGTTATCTTCCTTTAAGGTAAGAGGGTGATTTGATCTCATGAACTATGTGTGGTGATGAGGAAATGGATTGTATGTGTGTGAAGAATCCATAAGGATTCATTTATGTGGTTGTTTAAAAGCTTTCATTATTTGTGATTGATTATATTTGCATGTGTGTTTATAACTCTAAAATATATTGCATGTGTTTATAGATGTATGCTTATTAATGTAGGATGTGAATAATGTGTATGGCTTGCATGAGTGTTCCAAAGAACACAACATGGAGCTCACAGCTTCACCATGAAAAAGAGAACCAAAATGTTCTCAACCATTTTCTTAAAGAAGGACTAAATGGATTTGGGTAAATCAATGAATTCTAAAATGATTTAGAAGATGGAAAATGATCCAAAGATCAAATGCCAAGATTTTGTTAAATTCGACCAACATGCCTTTTTTAATGTGTAATCAATCCAAAATCTATTTTCTAAGTGTAGACTAGTTGTTTAACTTAAAAAGAATACATTTGCAATGGATTTTCAAGACTTAAAGAAGTAAACTAATTTTTATTAGAAAAATGGTATAGAAGAGAAATAAACAAAACACTTGAAAAATACTTACCTTTGAATTTTAAAGTATGATAGTAATTTTCAAAGTGTATTTTGTAGTTATAAACTAAACAAAGGAATTTTTAAAGGAAAACATAGAAAACATATTTATATATTTTCTAGACAAAATGCTGTCAAAATTTACTAAAAATGGACGAATAAAGGAAAGAGTTTCACCAAAATAATTATAACGTAAGGAAAATATTCTATGTAACACCCCAAATTTCCTATCTCTTAAACAGTAATTTTGACAGTTAACAGAATTTTACTGTTTAGTAATTTTTGTGCACTGTAAAATTATTTTGTTTATTCCGTCAGCGTATTTGATCGTTTTGAGTGATTTACTCCGTGTCAGGAAAATAAAAATTTTCGGGCCAGGGAAAACTTTACGTAATTGAATTATTACTGTTAGGTAATTATTTTACGTAATCTGATTTGATATTTGTGCGTTTTCTAATTTTTGTAATTTTTGTGGATGATTATGAATTTTTTTTTACTATATGTGGGCCCAGGTGGTCCTATGTGGGCCCAGGTGACCTTATGTGGGCCCAGGTGGGTCCCGCAAAGCAAAAATTTTTCTACGCATAGAAAAATTTGTACTGTTTAGACGGAGACAGGGGATCTTACTAAACCTGAATCCGGAAACAGTTTTTAGAAAATTTCTTGTACTGTATTTTGTACTGTATTTAATTATCGGATGATAAAAATACAGTAAAAATATTATTTGTAGGATACAAAAATAAATATTATACTTTAGTAGTCAACAAAGAGAGCTTGACTTGATTTATACCCTTGGATGAGAATACTTAGTTTGAATATTAACTATTGATTTAATCAAAGGTTAAAAACAAACTTAATAAAGAAGCATTGGATAATAACCATTGATTTAATCAATGGTGTGAGAATAAGCTTAGTTAGGAAGGCTTTGATATCAACCATAGATGTAATCAAAGGTGTAGAATTGGTCTTGAAAAATGACAAAGACCATTTATAACCATTGGATTTAGATTAAATCAAGGGTGGAGATTTAATCTTAAAAAGTAACAAAGACCATTTATGACCATTGGATGAAGAATCAATCAATGGTGAAGATTTAGTCTTAAAAAGTGACAAAGACTAATTATGACCCTTGGATTTAAAGTTTGAAGAAGCAATCTTGACCATTAATTTTGGAGACACATCTAAGGGCTAGAATTTAAAGGAGAAAAATCCAATGGCCAGATTTAGTCTTCTAAAATTAAAAATCTACCTAAATCCTAACCATTGAATTAATCAATGGCTAGAAATGCTTCAAATGGTGGCAAATAATGAAGACAACTTTATTGAATGCATTATGAAGAGAAAGTGATGGTTTTGGAGTGTTTAGATGACAAAGAAACAAGCTTTTATGTCATTTTTGCATGTCTTTGGTCAAGTTAGACATCATAATGGCTTACTTTTGATTTTTTTGCACTCAAGAAGAATGCAAGAAGGGGGACTACGAATTTGGTGCTGCATGAAGGAGTTTGTAAGACCATAATTGCATGCTTTAGTCATTATTGTCTTCCTTGGTCTTCATTGATTCATTTTCAAGAAGGAAACTTAGAAAATTTTCTCTCCATCTCCTTTCTTCTCTAGATTTTGGCCAAGCCCTCCAAGAGCACCTTTCATCACTCAAAAATTTCATCCAACTTGATTTTCTAAACCTAAACATCATTCTAAGAACATCTCTAGTTATGAGTTTTTCCAAAATCATTCATCTTGATCTTCAAATCCAAGCTTCAAGTTTCTATCAAAAATCAAAAATTTCATCTTTGTTCTTCAAAATACACCATTCGGTCATACTACCTAAAATCACCATCCAAGCTCTTTTAATTTCATCCAATCTTGGATCTTGAATCTCCATGATATTCTAAGCAACTTTCATGTTGGAGATTTTCTCTAAATCATTCATCTTCAAGGAGTTTCTTCAAGATCCATGTTATTGGGTTTTTGAGGTGAAGTATAAGGAAACTTCATTTTCTTCTCTCTTTTTCATAATCTAAACCATGTTTGATCCATGGTTCCTCTTAATCAAACTTGATATGTTAATTAACTTGTGTTTTGTTTTGTATTTGAGAAGCACTTGGTGGTGAAGGACTTGGAAAAAGAAACAAATCAAGAAGCTTTGGAGGATCTTCAAGAGGTAAGAGGGAGATCCATCTCATCAACCAAGCATGGTGGTGAGAGATGGTATTTTATTTGATGGATGTGGAATCCATGTGAGGATTCATATCCATGGTCATGTAATTAATTTGTGGGTGTTTATGAGCTTTGATTAATTTTCTATGCTTGATATGCTGCATGATTTTATAGCTTTGATGATATGCTTGATATGCTATACATGCTTTTATGGCTTTAATGGTATGCTTATATTATTTATGATGAAATATATATGTATATGCCATGACTTGATGGTGGAAAGGAAATTGATTTTTGGCTCCAATAGCCAAGGAAGAGCTACGGTTTTGATGCCCTTGATTAGGGTTCATGTTGAAAATTTTCAAGAACAAAAGAATTGATTTTTGAGTACTTAGAACATGGTGGATTTCGAACAAGACACCTCAACATAGGTGTTTATAACTTAAGATTTTCATGAATGATGAAAACGGATGATTTGAAGAATTTGGAAAGTAAACAAAGGGTTTGTTTTTCAAGAGAACAAGAACACGGATTTTAGAAGGATTTTTATTAATTTATTTTGTGTAAAAAGTTTCTAAGTGTTTAACTAAACATGAGATTTATATGAAAATAGCAATGATGATTTTAAGGATTTGCAAAGAAAGTGAAAAAGGATTTGTAAAGAAAGTGAAAATGGATTTGCAAAGAAAGTGAAAAATTGAAAATGAATAAATGATTTGATTTTCAAAGACTATGAGTCTTACATTTTTGTAAAGGATTTTTAATGGTTTTGTTTGTATAAAACCATATCAATTTAGAAGAAAAGTATTTGATGGCTTCAATGGCCAAAGACTCTACGATTTTTGGAGGTTGGAATAATTTTGATTTTATGAACAAAGTGAATTTCAAAGTGGAAACGTAACTGGATTTAATACAAGGATTTTGGAAAGGGAATCAGAGCGTTTATCACTTGAGAAAATCAAGTTTTTGTAAACGAAAATGTTTTCGAACTTCAATTTATTTTGAAGAAGGTTGTGTTTGGAAATGATTTGGGAAAATGAAGAATATAATGGTATTTTGAAAATTTACTAACATATAACTTATTTTCAAGTTTTGAAATACGTTAGAAAATGTTAAGTTTTGAAACGTTGATTTACATCAATAGAAAAGTGATTTTGTGAATTATATTTTGAAAAAGAATTTCTTGAGTAAAGAATCTGTAAAAAAAATATTTTCTTGAGTAAGAAAATATATTAAATGAAGTATAAAGTTATATTATTTTGAGAAAAGTTAAAAAGGAATTTTTAAAGGTCAAGAATTATTTTCTGTAATAAAATTGTGGTGAAAAATTATTTACGTACCTTAAAAACGTGATTTTTAAGTTACGTGATATGAAAAAATATTTTTATGTGATTTTAAATAATTATACGCGATTTGAATTACGTTTAAATATTTTACGTAATTTGAACTATTGGTTAAAAATCACTATGTGATTTAAAAGTGATAGATTATTTTTACGTGATTGTGAAAATGACGGAAAATCGTTATGAGATTTGGAAAGTGTTTTAAATATTTTGAGAATGATAGAAAATGATTTACGTAACATAAAAGAATGATTTTTAAGTTACGCGATTTTGAAAGAGTAAAATAAATAAATACTATGCGATTTGAGAAACGTATGTTTTTACGCGATTGAGAAAAACGTTAAAAAATTAGTACGTGGTTTAAAAGTGCAACAGAAGAGTTGCAACATTTTGAAAACGTAATGTAAATGTTACGAAATTTTGTAAATGTAACAAGAGTGTTACGGTATTGTGAAAACGTAATAAAACGCGTTTTAAAATTTTAAAAACGTAACAAAAGTGTTACGGTATTGTGAAAATATAATAGAAGTGTTATGGTATTGTGAAAACATAACAAAAACGTTTTGGATTGTGAAAACGTAATGAAAATGTTACGCGATTGTGAAAATACGATAAAAGTGTTTTACAACTATGAAAACGTGATAACATGATTTTATTTGTTGAAAGTACATTATGATTCTTGTTGAACCAAAGTGTCCATACACTTTGTTTGTGAGAAAATGACATATTTGTCTATGATTGGATTTGGTGCATTATACATGCATTGGAATGGTCCGATAAGGAATTTGGATATGGCTGATTGCCTAGGAGAAACACACCTCTTGAGTGGGTACGATATGCGTAGTGTAGGTCACTTGTTGACCTTGGGGCATCGGGGTGCGGGTTGCCTACACGGGTGGTTGGTCGCGCTTCTTCCCGTAGGTTAGACCGATGCAACACACCGATGATCCGGACCGAGACACTATTCTTAATCAAGATCTGATAAAGACTGTCGTGTATATGCTAGATGTGCAAAATCAAAGTGAGGATTATAGCACGTGGTCTGAGGCATGTGGTACCGACAGATCTTTTCGATCATTTCTCCGACCTGAGTTTAGCTCCATGGAGTAGGAAATCGAGTCTTGTGTACATGCATAATTTGAACATTTATATCTGTGTGATATATTAATTGAGGAATATTGGCTATGACAATTGTTTTGAATACTTGGATGATGATGATGATAATTAGGACATTATCGTAATTGTTGTTTATGATAATTGAATTGATAAATGATTTGATGATGATAGTTGATTAATATTGAATATATTATTGGAAGTTTGATATGATATCCCTGTATGATATTGCTGCTTGTGTTATCTTTGTGCTGCCATGTTGGTATTGGCGTAGGTGATCTCACCTCTTTGTTATGCTGTTTTGCTATGTCTGTCCTGTTAAAATCAAATAATAGAAGGATCGAGTTGTCTTAGACATAACGGGCGATGGATACTCAGAGATTGATGAAAACATTGAAGAGTGGCTGTCTCAAGTTCGAAGGTGTTCTGAGTAGACAAGGAGTAGAGTTCTGATGCAACAAGCTGGATACAAGATAAGGAATGAGTATGTTAAGTTTTATCATTAGTGTTATACCGTGCTATTTAGTAGGACCCGTCATGGGGTTTGCTACTGTTGAAAAAAAAAAGAGTCTGTTAATTTTATATTTCTCTTTAAATTGTGAAATATTAATTGGTGTCAATGTTGTATATGAATCAGTTTAAATATATTTTCAGTAATACTTATGGATTACAGTAAGTTTATATTTCAGCAAGAAAGAATTTTTTTTTAAACCCACATTTTTAACTCAAACCTTTTATGAAAACATTTTCAGATTATGAGTCGGGAGTTAGACATGTGATACCCTAGGGAGGGTGTTACATTCTACGTAGTTTAAAAGTATTAAAAATAGCTTACATTGTTTTAAAATAGAGATTTTAAAGCTTTATGGTTAAGAAAACGATTTAAAACTCTTACGCGATTGAGAAAACGATTTAAAAACGCTACACGATTTTAAAAACAGCAAAATATATTTACGCGATATAAAAATATTTGTAAAAGTGACGCGATTGTGAATACGCGATAAAAGTTCTACGCGATTAATTGGAATAGTGAGTTTTACTGTCGGGCCAAAGTGGTGGACCTACACATGTTGAGATATGGTACTGTCAAGTGGAGACGTACTATATTTGAGATTATTGAGACTAAGGGCATTTGCGTAAATATGAGTTATAGTGCCATTGAGGGCATTTCTATAAATATGATGATATTTTGAGACTAGGGGCATTTATATTAATATTTGTTCTTATTCATGCATTGAGAGTCATGTCAATTAGGTGATTGATTGACGAGATGAATTACACCGTGTTGTCGGTGTGATAAGCGTAGTGTGGTTCATCGAGTGGACTTGGAGGCATTAGTGTGCGGAGTATGCCACATATGGACAGTTGGTCGCTCCTCTGGGCCGTGGTAACTAACAACACACTAATGATCTCGACACGCACTATACTTAATTAAGATCTTGTAAAGACTATTTTGTACAATGCATGTAGTGCACGACGTATTTTGGACTGTGTACTACTACACGATGTTGGACTATGGGCTATAGACACGACGTTGGACAGTGTAATAGTTTGGTTGGGTAGCCTGAGGTACTGATAGTTCTTTACGAGTCATTCTCTTTGATTTCTGTGTATAGCTCCATGGAGTAGGAATGAGTCATTATGCATGTGCAGTTGTGGTATGTATCTTGATTTCATTAATTGTGGTATTATGTATGATGTGTTAAATTGTGTTATTATTTATGATATTGTGTTATGCATATTGTACTAAACTGTGATATCTATTGTATTGTCGTTTTCTTAATTGCCATGCTGGTAATGATGTAGGTCGTCTCACCTCTCTATATGAATTATTTTTGTATTATTATTTATGTTTATAAAGAGTTTGAGGAAGAGGAGCAGCCTCTAGACTGTGTGTACCCTGAGGAGGAGCAACAGCAGACGGGTGATCAGTTTGACGAGTGCGAGCCGTCCGATCATCCATTCCCTTTGGACTAATTCTGTGATCATGGCATTGTCGAGATTTCTTGGTTTTGTGAGACTGGAGTTTCATGGAGGCTCGGAGGCCTGGCGACTGCGAGAGGATCGAGGATCGGTGATTTACTTGGGACGTTTGACTGTGTCCCTACGTGGAGAGTTTGATGCTGAGCCAGTTTTTACTACTACTTTGTACCTACATCTGGAGATGCCTTTGGATCTGAGGCGTCACTGGGGAGGACTTTTCCGTACCCCTAGTGAGATCAGTATAGTGTCAACAGCACGGACTCCTGTCCGTAGAACTGTGAGACATCCTGGATTTCTATCACCCGAGGTTTCCTCTGAGAGTGATCCTTCGGAGGGTTAGGGATCTTTGATGTGCACTTGGGCATGTCTATGTTTTATATTTTACTAACTTTTTACTGCTTTATTTAAATGTTTGTAGTTATAAATTATTTGTATAACTTAAGACAGAATCTTATGTATATTATGTGTGTGATAATAGTTTGTTTTATTTTATGTTCTATGTTATTTTATTTAACAATATCCAGTATAAAAGGAAAATTTTTACAACTCATATTAAGTATGTACTAAATGTTTTATAACTTGGGTAATATTTTCTTTATTTTTATTTTATTGCATCTTAAATGTGGCATCCTCACAAGGGTGTTACACTCCGTGCACACGTAAAATGAGAAATAATATTAAAATATTCCACGTTCTCAAAAAAATACAGAAAAATTCCTAAAAATTATGAATATTATAAAATGATTATTTATCATAAAATTATTAATTTTCGAGATGTTACACAACATATATAAAAGCCAAGTTATAGGACCTTGAATAGGCTAATAGCTAAAGGGATCTCAGATCCTTAAAGCATCAAATTAAAAAGCTAAGCTATGGGACCACAGATCCCAACTTAAGCTAATTGCTAAAGGGATCTTGGATCCCTAAAGCATCATTAGAAATGCTAAGTTACGGGACCACAGATCCTAACGACGAAAACAAACGATGCTCGAGGCAAGGCCACAAATAGGCGTTGGACCTCCTAGGCATAATAATAAAGCAAAGAAAAAACATACAAATAATACAAGCAAACAAAGCAAAAATAAAAGCTAGAAGAACTATTATAACTAGTAAAACTATCGACCACTAAGAACAAGTTGTTTATACAGATAATCAAAGGCCCTTAAAGGGCCATCAACAAATACAACAAATGAAAAGAAGATAAAAAAGTTCAAGACCAAGGAGCATTGGATGTGTTGTTTTCCATCGCGACATTAGCGTTGGTGTTCCTAGCATTATCCTCGACGGCCGCTCAACAATCTCCCTATTGACTACCTCCAATAAGTCGTGGGTGTGAGTGAAGTCAATGATCAAGGGGAAAAGGACCAGAGACTTCGGCTAGAACATTGAGGATGGACTCCTTAGTGAGATTCTCCCAATCCTTTGCAAACTCCCTCTTATCCTCTGCCCAGGCCAGCTTTGCGACCTCGAAGTTTGAAGCCTTTTTTTCTTAGCCGCCTCTTCCTTGGCCTTCTAGTCATCCACCTCTTTCCCTTTAACCTCAAAGCTTTTTTCTAATGTCTCGAACTTCTTGGCCTTAACTTTCTAGCCTTCCGTCCTCGTGCCCTTACCCAAGACCTTCTGAAGGCCAGCTTCAAATCATCACGGACCACGGTGATGTCCTTCTATAACTCTTCCTTCTCAATCTCCAACTTCGAGACCTTATCTTGGAATGTTCAAAGGTCAACTTCTAGTGTAGTAATCCTTTTTGGGTCTAGGGCAAATGTCTCTAGGTAGTAGAGAATGTTGACCAATTGCATGTTCGCCTTCTCCGCCTTTAAGAAGAGGTAGGAAGGCGAGTATTGTTTCAAGGCCGTAATGTTCTCTAAGATCATAAAGAAAATGTCTACAAGACCCAAACATCATAGGAATTACCCTAGTTGGAAGATGTCAGACTTTCCTCCCCTATGGTTAAGTTGAAGACTCGAGTCTCCCCGACAGAGGTCTCCACCATGGTCTTTGGAGTAATGACGGCTGTGGTATTTTTCAGGCTGCTCTCGTCCACATGCTTAGTGGTTTTGAGCTTGTCGACGAGAGTGGGAGCTTAAGGTCTAAAAGACCTAGAACTAGTTTTCTTGGTTCCTTATTGACTACTAGTAGAATCTCAGAATCTCGAATGCCGGAATTAGTCTTGGTGGCCTCCGAGTCAATAGTCTATTTGATCATCTTCCTCAGCTTTGATAGTATGCTAGGTGTAACATCCTCTTCAACATGTTAGACTTGTAAATGGTTACACATGTAGCTTAATACTTGTTTAACATGCTTATTTAATTTTATGACAATTTGAGTTAGTTTAGGCATTTTGTTACAAGCTGAAAGGTGAAAAATCGCTTAAAATGACCCAAATATTAGCATAAATGGCTTAGCTAATAGAAATGGATGTAGATAATTTATTTCTATGTCACAAATGTGTATTCTGCTATGTGGTTAAAGTTTGAGAATTTTTGGAGCTAGTTTGGTATTTTTAGGCATACTGGTTGTCTACTTAAACCCGGAATGACTAGTCACAGATATGAAAAATGATGGTTTAGGTGCAACAATATTTTTTATGAATCCTATGATTTATTTTAAAGTTGTTGGAATTTAGGAATCTTGATTTAGCTAAATTTGAGTGTTTTTAGAAGATCGAGAATTACCAGTGTGGTATCTAAAGGCCATAAGTCATCCATGGTTACTAGCCATCTTCTTTTACCTTTGTATGTGATATTTCTATCATAATTTCCCTTGTTTTTCATTCTTTCTCTACGGCTGAAAATAGAACAAAGAGAGAAGGAAGAGAAAAGAGAAAAGAAGGAAACGAAGAAGAGGAAAGCTAAAGGGAAAGGAAAACTTGAAGTCTTGTAACCATTTCCTCCATCATCTTCATCACCATAGAAGCCTGAGGAACTCAAGGTAGGGGTTCTTGAACTCCACTTCATCTTTTTCCTCATTTCTCCATGTTAGGTTCACTTGAGGTTTAATATGTCAAATTAAGTTCTTGTGGTGTGATATGTGATTTTCTTGCTTGGATGAGTTATAAATGTTGTTTATGACTTGTTTATGCAAAAAGTTTGGATTAGAAACCAAAACTATCCATTTTGGACCTAAAATGCTTAAAGTGTAGGATTTGGGGTTTTGATGGATGATCTTACAGTTTGATCTAACTTTGATGAAATCCATTGGTGTTGTATGTTTCCCTCATGGTTGTGAACTTGTTTGGAACTTAAAATCACGTAGAGGTTGGATTGAAGTGGCCAAAACCCAAGATTTTGGACAATGGAACAATACCACTTTTGCAGAATTCTGCAGAAGTTGCTGTCACAGGTCCACGCCTAGGCACATGATTACCATGCCTAGGCGTGGTGGCTTAGTTTGCAGTTTGGGTGAGACAGAGAGTACCACGCCTAGGCGTGAGTACCAAGATTTTTCAGGATTGTATTCTCGAGGTTTTGGCATTCCTTAAGTGTTGGGATCATTCTTATATGCTTTCCTAAGTGTGTTGAGACACAAATGAGGGTAATTCTTGGAGAGAATAACCATATGGCATATATCTAAGAATGGTGAAACCTTAGGCAAATCTATGAGTTAGAATGCCTTAGGGACAATTTAAAACTTTGATCAACGTGAGGTTGACTTGGAAATCACTTGTGAAGTGATGGTGAGAAGTTTTAGGTAAGGAAATACTAGCTATATAGTTTTTGCTACCTTATGGGATAAGTGATGTTAGGACCTAAATGTATTAGTATTGGAGAGTCACTTGGTTATAGAAATCTTGTGATATGTCTTAATTGTGAATTGAGATAGTTCTTAACACTTGGTTTTCAAACTTGGTACTTGTTGGTTTCTTATGTATTGTAACTTATCATGGTGTGCACAACCATATGGCTAGAGAATAAGGTATTGATCTAGATTCTCGTAGCAAGTATGCTATTGTGGTCAGGGTTACCAGTATGGTGGTGACAATAGTACTCTTACATTGGTGATGGGAAGGTATTTACCTATTACCAAGTGGGATTTAGGCTTTTAAGCTTATTCTACTTTGTATATACAAGAGACAGAGGTTTCTGGGAAATTAAACAAGTAGCTTATGTTTTCAAATCTTAAAACTTGCATTAGCATTGCATAGTCATTCTATTAGAACTTTGTTTGAGCATAATCATTCCTCATATCATAAATCATTGCATGGTTGATGATTGTATTGGCAGTTGTCATTGCTTAATTGATTGATTGGTTGGTTGGTTGTTTGATAATATCTTAGGATTTTATGGGTGATCTTTTGATGTTATTGATTTTTGGACATTATATTATTTAGAATATTAATGTGTTCAATTCATTATTTGGTGTAAATGATTAACTGCTGGTCTTGGTATACGAATACTGAGAAATTATGATTTCTCACCCCTGTGTGTTCCATGTAATTCTAGGTGAAGACCTTTCAAAGAAAAAGGGCAAGAAGAAAAAGAAGTAGAAGGCTTAGTTTAGCAGTTTTATTTCTTTTTGAACCAATTGGTATATTATTACCTTTCCAGTTGTATGTAAAAGTTTATGTATACAATATGGCTTGTTAGTTAGTGATGTATGTATATATGATCTTTTTATCATTCGAGGCTTTCTACATTAACTATAAAGGTTATTATGGATTTTATTTATATGCACTCTTAGAAGTGACACATCTAATACGATTTATCTTGAAATATTTCGCGTATTTTACAAAAATTGTATTAGGGTGTTACACTAGGAGGTGCCATGCTATCGACCAAAGGACAAATAAAGGAAATCGTCATCAGAGATATGTATAACAACAACAGAAAGATATCAAAAAACTAAGCAGAATATGTTAAGTATTGTGAAAATGGAACATTAGAGGTTAGAGATCCTCTTTGGACTACGATATTTACCTAGGAGGGCTTTAACCTTGCTCAGATCCCAACCAATCAACTAAGAGCACTTGAGGTTCTCATTCTTCTTTGTGATCTCTACAAAGAACCTACAAGTCTCCTCGTCAACCTTCGACATCCGGCTCCATTTGACGTCGAGTTGCCCTTTGCCTTTGAAGTGTTGGTTCCAATACATATTAATCTTGGGCTCCTAGTTGCTGTTGAGACAGAAAAGGACGCTTGTAATGCTTCGCCTTGAAAAAGGTTTCCTTAAAGTCCTTTTAGGACTAGTCGAACAACTTAAAGCATTTGGAACCTTCATGGCTCTGGATGGTGATCCATGCCTTTTTATGACTATTCGTGGTAGCGAGAATGTTGAATATGTAGAGGAAGACGTCCACGAAATAAGGAGTTCAAAATGCTTCCATACGACCTCAAAGGATCAGATGAAAGTGTAATTGTTGGGATACAACTACGACAAGACTTCTTGCATTGTGTTAAGAATGACCACCTAAAAGTTTGAGAATGGGAATCAAATCCTAAGTCTAGTGAAGAACGTCTCATATATATATATGTAGTGAGACCCCGACATACGCTGACTATAAATTCTTTCACCCCCATCGCAAGGGACCATCACGAAACTTTCATCTAACGTGTTATACTCTATCATGTCCATATACTCACAGAGGGCGTTCCTTTTGTCTCGGGAGTCAACCACAGAGGCAAACCCTAGAAGCTAGTAGGGAACATAAGTATATAGTTCTGCATCGGGGGACGGAGGGAATTTATTCTATCGTACTTTGAGGGTTAATCTCTTTCTACCCATTATCTCGGAAAGCAGACCTTAAGTGGCAGAAGACTCATCAGAATCGCTACTAATGGGTCCCTGATACCCTTCTATCTCCTTTTTGATCTCAGAGAATGGGCAATACTAGGAAGGATATCTTCGAGCCTAGTAGCGTCGAAATTCCTGCTACCTTCAATATGAAACTTGGTAGTCCTAGGCCACCTCCGTACCCCAAGGGTGGGGAAACCCCTTCGGGCATTCACCACCAAGTGGCAAAAGTGGGGATTGTCCTAGAACCTCCAGAAAAGACCCCATCTTCTCCATCATTCCCTATTTCCCACACTATAACCATAAACAACAAAATGGAAAATAATAAGGAAATAAGAAGATACCTTTGAAAGAGATAGGAGTGGCTGGTGAAGACTAAAGTTGAAGAAAGCAATAATCACCATACATGGTGGCCTGTGAGTGTTGGTTCTCGCAAAAGAGGAAGGAAAGTCAAAGTGTTTTCAGGAGAATAAGAGAAGTAAAAAGTGAAAATTACTTCCCCTTACCCATTATTTATAAGGAACACTTAGTGCCAATTTTCCACCCACGCTAGGGGGCTGTAACATTCTGCACAACTTGATGATACTGATCGGTGTTATAATAGCTCAATAAATCTGGTATTAGTTACCTGATGGATTGGATAATTGTTTGGGTTGATCGAGTATAAATCTATAACACTAAATGTGAGAAATAGCTATGATATTTAGAAATTTAGCTTAATTAGCTAAGAAGGAGAAATAAAAATAGAAAATTACTTCTAAGTAATAAATGCTTGGAATAAGTTATATTAAATTTTTAGATATCAAATGAATTAATTTGATATTTTTAATAACACTAAGAAAATGTTTATATATTAAATAAAATAGCTGTTACCCAAGTGGCTTCAGTACTCAAGAGGGGGGGTGAATTTAGTATTTAGAAAACTTTTTGCAAAAAGCACAAACAAATAAACTATGCTGAATTTAAATAATAAAAGGCGTGAATTAGATGAAGATAAGAAGAACAACTAGAAATTAAATTGCAAGATATAATAAATAAAGTGCAGAAAGATAAAAGATTAAGGAAAGAAGAGCAGGCACGATATTTATCCTGGTTCGACCACTAACCACTTGTGGCCTACGTCCAGTCCCCGAAACACAGTTCGAGATTTTTCACTATTCAATACAAGCTTAAAAATAGGTGCTTGCAACCTTTACACAATAGAGCACTTTTCACACACAGGGAAACTCTACCCTTGTGCTAAAGCCTCAGCTTGCAGGGATACCTCACCCTTACACAAACCTTAGAGGGATACCTCACCCCCTTTGAAGGATACCTCACCTTCTTTACAACAAGGGATACCTCACCCTTTTACTGAGGGATACCTCACCCTCACAATACAGTATATCAGAAAAATAGATGAAGAAGAGAAACTTTCACTCAGAGCAAAATATTACAACTTGAAGCACTATGGAGCTCTTTAAGGATATCTCAAGATTTTGGCGAAGAGAACAAAGAAAATATGAGAAAATAGTGAATCACGTTTTTGGCACAAGCAAAAATAGTTCAAGTGGTTAGGCAACTTTTAGAAGAGACCCAAGGTCTCTATTTATAGAGCATTTGAGAAAAAGAGCCATTTGAACAATTAATATCCATTTAAATTTGAATTATAGTCGTTTCTTTCTATTTCAGAATTCCTGTGGTATTCAATTTCTATTTTTGTTTTTACTTTTTCTCCTCCTGACTTTTCTCAAACAAATAATTCAAGCTTTTTCTCTCCCTTTTGTCATGATAAAAAAGATGGGGCAAGATAAAGCATAAGGTAAACAGAGTATATGCCAGTCTAACAAGATATGTTCATTCATAGCATACAAGAATAGCAACAGAGTTTAATTTTATAAATTTAGCAATATAAGCTCAAAATTTAGCACATGAGCAAAGATATATTCATTCATAGATTAACTAATTGCATTGTATTATCATCAAAACAGTCATGTACATTTACCAAGAGATTCATTTATATTTGATATCACTTGTTATCAAAATGTAAAACATTTACCACTTGTTATTAAAATCTTATAAATCTGTCATATATCAAGAGAATCATAGATATTAAACATTTTACTTGATGAAATATGTTATAGGGATCAGAGTATTGTATAGAACTAGCATTATTTACCCTATATGCAATGACAAAAAAAAAAAATATCCAATTTGACACTTTTGTCAATGCTAAGCATACTACTCAAAAAAAAATTTAATCATTTAAGATAGATTTGAGCTTCCTTCCATTGAGTATTTCATTTCAATGTGCTTAAAAAAGTCTCTTCATGTCCTCTTCATTTGTTTCCCTCAAGTTGAATAACATTTTTCATTTAAGAGTTTGCTTGAGGTAGTCATAACCCTACAAAACAGGTCAAAGTATTTTCTTTGGTATCCATTAATTTTTGGATCCATAGAGATTAGCCAAACTCATAAGCAAATAAGCATTCAAAATAATAAGTAAAGAAAAATAACAAATGAGTTCACAAAGGCAAAAGATATTTTATTGATTAATTTGGCCAAGTAACCACTTGTTTAATACCACTTGTTACAATTGTTACCACATTCATATATTTATCAAAACAGTAGCCAATTACATTAAGCATTTACCTTACAAAGAATTTAAATATGCAGCATATTCTTGAGAAAGAGAAGGTACAAGAACAAGCTAAGAAATATGTATCATGTAATTTTCATTTAGGCTCAAAAGAAATAAGATATATTTCATCAAAAACATGTCATCCATAGAGTCAAATATTTTTTACATTGCATTTGCATAAAAAGGAATAGAAACAGAACAGAGATTGTGCTGTAAATTTGGCTTTCAGCCATGTGGTATTCGAATACCTCTTGATGTATTCGAATACCCACCACAAAATTATGAACAAAGCAAGAGCAAGTATTCGAATACCTGTTGAGTTATTCGAATACACCAACTTATAAAAACATAATATTATTGTACTGATATATGGTATTCGAATACCTTATGATGGTATTCGAATAGACCTATCAGGAAAAAACAGATTTTCATGTTCAAAGCAATGGTATTCGAATACCAAAGGGAGGTATTCGAATAACTTAAACAGGAGAAGCATTTTTACCGTGTACAGAGGTGCATTCTGAGAAAGGAAAAACTTGTTACCCAAAGATGAAGTATTTATTCCATGATTGCAACTCCTAGCTTCATGAAAATAAGGAAGGGAGCTTGAAGTTATTTCCGGTCTTGTGCTTGCAGTAACCACTTTAAAAAATGCCAAAGTTAGCTCTTGGTCTTCAAGCACACCTACAACACATTTCAATTTTTGGTTTTTGGTACCCAAATCTTTTTGGGTCCTTGTGTGTTAGTTATGGGTATTGTACCCTTAGGAACCCATACCATTTTAGTTCCAATATTTTTCCTTGTATTGCATGTTGATGCACTATGACCCTTTTTCCCACAATAGAAACATTTAACAAAAGGACTACATGAAATGCTAGAATTAACAAAGAAGTTTTTGTAGGATTTGTGTTGAATATTCAGGTTATATCCTATTCCAGCCTTTTGAAAAATAACTCTTTGTTTTCCTAACAAAATATTTAAGTTGTCTCTTCCGAGAGTAAATTTAGAAAGAGTGTTCTTTAAATCTTTAATTTCTTTGTCAAGCATATGACAAGAAGAACAAGATGAAGAAGTAGAAGCATGTGAAGAATGAGATGTGCATGCATCAATCAATCCTAATGTCTCATTTTCAATTTTTAATTCTTCAATTTCTTCATTTAAAATAAGAATTTGATTTTCCAAAGAAGAAATAGTTTTCTTATATGAAGAAATTATTTTAGTGAGCTTAAGAGATTCCTCATGCAGCTCTTCAAAAGCGTCTTGTAATTCATCATAAGAATGAGATAATTCATAATTAGAAATTACCTCAGTGTCGCTTTCTTCTTCTTCTCCTTTGGCCATAAAACATAGATGGGCTTCTTCGCTATCTGAGCTATCAGTGGAGTCCATATCATTGTCATCCCATGCTATGTAGACTCTTCTTTCTTTGGAGGGTTTCTTTTCAAATTTCTTTGGGGGAAAAGACGATCTTCTTTGAGTTCCCTTTTTCTTTAGGAACTTACCAAATTTTCTTACCAGAAGATTGAGATTTTGTTCATTTAGCTCAATGTTGTCCACGTCATCTCCATCGTCTTCTTCTTCATTATTGATAGTGGAGGTGGTGGCTTTAAGCGTATCCCCTTTTTCTTTTTATCGTTTTCTTCGCTTTGACTTAGTCTGCTCAGTTCTAGTTCGTGCTCATGAAGTTTTCCAAATAGGGTAGCTAAGGACATGGTTGTCAAGTCCCTTGATTTTGAAATTGCTGTGACTTTGGGTTGCCAAATCCTGCTAAGACATCTCAACACGTTGTTAATCAAATCTTCATTAGAAAAACTTTTTCCTAATGATGAAAGATGATTTACAATGTGGGTGAACCTCTTTTGCATTTCTTGAATGCTTTCAACATGGTTCATTCTAAATAATTCATATTCTCGAGTTAGAGAATTGATTCTCGACCTCTTAACTTCACTAGTACCCTCATGGGTAACTTGCAAAGTGTCCCACATTTCTTTAGTAGTTTTACAATTTGAAATTCTGAAAAATTCATCATGCCCTAAAGCTGTGGTAATGATGTTTTTGGCTACCAAGTTATTTTGAACTTTTCTTTTAACATCTTTAGACCAATTATTTCTAGGTGTCTCGATTTTTACACCATTAACAACTCGTGTAGGTATAAATGCGCATTTTCGACAGCATCCCACACATCTAGATCAATAGCCTCGATAAAGATTTTCATTCTTTCCTTCCAATATGTATAGCCATCCCCATTGAAAAAGGGTGGTTGATTTATGGAAGTTGCTTCTGAAAAACCATTTGATGAAGCCATGTACTCTTGAAGCGGCTAAGCTCTTTATACAAGAGTCTAGCTCTGATACCACTTGTTACCCAAGTGGCTTCAGTACTCAAGAGGGGGTGAATTGAGTATTTAGAAAACTTTTTGCAAAAAGCGCAAACAAATAAACTATGCTGAATTTAAATAATAAATGGCGTGAATTAGATGAAGATAAGAAGAACAACTAGAAATTAAATTGCAAGATATAATAAATAAAGTGCAGAAAGATAAAAGATTAAGGAAAGAAGAGCAGGCACGATATTTATCCTGGTTCGACCACTAACCACTTGTGGCCTACGTCCAGTCCCCGAAACACAGTTCGAGATTTTTTACTATTCAATACAAGCTTAAAAATAGGTGCTTGCAACCTTTACACAATAGAGCACTTTTCACACACAGGGAAACTCTACCCTTGTGCTAAAGCCTCAGCCTGCAGGGATACCTCACCCTTACACAAACCTTAGAGGGATACCTCACTCCCTTTGAAGGATACCTCACCTTCTTTACAACAAGGGATACCTCACCTTTTTACTGAGGGATACCTCACCCTCACAATACAGTATATTAGAAAAATAGATGAAGAAGAGAAACTCTCACTCAGAGCAAAATATTACAACTTGAAGCACTATGGAGCTCTCTAAGGATATCTCAAGATTTTGGCGAAGAGAGCACATAAAATATGAGAAAATAGTGAATCACGTTTTTGGCACAAGCAAAAATAGTTCAAGTGGTTAGGCAACCTTTAGAAGAGACCCAAGGTTTCTATTTATAGAGCATTTGAGAAAAAGAGCCGTTTGAACAATTAATATCCATTTAAATTTGAATTATAGTCATTTCTTTCTATTTTAGAATTCCTGTGGTATTCGAATACCATCAGGGGGTATTCGAATATCGTATTCGAATACCATCAGAGGTATTAGAATACCTCTATTTTAAAAGCTTTGTAAAAATGGTTTAGAATGATGTTATTCGAATACCTCTAAATGGTATTCGAATACCTTTGTTGAAAAATAGCTTTTAACACTTTTAAATGCTTTCAAAAACCATGATTTGAATTTTGGGATATTTAATTTAAAACCATTTTTATCTTTTCATGCAAAATTAATGAGATATCCAGAAAGGCTCCGTACATAAGATCCTAAGTCCTAGAGCTATTCTTAAAGGTCTTGGACTTGGTCTTCTCATTATCTTCGTGTTTGTTATCATCAAAACCATTATCCATGTCAGCTAGCCAATTACATTCTCCCCATTTTTGATGATGACAAACTAACATTTGAGAAAAGCATTAGTTCATAGAAATTGGAATTCACAAAGATTGTTTAGAGATACTTACTCTCCCTCTTTTTCATAAGAGGTGATTTACATCAGAGATATGCACAGCAGCTCCTCTTTACTTTTGGAATTCAATTTCTATTTTTGTTTTTACTTTTTCTCCTCCTGACTTTTCTCAAACAAATAATTCAAGCTTTTTCTCCCCCTTTTGTCATGATCAAAAAGATGGGGCAAGATAAAGCATAAGGTAAACAGAGTATATGCCAGTTCAACAAGATATGTTCATTCATAGCATACAAGAATAGCAACAGAGTTTAATTTTATAAATTTAGCAATATAAGCACAAAATTTAGCACATGAGCAAAGATATATTCATTCATAGATTAACTAATTGCATTGTATTATCATCAAAACAGTCATGTACATTTACCAAGAGATTCATTTATATTTGATATCACTTGTTATCAAAATGTAAAACATTTACCACTTGTTATTAAAATCTTATAAATCTGTCATATATCAAGAGAATCATAGATATTAAACATTTTACTTGATGAAATATGCTATAGGGATCAGAGTATTGTATAGAACTAGCATTATTTACCCTATATGCAATGACAAAAAAAAATATATCCAATTTGGCACTTTTGTCAATGCTAAGCATACTACTCAAAAAAAAAAATTAATCATGTAAGATAGATTTGAGCTTCCTTCCATTGAGTATTTCATTTCAATGTGCTTAAAAAAGTCTCCTCATGTCCTCTTCATTTGTTTCCCTCAAGTTGAATAACCTTTTTCATTTAAGTGTTTGCTTGAGGTAGTCATAACCCTACAAAACTGGTCAAAGTATTTTCTTTAGTATCCATTAATTTTTAGATCCGTAGAGATTAGCCAAACTCATAAGCAAATAAGCATTCAAAATAATAAGTAAAGAAAAATAACAAATGAGTTCACAAAGGCAAAAGATATTTTATTGATTAATTTGGCCAAGTAACCACTTGTTTAATACCACTTGTTGCAATTGTTACCACATTCATATATTTATCAAAACAGTAGCCAATTACATTAAACATTTACCTTACAAAGAATTTAAATATGCAGCATATTCTTGAGAAAGAGAAGGTACAAGAACAAGCTAAGAAATATGCATCATGTAATTTTCATTTAGGCTCAAAAGAAATAAGAAATATTTCATCAAAAACATGTCATCCAAAGAGTCAAATATTTTTTACATTGCATTTGCATAAAAAGGAATAGAAACAGAACAGAGATTGTGCTGTAAATTTGGCTTTCAGCCATGTGGTATTCGAATACCTCTTGATGTATTCGAATACCCACCAAAAAATTATGAACAAAGCAAGAGCAAGTATTCGAATACCTGTTGAGTTATTCGAATACACCAACTTATAAAAACATAATATTGCTGTACTGATATATGGTATTCGAATACCTTATGATGGTATTCGAATAGACCTATCAGGAAAAAGACAGATTTTCACGTTCAAAGCAATGGTATTCGAATACCAAAGGGAGGTATTCGAATAACTTAAACAGGAGAAGCATTTTTACCGTGTACAGAGGTGCATTCTGAGAAAGGAAAAACTTGTTACCCAAAGATGAAGTATTTATTCCATGATTGCAACTCCTAGCTTCATGAAAATAAGGAAGCGAGCTTGAAGTTATTTCCGGTCTTGTGCTTGCAGTAACCACTTTCAAAAATGCCAAAGTTAGCTCTTGGTCTTCAAGCACACCTACAACACATTTCAATTTTTGGTTTTTGGTACCCAAATCTTTTTGGGTCCTTGTGTGTTAGTTATGGGTATTGTACCCTTAGGAACCCATACCATTTTAGTTCCAATATTTTTCCTTGTATTGCATGTTGATGCACTATGACCCTTTTTCCCACAATAGAAACATTTAACAAAAGGACTACATGAAATGCTAGAATTAACAAAGAAGTTTTTGTAGGATTTGTGTTGATTATTCGGTTTATATCCTATTCCAGCCTTTTGAAAAACAACTCTTTGTTTTCCTAACAAAATATTTAAGTTGTCTCTTCCGAGAGTAAATTTAGAAAGAGTGTTCTTTAAATCTTCAATTTCTTTTTCAAGCATATGACATGAAGAACAAGATGAAGAAGTAGAAGCATGTGAAGAATGAGATGTGCATGCATCAATCAATCCTAATGTCTCATTTTCAATTTTTAATTCTTCAATTTCTTCATTTAAAATAAGAATTTGATTTTCCAAAGAAGAAATAGTTTTCTTATATGAAGAAATTATTTTAGTGAGCTTAAGAGATTCCTCATGCAACTCTTCAAAAGCGTCTTGTAATTTATCATAAGAATGAGATAATTCATAATTAGAAATTACCTCAGTGTCGCTTTCTTCTTCTTCTCCTTTGGCCATAAAACATAGATGGGCTTCTTCGCTATCTGAGCTATCAGTGGAGTCCATATCATTGTCATTCCATGCTATGTAGACTCTTCTTTCTTTGGAGGGTTTCTTTTCAAATTTCTTTGGGGGAAAAGACGATCTTCTTTGAGTTCCCTTTTTCTTTAGGAACTTACCAAATTTTCTTACCAGAAGATTGAGATTTTGTTCATTTAGCTCAATGTTGTCCACGTCATCTCCATCGTCTTCTTCTTCATTATTGATAGTGGAGGTGGTGGCTTTAAGCGCTATCCCCTTTTTCTTTTTATCGTTTTCTTCGCTTTGACTTAGTCTGCTCAGTTCTAGTTCGTGCTTATGAAGTTTTCCAAATAGGGTAGCTAAGGACATGGTTGTCAAGTCCCTTGATTCTGAAATTGCTGTTACTTTGGGTTGCCAAATCCTGCTAAGACATCTCAACACTTTGTTAAACAAATCTTCGTTAGAAAAACTTTTTCCTAATGATGAAAGATGATTTACAATGTGGGTGAACCTCTTTTGCATTTCCTGAATGCTTTCAACATGGTTCATTCTAAATAATTCATATTCTCGAGTTAGAGAATTGATTCTCGACCTCTTAACTTCACTAGTACCCTCATGGGTAACTTGCAAAGTGTCCCACATTTCTTTAGCAGTTTTACAATTTGAAATTCTGAAAAATTCATCATGCCCCAAAGCTGTGGTAATGATGTTTTTGGCTACCAAGTTATTTTGAACTTTTCTTTTATCATCTTTACACCAATCATTTCTAGGTGTCTCGGTTTTTACACCATTAACAACTCGTGTAGGTATAAATGCGCCATTTTCAACAGCATCTCACTCATCTAGATCAATAGCCTCGATAAAGATTTTCATTCTTTCCTTCCAATATGCATAGCCATCCCCATTGAAAAAGGGTGGTCGATTTATGGAAGTTGCTTCTGAAAAACCATTTGATGAAGCCATGTACTCTTGAAGCGGCTAAGCTCTTTATATAAGAGTCTAGCTCTGATACCACTTGTTACCCAAGTGGCTTCAGTACTCAAGAGGGGGTGAATTGAGTATTTAGAAAACTTTTTGCAAAAAGCGCAAACAAATAAACTATGCTGAATTTAAATAATAAATGGCGTGAATTAGATGAAGATAAGAAGAACAACTAGAAATTAAATTGCAAGATATAATAAATAAAGTGCAGAAAGATAAAAGATTAAGGAAAGAAGAGCAGACACGATATATATCCTGGTTCGACCACTAACCACTTGTGGCCTACGTCCAATCCCCGAAACACAGTTCGAGATTTTTCACTATTCAATACAAGCTTAAAAATAGGTGCTTGCAACCTTTACACAATAGAGCACTTTTGACACACAGGGAAACTCTACCCTTGTGCTAAAGCCTCAGCCTGCAGGGATACCTCACCCTTACACAAACCTTAGAGGGATACCTCACCCCCTTTGAAGGATACCTCACCTTCTTTACAACAAGGGATACCTCACCCTTTTACTGAGGGATACCTCACCCTCACAATACAGTATATCAGAAAAATAGATGAAGAAGAGAAACTCTCACTCAGAGCAAAATATTACAACTTGAAGCACTATGGAGCTCTCTAAGGATATCTCAAGATTTTGGCGAAGAGAGCACAGAAAATATGAGAAAATAGTGAATCACGTTTTTGGCACAAGCAAAAATAGTTCAAGTGGTTAGGCAACCTTTAGAAGAGACCCAAGGTCTCTATTTATAGAGCATTTGAGAAAAAGAGCCATTTGAACAATTAATATCCATTTAAATTTGAGTTATAGTCGTTTCTTTCTATTTCAGAATTCCTGTGGTATTCGAATACCATCAGAGGGTATTCGAATACCATATTCGAATACCATCAAAGGTATTCGAATACCTCTATTTTAAAAGCTTTGTAAAAATGGTTTAGAATGATGTTATTCGAATACCTCTAAATGGTATTCGAATACCTCTGTTGGAAAACAACTTTTAACACTTTTAAATGCTTTCAAAAACCATGATTTGAATTTTGGGATATTTAATTTAAAACTATTTTTATCTTTTCATGCAAAATTAATGAGATATCCAAAAAGGCTCCGTACATAAGATCCTAAGTCCTAGAGCTATTCTTGAAGGTCTTGGACTTGGTCTTCTCATTATCTTCGTGTTTGTTATCATCAAAACCATTATCCATGTCAGCTAGCCAATTACAATAGCTAGATAGCTTGGAAAATTATGAAACTGTTTGGAGATGATAAGTGGAATGTGAAAAATATTTGATGTGAAAAATAAGTTAACGTAGGTACGTTTATTTACCTTACAAGTTTGATTTAATTTAAAAGAAATAATATACTTTATTTGATGAATGACAGTGTATAGAAAATTATAGAAATAAAAATATATGCATTTAGTTAAGATTTGTGATTTTTAAGAACACTCTTGAAAGTTGAAAAAAAAACTTGGTTTCTAAAGATTAAAATGTTCCAAGGAGATACAAAAGTTTTAAATATTTTTTTTAAAAATTATCTCCCCATTCAATTTAAGCCTCATATTTCTTATCCTTCTACTATTCACTCTATACATTCTCTCTCATTTCACTTTCCCTTCCATCTTTCATTCATCTGTAGGCTTTCTCTCTATCTCAATTTCTCTCTCTCATTCGTACGCTCTCCATGTCCTCTCACTTGTCCGCTCCTTCTTACCCTTCCACTCTCGCTGCCACTTAAGCATGGTTGTCCACTTGCCCATCTAGTTCACTCATGTCATTCCTGCTCGGCCATCCACCTCGTGGCCATCCGTTCTTGCTGTTGTGTGGTCTGGTCTATTTTGACCATTTTCCTTCCCTTATATTTCTTTGATTTTCCACACACCTTTCCTCTCATTTTTGTGTAGGCTGGAAAAATAGAGAATAGAGCAAGAAACTAGAAGGAAAAAGGGAGCAGGACTTAAGAAGGAAAATCAAGAAAAGTGGAGCAAGGAATCGTGATTAGGTAGAGGGGCTTTATTTTAGTTTTATTCCTCATTCTTTGATTTACAAAAAAAAATTTGAAATAATATGATTTAGATGATGATTTTTGGATTTGGAATAGATGAAGAAAAGTTTATGTGATTGATTATTATATTGGGACTTGGATATTCTTGTTTGGTATTGAGGAACTTTATTCTTTAAATATAAGTATGAAACCCATACTTTATTCTCTGATTTGGTAATGATTTGAATGTTTGATTATTATAGAATCATTGTGATTGATATTTGTAATACCCTTAAGTACATGTTAGACTGGTAAATGGTTACGAAAGGTAGCATTTAACTTGTTTAGCATGTCAGTTAAGTTTTGTGACAAACTGAGTTCATTTAGGCACTTAGTTGCAACATAGAAGTTGTAAAGTGGCTTAAAATGACTCAGATAATAGCATAAGTTGCTAAGTTGAAGGAAATAAACATAGAGAGTTTATTTCTAGGTCACAAATGAGCCAAGTAAGATGTGGCAAAAATTTCAAGAGAATCAGAGTCAGTTTGGTATTTTGAGGCATACTTGTTGTGCATTTTAATACCAAATGACTAGCAGCAGATATAGAAAATAATGAGAAAAAGAGAAACAACAACTTAGATGAATCTTATGATTTATTCTAAGGTTGTTGGAAGCAGGGAAACTCGAATTAGCATGATTCGGGTATCCATAGCAGATAGAAGTTTCAGTATTAATCTTTTCCCCGTAATTCCTGCACGTCCCTTCCCCTTTATATTTGGTTCTCCTCGGCAGAGAAGAAGAGAAACCGAAAACCAGAGAAGAAAAGAGAGAGAAGGGAGAGGAGAGAAGGGAAGAAGAAGGGAAGAGGAAGATCAAGCTTCAAGATTCAAGGCTTCACTTCAAGAGGTAGGGGTTTAGAGCTTTTATTCATCTCTATTCTCTATGTATGCATATAGATACATAATATGCTAATTTGAGTTTTAGAGATGTTAGAAGAGTTTGGCTTGCATAGAAGTGTTCCTTGGGTCATTTATGACTTGTCTATAACATCAACTTAAGAAAGAAGACCCGGAATCACAAAGTGAGCCTTAAGTTAAAGAATGGAGAATTCTAGCCATAATCCAAATTAAGAGATTTAAGAGAGTAATTGATGTTCCTAAATGTTAAAGAATTGATTAGGGACTTAGAATTACTTAGAATTTGGATTGAGATGGCTTGGAATCAGCAGAAATGATCAATAGAGCAAAGAAACCCGCAAATTAACTCTGCAGAACCGTGGTTCTGGCGATGGCGCCGCGGCGTGGAGATAGTCACCAGCAGCGCGAGAGTTTTCGCCGGAATGCCGCGGCGTGGAGGAAGCATGCCGCGGCGTGAGGTTAAAAATTAGCCCAGCAGTAGCCCTCGAGAGAAGGAGCGCCGCGGCGTGCAAATGCCGTGTGTCACGCGGCACGAGATCCCGAAGCTCCAAAATGATGTTTTTGGATGCTTTGAGGTGCCATAGTTAAGGGAATCATTAAGACATGTTTCCTAAGTGTGTTAAGGCACAAGATGGGATATTTTCAAGTGGAAAATGTCTATCCATCAAGTATGAGAAAGCATAGGCTTTTAAGCATCCTAAAGGAAAGGTTTGCTTTAAGTAATGATATTGCACTTTAGGCAACTTAATGTTGCAATTGATATCACTTAAGATGTGATGAGATAGTGCAATAGAGATGAATAATAGTATTCACTCTAGTAGAGAATGATGAGAAAGGTATGAACCTTAGGAAATCCAAGAATAAGTGGATTACCTTAGGAAGGTACCTAGAAGCTTAGGCAACAAAGAGTTGCAAGTAAGAGCCACTCTAGAGTTAGATTGCATGAGTGGAGATAAGATTGTGTATGAGTTCCACAGAGGGGACGTTTAGGTACTTAGTCTCAAGTTAAGTGAGACTTAGTACATTGTTAAATACACAAGAAGAGGAATTATGACTAAGAAGATGTCATAAGCGAGAAAGTAGAACAAAATGTACAACAACTCAAGTATAAGTTAAGATGAGTTAGAAGTACAAGATAAAGATAGCAGAAAGTAGAACGTAAAATGTACAACAACTCAAGTATAAGTTAAGATGAGTTAGAAGTACAAGATAAAGAGAAGATACTTCCTTAGATGCAAGTAAAGCATGGAAGTTGAGTTTAGAATAAGTATGTTAGCACACAAGTGTAGTATACGCTACTACCATAAGTGTGATAGAAAAGGAAAGTTAGATGCATGAACTACTCTCTTTAGACAAAGTTGAGTTAATTATGCAAAGTTTTAGAGAAATGCTCTCATTCCTTAAGCAAGGTTAGATGAGGCATTAGTTAAGATAGACTCTTTCACTAGGATGAGTTGAGTCTATAGAAAAGAGTGAGATGGTGTTTATGTAAGAGATAAACATAACACTAAGCTCTTCACACACTAGAGAGTTAAGCTAGTGTGAAGATGAAGAGAAAGGTCCTTAGGGCAACCAAGATTAGTGGTTCGCCAAAGGTAAGTACCTAACACCTCAACAACGTAAGGTTGCATTAGAGATCACTTAAGAGAAAGGAGTGATGAGGTGAAGTTTAGGTACAAGTAAGAGACATAGTTTTAGTAATGTTTACCTGAGAATGTAACGTTATATGACGTGAGGTCATTCAGCCAGGAGGTACGGGATCAGAGAAGTTCCTAAGGGAACAAGTATTCCTAACCAAGTGCTAAGGTTACATATAGTATGAGGTTACAGATTCTCCTCATCACAAGGGGTAAACATAAGAAGACTAGAATATGCTTAGCTCTTAGAGGAACTAAGTATATAAGTATGTACGAAAGTCTATGAATTAGTCAAGTAGGATCGATCTAGTGAGTATCCTTTGATGTTAATCATGAAGGCAAAAAGGAGATAGATGGGTGTCCGAAGGACTTTTGAGAAGGACATAACCCTGATGTCTCGATGTGCCAAGGCCTAAGGAGATAAGTGAGAAATCCAAAGACGCTCTTTGAGCAAGGATGAAGCCCGAATTTCTCAATGAGCCAGGATACGTGTAAGGTGAGGATGAGGTTTCCTCTATTTACCACTAGATGATATACTGACTAGTTCCTAGCAAATTCCTTCGCTCCAAATCAAAACCCTGCATTTGCATTTCATTCATATGCACTTAGGATTCCTTAGGCATATTCATTACATATCATTAGCATTGCATTTACGGACAGTTGTATGGGCATTGTCCGTCACTGTTGGTATGTACAGATGTATGGGCGCTGTATATATTAGCAGTGTGTTCACTCTTGATTGTTATCACACTATTAGAAAGTGTTTAAGTTAAGAGAAAAGAGGAGGCAACTCCTAAGTTAAGAGAATAGAGGAGGAAACTCCTAAGTTATGAGAATAGAGGAGGAAACTCCTAAGTTAAGAGAATAGAGGAGGAAACTCCTAAGTTATGAGAAAAGAGGACAAAGCTCCTAAGTTAGAATTATAGCATTTGTTATATATTTTGTTATATACAATGTTATAGAGAACTGGTATTGGAATTGCTTATACTGAGAATGTTAATTCTCACCCCAGTTGCTATTCCATGTAAATCCGTATGATGCAGTTCGATGCAGTACCGATGCGATTCGTAGATATGTTCGTGTACGAGATGCAAACCCTGCTAAGGATGAGAAGATAAAGCATGAAGACTAGAATAGTTTTATTGCTTTAAGTAGGCAGAACTCATGTAATAAGTTTATGTTTGTTCTGTAAGTTTTATGTTATATGTATTACAAAAGCCCTTATGTGGCTAAGATGTATATATATATATGTATGAGTTTAAGTTTTTCCGCAATCTCTCAAGGCTTTCTATAATTACTCAGTTGTGATTATAGATATATGTTAGTATGTAGTATAGAAGTGACGTCTCTAGTACTGGTTATCTTTATATATCTCTGTCTATCTAGGATATATCTGGATATCTGTATTAGGGTGTTACAATATTGATTCTTGATTAATTTTTAAAATGGACTGATTTATGGTTCAAATCAGAATCATGAGTTCTTCGGGCAGTAAATTATCTATTGTGGTTCTGTTCATGGTCAAGACTAATTAACAAAGCTTTCATGCTTCAAGCTTTGTTATGTTTGTTTAAATGAATTTGGACTCAAAGTTATGTTGTTAATTGAGATAAGAAATGAGCAGCTGAGTTAGACCATGATTGAACTCTCACTTTGATCTTGAATTTAAACATCATTGAACTATGTTTATACTCATTACTATTAGGTATTTTATTATGATCAAGCCCTATGTGTGTGTGCCTTGTTATCCTTGATTATTGAGTTGATTTTAGTGACATATAATAAGTGATTAAGTTAATTTGTGTCTAGCTATCCATGGCCAAGACCATAATTTGTGACATTTTATTGACTTTGTGAGACTTATTCTCTATGTTTGTGAATAGCTTTGTAACTTAATTTTCATAGTTGTAGACGTGTGTCTTTATTTTACTCTTCATTTTCTAGTGAGATATTGAATTGACTTTATAGACCTTGAGTAATGGTATGACACAGCCAAGCTATGAACAATTAGGAGTTCTTTACTTTTAATTTATTATTCTCATTATATTGAATGTTGAATTGAATTATGACTTGTTCTAATGGAGTTATGGCTAAACCATAATCTTGTAAGACTTATGGCCATAACTTACTTTCAAGTGTGTGCTTCATCTCCCATTAGAGGATATAATGTCTTTGTGATTGTTTTAGTGAACTTCATGGCCAAGTTTTGCTTAAATAACCACTACGACTAGGTGCCTTGTTTTTGGGCAGAATTTGTGTTACTTTATGGCTTAAAATTGTGGTTTGAATTTTGATAAAAATGATGGTAGATTTGGTTTAGTTTAACACCAAAAATTTTAATGTGTTTTTGTATGAAAATTGAACTTTGAAGGGTGGTTGTAGCCACTAAGGTACTTAGTGACGGTTGTAGCCACTAAGGTAATTAATGGTGGCAATAGTCACTATGGTAATAAAAGTGGTCATAGCCATTAATGAGACACTAACGAGGAAAAGGGTATAGTTATAGGTGAATTACTCTACTTATGCAAGCAAGTATTATTAATGGGTCATTGCCCTGTTACTTAAAAATGTAAAGGAGATTAAAGGTAGTGTTAACGGATAGTTGCCAAAGCATAATGAATAAAGGTAAAAGTACTCTTGGGAGTAAGTAAGTTAATTATTTTAATAAGAAATATATTATGCAATGTAGGTATCGGTATTCATTTTATAATCAAATGAACTATCTACCTTGGAAATGAAAAGACTAAGTTTTGACCTGTAACACTTTTTCATTTATTATTTATGTAACTAGTTTTTAACCATAGTAGCTAGATCTATTATTATGTTATGTTTAATAAACTTACTACTGAGAATTTCAAATTCTCACCCCAATTTCTTATTTCTAAGGTAAATTCAGTAAATGATCAAAGCAGGAGCAAAAGAAGACATTGAAGACTTGACATAGTTATTTTGTACCTGTACATACATCACTAATGTAATTAATTTATTAGTTTTGTATTTACGCCCTCGTGGCTTGCTTTAGTTCTTTTATATATATATATATCAGGTATATGTTGTAAATAAGTAGTAAAAATGTAAGTTTCCAATTGTGTAAAAATTATCTTCTTCTTTTTTTGTCAAAGGCTTTATATATTTATACGTTGTTAGTTATTATATAGGTTGTGTTTATGTTTAATTTTATAAGTGATACTTTTAATTCTATTTACTTGAGTATATTGATAATATACTACAGTATCTAGAATTAGGGCGTTATAGGGGCAGCATGGGAAGGCTTTCAATATTTGAAATAATTATCAAGGGCAAAAACCAAGAGATAGTTGCACACGAATGAATCCCTGGATGTCACTTGGCAAAAAAGCTACTATTGTGTAGGCAAAAAGACATCACCACAGTAATGGGAACATTCTAGACAAGTTAAGTGTCACTCCTTTGTTTACCACATATGACTCCCATGATGGACAACAAATAGACCCCAATGCCAAAAACTATGTAGTTGCGACCACGACACTAACCATGATCTCGTATTGGCCTCTCATCCAATTGTTGTGTCCCGTGGTCAAGAGACCTCAGTGTACCCCAGGTGTAACACCCGTGAAAATATGATAGACTTGTATATGGTTACGGAGGTAGCTTAATACTTGATTATTATGTCTGTTAAGTTTTGTAACTTTATGAGCACATTTAGGCACTTTGTTGCAACACTATGTGTGGAAAACAGTTGTTTTTAGCTCCAGCAATGGCTTAAAGTGCTTAGTTAATGGAAATAAATGTGAAGACTTTATTTCTAGGTCATAAATTTATGGGTCACAAAAGTAATATAATAATGAGAATGATCATCTCCATATGGATAATGGGTAATATCTAATGTCAACTATTAACCAATAGCTTAATGAATTCTATTCAAGCACATATAAATTAGGAAAAGTGTGTGTAGTCAAATATAGGGCTAAAAGGGAATAAACCAAAAGTAAAAGACAGTAACGAGAGCATAGGGACTCCTTCTTCACCAACTACTTTACTTGGCAACTTGCAACTGTTTTAAGTAACAAAGATATTGGTTTTGTTAGCCTAAGAAGCTACATTAGTTAAAAGCCTATGTCTAAATCATTTAACCCTATATCATTTACTTAGCGCACTATGTGTCCATGAGAATTAGAGCAAATAACATGCAATATGGTTGATCCTTAACAATGGCTATACATGGCTAATAGGTATATGTCTATCCTATTAACAAATTAATTCATCCCACCATTAGAATGAAATCAAACATGCATCATCTATATTCATGATCTAAAATCTAGATTCATATGCCTAATTCAAAAGAATTTATCAAATCACAATAAATGATGGCCAAACATCTATGAGCATTAAGAGAAACATAGATGAACAAAACTAAATATCATTATAAACTTAAATGGTTACAAAGTCACCAATGCACATAGAAGGATCCAAAGGAATCCCTAAAAACAACTTAGCTACCTATGGAATCCAAAAATCTCAAGAGAGATTTCCTACCCATGGCCTAGAGAAAGAGAGGATAAAGAGAAAAGAGAGAAAACTCTATAATGAGATCTTGGGAGGCTTGATCTTCCTTGGATAATGATGGTTTCCCCACTAAATCTCGTACAAGCTCTCCAAAATGATGAGAACTGGTCTTCTTTGTGTTTTGTCGTGTCTCCCCACCTAACTCTCTCCAAAATATCTGATGACATAGTATATATTGACAAAGCCTGCGAACTCGCACTGCAGCATGACATCCTTTGCGCAGCGTGTAACATCTCGAGACTACTTGCAGGATTGATGAGTGTCCCCATAAATCAACATGGGTCTTTTTAGCGTGCTTTGTCCTCACTCACATGCATCCTAGGAAACTTCCAGGAGGTCACCCATCCCACAAGTGCTCCAAGTCAAGCACGCTTAACCATGGAGTACTTACGTTCTTAACTCTCGAAAAGAAGATGCATCCTATTGATATGAGTGGTGCTAATCAATTTCTTTAAGTCATCCTCAACTATGCAGTCCCAAACCTGCACAGCCCCTAAATCCCTCTCATTCCGATGTGTATTCAGTTCATTCATGTGTCCCTTTACCTAGAAGCCTGCTAGGAGTCGCTCCTTGTCCATGCTTCATCTTTATGCACCAACGACCACTCCCCGCCCTCGTCAGTCTCGGGTGTCATATGCCCACCAGCTTCTGCATGGTTCGTCCCCGAACCACACCATACTAGGAGAGGTCCCATCTCTGATACCATTTGCAACATCCCAGGATTGCCTGTAAGATTGATGAGCTATCTCCACAAACCAACACGAGTCTTTTCAGCATGCTTTGTCCTCACTCATACGTATCCTAGGAAACTTCCTAGGAGGTCACCCATCCTACAAGTGCTCCAGGTCAAGTACGCTTAACCATGGAGTACTTATGTTCTTGGCTCCAAAAAAGAAGATGCATCTTGTTGATATGGTTACTGCTAATCAATTCCTTTAAGCTATCCTCAACTATGCAGTCCCATAACTGAACAGTCTCTGAATCACTCTCATTCTGGTGTGTATTCAGTTCATTCATGTGTCCCTTCACCTAGAAGCTTGCCAGGAGCCGCTCCTTGTCTGTGTTTCATCTTTATGCACCAACGATCACTCCCCACCCTCGTCAGCCCTAGGTGTCACATAGTGGCATGAATGCCTACATGGTTAAGTGAAACCAGTGCTGACAAACGTGCACTACAATGTGACACCCTTTACGCTGCGGTGCTCTAGCTTTTGTCTTCAGTATACGCAGCAACTAGAGAGCGAGACGCCGCGACGTGCTAAACCTTGCACCGCGGCGTGCTAAACCTTGCGCCTCGGCGTGAAAAACTAGAATGCATGCTAAGCTTCCTCCTCCAATGCAAGGCGATGACTTGCTTTTAGAGCTCTTCCTACAATAGAGAAGTTGCTTAATTAATCGCAAGTGTAAATTTACTTAATCCAACAAAGAATAGGCAAGATTTTGGCAAGATTGGAGAGGAAGAAATTAACATGAATTTGAACTCAAAGTGAAGGAAAAGTCTTCCAATCATGTCTAAGCACAAGGACTAAGGGATCAATGTACCACCAATATGGGGTGCAAATAACTACATTTTATGGAGTTATCACACCCCTAAACCTAGATTTTTGCTAGTCTTCGATCAAAACAAAGCATGATTACACTTGCATTGGCACAACATAGATCAAAACTAGCATGCGATGATTGCATAAAGCCTCAAAGAATGCTTATGCCTCACACTCTGCTTTACACATACTCTTTTTCATGCAGACAATCAAAGCTTCCTAACATGTATAATAGATTTCCCACCTTCAAGCAAACAAGACTTCATCAATTCAAATTACACTCATTCAGATAAGCTTATGGGCACACATATGGAAATGAATCAAAGAATCCAAAAGATTGTAATTCAATTCTCTCTCCACTAATGTAAATCATACATAACTGAGGATCAAAAGGGACTTAATTAGCTTGTAATGTAAGGCCATGGTTAGGGGTTAAAGAACAAAGGGGAAAGGATAATGAACAAACATTAAGAAACAAAGAATATGAGATTTCAAGACTTGAGTCACTAAGTTATACAATAAGGGTGTGTAAAAGAAATGAAATAACCGGACTCTCTAGAACCACTATTTTATTTGTTTTTCCATTTGGATTTCTGACTTTGAATTTTTCTTTTCTTTTCTCATTCTTTTTATTTTTCTCTTTTCTTTAACCAATTTCTTTCACATACATGGTTCCTTCAAATCACTTCTACACTGAAACAAGCACTTACACCCTTTAATCACAGAACTCAAGTCAAGAAATATCATATCATGCACTCAACAAGCAATGATGGTCGGAGAAAGAATGCAATGTTTTCACATGCATTAGAATGGTTACATGGGGTTAGGAAAATGAAGGTGATGAAAAACATATAAGGCCAAACAAGTACAAGGCTTCAAAGGGGACCTATGGATATCAACTTGTAAGGGTAAGCTTGAAAAGCTCAATCGGTCCAAACAATGCCCTAATCATTTCCTCAGTCATACACAATTTAGGATTTTGCCTCAAGAGAGTTGCAAAACAATTTCAAATATAAAAGAAATCATTCACAAGTACATCCCATAAACATTCTCTAAATAAGCACTCAAATCATTTCCAAAGCTAAACCAGCATGCAAGTAGGAATCACATTATGAACAAAGAGAAACAAGATTGCACCAGCATGCTTCAGAGATCGTATATGGATTCACAGAAGAATTGAGGACAAAACACATCCATATTTATCATTGGACAACCATCACACACTAGCAAATGGCAAAGTATCACGCATTCAAATAGTTTCATCATTTTCAATTCAAGCATGCATTCATCATGTGTAGAATATTGAAAATTGAATTTTTTTTTATCAACAACCCATCAATAATAGCCAAAACAATGTGTGATCATGGTAATATGGTTACTATCACTACTGCATACTTTAAATATCAATGAACTATGCAACAGTTAAAATTTGAAGTTAATCGAAGTTGGTTTGACATTTTTAAGCATACTGGTTGGGTATTTTAATGCCGGATTGACCCCTAGCAGATATGAAAAAATACGAAAATGGTGAAAACAGATTTTTCATGAATCCTAGTATTTATTTGTAACTTATTGGAAGTAAGAAAACTGGATTTTGTGAAATCTAAGTGTTCTTAGCAGATTGGGAGTTTTAAGTTAAATATCTTAAGAGGCAAATAGCCTTATGTTTCTCTCTTCTTCAATTTTATGCCTTTAAATGAGACAAATCCCTCATTTCTCATCTCTTCTCATGGTTGCAAGTAGGAAAGGGCAAAAAGAAGGGAAGCAAGGAGCAAAAGGAGGAGAATCAAGCAACTAAGGAGACGATGAAGGAAAGGAAAGATTGGAGTTGTTTAGTGATTTCAATTTTTGATTTTTGAGGTAAAGGGAACTTTGTTCTTGACTCTTTATTTCCATTTTCTCCATCTTTTTTCATGAGTTGGCTTGGTGAGGGAAATGGACTTGGAAGGGTTGTTTTTAGTGTTCTTGGCTTGAATCTTGTTGTAGAACTTGAGGATAGCTTGTTTGTGGTTTATCCTATGCATTGTGGTGGATTTTTCATCTCTTAAACACTCATAACCTTACTTGAGCTAAGAGAGGGGTGCTAGGTTTTTAGGATGATGAATGATTCATTGATCCATTTTAGAGTAAGTTAAAGTTATACGTGAGTTACAACATGTTTATGGACCTTGTGTGGTGTTGGAAATCACTTGGTTTGGAGTTTTGGATGATGGGAAGGCTATTGTTCCTTAATGGAACAGTGGCTGACTTCTGTAGAATTCTGTAGAATTCACTGCTGCAGGGTCACGCCTAGGCGTGACTGAACCACGCCTAGGCGTGGTTGAGACATAGAGGGTCACGCCTAGGTGTGACAAAGTTGTGCCTAGTCGTGGTTTCCTGGAAGTTATAGGGTTGTTGCCTTGCCACCTTCACGCCTAGGAGTGGAAGGGTGACACCTCGGCATGAATTCCAGACTTGAAGAAGAGCTGAAATGTGATGCAATGGAACTTAGTAAAGGTGTGGTTTCTTCTTTTATGCTTCTTAATGCGTATTGATGCTCTAATAGGAGCATTTAGTGAAGTGAGAATGTTAGAAATCTAGAACGATTTGTTATGTTAATTATGAGAAATAATTAAGTATGGATATATATATATATATATATATATATATATATATATAGTTGCAATCTTAAGGATAGGTTTCCTTATGGTTTTGAGGATAGATTTCCTTGTTGTTTGATTATGATTGTGTAGTTGATAGATTTCACTACTTGAAGTGTTACTTTTTGGATGGATTTCCAGTGCTTGTCTATATATATATATATATATATATATATATATATAGTTGTGATCTTAAGGATAGGTTTCCTTATGGTTTTGAGGATGAATTTCCATATTGGTTGATTATGATTGTGTAGTTGATAGATTTCACTACTTGAAGTGTTACTTTTCTGAATGGATTTCTAGTGCTTGTCCAAGGTTATGGATGGGACTTCCATTTCTTTATATGTATATATACATACATATGCATATACATATATATATATATATATATATATATATATATATATATATATATATATATATATATATATATATATATATATAGTTGTGATCTTAAGGATAGGTTTCCTTATGGTTTTGAGGATGAATTTCCATATTGGTTGATTATGATTGTGTAGTTGATAGATTTCACTACTTGAAGTGTTACTTTTCTCAATGGATTTCTAGTGCTTGTCCAAGGTTATGGATGGGACTTCCATTTCTTTATATGTATATATACATACATATGCATATACATATATATATATATATATATATATATATATATATATATATATATATATATATATATACATATATATATATATATATGTTAATATGGGGCGGGGTGAGCTTACTAAACCCGAATCTGGAAACAGTTTATAAAATTTTAATTTTTTTAGATTTTATCTGACTAATAAAATCTAGGTGTGTTTTATTGTCCATTGGACAATAACCACTAATTAATATGTAGTAGCTTTTGTCTATTGGATAATAGCTCCCGGTAAAAATCTATGTTGGATGACACTAGCCTTAGGTTAGTCATCTTTTCTAGAGCATTCCTTTGTGACTCACTACATGAATCACCCTATGACTCACTGAGATGGACCAATGGAGAGCTAGTCATCAATGGTGGCTATGACTCACAATGACTCATTAGATGACTCACACCTAGGTGAGTCACATTTTGTGACATACTCTTGAAGTCTTCCATGGTCAAGGCTTGGTTTGGAGACCAAAAGTCTTACACTTAGTTCATTTCTTCATCTTTCTATCATTCTCTCAAGTAACCAAGAAAACTACACACCTAAAATCTCTCTATTTTCTCTTCCATAGCTCACAGTCAAGAGCCCATTTTACATATCCATTCTCCTATAATTCAATCTAACCTTATATCTTTAATCTACAAGTCATTCTAAGAAACTTTTGTGTTGAAACCATAACCTAGTCCATCCATTTACAATCTTGTTCTTCAAGCTCAAGTTTGAAGCTCTTAAGGTGAAGTTCTTTAATCTTCATGTTTCTATCCATTTTAAAGTTCTAGACCATGACTTGGATCCATGGTCATCTTAGTTAAGCCTTAGATGTAAATACTTGTGTGTTTATTTTGTTTCAAGAACAATTTGGTGGCAGTGAAAAACAACCCTAAAGGAGACTTGCAAGAAGCTTTTGGAGCATCATCTAAGATAAGGGAGGTTAACCTCATCAACCACTCATGGTGGTGAGGAAACGAAATTTATAGGTGAAAAATCCATAAGAAATTATTCACTTGTTTGTATGCATTTAATGTTTTGTATTTAGTTGCTTTGTATGTTTTTAGTGCTTTGATAGTATGCATGATATTTGCCATAGTAGAAAGTGATGATTGGTATATGTTGTATGATGTTGAATCATGTGGAAGGAGGATAATTTTTGGCTCCAAAGGCCAACATAGCTCACGGCCATTAAGCAAAAATTAGGGTAACCAAGGCAAAAATCATTTTGTTAATAGTGGACTGAATTGATTTTGTAACTTAGACATGATTTAGGGTTGTACAAATTAAAGAAAAAAGTGAACATGATTTTATTATTGAAAAGGAATTGGTTTTTGAATCATAAGAAAGGAACTATTTTTAGAGATGATGTGAAATTTTGAGTAGATCATTTAAGAGTGTTTAGTGAAGGTAAAGGGAAAAAAGAAAAAAAACAAAGATTTTATTATTGCTTAACAAGCAATTTTTAGCAATAATGTGTAAAATAAAGTTAGGAAGTAAATTGGAAACTCAAAATATTTTACTTAAATGGACTCTTAGTAAAATAAAAGAAAAAGGTTTTATTAAATTAATATAATGTAGATTTTGGAAATAAAGCTAGAAATTATTTTTCTAAAGGAGTTTAGCAAGAAAAAAAATTGGAAATAAGATTAAATTTTATATTAAATTTGAAGTGTTTCAAAATCAAGTACAGAAAGTCAGAGAAATGTTTACGTGATTGAAAAATAATATTGAAACCTTACGAGTTTAAAAAATAATGATGTTTGAACTACGCAATTTATAAAATGTTTAAAAAATTTTATATGATTGCGAAAACGTTGAAAAATATTTACGCGATTTGAAAACGTAACAAAAATGTTACGCGATTATGAAAACACGATAAAAATGCTACGCAACTGCGAGGAACAACAGTGTGCTGTCGGGTCAACGTATTTGACCCGGATATGTTAGTATATGGTTTTTGGCCAATAATTGGTTGTTTGTGTGAAAACCATATCTTTGACATTTTATCTGTGTATTGAATCATTATTCATGCATTGAAAGTCATAAAGACTGGGTTTGTTAAAGGTTGTATGCTTAGAAGTTGAATTACACCTAAGTTCAGGTGCAAATTGCATAGTGTGGGTCACTTGTTAATCTTAGAGGCGTCGAGGCGTGGGTATCCCACAAGTGGACATTTGGTAGCTCCATTGGGTCGTGGTGATTGAGCACTGCATCGACGATCTCGACTAGGTACTATTCTATTCCCGATCTTGTGAAGAATGTCTTGTATAAGCGATAATGCGTATGCTATATTTGTGATTGCACTTTGTTGAGGCTAACGATATACGAACATGTCTCCTAGATCATTCTCTCTGTTCAGGTTTAGCTCCATGGAGTAGGAACTTATCCATCTTGCATGTGCATAATCAATTGATTTATTGTTATGTTATATATTTGTTAACTATTTGTTAGTTGATACAATGTATATACTTGTTATCTCTATATTTGTATGACATTACTGTCATTTCTGTTTCTGTATTATCATGTTGGTATTGATGTAGGGGTTCTCACCTCCTTACTGTGTTGCTTTGTTTTATGTTTATGTTTGGTAAAGACGGTGGGAAAGACGAGGAAGAATTGCTTCCATTATGTCCATTTTGTTTGCGTGTCAATTTTTCTGAGGATTGATGATGGTGTCAAGACTTGGTTTTCTTGGCTATGTCAGTGTATGGTTCCACAGAGGCACGAACGCTTGGCGTGTTGACTTAGAAACGGAACGTTTTATATATATTAGGGAGGTAACCCTAATTAGGAGCAGAAATTTCTATGGGGTTAATACTTTTTCCTTTATTACTATTGTACATTTAGAGTTATGAATGCCTATCAGAGATCTGTGGGGTGATTGTTTCTATACCCCTAAAGTGGATAATGTGGTGTCATCGGCTAAGACACCTGTTCGTAGAGCTTCGCAACACCCAAGGCTTTTGTCGTCCGAGGAGTCAGAGGAAGATCCAACTGAGAATTCTTCTCATTAGGTCTTTTATGTTGAAACAATTTATCTTTATGTTAAAAAGTTTGTATATATATGTTTTGAAATACTAATGTTTGATGTACATGATGTATATTATTAAGTTATTTTAATTTGTGTTTTTTTTTATTCTTTTAAGTTAAGTTATTAAAAAAAATAATATAATATAAAATAAAAAGAAATTTTTAAAATCGTATAATATTGTAACAAATCTTTTACAATTTGGTTAAGTTTTATAAGTTTTAGTTTTAAATGTAATGACTGAGAAAAGGTGTTACATTAGTTGGTATCAGAGCTCCCAGTTAGAGTCTTTTGGGTTGTGGTTAGGTCTGTCTTGTCTATGTTGTGTGATTCTTTGTGTTTGGTTTCCGAAAGGAAACAAGATTGTTTGAAATGATTATACTTAACTTTTATTGTGTTTTGTTTAGTCTGATTTTGAAGAAACACGATGGCTAGTTGTAGAGGTGGACATGTGAACAATGGAAAAGACAGTCAAAGCATGGTTGCAACTGCTGAGGCGATGCAAAGGAAAGAAGACATTATAGTGCAACAAAACTAGAGAGCCAAACAACAACAGGAAGTGACTACAGAAGCTCAAAGTTTGTCAGAGTTTCGTCATAATAATCTGCCACAATTTAGAGGATAATTTGATTCGGAGAAAGCTATTCTTTGGATCAAATAGTTGGAAAAGATATTCAGAGGTATATGGTGTACCAATGAGAGGAAGGTAACTTACACTACCTATATGCTTATTGGTGATGGCGAGGATTGGTGGGCTAGAACGCAACAACTGTTGGAAGTTGAAGGAAAGGTAATTACATTGGAAGTTTTAAGAACTAGTTCCTGGAGAAGTACTTTCTGGCAAGTACGAGGCATGCTAAGGAAATGGAATTCTTTAGTTTGAAATAATGAGGAATGTCAGTTAGTGAGTATGCCACAAGATTTGAAAGTTTATCTAAATATTAAAGGTATTTTTAACTACAGCCTAATGAGGAGTGGAAATGTCGAAAGTTTGAAGGAGGTTTAAGACATGACTTGAAGCGAGTGTTGTTACCTCTAAGGATAGAGTAGTTTCCAGATTTGTTGGACAAATGTCGTCAGATTGAAGTGTTGGACCAATCCCGAGACACAAGAAATTGTAATTTTGGAATTCACGGTTCCAAAAGGGGAGAAATAGCAATATCAGTCGTTTTCAACAAAAGCCGTACTCGAGACCATCGGGGAATCATTCTTAACAACAATCATCTGGGGAAGGTTCGAGTGGCAATAGATTTGGTCAGAATGTGGCATCTGCATCAAAATGCTTCAAGTGTGGGAAGGACCACTTAACGAAGGATTGCACGATCAAGGGGATTATCTGTTTTAGATGCAAAAAGCCATGGCATATTTCAAAAGATTGTAATTAACCAAAGGCAGAGCCTTCAATGAGCAATGTACGTGCTGCAAGGCCTCAAGCTGGAGGGATAGTTTACATAATGAGTGGAGCGGAAGCCTCCCAATATGAAGATCTAATCATAGGAGAATGTGCCATAGAAGATAATCTTTTAATAGTACTGTATGATTTAGGAGCAACCCATTCTTTCATTTCCTATGACTGTGTGGATCGATTGGATTATCTGTGTCTTCATTACCTTTTGATTTGATTATTTCTACACCTACTGCTAAGCCTGTTGTTACTACACAAGCTTGCTTAAATTGTCTTGTTTCTGTTAGGGATCGAATCTTTTCTGTTGATTTGATTTGTTTACCTCTTTCTAAAATAGACGTAATTCTAGGAATGGATTGGTTATCTTCTAACCATATCCTATTAGACTGTTCGAATAAGACCTTAGTTTTTCCTGAGATTGAGAATTCTGGATTTTTAACGCCAACCAAGTCGAAGCTTGCTTGAGGGAAAGAGCTTAATGATACATGTTATTATCTTCTTTGGAGGTCAAGAGTGAGAAGAATGTGAATGCTATTTCTGTAGTCCATAAGTTTCCTGAGGTTTTTCCTGAAGATATACCTGGACTGCTACCGGAAAAAGAAATAGAATTTTCTATTGATCTTGTACCAGGATTAGGTCCTATATCAATGGCACCATATTGGATGTTGCCATCAGAGTTAGCTGAACTCAAAAGGCAATTGGTGGAATTATGGGGAGTGCCAGTGCTATTGGTTAAGAAGAAGGATGAAACTTCTCGTTTGTGTGTAGACTATCGTCAGTTGAATAAGGTCACGATCAAGAATAAGTATCCACTTCTGAGGATAGATGACTTAATGGATCAACTGAAAGGAGCTACAATGTTTTCCAAGATTGATCTATGATCTGGTTATCATCAGATTCATGTGAAAGTGGTGAATGTTTCTAAGACAGCTTTTTGAACGCGTTATGGGCATTATGAGTATCTTGTGATGTCATTTGGAGTGACGAATGCTCCTATTATATTCATAGATTACATGATCAGGATCTTTCGTCCTTATTTAGATAAATTTGTCGTTATTTTTATTGATGACATTTTGATCTATTCTCGAAGTCAGGAGGAACACGCTAAACATCTCAGTGTGGTTCTTCAAATTTTGAAGGAGAAAAAGTTATATCCCAAGTTGTCTAAGTGTGAGTTCTAGTTGGAAGAAGTTCAATTTTTGGGTCACGTGATTTCCAGGGAAGGAATTGCAGTGGATCCATCAAAAGTTGAAACGGTTCTTAAGTGGGAAAGATCGAAGATGATATCGAAGATCTATAGTTTTGTTGGATTAGCCGGTTACTATCGAAGGTTCATTGAAGGATTTTCTAAGATCGCAAGACCTCTCACCTAGCTTACGCAGAAGAATCAAGTTTTTATATGGACTAATGCATGCGAGGAAAGTTTCCAAGAGTTAAAGAGAAGATTGACTACTTTGCCAGTATTGATTCTACCTGATCCCAATGAACCTTTCGAGGTGTATTGTGATACTTCATATCAAGATTTAGGATGTGTGCTCATACAGCATAGAAAAGTGGTAGCATATGCTTCAAGGCAGTTGAAAGTGCATGAGAATAATTACCCTACACATGACTTGGAATTAGCTGTCGCGGTGTTTGCATTGAAGATATGGAGGCATTTTCTATATGGGGCAACATTCAATGTTTATAGTGATCATAAGAGTTTGAAGTACCTGTTTGATCAAAAGGAGTTAAACATGAGGCAAAGGCAATGATTAGAGTTTTTGAAAGACTATGACTTTCAACTCCAATACCATCTTAGAAAGGCAAACATTGTAGCAGTTGCCTTGAGTAGGAAGATACTTGGTGTTTCTGCTATGATGGTCAAGGAAACTGAATTAATAGAACAATTTAGAGATATGAGGTTGTCAGTGGAATTGACACCAGGAATGATATGCTTGAATATGGTTACTATCTCGAGTGGTTTGATGGAAGAAGTTTGAGCGAAGCAGAGAAGTGATCAATATTTGTAGAATGAGAAGGAGGTAGTAAAGTAAGGTACTATGCCGGAATTTAAGGAAGGACTTGATGGAATCCTAAGGTTCAGAGATAGAGTTTGTATACCCAATGATCTAGAGCTTAGAAGGTTGATTCTCGATGAAACCCACAAGAGCAAGTTGAGTATGCACCCAGGAACAACTAAGACGTACCAAGATCTGAAGTGGTTGTATCAGTGGCAGGGGATGAAAAGAGACATTGCTAAGTATGTATCATCTTATTTGGTTTGTCAAAAAGCTAAAGTAGAACATCAAAAATCATTAGGAATGTTGCAACCCCTAACTATTCCAGAATAGAAATAGGATAGTATTGCAATGGACTTTTTGATTGGACTACCAAAGACTAGGAATGGTCATGATTCTATTTGGGTGATTGTTGATCGGCTTGTGAAATCTGCACACTTCTTGCCTATTAACATCATATATTCAATGGAAAGATTAACTCAGGTGTATATCAGTGAAATTGTAAGACTTCACGGTATACCCTCTAGTATTATATCGGATAGAGACCCAAGGTTTACTTCAAAATTTTGGTAGAGTCTACAAGAAGTGATGGGGACAAAACTTCGTCTAAGTTCTGCTTATCATCCACAAACCGATGGTCAATCTGAGAGGACGATTCAGTCATTGGAAGATCTGTTAAGGGCTTGTGTTTTGGAACAAACTGGAAGTTGGGATGAATTCTTACCTTTGATAGAATTCACTTTCAACAATAGTTTTCACTCAAGCATAGGGATGGCACCCTATGAAGCTTTGTATGGACGACGATGTAGAACACCCTTGTGTTGGTACCAAGATGGAGAAAGTTTGACGTTAGGACCTGAACTTATGCAACAAAAGACCAAAAAAGTTAAGATAATTCAGAAAAGAATGTGGATAACTCAGAGCTGACAAAATAGCTATGCTGACAAGAGAAGAAAACCTCTTGAGTTTGAGGAAGGAAAACATGTGTAGAGTTACACCCATGACTGGGGTCGGACGGGTTATTAAATCCAGAAAACTCACTCCCAAATTCATTGGACCATATCAAATTCTTCATCGGATAGGTCTAGTAGCTTACCAAATAGCTTTACCACCTTTTCTGTCTAACCTTCATAATGTCTTTCATGTGTCGCAATTGCGAAAATAAGTTCCTGATCTAACTCATGCCATAAAACTAGATACAGTACAATTGAAAGAGAATTTAACCTATGAAACAATTCATGTCACGATCGAGGATAGGAGGGTGAAGCAGCTCAGAGGGAAATAAATTTTGTTGGCAAAAGTAGTCTGGAACGAAGTGACTGGAGATACAATGTTGGAATTAGAAGATAAGATGAAGGAGTAGTATCCATATTTGTTCTAAGATGTAATAAATTTCGAGGACGAAATTCTTTTTAGAAGGGGAGAGTTGTAGTTCCTCGAATTTTCTCATTATTTAGTAATATGCAGTTTTAATTATTTTGTGAGTTGTTTAATTTATTTTGATTTTTCTGTTACTATTTTTGAACTCTCTGTGAGTTTGATGCTGGGCCGAAAAAAACAATTTCAGGGTCAGAAAAATTTGGACTATTAATATGGGGCAGGGAGAGCTTACTAAACCCGAATCTGGAAATAGTTTATGACATTTTAATTTTTTTTATTTTATCTGACCAATAAAATCTAGGTGTGTTTTATTGTCCATTGGACAATAACCACTGGTTAATACTTAGTAGCTTTTGGCCATTGGATAATAGCTCCTGGTAAAAATCTATGTTGGATGACACTAGCCTTAGGCTAGTCATCTTTTCTAGAGCATTCCTTTGTGACTCACTACATGAATCACCCTATGACTCACTAAGATGGACCAATGGAGAGTTAGTCATCAATGGTGGCTATGACTCACACAATGACTCATTAGATGACTCACACCTAGGTGAGTCACATTTTGTGACTTACTCTTGAAGTCTTCCACGGCCAATGCTTGTTTTGGAGACCAAAAGTCTTATACTTAGTTCATTTCTTCATCTTTCTATCATTCTCTCAAGTAATCAAGAAAACTACACACCTAAAATCTCTCTCTTTTCTCTTCCATAGCTCACGGCCAAGAGGCCATTTTACACATCCAATCTCCTATAATTCAATCTAACCTTGTATCTTTAATCTACAAGCCATTCTAAGACACTTTTGTGTTGAAACCATAACCAAGTTCATCCATTTACTATCTTGTTCTTCAGGCTCAAGTTTGAAGCTGTTAAGGTGAAGTTCTTTAATCTTCATGTTTCTATCCATTTTAAAGTTCTAGACCATGACTTGGATCCATGGTCATCTTAGTTAAGCCTTAGATGTTAATACTTGTGTGTTTATTTTGTTTCAAGAGCAACTTGGTGGTGGTGAAAAACAACCCTAAAGGAGACCTACAAGAAGCTTTTGGAGCATCATCTAAGGTAAGAGGGAGATTAACCTCATCAACCACTCATGGTGGTGAGGAAACGAAATTTGTGGGTGAAAAATTCATAAAGATTTATTCACTTGTTTGTATGCATTTAATGTTTTGTATTTAGTTGTTTTGTATGTTTTTAGTGCTTTGATAGTATGCATGATATTTGCCATATTGATGAGTGGTATATGTTGTATGATGTTGAATCATGTGGAAGGAGGATAATTTTTGGCTCCAAAGGCCAACATAGGTCACGGCCATTAAGCAAAAAATAGGGTAACCGAGGCAAAAATCATGTTGTTAATGGTGGACTTAATTGATTTTGTAATTTAGACATGAATTAGGGTTGTACAAATTAAAGAAAGAAGTGAACAAGATTTTGTTATTGAAAAGGAATTGGTTTTTGAATCATAAGAAAGGAAATGATTTTTAGAGGTGATTTGAAATTTTGAGTAGTACATTTAAGAGTGTTTAGTGAAGGTAAATGGAAAAAAGAAAATAAACAAAAATTTTATTATTGCTCAACAAGCAATTTTCGGCAATAATGTGTAAAATAAAGTTAGGAAGTAAATTGGAAATTCAAATATTTTACTTAAATGGATTTTTAGTAAAATAAAATAGAAAGGTTTTATTAAATTAATATAATGTAGATTTTGGAAATAAAGTTAGAAATTATTTTTCTAAAGGAGTTTAACAAGAAAATAAATATTGGAAATAAGATTAAATTTCATATTAAATTTGAAGTGTTTCAAAATTAAGTATAGAAAGTCAGAAAAATGTTTACGCGTTTGAAAAATGGTATTAAAACCTTAAGCATTTCAAAAATAATGATTTTTGAGCTACGCGATTTTGAAAATATTTAAAAATTTTTATGCGATTGTGAAAACATTGGAAAATATTTATGCAATTTGAAAAGGTAACAAAAATGTTACGCCATTGTGAAAATGCGATAAAAATGCTATGCAACTGAGAGGAACAACAGTGTGCTGTTGAGCTAATGTATTTCACCCGGATATGTCAGTATATGGTTTTTGGCCAATAATTGGTTGTTTGTGTGAAAACTATATCTTTGATATTTTATCTGTGTAATGAACCATTATTCATGCAATGAAAGTCGTAAAGACTGGGTTTGTTAAAGGTTGTATGCCTAGGAGTTGAATTACACCTAAGTGCGAGTGCGAATTACATAGCGTGGGTCACTTGTTGATGTTGGAGGCGTCGAGGTGCGAGTATCCCACAAGTGGACAATTTGTAGCTCCACTGGGCCGTGGTGACTAAGCATCGCATCGACGATCTTGACCAGACACTAGTCTATTCCTGATCTTATGAATAATGTTTTGTATAAGCCATAATGCGTACGATATATTTGTGATCGCACTTTGTTGAGGCTAACGATATACAAATATGTCTCCTAGAACATACTATTCGAAAGTTTGGGTTTAGCTCCATGGAGTAGGAACTTGTCCATCTTACATGTGCATAATCAATTGATTTATTGTTATGTTATATATTTATTAACTATTTATTAGTTGATACAATGTCTATACTTGTTATCTCTGTATTTGTATGACATTACTGTCATTTTTGTTTCTATACTGCCATGTTGGTATTGATGTAGGGGTTCTCACCTCTTTACTGTGTTGCTTTGTTTTATGTTTATGTTTGGTAAAGACGGTGGGAAAGATGAGGAAGAATTGCTTCCATTTTGTCCATTTTGTTTGCGTGTCGATTTTTCTGAGGATTGATGATGGCGTCAAGACCTGGTTTTCTTGGATATGTTAGTGTACGGTTCCGCAGAGGCACGAATGTGACGCCCCTTTCCTCTTTGGAAGGAGGAGGGCACCCCAACTTTACGAATTCAAAACTCTATTAATTATTTATATTAGTTAAAGTGGAATATAAAATAAATTTATCCCAATATAAAATTAGTAATTACTAAAATCCATAATATTTTAGTGTAAAATATTACTTTTCTTGCGGATAACAAATTATACAAGCAAGTAAATCATAAAGTATCATTAATAAGTGTAACACCCTAATACAGATATCTAGATGTATCCTAGATAGACAGAGATATATAAAGATAACCAGTACTAGAGATGTCACTTCTATACTACATACTAAAATATATCTATAATCACAACTGAGTAATTATAGAAAGCCTTGAGAGATTGTGGAAAAACTTAAACTCATACATATATATACAAACTTAGCCACATGAGGGCTTATTGTAATACATATAACATAAAACTTACAGAACAAATATAAACTGATTACATAAGTTCTGTCTACTAAAAGCAATTAAAACTACTCTAGTCTTCATGCTTTATCTTCTTAACCTTAGTAGGGTTGGTACCTCTGTACCTGTGCCTGTGCCTGTGCCTCCATCTATGCCTGCATCTGGATTTACATGGAATAACAACTGAGGTGAGAATTAACATTCTCAGTAAAAGCAATTCCAATACCAGTTCTCTATAACATTGTATATAACAATTATATAACAAATGCTATAATTTCTAACTTAGGAGCTTCCTCTTCTTTTCTCATATCTGCACACTTTCTAATAGTGTGATCTCAATCGATAGCCTACACACTGTTAATATATACAACGCCCATACAACTGTAAATACCAACAATGACGGACAATGCCCATACAACTGTCCGTGAATGCAATGAGAATGATATGTAGTATGAATATGCCTAAGGAAATCCTAAGAGTATGTAAATGAAATGCAAATGTAGGGTTTTGTTTTGAAATACATGTAAAAATTTATTTTGAAAACAAGGAAGTTTGCTAGGAACTAGTCAGTATATCATCCAGTGGTAATTAGAGGGAAAGCTCATCCTCACATTACACATATCCTAGCACGCTGAGAAATTTGGACTTCATCCTTGCTCAAAGAGCGTCTTTGGATTTCCCACTTATCTCCTTTGACCTTGGCACTATCGAGACATCATGGTTATATCCTTCTCAAAAGTCCTTCAGAAACCCATCTATCTCTTTTTTCCTCCTTGAATGAACATCAAAGGATACTCACCAAGATCGATACTACTTGACTAATTGATAGACTTATATACGTACCTATATACTTAGTTCCTTTATGATCTAAGCATATTCTCCTAGAAACTTTGGCTTCTTATGTTTACCCTTTATAATGAGGAGAATCTGTAACCTCATATTACATGTAACCTTAGCACTTAGTTAGAAATACTTGTCCCCTTAAGAACTTCTCTGATTCCTTACCTTCTGGCTAAATGACCTCGCGTCATATAACGTTACATTCTCAGGTAAACATTACCAAACTATTCCTCATACTTGTACCCAAACACCATCTCATCACTCGTATCTCTTAAGTGATTTCTAGCGCAACACTATGTTGCTGAGGTGTAAGATACTTACCTATGGCAAACCACCAATCTTGGTTGCACTAAGGTTCTTTCTCTTCACATACATACTAGCTTAACTGACTAGTGTGTGAAAAGCTTAGTGTTATGTTTATCTCTTACATAAACATCATCTTACTCTCTTATAGACTCCACTCATCCTAGTGAAAGAGTTTATCTTAACTAATGCCTCATCTACCTTTGCTTGAGGAAATAAATGAGCATTTCTCTAAAACTTTGCATAGTTAACTCAACATTAACTAAAGGGAGTAACTCATGCATCTAAATAAGTATAACATACTTATTCTAGTTGTATCTAGCTTTCCCTTCTATCACACTTTTGGTAGTAGCTTATACTACACTTGTGTGCTTAAGGTTTCAGATACCTCTTTAACAATTCCAAACTCATGGAATGCTTAATAACTTAACTTCCATACTTTCGTTTGTGTCTAAGGAAGTAAATTCCCTTTGTCTTGCACTTCTAACTCATCTTTGCTAATACATGAGTTATCGCACATTTCTACTATACCTTATGATTATGACATCTTCTTAGTTACAATTCATCTTATTGTGTATTTAGCAATGCACAAAGTCTCACTTAACTAGAGACTTAGTACCTGAACATTCTCTCCTTGGAACTAATACACAATCTTGTCTCCACTCAAGTGAATCTAATGCAAGAGTGGTTCTTACTTGCAACTCTTTGTTGCCTAAGGCTCTAGGTACCTTCCTAAGGTAATCTACTTCTCTTAGATCTCCTAAGGTTCATACCTTTCTCATTCTCTACTAGAGTGAATACTACTATTCATCCCAGTATACTTATCTCTATTGCATTATCTCATCACATCTTGTTTGATATCTATTGCAACGTTAAGTTGGCTAAGGTGCAATGTCATAACCTAAAGCAAACCTTTCCTTTAGGATGCTTAAAAGCCTATGCTTTCTCATATTTGATAGGTAAATATTTTCCACTTTAAAATATCTCCATTTGTGCCTTAACACACTTTAGGAAACATAAATGAATGATTCCATTTACTTTAGAACTTCAAAACATACAAAAACAACATTTTGAAGCTTCAGGGTCTCACGCTGCGGCACGACAATGGTACGCCGCGGCGCCCTGCTCTCGGGTGCTAATACTGGGCTGATTTTTGGTCTCACGCCACGGCATGCACCACCTACACTGCGGCGCCCATGACAGAACAACATTTCTACATAATTCTGCAGCTACGGGTTTACTGTTCTATTGGTCATTTTCTCACTTCCAATCACTCTTTGATCGGTTTTCTAGTGATTTCTAGCACCAATCTAGGCACTAAACTTGTTGTAATTCAATTACAACTTATGGATTCTCTTAGGCATAGATTTAGGTCCAAATCACATAATTCCAACCATTGCCAAAATCCTAAAACCATGGATTCTAATGGTTGACCTTGAGCCATAAATGACTATCTTAGCTTTACTAAGCTTAAATTAACCTTACTTAACTCTTGGAAACCAAGAATCAAGATAGGAACTCAGATTTGGCTCTCCAAATCCATTTCCCCCATCTTAAACCCTTACCCCTTTTAAGAGCAATAAAGATATATCCTAATACAGATATCTAGATATATCCTAGATAGACAGAGATATATAACCAGTAGTAAAGACGTCACTTCTATACTACATACTAAAATATATCTATAATCACAACTGAGTAATTATAGAAAGCCTTGAGAGATTGCGAAAAAATTTAAACTCATACATATATATACAAACTTAGCCACATGAGGGCTTATTGTAATACATATAACATAAAACTTATAGAACAAATATAAACTGATTACATAAGTTCTGTCTACTTAAAGCAATAAAAACTACTCTAGTCTTCAAGCTTTATCTTCTCAACCTTAGCAGGCTTGGTACCTCTGTACCTGTGCTTGTGCCTATGCCTGTATTTGTGCTTGCATCTATGCCTGCATCTGGATTTACATGGAATAACAACTAGGGTGAGAATCAACATTCTCAGTAAAAGCAATTCCAATACCAGTTCTCTATAACATTGAATATAACAATTATATAACAAATGCTATAATTTCTAACTTAGGAGCTTCCTCCTCTTTTCTCATATCTGCACACTTTCTTATAGTGTGATCTCAACCGATAGCCTACACACTGTTAACATATACAACGCCCATACAGCTGTAAATACCAACAGTGATGGACAATGCCCATACAACTGTCCGTGAATGCAATGAGAATGATATGTAGTATGAATATGCCTAAGGAAATCCTAAGAGCATGTAAATGAAATGCAAATGCAGGGTTTTGTTTTGAAATACATGTAAAAGTTTATTTTGAAAACAAGGAAGTTTGCTAGGAGCTAGTCAGTATATCATCCAGTGGTAATTAGGGGGAAAGCTCATCCTCACATTACACATATCCTGGCACGCTAAGAAATTCGGGCTTCATCCTTGCTCAAAGAGCGTCTTTGGATTTCCCACTTATGTCCTTTGGCCTTGGCACTATCGAGACATCAGGGTTATGTCCTTCTCAAAAGTCCTTCGGACACCCATCTATCTCTTTTTGCCTCCATGAATGAACATCAAAGGATATTCACCAAGATCGATACTACTTGACCAATTCATAGACTTACATACGTACTTATATACTTAGTTCCTTTATGATCTAAGCATATTCTCCTAGAAATTCTGGCTTCTTATGTTTACCCTTTATAATGAGGAGAATCTGTAACTCATATTACATATAACCTTAGCACTTGGTTAGAAATACTTGTTCCCTTAGGAACTTCTCTGATTCCATACCTTCTGGCTAAATGACCTGGCGTCATAAAACGTTACATTCTCAGGTAAACATTACCAAACTATTCCTCATACTTGTACCCAAACACCACCTTATCACTCATATCTCTTAAGTGATTTCTAACGCAACACTTTGTTGCTGAGGTGTAAGGTACTTACCTATGGCAAACCTCTAATCTTGGTTGCACTAAGGTTCTTTCTCTTCACATACATACTAGCTTAACTGACTAGTGTGTGAAAAGCTTAGTGTTATGTTTATCTCTTACATAAATATCATCTTACTCTCTTATAGACTCCACTCATCCTAGTGAAAGCATCTATCTTAACTAATGCCTCATCTACCCTTGGTTAAGGAAATAAATGAGCATTTCTCTAAAATTTTGCATAGTTAACTCAACATTAACTAAAGGGAGTAATTCATGCATCTAAATAAGTATAACATACTTATTCTGGTTATATCTAGCTTTCCCTTCTATCACACTTCTGGTAGTAGCTTATACTACACTTGTGTGCTTAAGGTTCCAGATACCTCTTTAACTATTCCAAACTCATGGAATGCTTAAGAACTTAACTTCCATACTTTCGTTAGTATCTAAGGAAGTAAATTCCCTTTATCTTGCACTTCTGACTCATTTTTGCTAATACATGAGTTATCGCACATTTCTACTATACCTTATGATTATGACATCTTCTTAGTCACAATTCATCTTATTGTGTATTTAGTAATGCACAAAGTCTCACTTAACTAGAGACTTAGTACCTAAACATTCCCTCCTTGGAACTAATACACAATCTTGTCTCCATTCAAGTGAATCTAATGCAAGAGTGGTTCTTACTTGCAACTCTTTGTTGCCTAAGGTTCTAGGTACCTTCCTAAGGTAATCCACTTCTCTTGGATCTCCTAAGGTTCATACATTTCTCATTCTCTACTAGAGTGAATACTACTATTTATCTTAGTATACTTATCTCCAATGCATTATCTCATCACATCTTGTTTGATATCTATTGCAACGTTAAGTTGCCTAAGGTGCAATGTCATTACCTAAAGCAAACCTTTCCTTTAGGATGCTTAAAAGCCTATGCTTTCTCATACTTGATAGATAAATATTTTTCACTTGAAAATATCTCCATTTGTGCCTTAACACACTTTAGGAAACATAAATAAATGATTCCATTTACTTTAGAACTTCAAAACATCCAAAAACAACATTTTGAAGCTTCAGGGCCTCACGCTGCGGCACGGTGTTGGCACGCCGCGGTGCCCTGCTCTTGGGTGCTAATACTGGGCTGATTTTTGGTCTCACGCCGTGGCATGCACCACCTATGCCATGGCGCCCATGACAAAACAACATTTCTGCATAATTCTGCAGCTATGAGTTTACTGTTCTATTGGTCATTTTCTCACTTCCAATCACTCTTTGATCGGTTTTCTAGTGATTTCTAGCACCAATCTAGGCACTAAACTTGTTGTAACTCAATTACAACTTATGGATTCTCTTAGGCATAGATTTAGGTCCAAATCACATAATTTCAACTATTGCCAAAATCCTAAAACCATGGATTCTAATGGTTGATCTTGAGCCATAAACGACTATCTTAGCTTTACTAAGCTTAAACTAATCTTACTTAACTCTTGGAAACCAAGAATCAAGATAGGAGCTCAGATTTGGCTCTTCAAATCCATTTCCCCCATTTCAAACCCTTACCCCTTTTAAGAGCAACAAAGCAAGGAAGAGATGGATAAAAACCCCATACCTCTTGAAGACTTGAAGCCTTGAAGCTCTTCCTCTGCTTCTTCCCTTCTTCCCCCTTCTTCTTCTTCTTCTCCCCTTTCTCCTTTTTCTTTCTTTTCTTTCTCTGTTTTTCGGTTCTTTGCCGAGGGAGAAGATAGAAATAGGGGGTGGGATGCAGAGGGAATTAAGGAAAAAGATTAACTTAAGTTTCTACACTGAAACTTATATCTACTAAGGACACCTGAATTATGCTAATTCAAGTTTTCCAACTTCCAACAACATTAGAATAAATCATAGGATTCATCTAAATTGTTGTTTCACCATTTTCATTATTTTCTATATCTGCTGCTAGTCATTCGGTATAAAAAACACACAACAGTATGCCTAAAAATACCAAACTGACTCTGATTCTCTTGAAACTTTTACCACATCTTACTTGGCTTATTTGTGACCTAGAAATAAACTCTCTATGTTTATTTCCCTCAACTTAGCAACTTATGCTATTATCTGAGTCATTTTAAGCCACTTTACAACTTCTGTGTTGCAACTAAGTGCCTAAATGAACTCAGTTTGTCACAAAACTTGACTGACATGCTAAACAAGTCAAATGCTACCTTCGGTAACCATTTATCAGTCTAACATGTGTTTAAGGGTATTACATTTCTCCCCTCCTTTTTAAAAATTTTGTCCCTAAAATTGCTCACCTCAAGCAAACAATTCTGGTTAAACAAAACTCTACATAGAACTTCTGCTTCCATGCAGTCCTTTTTCAGTACCCGCTTCTCCCAACCATCTTCTCTTGAGGAGACCTGCTCATCTTAAAGCTCTTGATCTCTATGCTTATGGATGGTAAGCTGTACTAAAACATAACTTAGCTTTGAACTCCTTCTTATAAGGTTTCCAAAACCAAGTGTGAATCTAGTATCTCTATCAGACACTACATTCACTATAACTCTATGAATCCTGACTATTTCCTTCAAAAGTAGTTGAACTACCTTATCTAGAAAATAGCTATCTGTACTTAGCAAAAGATGGGCAGATTACCAAATCTTACCACATTTACCTACAGCTCAACATATTCTATTATGTTCTTTAACATACTATGCCACTATACATCTTCCTTACTCTTGGAAAACCTTAGTAGCCTCTTAATAGATGGTATACTTTCTCTGGTGAGCTTCCTCCGAAATCCTTTTCTTGATTTTTGACCCTCTTGGAAAACAAAGTTGTCTCTAAACTTCGTTATTCCCTCCTAGTCATAACAAAATCCTTAAGGGTTCCTTAGAAAATCTGCTCACACTTGTTCCTTAGAGCTTCATTCTCCTTCTAAGCTTTAAAGAAATCTAAGTCTTTAGGCCTCTTACTATGTCCACCTTGCTCACTGAGAGACTATCTGGAATCACAGTCACCGCTAGACTCAAATTCTTGAAAACTCTCAAGAAATTCACTCTCTCTTGGACTATCATCTAGGATAACCACTACACTGGCATTACCTGAATGATATCTCAACTCAAGGTTATGAGCCTTGAAAAATTCTATCCATCTATTCTGCTTCATGTCCAGCTTCCTCTGATCAACATGTGTCTTGAGCCATCATGATCACTGAGCACCTTTAACTAGACTCCTTATGAGTTATGTCTCCAAAACTATAAGGTAATCACTACTGTGGCTAATTCCAAATCATACCTAGGGAAGTCCTTATCTTGCAGACTTAACTATCTTGATGCGTAGGCATCTACCTACCTCTATTGCATCGAACACACCCTCGTCCCATCTTCGAAGTATATCTGACTATCTCAAAGTTCTCTCGGGAATTTGGAATTACCAAAACTAACGTAGTAATCAATCTTCTCTTCTACTCTTGGAAAACAAACTCACTATCTAGAGTCCACTACTGAGTACTACCTACCTTAACTGGCCTAAACTAGGTAGCACTAACTTAGAAAATCCACTGATATATTTTCTGCAATTTCTGTCTTAAGAAATTACATGGCCCTTAAACTGTACATATATTGCATTTAATAGGTGTTCATGCCAACTGGTTCATATGGAACATATACAAATCTGTACCCGAAAATACTTAGAAAAAGAACGGCGCTCCAAATACATATGCGCACTCAAAATGTACAAGTGATCAATGAAGACTGACTAGCAAAAAGACATGACCAGCCCAATTCTTACACCCTAAAACCATAGGGTCCTTAGAGGGATCCTCTTTTGATGGTCGGGAATATGGCTACCTCTAAAATGGATTGTTGTTGTTTCCTCCCCTTTGGAACCTAGATGGTCTAAAGTTGCGATTCCGAGTGTCTCAGGATGGTTCCAAATCTTGAAGTCTACGACACATGTCTACCAATGCTGAGAACTGATTTATTTTCATCGGTAGTACACCTCGCTTCAGCTCGACTCTCAAGCCTTCTTCAAATTCATGACACTTTCATACCTCGTCCGGTTGGATTTGAAAGTATTGTGAGAATTTTGACAAACTCTCAAACTTAGTAGCATATTCGCTGACTGTCATTCCACCTTGTCGCAATCCAAGAAATTCTATCTCCTTGGCGTTTCTAGCACTATCTGGAAAGTATTTCTCCAGAAACACCTCACTTCCCACGTGATTTCTCTTCCTTCAGCTTGCAGCACTCTCCGAGTTCCCTTCCACCAATTCTCACCATCTCCTGCCAACATAAACGCGGCATAAGTCACCTTACGGTCATCCGTGCGTCTCATCCCTTCAAAGATCTTCTCCAGTTCTTGGATCCATAGACTTTCTTTCTCTGGGTTAAACTCCTCGCAAAACTGCGATGGATTATTGCTGCGAAATTCAGATAAATTATGGGTCTCCCCATTTGCCTCTTATTGATGAGTTGCTTTTTCATTTTGTTGCACTATTACATCTGCCATTCGTTACATCGCTTTTGCAGCTGCAGCCATGCTTTCAGCTTCCTGTCTACGTGCCATCGTTTCTCTTCAAGTCAAGTTATACAAAACAAATGGAAAAATTAGATGTATCCTTTCGGAATACCAAGCACAGAGAATCACACAGCACAAACAAGACAGACCTAACCACAAATCCCAAAAGAAGACTCAAACTTGGGCTCTAATACCAAACCTGCTGTGACGCCCCCTTTCCTCTTTGGAAGGAGGAGGGTGCCCCAACATTACGAATTCAAAACCCTATTAATTATTTATATCAGTTAAAGTGGAATATAAAATAAATTTATCCCAAGTTATAAAATTAGTAATTACTAAAATCCATAATATTTTAGTGTAAAATATTACTTTTCTTGCAGATAACAAATTATACAAGCAAGTAAATCATAAAGTATCATTAATAAGCATATACATATATTGCATTTAATAGGTGTTCATGCCAACTGGCTCATATAGAACATATACAAATCTATACCCCAAAAAACTTACAAAAAGAATGGCGCACCAAATACATATGCACACTCAAAATGTACAGGTGATCAATGAAGACTGACTAGCAAAAAGACACGACCAGCCCAATTCCTACACCTCTAAACCATAGGGTCCTTAGAGGGATCCTCTTCTGATTCCTCAGAAGAGATGACCACAGTAGGGGGTATACCTTGACGGACAGACATCCACCCAGAGGACACAACACTGTCCTCGTGAGGAGTATAGTGGAAGTTACTCCACCATTCTCGGATAGATATGTTAAACACTAACTAAACAGAAATAGAAAAAGATAAGACAGGAGGATGTTGAAGATCCCCATGTAAAACCAATATCAAATCTCTAGTGTAGATGATTCTCTCACTAGCCAAGTTGACTGACCACGCGTCTGCTCCATCATGAAAGTACACACACATGTAACACAAAATACGCAGTCTCGACGCCATCCTAGTGCCACAGATATCGCAAATCAAAAAGGGGGTAGTTCCTATTCAAGTCCTTTGTGGTCTTTAAATTATTAGAACATACAATAAAATAATACAATATAACAAAGAGGTAAGAAATTCAACATCATTACCAACAGGCAATGTAAAGACAGTACGGACAGAAATACCATCCAATTACATAAATCATTCATATCAAATATCGACAGTAAGAGTATTATTAGTAATATAACAGTTCAATAAGTCAATCAACGAATAAACATATATAAAATGTCGTGAGGGTATGCAGTCCTACTATGTATGTACACAATGTACTCAATTCCTACTCCATGGAGCTAGACCAATATTTCAGAGAGATTGATCGGAAGATATGTCTGTATCTCGTCAGCCATAAATCAAGTGCTTTCAATAAGATCAATGTTTGCGTAACAAAGCTTTATACAAGACATTCTATACTAGATCCTGATTGGGGTGAGTGTCTCGGTCCGGATCGTCTGTGTATTTGCATTGGTCTGATCCACGGCCCAGGGGAGTTACCAGCTGGCCATTGTGGACACCCCACACCCTGATGTCCCCAAGGTCAATAAAGACCTACATTAGGCCCATCGCACCTGCACAATGGTGTAATTCGACTCCTAGGCTTATACAGCCATACAACAGTCCACAGGACTTCACAAGGTATGATGAATGCCTCAATGCACACATGCATACATAATATCATCAATGTCATGAAATCCATGATCATACACCATTATAATTCATAGTAATTATCAAAATATCAAGATTTCACTTACGGGCACGATAAAAGTATTATCATTTAATCTCAACCTCATGGTTTCCATTATCATTTCGATCCTTGTTCCTCTATTCAAGTTTACATTTCTCTTTATCATTAATAAAGATTATTTATTTAAAGTTCTATGAGTCTCAAAGTCTCACTCACACTTATTTCCCTTTAAAGATCATAAGTCATTATAGTATTATATTAAAGTCCTTATTTCTTTTATTTTCCCTTCTTATGAATTCTCAATTTAGTATTAAGTCACTTGGTTATTCAAGCTTTACTTTAGTTACAATTTTTCTTCTTGATTTCCCTAAATGTCTGAAAATACTAATATTCTTAAGTTCCAAAATTCCTCTTCTAGCTAATTTATTTCAATTCCTTAATTTTTTCACTTTTAACCTAGTTCTCCTAAATTCCAAAATATTTTAAGATTTATCTAACTCTTCCATTTTTCTTTCTTCATAACTGTGAACCCTAGGTTCATAAAATTTCATTTTCATCTTCTTAATTCATTGTTTTAATTCCTCAATCAACTCATTTTTCACTTACGCTCATAAGCTCCAAGTCATTACCAATTTAGTCATAAGTTTTCCTAATTTTCTTCCTCTCAGTCGTGACCTACACCAAGGTCTAAAGGCTTCAAAATTTTCATTAACTTATCAATTACTTACTTAAGGTCCATTTTATTACAAGGTGATGTCTTGGTTCACCATTTTTAGGCCATGAGGTCGTGAGCCTCATTTCTAAGTAACAAAGTGTGCTTTATCATCCACACATAAATTCAACCATACAATAACCATAATCTATCAACACATATAATATCACAACATTACTATTAACACCATACAAATCACAAAATAATAAATCATTGAACAATAACTAATAAAGAAGATAAATCCACACTTAAATTGTCCATTTTCAACAAACAATTTCATCCCCCACCACCATGTGTGGTTGATGAGAATGTTCTTCCACTTACCAAAGAAAGTGACAAGAAAAATGCTTCCTTGATGGCCCTTGAAGATTTCGTCCAAGCCTCCAACAAACCCTATAATTTTCACCTCACAAATCAATATTCCAAGCTTTGAAAAGAGTAAATCAATGGTCACAAGAAAGACCATGAACACGAAAATGAAGAAGAAAGGTGAAGATCACAAGTTCACCTCAAAAGCTTCAAGCTTTGCTCTTGAAAAAAGATGATGAAGATGGAAGCTTTTGGAAATGGTTTCAACTAGAAAAGTGTTTAGAATGTAATGGAGATTAAGAAAATGTGAGTAAATGAAAATTTTGCAATGGTGGAGGGTGGCAATGGTGTGATGACCGTGAGGTAGAAGAGAAGAAGAACAGAAGAGAAAATGAGAGAAAATGGAAAGTGGAGAGAGAAAGTAATAGGAAAGTGTTTTAAAATGAAAGTGAAGTGAGATAAGTGAAATGGAAAAAGTGACATTTTGTCCTATTTTTCCCCACATTGCCATGGAGCTACAAGGAGGGAAGGAGAGAATTGGCTTCTCCAACAAGCCATGAGGAAGTTATTAGGAAGCTTCATCCAAGCTTCTCCAACAAGCCAAGTTCCCACTTTTTGAAAAGTCAAAGTGATGTCATGGTGACGATGCCACCATTGTGATGTCATTAAAGTGTTCTATAAAATATGGCTAACACTGTATCAAATTTATTATCAGTGGACAGAAGTTGCAGTTAACAAAAATCGGTATTTATTGATCAACGGATAATAAAATTATTCTGCAATTTTTATGTATCAGATAAAATCTCATAAAACGTAAACCTCGTAAACTATGCCCAACCTCGAGTTTAGTAAGATCCCCCGTTAACGTTCGCACAGTTCAAGGTTTACCAGCCTCAGGGAAAATATTTCATTTTCCCAGCTCTGCTCAGCGCACACGCAAATTGAAAAAAATATTAAAATAATCAAGTAATTCGAATAATTCCAAAAAAAATTCCTAAAAATCATAAATATTATAAAATGAGTATTTGTCACATAATAAACAATTTTCGGAGTGTTACAACTCTCCCCTTCTAAAAAGAAATTTTGTCCTCAAAATTTTTATACCTCAAAATAGTTGTGGATATTGTTCCTTTGTCCTCCAACTCCCACGTTGCATCTCCCGTGATGGTATTCCAGACTACCTTCACTAATGCAATCTCCTAGCCTCGAAGTTGTTTCACCCTTCTATCCTCAATCTTAACAGGAAGTGTTTCATAGGTCAAATTCTCTTTTAATTGCACTATATCCGGTTCAATGACATGGGTTGGATCAGGAATGTACTTTCGTAATTGTGACACAAGGAAGACATTGTGTAGGTTAGAAAGAAAACGTGGTAAAGTTATTTGGTAGGCTACTGGACCTATACGACGAAGAATTTGGTATGGTCCGATGAATTTAGGAATGAGTTTTCTAGACTTAATAACTCTTCCAACACCTGTCATAGGTGTAACCCTTAGAAACACATGATCACCTTCCTTGAACTCTAAAGGCTTCCATCTTTTGTCCACATAGCTCTTCTGTCAACTTTGAGCTATCCTCATCTTCTCCTAAATCACCTTAATATTTTCTGTTGTTTGTTGTACGAGATCGGGCCCTAACATGAGATGTTCCCCGTCTTGGTACTAACCCAAAGGCGTTCTACAGCGTCGTCCATACAGGGCTTCATAGGGTGTCATCCCTATACTTGAGTGAAAACTATTGTTGTAAGTGAATTCAATCAAGGGTAAGATTTCATCCCATCTTCCTCTTTGCTCCAAAACATATGCTCTCAACAAATCTTCTAAAGATTGAATTATTCTCTCAGACTATCCATATGTTTGCGGATGATATGCAGAACTCAAATGAAGCTTTGTTCCCATAGTTGCTTGTAGACTTTGCCAAAATTTCGATGTGAACCTTGGATCTCTATCGGAAATGATGCTAGAAGGTACACCATGAAGTCTAACAATCTCACAAATATATACCTGAGTCAACTTTTCCATTGAGTATCTTATGTTAATCGGTAAGAAGTGTGCAGACTTTGTAAGCCAATCAATAATTACCCATATTGAATCACATCCTCTTCGAGTCTTTGGCAATCCAGTCACGAAATCCATTATAATACAATCCCATTTCCTTTCAGGAATAGTCAAAGGTTGTAACATTCCGGAAGGTTTCTGGTATTCAATCTTAGCCTTCTGACAGACTAAACAAGATGACACATACTTGGCGATGTCTTTTTTCATTCTATGCCACCAATACATTCGTTTCAAATCTTGATACGTCTTGGTCATTCAAGGATGCATACTTAACTTGCTTGTGTGGGCTTCTTCGAGAATTAACCTCCTGAGTTCTAGATCATCAGGTACACATATTCAACCTTGGAATGTCAGAATCTTATCAGGTCCTTCCTCAACTATTGACACCATGCCTTGCTTTATCAAATCTCTTCATCTTGAAAAAAATGGTCACTCTTCTGTTTCTCTCGAATCTCTTCCAGTAGATCATTCAAAATAGTAACCATTCCTAGACAAGCTTCCTCTGGTGTCATTTCTAAGAACAACCACATATCTTTGAATTGCTTGATTAGTTCCTTCTCCTTAACCATCATGGTAGAACCATTAAGCATCTTCCAGGTCAAGGCATCAGCCACGACATTTGTATTTCTAGGATGGTACTGAAGTTGGAAGTCATAATTCTTCAAAAACTCTAGCCATCTACTCTGTCTCATGTTTAGCTCCTTTTGATTAAACTGGTACTTCAGGCTCTTGTGATCACTAAAGACATTGAATACAGCTCCATATAGAAAATGTCTCCATATTTTTAGAGCAAAGACCACTGTGGTTAACTCCAAGTCATGCGTTGGGTAGTTCTTCTCATGCACTCTCAGTTGTCTTGAAGTATAGGCTATGACCTTTGTGTCTTGCATAAGCACATATCCTAATCCTTGATACGAAGCGTCATAATACACTTCAAACAGTTCATTGGGGTCAGGCAGAATCAACACTGGTGCAGAAGTTAATCGCTTCTTTAATTCTTGGAAACTTTCCTCACATGCGTTCGTCCACACAAAAGCTTGATTTTTCCTCGTAAGCTAGGCAAGAGGTCCCACTATCTTGGAAAATCCTTCAATAAATCTTTGGTAGTATCCGGTTAATCCCATGAAGCTACGGATCTCTGTCACAGTCTTTAGTCTTTCCCATTGAAAAACCGCTTCAACCATTGATGGATCTACGACATTTCCTTCCTTTGAAATCACATGTCCCAAAAATTTGACTTCTTCCAACCAAAACTCACATTTTGACAACTTAGCATACAACTTCTTCTCTTTTAGAATTTGGAGAACTATCCTGAGATGTTCAGCATGTTCCTCCCGACTTCTTGAATAAATTAAAATGTCATCAATGAAGACAACAACGAATCTATCCAAATAATGATGAAAGCTCTAATTCATGTAGTCCTTGAATACAACAAGAGCATATGTTACTCCAAACGGCATCACACAATACTCATAGTGTCCATAGCGTGTCTAAAAAACTATTTTTGAGACATCCTCCACCTTCACACGAATCTAATGGTTACCAAATCGTAAGTCAATCGTAGAGAAAATAATAGCTCCCATTAGTTGATCCATCAAGTTATCAATTCTGGGAAGTGGATACTTCTTCTTGATCGTGATCTTATTCAACTGGCGATAATCCACACACAATCGAGAAGTTCCATCCTTCTTCTTGACCAACAGCACAGGGGCTCCCCAAGGTGAAATGCTAGGTCTCACAAACTGCTTCTCTAATAGTTCCTCTAATTGTTTCTTGAGCTCCGCTAACTCTACTGGCAACATCCGATATGGCACCATAGATACAGGACCAGATCCAGGTACAAGGTCAATAGAGAATTCCACCTCTCTTTCAGGTGGAAATCCAAGTATGTTGTTCGAGAAGACTACAAGAAATTTATTGATCACTGGAATAGCTCGTACATCAACTTCACGTTCGACCTCTAAAGAAGATAAAAGTATGTATCATCGGGCTCCTTCTTTTAAGAAAGTCCTGACTTGGTTAGCAGTTATAAATCCAAAAATCTCAGGATCAGGAAATACTAAGGTCTTAGTGGAATAATCTAATAGGATATGGTTAGAAGATAACTAATCTATTCCTAGAATCACATCTATTTGGGATAAAGGCAAACAAATCAGATCGACCAAAAAGGTTCGACATCCAACAGAAATAGGACAATTCAGGTAAACTTTTGTAGTAGTGACAGGTTTAGCAGTAGGAGTAGAAATAGTTAGATCAAAAGGTAAAGAAGACACAGACAATCCTAACTGGTTCACACAGTCATAGGAAATAAAAGAATGCGTTGCCCCTGAGTCATACAGTACAATTAAAGGATTACCTTCTATGTCACTATCTCCCGTAATCAGATTTTCAGAGTTCGAGGATTCAATTCTGCTCATGGTATAGACTCTTCCTCCAGCTTGAGGTCTTGCAACATGTATATTGTTGATAGAGGATTCAGCCTTGGGATTGTTGCGATCTCTGGATGAATGTCCTGGCTTCCCACACCTGAAGCAGATGAACCCCTTAATCGTGCAATTTCTTGTAGGGTGATCCTTCCCGCACTTAAGACACTTTGAAGAAAATGTCCCAGTCAGACCAGTTCAATTATCACTAGAACTACCTCTACGAGGTTGTTGTTGTTGACTTTCTGATGGTCGGGAATATGGCTTCCTCTGAAATCGATTGTCATTGTTTCCTCTCCTTTGGAACCTAGATGGTCCAAAGTTGCGATTCTGAATGTCTCGGGATGGTTCTAAATCTTGAAGTCTATGGCACATGTCTACCAATGCTGAGAACTGATTCATTTTCATCGGTAGTACACCTAGCTTTAGCTCGACTCTCAAGCCTTCTTCAAATTTATGACACTTCCATACCTCATCCGGTTGGATTTGAAAGTATTGTGAGAATTTTGACAAACTCTCAAACTTGGCAGCATATTCACTGACTGTCATTCCACCTTATCACAATCCAAGAAATTCCATCTCCTTGGCGTTTCTAACACTATCTAGAAAGTATTTCTCCAGAAACACCTCACTTCTCACGTGATTTCTCTTCCTTCAGCATGCAGCACTCTCTGAGTTGCCTTCCACCAATTCTCACCATCTCCTGCCAACATAAACGCGGCATAAGTCACCTTGCGGTCATTCGTGCATCTCATCCCTTCAAAGATCTTCTCTAGTTCTTGGATCCATAGACTTGCTTTCTCTGGGTTAAACTCCTTGCGAAACTGCAGTGGATTATTACTGCGAAATTCAGATAAATTCTAGGTCTCCGCATTTGCCACTTATTGTTGAGTTGCTTTTTCATTTTGTTGCACTATTACATCTACCATTCGCTACATCGCTTTTGCAGCTGCAGCCATGCTTTTAGCTTCCTGTCTACGTGCCATCGTTTCTCTTCAAGTCAAGCTATATAAAACAAAAGGAAAAATTAGATGTATCTTTTCAGAATACCAAGCACAGAGAATCACACAGCACAAACAAGACAGACCTAACCACAAATTCCAAAAGAAGACTCAAACTTGGGCTCTGATACCAAACTAGCTGTGATGCCCCCTTTCCTCCTTGGAAGGAGGAGGGCGTCCCAACTTTACGAATTCAAAACCCTATTAATTATTTATATCAGTTAAAGCAGAATATAAAATAAATTTAACCCAAGTTATAAAATTAGTAATTACTAAAATCCATAATATTTTAGTGTAAAATATTACTTTTCTTACGGATAACAAATCATACAAGCAAGTAAATCATAAAGTATCATTAATAAGCGTATACATATATTGCTTTTAATAGGTGTTCATGCCAACTGGCTCATATGGAACATATACAAATCTGTACCTGAAAATACTTATAAAAAGAATGGCACTCCAAATACATATGCGCACTCAAAATGTACATGTGATCAATGAAGACTGACTAGTAAAAAGACACGACCTGTAACACCCCTTTGGGGATGCCACACATATAAAGAAAATTAAAATAAATAAATAAAATCTACCCAAGTTATAAAACATTTATTACATAATAATATGGGTCGTAAAGTAATTCCTGATAAACAGATTATTAAAAATAAAATATTGCGGAAAACATAAAATAAACAGAACAACACTACTCATAATATACATATGTTCCAAATTATAAGTTATACAAATAATTTACAACTACAATTACAAATATTTAAACAGAAACAGTAAATAAAAACAGTAAAAGAGTCAATATATACATCCATATGCAGACGCGCCCAAAAAAAACATCATGCATATTTACTCCTCTGAAGGATCACTCTCAACATGAAAATGATCATCAGGAGACAAATATCCCGGATGTCTCGACTCTCGACGATAATGAGATTGCGCAGTCGATACGAGTGTCATCTCACTAGGCTCAGTGGATACACCACCCCAATGACGCCTAATGGATAAAGGTAACTCTAAATGCAGAAATACCGTCGTCGTCATCACTGGCTCGTCATCAAATCTATGGCGTAGGGTCACCGTCATCCGTCCCGCATACGTCACAGAGTCTCTATCTCCTCTCATGTGCCACGATAGCGATCCACCGTGAAACTCGAGAGTCACGAACCCCAAAAATCCAGGCACCGCCATACCCAAAACTAATCAATCCAATGGATATGGATGATCAGATGGTTCTTGATCGTCAAACTGGTCGTCGGCTAGCTGATCTTCCTCCTCCTCGGGGTACAGAACCTCAAGAGGCTGTTCCTCTTCCTCGAACTCTTTACCATATAAACAGGTATATACAGAAAACACATACAATAAAGAGGTGAGACAATCTAAAATCACCACAAAGATGGCCAATAAGAAGACGACAAATAACAGATATACAGTTCATGCAATATGAAAAGCTATAACATTAATGAGTAACAGAGTAGTGTAAAGATTCAAAAAGATTTAAATATCCCAACAATATACCATCACAGATAAAATAAAATAAGAAACAAATGATACAATACAACAATAGATAAAACAAATATAGTAAACAAATAAATCAATATCAATATAATAAACAGATAAGACAAATATAAATAGATAAGACAAAATAAATAAATAGATCCCAATAAATAAACATAAGACACACCCTACTCCATGGAGCTAAAAAAAACATACAAAGATATCAGAGAGAATGACTCGCAAAAATCTATTAGTACCACGGCTGCCCAACCAACTATTGCACTGTCACACGTTGCGTCTATAGCCCCACGACACAAGAATCCATCATCCAAGCGTGGTGTAGTTCACGGTCTCACGTTGTGGCACTACAGCAAATGTACTACTAGACTTTACAAATCTCGATTAAATATAGTGCGTGTCGAGTCCATTAGTGTGCTATCGGTTTACCACGGCCCAAATGGAGCTACCAACTCCGTCCACATATGGGATACCGTACACTAACGTCTCCAAGTCCATTAGAACAATGAACCACACTACGTTTATCGCATCGACAACACGATGTGATTCGTCTCATCAACCAATCCACCAAAAATTTGGCATAAACTCAATACATAATTCCAAAAATATGAAATTATGAAAATGCCTCAAGATAATAATATGCCCTCAATGGCGTAAAAATAGAAAGCTCAGACGGGTTCACATTTTCCCGACAGATAAAAATCCTCAAAAGCCTGTACGGGTTCACATTTTCCCGACAGCATAAAATAAATACAGCAAATTCCAGAAAAATACTGTTTCGGTCAATCGCGTAGAAATTTTATCGCGTTTTCACAATCTCGTCGTTTTTATAAATGTTTTGAAATCGCGTAAATATATTTTTCTGTTTTCAAAATCGCGTAGGATTTTTAATACGTTTTCTCAATCGCGTAAGATTTTTAAATTATTTTCTTGACCGAATTCCTTAAAAATTACTGTTTAAATAAACAGAAATAATAAATAATACTTTTAAGCTACGTATAATATTTTCTATACCGTATACTGTCTTTTGGACATCTTTCCTATCTTATTTGTCCGTTTTTACTAAAATTTGACAAGATTTTTTGCTTGAAAATTATATTAATGGTTTCCTAATTTTACCGTAAAAATTGTTTTTATTAAATTTTTAAACCATATACTTAATCCTTTTGAAAACTACTAACATGCTTCAAAATACAAAGATGAGCTATATGTTAGAAATTTTCGAAAGTTACTCAGTATTTCATTTCTAATAACAAAATCATTAGTTCTAAGTTCTCAAACTTATTTCTAATTGATTCTTTTCTTTAAAACTCATTTTAGAAAAATTCTTTTTAACACATATTGCATCCTTATACTTAGAAAAGGTTTGGATTTAATTTTAGAAACCATGGATACTTGGTTTGGCATGTTGGCCGAATTTCCTAAATATTTTGAAATTGATTTCTAAATTATTTCTCATCTTCTAACTATATGTCAAACTTATTGTATTGTCTAAATTCATTTAACCATTGTTTTAGAAAATGGTTTTTGAAATCAACACATTCATTTTAGGCATGTTGGCCGAAAATACTAAGTCTTACCATTTGATTTCTAAATTCATTTTCTTTGATCTAATCAACTTGAAACCTTCTTAATTCTCCTAGGTTAATTAAATTACCTTTTAAGAAAATTAAGAGAACATTTTGGTTCTCCATTTGGTTAGTGGCCGTGAGCCTCATGGAGTATTCTTTGAAACACACATGCATTTCCTTGACATGTTATTCACATCCTATACATTATCATGCAATTCTATACTTTATCATGCAATTCTAACACATGCAATATTATCAAAGCTTATAGACATGCAACTTAAAGCTTGTAGACATGCAATTTATTACAAACAACAAATAGGAAAGCTACTAACAAATACACAACCACATCAAATAAGCTACTAACAAGCACAAATATGAATCCTTATGGATTCTACAATCACAAAATCAAACTCCATCTTCTTACCACCATCCATAGGTGATAAGATTTGTCTTCCTCTTACCTTAAATGAAGACAAATGGATTTCTTTCACTTCTCCTAGGTCACGGTTTTCTCCTTCAAAATACCTAGCAAACTTAAACAAAACTACAAGTTACTAACCATTGAAAAAGAACCTAAACCATGGATAAATCATAGCTTAGAACTTTGAAAAAGAATTTAGAAAAGAAAAACAAGAGATTTCACCTCCTTGGTACAAACTTCCAAGTAGGTTTTCAAGCTTCAAATGTAAGATTTTGAAAGAACTCTCAACTAGAGATGTTCTTAGGATTGTGTTTACGTTTAGAAAACTTGGTTGGATAGAATTTTAGGTGGTTGGATGGTGTAGGTATTGGCTTGGCCGAATGGTGAAGAAAGGAAGCAACAATGGTGTTTAGGGTTCTTGGATGAGAGAGAAGAGAGAAAAGCATGAAAGATGAAGTGAAGAATGGTCTTCCAACCCCTCTTGGCCGTAGACATTCAATGCATGCAAGGTGTGCATGGATTTGGCTTCATCCAAACCCTTGGATGCTTCAAAGGTCAAGATTAAAACTTGGTTAGCAAGCTTGTTTCCTATTGGCTACTCCTAACCTAGTCATCAAGCCTTAGTCACCATGCTTAGTCACTAATAACCTAGTCATCAAGCCTAATCATCATGTTCAAGAATGTTCCTTCACTAATCATGTTTAATTAAGCTACTAAGTTAACTGTTTAGTTAAACGTGGGTCCCGCAAAATATTTCCTGTCCATTGTCACTAAGTTATACTTGACTAATAAAATAATATTATAATAATACAAAATTATTTTATTTGACAAGCTTAAATCCTAAAAATTAAAAGATTAATTTTAGGCTCATTCAATCGGGTTTAGTAAGATCCCCCGCCTCTGAATAATTAAAAACAGATTTTACCGGTCCGAAAAAATATTATTTTCCTGCCCCGTAGCAAATCACACAAAAAGTCCATATAAAATCACAGACAGTAATATTGGACACTAAACCAAGTAGAAATCAATTAAAAACAGCAAAAACAATACAAACAGCACGTTCGGGACGTAATGGTCATTTTCTCATTTTTTCCCACAACGTAGCTAATCATCCAAAAAGTTCAAATAAAATTACAGACAGTATTAATTGTCTGTATATCTTCCAGAAAAATTAAAACAGTAGCTCGGAAAAACTTTTATTTTCCCGTCTCGAAACAAATTACGTAAAAAGACCAAATAAAATTTGAGCCTGTATAAACGTATTTGTATTTCATGCAGAAATCGAGAAACAATAAAATAGGGACACAACGGTCATTCACACGAAAGCTTGAAAAACAGCAAACAGTACATTCGGAACATTTTCTAAAAATTAGGGTGTTACACGACCAGCCCAAGTCCTACACACCTAAACCATAGGGTCCTCAGAGGGATCATCTTCTGATTCCTCAGAAGAGATGACCACAGTAGGAGGTATAACCTGACGGACAGGCATCCGCCGAGAGGACACAACACTGTCCTTATGAAGAGTATAGTGGAAGTTACTCCACCGTTCTTGGATAGGTATGTTAAATACTAACTGAACAGAAACAGAAAAAGATAAGACATCAGGATGTTGAAGATCCCCACGAAAAACCAACTTCAAATCTCTAATGTAGGTGACTCTCTCACTAGCCAAGTTGACTTACCACACGTCTGCTCCATCATGAAAGTACATACGCACGTAACCCAAAATACACAGTCTCAATGTCATCTTGGTGCCTTAGATATCGCAAATCAAAGAGGGGGTAGTTCCTCTTCAAGTCCTTCGTGGTCTTTAATTTATCAGAACATACAACAAAATAATACAACATAACAAAGAGGTGAGAAATTTGACATCATTACCAACAGGCAGTGTAAAGACAGTACAGACAGAAATATCAGCCAATTACAAAAATCAATAATATCAAATATCGACTGTAAGAGTATTATCAGTAATATAACAATTCAATAAGTTAATCAATGAATAAACATATATGAAATGTCATGAGGGTATGCAGTCCCACTATGCATGTACACAATGTACTCAATTCCTACTCTATGGAGCTAGACAAATATTTCGGAGAGAATGATCGGAAGATATGTTTGTATCTCGTCAGCCATAAATCAAGTGCTTTCAATAAGATCAATGTTTGCGCAACAAGGCTTTATACAAGACATTCTATACCAAATCTTGATTGGGGTGAGTATCTCGGTCTGGATCGTCGGTGTGTTTGCATTGGTCTGATCCACGGCCTAGGGGAGCTACCAGCTGGCCATTGTGGACACCCCACACCCCGACGTCCCCAAGGTCAATAAAAACCTACACTAGGCCCATCGCACCCGCACAAATGTGTAATTCAACTCCTAGACTTATACAGCCATACAACAGTCCACAAGACTTCACAAGGTATGATGAGTGCCTCAATGCACACATGCATACATAATATCATCAATGTCATGAAATCCATGATCATACACCATCATAATTCATAGTAATTATCAATATATCAAGATTTTACTTACGAGCACGATAATAACATTATCATTTAATCTCAACCTCATGGTTTCCATTATCATTTCGATCCTTGTTCCTCTATTCAAGTTTACATTTCTCTTTATCATTAATAAAATTTATTTATTTAAAGTTTTATGAGTCTCAAAGTCTCACTCACACTCATTTCCCTTTAAAGATCATAAGTCATTATAGTATTATATTAAAGTCCTTATTCTTTTATTTTCCCTTCTTATGAATTCTCAATTTAGTATTAAGTCACTTGGTTATTAATGCTTTACTTTAGTTACAATTTTTCTTCTTGATTTCCCTAAATGTCTGAAAACACTAATATTCTTAAGTTCAAAAATTCCTCTTCTTGCTTATTTATTTCAATTCCTTAATTATCTCACTTTTAACCTAATTCTCCTAAATTCCAAATTACTTTAAGATTTATCTAACTCTTCCATTTTTCTTTCTTCATAATCGTGAACCCTAGGTTCATAAAATTTCATTTTCATCTTCTTAATTCATTGTTTTAATTCCTCAATCAACTCATTTTTCACTTAAGCTCATAAGCTCCAAGTCATTACCAATTTAGTCATAAGTTTTCCTAATTTTCTTCCTCTTGGCCGTGACCTACACCAAGGTCTCAAGGCTTCAAAATTTTCATCAACTTATCAATTACTTACTTAAGGTCCATTTTATTACAAGGTGATGTCTTGGTTCACCATTTTTAGGCCATGAGGCCGTGAGTGTAACACCCCAAATCTTCCTAAAAATAAGACAGTAATTTTGACAGTTAACAGAATTCTACTGTTTAGTGATTTTTGTGTACTGTAAAATTATTTTGATTATTCTGTGATTATTTTTGATCGTTTTGAGTGAATTACTCCGTGTTAGGAAAATAATAATTTTCGGGCCACAGAAAATTTTACGTAATTTAATTATTACTGTTAAGTCTTAATTATTTTACGTAATCTGATTTGATATTTGTGCATTTTCTAATTTTTGTGATTTTGTGTGTGATTATGAAATTTTTATATTACTCTTTTTATTTTAGCCTTATCCGTGGGCCATCTGTGGGCCCAGGGAGGTTGTATGTGGGCCCCGCATGGGTCCAGAAAGGTAAAAATTTTTCTATAATCAGAAAAATTCGTACTGTTGAGACAGAGACGGAAGATCTTACTAAACCTGAATCCGGAAATAGTTTTTAAAATTTTCTTTTACTGTGTTTTAACCTGTATTTAATTATCGGGTGATAAAAATACAGTAAAAATATTATTCGAATGGTAATAGCATATACAAAAATAAAAATTGTACTGCGAAGTCAACATTAGTGGCTTGGATATCTACCATTGATGTAATCAACAGTGGAGACTTGATCTTAATTTAATCAACGGTTGAGATTTAGTCTTACAAAGTGGCTAGGACCATTAATAGCCCTTGGATGTAAAGTTTGAAGGAGCAATCTTGACCTTTCATTTTGAAGACACATCTAATGGCTAGGATTTCAAGGAGAAAGGATCTAGCCTAAGTTAAGTCTTCTATCTAAGCCTAAACCTAGAAGCTACATTAAATCCTAACCATTGATCTAATCAATGGTTAGAAATGCCTAAAATAGTGGCTAGGAGATTTGTTGCATTTTGAAGAGTGCATGGAGGAGGGGGGACGGTTTGGTGCTTCATGTAGGAGCTAAAGCACAAGTTGAAGACCATAATTGATCACTTTAGTCATTATTGATCACCTTGGTCTTCATTGAACATTTTCAAGAAACAAAGTTATCAAAATTTCTCTCCATTTCTCTCCTTCTCTAAGCTCACGGCCAAGCACTCCAAAACAGCCTTCCATCACTCTTTAATTTCAAACAACCATATTTCTTGAATCCTTACCTATTTCTAAGACACTTTGTAGTTTACACCAAGTCCTAAATCTTTCATCTTCAAGGAGTTTTTCCTAGAACAAGTTCTAGGGTTCTTAAGGTAAAGTTATGGAAAACTTCATTTCTTCTATTCTTTTTCATGATCTAAACCATGTTTGATCCATGGTTCCTCTTATTCAAGCTTAATATACTAATTTCTTTGTGTTTGTTTTGTGTTCAAGAGACTTTTGTTGGTGGAGATCCTGTTCAAAATACAAAGCAAGGAGCTTTTTGTGGTTTTTCAAGAGGTAAGAGGGAGATCCATCTCACCAACCAAGTATGGTGGTGAGAGATGGTTTATTTATTTGATGGATGGTGAATCCATGTGAGGATTCATATCCATGGTCATGTAATAATTTGTGTGTGTTTATGTGCTTTGATTAATTGCCTATGCTTGATATGATTTGCATGATTTATTGCTTTGATTATGGCATGCTTGTGATATATGTTGATTATATGTATTATATGCCATAAAAATTGTTGGAAAGGGAAACAAATTTTAGTTCCAAAGACCATGAGGATTTCGGCCTTAACACCTCAAAATAGGTGTTCACAAATTAATATTTTCATGAATGATAAAATTGGATGTTTAGAAAAGCTAGGAAAATAAACAAGTGGTTTGTTTTCAAAGAACTTGAGCTCATGATTTTGGTGAGAATTTGTAATGGCTTTGCTTGTGTAAAACCATATCAATTTAGAAAGAAAAATATTTGATGGTTTCAATGGCCAAGTACCACAGTTTTGGAAGGCTTGAAATGCCTTGATTTTTATGAACAAAGTGGTTTTCAAAGTGGAAATATAACTTGATTTAATACAAGGAATTTGGAAAGGGAATCAGAGTGTTTTAACACTTAAAAAATGGAATTTTCATATATGAATCGAAAAGAGAGGTTGAAAGTGTTTGAACCTCAATTTATTTTAAAGAGAATTGATTTGGAATTATAAAGAATACGTTGATAACTTGAGATTTTCTAACGTATAACTCATCTTTTGGGTTTTGGAGAGCGTTAGTAAATTTTAAAGTTAAAAACATTGATTTAATTCAATGAAATGGTGAATTTATGGAATAAATTACGAAAATGATTTTCTTGAGTAAGAAATGTGGAAAATAATGTGAGACGTTATATTATTTTGAGAAATATTGAAAAGGAATTTTAAAGGTTGAGAAATATTTTACGAAGTTGAAAAATGGTGAAAAATGATTTACGTAACTTAAAAACGTGATTTTTAAGCTACGCGATTAGAAAAATGTTTAAATATTTCTACGGGATTTGAAAAACATTGACATATTTCTACGTAAATTGGAAAGCATTTAAATAATTTTACGTGATTGAAATATTGTTGAAAAATTGCTACGCGATTTAAAAATGGTGGAATATTTTTACGTAATTGATGAAAATGTTGAAAAATCTATATGTGATTTGAAAACGCAACAGAAATATTTCAAAGTTGTGAAAACACGACAAAAATGGTGCGCGACTATAAAAACGCGATAATATGATTTTCACGAATAAATATACAGTAGGATTACTGTTGAGCCAGTGGATGGACACTGAATGAGAAAATGATAAATTTTACCTATGATTGGCATTGGTGCATTTTATATGCATGAACTGGTGTATGAACACTGTATATGAAATTTGCCAATGTTTGGCATTGGTGCATTGAACATGCATTGGAAAGGTCCGATGGACTGTATGAGGCTATTTGCCTAGGAAAGACGTACACCTCTTGAGTGGGTGTGATATGCGTAATGTAAGTCACTTGTTGACCTTGGGGGCATCGGGGTGCGGGTTGCTTACATGGGTGGTTGGTAGCTCTTCTTTCCGCAAGTTAGACAAATGCAACGCACCGATGATCCTGACCGAGACACTATTCTTAATCAAGATCATGTAAAGACTGTCGTGTATATACTAGATGTGCAAATACAAATGAGAATTGTAGCACTTGGTCTGAGGCATTTTGGTACAGACAGATCTTTTGGATCAACTTCTCCGAATTGAGTATTAGCTCCATGGAGTAGAATATTAAGTCTATGTGTGCATGCATGAAACTGAGCATTTATATTGGTATGACATATTAATTGAGGGATATTGGCTATGACAATTGTTCTGTTGAGAAATACTTGGATGATGATGATGATAATACTGTTAATGGCATGATGGTAGATGTTATTTATTTTATTTGTTATTTGATACATTATGATGATGGCATAATTATAATTATGGTATGATATATCTGTATGGTATGCTATTTGTATTATCTCTGTGCTACCATACTAGTAATGACGTAGGTGATCTCACCTCTTTGTATATTATTTTGTACTATATTTATTTTTGGTAAAGACACTGAGCAAAGGGTTAAACAAGAGGGTGAAGAAGAACAGGCTCTAGAGGAAGCGGAGTTTTGACAAGATGGCATCAAGACCTGGTTTCTTCGGTTATGTGAGATTGCAGTCCCATGGTGGAGCTAGAGCATGGAGGACAAGTCCCAATGAGAGGGGACTAATATTTGAGGGAAATCTGATGGTTATTATGAGTAGAGAGTTTCATAGGAATCCGTTCTTTTCTGTAACTATATATGTACATCTTGAATTTCCACCATCTATCAGACAGCATTGGGATACTAGATATTATGTCCCGATGGAAATTAGTATCGTGTCGTCCGCTCAGACACTTGTCCGTAGGGCTTCGCGTCAAATCGGATTCCTACCTGCCGAGGAGTCTGAGGAGGACCCGTCTGAGGGTTCTGCTGCTTAGTTAGACTTGGGCGAGTCTAAACTCTATTACAAACTATGTCTGTAGATATTTAAGTGTGTTATCTAGTTTTAGAGAAATGGTCTGTATATAAATAATCCTGACAGTACGTGTGTAATGTATATGATGTAAATTATGTGTGATGATATATAATATTTATTTTCCGCTAAGTTTATTTTATAGTTATCAAAGAAGAAAGAGAAAAAAAATTTACAACTCATATTTTTATCACAACGTCACATATTATAACTTGGGGTAATTTGGTAATTAAGTAATATAAATTTGGCACCCTACGGTGGGTGTTACAGTGAGCCTCACTTCCAAGTAACAAAGTGTGCTTTATCATCCACACATAAATTCAACCATACAATAATCATAATCCATTAACACATATAATATCACAACATTACTATTAACACCATACAAAACACATAATAATAAATCATTGAAAAATAACTAATTAAGAGGAGAAATTCACACTTAGATTCTCCATTTTCAACACACAATTTCGTCCCCCACCACCATGTGTGGTTGATGAGAATGTTCTCCCTCTTACCAAAGAAAGTGACAAGAAAAATGCTTCCTTGATGGCCCTTGAAGATTTCGTCCAAGCCTCCAACAAACCCTAGAATTTTCACCTCACAAATCAATATTCCAAGCTTTGAAAAGAGTAAATCAATGGTCACAAGAAAGACCATGAACACGAAAATGAAGAAGAAAAGTGAAGATCACAAGTTCACCTCAAAAGCTTCAAGCTTTGCTCTTGCAGAAAGATAATGAAGATGGAAGCTTTTGGAAATGGTTTCAACTAGAAAAGTGTTTAAAATGTAATGGAGATTAAGAAAATGTGAGTAGATGAAAATTTTGCAATGGTGGAGGGTAGCAATGGTGTGATGACTATGAGGTAGAAGAGAAGAGAAAATGAGAGAAAATGGAAAGTGGAGAGAGAAAGTAATAGGAAAGTGTTTTAAAATGAAAGTGAAGTGTGATAAGTGAAATGGAAAAAGTGACATTTTGTCCTATTTTTCCCCACATTGCCGTGGAGCTACAAGGAAGGGGGGAGAGAATTGGCTTCTCCCACAAGCCATGAGGAAGTTGTTAGGAAGCTTCATCCAAGCTTCTCCAACAAGCCAAGTTCCCACTTTTTGAAAAGTCAAAGTGATGTCATGGTGATAATGTCACTATTGTGATGTCATTAAAGTGTTCTCTAAAATATGACTAACACTGTGTCAAGTTTATTATCAGTGGATAGAAGTTGCAGTTAACAAAAATCGGTATTTATTGTCCAACGGATAATAAAATTATTTCACGATTTTTATTTATTAGATAAAAATATCATAAAACGTAAATCTCATAAACTGTGTCCGACCTCGGGTTTAGAAAGATCCCCTGTCGACATTCCCATAGTTCAAGGTTTACCAGCCTCAAGGAAAATATTTCATTTTCCCGGCTCCGCTCAGCGTGCACGCAAAATCGAGAAAAATATTAAAATAATTAAGTAATTCAAATAATTCCAGAAAAATTCATAAAAATCACAAATATTATAAAATGAGCATTTGTCACATAATAAACAATTTTCGTGGTGTTACAACGAATGCTTGGGGTGTTGACTTAGAGACGGAACGTCTTATATATATTGGGAATGTAACCCTAGTTGAAAGCAGGAATTTCAATGGGGTTACTACTTTTTCCTTTACTACTTTTGTACATTTAGAGTTGTGCATGCCAATCAGAGATCTGTGAGGTGATCGTTTCTATACCCTTAGAGAGGACAGTGTGGTGTCATCGGCTAGGACACTTGTCCGTAGAGCTTCGCAACACCCGAGATTTTTATCGTCTGAGGAGTCAGAGGAAGATCCAGTTGAGGATTCTTCTCATTAGGTCTTTTATGTTAAAACAATTTATCTTATGTTAAAAAGTTTGTATATATATGTTTTGAAATACTAATGTCTGATGTACATGATGTATATTATTAAGTTATTTTAATTTGTGTTCTTTTTATTTTGTTAAGTTAAGTTATCCGGAAAAAAAATAGTATAAAATAAAATAAAAAGAAATTTTAAAAATCGTATAATATTGTAACAAATCTTTTACAATTTGGGTAAGTTTTATAAGTTTTAGTTTTAAATGTAATGCCTGAGAAAGGGTGTTATAATAAGAAGACCAGAAAAATTGAATCATGGTTTCGCAAGTGGCTACAAAGGGACTAAACTACACAGAAACATTGGTCACAGAAAGGTTATGTCAAATCACTGACATTCTCATTACTTGGATAGCAGCGATGTGTTGCTAAATATTGCTCACTGCTTATAATATTAAAATAGGATTTTAATATTACTGCTAACGTTATGAGAACCTGTAGAGTCGTACACATAGAGTAGACTAAATTAGAGTAATTAGGATCCAAGTTGGACTTGGATTCAATTGTGGGCCGGACTCATAACAGATGAGTCTAGGGTTGCACAGCTTACCTTGCTACTGCTTTCACTCACTTTAGGCAGTCAGCTATTATAAATAACACTGTTAAGGAGCTGTCAAGGGATGCTTTAAAAGCCCTAGCCGCACTTGAAAGAAATAATGAGTGAGAGAGTGAAAGGTTTCTTCTCATCTCTTCGTAGCTAGCACTATGTGAGAGAGGCGTGACTCCTATTTGCGAACGTTGGATGTTCATGAATCTGCTTGTATGGATACCACAGAGACATCATCGTTGTTACGGTATTGGTGATTCATATAACTTGTTTTGATCACGCTTCAAGAGGTAAATAATTTTAAAAACTCAGATTATGGCTTTTTCGCATGGATTCTTAGTAGGAATATGCTTACCATGGACCTTGGATATATATATGTATATCGGACCACGGTATTGGATAGTAACTACTTTATTGTAAAATCTGCGCAATAGATAAGTCTTTATGATATATATAATTGCCAATCATGATCTTATGAAATAATAGCACCATAACTACCATACCAGTATTCTAATAATATAGGGATCCTCTCTAACTAAATAAGGAACATATCTTCTCCTGCAATAATCATGGGAGCGTATCTCTCCATTATAATATCGTATTTATCCAACCTCTATAAATATCAAGTTAAGTCATCCTAATTTGATATCTTGCATCTCATCATATAAACCCTACTTGTGCACTGTCTAACTTGAGCATGGAGTCCCTTTGCAGGTACCCAACCCCCTGATTCAACATGCTATGCTGCAGCCGCGCAAGGAGGAAACCATCATAATGTGCCTATATCAGGTACCCCTCTAAATCCACTTCAGAACATTGGTGCCGTCTTTGGGGAGGATAAACTTCTATTCCCATCCAATCATGGTTAGCACAAGACAACATCCAAGGAGAGGAGGTGCTGCGTCTGCTGCCTTTAGTCAAGGACAAGGATCGGCGGCGCAATGCAATACTCAGCCAGTGGCACCACCACCACACGCTAAAGCCTCTGCCACTAGGAGTCGAGCAGTTATCGTTGAAACTCTTCACGAGGAACAGGAGACTTCGCCTTCTGCTGAGAGTCCCCTCCCTTCGCACAGGGTTTTCGTAAGAGATAGACTTGGAATCCCAAGTTGAGAGGGCAACCCTAATGTTCAAGAACATAGAATCCCAGTACACCAGCGCTTGGAAATGCCAAATAATGAAGTTGATGATCATGCATCCCACTTTGAATGCACGAATCAATCCCAAATATCTTGCCGCCGATTCCAAGATATGTTGCAATAGCATATGACCATGCTAGATGAACAATATTATAGAATGGAAGACATGTGATAGAATATGCCTAAAGACCAACCCAGGTTGCAACATCATAATGGGAGGTGGAATGCTAAAAATAACTAGAGGAGAATGCATGCAGATGTCACAGTGTCCAATGTTGCAAACAACAACCCGGGCCACGGCATTCAGGAACAACCCTTTTCTCCTCAACTTTTGGAGTACCGTGTCCCAAGGAACTTCAAGTTCCCAGCGAATCTGGAAATTTATGATGGGACCATAGACCCCCAAGAACATATAAATCCCTTTGAATAATCTATGTGCTTCCATGGAGGATCCATGGAGTTGCTATGTCGTGCCTTCCCGCTATCCCTAAAAAAGGGGGCCCTAAAGTGGTTTTTGAACTTAACACGAGGGTCCATCGTTGACTAGGTAGACCTTAAACAACGTTTCTTGCTCCAGTATACTACGAGTAAGGAGCAACCTAGATCCATTGAATCTCTATCAAAGATCTGCCAAAGGCGTGATGAACCCCTTCGTGACTACGTCAGACAATTCATGGCAACATGCACTAGCGTGGAAGACTCTGGCAATAGAATAGCTCTTCATTATGCCAGGAGTGGTCTTCAGGTCAGTTCTAAGTTTTTTGCATCTCTGGCAAAAAGAAACCACGTACCTTGCAAGAGTTTCAGACACGATCTCAGAAGTATGTGTGCCTTGAGGAAGCAAAAGAGGACAAGAGGAGATAGGACAAAGGTGAGTCCTCTCATCAGAAGTCTAACCACAATTCCTCACAGTCCCGACATTCCAAAGGCAGCCCGCCCCAGGGAAAATACTCTGATTATACTCCTCTAAACACCCCGTGAGAAACAATCTTGAGGGAAGTGATGCAGACCGAGTTTTAGAATATCTGGAGGCCACTCCTATGAAGAAGTATAACTAGAAAGATCACTCCAAACATTATACATGGCATAAAGGCTATGGCCTTGACATTGAGGACTCCTACCAACTTCGCGATGCCATCGAGTTCCTAATTAAGGCTAGACGATTGCAACAGTATATCCTTCAGGTCCCAAATGATGAACACCGTGGAAGACGTAGAGATGATAGACGCAACCCTCAGCGAAGCCTATCTCCATGCCGTAGGAGAACTTAGAGTCTTAGGAGAAGATCCTGAACTCTACCTCGCCATGATATGAATGATCGACAGGATAAGAACAGGGATGCTCTGCCCAATGATAACGACGACCGCCATTCCAAACCAAATAGGATGATCAACACAATTGCTGGTGGATTTGCCGGTGATGGTTCATCTAATGGGGCTCGGAAGAAAGCTCTCACGATGGCAGTGTTTAGTGTCTCCCATTCTGAATCCAGATCATGGATTGCGGAAAGAAAGACTCCCTCCATCACTTTTTCAGACGAAGACTACAGTGAAATTATCCTACACCACGATGACCCACTTGTCATCTTGGGAATAATATCCAATGCTGTAGTCTGCCGTATTTTGTGGACCAAGGAAGCTCGACAAACATCATGTATATGGATCTCCATAAAAAATGAGAGCTCCCACAGTTAGACTTAACTCCCTACGATAAGGAACCAATAGGGTTCACAGGCGAAAAGATCACTCTGGAAGGCTACTATGAAACCCACCTAACCTTGGGATCCTCCAAACTTTTCAGAACAATCAAGATAAGATTTTTTTATAGTTGACTTCCCTTCAACCTACATCATCATCTTGGGCCACCCTGCTTTAAATGCTCTCTGTAACATCCTAATACTAGTACTAATAACGTATCCAGAATTGCATATCAGTAACTAAAATTAAGTATGTCACATATAATTAATATAATAGTTTTGAAAATAAATATAAGGGATATACAAAATATGAGCCTTGTAGAGATTAAATTTATTTACATAATACGCATACGACTAAAATAGAAAGTATATATATAAAGGTATGCTTTATATTACAGTACTCAGTAATTACATAAACTAATACAGAACTTTAAATATACATCTCAAAGCTTCAAAATGATATCAGGTCCTAATCTATGTCTACTTCCCTCGCCTAACTGCTGTAGTACACGTCCCTGGGAATATTACGAAAATGTAAACAGAATGGGGTGAGAATTCTAAGTATTCTCATTAATATTATTATTTTAATAAATTACGTGTCATTGAAATACTTTCAGCTACTTCAAGGAAAAATTATGTTAAAACTAATTTAGTAAGTAGGAAGGTGGCAAAAGCCAAATCCAGTACTTACTCTTCCCGAGAAAGAAATCTAATTAATCATTTAATAAAATCCAATTATCATTTAATAAAAACAATCATTTATATAATCACTTAATTTATATCATGTATCACATCTAACTATTTATTAAATATCAGTCATATCATACTCAAATATTCATTTTCCAATATATTGTCATGTTAATAAGGGATTCCTTCTTCCTTATCTATTATATCTCAGTTCAAATATAATGAGGGAATCATCCTTCCTCATTTAAGATGTCCCAATTCAAGAGTAATGATGGAATCATCCTTCCTCATTAAATATGTCTCAATTCAAGAGTAATGAGGGAATCATCCTTCCTCATTTGATCTTCCAAGGTAAAGAAGGAATCATCTTCCTCTTATTACCCTTTATCCAAGATAGGGAGGGAGTCTTCCTTCCTCACACTATCCATTCCATACATCACATTTTATGAGTTCTCAACAAGTATTTAATTTCCAATTGCACAATACAAGCATTCAAGGGCTAGTACTTCCTTCATGAACTTTTAGTGTCTCAATTAATCAATATCAAGCACAAGGAATTAAGAATATGTCACGACCAAGGTTCACAATGAAACAATCTTTACAAATTCATCACTTACACATCATTTTCTTAATCAACTTAATTTCTAAATGAATATAGAAACATAAATATTTACAAAAAAATTAATAAAACCTCCTTTACTTGAGCTTGGTCGTGAGGCATCATGGCACAATTCATACACAAATCAAAGTCAATGTAGTCTAGCTAGAGACCATGTACTTCATGGCATGACTAAACACAATCAAAGTCAATAAATGTGTGCATCAAGGTCTACAAAAGTGTCTTGGTCATGAGACACAAGATATACAACTAACCAAATTTAAAGTCTATACTAGTTGTTTAGCCATGAAAACCAATACACCAATAGTCAAGGTGGGTTACAGTTTCTCAACACAAAATTAACATTTCAAAGTCAACAAAAATCTCTTCCTTTCTAATAAGTGGCCGTGAATCAATAAGCATAAAACATCACAAATTCAATGTCATGGTCAACCCTTTCTAACAAACCAAATGCACACAAGGTAATTACATTGAAAATCAACACATTCAACAACCAAAAATTTCCTTCTTCATGTGGTTTAGCTGTGAATTATGTGTTCCAATTTACAATCAATCATACAATTTTTTATTCAAGAAATCATAAAAGAAAAAGAACTAGAGAAAAGTGGAGACAAAAGCACCAAAAGGTCAATAAATATTATCTCTTTTGTTGTTCCTAACCATGGCCTTCAAAGGGTCAATAATCTAAATTTTGAATCAAAAACAAGAAAGAAAGAAGAGCAAGACAAAAATCAAAACCCTTACCTGACTTCTAAGTCTTTGGTTCCTTGATTTTTCTTCATTTTCTCTTCATTTTTCCTTCTTTTTCTCTCCTCATTTTCTCCCTTTCTCTTGTTGTTTTCGTTCAGTTTCTCTTGCCTTGTTTTGGGCTGCAATTACTGTAACAAAGAATGAAATAAGAGTGGAGAAAAATCTAGAAATGGTTTGGCGGTGGCTAACTAAAAATTTGACAAAATTATAGTGCTGAAACTTTTATATCTGCTATGCATATTTTAATCTTCCAAAGTTAAGTTTTCAATTTATCATAAGTGTTATGAAAAATTTTAGAACTCATCTTAATTCTTAGATTAATTTTTTTTATAACTTTCCATATATTGTTATTTATCAGTTAAGCTTCCCGAATTGAATTAAATTGAGAGATTAAGTAATAAGCTTTCTAATACTTTTCTTAGTTGACATTTTATACCAAAATATTCTCCATGTCTTACTTGTCATATCTATGAAATTTCATAATTTTCTGAATTACTTAGCTGTTCCATAACTGTTCCAACTATTTGTCAGCAATATCCTTAAAAATATCAAACTCGCTTTGTTGATCCTCCAAAATTTTCTATGACCCTTATCATTAGTTCTTAGTTAGGAAATAAATTTTTCATATTTATTTCCATTATATCAACCAATTCTGCAGATACCTTAATTATTTTCTTGTATTCAGTGTTACCAAATTACATTCAAACTGGTTCAGGAAATTATCCGAATTAATAGATAATTTTTTACCAGTATTATGTAGCTTCTATAACTCTAATAAGGCCATTAGGTTAGGGAGGATGTTACAATTCTCCCTCCCTTTTTTAAAAATTTTATTCTTAAAATTTGATCATCTAATATAAGAAGTTCTAAGTATTCTTATGTCAAACTAAAATCTATCTTTCAAATAACTTTAACTTTTTCTCATAATAGAAGAATCTTGAGTTGTATGTTCACCTTGCTCTGAATTAGAAGATTGAGTGACTTCTTTGCCTTTTAGAGTATATACTCTTCCTGTGGTCTTAGGTCTAGTAGTAGGAGTTGGTGTTACTTTCTGCCTATGAGGGCAGTTTTTGGCATAATGCCCTAATTCTCCACAAGTATAACATGTTATATGATCTATCATATAAACTTTGTCACCATGACATCCTCCACATTTTACACATTTTAATCCCCTCTCATTTGTCTAAATTTGTTTTCCTTTTTCTTGTGGGATCTTTGGCAGTGAGGTACTCCTTTCTAATTCCTCATCTTCCCTTTTTCTTTTCTGGAAGACTCGTTGTCTATACTCCTATTGTAACCTTAGTTTTTTCGCTTCCACAATGCTACATTTATTCACCAAGGTAGGAAAATCTCTTATTTCTAAAGGCCTCACCATACTCCTTATTTCATTTCTTAATCCAATCTCAAATTTAACACATTTCTAGTTTTTATCTAGATTATATATGAAATTTGAAGAAAATTTAGACAGGTCGTCAAACTTTGCTCCATATTGGCCCACTGTCATATTTTCTTGTTTTAACTCTAGAAATTCCAATTCTTTTTCTTCTTGCAACTCCTTGGGAAAATATTTATCCAAGAAAGTTTCTTTAAACACTTCCCAAGTTATATGGATCCCAACAGCTTCCTTTAATCTTCTGACACCATCCCACCAAAACTCAGCTTCTCTTTGTAACATATAAATAGTAAACGACACCTTCTGATTATCAGTGTACCTCATTACAGTAAATATCTTTTCTAGTTCCCTTAACTATTTAGCTGCCTTTCCGAGATCATACTCCCCTCTAAAGGATGGGGGATTTGCCTTCCTGGATACTGATAAATTATGAAAATCTAAGTTTTCCACTGGAACTACATTATCCACTAGAACTGGTTGCACTGATGCTTATTGTGCATTATTTCTTATCTCTTCCACTATTCTAGTAGTCATATCCTGCATAACATCAGCTACGTTTCTAAAAGCTTCAGTAATATCTAGTGCATTGTTTCTGTTATCAACAGGAGCTCTCCTACCTTGGCCTTGGGTATGCCTATTCGATGCTATAGTTTCCTGCACACTTAGCACATTATATATTTAGTTGATCAGGCTCAATATTATGTGACAGTGTGATAGTTAACCATAAACATACAAACTCAAGGCAGTTATGCAATTCAACCTATGCTTTTCATCATCAAGATAAGAAAAATGCATAACAAAGCATAGCTAGTCCATACCCTGGCTCAACAAGATGAACTGCTCTAATACCATAATGTAACATCCTAATACTAGTATTAATAACGTATCCAGAATTTCATATTAGTAACTAGAATTAAATATGTCACATATAATTAATATAATAGTTTTGAAAATAAATATAAAGGACATTAAAAATATGAGCCTTGTAACGCACCTAGATATAGTAACCACAACACAATCGTCATTACACCACAGTTACTAAATCTAGGCGTGTCACAGTTCCAATTATCGTAATTTCAAAATTTTCCATTATACATGAATAGAAAATAGGAGCCTCGAATGAAACATAATTAGTACCCAACCATTTTTATACACAACCACTGAAATAAAAACATATTCCATATATATATATTATAGTCATCCTTAACACAAATCACTGATAACACAAAATATAATACTTACATAGTCAAATAGAATACAGCGGGAACAAAAACACTAAAGGGGAAAAGTAGTAATCCTTAGGATAATACTAGCAGACAAAGCCGCAACCCCACTTGTACGTGACGCTCAGTGTCCCAGTCGACACGATAGGCATCAATGCCCCCACGAAGTTGCAATCGTACGTAACTGAAGGGATACTCATCCAGACGCCAAATCGAGAATAATGAATCGTCCCAATCCAATTAGCAAAGATGTGGCCCCTCATCTTCTTCCTCACGATCTTTTATCAAATATATATATATAACAGAAGTACAAGAATACAAGAAAGAGGTGAGACATCCTACTTACATTACCAATTATGGCAAGAAGAAACAGAATCCATGCGAGAGCAGCGCCACACATAGCATTTCAAAGACATATATTCATTAACAGTGACAATGGAATGAACAGTAAAAGCAGGACAACAACACATAGCAGTAAGAATCAACAATAACAGGTAAACATCAATAATACCCCAAGCAGTCAACAGAGTCTCAGATAATAAACAATTAAAACATTTCAGATAATCATGGCATCAATAACACAATAGTACAATCATCATATAAAAGAGTGCCATATGATATGCGGACTCACAATGCCGACTCTCAATGCTGACTCACAATGTCGACTCACAATGCCGACTCACAATACACGTGCACTTGGTACCAAGATTTTCTATTTCATTTCAAATATGAACGTTCCAGAAGATCTGTCTCCCTCAATGACAGTCTATGCTGGACTACGAAGAGAATAGTGCTTGTCAGGCACGTGATGCATTGCAATCAGTTTATCATGGCCAGGGGTATATAAAGTGATATCATCATCACAAAATGAACCACCGCGCCTCACGATCCTTAATCAGATCCTTCCATGGGATCACTCTATTCAATTCTCGCTCATTTACCACAAAAAGAATAGTGATTGTCGGGTGCGTAATGTGTGCAATCGGTATACATTGCGCTTTACGGTCCTCAATCAGATCCATCACAGGATCATCACTTATTCAGTTCGCATTCATAGGCTTATATAGCTTTTTAACATTCATCGACTGAGCAATTTGTTCAATGCATACTGATTTCTATGCATAATCAGAGGCTCATCCAGCCTTTTAACAGTCATAGACTGAGCAAATTGTTCAATGCGTTAACTCAATTCATAATTATAGGCTCATCCAGCCTTTTAACAGTCATCGACTGAGTAATTTATTCAATACATACTGACTCAATATATGATCCTAGCCTCATCTAGCCCTTTAACAGTCATCGACTGAGCAAATGTCTAATGCATGTTGACTTCATCCACAATCATGTATATACAATCATGTTCACATATATTTCATAATACACATTTTCCATAATATGCCACAATTTGGCCAATTCAAGCATTAATAAAATTTTAGTCCCAAGCACAGACCCACAATAGTATAGTGTTAATTTCTCAAGAGTGATAGCACATTTTTAGAAGTTCATTTCAGGGTTTCACCCTGGCTTAACAAGTCTTATGAGATTATTATAAAGTTCCACTTAAATCAACATCCATTATGGAATCATTATAACATTTCACTTAAATTATCATCCCTTATGAATTCATTTTATAGAGAGATTTCTCTTGTTCTTCCTTTATGTTCAAAGTCATTCTAATCCACAAGATAAAGTCTTGTTCTTTATTCTTTCCATTTTATGAGCTCCTAAGGGATCTAAAATTTCCCAACCATCTAGGTCTCCATTCTTGCACTACATTTTGTGGCATTTTGTCTTAAAAATCCGTGAGCCTCATTACAACATAAGTCTACCCTTTTTCCTTCATCACAATATTGGTCACTTACCATTTAATCACTTAACTCTCATTTTACACAAAATCAATCCAACTTCGTAGAATCCATGACCAAAATCGTGGCCTCCAAAGTCCATTACTAACATCAATTTCTTCCATTTTATGCATTAATTTCTTGATATATAATCACTCAAATTTTAGTTCACACAAAATCATTCTTATTTCCCTAAATTCCAAGCCAAAACCGTGGCCTCACCTTAGGTTAGAAAACCCTCAAAATTTCCCATCCATTAATTCCAACATTATCATTCAACCTTTAATTACATAAGCTCCATTTTATTTGTGTACCAAACTAATTTATACCCCAAAATCCTAGCCAAAACCGTGGACTCAAATTAGGGTAGGAAACTCCAAATTTTCTATTTAACAACCCTAACATAATCAAGCAATTTCAACACATCCAATACATTCAAGATCACCATTCAAGCATTAATCCAATTCAAGAATACTTAAACATGCAAAATCACCAAACAAAGTGAGCATACCAACATAGATTTCTCCATCAACAATCACACAAAGGTTTCTTTACTACTAAGATAGGTTGAAGAGGATTATCTCCCTCTTACCTCTTAAAGACAGCACAAGGAAGCAAGCCTCTTGGTTCCTTGTAGGGATTTTCGTACTACACCTTCAAGGAAATCCTAAAGACATCAAAACTCATCAAAATCATCATCAAAGCTTAGAAAAGGAACCCTTGATCACCTAAGAGATCAAGGATCACAAAAATGAGGAGAAAAGATTAAAAAGTCATGAACTTTACCTTAAAGTTTCCAACTTTGAAGCTTGATAGATCCAAAATGAAAATGGATGATTTTGGTGATGGTCACAGCATGAAAGTTGCTTAGAATGGTGCCTAGATTCAAGATCAAGGGTTGATTAATTGAAAAAGCTTGGATGGCCAAAAATGATGGTTTTGGCCATGGAAGAGGGTGAGAAAATGGAGAGAAAAAGTTGAGTTTTTGAAGATGACTCCAACTAGAAAAGTGTTTAGAATGTAATGGAGAGAGGAGGAGGAGAGAAAGGTGATGACTTTCTTTTGTGAAAGAAAAAGATCCAACAAGAAAGGAAGATCTTCAATGGAAGTGTAGATTCAAGCAAGATTGAAGCTTGAAATCAAGCATCCATGGAGTGTGGAAGGATGTGGGTGCTGTGGAGTTAGAGAGAATGAGGAGAAGAGAAGAGAAGAAGATAGAGAGAAGTTGGAGAAAAGTGAAAATGAAAGTTAGAGAGAGAAAGTGATAGTAAAGTGATTTAAAGTGAAATGTGTAATTAGGTGTATTTTGTGTAAGTGTATGAATTAAATTGTGTGGCTACAAAGAGATCTCAAAAATGTGTGGTGGAGAGGAGGAGAGAAGAATTGGCTTCTTGAAGAAGCCATTAGGAAGGTGTAAGGAAGCTTCCTCCTAGCTTCTCCAACAAGCCAAGAGGAAGGTGCTAGGAAGCTTCTTTCCTTTGAAAAGTCAAAGTGATGTCATGGTGATGATATCACCATAGTGATGTCATTAAAGTGTTCGCTAAAACGTGACTAGTGCTGTATCAGATTTATCATCAACGGATAGAAATTACAGTTAACAAAAAATGATATATATTGTCTAATGGATAATAAAATTATTCTGCAATTTTTATTTATCAGATAAAAATTTCAAAAAATGTGAAACCTTAAAAAACATGAAACCTCGTAAATTGTGTCGGGTCTTGGGTTTAGTAAGATCCTCCATCGACGTTTTCACATTTCAAGGTTCTCAGAAAAAATATCTCATTTTTCCCGCTCCATTTAATGCACACGCAAAACGAGAAATAATATTAAAATATTCTACGTTCACAGAAAAATACAGAAAAATTCACAAAAAATCCCAAATATTATAAAATGATTATTTATCATGAAATTATTAATTTTCGGGATGTTACAAGCCGTGTTGAGATTAAATTTATTTATATAATATGCATATGACTAAAATAGAAAGTATATATATAAAGGTATGCTTTATATTATGGTACTCGATAATTACATAATGTAATACAGAACTTTAAACATACTTCTCAAAGCTTCAAAATGATATCAGGTCCTAATCTATGTCTGCTTCCCTCGCCTAACTGTTGTAGTACACGTCCTTAGAAATATTATGGAAATGCAAACAGAAATGGGTGAGAATTCTAAGAATTCTCAATAATATTATTATTCTAATAAATTACATGTCATTGTAATACTTCCAGCTGCTTCGAGAAAAAATCATTTTAAAATTGATTTAGTAAGTAGGAAGGTGGCAAAAGCCAAATCCAAATCCAATCCTTCCTCTTCCGAGGCAGAAATCCAATTAATCATTTAATGAAATCTAGTTATCATTTAATAAAAACAATCATTTATATAATCACTTAATTTATATCATGTATCACATCTAACTGTTTATTAAATATCAGCCACACCATACTCAAATATTCATCTTCTAATACACTGTCATGTTAATAAGGGATTCCTTCTTCCTTATTTATTATCTCTCAGTTCAAATATAATGAGGGAATCATCCTTCCTCATTTAAGATGTCTTAATTCAAGAGTAATGAGGGAATTATCCTTCCTCATTAAATATGTCTCAATTCAAGAGTAATGAGTGAATCATCCTTCCTCATTTAATCTTCCAAGGTAAAGAGGGAATCATCGTTCCTCTTATTACCCTTTATCCAAGATAAGGAGGGAGTCTTCCTTCCTCACACTATCCATTCCATACATCACATTTTATGAGTTTTCAAGAAGTATTTAATTTTCAATTTCACAATACAAGTATTCAAGGGCTAGTACTTCCTTCATAAACTCTTAGTGCTTCAATTAATCAATATCAAGTGCAAGGAATTAAGAATATATCATGGCCAAGGTTCACAATGAAACAATCTTTACAAATTCATCACTTACACAAATCAACTTAATTTCTAAATGAATATAGAAACATAAATATTTACAAGAAAAATTAATAAAAATCTCCTTTACTTGAGCTTGGCCGTGAGGCATCATGGCACAATTCATACACAAAACAAAATCAATGTAGTCTAGCTAGCAACCATGTACTTTATGGCATGACTAAAAACAATCAAAGTCAATAAATGTGTGCATCAAGGTCTACAAAAGTGTCTTAGCCGTAAGACATAAGATATACAAATTTTTGCCATGAAAACCAAAACACCATAACACCAATAGTCATGGTGGGTTACGGTTTCTGATAACTCCATGAAATGTAGTTATTTGTGTCCCAAATTTTTGCTTTCATTGATTGCTTAAGTCCTTCAAAATGCATATTTGGAAGGTTTTGTGTTTATAATTGTTATATTCTATTTTGATGCCTTTCCAATATGATATTGAGCAAATTCTGCTTACTTTGTTATTGATTAAGTGGATTTGCAATTGTTAGAGATTTGGTGACTTCTCTATTATAGGAAGAGCTCCAAACAAGATGATATATGGAGCATTTGAGTAAAAATGAGAAGAGAAAGCCAAAGAAGCATTTTGGCAGTTGACGTCGCGGTGCAGACATATCAATGTAGTGGCGTGGTGAATCCCCTGCATCTGGAAGAAAGCTTCAAAAATTGTACGTCACAATGTAAAGAGCGTACACTGTGGTGTTTGTGACCTAAATGTAAATACGCTACGGTGTAGGCTTGTTAATGCCATGACATGACTATATTTTCTGGGCTCATAAATACCATTTTAACATATTTTTTAAAAGAGTTTTTTAGAGAGCTTTTTAAGTTTTAGAGAAACTGCGGCTGGAATTCACGTTTTAGAGGCTAAGGAGGCCAAGGGAGCCAAGGTTGGATGCTATCTTCTTCATGGAAGGAGATGCAAGCATCAAAGATCATATCCATAAGCTTCCTTCCTTCTCCCTTCTCTTTTCTCTCTTCCATCTTCCATGAATATGACTTTTGTGATAGATTTTCATGTTTCGTGATGTAGTTGAGTTGTATTTAGGGATTACTTTGAATCCTTGTATGAATATTAATGATTATGTATTACTTTGAGTATATATTGATGTTTGGTTATGTTCAATCATATAGTTTTTAATGCTCTTGATAGTTTATTTAACTGTTAAGTGATTTGTTAAGTCTGGTGAACCTAGACATAGGAATTTGAGTTTGAGATCATATGTATGGTTGATATATGTTCGATGAGTTCAATTGGCTTAGATAAGTTGATTCGCTAATGGGATAGAAATATACCTTTTAGCCATGTATAGCGGGTGTTTGAGAATAGATCTTAATAAGTGGAGTTTGCACTAGTTCTCATGGAAACATAGTGAATTAGGTAAATGAAGCTATTGTTGATTGCGCTATACATAGGCTTTTAACTAAAGTAGATTCTCCAATTAACTTAACTATTCATTAATGTTGCTTATAAGAATTACATAGCATTAATTGAAGTATGAGGTGAAAAAAGATTCTCTAAATCTCTAAACCATTTTTTTATTTTCATTTATCGCTTTTATATCTTTAGATTAGTTTTATTGCACTTTTCCCTATTATATATGTTCATGAATAGAAATAGATAAGCTATTGGTTGATACTTAGCTTTCGAAATCAACATCCTCGTGGGAATGATATCTTACTCTTCATTGTATTACTTGTTCTGTAACAACCTGATAATCACATATTTTATTCATTAAGAAACCCTTATGTTTAGTCATTTACACTCTCCATATTCTTAATTGATTGAGTTTGGTATGATTTTGTGAGTTTGAGCTCAAATTGGTCCTAATTGAATATTTCCAGCATTATTAAGATTTGACACTGTTTCTGTATTTTGGCCATAACTTGAGTTCCTAATATCTGATGAACATGAATTTTACCTTGTAGGAAAGCTAAGAGGATGCTCTACAACTTTGATGAAGAGCTCGAAGTCTGATTCAGATGTCTAAGGGACCTAAGTTGACATGGAAGTCAGAATACGGGTTCTGTCAGTAGAATCCGAACAGTGTGCACTCAAAAAATCATATCTCAAGATGTAATAATGGAGATGGGCTGAAATTTGGACATTGGATAGTCAAGATCCAAATAAACAACTTTCATGAAGAACACATTTTGAGAAAAAGAAGTCTAGTAGGTCATTTTGAGCTTGCAAGTCGGAACAGAGGTGCTGAAGTTGGGTTTGAGCAACCTACGGTATTTGGGATATATCTTGGGCTTAAGGAAGCCAAATTGGACGAACCAGCTATCCATTTTATAGCCAAGACAAGGATCTACAACTTTCATGAAGAACACTTTTCGTGGTCCTGAAGTACAGTGGGTCGTTTTTGGCTTCCAAGTCAGACACGAAATTTTCGTCCCCAACCATCCACTCATCCATCCACTAATCCACTCATCCATCCACTAATCCACTCATCCACTCATCCACTCATCCACTAACTCACCCACTCATCCACTCATACACTAATCTAACCACTTAACCACTCCACCCACTCATCCACTAATCCATCCACTCATCCATCCACTCACCCATTCATGTCCATAATTTCCCACTCACCAAAAGTCCTTTGGCATTTTTCACTAATTCAACCACTCAACCATTCCACTCACTCATCCACTAAACCAATCCACTAAACCAACCCACTAATCCATCCACTCAAACACTCCACTCACTCACCCACTCATCCACCCACTTCCCTTTGTCATTTTGTTACCTTAGACTTCTATAAAAGGCACCATTTATCATGAACAAGATGTAATTCTCCTTCATTTCTCTCTAAGTTTCTTCTTGCTTCTTCATAGTTTCTCATAGTTTTGTATATTTTGATGCTCCCCTTCATGGTAATGGAGGGCTAAGCTACTTTGGGTCAATTTAGAACTCTTGAAGAGATTGTGGTTTGGATTCTTGAGACCTTGGTTATGCATTGTATTTGATTTGTAATTGAATTCCTCTTTTCTTCTTCTTTTTCTTCTTCTTGATCTTGAATGCATGAATGGTGATTCTATTTATGTTGATCTGATTGATCTTGGTTTAAGATTGAGATTTGTGATGAAACTTAGAACTGATTGATCTAAACTAATCACATAATTGAAGAGGTTAGGTTACTGATTTGTGCCTAAGTTAATTGAATTCGGTACTTGAAATTAACATAGATTTTCATGAATGGTGCGATTACGGATTTGTGTTTATCACTTGTTAATTGAATTCTAGACGATCGTCTAGTATGAATTCTGGATTTGATGCAGAGATCTCGGTTAGATCCAAATTAACAATTCAATTGCGCTTCAAGTGTTCTATGAAGGGTCTATGATTGAATCCACCCAATCTTGGATAGGTTTCTAAATTGACTGCTCTTTAGTTGTTATTTCTTCTTTTAATTTTGTTAAGTGCGATCTTAAACTGTCAAACCTCCCTTTTTGCTAACTTTCACTTGATTTGATCAAATTGCATTTACGATCCTTGAGGAGACGATCCGGTGTTGTCACTGTGCTACAAGCTTAGGTAATAACTTCGGTTATAATTTTGACTGAGTTCAGCGCTCGCCAAAATTTTGGCGCCGTTGCCGGGGACCAGAAACAGAAGAAATGGACAAGTGAACTACAAGTGCATCAACCAGAAGGTGACCAGAAACAAAAGAAAGTGGATAACTCAGTCCAAAAATCTGTGATACAAAAGAAATGTGCAGAGAATTCAAATCTGGCTATTCCACTACCTTTTCCACACAGAGTCACACAGTCCAAGCATACTGCGCAAACAGAAATAGAAAGAGAAGTCATGGACACATTCGGAAGGTGGAAATCAATATTCCCCTCCTTGATGCAATCAAGCAGATTCCCAAGTATGCCAAATTCCTCAAAGAGTTGTGTACTCACAAGAGAAGACTTAAGGGTACTGAGAAAATAAGCATGGGCAGAAATGTTTCTGCAATGATTCTACCAAGCATGCCACAAAAATGCAAAGATCCTGGAACTTTCACAATTCCTTGCACGATAGGTAACTCCAAATTTGAACATGCAATGCTAGATTTGGGTGCTTCGATTAATGTCATGCCTATGTCAATTTATCAGTCCTTGAACATTGGCACTTTACAACCCACTGGTATAGTGATTCAATTGGCAAATAGGACCACTGCTTATCCTGCAGGAGTACTAGAAGATGTATTAGTTCGGGTGAATGAGCTAATTTTTCCAGCGGACTTCTATGTCTTGGACATGGAAGATGAGTCTTCAGCAAACCATGCTCCATTAATTCTAGGCAGACCGTTCCTCAAGACCGCCAAGACCAAGATAGATGTGCATGCTGGCACCCTTTCTATGGAGTTTGGCGATGATTTGGTACAGTTTAAAATTTTTGATGCCATGAGACATCCCCTAGAGGAGCATTCTGTTTTCCATATTGATGTGATTGAGATGCTGGTTGATGATGTTTATACTGATTTATATGTTGAATTCCCTGATATTGCTGACTTTCTGGATTCTGTTTCTTGTGGTACATGTGTTGCTTGTGATGTTGAGCCATGTACTGCATGTGCTGAGATTTATGCTGGTATGAGTGACGATGTAACTGTTGACTTGAATGATACCGCATGTGAAAATAGAAGTCAGAACTGTGCTGAATTTAATGTTGCTAAATTAGTTGTTTCAAATAGCTTGCTGCCTTCCATTGTACAGCCTCCATCCTTAGAGTTGAAGACTTTGCCAGACCATCTTAAATATGCATATTTAGGAGATGGTGAGAAGCTGCCAGTGATTGTTGCTAAGAATCTGCAACCTGAACAAGAAGAAAAATTGCTGCAGGTTTAGAGGCAGAATAAGCAAGCCATCGGATGGACACTTGCAGATATTCCTGGTATTAGTCCCTCCACATGCATGCATAGGATTTTATTGGAAGAGGATACGAAACCAGTAAGGCAACCCCAAAGGAGACTGAACCCCTTGATTCTAGATGTGGTGAAGAAGGAAGTGACCAAGCTACTTCAAGCTGGCATTATTTATCCCATATCGACGGAAATGGATGAGCCCCGCGGTTGTTCCCAAGAAATCTGGGTCACGGTAGTTGAGAATGAGAATAACGAACTTCTACCCACAAGAGTTCGAATGGTTGGCGGGTTTGCATTGATTATAGGCGGCTTAACCAGGCTACCAGAAAAGATCATTTTCCGCTACCTTTCATTGATCAGATGTTGGAGAGGCTAGCTGGCAAGTCACATTATTGTTTTCTAGATGGATATTCAGGTTATTTTCAGATTCATATAGCCCCATAAGACCAAGAGAAGACTACTTTCACTTGTCCATTTGGCACATTTGCATACGGGAGGATGCCGTTTGGTCCGTGCAATGCTCCGGTACCTTTCAAAGGTGTATGGTAAGTATCTTTTCGACTTTTTAGAGAATTGCATGGATGTGTTTATGGATGATTTTACTTGTCTATGGTTCTTCCTTTGATGCATGCTTGGATAGTCCGCTCGGGTTTTACATAGATGCATTGAAACTAACCTTGTTCTGAATTTTGAGAAATGTCATTTCATGGTAGAACAAGGTATAGTTTTAGGACATGTAATATCTAGCAAGGGTATCAAGGTAGATCCTGCAAAAATAAATGTTATTTCATGCTTATCTTACCCCACATGCGTGTGGGAGGTTCGCTCTTTCCTTGGTCATGCAGGGTTTCTATAGGCGGTTCATAAAAGATTTCAAAAAAATTGCTCTTCCACTATCCAACTTGCTACAAAAAGAAGTGGAGTTCCATTTTGACCAGAAATGCAAGGATGCCTTCAATCACTTGAAGCAAGCATTGACCAAGACACCTATCATCCAGCCACCGATTGGACACTTCCATTTGAGCTCATGTGTGATGCCTCTAATTATGCTTTGGGAGCTGTTCTTGCACAAAGGGTCGGTAAAATATCTCATGTCATCTCTTATGCTTCAAGAACTTTGGATCCTGCACAAGTCAACTACACCACCACTGAAAAGGAACTTTTAGCAATTGTTTTTGCTTTAGACAAATTTCGATCATATTTGCTTGGTTCTAGAGTGGTTGTGTTTTCGATCATACAACTCTACGAAATTTCTCCCGAAGAAGCTTGATGCAAAGCCTAGATTGATTAGGTGGATTTTGCTCCTCCAAGAGTTCGATATTGAAATCCGTGATAAAAGTGGAGCGGAGAATTTAGTGGCTGATCACCTAAGTCGTATTGAAAAGGAGGCAGATACTTTACCTATCCATGATGTCTTCCCTGATGAGCAGCTTTTCAAGCTGCAAGGTAACACTCCTTGGTTTGCTGATTTGATAAATTTCTTAGTTCTTTGGTGTTTTCCCCGCACATTTTATTAGGGCTCAGATTGATAAATTGAAAAGTGAGTCAAAATATTATGTGTGGGATGACCCTTATCTGTGGAAATTTTGTAGTGACCAAGTCATTAGGAGATGTGTGCCTGATAATGAATTCCATTCTATTCTTAGCTTTTGTCATACACTTGCATGTGGCGGTCATTTTGGTCCCCAAAGGACTGCTAGGAAAGTTTTGGAATCTGGATTATATTGGCCCACTCTATTTCATGATGCATATGTGTTTTGTAAATCTTGTGATCAATGCCAAAAAACAGGAAACACTTCTCGAAGGAATGAGATGCCCCAAAAATCCTTATTGTTCTGTGAGATTTTTGATGTATGGGGTATTGATTTTATGGGACCCTTTCCTGTTTCTTTTGGTTTTGTTTACATTTTGCTAGCTGTTGATTATGTATCCAAGTGGGTGGAGGCGAAAGCTACTCGGACCGATGATTCTAAAGTTGTTGTGGATTTTGTTAGATCACGATTTTTCTGCGGGTTTGGAGTTCCAAAGGCCATCATCAGTGATCAGGGTTCACATTTTTGTAATCGAAGCATGGAAGCTTTGATGAAAAAGTATGGGGTCTTGCATAGAGTTTCTACACCTTACCATCCCCAAACTAATGGGCAAGCCGAGATTTCCAACAGGGAGATCAAGCAGATACTCCGTAAGAGTTCAACCTAACGAAAGGACTGGAGCAAGAGGCTTGAGGATGCTTTATGGGCTTACCGGACTGCTTATAAGACACCAATCGGGATGTCTCCGTATCGGATTGTTTTTGGAAAAGCCTGCCACCTACCGGTGGAAATTGAGCATCATGCATTTTGGGCAGTGAAAAGGTGCAACTTGGACCTAGATCAAGCAGGTATGGAGAGGAAGCTGCACTTGATTGCAAGCAATTGGAGGAGATCCGCTTGGAGGCTTATGAAAGTTCCAAACTTTATAAGGAGAAGACCAAAGCCTTCCATGATAAGTTGATTCTCGAGGAAAACATTTGAGATTGGTCAAAAAGTTCTCCTCTATAACTCCCGCCTCCAATTCATGCCCGGCAAATTAAGGTCTAGATGGGATGGACCATTTATTGTTACTAAGGTTTTTCCTTCCGTGTCTTGTTCGGATTAAAAGTGAGGTCACTTGTCAAAGCTTTCATCGTAAATGGACACCGCCTCAAACAAGATATCATGAACTTCCGAGAGAATGCGAAGTGGAGGTGATGAACCTTCTCCATCCGCATTATGAATAAAAAAAAAAAAAAAAAAAAAAAAAAAAAAAAAAAAAAAGAAAAGAAAAGAAAAGAAAAGAAAAAAAATGTTGTATGCCCGACAATGAGGAAGGTAGTGCCATTCAATTTTGTCACTCGGAAGCAAGTGGAGGTCACTTTTTCTTCAACGACAACAACAAATGAAAATCTTGCAAGTATGGATTTTATTGACCTACTTTATTCAAGGTCTGTTACACCTTTTGCAAAAGTTGCGAAAATTGGTCAAAAAGGTTCTCGCTTTGAGATTATCATCTGCACCTACTCCTTGAAAATTTGAGATCTAGGTGGCGCGGTTCTTTTCTTTGTCAAACACGTGTATCCTCTCGGGGCCGAAGATATTGAGGATCCTAGGAATGGTAATGCGCTTAAAGTTAATGGATAAAGACTCAACCATTCCCGGAAAACCAAGTTCTTGAGTTCTTTGTGTTGCTTGGTTAAGTGGCGGATACGGTACTCCGTGACTCTCAAGTCGGTTTATTTTTCGGTTTCCCAAAATAACCGAATCCTTCTTCTCCTTCAAAATGGATGTCATTCTTTCAAACCCGAGAAAACATTTTCCTTCTCTTCCTCAAAATGCTCGAGAAAAATCTACAAAGTTCGATGTGAAAGATTGAGACCGTTAATGCACAAAGGTATGCCGAAAGATGTACGATGGATAATTGAAGCGAAGGTCCGATTAGCGGTGAGTCCTCAATTTCATTTGACTCATATATGCCCTAGGTCTTGGAAGAAGTTCATATTCTAAAAGAAGAAGAGCAAAAAGGTTACAAGTCATCACAAATGTGGACGATGAAACTGTAACAAGCGATGTCGTACTAAGGGGATGGTTTCCGCAAATAAAGAAGATAAAATTTTCTTCATTAAGAATGGACTGAGTAAGGAGTCATTAGATGATATCTTATTGACTCTTGAGACGCATTCTTGTGGATTGGTGCATCGTGAAATTCTTAAATTGTGGAATCTCTTCAAGGATGAAGAACAACGCTACGATCTTGGGAATCGACTCTAAACGACCTGTTTGCCAATTTATAAGAAAATTGGATGGGAAGCTTATCCTCGACTCATAGAAGATGTTTAAGCCGTTACTGGACGTTTAACCAGAGGCAGATGTGAGCCATATCCACAAACAATCTGTACATATCTTCTTCTTCTTCTTCTTCTTCATGTCATCTCTCAAAAAAAAAAAAAACAAACAAAAAAAAAACAAAAAAAAAAACAAAAAAAAAAAAAAAACAAAAAATGTATACTTCTTAGGGTTGGCTTTGGTAACACACACCGTGAATGGGGAAATGCATGCATCCTGATCCAGCCTTCTTAATTGAAAAACAAAGAAGGTAGATTGTATTCCACATGTGAGGCAGCCAGTCGTATTATGGCCACTTGTCCCTTTTGGGAGCCCTATGTTACGCTGGTCTTGAATGGATCGAATCTTGGTCAACAATGCTTTGGCACAAAGCCGAAAGAGCAGACTACCTCCATCCCAATCTTAAGTAAGTATACACTCATCTTTCATCAAGTTTTTCTAACAATTTCAAAAAAGAAAAAAAAAAAGGACGTGATGTCTACTGCACTCATGACGCGCAAAGATAAAGATACGCCATGGAAACTGTACATACAGGTATGTCATCATTTTCTATTTCTTTTATCTTTGTATCATTTTGTTGTATTTTTATTTTTGTACAGACGATCCTTTGAGCAGGGTCCTTCAGGGGTTTCTAGACTTCTTTACCTTGATGGTTTTCTTGAAGTCAAAAAAAAAAAAAAAAAAAAAAAAAAAAAAAAAAGATTCTCGTGTTTCTTAATTTCAACCTTTTCGACAACATCCAACCTACCCTTATAGGTGCAATTATTTCCCTTTCCATTCTTTTTCTTATTTAAACACTCCATTTTCCTTCAACTCAGAGACACTCAAAGGGAAGAAGAGTATAGAATGGGGGTTTCTATTCGTAACCTCAAAAATGTCTGTGTTTTTTGTGGGTCGAGTTATGGGAAGGGATTAGAGTTTGTAAATGCAGCTAGCACTCTTGGTCGATCACTTGCTGCGAGGAATATTCATCTTGTATATGGGGGAGGTTGCCGTGGGTTAATGGGGGCTATATCACTTGCTTTGCATATGTAAGAGACAATCGGGTTTTAGGTGTCATTCCTGAACCTTTAGCTCAACAGAACATCAATGGAAAGACAATTGGAGAGGAACTTAAAGTATCATCAATGCATGAACGCATGAAGATAATGCTTGAAAACTCTGATGCATTCATTGCCTTACCAGGTGGTTTTGGTACTTTGGAAGAGATTTTTCAAATTGTCTCTTGGGCTGAACTGAACATCCACCATAAACCCATTGGTTTGTTGAATGTTAATAATTTCTTTGATCTTTTGTTATTTTTTCTTGACAAAGTCAGTGGAACGTAAATTTATCACTCCTTCGGCAAGACAACTTCTTATCTCTGCCTCCACTATTGATGAGCTCATTGATAAATTAGAAGCTTTTGAGTATGTACCTGATAAGGTATTAGCTCAGATAGATTGGTCAACAGGAAGCAGCGAAGGAAGTAACAAGAAACAAAAGCCCGATCTGACACTTTCTCTTTAATGGGTTTGATTTTATTAAAAAAAAAATTTGTTATTTTGTTTGGAAAGTATGATATGATTGTCATGGACTTATTAAACCAATTAGTGATGGCAGAGTAAGGAGTAATTTTACTCTTGAGATGCATCTTAATTGGTGGCGAGTAAGGAGTTTTTTTAGGTAGTAATTAATTAGTATTAAATTGTGGAAGTACTAACGTTTTCTTGTTTGATTTCTTTTCAGGGTCTGATGCGCAACTGACAGTGTGCTTCTTTTCTGCTTGGCGTTGATTCACTCCTCATCAGGTTGTGTTGCTCTTTTCTTTCCGTTTTATTTATCACTTTCACATTGAGGACAATGTCTATATTAAGTGTGGGGGAGAGATTTTAGCAAGTTTCTTTTTTGTTAAAAAAAAAAAAAAAAAAAGGGTTCATTACATGATTGAATAACTTTTCTCCCTTCTTGAACCGATATGCTTGGAGATGGATGATTGAATTGATGAATTGAGTTTGATGGATGCATACCTTGTGAGATTTTGAGCCTAATGGATGGATTTAACATTTATGTCATTCTCTTCTTTCTTGTGTGATTTTCACTCATGTTAATGACCACTCTAGAACTTGCTTTGATTCTTTTTGAGGCTACATTTCACTTGCATGCATGAACATGATTGAGGCCCTCTTTCTTAATTAGCTAGTTTAACCAAATAGCCAACCTTGTTTTCAATATGATATCAAGCACTCTTTTGACTTCTTGAAAATTCTCGATTCTTGCCAACCTTGTATATTTTCCTTTGCTTAACCCCTTTGAGCTTATTTGACCATTCCTTGTTTCTAGCTCATTATGTGCCTTAAATGAGAAATCGTGTTCTTACTTTACCTTAGGGAATAAAAGAACATTAGCTTGGTTAATGGATGAGTTTTTGAACAAGTGTGGGGTGTGTGTACAAAATGGTTGTTGAAAAAGAAAAGAGTGCCCAAAAAGAAAAAAAAATGTATGTATATAGTTATGTTCATATATATAAAAGAAAAAGAAAAAAAAAAGAGAAAAAAAAAACCAAGTGTTTAAAAAAAAAAAGGATTGGGAAATGAATATGTAAAGGGATATACACTAGAGTTGGGATGAACTTTTATGCTTGTTATTTGAACTCAGCTCTCATTTGCTTTTATTCTCTTTAGTATTTATCTTCTCATATCCATTTTATCCTCTCCTGTTACCTTGACCTCACTACAACCTTGAATAAAGTCCTCATGATTTGTGTGTGCATGTGTTTTGAGTAGTGGAGAAGCAGAAGATAAGCAAGCTTATGGTAGTGTAATTTTCATGGGTTGAATTGAGTGAAATACCTACCCTTTAAACACTTGAGAGATTGAGAGGGAATCTTGTGAAGATCTATCATTCTCGATTCATGTTGAAGATACCTTGCTTGTTGGTTTGAGATGTGGAGAATTGTTAACTCATGAATGTTTTGATCCTTGAACCTTTGGTTGTTCTTCTTGATTGTAAAATTTTGGTCTTGAGTTTTGCCCAGGAGTGCAAAAAGCTAAGTGTGGGGGAATTTGATAATCACATATTTTATTCATTAAGAAACCCTTATGTTTAGTCATTTACACTCTCCATATTCTTAATTGATTGAGTTTGGTATGATTTTGTGAGTTTGAGCTCAAATTGGTCCTAATTGAATATTTCCAGCATTATTGAGATTTGACACTGTTTCTGTATTTTGGCCATAACTTGAGTTTCTAATATCTGATGAACATGAATTTTACCTTGTAGGAAAGCTAAGAGGATGCTCTACAACTTTGATGAAGAGCTCGAAGTCTGATTCAGATGTCTAAGGGACCTAAGTTGACATGGAAGTCAGAATACGGGTTCTGTCAGTAGAATCCGAACAGTGTGCACTCAAAAAATCATATCTCAAGATGTAATAATGGAGATGGGCTGAAATTTTGGCATTGGATATTTAAGATCCAAATAAACAACTTTCATGAAGAACACATTTTGAGAAAAAGAAGTCTAGTAGGTCATTTTGAGCTTGCAAGTCGGAACAGAGGTGCTGAAGTTGGGTTTGAGCAACCTACGGTATTTGGGACATATCTTGGGCTTAAGGAAGCCAAATTGGACGAACCAGCTATCCATTTTATAGCCAAGACAAGGATCTACAACTTTCATGAAGAACACTTTTCGTGGTTCTGAAGTATAGTGGGTCGTTTTTGGCTTCCAAGTCAGACACAAAATTTTCGTCCTCAACCATCCACTCATCCATCCACTAATCCACTATCCATCCACTCATCCACTCATCCACTAACTCACCCACTCATCCACTCATACACTAATCCAACCACTTAACCACTCCACCCACTCATCCACTAATCCATCCACTCATCCATCCACTCACCCATTCATGTCCATAATTTCTCACTCACCAAAAGTCCTTTGACATTTTTCACTAATTCAACCACTCAACCATTCCACTCACTCATCCACTAAACCAATCCACTAAACCAACCCACTAATCCATCCACTCAAACACTCCACTCACTCACCCACTCATCCACCCACTTCCCTTTGTCATTTTGTTACCTTAGACTTCTATAAAAGGCACCATTTATCATGAACAAGATGTAATTCTCCTTCATTTCTCTCTAAGTTTCTTCTTGCTTCTTCATAGTTTCTCATAGTTTTGTATATTTTGATGCTCCCCTTCATGGTAATGGAGGGCTAAGCTACTTTGGGTCAATTTAGAACTCTTGAAGAGATTGTGGTTTGGATTCTTGAGACCTTGGTTATGCATTGTATTTGATTTGTAATTGAATTCCTCTTTTCTTCTTCTTTTTCTTCTTCTTGATCTTGAATGCATGAATGGTGATTCTATTTATGTTGATCTGATTGATCTTGGTTTAAGATTGAGATTTGTGATGAAACTTAGAACTGATTGATCTAAACTAATCACAGAATTGAAGAGGTTAGGTTACTGATTTGTGCCTAAGTTAATTGAATTCGGTACTTGAAATTAACATAGATTTTCATGAATGGTGCGATTGCGGATTTGTGTTTATCACTTGTTAATTGAATTCTAGACGATCGTCTAGTATGAATTCTGGATTTGATGCAGAGATCTCGGTTAGATCCAAATTAACAATTCAATTGCGCTTCAAGTGTTCTATGAAGGGTCTATGATTGAATCCACCCAATCTTGGATAGGTTTCTAAATTGACTGCTCTTTAATTGTTATTTCTTCTTTTAATTTTGTTAAGTGCGATCTTAAACTGTCAAACCCCCTTTTTGCTAACTTTCACTTGATTTGATCAAATTGCATTTACGATCCTTGAGGAGACGATCCGGTGTTGTCACTGTGCTACAAGCTTAGGTAATAACTTCGGTTATAATTTTGACTGAGTTCGGCGCTCGCCACAACCCCAAATTCAATAACTATAGTATAATCGTCATTAAACCACAGTCACCAAAATTTAGGCCTGCTACCGACAACAATGTATTTCAAAAAGTTAACAGGGTACATATATAAAAAATACGAGCCTCGATAAGAAATATATTTATATTTACTCGAATCCAAAACATAACATTAGCTTAATTAAAGATACATTTCCACAATCCATGCATAAAAGTAACATAAAACAATATTAAACATAAGTTTTACATAGAATAACTACTATATAAAACTTCGACCTCTCCCAAAATTCAAACACCTGGAGAGAACGGTCTTGCACTTGATCCTCTTCCGGATCACCAACTGATGGACTTCCCCTTTGAGACACGTCATGATGTATAGGAAGATGAATAGGAGACACAACCGAGACCTCTCTAGGAAAGAGGTGGCGATCATCCCACAACTCCCCAATGGGTATAGGGAATTCCACATGCATAAAAGTATGAAAGATGCTCGTAGTAGCTTTAGGATAATTACCACTCCGAATTATGGTCGCATCCCCTATGTACATAAAATGTTTTGCATCACGGTCGGAATGCCAGGCTTCTATGCCTCCATGGAACTGTATCCACATACAACTGAAGAAAGCTTGTCCAGATGCCATCACAAAGAGACAAAAGTCGATCCCAAACTAAACTAAGCTAATTCAACTCGCACTCTTCACGGTCTTTATCCAAACATAGACAAAAGATAGAGTAATACAACAAAGGAGTAAGACATCATACTTTCATTACTAATTATGGCAGTAAAGAAACATAACGGTGCAGAACACTCACATAGCAAAGCAACAATATCGAACAACAATAATCACATACGATAAAAAAAACAGCAACAGAGTCTCAAATAATAAATAATAAAACAGTTCAACTAATCATAACATCATCAAAACAATAGTCCAATCATCATATGAATGAATAAATAAATAAATGCCAAATGATATGTTGACTCACTATGCACGTGCATATGGTACCAAAAGTTCCTACTCCATGGAGCTATACATAAACATTCAGAGAGAATGATTAGGGAGTCACGCCAGTATCTCGTCAGCCTAAAAATAAAGTGCTTATCAGAAAAATAATCTTTTGCGCAACATGGTTTATACATGGCACTCTCAACAAGATTGCGATATAGGACAGTGTCTCGGTCCTAATCGTCGGTATATTTGCATCGGTCTATCCCACGGCCCTAGTGGAGCTACCACTGTCTATTGTGAGACACCCGCACCCCGATGCCCCCAAGGTCAACAATATGACCTACACTTAGTCTATTCGCACCCGCACTAAGGTGTGATTCAATCTCCTAGGCATGCACCACCTTAACAACAGAGTCCAACGGACTTTCACAAATGCATGATGACTCAATGCATATCATGTATATTTATTAATAATATACTTCTCATGAAACATACCATAACTTGGTCAAATTGAACATCAACAAGTCTTTGGTCCCACGCATGGACTCACAATGGCATATAATCAATTCTCAATAATAACATATATTTATAAGGTTCAACACAAACCTCAATTTCATTTTATGAATCCATAAATCCCTAATTACCTAAGTCTTGATTAATTACACAAGTCTAGTTCAAATAGACCCTTGAGGCCGTGGCCTCTCAAAAACAAGATCCAAACATTTTTCTTTCATCGCATTATTGACTTCATAACACTAAATTACTTAAATCATAAGGTTGCACAAAAGCCCAACTTGGACCCCAAAAACTCCCTAGAGGCCGTAAGCCTCCCAAGAGTGTGAAAACCTAATTTTTTTTCCATTACATGCTTCAAATCCTCTAACACCTAATCGCCTAAGTTTTAATTCCCACAAAAGATCAAACTCAAACCCCCAAAATTTTGTCCAAGGCCGTGATCTCTGCTAAATGGGTAGGAAACCCTACATTTTTCCATACACCAAAATCAAGCAATCCAACATCATCAAGGCATTCAAAATAACCCATTTTTTCATATAAATCAAATAGACACATAACATGAAAAATAAGCATACAAAGAGAGCAATCCATTGAAGATTTCTCCATCAACAACACACAAGACATCTCCTTACTACCAAGATTGGTTGAAGAGGATTATCTCCCTCTTACCTATGGAAGACAACTCAAGAAAGCAAGCCTCTTGGTTCTCTCCTTGAAATTTAGTCCAAAATCTCCAAGAAACCCTAGAATGAGCAAACTTTCATAATCACAAACCAAAGCTTGAAAAGAGGAGTCCTTGGTCACAAAGATGACCAAGGAACCGAAAAAGAGAAGAGAAAATAGAAAAAAGTTATGAACTTTACCTTGAAGCTTCAAAGCTTAGAGCTTTCATAGTGGATGATGGAAATGGAAGATTTAGGAGGTGACCAACAAAGAGAAGAACCTTAGAATAATGGAATGAAGCTAGAAATGTGATTAATTAAATTTTTTGTGATGGTGGAGGTGGAGAGTGGTGTGGTGCCGTGGAGGGAAGGGAAGAGAAGAAAGGAGAATGGCTTGAAGAAGAATGAGAGAAGAGAGAGAATGAAGAAAGAGAAAGTGTCTTGGAATGTTGAAATTAGAAATGAAGGTGATAAAAAGGGAAAAGCAAATTTTGGCTCCCCAAAATGTGCATCAACCGTGGAACAAGAGAGAGAGAGGAAGGAAATAGATTTTTGCATGTATCAGGAAATTTCTAGGAAGTTTCCTTAAGAAGCTTTTTAATTAAATTAATTATTTTTTTGAATTAAAGGAGATTGGATGTGACATAAAGTGGATTTCCTTTAGATAAAGTGATAGGATTTCTACTACAAGCTATTACCCAATGGACAATTGTTATAGATAGCAAAGTCAGTATTAATTGTTCAACGGATAATAAAATGTACAACGATTTTTTTTATCTGATAAAAATCTCAAAAAACGTGAAACTTCATAAACCGTGTCTAGCTTCAGGTTTAGTAAGATCCCCCATCGACGTTTCGACAGTTCAAGGTTCTCAAGAAAAATATCTCATTTTCCCGGCTCCGCTTAGTGCACACACAAAATGAGAAATACATTAAAATATTTCACGTTCTTAGAAAAATCCAGAAAAATTCACAAATATCATAAAATGACTACTTATTATAAAACTATTAATTTTCGGTGTGTTACAACTCTCCCCTTCAAAAAGAAATTTTGTAACAACCCGAATTTTGTTTTTTCTGCATAAATATAAATTTTATAATTTTTATGATTTTTAAGAATTTTTGTGGATTTTTATGAGATTATGATTATTTTAATATTATTTTGGGCCTCTGTGGGCCCAGAAAAAGTAAAAATTTTTATAGGCCAGAAAATTTTGTACTGTTAATACGGGGTCGGAGGATCTTACTAAACCCGAAATCGGATACAGTTACTAAATTTTCTTTTACTATTTTTTTATTATTCACTGTACAATAATTACTGGTTTGTGAGCAGTAATTTTTATTCTATGAGTAATAAATTCTTGTAGCTTTAGCCATGTGATGACCATGTGCTACTAGTTATTAGAAGTCAAAATTAGTGGCTTGACATGATTTTTAGCCAATGGCATTAAGTCAACAAAAGTGGCATGTTTAATTAGTCTTTAAACTAGATGAATTAGCTAAGTTAATTTAAGTTTAAGTGGTAATTAAATGAAACAAAATTTGGTTAGCTATGTCAATGGTGTCCTACGGCCAAGTAGGAGTTTCTAGGAGTTTCAAGAGCTTATGAATCATCAAGGTGACCAAAGCATGACCACTTGATGACTTTAACCATGTGCTTGATTTCTATCTTGATTTATCAAGCATTAATTCCCCCACATGCATGCACTCCACGACTAGGAGCTTTAGGAGTAGGAAATCTATTTCATTTCTATCACACTTTGTCTCCTAAATCAGTCTCTCCATTTCATGAAGCATTCGACCAACACACCTAAGACCATCATTTTAGCTTCTAAAATTGTATCTAATCTTATTTCCTAAACCTATATATCATTCTAAGACTTTTGTATGTTGAAGACCTATGCTAATTCTACCATGTTCTTGAATTTTCTATTGATTAAAGAATGACTATTTGATGACCAAAGCCATGTGAGACCATGTGAAGTTATGTGCAAATGTGTCTATTTTGTCTAACAAGCCTTAAGCTTTTTTCCTATGCTATTACACAGCCAAGCAAGCTTTTGGGAGGCAAATTATCACAATTCAATTCTTATCATCTTTTATCAATTGAATAATGTAAGACAAGTCAACAATGGTGGCATGCTTCAAGGAAACTTACGACAATGCATCAATTTGGAGGGCAAGAAATCTATACTAAATGCACTTGGTCATTCTTCTAGCAAATATTCAAGAAACTACACTAAATTCACTTAGTCAATTTTGGTGGCTTTGCACATGTAACCTATGGTCATGCAATGAATTTATACACTTAATCTTTCCTATCAACTTTTCTTTCATTCTTATCAAAGAAAAGCAAAGGCTATCACAAAGCTATCAAATAAAACAATTCTCTCTCATTTTCTCTCAACATGTACTACGGCCATTAAGTCTTCAAGATGCCAAAGTTGAATTTTCTATCACATTTCAAAGTTTTCACCTTCTCTTGCAAAGTTTAATACAAAGAAATTATCTCCATTTCCTCTCCCAAAGCTTACGGTCTCTCTACCTTATACCATTCTCCAACCTTCAATAATTTACACCAACCATATATCTTGAATCTTCTTATTAATCCAAGACACTTTCATGTAGTGAACTTCTCAAGATTCATTCATCTTCACCTTCCTACCAAGCAAAGAACACAAGCTCTTACCTTTTTCTCCTTGTGTTGCTCACGGTTTCACTCTCTAAAATAGCCTTCCAATCACTCATAATTCTATTTAATCACTTCACTTGATCCTAAACTTTATTCTAAGCAACTTTCATGTTGTAATCAAGACCTAATTCTATCATCTTCAAGCTTGATTCTTGGATTTAAGTTCTAAGGTTTCAAGGTAAAGATCTTGAAACTTGATTTCTTACTTGACTCTTGGAAATTCTAAGACCATGTTTGATTTATGGTCATCTTAATCAAGCCTTAGATACTAACTTTTATTTGTTTGTTTTGATTCTAAGATCTACTTGTGGTGAAAAATTGATACAAAGAGAGTTCTACAAGGAGCTAGGAGGCATCAATCAAGGTTGCATCAATCAAGGTAAGAAGGAGATTAAACTCATCGGCCATATGTGGTGGTGAGGGAATGGAATTGTTTGTGTTTGTGAGTGGAAAATCCATGTGAGGATTTATTCACTCAAATTGTGTGGTTATTGGTTGATGTATGTTTGATTATGTATAATTATATGATGTTGATTGTATGCATGAACTTTCCATGGTTGCTTCTTGATTATAAGTGATTCTACTACTTTGATATTTAAGTATGCTTTATGATTTATATGTGAGATGGTATGAGTAAGATGGTATGAGTTTGATTAGAGTGCTATTGGAGGCATGATTTATATGTGAGATGGTATGAGTGAGATGGTATAAGTGTGATTAGAGTATTATTGGAGGCTTAATATGTTTAAGTATGATCTAAAGCATGAATATGTGAAAGTGGAAAATCATATGAGGTATGTGGCATATGATAAGAATCAAGTGGAAAGGAAAACTATGTTGTTTTCTAAGCACTAAGAGGTACACGGTTTCCATGAGGATTTTGGAGCAAAGCATTTGAAATATTTTACTAAGTGTGGATTTTAGATGATGACGTAAGAGGTAATTGGATTAAAGATTTTTACAAAAGAAAAATGAGATAGGAAATGAAGAAATATTTGGTTATGGAATATAAATTGATTTTCAACCAATATGCTAAGAATTGGTATTTGAAATCAAAAATATTTTCTTAAGAGTAGTTTTGAAGGATTTATTAACGAAAACTCAATTTAGTGAATTTTGAGATGAAAAAGAAAGTAAACTAATTTTTAGAATTAAAATTACTATAATATTTCAAGTTATTCAAAGAAATACAGTTTTGTAAAGAAAATATTAGAAGATATTATTTAGAGAAGTTTTAGCAAGGAAATGATTTTGAGGATGGTTTGGAACATAAAGTATTTTATTTAAAGTGTTGAACAAATGTTTTTGAGATATCTTAAATTAATTTAAATAAGTTACGTTTTTATGGAAAATGTTTGAAAATATTTATTAAAGGAGGTTTAGTGAGAAAATGTGGGAAGTATTATTTAACGATGATTTATTCAGAAAATGTGAGAAAAGTTTTACTTTAAGCTTAGAATAGGATTAAACTATTTTACGTGATTAAAAAAAATACGCAGAAAAACTCTTACGTGATTTAAAAATAGTGATTTTAGCTATGCGATTTGAGAGGAACAGCAAGTTGTGTTGTAGAACCGACGTATTGTATTTAAGTAGATGTGGTATTGCATTGTGCTTGTGGGACTAAGGTTCTGGACCCGTGTGGATCTTTGGTATTATGTAGTTGTATGGACGGTTGATTTAATATCATTGGGAACAGTTCAATGGTGGTTTGGTTTCATTGAATATGCATTTGAGCATTATACAGTTGATGGATGTTGTGGCATTTTATGCCCAAAGAGTTTGGTTTCATTGAACATGCATATGAGCATTGTACAGTTGATGATTATTGGGGCGTTTTATGCCTAAAGAGTGGACGGGAACTTACAGGATAGTGGGATCTTCACAGATCCTAGGGGGAGGTCAAGGCGCGGTATTTGCTTCATGATACGCTTGGTATCACGAGTGCTGCTTGAGCACCTCATATATATATATATATATATATATATATATATATATATATATATATATATATACCCCTGGCCGCGATAAAAACGGTTTGCAATGCACTGGCAGCCTTGACGACACTATTGCTTTTCATGGTCCATAGACTGTCTTTTTAGGGGGGACAGATCTATTGGAGCGTTCATTCTGAATTTGAGTATAGTTCCATGAAATAGTAGGAATTGGTTACATTGTGGAAAAATGAGGTTACATTGTGGAAAAGGATGATCATTATACACATCATGCATATGCATAATCAGTAATTACACTGTTGTGACGTAATATTATTGTAGTGTTATCATTATGCCTGATATTGTGATACAAGTTTATTGGATTATGTACTTATTAAATATGTTATTATTATATTGTATGTTGAACCATGTTGGAATGTTTGTCGTTCTCTTGCTGCTATATTAGTATGCAATGTAGGGGATCTCACCTCTTTATTGTATTGTTCTGTGTGTTTCTATTTTACGCCTATGTTGGCAAAGACTGCGATGGCGGCAAAGAGGAATTAACTCTCTTGAAGGCGCTATTGCTTGGTGTGTTCATTGGGACTCTAAGATATCTTTTGCTCTAATTTCTAATCGTTGAGACATTCCTGGCTAGGGAATTTGTCTTTGAGAAAGACCTTTGTTTTTAGAGATTGTGAACTTGGGACAGGTCGAGTTTTTATATGGTCTATGTAATGAAGATATTACGAATCCATGTTATGTATGACAAAATATATTTTTATTAAGATTCTATGATATATATAAGGGATATAATGTTGTTCTATTTTTATATTGGGTTGTTCTAATTCAGTAAAGTTTATGTTATCCGCGAAATAGAAATTTTGAAACCTGTATTTTAAGTAATATTTACTATGTTATAACTTGGGTAAAAGAAAATAAGGGAGTTGGTCTAAAATGTGATACCCTAAGGTGGGTGTTACAAATTTCATCCTCGAAATTTTCATTCCTTAGAATAAATATGGATGTTGTTTCTTCATCTTATCTTCTAACTTCCACATAGCGCCTCTAGTTTTGTCAATTCAGATCATCCCTACCAATGTAATCTCTTTGCCTCCGCGTTGCTTTGCTCTCCTACCTTCAACCTTCACAGGAAGTATTTCATAGATCAAACCTTTTTTTAATTGTACTGTGTTTGGTTCAATGAAATGGGCTGGATCAGGGATATACTTTCACAATTATGACATATGAAGATATTATGAGGATTAGAAAGAAAGAGTGGCAAAACTAGTTGGTAGGCTACCAGACCAATCCGAATAGGAATTTGATATAGTCCATAGAATTTAGGAGTGAATTTGCTGGCAACTCAGACAAAATGACACATATTTAGCAACATCTCTCTTCATTCCTTGCTACCAATATATCTATTTTAGGTCTTGATACACTTTAGTCTTTTTGGTGTGTATACTCAACTTACTCATGTGAGCTTCATTGAAAATTTTACTCCTTGAGTTTTGAATCATCTGGTATACAGACCTTACCTATGGACATCAGGATTCCATCGAATTTCTTCTCCACAATCTGACACCATGCCTTGTTTTAATAGTTCCCTCTTGTCTTATAGAGATTGGTCACTTTTCTACTTCTCTCGAATTTCTCCCAACAGATCATTCAAAATAATAATTGTGCATGGACATACCTCATCCGGTGTCATTTCTAATGACAACCACTTGTCCCTGAATTACTCCATTAATTCCATCTTCTTGACCATTATAATGAAGATATTAAGTAGCTTCCGGTTCAAAGTGTCTATCATGACATTTGCTTTTCCAAGATGACACTGAAGCTAGAAGTCATAATCTTTCAAAAATTCTAGTCATCTTCCCTGTCTCATGTTCAGCTCCTTTTGGTCAAACAGGTACTTCAGGCTCTTGTGATTGCTAAAGGCGTTGAACATTGCTTCATACAAAAAATGTCTCTATATCCTCAGAGCAAATACAACTGCGGTTAACTCCAAGTCATGAGTTGAGTAATTCTCCTCATGCACCCTCAGCTACCTCAAAGTGTAAGCCATGGCTTCCCAACTCTGCATGAGCACACATCCTTGACCTTGATGTGAAGCATCACAAAACACTTCAAACGGTTCCCTAGGATTAGGTAGAACTAAAATTGGCAGAGTAGTCAAATATCTTCTCAACCCTTGAAACTTTTCTTACCTGTATCGGGCTATAAAATGACTTGATTCTTTCTTGTAAGCTGAGTGAGAGGTCCTGTTGTCTTGGAGAATCCATTGATGCTTCTTTGATAAAAACCAACTAATCCCACCAGCTACGAATCTCCTTTACGGTCTTTGATCTTTCCTATTGAAGGACTACTTCAACCTTTGATGAATCTGCAACAATTCCTTCCTTAGAAATCTCATGACCCAAAATTTTAACTTCCTCAAACTAGAATTTGTACTCTGATAATTTGGCGTACATTTCTTCTCCTTTAAAGTCTGGAAAACCATACCGAGATATTCAACATATTCCTCCATATTTTCGAGAATAGACTAGATTGTCATCGATAAAAACAACGACAAATCTGTCTAGGTAAGGATGAAAGATCTGATTAATGTAATCCATGAATACGACATGAGCATTTGTCACTTCCAACGGCATCACGAGATACTCATAATGCCTATAATGCGTTAAAAAAAAACCATTTTGGGAATATCCTCAAATTCCCACGAATTTAATGATGACCAGAATGTACATTTATCTTGGAGAAAACAACGACTCCCTTTTCGTTGATCCATCGAATCATTCATCTTCTTCCGAGGATACTCATCCTTGATCGTAATCTCGTTCAATTGGTGACAATCCTCATCTCACTAAGAAGTTCCATTTTTCTTCTTAATTGACAGTACTATAGCTCATCACGTGAAACTCATTGACTACAAGAGCAACATTCACATTCTCCTTACTTTTGACTTCCAAAGAAGATATTGACATGTATCCTTGGGCTCCTTTTCCTCGATAAAGCTTCAACTTTGTTGGCCGTTATGGATTCAAAAATCTTAGTTTCAAAAAATACTAAGGTTTTCATTGGAAAGATCTAGCAGGATATAATTAGAAAATAACTAATCTATTCCTAAAATCACACGCAATCGAGAATGAGGTAAACAATTCGAATCAACCAAAAAGATTTGGTCTTTAACACAAATAGGATAGTTGGAACAACTGGATAATAACAATAGGTCTGGTAACAGAAACAGAAATGAACAAGTCAAAAGTAACAAAGATATTGATGACCCTAATCAATCCACACAGTCATAAGTCATAAAGAAATAGGTTGCCCCTAGAGTTATACAGCACAGTCAAGGGATCATCTCCTGTGGCACAATCTCCGCTATTTAAATTTTCAGTATGGGAAACATTCGCTCCATCTAGCGTATAATCTTTCCCTTCAGCTTGAGATCTTGAAGTGCGTACATCTCTAACAGAAGACTTCTTCTTTGGTGGAGCACAGTCTCTAGAAATATGTCTGAGCTTTCTGCACTTGAAACAGATTACCCCCTTAATTTTACACTCCCTCGTTAAGTGGTTCTTCCCACACTTCTTACACTTTGGTAAAGATGTCATAGTCTGGTTAGAACTATGGCCAATAACACTTTCTCCATAAATTGGATATTATTGTTGCTTCCCTAATAATCGTGAATACGATTTTTGCTTAAACTAATTAACTTTTCTATTATTCCTCCTTTGGAATCTAGGCAGTCCAAGGTTACCCCAAAACTGACTTTCCTCCAACAGATTCTGAACCTTAAGTTCCAATTCTCGTTGCTATACGGCCCTCTGATCTTGGTGGGTCATCATGTTAGCTATCCTTTGCATTTCTTCTGCAATCGCAGCCATGCTTCTATTGTCTCGTCTTGCGCTCACATGCGTATGTCCACCACGAGCCATTGCCCTTATATGTCTACCGCGAGCCATTGACTTTCTTCAAAAGCGTACAAAACGTGACACAACAAAGCAAATGTAATCATTTCAAATAGCATTGTCTCCTTTCGAAAACCAAATACAAAGAATCACACAGTCCAAACAAGATAAGTCCAATCCACAAATCCTAACAGTCTCTAACTTGAGCTTCTTCATTCTGCCTTCTATGGCGTAACCTCTTGCAAGTTGTCAATCCCCAAACAGCTTCTCAAACCAAACTTACACCAATTATTCCTTTCCCCAGAGGATTGGCTCTCCAAAACCTGTTGGACTCCTTACTAAAGAACTCATATTCTCCTAATACGCCTAGGTGAAGTCATAGTTTCCTGTACACACAAAACATTTCATATTGAGTAGGCCAGTCCTCAATATCATGGAACTATATAACAGTAGCTACTAACATTCAACCTATGGCAAGTCATGCATTCCTTTCCCGTCATCTCAATCAAGAGACAAGGAAGTGCACAACATACAAGAACTCTAATATGCCTAAACATAGCAAGTGCATACCCCGGCTCAACAGGATGAACTGCTCTGATACTAAGAATGTAACAACCCCAAATTCAATAACTATAGTATAATCGTCATTATACCACAGTCATCAAAATTTAGGCCTGCTACCGACAACAATGCATGTAACACCCCAAAATTTATTGATTCCATTATATATATTCGTTTTATAATATTTGGAATTTTCTGGAATTTTTCTGAAATTTTCTGAGAACGCGGAATATTTTAATATATTCCTTATTTTGCGTGCACATTGGGCCGAGTCGAGAAAATAACTATAACATTCCAAAAGTTAGAAAATTATATGACGAATAGTCGTTTTAAAATATTTGCAATCATTGAGAATTTTCTGGGAATTTTTCGAAAATGTCGAATATTTTAATATATTTCTCGTTTCGCGTGCACATTGAGCGGAACCAGAGAAATGGGATATTCTCTCCGAGAACCTTGAACCATGGAAACGTCGACGGGGGATCTTACTAAACCCGAGGCCGGACACAGTTTACAAGGTTTTACATTTTGCGAGAAATTTTAACAGATGAAATAATAAAATACTGCGTAAAAATTTATCTGTCAGATTTATTAATACTAACTTCTGATAACTGCAACTATTATCCAATGGATAATAGCATGTAGTAAAAATCTTATCACCTTATCCCAATGTAATATACTTTATGTCATAACAAATCTACTTTAATTTAAATATATTGCTATTTTAATCAAGTTTCTAAAAGCTTTGACCCAAGAAAAGACTTAACTACCCTTAGCTTACATGAGAAGCTAGCAAATTTCCTCTCTTCTCTCTCTCAATGCCTAACCTAGGGAAAAAGGGGGGGGAAATTGGTTCAATCACTTTAACCTAACTCTCTCAAAACTATCACACTTTAACCTAGTAACTTCTCTCTCTACCCTTTCATCTTCTTCCTTGCTCTCCCTTCTCTCTAAAACTCCATAGCCAAACCGAAATCTGCAGCTCACTCTTCACTTGATCTCTTCATCTTTTCTCTTCATCAACCACATTTCCTTGCTCTCCATCATCATCTCTACCACTTTTCTTCACAAGGTTTCACCAAAATCCTTCATCTCCATTTCTCTCCATTTCGGGTTACCACTTCCACCACCACCATTTTCGTTTTCTTGCTTCATTAATCTCATTTTTAGCTTCTCCTCATCATTCTAAAACCTTTTCCTTCCATACCCTACTTCAAAATCTCTCATCTTTGCTAATCTTCTTCAAGGGCAAAGTTTGAAGCTTTAAGGTAAAAATCACAACTTTCTTCTCTTCTCCTTTCTTTTTCGTGTTCCAAGCCTATTTTCAAGGTCAAGGATACTCTCTTTTTCATGTTGTGGTGTTAATTCATTGAGGTTGCTTTCTAGGGTTTTTGGAGGAGCAAAAACCGAAACTCACAAAGGAGCACTTGGAGGCCATTTTCGTGTTCTCCTTTTTGGTAAGAGGGAGATCACTCTATTCAACCTATAATGGTGGTTGGAGGCTTGTTATTTGTGTATTTGTGAGAAACCCTAATATGGGTTACTCTTTTAAATTTTATTGTCTTATGATTGGCTCCTATTTTTTTTACTTCTTCCTTCAAGTTATGTATGGATTTGATTTCTTGATAATGTTGTAATAACCCTCATGGATTTGAAATTGATGAACTTGAGACAAACACCCCTTGCTTGTGCAAGGAGGCTCACGACCAAGTCCCCTATTAGTGGGGTGTGGGTACTTAAAATTCTTATAACCTAATTGGATGGTGATGATTGGATGGATAAGGACTAAGAACAAAAGGAAAATGCTTGGACCCTAGCCCTATGATGGCTCACGGCCATGGGAGGTGGAAATGGTGGAAATTGTGACTTGGATGATGGATTTGACTAATGAGAAATTAGAGGACAATTAGGGATTCATAATGTGTAAACAAAATTAATCAAGAACTAAGTTTGGTGACTTGAACAAATTGATCTAAGAGAAAGAATTTAAGTGTGTGAGTTTGAGGGGATTTGAACTAAATATTTTAAGAGAATTAGTAATAAGATACTAGTGTATTAAAATGAAAACAAACATGTGACTTAGGGATTTAGTGAGGGCTACGGTTTTAGGCCCAATTAATATAGGAATGCATTAATTCAATACAAGGAATTGGGAGTAGAAGATTAAGACTTAATATGGTTAAAGGATGAAGATTTTAAAGACTCTTGAAAGTGATGGTAACAAAGAATTAAAGTGACCTAAAGTTGTCACATTAAATTAATAACATGTAACTTGAAAGAGGGAATCCAAAACATGAATTATAATGATGAATGAGCACTAGAGAGTGATGTTGACATAAGACTTGACCTTAATGCAATTGTGGATCCCTATGTAGGATGAACATTTGATGACTGTGGATTACCAAAATACCTTGATGTGATGATATCAATAAATGAATTTTTGCACGTCTGTATATAAGTGCACCATTGTGAAATACCGTAATGATCATACATGATTTGGTATTGTGTCGTCATGCATATGTGTCGTTCGTTGGACACTATTGGGAAGGCTGTGTGGGCCTAGGAGTTTGAATAACACCTATGTTCGGGTGCGAATAGACTAAGCATAAGTGCCATATGTTGTTGACCCTAGGGGGCGTCAGGTTGTGGGTGTCTCACAATAGACAGTGGTAGCTCCACTGGGGCCATGGGATAAACCAATGCAATACACCGATGATCCTGTCTGAGACGCTGTCTTATATCGCGATAACTGTCGAGGTACCAAGTATAAGCCATTGCGCAACTATTTTTATGAAATAAAGCACACTATATTTTCTGAGGCTAACGATATACTGGTATTACTCCTTGATCATTCACTCCAAAAATATTTATGTCAACCTCCATGGAGTAGGCTTTTGGGACACTTTTGCATTGTTAACTGTCAGTCGCATAACTCATCGAGCATGAGCATTATTCACTGTGAAGCATGCTTACTATTATTTCTATAATAATTGTTGGTTATTTGAATTATTGACTGTTGATGGTACCTCTATCATTTAAATGTGGTCATTCTGCTTTTACTATAAATTTTTAATACTGTGATGTTTAAATGTATAAATTGTGTTCTATTGGGCGTTCAGCGCCGTTTAGCTTTCTCCTACAATTATTGGTAATGAATGACGACTATCTCACCTCTTTATTATATATTCTGCTATTATGTATTATCATATGACTGTCTAAAGACGTTCATGAAGAGGACAAGGAAACCACTGAGTTTCAGGGTTACTGGCCGTATCTTGACTGAGATCGAGACTATTGAGGATGTCATTTCGCCCCCACAGATTCTTTGGTTACGTGCAGATCAACTTTCATGGTGGTTCGGATTGCTGGCATATCAATGTGCAGACTGATTGTTGTGTATACCACGGGGAGGTGATGGTGTCCTTAGCGTGAGGACGATATACTGCTTCTATTTTTTATTTCCATGCCTTTGTATGGCTGGAATTTTACCTACTTGTGAGAGACATGTGGGCGGATATGTACTATACCCCACGTGATGAATCTTTCTTGTCCACTGCTCGGGCTCCTGCTCGTTGTTCCGTCGTTCTGATGGACGTCTCATCGGACGATGAGGACCCTGAGGAGGACCCATCTATGGTTTCTTCTTGTTCTCGTCAGTCTTAGGGACTATTTTCTATTGGTATCTACTCATGGCTGACCAGTTATGTTTTTGGGAAGCCTGATGTTTGTACATGTTGGGGTATATTTGTATTTCTTTGGGTGGGTACATATTTTGCTTCTTTTTGGTATATTTTGGAAGTGTAATTAAACAGGCTTATATTTCTAGTACAATGTACGTCATTATCCATATTGTATATGATTGTATGTTTTATTCTATGCTGATCTTATTTCGATCATTTTGACGGATGTTTCATTTGAAAAGGAACTTAAATTTTCAATTCATTTAACGCTATGTATTTATGAACAGGTATAGATGGATGTTAAACGAAAATTTCAATCGGACTCATTTTCAAACAAATTATATAAAACAAAATAATATAAATAAACAATTTAAAGAAAGAAAAAATTTTATGTCTAAATTTTTCGCATCATATTTGGGTGTCGTTTCACTATAGTGCGACGTTCCCTTTTTCGTACCCATGATGACTATGAAAAAGGGGCGTTACACTGTTCTTAGTATCAGAGCGCCCGGTTATGTTTTCTTTTGGGTTATGTGGTTTTGGACTGTCTTGTTTGTGCTGTGTGATTCTCTGTGATTTTGTTGTTTGGTATTCATAAGGATATATCTGAATTTCTCTATGTTTTGCGTAGTTTAATTTGAAAGGAAGTGATGGTTTGTAGAGGCGATATGGCTACTGCCACAGAGGCAACACAAAAGATGGCTGAGCTAATGCTACAGGAGAACCAGCAGACAGCTCAACAATAGGCTAGAGTTGCACAACAGTTAGAAGCTACGACGGATGTTCAGAACTTATAGGGATTTCGTCGTGCTAACCCTCCACAGTTCAAAGGGGAGTTTGACCTTGAAAAAGCTACATTGTGGATCCAAGAGCTGGAGAAAATATTTACGGGTATGAACTGTGCTGACGATAAGAAGGTGACCTATGCTGCATACATGCTGATAGGAGACGCTGAGCATTGGTGGACGGGGGAACAAAGGTTGTTACAAGCCACAAACAGAGTGATAACTTGGGAGGTGTTCAAAGAAAGGTTCTTGAACAAGTATTTCCCTGAAAGTGCTAGGCACGCAAAAGAAATGGAATTCCCGAGGTTGTGACAGGGAGGCATGACTGTGAGCGAGTACGCCGCCAAGTTTGAGAACTGGTCCAGATTCTTGACCTACTTTCGACTTCAACACAATGAAATTTGGAAGTGCCGGAAGTTTGAGGAAGGCCTGAGGCATGAGGTGAAGAAAATTGTGATAGCTTTGAAGATTACTCAGTTTTCTGAGCTACTTGACACTTGCTGTCGATTGGAAAGTGTGGAACAAGAACGTGAGGTGAGAAACAGAAATTTTGGGCCCGTTCGGTCCCAAAGAGGAGGTGGTGGTAACGCAAGTCGTTATCAAAAGAAGACCTATTCCAGACCATCTGGAAGCCAACAACCACAAAGATCTCAAGGAAGAAGCCCAACTGGAAGTCTAGGAATGATGGGTCAAAACGCTGCAACTACTCCGAGGTGTATGAAATGTGGTAAAGAGCACTTTACAAGAGACTGCACAATCAAAGGAATTATTTGCTTTCGGTGCGGGAAACCTGGTCACGTTTCTCGAGACTATAACCAGACCAAGGCGGAGCCATCCGTCAATGCTGCTAAGACTTCTAAACCACAAGCTGGGGGCAGAGTCTACACTCTGAGTGGTGCTGAGGCCTCTAAATCTGAGGATCTGATACAAGGAGAAGGTATCATTGAAGGTAATCTATTAATTGTACTGTATGATGTTGGTGCTACTCATTCTTTCATTTCACATGACTGTGTGAAAAGACTTGGATTGTCTGTGTCTTCCTTACCTTTTGATTTGACTGTTTCGACTTCCACTGCAAAACCTGTTGTTACTGCTAAAGTTTGTCTAGGTTGTCCTTTAATTGTGGAAGATCAAATCTTTTTTGTCGATTTGATCTGTTTACCGTTGTCTCAATTAGATGTGATACTAGGAATGGATTAGTTATTTTCTAACCATGTCCTGTTGGACTAATCTAGAAAAACAATAGTTTTCCCTTTGGATGAGAATTCTAGATTTTTGACCGCCAACCAAGTGAGAGCTTTCTTGAAAGAAGGAGCTCGAGGATACATGCTATTATCTTCTTTGAATGTCGAGAGTGAGGTTGATGTGGACACAATCTCTGTTGTGCGAGAGTTTCTTGAAGTTTTCCCCAACAATATACCTGGTTTGCCACCGAAACGAGAGGTCGAATTTGCCATTGACTTGGTACCAGGAGCTGGCCCTTAGCGCCTTACCGTATGCCACCAGCAGAGCTAGTGGAACTTAAGAAGCAGTTGGAAGAGCTTCTGGAAAAACAATTCGTGAGACCCAGTGTGTCACCCTAGGGAGCACTTGTGTTGTTGGTTAAGAAGAAAGATGGGACTTCAAGATTGTGCGTGGATTAAACCAGCTGAACAAATTCAAGATCAAGAATTAGTATCCATTGCCAAGGATAGATGATTTGATGGATTAGTTAAAGGGAGCAGCTGTGTTTTCAAAGATCGATCTGCAATCGTGTTATCACTAAATCAGAGTGAAAGTGGAAGATATTCCCAAGATGACTTTTCGTACTTGTTATGGACATTACGAGTACCTGGTGATGCCTTTTGGTGTGACTAATGCACCTGCATTATTCATGGACTATATGAATAGGATCGTTCGTCCTTATTTAGACAGATTCGTCATTGTTTTCATCGATGATATCTTGATCTATTCACAGACTCAAGAGGATCATGCTAAACATCTCAACATAGTTCGCCAGATTTTGAAGCAAGAAGAGCTATATGCGAAACTATCCAAATGTGAGTTTTGGTTAGATGAAGTGAAATTCTTGGGTCATGTAATCTCAAAGGAAGGAATTGCAGTGGATCCTTCGAAGGTAGAAGCTGTGCTACAATGGAAAAGGCCAACGACGGTGATGGAAATTCGAAGCTTCGTTGGATTAGACGGATATTACCAGAGATTCATTGAAGGATTTTCTAAGATCGCTGGACCACTCACTCAACTCACCAGAAAGAATCAAGCTTTCGAATGGACAGATTCCTGTGAAGGAAGTTTTCAAGAGTTAAAAAGGAAACTAACTACATCACCCGTGTTAGTTTTACTGAATCCAAATGAACCATTTCAAGTATACTGTGACGCTTCATATCAAGGTTTGGGGTGTGTTCTTATGCAAAATGGAAAGGTGGTGGCTTATGCCTCAAGACAATTGCGAGTGCATGAGAAGAACTACCCAACACATGATTTGGAGTTGGCTGCCGTGGTGTTTGCATTGAAGATATGGAGGCATTACTTGTATGGAGCAACATTCAATGTCTTCAGTGACCACAAAAGTTTGAAATACCTATATGATCAAAAGAAGCTGAATATGAGGCAATGAAGATGGCTAGAATTTCTGAAAGACTACGATTTCCAACTTCAATACCATCCCGGAAAAGTAAATGTGGTAGCTGATGCCTTGAGTAGGAAGACGGTCAGTGTTTCTACTATGATGATCAGAGAGAAAGACCCACTAGAACAATTCAGAGATGTATGGTCATTTGTGGAACTGACACTAGGGAAAATCTGCATGAATATGGTTACTATCTTGAATGATTTAATGGATGATATTCGGGAAAAACAGAAGGTCGACAAGTTCCTACAAGAAGAAAGAGAGCTGATACAGTAGGGCGGTGTATCAACACTGAAGGAAGGAAATGATGGAATTCTGAGATTCCAAGGTAGAGTCTGTGTACCTAAGGATAAGGAACTCGGGAAATATATACTTGAACATGCTCATTCGAGTCAGTTGAGTATGCATCCGGGTATGACCAAAATGTATCAAGACTTGAAGAAATTATTTTACTGGCATGGAATGAAAAGAGATATTGCTAGGTGCGTGTCATCTTGTCTGGTTTGCCAGAAAATGAAGATTGAGCACCAAAGACCAGCTGGACTGCTACAACCCTTGACTATTCCCGAATGGAAATGGGATAGTATTGCCATGGATTTGGTTGTCGGGTTACTAAGGAATAGGAAAGGATATGACTCGATGTGGGTAATTGTGGATCAACTTACAAAGTCAGCTCACTTTTTACCGATCAACATAAGATATCCGTTGGAGAAGTTGACTCAGATATACATTGGTGAAATTGTCAGACTTCATGGTGTGCTTGCGAGTATTATTTCTGACAGAGACTCGAGGTTTACCTCGAAGTTTTGGCAGAGTCTTCAGGAGGCCATGGGAACGAAGTTGCGATTAAGTTCTGCATACCATCCATAGACAGATGGTCAATCAGAAAGGAGAATTCAGTCGTTAGAAGATTTATTGAGAGCTTGTGCTATAAAGCAGGCTAGAAGTTGGGATGAAATCTTATCGTTGGTAGAATTCACCTACAACAACAGTTATCATTCAAGTATAGGGATGGCACCCTATGAGGCCCTATATGGACAGAGGTGTCGGACACCTCTGTGTTGGTATCAAGATGGGGAACGACTTACCGTTGGACCTGAACTTATCCAACAGACATCCGAAAAGGTCAAAATGATTCAGGAGAAAATGAAAACGGCTCAGAGTCGGCAAAAGAGTTATGCGGACAAAAGGAGAAAACCTCTTGAATTCGAAGAAGGGAAGCATGTCTTCTTGAAAGTCACACCTATGACTGGGCTCGTGTTCTCAAATCTAGAAAACTCGCTCCAAAATTCCTTGGACCATACCAAATTCTTCGTCGGGTAGGTCCTGTTGCTTACCAAATAGCTTTACCCCCTTTCCTCTCAAATCTCCACAATGTCTTTCATGTGTCATAACTCAGAAAATATATTCCAAGTCCTGATCATGTCATAGCACCTGATTCTGTACAATTAAAGGAAAACCTGACTTATGAGATAACTCCTGTAAGGGTTGAGGATATGAGGATAAAGCAACTCAGAGAGAAAGACATTGCACTGGTAAAAGTAATCTGGAATGAAGCAACCGGAGATACGACATGGGAACTTGAGGATAAGATGAAGGAGCAATATCCCAAACTATTTTAAGGTATAAAAATTTTGAGCATGAAATTCTTATTTGTTGGGGAGTGTTGTAACACCCCAAAATTTATTGATTCCATTATATATATTCATTTTATAATATTTGAAATTTTCTGGAATTTTTTTGAAATTTTCTGAGAACGCAGAATATTTTAATATATTTCTCGTTTTACGTGCACATTGGGCCGAGTCGAGAAAATAACTGTAACGTTCCAAAAGTTAGAAAATTATATGACAAATAGTCGTTTTATAATATTTACAATTTTTGGGAATTTTCTGGTAATTGTTCGAAAACGCTGAATATTTTAATATATTCTTCGTTTCGCGTGTGCACTAAGCAGAACTGGAGAAATGGGATATTCTCTCCGAGAACCTTGAACTATGGAAACGTCGACGGGAGATCTTACTAAACCCGAGGCCGGACACAGTTTACAAGGTTTCACATTTTTCAAGAAATTTTAACGGATGAAATAATAAAACTCTGCGTAAAAATTTATCTGTCAGATTTATTAATACTAACTTTTGACATCTGTAACTATTATCCAATGGATAATAGCATGTAGAAAAAATCCTATCACCTTATCCCAATGTAATCTACTTTATGTCATAGCAAATCTACTTTAATTCAAATATATTTCTATTTTAATCAAGTTTCTAGAAGCTTTGACCCAAGAAAAGACTTAACTACCCTTAGCATACACGAGAAGCTAGCAAATTTCCTCTCTCCTCTCTCTCAATGCCGAGGCTAACCTAGGGAAAAAAGGGAGGAAATTGGTTCAATCACTTTAACCTAACTCTCTCAAAACTATCACACTTTAACCTAGTAACTTCTCTCTCTACCCTTTCATCTTCTTCCTTGCTCTCCCTTCTCTCTAAAACTCCATAGCCAAACTGAAATCTGCAGCTCACTCTTCACTTGATCTCTTCATCTTTTCTCTTCATCAACCACATATCCTTGCTCTCCATCATCATCTCTACCACTTTTCTTCACAAGGTTTCACCAAAATCCTTCATCTCCATTTCTCTCCATTTCGGGTTACCACTTCCACCACCACCATTTTTGTCTTCTTGCTTCATTAGTCTCATTTTTAGCTTCTCCCCATCATTCTAAAACCTTTTCCTTCCATACCCTACTTCAAAATCTCTCATCTTTACCAATCTTCTTCAAGGGCAAAGTGTGAAGCTTTAAGGTAAAAATCACAACTTTCTTCTCTTCTCTTTTCTTTTTCGTGTTCCAAGCCCATTTTTATTGTCAAGGATACTCTCTTTTTCATGTTGTGGTGTTGATTCATTGAGGTTGCTTTCTAGGGTTTTTGGAGGAGCAAAAATCGAAACTCACAAAGGAGCACTTGGAGGCTATTTTCGTGTTCTCCTCTTTGGTAAGAGGGAGATCACTCTATTCAACCTATAATGGTGGTTGGAGGCTTGTTATTTGTGTATTTGTGAGAAACCCAAATATGGGTTACTCTTTTAAATTTTATTGCCTTATGATTGGCTTTTTTTTTTTTTTTTTACTTCTTCCTTCAAGTTATGTATGGATTTGATTTCTTGATAATGTTGTACTACCCTCATGGATTAGAAATTGATGAACTTGAGACAAACACCCCTTGCTTGTGCAAGGAGGCTCACAGCCAAGTCCCCTATTAGTGGGGTGTGAGTACTTAAAATTCTTATAACCTAATTGGATGGTGATGATTGGATGGATAAGGACTAAGAACAAAAGAAAAATGCTTGGACCCTAGCCCTATGATGGCTCACGGCCATGGGAGGTGGAAATGGTGGAAATTGTGACTTGGATGATGGATTTGACTAATGAGAAATTAGAGGACAATTAGGGATTCATAATGTGTAAACAAAATTAATCAAGAACTAAGTTTGGTGACTTGAACAAATTGATCTAAGAGAAAGAATTTAAGTGTGTGAGTTTGAGGGGATTTGAACTAAATATTTTAAGAGAATTAGTAATAAGATACTAGTGTATTAAAATGAAAACAAACATGTGACTTAGGGATTTAGTGAGGGCTACGGTTTTAGGCCCAATTAATATAGGAATGCATTAATTCAATACAAGGAATTGGGAGTAGAAGATTAAGACTTAATATGGTTAAAGGATGAAGATTTTAAAGACTTTTGAAAGTGATGGTAACAAAGAATTAAAGTGACCTAAATTTGTCACATTAAATTAATAACATGTAACTTGAAAGAGGGAATCCAAAATATGAATTATAGTGATGAATGAGCACTAGAGAGTGATGTTGACATAAGACTTGGCCTTAATGCAATTGTGGACCCCTATGTGGGATGAACATTTGACGATTGTGGATTACCAAAATACCTTGATGTGACGATATCAATAAATGAATTTATGCACGTCTGTATATAAGTGCACCATTGTGAAATACCGTAATGATCATACATGATTTGACATTGTGTCGTCATGCATATGTGTCATCCGTTGGACACTATTGGGAAGGCCGTGTGGGCCTAGGAGTTTGAATAACACCTATGTGCGGGTGCGAAAAGACTAAGCGTAGGTGTCATATGTTGTTGACCCTAGGGGGCGTTAGGGTGTAGGTGTCTCACAATAGACAATGGTAGCTCCACTGGGGCCGTGGGATAGACCAATGCGACACACCGACGATCCTGTCTGAGACGTGTCCTATATCGCGATCAACTGTCGAGGTACCAAGTATAAGCCATTGCGCAACTATTTTTATGAAATAAAGTACACTATATTTTCTGAGGCTAACGATATACTGGTATTACTCCTTGATCATTCACTCTGAAAATGTTTATGTCTAGCTCTATGGAGTAGGTTTTTGGGACACTTTTGCATTATTAACTGTCAGTCGCATAACTCATCGAGCATGAGCATTATTCACTGTGAAGCATGCTTACTATTATTTCTGTAATAATTGTTGGTTATTTGAATTATTGACTGTTGATGGTACCTCTGTCATTTAAATGCAGTCATTCCGCTTTTACTGTAAATTTTTAATACTATGATGTTTAAATGTATAAACTATGTTCTATTGGGGCGTTCAGCGCCATTTAGCTTTCTGCTGCTATTATTGGTAATGAATGACAAGTATCTCACCTCTTTATTGTATATTCTGCTATTATGTATTATCATATGATTGTCTGAAGACGTTTGTGAAGAGGACAAGGAAACCACTAAGTTTCAGGGTTTCTGGCTGTATCTTGACTGAGATCGAGACTGCTGAGGATGTCGTTTCGCCCCCATGGATTCTTTGGTTACGTGCAGATCAACTTTCATGGTGGTCCGGATTGCTGGCATATCAACGTGCAGACTAATCATTGTGTATACCATGGCGAGGTGATGGTGTCCTTAGCGTGGGGACGATATACTGCTTCTATTTTTGATTTCCATGCCTTTTTGTATGGCTGGAATTTTACCTACCTGTGAGTGACATGTGGGCGGATATGTACTATACCCCACGTGACAACTCTTTCTTGTCCACTGCTCGGGCTCCTGCTCGTTGTTTCGTCGTTCCAATGGACGTCTCGTCGGACGATGTGGACCCTAAGGAGGACCCATCTATGGTTCCTTCTCGTTCTCGTCAGTCTTAGGGACTATTTTCTATTGGTATGTACTGATGGCTGACCAATTATGTTTTTGGGAAGCCTGATGTTTGTACATGTTGGGGTATATTTGTATCTCTTTGGGTGGGTACATATTTTGTTTCTTTTTGGTATATTTTGGTAGTGTAATTAAACAGGCTTATATTTCTAGTACAATGTACGTCATTATCCATATTGTGTATGATTGTCTGTTTTATTCTATGCTGATCTTATTTCGATCATTTTGACGGATGTTTCATTTGAAAAGGAACTTAAATTTTCAATTCATTTTATGCTATGTATTTATGAACAGGTATAGATTGATTTTAAATGAAAATTTCAATCGGACTCATTTTCAAACCAATTATATAAAAAAAATAATATAAATAAACAATTTAAAGAAAGAAAACATTTTATGTCTAAATTTTCCGCATCATATTTGGGTGTCGTTTCACTATAGTGCGACGTTCCCTTTTTCGTACCTGTGATGACTATGAAAAAGGGGCGTTACACTGTTTTTGGTATCAGAGCGCCCGATTATGTTTTCTTTTGGGTCATGTGGTTTTGGACTGTCTTGTTTGTATTGTGTGATTCTCTATGATTTTGTTGTTTGGTATTCATAAGCATACATCTGACTTTCTCTGTGTTTTGTGTAGTTTAATTTGAAAAGAAATGATGGCTCGTAGAGGCGATATGGATGTTGCCATAGAGGCAATTCAAAAGATGGCTGAGGCAATGCTACAGCAGAACCAGCAGACAGCTCAACAACAGGCTAGAGCTGTACAACAGTTAGAAGCTATGATGGATGTTCAGAACTTAGAGGGATTTCGTCGTGCTAACCCTCCATAGTTCAAAGAGGAGTCTGACCCTGAAAAAAGCTACATTATAGATCCAAGAGCTGGAGAAAATATTTACGGGTATGAACTGTGCTGACGATAGGAAGGTGACCTATGCTGCATACATGCTGATAGGAGACACTGAGCATTGGTGGACGGGGGAACAAAGGTTGCTACAAGCCGCAAACAAAATGATAACCTGGGAGGTGTTCAAAGAAAGGTTCTTGAACAAGTATTTCCCTGAAAGTGCTAGGCACGCAAAAGAAATGGAATTCCTGAGGTTGCGACAGGGAGGCATGACTGTGAACGAGTACGCCACCAAGTTTAAGAACTTGTCTAGATTCCCGACCTACTTTCAACTTCAACCTAATGAAATTTGGAAGTGCGAGAAGTTTGAGGAAGACCTAAGGCATGAGGTGAAGAAAATTGTGATAGCTTTGAAGATTACTCAGTTTTCTGAGCTACTTGACACTTCTGTCGATTAGAAAGTGTGGAACAAGAACGTGAGGCGAGAAACAGAAATTTTGGGCCCGTTCGGTCCCAAAGAGGACGTGTAACACCCCAAATTTCCTATCTCTTAAACAGTAATTTTGACAGTTAACAGAATTTTACTGTTTAGTAATTTCTGTGCACTGTAAAATTATTTTGTTTATTCCGTCAGCGTATTTGATCGTTTTGAGTGATTTACTCCGTGTCAGGAAAATAAAAATTTTCGGGCCGGGGAAAACTTTACGTAATTTAATTTTTACCGTTAGGTAATTATTTTACGTAATCTGATTTGATATTTGTGCATTTTCTAATTTTTGTGATTTTTGTGGATGATTATGAATTTTTTTACTGTATGTGGGCCCAGGTGGTCCTATGTGGGCCCAGGTGACCTTATGTGGGCCCAGTGTGGTCCTCAAGAAAGCAAAAATTTTTCTACGCATAGAAAAATTTGTACTGTTTAGACGGAGACAGGGGATCTTACTAAACCTGAATCCGGAAACAGTTTTTAGAAAATTTCTTGTACTGTATTTTGTACTGTATTTAATTATCGGATGATAAAAATACAGTAAAAATATTATTTGTAGGATAGAAAAATAAATATTATACTGCGTAGTCAACAAAGAGAGCTTGACTTGATTTATACCCTTGGATGAGAATACTTAGTTTGAATATTAACTATTGATTTAATCAAAGGTTAAGAAACAAACTTAATAAAGAAGCATTGGATAATAACCATTGATTTAATCAATGGTGTGAGAATAAGCTTAGTTAGGAAGGCTTTGATATCAACCATAGATGTAATCAAAGGTGTAGAATTGGTCTTGAAAAATGACAAAGACCATTTATAACCATTGGATTTAGATTAAATCAAGGGTGGAGATTTAATCTTAAAAAGTAACAAAGACCATTTATGACCATTGGATGAAGAATCAATCAATGGTGAAGATTTAGTCTTAAAAAGTGACAAAGACTAATTATGACCCTTGGATTTAAAGTTTGAAGAAGCAATCTTGACCATTAATTTTGGAGACACATCTAAGGGCTAGAATTTAAAGGAGAAAAATCCAATGGCTAGATTTAGTCTTCTAAAATTAAAAATCTACCTAAATCCTAACCATTGAATTAATCAATGGCTAGAAATGCTTCAAATGGTGGCAAATAATGAAGACAACTTTATTGAATGCATTATGAAGAGAAAGTGATGGTTTTGGAGTGTTTAGAAGACAAAGAAACTTTTATGTCATTTTTGCATGTCTTGGTCAAGTTAGACATCATAATGGCTTACTTTTTGATTTTTTTGCACTCAAGAAGAATGCAAGAAGGGGGACTACGAATTTGGTGCTGCATGAAGGAGTTTGTAAGACCATAATTGCATGCTTTAGTCATTATTGTCTTCCTTGGTCTTCATTGATTCATTTTCAAGAAGGAAACTTAGAAAATTTTCTCTCCATCTCCTTTCTTCTCTAGATTTTGGCCAAGCCCTCCAAGAGCACCTTTCATCACTCAAAAATTTCATCCAACTTGATTTTCTAAACCTAAACATCATTCTAAGAACATCTCTAGTTATGAGTTTTTCCAAAATCATTCATCTTGATCTTCAAATCCAAGCTTCAAGTTTCTATCAAAAATCAAAAATTTCATCTTTGTTCTTCAAAATACACCATTCGGTCATACTACCTAAAATCACCATCCAAGCTCTTTTAATTTCATCCAATCTTGATCTTGAATCTCATGATATTCTAAGAAACTTTCATGTTGGAGATTTTCTCTAAATCATTCATCTTCAAGGAGTTTCTTCAAGATCCATGTTATTGGGTTTTTGAGGTGAAGTATAAGGAAACTTCATTTTCTTCTCTCTTTTTCATAATCTAAACCATGTTTGATCCATGGTTCCTCTTAATCAAACTTGATATGTTAATTAACTTGTGTTTTGTTTTGTATTTGAGAAGCACTTGGTGGTGAAGGACTTGGAAAAAGAAACAAATCAAGAAGCTTTGGAGGATCTTCAAGAGGTAAGAGGGAGATCCATCTCATCAACCAAGCATGGTGGTGAGAGATGGTATTTTATTTGATGGATGTGGAATCCATGTGAGGATTCATATCCATGGTCATGTAATTAATTTGTGGGTGTTTATGAGCTTTGATTAATTTTCTATGCTTGATATGCTTTGCATGATTTTATAGCTTTGATGATATGCTTGATATGCTATACATGCTTTTATGGCTTTAATATGCTGCTTATATTATTTATGATGAAATATATATGTATATGCCATGACTTGATGGTGGAAAGGAAATTGATTTTTGGCTCCAATAGCCAAGGAAGAGCTATGGTTTTGATGCCCTTGATTAGGGTTCATGTTGAAAATTTTCAAGAACAAAAGAATTGATTTTTGAGTACTTAGAACATGGTGGATTTCAACAAGACACCTCAACATAGGTGTTTATAACTTAAGATTTTCATGAATGATGAAAACGGATGATTTGAAGAATTTGGAAAGTAAACAAAGGGTTTGTTTTTCAAGAGAACAAGAACACGGATTTTAGAAGGATTTTTATTAATTTATTTTGTGTAAAAAGTTTCTAAGTGTTTAACTAAACATGAGATTTATATGAAAATAGCAATGATGATTTTAAGGATTTGCAAAGAAAGTGAAAAAGGATTTGTAAAGAAAGTGAAAATGGATTTGCAAAGAAAGTGAAAAATTGAAAATGAATAAATGATTTGATTTCAAAGACTATGAGTCTTACATTTTTGTAAAGGATTTTTAATGGTTTTGTTTGTGTAAAACCATATCAATTTAGAAGAAAAGTATTTGATGGCTTCAATGGCCAAAGACTCTACGATTTTTGGAGGTTGGAATAATTTTGATTTTATGAACAAAGTGAATTTCAAAGTGGAAACGTAACTGGATTTAATACAAGGATTTTGGAAAGGGAATCAGCGTTTATCACTTGAGAAAATCAAGTTTTTGTAAACGAAAATGTTTTCAACTTCAATTTATTTTGAAGAAGGTTGTGTTTGGAAATGATTTGGGAAAATGAAGAATATAATGGTATTTTGAAAATTTACTAACATATAACTTATTTTCAAGTTTTGAAATACGTTAGAAAATGTTAAGTTTTGAAACGTTGATTTACATCAATAGAAGAGTGATTTTGTGAATTATATTTTGAAAAAGAATTTCTTGAGTAAAGAACTGTGAAAAAAAATATTTTCTTGAGTAAGAAAATATATTAAATGAAGTATAAAGTTATATTATTTTGAGAAAAGTTAAAAAGGAATTTTTAAAGGTCAAGAATTATTTTCTGTAATAAAATTGTGGTGAAAAATTATTTACGTACCTTAAAAACGTGATTTTTAAGTTACGTGATATGAAAAAATATTTTTATGTGATTTTAAATAATTATACGCGATTTGAATTACGTTTAAATATTTTACGTAATTTGAACTATTGTTGAAAAATCACTATGTGATTTAAAAGTGATAGATTATTTTTACGTGATTGTGAAAATGACGGAAAATCGTTATGAGATTTGGAAAGTGTTTTAAATATTTTGAGAATGATAGAAAATGATTTACGTAACATAAAAGAATGATTTTTAAGTTACGCGATTTTGAAACAGTAAAAAATAAATAAATACTATGCGATTTGAGAAACGTATGTTTTTACGCGATTGAGAAAAACGTTAAAAAATTAGTACGTGGTTTAAAAGTGCAACAGAAGAGTTGCAACATTTTGAAAACGTAACAGAAATGTTACGAAATTTTGTAAATGTAACATAGTGTTACGGTATTGTGAAAACGTAATAAAAACGTTTTAAAATTTTAAAAACGTAACAAAAGTGTTACGGTATTGTGAAAATATAAGAGAAGTGTTATGGTATTGTGAAAACATAACAGAAAACGTTTTTGGATTGTGAAAACGTAACAGAAATGTTACGCGATTGTGAAAATACGGTAAAAGTGTTTTACAACTATGAAAACGTGATAACATGATTTTCATTTGTTGAAAGTACAGTATGATTACTGTTGAACCAGTGTCCATACACTGTTTGTGAGAAAATGACATATTTGTCTATGATTGGATTTGGTGCATTATACATGCATTGGAATGGTCCGATAAGGACTGGATATGGCTGATTGCCTAGGAGAAACACACCTCTTGAGTGGGTGCGATATGCGTAGTGTAGGTCACTTGTTGACCTTGGGGGCATCGGGGTGCGGGTTGCCTACACGGGTGGTTGGTCGCGCTTCTTCCCGTAGGTTAGACCGATGCAACACACCGATGATCCGGACCAAGACACTATTCTTAATCAAGATCTGATAAAGACTGTCGTGTATATGCTAGATGTGCAAAATCAAAGTGAGGATTATAGCACGTGGTCTGAGGCATGTGGTACCGACAGATCTTTTCGATCATTTCTCCGACCTGAGTTTAGCTCCATGGAGTAGGAAATCGAGTCTTGTGTACATGCATAATTTGAACATTTATATTTGTGTGATATATTAATTGAGGAATATTGGCTATGACAATTGTTTTGAATACTTGGATGATGATGATGATAATTAGGACATTATCGTAATTGTTGTTTATGATAATTGAATTGATAAATGATTTGATGATGATAGTTGATTAATATTGAATATATTATTGGAAGTTTGATATGATATCCCTGTATGATATTGCTACTTGTGTTATCTTTATGCTGCCATGTTGGTATTGGCGTAGGTGATCTCACCTTTTGTTATCTTGTTTTGCTATGTCTCGTCTCCGTTAAAATCAAATAATAGAAGGATTGAGTTGTCTTAGACATAACGGGCGATGGATACTCAGAGATTGATGAAAACATTGAAGAGTGGTTGTCTCAAGTTCGAAGGTGTTCTGAGTAGACAAGGAGTAGAGTTCTGATGCAACAAGCTGGATACAAGATAAGGAATGAGTATGTTAAGTTTTATCATTAGTGTTATACTGTGCTATTTAGTAGGACCCGTCATGGGGTTTGCTACTGTTGAAAAAAAAAGAGTCTGTTAATTTTATATTTCTCTTTAAATTGTGAAATATTAATTGGTGTCAATGTTGTATATGAATCGGTTTAAATATATTTTCATAATACTTATGGATTACAAGTAAGTTTATATTTCAGCAAGAAAGAATTTTTTTTTAAACCCACGTTTTTAACTCAAACCTTTTATGAAAACATTTTCAGATTATGAGTCGGGAGTCAGACATGTGATACCCTAGGGAGGGTGTTACAGGACGTGGTGGCAACACAAGTCGTTATCAAAAGAAGCCCTATTCTAGACCATCTGGAAGCCAACAGCCACAAAGATCTCAAGGAGGAAGCCCAACTGGAAGTCTAGGAAGGATGGGTCAGAATGCTGCAACTACTCCGAGGTGTATGAAATGTGGGAAGGAGCACTTTACAAGAGACTGCACAATCAAAGGAATTATTTGCTTTTGGTGCGGGAAACCTGGTCACGTTTCTCGAGACTGTAACCAGACCAAGGCAGAGCCATCCGTCAATGCTGCTAAGACTTCTAAACTACAAGCTGGGGGCAGAGTTTACACTCTGAGTGGTGCTGAGGCCTCTAAATCCGAGGATCTGATACAAGGAGAAGGTATCATTGAAGGTAATCTTTTAATTATACTGTATGATTTTGGTGCTACTCATTCTTTCATTTCACATGACTGTTGAAAAGACTTGGATTGTTTGTGTCTTCCTTACCTTTTGATTTGACTGTTTCGACTCCTACTACAAAACCTGTTGTTACTGCTAAAGTTTGTCTAGGTTGTCCTTTAGTTGTGGAAGGTCGAATCTTTTCTGTCGATTTGATCTGTTTACCGTTGTCTCAATTAGATGTGATACTAGGAATGGATTGGTTATCTGCTAACCATGTCCTGTTGGACTGTTCAAGAAAAACAATAGTTTTCCCTTTGGATGAGGATTCTAGATTTTTGACCGCCAACCAAGTGAGAGCTTTCTTGAAAGAAGGAGCTCGAGGATACATGCTATTATCTTCTTTGAAAGTCGAGAGTGAGGTTGATGTGGACGCAATCTCGGTTGTGCGAGAGTTTCTTGAAGTTTTCCCCAACGATATACCTGGTTTGCCACCGGAACGAGAGGTCGAATTTGCCATTGACTTGGTACCAGGAGCTGGCCCTTAGCGCCTTACCGTATGCCACCAGCAGAGCTAGTGGAACTTAAGAAGTAGTTGGAAGAGCTTCTGGAAAAACAATTCGTGAGACCCAGTGTGTCACCCTGGGGAGCACCTGTGTTTTTGGTTAAGAAGAAAGATGGGACTTCAACATTGTGCGTGGATTTAACCAGCTGAACAAAGTCACGATCAAGAATAAGTATCCATTGCCAAGGATAGATGATTTTATGGATTAGTTAAAGGGAGTAGCTGTGTTTTCAAAGATCGATCTGCGATCGAGTTATCACCAAATCAGAGTGAAAGTGGAAGATATTCCCAAGACGGCTTTTCGTACTCGTTATGGACATTACGAGTACCTGGTGATGCCTTTTGGTGTGACTAATGCACCTGCATTATTCATGGACTATATGAATAGGATCGTTCGTCCTTATTTAGACAGATTCGTCATTGTTTTCATCGATGATATCTTGATCTATTCACAGACTCAAGAGGATCATGCTAAACATCTCAACATAGTTCGCCAGATTTTGAAGCAAGAAGAGCTATATGCGAAACTATCCAAATGTGAGTTTTGGTTAGATGAAGTGAAATTCTTGGGTCATGTAATCTCAAAGGAAGGAATTGCAGTGGATCCTTCGAAGGTAGAAGCTGTGCTACAATGGAAAAGGCCAACGACGGTGATGGAAATTCGAAGCTTCGTTGGATTAGACGGATATTACCAGAGATTCATTGAAGGATTTTCTAAGATCGCTGGACCACTCACTCAACTCACCAGAAAGAATCAAGCTTTCGAATGGACAAATTCCTGTGAAGGAAGTTTTCAAGAATTAAAAAGGAAACTAACTACATCACCCGAGTTAGTTTTACTGAATCCAAATGAACCGTTTGAAGTATACTGTGACGCTTCATATCAAGGTTTGGGGTGTGTTCTTATGCAAAATGGAAAGGTGGTGGCTTATGCCTCAAGACAATTGCGAGTGCATGAGAAGAACTACCCAACACATGATTTAGGGTTAGCTGCCGTGGTGTTTGCATTGAAGATATGGAGGCATTACTTGTATGGAGCAACTTTCAATGTCTTCAGTGATCACAAGATGCGGAACGACTTACCGTTGGACCTGAACTTATCCAACAGACAATCGAAAAGGTCAAAATGATTCAGGAGAAAATGAAAATGGCTCAGGGTCGGCAAAAGAGTTATGCGAACAAAAGGAGAAAACCTCTTGAATTTGAAGAAGGGGAGCATGTCTTCTTGAAAGTCACACCTACGACTGGGGTCAGTCGTGTTCTCAAATCTAGAAAACTCGCTCCAAAATTCCTTGGACCATACCAAATTCTTCGTCGGGTAGGTCCTGTTGCTTACCAAATAGCTTTACCCCCTTTCCTCTCAAATCTCCACAATGTCTTTCATGTGTCACATCTCAGAAAATATATTCCAAGTCCTGATCATGTCATAGCACCTGATTCTGTACAATTAAAGGAAAATCTGACTTATGAGACAACTCCTGTAAGGGTTGAGGATATGAGGATAAAGCAACTCAGAGGGAAAGACATTGCACTAGTAAAAGTAATCTAGAATGAAGCAACCGGAGATACGACATGGGAACTTGAGGACAAGATGAAGGAGCAATACCCCGTACTGTTTTAAGGTATGAAAATTTCAAGGATGAAATTCTTATTTGTTAGGGAGTGTTGTAACACTCCAAAATTTATTGATTCCATTATATATATTCATTTTATAATATTTGGAATTTTCAGAAATTTTTTTGAAATTTTCTGAGAACGCGGAATAATTTAATATATTTCTCGTTTTGCATGCACATTTGGCCGAGTCGAGAAAATAACTGTAACGTTCCAAAAGTTAGAAAATTATATGACGAATAGTCGTTTTATAATATTTACAATTTTTGAGAATTTTCTGGGAATTTTTCAGAAACGCTAAATATTTTAATATATTCTTCGTTTCGCGTGTGCACTAAGCAGAACCAGAGAAATGAGATATTCTCTCCGAGAACCTTGAACTATGGAAACGTCGACGGGGCATCTTACTAATACTGACTTCTGACAGCTGTAACTATTATCCAATGGATAATAGCATGTAGGAAAAATCCTATCACCTTATCCCAATATAATCTACTTTATGTCATAACAAATCTACTTTAATTCAAATATATTGCTATTTTAATCAAGTTTCTAGAAGCTTTGACCCAAGAAAAGACTTAACTACTCTTAGCTTACATGAGAAGCTAGCAAATTTTCTCTCTCCTCTCTCTCAATGCCGCGGCTAACCAAGGGAAAAAAGGGGGGAAATTGGTTCAATCACTTTAACCTAACTCTCTCAAAACTATCACACTTTAACCTAGTAACTTCTCTCTCTACCCTTTCATCTTCTTCCTTGCTCTCCCTTCTCTCTAAAACTCCATAGCCAAACCAAAATCTGTAGCTCACTCTTCACTTGATTTCTTCATCTTTTCTCTTCATCAACCATATATCCTTGCTCTCCATCATCATCTCTACCACTTTTCTTCACAAGGTTTCACCAAAATCCTTCATCTCCATTTCTCTCCATTTCGGGTTACCACTTCCACCACCACCATTTTTTTCTTCTTGCTTCATTAGTCTCATTTTTAGCTTCTCCTCATCATTCTAAAACCTTTTCCTTCCAAACCCTACTACAAAATCTCTCATCTTTACCATTCTTCTTCAAGGGCAAAGTTTGAAGCTTTAAGGTAAAAATCGCAACTTTCTTCTCTTCTCTTCTCTTTTTCGTGTTCCAAGCCCATTTTCATGGTCAAGGATACTCTCTTTTTCATGTTGTGGTGTTGATTCATTGAGATTGCTTTCTAGGGTTTTTGGAGGAGCAAAAACCGAAACTCACAAAGGAGCACTCGGAGGCTATTTTCGTGTTCTCCTCTTTGGTAAAAGGGAGATCACTCTATTCAACCTATAATGGTGGTTGGAGGCTTGTTATTTGTGTATTTGTGAGAAACCCTAATATGGGTTACTCTTTTAAATTTTATTGCCTTATGATTGGCTCTTTTTTTTTTTTTACTTCTTCCTTCAAGTTATGTATGGATTTGATTTCTTGATAATGTTGTAATAACCCTCATCGATTTGAAATTGATGAACTTGAGACAAACACCCCTTGCTTGTGCAAGGAGGCTCACAGCCATGTCCCCTATTAGTGGGGTGTGGGTACTTAAAATTCTTATAACCTAATTGGATGGTGATGATTGGATGGATAAGGACTAAGAACAAAAGAAAAATGCTTGGACCCTAGCCCTATGATGGCTCACGGCCATGGGAGGTGGAAATGGTGGAAATTGTGACTTGGATGATGGATTTGACTAATGAGAAATTAGAGGACAATTAGGGATTCATAATGTGTAAACAAAATTAATCAAGAACTAAGTTTGGTGACTTGAACAAATTGATCTAAGAGAAAGAATTTAAGTGTGTGAGTTTGGGGGGATTTGAACTAAATATTTTAAGAGAATTAGTTATAAGATACTAGTGTATTAAAATGAAAACAAACATATGACTTAGGGATTTAGTGATGGGTACGATTTTAGGCCCAATTAATATAGGAATGGATTAATTCAATACAAGGAATTGGGAGTAGAAGATTAAGACTTAATATGGTTAAAGGATGAAGATTTTAAAGACTCTTGAAAGTGATGGTAACAAAGAATTAAAGTGACCTAAAGTTGTCACATTAAATTAATAACATGTAACTTGAAAGAGGGAATCCAAAACATGAATTATAATGATGAATGAGCACTAGAGAGTGATGTTGACATAAGACTTGACCTTAATGCAATTGTGGACCCCTATATGGGATGAACATTTATCGATTGTGGATTACCAAAATACCTTGATGTGATGATATCAATAAATGAATTTATGCACGTCTGAATATAAGTGCACCATTGTGAAATACCGTAATGATCATACATGATTTGACATTATGTCGTCATGCATATGTGTCGTCCATTGGACACTGTTGGGAAGGCCGTGTGGGCCTAGGAGTTTGAATAACACCTATGTGCAGGTGCGAAAAGACTAAGCGTAGGTGTCATATGTTGTTGACCCTAGGGGACGTCGGGGTGTGGGTGTCTCACAATAGACAATGGTAGCTCCACTGAGGCCTAGGATAGACCAATGTGACACACCGACGATCCTGTCTGAGACGCTGTCGTATATCGCGATCAACTGTCGAGGTACCAAGTATAAGCCATTGCGCAACTATTTTTATGAAATAAAGTACACTATATTTTCTGAGGCTAACGATATACTGGTATTACTCCTTGATCATTCACTCTGAAAATGTTTATGTCTAGCTCCGTGGAGTAGGTTTTTGGGACACTTTTGCATTGTTAACTATCAGTCGCATAACTCATCGAGCATGAGCATTATTCACTGTGAAGCATGCTTACTATTATTTCTGTAATAATTGTTGGTTATTTGAATTATTGACTGTTGATGGTACCTCTGTCATTTAAATGCAGTCATTCCGTTTTTACTGTAAATTGTTAATATTGTGATGTTTAAATGTATAAACTGTGTTCTATTTGGGCGTTCAGTGCCGTTTAGCTTTCTGCTGCTATTATTGGTAATGAATGACGAGTATCTCACCTCTTTATTGTATATTCTGCTATTAAGTATTATCATATGACTGTCTGAAGACGTTCGTGAAGAGGACAAGGAAACCACTGAGTTTCAGGGTTTCTAGCCGTATCTTGACTGAGATCGAGACTGCTGAGGATGTCGTTTCGACCCCACGGATTATTTGGTTACGTGCAGATCAACTTTCATGGTGGTCCGGATTGCTGGCATATCAACGTGCAGACTGATCGTTGTATATACCACGGCGAGGTGATGGTGTCCATAGCGTGGGGATGATATACTGCTTCTATTTTTTATTTCCATGCCTTTGTATGGCTGGAATTTTACCTACCTGTGAGAGACATGTGGGCGGATATGTACTACACCCCACGTGACGACTCTTTCTTGTCCACTGCTCGGGCTCCTGCTCGTTGTTTCGTCGTTCCGATGGACGTCTCGTCGGACGATAAGGACCCTGAGGAGGACCCATCTACGGTTCCTTCTTGTTCTCGTCAGTCTTAGGGACTATTTTCTATTAGTATCTACTGATGGCTGACCAGTTATATTTTTGGGAAGCCTGATGTCTTTACATGTTGGGGTATATTTGTATCTCTTTGGGTGGGTACATATTTTATTTCTTTTTGGTATATTTTGGAAGTGTAATTAAACAGGCTTATATTTCTAGTACATTGTACGTCATTATCCATATTGTGTATGATTGTATGTTTTATTCTACGCCGATCTTATTTCGATCATTTTGACGAATGTTTCATTTGAAAAGGAACTTAAATTTTCAATTCATTTAACGCTATGTATTTATGAACAGATATAGATGGATGTTAAACGAAAATTTCAATCGGACTCATTTTCAAACAAATTATATAAAAAAAAATATAAATAAACAATTTAAAGAAAGAAAAAATTTTATGTCTAAATTTTCCGCATCATATTTGGGTGTTGACGAGCGCCGAACTCAGTCAAAATTATAACCGAAGTTATTACCTAAACTTGTAGTATAGTGAACAACACCGGATCGTCTCCTCAAGGATCGTAAATGCAATTTAATCAAATCAAGTGAAAGTTAGCAAAAAGGGGGGGTTTGACAGTTTAAGATCGCACTTAACAAAATTAAAGGAAGAAATAACAATTAAAGAGCTGTCAATTTAGAAACCTATCCAAGATTGGGTGGATTCAATCATAGACCCTTCGTAGAACACTTGAAGCGCAATGGAATTGTTAATTTGGATCTAACCGAGATCTCTGCATCAAATCCAGAATTCATACTAGACGATCGTCTAGAATTCAATTAACAAGTGATAAACACAAATCCGCAATCGCACCATTCATGAAGATCTATGTTAATTTCAAGTACCGAATTCAATTAACTTAGGCACAAATCAGTAACCTAACCTTTTCAATTCTGTGATTAATTTAGATCAATCAGTTCTAAGTTTCATCACAAATCTCAATCTTCATTTATGTGATTAGTTTAGATCAATCAGTTCTAAGTTTCATCACAAATCTCAATCTTAAACCAAGATCAATCAGATCAACATAAATAGAATCACCATTCATGCATTCGAGATCAAGAAGAAGAAAAAGAAGAAGAAAAAGAAGAAGAAAGGAGGAATTCAATTACAAATCAAATACAATACATAACCAAGGTCTCAAGAATCCAAACCACATTCTCTTCAAGAGTTCTAAATTGACCCAAAGTAGCTTAGCCCTCCATTACCATGAAGGGGAGCATCAAAATATACAAAAACTATGAGAAACTATGAAGAAACAAGAAGAAACTATGAGAGAAATGAAGGAGAATACTTGAAAGAAATGATAACCAATGGTGCCTTTTATAGAAGTCTAGGGTAACAAAATGACAAAGGGGAGTGAGTGGATGAGTGGGTGAGTGAATGGAGTGTTTGAGTGGAATGGTTGAGTGGGTTGGTTTAGTGGATTGGTTTAGTGGATGAGTGAGTGAAATGGTTAAGTGGGTTGGTTGAGTGGAAAATGCCAAAGGACTTTTGGTGAGTGGGAAATTATGGACATGAATGGGTGAGTGGATGGATGAGTGGGTGGATTAGTGGATGAGTGGGTGGAGTGGTTAAGTGGTTGGATTAGTGTATGAGTGGATGAGTGGGTGGATTAGTGGATGAGTGGATGAGTGGATTAGTGGATGGATGAGTGGATGGATGAGTGGGTGGTTGAGGATGAAAATTTCGTGTCTGACTTGGAAGCCAAAAATGACCAACTATACTTCAGATCCACGAAAAGTGCTCTTCATGAAAGTTGTAGATCCTTGTCTTGGCTATAAAATGGATAGCTGGTTCGTCCAATTTGGCTTCCTTCAGCCCAAGATATGTCTCAAATACCGTAGGTTGCTCAAACCCAACTTCAGCTCCTCTGTTCCGACTTGCAAGCTCAAAATGACCTACTAGACTTCCTTTTTTCAAAAAGTGTTCTTCATGAAAGTTGTTTATTTGGATCTTGACTATCCACTGTCCAAATTTGAGCCCATCTTCATTATTACATCTTGAGATATGATTTTATGAGTGCACACTGTTCAGATTCTACTGACAGAACCCGTATTCTGACTTCCATGTAAACTTAGGTCCTTTAGACATCTTTTTAGGACTTCGAGCTCTTCATCAAAGTTGTAGAGCTTCCTCTTAGCTTTCCTACAAGGTAAAATTCATGTTCATCAGATATTAGGAACTCAAGTTATGGCCAAAATACAGAAACAGTGTCAAATCTCAATAATGCTGAAAATATTCAATTAGGACCAATTTGAGCTCAAACTCACAAATCATACCAAACTCAATCAATTAAGAATATGGAGAGTGTAAATGACTAAACATAAGGGTTTCTTAATGAATAAAATATGTGATTATCAGTGTCGTTTCACTATAGTGCGACGTTCCCTTTTTCGCACCCGTGATGACTATGAAAAAGGGGCATTACACTGTTCTTGGTATTAGAGCGCCCGGTTATGTTTTCTTTTGGGTCATGTGGTTTTGGACTGTCTTGTTTGTGCTGTGTGATTCTCTGTGATTTTGTTGTTTGGTATTCATAAGGATACATATGACTTTCTCTGTGTTTTGCGTAATTTAATTTGAAAGGAAATGATGGCTCGTAGAGGCTATATGGCTGCTGCCGTAGAGGCTATATGGCTGCTGCCGTAGAGGCAATACAAAAGATGGTTGAGGCAATGCTACAGCAGAACCAGCAGATAGCTCAACAATAGGCTAGAGTTGTACAACAGTTAGAAGCTACGGCGGATGTTCAGAACTTAGAGAGATTTCGTCGTGCTAACCCTCCACAGTTCAAAGGGGAGTTTGACCCTGAAAAAGCTACATTGTAGATCCAAGAACTGGAGCAAATATTTACGGGTATGAACTGTGCTGACGATAGGAAGGTGACCTATGCTGCATACATGCTGATAGGAGACACTGAGCATTGGGGGATGGGGGAACAAAGGTTGCTACAAGCCGCAAACAAAGTGATAACCTGGGAGGTGTTCAAAGAAAGGTTCTTGAACAAGTATTTCCCTAAAAGTGCTAGGCACGCAAAAGAAATGGAATTCCTGAGGTTGCGACAGGGAGGCATGACTGTGAGCGAGTACGCCGCCAAGTTTGAGAACTTGTCCAGATTCTCGACCTATTTTCAACTTCAACCCAATGAAATCTGGAAGTGCCGGAAGTTTGAGGAAGGCCTGAGGCATGAGGTGAAGAAAATTGTGATAGCTTTGAAGATTACTCAGTTTTCTGAGCTACTTGACACTTGTTGTCGATTGGAAAGTATGGAACAAGAACGTGAGGCGAGAAATAGAAACTTTGGGCCCGTTCGGTCCCAAAGAGGAGGTGGTGGCAATGTAAGTCGTTATCAAAAGAAGCCCTATTCTGGACCATCTGGAAGCCAACAGTCACAAAGATCTCAAGGAGGAAGCACAACTGGAAGTCCAGGAAGGATGAGTTAGAATGCTGCAACTACTCCGAGGTGTATGAAATGTGGGAAGGAGCACTTTACAAGAGACTGCACAATCAAAGGAATTATTTGCTTTTGGTGCGGGAAACCTGGTCACGTTTCTCGAGACTATAACCAGACCAAGGCGGAGCCATCCGTCAATGCTGCTAAGACTTCTAAACCACAAGCTGGGGGCAGAGTCTACATTCTGAGTGGTGTTGAGGCCTCTAAATCTGAGGATCTGATGCAAGGAGAAGGTATCATTGAAGGTAATCTTTTAATTATACTGTATGATTCTGGTGCTACTCATTCTTTCATTTCACATGACTGTGTGAAAAAACTTGGATTGTCTGTGTCTTCCTTACCTTTTGATTTGACTATTTCGACTCCTACTGCAAAATCTATTATTACTGCTGAAGTTTGTCTAGGTTGTCCTTTAATTGTGGAAGGTCAAATTTTTTCTGTCGATTTGATCTGTTTATCGTTGTCTCAATTAGATGTGATACTAGGAATGGATTGGTTATCTGCTAACCATGTCCTATTGGACTGTTCTAGAAAAACAATAATTTTCCCTTTGGATGAGGATTCTAGATTTTTGACCGCCAACCAAGTGAGAGCTCTCTTGAATGAAGGAGCTCGAGGATACATGCTATTGTCTTCTTTGAAAGTTGAGAGTGAGGTTGATGTGGAAGCAATCTCTGTTGTACGAGAGTTTCCTGAAGTTTTCCCCAATGATATACATGGTTTGCCACCGGAACGAGAGGTCGAATTTGCCATTGACTTGGTACCAGGAGCAGGCCCTATTTCCATAGCGCCTTACCGTATGACACCAGCAGAGCTAGTGGAACTTAAGAAGCAGTTGGAAGAGCTTCTGGAAAAATAATTCGTGAGACCCAACGTGTCACCCTAGGGAGCACCTGGGTTGTTGGTTAGGAAGAAAGATGGGACTTTAAGATTGTGCGTGGATTATCGCCAGCTGAACAAAGTCACGATCAAGAATAAGTATCCATTGCCAAGGATAGATGATTTGATGGATCAGTTAAAGGGAGCAGTTATGTTTTCAAAGATTGATTTGTGATCGGGTTATCACCAAATCAGAGTGAAAGTGGAAGATATTCCCAAGATGGGTTTTCGTACTCGTTATGGACATTACGAGTACCTGGTGATGCCTTTTGGTGTGACTAATGCACCTGCAGTATTCATGAACTATATGAATAGGATCTTTCGTCCTTATTTGGACAGATTCATCGTTGTTTTCATCGATGATATCTTGATCTATTCACAGACTTAAGAGGATCATGCTGAACATCTCAGCATAGTTCTCCAGATTTTGAAGGAAAAAGAGCTATAAGCGAAACTATCCAAATGTGAGTTTTGGTTAGATGAAGTGAAATTCTTGGGTCATGTAATCTCAAAGGAAGGAATTGTAGTGGATCCTTCGAAGGTAGAAGCTGTGCTACAATGGGAAAAGCCAACGACAGTGACTAAAATTCGAAGCTTTGTTGGATTACCCGGATATTACCGGAGATTCATTGAAGGATTTTCTAAGATCGCTGGACCACTCACTCAACTCACCAGAAAGAATCAAGCTTTCGAATGGACAGATTCCTGTGAAGGGAGTTTTCAAGAGTTAAAAAGGAAACTAACTACATCACCCGTGTTAGTTTTACCGAATCCAAATGAACCGTTTGAAGTATACTGTGACGCTTCATATCAAGGTTTGGGGTGTGTTCTTATGCAAAGTGGAAAGATGGTGGCTTGTGCCTCAAGATAATTGCGAGTGCATGAGAAGAACTATCCAACACATAATTTGGAGTTGGCTGCCGTGGTGTTTGCATTGAAGATATGGAGGCATTACTTGTATGGAGCAACATTCAATGTCTTTAGTGACCACAAAAGTTTGAAATACATATATGATCAAAAGGAGTTGAATATGAGGCAACAAAGATGACTAGAATTTCTAAAAGACTACGATTTCCAACTTCAGTATCATCCCAGAAAAGTAAATGTGGTAGCTGATGCCTTGAGTAGGAAGACGGTCAGTGGTTCTACTATGATGATCAGAGAGAAAGACCCACTAGAACAATTCAGAGATGTATGGTCATTTGTGGAACTGACACCAGGGAAAATCTGCATGTATATGGTTACTATCTTGAATGATTTAATGGATGATATTCGGGAAAAACAGAAGGTCGACAAGTTCCTACAAGAGGAAAGAGAGCTGATACAGCAGTGCGGTGTATCAACACTGAAGGAAGGAAATGATGGAATTTTGAGATTCCAAGGTAGAGTCTGTGTACCTAAGGATGAGGAACTCAGGAAATATATACTTGAACATGCTCATTCAAGTCAGTTGAGTATGCATCCGGGTAGGACCAAAATGTATCAAGACTTGAAGAAATTATTTTGGTGGCATGGAATGAAAAGAGATATCGCTAGGTGCATGTCATCTTGTCTGGTTTGCCAGAAAACGAAGATTGAGCACTAAAGACCAGCTGGACTGAAACAACCCTTGACTATTCCCGAATGGAAATAGGATAGTATCGCCATGGATTTTGTTGTCGGGTTACCAAGGAATAGGAAAGGATATGACTCGATATGGGTAATTGTGGATCGACTTACAAAGTCAGCTCACTTTTTGCCAATCAACATAAGATATCCGTTGGAGAAGTTGACTCAGATATACATTGGTAAAATTGTCAGACTTCATAGTGTGCCTATGAGTATTATTTGGCAGAGACCCGAGGTTTACCTCGAAGTTTTGGCAGAGTCTTCAGGAGGCCATGGGAACGAAGTTGTGATTAAGTTCTACATACCATCCATAGACTGATAGTCAATCGGAAAGGACAATTCAGTCGTTAGAAGATTTATTAAGAGCTTGTGCTATAGAGCAAGCTGGAACCGTTGGTAGAATTCACCTACAACAACAGTTATCATTCAAGTATAGGGATGGCACCCTATGAGGCACTATATGGACGGAGGTGTCGAACACCTCTGTGTTGGTATCAAGATGGGGAACGACTTACCGTTGGACCTGAACTTATCTAACAAACAACCGAAAAGGTCAAAATGATTCAGGAGAAAATGAAAATGGCTCAGAGTCGGCAAAAGAGTGTTGTAGACAAAAGGAGAAAACCTCTTGAATTCGAAGAAAGGGAGTATGTCTTCTTGAAAGTCACACCTACGACTGGGGTCGGTCGTGTTCTCAAATCTAGAAAACTCGCTCCAAAATTCCTTGGACCATACCAAATTCTTCGTCAGGTAGATCCTGTTGCTTACCAAATAGCTTTACCCCATTTCCTCTCAAATCTCCACAATGTCTTTCATGTGTCACAACTCAGAAAATATATTCTGATTCCTGATCATGTCATAGCACCTGATTCTGTACAATTAAAGGAAAACCTGACTTATGAGACAACTCCTGTAAGGGTTGAGGATATGAGGATAAAGCAACTCAGAGGGAAAGACATTGCACTGGTAAAAGTAATCTGGAATGAAGCAACCAGAGATACGACATGGGAACTTGAGGACAAGTTGAAGGAGCAATACCCCGAACTGTTTTAAGGTATGAAAATTTCGAGGACGAAATTCTTATTTGTTGGAGAGTGTTGTAACACCCCAAAATTTATTGATTCCATTATATATATTCATTTTATAATATTTCGAATTTTTTGAATTTTTTTTGAAATTTGCTGAGAATGCGAAATATTTTAATACATTCTTTGTTTTGTGTGTACATTGGGCCGAGTCGAGAAAATAACTGTAACGTTCCAAAAGTTGGAAAATTATATGACGAATAGTCGTTTTATAATATTTGCAATCTTTGAGAATTTTCTGGGAATTTTTCGAAAATGCTGAATATTTTAATATATTTCTCGTTTCACGTGCACGCTAAGCGGAACCGGAGAAATAGGATATTCTCTCCGACAACCTTGAACTATGGAAATGTTGACGGGAGAACTTACTAAACCCGAGGCCAGACACAGTTTACAAAGTTTCACATTTTTTAAGAAATTTTAACAAATGAAATAATAAAACACTGCACAAAAATTTATCTGTCAGATTTATTAATTTTGACTTCTGACAACTATAATTATTATCCAATGGATAATAGCCTGTAGTAAAAATCCTATCACCTTATCCCAATGTAATCTACTTTATGTCATAACAAATCTACTTTAATTCAAATATATTGCTATTTTAATCAAGTTTCTAGAAGCTTTGACCCAAGAAAAGACTTAACTACACTTAGCTTACATGAGAAGCTAGCAAATTTCCTCTCTCCTCTCTCTCAATGCCGCGGCTAACCTAGGGAAAAAGGGGGGGAAATTGGTTCAATCACTTTAACCTAACTCTCTCAAAACTATCACACTTTAACCTAGTAACTTCTCTCTCTACCCTTTCATCTTCTTCCTTGCTCTCCCTTCTCTCTAAAACTCCATAGCCAAACTGAAATCTGAAGCTCACTCTTCACTTGATCTCTTCATCTTTTCTCTTCATCAACCACATATCCTTGCTCTCCATCATCATCTCTACCACTTTTCTTCACAAGGTTTCACCAAAATCCTTCATCTCCATTTCTCTCCATTTCGGGTTACCACTTCCACCACCATCATTTTCGTCTTCTTGCTTCATTAATCTCTTTTTTAGCTTCTCTTCATCATTCTAAAACCTTTTCCTTCCATACCCTGCTTCAAAATCTCTTATCTTTACCAATCTTCTTCAAAGGCAAAGTTTGAAGCTTTAAGGTAAAAATCACAACTTTTTTCTCTTCTCTTTTCTTTTTTGTGTTCCAAGCCCATTTTCATGGTCAAGGATAATCTCTTTTTCATGTTGTGGTGTTGATTTATTGAGGTTGCTTTCTAGGGTTTTTGGAGGAGCAAAAACCGAAACTCACAAAGGAGCACTTGGAGGCCATTTTCGTGTTCTCCTCTTTGATAAGAGGGAGATCACTCTATTCAACCTATAATGGTGGTTGGAGGCTTGTTATTTGTGTATTTGTGAGAAACCCTAATATGGGTTACTCTTTTAAATTTTATTGTCTTATGATTGGCTCTTATTTTTTTTTTTTACTTCTTCCTTTAAGTTATGTATGGATTTGATTTCTTGATAATGTTGTAATAACCCTCATGGGTTTGAAATTGATGAACTTGAGACAAACACCCCTTGCTTGTGCAAGGAGGCTCACGGCCAGGTCCCCTATTAGTGGGGTGTGGGTACTTAAAATTCTTATAACCTAATTGGATGGTGATGATTGGATGGATAGGCACTAAGAACAAAAGAAAAATGCTTGGGCCTTAGCCCTATGATGGCTCACAGCCATGGGAGGTGGAAATGGTGGAAATTGTGACTTGGATGATGGATTTGACTAATGAGAAATTAGAGGACAATTAGGGATTCATAATGTGTAAACAAAATTAATCAAGAACTAAGTTTGGTGACTTGAACAAATTGATCTAAGAGAAAGAATTTAAGTGTGTGAGTTTGGGGGGATTTGAACTAAATATTTAAAGAGAATTAGTAATAAGATACTAGTGTATTAAAATGAAAACAAACATGTGACTTAGGGATTTAGTGAGGGCTACGGTTTTAGGCCCAATTAATATAGGAATGGATTAATTCAATACAAGGAATTGGGAGTAGAAGATTAAGACTTAATATGGTTAAAGGATGAAGATTTTAAAGACTTTTGAAAGTGATGGTAACAAAGAATTAAAGTGACCTAAAGTTGTCACATTAAATTAATAACATGTAACTTGAGAGAGGGAATCCAAAACATGAATTATAATGATGAATGAGCACTAGAGAGTGATGTTGACATAAGACTTGACCTTAATACAATTGTGGACCCTTATGTGGGATGAACATTTGACGATTGTGGATTACCAAAATACCTTGATGTGACGATATCAATAAATGAATTTATGCACGTCTGTATATAAGTGCACCATTGTGAAATACCTTAATGATCATACATAGTTTGACATTGTGTCGTCATGCATATGTATCGTCCGTTGGACACTGTTGGGAAGGCTGTGTAGGCCTAGGAGTTTGAATAACGCCGATGTGCGGGTGCGAATAGACTAAGTGTAGGTGTCATATGTTGTTGACCCTAGGGGGCGTCGGGGTGTGGGTGTCTCACAATAGACAGTGGTAGCTCCACTGGGGCCGTGGGATAGACCAATGCGACACACCGACGATCCTGTCTGAGACACTGTCCTATATCGTGATCAATTGTCGAGGTACCAAGTATTAGCCATTGCGCAACTATTTTTATGAAATAAAGCACATTATATTTTCTGAGGCTAACGATATACTAGTATAACTCCTTGATCATTCACTCTGAAAATGTTTATGTCTAGCTCCATGGAGTAGGTTTTTGGGACACTTTTGCATTGTTAACTGTCATTCGCATAACTCATCGAGCATGAGCATTATTCACTGTGAAGCATGCTTACTATTATTTTTGTAATAATTGTTGGTTATTTGAATTATTGACTGTTGATGGTACCTCTGTCATTTAAATGTGGTCATTCCACTTTTACTATCAATTTTTAATACTGCGATGTTTAAATGTATAAACTGTGTTCTATTTGGGCGTCCAACGCCGTTTAGTTTTCTGCTGCTATTGTTGGTAATGAATGACGAGTATCTCACCTCTTTATTGTATATTCTGTTATTATGTATTATCATATGACTGTCTGAAGAAGTTGGTGAAGAGGACAAGGAAACCACTGAGTTTCAGGGTTTCTGGCCATATCTTGACTGAGATCGAGACTGCTGAGGATGTCGTTTCGCCCCCACGGATTCTTTAGTTACGTGCAGATTAACTTTCATGGTGGTTCGGATTACTGCCATATCAATGTGCAGACTGATCGTTGTGTATACCACGGCGAGGTGACGATATACTACTTCTATTTTTGATTTCCATGCCTTTGTATGGCTGGAATTTTACCTACTTGTGAGAGATATGTGGGCGGATATGTACTACACCCCACGTGACGACTCTTTCTTGTCCACTACTCGAGCTCCTGCTCGCTGTTCCGTCATTCCGATGGACGTCTCATCGGATGATGAGGACCCTGAGGAGGACCCATCTATGGTTCCTTCTCGTTCTCGTCAGTCTTAGGGACTATTTTCTATTGGTATCTACTCATGGCTGACCAGTTATGTTTTTGGGAAGCCTGATGTCTGTACATGTTGGGGTATATTTGTATCTCTTTTGGTGGGTACATATTTTGTTTCTTTTTAGTATATTTTGGAAGTGTAATTAAACAGGCTTATATTTCTAGTACAATGTATGCCATTATCCATATTGTGTATAATTGTATGTTTTATTCTACGTCGATCTTATTTTGATCATTTTGACTGATGTTTCATTTGAAAAGGAACTTAAATTTTCAATTCATTTAATGCTATGTATTTATGAACAGGTATAGATGGATGTTAAACTAAAATTTCAATCGGACTCATTTTCAAACAAATTATATAAAAAAAATAATATAAATAAACAATTTTAAGAAAGAAAAAATTTTATGTCTCAATTTTTCGCATCATATTTGGGTGTCGTTTCACTATAGTGCGACGTTCCCTTTTTCGTACCCGTGATGACTATGAAAAAGGGGCGTAACAATGCATTTCGAAAAGTTGACAGGGTACATATATAGAAAATACGAGCCTCGATATGAGATATATTTATATTTACTCGAATCCAAAACATAACATTAGCTTAATTAAAGATACATTTCTACAATCCATGCATAAAAGTAACATATGACAATACTAAACATAAGTTTTACATAGAATAACTACCATATAAAACTTCGACCTCTCCCAAAATTCAAACACCTGGAGAGAAAGGTCCTGCACTTGATCCTCCTCTAGATCACTAACAAATGGACTTCCCCTTTGAGACACATCATGATGTATAGGAACCTGAATAGGTGACACAACCGAGACCTTTCTAGGAAAGAGGTGGTGATCATCCTACAACTTTCCAATGGGTATAGGGAATTCCACATGCATAAAAGTATGAAAGATGCTCGTAGTAGCTCCAGGATAATTACCACTCCGAATTATGGTCACATCCCCTATGTACATAAAATGCTCCGCATCACAGTCAGAATGCCAGGCTTCCATGCCTCCATAGAATTATATCCTTATGCAACTGAAGAAAACTTCTCTAGATGCCATCGCAAAGAGACAAAAGTCGATCCCAAACTAAACTAAGCTAATTCAACTCGCACTCTTCACGGTCTTTATCCAAACATAGACATAAGATAGAGTAATACAACAAAGAGGTGAGACATCCTACTTTCATTACTAATTATGGCAGTAAAGAAACATAACGGTGCAGAACGCCCGCATAGCAAAGCAATAATATCAAACAACAATAATCACATACGATAAAAGAAACAACAACAGAGTCTCAGATAATAAACAATAAATTAGTTCAAATAATCATAACATCATTAGAACAATAGTCCAATCATCATATGAATGAATAAATACATAAATGCCAAATGATATGTTGACTCACTATGCCCGTGCACATGGTACCAAAAGTTCCTACTCCATGGAGCTATACATAAACATTTGGAGAGAATGATCAGGGAGTCATGCCAGTATCTCGTTAGCCTAAAAATAAAGTGCTTATCAGAAAAATAATCTTTTGTACAACATGGCTTATACATGGCACTCTCAACATGATTGTGATATAGGATAGTGTCTCGGTCCTAATCGTCGATGTGTTTGCATCGGTCTATCCCACGGCCCCAATGGAGCTACCCCTGTTTATTATGAGACACCCGCACCCCAACGCCCCCAAGGTCAACAATATGACCTACACTTAGTCTATTCACACCCGTACTAAGGTGTGATTCAATCTCCTAGGCATGCACCGCCTTACTACTAGAGTCCAACGGACTTTCACAATTGTATGATGACTCAATGCATATCATGTATATTCATTAATAATATGCTTCTCATGAAACATACCACAACTTGGTCAAATTGAACATCAACAAGTCTTTGGTCCCACACATAGACTCACAATGCATATAATCAATTCTCAAAACAAACATACATTTATAAGGTTCAACACAAACCATAATTTCATTTTATGAATCCATAAATCCCTAATTACCTAAGTCTTGATTAATTACACAAGCCTAGGTCAAATAGACCATTGAGGCCGTGGCCTCTCAAAAACAAGATCCAAACATTTTTCTTTCATCGCATTATTGACTAGATAACACCAAAATTGCTTAAATTATAAGGTTGCACAGAAGCCCATCTTGGACCCCAAAAACTCCCTAAAGGCCGTAAGCCTCCCAAGAGTGTGAAAACCCAATTATTTTCCATTACATGCATCAAATCCTTTAACACATAATCACCTAAGTTTCAGTTCCCACAAAAGATCAAACTCAAACCCCCAAAATTTTGTCCAAGGTCGTGACCTCCCATAAATGGGTAAGAAACCCTACATTTTTCTATACACCAAAATCAAGCAATCCAATATCATCAAGGCATTCAAAATAACTAACTTTTTCATATAAATCAAATAGACACATAACATGAAAATAAAGCATTCAAAGAGAGCAATCCATTTAGGATTTCTCCATCAACAACATACAAGACATCTCCTTACTACCAAGATTGGTTGAAGAGGATTATCTCCCTCTTACCTATGGAAGACAACTCAAGAATGCAAGCCTCTTGGTCCTCTCCTTGAAATTTCGTCCAAAATCTTCAAGAAACCCTAGAATGAGCAAACTTTTATAATCACAAACCAAAGCTTGAAAAGAGAAGTCCTTGGTCACAAAGATGTTGTGACCAAGGAATACAAAAAAGAGAAGAGAAAATAGAAAAAGTCATGAACTTTACCTTGAAGCTTCAAAGCTTAGAGCTTTAATGGTGGATGATGGAAATGGAAGATTTAGGAGGTGACCACCAAAGATAAGAACCTTAGAATAATGGAAGGAAGCTAGAAATGTGATTGATTAAAATTTTTGTGATGGTGGAGGTGGAGAGTGGTGTGGTGCCGTGGAGGGAGGGGAAGAGAAGAAAGGAGAATGGCTTGAAGAAGAATGAGAGAAGAGAGAAAATGAAGAAAGAGAAAGTGTCTTGGAATGTTGAAATTAGAAATGAAGGTGATAAAAGGGAGAAGCAAATTTTGGCTCCCCAAAATGTGCATCAACCGTGGAACAAGAGAGAGAGAGGAGGGAAATAGATTTTTGCATGTATTAGGAAATTTCTAGGAAGTTTCCTTAAGAAGTTTTTTGATTAAATTAATCATTCTTTTGAATAAAGGAGATTGGATATGACATAAAGTGGATTTCCTTTAGATAAGATGATAGGATTTCTACTACAAGCTATTACCCAATAGACAATTGTTATAGATAGCAAAACCAATATTAATTATCCAACGGATAATAAAATGTACAGCGATTTTTTTTTATCTAATAAAAATCTCAAAAAATATGAAACCTCTTAAACCGTGTTTGTCCTCGGGTTTAGTGAGATCTCCCGTCTACGTTTCCACAGTCCAAAGTTCTCGGAGAAAATATCTCATTTCTCCGGCTCCGCTCAGCGCGTATGCAAAATGAGAAATATATTAAAATATTCCACGTTCTTAGAAAAATCCATAAAAATTCACAAAAATCAAAAATATTATAAAATGACTATTTATCACGAAACTATTAATTTTTGGCATGTTACATGTTCGGCTCATGCACTTGCGGCCTTAAAAAGGGACAACAAGTTTTTGGCCCCGTTGTCGGGGATATTGGTTTATTTCCGTGTAGTTTAGACTAATTCCTTGGCAGTTGCCTGGGATGACGATTTATTTCTATATTGCTAATAGTAACAACAAGCTTGTTTAGTTCTAATTAAAGTTGTGTAGTTCATGTTTTCTTTTGTACAATTTTACTCAAGTCTTCATTCTTTGTAATTTTAGGTACAATAAATAGAGGATGAGCTTAATCATTCAAGGCCTTTGAGGGAGCTCGAGAACCCCTAATGGAGAATTTCACTTAGGCAAACGAAGGCCTACCATCTGATCCATCCATTTTGGGATCATACTCCAAGGAGATGTACACTGTATTGCAGTTTGGTGGTTTGCCTGGTGAAAGTCATGCTAGGACTATAACTCAGGCCCTTCTTGGGAGGGAACCTAGGTTTTTATGATTTTATTAATTAGTATGTGTTTGTTAAGTTTTGAGTCATATATAGGTTAGTATGCTTGATTTTTGTAGTTATGTTAGGTTTTATGGTCTTAGTGAGTTTTAAGTTATATATATGTTAGTATGTAAGATTTTTGTAATTTTGTAGTTAGTATGTTTGATTGTTGTAAGTTTAGTTAGTTTTTATGTTTATGTTTAGTTTTAAGCCATATATAGGTTAATATGCTGATTTTGTTGTTTTGATAATTTTTAGTTGTATATTTTATGTTTTAGCTATTTGGACAAGTTTAAGAGGTGTTAAGGACCTCTATGGACCAAATTCTTCAGCAAAACTAAGTTTACTGTAGAATTCTGCAGGCTGACCTCTCACACCGCGGTGTGACAGTTATTTTGTGCACATCAAGCCATAATTCGAGAGCTCAGCGCCGTGGCATGGAAAGTTCAATGCCGCGATGTTACCTTTAAACTTGTTAAAAAAAAGGAGATTTGATCTGGTGCTGCTGAAAGCACCCATTCTGACCAAATGTACCGTGGCATGGATGTTGTGTGCTACGGTGTATCATCCTGTAATATATATATTGTACATACTTAGTTTATTTTAAGTGTTTTTAAATATTGTAGTATACTCAGCTCTCACATTTTCAATATTGTGATAGACTCAGGTACCCTAGACGCCATGGACAGTAAGGACACTGTTTCAATTTAGTTTGGGGGAGTATCATTACATGTTTTGTTATTATAAAGTTGAATTTGTGTAACATGTTTTGATATTTACATTATGCAGTAATGATAGTCATCATTTTTACATGATCATATGCTAAGTATGACTATTACTGACTGATGGGTTTCTGAGGAAAATTTTTCAATTTTTAATGCATGATTAGATTGATGCTAGTGTAGAATTGGTTGTCCAATGACATAAATATTTGCAATTTGATTGCTTTTAGTGTAACACCCTAAAATTTATTTATTTTATTATAAATATTCATTTTATAATATTTGTGATTTTTGAAAATTTTTCTGGATTTTTTTGAAAATGTGGAATATTTTAATATTATTCCTCATTTTACGTGCAAACTGAGCGGAGCTGGAAAAATAAGATATTTTTTCTGAGAACCTTGATCTGTGAAAATGTCGACGAGGGATCTTACTAAACCCGAGGCTGGACACGATTTACGAAGTTTTACATTTTTTTGAGAATTTTATCAAATAAAATAAGAATCGTTATGTAATTTATTATCCGTCAGATAATTAATATTGATTTCTGTCAACTGTAATAATTGTCCATTGGATAATATGATATATTAAAAATCCTATCACATTATCCTAATGTAATCCATTTTATGTCTAATCAAATCTACTTTAATTCAAAAATATAGTATTTTAATCAAAGCTTCTTTGAGAAGCTTTGACCACCAAATGACCAAAGTGCCCTAGGCTTGTTGAAGAAGCCACTCTACCCCTTCTCTCCTCTCTCTTTGCCATGACAATGTGCCCTTGGGGAAGTAAAATTTTCTTCCCACACACTTAACACATTTTACTAAATTTTCACTTATTCAACTATCACTTTCTCTCTCTAACTTTCATCTTCAATTTCTCTCGAACTTCTCTCTTCTTCTTCCTTCTTCCCTCATGGTTTTGCAGCACTAAATGTGACCATTTCTTTTCATCTTCCAACTTCACCAACACCATTTCTACATTCTTCTCATCATCCTCTACACTTCCTATTTGAAGAGCTTTCTCAAAATCCATCATCTTCACTATTGTCTTCCAAGAACAAAGCTTGAAGCTTTAAGGTAAAGCTTCCATTTTTCCTTTTCCTTCTCTTCATTTTCATGTTCCTTGGTCACGTTGGTGACCAAGGATTCATATATTTCAAGACTTGGTTGTTGATTCTTTGTGTTTGAATTTCTAGGGTTTTGGAGAGCCAAAACCGAATCCACCAAGAAGCACCAAGGAGGTAATTTCGTGTTCTTCCTTTAGGTAAGAGGGAGATTTACTCACTTCAACCATTATTGGTAGTGAGAAGACCTTTGTGTGGTTATTGATGGAGAAATCCATATTTGAATGCTTACTTTATTTGATGGTTTTTCATGGCTATGTGTTCTTAATTGAGATTAATGATTAATTTGTGATTTTGAATGCATTAGGGATATTGGAATGCTTGATAATGTTAGATTTAATAAATGAAAAATTTGAGGGTTTACTACCCTGTTGGGAGGCCACGGTTTTGGCCATGAATTTTAAGGGTTGGAATTGATTTTGTGTAAAATAAGACTTAGGTAATTGTGTATTGAAAGATTGATGCATGACATGAAAAAGAATTTGGAACCTTGATGACTAGGGAGGCCACGACCTCTAGAGGAAATTTTGGAGTTCAAGTGATGTTTTGATGAATCTTTGGGGATTAAGGACTTATATATATATATATATAATTTATAATGAGATGGAAGAAATTAATTGAGTGATGAACATTGAAGGGGGCCACAGTTTTTCAAGGGTTTCTTAGCCCAAAATTTTTATAATTGACCAAGACTTAGGAAACTAAGGATGTTGGATTTATATCATGTAATTATGATATGTGTTGAACCATGTATATGGAAATTGTTGATATTGAGAATGTATTATATGATCTTGTGAGTCCATGTGTGGGACTAAGTACTTGTTGATTTATACTTGATGAAATTGTGGCATGATATTATTGAGAATTGTCTATATGTCGTTATGATATGTCCCATGAGAAATACTTGATGCATATGCATGTGATGCATTGTTTATGAGGAACATATCATTGATACACATATATGATGTAAATTGAGTCATCATGCATATGTGATGTCCGTTGGACTTTATTGAGAAAGGTGATGTGTGCCTAGGAGATTGAATAACAACTTTGTGCGGGTGCGAGTAGACTAGGCGTAGAGTCATAGTGGTTGACCTTGGGGGCGTCGGGGTGCGGATATATCACAATAGACAGTGGTAGCTCCACTGGGGCCGTGGGATAGACCGATGCAAACACACCGATGATCCAGACTGAGACGCTGTCCTATATCACGATCAACTGTTGAGGTGCCATGTATAAGCCATATTGTGCAAATATTTTTATGAGATGAAGCACACTATTTTTAAGGCTAATGAGATATTGGCATGACTCCTTGATCATTCTCTCCGAAATGTTGATGTCTAGCTCCATGGAGTAGGAAATTGGTACTATATGCATTGTGCATTGTCAGTCTCATATTTCATTGAGCATGAGTACTTATGATTGTTAAACAATTTGCTTTTGATACTACAATAATTGTCTGATGATTGAACTATTGATTGCTTAAGATACTATTGTTGTTTATCTTTTACTATTGATTTTTATTATTATTTATTGTTGTTCTTCTCTTACTGTTAATCTATTTGTTACTGTTGATGAATATATGTGTTGTAATGTTTTCTGGGCATCCTGCGCTGTTCTGTTTTCTTACTACTGTATTGGTATTGAATGCTGGGTGTCTCACCTCTTTCCTATATCCCTGTATTTCTGTTTTATATTTATATTTGATAAAAGATCGTAAGGAAGATAAAAAAGGGACCACACCCTTGCTGATTGGACTGGGTCGATTCATTATTTTTGATATGGCGTCTGGACAAGATTTCTTCGATTACGTACTGGTGCAACTTTATGGGGGCATTGATGCCTGACGTGTCGACTAAGACTCCGAGCGTCACACATATATTAGGGTTACGACTTTATCTGCTAGTAGTACCTATCCCAGGGTTACTACTTTCCCCTTTTGTGCTTTTGTACCCATCATCTTTTATTTGAATATGTAAGCACTATGTTTTGTGTTATCAGTGCTTTGTGTTAAGGACGAATATATTATATATGAAATATGTTTTTCCTTCAATGGTTGTATTTTATATGGTTGAGTACTAAATATGTTTCGGCGTATCATTCGCAGACTGATGGTCAGACAGAGAGAACTATACAGTCTTTGGAGGATCTGTTACGTGCTTGTGTTTTGGAGCAACGAGTGAGTTGGGATGAATTTTTATCTTTGATAGAATTCACCTACAACAATAGTTTTCACTCAAGTATAGGGATGGCACCTTATGAGGCATTGTATGGAAGGCGATGTCGAACACCGTTATGTTGGTATCAAGATGGGGAAAGCATGACTGTTGGACATCTTGTACAACAGACTACGGAGAAGGTAAAGACGATACAAGAGAAGATGAGGACAACGCAAAGCAGACAAAAGAGTTATGCAGATAAACGAAGACGGCCTCTTGAATTTGAGGAGGGTGAGCATGTGTTTCTAAGAGTGACTCCTACGACCGGTGTCGAAAGAGTTATTAAGTCTAAGAAGCTTACTCCTAAGTTCATTGGACCGTATCAGATTATCTGACGTATAGGTCCTGTAGCTTATCAGATTGCTTTGCCGCCTTTTCTATCGAATCTGCATGATGTATTTCATGTATCTCAGTTACGGAAGTATATACCAGATCCAACGCATGTTATACAACCGGATGAATTACAGTTGAAGGAGAATTTGACTTATGAGACTTTACCTGTTAGAATAGAGGACAGAAAGGTAAAGCAGCTTCAAGGGAAAATGATCGAGCTAGTGAAGGTCATATGGAATGATGTAACGGGTGATGCTACCTGGGAGCTGGAAGATAAAATGAGGGATCAGTATCCTCATTTGTTTTGATGTGCAGCGAATTTCGAGGATGAAATTTTTATTTGTTGGGGAGAGTTGTAACACCCAAATTTTTAGAAAAATGTCCCGAATGTTCTGTTTGCTGTTTTTTAAACTTTTGTGAAAACGACTGTTGTGTCCCTGTTTTACTGTCTCTTGTTTTTCTATATGAAATACAAATACGTTTTACAGGCTAAAATTTTATTTGGTCGTTTTACGTAATTTGTTTCGAGATGGTAAAATAAAAGTTTTGTCAAGCTACTGTTTTAATTTTTCTGGGAGATATACAGACATATAATATTGTCTGTAATTTTATTTGAACGTTTTGGATGATTTGCTTCGTCGTGGGGAAAAATGAAAAAATGACCATTATGTCCCGATTGTACTGTTTTTAATTTTTCTATATGTTACAGTGCTTAATATTACTATCTGTGATTTTATTTGAACTTTTTGTGCGATTTGCTCTAGGACAGGAAACTAATATTTTTTCAGGCCGGGAAAATCTTATTTTAATTATTCAGAACTGGGGGATCTTACTAAACCCGATTCTGAATGATATTGTAATTAATCTTTTAATTTTTAGGATTTAACTGTCAAATAAAATAATTTGTATTATTATAATATTATTTTATTAGTCAGTACAAATAAAATGACAGTGGACCCGAAAATATTTTGCGGGACCCACGTTTAGTTAAAACAGTTAACTTAATAGCTTAATTAAGCATCATTAGTAGTAGAACTTTCAAGAACATGGTGACTAAGCTTAATGACTAGGCTAATTAGTGACTAAGCATGGTGACTAGGTTAATGACAATGCTAGAATCAACCAATGAGAGTTAAGCTTGCTAACCAAGTTTTAATCTTGACCTTTGATCCATTCTAAGGCTAGGATGAAGCCAAGCCAATGGACACCTTGCATGGCTTGAAGTCTACGGCCATTTGGCCTTTGGAGGACCAAAAAAATCATTTCACTCTTCATGCATTTTCTCTCTTCTCTCTCTTCCAAAAACCTTAAACTCCATTGAAGCTTTCTTGAAGCTCCATTCGGCCAAACACAATCCAAGACCATCCAATCACTCAAAAATTTATCCAACCAAGTTTTCTAAACCTAAACACAATCCTAAGAACATCTCTAGTTGAGAGTTCTTGCCAAATCCTTCATTTGAAGCTTGGAAACCTACTTGGAAAATTTTACCTAGAAGGTGAAATTTCTAGTTTTCCATTTCTAAACTCTTTTTCAAAGTTCTAAGCCATGATTTATCCATGGTTTAAGCTCTCTTTTATGGTTAGTAATTTGTAGTTTTGTCTAAGCTTGATAGGTGACTTGGTGGAGTGAAACCGAAACCCTAGGAAAGGTGTGAAGGAGTGTTTGTCTTCATTTAAGGTAAGAGGAAGACTAATCTTATCATCCTTGGGTGGTGGTAAGAAGATGGAGATTGATTGTTGTGATTGTAGAATCCATAAGGATTCCTTTGTGTGTTTGTTAGTAGCTTATTTGTGTGTTTGTTAGTAGCTTAGTTGTGTGTTTGTTAGTAGCTTTCCTATTTGATGTTTGTAATAAATTGTATGAAGTTGCATGTCTACAAGCTTTGATAATTTGTATGTGTTAGAAATGCATGATAATTTATAGGATATGAATAACATGCCAAGGTTTGCATGAGTGTTCCAAAGAACACACCAATGAGGCTCACAGCCATTAACCAAAAATGGAGAACCAAAATGTTCTCATCATTTTCTTAAAATGTGATTTAATTAACATAGGCAAATTAACAAGATATAAAATTGTTTAGATGAAGGAAAATGAATTTAGAAATCAAATGACACAAGTGTATGTTTCGGCCAACATGCCAAACTAAGTATCCATGATTTCTAAAATCAAATCCAAACCATTTTCAAGTATAAAGATGCAATATATGTTAAAAAGAATTTTTCTAAAATGAGTTTTGAAGAAATGAATTGATTAGAATTAAGTTTAAGAAATTAAAACTAATGATTTTATTGTTAGAAAGGAAATACAGTAACTTTTGTAAATTCCTAACATATGGCTCATGCTATAATTTTGAAGCGTGTTAGTGGTTTTCAAAAGGATTAAATTATATGGTTAAAAATTAAGTAAACAGAATTTTTACGAAAAAATTAGGAAACCATTAATATAATTTTCTAAACAAAATACTGTCAATTTTTAGTAAAAATGGCAAATAAGATAGAAAAGATGTCCAAAAGACAGTATACGGTATAGAAAATATTTTACGTAGTTTAAACGTATTATTATTTATGTTTATTTAAATAGTAATTTTTAAGGGATTCGGACAATAAAATGATTTAAAAATCTTACGCGATTGAGAAAACGTATTAAAAACTCTACGCGATTTTAAAATCAGAAAAATAAATTTACGCGATTTAAAAACGTTTGTAAAAACGACGAGATTGTGAAAACGCGAAAAATTTCTATGCGATTGACCAAAACGGTATTTTCTGTATTTTTCTACTGTCGGGCTATGAGGTGAACCCGTACGGGCTTTGGAACAGTATTTGTCCGGTGAGACTTACTGTATCTTTTTATCTTTGAGGATATATTTTAATGAGGATATTTTGGTAATTTCTTATTTTTGGATCATATATTGAGTTTATGCCAATTTTTGGTGGATTAGTTGACGAGGTGAATCACATCATGTTGTCGATGCGATAAACATAGTATGGTTCATTGTCTTTATGAACTTGGAGACGTTAGTGTACGGCATCCCATATATGGACAGTCGGTCGCTCCGCTGGGCCGTGGTAACCGATAGCACACTAATGGACTCGACATGCACTATATTTAATCGAGATTTTGTAAAGTCTAATAGTACATTTCCTGTAGTGACATGACGTTTGACAGTGTGCTACACCACACCATGTGTTGTTGGGCTATAGATGCAACGTGAGAAAACGGAATAGTTTGGTTGGGCAGCCGTGGTACTAATAGATTTTACGAGTCATTCTCTCTGATATCTGTATGTGTTTAGCTCCATGGAGTAGGATCGTGTCATATTGCATATGGTTATATCTTGGACATTATTTTATTTATCTGTTGATTTTTATCTGGATATTATTATGATAAATTGTCTATTTCTTATTTTATTTTATCTGTGATATTATTTTATCTGTGATACTATTTTATCTGTGATATTATGTGTTGTTGTGACATTTAAATCTTTACACTATCCTGTTATTAATTACTGATAATCACATATTTTATTCATTAAGAAACCCTTATGTTTAGTTATTTACACTCTTCATGTACTTAATTGACTGAATTTGATTATGTTTTGTAAGTTTGAACTCGAATCGGACTTAATTGATTTTTTCAGCATTATTCGGGTCTTACACTGTTTCTGTATTTTAGCCATATCTTGAGTTCTAAATGTCTGATAATTATGAATTTTACCTTGTAGGAAAGATAAGAGAGAGCTCTACAACTTTGATGAAGAGCTCAAAGTCAATTTCAGACATCTAGTGGAGCTAACTGGGCATGGAAATCAGAATACGGGATTTGTGACTGGAACCCGAACAGTGTGTAGTAACCAGAACATAATTCGAGTTTGGGCATATAAAATGGCCTGAAAATTTGTAATCTGAAAGTTAAGACCCATATATACAACTTTTATGTCAAGCACAAAACTTGATTTGGGCTCCTTGATGGAGATATTGGGTCTGAAAGTCAAAACAGAGGTGCTGAAACTGGTCCTGAACAGTCTGTAGTAATTGAGTCATATCTTGGGCTGTAGGACGAATTTTTGGGTGTTTCTAGAGCCATTGGAAAGCTTAGACAATTTCCTAGAACTTTCATGACACTTGGCTAAAAAATGACGAAATCAATGAGTTCAGCAATAAAGAATTTCGGAGACAAGGTAGCTCACCTACTCACCCACCTACTCATCCACCTACTAATCCCATCTACCCATCTACTACTACTCCGAATCCTATATAAAAGAAAGCATGTGGAGAGCTCTAGGAACAACACACACTTGGTGTTAGAGATAGCTTTTCATAGTTCTTGTATATTTTTCCTTCATTGTAATGGAGAGCTAAGTCACTTCTAGTCAATTTGGGACTCTTGAAGAGATTGTGGTTTGGATTCTTGAGACCTTGGTTTATGTAATGTATTTGATTTATATTTGGATTCTTCTTCTTTTCTCCTTCTTCTGTTTTCTTGATCTTGAATGCATGAATGGTGATTCTGTTTATGTTTATTTTAAGATTAAGTATTGTGATTAAACTTAGAGCTGATTGATCTGAATTTATCACATAACTGAAGATTGAGATTTGTGATGAAACTTAGAACTGATTGATCTAAACTAATCACATAATTGAAGAGGTTAGGTTACTGATTGGTGCCTAGGTTAATTGAATTCGGTGCTTAAATTGACATATATCTACATGAATGGTGCGATTGCAGATTTGTGTTTATCACTTGTCAATTGAATTCTGGACGATTGTCTAGTATGAATTCTGGATCTGATGCAGAGATCTTGGTTAGATCCAAGTTAATCATTCAAATGTATTTCAGGTGTTTGTTGAAAGGTCTATGATTGAATCCACCCAATCTCGGATAGATTTTTGAATTGACTGTTCTTTTAATTGTTATTTTTCTTCAGATCTTGTCATTGTAATCCTTGAACAATCAAAACCCCCCCTTTCTAACTTAACTTAATTTGATAAAATTGCATTTACGATCCTTGAGGAGACGATCCGGTGTTGTTCACTATACTGCAAACTTAGTTAATAACTTCGGTTATAATTTTGACTGAGTTCTAGCTCGTTAGAATTTTGGCGCCGTTGCCGGGGAACTCGTAGGTGTAATCTTTTCATTTTGAGTAACCTTACTAATTTTTGTTCTTTCTTACCTATTCTAACAGTTATTTTTCATTTAGTAACATTGTTCATACCATACTAACGTTTTTATCTTAGCTTTTGAATTTTTCTGATTTAGGAAAGACGGAAAACAAGTGATTACGGGTAACTATTGCAATTTTCGAACTGAAACGTGCCCAGAATGAGCTGAAACTTGGTTGGTTGAAGGAAAACAGCCTGATAAACAAGACTCACAGTTTCACCCCTAGTTTTTCGAAATTCTATCATTTAGACCACTTTTTCAATTTTTTAATATTTTTTATTGCATTTTCTAGTTTCATTTTTATGTAGATTTTGTTTTGTGTTGATTCCATAATTTTTAAAAATGTTTAGACATATTAACTAGATTTATTTTTGCATATTTTGAGTGTTGTTTAGTGTATTTTGCTTAGTTGCAGTTTTTGTGTTTTTGTGCTTTAGTTGATGCATGACTAGGTCCAATCCTGATATCTTGCTTGATCTTGATCCTGAGATTGATAGGACCTTGCATAGATTAATTAGAGCTCGTGTGATAAATTCCAGAGTTAATTCTGAACCTAATTTTGGGAGTGAACCTGATAACTTAAGTAATCCTGAAATCATGGCTGATAACATGCATAATAGAACCCTTAAGGAACTTGCTGCTCCTGATGTATCTTACCAATCTTTGTGCATTCAATATCCTGATCTTGATGCAGATTTTGAGTTAAAATCTGGTTTGATACACTTGTTACCAAAATTTCATGGTCTTGTGGGTGAAGATCCTCATAAGCACCTGAAAGAGTTCCATGTTGTGTGTTCAACCATGAAGCCACAAGGCATCCCTGAGGAACACATCAAGTTAAGGGCATTTCCCTTCTCACTTGTCGATGCAGCCAAAGATTGGTTATTTTATCTTTCACCAGGTTCAGTCAGAAGTTGGAATGACATGAAGAGGTTGTTCCTGGAGAGATTCTTCCCTGCCTCTAGAGCTGCAATTAGGAAGGATATATGTGGCATCGACGTATGTCCGGTGAGACTTTGCATGAATACCGGGAGAGATTCAAGAAGTTGTGTTCGAGCCGCCTCATCACCAAATTAGTGACCAGCTCCTGATTCAATACTTTTATGAGGGCTTGCTGCCAAATGATAGAAGCATGATCGATGCTGCCTCTGGAGGAGCCTTAGTAGACAAAACTCCTACCGCCGCAAGAGATCTGATAGCAAACATGGCAGCCAATACCCAACAGTTTGGCTCGCAGATCATCACCGCAACCAGAGGAGTTAATGAAATTCAAGCATCTCATATGGACCAACAAAGAATGGAACACATACTAGATGAATTGACTTCTTTGGTAAGACAGATAGCAGTGGGTCAACAACCACCCATGCAGATGACTGCATCAGTGTGTGGAATTTGTTCTAATTCATCTCATCCTACTGATTCATGCCCTACACTTTAGGAAGATGGTTCCGCTTTTCCAGATCAATGTGTTGCTGCAGCTGGTGTTTTTCCTGGTAGACCCCAATATCAGCAACAACAAAGAACAATCTAGATATGATCCATTTTCTAGTACTTATAACCCTGGTTGGCGAGACCATCCCAATTTGAGATATGAGAATTCTAGCCAAACAACAACAAATTTCCCCACCAAGAAGAACAACAATTTAGATACCAAGTCACAGGTCCAAGCAACAAATACCAACAAATACCCCCGCATTCGTACAACAACAAGAACTTGTTCAGCGGCCTCATTCCAATCCACTCTAGCCGAGCCGTCATTGGAAGACCCGATGAAACAAATGGCCACAAATAACATTCAGTTCCAAAGTGAACGTCGGTGCCAACATTCGAATTTACAAATTCAAATTGGGCACCGGCAACCACCGTGAGCGAGCTAAAGAGTCAAGGTTCTAGCCAATTGCCTTCACAAACAAATCAACAATCCAAGAGGCAACGTAAGTGCAATTACCTTGAGAAGTGGCAAAGAAGTTGATGTTCCAACCTTACAAAGAATCGAAATTGACCAAAAACGGCAGAAATGGATAATTCAAATCCAAATGTACACCAAGAAAATTGCAGAGAATTCAGATGTTACCATTCCATTACCTTTTCCAAATAGGATCACACAATCCAAGAGAACAATGCAAGCAGAAATGGAAAAAGAAGTCATGGAGACATTCAGGAAAGTGGAAATCAATATTCTCCTCCTAGATGCAATCAAGCAAATTCCAAAATATGCTAAATTTCTCAAGGAGTTGTGCACTCATAAGAGAAGGTTGAAAGGGAATGAGAAGATCAGCATTGGTAGAAATGTTTCTGTAATGATTGTGCCAAGCATGCCACAAAAATGCAAAGATCCTGGAACTTTCACAATTTCTTGCACAATTGGCAACTCTAGATTTGAGCATGCAATGCTAGATTTGGGTGCTTCGATCAATGTCATGCCCATGTCAGTTTATAAGTGTTTAAACATTGGTACTTTGCAACCCACTGGTATCGTGATTCAGTTGGCAAATAGAGCCACTGCTCATCCTGCAGGTGTGCTGGAAGATGTGTTAGTTCGGGTGAATGAGTTGATTTTTCCAGCAGATTTCTACATTCTGGACATGGAAGATGAGTCTCCAACAAACCATGCTCCATTGATTCTAGGCAGACCATTCCTCAAGACCGCCAAGACCAAGATAGACGTGCATGCTAGTACCCTTTCTATGGAGTTTGGCGACGATTTAGTACAATTTAACATTTTTGATGCCATGAGACACCCCCTAGAGGAGCATTCTGTTTTCCATGTTGATATGATTGAGATGCTGGTTGATGATGTCTATACTGATTTATATGCTGAATTCCCTGATATTGTTGACTATCTTGGTTCTGTTTCTTGTGATACATGTGCCACTTGTGATGTTGAACCATGTGCTGCATGTGCTGAGATTTATTCTGTTATGAGTAATGATACAACTGCTGATGATGCAACAATTGAGAATGAGAGTCAGTACCATGCTGAAATTAATGTTGTTGAGATAGTTGTTTCAGATCACTTGTTACCTTCCATTGTGCAACCTCCATCCTTGGAGTTGAAGACTTTATCAGACCATCTTAAATATACATATTTGGGAGATGGTGAGACACTTCCGGTGATCATTGCTAAAAACCTACAACCCGATCAAGAAGAAAAATTACTCAGATTTTGAGGCATAATAGGCAAGCCATCGGATGGACTCTTGCGATATTCCTGGTATTAGTCCCTCTACATGCATGCATAAGATTTTATTAGAAGAAGGGATCAAACCAGTTAGACAGCCCCAAAGGAGACTAAATCCCCTGATTCTAGATGTGGTGAAAAAGGAAGTTACAAAGCTGCTTCAAGCTGGCATTATTTATCTCATATCTGACAGTCAATGGGTGAGCCCTGTGCAAGTGGTTCCCAAGAAATCTGGGGTCACAGTGGTTGTGAATCAGAATAATGAGCTTGTGCCCACACGAGTTCAAAACAGTTGGCGAGTTTGCATTGATTATAGGCGGCTTAACCAGGCTACCAGAAAGGATCATTTCCCGCTGCCCTTTATTGATCAGATGTTGGAGCGGTTAGCTGGCAAGTCACATTATTGTTTCCTGGATGGATATTCGGGCTATTTTCAGATTCATATAGCCCCAAAAGACCAAGAGAAGACTACTTTGACTTGTCCATTTGGCACATTTGCATACAGGAGGATGCCCTTTGGTCTGTGCAATGCTCCAGGCACCTTTCAGAGGTGTATGGTAAGTATCTTTTCCGATTTTTTAGAAAATTGCATGGACGTATTTATGGATGATTTTATTGTCTATGGATCTTCCTTTGATGCATGTTTAGATAGTCTGGCTCAAGTCTTGCATAGATGCATTGAGACTAACCTCGTTCTAAATTTTGAGAAATGTCATTTTATGGTAGAACAAGGTATAGTCTTAGGGCATATGATATCTCGTGAGGGTATTGAGGTAGATCCTGCAAAAATAGATGTTATTTCATGCCTATCTTACCCCACATGCGTGCGGGAGATTCATTCTTTCCTTGGTCATGCAGGTTTCTATCGGCGGTTCATAAAGGATTTCAGCAAAATTGCACTTTCGCTATCCAACTTACTGCAAAAAGATGTGGAGTTCCACTTTGACAAGAAGTGCCAGGGTGCCTTTAATCAATTGAAGCAGGCATTGACCAGTACACCTATCATCCAACCACCGAATTGGACACTTCCATTTGAGCTGATGTGTGATGCCTCTAATTATGCATGGGGAGCTGTTCTTGCACAAAGGATCGGTAAAGTATCTCATGTCATTTCCTATGCTTCGAGAACTTTAGATCCTGCACAAATCAACTACACCACAACTGAAAAGGAACTTTTAGCAATTATTTTTGCTTTAGATAAATTTCGATCATATTTGCTTGGTTCTAGAGTGGTTGTGTTTTCAGATCATGCAGCATTGAAGTTTCTCCTGAAGAAGCCCAATGCCAAGCCCCGATTGATTAGGTGGATGTTGCTCCTCCAGGAGTTTGATATTGAGATCCGTGACAAGAGTGGAGCGGAGAATTTGGTGGCTGATCACTTGAGTCAAATTGAAAGGGAGGCAGATGTTTTTCCCATCCATGATGTTTTCCCTGGTGAGCAGCTTTTCAAGCTGCAAGGCAACATCCCTTGGTTTGCTGATTTGATTAATTTCTTGGTTGCTAAAGCAATACCGCACATTTCACAAAGGCTAAGATTGATAAATTGAAAAGTGAGTCAAAGTATTATGTGTGGATGATCCTTACTTATGGAGATTTTGCAAAGTGACCAAGTAATTAGGAGATGTGTGCCCGATGATGAATTCCATTCCATTCTTAGCTTTTGTCATAAACTTGCATGTGGCGGCCACTTCGGTCCTCAACGGACTGCTAGGAAAGTTTTAGACTCGGATTATATTGGCCCACTCTATTTCATGATGCATATATGTTTTGCAAATCTTGTGATCAATGCCGAGAAACAGGGGAATACTTCTCGTAGGAATGAGATGCCCCGAAACCCTTATTATTCTGTGAGATTTTTGATGTTTGGGGTATTGACTTTATGGGTCCTTTTCCCGTATCATTTGGTTTTGTTTACATTCTCGCTTGTCAGGATTATGCATCTAAATGGGTGGAGGCTAAGGCCACTGGACCGATGATTCTAAAGTTGTTGTGGATTTTATTAGATCACGATTTTCTCGTAGGCTTGGAGTCCCGAGAGCCATCATTAGTGATCAAGGTTCACATTTTTGCAATCGAAGCATGGAGGCTTTGATGAAGAAGTATGGAGTCCAACACAAAGTTTCTACACCCTACCACCCCCAAACCAATGGGCAAGCCGAGGTCTCCAACAGAGAAATTAAGCAGATACTCCGAAAGACACTTCAACCTAACAGAAAGGACTGGAGCAAGAGGCTTGAGGATGCTTTATGGGCTTACCGGACTGCTTATAAGACACCAATCGGGATGTCTCCGTATCGGATTGTTTTTGGAAAAGCCTGCCACCTACCGGTGGAAATTGAGCATCATGCATTCTGGGCGGTGAAAAGGTGCAACATGGACCTAGATCAAGCAGGTATGGAGAGGAAGCTGCAGCTGCAGCAATTGGAGGAGATCCGCTTGGAGGCTTATGAAAGTTCCAAACTTTATAAGGAGAAGACCAAAGCCTTCCATGATAAGTTGATTCTGAGAAAAACATTCGAGATTGGTCAAAAAGTTCTCCTCTATAACTCTCGCCTCCGACTCATGCCTGGCAAATTAAGGTCTAGATGGGATGGACCATTTATTGTTACTAAGGTTTTTTCTTCTGGTGCTGTTCAGATTAAAAGTGAGGTCACTGCCAAAGCTTTCATCGTAAATGGACACCGCCTCAAACAGTATCATGAACTTCCAGAAAATGCAGAAGTGGAGGTGATGAACCTTCTCCATCCGCATTATGAATAAAAAAAAGAGAGAGAAAAAAAAAACAACTGTGTGCCCGACAATGAGGTAAGTAGTGCCATTGAATTCTGTCACTCGGAAGCATGTGGAGGTCACTTTTTCTTCAACGACAACAACTGCGAAAATCTTGCAGTATGGATTTTATTGGCCCACTTTATTCAAGGTCTGTTACACCTTTTGCAAAAGCCGCAGAAATTGGTCAAAAAAGTTCTGCTTTGAGATTACCATCTGCACTTACTCCTTGGAAAATTGAGATCTAGGTGGCGCGGTTCTTTTGTTGTCAAACACGCGTATCCTCTGGGGCCGTAGATATTGAGGATCCTAGGAATGGTAATGCGCTTAAATTTAATGGACAAAGACTCAATCATTCCTGGAAAACCAAGTTCTTGAGTTCTTTGTGTTGCCGGTTAAGTGGCGGATACGGTACTCCGTGACTCTCAAGTCGGTTTATTTTTCAGTTTCCCAAAATAACTGAACCCTTCTTCTCCTTCAAAATGGATGTCATTCTTTCAAACCTGAGAAAACATTTTCCTTCTCTTCCTCAAAATGCTCTGAGAAAAATCTACAAAGTTCGATGTGAAAGATTGAGAATGTTAATGCATAAAGGTATGCCAGAAGATGTACGCTGGATAATTGAAGCAAAGGTCCGATTAACTGGTGAGTCCTCAATTTTATTTGACTCATATATGCCCGGTCTTGGAAGAAGTTCATATTCTAAAAGGAGAAGAGCAAAAAGGTTACAAGTCTGTCACAAATGTGGACGATAGAACTGTAACAAGCGATGTCGTACTAAGGGGATGGTTTCCACAAATAGGGAAGATAAAATTTTCTTCATTAAGAATGGACTGAGTAAGGAGTCATTAGATGATATCTTATTGACTCTTGAGACGCATTCTTGTGGATTGGTGCATCGTGAAATTCTTAAATTGTGGAATCTCTTCAAGGATGAAGAACAACGCTACGCTTGGGAATCGACTCTAAAAGACCCCGTTTGCCAATTTATAAGAAAATTGGATGGGAAGCTTATCCTCGACTCATAGAAGACGTTTAAGCCGTTACTGGACGTTAAACTAGAGGCAGATGTGAGCCATATCCACAAACAATCTGTAAATATCATCCTCTTCTTCTTCTTCTTCTTCATGTCATTTTTCAAAAGAAAAAAAAAGAAAAAAAAATGAAAAAAAAATGTATACTTCTTAGGGTAGGCTTTGGTAACACAAACTGTGAATGGGGAAATGCATGCATCCTGATCCAGCCTTCTTAATTGAAAAACAAAAAAGGTAGATTGTATCCCATATGTGAGGCAGCCAGTCGTATTATGGCCACTTGTCCCTTTTGGGAGCCCTATGTTGCGCTGGTCTTGAATGGGTCGAATACTGGTCAACAATGCTTTGGCACAAAGTGAAAAGAGCAGACTACCTCCATCCCAATCTTAAGTAAGTATACACTCACCTTTCATCAAGATTTTCTAACAATTTCAAAAAAAAAAAAAGGGTGTGATGTCTACTGCACTCATGACGCGCAGTATAAAGATACGCCATGGAGACTGTACATACAGGTATGTCATCATTTTCTATTTCTTTTATCTTTGTATCATTTTTTTTATTTTTGTACAGACGATCCTTTGAGCAGGGTCCTTCAGGGGTTTCTAGACTTCTTTACCTTGATGGTTTTCTTGAAGTAAAAAAAAAAATGTTTCTTAATTTCAACCTTTTCTGACAACAGTCAACTTACCCTTATAGGTGCAATTATTTCCCTTTCCATTCTTTTTCTTATTTAAAAACTCTATTTTCTCCATTTTCCTTCCACTCAGAAACACTCAAAGGGAGGAAGAGTATAGAATGGGGGCTTCTAGTCGTAACCTCAAAAATGTCTGTGTTTTTTGTAGGTCGAGTTATGGGAAGGGATTGGAGTTTGTAAACGTAGTTAGCACTCTTGGTCGATCACTTGCTGCGAGGAATATTCATCTTGTATATGGGGGAGGTTGTCGTGGGTTAATGGGGGCTATATCACTTTCTGCTTTTAAAGAGACAATCAGGTTTTAGGTGTCATTCCCGAAACTTTAGCTTAACAGTAACATCAATGGAAAGACAATTGGGGAGGAACTTAAAGTATCATCAATGCATGAACGCATGAAGATAATGCTTGAAAACTCGATGCATTCATTGCCTTACCAGTGTGGTTTTGGTACTTTGGAAGAAATTTTTCAAATTGTCTCTTGGGCCGAATCCGAACATCCACCATAAACCCATTGGTTTGTTGAATGTTAATAATTTCTTTGATCTTTTGTTATTTTTTCTTGACAAAGTCAGTGGAACGTAAATTTATCACTCCTTCTAAGAAGACAACTTCTTATCTCTCGCCTCCACTATTGATGAGCTCATTGATAAATTAGAAACTTTTGAGTATGTACCTGATAAGGTATTAGCTCAGATAGATTGGTCAATAGGAAGCAGCGAAGGAAGTAACAAGAAAAAAGAGCCCGATCTGAAACTTTCTCTTTAATGGGTTTGATTTTAAAAAAAAAATTGTTGTTGTTTTGTTTGGAAAGTATGATATGATTGTCATGGACTTATTAAACCAATTAGTGATGGCAGAGTAAGGAGTAATTTTACTCTTGAGACGCATCTTAATTGGTGGTAGAGTAAGGAGTTTTTTAGGTAGTAATTAATTAGTATTGAATTGTGGAAGTACTAACGTTGTCTTTTTTGATTTCTTTTCAGGGTCTGATGCGGCACTAACAGTGTGTTTCTTTTCTGCTTAGCGTTGATTCACTTCTTATCAGGTTGTGTTGCTCTTTTCTATCTCTTTCTTTCACATTGAGGACAATGTTATATTAAGTGTGGGGGAGAGATTTTAGCATGTTTCTTTTCGTTTGTTAAAAAAAAATTCAAAAAAAAAAGAGGTTCATTGCATGATTGAATAACTTTTCTCCCTTCTTGATCTGATATGCTTGGTGATGGATGATTGAACTGATGAATTGAGTTTGATGGATGCATACCTTGTGAGATTTTGAGCCTAATGGATGGATTCAACATTTATGCCATTCTCTTCTTTCTTGTGTGATTTTCACTCATGTTAATAACCACTCTAAAACTTGCTTTGATTCTTTTTGAAGCTACATTTCACTTGCATGCATAAACATGATTGAGGCCCTCTTTCTTAATTAGCTAGTTTAACCAAATAGCCAACCTTCCTTTCAATATGATATCAAGCACTCTTTTGACTTCTTGAAAATTCTCTGATTCCTGCCAACCTTGTATATTTTCCTTTGCTTAACCCCTTTGAACTTATTTGACCATTCCTTGTTTCTAGCTCATTATGTGCCTTAAATGAAAAATCGTGTTCTTACTTTACCTTAGGGAATAAAAGAACATTAGCCTGGTTAATGGATGAGTTTTTGAACAAGTGTGGGGGTGTGTGTACAAAATGGTTGTTGAAAAAGGAAAGAGTGCCTAAAAAAAAAAAGAAAAATGTATGTATATAGTTATGTTTATATATATATAAAAAAAAAAGAGAAAAGGATTGGGAAATGAATATGTAAAGGGATATACATTAGAGTTGAGATGAATTTTTATGCTTGTTATTTGAACTCAGCTCTCATTTGCTTTTATTCTCTTTGGTATTTATCTTCTCATATCCATTTTATCCTCTTCTGTTACCTTGACCTCACTACAACCTTGAATAAAGTCCTCATGATTTGTGTGTGCATGTGTTTTGAGTAGTGGAGAAGTAGAAGATAAGCAAGCTTATGGTAGTGCAATTTTCATGGGTTGAATTGAGTGAAATACCTACCTTTTAAACACTTGAGAGATTGAGAGGGAATCTTGTGAAGATCCATCATTCTTAATTCATTCTTTTCAACGGAAGTTTCCTTGCTTGTTGGTTTGAGATGTGAAGAAATGTTACCTCATTTATGCTTTGATCCCTTGAATTTCTTGTTGCTCTTATTGCTTCATTGAGTCCTTTAGAGTTTTTAGCTTTTAAGTTTGTGTCGTTTGTCTTTGTCTTCTAACTTTAGTTTTATATGTTTTGCCCAGGAGTGAAAAAAGCTAAGTGTGGGGGAATTTGATAATCACATATTTTATTCATTAAGAAACCCTTATGTTTAGTTATTTACACTCTTCATGTACTTAATTGACTGAATTTGATTATGTTTTGTAAGTTTGAACTCGAATCGACTTAATTGATTTTTTCAGCATTATTCTGGGTCTTACACTATTTCTGTATTTTAGCCATATCTTGAGTTCTAAATGTCTGATAAATATGAATTTTACCTTGTAGGAAAGATAAGAGAGAGCTCTACAACTTTGATGAAGAGCTCTCAAAGTCAATTTCAGACATCTAGTGGAGCTAATTTGGCATGGAAATCAGAATACGGGATTTGTGACTGGAACCCGAACAGTGTGTAGTAACCAGAACATAATTCGAGTTTGGGCATATAAAATGGGCTGAAAATTTGTAATCTGAAAGTTAAGACCCATATGTACAACTTTCATGTCAAGCACAAAACTTGATTCGGGCTCCTTGATGGAGATATTGGGTCTGAAAGTCAAAACAGAGGTGTTGAAACTGGTCCTGAACAGTCTGTAGTAATTGAGTCATATCTTGGGCTGTAGGACGAATTTTTGGGTGTTTCTAGAGCCATTGGAAAGCTTAGACAATTTCCTAGAACTTTCATGAAGACCACTTGGCTCATAAATGACGAAATCAATGAGTTCAGCAATAAAGAATTTCGGAGACAAGGTAGCTCACCTACTCACCCACCTACTCATCCACCTACTCATCCACCTACTCATCCACCTACTAATCCCATCTACCCATCTACTACTACTCCGAATCCTATATAAAAGGAAGCATGTGGAGAGCTCTAGGAACAACACACACTTGGTGTTAGAGATAACTTTTCATAGTTCTTGTATATTTTTCCTTCATTGTAATGGAGAGCTAAGTCACTTCTAGTCAATTTGGGACTCTTGAAGAGATTGTGGTTTGGATTCTTGAGACCTTGGTTTATGTAATGTATTTGATTTATATTTGGATTCTTCTTCTCTTCTCCTTCTTCTGTTTTCTTGATCTTGAATGCATGAATGGTGATTCTGTTTATGTTTATTTTAAGATTAAGTATTGTGATTAAACTTAGAGCTGATTGATCTGAATTAATCACATAACTGAAGATTGAGATTTGTGATGAAACTTAGAACTGATTGATCTAAACTAATCACATAATTGAAGAGGTTAGGTTACTGATTGGTGCCTAGGTTAATTGAATTCGGTGCTTAAATTGACATATATCTACATGAATGGTGCGATTGCAGAATTGTGTTTATCACTTGTCAATTGAATTATGGACGATTGTCTAGTATGAATTATGGATCTGATGCAGAGATCTCGGTTAGATCCAAGTTAATCATTCAAATGTATTTCAGGTGTTTGTTGAAAGGTCTATGATTGAATCCACCCAATCTCGGATAGATTTCTCGAATTGACTGTTTTTTAATTGTTATTTTTCTTCGATCTTGTCATTGTAATCCTTGAACAATCAAAACCCCCTCTTTCTAACTTAACTTAATTTGATAAAATTGCATTTACGATCCTTGAGGAGACGATCCGGTGTTGTTCACTATACTGCAAACTTAGTTAATAACTTCGGTTATAATTTTGACTGAGTTCGGCGCTTGTCAATTACTGTTATAGCTTTTCATATTGCATGAATTGTATATCTGTTGTTTGTCATTTTCTTATTTACCATGTTTGTGATGATTTTAGATTGTCTTACCTCTTTATTGTATGTGTTTTCTGTATATATTTATTTACGTGGTAAAGAGTTTGAGGAAGAGGACCAGCCTCTTGAGATTTTGTATCCTGAGGAGGAAGAAGAGCAGCAAGCCGAAGACCAGTACGACAACCAAGAACCATCTGATCATCCATATCCCTTGGACTGATTTATTTGGGTATGGCGATTCCAGGATTTTTAGGTTTTGTACGTCTTGAGTTTCACGGTGGATCGTTAGCTTGGCATCTGTGGGGAGATAGAGACTCAGTGACTTACGTGGGATGGTTGACTATGTCCCTACGACATGAGTTTGATGGAGAGCCAGTTATGACTACTACTGTGTTTTTGCACTTAGAGTTACCTTTAACTCTTAGGCGTCATTGGGGTGGTGTGTCCACTGAGCCTAGTGAGATGAGTATCGTATCGACTGTGCGGTCTCGTATCCGCCGAGTGTCGAGGCATCCTGGATATTTATCTTCTGAAGATCTTCCTGAGAGTGATCCTTCAGAGGGTTAAATATATATGATGTGTATTTTGGGCGCGTCTGCGTATGTATATATTGACTCTTTACTATTTTTGTTTACTATTTTTGTTTAAATATTTGTGGATATAGTTGTAAATTATTTGTATAACTTATAACTTGGACCATATTTTACAACCCGTATTAGTACGTAACAAATGTTTTACAACTTGGGTAGATTTTATTTATCTTTCTTTTATTTTCTTTATATATGTGACATCCCCATAAGGGTGTTACACTATGTTTAGGCATATTAGAATTTTTGTATGTTGTGCACTTCTTTGAGATGATAGGAAAGGAATGCATGGCTTACCGTAGGTTGAATGTTAGTAGCTACTGTTATAGAGTTGCATGATATTGAGGATTGGCCTACTCAATATGTAATATTCTGTGTGTACAGGAAACTATGACTTCACCTAGGCGTACTGTATTAGGAGAATAAGAATTCTTTTAGTAAGGAGATCAAGAGGTTTTGGAGAACCGATCTTCTAGAGAAAGAATTAACTGGTGTAAGTTTAGTTTGAGAAGCTGTTTGGGAGTTAAAGACATGCAAGAGGTTACGCCATAGAAGGCAGAGTGAAGAAGCTCGAGTTGGAGACCGTTAGGATTCATGGGTTGGTCTTATCTTGTTTGAAATATGTGATTCTTTGTGTTTAGTTTTCGAAAGGAGACAATGTTGTTTGAAATAATTACGTTTGCTTTTGTTGTGTCATGTTTTATCCATCTTCGAAGAAAGTCAATGGCTCGTGGTAGACGTACGCATGTGAGCGCAGGACGAGATAATAGAAGTATGGCTGCGACTGCAGAAGAAAGGCAAAGGATAGCTGACATGACAACTCACCAAGATTAGAGGACTGCACAACAGTAAGAATTGGAAGTTGAAGTTTAGAATCTGTTGGAGAAAAGTATGTTTTGGGGTAACTTTGGACTGCCTACATTCCAAAGGAGGAATAATAAAAAAGTTAATCTATTTAAGCGGAAACCGTATTCACAATTATCAGGAAAGCAACAGCAACATCCAACTCATGGAGAAAGTGCTAGTGGCAGTAGATCTAGTCAAACCTCAACATTTTTACCAAGATGTAAGAAATGTGGAAAGAACCACTTAATGAGGGAGTGTAAGATCAAAATGGTAGTCTGTTTCAAGTACGAAAAGGAGCACATAACGAGGGATTGCATAATTGAAGGAATTATTTGCTTTAGGTGTGGGAAGCCTGGACATGTTTCCCGCGACTGCAACCAAGCTAAGGCAGAGCCTTTAGTCAATGCTGCAAGAGCTGCGAAACTGCAGGCAAGAGGCAGAATTTATACCCTGAGTGGAGCTGAGGCCTCTAAATCTGAAGATCTAAACAATGGAGATTGTGCCTTAAACGATGATTCCGTAACTGTGCTGTATAATTCTGGGGCAACCCATTTCTTTATAGCATATGACCGTGTGGATCATTTGGATTCATCTGTGTCTTCAGTTATCTTTGATTTAGTCATTTTTACTTCTGTTACTAAGACTTGTCGTTGATACTTAAGTTTGTTTAATCTATCATATTTCTACTAAAGATCGAATCTTTTGTTGATTGGACTTGCCTACCTAGAATCACACTTGTTTAGAGTTTATGATTTTAGAAATAGATTGGTCATTTTCTAGTTATATTTGGCTAGATCATTCCAATGAAAAACCTTGTTGTTTCCTGAAACTAAGATTTTTGAATTCGTAACGGCTAACAAAGTTGAGGCTTTGTGAGGAAAAGAAATCCAAAGATACATGTTATCTTTTGTGGAGGACAAAAGCAAAGGGAATATGAATGCCACTCTTATAGTTAATGAGTTTCGTGCGATGAGCTACAGTGCTGTCAGTTAAGGAGAAGAATGGAACTTCTCGATGAGATGAGGACTGTTGCCAATTAGACAAGATTACGATCAAGGATAAGTATTCTTGGAAGAAGATAAATGATTCAATCGATCAGCGAGAAGGGAGTCTTTATTTTCTCCAAGATAGATGTATGTCCTAGTTGTCATCAAATTCATGGGAAGTTGAGGATGTTCCCAAAATGATTTTCGAATGCATTTTGGACATTATGGGTATCTTGTGATGCCGTTCGGAGTGACAAATGCTCCTGTCGTATTCATGGATTGCATGAATTGGATCTTTCATCCTTATCTAGATAGATATGTCGTTGTCTTTATCGATGACATTCTGATCTATTCTCGAAAATATGGAGGAACATGTTGAATATCTCGGTATAGTTTTTCAGACTTTAAAGGAGAAGGAGTTGTACGCCAAATTATCAAAGTATAAATGCTAGTTAAGGAGGTTAAACTTTGGGTCATGAAATTACAAAGGAAGGGAATTGTTGTGAGTCCGTCAAAAGTTGAAGCAGTTTTACAATGAGAAAGACTAGAGACCATAATACCCTAGTAACTTGCAAGGTTAGTTGGCTTTTATCGAAGCAACGTCGATGGATTCTCCAAGATAGTAGAACGTCTTACTCAGCTTACAAGAAGAGAATCAAACTTTTCTATGGACCAAGACATGTGAAGAAAGTTTTCAAAGGATTAAGGAGTTATTCGACTACTCGCCAGTTTTAGTTCTACCTGATCCCAAGAAACCGTTTGAAGTATTTTGTGATAATACACATTAAGGTCTAGGATGTGTATTCATGCACAGTTGGGAAATTGTGACTTACGCCTCGAGGTAGTTGAGGGTGCATTGAGAATTACCTAACTCATGATTTGGTTTTAGCCGCAGTTGTATTTGCTCTGAGAATATAGAGACACTTTTTGTATGGAGCAACATTCAACGCCTTTAGCAATCTTAAGAGCCTGAAGTATCTATTCGACAAAAAGAAGCAGAACATGAGATTGGAAGGTGATTAGAATTCTGAAAAAGTATGACTTCTAGCCTTAATGTCATCTTGGAAAAGCAAACGTCATAGCAGACGCTTTGAATCGAAAACTACTTAATATCTTCATTATGATGGTTAAGAAGAAGGAATTAATAGAATAATTCAAAGACGGGTGGTTGTCATTGGAAATGACACCGGATGAGGTATGTCTAAATATGGTTACTATTTCGAATGATCTGTTGGGAAAGATTCAAGAGAAGTAGAAAAGTGACCAATTTCTACAAGACAAAGAGGAGCTATTGAAACAAGGCATGACGTCAGATTATGAGAAAGGAATTCGACAAAATCCTAATGTTCACGGATAAGGTCTGTAAACCGGATGATTTAGAACTTAAGGAATTAATTTTTGATGAAGCTCACACGAGTAAGTGGAGAATACACACCGGAACGACCAAGATGTATCAAGACCTAAGATAGAAATATTGGTGGTAAGGAATGAAGAGAGACGTTGCCAAATGTGTGTCATCTTGTTTGAGTTGCTAGGAAACTCACTCCTAAATTCTTCAGACTATATCAAATTCCTCTTTGGATTGGTCCGGTAGCCTATCAACTGATTTTATCATCCTTTCTTTCTAATTTTCATACTATCTTCCATATATCATAATTGTGAAAGTATATCCCCAATCCAACCATGTCATCGAACTGGACACAATATAAATAAAAAAGAGTTTGATCTATGAAATGCTTCCTGTGAAGGTCGAAGGTAGGAGAGCAAAGTAACACGAAGACAAAGAGATTTCATTGGTAAGGGTGATCTGAATTGACGTGACTAGAGACGCGATGTGAAAGTTAGAAGATAAGATGAAAAAACTACATCCATGTTTATTTTAAGGAATGAAAATTTCGAGGATGAAATTTCTATTTGAAGGGGAGAGTTGTAACACCCTAAAATTTATTTATTTTATTATAAATTTTTATTTTATAATATTCGTGATTTTTGAAAAAAAATTTGAAATTTTTTGAGAATGCGAAATATTTTAATATTATTCTTCATTTTGCGTGCAAACTAAGCAGAGCCAGGAAAAGATATTCAATAAAACAATGCACAAAGTAAAGGAGATGAGTTTAGGAAGACAAACACAAGGCTTTATCCTGGTTCAACCACTAATCCACTTGTGGCCTACGTTCAGTCCTCAAGTAAACACCCGAGATTTCCACTATATCTTCAAGCTTCAAACAGGTTCTTGATAACCTTTATAAGATGGAGCACTCAACACGCCTTGAGATACCTCACCCTTGTGCTTGAGCCTCTATTTCTAAGGGATACCTCACCTTTACAATTTTGAGGGATACCTGACCCTCTCTTTACAAATTATACAAAAGATATGGATGTATTGAAACTCTCACAAGAGTGGATAATACAAATTGAAGCTTATGGAATCAAAGAATTACACACACTTAGCTCAAAACAAGGGTTTAGTGAAATAGATGATGAAACACAAATTTAATACTTAAGAATGATTTTCATATAGTTCTCCCACTTGTTTTTAATGCACAACCACTTATATTTATAGTCCAAATCAATTTAGAGTCGTTGGTGGTTGTTGGAGGCATTAAATGCTCCAATAGAGCCATTGGGAAATGTTTTATGCTATCCCGGATAATAGATTATTAGTTTCTAATAACAGGTTATTTGGTTTCAGATAACAGATTATTGGTTTTTCCTAACAGATTATTTGTTTCATCAGGAAACACTATAGCACAAAAATAATAGGTTATTTGGCACTCCTAATCGGTTAGGAACATTTAAAAAACACGAGAGAACGTTCCCAATAGGCAAATAACTTGTTATGGACTTTCTATAACAGGTTATTCACTTTGAAACATCAATTGGAACATTTCTGCCAAGGTGAATAGCCTCTTATGGATTTCAAATAATCTGTTATTTGAAATTACATAATCAGTTATTGTTCTCAGATAATGTAACACCATAATACCAGTAACCTAGTATATCAAAATATATCTGGATAAGCAGTATTAGTTATGCTACTTCTAACTTAATATAATACTAATTCATATCATTTAAACAAATAATAATAGAGAGCTTTGTAGAAAACTAAAAGTTATACATATAACATTACCACTAAAGGGCTCATTGTATACATAAACTTCCTGAACAAACTAAAAACCTGTAAATAAATACAAGCTTTAAACTAGAAAGCATAAAAACTATCTTTGTCTTCACACTTCTTCTTCTTGCCTTTGGATGAACTTTCACCTGGATTTACATGGCAACAAATGGGGTGAGAAATCACATTTCTCAGTATAAGTATACCAAAACTAGCAGTTTAAACATTCACGATGAATAAGTCCAACTGAAACAGTAAACAAACTAATACTTCCTGCATAAGAAACGATTACAACTCTCTCTTTATACAACTTTCTTTAGCAAACTATACTTCTATTCTGATAATCGAAACCACGATGATATCAAACAACCACCCATACAATCACTTAAAATCATCGACAAGACAACTGCCTATACAGCTATCACCGAAGGCACCAAACAACGCATAAACAACAATCACACAAATATATCCAAACTAAACAAAATATATGTTAGTGTAGGTGCAATGATGGAATGATATATGTTTATATTCAAAGAAAGTGTATGTTAGTGTAGGTGCAATGTCATGATTACTTAACTATTCCCCCTAGGCACAGAGGAATTCTGCCATGATAACGTGTGACCCCTTATAGCCTACTTTTAGGAACGAAGTCTGTTACCACAACATATGACCTCCTACACCTGTAGATCACCAAGTAATCTACCTTAACTAGGTGGAAATCGCCACCATAATTGAATGGATGCCTCCACTACCTGTTCTCTAGGGATAGCAAGCATATGTGAAGTGTGATGTGTGTATAAATGTGGAGTTATGTCCTAACCCTAACATAACCACCACATGACCTCGTACTAAGTCCATCTTACACTACTAACTCCACCTCTTCTCTGTGGGAGCACTTCATGCACTACGACATTTAACCAATGTCAACTAGACTTAGTACACTACTATCTTTGCATACTAACTCTTTTTCACTCTTTGAGAGCTCTTCACGCACTATGGCATTCACCCTCGCCAACAAGGGTCTATGGCACTTAATTTTTGTCAACTCGGCACCTTGGCCCTTAACTCTTGCCAATTAGGCACTATGGCACTATACTATTACCAACTTGGTACCTTGGCCCTTAACTCTTGCCAATCAGGCACCATGGCACTCTACTATTGCCAACTTGCTTCTTAAAGCTTTACTATTGCTCTTGAATCTTGCCTTGGATCCTCTTGCTTAGGTCCTTCCTCTTCTCTTCTCTTCCCCCTTTGGTTTCCCCCTTTTCTCTCTTCTCCCTTTTCTTTCTTTTCTTTCTTTCTTTTCATTTTCTATTTCTCTTTCTCCTATCAATCGAGAGTTAATAGAGAAAATGGAGAAAAAGTCCATTTTGCCCCTAAAATCATACTGGAACTTGTATATGCTAAGGACACTTGAATTATGCTAATTCAAGTTTTCTAACTTCCAACAAATTTGAAATAAATATTAGGATTCATCAAAATTATTGTTTCATTGATATCTTACTTTTTCATATCAGTTGGGGGTCAATCGGGCATTAAAAGCACAACCAGTATGTCTAAAAATACTAAATCAACTCCGATTGTCTTGAAATTTAACTACACCTTACTTAGCTTATTTGTGACCTATAAACAAATTATCCAAATTTGTTTCGCTTAACCTAACAACTTATGCCACTTTCTGGGTCATTTTAGGCCACTTTCCACACTCTTTGTTGCGATAAAGTGCCTAAACTAACTCAATTTGTCACAAAACTTCACTAACATGCTAAACAAGTAATATATTACCTTTGTAACCAATTACAAGCCTAACATGATTTCCAGGATGTTACAGATAACCTGTTATTCAAATCACATAATAAGTTATTCAAAACACATAATTCGTTATTAGTTCACCAAGAAAATAAGATTTCTATAGGATTTTATAACCAAACTTTTCCAAATCATTTTCAACCTTTCTAAAATCATTTTCCATATACTTGATGAGTATTTTCATAAGTATGAAACATGGTTTTCTTTTCATTGTTTCTAAAAACATTTTGCTTAAACTTGATTAACAAAAAATATGATTTTTCAAAGAGATTTAAGTTAAGTGAAAAACAAGACATGAGCTAGTGTAATTCCTATTATCCTTAACATAAGATCTAAGTCTTATAAGCTATACTTGAAGAACCTTGGGACTTGATTTTGTATAACCATCACTTCTCTTGTTTGTTATCATCAAAACCATTGTCATTCTAATGCTAATCACATTCTCCTCCTTTTTGATGATGACAAACATCTCCATTGAGAAAAATGTTAGTTCAAATAAATTGGAACTTACAAAAGGATAGAGACTTACTCCCCCTCTATTTTTCAAGAGGTGATTTGTAACACCCCGAAAATTAATAATTTTGTAATAGATAGTCATTTTATAATATTTGTGATTTTTGTGAATTTTTCTGGATTTTTCTGAGAATACGGAATATTTTAATATTATTCTTCATTTTACGTGCAAACTAAGCTGAGCTGGGAAAATGAGATATTTTTCCTGAGAACCTTGATCTGTGGAAACGTCGATGGGGGATCTTACTAAACTCGAGACTGGACACAATTTACGAAATTTCACGTTTTTCAAGAATTTTATCTGATAAAATAATAAATCATTGTGTAATTTTTATCTGCTGGATAATTAATATTGACTTCTGTCAACTGTAACAATTGTCCATTGGATAATAGCATATATTAGAAATCCTATCACATTATCTTAATGTAATCCACTTTATGTCAAATTAAATCCACTTTAATTCAAAAATATTGTATTTTAATCAAAGCTTCTTTGAGAAGCTTTGACCACCAAATGACTAAACTACCCTAAGCTTGTTGAAGAAGCCACTCAACCCTTCCCTCTCTCTCCTATTGCTGCGGCATCTAGAGCCCTTGGGGGAGCAAGCACACTTATCACCATTCATTCCAAAATATCACACATTTTCTACCATCACTTTCTCTCTCTTCATTTTCACTCTTCACCATTTTCTCTCTTCTTCTTCTCCTTCACCCTCACGATTTTTGCAGCCCTAATAGGTGACCACCACCATTTTCATTTTCTCACTTCACCAACACCATTTCTACATTCCTCTCATCATTCTCTACATTTCCTATTTGAAGATTTTCTTTAAAATCCATCATCTTCACCATTTTCTTCCAAGAACAAAGCTTGAAGCTTTAAGGTAAAGCTTCCATTTTTCTTTCTCCTTCTCTTCATTTTCATGTTCCATGGTCACATTGGTGACCAAAGATTCATCTTTTCCAAGCTTGGTTGTTGATTCTTTGAACTTGATTTTTAGGGTTTTTGGAGCCAAAAACTGAAACCACCAAGAGCACACCAAGGAGGTGATTTCATGTTCATCCTTTAGGTAAGAGGGAGATTTACTCACTTCAACCATTATTGGTGGTGAGAAGACCTTTGTGTGGTTGTTGATGGAGAAATCCATATTTGAATGCTTACTTTGTTTGATGATTTTTCATGTTTATGTGTTCTTGATTGAGACTAATGATTGAATGATGATTTTGAATGTATTAGAGATGTTGGAATGCTTGATAATGTTAGATTTAATAAATGAAAAATTTGAGGTTTACTAACCTATTGGGAGGCCACTGTTTTGGCCATGAATCTTAAGGGTTGGAATTGATTTTGTGTAAAATAAGACTTAGGAAATTGCGTATTGAAAGATTGATACATAAAATGGAGAAAAATTTGGAACCTTGATGACTTAGGGAGGCCACGGTCTCTAATGGAATTTTTGGAATTCAAAGTGATGCTTTGATGCATCTTTGGGAATTAAGGATTTAGACATTAGTAATTCATGATGAGATGGAAGAAATTGATCGAGTGATGAACATTAAGAAGGCCACAGTTTTGAAGGGTTCTTTAGCCCAAAATTCTCTTAATTGATCAAGACTTAGTACCTTGGGAATGTTGGATTAATAATGTGAAATTGTGGTATATGTTGAACCATATATATATATATATATATATATATATATATGTGTGTGTGTGTGTGTGTGTGTGTGTGTTAATATTGAGAATTGGTTTTATATTATTATAAGTCTATATGTGGGACTAAGTACTTGTTGCTTTGTACTTGATGAAATTGTGGCATGATATTGTTGAGAATTGTCTATATGCCATTATAATGTGTTCCATGAGAAATATGTTGTTGATGAATATGCATGTGATGCATTGTTTATGAGGAACCTATCATTGATATATATACATGATGTAAATTGAGTCGTCATGCATATGTGATGTCCATTGGACTTTATTGAGAAAGGTGATGTATGCCTAGGAGATTGAATAACACCTAAGTACGGGTGCGAGTAGACTAAGCGTAGGGTCATAGTGGTTGACCTTGGGGGCGTCGGGATGCGGGTGTCTCACAATAGACAGTGGTAGCTCCACTGGGACCGTGGGATAGACCGATGCAAACACACCGACAATCCGAACTGAGACGCTGTCCTATATCGCGATCAACTGTTGAGGTGCCATGTATAAGCCATATTGCGCAAATATTTTTATGAGATGAAGCACTTTATTTTTTAGGCTAATGAGATACTAGCATGACTCCTTGATCATTCTCTTCGAAATGTTGATGTCTAGCTCCATGGAGTAGGAATTTGGTACCATATGCATTGTGCATTGTCAATCTCATATTTCATTGAGCATGAGTACTTATGATTGTTAAACAAATTTCTTTTGATACTGCAATAATTGTCTGATGATTGAACTGTTGATTACTTAAGATACTATTGTTGTTTATCTTTTATTGTTGATTCTTATTACTGTTTATTGTTGTTGTTCTCTTACTGTTAATCTATTTATTACTGTTGATGAATATATGTGTTGTAATGTTATATGGGCGTCCTGTGCCATTTTGTTTTCTTACTACCGTATTGGTATTGAATGCTGGGTGCCTCACCTCTTTCCTGTATCCCTGTATTTCTGTTTTATATTTATATTTGATAAAGGATCATGAGGAAGACGAAAAGGGACTACACCCTTGCTGATTGGACTGGGTCGATTCATTATTTTCGATATGGCATCTGGACAAGATTTCTTTGGTTACGTACGGGTGCAACTTCATGGGGGCATTGATGCCTGACGTGTCGACTAAGACTCCGAGCATCACACATATATTAGGGTTGCGGCTTTGTCTGCTAGTAGTACCTATCACAGGGTTACTACTTTCCCCTTTTGTGCTTTTGTACCCGTCATCTTTTATTTGAATATGTAAGTACTATGTTTCGTGTTATCAGTGCTTTGTGTTAAGGACGAATATATTATATATGAAATATGTTTTTCCTTCAGTGGTTGTATTTTAAATGGTTGGGTACTATTCATGCATTCATTCGGGGCTCATATTTTCTATTTATATACAATGGCAATTTTTGAAAAGACTGGGTTGAGTCTGCGACACACCTGGATTTAGTGACTATGATGTAATGACAATTGTGTCGTAGTTATTAGATCTAGGGGTGTTACATGATTAGATCAGAGATGCACACTCCTCCTTAATTTTGGAATCCCAAGATCATTGAAAAAATTATATCTTGTTCTATTTTGTGTTCCTTTTCTCAATGACATATATACCAAAAACTTTTTCCCCTTTTGTCATAATAAAAAAGATATACAAAAAAGAGTTTAAGACAAAGAGAGAAGTGACAACATGTCCACAAAACCATCGCCATTCAACAAATATTCAAGAGGAATCCAACAATACTATAACTAGTCATGGCAAAACATTATCCAAGCATACCAAAATATATCAAAAGTCAGACTATTGTTCAACAAGGTTATAAGATAACAACATATTCAATAGATAAATAAAAGGTTATAAACTGAAATAATCCAGGCCTAAGCCCCATGATCTTCCGGTAGTGGATGACGACGTTCAAGCTTATCCAAGCGATCTTCCATAGCACTTAAGCAGTTATAGATGGCTGCATTGCTATTCACTTGATAAACTCAAAAATCTATGAGCTGGGTTTGAATCTCCACATTTTAAGCTTTAAGATCTGCTATGGCAGCAAGGATCTAGTCTTCATGGGTGACATAGGCCTCTTCCATAGGCATATCAGCAGGGGCAGCGGGCATTTCTTCTTCTTGTGCTGCTGCATCATGCCCAACACCATAAACCCAAGCACCATTAACCATCTTAATTTTCATTCGATTTATGGTGGCCTTTGTAAACTTGTGGTGACTGGTAAGAGAATGATTCCCTCATCAAATAAACATAACTTGTATTGTGTAATACCCTAATACAATTTTTGTAAAATACGTGGAATATTTCAGGACAAATCACATTAAACATGTCATTTCAAAGAATGCATATCAATAAAATCCATAATAACCTTTATAGTTAATATAGGAAGTCTCGAATGATAAAAAGATCATATATACATACATCTCTAGCTAACAAGTCATATTGTATACATAAACTTTTATATACAACCAGAAAAGTAATAATATACAAACTAGTTCAAAAAGAAGTAAAACTACTAAACTAAGTCTTATGTTTCTTCTTTTTCTTGACCTTCCCTTTTGGAGGGTCTTCACCTGGAATTACATGAATTATACAGGGGTGAGAAATCACAATTTCTCAGTATTCATATACTAGGATCACCGGTTAATCATTTACAACAAATAAATAATTGAACACATTAACATTAAAGACAATATAAGTATCCGATAATCAATAACATTAAAAGATCGCACATATCATCCTAAGATATTATCAAACAAATGACTAACCAATCAATTGATTAAGCAATAACAACTGCCCATACAATTGTCAACCATGCAATGATTTATGTTATGAGGAATGATTATGCTCAAACAAGTACTAATATAATGATTATGCAATGTCAATGCAAGTTTTAAGATTTGAAAACACAAGCTACTTGCTTAATTTCCCAAAAACCTCTGTCTCTTGTATATACAAAGTAGAATAAGCCAAAAAGCCTAAATCTCACTTAGTAATAGGTAAACATCTTCCCCTTACCGATGTAAGAGTACTATTGTTACCCCCATACTAATAACCCTGACCACAATAGCATACTTGCTACGAGAATCTAGATCAACACCTTGTTCTCTGACCATATGGTTGTGCACACCATGATAAGTTATAATACATAGGAAACTAACAAGTACCATGTTAGAAAATCAAATATCAAGAACTATCTCAATTCACAATTAAGACATTGTAAGATTCTCATAACCAAGTGACAAAGCTAATACTAATACATGTAAGTCCTAGCCTTACTTATCTGACAAAGTAGCAAGAACCATGTAACTAGCATTCTTATATCTAGAACCTCACACCATCACTTTGCAAGTGATGTTGAAGTCAACTTCATGTTGAACAAGGTTCTAAACACTAACCTAGGCATTCTATCATACTTTGAATGTGTAAGCATTTCCCAAACTTTTCAAATATGCAAGTTGATAATTCTCTCTAGGAAATATCCCTAAAAATGTCTCAACACACCCTAAAAGGCTTGCACAAATGATACCATCAAGAAAAGCTTGGATTTCCATAAAACAAGGGACTTGTAATCGATTACACGTTTGTTGTAATCAATTACAACAAATTTGAGAATCCTGGTAATCGATTACACTCACCTTGTAATCAATTACATTCCTTCCAGAGGCTTTGTAATCGATTACATCAACCTTGTAATCGATTACATCAAGCATAAACATGGTTTTGTAGAATTTTGCAGAACGTGGTACTATTCCATTGGAACAAATCATAGATTTTGATCACTTCAAACCAGTTCCTAGGTGATTTTAAGGCCCAAACAAGTTCACAAACATGAGGAAAACATAAAACAACAATTGATTTCATAAAAAATGGATCAAAACACAAAGTCACCCATCAAAACCCCAAATCGTACACTTTTAGCATTTTAGGTCCAAAATAGATAGTTTTGATTTATAATCCCAACTCTTTGCATAAACAAGTCATAAACAACATTTATAACTCATCCAAGCAAGAAAATCACATCACTCACCACAAGAACTCAATTTGACATATTAAACCTCTAATGAACCTAACATGGAGAAATGAGAAAAAAGATTAAACAAAATTCAAGTACCCCTACCTTCTATAAGTTGTAGAATATGATGGAGATGATGAACGAATGATCACAAGTCTTCAAGCTTTCCCTTCCCTTTAGCTTTCGTCTTCTTCCTTTCGTCATTTTCTCTTTGCTCTTCCTTCTCTTTTTACTCTATTTCAGCCGTAGACAGTGAATGAGAATACAAGAACAAAGGCTTGAAATATCACATAAAGAGAGTCAAGAAAGAGGGTTGAAATCATGGAGTGTTAATGGCCAGATCACACTAATAATTCTCAATCTGCTAAAATCACTCAACTTTAGCTAAAACTAGTTTTCCAAGTTCCAAAAACTTTCAAATAAATCATAGGATTCATTAAAAATATTGTTGCACCAAAACCATTATTTTCCATATCTATGTCTAGTCATTCCTGTTTTAAATAGACAACCAGTATGCCTAAAAATACCAAACTGACTCCAAAAATTCTCAAACTTAAACCATATCACAAAATACACATTTGTGACTTAGAAATCAATTATCCATATATATTTCCATTAGCTAAGCCATTTATGCTAATATCTGGGTCATTTTAATCTATTTTTCACCTTTCGGCTTACAACAAAATGCCTAAACTAACTCAGATTGTCACAAAATTAAATAGGCATGTTAAGCAAGTATTAAGCTACCTCTGTAACCCTTTACAAGTCTAACTTATTAAAAAGGATGTTACATATTGATTCATAATCTTAGCAATAACCATCGAATATAGAAGGTCCATCATCAATTTTTCCCTTGCTTTTTTTATATAGTGCATGATATAGTGTGGCCAATTAATGTGCAATCTCTATTTCATGGCCCAAAGCAGGAAGATATCCTCTTCCTCAAGCAAGGCATAGTTGTTGGCTCTGGGAACTAAAATATGAGCCAACACATAGTGGAGTAGACGATCTTCCACTTTCAAGATCCCGGAGGTGAGGACCCTTTTGGGACTTTATGGCCTGGTTGAATCATGTCCTTAACAGCATTATCTCTAACATACCCTTCCCAATTTATGTGACAACTCTCAGTGAAAACTACTCCAGGATGATTTAGACCAAAATACAGAGTCCAATCATTGGATCTTACTATAATCCTATGCCTTTTGAGTTTAGACACCAAATTCATTCCAAATATACTCATATTGCAGTAAAAGGCTTTGGTGGGTTCAAGATAATACTCACATTTTGTGATGACAATGGTCTTTAGTCCATCGTACTCCAACAGGTCTATGAGAAAGGTGAACCCATTGTTGACAAAGTAATCCCAATCCATATACTTCGGTTGAATCAGATTTCGAGCTTAAGATTTCAGCCTATACTTGGCCATTTGAACCTTATATGAGAAGTACCTCCTTTGGTCTAAACTTAGATGAATATCTGGATCAATACGTGGGGTAGGTGTTTCCTTTGGAATAGAGGGATTTTTGGTGCGTGATTTCTTAGGATGAAAGGAGCTACTTGCCATGGTTGACAATAGAGGTTAGGTCACAATTTTAGAGAGAGAATGGATGAGAGAAGTGAGATTTTTGGAAGAATTTGTGAGTTCTAATCAGTGGAAAGTGATGGAAAGTAATGAAAAATGATGGAAAAGGTGTTTTAATGGTGGATTTTGGTTGGATTTGGAGTGGGTGAGGAGTTTGAGTGAGTGGATGTGAGAGGAAAAAGATGACCATGGAGGTATGGGTCGTGAATGGTGAGGGAATGGTCACGGTTTTGTTATTTTAATGAGGACAATAATTGGTTAGAGCTTATGGTAACCGATTATTTTCGTGTAGAATAAAAAATGGTGGCCACGGGTTTGAGCAAATAACCTGTTAGAGGTTAGAGCTAATCAATTATGTGAAACAAGAGAAATGTTGGGTGTAACGCCCCTTTTTCTCCCTTCAGTCATAACTGGTGAGAAGAAGGAACGTCGCACTATAGTGAAACGACCCAAAGATGACTACGGAAAATTTGAGCATTTTTTTTCCTTAACATAGTTCCGGTTAAAACTTCCATTTAATGTACATATACACCTGTTTGTAAATATATCGCGTGATTGATTTAAAATTAAAAGTTCCTCTTTCATATAAAACTTCTTATCAAAAACGTCAAAAAGAAATCAACATGAAATGAAACATACAACCATGTACAACATAGATAGTTATATACTTTGTACCAGAATTACAAACCTGTTTAAATTACATTTCCAAAAAAAGATATACAAAAAGCAAAATGTGTACCTACCCCAAGAGATACAAATATCTACCCACCAATCAAGTAGTACGTCAGGCTCCCTCAAAATAAACGGATAGCCATCAGTAGCCATCAATTTTACAACCAACCCTAAGACTACCTAGAATGAGAAGGAACCGTAGATGGATCCTCCTCAGGGTCATCGTCGTCCGACGAGACATCCATCGGGACGACAGAACAGCGGGCAGGAGCCCAGGCAGTAGACAAGAAAGAGTCTTCACGTGGGGTATAGTACATATCCGCCCACATATCTCTTACAGACATATAAAATTCCAACCATACGAAAGCATGAAAGTCAAAAATAGAAGCAGTGTAGCGTCCCCATGCTAAAGACACCGTCAATTCGCCGTGGTACACACATCGGTCAGTCTGCACGTTGATATGCCAGCAATCCGGACCACCATGAAAGTTGATCCTCACGCAACCAAAAAATCCACGGGGGTGAAATGACATCCTCTACAACTTCTATCTTAGTCGAGATAAGGCTACAAACCCTGAAACTCAGTAGCTTCCTTGTTCTCCTCACGAATGTCTTCTAGAGAGCATACGATTCAACCAAAATGCAAAATAAAGAAAAGTACCGAAAGAGGTGAGATTCCCAGCTTTCAGTACCAACAAGGCAACAAGAGAATAAACGGCGTCATACGCCCACAAAAGACACAGTTAACACATACAGGTATAGTAACACATGAAAGTAATTAATAAGAGTAAAACAGCAAGGAACATTAATTAACATCATCCATAGCCAACTAGCAACCTTAGCATTACCAAGAATCAAATAAATATCACAGTCATAATAGTAAACACATTATCCAATCATGAATGCTCAATGGACCATGAGACTGACAACTCACAATGCAACAAGGGTACCAAAGTTCCTACTCCATGGAGCTAGACATAAACATTTTCGGAGTGAATGATCAAGGAGTAATGCCAGTGTATCGTTAGCCTTAAAAATATAGTGTGCTCATCACATAAAAACATTTTGCGCAAAATGGCTCACACATGGCTGACGAGCGCCGAACTCAGTCAAAATTATAACCGAAGTTATTAACTAAGTTTGCAGTATAGTGAACAACACCGGATCGTCTCCTCAAGGATCGTAAATGTAATTTTATCAAATTAAGTTAAGTTAGAAAGGGGGGGTTTTGATTGTTCAAGGATTACAATGACAAGATCTGAAGAAAAATAACAATTAAAAGAACAGTCAATTCAGAAATCTATTTGAGATTAGGTGGATTCAATCATAAACCTTTCAACAAACATTTGAAGCACATTTGAATGGTTAACTTGGATCTAACCGAGATCTCAACATTAGGTCCAGAATTCACACTAGACAATCGTCCAGAATTCAATTGACAAGTGATAGACACAAATCTGCAATCGCACCATTCATGTAGATATATGTCAATTTAAGCATCAAATTCAATTAACCTAGGCACCAATCAGTAACCTAACCTCTTCAATTATGTGATTAGTTTAGATCAATCAGTTCTAAGTTTCATCACAAATTTCAATCTTCAGTTATGTGATTAATTCAGATCAATCAGTTCTAAGTTTCATCACAATACTTAATCTTAAACCAAGATCAAATCAGATCAAACATAAACAGAATCACCATTCATGTATTCAAGATCAAGAAAACAGAAGAAGAAGAAGAAGAAGAGAAGAGGAATTCAAATATAAATCAAATATATTACATAACCAAGGTTTCAAGAATCCAAACCACAATCCCTTCAAGAGTCCCGAATTGACTGAAAGTAACTTAGCTCTCCATTACAATGAAGGAAATCATCAAAATATACAAGAACTATGAAAAGCTATCTCTAACACCAAGTGTGTGTTGTTCCTAGAGCTCTCCACATGCTTCCTTTTATAGAGGATTCGGAGTAGTAGTAGATGGGTAGATGGGATTAGTAGGTGGATGAGTAGGTGGATGAGTAAGTGGGTGAGTAGGTGAGCTACCTTGTCTCCGAAATTCTTTATTGCTGAACTCATTGATTTCGTCATTTCTGAGCCAAGTGGTCTTCATGAAAGTTCTAGGAAATTGTCTAAGCTTTCCAATGGCTCTAGAAACACCCAAAAATTCGTCCTACAGCCCAAGATATGACTCAATTACTACAGACTGTTCAGGACCAGTTTCAGCACCTCTGTTTTGACTTTCAGACCCAATATCTCCATCAAAGAGCCCGAATCAAGTTTTGTGCTTGGCATGAAAGTTGTACATATGGGTCTTAACTTTCAGATTACAAATTTTCAGCCCATTTTATATGCCCAAACTCGAATTATGTTCTGGTTACTACACACTGTTCGGGTTCCAGTCACAAATCCCGTATTCTGATTTCCATGCCCAATTAGCTCCACTAGATGTCTGAAATTGACTTTGAGCTCTTCATCAAAGTTGTAGAGCTCTCTCTTATCTTTCCTACAAGGAAAAATTCATAATTATCAGACATTTAGAACTTAAGATATGGCTAAAATACAGAAACAGTGTAAGACCCGAATAATGCTGAAAAAATCAATTAAGTCCGATTCGAGTTCAAACTTACAAAACATAATCAAATTCAGTCAATTAAGTACATGAAGAGTGTAAATAACTAAACATAAGGGTTTCTTAATGAATAAAATATGTGATTATCAAATTCCCCCACACTTAGCTTTTTGCACTCCTGGTCAAAACATATAAAACTAAAGTTAGAAGACAAAGACAAACGACACAAACTTAAAAGCTAAAAACTCTAAAGGACTCAATGAAGCAAGAAGAGCAACAAGAAATTCAAGGGATCAAAGCATAAATGAGGTAACATTTCTTCACATCTCAAACCAACAAGCAAGGAAACTTCCGTTGAAAAGAATGAATTAAGAATGATGGATCTTCACAAGATTCCCTCTCAATCTCTCAAGTGTTTAAAAGGTAGGTATTTCACTCAATTTAACCCATGAAAATTGCACTACCATAAGCTTGCTTATCTTCTACTTCTCCACTACTCAAAACACATGCACACACAAATCATGAGGACTTTATTTCAGGTTGTAGTGAGGTCAAGGAAACAAAAGGGGATAAAATGGATATGAGAGGATAAATACCAAAGAGAATAAAAGCAAATGAGAGTTGAGTTCAAATAACAAGCATAAAAGTTCATCCCAACTCTAATGTATATCCCTTTACATATTCATTTCCCAATCCTTCTCTTTTTTTTTCTATTTTTTTTTATTTTTTTTTGGCACTCTTTCCTTTTTCAACAACCATTTTGTACACACACCCCCACACTTGTTCAAAAACTCATCCATTAACCAAGCTAATGTTCTTTTATTCCCTAAGGTAAAGTAGGAATACAATTTTTCATTTAAGGCACATAATGAGATAGAAACAAGGAATGGTCAAATAAGCTCAAAGGGGTTAAGAAAAGGAAAATATACAAGGTTGGCAGGAATCAGAGAATTTTCAAGAAATCAAAAGAGTGCTTGATATCATATTGAAAACAAGGTTGGCTATTTGGTTAAACTAGCTAATTAAGAAAGAGGGCCTCAATCATGTTCATGCGTGCAAGTGAAATGTAGCCTCAAAAAGAATCAAAGCAAGTTCTAGAGTGGTCATTAACATGAGCGAAAATCACACAAGAAAGAAGAGAATGGCATAAATGTTGAATCCATCCATTAGGCTCAAAATCTCACAAGGTATGCATCCATCAAATTCAATTCATCAATTCAATCATCCATCACCAAGCATATCAGTTCATGAAGGGAGAAAAGTTATTCAATCATGCAATGAACCCCTTTTTTTTATTTTTTTTTTGTTTTTTTTTTTAAAACAGAGTAACATAGTACATTACCACTCCCCCACACTTAATATAAACATTGTCCTCAATGTGAAAGAGAGATAAATAAGGGTAAAGAAAAGAGCAACACAACCTGATAAGGAGTGAGTTAACGCCAAGCAGAAAAGAAACACACAGTCAATGCCGCATCAGACCTTGAAAAATCCCAACACCTGAGTAGCATTTAAAACAAAAATAACAAAAACAACTAAAAGAAGAAAAATGAGGGTCCTTTAGAGTCAGATTCCCAAGACTGTAACACTTCTATTCATCTCTGAAGAGATTCCACAATTAAGAAGTTCATGATGTACCAGGCCACAAGAATGCGTCTCAAGAGTCAATAAGGTATAACTTACTGACTCCTTACTCAGCCATTCAAAGTGAAGTATGTTTTTATCTTCTCAGATTGCGAAAACCATCCCCAAAGATCTTGAAAGCAAATCTAGTTGGGTTGCCTCCCAATAAGCGCTTGTTTAACGTCGTTAGCTCGACGTTGGAACACTTCTTAGTGATCTTTATAATGTGGATGGTAAAAGCCCATCACTTTCACTTCCACATTTTTCGGCTTGAGATGGTGTCCATTGGTCTTATTAAGTGAGGTTGGTGAAAAGACTCCACCAGGATCCCATTGGTTGAAACATGATGACCAAGTTATGGTTGACACAACATGATAGCTTTTACTAGGGTCCCATTGGTTGAAGTGTAATGACCAAGTTAAGCTTGAAGCATGAGGGCTCCCATTGGGGTCCCATTGGTCTTTCTTAATTTCCTTGACTTCACCAATGACATGCAACACGTGTAATTTGGCAATTCTGCTTTCATTGATTATATTGGACCATGGCCCAAAAACAAAATCCACTTGATGAGTTCTTGTCATATCTTTGTTTTCCTCCTTCTTTGAAAATTTCTCAATGGCCTTCAACTCCACCTCCCTATATGTTTCAGATTCTGCAACTACATTGTTGATAGACCCTTCTATATCATTAGATCCAGCGTAAACAGAATCATTAATTTTCAAATATGCAAAAATTTCAACACACACAACACATTTTATATCACCATCATGATCAGCACATGAGTTGCAATTGATAGAATCATCAAAACTAATTAAATCAGGAAATTCAGCACACAACTCATCATGAGTTTCCTCAACTAAGTCTGCATGTAAATCAATATGATAATTAGAATGCAGGGAGTTGGGAATTGTTTGGGGAAAGAGTTGGCGACTCTTGACATCTCAGTTCATTAACAAGTGGTTGTCAACTGGTCAATTTGGGTTGTTAAATCCTGAATAGTGGTAGTGAAATTACTGGAACTCAATTTGGGTTTTCATCAAGTCCTCCCATGAAGGCTCAAGTTTTGTGGTTGATGGACTTGTTATCTCATTTGGAATGGCTGCTCATATTGAAATGATTGTTGTTGTTGTAGTGATGCCGTATTGCCATATCCCAGATCCGGATAGTATTCCCACTAGGGTTGTATGTGTTGAAGAAGGGGTCATAACTCTATTCTTCTTCTTTGAACCGTGGTTCATCGGAAAATAACCAAATTTCTTTGCAACAAATTGATCTGGAAAAACAGAACTACCATATCTTGAAGTGTAGGGCATGCATATGTGGGGTGAGATGAACAAAAACAAATGTTACACACAAGTGTAGCTTCTGCACGTGTGATTGTTGTCTCACTACTATATGTCTTACCAAAGAAGTCAACTCCTCAAGTTTTGACTCCATTATGCATAGTCCATTGTATCCTTAAAATGCAACGAGAATGCAACAAAATGATAATGAAAGAAAAAGAAAAAATTAAAAAGAAAGAGTTAGTATGGGATCAACACTCAAAATATGCAAAAATAAATCTAGTTAATGTATCTAAACATTTTTAAAATTTATGGGAGCAACACAGGACAAAATCTACATAAAAATGAAATTAGAAAATGCAATAAAAAATAAAATAAAAATTAAAAAAATGGTCTAAATGATAGAATTTCGAAAAACCAGGGTTGACCTCACAATTTATTGTGAGTCTTGTTTATCAGGTTGTTTTCCTTCAGCCGACTAAGTTTCATATTTTTATGGGCACGTTTAGTTCGAAAATTGTATCAACTACCCATAATCACCAGTTTTCCGTCTTTCCTTCACTAGAGAAATTCAGAAATCTAAGAAAAAAAATTGTTAGTGTAGTATGAACAATACTAGATAATGGATAAAAATGTTAGAAAAGTTAATAAAAAGCAAAAGTTAGTAAAAACACTTAAAATGAAAAGATTACACTTACTAATCCCCAGCAACGGCGCCAAAATTCTTACGAGCGCCGAACTCAGTCAAAATTATAATCGAAGTTATTAACTAAGTTTGCAGTATAGTGAACAACACCGGATCGTCTCCTCAAGGATCGTAAATGCGATTTTATCAAATTAAGTTAAGTTAGAAAGGGGGGGTTTTGATTGTTCAAGGATTACAATGACAAGATCTGAAGAAAAATAACAATTAAAAGAACAGTCAATTCAGAAATCTATCCGAGATTGGGTGGATTCAATCATAAACCTTTCAACAAACATTTGAAGCACATTTGAATGGTTAACTTGGATCTAACCGAGATCTCAGCATTAGGTCCAGAATTCACACTAGACAATCATCCAGAATTCAATTGACAAGTGATAAACACAAATCTGCAATCGCACCATTCATGTAGATATATGTCAATTTAAGCACCGAATTCAATTAACCTAGGCACCAATCAGTAACCTAACCTCTTCAATTATGTGATTAGTTTAGATCAATCAGTTCTAAGTTTCATCACAAATTTCAATCTTCAGTTATGTGATTAATTCAGATCAATCACTTCTAAGTTTCATCACAATACTTAATCTTAAACCAAGATCAAATCAGATCAAACATAAACAGAATCACCATTCATGTATTCAAGATCAAGAAAACAGAAGAAGAAGAAGAATAGAAGAGGAATTCAAATATAAATCAAATACATTACATAACCAAGGTCTCAAGAATCCAAACCACAATCTCTTCAAGAGTCCCGAATTGACTGAAAGTAACTTTGCTCTCCATTACAATGAAGGAAATCATCAAAATATACAAGAACTATGAAAAGCTATCTCTAACACCAAGTGTGTGTTGTTCCTAGAGCTCTCCACATGCTTCCTTTTATAGAGGATTCGGAGTAGTAGTAGATGGGTAGATGGGATTAGTAGGTGGATGAGTAGGTGGATGAGTAGGTGGATGAGTAGGTGGGTGAGTAGGTGAGCTACCTTGTCTCCAAAATTCTTTATTGTTGAACTCATTGATTTCGTCATTTCTGAGCCAAGTGGTCTTCATGAAAGTTCTAGGAAATTGTCTAAGCTTTCCAATGGCTCTGGAAACACCCAAAAATTCGTCCTACAGCCCAAGATATGACTCAATTACTACAGACTATTCAGGACCAGTTTCAACACCTCTGTTTTGACTTTCAGACCCAATATCTCCATCAAAGAGCCCGAATCAAGTTTTGTGTTTGACATGAAAGTTGTACATATGGGTCTTAACTTTCATATTACAAATTTTCAGCCCATTTTATATGCCCAAACTCGAATTATGTTCTGGTTACTACACATTGTTCGGGTTCCAGTCACAAATCCCGTATTCTGATTTCCATGGCCAATTAGCTCCACTAGATGTCTGAAATTGACTTTGAGCTCTTCATCAAAGTTGTAGAGCTCTCTCTTATCTTTCCTACAAGGTAAAATTCATAATTATCAGACATTTAGAACTCAAGATATGGCTAAAATACAGAAACAGTGTAAGACCCGAATAATGCAGAAAAAATCAATTAAGTCTGATTCGAGTTCAAACTTACAAAACATAATCAAATGCAGTTAATTAAGTACATGAAGAGTGTAAATAACTAAACATAAGGGTTTCTTAATGAATAAAATATGTGATTATCAATGGCACCTTAACAGTTGATCGCGACATAAGACAGCATCTCAGGCAGGATCCTCGGTGTGTTGCATTGATCTATCCCATGGCCCCAGTGGAGCTACCACTGTCTATTGTGAGACACCCACACCTCGACGCCCCCAGGGTCAACAACATATGACACCTACGCTTAGTCCATTCGCACCCGCACATAGGTGTTATTCAAACTCCTAGGCAACATAGCCTTCTCAACAATGTCCCACGGACAATATGCATGCATGATGACACAATGTCCAATCATGTACGTTCATCAATGATGCATTCAGCATAAGCCTTTCCTCAATGACTCATAAGCATTCTTATCTCATCGAGTACTACATCAATAATTCTCAGCATCAACATGTATTCCTCAATACACACATACCACAATTTCCATGTCATGGATCCAAGAATTCCATATTCAAAATCATTTCTTCGCTATTGGTGTGAATGCACATTCCTATCACAAATTAGTAAAGTAAAATCCTTGAATCCAGGGTTTTTAGGTTATGTTTGAGTTACAAAGGACAAAGAACCACAATCTCAACCATTTCTAGCTCAGAAATCTCATTTTTGGTCTTGGTAATCGATTACAGCACCCTTGTAATTGATTACCTGAGAAACAGAACCTCTATAATCGATTACAATCTCGTTGTAATCGATTACGTGATCCCCAGAACCACGTTACGTAACTTCAAGGCCCTGGTAATCGATTACACAACTGTAGTAATCGATTACCAATCGGACAGAACCTCTGTAATCGATTACCCACAAGTTGTAATCGATTACGTGATTCCCAGCAGCCCCATTTCGTGACATCAGAGGCTTGGTAATCAATTACACTCTTCTTGTAATCGATTACAAGCTAAATAGAATCCCTGTAATCGATTACATAGCAGACGTAATTGATTACCAGATATCCAGAATCACGATTTTGCATCTTTAAGAGCTTGGTAATCGATTACAAGCCCCGTGTAATCGATTACCATGCATAAACTTGCAGAAAACAGAGTTCTTCAGGTCCTCTAACTCAAACCAAACCATTCCTCATCATATTTAATCAATAAGATACTCAAATACACCTTCAAATCATGCAAGAGACATCAATAAGTCATACAAACCCAACAAAATACATTATCATCAAGAACAACATAAAAATGAGAGAACTTTGTTCATGAATTCAAAAATCAACAACAACACACATACAAGACATTCCCTTACTACCAAGGTTGGTTGAAGAGGATCATCTCCCTCTTACCTATTTGGAAAACAACACAATGTGCTACTCCTTCTTGCCCTAGATTTTCGTTTTCTCCCCTTAAAGCTCCAAGCTTTAGCTTCAATGATGGAAGAGAAATGAAAGAAGAAGAAGAAGAACCAAAAGATAACCACCAAGGAGAATAGTCTTGGAATGGTGGGAGGAACAAGAAAATGTGATTTGTTTGGCAAATAAGGAAGTTGGTCTCCAATGTGTGGGTGTGTGTGTGTACGGTGGAGAGGAAGAAGAAGAGAGAAAAAGAGAAATGGGTATTTGGGTTTAGAGAAATGAGAGTGAAATATTAAGACAAGGGAGGGGAAATATTTGGGCTTCCCCTTGTGGCTTCTGCCGTAGAAGAGTGGAAAAAGGGAGAGAGAAAAATGTGTTGTAAGAGAAATTGCTAGGAAGCTTCCCATAACAAGCTTGGATTAAATTTAATCTTTCTTTTGAAATTAAAACTAATAGATGTGATACAAAAATCAGATTTTTAATAATGTGATAATATTTTTAATACATGTTATTATTTATTGGACAATAGTTATAGTTGGTAGAAGTCAGCATTAACAAATCTGACAGATAAATTCTTCACAGTGTTTTATTATCTCATCTGTTAAGATTTCTCGAAAAATATGAAACCTTGTAAACTGTGTCCGGCCTCGGGTTTAGTAAGATCCCCCGTCGACGTTTTCATAGTTCAAGGTTCTCGGAGAAAATGTCTCATTTCTCCGGTTCTGCTCAGTACACACGTAAAACGAGAAATATATTAAAATATTCCGTGTTCTCAAAAAATTCCAAGAAAATTCCAGAAAATCACAAATATTTTTAGAATGAATCCTGAGAGTAGAAAAGTAAATTTTGGGGTGTTACAACTCTCCCCAACAAATAGGAATTTCATCCTCGAAATTTTCCATACCTTAAAACAATTCGGGATATTGCTCCTTCATCTTGTCCTCCAGCTCCCACGTCACATCTCCAGTTGCTTCATTCCAGATTACCTTCACTAGTGCAATGTCCTTTCTTCTAAGTTGCTTTGTCCTCCTATCCTCAATCCTTACAGGAGTTGTCTCATATGTCAAGTTTTCCTTCAATTGTACAGAATCAGGTGCTATGACATGATTAGGATTTGGGATATACTTTCTGAGTTGTGACACATGAAAGACATTATGAAGATTTGAAAGAAAAGGGGGTAAAGCTATTTGGTAAGCAACAGGACCTATCCGACGAAGAATTTGGTAGGGTCCAAGGAATTTTGGAGTGAGTTTTCTAGATTTGAGGACACGACCGACCCCAGTCATAGGTGTGACTTTCAAGAAGACATGCTCTCCTTCTTCGAACTCAAGAGGTTTCCTTCTTTTGTCCGCATAACTCTTCTGCCGACTCTGAGCCGTTTTCATTTTCTCCTGAATCATTTTAACCTTCTCAGTTGTCTGCTGAATGAGTTCAGGTCCAACAGTAAGCCGTTCTCTATCTTGATACCAGCACAGAGGCGTCCGACACCTCCGTCCATATAAAGCCTCATAGGGCGCCATCCCTATACTTGAATGGTAACTATTGTTGTAGGTGAATTCCACCAATGGCAAGATTTCATCCCAACCTCCAGTTTGCTCTATCGCACAAGCTCTCAACAGATCTTCTAACGACTGGATTGTTCTTTCTGATTGACCATCAGTTTGCGGATGGTAGGCAGAACTTAACCGCAACTTTGTTCCCATAGCCTCTTGAAGACTTTGCCAAAACTTCGAGGTAAACCTCGGGTCTCTATCGGAAATAATACTCATGGGTATCCCGTGAAGTCTGACAATTTCACCAATGTATATCTGAGTCAACTTCTCCAATGGATATCTTATGTTGATTGGCAGAAAGTGAGCTGACTTCGTAAGTCAATCCACTATTACCCATATTGAGTCATATCCTTTCCTAGTTCTTGGTAACCCGACAACAAAGTCCATGGCGATGCTATCCCATTTCCATTCAGGAATAGCCAAGGGTTGTAGTAATCCAGCTGGTCTTTGGTGCTCAATCTTCGTTTTCTGGCAAACCAAACAAGATGACACGCATCTAGCGATATCTCTTTTCATCCCATGCCACCAAAATAACTTCCTCAAGTCTTGATACATCTTGGTCATTCTAGGATGCATACTCAACTGACTCGAATGAGCATGTTCAAGTATGTACTTTCTGAGTTCTTCATCTTTAGGCACACAGACTCTTCCTTGGAATCTCAAAATCCCATTGTTTCCTTCCTTCAATGTCGACACACCACCTTGTCTCATCAATTCTCTTTCTTCTTGCAGGAATTTATCGACCTTTTGTTTCTCTCGAATATCATCCATCAGGTCATTCGAGATAGTGATCTTATTCATGTAGATTTTACCTGATGTTAACTTTACAAATGACCATATATCTCTGAATTGCTCTATCAAGTCCTTTTCTCTAATCATCATAGTAGAAACACTAATCGTCTTTCTGCTCAAAGCATCGGCCACCACGTTCGTCTTTCCAGGATGATACTGAAGTTGAAAATCGTCATCTTTCAAAAATTCTAGCCATCTTCGCTGCCTCATGTTCAGCTCTTTTTGATCGTACAGGTACTTCAGACTTTTGTGATCACTGAAGACGTTGAATGTGGCTCCATACAAATAATGTCTCCATATCTTTAATGCAAACACCACTGCAGCTAACTCTAGATCGTGTGTTGGGTAGTTCTTCTCGTGCATTCGCAATTGTCTTGAGGCATAAGCCACCACTCCTTCGTTTTGCATGAGAATGCACCCCAAACCTTGATACGAAGCGTCACAGTACACTTCAAATGGTTCACTAGGATTCGGTAAGACTAGCACTGGTGACGTAGTCAACTTCCTTTTTAACTCTTGGAAACTTCCTTCGCAGGAATCTGTCCATTCAAAAGCTTAGTCTTTCTTGGTGAGTTGAGTGAGCGGTCCAGCGATTTTGGAAAATCCCTCAATAAACCTCCGGTAGTATCCGGCTAATCCAATGAAGCTTCAGATTTCCGTCACTGTAGTTGGTCTTTCCCACTGTAGTACAACTTCTACCTTTGAAGGATCCACTGCAATTCCTTCCTTTATGATTACATGACCCAAGAACTTCACTTCTACTAGCCAAAACTCGCACTTGGATAGTTTCGCATATAGCTCTTTTTCCTTCAAGATCTGGAGAACTATGCTGAGGTGCTTAGCATGGTCCTCGCGACTTTGTGAATAGATCAGAATATCGTCGATGAAGACAACAACGAATTTGTCCAAGTAAGGATGAAAGATCCTATTCATGTAGTCCATAAATATCACAGGTGCATTTGTCACACCAAAAGGCATCACCAGGTACTCGTAATGACCATAACGAGTACGAAAAGCCGTCTTGGGAATATCTTCCACTTTCACTCTAATTTGGTGATATCCCGATCGTAGATCGATCTTGGAAAACACAGCTGCTCCCTTCAATTGGTCCATCAAGTCATCTATCCTCAGCAATGGATACTTGTTCTTGATCGTAACCTTGTTTAACTGATGGTAGTCCACGCATAATCTTGAAGTCCCATCTTTCTTCTTGACCAACAATACAGGTGCTCCCCAAGGTGACACACTGGGTCTCACGAATTGCTTCTATAGGAGCTCTTCCAACTGCTTCTTAAGTTCCACGAGTTCTGTTGGTGCCATACGATAAGGCGCCATAGAAATAGGGCTAGCTCCAGGTACCAAGTCGATAGCAAACTCGACCTCACGTTCCGATGGCAAACCAGGTACATCATCAGGGAAAACCTCAGGAAAATCTCGAACAACAGAGATTGCGTCCATATCAACTTCACTCTCAACTTTCAAAGAAGATAACAGCATGTATCCTCGAGCTCCTTCTTTCAGAAAAGCTTTCACTTGGTTGGCGGTCAAAAATCTAGAATCCTCATCCAAAGGGAAAACTATTGTTTTTCGAGAACAGTCCAACAAAACATGGTTGGCAGATAGCCAGTCCATTCTTAATATCACGTCTAGTTGGGATAATAGTAAACAGATCAAATCGATAGAAAAGACTCGACCTTCCACTATTAAAGGACAACCTAGACACACCTTAGTAGTGACTACAGGTTTTGCAGTAGGAGTTGAAACAGTCAAATCAAAAGATAAAGAAGACACAGGCAATCCAAGTCTTTTCACACAATCATGTGAAATGAAAGAATGAGTAGCACCAGAGTCATACAGTACAATTAAAGGATTACCTTCAATGATACCTTCTCCATGTATTAGATCCTTGGATTCAGAGGCCTCAGCACCACTCAAGGTGTAGACTCTGCCACCAACTTGTGGTTTAGAAGTCTTAGCAGCATTGACGGATGGTTCCGCCTTGGTCTGGTTACAGTCTCGAGAAACGTGACCAGGTTTCCCGCACCGAAAGCAAATGAATCCTTTGATTGTGCAGTCCCTTGTGAAATGCTCCTTCCCACATTTCATGCATCTCGGAGTAGTTGTAGCATTCTGACCCATCTTTCCAGGGCTTCCAGTTGGGCTTCCTCCTTGAAATTTTTGTGGTGGTTGGCTTCCAGAGGATCTGGAATAAGGTTTCTTTTGATAACGACTTGCGTTACCACCACCTCCTCTTTGGGACCGAACGGGCCCAAAGTTTCTGTTTCTTGCCTCGCGTTCTTGTTCCACACTTTCCAATCGGTAGCAAGTGTCGAGTAGCTCAGAAAACTGAGTGATCTTCAAAGCTATAACGATTTTCTTCACATCATGCCTCAGGCCTTCCTCAAACTTCCGACACTTCCAAGTTTCATTAGGTTGAAGTTGAAAATAGGCTGAAAATCTAGACAAGTTCTCAAACTTGGCAGTGTATTCGCTCACAGTCATGCCTCCCTATCGCAATCTCAGAAATTCCATTTCTTTTGCGTGCCTGGCACTTTCAGGAAAATACTTGTTCAAGAACCTTTCTTTGAACACTTCCCAGGTTATCACTCTGTTCGCGGCTTGCAGTAGCCTTTGTTCTCCCGTCCACCAATGTTCAGCATCTCCCATCAGCATGTATGCGGCATAGGTCACCTTCCTATCATCAGCACAATTCATACCCGTAAATATTTTCTCCAACTCTTGAATCCACAATGTAGCTTTCTCCGGGTCAAACTCCCCTTTAAACTGTGGAGGATTAGCGCGACGAAATCCTTCCAAGTTCTGAACATCCGCTGTAGCCTCTAGCTGTTGTGCGGCCCTAGCTGTTGTTGAGTCATCTGCTTGGTTCTGTTGTAACATTGCCTCGGCCATCTTCTCGTATTGCCTCTATGGCAGCGACCATATCACCCCGACGAGCCATTGTTCCTTCTCGGATTAGACTACGCAAAACACAGAGAAAGTCAGATGTATTCATTTGAATACCAAACAGCAAAATCACAGAGAATGACACAGCACAAATAAAACAGTCCAAAATCACACGACCCAAAGAAACATAACCGGGAGCTCTGATACCAAGACAGTGTAATGCCCCTTTTTCTCCCTTCAGTCATAACGGGTGAGAAGAAGGAACGTCGCACTATAGTGAAACGACCCAAAGATGACTGCAGAAAATTTGAGCATTTTTTTTTCCTTTAACATAGTTCCAGTTAAAACTTCCATTTAATGTACATATACACCTGTTTGTAAATATATCGCGTGATTGATTTAAAATCAAAAGTTCCTCTTTCATATAAAACTTCTTATCAAAAACGTCAAAGAGAAATCAACATGAAATGAAACATACAACCATGTACAATATAGATAGTTACATACTTTGTACCAAAATTACAAGCCTGTTTAAATTACATTTCCAAAAAACGATATACAAAAAGCAAAATGTGTACCTACCCCAAGAGATACAAATATCTACCCACCAATCTAGTAGTACGTCAGGCTCTCTCAAAATAAACGGATAGCCATCAGTAGCCATAAATTTAAAAACTAACCCTAAGACAGCCTGGAATGAGAAGGAACCGTAGATGGATCCTCCTCAGGGTCCTCGTCGTCCAACGAGACATCCATCGGGACAACAGAACAGCGGGCAGGAGCCCGGGCAGTAGACAAGAAAGAGTCTTCACGTGGGGTATAGTACATATCTGCCCACATATCTCATACAGGCATATAACATTCCAACCATACGAAAGCATGAAAGTCAAAAATAGAAGCAGTGTAGCGTCCCCATGCTAAAGACACCGTCAATTCGCCGTGGTACACACATCGGTCAGTCTGCACGTTGATATGCCAGTAATCCGGACCACCATGAAAGTTGATCCTCACGCAACCAAAAAATCCACGGGGGCGAAATGACATCCTCTACAACTTCTATCTTAGTCGAGATAAGGCTAGAAACCCTGAAACTCAGTAGCTTCCTTGTTCTCCTCACGAGTGTCTTCTAGAGAGCATACGATTCAACCAAAATGCAAAATAAAGAAAAGTACCGAAAGAGGTGAGATTCCCAGCTTTCAGTACCAACAAGGCAACAAGAGAATAAACGGCGTCATATGCCCACATAAGACACAGTTAACAGATACAGGTATAGTAACACATGAAAGTAATTAATAAGAGTAAAATAGCAAGGAACAGTAATTAACATCATCCATAGCCAACTAGCAACCTTAGGATTACCAAGAATCAAATAAATATCACAGTCATAATAATAAACACATTATCCAATCATGAATGCTCAATGGACCATGTGACTGACAACTCACAATGCAACAAGGGTACCAAAGTTCTTACTCCATGGAGCTAGACATAAACATTTTCGGAGTGAATGATCAAGGAGTAATGCCAGTGTATCGTTAGCCTTAAAAATATAGTGTGCTCATCACATAAAAATATTTTGCGCAAAATGGCTCACACATGGCACCTCAACAGTTGATCGCGACATAGGACAGCATCTCAGGCAGGATCGTCGGTGTGTTGCATTGGTCTATCCCACGGCCCCAGTGGAGCTACCACTGTCTATTGTGAGACACCCACACCCCAACGCCCCCAGGGTCAACAACATATGACACCTACGCTTAGTCTATTCGCACCCACATGCATGATGACACAATGTCCAATCATGTACATTCATCAACGATGCATTCAGCATAAGCCTTTCCTCAATGGCACATAAGCATTCTTATCTCATCGAGTACTACATCAATAATTCTCAGCATCAACATGTATTCATCATTACACACATACCACAATTTCCATGTCATGGATCCAGGAATTCTATATTCAAAATCATTTCTTCTCTATTGGTGTGAATGCACATTCCTATCACAATTTAGTAAAGTAGAATCCTTGAATCCAGGGTTTTTAGGTTATGTTTGAGTTACAAAGGACAAAGAACCATAATCTCAACCATTTCCAACTCAGAAATCTCATTTTTGGTCTTGGTAATCGATTACAGCACCTTTGTAATCGATTACCTGAGAAACAGAACCTCTGGTAATTGATAACCAATCGGACAGAACCTCCGTAATCGATTACCCACAAGTTGTAATCGATTACGTGATTCCCAGCAGCCCCATTTCGTGACATCAGAGGCTTGGTAATCGATTACACTCTTCTTGTAATCGATTACAAGCTAAACATAATCCCTGTAATCGATTACACAGCAGACGTAATCGATTACCAGATTTCTAGAATCACGATTTTGCATCTTTAAGAGCTTGGTAATCGATTACAAGCCCCGTGTAATCGATTACCATGTGTAAACTTGCAGAAAACAGAGTTCTTCAGGTCCTCTAACTCAAACCAAACCATTCCTCATCATATTTAATCAACAAGATGCTCAAATATACCTTCAAATCATGCAAGAGACATCAATAAGTCATACAAACCCAACAAAATACATTATCATCAAGAACAACATAAAAATGAGAGAACTTTGTTCATGAATTCAAAAATCAACAACAACACACTTACAAGACATTCCCTTACTACCAAGATTGGTTCAAGAGGATCATCTCCCTCTTACCTATTTGGAAAACAACACAATGTGCTACTCCTTCTTGCCCTAGATTTTCGTTTTCTCCCCTTAAAGCTCCAAGCTTTAGCTTCAATGGTGGAAGAGAAATGAAAGAAGAAGAAGAAGAAGAAGAAGAGCCAAAAGATAACCACCAAGGAGAATAGTCTTGGAATGGTGGGAGGAACAAGAAAATATGATTTGTTTGGCAAATAAGGAAGTTGGTCTCCAATGTGTGGGTGTGTGTGTGTACGGTGGAGAGGAAGAAGAAGAGAGAAAAAGAGAAATGGGTATTTGGGTTTAGAGAAATGAGAGTGAAATATTAAGACAAGGGAGGGGAAATATTTGGGCTTCCCCTTGTGGCTTCTGTCGTAGAAGAGTGGAAAAAGGGAGAGAGAAAAATGTGTTGTAAGGGAAATTGCTAGGAAGCTTCCCATAACAAGCTTGGATTTAATTTAATCTTTGTTTTGAAATTAAAACTAATAGATGTGATACAAAAATCAGATTTTTAATAATGTGATAATATTTCTAATACATGTTATTATTTATTGGACAATAGTTATAGTTGGTAGAAGTCAACATTAACAAATCTGACAGATAAATTCTTCACAGTGTTTTACTATCTCATCTGTTAAGATTTCTCGAAAAATGTAAAACCTTGTACACTGTGTCCGGCCTCGAGTTTAGTAAGATCCCCCATCGACGTTTTCATAGTTCAAGGTTCTCGGAGAAAATGTCTCATTTCTCCGGTTCCGCTCAGTACACATGCAAAACGAGAAATATATTAAAATATTCCGTGTTCTCAGAAAATTCCAGAAAATCACAAATATTTTTAGAATGAATCCTGAGAGTAGAAAAGTAAATTTTGGGGTGTTACATTGGGTGGCCACGGATTGAGCAAATAACTTGTTAGAGGTTTGAGCTAACTAATTATCTTCGTGTGAGATCAAAAATGGGAGGTCTCTGTGAGTTGAAATAACCAATCATGGCATGGAGTAATCAGTTAGTGTGAAGAGAAATCAAATAAGGAGCTCTCGGTTAGCCTCAATAACTTATTAGGACTTGTTCCGAATTGGTTATTTTCGTGGTCCCTTGAAAATAATGGCCTCTATTTGCTTCAATAACAGATTAGAGAAAGGTCGTAATAGGTTATTTATATTGAGCCTTTGTTTGCTTCATAACATATTAGGAAAGGCTCTTAACAAGTTATTTTCGTGATCCTCCATTATATTAAGCCTTTGTTTGCTGAAATAACAGATTAGGAAATGTCCTAATTGGTTATTTGTGGTCTCCAGGAGCTTCAAAATACCTCCATAATTAGTTAGAGAGGTCTTGTAATTGGTTATCTTCATGGAATAAAAGACCAACAACCTTTGACCTTATGAATAACAGGTTAGCAAAGCCTCTTAATTGGTTATTATAATTTGACAGAGAGTGGGTTCAACATGCCATACTAGATTCAAAGTCAAAATAACATTATTTCCTTCTTCTAACTGATTATTTCACTTCCAAAACCAGAAATTCTTCAGAGATTCAACCTTTAAGAATGCAACCACATGTTATCTTTGATAATCAACTTGACTTTGCTTCCATGACATCCACCTTGAGTACCATAAATGTAGCTCAAAACTAATTTAACCTTTTCAAAGGCATAAGAAACCAATTGTGTGAAGGCTCTAATTGGTTATTTGTTTTCCATAATAGATTATGACTCCACCAAAAATAGAAAAAAAAATCTTCAGGAATTCAATCCTGGGAACACAAACTCATGCCATCTTGAGGGTGATCTTAACTTGACCTTATTTTCATCAACTCAAACCACCATAAGTGCAACTCAAAAACTAATTTTTCTTCTTTAAGAGTACCAAAAGAAATTTTCTTCATCAAGAACTTGAGATTGAGAATCTGGGGACTTAAGCACGGATCAAGTACCTACAAAACAAATTTGGGGGAAACTCTGATGCTCAAGTCAATATTAGATTTAGAAATGATTAAAACAAAATAACTATGCAATCATTTCACATTATGCAGCACTATGACAAGTTTTGCACCAAAAACACACAATGTACAGTAAAGTTAGATGCATAATTGATCAAATATGCTAAGTTCTCTTTTTATATTGAAGAATGCTTCTTTGTTTAATGGTTTAGTGAAGATGTCAGCTAATTGCTTAGTGGTTTCAACAAATTCAAGCAAGCAATTGTAACATCCCGAAAATTGATAATTTTAGGATAAATAATCATTTAATAATATTTGGGAATTTTGGAAATTTTTTCAGATTTTTCTGAGGACGTTGAATATTTTAATATATTTCTCGTTTTGCATGTACATCGAGCAGACTCTGGAAAATAACTGTAGCGCTTCAAAAGTTGAAAAATTTTATGACAAATATTCATTTTATAATATTTGTGATTTTTGAGAATTTTTTAGAATTTTTTCGGAAATGTCAAATATTTTAATATATTTCTCGTTTTACGTGTGCACTGAGCGGAGCTGGGAAAATAAAATATTTTTCCCGAGAACCTTGAACTATGGAAACGTCGATGGAGGATCTTACTAAACCCGAGGCCAGACATGGTTTACGAGGTTTCACGTTTTTTGAGAAATTTAACAAACGAAATAATAAAATGTTGTGTAAATTTCATCTGTCAGATAAATTAATACTGACTTCTGTCAATTGTAATTATTATCCATTGGATAATAGCATGCATTAGAAAACCTATCACTTTATCTTAATGCAATCCACTTTATGTCAAATCAAATCTACTTTAATTCAAATTTGTGTACTTTTTCAAAGCTTCTTTGAGAAGCTTTGACCACCAAATGACCCAATTGTCTTTGGCTTACATGAGAAGCCAAATCCTCTACCTCACACTCTCTATTGCAGCAGCCCACACATGCCAAGGAGGGAAAAATTGTGACTTACACACTTAACCTAATACACACACAAAATTACCTCACTTTAACCTACCACTTTCTCGCTCTTCACTTCATCTTCTTCATCTTTTCTCCTTCTTCTCTCTACCTCCACCATAGTCACGAAATTCCAGCCACCTTCTCCTCCATTTTTGTTCATCTTTTCTCCTCTCCAAGCTCATTTCTACACTTGCCCTCACTTCCTCTACCTTCTTTGTGTAGAAAGTTTCTTCATTTTCCATTCCTACCTCCATTTTCTCTCCACCTCTTCTCTTCTTCCTCCTCTTGAATCCAAAAATGGCAGCCCACTAATGGCCATGATTCTTCATCTTTTTGTTTCAGCAAGACCATTTCTAGACTTCTCTCAACCTCCTCTACACTTTCTCTTTAGAAAATCTCTTCAAAAATCTAACTTTTCTACCTCTCCTACTCCAAATCCGAAAATCACTCTTCCATGGATGACCAAGCTTTTTGATTTTTCTCTTCACTAAACACTTTTATATACTCACCTTCATCTTCCCTACAAGTTTCATTTAGAAGGCTTGCTCAAAATCCAACCTTGTCTCCATTGTCTTCCAAGGTAAAGATTCTTGATTTCTCTCCTATTTCTTCTCATTTTTGTTTTCCTTGGTTACTATGTGACCAAGGGCTTTTCTTTTTGAGCATTGATGTGTGATTTGAGTGATTTTGAACACTCTAGGGTTCTTGGGTGAGTGGAATCCGAAAATCACCAAAAAGAAATCTCAAGGAGTTCAAGCTTGAGGCTTTAGGTAAAGTTCTTCACTTTCTTCACATTCACTTCTCAATTTCGTTTTCCTTGGTCACCTATGTGACCAAGGATCATTATTTTCAATCCTTAGTTTGTAAATATGAGAATTTGACCACTTTATGCTTCTCTTGAAGGTGGAATCCGAATTTTAAAATCAAGGAACCAAGGAGTTTGTTTTCTTGCATTGTCTCCTCTAGGTAAGAGGGAGAGTACTCACTTCAACCACTTATGGTGGTGAGGAGACTTTGTATGTATATTGATGGAGAAATCCATCCTTGTATGCTTACTTGAATTGTAAAAATTGTATGATTTAGTATTCTTGAATTTGATTAATATTTGATTATGCTCTTGAATATGTTTGATGTAATAATTGTGCTTGATCATGTTGGGGTTGCTAAATGGAAAATTTGGAGTTTCCTACTTCAACATGGTGCCACGGTTTTGACTAGAAATTAGGGGCGAAAATTGGTTTTGTACACAAGTAAAATAAGACTTATGTAATCAAAGATTGAATGGTGATATTGAAACTTATGAATGGAAGATTTTGAAAGTCTAATACCCAAGAGGGTTGCCACGGTTTTGGTCTTGGTAAAGAGACAATTGGATTAATTTTGATGCACTAAATTTGAGTGAACTAGTATTAAGAAAACTAATGCATAAGAGTGGAAAGAAAAATTGGACATTGGACATCATGAAGCCACAGTTTTGGCATTGAATCTTGGGCATTTGGATTAATCTTAATGAACTAAAAACTTAAGTGAATTAATAACAAGAAGTTAATACCTAAAAGAGAAGGAAAGATTGGACTTAGAAGACTTATTGAGCCATGGTTTTGACATGGACTTTAGGCAATTGGAATGATCTTGTAAGCAATGGAAAATCAAGTGATTAAGTATCAAGTAACCAATACATAATAAAGTGAAAGAATGAAATTTTAAAGACTAAAGAAGGCCATGGTTAAGAAGTGGAATCATGAGGGATTGAATTGACTTAGGTGAGCTAAAACTTAAGTGATTTGATACCAAGAAATTAATTAATAAAATGGAGAAGAATTGAGATTTTGAGAACCTTGAAAGACCACGGTTTTAGAGAGAAAGATTGGATTCAAGTGATGTTTTGGTGCATCCTTGGAGATTGAGGAATTAGAAATATGCATAATCTTTAATAAAGTGAAAGAATCAAACTAAGTAATTGGTATCAAGAGACTAGTGCATAATATGAGAAGGAATTTAGAACCTTGAAGGCTTGTGAGGCTACGGTTTTAAGGGTTAGTTAACCTAAAGATTTTCATAATTGATTAAGACTTAGATTCTTGGAAATGTTAAACCCTTAGTGGGAAATGGCGGTTATGATAAGCCATAAAATATATTGGTATTGAGATTTGACTCTATGTATTTTGAATCCTTGTGAGGGGTTATATATATATTTGTTGGTTTAATTGTCGATGAGAAATGATTTATTGATATTGAAAAACGAATATATGTCATTGTGGTATTACATATGATGAATACAACATTGATGAGCATACATGATTGGACGTTGAGTCATCATGCATATGTAAACCTAAGAGTTGAATAACACCTATGCGCGAGTGCGAATAGACTAGCGTAGGTGCCATATGTTGTTGGCCCTAGTGGGCGTTGGGATGCGGGTTCCTCACATGGACAGTTTAGAGCTCCTCTGTGTCGTGGGGTAAACCGATGCAAACACACCGACCGGGACGCTATCCTATATCGCGATCAACTGTTGAGGTGCCACGTATAAATCATGATGTGCAAATATTTTTATGAGATGAAGCACACTATTTTTAAGGCTAATAATATACTGGCATTACTTCTTGATCATTCACTCTGAAGAGGTTAATGTTTAGCTCCATGGAGTAGGATTTGGTACCATAATGCATTGTGCGTCGTTCATTGCCAGTCTCATAAGTTATTGAGCATGAACATCTATTAAAGTATCTATTTTACTTCTGTAAATGACTATTTGACCATTGTGCTGATTTATGGAGATCTTATTGTGATTGGTTTGATATTGTTAAATCTTGCTATTGCCTGCTGTTGTTCTGCTTTTATTATAAATATCACTGTTATTATTGATTTTTATTATTGCTTATGACTGAACTGCTTTTATTATAAATTCCGCTGTTGCTATTAACAAATGTATGAACTGTATTGCTTTGTGGGCGCTTTGCACCGTGCTATTTTCTTACTGCCGTAGTGGTAATGAAAGATGGGTGTCTCACCTCTTTCTTGTATTTCTATATTTTTGTTTTATATTTGTATTGGATAACAGACCGTGAGAAAGATGAAGAAAGACCACACCTTCATTGATTAGATTGGGCGTCTGGACAAGATTTCTTCAGTTACGTACGAGTGCAGCTACGTACGAGTGCAGCTACGTGGGGGCATTGATGCCTGTCGTGTCAACTGGGACACCAAGTGTCATGTACATATGGGGTTGCGACTTTGTCTGCTGGTAGTACCCATCCCTGGGTTACTACTTTCCCCCTTTAGTGTTTTCATTCACGCTGTATTTTATTTGACTCTGTAATTACTATATTCTATGTTATTAGTGATATGTGTTAGTTGACTATAAAATATATATAAGGAATATGATTTTATTTCGGTGGTTGTGTATAAAATGATATTGTATTCGGATATGAGTCAATATATTTATAACTCATTCGAGGCTCGTATTTTCTACTTATGCATAAATGCGAAAAATAAACTCGTTAATTTTGAAATTACTATTATCATGACTGTGACACGCCTAGATCTAGTAACTGTGGTGTAATGACGATTGCGCTGTGATTGTTATATTTAGGTGCGTTACATTAGGTGGTATCAAAGCAGTTCATCCTGTTGAGCCGAGGTATGGACTTGCTATGTTTAGACATATTAGAATTTTGTCTGTTGTGCAATTCCTTGTCTCTTGATTGAGATGATGGGAAAGGAATGCATGGCTTGCTATAGGTTGAATGTTGATAGCTACTGTTATACAGTTGCATGATATTTAGGATTGGCCTACTCAATATGTAATGTTCTGTGTGTACAGGAAACTATGACTTCTCCTAGGCGTACTGTGTTACGAAGATAGGAATTCTTTAGTGAGGAGATCAAAAGGTTTTGGAAAACTGATCTTCTGGAGAAAGAAATAGTTGGTGTAAACTAGGTTCGAGAAGTAGTTTGGAAGTTGACGGCTTATGAGGGATTATGCTGTGGAAGCAGAATAAAGAAGTTCGAGCTAGAAATCGTTAGGGTTATGAATTGAACTTGCTTTGTTTGAATTCTGTGCATTGTGTGACTCTTTGTGTTTGACTTCCGAAGGGAGGTAATGTTGTTTGAAATAATTACATTTGTTTTATCGTGTTATGTTTGGTTCGCCTTCGAAGAGAGTCAATGGCTCGTGGAAAATGTACTCACGTAAGCGCAGGACAAGACCATAGAATTAGGGTTGTGACTGCAGGAGAAAATACAAAGGATAGCTGATGTGATAATTCACCGAGATCAGAGGACCGCACAGCAACGAGAATTGGAGGTTAAGATTCAAAAACTATTGAAGGAAAGTTGGACTTGGGATACCTAGATTCCAAAGGAGGAATAATGGAAAAAGCTAATAAGTTTAAGCGGGAACTATATTCATGGGTACCAAGGAAGTAACAACAACACCTAACCTGTAGGGGAAAATGCTAGTAGTAGTAGATCAAATCAGACCTCAACAGTGGGAGATCTCAACGAGGGAAGTTATGCCTCAAATGATGACCCTGCAATCGTGCCATATAATTCTGGGGGTAACCCTTCCACTTTCAATTCGTAACTGCATGGATCATTTGGATTCATCTGTATCTTTCTTATCTTCGACTTAGCTGTTCCCATTTCTGTTGTTGAGACTTGTCTTAACTCCTGAGCTTGTTTAATCTATCCTACTTCTAATAAAGATTAGACCTTTTGTTGATCTATCTTGCTTATCTAAAATCATATCTATTAGAGTTCATGATTTTAGAAATTGATCAGTCATTTTCTGATTATTATCTGTTTGAGCGTTCTGATAAAAACCTCAACGATTTTCAAAACTAAGACTTTTGGGTTCGTAGCGGCCAATAAAGATGAAACTCCGTGAGGAAAGAAGCCTAAAGATACATGTTAGTGTCTTCCGTAGAGGACCAAAAGTAAGAAGAATATAAATGCCACTCTGATAGTCAAAGAGTTTCGCATGTTGGGCTACAATGCTATCAGTGAGGAAAGAATGAGACTTCTCGGTGAAACGAAGACTGTTGCAAAATGAACAAGACTTCTATCAAGGATGAATGTTCTTGGAGAAAGATGAGCAATTCAATGGATTGGTGAGAAAGGAGTTGTTGTTCTCTCTAAGGTAGACGTACACTCTTATCATCATTAAATTCGTGGGAAATTTAGAATATTCCCAAAATGATTTTTCGTACGCGCTTTGGACATTAAGGGTATCTCGTGATACCGTTCAGAGTAACCAATATTCTTATCGTATTCATGAACTGTCTAAATCAGATCTTTCATCCTTACCTAGACAGATTTGTTGTTGTCCTTACCAACGACATTCTGATCTATTCTTAAACACGTGGAGGAGCATGTTAGACATTTTGATCCAGTTTTCCAAACTTTAAAGGGGAAGAAGTTAATGAAGTAGCATGAGGACTTGTGGTTGTCATTGGAAGTGATATCGGATGAAGTATGTCTAGATACGGTTACTGTTTCAAATGGTCTATTAGGAAAAATTTAAGAGAAGTGGAAAAGTGACCAAGATATATCAAACGTTAAAGCGGAAGTATCAGTTGTAAGGGATGAAGAGAGATAATATAATCCATGAAAAGCTTTGTGTGAAAGTCGAGAATAGGAAAGCAAAGCAACATGTGGATAAAGAGATCACATTGGCAAGAGTGATCTAAATGGATGCGATTAGAAGTGTGACATGAACGTTAGAACGTGGGGTGAAGAAAAACATTAAGGTTTAATCTAAGGGATGAAAATTTCGAGGATAAAATTCCTATTTGAAGGGGAGTGTTGTAACATCCCGAAAATTGATAATTTTAGGATAAATAATCATTTAACAATATTTGGGATTTTTGGGAATTTTTTCAGATTTTTTTTAGGACGTTGAATATTTTAATATATTTTTCGTTTTATGTGTACATCGAGCAGACTCTGGAAAACGACTGTAGCGCTTCGAAAGTTGAAAAATTTTATGACAAATATTCATTTTACAATATTTGTGATTTTTGAGAATTTTCTGGAATTTTTCCAGAAACGTCGAATATTTTAATATATTCCTCGTTTTGCATGCGCGTAGAGCAGAGCCGGGAAAATGAAATATTTTTCCCAAGAACCTTGAATTATGGAAACGTCGACGGGAGATCTTACTAAACCCGAGGTCGGACACAGTTTACGAGATTTTATGTTTTTTGAGAAATTTAACAAATGAAATAATAAAACAATGTTAAATTTGATCTTTCAGATAAATTAATACTGACTTCTGTCAACTGTAACTATTATCCATTGGATAATAACATGCATTAGAAATCCTATCACCTTATCTTAATGCAATCCACTTTATGTCAAATCAAATCAATTTTAATTCAAATTTATGTGCTTTTTTAAAGCTTCTTTGAGAAGCTTTGACCACCAAATGACCCAATTGTCCTTGGCTTACATGAGAAGCCAAATCCTCTTCCTCACACTCTCTATTGCAGCAGCCCACACATGCCAAGGAGGGCAAAATTGTGACTTGCACACTTAACCTAATACACACACAAAATTACCTCACTTTAACTAACTATTTTCTCTCTCTTCACTTCATCTTCTTTATCTTTTCTCCTCCTTCTCTCTACCTCCACCATAGCCATGAAATTCCAGCCACCTTCTCCTCCATTTTTGTTCATCTTTTCTCCTCTCCAAGCTCATTTCTACACTTGCCCTCACTTCCTCTACCTTCTTTGTGTAGAAAGTTTCTTCATTTTCCATTCCAATCTTCATTTTCTCTCCACCTCTTCTCTTGTTCCTCCTCTTGAATCCGAAAATTGCAGCCCACTAATGGCCATGACTCTTCATCTTTTTGTTTCACCAAGGCTATTTCTAGACTTCTCTCAACCTCCTCTACACTTTCTCTTTAGAAAATCTCTTCAAAAATCTAACTTTTCTACCTTTCCAACCCCAAATCCGAAAATAACTCTTCCATGGATGACCAAGCTTTTTGATTTTTCTCTTCACTAAATACTTTTATATACTCACCTTCATCTTCCCTACAACTCCTTAGTTTATAAATATGAGAATTTTACCACTTTATGGTTCTCTTGAAGGTGGAATCTGAATTTGTAAATCAAGGAACCAAGGAGTTTGTTTTCTTGCATTGTCTCCTCTAGGTAAGAGGGAGGCTACTCACTTTAACCACTTATGGTAGTGAGGAGACTTTGTATGTATATTGATGTAGAAATCCATCCTTGTATGCTTACTTGAATTGTAAAAATTGTATGATTTAGTATTCTTGAATTTGATTAATATTTGATTATGCTCTTGAATATGTTTGATGTAATAATTGTGCTTGATCATGTTGGGGTTGCTAAATGGAAAATTTGGAGTTTCCTACCTCAACATGGTGCCACGGTTTTGACTAGAAATTAAGGGTGAAAATTGGTTTTGTACACAAGTAAAATAAGACTTATGTAATCAAAGATTGAATGATGATATTGAAACTTATGAATGGAAGATTTTGAGAGTCTAATACCCAAGAGGGGTGCCATGGTTTTGGTCTTGGTAAAGAGACAATTGGATTAATTTTGATGCACTAAATTTGAGTGAACTAGTATTAAGAAAACTAATGCATAAAAGTGGAAAGAAAAATTGGACATTGGACATCATGAAGCTACGGTTTTGGCATTGAATCTTGGACATTTGGATTAATCTTAATGAATTAAAAACTTAAGTGAATTAATAACAAGAAGTTAATACCTAAAAGCGAAGGAAAGATTGGACTTAGAAGACCTATTGAGCCACGGTTTTGACATGGACTTTAGGCAATTGGAATGATCTTGTGAGCAATGGAAAATTAAGTGATTAAGTATCAAGTAACCAATACATAATAAAGTGAAAGAATTAAATTTTAAAGACTAAAGAAGGCCACGGTTGAGACGTGGAATCATGAGGGATTGAATTGGCTTGGGTGAGCTAAAACTTAAGTGATTTGATACCAAGAAATTAATACATAAAATGGAGAGGAATTGAGATTTTGAGAACCTTGAAAGGCCACAGTTTTAGAGAGAAATATTGGATTCAAGTGATGTTTTGGTGCGTCCTTGGAGATTGAGGAATTATAGATATGCATAATCTTTAATAAAGTGAAAGAATCAAACTAAGTAATTGGTATCAAGAGACTAGTGCATAATATGAGAAGGAATTTAGAACCTTGAAGGCTTGTGAGGCTACGATTTTAAGGGTTAATTAACCTAAAGATTTTCATAATATTTTGGGACTTAGATTCTTGGAAATGTTAAACCCTTAGTGGGAAATGGCGGTTATGATAAACTATAAAATATATTGTTATTGAGATTTGACTCTATGTATTATGAATCCTTGTGAGGGGTTATATATATATATATATATTTGTTGGTTTAATTCTCGATGAGAAATGATTTATTGATATTGAAAAACGAATATATGCCATTGTGGTATTACATATGATGAATGCATCATTGATGAGCATACATGATTAGACGTTGAGTTATCATGCATATGTAAACCTAAAAGTTGAATAACACCTATGTGCGGGTGCGAATAGACTAGCGTAGGTGCCATATGTTGTTGGCCCTAGGGGGCGTCAGGGTGCGAGTTCCTCACATGGACAGTTTAGAGCTCCTCTATGCTGTGGGGTAAACCGATGCAAACACACCGACGATCCGGACTGGGACGCTGTCCTATATCGCGATCAACTGTTGAGGTTTCACGTATAAGCCATGATGCGTAAATATTTTTATGAGATGAAGCACACTATTTTTAAGGCTAACGATATACTGGCATTACTCCTTGATCATTCACTCTGAAGAGGTTAATGTTTAGCTCCATGGAGTAGGATTTGGTACCATAATGCATTGTGCGTCATTCATTGTCAGTCTCATAAGTTGTTGAGCATGAACATCTGTTAAAGTATCTGTTTTACTTCTGTAAATGACTATTTGACCATTGTGTTGTTTCTAGAGATCTTATTGTGATTGGTTTGATATTGTTAAATCTTACTATTGCCTGCTGTTGTTCTGCTTTTATTATAAATATCACTGTTATTATTGATTCTTATTATTGCTTATGACTGAACTGCTTTTATTATAAATTTCGTTGTTGCTGTTAACAAATGTATAAACTGTATTGCTTTGTGGGCGCTTTGCGCCGTGCTGTTTTCTCACTGCCGTAGTTGTAATGAAAGATGGGTGTCTCACCTCTTTCCTGTATTTCTATATTTCTATTTTATATTTGTATTGGATAAAAGATCGTGAGAAAGATGAAGAGGGACCATACCTTGATTGATTAGATTAGGCGTCTGGACAAGATTTCTTCGGCTACGTACGAGTGTAACTGCATGGGGGCGTTGATGCCTGTCATGTCAACTGGGACACAGAGTGTCATGTACATATGGGGTTGCGGCTTTATCTGCTAGTAGTACCCATCCCTGGGTTACTACTTTTCCCCCTTTAGTGTTTTTATTCACGTTGTATTTTATTTGACTCTGTAATTACTATATTCTATGTTATTAGTGATATGTGTTAGTTGACTATAAAATATATATAAGGAATATGATTTTATTTCGGTGGTTGTGTATAAAATGATATTGTATTCGGATATTAGTCAATATATTTATAACCCATTCGAGGCTCGTATTTTCTACTTATGCATAAATGCGAAAAATAAACTCGTTAATTTTGAAATTACTGTTATCATGACTGTGACACGCCTAGATCTAGTAACTGTGGTGTAATGATGATTGCACTACGGTTGTTATTTAGGTGCGTTACAGCAATCAACTTTTTGAACATGATCTCTTATAAAGTGATGCCTAATCTTAATGTGCTTTGTTCTAGAGTGCAAAATAGGATTTTTAGACAAATTGATTACACTAGTGTCATCACATCTTATAGGAATGTGATTCAGCTCAAGACCATAGTCTAGAAGTTATTATTTTATCCAAAGGATTTGAGCACAACAACTCCCAACTGCAACATGTTCAGCTTCAGCCACTGATAATGCCACACTATTTTGTTTCTTGCTATGCCAAGAAACTAGTGAGCTTCTAAGCAAGTGTCATGTCCTACTAGTGCTTTCCCTATCCATTTTGCATCTAACAAAATTAGAATCGGAATAACCAATTAGGCTACAAGAGGCACCTTTAGCGTACCATAATCCCATTTATAAGATGCCTATTAGATATTTCATTATTCTCTTGACAGCACCTAGGTGTGATTCTTTAGGATTAGCATGATATCTAGCACACATGAATACACTAAATATGATATTTGGCCTACTTGTTGTAAGATAAAGGAGTAAGCTAATCATACCTCTATATTTTGTGATTTCTATGGATTTACCTCCTTTATCCTTGTCCAAATAACAAGAAGTGCCCATTGGTATAGCCATATGCTTGAAATTGTCCATTCCAAAGATTTTGAGTAACTCCTTGCAATACTTGGATTGACTTATGAAAGTCCCATCCCTTGTTTGCTTGATTTGGAGGTCAAGCAAGAAATTGAGCTCACCTATCATAGACATCTCAAATTCACTTTGTATAACATTAGCAAACTCCTTACAAAGAGACTCATTAGTGGCACCAAATATGATATCATTAACATATATTTGAACAAGAAGTATGTCACGCTTTTTATGCTTGATGAAAAGTGTAGTGTCAACCTTTCCTCTAGAAAACCCTTTTTCTAAAAGGAACTTGCTCAACCTTTCATACCAAGCTCTAGGAGCTTGTTTTAAGCCATACATTGCCTTTTTCAGTTTAAAAACATGGTTGGGAAGCTCAAAGTCTTCAAAACTAGGAGGTTGTTTCACATACACTTCTTCTTGTATGAAACTATTTAAAAAGGCACTTTTAACATCCATTTGATAAAGCTTGAAATCTATGAGGCATGCATATACAAGTAGCATTCTAATGCCCTTTAGTCTAGCTACGGGAGCATATGTTTCCTCATAATCTATTCCATCTTCTTAATTATAACCTTTAGCAACAAGACTAGCTTTGTTTCTTGTTATTAAACCCATTTCATCAAGTTTGTTCCTAAAGATCCATTTGGTGCCAATTATAGGATGATCATTGGGCCTTGGAACTAATTCCCAAACTTAATTTCTCTTAAATTGGTTTAGTTCATCTTGCATGGCCAAGATCCAATGTTCATCGTTAATGGCCTCATTTATGTCTTTTGGTTCAACTTGAGAAACAAAAGACAAATGATTACATGCATCTGTAAGAGAATTTTGAGTGATTACCCCTTTTGATACATCACCTATCACCTTTTCAAGAGGATGATATCTTGAAGTTCTCCATTCTCTTGGAAGATCATTTGAAGTTTCCTCCTTTTGTTGTGATGGTGCTTCCTCTCTTTGGCTTTCTCTATTTTGCCTTTCTTCTTTGTCTTCTAAGTGTGTGCTGGAAAGAGTTTCTGCAACATCATCAATAGCATTCTTTCTCAGCTCATTTGGGTTAGTTTCATCAAAAGTAACATGTATATATTCTTCAATAGTCATAGTTCTCTTATTATAAATTCGAAAGGACTTAGGCCTAAGTGAGTAACTAAGAAATATTCCCTCATCAGATTTAGCATCAAACTTGCCTAGGTTATCTTTTCCATTGTTTAAAACAAAGCATTTGTAACCAAAGACATGAAAATGAGAAATATTTGGTTTCCTTCCTTTGTATAATTCATAGGGGGTTTTCTTTAAAATGAGCCTTATTAGAACCCCATTCATAACATAACAAGCGGTACTTATCACATCCGCCCAAAAATACTTAGGAAGGTTTATTTCATTGAGCATAGTTCTTGCTAACTCTTCTAAAGATCGATTTTTCCTTTCAACCACTCCATTTTGTTGTGGAGTTCTAGGAGCAGAAAAATTATGCTCAATGTCATTTTCATTGCAAAACATTTCAAATTCATGATTTTTAAATTTTCCACCATGATCACTTCTTATGGATGCAATGCTACAATTCTTTTCATTTTGCATGAAAGGCATTATTCTTATGAGTAAGGAAAATAGTCCATGTATATCTGGAGTAATCATCCACAATCACAAAAGCATAGTAGTTACCTCCAAAGGTCATAGTTCTTGATGGTTCAAAAAAATCCACATGCAAAAGTTGTAAAGGTCTAGTAGAAGTAACAATATTTTTAGCTTTGAAAGAAATCTTTACTTGTTTACCCTTTTGACATGCATCACAAAGTTTATTTTTCTCAAATTTGAGCTTTGGAAGGCTAATCACCATATCTTTAGAAACAAGTTTGTTTAGGTGATCCATATGAATGTGTGCAATTCTCCTATGCCATAGCCACGAATCACTCTCTTTACTCATTAGACATCTTGCATTTTGAGAGGTAATATCATCAAGGTTAATCTTGTATATATTACCAATTCTATGACCAACAAACTTAACTTGTTTATCATCATTACCTCAATTATGCAACAATTAGAGTCAAAGATAACTCTATTTCCCTTATCACATAATTGACTTATACTTAACAAGTTATGCTTTAGTCCTTCTACATACAAGGCATTATCAATTGAAGTGGAGGAATTCTTACTAACTTTTCCAATGCCAAGGATCCTTCCTTTATTGTTGTCCCCATATGTGCTTGGCGCATCCACTATCGAGATACTAACTTGAACTTTTGGACTTCAAGCACACCTATAACACACATTAAAATTATAACCTTTGGTACCCAAACTCCCTTGGGTCCTTGTGTGTTAGCATTGGGCAAGGTGCCCTTAGGGACCCAAACCTTCTTAGTTCTAACTTTGGTGTTGATATTCTTTCTTACATTACATGTTAATGCACTATGCCCTTTCCTACCACAATGAAAGCATTTGATAAAGGGGCTATTTGATGTACTTGAGGAAACAAAGAAATTCTTATAAGACTTTTGTTGGTTGTTTGGATTATACCCCAACCCGATTTTTTGAAAAACACATCTTTGTTTTCCAAGTAACACATTTAAATTGTCCATTCCCAAGGTAAATTTTGCAAGAGTATTTTTCAAATCCTCAACCTCCTTTTCAAATGATTCACATGATGAGCAAGGTAATTGAATGGATGCATTGTCATGTGAGGAACAAGTTATGCATGATGAGTTAACATCAATTAATCCTAGAATCTCATTCTCAACTTTGAGTTCTTCAATCTCCTTGGTTAAAATAGAAACTTTGTTAGCCAATAAGGAGATTGTTTTGTTGGAAGTTAAAAACCATTTTAGTAAGTCTCAAGGATTCATCATGCAATGCTTGAAAAGCATCTTGTAATTCACTATAGGAGGGTGAAGAGTCTAGGTTAGAAGAAGTTACCTCGAATTTTATTTTTTCTGAATATATGTGAGTTTTTATAATTTTTATGATTTTTGTGAATTTTTCTGAATTTTTTATTATTTTAATATTATTCTGGGTTGTATGTGGGCTCGGGGAAGGCCCAAAAAAATAAAAAAAATTTGGAGTCGGAAAATTTGGATTGTTGATTAGGGGTTCGAGGAACTTACTAAACCCGAAATCGGAAACAATTTTTAAAATTTTCTTTTATAGTGATTTTTGTGTTGCTTTATTATCCATTGGACAATGTCATTATCCATTAGGTAAAACTATTATCTATTGGATAATAGACACTGACTTTATAAGCAGTAGCTATTATCCATTGGTTAATATCTACTGAAAATATTTTGTTTGCACCAATAGGAAGAAAACCTCAAGGCTATGCAAGGTAGTAGTCAAGTTTGATGGTTATGACAACTTTAGAATGAACCAATGAGAACTAGTCTCACATAGTGGCTTTGACTCCTCCTTAACAACCAATAGAAACCAAGAAGTTAGCCACCAACCAATGAGAAGCAAACTTGTAGAAGAAGTTTAGCCACCCAACTAATAGGGAGGAAGCTTGGAGACTAAGCTTTGACCCTCCTTAAGCAATGAAGCCCACGACCAAGACCATTTGGAGGGCCATCCTATACTTAGTTCATCGTTTGCTCTTTTGCTTACCGCAAGTGAACGGGTCGCACTTATAGTGTAGCAAAGAGTTTGATATCGTTCCCACGAGGACTATTTCTAATTCAGAACTAATTATTAACCAATAGTTTAATAATTTCTATCTAAGAACATTCAAATTAAAGGAGTTGTGTGTAAACCAATGGAAAGATTTAAATGCTAGCTAATTGGAATTACAGTTATTGATTAAAGAATAGGGAATCCTTCTTCACCTTCTACTTCAATTGATGATATGCAAACCCTTTTATTAACATACATGATATGGAATTTGTTGGCTTGAGAAACTTATTTAATTAAAAGCCTATGTCTAGGTCATTTAATTATGCTTTATTTACCTAGTCTCTATGTGTCCATGAGATCTAGATTAAATTCCACTCATTAAGAGCAAGTCTCAATAATAGCCATGCATGACTAATAGGAATATTTCTATCCTATTAGCTAATCAATTTATTCAAGCCAATTGAATGAAATCAAACATGCATTAACCATATTTATGATCTTGAATCCAATTTCCTATGTCTAGGTTCATTAGATTTAATCAAAACATATTAAATATTGGCCAAATATTCAAAAGCATTAGGAGCAATATGATTGAACAATTCCTAACCACATATATTAACTTAAAGGTTTACAAAATCATCAATATTTATAGAAGGATCCAAAGAAATTCCTATACACAGACTAACCACTTATGACAAATGAAAATATATCAAAAATACTCATTATTATGATCAGAATAGAGAGGGAGTTGAAGGAGAGGAAGTTGCAAGCTCAATAATGGTAGTCCTTGGTGCTTGAATCCTCCTTGTGGAAGGATTTGGCCTCCAACTTTGGTCTTTTTAGCTTCCTTTCAGTCTCACAAATAAACCCTAGCAGCTGTGTTTTAAAACCCAAAATGTTCTCCTTTTAAAATCTAATAGAACAGTATTTATAGGCTCCAGAAATCTGTTTCACGCTGCGGCGCTCCACATTTCACTCCACGGCGCATGTGGAAATTAGGTCAAGCATGCCGTGATGCTCATTCTTCACGTCGTGGCGCTCAAAATGCGTAGCTCTCTGCCTGAATAGGAGAATGCCATACGCCGCGGTGCTAACTTGCCCATGCCGTAGTGCTGAATGCTGAACTTCATCTAGTGCTTTCTCTTCCAATGCAGCTCTAAGTCCTTGATCATTATTCTCCTTTTGAGCCCTTCCTCTAATTAAGAAGTTACCAAATTAATGACAATAGTAAGTTCATATAATCATACGAAGAATTATACCAATTTGCTCAGAAAACATGTAAGAAGATATCACAATTGAAATCAATGAATTTAACTTAAAATCTTCCAATTATGTCTGATAACAAAGACTAAGCAATCAATACAACGTAGATATAGGGTCACAATAACACTATTTTATGGAGTTATCTATCCCCAAACCTAGGATTTTGCTAGTCCTCGAGCAAAACAAAGTCTGATTAAGCAAACTAACTAAACACACACACCACATTCACTCGGCATTTATCAAGAGTTCCCAATATTACTGAAACCACAACTAGTGTATCAAGATTGATTTAATCCTCAGAGATTGCTAATGCCATACCATCAAATTCACACATATGTACTCATCAGCATGCAAATATCCAAAATCATTTCTCATGCAGAACACATATCCCACTAGTATGCTAGTTAAACTTATCCTAATCAAATCACATTTATCCAAATAAGTTTATGAACATACATGCATAAGAATCACATAACCCACAAAATTGTATGCAAACTCTCGCTCCACTAATGTAAACTGCACATAATTGAGGATCAAAATGGACTTCAACAGCTTGTAATGATAGGTGGTAATGGGATAAAGAATAACATGGAATGGATATAATATAAACATTAAGACACATAAACATGCTATTTCAAGACTTGAGCCTCCAAGTGACAATATCTGGGTGTTCAACAAAATTGAAAGATTAGAACTCTTGAGAACCATTCAATGCTTTTAGGATTTAACTTTTTTTTTCTTTTGCTTTTGCTTTTGCTTTGCTCGTCTCTTTTCTTTTCTTTTATAGTTACACAAAGCTTTTCTCTTTCTTTCACAGCAGATAGTTCTTTCAAGCTCAATTGACATTGAACATTCACCCATACCTTTTAAACACAGGACTCAAGTCAAGAAATAACCTATTATGCACTTAACAAACAATGATGGTAGGATGGAATTACAATGTTTTCACATGCATTTAGGTTAGTTACATGGGTAAGGAATATATAGGTGATGAAAAACATGTAAGGCCAATCATACATCAAGCTTTAAGGGGGACCTATGGATATACTCATATCAGGGTAAGCTTTTTAAGGCTCAGTTGGTCCAAACAATGCCCTAATCATTTCCTCAATTATGCACAGTCTAGGATTTCGCCTCAAGAAAGTTTAAACACAATTTCAAGATAATCAAAACTTCAACATGCACTTATTCATAAACCCTCTCTAGACAACACTCATATCATAATCAAAGTTGCACAAGCATACAAGTGGGATCTAAATCATGCATTTGAAAAGCGACTAGATTGTTAAACATGCTTTTTGATTACAAATGGTTTCGCTCAAAAGATGGCACTTCGTAAGCAATAATATCATGGGACAATCAACACTACACTAGCAAATAGCACATAATGTATATTAAAGTATTTCAACATTTCCAACATACATGTAAACCATCTTGCACTATAATGATATACATCAGATCCATATTGTAAAAGGGAATGACAATTATATCTTGAATAGGATTTTCACATTTACATTCTCCTTCAGATGATATCATACTAACTAGTATTTAGTTGGCCCAGAGTGATGCAATTCAACATATTCAAATTCAAATATTCAAAACATGCACTCATTTGGTTCATTTGGGTATTAAAACATAAAACTAAATATTCACAATTTATTTACTCATAATACTAAATATAAACACAATAATAACATAATCATCACTAATTATCAAAACAAAAAGTCTAACATTATAACATGCTCTTAAACATTAAAAACATACACCTATACATGTTATAATGCCCACCCCCAAACTTATGGGAAACAGTGTCCCACTGTACAAAAATATAATGAATGACAACGAAAGAAAGTGCCCTGTATAAAATAGGGCTAGTCATTTGTGTCCTCATCGTCATCATCATCATCATCGGGGGCATCCTACTGCAGCTGGGGAGGGTCAGCTACCGCCTGGGGTGGGAATAGTGTCACAGGATAGTCATCCATGGGGAGCAGGAGACGCTCGGCCATCCATCGCTGAGTCTAGAGATTGTAGGAGACCATGGCTGTAAGTTGCACGATCTAAGCGCACAGGTCTCCATCATCAGTTGGGGCAGCAACTTTGGGTTGTCGATGAGCCTGCCACTGTCTGTAACACCCCAAAATTTATTTATTTTATAATATTTGTGATTTTCTGAAATTTTTTTGAATTTTTCTAAGAATGTAGAATATTTTAATATTATTCCTCATTTTACGTGTAAATTGAACAGAGCCGGGAAAATGAAATATTTTTCTTGAGAACCTTGATCTGTGGAAACGTCGATGGGGGATCTTACTAAACCTGAGGTTGGACATGGTTTACGAGGTTTCACATTTTTCGAGAAAATTTAACAGACAAAATAACATAACGCTGTGTAAAAATTATCTGTCACATAAATTAATACTGACTTATGTCAATTGTAGTAATTATCCATTGGATAATAGTATGTAATAAAAACCCTATCACATTATCCTAATGCAATCTACTTTATGTCTAATCAAGCTCACTTTAATTCAAAATTTTGTACCTTAATTAAGAAGCTTCTTTGAGAAGCTTTGACCAACTAAAGATCATGATGCCCTTGGCTTGTCAAGGAAGCCAAAATCCCTCCCTTCTCTCCTCTTGAAGCTGCGGCAATGCATGGCCAAAGGAGGCAAATTTTGGCCTCCTCACTTAATGCAAAATACCCAAAATCATTTCATTTCACCAAAACACTTCTCTCTCTAAAACTTCATCCTCTTCATTTTCTCCTCCTTCTCTCTACTCCTCCTCCATAGCTACGAAAATTGCAGCCCCTTCTCCACTCATTTTTCTTCACCTTTCTATTCACAAATAGCATTTTCATACTCCCCTCCATCTCCTTTACACTTTCTCTTTAGAAAATTTCTTCAAAAATCCAACCTTTCTCCATTGTCTTCCAAGGCAAAGCTACTAACTTTGAGGTAAAGCTTCCATCTTTCTTCTTCTTTCTCTTCATTTTCGGACTCTAGGGTCTCAAAGGATACCAAAGATCTATTTTTTTCCATGCCTAAGGTTGATTCTTGATGATGGAAATTTCTAGGGTTTTGAAGGCTTCAAAATCGAATTCTTCAAGGAGCTTGAAGGAGTCATTTTCGTTATTCTTCCATAGGTAAGAGGGAGATTACTCACTTCTACTAATAATGGTGGTGAGGGAACCCTTGTATGTTCATGTTGTTTTGTGATTTTTGCTTGTTCATGTGCTCTTGGATTTGATTAAATTTTGATTGGTGATCTTGAGTGTATTAGAAGTGTTAAATGTGCTTGATCATGTTAGGGTTGTTAAATGGAAAATTTGGAGTTTCCTACCCTAGCATGATGGTCATGGTTTTGAGGGAGGTTTTGGGTTGAAAATTGTTTTTGTGAACAAATAAATAATACTTATGTAATTAAATGTTGAATGATAACATTGAGATTAATAAATGGAAAATTTTAATGATTGAACACCTTAAAAGGGAGCCACGGTTTTGGTTGAAACCGTAAGGGTTTGGTTTGATCTTGGTGAATCAAAATTTAGGTAAATTGATATTAAGAAACTAATACATAAAATGGAATGAAAATTTGAATTTTGAAGACCACTGAAGGCTGCAGTTTTAGAGAGAAAACCTTGAGGTTAAATGATGCCTTGGTGCATCTTTGGAAATCTAAGATTTAGAGACTTGCATAATTCTTAATGAAGTGGAAGAATTAAAGTGGATAATAATATTTGGAAGGCCATGGTTTTGAAAGGTTAAATTAACCCAAAATTTGTCATAATTAATCAAAGCTTAAGACTTTGAAAATGTGGATTCGAGATATGAACTTGTGAAAATTGATAAGCTATGTATGATTACATATTGATATTGAGAATTGATCTTATGTTGTTATAAATCCCTATGATGGTTAAGCACTTATTGATTTTGTACTTGAGAATATCATGATGTGATGATGTTGAGAAATGAATATGTATGTGTATATATATATATTTATATACCATTGTGGTAATGCTTATGATGAATGCATCATTGATGAACATGCATGATTGAAATTGAGTCATCATGCATATGTGTTGTTTGTTAGACATTGTTAGAAAGGCTATGTGTGCCTAGGAGTTTGAATAACACCTATGTGCGGGTGCGAGTAGACTAAGCATAGGGTCATAGTGGTTGGTCCTAGGGGCGTCGAGGTGCGGGTGTCTCACAATAGACAGTGGTAACTCCACTGGGGCTGTGGGATAGACCGATGCGACACACCGACGATCCTGACTGGGACGCTGTCCTATATCGCGATCAACTGTCGAGGTGCCACGTATAAGCCAACTGCGCAAATATTTTATGAGATAAAGCACACTATATTTTTAAGGCTAACAATATATTGACATTACTCCTTGATCATTCACTCTGAAAATGCTTATGTCTAGCTCCATGGAGTAGGAATTTTGGTACCCTTTGCATTGTGAACTGTCAGTCATATAATTCATTGAGCAAGAGCATTTATAATTGTAGAATACGTTTACTATTATAACTGTAATAATTATTTGATTTCTTGGACTGTTGAATATTGGAAATGTTGATGCCACCTGCCTGTTGTTAAGAATACTTACTGTTATTAATTGTTTATTCTGCTCTTACTGTTAATTTCTATTATTACTACAATTGGACATATGAACTATATTGTATGTGGGCGTCCAGTGCCGTATTGTTTTCTTACTGCCATTTTTGTACTGAAAGCTGGGTGTCTCACCTCTTTCTGTATTCTCTGTATTTTTTTGGCCTATTTTCTTTTACGAAGACAAGCGTAAGGAAGAGGAAGCTCCGAGTTTCCAGGTTTCTGGCCAGATTACGACTGAAGCTTATCAAGGATGACGTCGCGCCCTCGTGGATTTTTGGGCTACACATGGATCACTTTTCACGGAGGCCCTGACCGCTGGCACATTATTGTGTAGACGGACCGTTGCGTGTACCATGGGGAGCTGACTATGTCCTTAGCATGGGGTCATTATGACGCCTCTATTTTTTATTTTCATGCTTTTGTTTGGCTAGAGTCTTATATGCCCGTTAGGGATATGTGGGCTGACATGTATTACACCCCACGTGACGACTCTTTCCTTTCTACTGCTCGGGCTGTAACACCCCCCGTAGGGCATCACATTTTTTACTACCAACTCATAATCTGAAAATCAGTTTATAAAAGGTTTGAGTTATAAACGTGGGTTTTAAAATTTCTTTTCGCAGAAACATAAACTTAATGATATTTATAAGTAATACTAAAAAATTACATTTAAACTGATTAAAAACTCATATAACAGACATCACTTAATATTTAACAATTATTCAAGAAATATAAAACTTACAGACTCAATTTTAAACAGTAGCAAACCCCATGACGGGTCCTACTCAATAGCACGGTAAAACACTAATGAGAAAACTCAACATACTTATTCTGCCTTGTATCCATCTTGATGCATCATATATTTGTTCCTCATCAAAACTGCACACCAATGAGTCTGGGATGGTCACCCCTCCATGTTATCATCAATCTCAGAATATTTGTCTCTAGTCACGTCTAAGAACCTCGTTCCATCTACTATATAATTTTTAATAATACAAAACACAACAAAACAATATAACAAAGAGGTGAGATCACCTACGCCAATACCAACATGGTAGCACAGAGATAATACAAATAACATACCACACAGATATATCATATCGTAATTACAATCATGTCATCAACATTATTTATTGTAACAGATACAATAACTAATAATTATTATCATGTCATTAACATTATTATCATCACATTATAATTACCATAATGCCATCACATTATTATCATCATCATCATCCAAGTATTCCTCAACAAAACAATTGTCATAGCCAATATTCCTCAATTAACATATCAAATAGATATAAATGCTCAGTTTCATGCATGCGCACTAGATTCAATTTTCTACTCCATGGAGCTAATACTCAGTTCGGAAAAATTGATCCGAAAGATCTGTTTGTACCAAAATGCCTCAGACCACATGCTACAATTCTCATTTGTATTTGCACATCTAGCATATACACGACAGTCTTTACTAGATCTTGATTAAGAATAGTGTCTCAGTCAGGATCATCAGTGTGTCGCGTCGGTCTAACCCACGGTACAGAAGAGCTACCAACTGCCCATGTAGGCAACCCGCACCCCGATGCCCCCAAGGTCAACAAGTGACTTACACAACGCATATCGCACCCACTCAAGAGCTGTACGTCTCTCCTAGGCAAATAGCCATATCCAGTCCATCGGACCTTTTCAATGCATGTTCAATGCACCAATGCCAATCACAGGTAAAATTCATCATTTTCTCATATAGTGTTCATACACTAGTCCATGCATGTAAAATGCACCATTCTCAATTCAAATTCATAATTTCATATTCAGGGTCCACACATTGGCCCATTCTCAGTTCAATTTCATAATCTCATAATCAGGGTCCACACACTAGCCCAACAGTAATCATACTGTATATTCAATCGCAAAATCATATTATCGCATTTTTATAGTCGTGAAACACTTTTGTTTCATTTTCACAATCGCGCAACATTTCTGTTACGTTTTCACAATTTCGCAACATTTCTGTTACATTTTCAAATCACGTGTTGATTTTTCAACGTTTTCTCAATCACGTAAAAATATTTACACGTTTTTCAACTCGCGTAGCGATTTTCCACCATTTTCATAATCGCGTAACTTAAAAATCATTCTTTTAAGTCGCGTAAACCATTTTTCATCATTTTTGAAATATTTAAACGCTTTCCAAATCGCGTAGAAATATTTTAATGTTTTTCAAATCGCATAGCTTAAAAATCACATTTTTAAGTTACGTAAATCATTTTTCACCATTTTTCAACTTCGTAAAATATTTCTCAACCTTCAAAAATTCCATTTCAACCTTTCTCAAAATAATATGACTTTGTACTTCATTTTTCACATTTTCTCACTCAAGAAATCCTTTTCCACATTTTCTTACTCAGAAATATTTTTTCAAAATATAATCCACAAAATCACTTTTCCATTGATATAAATCAATGTTTCAAATCTTAAAATTTACTAAGGCGCTCCAAAACCCAAAAGATGAGTTATATGTTAGAAAATTTGAAATCACTATTATATTCTCCATTTTTCTCAAATCAATTCTAAAATCAATTCTTTTCAAAATAAATTGAGGTTCAAATACTTTCAACCTCTCTTTTCCATTCATATACGAAAATTCCATTTTTCAAGTGATAAAACACTCTGATTCCCTTTCCAAAAATTCTTGTACTAAATCAAATTATATTTCCACTTTGAAAATCACTTTGTTTCATAAAACCAAAACATTTACAAACTTTCAAAACCATGGTACATGGTCATTGAAACCATCAAATATTTTTCCTTCTAAATCAATTAAGTACCATTCTTGTTTTTTTACACAAACAAAACCATTAAAAATTCCTTAACAAAACCGTGAGACTTATGGTCTTAAAACCAAATCATTTGTTCATTTTCTTGTCCACTTTCTTTGTAAATCCTTAAAATCATCAACGTATTACTCATAATTAGTAGAATACTTAAAATCTCTAGCTCTCAAAATTAATTTGTGAACACCTATTTTGAGGTGTCTTGGCCGAAATTCCTCTTAGTCCTTGGAACCAAAAATTGTTTTCTTTTTCATCATCAAATCATGGCATACATATAAATAATCATTATATATATCACAAGCATGCCATAAACAAAAGCAATAGATCATGCAAATCATATCAAGCATGTAAGCACAAATAAACCATACAAAACACATAAACCACATAAACATATAAACACCCACAAATAATTACATGACCATGGATATGAATCCTCACATGGATTCACCATCCATCAAATACAAAACCATCTCTCACCACCATACTTGGTTGGTGAGATGGATCTCCCTCTTACCTCTTGAAGATCCTCAAAAAGCTCCTTGTTTTGCTTCTTTTTCCAAGTCCTTCACCACCAAGGGCTTCTCAAATACAAAACAAAACACACATAATTAATATATATAAGACTTGAATAAGAAAACCATGGATATGAATCATGGTTAGAACCTTGAAAATCAAAAGAAAAGTGAAGATTAATAAACTTCACCAATAAAGCTTCAATCTTTAGCTTGAAGAACAAGGTTGAAGATGGATGATTTAGAAAAGGCTCCAACATGAAAGTTGCTTAGACTATCATGTAGTTTCAAGATCTATGGTTGGATGAAATTAAAAGAGAATGGAGGGTGCTTTTGGATGGTATGGCCAAATGGTTTCTCTTGAAGAACAAGGATGGAGTTTTTTATTTTTGTGAAAGAAAGGCTTCTTAGACTTAGTTAAGATAAAGAATGAAGTGAAAACACTTAGTTTTTCTTCCTACCAATTTCGTGGAGCTCCATGGAAAAATCTCTAAAAATCATAAACAAATGTTAAAATCAATAACAAGTGTAGAAATAGGTAAACCATGGTTCAAGCATGGCTTAGAAAATTAAAACTTGAAGTTTGGGTGAAGAGTGTAACATCCCAGGACTGCCTGTAGGATTGACGAATGTCTCCACAAACCAACACGGGTCTTTTCAGCGTGCTTTGTCCTCACTCACACGCATCCTAGGAAACTTCCCAAGAGGTCACCTATCCCACAATTGCTCCAGGTCAAGCACGAAACAATGGAGTTCTTATGTTCTAGGCTCCCAAAAAGAAGTTGCAACTTGTTAATATGGCTACGCCTAATCAATTCCTTTAAGCCATCCTCAACTATGCAGTCCCATACCTGCACAGTCTTTGAATCCCTCTCATTCTGGTGTGTATTCAGTTCATTCATGGGACCCTTCGCCTAGAAGCCTGCCAGTAGCCGCTCCTTGTATGTGCTTCTCTTACACCGGCATCCACTTCCTGCCCTCGTCAGTCTCGGGATGTTACAGATGGTATCAGAGACGGGACCTCTCCCAATACGGTGTGGTTCGGGGACGAACCAAGCAGAAGTTGGTGGGCATGTGGTGTCCCGGGGCCGACGAGGGCGGGGAGTGGACGTCGGTGTAAGAGAAACACGTACAAGGAGCGGCTCCTGGCAGGCTTCTAGGCGAAGGGTCACATGAATGAACTGAATACGCACCGGAATGAGAGGGATTCAAAGACTGTGCAGGTATAAGACTGCATAGTTGAGGATGGCTTAAAGGACTTGATTAGGCATATCCATATTAACAAGTTGCAACTTCTTTTCGGGAGCCTAGAACATAAGAACTCCATTGTTAAGCGTGCTTGACCTGGAGTAATTGTGGGATGGGTGACCTCTTGGGAAGTTTCCTAGGATGTGTGTGGGTGAGGACAAAGCACGCTAAAAAAATCCGTGTTGGTTTGTGGAGACACTCGTCAATCCTGCAGGCAGTCCCAGGATGTTACAAAGAGATAAGAACTTTACCCTTTATGATAGAAACTTGAACCCTAGATTTCAAGTACTAGATGTTGGATTTTGAAGAAACTTTCAACCTGAAAGTTGTTTAGGTGAGTGTTTAGGTTGAAGAAATATGGTTAGATGAAATTTTAGGTGAGTGAAGGGTGGTTGTGGGGGTGGAGGCTGAACCTTAGCTAGAAGAGAAGATAGGAGAGTTGTCTTGTTTTTGCTTCTTGAGAAAGATAATTGAAAAGATGATGAAGTAAGATAGAAATGCATGAAATGAATTTTGGCCCCCCTCCTCCTATGCATTGCCATAGAGTGAATTAATTGAGCAAATAATTGGTACTAAATCATTGAGAGAAAAGATGATGAAGTAAGATAACAAATACATGAAATGATTTTGGTCCCCCTTTTTCCTTGCATTACCATGGAAAGTGAGTGAGAAATGAGTGAATAATTAGAGTGTTAGTCAAAGGCACCAAATTATTGCAAAGTTTCCAAGTGATAGTAACAAACTTGGACCATTGGATTTATTCCTCCTTTAAATCCTAGCCATTAAAGGCATCTACAAAAATGAATGGTCAAGATCCTTTCTTACTTTAAATCCAAAGGTCATAATTAGTCATAGCCATTATTTGAAATATTCCTAACCATTGATTAGTTCAATGGTTAGGATTAAGGTAGACTTTAAGTTAGAAGACTTAATCTAGGACATTGGATCTTTCTCCTTTAAATTCTAGCCATTAGATGTGTCTCCAAAATTAAGGGTCAAGATTACTCCTTCAAACTTTACATCCAATGGTCATAAATGGTCCTTGTCACTTTTTAAGACCAAATCTCCACCCTTGATTAAATCTACATCCAATGGTCATAAATGGTCCTTGTCACTTTATAAGATCAAATCTACACCGTTGATTAAATCGACGATTGATATCAAAGCCTTCTTTATTAAGCTTGCCTAAATTAAATCTCCACCATTGATTAGATCAATGGTGAACATCCAAAGCTTCCTAACTAAGTTTACTCCCACACCATTGATTAAATCAATGGTGATCATCCAATGCTTCCTCATTAAGTTTATTTCTCAACCGTTGATTAAATCAAGATCAAGTCTCCACTGTTGATTAAATCAATGGTGGATATCCAAACCACCAATGTTGACTTAAGCAGTATAATATTTATTTTTTTATATCTGCTATAACCCTACGAATAATATTTTTACTGAATTTTTATCGTCCGATAATTAAATACAGTACAAAACACAGTAAAAGAAAATTTTAAAAACTATTTCCAGATTCAGGTTTAGTAAGATCCCCTGTCTCTGTCTAAATAGTACAATTTTTTTTATTTGTAGAAAAATTTTCACTTTGTGGGACCCACCTAGGCCCACGCAAGGCCACCTAGGCCCACAGACAGCCCAAAAACAATCAGAGAAATATAAAAATTTCATAATCACCCACAAAATTATAAAAATTATAAAACTTACGAAAATCAAGTCGGATTAGTAAAAATCATTAAGGATTTTCAAAAAGAAATAAAATACGAAGGCTCGTATACAGCCCCAAAATAATATTAAAATAATAAAAAAAGGTAAAAATTCCCAAAAATTCCTAAAAATCACAAAAATTATAAAATCCATAGAAGTTGAGTCGGATTATTCAAAATAATTAAGAATCGCCCGAAATAAATAAAATACGAATTTTCGGGGTGTTACACGAGCTCTTGCCCGTTGCTCTGTCGCTTCGATAGATGTTTTATCAGACGAAGAAGACCCTGAGGAGGACCCTTCTACGATCCCTTCTTGTTAGTCTTAGGGACTGATTCTGTCAGTGGCTACTAATGGCTATCCGTTATCTTTTTGGGGGAGCTTGACGTTTTGCTAGATTGATGGGTGTAAATTTGTAATTACCTTGGGTGGGTAAAACTTTTGCTCTTTTTGTATATTTTGGAATGTAACTAAACAGACTTATGCATATAGGTATGAATATATATATTGTGTATGGTTTACCTTATGTCGGTTCTATTACGACTGTTCTAATGATTGCCTCTATGCGTAATGGATTTTTAAATTAACTCTTTGACACCACTTGGTAATGACATGATTTAACAAAAAAAAATAATATAGTAACATTTATAAAGGAACTTAAATAACCATAAAAATGAACCAAATCAACGAGCTTAAAAAAAAATAATTACCCCTTTTCCGCAGTTTAATTTATTTCGTTTTATGTTTTCAAAGTATTATAGTGTGACATTCCTTCTTCGCGGGTATTGAGAAATAGGGGTGTTACACTGTCTTAGCATCAGAGCTCCCGGTTTAGATTTGCTTTTGGGTCATGTGGTTTTGGACTGTCTTGTTTGTGCTGTGTGAACTTTCTATGTTTGATATTCCGCAAGGATACATCTGACTTTTCTCTGTGTTTTGTGTAGTTTAATTTGAGAGAAAGTATAGCTCGCAGAGGAGACATGGCTGCTGCAATTGACGCAATACAAAAGATGGTGGAAGCAATGCTGTAGCAGAATCAGCAAACGAGTCAACAGCAGGCGAGGACTGCACAATAACTAGAGGCTACAGCTGATGCCCATAATTTGGCAGAATTTCATAGCACGAACCCTCCACAATTCAAAGGAGCGTTTGATCCTGAGAAAGCTACTCTTTGGATCAAAGAGCTGGAAAAGATATTTACTGGCATGAACTGTGCCGATGACAAGAAAGTTACCTATGCGGCATTTATGCTAATTAGAGACGCTGAGGACTGGTGGATAGGAGAGCAAAGGTTGTTGCAAGCTGAGAATTAGGCGATTACTTGGGAAGTACTCAGAGAGAGGTTCTTGAATAAGTATTTCCCTGAAAGTGCCAGACACGCGAAGGAAATAGAATTTCTGGGTTTGCGACAACGAAATATGACCGTGGGCGAGTATAGTGCTAAGTTTGAGAGCTTGTCAAGGTTCTCAACTTACTTTCAACACCAACCCAATGAAGCTTGGAAGTGCCGAAAGTTCAAAGAAGGTCTGAGACATGACATGAAGAAAGTCGTCATAACCTTGAAAATTACTCAATTTTCTGAGTTGCTTGATACATGCTGTCGGGTGGAAAGTTTAGACCAGGCGCGTGAGGCGAGAAACAGAAAATTTGGGCTAATTCAGTCTCAAAGAGGAGGAAGCAGTGGTGCTTGCCGTTACCAGAAGAAGCCCTATTCCAGACCACCTGTAAATCAACAACAAAGATCACAGGGTGGAAGTCCTAGTGGAAGCCCAGCAAGGACATGTCAGAACGCGACATCAACACCGAGGTGCATGAAGTGCGGGAAGGAGCACTATACAAGAGACTGCACTATCAAGGAGATCATCTGCTTTAGGTGCGGGAAACTGGGACATGTTTCCCGTGATTGTAATCAAACTAAGGCAGAACCTTCCATCAATGCTGTTAGGACAGCTAAACCACAGGCTGGAGGTCGGGTTTACACCCTGAGTGGTGTTGAAGCCTCTGAATCCAAAGATCTTATACAAGGGGAAGGTCTCATTGAAGGTAATCTTTTAATTATATTGTATGATTCTGGTGTAACTCATTCTTTCATCTCATATGACTATGTGAAAAGGCTTGGTTTACCTGTGTCTTCTTTACCATTCTTTCATCAATGACATCTTGATCTATTCACAAAATCAGGAGGATCATGCTGAACATCTCACTATAGTTCTTCAGATTTTGAATGAGAAAGAGTTGTATGCTAAATTGCCCAAGTGTGAGTTTTGGTTGGATGAAGTGAAATTCTTGGGCCATATGATTTCGAAAGAAGGGATTGTTGTAGATCCATCGAAAGTAGAGGTTGTTCTATAATGGGAAAGGCCGAAGATGGTGACTGAGATCCGAAGCTTTGTTGGATTAGCAGGATATTACCAGAGGTTCATTGAAGGATTTTCAAAGATTGTCGGACCACTCACTCAACTCACCAGGAAGAATCAGGCTTTTGAATGGACAAATGCTTGCGAAGGAAGTTTCCAAGAGCTGAAGAAGAGACTAACAACTTCATTAGTGTTATTTCTGCCTAATCCAAGTGAACTATTTGAAGTGTATTGTGGCACTTCATATCAGGGATTGGGATGCATCCTTATGCAAGGCAAAAAAATGGTGGCTTATGCCTCGAGACAATTGCGAGTGCATGAGAAGAACTACCCAACGCATGACTTGGAGCTAGCTGCGGTGGTGTTTGCTTTGAAGATATGGAGACATTATCTGTATGGAGTGACGTTCAACGTCTTCAGTGACCACAAGAGCTTGAAGTATCTGTACGACCAGAAAGAGTTGAACATGAGACAGCGAAGATGGTTAGAATTCCTGAAAGTCACACCTACGACTGGGGTCGGTCGGGTTCTCAAATCTAGAAAGCTCACTCCAAAATTTCTTGTACCTTATCAAATCCTTCGTCGGATAGGTCCTGTTGCTTACCAAATAGCCTTACCCCCTTTCCTTTCAAATCTCCATAATGTCTTTCATATGTCATAACTCTGAAAATACATTCCAAGTCTTAATCATGTCATAGCACCTGATTCGGTACAATTAAAGGAAAACTTGACTTATGAAACAACTCCTGTAAGCATTGAGGATAGGAGAATGAAGCAGCTCAGGGGGAAAGACATTTTATTAGTGAAAGTAATCTGGAACGAGATGACTGGAGATGCGACTTCGGAACTAGAGGACAAAATAAAGAAACAATACCCAGAGTTATTTTAAGGTATGAAAATTTCGAGGACGGAATTCTTATTTGTTGGGGAGAGTTGTAATACCCCAAAATTTATTTATTTTATTATAAATATTCATTTTATAATATTTGTAATTTTCTAGAATTTTTCTAAGAATGTGAAATATTTTAATATTATTTCTCGTTTTAGGTGCAAATTAAACAGAACCGGGAAAATAAAATATTTTTCCTGAGAACCTTGATCTGTGAAAACGTCGTTGGAGGATCTTACTAAACCCGAGGCTGGATACGGTTTACGAGGTTTCACTTTTTTTTCGAGAAAATTTAACAGACAAAATAACAAAATGCTGTGTAAAATTTATCTGTCAGATAAATTAATACCGACTTCTACCGACTGTAGTAATTATCCATTGGATAATAGTATGTAATAAAAACCCTATCACATTATCCTAATGCAATCTACTTTATGTCTAATCAAGCCCACTTTAATTCAAAATTTTGTACCTTAATTAAGAAGCTTCTTTGAGAAGCTTTGACCAACTAAAGACCATGATGCCCTTGGCATGTCAAGAAGCCAAAATCCCTCCTCTCTCTCCTCTTAAAGTCATGGTAATGCTTGGCCAAAGGAGGCAAATTCTTGTTGTAACACCCTAAAAATTTCGTATCTCTTAAACAATAATTTTGACAGTTAATAGAATTTTACTGTTTAGTAATTTCTGGATACTGTAAAATTATTTTGATTATTCTGTCAACGTATTTGATCATTTTGAGTGATTTACTCCGTGTCAGGTAAATAAAAATTTTTGGGCCGGGAAAAACTTTACGTAATTTAATTTTTACCATTAGGTTTTCATTATTTTATGTAATCTGATTTATTATTTGTGCATTTTCTAATTTTTGTGATTTTTGTGGATGATTATGAATTTTTTTACTGTTTGTGGGCCCAGGTGGGTCCCGCAAAGTGAAAATTTTTCTACGCATAGAAAAATTTATACTGTTTATATGGAGACAAGGGATCTTACTAAACCTGAATCCAGAAATAGTTTTTGAAATTTTCTTTTACTGTGTTTTGTACTATATTTAATTTATCGGACGATAAAAAAATATAGTAAATAAAATTTTGTGGGATTTTAGCATATAAAAATAAATATTATACTGCTTAAGTCAACATTGGTGGTTTGGATATCCACCATTAATTTAATCAATGATGGAGATTTAATCTAAACAAGCTTAATAAGGAAGGCTTTGATATCAACCGTCGATTTAATCAACGATATAGAATTGGTCATATAAAGTGGCTATGACTATTTGTAACCATTGGATATGGATTTAACCAATGGTAGAGATTTGGTCTCAAAAAGTGACAAAGACCATTTATGACCATTGGATGAAGAATTAATCAAGGGTGGAGATTTGGTCTTGTAAAGTAACAAGGACCATTTATGACCATTGGATGTAAATTTAATCAATGGTGGAGATTTGGTCTTAAAAAGTAGCAAAGACTAATTATGACCCTTGGATTAAAAATAAGAAGGAGTAATCTTGACCCTTCATTTTGGAGATGCATCTAATGGCTTAGATTTCAAGAAGGAAAAATCTAATGGCCTAGGTTAAGTCTTCTAAATCAAAAGTGTACCTAAATCCTAACCATTGAATTAATCAATGGTCTAAAATGCTCTAAATGGTGGCTTGAAAAAGATGACAACATTATTGCATGCAAAATGGAAGGGGGGACGGTTTTATGCTTCTTATGAAGCTAAAGGAAAAGTTTCAATGTATTATTAGTTGCTTTAGTCAATTATGCTTTGCTTTAGTCAATTATGTTCCTTTATTGCTTTGTTTGCATCCTTAGGAAATTTCTTGGAGGGGGGGACGGTTTTGGAGATGCAAAGGAAGGAGGAGACAATTTTGAGTAGGCTTTTTAGGCCAAAGAAAAAGATGAAGACAATAATCTATCACCTTTTTCCATTATTGCAAGTTGCATGCAAAATAACTTAGCAAAAATATTCTCTTTTTTCTCTCCAAGTGAAGCTACGGCCATACACTTCAAAGAAGGCCAAAAGTGTTGTTTTCTATCATTTGTATCATAATTGTCTTTCTATCTATCATCTTCTCCAAAACAAAACACAAAAACTCCATTTTCTTCTCCAAGAAACACCATTCGGCCAAGCACCATAGAATTGCCTTCCATCACTCTTTAATTTCAACCAATGATATTTCTTGAATCCTTACCTTATTCTAAACAACTTTCATGTTGGAGACTTTCTCTAAATCATTCATCTTCAAGGACTTTCTTCAAGATCAAAGTTATAGGGTATTTGTGGTGAAGTGTAAGAAGACTTCATTTCTTCTCTTCTTTTTCATGATCTAAGCCATGTTTGATCCATGGTTCCTCTTAATCAAGCTTAGTATACTAATTTTTATGTATTTTGTTTTGTATTTGAGAAGCCCTTGGTGGTGAAGGACTTGGAAAAAGAAGCAAAACAAAGAGCTTTTGAGGATCTTCAAGAGGTAAGAGGGAGATCCATCTCACCAACCAAGTATGGTGGTGAGAGATGGTCTTATATTTGATGGATAATGAATCTATGTGAGTATTCATATCCATGGTCTTGTAATTTATTTGTGGGTGTTTATGTGTTTTAATTATTTGTCTATGCTTGATATGCTATGCATGATTTTATGGCTTTGATGGTATGCTTATATTATGCATGATGTGTAACACCCTCCGTAGGGCGTCACATTTAAAAAAAAAAAAATCTTAAAACTAATTAAAATTATTTTATAAAAGCTTTGAGTTTCAAAATATGGATTTTAAAATTTCTTGTCGCGGAAATACAAACTTACCGGAAATTTTAAGTAAAATGGAAATTAAATTTAACAGATTAACATACACATCACCAATCATTTCATATAAGTTAAAACGTAATATTTACAGACTCGTAGAAAAAAGAGCAAACCCAAAGACGGTACTACCAATAGCACGGTAACAACACTAACGAGAAAAATTCAACCTACATAGTCTGTTTCTTCACCAACTGCATCTTGTTGAAACTTGAAAGACCACTCAATGACGCCGCCACCATCTTCAGAATATTGTCTCCCCTAGGGTTAAGAATGTGCTCCGCCGACTATACGAATTCGAAGAATACAAACCAAACAAAAACAACACAGGAAAGAGGTGAGTGTTACCAAGTGGCTTCCAGTACTCAAGAGGGGGGGGTGAATTGAGTAACAAAAACTTTGCAAACACTTTAAAACAAATAAATTTTGCTCAATATAATTATTAAAGAATACGGATGAGATGAGAAAAAGAAAGAGCAAATAATAAATAAATTGCAGGAATTAATACATAAAGAACATAAAGTAAAAAGAATAAGGGAAGAAAAACAGGCACAGTATTTATCCTGGTTCGACCACCAACCACTTGTGGCCTACGTCCAGTCCCCGAAACACCGTTCGAGATTTTTCACTATTCAAGGCAAGCTTAAACAACAGGTGCTTGCAACCTTTACAATACGGAGCACTTTTCACACACAGGGAAACTCTACCCTTGTGCTCAAGCCTCAAATAAACAAAAGGGATACCTCACCCTTATACAATTCTTGGGGATACCTCACCCTCAATACACAGAAATAGATATAGAGATGAAGTGAAACTCTCGCTAAGAGTAGATAAATACAAATTGAAGCACTAAGGAGCTGTTTCTCAAATATCTCAAGAGTTAAGCAATTATAAGTTCAGAAAACAAAGAGAGAATAAGGTAGAGCACGTTTTCAAGCAAGCAAAAATTATCACAATGTCAAGGGAGTTTTCAGAGAAGTCCCAGTGCCTCTATTTATAGAGCTCGTGGAAGAATATGGCCGTTGGGAGCAATTAATGGCATTGAAAACTTTCTCGATTTTTCGTATCCCGTTTAAAACGTAGCTCTGCTTCTCGTGGGGTATTCGAATGCCCGAAGGAGGTATTCGAATACCTCACAAAAATTCTTTCGAGAAAACCGTTTAAGTTGGAGTTATTCGAATACCACCAAGGGTATTCGAATACCTCATTAAAATAAGGCATATTTTGAAAGCGGGGTATTCGAATACCATATGGGGTATTCGAATGCCTCATTTAAAAATGGTTCATTCTGAAATAATTCGAATACCATATGGGGTATTCGAATGCCTCTGCTTTGACAAAAAAAAAAATCGGTTTACGAATCGAAGTTATTCGAATACCAAATTGAGGTATTCGAATACCTCGAAAAAACAAATTCAAAATCCTTTCCAAAAAGCTTCAAATGCTTGTTTTTAACTTTTAAAACATTTGATCTTTTAAAAACCTTTAGTTTAGGTAATCTTTGATCATTTGAGATATTTAACTAACAGCTCCATACATGATAGATCCTAAGTCCTAAAGCTAATCTTTAAATACTTGGACTTGGTCTTCTCATCATCCTCATGTTTGTTATCATCAAAATACATCTTCATTGTTGCGTAGCAAACACAGTGAGATCCCCTTTCACCAGTACCAGTACGGTAGTAAAGAATAATACAAATGACAAAGTCATTCCATACACACAGATAATCACAATTATAGTCATGTTATCAATTTACAAATATTTCTAACATACATATAACCTAATAAAATAAACAAGAATAACATTATCGGGATAGATATAACAATTCATACCATATAAAATATCATAACAAGACAATATAAAAGAAAGATCAAATGTCATAACAACATAAATATCACAAATGGAAGGTCACAGATAAAAATCACGATAAAAAGCATAGATAGAAATCACAAATAAAATCACAAATAAAAATATCATAGATAAAAGATGACAGATAAAAGAAATAACAAATAAAAGATAATAGATAAAAATAACAAATAGAAGATAATAATGCACCACATATCAACATATACAATAAGACACAATCCTACTCCATGGAGCTAAAGAAAACACAAGTATCAGAGAGAGGAATGACTCGTAAAATCTATTAGTACCACGGCTGCCCAACCAACTATTGCGCGGTCACACGTTGCGTCTATAGCCCCACGACACAGGAATCCATCATCCAGGCATGGTGTAGTTCACGGTCTCACGTTGTGGCACTACAGGCAAATGTACTACTAGATTTCACAAATCTCGATTAAATATAGTGCGTGTTGAGTACCATAGTGTGCTATCGGTTTACCACGGCCCAAATGGAGCTACCAACTGTCCACATGTGAGATCCCGTACACTAAAGTCTCCAAGTTTATTAGAACAATGAACCACACTACGTTTATCGCATCGACAACACGATGTGATTCGTCTCGTCAACCAATCCACCAAAAACTTGGCACACATAAATAGAAAGCCTCATACGGGTTCACATTTTCCCGACAAAGAAATAAATTCTCAAAAGCCTCGTACGGGTTCACATTTTCCCGACAGCAGATAAATTCTCAAAAACCTGTACGGGTTCATATTTTCCCGACAGCAAAAATAAATACAGTAACGTTTAATCGCGTAGAAATTTTATCGTATTTTCACAATTCCGTCATTTTTACAAATGTTTGCAAAACGCGTAAATATATTTTTCTGTTTTCAAAATCGCGTAGAATTTTTAATACGTTTTCTCAATCGCGTAAGATTTTTAAATCGTTTTCTTGTCCAACTTCCTTAAAATAATTGTTTAAAACAAACAGAAATAATATTTAGTACTTTCAAATTACGTAGAATATTTTTCATAGCGTATACTGTCTTTTGGACATCTTTTCTATCTTATTTATCCGTTTTTACTAAAAATTGACAGTATTTTGTTTAATAAATTATAATAATGGTTTCCTAAATTTACCATTTAAAAGCCCTTTTCATTTTTATTAATACCAAATAATTATACTTTTGAAAATTCCTAACGTGCTTCAAAACACACGATGAGCTATACGTTAGAAATTTTATAAAGCTATTGTATTTCTTCTTACAGTAAAAACCATTAGTATTAACCTCTTAAACTTAATTCTAACTACTTTATTTCTTTAAAACTCATTGTAGAAAATTTACTTTAACTTGTATTGCTTCTTCTTGATTGAAAATAGCTTGGAATTAATTTTAGAAATCATGAATGTCTAATTTGGCATGTTGGCCGAATTTGATAAAAACTTTGCATTTGATTTCCAAATTATTTTTCACCTTTTAAATACATGTTTAATGTCTTGTATTGTCTACATTGATTTAATCCTTACCCTAGAAAATAGTTTTAGAAATCAAAGTGTTGAAGTTTGTAACATCCCAAAAATTAATAATTTTAGGATAAATGATCATTTTACAATATTTGGGATTTTCTAGAATTTTTCTGGATTTTTCTGAGAACGCAGAATATTTTAATATATTTCTCGTTTTGCGTGTGCACTGAGCTGAGAATTGCTGAGGTCAGTGTAACGCTCCGGAAACTAATTATTTCACCGCCAATAGTCATTTTCTAATATTTGTGATTTATGTGAATTTTTCTAGAATTTTTCGGAAACGACGAATATTTTAATATATTCCTCGTTTTGCGTGAAACTCGAGCAGAGTCGTGAAAACGACTGTAGTGCTTCAAAAATTGGAAAATTATATGACGAATAGTCGTTTTATAATATTTGCAATTTTTGGAAATTTTCTGGGAATTTTCCGGAACCGTCGAATATTTTAATATATTCCTCGTTTTGCGTGCGTGCTGAGCAGAATCAGAGAAACGCGATGTTTTCTCTGAGAACCTTGGACTATGGACATGTCGACGGGGGATCTTACTAAACCCGAGACTTGACACAGTTTACGAGGTTTCACAATTTTCGAGAAATTCTAACAGACAAAATAAATCAATACAGCGAAAAATTCATCTGTCGATTAATTAAATACGATCATCAACCGTAACTATTATCTATTGGATAATAGTGTGTAATAAAAATCCTATCACATTATCCTAATGCAATCTACTTTATGTCTAATCCATCCACTTTAATTCAAATTTAATAGTAAAATAATCAAAGCTTCCTTAAGAAGCTTTGACCTTACCTTTGACCCATGTGTTTTGGCTTCCTTTGGAAGCCAAATTCCCCACCCACTTCTCTCTCTTTGCACGGCTGGAAGGCAGCCAAGGGGGAAGGGAAATTCATTATTCCATTAACTCATTTTCATCACTTTAACTCATTTAGTTTCAAGACACTTTCTCTCTCTACCATTTCTTCTTCTTTCTTCTTCAATTTTTCTCTCTTCCTTCTCTCTACAAGGGCTACGGCCAGCCCTCCTTCACCACCATAATCTTCACAAAAATTTCTTCTAATCACATTTCCTAAATCCTTTCACCATTCTAAACATCTTTTCTTCTTGGAGTTTCTTGAAAATCCTCCATTTTCACCATTTTCTCCAAGCTCCAACTTTGAGCATTTTGGGTAAGTTTCAAGACCCCTCTTTCTCTTCTCTTGATTTCGTGGTTGTGGTCTCCTTATTGGTCATCCATGGTTAATTTTTCAAGCCTTGATATTGATTCTAACAAAGTCACCATTTTTAGGGTCCTTGGAGCTCAAATCCGAAATTTCAAGAAGCTTCTTGGTGTTCTTCTTGATTCCCTTCACTTAGGTAAGAGGGAGACTACTCACTTCAACCACCTATGGTGGTGAGAAGACTTTGTATGTGTGTTGATGGAGAAATCCATCCTTGTATGCTCTTTGTATGCTTGCTTGAATTATAAATTTTGTATGATTTAATATTCTTGAATTCGATTGATGCTTGATTTTGCTCTTGAATATGTTTGATATGTAAATTGTGCTTGATCATGTTGGGGTTGCTAAATGGAAAATTTGGAGTTTCCTACCTCAACATGGTGCCACGGTTTTGGCATTGAATCTTGGGTACTTGGATTGATTTTAATGAACTAAAATCCTAAGTGAACTAATGACAAGAAGTTAATGCCTAAAAGAGAAGGAAAGAATGGATTTGAAGACTTGAAATGGAAGAAAGTGACTTGGGATTCACCATTGGTGGCCACGGTTTTGAGGGTAGTAATTTAGGGAAATTGTGATAAATTGTAACAAGCATTGGATTTAAAGTAATCAATGTATAAAAATGGAATGTAATGGAAGAAGAATTTGAAAGTGAAACCCAAGTGAAGCCACGGTTTTGGGGTGGAAAAATGGGGTAATTTATGGCTAATGTGCAATAAGTATAAGACTAGGATTAATTAAGTAACAAGATGGGATTTAATGGAAGAACAATTGGAAGTTGAAAACTTCTATGGTGGTTACGGTTTTGAAGCTAGGAATTTAGAGTTTTTGGTGAGTTAATTGATCAAGTGAATAATTTAAATGATTAAGGGAATGATGTAGAAGATTGTTGACTTGAAGAGACTTGTAATTGAATCAAATAGGAGGCCACGACCTCTATGGAGTTTCTAGGCAAAAGTGTGATTTTAGTGAGTGGAGGCAATGGTAATTAAGTAATTGGAAGCTTAGGTAATGAAATGAATAATTAAGAAATTTGAAGAATTTAGTATAATTAAGACTTTATAAAATTCAAAGGATTGAAAGTGAATCACTCATAAGACTTAAAAGAATTCTAATTGAGTTAAGAACCTGAGAGTGTGGGGCTTAAGGGCTTACATGAAATGTGAATTATTGAAAATTGAATTGCCATAGTGTGCTAAATTGATTTTGAATATGAACCTTGAAATGAGGAATAAATTCTAAGTTAGGATTCATAATGAACCTAATGACGTATTAATTGATTTGATATTGATATTATGTGATTATGGGTCCATGTGGGTGACCATATATATATTAATGCTTATATTGGCCTAATGTGGCATATTATGGAATTGTATGAAATTGTGAATCATACATGTGCATGCATAGTGTCTTATGCATTGTGATTGTCCTTGTGGACTGTTGTAAGGCCTAGTTGCCAGGAGATTGAACACACCTTAGTGCGGGTGCGAATAGACAAGTGTGGGTCGTGTTATGACCTCGGGGGCGTCGGGGTGCGGGTCCCTCACATGGACAGTTTAGAGCTCCTCTGTGCCGTGAGGCAAACCGATGCAAACACACCGACGATCCGGACTTGACACTGTCCTATATCGTGATCTAGTGTAGAATGTCTGTACAATGCCATGATTTGCGCATGAGAAAATTTATTGATAGCACTGGCCTCGGCAGCCGAGTTACAGACATGTCTCCTGATCTTTCTCTCCGCTTGATTGAGTCTAGCTCCATGGAGTAGGAATTGGAAAAGCATGCATTGTGCGTCATTCATTACTGGTCTTATAAACTGTTGAGCATGAATACCTGTAAATGATTATCTGATTGTTGTGCTGATTTCTGGAAATACTATTGTGATCTGTCTGCTATTGCTTACTGTTGTTCTACCTTTACTATAAATATCTCTGTGATTATTGACTTTGATTATTGCTTAGAATTGAATCGCTTTTATTATAAATTCCTTTGTTGTTATTGATGAATATATATATAATCTGTATTGCTTGGTGGGCGCTTTGCGCCGTGCTGTTTTCTTACTGCCAATAGTGGTAATGAAGGACGGGTGTCTCACCTCTTTCCTACATTTTTGTATTTCTGTTTTATATTTATATTGATAAAAGAACGTGAGGAAGATAAAGAGGGACCACACCTTGGTTGATTGGATTGGACGTTTGGACAAGGTTTCTTCGGCTACGTACGAGTGCAGTTGCGTGGAGGCATTGATGCCTGACTTGTTGACTGGGACTCCGAGCGTCGTATGTGTATATGGGGTTGCGGCTTTGTCTGCTAGTAGTACCTATCCCTGGGTCACTACTTTCCCCCCTTTTAGTGTTTTATTCCCGCTGTATTTTATTGGACTCTGTAATTGTTATATTCTATGTCATCAGTGATTCATGTAAATTGACTATATATATATATATGTATAAGAGATATGATTTGGTGGTTGTATCATGGCTTGAATACATTTATATTTCATCCGAGGCTCATATTTTCTACCTATGTAAATTGTCAAAAAAAAAATATAGACTCTTGAGAATTTAAGTTACTGTTATCATGACTGTGACATGCTTGGATTTAGTAACTGTGGTGTAATGACGATTATGCTTCGGTTGCTACATCAAGGGGTGTTACAAAGTTAGACATGTTGGATGAAAATGTAAGGTTATGCCATTTAATTTCCAAATTCATTTTTCTTAATCTAAACAAATGGATATCTTACCAATTCTCTTAGGTTAATTAGGTCACCTTTTAAGAAAATTAAGAGAACATTTTGGTTCCCCATTTGGATCATGGCCGTGAGCCTTGTTAGTGTGTTCTTTGGAACACTCATACAATCCTTGACATATTATTCATATCCTATATTTTATCATGCATTTCTAACACATGCAATATTATCAAAGCTTGTAGACATGCAAATTAAAGCTTGTAGACATGCAATTTATTACAAACATCAAATAAGAAGGCTACTAACAAATACACAACAACCTAATAACAAACACAAAATTAACAAACACACAAATAATAAACACATAAATAATTTACACACATAATCAATCACAATTAGGAAAAACTATAAACAATCAAGTGAATGAATCCTTATGGATTCTTCACCACAACCACAAACATTCCTCACCACCAACACATGGTTGATGAGGGTAATCTCCCTCTTACCTCTTGAAGAACCTCCAAGTCCTTTGTATGTCTCCTTCAAGCAAGCTTCCTCCTCCAAGAGCTCCTTGAAAACAAAGAAAACATACAATATTAATACCTAAGGCTCTAAACTAGAATAATCATGGATTAAAATCATGATTAAAACTTTAAAATGGATAGAAACATGAAGATTAAAGAATTTCACCTTCATGGTTTCAAACTTGAGCTTTGAAGAACAAGGTAGAAAATGGAAGATTTAGGAAAAACTTCCAACATGAAAGTTCTTTAGAAATGCATGGAGATTCAAGATCTATGGTCATTTAAAATTATTGAAGCTTGGAAGGTGATTTTTGAGGGTTGGCCGTGAGCTTGAAGAAAGGGAGAGATATGAGTTTTTGTGGTTTTTGCTTGATAGGAAGATGAAGATGAAGGAATCTTGAGAAATTCCTAACATGAAAGTGTCTTGGTTTGATGAAAGGATTCAAGAAATGATATTGGTAGGATTTATTGAAGTTTGGAGAATGGTTCTTGGTGATTTGGCCGAAATCAAGGGAAGAGAAAAGGAGAGAATTTTGGTTGCTTGGTCTTGGTTCTTTGGAGAAAATGATGTGTAGAAGAGTAAATGAGGTGAATGGGTGGAGATTGTCTCCATTTGGGAGCCATGGCCGTGGAGCACATGGAGAGAAAAGGAAGGTGAGAGCTTCTTGCCAAAGTTGAAAATGAGCCAAGGCTCTCCTATTTATAGACTCCAGGAAAAAGATGAAGGCTTAGGATATTTTTCGGTATATCATAAGCAATGAACAACAATTACTGCTTATAAAGCCAATGTCTATTGTTTAATGGGTGATAAAATATACATAGATTTTTATCTTATACTAGCAGAGTAGAAATTATTATTGATCATTTTTCTACTGATTGCCCTTGATGAGTCATAAAGCGAGTCATCAAAGAGAAATTTCTAGAACATGTGACTCACTACGATGAGTCAGTATGATGAGTCATCGTGGAATTTTCTAGAACGGGTGAGTCAACATGGCGAGTCAACAGCGTAGATATTTTCTAGAGCGATGAGTCAAGATAGATATTTTCCAAAACAGGTGAGTCGATGGCGAGTCAAGATGTTGAGTCACCGATCGCATCACAACCGCATCATTGGTGCGTCATCAATGGTGAGTCACAACACGAGTCATCGAGAAACTTCCTGAACTCGGCGAGTCACCGCGGTGAGTCACAGTGCCGAGTCAGCACTTCTGGAACCTTCTAGAAGCTGCTGAGTCATGATGCTGAGGTGTCACGCCACGTGTCATCGTCCTATTGGCCCGTTGCGATGAGTCATAGCCACCAATTTTGACCAGCTCCTCATTGGTCCACGTGTACAGCACTCGATGACTAAACGTGGGTCCCGCAAAATATTTTCGGTCCGCCGTCACTTATTTATACTGACTAATAAAATAATATTATAATAATATAAAATTATTTTATTTGACAGTTAAATCCTAAAAATTAAAAGATTAATTTTAGGCTCATTCAGAATTGGGTTTAGTAAGATCCCCCGCCTCTGAATAATTAAAAATAGATTTTTCCGGTCTGAAAAATATTATTTTCCTACCCCGGAGCAAATCACACAAAAAGTCCATATAAAATTACAGACAGTAATATTGAGCACTGTATCATGTAGAAAACAATTAAAAACAAAAAAAAACAAAGACAAACAAAGACGTTCGGGACGTAACGGTCATTTTTCCAATTTTTTCCCACAACGTAGCTAATCATGCAAAACGTTCAAATAAAATTACAGACAAGATATTATTTGTCTCGTATATCAACCAGAAAAAATTAAAACAAAGATTCAAGAAAAATTTTATTTCACTTGTCTTGAAGAAAAATACGTAAAACGATTATATAAAATACTAGACAAGATTATACATCCGTTTTTGATACGAAAAAATTTAAAACAAGAATTTGATAAAAATTTTATCTTACTGTATCGAAACAAATTATGTAAAACTACCAAATAAAATAACAAACAGTATTATTTTTCTGTATTTCATACAGAAAAACAAGAAACAGTAAAATAGGGACACAACGGTCTTTTACCCAAAAGTTGGGATGTTACATTCCCGTCATAGTATATACTCGCCCTCCAGATCTCGATTGAGTACTCCCTGACTTTTGCTGATTAGCACGAACATAACGAACAACAGGTTTCCTTTCCGGCTGAGTACAATCCTTCGACATGTGCCCAGGCTGTTTACAGTTAAAACAAATTGTTCCTCTAATCGTGCACTCCGAAGAGATATGGCCTTTCTTTCCGCACTTAAAACATGTCGGCGTGAATGCCACTCTCTGTCCAGCTCCACTACCACTTGCACTTCCCCCAACTAGTGGTCGTTGAGATTGACTCCCTGATGGTCTGGAATACGGCTTGCACTGAAATCGATTCGTATTACTAGCTCCACCTCTCTAAAACCTCGTCAGCCCAAAGTTACGATTCCTCTAATCTCGCGACGGCTCTAATTCCTCAAGTCGCGCACATGCATCAACCAAAGCATGAAACTGAGTCATTCCCAAGGATAGCACTCATCGTTTCAATTCCACTCTTAAACCTGATTCAAACTTCCGACATCTCCACACATCATCTTGCCGGGTTTGAGCATAATCTGAGAACTGAGACAAGCTCTCAAACTTTGTGGCATACTCATTCACCATCATATTTCCCTGTCGCAAACCAAGAAATTCCATTTCTTTGGCATGCCTAGCACTCGCAAGAAAATACTTCTCCAGAAAAACATTAGAAAATACTTCCCATGTAATTTCAGTCCCTTCAGCCTGCAATACCCGGCGGGTTCCTCTCCACCAATGTTCTCCATCTCCCCTTAGCATAAAAATAGCATAAGTCACTTTCTTCTCGTCCGAGCATCTCATTCCTTCAAAAATTCTCTCCAAGTCTTGTATCCATTGACTTGCTTTCTCCGGATCAACCTCGCCTCTAAACTGTGGCGGATTGTTACACCTAAATTCAGATAAATTTAGGGCATCAACAGTAGCATCTTCTTCATTGAGCTGCTCTCAGATTTTGTTGAGTAATTACTTCAGCCATCCGCTGCATAGCTTCAGCAGTAGCAATCATAGGGTCCACATCACGATTCACGTTCGCACGTCCTCTACCTCGTCCAAACATCTTCTTTCTTCAAACAGAACAAAATAAAATTAGATACATCCTTTCGGAAGTAAATCACAGAGAATCACACAGCACAAACAAAAACAGACCCAACCACAACCCCAAAAGACTCTAACTTGGGCTCTGATACCAACTAATGTAACACCCTTGTGGGGATGTCACATATATAAAGAAAATAAAAGAAAGATAAATAAAATCTACCCAAGTTGTAAAACATTTGTTACATACTACTACGGGTTGTAAAATAATCTTGTTAAACATAATATTATTAAATAAAATAACGCAGAAACATAAAATAAACAGAACAACATCACTCATAATATACATATGGTCCAAGTTATAAGTTATACAAATAATTTACAACTATATCTACAAATATTTAAATAGAAACAGTAAACAAAAACAGTAAAGAGTCAATATATACATACACAGACGCGCCCAAAATACACATCATATATATTTAACCCTCTGAAGGATCACTCTTGTAATTGGCTAGCTATCATGAACAATAGTTTTGATGATAACAAACGTGAAGACAAACATGAAGATGATGAGAAGACCAAGTCCAAGATCTTCAAAGAATAGCTTTAGGACTTAGGATCTTTGTAAAGAGCCTTTTGGATATCTCATTATTTGGCGTTGCAAAGAAATGTTTTCAAAATTGTTTTTCCAAACTTAAACAATCATTTTCTGGACATTTGAAAGCATTTAAAACTGTTTTTATAGCAGAGGTATTCGAATACCCTGTTAGGTATTCGAATAGAATGGTTTTCAAATTCATATGTTTTCTGTTTTTCAAAGTGGTATTCGAATACCCCTCTAAAGTATTCGAATAACCTGATTTCATTATATACCTCTTTAACTAAGGTATTCAAATACCTCCTCCTGGTATTCGAATAACCCAGCTCTGATCAGTTTTTTTAAAAGTGTTTTGGCAAGAGGTATTCGAATACCTCATAAGGCATTCGAATACTGTATTCCAAAATTGGATTTCATGAAGCTTTCGAAAATGGCAGCAACGGCCATAATTTCAATAATTACATGGTTTTAATTGCTCTAACGGCTATTTTCTCTCATTGCTCTATAAATAGAGACCTTGGGTCTCTTCTGAAAAAGCCCCAACCATTTGAATTATTTGCTTGTGTTAAAACGTGATTCTTTCATATTTTCTGTGCTCTTTTCGCCAAAACCTTGAGATATCCTTTAGAGAGCTTATTAGCACTTCAATTTGTAATATCTGCTCTAAGTGAGAGTTTATTTTTCATCTATTCTCTGCTTCTGTAAAAGGGTGAGGTATCCCTTAGTGAATTTGTGAGGGTGAGGTATCCCTCTAGTAAAAGGGTGAGGTATCCCTTGTTGTAAAGAAGGTGAGGTATCATTCAAAGGGGGTGAGGTATCCCTCTAGTAAATAGGGTGAGGTATCCCTGTTGTGTAAAGATTGCAAGCACCTGTTTTTAACTTGTATTGAATAGTGAAAAATTTCGAACTGTGTTTCGGGGACTGGACGTAGGCCACAAGTGGTTGGTGATCGAACCAGGATAAATATCGTGCCTGCTTTTCTACCCTTAATCTTTTATCTTTATGCACTTTATTTATTCTTGCAATTTAATTATTAATTGTTCTTCTTATCTTCATCTTATTCACGACTTTTAATAATTAAATTCAGTATAATTTATTTGTTTAAGGCTTTTGCGAAAAATCTTTAAGTACTCAATTCACCCCCCCTCTTGAGTACTGAAGCCACTTGGGTAACAACTCTTAGGAAGATCTTCAGGAGATAAATATCCAGGATGCCTCGACACTCGGCGGAAACGAGACCGCACAGTCGATACGATACTCATCTCACTAGGCTCAGTGGACACACCACCCCAATAATGCCTAAGAGATAAGGTAACTCTAAGTGCAAAAATACAGTAGTCGTCATAACTGGCTCTCCATCAAACTCATGTCGTAGGGACACAGTCAACTGTCTCACGTAAGTCACTGAGTCTCTATCTCCCCGCAGATGCCAAGCTAACGATCCACCGTGAAACTCAAGACGTACAAAACCTAAAAAATCCTGGCACCGCCATACCCAACAATCAATTCAAGGGATATGGATGATCAGATGGTTCTTGGTCGTCGTACTGATCTTCGACTTGCTGCTCTTCTTCCTCCTCAGGATACAAAATCTCAAGAGGCTGGTCCTCTTCCTCAAACTCTTTACCACGTAAATAAATATATACAGAAAACACATACAATAAAGAGGTAAGACAATCTAAAATCATCACAAACATGGTAAATAAGAAAATGACAAACAACAGATATACAGTTCATGCAATATGAAAAGCTATAACAGTAATTAATAACAGGATAGTGTAAAGATTTAAATGTCACAACAACACATAATATCACGATAAAATAGTATCACATATAAAATAATATCACGATAGAATAATATCACGTATAAAATAAAATAAGAAATAGACAATTTATCATAATAATAACCAGATAAAAATAAACAGATAAAATAAAATAATGTCCAAGATATAACCATATGCAATATGACACGATCCTACTCCATGGAGCTAAACACATACAGATATCAGAGAGAATGACTCATAAAGTCCATTAGTACCACGGCTGCCCAACACACTATTCCGCTGTGTCACGTTGCGTCTATAGCCCAACAACTCATGGTGTGGTGTAGCACACTGTCAAACGTCGTGTCACTACAGGCAATGTACTATTAGACTTTACAAAATCTCGATTAAATATAGTGCGTGTCGAGTTCATTAGTTTGCTATCGGTTACTGTGGCCCAAATGGAGCGACCGATCGTTCATATATGGGATCCCGTACACTAACGTCTCCAAGTTCATAAAGACAATGAACCACACTACGTTTATCGCATCGACAACACGATGTGATTCACCTCGTCAACCAATCCACCAAAAATTGGCATAAACTCAATATATGATCCAAAAATAAAAAATTACCAAAATACCCTCATTAAAATATATCCTCAAAGATAAAAAGATACAGTAAGTCCCACCGGACAAATACTATTCCAAAGCCTGTACGGGTTCACCTCATAGCCCGACAGCAGAAAAATACAGAAAATACCGTTTTGGTCAATCGCGTAGAAATTTTATCGCGTTTTCACAATCTCGTCGTTTTTACAAACGTTTTTAAATCGCGTAAATCTATTTTTCTGATTTTAAAATCGCGTAGAGTTTTTAATACGTTTTCTCAATCGCGTAAGATTTTTAAATCATTTTATTGTCCAAATCCCTTAAAAATTACTGTTTAAATAAACAGAAATAATAAATAATACGTTTAAACTACGTAAAATATTTTTCATACCGTATACTGTCTTTTAAACATCTTTTCTATCTTATTTGCCCGTTTTTACTAAAAATTGACAGTATGTTGCTTAGAAAATTATATTAATGGTTTCCTAATTTTTTCATAAAAATTCTATTTACTTAATTTTTAACCGTATAATTTAATCCTTTTGAAAACCACTAACATGCTTCAAAATTATAGCATAAGCCATATGTTAGGAATTTACAAAAGTTACTGTATTTCCTTTCTAACAATAAAATCATTAGTTTTAATTTCTTAAACTTAATTCTAATCAATTCATTTCTTCAAAACTCATTTTAGAAAAATTCTTTTTAACATATATTGCATCTTTATACTTGGAAATGGTTTGGATTTGATTTTAGAAATCATGGATACTTAGTTTGGCATGTTGGCCGAAACATACACTTGTGTCATTTGATTTCTAAATTCATTTTCCTTCATCTAAACAATTTTATATCTTGTTAATTTGCCTATGTTAATTAAATCACATTTTAAGAAAATGATGAGAACATTTTGGTTCTCCATTTTTGGTTAATGGCCGTGAGCTTCATTGGTGTGTTCTTTGGAACACTCATGCAAACCTTGGCATGTTATTCACATCCTATAAATTATCATGCATTTCTAACACATACAAATTATCAAAGCTTGTAGACATGCAAATCAAAGCTTGTAGACATGCAACTTCATACAAATTATTACAAACATCAAATAGGAAAGCTACTAACAAACACACAAATAAGCTACTAGCAAACACACAAATAAGCTACTAACAATCACACAAAGGAATCCTTATGGATTCTACAATCACAACAATCAATCTCCATCTTCTTACCACCACCCAAGGATGATAAGATTAGTCTTCCTCTTACCTTAAATGAAGACAAAATACTCTTTCACATCTCCTCTAGGGTTTCGGTTTTCTCCTTCAAAACCTAACAAACTTAAACAAAAATCTACAAGTTACTAACCATAAAAGAGAGCTTAAACCATGGATAAATCATGGCTTAGAACTTTGAAAAAGAGTTTAGAAATGAAAAACAAGAAATTTCACCTTCTAGGTAAAATCTCCCAAGTAGGTTTCCAAGCCTCAAATGAAGGATTTTGCAAGAACTCTCAACTAGAGATTTGTTAGATTTGTGTTTAGGTTTAGAAAACTTGGTTGGATAAATTTTTGAGTGATTGGATAGTAAACAAGTGTGTTTGGCCGAATAGAGCTTCAAGAAAACTTCAATGGAGTTTAGTGTTTTTGGAAGAGAGAGAAGAGAGGAAATGCATGAAGAGTGAAATGATTTTTGGTCTTCCAAAGGCCAAATGCCGTAGACATGGAACCATGCAAGGTGTCCATTGGGTTGGCTTCATCCAAGCCTTAGAATGGATCAAAGGTCAAGATTAAAACTTGGTTAGCAAGCTTAACTCTCATTGGTTGATTCTAGCATTGTCATTAACCTAGTCACCATGCTTAGTCACTAATTAGCCTAGTCATTAAGCTTAGTCACCATGTTCTTGAAAGTTCTACTACTAATGATGCTTAATTAAGCTACTAAGTTAACTGTTTTAACTAAACGTGGGTCCCGTAAAACATTTCCGGGTCCACTGTCATCTAATTATACTGACTAACAAAATAATATTATAATAATACAAAATTATTTTATTTGACAGTTAAATCCTAAAAATTAAAAGATTATTTATCGTCTCATTCAGAATTGGGTTTAGTAAGATCCCCCAGCTCTGAATAATTAAAACAAGATTTCCCCAGCCCGGAAAAATATTATTTTCCTATCCCGGAGCAAATCACACAAAAAGTCTAAATAAAATCACAGACAGTAATATTAAACAACAGATCGTAGAAAAATTAAAAACAAGACATTCGGGACGTAATGGTCATTTTTCCATTTTTTTCCCACAACGAAGCAAATCATCCAAAACGTTCAAATAAAATTACAGACAAGAATATATGTCTAGTATATCACACGGAAAAATTAAAACAGTAGCTTGACAAAACTTTTATTTTACCGTCTCGAAACAAATTACGTAAAACGACTAAATAAAATCTTAGCCTGTAAAAATGTATTTGTATTTCATACAGAAAACAAGAAATAGTAAAATAAGGACACAACAGTCTTTTACACAAAAGCTTGAAAAACAACAAACAGAACATTCGGGACATTTTTCTAAAAATTGGGGTGTTACAAATACACTGGGTCTTACGGATTGCTTCTCCAAAAGCTCTTCCAGTTGCTTCTTGAGCTCCATAAGGTTTGCTGGCGACATATGGTAAGGCGCTATGGAGATAGGACTAGCTCCAGGTGCTAAGTCAATAGCAATTTCGATCTCCCTTTTCGGTGGCAAACCAAGTACATCTTCAGGGAAAACTTTAGGAAACTCTCGAACTACAGAGATTGTGTCCACATCAACCTCATTCTCGACCTTCAAAGAAGATAACAACGTGTACCCTCGAGCTCCTTCTTTCAAGAAAGCTTTCACTTGGTTGGTGGTCAAAAATCTAGAATTCTCATCCAATGGGAAAACTATGGTTTTTCTAGAATAGTCTAACAAGATATGGTTAGCAGATCCATTCCTAAGATCACATCTAATTGAGACAATGGTAAATAGATCAAATCGACAGAAAAGATTCGACCTTCAACAATTAAAGGACAATTTAGACAAACTTCAGTAGTAACGACAGGTTTTATAGTTGGAGTTGAAACAATCAAATCAAATGGCAAAGAAGACATAGGCAAACTAAGTCTTTTCACACAGTCATATGAAATGAAAGAATGAGTTGCACCAGAATCATACAGTACAATTAAAAGATTACCTTCAATGAGACCTTCTCCTTGTATAAGATCTTTGGATTTGCAGGCTTCGGCACCACTCAAGGTGTAAACCCGACCTCCAGCCTGTGGTTTGGTGGTCCTAGCAGCATTGATAGAAGGTTCTGCCTTGGCTTGATTACAGTCACAGGAAACATGTCCCAGTTTTCCACACCGAAAGCAGATGATCCCCTTGATCGTGCAGTCTTTTATAAAGTGCTCTTTTTCGCACTTCATACACCTCGACGTAGATGCCGCATTCTGACCCATCCTTCCTGGACTTCCATTAGGACTTCCACCCGGTGATCTTTGTTTTTTATTCCTAGATGGTCTAGAATAGGGCTTCTTCTGGTAACAACCAGCACCACTGCTTCCTCCTCTTTGAGACCGAATTGGTTGGTCTAAACTTTCCACCCTGCAGCATATATCGAGCAGCTCAAAAAACTGAGTAATCTTCAAGGTTATGGCGGCTCTCTTCACGTCATATCTCAGGCCTTCTTCAAATTTTCAGCACTTCCAAGCTTCATTAGGTTAATGTTGGAGGTAAGTTGAGAACCTAGACAAGCTCTCGAACTTAGCAGCATATTCACCCACGGTCATATTGCCTTGTCGCAAACTCAGAAATTCCATTTCTTTGGCGTGCCAGACACTTTCAGGGAAATACTTATTGAAGAACCTCTCCTTGAATACTTCCCAAGTTATCGCCCTATTTTCAGCTTGCAGCAATCTTTGCTCTCCCGTCCACCAATATTCAGCATCCCCTATCAGCATAAATGCAGCATAGCTCACCTTTCGGTCATTGGCATAGTTCATGCCAGTAAATATTTTCTCCAGCTCTTGGATCCAAAGTGTGGCTTTCTCCGGATCAAACTCTTCTTTGAACTGCAGAGGGTTAGTACGACGAAATCCCTCTAAGTTCTGAGTATCAGCTGTAGCCTCCAGCTGTTGTGCAGCTCTAGCCTGTTGTTGAGCCATTTGCTGGTTCTGCTGCAGTATTGCTTCAGCCATTTTCTGTATTGCTTCTATCGCAGTAGCCATATCACCTCTACGAGCCATAGTTTCTTTCAAATCAAACTACACAAAACACAGAGAAAAGTCAGATGTATCCTTGCAGAATACCAAACACAAGAATCACAGAGAATCACACAGCACAAATAAGATAGTCCAAAACCACATGACCCAAAAGAAAACATAAATTGGGAGCTCTGATACCAAGACAGTGTAACACCCTTTTTTCTAAGTATGCTCGCGAAGAAGGAACGTCACACTATGATAAATTTTAGACATAAAGCGGAATAATTTAAACTGCGATAAAATGGTAATTATTTTCATGGTCATGAACCTGGTTCTTTTTATGGTTATTTAATTTCCTTTTTGCAATTGTCACTATTTTTTTATTTGTTAAAATTGTGAATCATTACCAAGTGGCATTAAAAGAGTTAATTTGAAATTCATTACTTATAGATATCATAATTAAAATAGTTGTAATAAATAGAATTTAACAACGCAAGATAAACCATACACAATATATATTTATATGCATAAGTTGAATGAGCACTGATGTTTGTATTTGAATGAGTATTTGAATGAGCACTGATGTTTGTATTGAATGTATATGTCATATTATGATTTGAATAAGTATTTGAATCATTGTATGAATTTGATATTATGGAAATCTATATTTGGAAACAATTCTAGAAATTGTTTATGAATAAAATCTGTATAGCATGAAAATAAATGTTTTTAAAAATTATTAAATGAAATCATGTTTCGGGAAGAGAAAAGACCAGATTTGACATTTTTGCCACCTTTCTACTTATACATGTATATAATGACTTTAAATTATTTTAAAGAAAAGTGTTTTTCCTAGAAACAGTTGGAATTATTGTGATGACATTTTTTTCATAATAGAATCTACTAAGAATTATTATTCTCTCCCTATTATTATTATATATTCCATGATAATTCTAGGTTCAGTACTCACAGCGCAATGGCACGACCAGAATTTGATATTTGATTTTGGAACTAGATTTTTGTATAATGAATGTATGGAAAATGCTTTGAAGGTATAAGATATGTATTTGTGTTACTCTGTACTCTTGTTTAAACTCCCTTCAGTATATGTAAATTATTATTACACCTTGTTTAGGATCATATTTTTTTACATCATTGTAAAGTATATTTGTCGTTTCAATGAATACTTTTAGTGATGTACTTACTATTGTTGTTATGGTGCAATGCCAGATACACTATTAGTAATAATAGTAAGGGTGTTATAGATAAAGATCACCACATCCTATTGATCTTTAGAATGCCATTTTTAGCAACATCCGAAGCATTAATTGATGTACCTAGAGGCGAACTCGTTTTGAGGGTGGATGGAGATCAAGTGACTATCAATGTCTTTGATAAGTCTTTATCAACATTAGATCTTTATGTCCCCATTAATTGTATTAAAAGTAAGCCTCAAAAGGAGTTGACTAGTAAGAACTCTTCATCACTAATTAATGCTGACTCTCCCATTTCCAAGATTGATGGAACAAAGAAAGGTCCATCCATTGTCTATTGTCTATGATTCATTGCAAACTGGTCCTTCATCTATTGATCGATTGAAACCACCATGGCCTAGCTAAATTTCTCATGCCAAGGCGCATTTTTGACAACCAGTCCCAAGTCGAGTTCAAAATGTTGTTGGAGGCATTTCCAAAGTCATAGACCAAGGGTGGAAGCACTGCTTTGAAAAGGATAAGGAGTCATCTCATGTCTCTTACTTTAAGCCACCTTAATCAAAAGGTAACGTCGAGCTAATGACGCTAAACAAGCGCTTCTTGGGAGGCAACCTAAGTTTTCTTTCATTTTCTTTACTCTTTTATCCCTTTGATTTCGGTTAGTTATTTGTTTTTGCTATTAGTTCGTTATTCCTTATTTTATTCACTAACATTTTTCTATTTTTGTTTTGAAGTTAATGTTGAGTTAGTTTAAGTGCCTCCCTGAGTTCTTGTCGACCGCCAAAAAGATTTTTCTTTCTTCCATTAGCATTTTATTTCCACATTTATGTATTTATTTTTATTAATTTATTTTGTCATCATCACCCTAAATCCATGTTCACTCAAGCATATGCTTGGACTAATTTGTTTTTGAAAATAAGAGTATTACTTCGAAGATTGGTCTTAGACCAAGAGAGTTTGATTTATGTTAGCTCATGATCATGTAGGTTAGAGATTTGTTCATGATTATCATGTATATTTAGCTTTGGGCATTCAATTTTTCTTTTTCATTAATTCATTAAACTTTTGATTGAATTTGTGTGTTGTTAAAGAAGGACTATGTGCTAAAGTTTTTAGTGTGCACTTAGAAAGATATGATCTAGGCATTCTTTCTTTAACCTTGTCATGGCCTTAAACCTCCCACTCATCATTATTATCCCTTGGAACCCTATTTGAGATTTTTATTAGCCTATTTTCTTTCATTAACCTATATTCCACCTTTACCCTTAACCTTTAAACACTTACCTACCCTTTTGTGAGAGAGGATTGAATGTGGATGGGAGAGACATATTGAGGATCCAAGTGAGATGAATGTTGAAGAAAAAGGGAGAAAAAGGAAAGAAAAGTCAAAGTCTAGCATCATGAGAAAAAAAAAAGTCCACCCAATGTGTTGCAAAGAAATATGTTTTGGGGTGGAGGTCAGTATTAAAAAAATGGTGTGCTAGTAAATTAAAGTGAAGTTTTTTTTTCCTTTGCACAATATCTTTATTTTTAGTGTGTTTTAAACTTATTCTTCATGACTCTCTCATATTTTGTTTTTCATTTTCCCTTTTCTTTGTTTTACCTTTCAGCTCTTGGCCCCTTTACAACCCTAATAAAGACCTTTTGATCCTTTGAAAGTGTGCACTACATTAGTGGAGAAAGGAGTAATGATTTTGCCTATGAGATTTGGGACATACATTCATTCAATTATGTTATTGAGGTTTTAGATATTGCTTTGTGTGCATAGTCTCATCCTAGTGCATATGGATTCATGATTTTGTTTGTGAAAGCTTGCTTAAGTTAAATTGTTTACGTATTGCTAAATGTGTATGCTTGATTGGATATTTTAACTTCTTGGCATTTGAATGGGTTATTCATAGATTTGGATTCTTGAGGTTTCTTTGAGAAGTTTGAATTGCAATGCTTGACATCTTTACAAAAGAAGTATCCTTGTTATGTTTTTTATTGTTTATTCATTGCTTGAAGACAAGTAATTGTTCAAGTTTTGGGATATTTGATGAGTGTTAAAAACACTCATCTTTAGGATTTATTTATTAGGATTTTTAATTAGTTTTTTTAATTTATTTTTAAATAATTATCTCTTCACGTAGTCATATTTGAATTTTTAGGATAAATCATCAGATTTTGTGCAAAAATAGTAAATTCCTGAAGATAAATATTTTAAGGATTCTTATCCTATTCTTAGATGCTAATTAGAGTTTAATTGGATGCAAAATCGCAAAAAAGGATTAGATTGAAGATTGGATAAAGATTCTCAAAGAGATAGCGTTTGTTGAAAATCAGATTCCGGCACTATCCTGATCATTCCTCATTAATTAAGTCATATCTTGAGTTACAGAGATCAAATCGGTGCATCATTTGCGATATTGTAAAGCTAACATAAAATCCTAAAACTTCTCTATTAAATTGAGGGAAAATTCAGCTATCTGAAGGGAGAGAAAAATCGTGCAAGTTGTAATGCCCCGAGACTACCTGCAGGATTGACGAGTGTCTCCACAAACTAACACGAGTTTTTTCAGTGTGCTTTGTCCTCACTCATATGCTTCCTAGGAAACTTCCGAGGAGGTCACCCATCCCACAATTTCTCTAGGTCAAGCATGTTTAACTATGGAGTTCTTATGTTCTAGGCTACCGAAAAGAAGTTACAACTTGTTGATATGACTACACCTAATCAATTCTTTTAAGCCATCCTCAACTATGCAGCCCGATACTGACACAGTCTCTGAATCCCTCTCTCATTCTGGTGCATATTCAGTTCATTCATGGGACCCTTTACCTAGAAGCATGCTAGGAGCCGCTCATTGATGCCCACTAACTTCCGCTTGGTTCATCCCCGAACCACACCATACTGGAAGAGGTCCCGTCTCCGATACCATCTATAATGCCTCGGAACTACCTATAGGATTGACGAGTGTCTCCATAAACCAATACGAGTTTTTTCAACGTGCTTTGTCTTCACTCACACGCTTCCTAGGAAACTTTCCAGGAGGTCACCCATCCCACAATTTCTCCAGGTCAAGCACACTTAACCATGGAGTTCTTATGTTCCAGGCTCCCGAAAAGAAGTTGCAACTTGTTGATATGGCTACGCCTAATCAATTCCTTTAAGCCATCATTAACTATGCAGTCTCATACCTGTATAGTCTTTGGATCCCTCTCATTCCGGTGCGTATTCAGTTCATTCATGGGACCCTTCGCCTAGAAGCCTACCAGGAGCTGCTCATTGATGCTTTCTCTTAGGACCGACAACCACTCCCTACCCTCATCGGCCCTAGGACGCCACACAAGTCAAATACGAAAGCTATTAACTTTTCTATAAAAAAAGGAAAATGAGTTTAGCAAAGGAGCTCTATTTTGGTCCATAAAATTCAGCAGCCATCAAGGAGCAAAGCAGTGACACAAACCCTAATTTGGTGTGGGTGCATCCAAGCTTAAAGATTAGAGATTTTCTTCAACTTTTCCACCTACCTTCTATGGGGTTTGTTGAATTCTTCTGTTTGTTTTCTTCTTTCTTCATGTGTAACTAACTTTCTTTAGTTAGGGTGATGATGAATATTGATTCTTGGATGATGTAAACTCTGTTATATGTTTAATCTATATTTTTATTTCATGATTTATGTGTTTATCTATTTTCTTAATGCTTTTCTAAATCTGATCAATTTGAAAATGATTTTTGAGTTTATATATAATTTGTAAAAATTGTGCACGAACCTAGAACTTGTGATAAATAGCACAATTCCTGCAATCTCTAGGAATAGACGTTCTTGGTTATGTGGTCTTTCTTTTAATTCCCTCATTTTTTTTATAAAACCTTCTTTATTTGGGATTATACTAAGGGATTGGTTAATTCTAAATAGTGTGAAGAGAATTAATATATCAAGGGATTGGATATTGTTTAATTTTTGGAATTAACCATAAATCATTGAAATAAAACATAATTAAACTAATCATTGAAATATACCAAGTGAAATCGGAACCCTAACACTTTAACATCATTGTTTTTTTTCGACCTTTACTTAATTGACTTATTTTCACTCTTGCTAATTTTAATTATTTTTTTATTAGTATTTTCTTTTATTTATATTTTTATTAACTCTCTTTTTCGATAACCTAAATAGTGTCAATTTAATGAACTTGGTAATTGGCAACATGATCCTTGTGGGAATGATATCTTACTTATTCTTTATTACTTTTGCAGTTTGGTGCACTTGCCAATATCACAACAATGGGCCTTCTTTAGCTTGTACTTTGCATAAGATGTATTATATTTTTTAGACTCAAACCTATTTGTGTATGCTGTAAAATTTCTTGGCAGCTTAGGAATGTATATGTTGTGATGTGAAGCAAGTCTTTATTTGAATTTAGTGACAGAACTTCAGTTATGCTACTTTATATGTTTAGGTTTTATGGTAGTTTATATGTTAATATATGTGGTGGTTTGTAAAATATGGTTTGGTTTTTTCGTTTTGAACTGTAAAAGATGTTGAAAATTAAAAAAATGTGTGTACTTTTATGCAGATGAATAACAATGGTGAAGAATCAATTGTTAATTTGAATGATGATACATATGTGTTTCTTGGTGATGGTGACAGGTTTGTTGGTTTGTCCCCTGATGATTTGAATGATGATAATGGATGTGATGGACGTTTAAGTGATGAAGAGTGTGATGGTCAGCAATCTGATGGAGGTTCCAGTGATGAGTATTCTAATGGAGGTTCTAAAAATGACTTCAGGAATGTTAGCAATAATGGTGGAGAGTAGAATGACAAAGATGGTGACAATGTTGTTGGACATGAAAACGCTGGTGGCATAAGAAAAAGGTAGATGGTACTTACAAAAAAAATTACTAAGTTGACAGTGGATGATATTCATGAGCTAGATTTTGGCAGTGAAATTGAAGCTATTGAATTTTATGGTACATATGTTAAGCTGCATGGATTTGTAATTAGGAAGAAAAATGTATGATGCAATTGCAAGGGCAATGTCATTATGCGTCAATTAGTATGCAACAAAGAGGGATTGAGGGACAAGAAGCACTTCACAAGAGTAGATAGAGTAAGAGAGCATAAACCATTGATCAGAACTGATTGTCGTGCCTAGTTTCGGGTACACTTTGACTACAAGGCATCTAGATGGGTAGTCGGAAGCTTTGTTGAGGGTCACAACCTTGAACTTACGTCGTCTTCATTTGTTCACTTAATTCCAACTTATCATCACATGACAGATGCAAGTAAGTCTCAAGTGGAGAGCTTGCATTTGTATGGGGTGAGAACATGTCACATAATGGGCTAAATGGTTGGTCAAAAAGACAGTTATTCTGATTTGAGTTTCTACAAGAAGGATATCTACAACCACCTCGATAGGAAGCGGCGTGCGAAGATACAAGATGGGGATGCATTTGTTGCTCTAAGTTATTTACAAGCAAAGGTGGATAGTGATCCGTCATTATTTGTAAAGTTCACGACAACAAGCAATGGTAGACTGCAACATTTGTTTTAGTGCGATGGTCCTAGCCGTGTTGATTTTGACTGCTTCGGAGATGTTATAGCATTTGATGCAACTTACAAAATGAACAAGTATAACAAGCCATTGGTAATTTTTTCTAGGACGAATCACCATGGGAAGACAACAATATTTGCATGTGCATTGGTTAATGATGAGAAAGTTGAGACTCATAAATGAGTGTTAGAAACTTTTTTAGAAGCTATGTTAAATAAACATCCAAATGTGGTTGTGACTGATGGTGACAATGCAATGAAAAAGGCTATCAATGTTATTTTTCTGAATGCAAGACATAGACTTTGTTCATGGTATCTCTAGAATAATGCATGTGAGATTATAAAGAATGCTGCATTCTTGGAGGATTTCAGCAGAGCAATGTATTCTAATTTTACTATCGCTGAGTTTGAAGATTTTTGGGCCAAAATGATTGAGAAACATAATGTTTCTAGTAGAAAGGCTAAGAAGTGGATCAAGAAGACTTATAAGAGAAAGAGAATGTGGGCAGCTACATATATCCAGGAGGAATTTTTCAATCGCATAAAAGCACTCATTGTGAAGGTATAAACAATTTCATCAAGTAATATGTTCGTAAAAAAAATAGCCTTGTTAACTTTTTGCACAATTTTGATCGTGTTTTAAAAGATTATAGAAATAATGAGCATAAGGTAGACTGTAACGCCCCAATTTTTAGAAAATATTCTGAATGTACTATTTTCTGTTTTTCATGCTTTTGTGTGAATGACCGCTGTGTCCCTATTTTTCTGTTCTCGATTTCTGTATGAAAACAATTACGATAATACAGGCTCAAATTTTATTTGATCGTTTTACGTAATTTGCTTCGAGACGGTAAAATAAAAATTTTTCTGAGCTACTGTTTTAATTTTTCTGAAAGATATACAGCTATATAATACTGCTGGATATTTTATTTGAACGTTTTGGACGATTACCTACGTTGTGGGAAAAAATGAAAAAATGACCGTTACGTCCCGAACGTACTGTTTTTGCTGTTTTTGCTGTTTTTAATTGTTTTCTTCTTGATTTAATGTCCGATAATACTGTCTGTGATTTTATATGGACTTTTTGTGTGATTTGCTCCGAGGCAGGAAAATAATATTTTCCGGGCCGGGGAAAATCTTATTTTATTATTTAGAATTGAGGGATCTTACTAAACCCGATTCTCGAATGAGACTAAAAATAATTTTTAATTTTTAGGATTTAATCACAAATAAAATAATTTTATATTATTATAATATTATTTTATTAGTCAAGATATTTTAGTGACAGTGGACTCGAAAATATTTTGCGGGACCCACAAATAGTAGAATGGTTAGATCGGTAGCTTAATTAATTACCGTTAAAAGTAGAACTTTCCAGAAAAGTGTGACTCACCAGTCGACTCAAAGAAAAATTAAATACACTGTGTGACTCAGCATGTGAGTCACCAAGAGCTAACCAATAGGAAATAAGCTTGCTCACCAAGGCTTGATCTTGACCATTGATTCATCCAAAGGCTTGGATGAAGCCAAGCAAGGTGCCCACCTTGCACCCCACTTGATGGCTACGGCCAAGAGGTCTTGGATGACCAAAATCACACTTCATCTTCATCACTTTTCTCTCTTCTCTCTCATCAAAACCCTAGCCACCATTCTTGTTCATTTTCTTCACCATTTTTGGCCAAGACCAATACTACACCATCCAACCATCCAAAAATTTTTCTAACCAAGTTTTCTTAACCTAAACACTATTCTAAGAACCTTTCTAGTTGGGAGTTTCTTCAAAATCTTCCATTTAGGGCTTGGAAACCAACTTTGAAAGTTTTACCTAGAAGGTGAAATTTCATGCTTTTCTTTTCTCTCTTCTTTTTCAAAGTTCTAAGCCATGATTTTTCCATGGTTTAGCTTCTTTTTCATGGTTAGTAACATGTAAATTTTGTTTGAGATTTCTAGGTAGTTTTGGTGGTGAAAATCGTGACCTAGGAGGAGTGAAAGCATATCATTTGTCTTCATTTAAGGTAAGAGGAAGACAATTCTTATCATCTCTTGATGGTGGTAAGAAGATGGAGCCATTTGTGATGTTTGTAGAATCCATAAGGATTCGGTGGTCATGTGTTAATTATGTGTGTATTTGTTAATTTTTGTGTTTGTTAGTAGTTTATGTGGTATTTGTTTGTAGCTTTCTTGTTTGATGATTGTAATAATTTTGCATGTCTATTAGCTTTTGAATGCATGTCTATAAGCTTTAATTTAGGTTTTATGTGTTAGAAATATTTTGCATGTGTTAGAAATATAATGCATGTGTTAGAATTGTATGATAAGGTATAGGATGTGAATAACATGTGTAAATTTGCATGAGTGTTCCAAAGAACACATTCACTAGTTCACGGCAATGACTAAGTTAGAGGACCAAAATGTTCTCTTGATTTTTCCTAAAGTGTAACTTAATTAACCTAGGAGAATCAAGAAAGTTTCAAATTGATTTGATCAAAGAAAATGCATTTAGAAATCAAATGGTAAAGACTTAGAATTTTGGGCCAACATGCCTAAAGGATTAATTTAACTCTTACTAACTATTTTCTAATATGATTTAATGAGCTTAGACAATATAATATATTTGATATGATTTGGAAGGTGAAAAACAATTTAGAAATCAAATGCAAAAGTTTTATGAAATTTGGCCAACATGCCACTATAGGTAATCATGATTTCTAAAACTTGATTCCAAACCTTTTTCAATCAAAAAGAGACAATACAAGTTAAGAAGAAATTTTCTATAATGGTTTTTGAAGAAACAAATTGAGTAGAATTAAGCTTAAAGGATTAAAACTAATAATTTTATCATTAAGAAGTAAAACACAGAAATTTTGAGAAATTTTCTAACATATAGCTCACTTTAGGTTTTGAAGCATGTTAGAGATTTCAAAGAGAATTAAATGATATGGTTAAAAAATTAGGTAAATGGAAATTTTATGGAAAAATTTAGGAAACCATTATTATGAGTTTATAAACAAAATGTTGTCAATTTCTAGTAAAAATGAACCTATAAGATAGTAGAAATATCCAAAAGACAGTATACGGTATGAAAAATTATTCTACGTAATTTAAATGTACTAAGTACTATTTCTGTTTGTTTAAACAGTAATTTTAAAGGCAATCGAATAAGAAAATGATTTGAAAATCCTACGCGATTGAGAAAACGTATTAAAAATGCTACGCGATTTTAAAAAAAATAGAAAAATATCTTTACCCGATTTTTAAACGTTTGTAAAAACGACAGAATTATGAAAACGCGATAAAATTTCTACGCGATTGACCGTTACTATATTTATTTTATGTCATGTCGGAAAATGTGAACCCGTCTGATTATTTTTGAGGATCTTTCATTGTCGGGAAAATGTGAACCCGTATGTGTTTTTGAGAATTTATCTCATTATCGGGAAAATGTGAACCCGTACAGTGCTTTTGAGAATTTATTTGCTTTGTCGGGAAAATGTGAACCCGTACATGTGCTTTCTATTTATCTCATTGTGTGCCAAATTTTTGGTGGATTAGTTGACGAGACGAATCACATCGTGTTGTCGATGCGATAAACGTAGTGTGGTTCATTGTTCTAATGAACTTGGAGACTTTAGTGTACGGGATCCCACATGTGGACGCTTGGTAGCTCCGTTGGGCCGTGGTAAACCGATAGCACACTATGGTACTCGACACGCACTATATTTAATCGAGATTTGTGAAATCTAGTAGTACATTTGCTGTAGTGCCACAACGTGAGACCGTGAACTACACCACGCCTGGATGATGGGTTTCGTGTCGTGGGGCTATAGACGCAACGTGTGACAGCGCAATAGTTGGTTGGGCAGCCGTGGTACTAATAGATTTTGCGAGTCATTCCTCTCTCTGATACTTGTGTTTTCTTTAGCTCCATGGAGTAGGGTTTTGTCATATTGGTATTTATCTCTATGTTTATTTATTTCCATCTTATCTATTTATTGTTTATCTGTATTTTATTTGTTTATTTTATCTGGTTACTGTTACTATATTTGGTTATTATATCTTATCTGTTTATTCTTATCTTTCTTATTTTATCTGTGATGTTTTATCTGTGATGTGATATATTGTTATGATATCTAAATCTTACTCTAATTTGTTATTCTTTCTGTTATAGTATTTTGTAATGCATGAACTGTATATATGTTGTTTGTCGTCTTCTTATTGGCCATGTTGTGATGATTTTATGTTGTCTTACCTCTTTATTATATGTTTTTTCTGTTTATTTATTTTATGCGGTAAAGACTTTGAGGAAGAGGATCAGCCCCTTGAGATCTTGTACCCCGAGGAGGAGGAAGGTCAGCAAGCGGACGATCAGTTTGACGATCAAGAACCATCCGATCATCCATATCCTCTGGATTAATTGTGAGCGATGGCAGCGCGCTGTGGATTTTTGGGATTCGTAGAGCTAGTATTTCATGGAGGTTCTCTGGCTTGGCATTTACGAGGCGATCGTGATTCTGTGACATATGCAGGACGTGTGACCGTGATTCTACGTCAGCGATTTGATGGAGAGCCCATTATGACTACGACGTTATTTCTACATTTAGAGTTACCCTTATCCATTAGGCGTCACTGGGGTGCTGAAAACCCTGAGCCTAGTGAGATAAGCATCGTATCGACTGCGCGATCCCGTTATCGCCGTGTGTCGAGACATCCGGGATATCTATCTCCTGATGATCATTTTCATGCTGAGAGTGATCCATCTGAGGATTAGATAACCATGATGTTTTTTTGGGCGCGTCAGCGTATGTCTGTATATATTAACTCTTTTATTGCTTTCTTTACTGTTTTTGTTTAAATATTTGTAGTCCTTATTGTAAATTATTTGTACAGCTTATAACTTAATCATATGTATATTATCAGTAATGATGTTTTTTTTATTTCGTATTTTCCGCATTATCTTTTTATATCATATTTCTGTCTATCAGGAATTATTTTACAACCCGTAATAATATTTAACAAATGTTTCACAACTTGGGTAGATTTTATTTCTATTTCTTTTATTTTCTTTTATGTGTGACATCCTCCAAAGGGGTGTTACATTAGTTGGTATCAGAGCCCAAGTTAGAGTCTTTTGGGGTTGTGGTTGGGTCTGTTTTTGTTTGTGCTGTGTGATTCTCTGTGCTTGGACTCCGAAAGGAGACAATGTTGTTTGAAATGGTTACTTTGGTTTCCATTGTATTATGATTCATCCGTCTTTGAAGAAAGACGATGACTCGTGGTAAACGTGCACATGAGGAGGCAGAACGTGATGGTGGCAGGTTTGCCTGCAACTACAAAAGCAATGCCAAGAACAGCTAAAGGAACATTACAACGTGATCAGAGTAGCGCAACGGAAGCGTGGTGTCCAAAAGAGGAAAAACTATAAAGCCAGGTGATTTCGATAAAACTCGTATTCGTGATTATTGGGAAGACAACAACAACAACAATCTCGTGGAGGAAATACGAGTAGTAGCAGGTTTAGTCAGGCTGCGACATCTGTACCCAAGTGTTAGAAGTATAGGAAGATCATCTAACGAGGGACGATACAATCAACGGAGTCACATGTTTCAAGTATAGGATGCCAATTATTTGCTGAAAAGTGTGTTCTATCAAGAGACGACGTCATCTGTTAAAAATGAACGTGCTTCAACATCTCAAGTAGAATGGAGTATCGATTCTTCAAGTGGAGCAAAAGCACCTCAAATTGAAAACCTGATTAAAGAAGGTTGTGTCACAAAAGGTGATCCTTTAACTATACTGTATAATTCCAAGGGTAACCTATTTCTTTATGGCATATAATTGTGTAGGTCAATTAGAGTTATTTATGTCATCTTTATCTTTTGACCTAGTTGTTTTCACTTCAATTGCTAAATATGTGGTTGAGTCAATTTGTATACTCCTTTCTCAAAACATACATGATTTAAAAATATGGATTGAGTATTTTCCCAACCATCCATACTTTGTTAGACTTATCAGTCGAATTATTCAAATTTAAAAAGTTCACTTCTAAATTCATCATACCATATCAATTTCTCTACTGGATAGGTTCAGTGATATGGATGATTCTATCATCTCTTATTTCTGTGCCTTCATGATACCTTTTATGTATCGCAATTGCGAAATGTACTTTTAGACTAACTCGTTCTTTTAGGACTAATTGACTATTTGAGTTGATTAGTGTTATCAATGTCTTTGTTACCTTTTGACTTATCTATTTCTGCTTTTATTTCCAAATCCATTATTTCTATCCAGTTTCTTAAATGATCTTTTCTATTAATCTAAATTGTCTACCTCTTTCACGAGATAGATGTTATCTTATGAATGGATTGGTTATTTTTAATCATATCCTATAGATTGTTCTAGTAAAACTTTGGTGTCTCAGAAAACTTATTCTTAAAATCAGACAATGTCAAATTCTTTGTTGGATATGTCTGGTAACAATTCTAATAGTTTTTCTACCTTTTCTTTCTAACTTTTATAATGTCCTTTTATATATTATAATTGCAAGAAAGGATATTCTCAGTCAAAATTATGTCATAAGTATCAAATACAGTATTGTTAGAAAAGAAAACTTGAATTGTGAGGCACTTCTTGTTAAAAACAAGAGCAGAAGAATGAAGCGGTACAAATGCAGGGAAATTTCAAGTGGTGCTGTTCAGAGTGGAGAATGTTTCTGTAATGTTCACAGGTTATATGGATAGAGTCTTGGTTGGTTTGTCAGAAAGTGAAAATGGAACATCAAAGACCAGCTGGGATGTTGCAACCATTATCGATTCCAGAATGGAAATGGGACAGCATTTCTATGGATTTCGTTACTGGTTTGCCAAAGACAAGGAAAGGTCATGATTCGATATGGGTTATAGTCGATAGACTTACAAAATCGGCTCATTTCTTACCAATCAATATTAAATATTCATTGGAAAGATTAACCCAGTTATACATCAGCGAGATTGTCAGATTACATGGAGTGCCTACATGTATAGTTTCTGACAGAGATCCGAGGTTTACGTCAAGATTTTGGCAAAGTCTGCAAGAAGCTATGGGAACCAAGTTACGATTGAGTTCAGCATATCATCCGCAGACAGATGGTCAAACAGAGAGAACTATACAGACTTTGGAGGATTTATTGCGTGCTTGTGTTTTGGAACAACGAGGAAGTTGGGATGAATTTTTATCTTTGATAGAATTCACCTACAACAATAGTTTTCACGCAAGCATCGGAATGGCACCTTATGAAGCATTGTATGGAAGGCAATGTCGAACACCGTTGTGTTGGTATCAAGATGGGGAGAGTATGACTATTGGACCAGATCTTGTGCAACAAACGACAGAAAAGGTAAAGATGATACAAGAGAAGATGAGAACGACGCAAAACAGGCAGAAGAGTTATGCGGACAAACGAAGACGATCTCTTGAGTTTAAGGAGGGTGAGCATGTGTTTTTAAGAGTTACTCCTACGACTGGTGTTGGAAGAGTGATTAAGTCTAAGAAGCTTACTCCCAAATTCATTGGACCATATCAGATTATCCGACGTATTGGTCCTGTAGCATATCAAATTGTTTTGCCGCCTTTTCTATTGAATTTGCATGACGTGTTTCATGTGTCTCAGTTACGGAAATATATACCAGATCCGACACATGTTATACAGCCAGATGACGTGCAGTTAAAGGAGAATTTGACTTACGAAACTTTACCTGTCAGGATTGGGGACAGAAAGGTAAAGCAGCTTCGAGGAAAGATGATTGAGCTAGTGAAAGTCATATGGAATGATATGACGGGTGAGGCTACCTGGGAGCTGGAAGATAAAATGAAGGATCAGTATCCTCATTTGTTTGGATGAACATCGAATTTCGAGGACGAAATTTTTATTTGTTGGGGAGAGTTGTAACGCCCCAATTTTTAGAAAATATTCGAATGTCTTGTTTTACTGTTTTTCATGCTTTTGTGTGAATGACCGTTGTGTCCCTATTTTTCTGTTTCTCGATTTACGTATGAAAACAATTACGATAATACTGTGCTCAAATTTTATTTGATCGTTTTACGTAATTTGCTTCGAGACGGTAAAATAAAAATTTTTCTCGAAGCTCTTGTTTTAATTTTTCTCGAAAGATATACAAATATATAATACTTCTGGATATTTTATTTGAACGTTTTGGACGATTACCTACGTTGTGGGAAAAAATGAGAAAATGACCGTTACGTCCCGAACATACTGTTTTTGCTATTTTTAATTATTTTCTTCTTGATTTAATGTCCGATAATACTGTCTGTGATTTTATATGGACTTTTTGTGTGATTTGCTCCGAGGCAGGAAAATAATATTTTCCGGGCGGGAAAATCTTATTTTATTATTTAGAATTGGGGATCTTACTAAACCCGATTCTAAATGAGACTAAAAATAATCTTTTAATTTTTAGGATTTAATCACAAATAAAATAATTTTATATTATTATAATATTATTTTATTAGTCAATATATTTTAGTGACAGTGGACCCGAAAATATTTTGCGGGACCCACAAATAGTAGAACGGTTAGATCGGTAGCTTAATTAATTACCGTTAAAAGTAGAACTTTCCAGAACAGGCTGACTCAGCTAGCTAACTCAGCAGAAAATTAAATACACTGTGTGACTCAGCATGTGAGTCACCAAGAGCTAACCAATAGGAAATAAGCTTGCTCACCAAGGCTTGATCTTGACCATTGATTCATCCAAAGGCTTGGATGAAGCCAAGCAAGGTGCCCACCTTGCACCCCACTTGATGGCTACGGCCAAGAGGTCTTGGATGACCAAAATCACACTTCATCTTCATCACTTTTCTCTCTTCTCTCTCATCAAAACCCTAGCCACCATTCTTGTTCATTTTCTTCACCATTTTCGGCCAAGACCAATACTACACCATCCAACCATCCAAAAATTTTTCTAACCAAGTTTTCTTAACCTAAACACTATTCTAAGAACCTTTCTAGTTGGGAGTTTCTTCAAAATCTTCCATTTAGGACTTGGAAACCAACTTTGAAAGTTTTACCTAGAAGGTGAAATTTCATGCTTTTCTTTTCTCTCTTCTTTTTCAAAGTTCTAAGCCATGATTTTTCCATGGTTTAGCTTCTTTTTCATGGTTAGTAACATGTAAATTTTGTTTGAGATTTCTAGGTATTTTTGGTGGTGAAAACCGTGACCTAGGAGGAGTGAAAGCATATCATTTGTCTTCATTTAAGGTAAGAGGAAGACAATTCTTATCATCTCTTGATGGTGGTAAGAAGATGGAGCCATTTGTGATGTTTGTAGAATCCATAAGGATTCGGTGGTCATGTGTTAATTATGTGTGTATTTGTTAATTTTTGTGTTTGTTAGTAGTTTATGTGGTATTTGTTTGTAGCTTTCTTGTTTGATGATTGTAATAATTTTGCATGTCTATTAGCTTTTGAATGCATGTCTATAAGCTTTAATTTAGGTTTTATGTGTTAGAAATATTTTGCATGTGTTAGAAATATAATGCATGTGTTAGAATTGTATGATAAGGTATAGGATGTGAATAACATGTGTAAATTTGCATGAGTGTTCCAAAGAACACATTCACTAGTTCACGGCAATGACTAAGTTAGAGGACCAAAATGTTCTCTTGATTTTTCCTAAAGTGTAACTTAATTAACCTAGGAGAATCAAGAAAGTTTCAAATTGATTTGATCAAAGAAAATGCATTTAGAAATCAAATGGTAAAGACTTAGAATTTTGGGCCAACATGCCTAAAGGATTAATTTAACTCTTACTAACTATTTTCTAATATGATTTAATGAGCTTAGACAATATAATATATTTGATATGATTTGGAAGGTGAAAAACAATTTAGAAATCAAATGCAAAAGTTTTATGAAATTTGGCCAACATGCCACTATAGGTAATCATGATTTCTAAAACTTGATTCCAAACCTTTTTCAATCAAAAAGAGACAATACAAGTTAAGAAGAAATTTTCTATAATGGTTTTTGAAGAAACAAATTGAGTAGAATTAAGCTTAAAGGATTAAAACTAATAATTTTATCATTAGGAAGTAAAACACAGAAATTTTGAGAAATTTTCTAACATATAGCTCACTTTAGGTTTTGAAGCATGTTAGAGATTTCAAAGAGAATTAAATGATATGGTTAAAAAATTAGGTAAATGGAAATTTTATGGAAAAATTTAGGAAACCATTATTATGAGTTTATAAACAAAATGCTGTCAATTTCTAGTAAAAATGAACCTATAAGATAGTAGAAATATCCAAAAGACAGTATACTGATATGAAAAATTATTCTACGTAATTTAAATGTACTAAGTACTATTTCTTTGTTTAAACAGTAATTTTAAAGGCAATCGAATAAGAAAATAATTTGAAAATCCTACGCGATTGAGAAAACGTATTAAAAATGCTACGCGATTTTAAAAAAAATAGAAAAATATCTTTACCCGATTTTTAAACGTTTGTAAAAACGACAGAATTATGAAAACGCGATAAAATTTCTACGCGATTGACCGTTACTATATTTATTTTATGCTGTCGGGAAAATGTGAACCCGTACAGATTATTTTTAAGGATCTTTCGCTGTCGGGAAAATGTGAACCCGTACAGGTTTTTGAGAATTTATCTGTTGTCGGGAAAATGTGAACCCGTACAGGCTTTTGAGAATTTATTTGCTGTCGGGAAAATGTGAACCCGTACAGGCTTTCTATTTATCTGTTATGTGTGCCAAATTTTTGGTGGATTAGTTGACGAGACGAATCACATCGTGTTGTCGATGCGATAAACGTAGTGTGGTTCATTGTTCTAATGAACTTGGAGACTTTAGTGTACGGGATCCCACATGTGGACAGTTGGTAGCTCCGTTGGGCCGTGGTAAACCGATAGCACACTATGGTACTCGACACGCACTATATTTAATCGAGATTTGTGAAATCTAGTAGTACATTTGCCTGTAGTGCCACAACGTGAGACCGTGAACTACACCACGCCTGGATGATGGATTTCTGTGTCGTGGGGCTATAAACGCAACGTGTGACAGCGCAATAGTTGGTTGGGCAGCCGTGGTACTAATAGATTTTGCGAGTCATTCCTCTCTCTGATACTTGTGTTTTCTTTAGCTCCATGGAGTAGGGTTTTGTCATATTGGTATTTATCTCTATGTTTATTTATTTCCATCTTATCTATTTATTGTTTATCTGTATTTTATTTGTTTATTTTATCTGGTTATTGTTACTATATTTGGTTATTATATCTTATCTGTTTATTCTTATCTTTCTTATTTTATCTGTGATGTTTTATCTGTGATGTGATATATTGTTATGATATCTAAATCTTACTCTAATTTGTTATTCTTTCTGTTATAGTATTTTGTAATGCATGAACTGTATATATGTTGTTTGTCGTCTTCTTATTGGTCATGTTGTGATGATTTTATGTTGTCTTACCTCTTTGTTATATGTTTTTTCTGTTTATTTATTTTACGCGGTAAAGACTTTGAGGAAGAGGATCAGCCCCTTGAGATCTTGTACCCCGAGGAGGAGGAAGGTCAGCAAGCGGACGATCAGTTTGACAATCAAGAACCATCCGATCATCCATATCCTCTGGATTAATTGTGAGCGATGGCAGCGCCAGGATTTTTGGGATTCGTAGAGCTAGTATTTCATGGAGGTTCTCTGGCTTGGCATTTACGAGGCGATTGTGATTCTGTGACATATGCAGGACGTGTGACCGTGATTCTACGTCAGCGATTTGATGGAGAGCCCATTATGACTACGACGTTATTTCTGCATTTAGAGTTACCCTTATCCATTAGGCGTCACTGGGGTGCTGAAAACCCTGAGCCTAGTGAGATAAGCATCGTATCGACTGCGCGATCCCGTTATCGCCGTGTGTCGAGACATCCGGGATATCTATCTCCTGATGATCATTTTCATGCTGAGAGTGATCCATCTGAGGATTAGATAACCATGATGTTTTTTTGGGCGCGTCAGCGTATGTCTGTATATATTAACTCTTTTATTGCTTTCTTTACTGTTTTTGTTTAAATATTTGTAGTCCTTGTTGTAAATTATTTGTACAACTTATAACTTAATCATATGTATATTATCGAATGATGATTTTTTTATTTCGTATTTTCTGCATTATCTTTTTATATCATATTTCTATCTATCAGGAATTATTTTACAACCCGTAATAATATTTAACAAATGTTTCACAACTTGGGTAGATTTTATTTCTATTTCTTTTATTTTCTTTTATGTGTGACATCCTCCAAAGGGGTGTTACACAGACTATAAGTCATTGTACAGTGGTGAGCTTGTAATAACAACTTTTGTTAAGAATATTGAGCTTGGAGATTCAAAAATTTATACAATAAAGATATTTGTAGAAGTTAAAGGCGAAATAGACCAGACTGGTGCGTTAATTATTTTAAACAGAACTGAAGATGGAAACATTGTCAAATTGAGAATGAATAAATTTATCGCCCAATGATTGTTTTTGAGGAGACTTATGACCGTGCATAGGGTAAGTTTATGTGCGATTATCGAGGTTTTGATTTACGTGGTCTTCCTTGTAGTCATATGTTTTACACCATGAAGCATGAACACATGGACTCCATTTTGAGGATCTTAATCTTGAAATGGTAGACAAAGACTGCAAAGAGCGATTATACACCATTGATTTAGGTGGATGATATTGATTTAGAAAAAAGGCTTTCAAGTTGTGTTTTGGTGCATTGTTTGCCATTTGTAATAAGTTGTGTCATATTGCAACGGGAAAATTAGATGATTTTACTGAGATGAGGGATGAAATATCAAAACTTATTATTAAGTTAGAGACCTGTAATGATCCTAATAGGAACTAAGAGGGTAATCAGAAGGTGGTTGGTGATCCTATGATGGTTACGACTAAAAATGCTCCATGAAAGAAAAAAGAATTAGAGAAAGAGAAAGTACAAGTGTTTATATTGCCACAGATTTGGACACAATATTGCCAAGTGCCCAAGGATGATTAGAAATGGGGCTGAATATTGTAATAAGGAGGAGAACTCAAGCTTGGAATATGATACTGACAGCAGAGATGTTCGTAATGTTAACTCACAAGTTTTAGTTTATATTGAAATACAAATTGGCTTCTGTGACTTAGTAAATTCTATTTGTTACAAGATAATAAGTCATTGTTAGACAATCACATGAGGTAGCGTGGTTTGCTTCAAACATAACATCAAAAAGACAATGTATGGGTAATTTATTTTTTACTTTAGCTATTTATTGAAATGAAGGATTTATTTGATATATATTTTGTAATGTTTTGATGCAGAATATGGAGATCGCAAGTGCAACGGCATCTAGAAGAAAGCATAGTAAACTAGCATCTTCCACTCAAAATTCAGTAAAGGAAAATGTTAGAATAATTTAAATTAAATTTATTAAAACATGTGTACTTAAATTGTAGTTATGCATTTTAGTGTACATTAGATCTTTCACTAATTAAGTAGTCATAAGTTTGTTTATTTTGTGTGGTTGGTTGACAGGTGAAGCAACAAAATGTTGAAGTTTCACCTTCTGTCCCTATGCAAAATGATGCTCCTCCAAGTGATCATCTGCATAATGTTGATGATAACCATAAGACAAAGAAAAATTTAATTAGATTTTAAATGCACTTTTATAGCTTAGTTAGATAAATTGAGTTAGTGATAGTTGCCAAGGCTACCAAATTAGAAGAGATTTGTTAATCGATTCACCAAGAACTTGTAGTATGTAATGTAACCAGGTCGAATCCTTAGATCATTCCAATTAATTAATTATATTAAGAAGTTAACAACAAGAGGGCGTTTTGGTTGTAGGAGTAAATAAACAAAGCTATTAAAAGACTGTAAATAAGGTTAAGTAAACAACCAATCTTAGGGAATCAACAACTCTCGAGTTTAATCCATCCTTGACCACTAAGGATTCATTCACTGGCTCACCAGATTCCTGGTTTTAGGTCACATCAAGAAGCCTTAAGATGACTCATGAATTCTCTACTAGATAAGCATTTAGCATTTGGTTAATCAAAGTCAGATGAAGTTAGCATCCATCCAACCCTAAATCAACCTAAAACCCAGAATTCAACCAAGCTAGGCAATTCATCAAACACCTTTGATGCATCACCTAGTCTATGTGAAATCCTCATCTAACATGAACTCTCTACTAGGTAAGCACCTAGGATTTGGTTAATCAATGAAAAATGGATGAAACATCTATTTAACCCTAAATCAACCTTGGTCAATCAACGAAAAATGGATTAAACATCCATTTAACCCAAAATCAACCCAATTCCAGAGTTCATGTGAGCTAGACAATCCATAAAACACCTTTGATGCATTGTCTAGTTTCTGTAATTCCCATTAAACATATGATAGTTATGCAACCATCATATGAACACCAAGACCAAGTTAAGAACTCAGCTACGGAGTAACATAATCAAAGAAAAGGAAGAGAGAAATGTGATTAACAAGTAAATTAAACATTCAAACTAAGGTCTCAACATTAAACATTAAGAGTGTTTCAATCCTTAGGATTAATTACAAAGATTTAGCTCTCCATGAATGGAGAGCAATATAACACCCCGAAAATTTATAATTTTATGATAAATAGTCATTTTCTAATATTTGTGAATTTTGTGAATTTTTCTGGATTTTTCTGAGAACGTAAAATATTTTAATATTATTTTTCGTTTTGCGTACAAACTGAGTGGAGCCGAGAAAATGAGATATTTTTTCCGAGAACCTTGATTTGTGAAAACATCGACGAGAGATCTTACTAAACTCGAGGTTGGACATGGTTTACGAGGTTTCACGTTTTTTAATATTTTTATCTGATAAATAAAAATTGTTGTATATTTTATTATCCACTGGATAATTAATACTGACTTCTGTCAACTGTAACCATTGTCCATTAGATAATAGCATGTGTTAGAAATCCTATCACCTTATCCTAATGTAATCCGCTTTATGTCTAATCAAATCCACTTTAATTCAAAAATACTATATTATAATCAAGCTTCTCATCGAAGCTTTGACCACAAAAGACTAAAATGCCCAAAGCTTGTAGAAGAAGCCACTCATCCCTCTCCTTCTCTCACTCATTGCCGCGGCTTAGGGCTTTAGGGGGGAGTCCAAAAATTAAAATTTCACTTATCCATTTTACTCCAAAAATCTAAAACACTAAAACCTATCACCCTTTTTCTTCTCTTCATTTTCTCTTCTCACATTTTTCTCTCTTCTTTTTCCTCTTCCTTTTCCTCTCCACTGTTGTAGCCCCATTTGGTGACCATCACCATTTTCTTACTTCACCATCACCATTTCTACACTCCTCTCTTCATTCCAAAGCTTTTCTCTTTGGTGATTTTTTCTCAAATCTATCGTCTTCATCATTTTCTTTCAAGAACAAAGCTTGAAGCTTTGAAGTAAAGCTTCCACCATTCATTCTTTCTCTCCTCATTTTCATGTTCCTTGGCCACTTTACTGACCAAGGATTCATCTTTCTCAAAGCTTGGTTGTTGATTCTTTGAGTTTGGTTTTCTAGGGTTTTTGGGAGCCCAAAACCGAACCACCAAGAAGTAAGCAAGGAGGTGAATTTTGGGTTCTTTGTAACATCTCGAAAAATATCTGTTTAAGTATAAATGATCATTTTTTATTATTCTTGATTTTTAGGAATTTTTCTGGAATTTTTTGGAAACGTCGAATATTTTAATATATTTCTCGTTTTATGTGCACACTGAGCTAAGAATTGCTGAGGTCGGTGTAACGCTTCAGAAATCATTTATTTTACCACAAATAGTCATTTTATAATATTTGTAATTTATGAGAATTTTTCTGGAATTTTTTGGAAATGATGAATATTTTAATATATTTCTCGTTTTGCGTAAATATTTACCAGAGTCGGGAAAATGACTTTAATGCTTCAAAAATTATAAAATTATATGACGAATAGTTTTTTTATAATATTTGCAATTTTTGAGAATTTTCCGGAAACGTCAAATATTTTAGTATATTCCTCGTTTTACGTGCGCACTGAGCGGAACTGGGAAAACGCGATGTTTTCTCCGCGAGCCTTGGACTATGGACATGTCGACGGGATATCTTACTAAACCCGAGGCTTGACATAATTTACGAGGTTTCACAATTTTCGAGAAATCTTAACAGATAAAACAAACTAATACCGCGAAAAATTTATCTATTAGATTAATTAAATACTGACTTCTGTCAACTGTAACTATTATCCATTGGATAAGAGCATGTAACAAAAATTCTATCACATTATCCAAATGAAATCCACTTTATGTATAATAAATCCACTTTAATTCAAATTTAATGTTAAATAATCAAAGCTTCTTTGAGAAGCTTTGACCAAACAATGACTCAAATGCCCTTAGCTTCCAAAGGAAGCCAAAAATTCTTCTCCCTCCTCTCTCTCTCAAGCTCAGCAGCAGCCCACTCAAAGGGGGGAAATTATTTGCTTTCACTTAATCAATTTAGCACACTTTAATTCATAATCTCTTAAGACACTTTCTCTCTCTACCATTTCTTCTTCTTCTCCATTTTTCTTCTTCTCTTCCTTCTCTCTACCCATTGCTACGGCAGCCCCTCCCTCTTCCCACTCAATCTTCACAAAATTTACATCTAAATACATTTCCTAAATCCTCTCATCATTCTAAACACTTTTTCTTCTTGGAGTTTCTTGAAAATCCATCATCTTCAACACTTTATCCAAGCTTCAAGTCTTGAGCTTTTTGGGTAAGTTTCAAGACCTCTCTTCCTTTCTCTTCATTTTCATGGTCATGGTCTCTTTGGTGACCATCCATGGCTTATTTTCAAGCATTGGTGTTGATTTAACAAAGTTGAAAATTTCTAGGGCTTGGTGGAGCTCAAAATCCGAAATTACAAAGAAGATTTCTTGGTGTTTCTTTTGTTCTCTTCACTTAGGTAAGAGGAAGACACTCCTCCTCAACCTCTCCTAGCATCTAGGAACCTTGATTGTGTTGGTTGTGGAAAAACCCTAAAGAGGGTTATTCTTTGATTTAGTAATTAGAATGCTTGTGTATTGATTTTATGTTGTTTATGCTATTGGATTGATTTGTTGTATATAGTGATATATTGGATTGGATTATGTGATTGATAATGGAAGAAAATCATTTGAGAACCCCTCTTGGTGGCCACGGTTTTAGGCTTAGAAAATGGTGTAAATTGTGAACAAAGTGTAACAAGCATAAGACTTGAATGAATCAAGAATTAAAATAGAATTAATGGAAGAAAACTTGAGATTGGAACTCTTGGGGTGGCCACGATTTTGAGCCCAAAATTGGGGCTATTGGTGAGCTAATGTAACAAGTAAGGATGAAGTGAATTTAGAGTGTAACCTATAATGTGATGAATTGGAAAGAATTAGGAATCAAATTCCTAGAGAGGCCACTGCCTCTAAGGCCTTTTGGGGCGTAATGTTGTGACTTTGGTAACTTGGAAGCATGAGCAATTAGGTAATTAGAAACCTATGTAATGAGTTGGATAATAAATAAATCAGAAGAATTTAACATAATTAAAGATTATGTAAATTTTAAAGGACTAAGAATGTGATTGTCATAAAATTTAAGGTACTTCCAAATGAGTGACGAACAAGAGAGTGTGAGGTCTAAGAGCGTAAATAATTTACAAGTTGCGAGAAATTAAATTACCTTGGGAGATTTAATTAATTGTGCAAATTGGATTGGACATGAACCTTAAAAAGGGAAACAAATTCTAAGATAGAATTCATAATGGACCTAAAAATGCACCAATTGATTTGATCCCTATGTCGTAAAGTTATGGGTCCATGTGATTGATTTGATCCTTATGTTGTAAAGTTATGGGTCCATGTGAGTGACCATTTGTATATTGATGCTTATATTGGCCATTGTGGCATATTATCGAATTGTATGAGATTGTGAATCATACATGTTCATGCATAGAGTCTTATGCATTGTGAATGTCCTTGTGGACTGTTGTAAGGCCAAGTTGCCTAGGAGATTGAACACACCTTTGTGCAGGTGCGAGTAGACTAGTGTGGGTCTTGTTATGACCTCGGGGGCATCGGGGTGCGGGTCCTTCACAATGGGCAGTTGGTAGCTCCTCTACCCGTGGGGCAAACCGATGCAAACGCACCGACAATCCAGACTTGACACTGTCCTATATCGTGATCGAGCGTGGACTGTCTATACAATGCCTGATGTGCACGTGAAAATTATTGATTAATAGCACTTTGGCCGCGGCAGCCGAGTTACAGACATGTCTCCTGATCTTTCTCTCCGACTGTTTGAGTCTAGCTCCATGGAGTAGGAATTCGGGAAAGCATGCATGTGTATCATGATATATTCTGTCATTACAAATCATTATTTTCCATAACTATGACTTGTTTGATCATTACTGTAATGAATGTCTACCTGAAACTGCTTATCTGATTACTGTTGAATTTACTGTTTATTATTTGGATATACTGTTCTTGAATTGCTACTGGGGCGCGTTGTGCCGTTTTGTTTCTAACTGCTATAATTGGTAATGATGGTAGGATGTCTTACCTCTTTCTTGTATCTCCATTACTTGCCGTATGTGCGTGTACTGTATTGATCGAAGACGATGGCAAGGAGACGGAAGATCCCGAGTTTCCCAGCTTCTGGCCCGAACAAGATTAGCTTCTACTGAGACGATGGCAGCACACATGTGCGGATTTCTAGGTGATGTGCGTCTGACCTTCCTCGAAGGGCCAGAGTGCTGGCATATCAACTTGAATTTCAATCGCTGTGTCTACTTAGGAGATGTGTCAATTACCCTAGCCTGGAGACGTCATGAGGCGCCTGTCCTTACCTGCCATGTCAGCCTGCGGCTGGAGTTCTACCTACCCATCCGAGAGATGTGGGGTGATCGTTACTACACCCCTTGGGAGGACTCTTTTGCTTCTACTGCTCGGGCTCCTGCCCGTGGTTCCGTGGTTCCCATGGAGGTTTCCTCTGAAGAGGAGGATCCTGCTGAGGACCCGGATATGGTCCCTCCTCATCTAAGGGACTGATTTTATTGGCAGCTACTGATGGCTACCAGTGTTTTATTTTGGGGGCCTGATGTATTATTTTTGGTGGGCTGTATGTTTTGATATCTCTGGGGTATATTTGTATAATCCTTTGGGGCAGGTATAGTTTTGCTTTTTAGATATTTCAGGCTTGTATCTGAGTATAATTGATGTCAGGCATGTTATTCAGATGTGAATTTTGTCTACTATTTTATTCTTTACCATCATTCATATTCCGCATTGTTAAAATGATTATAAAAAAAAATATACTGCTATTTTTGCTCACGTACTTAAGCATCGAACAAGTTAAACTTAAACTAATGAACCGGGTCTTGATTTGTTAAAACTTTACTTTTCTGCATTTTCTTTTATTTGACAATGTGACGTTCCCTCCCAAAAAGGGGCGTTACATTCTTCCTTTAGCTAAGAGGGGGATTTACTCACTTCAACCATTATTGGTGGTGAGAAGACTTTTGTGTGGTTGTTGATGGAGAAATCCATAATGGATTGCTCACTTATTTAATTAGTTTTCATGTTTGTGTGTTCTTGATTGAGACTAAAGTGTTGTTTGTTTTAAATGCTTTGATAATGTTGGATTGGATGAATAGAAATTTTAGGATTTCCTATTATCTTAGGGAGGTCATGGTATTGACTCAATTTTTAGGGATTGGATTTGATTTTTGTATAAAATAAAGCTTATGCAATTAGGTATTAAAGGATTAATGCATGATATGAAAAAAAATTGGAATCTTGATGTTTTAGATAGGCTCACGGCCTCTAAAGAATTTTTGAGTCTAAGTGGTGGTTTTGTGCATCCTTGGGAATTAAGAAATTTAGACATATGTAATTTATAACGTGATGGAAGAAATTAATTGAGTAATGGCTCTTGAGAGGGGCCACGGTTTTGATGGATTTCATTGACCCAAAATTTGTAAAATTGATTAAGACTTAGGTAATTAGGAATGTTAGATTTATAATATGGAATTGTAGTATGTGTTGAACTAGATATATGAAATGTTGGCATTGAGAATGAATGGTATGATATTGTGAGTCCATGTGTGGGACTAAGTACTTGTTGATGTTTACTTGGCTAAATTGTGGCATGAAGTTATTGAGGACTTTTTATATGCCATTGTGGTATAATTCATGAAAAGTATGTTGTTGATGAATACACATGATATGCTATGTTTATGAGAAACATATTATTGATAAATATACATGATATACATTGAGTCATCATGCATTTGAGAATGTCCGTTGGACTTTGTGGTAAAGGCGATGCATGCCTAGGAGATTGAATTACACCTTAGTGCGGATGCGAGTAGACTACGCGTAGGTCATGATTGTTGACCTTGGGGGCATCAGGGTGCGCGTGTCTCACAATAGATAGTGGTAGCTCCACTGAAGCTGTGGGATAGACTGATGCAAACACACCGATGATCCGGACCGAGACGCTGTCCTATATCGTGATCTTGTTGAGAGTGCCATGTATAAGCCATGTTGCGCAAAAGATTATTTTTATGATAAGCACTTTATTTTTAAGGCTAACGAGATACTAACATGTACTCCTCGATCATTCTCTCTGAATGTTGATGTCTAGCTCCATGGAGTAGGATTTTGGTACCATATGTATTATGCATTGTCAGTCTCATATTTCATTTGGCATGAGTACTTTCACTGTTAGATTATCTTCTTTACTGTTGTAATAATTATCTAATTGTTGAACTGTTGACTGCTTGAGATATTGGTGTTGTTTATCTTTTATTGCTCATTTTTACTATTACTTATTGTTAGTTTTCTCTTATTGTTTATTTTATTTATTACTGTTGATGAATACGTGTGTTATGATGCTATGTGGGCGCCCAGCACCATTCTGTTTTCTTACTGCCGTATTGGTAATGAATGCTGGGTGTTTCACCTCTTTTCTATATTTCTATATTTCTATTCTATTTATGTGTTTCTGAGAAGACGTTCACGAGGAAGAGGAAGCGTCTGAGTTTCCTGACTTTTGGCCCGATTACGACTAGTGCTGCTTGAAGATGTCATCACGTCCGCGCCGATTTTTAGGATATGCGAGGATGACCTTTCATGGAGGTCCTGACTGTTGGCATATAAACTTGCGCACGGCCCGTTGCATTTACTACGGGGAGTTGACGGTGTCACTAGCTTAGGGTTGCTATAACCCACCTGTTTTTGATTTTACTACTTTTGTCCACTTAGAGTTTTACCTACCTGTTTGTGATCTGTGGGATAACCTTTATTACACCCCACAGGAGGATTCATTCCTATCCACTACTCGAGCCTCTGCTCAAAATTCGATTACTCCGATGATGATCTCATCTGACGAGGAAGACCCTAAGAAGGATCTTGCTACAGTTCCTTCTCGTCAGTCTTAGGGGCTGGTACTGTCGGTGGCTGCTAATGGCTAGCCGTATATCTTTTTGGGAAGCCTGACGTTTTGTTATTTTGATGGGCTATATATTTTGTAAACACCTTGGGGGTAGGTAAAGCCTTTTACTTTTTGTAAATTTGATGATGTAACTAAACATGCTGATGTAATTATATATATTTAATGTATGGTGTATGATTTCCTTTTATGCTGATTTTGTTACTGTAGCTATGTTTTATTATTCTCTCACTACAACAAAAAAATATATATAAATAGTATACCTATATTTCAATACTCGATTAATACATACTTATGATTGAAAATGTTTATTCATATGTTAAAAATGAACTGGGTTTTATTTTATGATTTAATTTATATTTTTCGCATTTTGTTTCACTCGCTTTATTATGGTGTGACGCTTCTTCTTCTTCGCGAAAAAGGGGCGTTACAAGCACTGTAGAAATAAGTTTGCCCCATTGGTTTAATATGTTAAGTTTTGATAATGACAAATACAAGACAAAAAGAATTATGTTTATGCTACATAGATGTGCTTAATAGATTATATTTGATCATGCATGATCATGTACTTTATTTTTGTTATATTTCATATAAGAATCATGCATATTATTTATAGTATCTTTTATACGATATATCCAATAATATGTTATATGAGTTGTATTAAATTAATATTGGATTTGGTTTTATTTAAATGAAAATATGCAAAGTGTTCTTTGTTGCATCCTATGTAGAGCATATATATTAGTAATTGATAAATGTCTTATTTGGATGTGCCTATGAAAGTCTTATAAGCATGTTAGACTAACTAGAGTTATACATTTATGAATCATGCATATGAAGATATTGAATTATGAATTTGGACTAACTATGTTTGTTTAAGTGAGCAATACTTTGTAGGATAGTCCAAGTATCAAGAGTGAGCATTGCAATAAGAAAGCGAAAGATCATAATTATGCCCAGCTCAAGAAGAATGAGAATAATAAGATGTTCCAAGCATTTGCAAGATTTGAAGAGAAGAAATTCTTAGAAGCTTGGATTACATCAAGAAGCCTAAGGACTAGAATTGGTATATTTTCTTTTTAGGCTTTCTCCTATGTAAAAATAGAGGTTTTACGTGAAAAGAGTTCAAATATGTGTTTAAATATTTAAAATGGTTCTTACATGCTAAAATATCCAATAAACATGTTTTTGAAAAGCTAGTCATGGTGGTAGTTAAAAACTATGAAAAATAGTTAAGTTTGAGTTTTGAAAAACTGATTTTTGGTTACTATTTTGATCATAACTTTCAAAATACTGAGTTTTGTTATGAATCTTGTTTCATTTGAAAATAGACTCAAAGATCTTTCCAATGAGTGTCATTTTCTTTAAACATATAAGAAATGAAGAAGTTATGACCATTTGCTTTAAACAACGAAAAATAGTCAAGTTTGAGTTTTGAAATGATGACATTTGGTTACTCTTTTGATCATAAGTTTCACAATAATTTGAGTTTTGTTGTGAAATATTTCAATTGAAAATAGACTCAAAGATTTTTCCAATGAGTGGTCATTTGCTTTAATCGGATAAGAAATGAAGAAGTTATGACATTTTAAAGTCAGTTTTCAAAACCAGAGGCCATGTAATCAGTTACACAAGTCCTGTAATCAATTACACCTCTGGCAGAGGTCATGTAATCAATTACAACATCCACATAATTAATTACCACATGCCCAGAATCGTTCCTAACAATTATAAATGGCTAGTTTTCATAAAAAAAATCATTTCTAAACACTACCAACGGCTATTTTATCACTTGGGCTCTATATATAAGTGTATATTGAAGCATTTGCATCTTTAGAAACTCTAGAACACTTGGTTTGATTCTTGAATCATGACAATCATATTTTGAACTCTTTATTGCAAAATCCTTCTATTCTATTGTTCTTCAAGTTGTATATCTACTCTTGTTAGAGTTTATAATCTTTCTCTTCATCTCAAAATCATTGTAAGAGGGTGAGGTATCCCGCAAGAGAGAAAAGGGTGAGGTATCCCTTGTAGTGAAGCTTAAACACAAAAGGTGAGGTATTCCAAAGGTGTTGTGAGTGCTCTTGAATGTAAAGGTTTTTCAAGCACCTGTGAAGCTTGAAGAGTTAGAGACTCTAGCACAAGGGTGATGTATCCCAAGGTGTGAGGGGTGCTCTTACTTGTACAAAGGTTTTCCTAGCACCCGTGAAGTCTAGGAGATAGTGAAGAAAATCTCAAGTTAAGCTTGGGGACTGGATGTAGGCCACAAGTGGTTGGTGGCTGAACCATGATAAATCATTGTGTTTGCTTTTCTCAACTCTATCTCCTTTACATTTGTGCTTTAATTATATATGCTTGAGTTGAATTTGATATCTAGCTTATTTGCTTGATTTATCCTATAGCCCAAGTGGTATTTGAGAAATCTCTAATAGTTATACCTTTGTTAGACTTATTCCGCTGTATGTGTTGATTGAAAATAACAAAATGCATAATTTCTCAAAGTTGTTTTAAAAGTTTGTGATCACCCAATTCACCCCCCTCTTGGGTGATGGTTACCATGACTAACAAGTGCTATCAGAGCTTCGTGCTCTGTTGGAAGCTTAACTGCTTAGAGTTAAATATCCTTATTTGTTGGCAACCATTGGAAGCTTTTCAAATGGAATGTTTTGAAATTGATAAACCACCATTCTTTGATGGTGTGCATTTTGTTTATTGGAAAGCTAGAATGGAATTTTATATGCAATCTATTGATCTTATTTTGTGGGATGTTGTGCTTGATGGATTTTCTCCTAAACCAAAACAAGATTGGAATGCTTATGACAAGAAATACTTTTCTTTGAACTTTAGATCTATGTAAATTTTGAGAAGTTGTTTGAATGATGAGACTTAAGCTAAAATTAAGAGTTGCTATAGTGCTAAAGATATATGGGATGCTCTTGATGCTATTTATCTTACTAACAAGGATTTTTTTGCATAAAGTTGTACACAGAGAGCAAGAAGAGTAAAAGCCTTTAGAGGAAGACAATATTGAAAAATGTCCTCAAGAAGATGTTCTTGAATTCTTGAAGGACAATAATGAAGAAGATGGTGATTCCCTTAAAAAGCCAAGTATGCTAGAAATTGAGACTACTTCATATATGGCTAAAAAGGGCTTTGAGGTAACTAACTCTAAACTAGATTATAGTCCTTCCTATGATGAGCTACAATGTGTATATGATGAATTGTATGATGGCTTGTTGAATTTAGAAAAAAAAAACTTATCTTGTTTGGAAAATATTCCTTCCATTAAAAATGAAATTGAGACTTTAAAAAATGAATATGTTTTTCTTGATAAGGAAATGCCTTTGAAATATGAAACCTCAACTTCTTGTGAAAAGTGCATTGATTTAGAATATCAAGTTGAGGACTTATATTTTGAATTTGCCAAAGCTATTGATTCTAATTGCTTACATTCCATACTTGTTAATGAGAATAAAATTGATGTTATTCCACATAAAAATTTAAAAGGCTTAAGTTTAGAATATAAAAATGACAAAAGGCTTAAGTTTTCCAAAGATGATCTTCAAAGGACCAAGCCATCATTGAGTTCAATTGTTTGCAATTTTTGTGGTCATCTAGGACATATTTCTCATTTATGCAATTATAGAAGAAATTCTTATATGAGAAATAGTATGGCATAAGTTCCTAAAGATCTTAAAGGCCTTAATACTAACATTCAAGGACCCAAGATGAAGTGGGTATCAAAATGTCCTTATAATGTTTCAATTATGTAGAAAATTTCTCAAAAGGATGGACAAATTAGTCAAGTGAAGAAGGAATCATCAAGGAGAATGTTTCTAGTGCCTAATGGTAGAAGTTTTGGTCAGAGAAAAAAGATGGTTTCAACCAAAGCTTCTTAAGTACAAAATGTAGAACTTGTAAAGTTCAAGACTCCAAAAGAGAAGCAATGAGTAAGAAAAAGTATTCCCTTGATTAACAAGGCCAAGGTATCAAAAGCCTTTACCTCTTATGCACATTCATTTGTAAAGTCAATGAATTTGAGGTATATTCCTTGTAGTTCTTAAGTGATTGATAGAATCATGTGTACTTGGCAAATTTTGAATATTATGATTAGCACATGATTATGTTCATTCTTATTGTACCACAACTCATTAATTTGTTATATATATTGGTACATAAGGTTCTACAATGCCTAGGTATGCTTACTATGCTTTAGATTGTCTATATATCATAAAAGTAAGCATGCTATTGGCTATGCGCTTAATTGTAATTGATTATTTAATTTGTTGTGCTCAATTTACATACTATAGAAAAATTGATCTTTATGAGAGTATAATGGATTAATAATTAATGAAAAACCTCTATGGATCCAAAATTGGTGGATACCAAAGAAAGTACTTTGAATTGTGTTATAGGGTGACTATTAGCTCAAGCATACATTGAAGTAAAATACAAGTATGCTACTTGAGATTCAAAAAAATTAAAATGGTCCAAGTTCTCCAAGAGTGATGAAAAGATAAAAAGAATGACAAGGAGAACTACAACATTCTCAAGGAGCCTTGTGACATGGAAGTTAGAGTCACCTATAAAAACTCAAAGAGTACACTTTTAGTGACATCAATCTCTTATCCTAACTTATGCTTTGAACTGAATATCATGTGATATTTAGAGAAGTAGAGAGTTATTTTTATTCCTTAACATGCCTTAAGTTGTGTTTTTCTGGCATTGTGTCTTAAAAATATCTTTACATGTGCTAACTTGTTAGATATGTACACACTTTGTTTGGAATGACATGTTTTATGGTAATATTTTTGTTCTTGAGCTTGTGACAAATTCTCTTTGTTCAAATATAAAAATTTACATGCTCATAAGTAGTTCTAATCCTTTCTCTTTGATGCTTAATTGTCTTATATACTTACTTGGAGATTAGAAAGTTAAAAGTTATATGTCTGCTTGTTTGAAATTGCTTGATATGTTTATATCTTGAAAACAAGTAAATGATTCTTTTTGTGCCTTGAACTTGTCTTTGAACTTCAATGTTTCTTACATTGAAATATATCTTGAAATGAATCATAAATGGTTTTAAAAATTATAATTTCATGGCTTTTTAATTCTAGCATTACAATTAGGGACTTTTTGTTCTTGATTGACATATGTGCATACTAGAATTCCTTACTTGATATAACATGCCTTACATGATCATTGTTTGCCCAAAAATGCCTACATAAGTTTTTATGATGATCATGTATTTCTTGATAAACTTGAATTATGCCTTAAAATGCTTAAACCATATTTTTGGATTCAAGTGCATATGTACTTCAAGCATTCTTGTTAGAGCTAACCATGCATGGTTGATAATGTGGTAAATGCTTTACATTATATATCAACCTAAATTATGCTTGTAAATGGACTTAAATAATATTTGATGTTAACCTATGTTTTAGAGAACTTTTAGAGTTAGCTTTGCAAGTATCTCTATGTGCTTCAAATATAGTCATCAAATGTTGAAATGCCAAGTATAAGTGGATAAAGAGAAAAGTTGGATGAAGAAAGACATGAGGAGACTTTCTTCAAGTGCAATGGAATGGAGTATTCAAAGGAAGAAAGCTCAAAATTAAATAATCAATAAATAAAGAGCATCACTCTCTATCTAACTCAATAAGTATCTCTATCCCTAAGCTATTGTGGTATTCCATATGTTATGGATTGTATGATACTTGTTGATAAATTAATCTTAAATGATTAGATGCTTTCTTTTAGTATACTTAGCATTGACAAAGTACCTAATTGGATTTTAACTTGCTACTTTTGTCATTGCATATTGGGTGGATGATGTTAGTATTATACATACTTTGATCCCTATAACATATTTCACCAAAGTAAATGTTTGATATCTATGATTCTCTTGATCCTTGTTTGATATCTATGTTTTTCTTTTAACTTGGCTTTGATCATTCTCAAGGAATATGTGGTTTTAATATAAAATCTCTTTACCCTTCTAAAATGCTTTTGAAAATGTAATGTATTCTTATAAATTTCTTTTTGAAAGAGGGAGAAGTTTTAAAATGGTTTTTGTTTGATAAATTAAAAATAAATATCGTTCACCTTGCTTTACTTTATGGTAGTGGGCTTACATGGTCTTGGCATACATATTTCTCCTTATTCATCTTGTGCTTCATTGAGGGAGAGCCTAACTCTTAAGTTGTTTATATCTCTTGGCTTATATCCTTGTTTGATCACATAGAGTGTTTTAATACTATCATATGCTAAATGTTGATGTACCAAAATATGACAAGCATTGCATGAATAATCTTTTATATTTTGAAAGCATGTTTGTTTCATCTATCTATTTTTGAATCCTATGTAGAATCAAATAGGGGGAGAGAAATATGTTTTTAAATGACTTGAAGAAGTTTTTAGTTTTGATGATCCTATTCTTTGTTGGCAACACGAGTTTTATCTATAAGGGGAGAGAAAATATTATCTTTCCTTCCTAAGCCTTTTTGTTGATGTCAAATAGAGAGAGTGAGAATTGGAAAGAAAAATATGTTCTTGTGCTTATTGTTTGATATGCTTATATTGCTCAATATATTTTTCTTTGGTGATTTGTCATCATAAAAAAAGGGGAGATTGTAAAAAATAAGTTGGCCTCAATGATTTAATATGTTAAGTTTTGATAATAACAAATACAAGACAAAAAGAATTATGTTTATGCTACATGGATGTGCCTAATTGATTATATTTGATCATGCATAATCATGTACTCCATCTTGTTACATTTCATATAAGAATCATGCATATTCTTTATAACATCTTTTATAGGATATATCCAATAATATGTTATATAAGTTATATGAAATTAATATTAGATTTGACTTTATTTAAATGAAAATATGCAAAATGTTCTTTGTTGCATCCTATATAGAGCATATATATTAGTAATTGATAAATATCTTATTTGGATGTGCCTATGAAAATCTTATATGCATGTTAGACAAACTAGAGTTATACATTTATGAATCATGTGATTAGCATTAGCAATGACAATGGTTTTGATGATAACAAACAAGAGAAGTGATGGTTATGCAAAGATCAAGTCCCAAGGTTCTTCAAGTATAGCTTATAAGACTTAGGGCTTATGTTAAGGATAATATGAATCACACTAGCTCATGTCTTGTTTTTCACTCAACTTAAATCTCTTTGAAAAATCATATTTTATGTTAATCAAGTTTGAGCAAAATATTTTTTGAAAGGATGAAAAGAAAACCATGTTTCATACTTGTGAAAATACTCATCAAGTATGTGGAAAATGATTTTAGAAAGGTTGAAAATGATTTGGGAAAGTTTGGTTATGAAATCCTTTAGAAATCTTATTTTCTTGGTGAACCAATAATGGATTATGTGTTTTGAATAATTGATTATGTGATTTGAATAACAAGTTATTTGAGAACAATAACTGATTATGTGTTTTCAAATAATAGATTATTTGAAATCCATAACAGGTTATTCACCTTGGCAGAAATGTTCTAATTGATGTTTTAAAGTGAATAACTTGTTATGGAAAGTCCATAACAGGTTATTTGCATGTTGGGAACGTTCCCTCGTGTTTTTTAAATGTTCCTAACCGATTAGGAGTGCCAAATAACCTGTTATTTTCGTGTTATAGTGTTTCCTGATGAAACAAATAATCTGTTAGGCAAAACAAATAATCTGTTATCTGAAACCAAACAACTTGTTATTGGAAACCAATAATCTGTTATCTGGGATAACATAAAACATTTCCCAATGGTTCTATTGGAGTATTTAATGCCCCAACAACCACCAATGGCTCTAAATTGATTTGGGCTATAAATATAAGTGGTTGGGCATTAAAAACAAGTGGGAGAACTATCTAAAAATCATTATTGAGCATTAAATTCATGTTTCATTATCTATTTCTCTAAACCCCTGTTTTAAGCTAAGTGTGTGTGATTCTTTGATTCTATAAGCTTCAATTTATATTATTCACTCTTATGAGATACATCCATATCTTTTGTATAATCTATAAAGAGAGGGTGAGGTTTCCCTTGGAAATAGAGGCTCAAGCACAAGGGTGAGGTATCCTAAGGTGTGTTGAGTACTCCATCTTGTAAAGGTTGTCAAGCACCTGTTTGAAGCTTGAAGATATAGTGGAAATCTCCGGTGTTTACTTGAGGACTAGATATAGGCCATAAGTGGATTAGTGGCTGAACCAGGATAAAGTCTTGTGTTTGTCTTCCTAAACTCATCTCCTTTACTTTATGCATTGTTTTATTGAATATCTTGCATACTATATCACTTGGTTGATTTACTTACAAGTGAAAGCCCTCTATTCTCTCTATCCATTCAATTCTAATAAACAATAGCTTTAACAAAAATTAAGAATCAAGTGTTTTGCAAAAAAATTGCGAAATTATTTTACATACCCAATTCACCCCCTCTTGAGTATTGATGCCACTTGGTAATAAGTGGTATTAGAGCTAGACTCTTATGTAAAGAGCTTAGCAACTTCAAGAGAAGAAGTGGCTTCAAATGGTTTTTCAAATGAAAGTTCTTCTATGAATAGACCGCTTTTTTCAATTAGGATGATTATGCCTATTGGAAAGAAATGATGAAATTTTTTATTGAAGCTATTGACTTATATGTGTGGGATGCTGTTAAAAATGGTGCTTTTGTTCCCACATGTACTATTGATGGTATAAGAACTAATACACCAAGAAGTGAATGGACCGATGAGGATAGAAAGAAGGTTCAATACAATTTGAGAGCCAAAAATATTATCACCACATCTTTGGGGTATGATGAATTTTTAGGGTATCAAATCGTAAAACTGCAAAAGAAATATGGGATACTCTATAAGTAACTCATGAGGCTACAAGTGAAGTAAAACAATTAAGAATAAATACTCTCACTCGTGAATATGAATTGTTTAGAATGAATCAAGGAGAAAGTATTCAAGAAATGCAAAAGAGATTCACTCAAATTGTTAATCACCTTATCTCATTGGGAAAGGCATTTCCTAATAAAGATCTTATTAACAAAGTTTTGAGATGTTTGTGCAGGAATTGGCAACCCAAAGTAATGACTATTGTAGAATCAACGGATTTATCAACCATGTCTTTAGCCACTCTATTTGGGAAGCTCTATGAGCATGAATTAGAACTAAATAGGCTCAATCATAATGAGGAGCATGACAAGAAGAAGAAAGGGATTACACTCAAAGCTACCTCCTCTACAATTGAAGAGGATGATGAAGATGGAATAGGAAATATTGAGCTAAATGAATAAAATCTTAGTTTTCTCATGAGGAAGTTTGGAAAATTCCTTAAGAAGAAAATGACTCAAAGAAGACCACCTTTCCCTCCAAAGAAGACCTATCATAAAGGGGAAGGAACCTCATCAACTCCTACATGTTATGAATGCAGTAAACTGGGGCACATGAAGATGGAATGTCCCATATATCTTAAGAAGATGGAGAAATTTGAGAAGAGATCTTCTAAAGAAAGAAAAGGAAGAAGGGCCTACATAGCTTGGGAGGACAATGATATGGATTCCACCGATAGCTTAGAAAATGAGGAAACTCATCTATGTCTTATGGCTTAAGGAGAAGAAGAAGAGGAGAGTGGTATAACAGCCATCGTAGGGTATCATATTTTCGATTAATTATTATTAAACTATACCCAAGTTATAATAATTTATTATTTATAATAATACGAATTGTAAAATTTCTTTTCACTTATAATATAAACTTACCAGAATATCAAAATACCAGACAGTATCACTAAATAACATACATTATGTACATAATATAAGTTAGTGACAAGCTTTAATACATACAACTGAAGTTTTCAAAATTAATATTGCTGCTACAACAACTATAGACTAGCCCAAGTCTACCATATATATGGAGTAAGATCCTCAGATGGATCCTCCTCCTCCTCCTCCTCTGACAAAGTCGCTAGTGGAGGTATGTCCCTATAGACAGGAGTTCAGGCAGAAGATACCACGGAATCCTCTTGGTGAAAATTAAGGACAAATTCAGTTGCCAAATTCCACCAAAAATATAAAAACCTTGCAACCAGTTGTAGTTAGCAAAGGTCGATCCACATAGAACTAATTCAATTAACACTATGAATTGATTCCTAATTTAAACTCCAAAGGTTAACGTACAGTAAAAAGGGGGTTTTGGGGAGTATTGAATCAAATCAACAACAATAATAATAACACAAACTAGAAATGACAGATTAAATGAATTAGTTAAGAGATGGAATCCACTACTAGATTTATATGATATTGCTAACCCACATATCCTTTTTATTCTAACATGATCAATTATATTTCTATGCAATTGTGAGATTAAATATCTGCTTTCCTTAGGTTTTGGCTAATTTAGCAACCACTCAAATCAACTCCTAATTACTGATTAATTATAAAGCAACCGTTCTTGCAACTAACTAACAATTGCATTAAGAATTAGAAAACTAATCACGCTAAAATCTAATCACACACTGAGATTAAATTACTTAGATCATATATTTCTCTAGATTTATCACTGCAACCGCGCACATAATAATTCTAGAATTACCACTTTAGAAACTGGTAAGGATACAAAAGCCTTTATACTAACATCATACAATCCTCTAGATTTATCACTGCAACCGCGCACATAATAAACCTAGGCCTAACACTTTAAAGTTGGCAAGAGTATAAAGATTCTTTTATCACAATAATGATCAGACAAATATGAATAGAAACACAACTGTATTGAAATAAACGAATATACAAGATTCATAAAATCAATGCAAGAGTTTCATCATCTCTTAACTAAAAGAAAACTTAGCCACACATGATAAATTCAAAAGCAACAAAAAAACATAAGAAATACATTGTATGAAATAAAGTTGCAGAGAAAACAAAAAATCAAACTAGTTTCCAAGGATAGAGGATGATTGATCTCCAATTGCTCGAACCCGAGACTCCAATATTCGATCAGATCTCCCTCCTTATTCTTCTTCTTCTCTTTAGCTTCCAAAACTCAAATTAAAAACTAAATATGAAAGGAAATGATAAACTACCTAAGAAACTGAAAGAAAAACCTAAAACTAACCTAAAAACTATCTGAAAACTAAAAAACTTCGTCCCCTGCCTTCTGCAGTTGTATTTATAGAGAATTTGGGGTCTAGCAGGAGACACGACCATGTCTCATTTAGACACGACCGTGTCTCATAAGTCAGAAGCTTTCTGAGAGTTAGACACGGCTGTGTGAAGCCAAAAGGGGGAGACACGACCGTGTGTCCATGAGACATGACCATGTCTCATATCACAATAGTGTGTTCAGCAAATTCTAACAGGATTGCGTGCACGTTTTGACTAACTTCAGCGTGTGTTGCAAGTTTTGGGAGAGACACAGCCGTGTGTCTATGAGACATGGTCATGTGTATATGAGACATGGTCGTGTGTCCATGAGACACGGTCGTGTCTCATGACATTATCAGCGTATTGGAGAAGCTTTGGGGACACGATTGTAACACCCTCCATAGGGCATTACATTTTCGACTATAAACTTAAAATCTAAAAATCATTTCTTAAAAGCTTTGAGTTCTAAAATTTGAATTTTTAAAATCTTTTTACGGAAACATAAACTTATTGAAATATAAGTAATACAGAAATAGACTGAACTGATTAATACACATGTTAATTATAGACTCAAAGAAATAGTAGCAAACCCCATGACAACTCATACTTAATAGCACAGTAACAACACTAACGAGAAAATTCAACATACTTGTTCTGTTCCTCCACCAAACTACACACTGTCAAAACTGAGAAGATCACTCCTCGACGCCGTCACCGAACTCAAAACATTGCCTCCAGTTAAGTCTAAGGAACTCGCTTTGTAACACCCACCGTAGGGTATCACATTTATGATACTTAATTACCAAATTACCCCTTCCATTATAAAATATGCTTTGTAATGTAATTAGGAGTTGTAAAATTTCTTAATGTCGATAAAATAAACTTAGCGAAAAATAAAAATATTACAACATCATCACAAATAATTTACATCATTTATACATTGTAAAAGTATTGTCAAGATTATTTATATATAGACATAGTCCTCAAAGTATTCGAACATTATTCAAAACTAACATTCTGCCCAAGTATTACTAGACAGCAGAACCCTCAGATGGGTCCTCCTCAGATTCCTCAGCAGGTAGGAATCCGATTTGACGTGAAGTCCTACAGACAGGTGTCTGCGCAGACGATACAATGTTAATCTCACTAGGAGTACGGTAGTAAGCTCCCCAGTACTGCCTAATGGACAACAGAAACTCTAAGTGTATATAAATATTTACACTAAAATAAGGGTTCCCTTGATAAAGCCTACTCAGGGAGACATTCAAGTCTCCTATATAGAAAATACACTCTCTATCAAGATGGACATGCCAGGCCTCCGGACCTCCTCGAAATTGCAACGTCATATATCCTAGGAAATTGGGCATCGCCATCTTCTCAAAACTCTGCTTCCTTAGGAGGAATCTGTTCCTCTTCGTCTTCTTGTTCAATTCCTTGCTCAGCGTTTTTACAAATATAAATATAGTACAAAATAGGCGTACAAAGAAGTGAGATCACCTACGCCAATACCAATATGGTAGTACAGAGATAACACATACAATATATCATACATATACATTATACCATAATTACAATCATGCCATCAATATTATTTATCAACACAATAGATGTAATAAACAATAATTACGATAATGTCCTCAACATTATCCAAGTATTCAACAATTTAATTATCATAAACAATAATTATGATAATTCCCTCAACATTATCCAAGTATCCAACAGTACAATTATCATAACCAATATTCCTCAATTAATATATCACATTGATATAGATATTCAGATTATGCATGTGCACAAAGACTCACTTTACTACTCCATGGAGCTAAACTCAGGTCGAAGAAATTGATCCAAAAGAGTTGTCTGTACCAACATGCCTTAGACCATGTGCCACTATTCTCATTAGTGTTTGCACATCTAGCATATACACGACATTCTTTAATAGATCTTGATTAAGAATAGTGTCTCGGTCAGGATCATCGGTGCGTTGCATCGGTCTAACCCACAGAAGAGCTACCAACTGCCCATTGTGAGCAACCCGCACCCTGATGCCCCCAAAGTCAACAAGTGACTTACACTACGCATATCGTACCCACTCAAGAGGTGTACTTCTCTCCTAGGCAAATAGCCTTATCCATTCCATCAGACCTTTCCAATGCATGTACTATGCTCCATTCTCAGTTCAAATTCATAATTCATATTCAGGGTCCACAAACTGGCCCCTTTTCTGTTCAAATTCATAATCTTATAATTTCTCATACAGTGTCCATACACTGGTCCAACAGTAATTCTATTGTATATTCAATCGCGAAATCATATTATCTTGTTTTCATAGTCACGCAACACTTTTGTCACATTTTCACAATCGAGCAACATTTCTGTCGTGTTTTCAAATCAAGTTTTGATTTTTCAACACTTTCTCAATCATGTAAAATATTTAAATGCTTTCCAAATCTCGTAGAAATATTTAAACATTTTTCAAATCGCGTAGCAATTTTTCATCGTTTTAGTGTAGCTTAAAAATCACGTTTTTAAGTTACGTAAAATATTTTTCTCCATTTTACCACTACGTAAAATATTCCTCAATATTCCAAACATCATTTTGGACTTTCCAAAAATCAATGTCATTTCCAACATCCTTTTCCACATTTTTTTCCTTTAAGAAATCCTTTTCGTAATATATTCCACAAATTCACCATTCTATTGAATTAAATCAATGTTTCTCACTTAAACTTTCCTAACGCGCTCCAAAACCCAAAGGATGAGTTATACGTTAGTAAATTTTAAGTCACCAGCATATTCTTTATAATTCTAAATCAATTCTAAAAATCAATCCTCTTTAAAATAAATTGAGGTTCAAACACTTTCAACCTCTCTTTTCCATTCATATACGAAAATTCTATTTTTCAAGTGACAAAATACTTTGTTTCCATTTCTTTAATCCTTGTACTTGATCAATTACATTTCCACTTTGAAAATCACTTTGTCTCATAAAACCAAGGCATTACAAGCCTTCAAAAACCATGGTACATGGCCATTTAAACCATCATATATTTTTCCTTCTAAATCAACTAAGTTCCATTCATGTTTTTACACAAACAAAACCATTAAAATTCCTTCAAAAACTGTGAGACTCTTGTTCTTTGAAACCAGTCCATCTTTTCTTTTTCCTTTTCTTTCTAATCATTCAATTTTACCATTCATGAAAATTTAGTTTGGAGACACCTATTTTGAGGTGTTGAGGCCGAAATCCTCATGGCCATTGGAACCAAAATTCCTTTTCCTTTCCAACAATTTTTATGGCATACATAACATATAATCAACATATTATATTTCAAGCATACCATAAAAGCAATAAAAATCATACCAAGCATGTAAACAAAAATAAATCATGCAAAACACATAAACCACATAAACACCCACAAATTATTACACAACCATGGATATGAATCCTCACATGGATTCACCATCCATCAAATACAAATTCATCTCTCACCACTGATAATTATATATTTTATATATTAATAAACCCTCATTTTTAGTTATTTACATTCTTCATGTGCTTAATTGATTAAGCCTGATTATGTTTTGTAAGATTGGACTCAAATTGGACTTAATTGATTTTTTCAGCATTATTTAAGTCTTACACTATTTCTGTATTTTGGTCATATCTTGAGTTCTAGATGTCTAGCAATTATGAATTTTACCTTGTAGGAAAGCTGAGAGAAAGCTCTACAACTTTCATGAGAGATCCAGGTAAAATATGGACATCTAGAAGACCTAAATGGGCTTGGAAGACAGAACACGAGTTTTGTGTCTGGGACCTGAATAGTGTACAGTAATCAGAGCACAACGCGGGCTGTAAGAATTATCTTGGGCTGAAATTTAGACATTTGAAAGTTAAGACCCAGATCTACAACTTTCATGAAGAACACAAGAGCTCATTCAGATAGCTTGGAGATGATATTGGGTCTGGAAGTCAAAACAGAGGTGCTGAAACTGGGCCTGAATAGTCTGTAGTAATTGGGCCATATCTCGGGCTGTAAGAATGATCTTGGGCTGAAATTTGGACATCTGAAAGTTAAGATTCAGATCTACAACTTTCATGAAGATGATTTTTCTATTTAATGATGGAATCCATGAGTTAAGCAATGAATGATTTTGGAGACAAGAAATCTCAATAATTTTTCACTCTTATCCTCACCATTTGGCATTTTCCACTCATTCATCCACTTATCCACCTACTCTTAATCAGCCTCCTTATCATTTTGTATCCCTAATCCTCTATAAAAGGCACCATTGGCTGACTATTTGAGGCACTTGGTGTTAGGCTTAGTTGTTACAAGTTGTGGTTATGCTTGTTTATTGTTTTCCTTTGTTGTAATTTTTCTTGTTCTAAATTGAAGCTATGTTCATCTTTCTCTTCTTCTCTCTTTCTTTCTTCTTGTCTATGAGTAACTAAATCTTCATCTTGCTTGGGTGAAAGACTAAAGCTCTTGGTAATGAAATAACGTTAGATTATTCTATTTCTTGTGCTTAAATGATATATTATCAAATGGACATTATATGTGTTGTATTTTGTTTCCAATTAATTTAGAAACCTTCTTTGTATAATAGAGATCTTGATTTATTATAGACAATAGGATTGGCACAGTGAATGCTTGAACTCATTTACAAATGTTGGTAGATAATTAAAGGAATCATAATATGATTGCATATATAATTGAACTTTGAATGTTATATTTTCCGATTAGAACCTCCGTTATGTGTGGATTTCAATTGAGTTATAAAGAGAAATAATCTTGCCTTTAATTTATTACCTAGAGTGGATCTTCTAACCCAAGCAAGTTCTTAAATTCACTTGTGAACATTTTTTTATTACTTTTGGTGTTGTGACAAATCCTCTTCTTACCTCAATTAATTTTTCTTCATCAATTCCCTGTGGATCGACCTCGGACTCCCGAGAAATTTATTACTTGAGACAACCTGCACTTGGGTTTGCATCCTTTAAATCCAACACATCAAGTTTTTGGCGCCGTTGCTAGGGACTTGATTTGAAGTTTTAATTTATTAAGGTTCGTTTTCTTTAATAAAATCCATTCTCTCTTCTTCCTTACTGGAGCAAAAGATTGGCTTGCCGATCCTTCGGTTTCTTTACTAACTCTCTAACTTACTAACCTACTAACTTGCTAACATACTAACTTCCTAACTTTTATATTTTTGTCATTTATTTTCTGTTTACTAACTTTTTATTTTCTGCATTCTAACTTTTAATTTACATCATTTATTTTCTGCACTTTCTAGCTTACTAATTATTAACTCTCTAATTATCTAACTTTTTACTTTATCAGTTATCTAACTTTTTACTTGTTAATATTTATTAGGTGGTTAGTTTATACCACATTCTTGTTAATATTTAATGATGGGTTACACCGCCATCTTGTACATTATTTTTGTTTATTTATTTTAAGTTATTTATGTATTTATGCTTAATTGGTATCGTGATTTAAATTCTGGTCGTTTAGTCAAAATTAATCCTGGTACTTTATATATTGATTTGTTTGAATCACAATCACACACAATTGACACAATGGCTGACAATGAAAGTGTACATGATGAACCTGAAAATCAACCGTTGTGAACCATGCGTGAATATTTGCAACCACCTCGAAATTCTAGTCCATCATGCTTTATCTTTCCACTCAATGCCAACAATTTTAGATTTAAGCCAGGTATGATTTCTTTACTTCCTAATTTTCATGGTTTAGAATCTGAAAGTCCATATTTACATCTGAAAGAATTTGAGGAAGTATGCATTGCCTTTAATGATCAAAATTGCACTGAAGAGATTGTTAAGCTTAAATTATTTCCTTTTTCTTTAAAAGATAAAGCAAAATCTTGGCTTAACACTTTGAAACTAAGATCAATTGGCACATGGCAAGAAATGCAAGGTGAGTTCTTAAAAAAAAAATTTCCAACACATAAAACCAATACTATGAAAAGACAAATCCAAATTTTTTTTCAAAATTCAAATGAAGCATATTTTCAATGTTGGGAACGGTTTAAAGATTTGTTAAATTCTTGCCCACATCATGGTTTTGAAAAATGGCGCACTATAAGCTTCTTTTATGAAGGTTTAACACCTGAAACTAAATAATTTATGGAAACAATGTGCAATGCTGAGTTTCTTGATAAAGAACCTGATGAAGCTTTAGACTATTTAAACCAGTTGGCTGAAAATTCTCAATCTTGGCATAGTACTAACCCTTCTGAAAATTCAATTAGATCTAACCTTGCAAGTGCTAATAAAGTAAAATATCACCTTAGTCAAGAGGAAGATCTAAATGCTAGGTTTGCCAGTTTGGCTAGAAAGGTGGAAGCCATGGAATTAAGAAAAGTAAAAGAAATTAAATTTGTGCAAAATGAAGAAATTTGTGGCATTTGTGATGACTTAGGACACTCAACACACGAATGTCCTAACATTCTTGTTTTTAAAGAAGTTGTACAAGAGCAAGTAAATTCAATGAATAATTTTAAAAAGCCATTTACTTCTTCTTTTTCAGATACATATAATCTGGGATGGAGAAATCACCTGAACTTTAGCTAGAGGAATAATAATCAGTCACAATTCGTGCAACCACCACCTCCTCAGGCACAACAGGACTCTTAAAATTCTCAAGGATATACACCTTATGTCCCACCATATAGGAAAAACCTTGAGGAAACACTGCATGCATTCATAGAAAAGCAAGAATGACAGTACAGTCTTGCTAAACAAAACAATCAAACCATGAATGACATAAAAGACACTCTTGCTAAACTTTCTTCTGCACTCACCATTCACGAGAAAGGAAAATTTCCTTCTCAACCTCAACCAAATCCCAAGGGTCAGTACAGTCTAAATGAGAGGAGTTCAGAAAACCAACAAATGGACCAAGTCAAGTCAGTGATAACTCTTAGGAGTGGAAAGGTTATTGAAAAAGAAATTCCTGAACCTTGTGAGAAAGAAGTTGAACCAATTACCCAAGAAAATGAAGAAGTTGACCAAAAGGCGACCAAACTCTCACCTTCACTCACATTTCCTCAAGCATTGAATAATCCAAAGAAATTAGACCACCACACTGAAATTTTTGAAATTTTGAAATAAGTGAAGATCAATATTCCTCTGTTAGATGCTATCAAACAGATTCTTTCTTATGCCAAATATTTGAAGGACTTGTGCACTGTTAAAAGGAAATTAAATATGAAAAAGAAAGCATTTTTGGCTGAACAAGTAAGCTCCATTCTTCAAAATAATAATGCATTGAAATATAAAGACCCTGGTTGTCCTACAGTTTCATGCATTATTGGAGAACATAAAATTGAAAAAGCTTTACTTGATCTTGGTGCTAGTGTCAATTTGCTTTCATATTCAATTTATCAACAACTCAACTTAGGTGAGTTAAAACTAACTTCTGTAACTCTTCTACTTGCAGATAGATCAATCAAAATTCCAAGAGGAATAGTAGAAGATGTGTTAGTTCAAGTTGATAAATTCATATATCCTGTGGATTTTATTGTCTTGGATACTGAACCTATGGTTAATAGTTGCAAGTCAATTCCTGTTATTTTAGGTCGTCCATTTTTAGCAACATCTAATGCTTTGATAAATTGCAGAAATGGAGTGGTGAAGCTAACATTTGGAAACATGACACTGGAGCAATGTTTTTAACATGTGCAAGCAACCATAGGAAGTCCTTGATGAAAAGGAGGAAATTGAAGGAATTGAAGTCATTATAGATAATCATCTTCAAATAAGGAGTTCTTCTGATCCATTAGAAATTTGTTTAGTCAATTCATTTGATTCAGGCATGCAATTAGAAGATGATATATCTGAAACATGCTCTTTGCTTGATTGTGCACAGGCAATGGAGTACAAAGGATGGAAGCCAAGATTTGAAGAACTAAAACCCATGAATGATAATGCCCATGAAGAAATACCCACACTGGAACTAAAGCCATTACTTGCTGGATTGAAGTACACATTTTTGGGATAAAAGCAAAACTTTCTAGTGGTAATTTTATTGTCTTTTACTGAAGAACATGAAAGTATGTTAACAGAAGTACTTAAAAGACATAAAAGTGCAATTGGATGGACATTAAAGGACATAAAAGGCATTAATCCATTAATTTGTACACATAGAATACATTTAGAGGATAATGCTAAAACTTCTCAACAACCTCAAAAAAGATTAAATCTATACATGAAAGAGGTAGTTAGAGCTGAAGTCCTTAAATTGCTTGATGTTGGAATTATCTACCCTATCTCTGATAGCTAATGGGTAAGCCCTACACAAGTTGTGCCTAAGAAATCTGGAATGACAGTGGTTGAAAATGATAAAGGTGAATTAATACCTACGCGAGTCTCATCTAGTTGGCGTATGTGTATTGATTTTAGAAAATTAAATGCTGCTACTAGGAAAGATCATTTTCCCTTGCCATTTCTTGATTAAATTCTAGAAAGGGTAGCAGGACATCCATACTACTGTTTTCTTGATAGTTTTTCGGGTTATAATCAAATACCAATTGCATTGGAAGATCAAGAAAAGACTACTTTTACATATCCCTTTGGTACTTTTGCATATAGAAGAATGCCTTTTGGCCTTTGTAATGCTCTGGCAACATTTCATAGATGCATGTTAAGCATTTTTACTGATATGATTGAGCATTATTTAGATGTTTCCATGGATGATTTGACAGTTTTTGGAAATTCTTTTGAAAATTGTCTTGATAATTTGGAAAAAGTTCTTAAAAGATGCGAAGAAAACGGATTTGTGCTAAACTGGGAAAAATGTCATTACATGGTTACCTCAGGAATAGTGTTAGGTCATGTGATCTCTTCCAAAGGAATTGAAGTTGATAAGGCCAAAGTTGAATTAATTGCTCATTTGCCCTCCCTAAAAACAGTCAGAGAAGTTCGTTCCTTTTTAGGACATATAGGATTTTACAGAAAATTCATTAAGGACTTTAGTGCCATATCTAGACCATTATGTAATCTTCTGTTGAAAGATGCACCATTTGATTGGACTCAAGAATGTCAAAAATCTTTTAAAAAATTAATTGGTCTTCTGACATCTGCTTCTATCATGCAATCTCCTGACTGGTCTTTACCTTTTGAGTTAATGTGTGATGCTAGTGATTTTGCTGTGGGCGCTATTTTAGGCCAAAGAAAGGAAGGTAAGCCTCATGTGATTTGTTATGCAAGTAGAACTTTAAACAGTGCACAAATGAATTACACCACTACTGAAAAAGAACTACTTGCTGTAATTTTTGCACTAGATAAATTTCGATCTTACTTAATTGGTTCTTCTATTGTGATTTTCACCGATCATTCTGCTGTTAGATATTTGATGTCTAAGCAGGATGCCAAACCAAGATTGATAAGGTGGATCTTGTTGCTTCAAGAATTCAACATCACAATAAAAGATAAGAAATGAGCTGAAAATATTGTCACTGATCATTTGTCCAGACTCACAATAGGCTCACCTTTTGATAGCACACCTATCAATGATTCTTTTCCTAATGAATTTTTATTTTCTGTCAATTCCATGCCTTGGTTTGCTAACATAGTCAACTTTCTTGTAATAGGAAAGATGCCGCCTCAATGGACGCACCAAGATAGAAGGAAATTTTTGACAGAGGTGAAAAATTTTTATTGGGATGACCCATACTTGTTCAAATATTGTGCTGATCAAATCTTTCGGAGACGTGTGCCTGACAGTGAGGTAGGTAGTGTCATTAAATTTTGTCACTCAAAAGCATGTGGAGGTCACTTCTCTTCAAAGAAAACAGCTGCGAAAATCTTGCAGTGTGGATTTTATTGGCCCACTTTATTTAAGGACTGCTATACTTTTTGTAAAAGTTGTGAAAATTGTCAAAAGTTGGGCTCAATTTCAAAAAGAAACATGATGCCTTTGAACCCCATCCTTGTCATTGAAATTTTTGATTGTTGGGGAATTGATTTCATGGGTCCATTTCCATCTTCATTTGGATTTGTGTATATTTTGGTTGCAGTTGATTATGTTTCAAAATGGATTGAGGCGATTCCATGCCGACACAATAATCATAAAACTATTCTCAAATTTTTAAAAGAAAATATCTTGTGTTGATTTGGAATCCCTTGAGCTATCATAAGTGATGGGGGAACATATTTTTGCAATAAATCATTTGAATCTTTAATGAAGAAATATGGTATTACACATAAAATTGCCACCCCTTATCACCCTCAGACAAGTGGACAAGTTAAATTGGCAAATAGGGAGATTAAACAAATTTTGGAAAAAACGGTTAACCCAAATCGTAAAGATTGGTCTTTAAGACTAAACGATGCACTTTGAGCTTATCGTACTGCTTTCAAAACATCTTTGGGCATGTCACCCTATCAGTTAGTCTATGAAAAACCTTGTCACTTTCTTGTAGAATTGGAATATAAAGCATTCTGGGCCATTAAAGCTTTCAATCTAAATCTTGATGATGCTTGCAAGATACGCAAATTGTAATTAAATGAACTTGAGGAATTGAGAAATGATGCATATGAGAACTCAAAGATTTATAAAGCCAGAATAAAAGCTTTTCATGACAAGACAATTTTGAGAAAATCTTTTGAAATTAGTCAAAAAGTTCTACTTTATGATTCTTGCCTGCACCTATTCCTTGGAAAATTGAGATTTAGGTGGAGTGGTCCTTTTGTTGTCAAACATGTGTATCCTCAAGGAGCCGTAGATATTGAGAATCCTAGGAAGGGTAATGTGTTTTGTAACATCCCAACTTTTGGGTAAAAGACCGTTGTATCCTTATTTTACTGTTTCTTGTTTTTCTGTATGAAATACAGAAAAATAATACTGTTTGTTATTTTATTTGGTAGTTTTACATAATTTGTTTTGATACAGTAAGATAAAAATTTTATCAAATTACTGTTTTAAATTTTTCTGTATCAAAAACAGATGTATAATACTGTCTAGTATTTTATATAATCGTTTTACGTATTTTTCTTCAAGACAGTGAAATAAAATTTTTCTTGAATCTGCTGTTTTAATTTTTCTGGTTGATATACAGACAAATAATACTGTCTGTAATTTTATTTGAACGTTTTGCATGATTAGCTACGTTGTGGGAAAAAATTGGAAAAATGACCGTTACGTCCCGAACGTGCTATTTGTGCTGTTTTTGCTGTTTTTAATTGTTTTCTACATGATACGAATTTTTCAATATTACTGTCTGTAGTTTTATATGGACTTTTTGTGTGATTTGCTCCGGGTAGGAAAATAATATTTTTCGGACCGGGAAAATCTGTTTTTAATTATTCGGAGGGGGGGATCTTACTAAACCCAATTCTTGAATGAGCCTAAAATTAATCTTTTAATTTTTAGGATTTAACTCACAAATAAAATAATTTTATATTATTATAATATTATTTTATTAGTCAGTATAAATAAGTGACGGCGGACCCAGAAATATTTTGCGGGACCCACGTTTAGTCATCGAGTGCTATACATGTGGACCAATGAGGAGCTGGTCAAAATTGGTGGCTATGACTCATCGTAACGGGCCAATAGGACGATGACACGTGGCGTGACACCTCAGCATCATGACTCAGCAGCTTCTAGAAGGTTCCAGAAGTGCGACTCGGCCTGTGACTCACCGCAGTGACTCGCCAGTTCCAGAAGTTTCTCTGATGACTCAGCGTTGTGACTCACCATTGATGACGCAGCCAATGATGCAGTTGTGATGCAGTCAGTGACTCAACATGCTGACTCGCCATGCTGACTCACCTGTTTTGGAAAATATCTATGCTGACTCATCTGCTCTATAAAATATCTACGTTGACTCGCCATGTTGACTCACCCATTCTAGAAAATTCCACGATGACTTATCATACTGACTCATCGTAGTGAGTCACATGTTCTAGAAATTTCTCTTTGATGACTCGCTTTATGACTCATCAAGGGCAATCGAGAAAAATGATCAATAATCAATATTTCTTCTACTCGCTAGTATAAGATAAAAATCTATGTATATTTTATCACCCATTAGACAATAGACATTGACTTTATAAGCAGTAATTGTTGTTCATTGCTTATGATATACCGAAAAATATCCTAAGCCTTCATCTTTTTCCTGGAGTCTATAAATAGGAGAGCCTTGGCTCATTTTCAACTTTGGCAAGAAGCTCTCACCTTCCTTTTCTCTCCATGTGCTCCACGGCCATGGCTCCCAAATGGAGACAATCTCCACCCATTCACCTCATTTACTCTTCTACACATCATTTTCTCCAAAGAACCAAGACCAAGCAACCAAAATTCTCTCCTTTTCTCTTCCCCTTGATTTCGGCCAAATCACCAAGAACCATTCTCCAAACTTCAATAAATCCTACCAATATCATTTCTTGAATCCTTTCATCAAACCAAGACACTTTCATGTTAGGAATTTCTCAAGATTCCTTCATCTTCATCTTCCTATCAAGCAAAAACCAACTCATATCTCTCCCTTTCTTCAAGCTCACGGCCGACCCTCAAAAATCACCTTCCAAGCTTCAATAATTTTAAATGACCATAGATCTTGAATCTCCATGCGTTTCTAAAGAACTTTCATGTTGGAAGTTTTTCCTAAATCTTCCATTTTCTACCTTGTTCTTCAAAGCTCAAGTTTGAAACCATGAAGGTGAAATTCTTTAATCTTCATGTTTCTATCCATTTTAAAGTTTTAATCATGATTTTAATCCATGATTATTCTAGTTTAGAGCCTTAGGTATTAATATTGTATGTTTTCTTTGTTTTCAAGGAGCTCTTGGAGGAGGAAGCTTGCTTGAAGGAGACATACAAAGGACTTGGAGGTTCTTCAAGAGGTAAGAGGGAGATTACCCTCATCAACCATGTGTTGGTGGTGAGGAATGTTTGTGGTTGTGGTGAAGAATCCATAAGGATTCATTCACTTGATTATTTATAGTTTTTCCTAATTGTGATTGATTATGTGTGTAAATTATTTATGTGTTTATTATTTGTGTGTTTGTTAATTTTGTGTTTGTTATTAGGTTGTTGTGTATTTGTTAGTAGCCTTCTTATTTGATGTTTGTAATAAATTGCATGTCTACAAGCTTTAATTTGCATGTCTACAAGCTTTGATAATATTGCATGTGTTAGAAATGCATGATAAAATATAGGATATGAATAATATGTCAAGGATTGTATGAGTGTTCCAAAGAACACACTAACAAGGCTCACGGCCATGATCCAAATGGGGAACCAAAATGTTCTCTTAATTTTCTTAAAAGGTGACCTAATTAACCTAAGAGAATTGGTAAGATATCCATTTGTTTAGATTAAGAAAAATGAATTTGGAAATTAAATGGCATAACCTTACATTTTCATCCAACATGTCTAACTTCAACACTTTGATTTCTAAAACTATTTTCTAGGGTAAGGATTAAATCAATGTAGACAATACAAGAGATTAAACATGTATTTAAAAGGTGAAAAATAATTCGAAATCAAATGCAAAGTTTTTATCAAATTCGCCAACATACCAAATTAGACATTCATGATTTCTAAAATTAATTCCAAGCTATTTTCAATCAAGAAGAAGCAATACAAGTTAAAGTAAATTTTCTACAATGAGTTTTAAAGAAATAAAGTAGTTAGAATTAAGTTTAAGAGGTTAATACTAATGGTTTTTACTGTAAGAAGAAATACAGTAGCTTTATAAAATTTCTAACGTATAGCTCATCGTGTGTTTTGAAGCACGTTAGGAATTTTCAAAAGTATAATTATTTGGTATTAATAAAAATGAAAAGGGCTTTCAAATGGTAAATTTAGGAAACCATTATTATAATTTATTAAACAAAATACTATCAATTTTTAGTAAAAACGGATAAATAAGATAGAAAAGATGTCCAAAAGACAGTATACGCTATGAACAATATTCTACGTAATTTGAAAGTACTAAATATTATTTATGTTTGTTTTAAACAGTTATTTTAAGGAAGTTGGACAAGAAAACGATTTAAAAATCTTACGCGATTGAGAAAACGTATTAAAAATTCTACGCGATTTTGAAAACAGAAAAATATATTTACGCGTTTTGCAAACGTTTGTAAAAATGATGGAATTGTGAAAATACGATAAAATTTCTACGCGATTAAACGTTACTGTATTTATTTTTGTTGTCGGGAAAATGTGAACCCGTACAGGTTTTTGAGAATTTATCTGCTGTCGGAAAAATGTGAACCCGTACAGGCTTTTGAGAGTTTATCTGCTGTCGGGAAAATGTGAACCCGTACAGGCTTTCTATTTATGTGTGCCAAGTTTTTGGTGGATTGGTTGACGAGACGAATCACATCGTGTTGTCGATGCGATAAACGTAGTGTGGTTCATTGTTCTAATGAACTTGGAGACTTTAGTGTACGGGATCCCACATGTGGACAGTTGGTAGCTCCGCTGGGCCGTGGTAAACCGATAGCACACTATGGTACTCAACACGCACTATATTTAATCGAGATTTGTGAAATCTAGTAGTACATTTGCCTGTAGTGCCACAACGTGAGACCGTGAACTACACCACGCCTGGATGATGGATTCCTGTGTCGTGGGGCTATAGACGCAACGTGTGACCGCGCAATAGTTGGTTGGGCAGCCGTGGTACTAATAGATTTTACGAGTCATTCCGCTCTCTGATACTTGTGTTTTCTTTAGCTCCATGGAGTAGGATTGTGTCTTATTGTATATGTTGATATGTGGTGCATTATTATCTTCTATTTGTTATTTTTATCTATTATCTTTTATTTGTTATTTCTTTTATCTCGTCATCTTTTATCTATGATATTTTTATTTGTGATTTTATTTGTGATTTCTATCTATGCTTTTTATCTCGTGATTTTTATCTCAGACCTTCCATTTGTGATATTTATGTTGTTATGACATTTGATCTTTCTTTTATATTGTACTTGTTATGATATTTTATATGGTATAATTGTTATATCTATCCTGATAATGTTATTACTATTTATTTTATTAGGTTATATGTATGTTAGAAATATTTGTAAATTGATTACATGACTATAATTGTGATTATCTGTGTGTATGGAATGACTTTGTCATTCGTATTATTCTTTACTACCGTACTGGTACTGGTGAAAGGGGATCTCACCTCTTTCCTGTGTTGTTTTTGTTTGGTTTGTATTCTTCGAATTCGTATAGTAGGCGGAGCACATTCTTAACCCTAGGGGAGACAATATTCTGAAGATGGTGGCGGCGTCATTGAGTGGTCTTTCAAGTTTCAACAAGATGCAGTTGGTGAAGAAACAGACTATGTAGGTTGAATTTTTCTCGTTAGTGTTGTTACCGTGCTATTGGTAGTACCCGTCTTTGGGTTTGCTACTGTTTCTCTGAGTCTGTAAATATTACGTTTTAACTTATATGAAATGATTGGTGATGTGTATGTTAATCTATTAAATTTAATTTCCATTTTACTTAAAATTTCCGGTAAGTTTGTATTTCCGCGACAAGAAATTTTAAAATCCATATTTTGAAACTCAAAGCTTTTATAAAATAATTTTAATTAGTTTTAAGATTTATTTATTTTTTTTAAAATGTGACGCCCTACGGAGGGTGTTACATGTTTAAAGTTAACGGACAAAGGCTCAAACCATTTCTGGAAAACTAAGTTAATGAGGTAGAATTTATCTCTCTTTTTGATCCTTGTTATGAATAGAATTCACTCTAATTTTGTTACCTTGTTTTTGCAGTTCTTTGTGTTGCCGATTAAGTGGCGGATACGGCACTCCGTGACTCTCAAGTCAGTTTGTTTTTCAGTTTCCCAAAATAACTGAATCCTTCTTCTCCTTTAAAATGGATGTCATTCTTTCAAACATGATAAAACATTTTCCTTCTCTCCCTCAAAATGCTTTGAAAAAAATTTACAAAGTTCGATGTAAAAGATTGAGATTGTTAATACACAAAGATATACCAGAAGATGTGCACTGGATAATTGAAGCAAAGGTCCAACTAGCAGGTGAGTCTGCAATTTCATTTGACTCATACATGCCAGGTCTTGGAAGAAGTTCATGTTCTAAAAGGAGAAGACCAAAAAGGTTGCAAATCTGTCACAAATGCAGACGATGGAATTATAACAAGCGATGTCATTCTTTGGGGATGCTTTCCGCAAACAGAGAAGATAAAATTTTCTTCATTAAGAATGGACTGAGTAAGGAGTCATTAGATGATATCTTATTGACTCTTGACACACATTCTTGTGGATTGCGTTACCAAGTGGCATAGACTCTCAACAGTTTCATTTTCAATTTTAAGTTCCTCAATTTCATTATTTAAAATAGAGATTTTGTTTTCAAAAGAGGAAATTGCTTTCTTGGATGATAAAACAAGTTTTGAAAGTCTCATAGATTCATTATGCAATTCTTCAAATGCATCTTGCAATTCATCATAGGAAGGAGAAGAATTTGATTCAAAATTTGAGGATGTTACCTCTATGTCATCTTCATCTTCCTCTTTTCCTCTAGCCATGAAACATAGATCGGCTTTCTCATTGTCCAAACTATCGGTTGCATCCATGTCATTTTCATTCCAAGCTATGTAAGCTCTTCTTTCTTTCTTTTCCCTTGAGTACCTCTTCTCATACTTCTCCACTTTCCTTTGATAGATTGGGCACTCCATCTTCATGTGTCCCAATTCTCCACATTCATAGCATTTAGAAGTGGTTGAGGTTCCTTCCCCTTTGTGATAGGCATTCTTTGAGGGAAAAGGAGGTCTTCTTTGATCTTCATTCTTCTGGAAGAATCTTCTGAATTTCTTTACTAGTAGGCCAAGATTCTCTTCACTAATTTCCAAGCCATCTCCATCATCATCATCATCATCATTGATCAAAGAGGAGGTGGTCTTGAGAGCAATTCCCTTCTTTTCTTTCTTGTCATGCTTCTCATTTTGATTGAGTCTATTCAGCTCCAACTCATGCTCTTGAAGCTTTCCAAAAAATGTGGCTAAGGTCATAGTTGCTAGATTTCTTGATTCTGAAATAGCCGTCACTTTAGGTTGCCAATCCCTGCTTAAACATCTCAACACTTTGTTAATAAGATCTTCATTAGGAAAAGTCTTTCCCAATGAAGCAAGATGATTTGTAATATGTGTCAAACATTTTTGCATTTCTTGAATGCTTTCACCTTGGCTCATTCTAAAAAGTTTATACTCATGAGTGAGAGTATTTATCCTTGATCTTTTCACTTCACTAGTACTCTCATGAGTTACTTGTAAGGTGTCCCACATTTCTTGGGCGAATTTACAATTTGAGACTCTAAAGAACTCATCATACCCCAAAGCAGTGGTAATGATGTTTTTGGCTCTCAAATTGTATTGGACCTTCTTTTTATCATCATCCGTCCATTCACTTCTTGGTGTATTAATTCTTACACCATTTACAACTTGTGTGGGTACAAAAGGATCATTTTCAACAGCATCCCACACATCCAAGTCAATAGCTTTAATAAAAATTTTCATTCTTTCTTTCTAATAAGCATACCCATCCCCATTGAAAAAGGGAGGTCTATAAAGAGAAGAACTTTCAGAAAAATCATTTGAAGAGGCCATCACTTTCTCTTGAAGCTGCTACGCTCTTTACACAAGCGCCTAGCTCTGATACCACTTGTTACCAAGTGGCCTCAAACTCAAGAGGGGGGGTGAATTGAGTTGATGAAATATTTTCGCAAATCTTTCACAAAGCCCTTGTATATCAAATTTTCGTTGAAGCTATTGTTTAATTGAAGTGAATAGATAAATGCGATCAAATGAACTACTTACAAATAAACAACCCAAGATAGAAAGTATTCAAACAAAGCTAAACAACAAACTCAACTCAAGCATATATAGTTAAAACACAAAGTAAAGAGATAAAGTTTAGAAGAACAAACACAAGGATTTATCCTGGTTCAGCCACCCCTTGTGACCTACGTCCAATCCTCAAGCAAACCACTTAAGATTTTCTACTAAACTTCAAGCTTGAACGGGTGCTTGAAAACCTTTACACAATAGAGCACTCACCACACCTTGGGATCCCTCACCCTTTGTACTTGAGCCTCAAAATAGGGATACCTCACTCTTTTCACTAGAGGGATACCTCACCCCCTTTACAACCTTTGAAGGATACCTCACCTTCAACAAGGGATACCTCACCCTTTACAATCTTTGAGAGATACCTCACTCTCTTTTCTCTAGAGGGATACCTCACCCCCTTTACAAAGAATCAAAGTGTTTACAAGATGAAACTCTCACAAGAGTAGACTACACAAATTGAAGCCCTATGATGCTCTTCAAGAATATCTCAAAAATATATACAAAAATAGAGCAAAAGAGATTTAATAATGATTCTCGGATTGAAGTAATTGATAGATGTTTCTCAAGTGTTGGTTAGCTATAAATGATTCCCAAAGAACTGTATTTAAAGCCCATTCATTAAAAGAGCCGTTGGAGGGTGGTTGAGGCCAAGCATTTAATGCATTCAATATAGCCGTTGGGCATGTCAGAACATTGGTAATCGATTACAGTTTTTTGGTAATCGATTACATGACAGTTAGAACGTGTTCTTAGCTTTCTGGGTTTATGGTAATTGATTACAAGACTTGTGTAATCGATTACACGCTCTCTGAATTTCTGGTAATCGATTACAATATTAATGTAATCGATTACATGGCCCTTTGAACGTGTTCTTGGCTTTCTGGGAACATGGTAATCGATTACATGGATGGTGTAATCGATTATAAGGCTTCTGTTTAGCTTGTAATCGATTACTAAACATTGGTAATCGATTACACTATACTTTAAACTCATTTTTCACGCCCAATTAAGTCTCTAGGCCATTTTTATCATCGGGCAACTTGGACTAACCAAGATTTGCAAATGTTTAACATAATCCAAGATTGAAATCAATTTTTCTTAAAAAAAATGAACTTTGAAAAACAAGTTGATTTATGAGATCTTTGAAAAACCATTTGAATATAATTGAGATACCTTGAGAGCATTTCACATTGATGTTCTAAGACCTATATCTAATATACCTCTTTTGATCTTGGTCTTCTTCTTGACTTTGTTATTATCAAAAACTTATTTGATATGCTTCATGATATAAGCATTCACATTCTCCCCCTTTTTGATGATGACAAAATAAACATTAAAAATAGAGAAATATTTGCATTTATTTATCTATCAGAGATTAAGCGCAACTCTTCCTCATAATGTATGCATGAGATAGGGTAAATGATTTTCATGTAAAAGTCTAAAAGCTCCCCCATACACATGCAACATATTTCACTAATCTCTCCCCCGTTAGCATTATCAAAAACAACATAAGCATTTAGCATTGTATAATCAATTCAGCCCAGCAGGATCAATATTAGAGTATAAATAGTTTAGCACAACAATATGTGATACCAATGACAAATGCATATGAAAATTAAATCTTGGGCAATATTTATCATTTATGCCAATAGAATTCAGAGTCATATTCAAGAGCAAATGGGGCTAGATAGTATACAAGCAAGGAATCATCATGACAAAGCTTGATGGCAGATAAAATGTATGTCCCATGAATTTTTGCCTTTTAAAAACCTGTGTAATCGATTACAATGTCTGTGTAATCGATTACGCATGTTCTGGATTCCTGGTAATCGATTACATATGTGGTATAATCGATTACATGCCTTCTGGAATTGTTGTAATCGATTACATTGGAGGTGTAATCGATTACCTGCTTTCTGACTTGGCTTAGAACGCCTGACAGAGCCTTTGTAATCGATTACAAAAGTATTGTAATCTGTAACACCCCAACTTTTGGGTAAAAGACCGTTGTGTCCCTGTTTTACTGTTTTTTATTTTTCTGTATGAAATACAGAAAAATAATATTGTTTGTTATTTTATTTGGTCATTTTACATAATTTGTTTCGATACAGTAAAATAAAAATTTTATCAAATTACTGTTTTAAATTTTTCTGTGTAATATACAACTATATAATACTGCTGGATATTTTATTTGAACGTTTTGGATGATTAGCTACATTGTGGGAAAAAATGGAAAAATGACCATTACGTCCCGAATGTGCTGTTTTTGCTATTTTTGCTGTTTTTAATTGTTTTCTACTTGATACAGTGCTCAATATTACTGTCTGTGATTTTATTTGGACTTTTTGTGTGATTTGCTCCGGGGTAGGAAAATAATATTTTTTCGGACCGGAAAAATCTGTTTTTAATTATTCAGAGGCGGGGGATCTTACTAAACCCAATTCTGAATGAGCCTAAAATTAATCTTTTAATTTTTAGGATTTAACTGTCAAATAAAATAATTTATATTATTATAATATTATTTTATTAGTCAGTACAAATAAGTGACAACGGACCCGGAAATATTTTGCGGGACCCATGTTTAGTCATCAAGTGCTGTACACGCGGACCAATGAGGAGCTGGTCAAAATTGGTGGCTATGACTCATCGCAACGGGCCAATAGGACGATGACACGTGGCGTGACACCTCAGCATCATGACTCAGCAGCTTCTAGAAGGTTCCAGAAGTGGTGACTCAGCCTGTGACTCACCATGATGACTCGCCAGTTCCAGAAACTTCTCCGATGACTCAGCATGCTGACTCGCCATGCTGACACAGCCAATGATGCAGTCAGTGACTCAGCTGATGACTCGCCATGCTGACTCATCTGCTCTAGAAAATATCTACGCTGACTCGCCATGTTGACTCACCCGTTCTAGAAAATTCCACGATGACTCATCATACTGACTCATCGTAGTGAGTCACATATTCTAGAAATTTCTCTTTGATGACTCGCTTTATGACTCATCAAGGGTAATCAGTAGAAAAAAAAATGATCAATAATAATTGCTACTATGTTAATCTAAAATAAAAATTTATGTATTTTTTTTATTTTATTTTACTACCCATTAGACAATAAACACTGACTTTATAAACAGTAATTATTGTATAATTATTGTTTATTGGTTAAAGTATGTTAGAAAATATATAATGTGCACCAATAGGAATTGGTCAACAAAAATAGCAACCAATAAGAATCAAGTTAGTAAATATTTAACCAATAGAAATTGGTCAAAATTAATGGCTTAACTCTTTAAGGACCAATAAGAAGCAAGCTTTTAAACAAATATTGGACTTATTGAAGTTGTTGGTCTACGGTGAAGGAGAAGAGAAATTGCTCAAAATGATCAATTCTCAAAGTGGAATTCACGTAGAAAGCTTAAGTTAAATGAAATGAAGACTAGTCAACATTGGTTTCTTTTCTTTGATTTTCCTTCTACGGTAAAGTAAGCATTTGGTGAGGTAAATATTACAATTAATTCTTACTATCTTTCAATTAATTAACTAAGTAAGACCAAGTCAATTTTAGTGGCTTCTTTCATGTGCTTCTACGGCAAGTGCATGCCTTTAGGAAGGCAATATTCAACAATTCAATTCATTCTTCCTCTCAAATGCATTTACGGCCATGCAATTGAATAAAGGCCAATTTACCTACTTAAATGTATTTGGTCACTTTTCTATTTAGCTATCATTCAAAGAAGCAAAACAAATATTTCTCACTTTCTCTCATGGTCATTCACGGCCAACCAAATATCAAAGCCTTCCTCTTACTCCAAAATTCTCCAAATAGCAAAAGCTCTCATCCCTTTTTCCTTCCTTGTGTTTCATGGCCATAGCTTCCAAGAAGAGGGCAAACTTCACCCATTTATCTCACTTGTTCTCTTCTATATCCTTTTCTCCAAAGAACCAAGATCAAGCAACCAAATTTCTCTCCTTTTTCTTTTCCCCATGGATTCGGCCAACCACTCAAAAATCCTCTTCCAAGCTTCAATAATTTTAAATGACCATAGGTCTTGAATCTCCATGCATTTCTAAAGAACTTTCATGTTGGAAGTTTTTCCTAAATCTTCCATTTTCTACCTTGTTCTTCAAAGCTTAAGTTTGAAGCCTTGAAGGTAGGATTCTTTGATCTTCATGTTTCTATCCATTTCAAAGTTTTAATCATGATTTTAATTCATGATTATTCTAGTTTAGAGCCTTAGGTATTAATATTGTATGTTTTCTTTGATTTTCAAGAAGCTCTTGGTGGAGAAAATTTGCTTGAAGGAGACATACAAGGAGCTTTGGAAGTTCTTCAAGAGGTAAGAGGGAGATTACCCTCATCAACCATGTGTTGGTGGTGAGGAATGTTTGTGTTTGTGGTGAAGAATCCATAAGGATTCATTCACTTGATTGTTTATAGTTTTTCCTAATTGTGATTGATTATGTGTGTAAGCATGTTTATAGCTTTAATAATTTTTGGTATGTGTTTATGATTGTTTTGATATATTACATGTGTTAATATATTGCATGTGTTTATAGAAGTATGGTAATTATTCTAGAATGTAAATAACATGTGAGAAATTGCATGAGTGTTCCAAAGAACACAACACCAAGGCTTACGGCCTTAATATAAAAGGAGGACCAAAATGTTCTCATCAATTTTCTAAAAGTGTGATTTAATTAACCTAGGAAAACTGACAAGTTACAAATTGATTTAAAGTAAGAAAAATGAATTTATGGATCCAAGAATGAAATTAGGTATTTCGGCCAACATGCCTAAGTTAAATGTTTTGATTTCTAAAACCATTTTCTAAAACAATGATTTAATGAATACAATGAATTTGACATTGATTTAAAAGATGAAAAATAATTTAAAGATCAAATGCAAGAACTTTGTTAAAATTGGCCAACATGCCACATACTTTTAATCCAAATTTATTTTCTAATTATGGACTAGATAATTTAATAAAAATAAATTAGATCAAGAGTTTTATAAGAGATTAAATGTATGGAAATAATTAGGAATGAATTATAAAGCATAGAATGATTTTCGGCCAAAATGCCAAATTTAAATCTTTGTGATTTATAGAATTGTTTTCAACTAAGTTTAAGTAATAAATGCCAAAAGGATTTTATTACAATGAGTTTTGAAGAAATAAATTGATTAGAATTAAGTTTAAGAAGTTTAAGCTAATGATTTTTACTGTTAGAAGAAATACAAAGAGCTTTGTAAAATTTCTAATGTATAGCTCACCTTGTGTTTTGAAGCACGTTAGTAATTTTCAAAAGTGTAATTTATTGGTTGTAACAAAAATAAAAAGGATTTTTGACAGTAAACCTAGAAAATCATTATTTTAATTTTTCTAAACATAATACTGTCAATTTATATTAAAAATGGACAAATAAGATAGAAAAGATGTCCAAAAGACAGTATACGGTATGAAAAATATTCTACATAGTTTAAATGTATTAAATATTATTTCTGTTTGTTTTAAATAGTGTTTTTAAGGAATTCGGACAAGAAAATGATTTAAAAATCTTACGCGATTGAGAAAAACGTATTAAAAACTCTACGCGATTTTAAAAACAGTAAGATAAATTTACGCGATTTAAAAACGTTTATAAAAATGACGAGATTGTGAAAACGCGATAAAATTTCTACGCGATTGACCAAAACTATATATTCTGTATATTTTTCTGCTGTCGGGGTATGAGGTGAACCCGTACAGGCTTTGGAACAATATTTGTCCGGTGGGACTTACTGTTAATGCCAATTTTTGGTGGATTGATTGACGAGGTGAATCACATCGTATTGTCGGTGCGATAAGCGTAGTGTGGTTCGATTTTGAATGGACTTGGAGGCATTAGTGTGCATAAATCTATATGTGGATAGTTGGTTGCTCTTCTGGGCCGTGGTAAATGACAACACACTAGTGGACTCGACACACACTATGTTTAATCGAGATCTTGTAAAGTCTAATAGTACATTGCCTGTAGTGCCACAACGTGAGACCGTGAACTACACCACGCCTTGGATGGTGGATTCCATGTGACGTGGGGCTATAGACGCAACGTGTGACAGCGCAATAGTTTGGTTGGGCAGCCGTGGTACTAATAGATTTTGAGGATCATTCGCTCTCTGATGTCTGTATATTTTTAGCTCCATGGAGTAGGATTGTGTCATATTGCACATGTATTTGTGTTATTATTTATTATATTTTTATCTGTGATCTTTTATCTATGATCTTTTATCTGTGATATTATATGTTTATATGTTGTATTTTGTCTGTACATTATTATCTTTTATTTGTGATATTATATGTTGTTATTGCATTTAATCTTTATTTTATATTGTTATGATTTACTGTTATGGTATTTTATATTGTATGAATTGTTATATCTATCCCGGTAATGTTATTGTAGTTTATTTTATTATGATATATGCTTATTTAAATTAATTATAAATTGATAACATGAATATATTGGTATTATCTGTGTGTATGGAATGACCTTGTCATTCGTATTATTCTTTGCTACCGTACTGGTACTGGTGAAAGGGGATCTCACCTCTTTACTGTATTGCTTGTTGTGTTTGTATTGTTAAATTCGTATAGTAGACGAAGGAAGTTTCTTAGACCTACTGGAGGCTATGTTCTGAAGATGGTGATGACGTCGAGGAGTGATCTTCCAAGTTTCAACAGGATGCAGTTTGGTGGAGAAATTGAACATGTAGGTCGGGTTTTCTCGTTAGTGTTGTTACCGTGCTATTAGTAGTACCCGTCTTTGGGTTTTCTACTGTTTCTCTGAGTCTGTAAATGTTATATTTTAAATTGTTGTTGAATATTTTGTGGAATATATAATATGTGTATTAATTAATTCAATCTAATTTCTGTTTTACTTATAAGTTTTGGTAAGTTTATATTTCCGCAAAAAGATATTTTAAAATTTATCTTTTAAATCTTAAAGCTTTTATAAAATGACATCATTTGGTTTTATGTTTTATTTAAAAATGTGACGCTCTATGGAGGGTGTTACATTAGTTGGTATCAGAGCACGGTTAGAGTCTTTTTGGGGTTGTGGTTAGGTCTGTCTTGTTTTTGTTGTGTGACTCTCTGTGCTTGGACTCCGAAAGGAGATAATGTTTCTTTGGAATGGTTACTTTGGTATCCATTGTACTATGATTCGTCTGTCTTTGAAGAAAGACGATGATTCGTGGTAAACGTGCACGTGAGGAAGCAGGACATGATATCGGCCATATGACTGCATCTACGAAAGCAATGCAAAGAACAGCTGAAGAAACAGTACAACATGATTTGAGGATTACTCAGCAGCGAGGAACGATAGCCGAAGATTAGAAGCAGACAAAGTCGAAACAAATCTTAGAATACACATTTCAAAGTCGATTACCAGTTTACTAAAACTCAGTTTTTGCATTTCAAACAGAGAAGGATCAATTTTAAACCTTTCAAATTTGTTCCAAAGCATTCCAAATCAATTTCAAACATCATGTAGGCATATAGTCCAACCAGATTGTGATCCAAAACACATAATCATGCAAATTTGCTACTTTTACCAAGAATTACATCATGTTGATGGATTAGTGAAATTTTTGAGCTTTTTTAGGATCTTTGGCATGATGTAGTACCTGTAAAATAGCTAAAGGGGAACCTCCAACACTCAAGTCAGTATTCGATTCACAATTGATTAAATCAAGGTAGTTTGTGCAGTAAAAAAAAACACCAAATTATGCAGCAAAAATGAGTTTATGCAAAAAATTGTGCAGCGAGAGTTTGGATGCATAATTAATCTAATATGCCAAGTTCAAAGTTGCGTTATATCAAATATGCTATTTCAAACAAGAAATGAACTTATCCAACACATTATTACATATAAGGATATTTTCAAGATATAAAGCTTAGAAAAATACAATTTTAAAGCAAGTTAAGGCATATAACAAGTCTCCACTTTTTCCAAAGATTGCAAGTCCAAGCTTCTTGGAGACAGAGAAGAGAACTTGGAGTATTTTCTGATCTTGTGCTTGCAGTAGCCGCTTTTGATATTCCAAAGTCCGTTCTTGGCCTTCAAGCACACCTACAACACACTTCAATTTTTGGCTTTTGGTACCCAAATTCTCTTGGGTCCTTGTGTGTTAGTGTTAGGCAAGGTGCCCTTAGGGATCCAAACCATTTTAGTTCCAATCTTGTTATTGATGTTCTTCCTCACATTACAAGTTGATGCACTATGCCCTTTCTTGCCACAATGAAAACACTTTATAAAAGGACTTGTTGATGAACTTGAGGAAACAAAGAAATTCTTGTAAAGTTTTTGTTGATTTTTGGGATAGTACCCTAAACCAGCCTTTTGAAACACACATTTTTTATTCCCAAGCAATATGTTCAAATTATCTCTTCCAAGGGTAAATTTTGAAAGAGTATTTTTCAAATTTTCAATTTCCTTTTCAAAAGTTTTACATGATGAGCAAGAAAAGGATGTAGATGCATTATCAAGTAAAGAACATGTCATGCATGAGGAATTAACATCAATGAGTCCAAGAGTTTCATTTTCAATTTTAAGTTCCTCAATTTCCTTGTTTAAAATAGAGATTTTGTTTTCAAAAGGAGAAATTGTTTTCTTGGATGATAAAACAAGTTTTGCAAGTCTCATAGATTCATTATGCAATTCTTCAAATGCATCTTGCAATTCATCATAAGAAGGAGAAGAATTTGATTCAAAATTTAAGGATGTTACCTGTATGTCATCTTCATCTTCCTTTTCTCCTCTAGCCATGAAACATAGATTGGCTTTCTCATTGTCCGAACTATCGGTTGAATCCATGTCATTTTCATCCCAAGCTATGTAGGCTCTTCTTTCTTTCTTTTCCCTTGAGTACCTCTTCTCATACTTCTCCACTTTCCTTTGATAGATTGGGCACTCCATCTTCATGTGTCCCAATTCTCCACATTCATAGCATTTAGGAGTGGTTGAGGTTCCTTCCCCTTTGTGATAGGCATTCTTTGAGGGAAAAGGAGGTCTTCTTTGATCTTCATTCTTCTTAAAGAATCTTCTGAATTTCTTTACTAGTTGGCCAAGATTCTCTTCACTAATTTCCAAGCCATCTCCATCATCATCATCATCATCATCATTGATCAAAGAGGAGGTGGTCTTGAGAGCAATTCCCTTCTTTTCCTTCTTGTCATGCTTCTCATTTTGATTGAGTCTATTCAGCTCCAACTCATGCTCTTGAAGCTTTCCAAAAAGTGTGGCTAAGGTCATAGTTGCTAGATTTCTTGATTCTGAAATAGCCGTCACTTTAGGTTGCCAATCCCTGCTCAAACATCTCAACACTTTGTTAATAAGATCTTCATTAGGAAAAGTCTTTCCCAATGAAGCAAGATGATTTGTAATATGTGTGAAATGGTTTTGCATTTCTTGAATGCTTTCACCTTGGTTCATTCTAAAAAGTTCATACTCATGAGCGAGAATATTTATCCTTGATCTTTTCACTTCACTAGTACCCTCATGAGTTACTAGGCGGATTTACAATTTGAGACTCTAAAGAACTAATCATACGCCAAAGCAGTCGTAATGATGTTTTTGGCTCTCAAATTGTATTGGACCTTCTTTTTATCATCATCCGTCCATTCACTTCTTGGTGTATTAATTCTTACACCATTTACAACTTGTGTGGGTACAAAAGGACCATTTTCAACAGCATCCCACACATCCAAGTCAATAGCTTCAATGAAAATTTGCATTCTTTCTTTCCAATAAGCATACCCATCCCCATTGAAAAAGGGAGGTCTATAAAGAGAAGAACTTTCAGAAAAATCATTTGAAGAGGCCATCACTTTCTCTTGTCACCAAGTGGCCTCAAACTCAAGAGGGGGGTGAATTGAGTTTATGAAATATTTTTGCAAATCTTTCACAAAGCACTTGTTTATCAAATTTTCGTTGAAGCTATTGTTTAATTGAAGTGAATAGATAAATGCGATCAAATGAACCACTTACAAATAAACAACCCAAGATAGAAAGTATTCAAGCAAAGCTAAACAACAAACTCAACTCAAGCATATATAGTTAAAGCACAAAGTAAAAAGATAGAGTTTAGAAGAACAAACACAAGGATTTACCCTGGTTCAGCCACCCCTTGTGACCTACGTCCAGTCCTCAAGCAAACCACTCGAGATTTTCCACTAAACTTCAAGTTTGAACGGGTGCTTGAAAACCTTTACACAATAGAGCACTCACCATACCTTGGGATCTCTCACCCTTTGTGCTTGAACCTCAAAACGGGGATACCTCACCCTTTTCACTAGAGGGATACCTCACCCTCTTTACAACCTTTGAAGGATACCTCACCTTCAACAAGGGATACCTCACCCTTTACAATCTTTGAGAGATACCTCACTCTCTTTTCTCTAGAGGGATACCTCACCCCCTTTACAAAGAATCAAAGTGTTTACAAGATGAAACTCTCATAAGAGTAGATTACACAAATTGAAGCCCTATGATGCTCTTCAAGAATATCTCAAAAATATATACAAAAACAGAGCAAAAGAGATTTAATGATGATTCTCAGATTAAAGTGATTGATAGATGTTTCTCAAGTGTTGGTTAGCCACAAATGATGCCCAAAGAACTGTATTTAAAGCCCATTCATTAAAAGAGCCGTTGGAGGGTGGTTGAAGCCAAGCATTTAATGCATTCAATATAGCCGTTGGGCATGTCAGAACATTGGTAATCGATTACAAGTTTTTGGTAATCGATTACATGACAGTTAGAACGTGTTCTTGGCTTTTTGGGTTTGTGCTAATCGATTACAAGACTTGTGTAATCGATTACACGCTCTTTGACTTTGTGGTAATCGATTACAATATTAATGTAATTAATTACATGGCCCTTTGAACGTGTTCTTGGCTTTTTGGGAACATGGTAATCGATTACATAGATGGTGTAATCAATTACAAGGCTTCTGTTTAGCTTGTAATAGATTACTAAACATTAGTAATCGATTACATTATACTTTAAACTCATTTTTCACGCCCAATTAAGTCTCTAGGCCATTTTTATCATTGGGGAACTTGGACTAACCAAGATTTGCAAATGTTTAACATAATCCAAGATTGAAATCAACATTTCTTTAGAAAAATGAACTTTGAAAAACAAGTTGATTTATGAGATCTTTGAAAAACCATTTGAATATAATTGAGATACCTTGAGAGCATTTCACATTGATGTTCTAAGACCTATATCTAATATACCTCTTTTGATCTTGGTCTTCTTCTTGACTTTGTTATCATCAAAAACTTATTTGATATGCTTCATGACATAAGCATTCACAGATTGGTGCATTGTGAAATTCTTAATTTGTGGAATCTCTTCAAAGATGAAGAAAAATGCTACAGTCTTGGGAATCTGACTCTAAAAGACCCTATTTGCCAATTTATAAGAAAATTGGATAGGAAGCTTATCCTCGACTCATAGAAGGCATTTAAGCCGTTACTAGACGTTAAACCAGAGCAGATGTGAGCCATATCCACAACAATCTGTACATATCATCTTCTTCTTCATGTCATCTTTCAAAAAAAAAGTAAAAAAAAAGTAAAAAAAATGGAAAAAAAATGTTTGAACAAGGGCGATCCGGAAAGAGTACCATGACTTTAATTAGTTGTGGAGCCCTAGCCTTTGGCTGACCCATCATTGACTCGGGTGGACCTTTGCACCCTGGTCCTTAAAAAAGTTTGTGTACCATGCTCTGCAGAGAGTCGCCTCCATAACCCAATGTTTACCATCTAGGCACTGTAGAGTTGATGGAAAGGCAAAAGTGTCCCACTCTGGTTATTAGTGAGAAGTAACCCGCGGCTGCCAAAGCGTATGAGGCATCTGAGCTTGATCCTCTCTTTTATTAGAAGGGGCTCTCAACGCCCTGGGATGGGATGTTTTGGATCTTGGACATTACGGGTTTCAGATTTTGGCATCTTTGTTGATGTTACGAGCCCAAGTGTGAGCGCTTCAGGTTCCAGACCCAGGATGAAAACTCACGATGGTTTCTTCTTTCTCCTTTCTTCGAATAAATGGACATGAGTGTCTATTGCACTGGTGACACGCAGTATAAAGATATGCCACTACTGCACTCATGATGCGCAGTATAAAGATATGCCATGAAAGTTGTACATACAAGTATGTCATCATTTGCTATTATATTTCTTTTATCTTTATATGATTTTGCTGTATTTTGATTTTGGACAGACGATCCTTCGAGTAGGGTCCTTCAGGGGTTTCTACACTTCTTTACCCTGATGGTTTTCTTGAAGTAAAAAAAAACAAAAAAAAATAAAAAAAAAGCAAAAAAAAAAGCAAAAAAAATGTAAAAAAAAATGAAAAAAAAAGATTCTGTGTTCCTTAATTTCAAACTCTTCTGACAACAGCCAACCTACCCTTATAAGTGCAATTATTACCCTTTCCATTCTTTTTCCTATTTAAACACTCCACTTTCTCCACTTTCCTCTAACTCAGAATCAATCAAAGGGAAGGTGAGAATAGAAATGGAAGGTGTTTCTGTTCATCAACTTAAAAATATCTGTGTATTTTGTGGATCTAAGTATAGGAAGGGTTTAGAGTTTGTAAACGCAGCTACCACTCTTGGTCGATCACTTGCTGCGAGGAATATGCATCTTGTATATGGGGGAGGTTGCCGTGGGTTAATTGGAGCTGTATCACTTGCTGCATACATTGGAGGCAGTCAGGTTTTAGGTGTTATTCCTAAACCTTTAGCTCAACAGAACATCACTGGAAAGACAATTGGAGAGGAACTTAAGGTATCGTCAATGCATGAACGAATGAAGATAATGCTTGAAAACTCTGATGCATTCATTACCTTACCAGGTGATTTTAGTACCTTGGAAGAAGTTTTTCAAACTGTCTCTTGGGCCCAACTGAACATCCACCATAAACCCATAGGTTTGTTGAATGTAAATAATTTCTTTGATATTTTGTTAATCTTTCTTGACCATACTGTGGAACAAAAATTTATCATACCTTCGGCAAGACAACTTATTATTTCTACTTCTACTATTGATGAGTTGATTGATAAATTACGTTCACAAACCTAACCTAGCAATAGCTCAGATAGATTGGTCAGCAGGAAGCAGTGAGGGAAACAAGATGAAAAAGGAGCCATATTTGACACTTCGTTTATAGCTTTTCTTTACTTTTGATTTTATTTATCGTACTTTGTTTTTGTTTAAATTTGTGTCAGATTTCTCTAACAAGTGATATCTTCTATCCTTTACTCATCTATATTTTAACATTGAGGACAATGTTGTGATCTAGTTGGGGGGGAGGATAGTTGACTACCAATTTTTTTTCTTGGGAATTATGATATGATTGTCATGGACTTACTAAACCAATGAATGATGACAAAGTAAGGAGTAAATTTACTTTTGAGACGCATCTAAATTGGGAAGCATGTTTAGTGATATGGCTATCAGAAACCTATTCGTAGTAAAACCAATTAAGGATGGCAGAGTAAGGAGTAAATTTTGGAAACAATTTATTACTCTTGAGATGCATCTTAGTTGTGGAAATAATTATTTTGTGTAGAAGTAGCAAATGGATTCTTGGATCTTAGCATAAATTGTCTTCTTTCTTAAAAATCACAAGCTTGGATATGAATGTTGATATGATGGATTGAGAATGATAGAAATATGCCTTGTGAGATTTTGAGCCTATTGATGAATGAATTGAATATCTGTACCATTCTCTTCTTTCTTGTGCGATTTTCACTCATGGAATTGTTACTCTAGAACTTGCTTTGATTCTTTTTGAGGTAACATTTTCACATGCATACATTAATATGATTAAGACATTTTGAAATAGCTACTTTGACCAAATAGCCATCCTTGTATATTTTCCGTTGTATAACCCCTTTGAACTTATTTGACCATTCCTTGCTCATTTCATCCTTCAAAAAAAAAGAAAAAAAAAGAAAAGAAAAAAAGAAAAAAAGAACATGTTTTTACCCAACCTTAGGGAATAAGAGAGCATTGACCTTGTTCTTGAACAAGTGTGGGGGTGTGTGTGTAAAATGATCAAAAAAAATGACCACCATTGCAATTAAAGGATTATCAGAGTCTAGAATAAAGGTGGATGCTTGGAAACAACAGGAAGAAAAGAAGAATATTCAAGTCTAACAATGAATTCAATTCACCAATTTGGGATTGATCTTCAACAAAATATTAGTCAAATATTGGTGATTGTCCTTTATGATGAATGTTCTCAAACATTTTCTCCACTTTAACTAATGCTCTTTTATTCTCTTTGGTATTTATCTTTTCATATTTATATTATCCCCTCCCCTTTACCATGACCCCATTACAACCTTGAATAAAGTCCTCTTGATTTTTGTATGCATGTGTTTTGAGTAGCGGAGAAGTAGAAAATAAGCAAGCTTATGGTAGTGCAATTTTTCATGGGTTGAATAGAGTGAAATACTTACCTTTTAAACACTTGAGAGATTGAGAGTGAATTCTGCGAGGATCTATCATTCTTGATTCATTCTTTTCAACTGATGTTTCCTTGCTTGTTGGTTTGAGATGTGAAGAAATGTTACCTCATTAATGCTTTGATCCCTTGAATTTCTTGTTGCTCTTCTTGCTTCATCGAGTCTTTTAGAGTTTTTAGCTTTTGAATCTGTGTCATTTTTCTTTGTCTCCTAACTTTGGTCTTATGTGTTTTGCCCAAGAGTGCAAAAAGAAAAGTGTGGGGGAATTTGATAATCATATATTTTGTACATTAATAAACCCTCATTTTTAGTTATTTACACTCTTCATGTACTTAATTGATTAAGTCTGGTTATGTTTTGTAAGATTGGACTCAAATTGGACTTAATTGATTTTTTTAGCATTATTTGGGTCTTACATTATTTCTTTATTTTGGTCATATCTTGAGTTCTAGATGTCTAGCAATTATGAATTTTACCTTGTAGGAAAGCTGAGAGAAAGCTCTACAACTTTTATGAAGAGCTCCAGGCAAAATATAGACATCTAGAAAAGCTAAATGGGCTTGGAAGACAGAACACGAGTTTTGTGTCTGGAACCTGAACAGTGTACAGTAATAAGAGCATAACTCGGGCTGAAATTTGGACATTTGAAATTAAGACCCAGGTCTACAACTTTCATGAAGAACACAAGAGCTTATTTGGACAGCTTGGAGGTGATATTGGGCCTGGAAGTCAAAACAGAGGTACTGAAACTAAGCCTGAACAGTCTACAGTAATTAGGCCATATCTCGGGCTGTAAGAATGATCTTGGGCTGAAATTTGGACATATGAAAGTTAAGATCCAGATCTACAACTTTCATGCAGATGGCTTTTCTATTTGATGACAGAATCCATGAGTTAAGCAATGAATGATTTCAGAGACAAGAAATCTCAATAATTTTTCACTCTTATTCTCACCATTTGGCATTTTCCACTCATTCATCCACTCATTCACCTACTCTTAATCAGCCTCCTTGTCATTTTATATCCCTAATCCTCTATAAAAGGCACTATTGGCTGACTATTTGGGGCACTTAGTGTTAGGCTTAGTTGTTACAAGTTGTGGTTGTGCTTGTTTATTGTTTTCCTTTGTTATAATTTTTCTTGTTCTAAATTGAAGCTATGTTCATCTTTCTCTTCTTCTCTCTTTCTTTCTTCTTGTCTATGAGTAACTAAATCTTCATCTTGCTTAGGTGAAAGAGTGAAGCTCTTGGTAATGAAATAAGGTTAGATTATTCTATTTCTTGTGCTTAAATGATATATTATCAAATGGACATTATATGTGTTGTATTTTGTTTTCAATTAATTTAGAAACCTTCTTTGTATAATAAAGATCTTGATTTGTTGTAGACAATAGGATTGGCACAGTGAATACTTGAACTCATTTACAAATGTTGGTAGATAATTAAAGGAATCATAATATGATTGCATATATAATTGAACTTTGAATGTTATATTTTCTGATTGGAACCTCCGTTATGTGTGGATTTCAATTGTGTTATAAAGAGAAATAATCTTGCCTTTAATTTATTACCAAGAGTGGATCTTCTAACCCAAGCAAGTTCTTAAATTCACTTGTGAACATCTTTTTTTACTTTTGGTGTTGTGACAAATCCTCTTCTTACCTCAATTAATTTTTCTTCATCAATTCCCTGTGGATCGACCTCGAACTCCCGAGAAATTTATTACTTGAGACAACCTGCACTTGGGTTTGCATCCTTTAAACCCGCACATCAACTACCATACTTGGTTAGTGAGATGGATCTCCCTCTTACCTCTTGAAGAACCTTAAAAGCTCCTTGCTTTGCTTCTTTGTCAAGTCCTTCACCACCAAAGGTTTCTTAAACACAAAACAAAACATATATTTATTAGCATATTAAGCTTGAACAAGGCAAACCATGGATCAAACATGGTTTAGAACATGAAAAAGAGATAAGAAGTGAAGTTTCCTTACACTTCACCTTAAAAACCCTAGAACTTTGCTCTTGAAGAAAGTTCTTGAAGATGATGGATTTAGAACTTGGCCTAAACTACAAAGTGTCTTAGATTGAGGTATAGATTCAAGAAGTAAGGTTGTTTAAAATATTTGAGTGGTGGAAGGTGGATTTGGGTGCTTTGGCCGAAACTAGCTTGAAGGGAAAGGAGAGAAAATTTTGTAAGAGCTTTAGGTTTTTGGAATGATCAAGAATGATCAAGATAAGCAATAATAGTGTCTTCAAACTTTGCTATGGCTTAAGGCCATCACAAAACCGCCCCCCTCCTTGTACACTCAATTGAGTGACCAATTTCACTAGCCACCATTTTGAGCATTGTTAGCCATTGATTAGATCAATGGTTAGGATTAGTGTAGATTCTAATTATAGTCTCTAGATGTAAGACTATATCTAGGCCATTGGATCTTTTTCCTTGCAATCCTAGCCATTAGATGTATCTCCAAAATGAAGGGTCAAGATCATCTCTTCATACTTTCCATCCAATGGTCATAAATGGTCCTAGCCACTTTGTAAGACCAAATCTCCACCCTTGATTAAACCAATGGTGGATATCCAAAGGCTTCAACATTAAGCTTGCTTCCTATTGGTTCGTCATAAAGTCGTCATAACCACTAATGTTGACTAAGCAGTATGATATTTTTTTTATCTGCTATTACCCTTCAAACAATATTTTTACTGTATTTTTATTGCTCGATAATTAAATACAGTACAAAACACAGTAAAAGAAAATTTTGAAAACTATTTCTGGATTCGGGTTTAGTAAGATCCCCCGTCTCCGTCTCAACAGTACAAAATTTTTTGGTTGCAGAAAAATTTTCACTTTTTCCGGACCCACCTAAGTCTACATACAGCCCCCTGGGCCCACAGACAGCCCATGGATAATATTAAAATAATCATAGAAATAGAAAAATTTCTTAATCATCCACAAAATCATAAAAATTATAAAACTTATGAAAATCAAATCAAATTACGTAAAATAATTAAGACTTAACAGTAATAATTAAAATACGTAAGATTTTCCCCGGCCCAAAAATTATTATTTTCCTGACATGGAGTAAATCACACAAAACGATTAAATATATTCACAGATTACTCAAAATAATTTTACAGTACACAAAAATCACTAAATAGTAGAATTCTGTTATTACTGTCAATATTACTGTCAAATAGTTAGAAAATTTAGGGTGTTACAACTCTCCCCCTTTAAATAGAAGTTTCGTCCTCGAAACTTGATAGACTTGATTTCAAATCCTCATAATAAATATGGATATTGCTCTTTTATCTTTTCTTCCAGTTCCCATGTAGCTTCACCGCTTACGTCGTTCCAAACTATTTTAACCAATGAAATTTCCTTACCTCGAAGTTGTTTCGTCCTTTGATCCTCAATTAAGAACTCATCCCAACCTCTAATTTGTTCTAGAACACAAGCTCTCAACAAGTCCTCTAATGACTGAATCGTTCTTTCTGACTGACCATCAGTTTGTGGATGGTAAGCAGAACTCAGACGTAACTTTGTTCCCATCACTTCTTGCAAACTATTCCAAAACCTTGACGTAAACCTCGGATCTCGATCTGAAATAATGCTGGATGGTACACCATGAAGTCTAACAATTTCACCAATGTACACTTGGGCCAACTTCTCCATTGAGTACTTAATATTAATTAGTAAAAAGTGTATCGACTTAGTAAGCCGATCAATAATTACCCAAATAGAATCGTGACCTTTCCGAGTTTTTGGTAGTCCTGTCACAAAATCCATTGCTATATCATCCCATTTCCATTCAGGAATAGGCAAAGGTTGCAACATTCCAGATGGTCTTTGGTGTTCCACCTTAGCCTTCTGACAAACTAAACAGGATGATACATATTCAGTGACATCTTTCTTCATTCTCTGCCACCAATATAACTGCTTCAAATCTTGATACATCTTTGTGAGTCCTAGATGCATACTCATCTTACTCCTGTGAGCTTCATCCAAAATTAATCTCCTAAGTTCTGGATCATTTGGCACATAAACTCTTCCTTTAAACTTTAGAATTCTATCAGCACCTTCGCTAAATTCCAACACCGCTCCTTGGCACCTTGCTTCTTTTGCTTCTTGTAAATACTGGTCACTGTTTTTTCCTTTTCGTATTCTATCCATCAAATTATTTGAAATGGTGATCATGCTTAAACGCATTCTCCCTGGCATCAATTTCACAGAAAAACGCATATCCCGAAATTCCTCTATTAACTCCTTCTCCTTGATCATCATAACGGAAGCACTAAGCATTTTCCTACTTAAAGCATCTGCTACGACATTCACTTTTCTTGGATGATATTGTAACTGAAAGTCATAATCCTTTAGAAACTCTAGCTAACGCCTTTGTCTCATGTTCAACTCTTTTTGGTCAAACAAGTACTTCAAACTTTTATGATCACTAAAAATAGTGAACGTTGCCCCATAGAGAAAATGTCTCCACACTTTTAACAGAAACACTACAGCTGCCAATTCCAAATCATGAGTCAGATAATTCCTCTCATGCACTTTCAACTGCCTTGAAGCATAAGCCACCACCTTACGGTTCTGCATAAGTACACAACCCAATGCTTGATACGAAGCATCACAATATACTTTGAAAGATTCGTTCGGATCAGGTAAAATCAAAACCGGTGAAGCAGTCAGTCATTTTTTCAACTCCTGAAAACATTCTTCGCATGCATTAGTCCATACAAATAGTTGATTCTTTCGTGTAAGTTGGATAAGAGGTCCTGCTATTTTAGAAAACCCCTCTATAAACCGTCGATAGTAACTGGCTAATCCAACAAAACTACGGATTTTCGATACAGTCTTTGGCCTTTCCTATTCCAAAACCGTCTCCACCTTTGAAGCATCAACTTCAATTCCTTCTTTCAATATCACATGTCCCAAAAATTGAACTTCGCTCAACCAAAATTCACATTTGGACAACTTGGCATACAACTTATTCTCCTTCAAAATCTGGAGAACCACTTTGAGATGTTCAGCATGTTCCTCCTGACTTTGAGAATAAATCAAAATGTCATCTATAAAGACAACAACCAACTTATCCAAGTACGAATGGAAAATTCTGTTCATAAAGTCCATGAATATGGCAGGTGCATTCGTTACACCAAATGACATCACTTGATATTCATAATGCCTATAACGTGTCTGAAATGCAGTTTTGGGAATATCCTCTGCTTTCACACGAATCTGGTGATAACCAAATCATAAATCAATCTTGGAAAATATTGCGGCTCCTCGCAACTAGTCCATTAGATCATCAATTCTTGGTAATGGATATTTATTCTTAATCGTAATCTTGTTCAGTTGTCGGTAGTCTACACATAGACGAGAAGTTCCATCCTTCTTTTTAACTAACAATACTGGAGCTCCCCAAGGTGACACACTTGGTCTCATGAATTGTTTCACCAAAAAAATCCTCCAGCTGTTTCTTAAGCTCTGCCAATTCTATCGGTGACATCTGATAGGGCGCTATAGATATAGGTCCAGCTCCAGGTACTAGATCAATAGCAAACTCAATTTCTCTTACTGGCGGTAGTCCGGGTATATCTTCAGGAAATACCTCAGGAAATTCATTAACTACAAAAATATCCTTCAAGAGATTCTCACATTGAACCTCCAAGGAAGACATCAATAAATACCCCTGATCTCCTTCCTTCAAACAAGCTTCTACTTGAGTAGCCATTAGGAATCTAGGATCCTTAGCCTCAGGAAATACTAATGTCTTATTCGAACAATCAATTAGGATATGGTTAGAAGACAACCAATCCATTCCTAAGATTACATTAATCTTGGAAAGAGGCAAACATATCAAATCAACATGAAAGATTCTATTCCTAACATGAACAGGATAATTCAAACATACTTTTGTAGTTATCATATGCTTATCAGTAGGAGTAGCAACACTCAAATCATAAGGCAATGTAGTCATAGTCAATCCCAAACGCTCCACACAATCACATGCAATAAAAGAATGTGTTGCTCCCGAATCATAGAATACGGTTAAAAGGTTACCTTCAATGGCACAATCCTCCATAATTAAGTCCTCTGACTTCGTTACTTCTTCCCCGCTCATGGTATACACTCGACCACCCTCCTGTGGCCTCACAGTACGAACATTCCCCACCGTTGGTTCCCCTTTCAACTGATCACATTCCCTGGAGAAATGTCCAGGTTTCCCACATCTGTAACATATAACTCTTTTATGCTGACAATCCTTGGTTAGATGGTCCTTCCCACACTTGAAACATTTATATGTAGAAGTCCCAGCTTGACTTGCCTTACTGCCACCAGAACTTCCTCTAATAGATTGCTGCCGAGTTTGACCTCCTGCTGGTTTGACATACAGTTTCTGTTGATAACGGTTGCCACCGCTACCCTTTCCTCTTTGGAATCTTGTAGGTCCAAAGTTCTTATTTCTTGTCGCACGCTGTTGATCAATCTCCTCAACCTTACGACACTTGTCCAACAATTTTGGAAACTGTTCAATTCCCAAAGTTGCTAGAACTCGCTTAATGTCAAGTTTCAACCCCTCTTCAAATTTTCTACACTTCCAATCCTCATCCGAGTGCATCTGAAAATACCTCGAAAACTTAGACAAGCTTTTGAATTTTGCAATATACTCACTTATAGACATCACCCCTAGTCTCAAACTAAGGAATTCCATCTCCTTAGCAGGATAAACACTAGCTGGAAAATACTTTCCCAGAAACTTCTGCCTAAAGAGCTGCCATGTCACAACTCTTCCCTCAACTTGTAACAATCTTCGGGCTCCTGCCCACCAGTCTTCTCCATCTCCTACTAACATAAAAGTCACAAAAGTAAGCTTCCATTCATCGGTACAACCCATACCTTCAAATATCTTTTCTAATTCTTTGATCCACAGATTAGCTTTCTCTGGATCAAATTCTCCACGAAACTTTGGCGGATTGTTTCTACGAAATTTTGACCAACTATGAGCATCCTCAGTTTCCCTTTGGTTTTGCTATACAATGACATCAGCCATCCGTTGCATTGCTACTACAGCTGTAGCCATGTTCTGGTTATCATCACCAACATTTCCAAATCTTGTTCTAGTATTGACACGTCCTCTTCCTCGTCCAGCCATTTCGTTCTCTCTAAATCAAACTGGATAGCACAAAGAAAGTAAGGTCAATCTTCAAACAATATTGTTTCTTTTCAGAAAACAATCAAAGAGAATCACACAACACAAACAAGACAGACCTAACCACAAACCCAAAAAGACTCTAACTTGGGCTCTGATACTAACTAATGTAACACCTACCGTAGGGTATCACATTTATGTTACTTAATTATCAAATTACCCCTTCCATTATAAAATATGCTTTGTAATGTAATTACGAGTTGTAAAATTTCTTAATGTCGATAAAATAAACTTAGCGAAAAATAAAAATATTACAACATCATCACAAATAATTTACATCATTTATACATTATAAAAGTACTGTCAAGATTATTTATATACAAACATAGTCCTCAAAGTATTTGAACATTATTCAAAACTAACATACTACCCAAGTATTACTAGACAGCAGAACCCTCAGACGAGTCCTCCTCAGATTCCTCAGCAGGTAGGAATCCGACTTGACGTGAAGTCCTACGGATAGGTGTCTGCGCAGATGACACAATGCTAATCTCACTAGGAGTACGGTAGTAAGCTCCCCAGTACTGCCTATTGGACAACGGAAACTCTAAGTGTACATAAATATTTACACTAAAATAAGGGTTCCCTTGATAAAGCCTACTTAGGGAAACATTCAAGTCTCCAATATAGAAAATACACTCACTATCAAGATGGACATGCCAGGCCTCCGGACCTTGTAACACCCTAAACTTTTGGGTGAATTACCGTTGTGTCCTGAATGTACTGTTTTCTATTTTTCAACTTTAGGATAAATAACTGTTATGTCCTTTTTGTATTGTTTGTTATTTTTCTGTATGAAATATTGTTTTATTTTACTGTCTATGATTTTATATGAATTTTTTGTGTGATTTGCTCCAGGACAGGAAAATAATATTTTTCGGGCCAGGGAAATCTTGTTTTAATTATTCGGAGCTGGGGGATCTTACTAAACCCAATTCTGAATGATACGGTTAGTAATCTTTTAATTTTTAGGATTTAACTGTGCAATAAAATAATTTTATATTATTATAATATTATTTTATTAGTCAGTACAAATAAGCGGTAATGGACCCGAAAATATTTTGCGGGACCCACGTTTAGCGAAACAGTTAACGTTTTGGAGTAGTAGCTTAATGACTAGGCTTAATGACTAGGCTTAATGACAAGACTTAATGACTAGGCTTAATTAGTGACAAGGCTTAATGACAAGGCTTCATGACTAGGCTTGGATTAGCCATTGAGAGCTAAGCTTGGTGATCAAGTTTTAATCCTCACCATCCATCATTTCTAAGGCTTGGATGGAGCCAACCAAGGGGACACTTCCCATGCATTGAACTCCACGGCCAAGCTTCATTTTGGAGAGCAAAAAAATCACTTCATTCTCTAACATTTTCTCTCTTCTCTCTCTTCCAAAAATACAAAACACCATTGATGCTATCTTGAAGCACCATTCGGCCAAGAACCCTAGTTCACCATCCAACCACCCAAAATTTTATCCTACTTACTTTTCTGAACCTAAACACAATTCTAAGAACATCTCTAATTGAGAGTTTTAACAAAATCCAACACCTTGGGCTTGAAAACCTACTTGGAAGATTTTACCTAGAAGGTGAAAATCTTTGTTTTTCATTTCTAAATTCTTTTTCAAAGTTCTAAGCCATGATTGATCCATGGTTTAAGCTTTCTTTCATGTTAATAACTTGTAGAAATTTGTTTAAGCTTGATAGGTGTCTTAGAGGGGTGAAAACCGAAACCCTAGAAAGGAGTGAAAGAGTGTTTATCTTCACTTAAGGTAAGAGGAAGACTTGAATCTTATCATCCTTGGGTGGTGATAAGAAAATGGAATTGGTTATGGTTGTAGAATCCATAAGGATTCCTTTGTGTCACTTGTTATTAGCTTTCCTATTTGTGATTTGTATTAAATTGCATGTCTACAAGCGTTAAATATATTGTATGTGTTAGAAATGCATGTATAATTAGTAGGATGTGAATAACATGTCAAGGATTGCATGAGTGTTCCAAAGAACACCAATGAAGGCTCACGGCCTCAACATCAAAGGAGAACCAAAATGTTCTCATCAATTTTTCAAAAGTGTGATTTAATTAACTTCGGGGAATTGATAAGATATAAATTGTTTTAGAACAAGAAAAACAAATTTAAAGATTAAATGTCAATTTTATGTATTTCGGCCAACATGCCAAAGCCAAGTATTTATGATTTCTAAAATCATTTCCAAACCATTTTTAATCAAAAAGAAGCAATATATACTAGAAGGAATTTTATTACAATGAGTTTTGAGAAAATAAAAGGATTAAGATTGAGTTGAAGAAGTTAAAACTAATGATTTTACTTGTTAGAAGAAAAATACAAAGTAGCTTTTGTAAATTTCTAACATATAGCTCATTTTATATTTTGAAGCATGTTAGTAGTAGTTTTCAAAAGTTTAATTACATAGTTTGTCTTATAAAAAAAGGAATTTTTAACAAAAAAATTAGAAAAAAACCATTGATATAGATTTTCAAAGCAAAATACTGTTAATTTTAATTAAAAACGGACAAATAAGATAGAAAAGATATCTAATATACAGTATACGGTATGAAAAATACTCTACGTAGTTCAAAACGTATTAAAAATTATTTTTGTTTATTTAAACAGTGATTTGTAAGGAATTTGGACAAGAAAATAATTTAAAAATCTTATGCGATTGAGAAAACGTATTAAAAACCCTACGCGATTTTGAAAAAAGTGAAATATATTTACACGATTTAAAAACGTTTGTAAAAATGATGGAATTGTGAAAACGCAATAAAATTTCTACGCGATTGACAAAAACAGTAACTTTTACTGTCGGGCCAAAGTGGTGGACCCGGACAGGTTGTGAAACAGTATTTGTTTGGTGGGACTTAATGTATATATATGAGTTTGTGCCATTGAGGGCATTTTTGTAAATATGTGCCATTGAGGGCATTTGCATAAATATGCATATTTATACCATTGAGGGTATTTTAGTAATTTTTATTTTTGATCATGCATTGAGTTAATGCCAATTTTGGTGGATTTATTGACGAGGTGAATCACACTGTGTTGTCACTGCGATAAGTGTAGTGTGGTTCATTTCATTATGGACTTGGAGACATTAGTGTGCGGATTATTCCATTTGTGGACAGTTGGTCGCTTCTCTGGGCCGTGGTAATTGGTAACACACTAATGGACTCGACACGCACTATACTTAATCGAGATCTTGTAAAGTCTAATAGTACATTACCTGTAGTGACACAACGTTTGACAGTGAACTACACCACGCCATGTGACTGTGGGCTATAGATGCAACGTGTGACAGCGCAATAGTTTGGTTGGGCAGCCATGGTACCAATAGATTTTGCGGGTCATTCTCTCTGATGTCTGTATGTGTTTAGCTCCATGGAGTAGGATCGTGTCATATTGCATATGTATCTGTGTTGTACATTATTATATTTTTATCTATAATATCATATATATTTAATTCTTATATTATATCTATGTTATACTGTATTTATGTTTATATTGTTCTGTGTTATACTGTATCTATGTTTATGTTGTTATGGCATTCTGTTATGGCATTCTATATTATATGAACTGTTTATCTGATTGTATTATCGTTTTCTTATTTACCATGTTTGTGGTGATATAGATTGTCTTACCTCTTTATTGTATGTGTTTCCGTATTTTAAATTTATATGGTAAAGAGTTTGAGGAAGAGGAATAGCCTCTTGAGTGTATGTATCCTGAGGAAGAGGAAGAGCAGCAAGCCGAGGATCAGTACGACGATCAAGAACCATCCGATCATCCATATCCATTGGATTGATTGTGGGAGGATGACGCTACCAGGATTCTTTGGATTCGTGCAACTTGAGTTTCACAGAGGCTCTGAAGCCTGGTGTCTGCGAGAGGATAGAGACTCGGTGACATACGTAGGGCGTCTGACTGTGACCATACGTATGGAGTTTGATGGAGTACCGATCTTTTCTACTTTGTTGTATTTACATGTGGAGTTACAACTATCTCTTAGGCATCATTGGGGTGGTATGTTTGATGCGCCTAGCGAGATCAGCAGCGTATCGACTGCACGGACTCGTGTCCGTAGAGAGTCGAGACATCCTGGATATCTATCACCTGAAGTTTCATCTGAAAGTGATCCTTCAGAGGGTTAGATATTTATGATGTGTACTTGGGCGCGTCTGCGTTTGTATATATTGACCTTTTATTGTTTTGTTTATTGTTTTAGTTGTTAAATATTTATAGTTGTAAATTATTTGTATTACCTATGATGGAACGATATGTATCTTATGTGTGATGATAGTGTGCTTATTTTATGTTCCGTGTTATTTTATCTCGTAATATTTTGTTTAACCGGAAAAATTTTACAACCCGTATTAGTATATAATAAATGTTTTACAACTTGGGTAGATTTTATTTATCTTTATTTTATTTTCTTTATAAATGTGACATCCCCATAAGGGTGTTACATTAGTTGGTATCAGAGCCCAAGTTAGAGTCTTTTGGGGTTGTTGTTGGGTCTGTTTTTATTTGTGTTGTGTGATTCTCTGTGATTTACTTCCGAAAGGATGTATCTAACTTTGCTTTGTTATGTTTGAAGAAAGAAGATATCGGGTAGACGTGGAGGAGGACGTGCAAACGTAAATCGTGCAGTGGATCCAATGATTGCGACTGCTGAAGCTATGCAGCGAATGGCTGAAGTAATTACTCAACAAAACCTGAGAGCAGCTCAACAGCAAGATGCTACTGCTGATGCCCTAAATTTATCTGAATTTTGGCGTAACAATCTGCCGCAGTTTAGAGGCGAGGTTGATCCTGAGAAAGCGAGTCAATGGCTACAAGATTTGGAGAGAATCTTTGAAGGAATGAGATGCTCTGATGAGAAGAAGGTAACGTATGCAGCCTTTATGTTAAGGGGAGACGGAGAACATTGGTGGAGAGGAACCCGCCGATTATTGCAGACTGAAGGAACAGAAATTACATGGGAGGTATTTTCTAATGCATTTTTGGAAAAGTATTTTCCTGCGAGTGCTAGACATGCCAAGGAGATGGAATTTCTTGGTTTACGTCAGGGTAATATGACTGTGAATGAGTATGCTACTAAATTTGAGAGCTTGTCTCAGTTCTCAGATTATGCTCAGACACGACCGAATGACGTGTGGAGATGCCAAAAGTTTGAGGCAGGGTTGAGAGTGGAACTGAAACGAGGAGTGCTATCCTTGGGAATGAATCAGTTTCATGCTTTAGTGGATGTGTGTGCACGACTCGAGGAATTAGAGCCGTCGCGGGATCAGAGGAATCGTAATTTTGGACCAACAAGATTTCAGAGAGGTGGTAGCAATAATACCAATCGGTTTCAGCGTAAGTCGTATTCTAGACCACCAGGGAATCAACCTCAACGATCACCAGTTGGGGGAAGTGCAAGTGGTAGTGGAGCTGGGCAGAGAGTGGTGTTTACACCAACATGTTTTAAGTGTGGAAGGAAAGGCCATATCTCTCCGGAGTGCACAATCAAAGGGTCAGTTTGCTTTAACTGTAAACAACCTGGGCACATGTCTAAGGATTGTACTCAACCGGAAAGAAAACCTACTGTTCATTATATTCGTGCTAATCAACAAAAGTTAGGAGGTACTCAACCGAGGTCAGGAGGACGAGTATATACTATGACGGGAACTGAAGTTTCTAAGTCTGATGACCTTATTCAGGAAGAAAGAGTCATTGAAGGTAATCTTCTGACTGTGCTATATGATTCTGGTGCAACACATTCATTTATTGCATATGATTGTGTGGAAAGATTGAAGTTGCCTGTGTCTTCTCTGAATGTCAAATTGAGTGTATCTACGCCAACTGCTAAACCTGTAGTTACATCTAAGATATGTTTGGATTGTCCTGTTGTTATAAAGGACCGTGTGTTTTTGGTCAACTTGATTTGTTTGCCTCTTGTTGAGATGGATGTAATATTAGGGATGGATTGGTTATCTTCTAACCATATCCTTATAGACTGTGCAAGCAAAACCATAGTTTTTCCTAAGGAAGAAGAGTCTGGATTCTTGACTGCTGTTAAAGTCAAGTCGTTGTTGAGAGAGGGAGCACAAAGATATATGGTATTGTCTTCTCTAGAAGTCAAGAATGAGAAAAATATGAGTATTATTCCTGTTGTCAATGAGTTTCCAGAGATTTTTCCTGATGATGTACCTGGTTTGCCACCTGAGAAGGAGATCAAGTTTTCAATTGATTTAGTACCAGGAGCAGGTCCTATCTCAATTACACCGTACTGTATGTCGTCAGCAAAGTTGGTGGAGCTGAAATGACAGTTGGTGGAACTGTTGGAGAAACAGCTTGTGCGACTTAGTGTTTCACCATGGGGAGCGCCAGTGCTTTTGGTCAAGAAAAAAAACGGAACTTCTCGACTTTGCGTGGATTATCGTCAGCTGAACAAGGTGACTATCAAGAATAAATATCCGCTTCCTAGAATTGACGATTTAATGGATCAGTTAAAGGGAGCAGTGGTATTTTCCAAAATAGATCTGAGATCGGGTTATCATCAGATTCGTGTTAAGGGGGAAGATATACCTAAAACAGCTTTTCGAACTCATTCTGGATATTATGAGTATCAAGTAATGTCATTCGGGGTGACGAATGCTCCTGCCATATTCATGGACTATATGAACAGGATTTTTCGTCCGTATTTAGACAAATTTGTCATTATTTTTATCGATGACATTCTGATCTATTCTCAATCTAAGGAAGAGCATGCTGAACATCTCGGTATTGTTCTTCAGATTTTGAAGGAAAAGCAGTTGTATGCGAAATTGGCGAAGTGTGAGTTATGGTTGAAGGAAGTCCAATTTCTCGGTCACGTGATTTCCAAAGAAGGTATTGCGGTAGACCCATCGAAAGTGGAGACTGTTTTACAGTGGAAAAGACCTAAGACGGTGACGGAAGTTCGAAGTTTTGTGGACTTGCTGGATATTACTGGAGGTTTATCGAGGGTTTTTCTAAGATTGCTGGACCGCTTACGCAGCTCACGAGGAAAAGTCAAGTTTTTGAGTGGACGGAAGAACGTGAAGGCAGTTTCTAAGAATTGAAGAAGAGGTTAACAACTGCACCAGTGTTAATTTTACCGGATTCTAAGGGAACTTTTGATGTGTATTGTGAAGCTTCTTACCAAGGGTTAGGATGCGTATTGATGCAAAATCAGAATGTTGTGGCGTATGCTTCTCGACAGTTGAAGGTTCATGAGAAGAACTATCCAACACATGATTTGGAATTGGCCGCAGTGGTTTTTGCTCTGAAGGTGTGGAGACATTTTCTGTATGGAGCGATGTTCAATGTCTTTAGTGATCACAAGAGTCTAAAGTACTTGTTTGATCAGAAAGAATTGAATATGAGGCAAAGGCGATGGTTGGAATTCTTAAAGGATTATGATTTTCAACTCCAATACCATCCAGGAAAAGCTAATGTGGTAGCTGATGCCTTGAGCAGAAAGGTAATTAGTGTTTCGGCAATGATGATAAAGGAGAAGGAATTGATTAACAAATTCCGAGATCTATGGTTGTCAGTGGAGTTTCTACCTGGAAGAGTTCGCCTATGTAAGGTCATGAGCATAAATGAATTTCTTGATGTAGTCCGAGATAAACAAAAGGAAGATGCGTTTTTACAAAATGAGAGGGAATTGTTAAAGCAAGGTCATAAGTCGACGGTAGAGGAAGGAGCAGATGGAATTTTAAGGTTCAAAGGAAGAATCTGTATGCCTGATGATTCTGAGCTGAAGAAGGGAATCCTAGATGAAGCTCATACTAGTGATTTGAGTTTGCATCCGAGAATGACCAAGATGTAACAAGACTTGAAGAAGTTGTTTTGGTGGCCAAGAATGAAAAGAGACGTAGCGGAACGTGTGGCGTCTTGTCTGGTTTGTCAGAAGGCAAAAGTGGAACATCAGAGACCAGCTAGTATGTTGCAACCGTTAGCTATTCCAGAGTGGAAGTGAGATAGTATCTCAATGGATTTCGTTACTGGATTGCCGAAGACGAGGAAAGGTCATGATTCGATATGGGTTATAGTCGATAAGCTTACGAAGTCGGCTCATTTCTTGCCAATTAATATTAAGTATACATTGGAAAGATTAACCTAGTTATACATCAGTGAGATTGTTAGACTGCATGGTGTGCCATGTATAGTTTCTGACAAATATCCGAGGTTTATGTCAAGGTTCTGGTGAAGTTTACAAGAAGCAATGGGAACTAAGTTGCGGTTGAGTTCAACTTATCATCCGCAGACTGATGGTCAGACAGAGAGAACTATACAGTCTTTAGAAGATCTGTTGCGTGCTTGTGTTTTGGAGCAACAAGGAAGTTGGGATGAATTTTTATCTTTGATAGAATTCACCTACAACAATAGTTTTCAAGATGGGGAAAGTATGAATATTGGACCAGATCTTGTACAACAGACTACGAAGAAGGTAAAGATGATACAAGAGAAGATGAAGATAATGCAAAGCAGACAAAAGAGTTATGCTTATAAACGAAGGCGACCTCTTGAATTTGAGGAGGGTGAGCATGTGTTTTTAAGGGTGACTCCTACGACCGGTGTCGGAAGAGTTATCAAATCTAAGAAGTTTACTCCTAAGTTCATTGGACTGTATCAGATTATCCGTCGAATAGGTCCTATAGCGTATCAGATTACTTTGCCGCCTTTTCTATCCAATCTGCATGATGTATTTCATATATCCCAGTTAAGGAAGTATGTTCCGGATTCGACGCATGTCATACGACCGGACAAAGTGCAGCTGAAGGAGAATCTGACTTATGAGACTTTACCTGTTAGAATAGATGACAGAAAAGTAAAGCAACTTCGAGGGTAGATGATCGAGTTAGTGAAGGTCATATGGAATGATGTGACAGGTGATGCTACCTGGGAGCTAGAGGACAAGATGAGGGAGCAATATCCTCAATTGTTTTGATAAATAACAAATTTCGAGGACGAAATTTTTATTTGTTGGGGAGAGTTGTAACACCCTAAACTTTTGGGTGAATTACTGTTGTGTCCCGAATGTACTGTTTTCTATTTTTTAACTTTAGGATAAATGACCGTTATGTCCTTTTTGTACTGTTTGTTGTTTTTCTATATGAAATACTGTTTTATTTTACTATCTGTGATTTTATATGAACTTTTTGTGTGATTTGCTCCGGGATAGGAAAATAATATTTTTCGGGCCGAGGAAATCTTGTTTTAATTATTCGGAGCTGGGAGATCTTACTAAACCCAATTCTGAATGATACGATTAGTAATCTTTTAATTTTTAGGATTTAACTGTGCAATAAAATAATTTTATATTATTATAATATTATTTTATTAGTCAGTACAAATAAGCGGTAATGGACTCAGAAATGTTTTGCGGGACTCACGTTTAGCGAAACAGTTAACATTTTGGAGTAGTAGCTTAATGACTAGGCTTAATTAGTGACAAGGCTTCATGACTAGGCTTGGATTAGCCAATGAGAGCTAAGCTTGGTGATCAAGTTTTAATCCTCACCATCCATTATTTCTAAGGCTTGGATGGAGCCAACCAAGGGGACACCTCCCATGCATTGAACTCCACGGCCAAGCTTCATTTTGGAGAGCAAAAAAATCACTTCATTCTCTAACATTTTCTCTCTTCTCTCTCTTACAAAAATACCAAACACCATTGATGCTATCTTGAAGCACCATTCGGCCAAGAACCCTAGTTCACCATCCAACCACCCAAAATTTTATCTCACCTACTTTTCTAAACCTAAACACAATTCTAAGAACATCTCTAGTTGAGAGTTTTAACAAAATCCAACACCTTGGGCTTGAAAACCTACTTGGAAGATTTTATCTAGAAGGTGAAAATCTTTATTTTTCATTTCTAAATTCTTTTTCAAAGTTCTAAGCCATGATTAATCCATGGTTTAAGCTTTCTTTCATATTAATAACTTGTAGAAATTTGTTTAAGCTTGATAGGTGTCTTGGAGGGGTGAAAACCGAAGCCCTAGAAAGGAGTGAAAGAGTGTTTGTCTTCACTTAAGGTAAGAGGAAGACTTGAATCTTATCATCCTTGGGTAGTGATAAGAAAATGGAATTGGTTGTGGTTGTAGAATCCATAAGGATTCCTTTGTGTTATTTGTTATTAGCTTTCCTACAAGCTTTAAATATATTGTATGTGATAGAAATGCATGTATAATTAGTAGGATGTGAATAACATGTCAAGGATTGCATGAGTGTTCCAAAGAACACCAATGAAGGCTCACGGCCTCAACATCAAAGGAGAACCAAAATGTTCTCATCAATTTTTCAAAAGTGTGATTTAATTAACTTCGGGGAATTGATAAGATATAAATTGTTTTAGAACAAGAAAAACAAATTTAAAGATTAAATGTCAATTTTATGTATTTCGGCCAACATGCCAAAGCCAAGTATTTATGATTTCTAAAATCATTTCCAAACCATTTTTAATCAAAAAGAAGCAATATATACTAGAAGGAATTTTATTTATTACAATGAGTTTTGAGAAAATAAAAGGATTAAGATTGAGTTGAAGAAGTTAAAACTAATGATTTTACTGTTAGAAGAAAAATACAATAGCTTTTGTAAATTTCTAACATATAGCTCATTTTATATTTTGAAGCATGTTAGTAGTTTTCAAAAGTTTAATTACATGGTTTGCCTTATAAAAAAAAAGGAATTTTTAACAAAAAAAATTAAAAAAAAACCATTGATATAGATTTTCTAAGTAAAATACTGTCAATTTTTATTAAAAACGGACAAATAAGATAGAAAAGATATCCAATGTACAGTATACGGTATGAAAAATACTCTACGTAGTTCAAAATGTATTAAAAATTATTTCTGTTTATTTAAACAGTGATTTGTAAGGAATTTGGACAAGAAAATAATTTAAAAATTTTACACGATTGAGAAAACGTATTAAAAACCCTACGCGATTTTGAAAACAGTGAAATATATTTACGCGATTTAAAAACGTTTGTAAAAATGATGAAATTATGAAAATGCGATAAAATTTTAACGCGATTGACAAAAACAGTAACTTTTGCTGTCGGGCCAAAGTGGTGGACCCGGACAGGTTGTGAAACAGTATTTGTCTGGTGGGACTTAATGTATATATATGAGTTTGTGCCATTGAGGGCATTTTCGTAAATTTGTGCCATTGAGGGCATTTGCGTAAATATGCATATTTATACCATTGAGGGTATTTTGATAATTTTTATTTTTGATCATGCATTGAGTTAATGCCAATTTTGGTAGATTGATTGACGAGGTGATTCACACTGTGTTGTCAGTGCGATAAGCGTAGTGTGGTTCATTCAATTATGGACTTGGAGACATCAGTGTGCGGATTATTCCATTTGTGGACAGTTGGTCGCTCCTCTAGGCCGTGGTAACTGGCAACACACTAATGGAGTCGACACGCACTATACTTAATCGAGATCTTGTAAAGTCTAATAGTACATTGCCTGTAGTGACACAACGTTTGACAGTGAACTACACCACGCCATGTATTTGTGGGCTATAGACGCAACGTGTGACAAACAATAATAGTTTGGTTGGGCAGCCGTGGTACTAATAGATTTTGCGGGTCATTCTCTCTGATGTCGTATGTGTTTAGCTCCATGGAGTAGGATCGTGTCATATTGCATATGTATCTGTGTTGTACATTATTATATTTTTATCTATGATATCATATATATTTAATTCTTATATTATATCTATGTTATACTGTATTTATGTTTATATTGTTCTGTGTTATATTGTAATTAAGTTTATGTTGTTATGGCATTCTGTTATGGCATTCTATATTGTATGAACTGTATATCTGATTGTACTGTCGTTTTTTTATTTACCATGTTTGTGGTGATATAGATTGTCTTACCTCTTTATTATATGTGTTTCCATATTTTAAATTTATATGGTAAAGAGTTTAAGGAAGAGGAACAACCTCTTGAGTGTGTGTATCCTGAGGAAGAGGAAGAGCAGCAAGCCGAGGATCGGTACGACGATCAAGAACCATCCGATCATCCATTTCCATTGGATTGATTGTGGGAGGATGACACTGCCAGGATTCTTTGGATTCGTGCGACTTGAGTTTCACGGAGGCTCTGAAGCCTGGTGTCTGCGAGAGGATAGAGACTTGGTGATGTATGTAGGGCGTCTGACTGTGACCATACGTATGGAGTTTGATGGAGTACCGATCTTTTCTACTTTGTTGTATTTACATGTGGAGTTACAACTATCTCTTAGGCGTCATTGGGGTGGTATGTTTGATGCGCCTAGCGAGATCAGCAGCGTATCGACTGCACGGACTCGTGTCCGTAGAGAGTCGAGACATCTTGGATATCTATCACCTGAAGTTTCATCTGAAAGTGATCCTTCAAAGGGTTAGATATTTATGATGTGTACTTGGGCGCGTCTGCGTTTGTATATATTGACCTTTTATTGTTTTGTTTATTGTTTTAGTTGTTAAATATTTATAGTTGTAAATTATTTGTATAACCTATGATGGAACTATATGTATATTATGTGTGATGATAGTGTGCTTATTTTATGTTCCGTGTTATTTTATCTCGTAATATTCTGTTTAACCGGAAAAATTTTACAACCCGTATTAGTATATAATAAATGTTTTACAACTTGGGTAGATTTTATTTATCTTTATTTTATTTTCTTTATACATGTGGCATCCCCATAAGGGTGTTACAGACCTCCTCGAAATTGCAACGTCATATATCCTAGGAAACTGAGTATCGCCATCTTCTCAAAACTTTGCTTCCTCAGGAGGAATCTATTCCTCTTTGTCTTCTTGTCCAATTCCTTGCTCAGCGTCTTTACAAATATAAATATAGTACAAAATAGGCATACAAAGAGGTGAGATCACTTACGCCAATACCAATATGGTAGTACAGAGATAACACATACAATATATCATACAGATACATCATACCATAATTACAATCATGTCATCAACATTATTTATCATCACAATAGATGTAATAAATAATAATTACGATAATGCCCTCAGCATTATCCAAATAATCAACAATTTAATTATCATAAACAATAATTATGATAATGCCCTCAACATTATCCAAGTATCTAACAGTATAATTATCATAACTAATATTCCTTAATTAATATATCACACAGATATAGATATTCAGATTATGCATGTGCACAAAGACTCACTTTTCTACTCCATGGAGTTAAACTCAGGTCGAAGAAATTGATCCAAAAGATCTGTCTGTACCAACATGCCTCAGACCACGTGCCACTATTCTCATTAGTGTTTGCACATCTAGCATGTATACGACAGTCTTTAATAGATCTTGATTAAGAATAGTGTCTCGGTTAGGATCATCGGTGCGTTGCATCGGTCTAACCCACGGTACAGAAGAGCTACCAACTGCCCATTGTGAGCAACCCGCACCCCGATGCCCCCAAAGTCAACAAGTGACTTACACTACGCATATCGCACCCACTCAAGAGGTGTACGTCTCTCCTAGGCAAATAACCTTATCCAGTGCATCAGACCTTTCCAATGCATGTACAATGCACCATTCTCAGTTTAAATTCATAATTCATATTCAGGGTCCACACACTAGCCCCTTTTCAGTTCAAATTCATAATCTCATAATTTCTCATACAGTATCCATACACTGGTCCAACAGTAATCTTACTGTATATTCAATCGCGAAATCATATTATCGCGTTTTCATAGTCATGCAACACTTTTGTTACGTTTTCACAATCGAGCAACATTTTTGTCGTGTTTTCAAATCGCGTTTTGATTTTTCAACACTTTCTCAATCACGTAAAAATATTTAAACGCTTTCCAAATCGCGTAGAAATATTTAAACGTTTTTCAAATTGCGTAGTAATTTTTCATCGTTTTTGCAATCGCGTAGCTTAAAAATCACATTTTTAAGTTACGTAAAACATTTTTCACCATTTTATCACCACGTAAAATATTCCTCAATATTCCAAACATCATTTTGGACTTTCCAAAAATCAATGTCATTTCCAACATCCTTTTCCACATTTTTTTCCTTTATGAAATCATTTTCGTAATATATTCCACATATTCAGTGTTCCATTGAATTAAATCAATGTTTCTCACTTAAAAATTTCCTAACGCGCTCGAAAACGCAAAGGATGAGTTATACGTTAGTAAATTTTAAGTCATCAGCGTATTCTTTATAATTCTAAATCAATTCTAAAAATCAATCCTCTTTAAAATAAATTGAGGTTCAAACACTTTCAACCTCTCTTTTCCATTCATATACGAAAATTTTATTTTTCAAGTAACAAAACACTTTGTTTCCATTTCTTTAATCCTTGTACTAGATTAATTACATTTCCACTTTGAAAATCACTTTGTCTCATAAAACCAAGGCATTACAAGCCTTCAAAAACTGTCGTACATGGCCATTTAAACCATCATATATTTTTCCTTCTAAATCAACTAAGTTCCATTCATGTTTTTACACAAATATAACCATTAAAATTCCTTCAAAAACCGTGAGACTCTTGTTCTTTGAAACCAATCCATCTTTTCTTTTTCCTTTCCTTTCTAATCATTCAATTCTACCATTCATGAAAATTTTAGTTTGGAGACACCTATTTTGAGGTGTTGAGGCCAACATCCTCATGGTCATTGGAACCAAAATTCCTTTTCCTTTCCAACAATTTTTATGGCATATATAACATATAATCAATATATTATATTTCAAGCATACCATAAAAGCAATAAAAATCATACCAAGCATGTAAGCACAAATAAATCATGCAAAACACATAAACCACATAAACACCCATAAATTATTACACAACCATGGATATGAATCCTTACATGGATTCATCATCCATCACATACAAATTCATCTCTCTTCACCATACTTGGTTGGCGAGATGGATCTCCCTCTTACCTCTTGAAGAACCTCAAAAGCTCCTTGCTTTGCTTCTTTTTCAAGTCCTTCACCACCAAAGGTTTCTTAAACATAAAACAAAACATATATTTATTAGCATATTAAGCTTGAACAAGGCAAACCATGGATCAAACATGGTTTAGAAGATGAAAAAGAGATAAGAAGCGAAGTTTCCTTACACTTCACCTTAAAAACCCTAGAACTTTGCTCTTGAAGAAAGTCCTTGAAGATGATGGATTTAGAACTTGGCCTAAACAACAAAGTGTCTTACATTGAGGAATAGATTCAAGAAGTAAGGTTGTTTAAAATTTTTGAGTGGTGGAAGGTGGATTTGGGTGCTTTGGCCGAAACTAGCTTGAAGGAAAAGGAGAGAAAATTTTGTAAGAGCTTTAGGTTTTTAGAATGACCAAGAAGGATCAAGATAAGCAATAATGGTGTCTTCAAACTTTGCTATGGCTTAAGGCCATCACAAAACTGTCCCCCCCCCTCCTTGTACACTCAATTGAGTGACCAATTTCACTAACCACCATTTTGAGCATTGTTAGCCATTGATTAGATCAATGGTTAGGATTAGTGTGGATTCTAATTATAGCCTCTAGATGTAAGACTATATCTTGGCCATTGGATCTTTCTCCTTGCAATCCTAGCCATTAGATGTATCTCCAAAATGAAGGGTCAAGATCACCTCTTGATACTTTCCATCCAATGGTCATAAATGGTCCTAGCCGCTTTGTAAGACCAAATCTCCACCCTTGATTAAACCAATGGTGGATATCCAAAGGCTTCAACATTAAGCTTGTTTCCTATTGGTTCGTCATAAAGTCGTCATAACCACTAATGTTGACTAAGCAGTATAATATTTATTTTTATTTGTTATTACCCTTCAAACAATATTTTTACTGTATTTTTATTGCCCGATAATTAAATACAGTACAAAACATAGTAAAAGAAAATTTCAAAAATTGTTTTTGGATTCGGGTTTAGTAAGATCCCCCGTCTCCGTCTCAACAGTACAAAATTTTTTGGCTGCAGAAAAATTTTCACCTTTTCGGACCCACTTGGGCCCACATATAGCCCCTGGGCCCACAGACAACCCATGGATAATATTAAAATAATCAGAAAATTATAAAAATTTCATAATCATCACAAAATCATAAAACTTATAAAACTTGCGAAAATCAAATCAGATTACGTAAAATAATTAAGACTTAACAGTAATAATTAAAATGCATAAGATTTTCCTTGGCCCGAAAATTATTATTTTCCTGACACGGAGTAAATCACACAAAATGAGCAAATGTATTCACTAAATACTCAAAATAATTTTACAGTACACAGAAATTACTAAACAGTAGAATTTTGTTATTACTATCAAATAGTTAGAAAATTTAGGATGTTACACGCTTCACCTACTATATGAATTTTAATAAACAAAACAATACAGCAAAGAGGTGAGATCCCCTTTCATCAATACCAGTATAGTAGCAAAGAATGATACGAATGACAAAGTCATTCCATACACACAAATATCACAAGTATAATCTTGTTAACAAATTATCATTATGTTCAGAAAACATATATCACAATAATATAAACATCAACAGTATATGAACAACAGATATCAATAATATATATATTTATGCCACCATGATATGTACCTTGACAATACCACAACAATATGTACATAACTATGCATATGCACAATGCATCATATTCCTACTCCATGGAGCTAAACAATTTTGGATGTGAATGGCCCAGAAGATCTGCCACCCATAATAACAGTCTAAGCTAGACACCAGACGTAAATAGTGTTTGTTAGGACATATGCCAGTGTGTTGCAATGGTTTATCATGGCCAGGTATATAATGTGACAAATATTTCACTATGAATCACCACGCCCTGACGTCCCCAGTAGATCCCCTACTGGATCACACTTTCCAGCTCTCATTCACTCCTATACAACAAATGCCATCACAGCCATCGACTATGCATGACAACCCAATGCATAACTCAATCCACTACAATATTGTTCACAATAGTATTAGAACAACTGCTCATTCAATTGTCTAATACCAACAACATCAATGATATTATATAACTGCTCATTTAATTTACCTAATATCAATGATCCACCAGGGTCCAGTACGTCGGCCCAACAGTAATCCACTATTTTCTTAATCGTGTATCCATTTTTATCGCATTTTCACAATCGCGTAAAAATATTTAAACGTTTTTAAAATCGCGTAACGTTTTTAAATCATTTTCTCAATCGCGTAGTTTAGAAATCATTATTTTAAATATGCGTAAGGTTTTTCTAATATTTTTAAACTGCATAAAATATTTCTTTACGTTCTAAATTAAATTTTGAAACTTTCTCCATTATATACTTATTTTTAGCTTTATTTACAACATTTTTTTTAAAAATCCTTTAAGTAATATTTTCTACTATTTCCTTTAAAAATTACCTTTCTTAGTCCTAACCAATATTTACATCTCAAAACTTGCTAACGCGCTTCAAAACCCAAAGGGTGAGCTATACGTTAGTACTTTTCAAGTGATCATTTCATTTCTCATCCATACTTAATTTCTCTAATTAAGTTTCTAAAATAACTTCTTTCATTTCATTCTCTAAAATTCATTAAAATTGAGTTCTCTTTAATTTACATAAATCTATGCTTAGGAAATAATTTTGAATTAAAAACATCATAAGTAGGCATGTTGGCCAAAAATTACTCCATGCTTTACAAATCATATTTATTTATTTTCCATCATTCAATATCATATAAAAATTCTTATTCCAATTTATTATTGTTAAATCACCTAATCCATGATTAGAAAAATATTTAGAACATCTTGGTTCCTTTTGTAGTGGTGAAGCCGTGAGCTTCATGTGTTCTTTGGAACACTCATGCAAATTCTCAACATGTTATTCATATCCTACAATAATTATCATGCATCCATAAACACATACAAATATATATTAAAGCTATAGACATGCTTGCAAACAAAATCAATCACAAATAACAAAACCTTTAAACAATCAAGTGAATAAATCTTTATGGACTTTTCACCACACACAAATCCACTCCTCACCACCAACACATGGTTGATGAGGGTAATCTCCCTCTTACCTCTTGGAGAAACCTCCAAAGCTCCTTGTTGTTCTTCTTGAAATAGATCTACTCTACCAAGTAGCACTTAAAATAAAGAAACACATACAATATTAATGTTCAAGATTATCAAAAGTGACCACAAGCCAAAATATGGTCTTAGAAACTTACCAAAGAAAAGAAAGATGAAGAACACAAATCTTCACCTAAAAGCTCTTGATCTTGAACTTGAAGATCAAGATTGAAAGTGAATGATTTGGAAGATAGTATCAACATGAAAGTCCCTTAGAATTGCATGAAGATTCAAGATCTAAGGTTGTTTAGAATTATTGAAGCTTGGAAGTCATTTTAGAAGGGTGTGGTTGTGAGCTTCCTTTGAAGAATAAGGATGAAGATGGATGATTTAGGCCTAGGTTTCTTCTACAAAGTATCTTAGAATGAGGTAAGGATACTAGATGTAAGGTTGTTTGAAATTATAGAAGAGTGGAGAGTGGTGCAAGGTGGTTTGGCCGAATCTATGGAGGGAGAGAAAGTGAGAGAGCTTTTGTTACTTGTTCTTGGTTCTTTGGAGAAATTGAAGTGCAAGAGAGTAAATGAATTGAAGAGATGAATATTGTCTCCTACTTGAGTGTTATGGCCGTGGAGCACAAGGAGAGGAAAGGGTGAGAGCTTCATGCAAAAGGTGAAAATGAATCAAAGCCCTTCTACTTATAGACTTCATGAAAAAGATGAAGGCTTAAGATATTTTGATCAAGATATTTTTCGGTATACTTTAAGCAATAAACAATAATTACTGCTTATAAAGTCAGTGTCTATTGTCCAATGGATAATAAAATATACCCAGATTTTTCTTTTGCTCTAGCTGGGTAGCAACTATTGTTGATCATTTTTCTACTGATTACCCTTGATGAGTCACAGAGCAAGTCATCAAAGAGAAGTTTTTAGAACATATGACTCGCTATGATGAGTCAGCATGATGAGTCACTGTAGAGATTTCTAGAACAGCTGAGTCAGCATGGTGAGTCATAGCGCTGAGTCAGCATGGTGAGTCGTAGCACTGAGTCAGCATGGTGAGTCGTCAGGGAGCCTTCTGGAATATGTGACTCACTGCGGCGAGTCACAAGGTGAGTCAGCATTTCTACATTCTTCTAGAATGTGGCGAGTCAGCATTCTAGAACATGGTGAGTCATCATTTCTGGAACATGGCGAGTCATTGCTTCTGGAACATGGCGAGTCATCGCTTCTGGAAGCTTCCCGAATATGCTGAGTCACAGGTGTTGAGGTGTCACACCACATGCCAAGCTTCTATTGGTCATTTGCGATGAGTCATAGCCGCTAACTTTGACCAGCTCCTCATTAGTCCTTATGTAAAGCAAGTACTCAAGTACTTGATGACTAGGCGCGTGACGAGGCATTTTCTAGAGTCTTCTAGAATAGTCTAGAACATGTGAATCACTAGGCTAGTCACCTGGGTGAGTCACCAAACGATGAGTCATCATCTTAGAACATCCTAGAGTGGGTGACTAGGCTTGCGTCTAGAATCATCCACTATATATTTTCAAGAAAAATATTATCCAATAGATAATAAAACATACCCCGATTTTATTTGTCAGATAAAATCGTAGAAAAACAAAACTTCAAAATCTGTTTCCAGTTTCGGGTTTAGTAAGATCTCTCGGCTTCGAATCAACAGTACAAAATTTTCTGGCCAAAGAAAATTTTTACTTTTCTGGGCCCATCCCGGGCTTACACACAGTCCAAAATATCATAAATATATTAAATATTTGAAATATTCCAAAATATCAAAAATATAATAAAATATTCAAAATATCTCAAAATATCTCAAATATATTAAAATATTCAAAATATCTCGAAATATCTAAAATATAATAAAATATTCAAAATATCTTAAAATATCTAAAATATCACAAAAATTTATAAAAATCATAACAATTGTGAAACTCATGAAAATCAAATTAGATTAGTAAAAATAATTAAGCATTGACAAAAAGAAATAAAATACAAAGGCTTATATATAACCCAAAAATAATATTAAAATAATCAAAAAATAAAAACTCTAAAAATTTCCTAAAAATCATAAAAATTATAAAATTCACGGAAGTCGAGTCGATTACTCAAAATAATTAAGAATCGACCGAAATAAATAAAATATCAATTTTTGGCTTGTTACAACGACCGTGTGAGTGGGAGACACGGCCGTGTCTCAAGTCAAAAGCTTCATCCATGTTAGACATGGCCATCTCTAAGTCCTTAATCGCTCCTGAACTAATGTGGAACCCTACCAAAGCCAGAATGGATCTCTTTTGCCTTGAAAACTCAGCATCTTCGCTTGCTTTCATCCAAATGTATTAAATCTCTTAATTCTGCAAAAAACGAAGATAATGATATGGATCCAACTAAAACTCACTCTTAATTATAGACAATTAACCAATAAAAAGTTATCAAAATTAACTCTGATCACACCCCCATACTTGAGCTTTTGCTTGTCCTCAAGCAAAGATTATGAATTAACAGCAATATCAAATTCAACATCCAGAGATATGAATCAAGGGGAATTCTAGAATTTTAAAAATTTAAGATCAACAATCAAATCCAATCAATCAAGATCATTGAGTAATTTAAAATAATAAGATTCTTTAGCCTAGCTTGCAACTTTTCTCTTCACCAAACTTATGAGATCACTCATCTTTCCATTGCTTAAGTGTTTAAGAACAAAGAGATCACTCAAATTTCTTATGAAAAATGCAAAACCATAGGCTTGGCTATCAATCTCATCTCCACTTTCAAGTTCACGCACATAGCAAGAATCAAAAGGGCTTCATCTGGTCGTAACAGGGCTAAGGGTAACAATCAAAGGCAGGAAAAAGGTAAATAAGGGTAAAGAACTATCAATACAGAGCAGAATCAGGCTAAAAATCATGATGCACAAGGATTTAAACAATTCTCATATTCAACCCAATATTTTTATTATTCTTCACTAATAATTATTTTCCTTTTTTTGTTTTTTTATATATACAAATACCCTTGAAGATAAAAATAACTTTTCAAGACTTTTTGATCAACACATCAGATGCTTTAAAGAATTCAACTTGATTATTCAGTTGGGTATTCAAAGAAATCAAATTCAGGCTCAAATGGGGCAACTAAGGGGTTATTTTATCAATACAACTCTGAAAGTCAAGAAAGAATAAAGCCTAATTGCCTTAATCATATTCAAGTATGTATGTGAATCATTAAAGTTTCAACAAGATATCAAAGCAAGTTTTAGCACACATTAGTCAAGAGAAAATTCACTCCAAAAGGAAAATAGGACTTTATTTATGAAAAATCCAGTCGTTAAGGCTCAAAACTCATTGTCTGGTTAAATTGATAAAGAAAACAGAAACAAACAGACATGGCTAATTTCCAACAAAGATACTGAATTTCACTTTTCTTAATTGAACAAGATTACTTCACACAAAATAATGTCATGATCAATAGATTCCCCTTTCAAACATATTTCTATCAGCTTAGAATAAATTGAGCAATTAACATACAATTCCAGCTTAATTATCAGCATTACTCAAGTATTCATAATGTACAGTATCACTCCCCCACACTTAAGATAAACATTGTCCTCAATGTGTGAGAGAAATAAATAAAAAGGATAAAGAAAAGAGCAATACAACCTGATGATGAGTGAAACAATGGCGGTGCGAAAAGAAGTGCAACGATCAATACCATGAAGACCACTCGAAAAATCTCAACACACGAGTAGTGATTAAAACAAAAATAACAAAAACAACTAAAAGAAGAAACAATAAAGAAGAAATTCCACAAATTCATGATGCATAAATCCACACGAATGCTCTCAAGAGTCAATTAGATATAACCTACTGACTCCTTACTCAGCTCATTTGTAATGAATTATAATTTATCTTCTCGATTTTTGGAAACCATCCTAAAGGACTTGAAAGCAAATCTAGTTGGGTTGCCTCCCAATAAGCGCTTGTTTAACGTCATTAGCTCAACGTTGGGATACTTCTCAGTAACCTTTATAATGTAGATAGAGAAGGGTCATCTCTTCCACTTCTTCATTGTCCGGAAGCTCATGGTAAGGCTTGAGACAGTGTCCATTGACCTTGAATGTTTTTCCAGATGCCTCACTTATGATTTCCACTGCACCAAAAACAAAAATATTAGTCACCACAAATGGTCCAATCCATTTAGAACGTAGTTTACCTAGAAATAATTTTAGTATGGATTGGTACAGTAGCACTTTTTGTCCTTTGTTAAAGTTCTTCCTAGAGACCATGTGGCCATGGAATGCCTTAGTTTTTGTCTTATAAATGAGGGCATTTTCAAATGCCTCATTTCGCAGTTCTTCCAACTCCTATAGTTGGAGCTTGATAATCATATATTTTATACATTAATAAACCCTCATTATTAGTCATTTACACTCTTCATGTACTTAATTGATTGAATTTGATTATGTTTTGTAAGTTTGAACTCGAATCGGACTTAATTGATTTTTTCAGCATTATTTGGGTCTTACACTATTTCTGTATTTTAGCCATATCTTGAGTTCTAAATGTCTGATAATTATGAATTTTACCTTGTAGGAAAGATAAGAGAGAGCTCTACAACTTTGATGAAGAGCTCAAAGTCAATTTCAGACATCTAGTGGAGCTAATTGGGCATGGAAATCAGAATAAGGGATTTGTGACTGGAACCCAAACAGTGTGTAGTAACCAGAACATAATTCGAGTTTGGGCATATAAAATGGGCTGAAAATTTGTAATCTGAAAGTTAAGACCCATATGTACAACTTTCATGTCAAGCACAAAACTTGATTCGGGCTCCTTGATGGAGATATTGGGTCTGAAAGTCAAAACAGAGGTACTGAAACTGGTCCTGAACAGTCTGTAGTAATTGAGTCATATCTTGGGCTATAGGACGAATTTTTTAGTGTTTCCAGAGCCATTGGAAAGCTTAGACAATTTCCTAGAACTTTCATGAAGACCACTTGGCTCAGAAATGACGAAATCAATGAGTTCAACAATAAAGAATTTCGGAGACAAGGTAGCTCACCTACTCACCCACCTACTCATCCACCTACTCATCCACCTACTAATCCCATCTACCCATCTACTACTACTCCGAATCCTCTATAAAAGGAAGCATGTGGAGAGCTCTAGGAACAACACACACTTGGTGTTAGAGATAGCTTTTCATAGTTCTTGTATATTTTTCCTTCATTGTAATGGAGAGCTAAGTCACTTCTAGTCAATTTGGGACTCTTGAAGAGATTGTGGTTTGGATTCTTGAGACCTTGGTTTATGTAATGTATTTGATTTATATTTGGATTCTTCTTCTCTTCTTCTTCTTCTTCTGTTTTCTTGATCTTGAATGCATGAATGGTGATTCTGTTTATGTTTATTTTAAGATTAAGTATTGTGATTAAACTTAGAGCTGATTGATCTGAATTAATCACGTAAATGAAGATTGAAGATTTGTGATGAAACTTAGAACTGATTGATCTAAATTAATCACGTAATTGAAGAGGTTAGGTTACTGATTGGTGCCTAGGTTAATTGAATTCGGTGCTTAAATTGACATATATCTACATGAATGGTGCGATTGCAGATTTATGTTTATTACTTGTCAATTGAATTCTGGACGATTGTCTAGCATGAATTCTGGATCTGATGCTGAGATTTCAGTTAGATCCAAGTTAACCATTCAAATGTGCTTCAAATGTTTGTTGAAAGGTTTATGATTGAATCCACCCAATCTTGGATAGATTTCTGAATTGACTGTTCTTCTAATTGTTATTTCTCTTTAAATCCTGTCACTGCTATCCTTGAACCATCAAAACCCCCCTTTTTCTAACTTTCACTTGATTTGATCAAATTGCATCTACGATCCTTGAGGAGACGATCCGGTGTTGTTCACTATACTACAAGTTTAGGTAATAACTTCGGTTATAATTTTGACTGAGTTCGGCACTCGTCAGAATTTTGGCGCCATTGCCGAGGATTTCGTAGGTGTAATCTTTTCATTTTGAGTAACCTTACTAATTTTTGTTCTTTCTTACCTATTCTAACAGTTATTTTTCATTTACTAACATTGTTCATACCATACTAACGTTTTTATCTTAGCTTTTGAATTTTTCTGATTTAGGAAAGACGGAAAACTGGTGATTATGGGTAGTTGATACAATTTTCGAACTGAACGTGCCCAGAAAAATATGAAACTTGGTCGGCTGAAGGAAAACAGCCTGATAAACAAGACTCACAGTAAACTGTGAGGTCATTTAGACAATTTTTTTAATTTTTTATTATTTTTTATTGCATTTTCTAGTTTCATTTTTATGTAGATTTTGTCCTGTGTTACTCCCATAAATTTTAAAAATGTTTAGATACATTAACTAGATTTATTTTTGCATATTTTGAGTGTTGATCCCATACTAACTCTTTCTTTTTAATTTTTTCTTTTTCTTTCATTATCAATTTTGTTGCATTCTGTTGCATTTTAAGGATACAATGGACCATGCATAATGGAATCAAAACTTGAGGAGTTGACTTCTTTAGTAAGACATATAGTAGTGAGACAATAATCACCTGTGCAGGAAGCTACACTTGTGTGTAACATTTGTTTTTGTTCATCTCACCCCACATATGCATGCCCTACACTTCAGTATGGTAGTTCTGTTTTTCCAGATCAATTTGTTGCAGCAGTTTGTTATTTTCCTGATGAACCACAGTTCCAGCAGCAGCAACAGAGTTATGACCCCTTCTTCAACACATACAACCCTAGCTGGAAATACTATCCGGATCTGGGATATGGCACTACGGCATCACTACAGCAACAATCATTTCAATATGAGTAGCCATTCCAGCAGATAACAAGTCCATCAACCACAAAACTTAAGCCTTCATGGGAGGACTTGATGAAAATCCAAATTGAGTTCCAACAGAATTTCACTGCCACTATTCAGGATTTAACAACCCAAATTGACCAGTTGACAACCACTGTTAATGAACTGAGATGTCAAGAGTCATGCCAACTCTTTTCCCAAACAATTCCTAACTCCCTGTATTCTAATTGTCATATTGATTTACATGCAGACTTAGTTGAGGAAACTCATGATGAGTTGTGTGCTGAATTTCCTTATTTAATTGGTTTTGATGATTCTATCAATTGTAACTCATGTGCTGATCATGATGGTGATATAAAATGTGTTATGTGTGTTGAAATTTCTGCATATCTGAAAACTAATGATTCTGTTTACGCAGGATCTAATGATATAGAAGGGTCTATCAACAATGTAGTTGCAGAATCTGAAACATATAGGGAGGTGGAGTTGAAGGCCATTGAGGAATTTTCAAAGAAAGAGGAAAGTCAGCAGATGCTAGTAACTACTGAAGTGGATTTTGTTTTTGGGTCATGGTCCAATATAATCAATGAAAGCAGAATTTCCAAATTACACGTGTTGCATGCCATTGGTGAAGTCAAGGAAATTAAGAAAGACCAATGGGACCCCAATGGGAGCCCTCATGCTTCAAGCTTAACTTGGTCATTACACTTCAACTAATGGGACCCTAGTGAAAGCTATCATGTTGTGTCAACCATAACTTGGTCATCACGTTTCAACCAATGGGATCCTGGTGGAGTCTTTTCACCAACCTCACTTAATAAGACCAATGGACACCATCTCAAGCCGAAAAATGTGGAAGTGAAAGTGATGGGCTTTTACCATCCACATTATAAAGATCACTAAGAAGTGTCCCAACGTCGAGCTAATGACGTTAAACAAGCGCTTATTGGGAGGCAACCCAACTAGATTTGTTTTCAAGATCTTTAGGGATGGTTTTCGCAATCTGAGAAGATAAAAACATACTTCACTTTAAATGGTGAGTAAGAGTCGAAGTTATACCTTATTGACTCTTGAGACGCATTCTTGTGGCCTGGTACATCATGAACTTCTTAATTGTGGAAGCTCTTCAGAGATGAACAGAAAGTGTTACAGTCTTGGGAATCTAACTCTAAAAGACCCGCATTTCCTCTTTAATTTTATATTATTCCAGTCATGTTATTTTGGTTTTACATTTTACTCATTTGTTTTGTGAGTTTTCAGGTTCTGTTACAGCTTTGATTCTTACGCATCTTTTCTGCTTGCCATTATCTCGCCCCTCATCAGGTTGTGTTGCTCTTTTCTTTCCGTTTTATTTATCACTTTCACATTGAGGACAATGTTTATATTAAGTGTGGGGAGAGATTTTAGCATAAAAAAAAGGGGGTTCATTGCATGATTGAATAACTTTTCTCTCTTCTTGAACTGATATGTTTCGTGATGGATGATTGAATTGATGAATTGAGTTTGATGGATGCATGCATACCTTGTGAGATTTTGAGCCTAATGGATGGATTCAACATTTATACTATTCTCTTTTTTCTTGTGTGATTTTCACTCAAGTTAATGATCACTCTAGAACTTGCTTTAATTCTTTTTGAGGCTACATTTCACTTGCATGCATGAACATGATTGAGGCCCTCTTTCTTAATTAGCTAGTTTAACCAAATAACCAACCTTGTTTTCAATATGATATCAAGCACTCTTTTGACTTCTTGAAAATTCTCTAATTCCTGCCAACCTTGTATATTTTCCTTTGCTTAACCCCTTTGAACTTATTTGACCATTCCTTGTTTCTATCTCATTATGTGCCTTAAATGAAAAATCGTGTTCCTACTTTACCTTAGGGAATAAAAGAACATTAGCTTGGTTAATGGATGAGTTTTTGAACAAGTGTGGGGGTGTGTGTACAAAATAGTTGTTGAAAAAGGAAAGAGTGCCAAAAAAAATAAAAAAAATAATAAAAATAATAAAAATAATAAAAAATAATTAAAAAAAAGAAAAAAAAAAGAGAAAAGGATTGGGAAATGAATATGTAAAGGGATATACATTAGAGTTCAGATAAACTTTTATGCTTGTTATTTGAACTCAGCTCTCATTTGCTTTTATTCTCTTTGGTATTTATCCTCTCATATCCATTTTATCCTCTTCTGTTTCCTTGACCTAACTACAACCTTGAATAAAGTCCTCATGATTTGTGTGTGCATGTGTTTTGAGTAGTGGAGAAGTAGAAGATAAGCAAGCTTATGGTAGTGCAATTTTCATGGGTTGAATTGAGTGAAATACCTACCTTTTAAACACTTGAGAGATTAAGAGGGAATCTTGTGAGGATCTATCATTCTTAATTCATTCTTTTCAATGGAAGTTCCCTTGAATTTCTTGTTGCTCTTCTTGCTTCATTGAGTCCTTTAAAGTTTTTAGCTTTTAAGTTTGTGTCGTTTGTCTTTGTCTTCTAACTTTAGTTTTATATGTTTTGCCCAGGAGTGCAAAAAGCTAAGTGTGGGAGAATCTGATAATCATATATTTTATACATTAATAAACCCTCATTATTAGTCATTTACACTCTTCATGTACTTAATTGATTGAATTTGATTATGTTTTGTAAGTTTGAACTCGAATCGGACTTAATTGATTTTTTCAGCATTATTTGGGTCTTACACTGTTTCTGTATTTTAGCCATATCTTGAGTTCTAAATGTCTGATAATTATGAATTTTACCTTGTAGGAAAGATAAGAGAGAGCTCTACAACTTTGATGAAGAGCTCAAAGTCAATTTCAGACATCTAGTGGAGCTAATTGGGCATGAAAATCAGAATACGGGATTTGTGACTGGAACCCAAACAGTGTGTAGTAACCAGAACATAATTCGAGTTTGGGCATATAAAATGGGCTGAAAATTTGTAATCTGAAAGTTAAGACCCATATGTACAACTTTCATGTCAAGCACAAAAACTTGATTCGGGCTCCTTGATGGAGATATTGGGTCTGAAAGTCAAAACAGAGGTGCTGAAACTGGTCCTGAATAGTCTGTAGTAATTGAGTCACATCTTGGGCTGTAGGATGAATTTTTTGGTGTTTCCAGAGCCATTGGAAAGCTTAGACAATTTCTTAGAACTTTCATGAAGACCACTTGGCTCAGAAATGACGAAATCAATGAGTTCAGCAATAAAGAATTTCGGAGACAAGGTAGCTCACCTACTCACCCACCTACTCATCCACCTACTCATCCACCTACTCATCCACCTACTAATCCCATCTACCCATCTACTACTACTCCGAATCCTCTATAAAAGGAAGCATGTGGAGAGCTCTAGGAACAACACACACTTGGTGTTAGAGATAGCTTTTCATAGTTCTTGTATATTTTTCCTTCATTGTAATGGAGAGCTAAGTCACTTCTAGTCAATTTGGGACTCTTGAAGAGATTGTGGTTTGGATTCTTGAGACCTTGGTTTATGTAATGTATTTGATTTATATTTGAATTCCTTTTCTCTTCTTCTTCTTCTTCTTCTTAATCTTGAATGCATGAATGGTGATTCTGTTTATGTTTATTTTAAGATTAAGTATTGTGATTAAACTTAGAGTGATTGATCTGAATTAATCACGCAAATGAAGATTGAAGATTTGTGATGAAACTTAGAACCGATTGATCTAAATTAATCACGTAATTGAAGAGGTTAGGTTACTTGATTGGTGCCTAGGTTAATTGAATTCGGTGCTTAAATTGACATATATCTACATGAATGGTGCGATTGCAGATTTATGTTTCTTACTTGTCAATTGAATTCTAGACGATTGTCTAGCATGAATTCTGGATCTGATGCTGAGATTTCAGTTAGATCCAAGTTAACCATTCAAATGTGCTTCAAATGTTTGTTGAAAGGTTTATGATTGAATCCACCCAATCTCGGATAGATTTCTGAATTGACTGTTCTTCTAATTGTTATTTCTCTTTAAATCCTGTCACTGCGATCCTTAAACCATCAAAACCCCCCTTTTTCTAACTTTCACTTGATTTGATCAAATTGCATCTACGATCCTTGAGGAGACGATCCGGTGTTGTTCACTATACTACAAGTTTAGGTAATAACTTTGGTTATAATTTTGACTGAGTTCGCCGATCGTCAGAGCTTCCTCTGTTTCCCAGCACCTTGCAAGTCTAAAATGACTTGCTTAATGGCCTAATAAGATCGATGTTGCAGCTCAACGGGCAAATGATAGGGCTTTCCAAATACCAACCGAAATGGGAACGTACCAATTGGGGTCTTATATACAGTCTTGTATGCCCATAATGCATAATCAATTCTTAAACTCCAATCCTTGCGCATTGGATTAACAGTCTTTTCAAGGATTGACTTTATTTCATGGTTGGATACTTCAGTTTGCCCATTTGTTTGGGGATGATAGGGAGTGGAAACTCTGTGTATCACTTCATATTTCTTCAAAAGAGCATCAAACGATCTGTTGCAAAAATACATCCCTTAATCACTGATTATGGGTTTCAGAGTTCCAAACCTAGAGAAAATATGTGACTTTACAAAATCCACAACAGTTTTAGAGTTATCAGATCTGGTGGCTTTTGCTTCCACCTATTTAGACACATAATCAATAGATAAAAGAATATATGAAAAACCCAAAGAAGGGGGAAATGGCCCCATGAAGTCAATGCCCCACACATCAAATACTTCCACAAAGATGATCGGGGTTTGAGGCATTTGATTCTGAGGACCTATATTACTTGTTCTTTGACAGCGATCACAAGACTTACAGAAGTTATAAATATCCTTGAAAATTGTTGGCCAATAAAAACCATTGTTAAGTACCTTGTTGGGTATCCTTTTTATTCCAAAATGTCCTCCACAAGCATATGTGTGACAAAAGGAAAGAATGGAGTGAGTCTCTGAGTTTGGAATGCACATCCTAATTACTTGATCTGCACAATGTTTCCAGAGGTAAGGATTGTAACACCCCTTTGGAGGATGTCACACATAAAAGAAAATAAAAGAAATAGAAATAAAACCTACCCAAGTTGTGAAACATTTGTTAAATATTATTACGGGTTGTAAAATAATTCCTGATAGACAGAAATATGATATAAAAAGATAATGCGGAAAATACGAAATAAAAAAAAAAAACATCATCACTAATAATATACATATGATTAAGTTATAAACTGTACAAATAATTTACAACTAAGACTACAACTATTTAAACAAAAACAAGAAAAGAAAGCAATAAAAGAGTTAATATATACGTACATACGGCCGTGACGCGCCCAAAAAAACATCATGATTATCTAATCCTCGATGGATCACTCTCGGCATGAAAATGATCATCGGGAGATAGATATCCGGATGTCTCGACACACGGCGATAACGGGATCGCGCGGTCGATACGATGCTTATCTCACTAGGCTCGGGGTTTTCAAGACCCCAATAACGCCTAATGGATAAGGGTAACTCCAAGTGCGAAATAACGTCGTAGTCATAATGGGCTCTCCATCAAATCGGTGACGTAGAATCACGGTCACACGTCCCCTGCATATGTCACAGAATCACGATCTCCTCGTAGATGCCAAGCCAGAGCACCTCCATGAAATACCAGCTTTATGAATCCCAAAAATCCTGGCGTCGCCATCCCACACAATCAATCCAGAGGATATGGATGATCAGATGGTTCTTGATCGTAAACCGGTCGTCACTGCCGATCTTCCTCCTCCTCGGGTACACGATCTCAATAGGCTGATCCTCTTCCTCGAAGTCTTTACCGCGTAAAATAATTAAACAGAAAATACATATAACAAAGAGGTAAGACAACATAAAATCATCACAACATGGCCAATAAGAAGACGACAAACAACATATATACAGTTCATGCAATACATAAAGCTTTAACAATTATAATAACAAATTGAAGTAAAATTTAGATATCATAACAATATATATCATAAGATAAAACCTCACGGATAAAATAAGAAAGATAAGAATAAACAGATAAGATATAATAACCAAATATAGTAACGAACCTTGGATAAAATAAACAAATAAGATACGAGATAAACAATAAATAGATAAGATGGAAACAAATAGACATAGAGATAAATAATATGACAAAATCCTACTCCATGGAGCTAAAGAAAACACAAGTATCAGAGAGAGGAATGACTCGCAAAATCTAATAGTACCACGGCTGCCCCACCAACTATTGCGCTGTCACACGTTGCGTCTATAGCCCCACGACACAGGAATCCATCAATCCAGGCGTGGTGTAGTTCACGATCTCACGTTGTGGCACTACAGGCAAATGTACTACTAGATTTCACAAATCTCGATTAAATATAGTGTGTGTTGAGTACCATAGTGTGCTATCGGTTTACCACGGCCCAGCGGAGCTACTAACTGTCCACATGTGGGATCCCGTACACTAAAGTCTCCAAGTTCATTAGAACAATGAACCACACTACGTTTATTGCATCGACAACACGATGTGATTCGTCTCGTCAACCAATCCACCAAATACATGGCACACATAACAGATAGATGGAAAACCTGTACGAGTTCACATTTTCCCGACAAAGAGATATAGTCTCAAAAGCACATGCGGGTTCACATTTTCCCGACAATGCATTTTCCCGACAGCGAAAGATTTTCAAAAATAATCTGTACGGGTTCACATTTTCCCGACAGTATAAAGATAGTAACGGTCAATCGCGTAGAAATTTTATCGCGTTTTCATAATTCCGTCATTTTTACAAACGTTTAAAAATCGGGTAAAGATATTTTTCTGTTTTTAAAATCGCGTAGTATTTTTAATACGTTTTCTCAATCGCGTAGGATTTTTAAATCATTTTCTTATTCGAATACCCTTAAAATTACTGTTTAAACCAACAAAAATAGTACTTAGTACATTTAAACTACGTAGAATAATTTTTCATACCACATACTGTCTTTAGGATATTTTTACTATCTTATTGGTTCATTTTTACTAAAAATTGACAGTATTTTGTTTAGAATATCATAATAATGGTTTCCTAAATTATCCATAAAATTTCCATTTACCTAATTTTTAACCATATCATTTAATTCTTTTTGAAATCTCTAACATGCTTCAAAACCTTAAGTGAGCTATATGTTAGAAAATTTCTCAAAATTTCTGTATTTTACTTCCTAATGATAAAATTACTAGTTTTAATCCTTTAAGCTTAATTCTACTCAATTTGTTTCTTCAAAAATCATTATAGAAAATTTCTTCTTAACTTGTATTGTCTCTTTTTGATTGAAAAAGGTTTGGAATCAAGTTTTAGAAATCATGATTACCTATAGTGGCATGTTGGCCAAATTTCATAAAATTTTTGCATTTGATTTCTAAATTGTTTTTCACCTTCTAAATCATATCAAATATATTATATTGTCTAAGCTCATTAAATCATATTAGAAAATAGTTAGTAAGAGTTAAATTAATCCTTTAGGCATGTTGGCCCAAAATACTAAGTCTTTACCATTTGATTTCTAAGTTCATTTTCTTTAATCAAATCAATTTGAAACTTTCTTGATTCTCCTAGGTTAATTAAGTTACACTTTAGGAAAAATCAAGAGAACATTTTGGTCCTCACACTTTGTCATTGCCGTGAACTAGGGAATGTGTTCTTTGGAACACTCATGCAAATTTACACATGTTATTCACATCTTATACCTTATCATACAATTCTAACACATGCATTTATATTTCTAACACATGCAAAATATTTCTAACACATAAAACCTAAATTAAAGCTTATAGACATACAATCAAAAGCTAATAGACATGCAAAATTATTACAATCACCAAACAAGAAAGCTACTAACATACAACACCTAAGCTACTAGCAACCCCAAAAATTAACAAATACACATCAATAAACACACCACAACCGAATCCTTATGGATTCTACAAACAATCCATCTTCTTACCACCATCAAGGGATGATAAGAATTGTCTTCCTCTTACCTTAAATGAAGACAAATGATTAGCTTTCACACCTCCTATGGTTCGGTTTTCACTCCACCAAATACCTAAAAATCTCAAATAAAATCTACATGTTATTAACCATGAAAAAGAAGCTAAACCATGGAGAAATCATGGCTTAGAACTTTGAAAAAGAAGAGAGAAAAGAAAAATATGATATTTCACCTTCTAGGTCAAATTTACAAGGTTGATTTCCAAGCCCTAAATGGAAGATTTTGAAGAAACTTCCAACTAGAAAGGTTCTTAGAATAGTGTTTAGGTTAAGGAAACTTGGTTAGAAAAATTTTTGGATGGTTGGATGATTAGGAATGGCTCTTGGCGAATGATAGGGAAGAAGAACAACAATGGAGGCTAGGGTTCTTGGAAGAGAGAGAAGAGAGAAAAGTGATGAAGATGAAGTGTAGTTTTGGTCTTCCAAGGCCTCTTGGCCGTAGCACTCAAGTGCAAATGGATGTGCATGGATTTGGCTTCATCCAAGCCATTGAATGCATCAAAGGTCAAGATCAAATCTTGCTTAACAAGCTTAAATCCTATTGGTTGCTCATGGTGTCTCACCTTGCTTAGTCACACGATTGCATTAAATTCTGTGAGTCGAGTAGTGAGTCGACTGTCTGAAAGTTCTACTGCTTACGGTGATTAATTAAGCTACCGATCTAACCGTTCTGCTAATTGTAGGTCCCGTAAAATATTTCCGGGTCTACTGTCACTAAAATATACTGACTAATAAAATAATATTATAATAATATAAAATTATTTTATTTGACGGTTAAATCTAAAAATTAAAAGATTATTTTTAGTAGTCTCATTCAGAATCGGGTTAAGTAAGATCCCCCATTCTAAATAATAAAATAAGATTTCCCAGGCTCGGAAAAATATTATTTTCCCGCTCGAGCAAATCACACAAAAAGTCCATATAAAATCACAGACAGTATTTTCAGGCATTAAATCAAGAAGAAAACAATTAAAAACAGCAAAAACAGCGAAAACAGTACGTTCGGGACGTAACGGTCATTTTCTCATTTTTTCCCACAACGTAGGTAATTGTCCAAAACGTTCAAATAAAATATCCAAGCGGTATTATATAGTCATATCTTTCAGAAAAATTAATACAATGAGCTCGAAAAAATTTTTATTTTACCGTCTCAAGCAAACTACGTAAAATGATCAAATAAAATTTGAGCCAGTATTATCGTAATTGTTTTCATACAGAAATCGAGAACAGAAAAATAGGGACACAGCGGTCATTCATACAAAAGCATGAAAAACAGAAAACAGTACATTCAGAATATTTTCTAAAAAATGGGGCGTTACAAGGATCATCTCATATATAATATTTACAATCACTCCTTAGTTTATCTCTTTGAGCCTTGTTCCAGCCTTCCGAAAAGTCTTTAGTGACCAAGTAGTTTACAATATCAGCATACCAAGGGATTATAGCCTTGATGGCCATCAGATACTCATCCAAAAAACTTTCTATGATTGATATTTCCTCCCCCTCAATCACTAACCTACTCAAATGGTCTGCTACCAAGTTTTCACTTCCCTTTTGTCTTTTATTTTCATGTCAAATTCCTGGAGCAGTAGAATCCATCGGAGCAATCTAGGCTTCATTTTTTTTTTGTGAAAATATACTTCAAGGTTGCATGATCTGAAAAAACAATTACTTTAAAACCAATAAGATATGATCTGAATTTTTCTAAAGTAAACACCATAACTAGAAGTTCTTTTTTAGTTGTAGAGTAATTAAGTTGAGCATCATTTAGAGTCCTTAATGCATAATAGATAGCATAAGACACTCTATCAACTCGCTGTCCTAGGACAGCCCCTACCGCAAAGTCACTGGCATCACACATCAACTCAAATGGTAGTTCCCAATTTGGTGGCCTTATGACAGGTGCAACAGTCATCAATTCCTTGAGCTTAGTGAAAGCTCCCATACATTTCTCATCAAAGTTGAATGGAAAATCCTTTTGAAGTAGTATGCAAAGGGGTAATGATATTTTGGAGAAATCCTTGATGAATCTTTGATAGAAACCTGCATGACCAATGAAAGAACGAATTTCCCACACATTAGTGGGTGGGGAAAAAGAATGCATGAGTTCTACCTTAGCTTTATCTACCTCAATTCCCCTAGCAGAAATTACATGACCCAACACTATACCTTCCTCTACCATGAAATGACATTTTTCTCAATTCAGCACAAGGTTAGTGTCAATGCATCTTTTAACACCAATGTTAGGTGTTTTAAATAGTTCTCAAAACCATTTCCAAAAACATTGAAATCATCCATAAAGACCTCTATAATGCTTTCAATATAATTAGAAAATATGCTTATCATGTATCTCTGAAAGGTCCCTGGTGCATTGCAAAGTCCAAAATGCATTCACCTATATGCAAAGGTACCAAATGGACAAGTGAAAATGGTTTTCTCTTGATCTTCTAGAGCAATGGCAATCTGATTATAACCTGAAAATCTATCCAGAAAACAGTAGTGAGAATGACCAGCTAATATTTCCAACATTTGATCAATAAAAGGTAAAGGAAAGTGGTTTTTTCTAGTGGCAGCATTCAGCTTCATGTAATCAATGCAAACACACCACTCTATTTGTAATCTAGTGGGGATAAGCTCATTTTTAGCATTTCTTACCACAGCAATTCCAGATTTCTTTAGTACTACCTAGACTGGGCTTACCCACTTGTTGTCAGAAATGGGGTAAATCACCCCCACACATAGGAGCTTTAGTATCTCCTTTTTCACAACCTCCATCATAGGAGGATTCAACCTTCTCTGGGGGTCTTTCACAGGTTTAGAACCCTTCTCCATTATCTGTGCATGCAAATGGAGGGACTAATACCCTTGATGTCAGCTATCGACCAACCAATGGCTATTTTGTGCTCTTGCAAAACAACCACCAATTGCTCTTCCTGTTCTTGGGTGAGTGACTTTGTAATTATCACTAGAAGTGTGCCCTTTTCTCCCAAGAATATGTATTTAAGATGATCAAGTAATGCCTTTAGTTCTAATTCAATTGTCTGCACAATAAAAGGTTGAGGTACATCAATAGTAATTGGTAATTCAACAAAAGAAACCTCATGTTCTTCTGAAGTGGAAGAGAGCTCTTGCAAATTAGCTATGACATCATCATTGTCTTCATCCCATGGCTCTCCTTCATCTTCTTTCTTTTCTTCCTGTACATCTAAGCTTTAAGTCAAAACTGTATTAAGAGCATTAAGATGGTCAGACTCAAAAGTTGCAGAAATTAAAGAATCAAAAGCATCAAAAGAGTCCATTAAACAAGCAGAGTGCACATCACTTGGGTATCTCATAGCCTCAAAGACATTGAATCTAATTAGTTCCCCATCAAATTCCATTGTCAATATCTTGTAGTGCACATCAATTTTTGTCTGAGCAATCTTCAAGAATGGTCTCCCTAACAAGATAGGAGCAGAGTTGGGGGATTTTTCCTCTTCCATGTCCAACACATAAAAGTCTGCCAGAAACACTAATTCATTCACCTGCGCTAAAACATCTTCAACAACATCCTTTGTGTATGCATTAAATCTATCAGCCAATTGAATTATAACACTAGTTGGTTCCAAATGACCTAGATGTAAAGATGTATAAATAGAATAAGGCATGACATTTATAGATGCACCTAAATCTAGCATTGCCCTCCCAAACCTTGTGTTACCTATAGTGCATGGTATGGTGAATGTACTAGGATCCTTACATTTAGTTAGGAGTTTCTTTTTAATTACAGCTGAAACATTCTCTCCCACTTGGACCCTTTCATTTCCTTTTAATTTCCTTTTATTAGTGCATAATTCTTTCAAAAACTTTGCATATCTAGGTACTTGCTTAATGACATCTAACAAAGGGATGTAACTTCCACTTACCTAAAAGTCTCTAGGATCTCTTTTTCTGCTTCTTCTTTCCTAGTATTTACTAGTCTACTAGGAAAAGGTGCTTTAGTGACATGTTTAGGAAGTGGTTCAGGAACACTTACCTTAGGGGCCTTAGAATTGTGCCCCTCCTCTTCTACCTCCTTAGGCTTTTGAGCTTTGTCTTCAGTGACTTGTGGAGAAGTTGTGGGTTTGTCCAATGTCTTCCCACTTCACAAGGTGACAGCACTAGCATTTTCCCTCGGATTCACCTCCAGCTGTGAGGGAAGTTTCCTAGAAAGTTGACTTTGAACCTTGTTGATCTCAGTGGCTAACTGCCCCACCTAATTCTACAAGTTACTAATGGTGGCCCTTGTTTCTTGTTGAAACTGAAAGTTGTTAGTGGCCATTTGCCTCATTAGCTTCTCCAGAGAAGGCTCAGGTTGCCTAGGAGCTTGAACTTGTTGTTGCCTTTGAGGGAAATGTGCTTGTCTTTGCTGAAACCCTAGAGGTCTATAAGCTTGAGGTTGAGTTTGGGGCTGCTTTGCATAGCTAAAATTAGGATGATCCTTCCACCCTGGATTGTATGTATTGGAGTAGGGGTTGTAGTTCTTGGGCGGTGCAGAAAATCCCCCCATTGCTTTTACTTTTTTGTTTATGTCCTCTTGTAGAGTGGGACACATATAAGTGGGATGTCCAGAAGAGCAACAAATCCCACAAGCATTCACCAGTGCTTTTCCATTATCCATTAGCTTCTGAACCATGGTGGTAAACTAAGCCATTTGTTACTGCAAGCTAATTGTTTTCGCCTCTTTAACTGCTTGTACTCCTGTGTCATTCCTGGTGAAGAATTATTGAGTGTTCACCGCCATTCTTGCTATCAAATTTCTGGACTCTTGTGGAGTTTTATCAACCAAAGCTCCTCCACTAGCAGCATCAATCATGTTGCTATCCATCAGTAGCAAACCATCATAGAAATATTGAATTAGAAGTTGCTCAGTGATTTGATGTTGAGATCTATCTAGGAAAGCTCGAGCCATGTCCTGCCATGAATTAATGGATCCTGGTAGCAAATAGTACAACCACTCCTTTGCAGAATCTTTCAATGAGAAAGGAAAAGCTCCGAGCTTGACTTGTTCTACTGAAATTCCTGCAGGCTTCATGCTAGAACAAACCACATGTATCTCTTTTAGATGCTTGTTAGGATCCTCCCCAGCTAATCCATTAAAAAATGGTAAAAGATGGATTAGACCAGACTTCAACTCAAAAACCCCTTCAGTTTCTGGAATTTCTTTGCAAATGGGTTGTTGGTCTAAATCTGGAGCACCCAATGCCCTTAAATTATTCTCTGCCATCACCACTTCTTGAGATGCTTTAGAAAATGTCTCAGAATTGGATAAATCTATATGACGGGCAACTTCGACATTAGCAGGTATGAATTGAAAAGGAAAATGTGAGTTGACTTGTTCAAAGTAATGCCTTAGATTCCTCAATTGCTAGTTCACTTCACCATTGGACATGAACACCTACAAAATAGTTGAAAAGAAAGGAGGAAAGTATTAAATTGAAACAAAAAAAAGAGTGAAAAATAAGAAACAAATTAATAGTGCAATTGGACAATTAGCTCCCCAGCAACGGTGCCAACATTTTGGTGTGGTGTGGATAGTGATTAAAATTAAGGACAAATTCAGTTGCCAAGTTCCACAAAAAATATAAAAACCTTGCAACCAGTTGTAGTTAGCAAAGATCGATCTATAGAGAACTAATTCAATTAACACTATGAATTGATTCCTAATTTAAACTCCAAAGGGTAACGTACAGTAAAAAAGGGGTTTTGGGGAGTATTGAATCAAATCAACAACAATAATAATAACACAAACTAGAAATGACAGATTAAATGAATTGGTTAAGAGATAGAATCTACTACTAGATTTATATGATATTGCTAACCCACATATCCTTTTTATTCCATTATGATCAATTATATTTCTACGCAATTGTGAGATTAAATCTCTGTTTTCCTTAGGTTTTGGCTAATTTAGCAACCGCTCAAATCAACTCCTAATTACTGATTAATTATAAAGCAATTGCTCTAACAACTAACCAATAATTGCATTAAGATTTAGAAAACCTATCATGCTAAGATCTAATCACTCACTGAGATTAAATTACTTAGATCATATATTCCTCTAGATTTATCACCGCAATCGCACATATAATAATTCTAGAATTACCACTTTAGAAACTGGAAAGGGTACAAAAGCCTTTATACTAACATCATACAATCCTCTAGATTTATCACTGCAACCGCGCACATAATAAACCTAGGTCTACCACTTTAAAGTTGGCAAGAGTATAAAGATTCTTTTATCACAATAATGATCAGAAATATATGAATAGAAACACAACTGTATTGAAATAAATGAATATACAAGATTCATAAAATTAATACTAGAGTCATCATCTCTTAACTAAATGAAAACTTAACCACACATGATAAATTCAAAAGCAACAAAAAAACATAGGAAAGACATTGTATGAAATAAAGTTGCAGAGAAAACTAAGGATCAAACTAGTTTCCAAGGATAGAGGATGATTGATCTCCAATTGCTCGAACCCGAGACTCCAATCTTCAATTAGATTTCCCTCCAAACATAAGAGTGATTTGATTTTTTCTAACGTGTAACTCATCCTTTGGGTTTTGGAGCGCGTTAGGAAATTTTAAGTGAGAATCATTGATTTAATTCAATGGAATTGTGAATTTATGGAATATATTGTGAAAAGGATTTTCTTGAGTAAGAAAATGTGGAAAATAATGTGAAAAGTCATATTATTTTGAGTAAAGAATTTCTGAAAGGTGAAATGTGAAAAATGATGTTGGAAAACATATTGATTTGTTTGGAATTCCAAAATAATGTTTGAAATATTGAGGAATATTTTACGTGATTGTAAAATGGTAAAAAATATTTTACGTATCTTAAAAGACGTGATTTTTAAGCTACGTGATTTGAAAAACGTTTAAATATTTCCACGCGATTTGAAAAATGTTGAAATATTTTTACGTAATTTGGAAAGCATTTAAATATTTTTACACGTTTGAGATATTGTTGAAAAATTGCTACGCAATTTAAAAATGGTGGAATATTTTTACGTGATTGAGAAAACATTGAAAAATCAATACGTGATTTGAAAACGCAACAGAAACGTTGTAAAATTGTGAAAACGTAACAGAAATGTTGCGCGATTGTGAAAACACGACGAAAGTGTTTTGTGACTATAAAAATGAGATAATATGATTTCGCTATTGAAAATACAGTATGACTACTGTTGGGCCAGTGTGTGCACCCTGATTATGAAATTATGAAATTGAACTGAGAATGGGCCAGTGTGTGGACCTTGAATATGAAATTATGAATTTTGCCTATGATTGGCATTGGTGCATTTTATATGCATGAACTGGTGTATGAACACTGTATATAAAATTTTGCCTATAATTGGCATTGGTGCCTTGAACATGCATTCAAAAGGTCCAATGGACTGTATGAGGCTATTTGCCTAGGAGAGACGTACACCTCTTGAGTGGGTGCGATATGCGTAGTGTAAGTCACTTGTTGACCTTGGGGGCATCGGGGTGCGGGTTGTTTACATGGGTGGTTGGTAGCTCTTCTTCCCGTAACTTAGACCAATGCAATGCACCGATGATCCTGACCGAGACACTATTCTTAATCAAGATCTCGTAAAGACTATCATGTATATGCTAGATGTGCAAATACAAATAAGAATTATAGCTATTGTGTATTGGTTATGATAATTGAATTGTTGAATACTTGGATAATAATTGAAGGCATTATCGTAAATATTGAATATTTATATCTGTGTGATATAATAATTGGGGAATAATTGAACTGTTGAATAATATTGGATGATGATGATGATAAATAATGTTGAGGGCATTATCGTGTATATTGAATGATATTTGAACTGATAAGTGATTGGATGATGATAGTTGATTAATGTTGAAGGCATTATTGGAATTCTGGTATGATATACCTGTATGATATGTTGTTTGTATTATCTCTGTGCTACCATGTTGGTATTGGTGTAGGTGATCTCACCTCTTTGTTATATTGTTTTGCTATGTCTGTATTGTTAAAATTATATAGTAGAAGGAACGAGTTGTCTTAGACATGACAGGTGATAAACACTCTGAGATTGGGGTCAACATTGAGGAGTAACCATTCAGGATTCGATAGTGTGCAGTGGGAACAAGGAACAGATGTCTGATGCATCAAGATGGATACAAGAAGAAATAAGTATGTTAAGTTTTATCGTTAGTGTTGTATCGTGCTAATAAGTAAGACCCATGATGGGGTTTGCTACTGTTAACAAAAGAGAGTCTGTTAGTTTTATATTTCTCTTTAAATTGTTAAATATTAATTGGTGTCAATATTGTATATTAATCAGTTTAAATATATTTTCAGTAATACTTATGGATTTCAGTAAGTTTATGTTTCTGTAAATAAGAAGAAATTTTAAAACTCACTTTTTATAACTCAAACCTTTTATGAACTTTTTTTACAGATTATGAGTTGGGAATCGGAAATGTGATACCCTAAGGAAGGTGCTACATTAGTTGGTATCAGAGCACGGTTTGAGTCTTTTGGGGTTTATGGTTAGGTCTATTTTGCTTATGTTGTTTTCTCTGTGTGTTTGATTTCCGAAAGGAAACAATGTTGTTTGAAATGGATACATCTGGTATCCATTTTATTTTGATTTGTCCGTCTTTGAAGAAAAGAAATGGCTCGTGGTAGACGTACGTGTGTGGAAGCGGAACGTGACACTAATGATATGGTTACAATTACAGGAGCAATGCGGAGGACAACTGACGTAATAGTACAACTGGAACAGAGGATCGCTGAACAACGAAAATTGGAAGTTGAGGTTCAAGATCTGATGGAAGAGAATCATTCTTGAAATATAAGATTTCGTAATTTTGGAACCTGGTATTCCTCTTTAGGAATAATGGGAAAATAATTGATTTTAGTGAAAAACGTAGTTACGATCACCAGGAAGTCAGCAGAAGTAGCAAATGTGTGGAGAAAGTACTTATAGCAGTAGATCCAGTTGGACCGTGACGTCTTTACTGTTAACGAAGGATTGTACGTCCAAGAAAATAATTTGTTTCATGTGCGGAAAGTTTGGACACATTTCTAGAGATTGTGTTCCATTAAAAATGAAGTTTTCTGTTAGTAAAATCTCAGGTAGTAGGGAGAGTCGATACGTCGAATGGAACGGGAGTGTTTCGAGCTGAAGACCTAAGCAAAGAAGATTGTGTCACAGAAAGTGATCCTTTGACTGTACTGTATAATTCTAGAGGTAACCCATTTCTTTATGGCATATGATTGTGTGGATCAATTAGATGTTATATGTGTCTTCATTGTCTTTTGGACCTAGTTATTTCTACTTCTCTTACCAAAACCTATTGTTGATATTCAAGTTGCTTAAACTATCCTATGTCTATCAAAGACTAAATCTTTTCTGTTGATTTGATTTGTTTATCTATTTCAAAATAGATACAACCTTAAAAATGGATTGGTTATTTTTTTTACCATCCATACTCTGTTAGATTGTCAGTTAAATTATTCAACTTAAAGAGCTTATTTCTAAATTTGTCGGACCATATCAATTTCTTTGTTGGATAGGTCTGGTAGCACATTAGATGACTTCATTATCTTTTCTTTCTACATGTTCATAATATTTTTCATGTGTCGCAAATGCAAACATATATTCTTGACTCAATCCATTCTTTTATGGTTAGATTGACTATGTGGATTGATTAGAGTTATTCGTGTCTTTGTTATTTTCTAACTTGTTTACTTCTAATTCTATTACTAGCCTATTGTGTTTCTCAAGTTATTCAAATTATTGTTATGGATCAAATTTTTGTGTTAGTTTGATCTATTTATCTCTTTCATAAATAGATGTGATCTTTGAAACGGATTGGTTATTTTCCAACTATATCCTATGAGATTGTCTCAATAAAGTGTTAGTATTCCAAAAATTCATTTTTAAAATCGGGTTATATTAATTCTTTGTTGAATATATCCAGTAACATATCAGATAATTTTGCTATCTTTCATAATGTTTTTCAAGTATCGCAATTTGTAAGAAAGGATATTCCTATTTATATCCATGTCATAGTATCAAAGTCACGCAGCGGAAGCGTAATGGATCCTTCAAAGGTTAAAAATAGTTTTTCAGTGGGAAAAGTCAAAGACTATGGAAATCCTAGAAAATTTCTGAATCGTAGGACTTCTTACCTAGCTTACAAGAAAGAATTAAACGTTTGTATGGACTGATGCATACAAGGAGAATTTTCAAGAATTGAACTACGATTGACTACTTTTCTGGTATTAGTTTTGTCTAATCCCAGTAAACCATTGGAGGTGTACTGTGATGCATTACATCAGAATTTAAAATGTGTACTTATGCAGAATAGAAAAGTTATAGTGTATGTTTAAGGAAATTGAAGTTATATGAGAAAAACTATTCTACACATGAATAGAGATTGGTAGCCACTGAGTTTACATTAGAAGTATGGAGATACTTTCTTTATGGAGTAACATTCAATATCTTCGGTAATCATAAGAGTTTAAGATATCTGTTTGATCAGGAGAAATTGATCGCGAGACAAAGAATTTTCATTGGTTAAAATCGTTTAGAATGATATAAATGGAGAAGCAATATAAGAGTTAAAGGATAAGATAAAAGAACAATATCCATATTTATTCTAAGGATGTGAAATCAGGTTTATTAAATTTCAAGGACGAAATTTCTTTTTAGAGGGGGAGTATTGTAACACCCCAAATTTCTTATCTAGTTGACAGTAATTTTGATAGTTAACAGAATTCTACTGTTTAGTGATTTCTGTGTACTGTAAAATTATTTTGAATATTCCGTCAGTACATTTGATCGTTTTGAGTGATTTACTCTATGTCAAGAAAATAATAATTTTCAGGCCGGAGGAAATCTTTATGTATTTATTTTTCTTGATTGTTAATTATTTTTAACAATCTGACTTGATTTTCATACGTTTTCTAATATTTGTGATTTTTGTGAATGTTAATAAATTTTTATATTTCTCTGATTGTTTTTGGGCTATCTGTGGGCCCAAGTGGCCTTACGTGGGCCTAGGAAGGTCCTGCAAAGTGAAAATTTTTCTGCAGATAGAAAAATTTGTACTGTTTAGATAGAGACGGGGGATCTTACTAAACCTGAATCCAAAAACAGTTCTTAAAATTTTCTTTTACTGTGTTTTGTACTGTATTTAATTATCAGGCGATAAAAATACAGTAAAAATATTATTCAAAGGGTAATAGCAGATAGAAAAATAAATATTGTACTGCTTAGTCAACAATAGTGGTTATGACGACTTTTTGACGGACCAATAGGAAACAAGCTTAATGTTGAAGCCTTTGATATCAACTGTCGATTTAATCAACGATGGAGAATTGGTCATATAAAATTGCTAGGGCCATTTATAACAGTTGGATTTAGATTTAAATCAAGGGTGGAGATTTGATCTTATAAAGTGGCTAGGACTATTTGTGACCGTTGGATTTGGATTTAATCAACGGTGGAGATGGATCATTCATGACCATTGGATGTGGATTTAATCAATGGTGAAGATTTGGTCTTCTAAAATGGTTATGACTAATTATGACCCTTGGATTGAAAGTAAGAAGGAGTAATCTTGACCCTTTATTTTGGAGATGCATCTAATGGCTAGGATTTCAAGAAGAAAGATTTAATGGCCTAGATTAAGTCTTCTAATCAAAAGTCTTCCTTAATCCTAACCATTGATCTAATCAATGGCTTAAATTATCCTAAATGGTGGCTAGAAAAGATGACAACTTATTAATTGCATAATGAGGAGGGGGGATGATTTTTGTGTTGTTTAGGAGCTTAAGGAAAAAGTTTGAAGACATTATTAGATGTCTTGGTCAATTATGCATCATTATTAATCATTTTGCACTCAAGGAGAATGCATGAAGAGGGGGGGATGGTTTTTGTGCGTGTTTAGGAGCTAAAGCAAAGTTGAAGACCATTATTAGTTGTCTTGGTCACTTATTGATCATTCTTGATCATTTCCTTCAAGCAACTTCTTCAAAAAAAAATTCTTCTCCTTCTCCTTCAAGCTAGCTCACTACCATGACCTCTAATTTTACCCTCCGTCACTCAAAAATTTCGTACAACCTAGTTTCTTGAATCCTTACCTTATTCTAAGAACATCTCTAGTTATGAGTTTTCACAAAATCATTCATCTTGAGCTTCAAATCCAAGCTTCAAGTTTCTATCAAAAAGGGTAAAGTTCATATTTCTTCACCCAATCTTTTAGTTTTAATTTTCTAAGCCATGCTAAAACCATGGTTTACCTATTCTTTTACTTCTTATTGATTTTAAGATTTGTTTATGATTTTTAGGGATTTTTCCAAGGAGCTCTACGAAATTGGTAGGAAGGAAAACTAAGTGTTTTCACTTCATTCTTTATCTTAACTAAGTCTAAGAAGCCTTTCTTTCACAAAAATCAAAAACTCTATCCTTGTTCTTCAAGAGGAATTTCGGCCATACCACCCAAAATCATCATCCAATCTCTTTTAATTTCATCCAACCATAGATCTTGAATCTACATGATATTCTAAGCAACTTTCATGTTGGAGACTTTCTCTAAATCATCCATCTTCAACCTTGTTCTTCAAGCTAAAGATTGAAGCTTTATTGGTGAAGTATGTTAATCTTCACTTTTCTTTTGATTTTCAAGGTTCTAACCATGATTCTAATCCATGGTTTTCTTATTCAAGTCTTATATATTAATTATGTGTGTGTTTTGTTTTGTATTTGAGAAGCCCTTGGTGGTGAAGGACTTGGAAAAAGAGGCAAAACAAGGAGCTTTTGAGGTTCTTCAAGTGGTAAGAGGGAGATTCATCTCACCAACCAAGTATGGAGGTGAGAGATGGTTGGGTATTTGATGGATGGTGAATCCATGTGAGGATTCATATCAACGGTCATATAATTATTTGTGGGTGTTTATGTGCTTTGATTATTTGCCTATGCCTGGTATGATTTGCATGATTTATTGCTTTAATTATGACATGCTTGTGATATATATAAGTTGATTATATGTGATGTATGCCATAAAAATTGTGGGAAAGGAAAATAATTTTTGGTTCCAAAGATCATGAGGATTTCAGCCTCAACACCTCAAAATAGGTATTCACAAATTAATATTTTCATGAATGGTAAAATTGAATGTTTAGAAAAGCAAGGAAAATAAACAAAGGGTTTGTTTTCAAAGAATAAGTGTCCATGGTTTTTGAAGGATGTTTTTGAATCAAAAGATTCTAAGTATTTTATTAATCATGAGTTTTAAATGAAAAGAGCAATGAGTTGATGATTTTAAGGATTTGCAAAGAAAGTAAAAAATGAAAATGAACAAATGATTTGATTTCAAAGACTATGAGTCTCACGGTTTTTGTGAAGATTTTTTAATGGTTTTATTTGTGTAAAGCCATATTGACTTAAAAGGAAAAATATTTGATGGCTTCAATGGCCAAAGACTCCACGGCTTTTGGGAGATTGGAATAGTTTTGTTTTATGAAACAAAGTGATTTCAAAGTGGAAACAAAGTGTTTGAATAAAGTGTTTTAGTACAAGGATTAAAGAAAATGGAAACAAGGTGTTTTGTTACTTGCAAAATGGAATTTCGTTTATGAAAGACAAAAAGAGAATGAAAGTGTTTGAACCTCAATTTATTTTGAAGAAAATTGATTTTAGAATTGATTTGAGAAAAATGGAGAATATAAGAGTGATTTGATTTTTTCTAACGTGTAACTCATCCTTTGGGTTTTGGAGCGCGTTAGGAAATTTTAAGTGAGAATCAATGATTTAATTCAATGGAATTGTGAATTTGTGGAATATATTGTGAAAAGGATTTTCTTGAGTAAGAAAATGTGGAAAATAATGTGAAAAGTCATATTATTTTGAGTAAAGAATTTCTGAAAGGTGAAATGTGAAAAATGATGTTGGAAAACATATTGATTTGTTTGGAATTCCAAAATAATGTTTGGAATATTGAAGAATATTTTACGTGATTGTAAAATGGTAAACAATGTTTTACGTATCTTAAAAAATGTGATTTTTAAGCTACGTGATTTGAAAAACGTTTAAATATTTCCACGCGATTTGAAAAATGTTGAAATATTTCTACGCAATTTGGAAAGCGTTTAAATATTTTTACACGTTTGAGATATTGTTGAAAAATTTCTACGCAATTTAAAAATGGTGGAATATTTTTTACGTGAATGAGAAAACATTGAAAAATCAATACGTGATTTGAAAACGCAATAGAAACGTTGCAAAATTGTGAAAACGTAACAGAAATGTTGCGCGATTGTGAAAACACGACGACAGTGTTTTGTGACTATAAAAATGCGATAATATAATTTTCCTATTGAAAATACAGTATGATTACTGTTGGGCCAGTGTGTGCACCCTGATTATAAAATTATGAAATTGAACTGAGAATGGGCCAGTGTGTGGACCTTGAATATGAAATTATGAATTCTGCCTGTGATTAGCATTGGTGCATTTTATATGCATGAACTGGTGTATGAACACTGTATATGAAATTTTGCCTATAATTGGCATTGGTGCCTTGAACATGCATTGAAAAGGTCCGATGGACTGTATGAGACTATTTGCCTAGGAGAGACATACACCTCTTGAGTGGGTGCGATATGCGTAGTGTAAGTCACTTGTTGACCTTGGGGGCATCGGGGTGCGGGTTGTTTACATGGGTGGTTGGTAGCTCTTCTTCCCGTAAGTTAGACCGATGCAATGCACCGATGATCCTGACCGAGACACTATTCTTAATCAAGATCTCGTAAAGACTATCGTGTATATGCTAGATGTGCAAATACAAATAAGAATTATAGCACTTGGTCTGAGGCATTTTGGTACAGACAGATCCTTCGGATCAATTTCTCCAAACTGAGTATTAGCTCCATGGAGTAGGAACATTGAGTCGATGCGCACATGCATAACATATGCATCCTTATTGAGTATTGGTTATGATAATTGAATTGTTGAATACTTGGATAATAATTGTGTTGGGAATTTGCGGATCAAAGTCTCGCAGCGGAATAACAGAATTCCCTCACAGGATCCATGCGAAAAATCCATAATCCGAGGTTTTAAAATTTTACCTCTTGAAGCGTGACAGACACAAGCGAGGTGAATCACCAACACCGTAATAGCGACGATGTTTCTGCGGTATCCACACGAACAGACTTGCAAAAGGAGTCACGCATCTGTTTCGTAGTGCTAGGCTGCGAAGAAAGGAGAAGAAGACCTCACTTTCTCTCACTCACTTTCTGTAGGTGCGGTTAGGGTGTGATGTAACGAAGTAGCAGCCCCCTTAGCGGTACTATTTATAATAGTGGCTGCCTTAAGTGAGTGTGAGCGAGTAGCAAGGTAAGTGGTGCAACCCTAAACCCATCTGTCATGAGTTAGGCCCACAATTGAATCCGAGTCCAACTTGGATTCGATTACTCAATTTAGTCTGTTCTAAGTGTGCGACCTGCGGGTTCTCATGACGTTGGTAGTAATATTAAAATCTCATTTTAATATTACAAACGATGTGAGCGGTATCTAGCAACACATCACTTTGCTACCCAAGTAATGAGAATGTCGGTGATTTGACATAACCTATCTGTGACCAATGTTTCGTGTAGTTTAGTCCCTTTGTCCAGATATCCAAATTGAACACAAGGCATGGAACGTGTCACCCTTGTTTAGTTCAATCTTCAGTTTCCTGATTCCCGAGTAGACATAGTAATGACAAATGAGATCAATATCTCATATTGACTCATTTGAGCATGGCCATGCATTTCATAGTCTCACTCAATCAGGGGGCCCAAAGATATCACTCCTGTTATGTAGGAGGGACAAATCCCATCTAGGTCACTCACATCCCTCCACATGTATCGCGGTATGTCTAATAACTAACTTTATAATCATCTTGTTACAGATGACGTTTGATGGCATTAAAACACACAACTCCTCATGTAGGAATCGTAGTGATTTCAGGTCAAAGGACCACATACACCATTATCACTATGAGAATTGCTTATGACACTCACGTAACGATCCACGTAGCGTTCTCATGGCGGGTCTGTCCAATACATCATTACTCTAATATGTATCTATGTGTAGACTTGATATCTCATATCCATGACCCGTGAGATGTGGTCATCAATCTACGCACATACTAGTCTCAAAGCATTATTGTTGTCCTAATTAACAATAATACTTGACTAGGGACATTTAAGAATAGTGTTTTATCCAATAGGATCTCACGATCAAGTCATCCACTTGATGTCCTATGGTATCAAATTTACTATTCTAAGGAATTTATCATGTTTACCAAAAAAAAGAACATAATAAATGAAATGCCTCATATAAAATAGCATAATATAATGTATGTAAATACAAACAAAACGTATTGGCCACTAGGGCATACACCAACAAATTGAAGGCATTATCGTAAATATTGAATATTTATATCTGTGTGATATAATAATTGGGGAATAATTGAATTGTTGAATAATACTGGATGATGATGATGATAAATAATGTTGAGGGCATTATCGTGTATATTGAATGATATTTGAACTGATAAGTGATTGATGATGATAGTTGATTAATGTTGAAGGCATTATTGGAATTCTAGTATGATATACCTGTATGATATGTTGTTTATGTTATCTCTGTGCTAGCATATTGGTATTGGCATAGGTGATCTCACCTCTTTGTTATATTATTTTGTTGTGTCTGTATTGTTAAAATTATATAGTAGAAGGAACGAGTTGTCTTAGACATGACAGGTGATAAACACTCTGAGATTGGTGTCAACATTGAGGAGTAACCATTTAGGATTCGATAGTGTGCAGTGGGAACAAGGAACAGATGTCTGATGCATCAAGATGGATACAAGAAGAAATAAGTATGTTAAGTTTTACCGTTAGTGTTGTACTGTACTAATAAGTAAGACCCGTGATGGGGTTTGCTACTATTAACAAAAGAGAGTCTGTTAGTTTTATATTTCTCTTTAAATTGTTAAATATTAATTGGTGTCAATATTGTATATTAATCAGTTTAAATATATTTTCAGTAATACTTATGGATTTCAGTAAGTTTATGTTTCTGTAAATAAGAAGAAATTTTAAAACTCACTTTTTATTTCTCTTTATGAACTTTTTTTACAGATTATGAGTTGGGAATCGGAAATGTGATACCCTGAGGAGGGTGTTACACTCAATCCTTGCAACGTACTCACTGACAGACATTACTCATTGCCTCAAGCCAGGGAAATCCATTTCCTTAGTGTGCCTGACACTGACTGGAAAATACTTTTTTAGGAACTTATTCTTGACATTCTTCCTTCCGCTACTTACATTCTTTGTGTTTTGGCCCACCAGTCTTCGCCGTCCCCGACAAGCATAAAGGTAGCATAAGTTACCTTCCTCTTGTCAGTATAGCCCATTCCTCAGAATATATTCTCCGGCTCTTTGATCCAAAGATTTGCCTTCTCTGGATCAAATTCTCCTCTGAACTGCGCTGGGTTATTACGATGAAACTCCGACAGATTATGAGTTTCTGTAGTCTTTTCTTACTGCTGGGCAGCTTTTTGATTCTGTTGTACAATGACGTCTGCCATCCTTTGTATAGCTTCTGTCACTGCAGCCATGCTCTGACTGTCATTTCCAGTATTCACACGTCCACCTCTACCTCCAGTCATTGCTTTTCTTCAAAATCAGACTAACTAATGAAAGTCAGATGAATTCATTTTAAATCAATATTGTTTCCTTTCAGAAACCAAACACAGAGAATCACACAACACAAACATGACAGACCTAACCACAAACCCAAAAGACTCTAACTTGGGCTTTGATACTAACTAATGTAACACCCACCGTAGGGTATCACATTTTTGATTAATTATTATTAAACTATACTCAAGTTATAAATAATTTATTATTTATAATAATATGAGTTATAAAATTTCTTTTCACTTATAATATAAACTTACTAGAATATCAAAATACCAGAAAATATCACTTAATAATATACATTATGTATATAATATAAGTTAGTGACAAGCTTTAATACATACAACTGAAGTTTTCAAAATTAATACAGCTACTACAACAACTATAGACTAGCCCAAGTCTACCATATCTATGGAATAAGATCCTCAGATGGATCCTCCTCCTCCTCCTCAGACAAAGTCCCCAATGGGGGTATGTCCCTATGGATAAGAGTCTGGGCAGAAAACACCACAGAATCCTCCCTCGGAGTAAAATGGAAATCAGCCCAGATTTCTCTAACGGGCATATTAAACTCTACATGTATATTAGTGCTAAAGATAAAAATAGCAACCCCATGTCGGGTCCTACTAATAGACACAGTAACCTCCCCATGGTACACCACGCGCTCCATGCCCAAGCTAATGCGCCATGCATCCGTACATCAATGAAAGTGAACCGTAACATAACTGATAAGCTCTCGTCTCGATACCATTCAAAACTCAGAAATCAACCCAAACAAAAAGGATGTTGCTCTTCTTCACCTTCCTCACCATCTTTACCAAACATAAATATAACACAGAAATAACATATAGAGAGGTGAGATCACCTACATCAATACCAACATGGCAGTACAGAAACTGAAATGACAGTAATGTCATACAAATATAACGAACAATAAATACATTCATGACATCAAGTATCAATCAATTCTAACAAATATGAAATATCACAATGATCTATAGACAGACTATGCACATGCATAATGAACCAGTTTCCTACTCCATGGAGCTAAACAAAATTTCGGAGAGAAAGATCTAGAAGACATGTCTGTATCTCGTTAGCCTTAAATTAAGTGCTTTAGTGTTTATCAAAATGTATAGCATTGGCTTTATACAAGACATTCTACACCAGATCTTGATTAAGAATAGTGTCTCGGTCTGAATTGTAACACCCCAAATTTTAGCTATTTGACAGTAATGATAGAATTCTACTATTTTGTGATTTCTGTATACTGTAAAATTATTTTGACTATTTCGTGACTGTATTTGATCGTTTTGTGTGATTTGCTCCGTGTCAGGAAAATAATAATTTTTGGGCCGGGGAAAATCTTTACATATTTATTCAGAGCCGGGGAATCTTACTAAACCCAATTCCAAGAGATACATATCATAATCTTTTTATTTTTGGAAATTATCAGTGAAATAAAAATATATTGTATTTTTATTTCTACAACGGATAAATACTTACTGACTTATAAGTAGTATGTTCTGTCTTTTGTGTAATAATTTCTGTAACTATTATCCATTGGGTAATAGTTTCCAGAAATATCTTGGAAATTAATCATGATAACCTTTATGACGAACTAATAGGAGAGCATAGCTTGCTTGCTAAGTTTTGGAAAAGTCAACGATAGTGGCTTGAATTCTCTAAACCAATAGAAATCTAGTATCTTGGAGATGAACCAATAAGAATTGATCAAATTTGATCATTATATATTGAACCAATAGGAATTTAGTCTTTCTTGATAAACCAATTAGAATCTAGTCTTCATTTGATAAACCAATTAGAAGTAGTCTTCTTTGATGAACCAATAGGAAAGCTATAGAAATAAAATCAATCAATAAGATCAAGTCAGCATTTGTGGCAAAGACTTTTCAAGTGTAACCAATAGAAATTGGTCAACAAATATGGCAACAAATAGGAATCAAGTTAGTAACCACCCAACCAATGAAAATGCTAGTCAATAAAGAGGGCTTGACTTTGATTTGCACTCTTGGATGACAAAACTTAGTGGAGAAGTTTTGAACATTAACCATTGATCTAATTAACGGTTGAGAAACAAACTTAATAAAGAAGCCTTGGATGATCACCATTGATTTAATCAATGGTGTGAGAGTAAACTTAGTTAGGAAGCTTTGGATGTTCACCATTGATCTAATCAATGGTTGTAAAGACAAGCTTAGTAAGGAAGTTTAGGATATCTACCCTTGATTTAATCTATGGTGGAGATTGGTCTCACAAAATGACTAGGACCTTTTGTGACCATTGGATGAAAAGTATGAAGAGTAAATCTTGACCCTCCATTTTGGAGATGTATCTTATGGCTAGGATTTTGGAGGAGAGATCCAATGGCTTAGATTTAATCTTATCATTCAGAAGCTACATGTAGAAGCTACATAAAGATCAACCATTGATTTAATCAATGGCTTTTGTTGTCTAAAATGGTGGCTAATGTATTTAAACACACTTTGGTGACCAAGGGGAGGAAGGTCATGGCTGCACACTCTAATTAGGAGATCAATATCTATTTCTTCATTTCACTTTACCACTTCTCCATCTTTTCTCCAAATTTTTAAGAACTAACACAAAGTTCTCTCACTTTTCTTTTTCTCTAGGTTCGGCCAAAGCACCCTAAATCACCTTCCATCACTCTATAATTCTAAATAACCACATATTTACATCCTTACACCAAATCAAGACACTTTCATATTAGGAATTTCTCAAGCTTCATTCATCTTCATCTTCCCATCAAGCAAAGAACACAAAGCCCTTACCTTTCTCTTCCATCAAGCTCACGGCCAACCACCATAGAAATACCTTTCATGCTTCAATAATTCTAAACAACCCTAGATCTTGAATCTACATGATATTCTAAGGAACTTTCATGTTGGAGACTTTCTCTAATTCTTCTATCTTCAACCTTGTTCTTTAAGCTAAAGATTGAAACTTTATTGGTGAAGTTCATTAATCTTCACTTTTCTTTTGATTTTCAAGGTTCTAACCATGATTCTAATCCATGGTTTTCTTATTCAAGCCTTATATATATTGATTATGTGCGTTTACTTTGATTTTTAAGAAGCTCTTGGTGGTGAAGGACTTATACAAGAAAGCAAAACAAGGAGCTTTGGAGGTTTCTCCAAGAGGTAAAAGGGAGATTACCCTCATCAACCATGTATTGGTGGTGAGGAATGGATGTGTGTGTGGTGAAAAATCCATAAAGATTATTTCACTTGTTTGTTTAAGAGCTTTCCATATTTATGGTTGTTTGGTGATTGATATGTTTATTACTTTGATAATATGCTTTAGTATGTGTTTATGTTATGATGAATATGTATATGTATGACATAATTGATGATGGAAAGGAAAAGAGATTTTGGTCCTAAAGACCAAGAGGCTCACGGCCTCAACACCTTAAAATAGGTGTTTCTAAGTTAAGATTTTCATGAATGGCAAAATTGGATGATTAGAAGGAAAAGGAAAAGAAAAAATATGATGGTTTTAATGGCCATGTACCACGGTTTTGAAGATTTGAAATGGTTTTACTTTATATAGAATAATGATTTAAGAAATGGAAATAAAATACTTTGTCACTTGAAAGATTGGAAATTTCGTTTATGAAAGGAAAAGAGAGGTTGAAAGTGTTTGAACCTCCACTTATTTTGAAGAGGACTGATTTTAGAATTTATTTGTAAATTATGGAGAATATATTAGTGACTTGAAATTTACTAACGTATAGCTCACTCTTTGGGTTTTGGAGCGCGTTAAGAAATTTAAGCTAGAAATTGATTTAAATCAATGAAAAGGTGATTTTGTGGAATATATGGTGGAAAGGATTTCTTAAGTGAGAAAACGTGGAAAATGAAGTTAGAAATTGTATTGATTTTCGAAAAATCCAAAATGATATTTGGAATATTGAGAAATGATGAAAAATGATTTACGCGACTTAAAAGTATGATTTTTAAGCTACGCGATTTTGAAAACGTTAGAAAATCGCTACGCGATTTGGAAAACATGTAAATATTTTTACATGATTAAGAAAACGTCAGAAAATGGTTATGAGATTTGGAAACGTAACAAAAGTGTTATGCAATTGTGAAAACGCGTTAAAAATAATACGCGATTTGAAAATACAGTAAAGATAGTGTAAAGAACTGATGTGCAATAAGGCATATGATGCATTTGGGAATCCTTTTAATGATGAAATTGAGATATGTAATGAGGCATATGATGAAATTGAGACATGCATTAAGGTATTCGTGCATTGAATGGAATATGGCTGATAGCTATTATGGCCCTTGTGCCTCCATAAGGCACGATCGTGTCTCCTAAAACAGAAGCTTTTCGAGATTAAGACATGGTCGTGTGAGGCCAAATAGAGTAGGCACGCCCGTGTGTCCATGAGACACGGCCATGCCTCATGTCACAATAGCGTATCCAGCAATTTCTGACAGCGTTGCATGCACGTTTTGGTTAAATTCAGCTTGTGTTACAAGCTTTGGGGTAGACACGACCATGCGTCTTATAGGCATGGCTGTGTCTCATGACATCATCAGCGTATTGGAGAAGCTTGGGAGGCATGGCCGTGTTACTTGTAGGCACGACCGTGTCTCATGGACACATCAGCGTGTTGGAGAAGCTTGGGAGGCACGGCCGTGTGACTTGTAGGCACAGTCGTGTCTCTTGTAAAAATGGTCTTTTTTAGCACAATTGGGGAGGTACGGCCGTGTGACATATAAAAGAAAAAAACTTTATCAAAGTTAGACATGTCCATGTCTAAGTCCCTGATGGTTCCTGAATTGACACGGCACCCGCTAGAGCCAAAATGGATTTCTTTTACCTTCAAAACTCGGTATCCTCGCTTATTTTCATCCAATTGTATTAAATCTCTTAATTCTACAAAAACGAAGATATTGATAAGGATCCATTTAACATTCACTCTTAATTACAGGCAATTAACCAATAAAAAGCTATCAAAATCAACTCTGATCACACCCCCACACTTGAGTTTTTGCTTGTCCTCAAGCAAAGAGTATGCAACAACAACACGATCAACTCAGCATCCAGAAACATGAATTCAGGAGAATTTCACAATTTTAAAAATTCAAGTTCAGGTTCAGCAATCAAATTCAATCAATCAAGATCATTCAGCAATTTTAAACAATAAGATGCTTTAGCCTAGCTTGCAATTTTTCTCTTTACCAACGTATGAGTTCACTCATCTTTCCATCGCTCAAGTATTTAAGGATAAAGAGATCACTTAAATTTTTCATGAAAAATGCAAAATCATAGGCTTACCTATCAATCTCATCTCTACTTACCAGTTCACATACATAGCAAGAATCAAAAAGACTTCATTGGTTGTAACAGGGCCAAGGGTAAAGGTAGGAAAAAGGTAAATAAGGTAAAGAACTATCAATACAGAGCAGAATCAGGCTAAAAAGATAAATCATGATGCATAAGGATTTAAACAATTCTCAATTTCAATCCAATATTTTCATTATTCTTCACCAATAATTCTTTTCCTCTTTATATATATATATATATATATATATATATATATATATATATATATATATATATATACCCTTGAGGATAAAACCACAACTTTCAAGACTTTTTGATCAACGCATTAGATGCTCCAAAGAATTCAACCTGATTATTTAATTGGGTATTCAAAGAAATCAAATTCAGGCTCAAATGGGGCAACTAATAAATTATTTTATCAATACAACTCTGAAAGTCAAGAAAGAATAAAGCCTAATTGCCTCAATCATATTCAAGAATGTATACGAATCATTAAAGTTTCAACAAGATGTCAAAGCAAGTTCTAGCGCACATCAATCAAGAGAAAATTTACTCTAGAAGGAAAATAGGATCTTTATGAAAAATCTAGTCATTATGGCTCAAAACTCACTTTTTGGTTAAGTTGATAAAGAAAACAGAAGCAAGCAAACATGGCTGATTTCCAAGAAAGATGCTGAATTTAACTTTTCTTAATTGAACAAGATTGCTTCACCCAAAATTATTTCATGATAAATAAATTCCCATTTCAAACATATCTCTGTCAGCTCAGAATAAATCAAGCAATTAACACATAATTCCAGCTCAAATTCCAGCAATACTCAAGTGTTCATCAGTTGTGCAATTTATTTTTTTTACAACAGAGTACATTATCACTCCCCCACACTTAATATAAACATTGTCCTCAATGTGAAAGAGAGATGAATAAAGTGTAAACAAAAGAGCAACACAACCTGATGAGGAGTGAGACAATGGCAGGCAAAAAAGACGCGCAGGAATCAAAGTTGCAACAGAACCTGAAAACTCACAAAACACATTAGTAAAATCCAAAACAAAAATAACAAGACTGTAATAATATAAAATTAAAAAAGAAACACGGGTCAGGGTCTTTTAGAGTCAGATTCCCAAGATTGTAACACTTATGTTCGAATTTGAAGAGATTCCACAAATAAGAAGTTCATGGTATACAAGTTCACAAGAATGCGTCTTAAGAGTCAATAAAATGGCATTTACTGACTCCTTACTCAGCCATTCATAATGAAGTATATTTTTATCTTCTTGGTTTACGGAAACCATCTTCAAATTGTAATTTGAAGGCTAATCTGGTTGGGTTGCCTCCCAACGAGCACTTGGTTTAATGTCCTTAGCCTGACATTGTAACTTCCTTATGTTATTCATAATGCGGATAAAGAAGGTTAATCTCCTCCACATTTGCACTTTCTGGAAGTTCATGATATGGTTTGAGGCGGTGTCCATTGACGATGAAAGCTTTGGTGTCATTCTCACTTGTAACCTGCACAACACTAGAAGGAAAAACTTTAGTAACAACAAATGGTCTATCCCATCTAGACCTTAATTTTCCAGGCATGAGTCTGAGACGAGAGTTATAGAGGAGAACTTTTTGACCAATCTCAAATGCTTTTCTCAAAATCATTCTATCATGGAAGGCTTTGGTCTTCTCTTTATAAATCATAGAGCTCTCATAGGCCTCCAGGCAAATCTCTTCTAATTCCTGCAACTGTAACTTTCTCTCCAAGCCTGCTTGGTCTAAGTCCAGGTTACATCTCTTCACTGCCTAAAATACGCGATGCTAAACTTCCACTGGAAGATGGCATGCTTTGCCAAAAATAATCCGATAAGGAGACATCCCAATTGGTGTCTTATAGGCAGTTCGATAAGCCCATAAAGCATCCTCAAGCCTCCTGCTCCTGTCCTTTCTGTTTGAATGGATTGTCTTCTGAAGTATCTGCTTGATCTCTCTATTAGAGACCTCAGCTTGCCCATTAGTTTGGGGGTAGTAGGGTGTAGAAACCTTATGTAAGACTCCATACTTCTTCGTCAAAGCCTCCATGCTCCGATTGCAAAAATATGAACCCTGATCACTAATGATGGCCCTCGGGACTCCAAACCTGCAGAAAATCTGTGATCTAATAAAATCCACAATAATTTTAGAATCATTAGTCCAAGTGGCCTTAGCCTCCACCCATTTAGATACATAATCCATAACAAGCAAAATGTAAACAAAACCAAATGATACAGGAAAAAGACCCATAAAAGCAATACCCCATACGTCAAAAATCTCAGAACAATAAGGGTTTTTGGGGCATCTCATTCCTACGAGAAGTATTCCCTATTCTCTGTCATTGATCACAAGATTTGCAAAACATATATGCATCATAAATAGAGTGGGCCAATATAATCCAAAGTCTAAAACTTTCCTAGCAGTCCGTTGGGGCCCGAAATGGCCGCCACATGCAAGTGTATGACAAAAACTAAGAATAGAATGAAATTCATCATCAGGCATACATCTCCTAATAACTTGGTCACTACAAAATCTCCATAAATAAGGATCATCCCACACATAATATTTTGACTCACTTTTCAATTTATCAATCTGTGCCTTAGTGAAATGTTCAGGTAGTGCTCTAGCAACTAAGAAATTTATCAAATCAGCAAACCAAGGTATGTTACCTTGCAGCTTGAAAAGCTACTCATCAAGGAAGACATCATGGATGGGAAAAACATCTGTCTCCCTTTCAATTCGACTCAAGTGATCAACCACCAAATTCTCCGCTCTACTCTTATCACGGATCTCAATATCAAACTCTTGGAGGAGCAACATCCACCTAATCAACCGGGGCTTTGCATTAGGATTCTTCAGGAGAAACTTCAAAGTTGCATGATCTGAAAACACAACTACTCTAGAACCAAGCAAATATGATCGAAATTTATCTAAAGCAAAAACAATTGCTAGAAGTTCCTTTTCAGTTGTGGTGTAGTTAACTTGTGCAGGATCTAAAGTCCTCAAAGCATAAGAAATGACATGAGATACTTTGCCGACCCTTTGTGCAAGAACAACTCTCAATGCATAATTAGAGCCATCACACATGAGCTCAAATGGTAGTGTCCAATCCGGTGGTTGGATGATAGGTGTACTGGTCAATGCCTGCTTCAGGTGATTAAAGGTATCTTTTCACTTCTGGTCAAAGTGGAACTCTACATCTTTTTGTAGTAAGTTGGAAAGTGGAAGGGCAATTTTGCTGAAATCCTTTATGAACTGCCTATAGAAACCTGCATGACCAAGGAAAGAACGAACCTCCGGTACGCATGTGGGGTAAGATAGGCATGAAATGACATCTATTTTTGTAGGATCTACCTCAATACCCTCGCGAGATATTACATGACCCAAAACTATACCTTGCTCTACCATGAAATGACATTTCTCAAAATTCAGAACAAGGTTAGTCTCAATGCATCTATGCAAAACCTGAGCCAGACTATCCAGACATGCATCAAAGGAAGAGCCATAGACAGTAAAATCATCCATAAACACATCCATGCAATTCTCTAAAAAGTCAGAAAAGATACTTACCATACACCTTTGAAAGGTGCCTGGAGCGTTGCATAAACCAAAGGGCATCCGCCTATATGCAAATGTGCCAAATGGACAAGTGAAAGTAGTCTTCTCTTGGTCTTCTAGGGCTATATGAATCTGAAATAGCCCGAATATCCATCCAAGAAACAATAATGCGACTTCCCAGCTAGACTTTCCAACATCTGATTAATGAAAGACAAGGGAAAATGATCTTTTCTGGTGGCCTGGTTAAGCTGTCTATAATCAATGCAAACTCGTCAACTGTTCTGAACTCGTGTGGGTAGAAGCTCATTGTTCTGATTCGCAACTACTGTGACCTTAGATTTCTTGGGAACCACTTACACAGGGCTCACCTATTTACTGTCAGATATGGGATAAATAAAGCCAGTTTGAAGCAGCTTGGTAACTTCCTTCTTCACCACATCAAGAATCAAGGGATTTAGTCTCCTTTGGGGCTGTCTCACTGGTTTGATACCTTCTTCCAATAAAATCTTATGCATGCATGTGGAGGGACTAATACCAGGAATATTTACAAAAGTCCATCCGATTGCCTGCTTATTCTACCTCAAAATTTGCAATAATTTTTCTTCTTGTTCAGGTTGTAGTTTTTTAGCGACGATCACCGGCAGTGTCTCACCATCTCCCAAATATGCATATTTAAGATGGTCTGGTAAAGTGTCCAACTCTATGGGTGGAGGTTGCACAATAGAAGGTAAGAATTGATTTGAAATAACTAACTCAGTAGCATTAATTTCAGCATGGTTCTGACTCTCATTTTCACGTGCTGCATCATTCAAGTCAGCAGCTGTATCATCACTCATAACAACATAAATCTCAGCACATGCAGCACATGGCTCAACATCAAAAGCAGCACATGTATCACAAGAAACAGAATTTAGAAAGTCAACAATATCAGGGAATTCAGCATATAAATCAGCATAAACATCATCAACCAGCATCTCAATCACATCAACATGGAAAACAAAATGCTCCTCTAGGGGATGTCTCATGGCATCAAAAATGTTAAACTATACCAAATCGTCGCCAAACTCCATAGAAAGGGTGCCAACATGCACGTCTATCTTGATCTTGGCAATCTTCAGGAATGGTCTGCCAAGAATCAATGGAGCATAGTTTGTTGAAGACTCGTCTTTCATGTCCAGAACGTAGAAATCTGCTGAAAAAATTAACTCATTCACCCGAACTAACACATCTTCCAACACTCCTGTAGGATGAGTAGTGGCTCTGTTTGCCAACAGAATCATGATACCAGTGGGTTACAAAGTACCAATATTCAAAGACTTATAAACTAACATAGGCATGACATTGATCGAAGCACCCAAATCTAGCATTGCATGTTCAAATCTGGAGTTGCCTATTGTGCAAGGAATTGTGAAAGTTCCAAGATCTTGGCATTTCTGTGGCATGCTTGGCAGAATCATTGTAGAAACATTTCTACCCATGCTGATCTTCTTATTTCCCTTCAACCTTCTTTTATGAGTGCACAACTCCTTAAGGAATTTGGCATATTTTGGAATTTGCTTGATTGCATCCAGGAAGGGGATATTGATTTCCACCTTCCTGAATGTTTCCATGATTTCTTTTTCCATTTCTACTTGCACTTTTCTCTTGGATTGTGTGACCCTATTTGGAAAAGGTAATGGAATGGTCACATTTGAATTCTCTGTGATTTTCTTCAGTGTCATGGATTTCTAGACTGAGTTATCCATTTCTTACTGTTTCTGGTCAATTTCTGGTTGCTGTAAGGTTAGAACATCAACTTCTTTGCCACTTCTCAAGGTAATGGCACTTACATTGCCTCTTGCATTGCTGACTGTTTGTGAAGGCAATTGGCTTGAACCTTGACTCTTCAGCTCACTTACAGTGGTTGCCAACTACCCAATCTAAGTTTGTAAGTTCTGAATGTTAGCACTAACGTTCTGCTGGAACTGAATGTTATTTGTAGCCATTTGTTTCATGAAGTCTTCCAATGACGGCTCAGCTAGAGTGGATTGGACAGACTGTTGAACAGGTTGCTGTTGTCTGAATACAAGAGGTATTTGTTGGTATTTGCTGCTTGGACCTGCACTTGGTATCTAAATTGTTGTTGCTGCTGGTGGGGCTATTGTTGCTGACCAGAATTCCCATATCTCAGGTTGGGATGGTCTCGCCAACCAGGGTTATAAGTACTAGAGAATGGATCATATTTGGGTTGTTGCTGTGATTGTTGATATTGGGGTCTACCATGAAAAATGTAACGCACCTAAATATACCAACCGTAGTGCAATCGTCATTACACCACAGTTACTAGATCCAGACGTGTCACAGTCATGATAACAGTAACTTCAAAATTTCACATGTTCTCTTTTTTTTTCCACGTTTATGCATGAGTAGAAAATACGAGCCTCGAATGAGTTATAAATATATTGACTCATATCCAAATACAATATCATTTTATACACAACCACCGAAATAAAATCATATTTCTTATATATATTTTATAGTCAACTAACACATATCACTAATAACATAGAATATAGTAATTACAGAGTCAAATAAAATACAGCGGTAATAAAAATACTAAAGGGAAAAACTAGTAACCCAGGGATGGGTACTACTAGCAGACAAAGCTGCAACCCCATATGTACATGACACTCAGTGTCCCAGTTGACACGACAGGCATCAATGCTCCCACGTAGCTGCACTCTTACTTAATTGAAGAAATCTTGTCCAGACGCCCAATCCAATCAATCAAGGTGTGGTCCCTCTTCATCTTTCTCACGATCTTTTATCCAATACAAATATAAAACAGAAATACAAAAATATAGGAAAGAGGTGAGACACCCATCTTTCATTACCACTACGGCAGTGAGAAAACAGCACAGCGCAAAGTGCCCACAAAGCAATATAGTTCATACATTTATCAACAAAAACAACATGATTTATAACACAATTAGTTCAGTTATAAGCAATAATAAGAAAGCAGAACAGCAACAGGCAATAACAAGATTTAACAATATCAAACCAATCACAATAAGATTTCCAGAAATCAGCAAAACCATCAGACAAATCATATACGATAGTAAAACAGTTACTTTAACAGATGTTTATGCTCAACAACTTATGAGACTGACAATGAACGATGCACAATGCATTATGATACCAAATCCTACTCCATGGAGCTAAACATTAACGTTTTCAGAGTGAATGATCAAGGAGTAATGCCAGTATATCGTTAGCCTTAAAAATAGTGTGCTTCATCATATAAAAATATTTGCGCATCATGGCTTATACGTGGCACCTCAACAGTTGATCGCGATATAGGACAGCGTCCCGGTCCGGATCGTCGGTGTGTTTGCATCCTTTTACCCCACGGCACAGGGGAGCTCTAAAATGTCCATGTGAGGAACCCGCACCCCGACGCCCCCTAGGGCCAACAACTTATGGCACCTACGCTAGTCTATTCGCGCCCGCACATAGGTGTTATTCAACTCTTAGGTTTACATATGCATGATGACTCAATATCCAATCATGTATGCCCATCAATGATGCATTCATCATATACAATACCATAATGGCATATATTCGTTTTCAATATCAATAAGTCATTTCTTATCGAGAATTAAACCAACAAATATATATATATATAACCCCTCACAAGGATTCACAATACATAGAGTCGAATCTCCATACCAATATATTTTATGGCTTATGATAACCGCCATTTCCCACTAAGGGTTTAACATTTCCAAGAATTTAAGTCATTAATCAATTATGAAAATCTTTAGGTTAACTAACCCTTAAAGCCGTAGCCTCACAAGCCTTCAAGGTTCTAAATTCCTTCTTATATTATGTACTAGTCTCTTGATACTAATTGCTTAGTTTGATTCTTTCACTTTATTAAAGGTTATGCATATCTCTAATTCCTCAATCTCCAAGGATGCACCAAAACATCACTTGAACCCAATCTTTCTCCCTAAAACCGTGGTCCCTCAAAGTTCTCAAAATCTCAATTCCTCTCCATTTTATATATTAGTTTCTTGTTAAAAAATCACTATAATTTTTGTTCACCAAAGTCAATTTCATCCCTCATGATTCCAAGCCAAAACCGTGGCTTTTTTTAGTCTTTAAAGTTTCATTCTTTCACTATATTATGTATTGGTTACTTGATACTTAATCACTTAATGTTCTATTGCTCACAAGATCATTCCAATTGCCTAAAGTCCATGTCAAAATCATGGCTCAATAGGTCTTCTAAGTTCCACTTGTTCTTTCTCATTTGTGTATCAATTTCTTAAGATCAATTTACTTAAGTTTAATGTATCAACCTCTTAGTATTAGTTCACTCAATTTTAGTTCATCAAGATTAATCCAACTCCCTACATTACTAGGTCAAAACCATGGTTTCAATTTAGGTTATGAATTCCTTAAAATTTCCCATCTCAAAATTCCAATATTGGCACTCAATCCTTAATTCCATAGCTTCAATTTATTATGTACAAGAAATCAATTCCTAAGCAAAAAATGCTCTAAAAGCTGTGGCCTCACTCTTTGGTATTAAACTCTCAAACCTTCTATTCATTAGTTTCAATATTATCATTAAATCTCTAATTACATAAGCTTCATTTTACTTGTGTACAAAACCAATTTACACCATTAATTTCTTAGTCAAAACCGTGGCACCATGTTGAGGTAGGAAACTCCAAATTTTCAATTTAACAACCTCAACATAATCAAGCATATTTAATACATCAAACATATTCAAGAACACAAATCAACCATTAATCAAATTCAAGAACACTAAATCATACAAATTCACAAATCAAGTAGCATACAAAGATGGATTTCTCCATCAACATACATACAAGGTTCCCTCACCACCATAAATGGTTGAAGTGAGTAATCTCCCTCTTACCTAGAGGAGACAATGCAAGAAAACAACCTCCTTGGTTCCTTGATTTGCAACTTCGGATTCCACCTTCAAGAGAACCATAAAGTGGTCAAATTCTCATATTTACAAACTAAGGATTGTAAAGAATGATCCTTGGTCACATAGGTGACCAAGGAAAATGAAATTGAGAATTGAATGTGAAGAAAGTGAAGAACTTTACCTAAAGCCTCAAGCTTGAACTCCTTGAGATTTCTTTTTGGTGATTTTGATATTCAACTCACCCAAGAACCCTAGAGTGTTCAAAATCACTCAAATCACAAATCAATGCTCAAAAAGAGAAGCCCTTGGTCACATAGTAACCAAGGAAAACGAAAAATGAGAAGAAATAGGAGAGAAATCAAGAATCTTTACCTTGGAAGACAATGGAGACAAGGTTGGATTTTGAGCAAGCCTTTTAAATGAAACTTGTAGGGAAGATGAAGGTGAGTATATAAAAGTGTTTAGTGAAGAGAAAAATCAAAAAGCTTGGTCATCCATGGAAGAGTGATTTTCGGATTTGGAGAAGGAGAGGTAGAAAGGTTGGATTTTTGAAGAGATTTTCTAAAGAGAAAGTGTAGAGGAGGTTGAGAGAAGTATGGAAATGATCTTGGTGAAGCAAAAAGATGAAGAATCATGGTCAAGAGTGGGCTGCCATTTTCATAGCCAAGAGGAGGAAGAAGAGAAGAGGTGGAGAGAAAATGGAGGTAGGAATGGAAAATGGAGAAACTTTCTACGCAAAGAAGGTAGAGGAAGTGAGGGCAAGTGTAGAAATGAGCTTGGAGAGGAGAAAAGATGAACAAAAATGAAGGAGAAGGTGGCTGGAATTTCGTGGCTATGGTGGAGGTAGAGAGAAGGAGGAGAAAAGATGAAGAAGATGAAGTGAAGAGAGAGAAAGTGGTAGGTTAAAGTGAGGTAATTTTGTGTGTGTATTAGGTTAAGTCTGTAAGTCACAATTTTGCCCTCCTTGGCATGTGTGGGCTGCTGCAATAGAGAGTGTGAGGAAGAGGATTTGGCTTCTCATGCAAGTCAAGGGCAATTGGGTCATTTGGTGGTCAAAGCTTCTCAAAGAAGCTTTGAAAAAGCACACAAATTTGAATTAAAGTAGATTTGATTTAACATAAAATAGATTGCATTGGGATAAGGTGATAGGATTTTTAATGCATACTATTATCCAATGGATAATAGTTACAGTCGATAGAAGTCAATATTAATTTATCTGACAGATGAAATTTACACAGCATTTTATCATTTCGTCTGTTAAATTTCTCGAAAAACATGAAACCTTGTAAACTGTGTTCGGCCTCGGGTTTAGTAAGATCCCCCGTCGACGTTTCCATAGTTCAAGGTTCTCGGGAAAAATATTTCATTTTCCCGGCTCCGCTCAGCGTGCACGCAAAATGAGGAATATATTAAAATATTCAACCTTTCCGGAAAAATTCCAGAAAATTCCCAAAAATCACAAATATTATAAAACGACTATTCGTCACAAAATTTTCTAAATTTTGAAACAATACAGTCGTTTTCCCAACTCTGCCCAATGTGCACGTAAAATGAGGAATAATATTAAAATATTCTGCATCCTAAGAAAAATTCTCAAAAATCCCAAATATTGAAAAATGATTATTTATCCTAAAATTATCAATTTTTGGGATGTTACAAAAAATACTAGCTGCGGAAACACATTGATATGGAAAAACAGAACCATCTTCCTAAAGTGTAGGGCATGAATTAGTAGGATGAGATGAACTAGAGCAAATTCCACACACGGTTGCAGTTATCTGTATAGGTGGTTGTTGACCCATTGCTATCTGTCTCACCAAAGAAGTCAATTCATCTAATCCGTGTTCCATTCTTTGTTGGTCCATATGAGACACTTGAATTTCATTAACTCCTCTAGTTGTGGCGATGATCCACGAGCCAAACTGTTGGGTATTGGTTGCTATGTTTGTTATCAGATCTCTTGCTGTGGCAGGGGTATTGTCTACTAAGGCTCCTCCAGAGGCAGCATTGACCATGCTTCTGTCATTTAGAAGCAAGCCCTCATAGAAATATTGGATCAAGAGCTGATCACTAATTTGGTGATGGGGACAGCTCGAACACAGCTTCTTGAATCTCTCCCAGTACTAATGCAAAGTCTCACCAGACATTTGTTTGATGCCACATATATCCTTCCTAATTACGGCAGCTCTGGAAGTAGGAAAGAATCTCTCCAAGAACAACCTCTTCATGTCATTCCAACATCTAACCGAACCTGGTGAAAGATAGAACAACCAATCCTTGGCTGCATCGACAAGTGAGAAAGGGAATGGCCTCAACTTAATGTGTTCCTCAGGGATGCCTTGCGGCTTCATAGTTGCGCACACAACATGGAACTCCTTTAGGTGCTTATGAGGGTCTTCACCTGCAAGACCATGAAACTTGGGCAACAAGTGTATCAAACTAGATTTTAACTCAAAATCAGCATCAAGATCAAGATATTGAATGCACAAGGATTGGTAAGTTACATCAGGAGCAGCAAGTTCCTTAAGGGTTCTATTATGCATGTTATCAGCCATGATTTCAGAATTAGTTAAGTTATCAGGTTCACTCTCAAGTATCTCAGGTTCACGCTCAATTTCAAGATCAAAATTAGGTTCAGAAACAACTCTGCCACTTAACATATGAGCTCTAATCAATCTATGCAAGGTCCTATCAATCTCAGGATCAAAATTAAACAAGATATAAGGGTTGGACCTAGTCATGCATCATCTAAAGTACAAAAAACACTAAAACAACAAATAAGCAAAATACACTAGACAACACTAAAAATATGCAAAAATAAATCTAGTTAATATATCTAAACATTTTTAAAAATTATGGGATCAACACAACACAAAATCTATATAAAAATGAAACTAGAAAATGTAATAAAAAAATTAAAAAAATTGAAAAACTGGTCTAAATGATGGAATTTCAAAAAAAAGGGGGTGACCTCATAGCTGACTGTGAGTCTTGCTTATCAAGCCGTTTTCCTTCAATCAACCAAGTTTCAGATCATTCTGGGCATGTTTAAATCCGAAAATTGCAATAGTTACCCGTAATCACCCGTTTTCCATCTTTCCTAAACCAGAAAAATTTAGAAACTAAGAAAAAAAACGTTAGTATGGTATGAACAATGCTAGGAAGTAAGGAAAATGTCAGAATAGTTATGAAAGAACAAAAGTTAGTAAGGTCACTCAAAATGAAAAGATTACACCTATGTCTCCCCGGCAACAACGCCAAAATTTTGACGAGCACCGAACTTAGTCAAAATTATAACCGAAGTTATACCTAAGTTTGCAGCATAGTGAACAACATCGGATCGTCTCCTCAAGGATCGTAAATGCAATTTTATCAAATTATGTTGAGTTAGAAAAGGGGGTTTGATGGTTCAAGGATCGCACTAATTAAGATTAAAGGAGAAATAACAATTAAAAGAACAGTCAATTTAGAAACCTATCCGAGATTGGGTGGATTCAATCATAAACCTTTCAACAAACACTTGAAGTGCATTTGAATGGTTAACTTGGATCTAACCGAGATCTCAGCATCAGATCCAGAATTCATACTAGACAATCGTCTAGAATTCAATTAACAAGTGATAAACACAAATCTACAATCGCACCATTCATGTAGATCTATGTTAATTTAAGTACCGAATTCAATTAACCTAGGCATAAATCAATAACCTAATCTCTTCAATTACGTGATTAGTTTAGATCAATCGGTTCTAAGTTTCATCACAAATCTCAATCTTCAGTTATGTGATTAATTTAGATTAATCAGTTCTAACTTTTATCACAAACGTCGATCTTAAACTAAGATCAAATCAGATCAAACATAAACAGAATCACCATTCATGCATTCAAGATTAAGAAAATAGAAGAAGGAGAAGAGAAGAGAAATTCAAATACAAATCAAATACATTACAGAACCAAGGTTTCAAGAATCCAAATCACAATCTCTTCAAGAGTCCCAAATTGACTGAAAGTAACTTAGCTCTCCATTACAATGAAAGAAATCATCAAAAGATACAAGAATTATGAAAAACTATGTAAAAGAAGAAGAAAAACTAAAGGAATGAGAAGTCTCTCGTCTAAGCCTCAAGTTACAATTTATAGAAAATTTTAGGTCCAGTAGGGGACACGACCGTGCCTCCATAAGGCACGGTCGTGTCTCCTAAAACAGAAGCTTTCGGCACAGCCGTGTGTCCATGAAACACGGCCGTGCCTCATGTCACAATAGCGTATCTAGCAATTTTTGACAGTGTTGCATGCACGTTTTGGTTGAATTCAGCTTGTGTTACAAGTTTTGGAGTAGAGACGGCCGTGTGTCTTATAGGCACGACTGTGTCTTATGACATCATCAGCGTATTGGAGAAGCTTGGGAGGCACGGCCGTGTCTCATGGACACATCAACGTATTGGAGAAGCTTGGGAGGCACAGACGTGTAACTTGTAGGCACGGTCGTGTCTCTTGTAAAAATGGTCTTTTTCAACATAATTGGGGAGGCACGGCCGTGTGACATGTAAAGAAAAAACTTTATCCAAGTTAGACATGGCCATGTCTAAGTCCCTGATGGTTCCTGAATTGACACGGCACCGGCTAAAGCCAAAATGGATTTCTTTTACCTTAAAAACTCGGTATCCTCGCTTGTTTTCATCCAATTGTATTAAATCTCTTAATTCTACAAAAACGAAGATATTGATAAGGATCCATTTAACATTCACTCTTAACTACAAACAATTAACCAATAAAAAGCTATCAAAATCAACTCTGATCAGCTATCGTACTTGTATTGATGAAAGGGGATCTCACCTCTTTGTTATATTGTTTTATTGTGCATGTATTGTTAAAATTGTATAGTAGATGGAACGAGTTTCTTAGACTTGACTAGAGGCAAATATTTTGAGTTCGGTGACAACATCGAGGAGTGACCATTCTGCATTGGTTGGTGTGCAGTTTTGAGGAGGAACAGATATATGACGCATCAAGATGGATACAAGATGGAATAAGTATGTTGAGTTTTTCTCGTTAATGTTTTACCGTGCTATTAAGTAGGACCTTTCATGGGGTTTGCTACTGTTAAAACTTGAGTATATAAGTTTTATGTTTCTTGAATAACTATTAAATATTATGTGGTATCAGTAATGTATGTTAATTAGTTTAAATCTATTTTTCAGTATTACCTATAAATTTTGGTAAGTTTATATTTCCGCGAAAAGAGATTTTAAAACCCATGTTTTATAACTCAAACCTTTTTATGAAATGATTTTCAGATTATAAGTTGTAGTCGGAAATGCAATACCTTACGGAGGGTGTTACACGGATCGTCAGTGCATTGCATCGGTCTGATCCATGGTACAATGGGGCTACCAACTGTCCATTGTGGAAAACCTGCACCCCGACGCCCCCAAGGTCAACAAGTGACCTACACTATGCCTATCTCACCCGCACTAAGGTGTAATTCAACTCCTAGGCGACCGGCCTTAACATAGTCCACTGGACTTTCACAATGCATGATCAATGATTCAATGCATAAAACAAGCCAATTACAGGCCAAAGTCACAACTTGATATTTCCAGGTCCAATACGTCAGTATTTCTACAGTTTCTCAATCGCGTAGCACTTTTACCGCTTTTTCACAATCGCGCAACATTTTTGTCGCATTTTCAAGTTGTGTAAATATTTTTCAACATTTTCTCAATCGTGTAAAAATATTTAAACGTTTTCTAAATCGCATAACTCAAAAATTCAGGTTTTTGAAACGCATAAGGTTTTTCTACTGTTTTTCATTGTATAAAATATTTTTTGACGTTTTAAATTCAATTTTGAAACTTTCTAAGTTTAAAATATAATTTGAACTTCAAATTCCCATTTTCTCATTAAAACACGTCTACATAATATTTTCTGACGTTTTTCCCACAATTTTGAATTATTTTAATTTAATAAAATAATTTCCATTTATTTTACCAAAAATCCACTTACCTAACCTTATTTTACATATCATTGTCGAAAATTGCTTGTTGAATAATAACAAATTTTTGTTTATTTACTTTTTCTATTTACTTTCACTAAAAGACATTTAAATGAACTAGCCAAAATTCATGTCATCTTTAAAAAAAATCATTTCCTTTCTTGTGATAAAAAAACCAATTATTTTTCAATAACAAAATCTTGGTTCACTTCCTTCTTCAATTTGTAAAACCCTAATTCATGCCTATGTTACAAAATCAATTAAATCCACCATTAACAACATGATTTTTGTCTTGGTTACTCTAATTCTTGCTTAATGGTCGTGAGCCATGTTGGCCTTTGGAGCCAAAATTCCATTTCAATCATCTAACTTCATTCATATCAATGATTCAATGCATAAAACAAGCCAAATTAATTTATTTACCAAAAAATCCAGTTATTTGTTTATTTCTACAAATTTTTTGTTTATTTTTCTATTTACCTAAAAGACATTTAAATGAACTAGCCAAAATTCATGTCATCTTTAAAAAAAATCATTTCCTTTCTTGTGATAAAAAAACCAATTATTTTTCAATAACAAAATCTTGGTTCACTTCCTTCTTCAATTTGTAAAACCCTAATTCATGCCTATGTTACAAAATCAATTAAATCCACCATCACAACCATTGATAATTTTAACTTGGAATACCCATATTGGGGTATGGATGCCATGAGCCTCATGATCCATTGGAGACCAAAATCTTTTCCTTTTCAACATGATTCACATCTTATAGTATACATCAATCATCATACATCTATTCTAACAAGTTCATGCATAATATCAAAGCTATAAAAGCATATAAGGTAAATAAACACAAAGATCTAAATTTATACTAACAAGTAGCACTTTTCACATTCCTCACTTTTTCAAATCAATGCCCCTTTTCTAGGAGAAGAAGGAACGTCAACATAATTTTAAAAATACATTGTCGCATTTTCAAGTTTTTCAATCGTGTAAAAATATTTTGTAACATTTTCTCTAATCTTTTTTTTTTTTTTTGTAAAAAATATTTAATATCGTTTAAAATGAAAGGGAATCATACATCCACTCAAAATATTCATCAGGTTTTTAAATTAAATATACAAAAAATAAAAGACTTTACCTAAGGTTTTATCTATCAAAATAGTAAAACATCTCTCCCCAAAAAGATATTTTCGGTAGCATTGTATAAAAATATTTTTTGACGTTTTAAATTCAATTTTGAAACTTTCTAAGTTTAAAATATAATTTGAACTTCAAATTCCCATTTTCTCATTAAAACACGTTACATAATATTCATCCTCACGTAACCCAAAAATCGGCGTAGACGGGAAGACATCTTCAAGCAAACGTTTTTCCCACAATTTCAAATATAGTTACACAAGAAAGAAGTGAGACACCCAACATTCATTCCCAATACAACAGTAAGAAAACAGAATGGCACTGGACGCCCACATAATATTACAACATATACAAGCATCGCGAATAATCAAGCAATTAGATAATTATTTCAAATAAAAATAGATAATTAAACAAATCCATATACCAAAAATCCTACTCCATGGAGCTAGACATCAACATTTCTAAAAATAAAGCTGAGAGAATCATCGGAGGCGTCTCGGTTCGATCATTGGTGTGTTTGCATCAAGATCTATCCCACATCTACCACTGTGAAGCTATTGTGAGACACACCGATTATCGACGGTAATAATCAAGCAAGCAATAAAGAGAAATAACACCCCGACGCCCCCAAGGTCAACCACTAAAGTGCTTTCACATGACCCTACGCTTAGTTTACTTGCACCACTATGACCCTACGCTTGCAACTAAGGTGTAATTCAATCTCCTAGGCATACATCGCCTTCTCAACAAAGTCCAACGAACATCACAATGCATGACGACTCAATTTACATCATGCATGTTCACCAACGGTATGATCCTCATAAAACAATATACATCATGCATATTCATCAACAAGGTGTTTCTCATGGAACATAGTATAATGGCATATAGTCAATTTTCAACAACATCATGCCACAATTTCATCAATAATCATTTAGTCCCACACATGGACTCACAATAGCATAGAACTAATTCCTAATATCAACATTTCATATTATGAATTCAACATTATCAATTTCCTAAGTCTTGATCAATTATGCAAATTTTTAGGGCTAAAGAACCCTTCAAAACCGTGGCCCCTCAAAGACCAATACTAAATCAATTTCCTCCATTACAAGCATCAATTCTTTAATGTCTAATTACGTAGGTTTCATTTTACACAAATCAATTCAAACCCTTAAACTTCTTGGCCAAAACCGTGGCCACTCAATAGGGTAACAAACCTTCAAAATTTCTATTTATCAAATCCATTATTATCAAGGCATTTATAACAACTAAACTTCAATCTCAATTAAGATCACACAAAACATGAAAATCAATCAAACAAAGTAAGCATTCATTATAGATTTTCTCCATCAACAACCACACAAAAGTATTCTCACCACCAATAATGGTTGAAGTGAGTAAATCTCCCTCTTACCTAAAGGAAGAATACGAAATCACCTCCTTGGTGTGCTTCTTGGTGGATTCGGTTTTGGCTCTCCAAGAACCCTAGAAAATCATACACAAAGAATCAACAACCAAGCTTGGAAAAGATGAATCTTTGGTCACCAATGTGACCATGGAACATGAAAATGAAAATAAGAGAAAGAAAAATGGAAGCTTTACCTTAAAGCTTCAAGCTTTGTTCTTGGAAGAAAATGGTGAAGATGATGAATTTGTGAGGAAATCTTCAAATAGGAAATGTAGAGAATGATGAGAGGAATGTAGAAATGTTGATGGTGAAGTGAGAAAATGAAAATAGTCACACGAGAGAGCTGCAAAACCATGGAGTGAAGAAGGAAGAAGAAGAGAGAAGTTAGAGAAAATGGAGATGAAAGTTGAAGAGAGAGAAAGTGATAGTAAAAAATATGTGATATTTTGGATGAGGAGTGTTAAGTGTGGGAAGCAAAATTTTGCTTCTCCAATGGCCTCATTGCCACGGCAATAGGAGAGAGAGAGAGAGAGAGAGAGAGATAGAGAGAGAGATGAGTGGCTTCTCCTATAAGATTGGGCACTTTGGTCATTTGTGGTCAAAGCTTCTCAAAGAAGTGTTGATTAAAATACAATATTTTTGAATTCAAGTGGATTTGATTAAACATAAAGTGGATTACATTAGGATAATATGATACAATTTCTAACACATGCTATTATCTAATGGACAATTATTACAGTTGACAGTAGTCAGTATTAATTATCCGATGGATAAAAATTACAGAGCGATTTATTATTTTATCTGATAAAATTTTTAGAAAAACGTGAAACCTCGTAAACTATGTCTAGTCTCAGGTTTAGTAAGATCCCCCGTTGACGTTTCCACAGATCAAGGTTATCGGGAAAAATATCTCATTTCCCAGCTCCGCTCAGTTTGCACGTAAAATGAGAAATAATATTAAAATATTTTGTGTTCTTAAAAAAATCCAAAAAAATTCAAAAAATTCACAAATATTATTAAATGACCATTTATGATAAAATAAATAAAATTTGGGATGTTACAACTCTCCCCATCAAATAAAAATTTCATCCTCGAAATTTCCGTACCTTAGAAGAGTTGTTGGTATTGCTCCTTCATTTTGTCTTCTAACTCCCATGTTGCATCTCCGGTTGCTTCATTCCAGATTACTTTTACCAATGGGATGTCTTTCCCTCTAAGTTGCTTCACCTTCCAATCCTCAATCCTTGCAAGTGACATCTCATAAGTCAAATTTTCCTTTAATTATACTGAGTCAGGTGCTATGACATGATCAGGGCTAGGAATATATTTTCGAAGTTGTGACACATGAAAGACATTGTGAAGATTTGAAAGAAAAGTTGGTAAGGCTATTTGATAAGCAACTGGACCCACTCGACGAAGAATTTGGTAAGGTCCAAGGAATTTAGGAGTAAGCTTTCTAGACTTAAGAACTCGGCCGACCCTAGTCATAGGCGTGACTTTCAAAAACACATACTATCCTTCCTTAAATTCAAGAGGTTTTCTTCTTTTGTCCGCATAGATCTTTTGTTGACTTTGAGTCGTCCCCATCTTTTCCTGAATCATCTTGACTTTCTTAGTCGTTTGTTGTATGAGATCAGGTCCAACAGTGAGTCGCTCTCCATCCTGGTACCAACACAAAGGTGTTCTGCATCTTCGCCCATATAGAGCCTCATAGGGTGCCATCCCTATGCTCGAGTGATAACTGTTGTTGTAAGTGAACTTTACCAATAGTAAAACTTCATCCCAACTTCCAATTTATTCCAAAGTATAAGCTCTGAGCAAATCTTCCAATGATTGAATTGTTCTCTCTATTTGACCATCGGTCTGAGGATGATATGCAGAACTCAAATGTAGCTTTGTTCCTATTGTTTCTTGAAGACTTTGCCAAAACTTCGATGTGAATCTTGGATCTCTATCAGAAATAATACTTGTAGGCACACCATGTAGTCTGACAATTTCACCGATATACAACTGAGTCAACTTCTCCAATGAATACCTTATGTTGATCGGCAAGAAGTGTGTTGACTTCGTGAGTCAATCCACAATTACCCATATTGAATCGTATCCTTTCCTGGTCTTTGGTAATCCAACAACAAAGTCCATCACAATATTATCCCATTTCCATTCGGGAATAGCTAGGGGTTGTAACATTCCAGATGGTCTTTGATGTTCAATCTTTGTTTTCTGACAAACCAGACAGGAAGATACGCATCTGGCAATATCTCTCTTCATTCCATGCTACCAAAATTGTAACACCCCAACTTTAGGATAAATGACTGTTATGTCCTGATTGTGCTGTTTTCTATTTTTTCTGTATGATATAAAATTTATTTGACTATTTTGAGTTCATATATGAGTGTTTTGTGTGATTTGCTCTGGGTCAGGAAAATAACAATTTTTAGGCCGAGGAAATCTTATTTTAATTATTCGGAGCCGGGGGATCTTACTAAACTTAATTTTGAATGATATGGTTGTTAATGTTTTAATTTTTAGGATTTAACTGTGCAATAAAATAATTTTATATTATTATAATATTATTTTATTAGTCAGTACAAATAAACGACAGTGGACCCAAAAATGTCCGTGGGACCCACTTTTAGTTTGTAGGACCCACAATTGGTTGCTGGACCCACGTCTAGAGAAAGTAGTCAACGATAATGGCTTGAATTGTTTTAAGCCAATAGGAATTAAGTCAACGATGTGGGCTTGACTTAATCTGCACAGTTGGATGAGAAGGTTTAAGATTGAATATCAACCGTTGATTTAATCTATGGTTGTTATGATAAGCTTCTTAAAGAAGGCTTTGGATATCCACCATTGATCAATTGGATGGTGGAGATTGGTCTTACAAAAATGGTTAGAAGCATTTGTAACCATTGGATGTGAAGAATATAGGGAAGATCTTGACCCTTTATTTTGGAAGATGAATCTAGTGGTTAGAATTTCATGGAAATGAGATCTAATGGCTTAGATTTGATCATATTACTATCTAATATCAACCATTGATATGATCAATGGCTCTTGAAGCTTAAATTATAAGAATGTTAATTAATTAGTAAGGTAACTAATTAATTTGATTAAGTTAGGTTAAGTGTGCTTAGAAGCTTAATGGGATTATTAGCTTAATTAATCACCATTAGGGAGGAACATTCAAGAACACATGACAAGGCTTGTGACTAGGCTTATGACAAGGCTTGGAATTAGCCAATGGAAGACAAGCTTGGTGATCAAGTTTTAATCTTGACCCTTGATGAAGTCTAAGGCTTGGATGGAGTCTTGGAAGGTCAAACAAAGTGGCCACCTTTCTCTCTTGAGTTACACGGCCATGCACCATTAGGAGGGCAAATTTCACTTCATCTTCTATCACTTTACTACACATTGTCTCTTCCAAAAACACAAACCACCATTGATGCACTTTGAAGAGGCCATTCAGCCAAGTACTCTTCTTCACCATCCATCCATCCAAAATTTCTTCTAACCTACTTTTCTAAACCTAAACATTATTCTAAGAACATCTCTAGTTGAGAGTTCTTCCTAAATCCATCATCTAAAGCTTGGAAAATCACTTTGGAGATTTTTCCTAGAAGGTGAAAATCCTTATTTTTCATTTCTAATCTCTTTTTCAAGGTTCTAAGCCATGATTGATCTATGGTTTATGATTTTCTCTTATAGTTATAACTCTTTAAAATTTTGTTTAAGGTCTTTTAGGTGTCTTGGAGGAGATCACAAAATCCATAGGAAGGAGTGAAAGAGGATTTTATCTTCCTTAAAGGTAAGAGGGAGATTCAATCTCATCAACCATGTGTGGTGATGAGAAAATGACCTTGTATGTATGTGAAGAATCCATAAGGATTCACTTGTGTTGATTGTTTAAATGTTTTCTTACTTGTGTTTGATATTATTTGTATGCATGTCTATAAGCTTTAAAATATATTGCATGTGTGAAATATTGCATGATTATTACTTAGGATGTTATTAACATGTAAAGGTTTGCGTGAGTGTTCCAAAGAGCACATGAAGAGGCTCACGGCCTCAACTAAGAAAAGAGAACCAAAATGTTCTCATCCATTTTCAAAAGGAAGGACTTAATGGAATTAGGTAAATGAATGAATTTCAAAATGTTTTAGAAGAAGAAAAATGATCCAAAGATCAAATGCCAAGACTTTATGAAATTCGGCCAACATGCCTTATAAATGAGTGATCAATCAAAAATTTATTTTCGAAGTGTAAACTTAAGGTTTTACCTAAAAAGAATTCAATTGTAATGGATTTCTAAGGTTTAAAGAAGTAAACCAATTTTTATTAGAAATATGACATAGAAGAAAAATAAATCCAAACCTTTGAAAAATACTTACCTTTGAATTTTAAAGCATAGAGATAATTACTAAAGTGGATTTAGTAATAACAAACTAAGTAAATGAATTTTTAGAGGAAAAACATAGAAAATACAATTTTAATAGATTTTATAGACAAAATGCTATCAAAATTTATTAAAAACAGACAAATAAAATAAAACGTTTCATAATATATTTTATAACGTAAGAAAAATTATTCTACGTAGTTTTAAAGTATTGAAAATAGCTTACGTAATTTTAAAACAGAGATTTTAAAGCTTTTAGGTAAAGAAAACAATTTAAAAATCTTACGTGATTGAGAAAACAATTCAAAACTACTACGCGATTTTAAAAACAATAAAATTTATTTACGCGATTTAAAAATGTTTGTAAAAATGATGAAATTGTGAAAACGCGATAAAATTTCTACGCGATTAATTAGAATAGCAAGTGTTTACTGTCAGGCCAAAGTGGTGGACCCGGACATATTGAGATACGGTACTGTCAAGTGGGACGTACTGTATAATTGAGATTTTTGCCATTGAGGGCATTTGCGTAAATATAAGAATATTTTGAGACTAAGGGTAATTTGGTAATTATGATTTTATTCATGCATTGAGTTGTGCTAATTTGGTTGATAATTGGTGATTTGATTGACGAGATGAATTACACCGTGTTGTCGGTGTGATAAGCGTAGTGTGGTTCATTTCTTCGTATGGACTTGGAGGCATTAGTGTGCGGAGTATTCCACATGTGGACAGTTGGTCGCTCCTCTGGGCCGTGGTAACTGGCAACATACTAGTGATCTCGATACACACTATACTTAATCAAGATCTTGTAAAGTCTATTTTAGTACAATGACTGTAGTTACACGATGTTTGGACTGTGTAGTACTACACGATGTTGGACAGTGGGCTATAGACACAACGTTAGACAGTGCAATAGTTTGGTTGGGTAGCCTGAGGTACTAATAGATCTTTGCGGGTCATTTTCTTAGATATCTGTGTCTAGCTCCATGGAGTAGGAACGAGTCATTTTGTATTTGTATCATGCATCTTAACATCATTATCTTTGATATTTTTGTACTGTTGTATTAAATTTTTTGTGATACTGTTATATTGAATTTCTGTATTATATTACATAATTATTTATGATGATTATGGTATGCTTTATTGTATTACGGTATGCTTTGATTATTTGTTATACCTGTGTATTTGTCATTTTCTTATTTGCCATGCTGGTATTGATGTATGATTATCTCACTTCTCTATATGCACTGTTTCTGTATTTTTAATTTTATGTTGTAAAGAGTTTGAGGAAAAGGATCAGTCTCTTGATTTTGTATATCCTGAGGAGGAGGAACAGCAGCAAGCAGAGGATCAGTTCGACGACTGCGAACCATCCGATCACCCATACCCGCTAGATTGATTTGGAGGATGGCGTTACCAGGATTTCTTGGGTTTGTGAGACTTAAGTTTCACATAGGTTCAGAGGCCTGGCGATTGAGAGAGGACAGAGCTTCAGTGGTTTACGTGGGACGTTTGACTGTGTCCCTACGATCGGAGTTTGATGGGGAACCTGCTTTTACTACTACTATGTATTTACACATAGAGTTGCCGCTGTCTATTAGGCGTCACTAGGAAGGGATGTTCCATGCGCCTAGTGAGATTAGCAGTGTGTCGACAGCACGGACTCGTGTTTGTAGAGTGTCGAGACATCCTGGATACCTATCACCTGAAGTGTCATCTGAGAGTGATCCTTCAGAGGGTTAGGAATTTGGGATGTGCACTGGGGCACTTTTTGGATGTTATGTATTATATTAACTCTTTACTATTTTTGTTAAATATTTTATAGCTGTAAATTATTTGTACTACTTAAAACAAAATCATATGTATATTATGTGTGATGACAGTTTGTTTATTTTATGTTCTGTGTTATTTTTTTTAGTAATATCCTGTATAAAAAGGAAAAAAATTTACAACCCATATTATTAATGTAACAAATGTTTTACAACTTGGGTAATATTTTATTTATCTTTTTTTTCATTGCATCATAAATGTGACATCCCCACAAGGGTGTTACAAAAATAGCTTCTTCAAATCTTGGTACATCTTGGTTATTCCTAGGTGCATACTCAACTTGCTTGTATGAGCATGTTTAAGAATGTAGTTCCTAAGTTCTTGATCCTTAGGCACACATACTCTACCTTGGAATCTTAAAATTCCATCGCTTCCTTCCTCTAACGTTATACACCACCTTGCTTCATCAATTCTCTTTCCTCTTGCAAGAACTTGTCAACTTTCTGCTTCTCTTGGATGTCATCCATTAATTCACTTGAGATTATGACCATGTTCATGCAAATTTTGCCTTGTGCTAATTCCACAAAAGACCATACATCTCTGAATTGTTCTATTAAATCCTTTTCTTTGATCATCATAGCAGAAACGCTGATCGTTTTCCTACTTAAGGCATCGGTCACAACATTTGCCTTTCCAGGGTGGTATTGAAGTTGAAAATCATAATCCTTTAGGAATTCCAACCACCTTTGTTGCCTCATATTCAACTCTTTTTAGTCATACAGATACTTCAAGCTCTTATGATCGCTAAAGACATTGAATGTTGCTCCATAAAGAAAATGCCTCCATATCTTCAAAGCAAATACAACAACAACTAACTCTAAGTTGTGTGTTGGGTAGTTCTTCTCATGCATTCGCAACTATCTTGAAGCATAAGCCACCAATTTTCCACCTTGCATAAGCACACACCCCAATCCTTGGAATGAAGCATCGCAATATACTTCAAATGGTTCACTTGGATCAGGCAGAACTAACATTGGTGAAGTAATCAGTCTCCTCTTCAGCTCTTGAAAACTATCTTCGCAAGCATCCGTCCACTCAAAGGCTTGATTCTTCCTTGTGAGTTGAGTGAGAGATCCAACTATCTTAGAAAATCCTTCAATGAACCTCCGGTAATATCCAGCTAATCCCACACAGCTTCAAATCTTCGTCACTATTTTCAGCCTTTCCCATTACAAAACAACTTCCACTTTTGATGGGTCTATAGTAATTCCCTCCTTCGAGATCACATGGCCTAAAAATTTGACTTCATCCAACCAGAATTCACACTTTGACAATTTGGCGTATAGCTCCTTCTCCTTCAAGATCTAGAGAACTATACCAAGGTGTTTAGCATGATCCTCCTGATTTTGAGAGTAGATCAAGATATTGTCAATGAAGACAACAATGAATCTGTCCAAATAAGGATGGAAGATTCTATTCATATAATCCATGAATATGGCAGGTGCATTCGTCACACCAAACGGCATCACAGGTACTTGTAGTGTCCATAACGAGTGTAACATCCCGAAAATTATTAATTTCATGACAAATAATTGTTTTATAATATTTGTGATTTTTTAAAATTTTTGTGGATTTTTCTGAGAACGAAAAATATTTTAATATTATTCCTCATTTTGCGTGTAAACTGAGCGGAGCTTAGAAAATGAGATATTTTTTTCGAGAACCTTGAACTGTAAAACGTCAACGGAAGATCTTACTAAATTCGAACTGGACACAGTTTACGAGATTTCATATTTTTTGAGAAATTTTATCTAACAAAATGATAAATCACTGTGAAATTTTTATCCACTGAATAATTAATACTAACTTATGTCAAATGTAACAATTATCCATTAGATAATAGCATGTATTAGAAACCCTATCACCTTATCCTAATGCAATCTACTTTATGTCAAATCAAATCCACTTTAATTCAAATTGTTGTACTTTCTTCAAAGCTTCTTTGAGAAGCTTTGACCAAAGAAGCTTTGACCACTAAAGGACAAGAATGCCCTTAGCTTGTTGGAGAAGCCTCTCCCCCGTCCTTCTCTCTCTCATTGCCGTAGCTCACTCATAGCCAAGGGGAAGCAATTTTTGCTTCCTACACTCTTAACACACTCACCAAAATATCTCATTTCCTACCATCACTTTCTCTCTCTAACTCCTTCTTCTTCATTTCTCTCCTCCTTCTCTCTTCTTCCTCTCCCTCAAGCACGAAATTGCAGCCCCTTAGGAGCTATTTCTCTTCATCTTTTCTCCCCATCAACACCATTTTCACACTCAACTCCACCTCCTCTACACTTTCTCTTTTGAAAGTTTCTTCAAAAACCCATCTTCTCCCTCAAGCACGAAAATTGCAGCCCCATTACCAACCATTTCCCTTCACTTTTCTCTTCATAAACACCATTTCTACATTCCTCTCAACCTCCTCTACAACTTCTATTTGAAGGGTTTTCTTCAAAAACCAACTTCTCCTCCATTGTCATCCAAGACAAAGCTTCAAGCTTTAAGGTAAAGTTCTCATTTTTCTTCCTCTTTCTCTTCATTTTCGTATTCTAGGATCTCATTGGAGACCAAAGGTTCATTCTTTGCCATGTTTAATGTTGGTTCTTGATGATTGAAAATCCTAGGGTTTTGAAGGCTCAAAACCGAAATTTACCAAGGACCTAGAAGGAGACCATTTCGTGATTCTTCCTTAGGTAAGAGGGAGACTACTCATTTCAACCATTAGTGGTGGTGAAGGAACCTTGTGTGCTTGTTGATGGAGGATTCCATCTTTGTATGTTCACTTTATTTGATGATTATGCATGTTTTTGTGTTCTTGAGTTGGATGAATACTTGAATGGTGGTTTTGTATTTATTGGATGTGTTAAATATGCTTGATCATGTTAGGGTTGTTAAATGGAAAAAATGGAGTTTCCTACCCTAACATGGTGCCACGGCTTTTGACTAGAAATTAGTGGTGTAAATTGGTTTTGTACACAAGTGAAATGAAACTTATGTAATTAAAGATTGAATGATAATATTGAAATTAATGACTGGAAAGTTTTAAGGGTTTGATACCCAAGAGGGAGGCCACGGTTTTGGCGTGGAACCATGAGGGATTGAATTGGCTTTGGTGAACTAAAACTAAAGTGATTTGATATCAAGAAACTAATACATAAAATAGAGAGGAATTGAGATTTTGAGAACCTTGAGGGACCACGGTTTTATAGAGAAAGTTTAAGGTTTAAATGATGCCTTGGTGCATCTTTGGAAATTAAGAATTTAGAGATATGCATAATCCATAACAAAGTAGAAGAATTAAATTGAATAATGAGACTTGAGAAGGCCACAGTTTTGAAGGGTAACTTACCCTAAAATTTTCATAATTGACCAAAAGTTTAAGACTTTAAAAGTATGAATCCAAGATATGAACTTGTGAAAATTGATGAGCTATATGTGAATACATATTAATATTGAGAATTTTATTCTATTGTTGTTGAGGGATTGAATTGATCCCATGTGGAACAAAAGCTATATATTTAGGTATCAAGAGGCTAGTGCATAAAATGGAAGAAAATTTAGAACCTTGAAGGCTTGTGAGGCCACGGTTTTGAAGGGTTATTTAACCTAAGGAATTTCATGATTGATCAAGACTCAAGTTATTAGAAGTGTTGGACCCTTGATGGGGAATGGTGATAAATGTTAGACCGTAAACATACCTTGATGTTGAGAAATGACTCTATATTGTTGTAAGACCCTATTTGGGGCTAAGTATTTGTTGATGAGATTGTGATGTATTGACATTGAGAATGACTATATACCGTTGTGGTATTGTATATGATAAATGTATCGTTGATAAGCATACATGATTGGATATTGTGTCATCATGCATATGTGTTGTCCGTTGGACATATTTGAGAAAGGCGATGTATGCCTAGGAGTTGAATAACACCTATGTGCGGGTGCGAATAGATTAAGCGTAGGGTCATAGTGGTTGGCCCTGGGGGCGTCGGGGTGCGGGTGCCTCATCATGGACAGTTAAGAGCTCCTCTGTGCCGTGGGGTAGACCGATGCAAATACACTGACGATCCGGACTGAGACGCTGTCCTATATCGCGATCAACTGTTGAGGTGCCATGTATAAGCCATTGTTGCGCAAATATTTTATGAGATGAAGCACACTATTTTTAAAGGGTAACGATATACTAGCATTACTCCTTGATCATTCACTCCGAAAATGTTGATGTCTAGCTCCATAGAGTAGGATTTGTGGTACCATGATGCATTGTGCACTGTTCATTGTCGGTCCCATAAATTGTTGAGCATGAATACTTGTGACTGTGAAAATATCTGTTCTATTTCTGTAATAATTGTCTAGATATTGTACTGATTGCTTGAGATATTATTGCGACCTGCCTGCTATTATTGATTCTTACTATTGCTTATAAGTGTACTGCTTTGCTATAAATTCTACTGTTACTATTAATGAATATATGAACTGTATTGCTATGTGGGCGCTCTGCGCCATATTATTTTTTTACTGCCATAATGGTAATGAAAGATGGGTATTTCACCTCTTTGTTTCATTACTCTATTTTATGTTGTGTTGAATGAAGACTGTGAAGAGCCCAAGTTGGATTTACTTAGCTTATTGTGATGGCGTCTGGATAAGCTCCTCTCATTCGTATGTGGATACAATTTCATAGTGGCTCGGAAGCCTGGCATTTCGACCTTGATGCGGGGCGTGTTACTTACACTGGGGATGTAACTTTGGTTCAGTGCGGTAATGATCCTAGAGCTGGTATGAACATCTCTTATGTTCCTATACATGTGGAGTTCCCTATACCCATTGGGGATATATGGAGTAACCGTCGTCTCTTCCCTAGAGAGGTTTCAGTTATGACGCATGTTCGTACTCCCGTCCATCTGGAAGTGTCGCAAGGACGACTGTTACCTATCGGGAACGCTGAAGAAGATCAGGTGCAGGACCACTCCATTCATATGTTAGACTTCGAGGAAGGCCGAACCTTTATATGGTAGTTATGTTATGTCATGTAAAATCGAGTTTAATATTGTTGTAAGCTATTTTATGCATTGATTATGGATATGTATTTTATATTAAACTGATGTTGTATTTGGATTGTAAGTCAATATAATTATATTTCATATCGTGGCTCATATTTTCTATTTACGCATAATGGAAACAATTTTAAATTTTGAAAAATTACTAATATTGAAGTTGTGACACGCCTGGGTTTAGCGACTATGGCGTAATGACGATTGTGTTGTGGTTACTTTATCTAGGTGCGTTACAACGAGTACGAAAAGTTGTTTTGGGAATGTCTTCCACTTTTACTCGAATCTGATAGTAACTTGATCGCAGATCGATCTTAGAAAACACCGCTGCTCCCTTTAGTTGGTCCATCAAGTCATCTATCCTTGGTAGTGGATACTTATTTTTAATTGTGACTTTATTCAACTGACGATAGTCCACACAATCGTGAAGTACCATCCTTCTTCTTGACTAATAATACTGGTGCTCCCCATGGCGACACACTGGGTCTAACAAATTATTTTTCCAAGAGTTCCTCTAATTGCTTCTTGAGTTCAACTAGCTCTGTTGGCGATATTCTGTAGGGCACTATAGAAATAGGATCAACTCCAGGTACAAGATCAATGGTAAACTCGATCTCCCACTCCGGTGGTAAACTGGTACATCTTCAGGAAAAACTTTGAGAAACTCTTTAACCACTAAAATTGTGTTCACGTCTACCTCATTCTCGATGTTCAAAGAAGACAATAGCATGTATTCTTGAGCTCCTTCTTGCAAGAAAGCTTTCACTTGGTTGGCCGTAAAAAATCTAGAACTCTTATCCAAAGGGAAAACTAGGGTTTTTCTAGAATAATCTAATAGGACATGGTTAGAAGATAACCAATCCATTCCTAAGATTATGTCTAACTGGGAAAGAGGTAAACAGATCAAATCAATAGAAAATATTCGACCTTCAACAATCAATGAACAATCTAAACAGACTTTGGTGGTAACAACAGGTTTAGCAGTAGGGGTTGAAACAGTCAAGTCAAAAGGCAAAGAAGACACAGGTAAACCAAGTCTTTTCACATAGTCATAGAAAATAAAAGAATGGGTTGCCCCAAAGTCATACAGTACAGTTAAAAGATTACCCTTTATGAGACCTTCTCCTTGTATAAGATCTTCAGATTTAGAGGCCTCAGCACCACTCAAGGTGTAAACTTTACCTCTTGCATATGGCTTCGCAGTTCTTGCAGCATTAACTGAAGGCTCCGCCTTAGTCTGATTGCAGTCGCGAGAAACGTGTCCAGGCTTCCCGCATCTGAAGCAAATAATCCCCTTAATCGTATAGTCCCTCGTGTAGTGCTCCTTCCCGCACTTCATACATCTCAGCATGAACGCCGTAGTCTAACCAGCTCTACCAGGACTTCCACCTTGTGGTCGTTGTTGTTGATTTCCAGGTGGTCTTGAATAAGGCTTTTTCTAGTAACGACTAGCATTGCTGTTTCCTCCCCTCTGAGACCGAAAAGGTCCAAAGTTGCGGTCCCTCGTGTCCTGCACTTGATCTAAGTCTTCCACCCGTCGACACATATTAAGCAGCTCCGAGAATCGATTGATCTTCAATGTTATAACAACTCTCTTCACATCATGCCGCAAACCTTCCTCGAATTTCTGACATTTCCACACCTCGTCTGGCTGGTGTTCAAAATAAGTTAAAAATCTGGACAGGCTTTCAAACTTTGCATCGTAGTCACCGACCGTCATGTTTCGTTGCCTTAGGCTAAGAAACTCCATCTCTTTAACATGTCTGTCACTTACAGGAAAATACTTCTCCAAAAATCTCTTTTTGAATACTGCCCAAGTAATTTCTTGACCTTCAGTCTCTAGTAATCTCTGTTCTCTAGTCCACCAGTCCTCTGCGTCTCCAACCAACATAAATGCAACATAAGTCACCTTCTTGTCATTAGCACAGTTCATACCTATGAATATCTTCTCTAGCTCCTTGATCCACAGACTAGCCTTCTCTGGATCAAATTCTCCTCTAAATTGTGGAAGGTTAGTGCGACGAAATTTAGCCAAGTTCTGAGCATCAATAATAGCTTCTAACTGTTGTGCAGTCATCTCTTGTTGATGAGTAGTCTGTTGGTTTTGTTGCAACATGGCCTCAACCATCTTCTGAATCGCCTCAATCGCTGTAGTCATGTCCCCTCTACAAGCCATAATTTTCTTTCAAGTCAAACTATACAAAACACAAGGAAAAGTCAGATGTATCCTTCTGAAATACCAAACACAGAGAATCACACAGCACAAACAAGATAGTCCAAAACCACAAGACCCAAAAGAAAACTTAAACTGGGACTCTGATACCAAGATAGTGTAACGCCCCTTTTTTCTAGGAGAAGAAGGAACATCACACCATAATAAAGTGAAATGAATGCAGAAAATAAAAATACATTGATAAATTAAGACCCGGTTCATTTAGTATATAATTGAACTTTTTCAATCGTAAGTGCACATAAATTGGGTATTGAAAATGTAGGTATATTATTACTTACTATATTATATATTCTTCTTTTTTTTTGTTAACAACAAATAATAAATATAATACTACCGAAATTAAAATGAAAGGGAATCATACATCCACAATATATATATATATATATATATATATATATATTAGCGTCAAGCCTGTTTAATTACATCATTAAATATACAAAAAGTAAAAAGCTTTACCCACCCCAAAATGTTTACAAAATATACAGCCCATCAAAATAACAAAACATCAGGTTCTCTCAAAAAGATATACGGATAGCCATCAGTAGCCACTGACAGCATCAGCCCCTAAGACTGACGAGAAGGAACCGTAGCAGGATCCTCCTCAGGGTCCTCCTCATCAGATGAGATCATCATCGGAGTGACCGAGTTTTGAGTAGAAGCTCGAGCAGTGGAAAGAAATGAGTCTTCTTGTGGGGTGTAATAAAGATTATCCCACAAATCCCTAACGGGCAGATAAAACTCTAAATGGACAAAAGTAGTAAAATAAAAAACAGGAGGGTCATAGCGACCCCAAGCTAATGACACAGTCAGTTCCCCATGGTAGATGCATCGGTCCATGTGTAAGTTAATATGCCAATAGTCAGGACCCCCATGGAAGGTCATCCTCACGTAACCCAAAAATCAGCGCGGACGGGAAGACATCTTCAAGCAAGCTCTAATCGAAATCAGGTCAGAAGCCAGGAAACTCAAGTGCTTCCTCTTCTTCACATACGTCTTCTCAGAAGTAATTTAAATGAAACAAAAATACAGATACACAAGAAAAAGGTGAGACACTCAACATTCATTACCAATACGGCAGTAAGAAAATAGAACGACGTTGGACTCCCACATAACATTACAACACATAAAATTATCGATAGTAATAATCAAGTAAGCAATAAAAGAAAAATAACAACAGAATCTCAGGCAGTAAACAGTTTATCAATCAGATAATTATTTCAAATAAAAATTAATAATTTAACAGTCATAAGTATTCATGCTTAATGAAATATGAGACTAACAATGCACAATGTATAAGATACCAAAAATCCTACTCCATGGAGCTAGACATCAATATTTCAAAGAGAATGATTAAGGAGTCATGCCAGTATCTCGTTAGCCTTAAAAATAAAGTGCTTTGACATAAAAATAACATTTTGCGCAATATGGCTTATACATGACACCTCAACAGTTGATTGCGATATAGGACAGCGTCTCAGTCCGGATCGTCGGTGTATTTGCATCGGTCTATCCCACTGGCCCAGTGGAGCTACCACTGTCTATTGTGAGACGCCCACACCCCGGCACCCCCAAGGTCAACCACTATGACCCTACGCTTAGTCTACTCGCACCTGCACTAAGGTGTAATTCAATCTCTTAGGCATACATGACCTTCTCAACAAAGTCCAACGGACATCACAATGCATGACGACTCAATTTACATCATGCATGTTCACCAATGGCATGTTCCTCATAAAACAATATACATCATGCATATTCATCAACAAGGTGTTTCTCATGGAACATAGTATGATGCCATATAGTCAATTTTCAACAACATCATGCCACAGTTTCATCAATAAGCATTTAGTCCCACACATGGACTCACAATAGCATATAACCAATTCCCAATATCAACATTTCATATTATGAATTTAACATTATCAATTTCCTAAGTCTTGATCAATTGTGCAAATTTTTAGGGCTAAAGAACCCTTCAAAACTGTGGCCCCTCAAAGATCAATGCTAAATCAATTTCCTCCATTACAAGCATCAATTCTTTAATGTCTAATTACATAGGTTTCAGTTTACATAAATCAATTCAAACCCTTAAACTTCTTGGCCAAAACCGTGGCCACTCAATAGGGTAATAGACCCTCAAAATTTCCATTTATCAAATCCATTATTATTAAGGCATTTATAACAACCAAACTTCAATCTCAATTAAGATCACACAAAACATGAAAATCAATCAAACAAAGTAAGCATTCATTATGGATTTTCTCCATCAACAACCACACAAAAGTCTTCTCACCACCAATAATGGTTGAAGTGAGTAAATCTCCCTCTTACCTAAAGGAAGAACACGAAATCACCTCCTTGGTGTGCTTCTTGGTGGATTCGGTTTTGGCTCTCCAAGAACCCTAGAAAATCAAACACAAAGAATCAACAACCAAGCTTGGAAAAGATGAATCTGTGGTCACCAATGTGACCATGGAACACGAAAATGAAGAGAAGGAGAAAGAAAAATGGAAGCTTTACCTTAAAGCTTCAAGCTTTGTTCTTGGAAGAAAATGGTGAGGATGATGGATTTGTGAGAAAATCTTCAAATAGGAAATGTAGAGAATGATGAGAGGAATGTAGAAATGGTGATGTTGAAGTGAGAAAATGAAAATAGTCACATAAGAGGGGTGCAAAACCGTGGAGTGAAGAAGGAAGAAGAAGAGAGAAGTTAGAGAAAATGGAGATGAAAGTTGAAGAGAGAGAAAGTGATAGTAGAAAATGTGTGATATTTTGGATGAGGAGTGTTAAGTGTGCGAAGCAAAATTTTGCTTCCCTAATGGCCTCATTGCCTCGGCAATAGGAGAGAGAGAGAGAGATGAGTTACTTCTCCTACAAGATTGGGCACTTTGGTCATTTGTGGTCAAAGCTTCTCAAAGAAGCTTTGATTAAAATACAATATTTTTTAATTAAAGTGGATTTGACTAGACATAAAGTGGATTACATTAGGATAATGTGATACGATTTCTAGCACATACTATTATCCAATGGACAATTGTTATAGTTGACAGTAGTCAGTATTAATTGTCCAGTGGATAAAAATTACACAGTGATTTATTATTTTATTTGATAAAATTTCTCAAAAATTATGAAACTTCATAAACTGTGTCCAGTCTCAGGTTTAGTAAGATCCCATGTCGAGGTTTCCACAGAACAAGGTTCTCAAGAAAAATATCTCATTTCCCCAGCTCCGCTCAGTTTGCACGTAAAATGAAGAATAATATTAAAATATTCTGTGTTCTTAGAAAAATTCACAAAAATCATAAATATTATAAAATGACCATTTATGATAAAATAAATAAATTTTGGGATGTTACAAATCTCGCTCTTACCTTGGACGATCCTCCAAAGCTCTTTGTTGTCCTTCTTGAAGTAGACTTTCTCCACCAAGTGGAACTTAAAAACAAAGAAAACATACAATATTAACATCCAAGGTTTTAACTAAGATAACCGTGGCTCAAAATCATGGTTAGAACTTTGAAACAAGAATAAAAATGAAGATCAAGGACTTCACCTCCAAAAACCTTCAAACTTTAAGCTTGAAGAAAAGATAGAAGATGATGGAACTAGATGTTGATCACAACTACAAAGTGTCTTGGAATAGTATAAGGATTCAAGAAGTGAGGTTGGTTGGAATTATTGAAGTTTGGATGGTGCTCCAAGGGTGCTTGGTCTAGAGCTAGGGAAGAGAGAAAATGAGAGAGAATTTTGGTTTAGCTTTTGTGTGCTTGGATAGAGAGATGAACAAGTGATGAATGATAACTCCATAAAGTGGTGTTATTGTGACCCTATATCTGTGCTGTATTGATTGCTTAGTCTTTATTATTAGTCATAATTGGAAGATTTTATGCTAAATTTATTTATTTCAATTGTGTTATCTTTCTACATGTTTTCTGAGCAAATTGGTATAATTCTTCGTATGATTATGTGAACTTACTATTGTCATTAATCTAGTGACTTCTTAATTGCAAGAAGGGCTCAAAAGGAGAATAATGATCAAGGACTTAGAGCTACATTGGAAGAGAAAGCACTAGATGAAGTTCAGCATTCAGCGCCGCGACGTGGGCAAGTTAGCATCGCGGCATGCGGCATTCTCCTGTTCAGGTAGAGAGCTACGCATTTTGAGCACCGCGACATGAAGAATGAGCGTCGCATCATGCTTGACCTAATTTCCACACGCGCTGCGGCGTGAAATGTGGAGCGCCGCGGCGTGAAACAGATTTCTAGAGCCTATAAATACTGTTCTATCATATTTTAAAAGGAGAACGCTTTGGGTTTTAAAACACAACTACTAGGGTTTATTTGTGAGACTGAAAGGAAGCTAAAAGGACCAAAGTTGGAGGCCAAATCCTTCCACAAGGAGGATTCAAGTAGCAAGGACTACCATTATTGAGCTTGCAACTTCCTCTCCTTCAACTCCCTCTCTATTCTGATAATGACAATGAGTATTTTTTATATATTTTCGTTTGTCATGAGTGGCTAGTCTGTATATAGGGATTTCTTTGGATCCTTATATGAATATTGATGATTTTGTAAACCTTTAAGTTAATATATGTGGTTAGGAATTGTTCAATCATATTGCTCCTAATGCTTTTGAATATTTGGCCAATATTTAATATATTTTGATTAAATCTAATGAACCTAGACATAGGAAATTGGATTCAAGATCATAAATATGGTTGATGCATGTTTTATTTCATTTAATTGGATTGAATAAATTGATTAGCTAATAGGATAGAAATATTCCTATTAGTCATGCATGGCTATTATTGAGACTTGCTCTTAATGAGTGGAATTTAATCCAGATCTCATGGACACATAGAGACTAGGTAAACGAAGCATGATTAAATGACCTAGACATAGGCTTTTAATTAAATAAGTTTCTCAAGCTAACAAGTTCCATATCATATATGTTAATAAAGAGGTTTGTATATCATCAATTGAAGTAGAAGGTGAAGAAGGATTCCTTATTCTTTAATCAACAACTGTAATTCCAATTAGCTAGCATTTAAATATTTCTATTGGTTTACACATAACTCCTTTAATTTGAATGTTCTTAGATAGAAATTATTAAACTATTAGTTAATAATTAGTTTTGAATTAGCAAAAGTCCTCGTGGGAACGATATCGGACTCCTAGCTACACTACAAGTGCTACCCATGCACTTGTGGTAAGCAAAAGAGCAAATAAGTTTTTGGCGTCGTTGCCGGGGACTACGACATAATTTCAATAGAACTAATATTAACAACGAGTTTAATTAGTTCTAGTCTGAGTTTCTTTTGTGCATATTACTTTAAGTTTGAATTATTTTTTTGTTTTAGATAAGTTTTAAAGATGGCAGAAGAAGTCGTTATGCACGAGGTGGAGGACAAGAGCCGTACAAGGCCATTGAGGGAGTTTTCTACTCCTCAGATGGATAATCTGCAATCCAACATTAGATGTCATGTTCTCCAAGCAAACAACTTCGAGATTAAGCTGGCCATCATCCAAATGATCCAAACTTCTATACAATTTGGCAGCTTATCTAATGAGGATCCCAATGTGCATCTCTCCAACTTTTTGGAGATTTGTGATACGTTTAGGTATAACGGAGTGTCCAAGGATGCTATTCGCCTAAGGCTTTTTCCTTTCTCTTTAAAGGATAGAGCCAAAAGCTAGTTGCACTCTCTTACAGCGGGATCAATTACAACATGGGCAGAGGTATGTGCTAAATTTTTGAATAAATACTTCCCTCTGGCCAAGACTGTAGAAATGGTGAATGATATTACATCATTCACCTAGACTGAATCGGAATCCTTGCATGAAGCCTGGGAAAGGTACAAGGATCTTCTAAGAAAGTGTCCACATCACGAGATACCATTTTGGCACCAAATCTACTTATTTCACAAAGGTCTACTACCACACCACCGCCCAATAGTACATGCTGCAGCTGGAGGCTCCTTGTTAAGCAAATCTTTCGATGATGCCTTCCAGCTATTGGAGGAATTAGTTGCTAATAGCTATTAGTGGCCTGCAGCAAGGAACAGTCCACAGAGAATGGCTGGTGTGCATGAAGTGGATGCCTTAACCTCACTAACAGCACAGGTTGCAGCATTGGCTAGCAAGATGGACAGTATGGGACAACAAAGATCTCATCAAAGCCCATTTGTCCTTTGTGATAGTTGTGGAGATAATCACACAAGTGATAGGTGCCCTACTATGTCTGAAAGTGCACATTATGTTAGCAACTATCGCTCTCAACCGATTAACCTATACTCTAACCAATATGACCCTGGATGGAGGAACCATCCAAATTTCTCTTGGAGGGATAATCAAAGAGCCTCTTCTTCAGCGCCTGGAGCTGAACGACCTTATAATCCTCCTGGATTCCCCTTACAACCCAGACAACAGTTTCAAGACAAGAAACCATCTCTTGAAGATATGTTCATACAATTGATGGTGAAAACTGATACCTTCATGACAAAGACAGAAGCTCACTTAGCAAAGAATGACTCAGTGATACAGAGCCAATCAGCTTCTATGAGGGCTTTGGAAACTCAGGTGGAGTAATTAGCAAATGCAATCAATAATAGACCCCTAGGCACTTTTTCGCGTGATACAGTTAATAATTCAAAAGGCTCCTCAATTGATCATTGCAAGGAGATCTCACTGAGAAGTGGGAAGGATATTGAAGGTAATCCGAAAACAAAGCTGTTAGAAGAAGAGGTTGATATTGGTAAAGACTAGGAGAAGGTGGGTGAAGAAAGCCTAAAGGAAGAAGAAGTTGTCCACAAGAAGGTGGAAGAAAAGAAAGGTGAATAGAAGGCCGATAACAAGAAGGTAGAGAATAGGCCTTATATTCATCCTTTACCTTTTCCAAGCAGGCAAATTAAGCATAAGATGGATGAGTAGTTCAAGAAGTTTTTAGAAGTTTTCAAGAAACTTCACATAAACATCCTTTTTGCTGAAGCCTTAGAGCAGATGTCCAGTTACGTCAAGTTCATGAAGGATATTCTTTCAAAGAAATGTAAGCTGGGTGAGTTTGAAACGGTTGCATTATCTAAAGAATACAGTGTCGTATTGCAACAGAAGCTTCCCCCTAAGTTGAAGGATTCGGGGAGCTTTACAATTCCTTGTGCCATAGGAGAGAACTTCCTAGGCCATGCATTGTGCGACATGGGGGCAAGTATTAATCTCATGCCCCTATCTATATTCCAGAGGTTAGGTTTGGGGGAACGCAAGCCCACATTTGTAACCCTCCAGCCAGTCTATCGTTCTTATACTTATCCCAAGGGAATTGTGGAGGATGTCTTGGTGAAAGTGGACAAGTTCATGTTCCTTGCAGACTTCGTGATTCTGGATATGGAAAAGGATTAAAGGGTGCCTTTGATCCTAGGTAGACCGTTCCTAGCCACAGGGAGAACAGTCATAGATGTGTAAAAAGGACAATTGACTATAAGAGTTCAAGATCAAGAGGTAACTTTCAATATTTTTAAAGCAATTAAGTTTCCTTAAGATCAGGAAGAGTGTTCTTATGTTGAGATATTGGATAACATCATTGATGATGTATTCCAAGCCAATATTCTTGAGGATTCTATTACCATGGCTTTGACTTCATCAACTGATAATGATGAAGATGCTAGGGATGATGTGTCAGATTACATCAAACACCTTGATGCAGTCCCTAAGCAATATCAGTCACCCAAGTTTGAAATCTTGGAGTCCGATCCAACAAAGGAAGCATCTAAGCCTTCCATTGAGGAACCTCCAAGGCTGGAGCTAAAGCTGCTGCCTAACCATCTGCATTATACTTATCTGGGAGCAACCTCCACCCCATCGGTAATCATATCATATGCCCTCTCAGAAGATCAAACAGAGAAACTTCTCAGTGTGCTTAGAAAATACAAATATGTTATTGGATGGACTATTGCTGATATTTAAGGCATTAGCCCTTCTATATGTATGCACAAGATCTTGCTAGAGGACAATCAGAGAGGTGTTGTGGAACACCAAAGGAGGCTGAATCCAATAATGAAAGAAGTGGTGAGGAAGGAGATAATCAAGTGGGTGGATGCAGAGATAATTTACCCTATTTCTGACAGCCCCTAGATATCCCTCAATTCAGTGCGTGCCAAAGAAAAGTGGCATGATGGTAGTCACAAATGAAAATAATGAGCTTATTCCCTCTCGAAAGGCTACTGGATGGAGGGTATGCATGGACTACTGTAAACTAAACAAGGCCATATGAAAAGACCACTTCCTGTTTCCTTTTATTGACCAGATGTTGGATCATTGTTATGCCCGTATTTTATAGCCTTAAATTGGATAAATTGTGATGCTTTGATTGATTTATTTAGAATTTATGTCACATTTATTCTATTTATCCTTGTTATCTCAAAATTAGTCATTCTATATGTTTTTAGGTCCAGGAGTGGTTATTTGACATAGATCTATGAAGCTTTGGATGGATTTATTGCAATGGAGTTGAGCTCAGAATTTATACGGCCAAGATTCGTAGAGTTTTTTACCTTTGTGCGGTAAAATGAGCATAACTTGAGCTACAAAAGTCGAAACGAGGCGAATTAGGTGTCCTTGGAAAGCTAAGAAAAAGCTCTACAACTTTGATGAAGGCATCTTTGCAAAATTCCAATAGACACGGCCGTGCCTAATCCAAGCACGGTCGTGTCTCTCCTAGAAGTGGATTTTCGCATTCCTGGACCCTCACACGGCCGTGTCTAACCTTGGGAAAGCTTCTGGAATTTAAGCACGGCCGTGTCTAATACAAGCACGGCCGTGTTAGCACTGTTCACTCACGGATCTACTGTTTTACGCGTTTTTGGATGACTTTTGATGAGACACGGCCGTGCCTAATATAAGCACGGCCGTGTGGGTACTGTTCACTCACGGGATTTTACTGTTTAGACGCGTTTTCTGACAGATTTTGCGCGTTTTGTAATGAGACACGGCCATGTCTCTAATAGACACGGCCGTGTCTCCCCCCCAAAAAATGTTTATAAAAGGGAAGCTGCAGAAGAGGAGAAAAAGGGTGAGAGGAGTGAAGGGGGACGTGAGAGAGCTAAGGGGAGGCTACTGAAACACAAGGGAGGTCCCCTGGAAGGGAGAAACCGAAGAGGTGAGTGACAGCCCTCTAAGGGAGCTCCTGGAAAGGGAAAAAAAGTCCTAAGGGGAGAGGGGTCCCCAAGAGAGGAAGCCTAAAGGAGGAAACTCTGGGGCAGAAATGGTGGATTAGCTGCAGAAGAGTTTGAGAGGTACATGGATTTGAGGCAAGGGCTTGGGAGGCAAGATCAAGAGCCATTGAAGATCAACCATTTTGATGTTCTTTTTCTCTACCTTTTCTCTTATTTTGGAATCATGGTTGTCTTTTTAATCTCTATTCTTGTTTGTGCTTTAATATTCATGAGTGGCTAAACCCCTTTATCTAGAATTGGGATGAAACTCTTTATTTATCTATGTTGAATTGATTATTGTTGTTCTTGATTCATTCTTAGTGTTCTTAATGCTTGTGGTATGTTGCGCGCCATATTTACATGATTTTAGGCTTTAGATGAAGGATCGAAAGAAGAAGTCTAATTGCTTGATAATCTAAGAATTGAACTTAGGAATTAATGCCTAGACATAGGGTTAAGTCCTTCGAGGGTCAAACGAATGTCATGAATCTTAATGGGTTAGAACTTGGATTAATTGCCATGAGAATGGGATTGATGAGGTTTTAACACGTTTTTAGTGCCAAGACATTGGGCTTTAAATAATTTAGGACAGTTCGCCTTCAAAAACATGAACGATTTAGCATAGAGAATATTGTAGTGGATTCTCAGTCCTAGGTCTTTATCCATGGTTGAATCTCAATTCTTCTTAGTTTAATTGCTTTTATTTCTCTTCTTAGTTTAATTGCTTTTATTTTATTTTGATTTCAATTTAGCTTCCATCATTGTATCTGTTTGCTTAAATAATCGAAATCACCGTAAGAGTTGGTAATCAAACGATCCTCGTGGGAACGATCTTTATTTTACTACTTGTACGACCCGTGCACTTGCGGAAATCACACAACAAGTTTTTGGCGCCATCATCTGGCAGGAAAGGCCTATTACTGCTTCTTGGATGGTTATTTTGGATACAACCAAATTGCCATAGCGCTAGAGGATCAAGAAAAGACAACATTTACTTGTCCCTATGGTACCTTTGCATTTAGAAGGATGCCATTTGAGCTATGCAATGCTCTCGCGACTTTTCAACGTTGTATGATGTCCATCTTCGCGAATATGATTAAGCATGGCCTAGAAATGTTTATGGGTGACTTTTTAGTATTCAAAGATACATATGAGAGCTATTTGCATACTTTATCTCCCGTGCTGAAAAGATGTGAAGAAACCAACCTTGTCCTCAATTAGGAAAAATGCCACTTTATGATCCAAGAATGCATAGTTCTTGGCCATAAGGTTTCTATCAAGGGGATGGAAGTGGACAAGGCAAAGATAGATGTGATTGAGAGGCTTCCTCTGCCTAACTCTGTCAAAGGAATCCTTAGTTTTCTTGGCTATGGGGGTTTCTGTAGGAGGTTTATAAAAAAAATTTCGAAGATAGCCAAGCCTCTCTACAACCTGCTGGAGAAAGACATCCACTTTATCTTTGATGAATCATGTCAGGTTGCATTTGAGGAGCTGAAAAAGAAATTGGTCTCAACACCAGTAATTATCACTCCAGATTGGGACTTACCATTTAAGCTCATGGGCGATGTCAGCGACTATGTTGTGGGTGCAGTGTTAGGTCAGAGAAAAGATAAAGTGTTTCACTCCATTTATTATGCGAGCAAAACACTAAACAATGCCCAACTAAACTACACCACAACAGAAAAAGAGCTGTTGGCTATGGTCTTTGCATTCGATAAGTTTTAAGCTTACTTGGTAGGGACTAAGGTGATAGTTTATATTGATCACTCCGCCATTAAGTATTTGGTCAGCAAGAAAGATGTAAAACCACGTTTGATTAGGTGGGTTTTGCTGTTACAAGAATTTGATCTGGAGATCCGTGACAAGAAAGGTGTAGAGAATCAAGTTGCAGATCACCTTTCAAGACTTGAGAATGAAGACCATCAAGTTGAACTGCTCATAATTAAGGAAACATTTTCGGATGAGCAGCTTTTTGCAACCATTGCGCAATCATGTCCATGGTACGTAAACATGGTCAACTACATAGTGTGTGATGTGTTGCCTCATGATTTAACTTCTCACCAGAAGAAGAAATTCTTGTATAATGTCAGGCACTACATTTGGGACGAGCCATTTTTGTTCAAACAATGCTCTGACCAGATGCTTAAGAGGTGTGTACCTATGGAAGAAATGGAGCAGATCCTGAACCAATGTCAAGCTTCTCCATATGGTGGACACTATAGTGGTGAGAGGACGACTGCAAAGGTGCTCCAATCTGGCTTTTATTAGCCATCTCTCTTTAAGGATGCATATTTCTTTGTGCAAAGATGTGAGCGGAAGGAATGAGATGCCCCTAAATTTCATTTTAGACATTGAGGTCTTTGACGTCTGGGGCATAAATTTCATGGGTCCTTTCATTCCCTCCTATGGAAACTTGTATATTCTCGTGGCTGTGGACTACATGTCCAAATGGGTGGAAGCATGTGCTTTTCCTACCAATGATGCAAAGGTAGTGGTAGGCTTCCTAAAGAAACATATCTTCACCCGATTTGGAACACCTAGGGCCATTATAAGTGATGGAGGGTCCCACTTTTGCAACAAGTCCTTTGAAGCTCTTCTTGCTAAGTATAAGGTAACCCATAGGATTGCCACTGCCTATCACCCGCAGACAAGTAGGCAAGTAGAGGGGTCCAATCGTGAGATTAAACGAATTTTGGAGAAATAGTGTGTCCTTCTAGAAAGGATTGGTCAAAAAGACTGGACGACGCACTATGGGCTTATAGGACTGCCAATAAGAGTCCCATTGGTATGTCCCTATATAAGCTGATATTTGGGAAGGCATGTTATTTGCCGGTTGAGCTTGAACATAATGCATACTGGGTAATCAAGCAACTAAACTTCAACTTATAAGCTGCTAGGGAGAAGAGATTATTGCAACTTAATCAGCTTGATGAATTTAGGCATCAAGCATATGAGAATGCAAAGTTGTATAAGGGGAAGATGAAATTCTGGCATGACAAGAAGATTGTGCAAAAGAGATTTGAAGAAGGTCAACAAGTTCTCCTTTACAACTCTGGGCTTAAATTGTTTCTCGGAAAGCTTAAATCTAGGTGGTCTGGACCCTTTGAGGTAAGGAGAGTGTTCCCTCATGGAGCAGTGGAGATAGCTCCCCTAGATGGTTCATCGAGCTTTAAGGTTAATGGTCAGTGCCTAAAACCTTACTATGGAGGAGAGATTCAAAGGGGGAAGACCTCCCTCACTTTGACAGCTCCAACATGAGATTTGGAAAGTCTTGTCAGGACTATAAATGAGGCCCTTTTTGGGAGGGAACCCAAATGTTTGATGTTAGGTGTTTTAAGTCTTTAGTTGTTAATATGTTGAATTTGTAGTTTGATTAAGTATTTGTTATACAAACTATGTTTAAACCTTTTGAGCAAGTTTTGCAGGTGTTGGAGGCTAGAAAGGTGCAAAAATAGCTGCAAAATGCAAAATTCTATAGAATTCTGCAGGTTGGCCTCTCATGCCACAACTTAGTATTTGTCACACCGCGGCGCTCCTGGTGCACCAGCCAAATTCCAGAGGCTAAAGCGCCGTGGCGCAACAATGTTAAATGCTGCAGTGTATTATTTAAACAAAAAAAAATTATAAATTCTGTGGTAGTTAATGCACGCCACGGCGTTACACAACTTACGCTGCGGCGCACTGTGGCTTTTGGGTTTAAGTGTTGTGGCGTTTGGTTATCCTTTTTACGTTTTTGCCGAAATTTTTTGTTTCTTTGAAATGCTCCGCCTTCTTCTTCCTGATTTCTTGCCTCCCCTCCTGTTCTTCCTTATTTCTCCAATCTTTAATGAGGTATGTATAAGTTATCTTAGTTATTTTGATGTATTGTACTTATTTTCTATTATTTTTTGTGTTTCTATTGATTTTTGTATTAACTCTGCGGTGTGACCATGTAATGTCATGGTGTGACCATGTAATGCCGCGGTGTTGTAGTTTAAGTTGATGAATGGCGTGGCATGGTCATTGAACACCACGGCGTGTGGTTGAATTTTGTTAGAATGCCACGACGTGTACTTGTAATGTTACGGCGTTACGTGAATAATGTTTTGAATGCCGCGGCGCAGCTTATGAATGTCGCAACATGTGCATGAATTTGTTGAATGTCGCGGCGGTGTGATGAACGCTGCTGTGTGTGATCTCAAATTTTACAGAATTGAGTCTTTTTACTATTTCTTTTATTTTATCCATTCAATTTTGACAGAATGTTTTTTTTTACAGGTACCATGGGTCCTAACGTCAAAGAGGAGAGAGCATTCGTCAACGCAGGGAGCCTTCTCCCCCGCCTCTAGATTTTGACAGGAGGATTTTTGTCTCTGCCGCTGCGGCTCAAACGTATAGGGTCACAATCACTCAGACCATTATAGCTGAGCGTGGATTCTCCTTCTCCAGGGTGATCCACCCCGAGCTTGAGGGTCTCCTCAATGAGCTCAACTGGAGCCAGTTTGCTCAGCATCCAGAGGATTCTGTTGTTCTACTAATCATTCGCGAATTCTGTCCGAACGCCTTCCATGCTGCCGAGGGAACTTCTATTGTGTGCGTTCAGGGGCGCAATGTACCTTACACTGCCGTTGCTGTCAGAGATGCTTTGGGATTGCCTGAGCCCCTGCTCTTGTGCGACTATGCTGCCTTTTGCTAGTGGGAGCCAGTTAAGGGCATTGATCTTGCTATAGTCACAGCCCGGATCTGTCGGCCTGATTCCCAGGCAGTGTAGTGGGTCATGAGCATCCAGACTAACCAGCCTCGGTACTTTCCCAATCATGTTTGACGTCAGAGGCGCGGGTCTGGTATCATTTTATTACCACCAGTATCCTTCCGTCTACTAACCTATCTGAGGTTACGCATGATCGGGCCATCCTGATTTACTCCATCCTGGAGCATTGCCGTATTAATGTAGCACAGATAATCCATGATCAGATCCGGCAGTGCATTCGAGAGCCGACTAGCCTTTTCTTTCCATGCCTAATCCATACTCTGTGCAGCCGGCAGTGGGTGCAGTGGGGGCCGCATGATAAGCTTGTGGACGATAAACAGCCTCTCAATGACTCATTCATGGAGTGCATGGTGTAACATCCTCGATAACATGTTAGGCTTGTAAAGGGTTATTGAGGTAGCCTAATACTAATTTAACATGCTTGTAAAGTTTCATGACAAACTGAGCTAGTTTAGGCACTTTGCCGCAACACAGAATGTGAAAAATGGCTAAAATGACCTAAAAAATTACATAAATTACCTAGATAAGTGAAATAATTATGGATAAGTTATTTTTAAGTCATAAATGAGTTAAGAAAGTTGTAGTTAAAATTTAAAGGTAAACTGAGTTCGTTTGGTATTTTTAAAGCACACTGAGTACGTGCTTTGATATCAAATGGACTCAGCGCAGATATAGAAAATTAAGGAAACTATGAAATAAATATTAAGGTAAATCTTAAAATTTATTTTAATATTTATGGAGGTTAGAAAACTTGAAATAATAAGATCAAAGTATTTCTATAAGATAAGAGTTTTGTGAAAGGACAAAAATGCCCTTAAGTTACTCACTTTAAAAGTGAGATTTCTCATCTCTCTCGTCTCCCTCATGCGTTTTTCACGTTGAAACAGAACCAGAAATGTAGGGTAGAAACAGGCGAAATGGAGGGGGGAAATGGAGGAGAAAATGGAGGAAAAAGGAAGAGAATCAAAAGCCAAGTTGAAGACTTGAGGTAGGGGGTTTGAGTTCCTAGTTTTATCCTTTTCTTTCTTTGATTTTATGCACATTTTGGGCTACGTGAACAGTGTATTTTAATGGAGTTTAGTGTTTTTTATGCCTAAAAATTCAAGAATAGTTTAGTTTAATTATTAGTGAAGTTGAAAACATGAATGTATGTTTGATTTTTCATGAGATTCAAGGAATGAAAAGTGGGTTTCTTTTAGTTTCTTGGTTAGTGTTTAATTTGAATTTGAGGAGTTAAATGTGTGTTAATAAGTTGTAAGGTGATTATGTTGTTGGTAATTGTTTGAAAACATGACAAAAATGGAGAAAAATTGAAGTAGGAGGAGGAGGAACAACAAGAAATATCTTGTTGTTCTTTGCTAAACAAGAAGAAGAATGTGCTATCTGTCGTATGATGAACAGTAGCATTGTGCTACTGTTCATGCTATTAGGATTTTGTTCCAACAAAGAATTAAGAAGAAAATATGGAAATTAATGCAAAGTATTGCTATTTTACACCATATAAATGACTATAAGTATGAAAAGTTTCATGGAGAGTATGAAATTATATTTAAATTTGTATATATAAAGATTAAAAGTTGTGATTAAGAATTGTGAAGATAAAGGTTGAAAATCAGATGAATGCATAATATTTGATATATGAGTTTACAATTAAAGATCCAAAGTTGTGATTAAGAATTTAGATGGAATAATAATGAAGTGAATGTTTAGTATTTGATGTATGAGCAACTTGAAGTTGCATAAGGTTTTATGTATGATAAAGAATTAGAGTGAGTAAATTATATTGTTTTAACTTTGATTAGCATGATTTGCTTGTTCTTAAAAATGAGAAGTTCCTTTAAGGGAAAAATATCTAAAAGTATAATCAAGAGATTTACTCACTTGAAAGTCAAAGTAATGCATAATTGGTAATGTATAAACCTATTGTATTAGGGTACTTGTGATATGAATTATTATAAGTACTTTGTATGGAATGAATGATATCTATGAATGAAGGAATGTATAGTGAGATATGCATAGTGATGAAGTATATTAAGCAATGAATGTCAAATTATTGATTGAAGCAAAATGAGATAGTGGGAGCCTAAGAATCCGAGTAGTTCTTTATATGATTAGAATTAAATTGATTAGTATGTTCTTCATGCTTTACTTTCTTTAAATGTGAAGTTTTCACTTTCACTTAGATAAATGTGATTCTTGTGATGTGTCATGAGGAATTTGAAAGTTATGAAAGTGAGCATGAGTAACTCATAAAAAGTATGTATTTTACATGAGTTCATTTATAATGTATTAAATGTTAAATTGAAAAGGATTCATAGAATTGATGTATAAAAGAAAAGAAATGGATTACTTATGTTGTGATTCATTGTATTTGTTTTGTATGGGATCAACAAAAAATGTGAATGGTGTTTGAAGGTATGTTGAAATATGTTCTTTAAAGAATGTTATTGATCAGCATGGTATTGGGAGGCGTATTAATGTAAAGAAAATGGTAAACTGAGGTTAAAAGAGTAGAGTTGCTCCCTCTCTACAATGAATCATAAGAATTCAGATTTTGCTTCCCTATTGTGTAAGAAAATGTGAAAGTGTGCTAAGTAATGGTTTTTCATAACTCTATATGTTTTTGGTTTTCAAACTTGTTATTTGATGTTTCCATGTATTGCAAATTTATGGCTTGGACAAAAGGGCTCCAAGTAGTTTGGACAAAAGGGCTCCAAGTGAGTTAAAAATGTTTGGCAGTGCAAGAAACAAAAGGGCATCCTGTATACCCAGAAAACAATACAAGGAACAAAAGGGCTTCTTGGAACAAAAGGGCTTCATGGAAATAATCAAATAACATGTGTTTTCTAAAAATAAAATCTTTTCAAAGAATCATTACATGAGCATACTTTAGGATTCTAATTAGGCATAATCATACATCATCATACATTGCATAAAATTGACAATTGCATAGGCAATTATCTTGTTCTTCTTACATAAGGAGATTAAGGATAAAAGCTAGTTAGAAAAGGTTGAGAATAATATTTAAAGTACTTGTTGTTTGAATTGATTGTTATTTAATAAATGAATTATTTTATAAATGAATGAAATGTCTGCTTTGGGAAGGAAAAGGACTGAGTTTTGGCTTATGCCACCTTTCCAAATGATTAAGTACAAATTGTGTTTTACCCCGAAGCAGCTGAATTTACCATGATGTCACGATTTCAAATTTACTACTGAGAATTATTAATTCTCACCCTAGTTTTGTTTCATGCTTTCCATGATAAATCTAGCAAAGGATTAAAGCAAGCTCAAGGCAGGATGATGAAGATTTAGTTAAGTTGTTTATTTATTTATTGTGGTCTGTAAATTATATTAATGGTTTTGTAATTAAGTTTATATATGTAGTTTGTAAAAGGTTGTAATCTCATACATATTAGGTAGTTTCACGGTAAAGAGCAAGTTACCAGATGCGTAAAATGTCTTGCTGTCTTACTTTGTCAAGGCTCTATATATGTATGCGTTACATATTTGTTATACAGGTTATGATTATGTTTTAAGCCTTACGTTTCAAATCTAGAAGTGACATACTTAATTCTATTTACTTAGCATATTTAGGTATGCTACAGTACCTAGAGTTAGGGTGTTACATGTGGGAGGAGCTGCAGCCCCAGCCCTAGCCAGACAGTGTAACGCCCTTTTTTCTCAATACCCGCAAAGAAGGAACGTCACACTATAATACTTTGAAAACATAAAACGAAATAAATTAAACTGCAGAAAAGGGGTAATTTTTTTTTTAAGCTCGTAGATCCAGTTCATTTTTATGGTTATTTAAGTTCCTTTACAAATGTCACTATATTATTTTTTTTTGTTAAATCATGTCATTACCAAGTGGCGTCAAAGAGTTAATTTAAAAATCCATTACGCATAGAGGCAATCATTAGAACAGTCGTAATAGAACTAACGTAAGGTAAACCATACACAATATATATTCATACCTATATGTATAAGCCTGTTTAGTTACATTCCAAAATATACAAAAAGAGCAAAAGCTTTACCCACCCAAGGTAATTACAAATTTACACCCATCAATCTAGCAAAACGTCAGGCTCCCCCAAAAAGATAACGGATAGCCATTAGTAGCCACTGACAGAATCAGTCCCTAAGACTGACGAGAAGGGATCGTAGAAGGGTCCTCCTCAGGGTCCTCTTCGTCCGATGAAACATCCATCAGAGCAACAAAGCAACGGGCAGGAGCCCGAGCAGTAGAAAGGAAATAGTCATCACATGGGGTGTAATACATGTCAGCCCACATATCCCTAACGGGCATATAAAACTCTAGCCAAACAAAAGCATGAAAATCAAAAATAGGGGTGTCATAACGACCCCATGCTAAGAACACAGTCAGTTTCCCATGGTACACGCAACGGTCCGTCTGCACATTAATGTGCCAGCAGTCAGGGCCTCCGTGAAAAGTGATCCGTGTGTAGCCCAAAAATTCACGAGGGCGCGACATCATCCTTGATAAGCTTCAGTCATAATCTGGCCAGAAACCTGGAAACTCAGGAGCTTCCTTTTCCTTACGCTCATCTTCACAAAAGAAAACAAGCCAAAAAAATACAAAGAATACAGAAAGAGATGAGACACCCAGCTTTCAGTACCAAAATGGCAGTAAGAAAACAATACGGCGCTGGACGACCACATACAATACAGTTCATATGTCCAATCACAGTAATAATAGAAATTAACAGTAAGAGCAAAATAAATAATTAATAACAGTAAGTATTCTTAATAACAGGCAGGTGGCATCAACATTTCCAATATTCAACAGTCCAAGAAATCAAATAATTATTGCAGTTATAATACTAAACATATTCTACTATTATAAATGCTCTTTCTCAATGAATTATGTGACCGACAGTTCACAATACAAAGGGTACCTAAATTCCTACTCCATGGAGCTAAACATAAACATTTTCGAAGTGAATGATCAAGCAGTAATGTCAATATATTGTTAGCCTTAAAAATATAGTGTGCTTTATCTCATAAAAATATTTACGCAATTGGCTTATACGTGGCAACTCGACAGTTGATCGCGATATAGGACAACGTCCCAGTCAGGATCATCGGTGTGTCGCATCGGTCTATCCCACGACCCCAGTGGAGCTACCACTGTCTATTGTGAGACACCCGCATCCCGACGCCCCCAGGGATAACCACTATGACCCTATGCTTAGTTTACTCGCACCTGCACATAGGTGTTATTCAAACTCCTAGGCACACATAGCCTTTCTAACAATGTCCAACGGACAACACATATGCATGATGGCTCAATTTCAATCATGCTTGTTCATCAATGATGCATTCATCATAAGCATTACCACAATGGTATATAAATATATATATATACACATACATATTCATTTCTCAACATCATCACATCATGATATTCTCAAGTACAAAATCAACAAGTGCTTAACCATCATAGGGCTTTATAACAACATAAGATCAATTCTCAAAATCAATATGTAATCATACATAGCTTATCAATTTTCACAAGTTCATATCTCGTATCCACATTTTCAAAGTCTTAAGCTTTGATTAATTATGACAAATTTTGGGTTAATTTAACCTTTCAAAACCGTTGCCTTCCAAATATTATTATCCACTTTAATTCTTCCATTTCATTAAGAATTATGCAAGTCTCTAAATCTTAGATTTCTAAAGATGCACCAAGGCATCATTTAACCTCAAGGTTTTCTCTCTAAAACTGCAGCCTTCAGTGGTCTTCAAAATTCAAATTTTCATTCCATTTTATGTATTAGTTTCTTAATATCAATTTACCTAAATTTTGATTCACCAAGATCAAACCAAACCCTTACAGTTTCAACCAAAACCGCGGCTTCCTTTTAAGGTGTTCAATCATTAAAATTTTCCATTTATTAATCTCCATGTTATCATTCAACATTTAATTACATAAGCATTATTTATTTGTTCACAAAAACAATTTTCAACCCAAAATCTCCCTCAAAACTGTGACCATCATGCTAGGGTAGGAAACTCCAAATTTTCCATTTAATAACCCTAACATGATCAAGCACATTTAACACTTCCAATACACTCAAGATCACCAATCAAAATTTAATCAAATCCAAGAGCACATGAACAAGCAAAAATCACAAAACAACATGAACATACAAGGGTTCCCTCACCACCATTATTAGTAGAAGTGAGTAATCTCCCTCTTACCTATGAAAGAATAATGAAAATGACTCCTTCAAGCTCCTTGAAGAATTCGGTTTTGAAGCCTTCAAAACCCTAGAAATTTCCATCATCAAGAATCAACCTTAAGCATGGAAAAAAATGGATCTTTGGTCTCCTTTGAGACCCTAGAGTCTGAAAATGAAGAGAAAGAAGAAGAAAGATGGAAGCTTTACCTCAAAGTTAGTAGCTTTGCCTTGGAAGACAATGGAGAAAGGTTGGATTTTTGAAGAAATTTTCTAAAGAGAAAGTGTAAAAGAGATGGAGGGGAGTATAGAAATGGTATTTGTGAAGAGAAAGGTGAAGAAAATGATTGGAGAAGGGGCTGCAATTTTCGTAGCTATGGAGGAGGAGTAGAGAGAAGGAGGAGAAAATGAAGAGGATGAAGTTTTAGAGAGAGAAGTGTTTTGGTGAAATGAAATGATTTTGGGTATTTTGCATTAAGTGAGTAGGCAAGTGTAACACCCTCCCTAGGGTATCACATGTCTGACTCCCGACTCATAATCTGTAAAGAAGTTCGCACAAAGTTTGAGTTATAAAATATGGGTTTTAAAATTTCTTTCTTGCTGAAACATAAACTTACTGATATTTGTAAGTAATACTGAAAAATAGATTTAACTGATTTAAAATCATATAACAAACACCACTTAATATTTAACAATTTAAAGAGAAATATAAAACTAACAGACTCTCTTTTTAATAGTAGCAAACCCCATGACGGGTGTTACTTAATAGCACGGTACAACACTAACGAGAAAACTTAATATACTTATTCCTTCTTGTATCCATTTGGATGCATCAGACATCTGTCCTATATCTGTACTTTGTCCTCAGACATCTCTTCTTTGTCAACACTGTAAGCTATCCAATCTGGAAAGGTCATTCTCTGATGTTGTTTCCAAACGCAGAGGTATTTGTCACCCGTTATGTCTAAGACAAACTCGTTCCTTCTACTGTATAGTTTTAACAATACAAACACAGCAAGACAACATAGCAAAGATGTGAGATCACCTACACCAATACCAACATGGCAGTACAAATATAACAAAAATAGCAATATCATACAGGGATATCATACCAGACTTCCAATAATATATTCAATATTAATCAACTATCATCATCCAATCATATTTCAATTCAATTATCATAAACAACAATTATGATAATGCCCTCAACATTATCTAATTATCATCATCATCATCCAAGTATTCAAAACAATTGTCATAACCAATATTCCTCAATTAATATATCAAACAGATATAAATGCTCAGTTCCATGCATGCGCACATAGACTCAGTTTTTCAAAAACAACTCCATGGAGGTTTTCACAATTTCGAGAAGAATGCTCTGGTTAACTGCCCAGCCTAAGCCCACAGACAATCTCCCAGTCGTTGAAAAGAATCGCGTTCTTGTCAGGTATCGTTAATGTGTTGCAATGGACTACATCGCCAAGTGGCATATGGTCCAACCTTAGCCCACAGACAGATATCCACTGGTCGACCTCCGCGCCTTGACGCCCCTAAGATCCATCATAGACCTCACTATCAATTCTCATTCCCTCTTTAACCACAAGGGCCAAAATAGCTTATTAGCTATACTTTATACAATGCACAAATATATCAGTGCAAGTCTAACCACAAGGGCCAAATTCTTTTCAATTTCATTTGTTTAATGTAATCATATGCCTCAACGCATATTTTTCCAATGCATGTATAATGCACCAATGCCAATCACAGGCATATCTTTCCAATGCATGTAAAATGCACAAAATGCCAATCACAGACAAAACTTGTCATTTTCACAAACAGTGTATGGATACTGGTTCAATAGTATTCATACTATATTTTTAACAGCGAAAATCATATTATCATATTTTCATCGTTATAAAACACTTTCGTCATGTTTTCACAAAATTGCGCAACATTTTCGTTACGTTTTCACAATTCCAAAACGTTTTAGTTATATTTTCATAATATTGTAACACTTCTGTTACGATTTCATAATACAGTAACATTTCTGTTACGTTTTTAAAATACTGCAACTCTTCTGTTGCACTTTTAAACCACGTAATAATTTTTCAACGTTATTCTCAATCGCGTAAAAATATACGTTTTTCAAATCACATACTATTTTTTCACTGTTTCAAAATCGCGTATCTTAAAAATCATTCTTTTAAGTCGCGTAAATCATTTTCCATCATTCTCAAAATATTTAAAACAATTTCCAAATCACATAACGATTTTCTGTCATTTTCACAATCACGTAAAAATATTCTATCACTTTTTAATCACGTAGTGATTTTTCAACAATAGTTCAAATCACGTAATTCAAATCGCATAAAAATATTTCAACGTATTTCAAATCGCGTAGAAATATTTTACTGTATTTTAAATTATTTTTAAGATACGTAAAATATTTTTCAACATTTTACAATCACGTAAAATATTCCTTAATATTCCAAACATTATTTTGGACTTAAATAAATCAATATTATTTTCAACACATTTTTCAAATTGCGTAGCTTAAAAATCACGTTTTTAAGATACGTAAAACATTTTTCATTACCATTTCATTACAGAAAATATTTCTTAACCTTCAAAAATTCGTTTTCAACCTTTCTCAAAATAATATGACTTTGTATTTCGTTTTTCACATTTTCTTACTCAAGAAAATCTTTCTCCACATTTCTTTACTCAAGAAATCCTTTTCCAAAATATAATCCACAAAAAAATCACTTTTCCATTGATATAAATCAACGTTTCAAAACTTAACATTTTCTAACGTATTTCAAAACTTGAAAATCAGTTATACGTTAGTAAATTTTCAAAACACCATTATATTCTCTATTTTTCCCAAATCATTTCCAAACACAACCTTCTTGAAAACATTTTCATTTACAAAAACTTCATTTTCTCAAGTGATAAACGCTCTAATTCCCTTTCTAAATTCTTGTGCGAAAATCATTTTGTTATAAAATCAAGGTATCCGCAAGTCTTCAAAAACCGTGAACATGTTCATTGAAAATTGTCAAATCTTTCGAGAGACAAAACACTTCATTTTATAAAATATCACTCTGTTCCATAAAAATTTAGGCATTACAAGCTTTCAAAAACGTGGACATGGCTATTGAAACCATCAAATAATTTTCCTTCTAAATTGATATGGTTTTACACAAACAAAACCATTAAAAATCCTTTACAAAAATCGTGAACACTTGGTCTTTGAAATCAAGTCATTTGTTCATTTTCATTTTTCACTTTCTTTGCAAATCCATTTTCACTTTCTTTACAAATCCTTTTTTACTTTCTTTGCAAATCCTTAAAATCAACATTGCTATTTTCATTTAAAACTCATGTTTAGTAAAACACTTAGAAACTTTTTACACAAAATAAATCAATAAAAATCCTTCTAAAACCGTGTTCATGTACTCTTTGAAAAATAAATCCTTTATTTATTTTCCTTGTTTTTTTTAAAACATTTCATTTCATCATCCATGAAAATATTAATTTGTGAACACCTATCTTGAGGTGTCTTGGCCGAAATTCACCATGTTCTAGGGACCAAAAGTTAATTCTCTTGTTCTTGAAAAACTTCAACATAAACTCTAATCATGAGTGTCAAAACCGTGACCACTCTTCCTTTGGCCATTGGACCTAAAAATTAATTTTCTTTCCATCATCACATCATGGCATACACATACATATTTCATCATAAATACTATAAGCATGCCATATACTCATCATGCATAATATAAGCATACCATCAAAGCCATAAAATCATGCATAGCATATCAAGCATAGGCAAATAATTAAAACACATAAACACCCACAAATAAATTACAAGACCATGGATATGAATCCTCACATAGATTCACTATCCATCAAATATAAGACCATCTCTCACCACCATACTTGGTTGGTGAGATGGATCTCCCTCTTACCTCTTGAAGATCCTCAAAAGCTCTTTGTTTTGCTTCTTTTTCCAAGTCCTTCACCACCAAGGGCTTCTCAAATACAAAACAAAATACATAAAAATTAATATACTAAGCTTGATTAAGAGGAACCATGGATCAAACATGGCTTAGATCATGAAAAGGAAGAGAAGAAATGAAGTCTTCTTACACTTCACCACAAATACCCTATAACTTTGATCTTGAAGAAAGTCCTTGAAGATGAATGATTTAGAGAAAGTCTCCAACATGAAAGTTGTTTAGAATAAGGTAAGGATTCAAGAAATATCGTTGGTTGAAATTAAAGAGTGATGGAAGGCAATTCTATGGTGCTTGGCCGAATGGTGTTTCTTGGAGAAGAAAATGGAGTTTTTGTGTTTTGTTTTGGAGAAGATGATGGATAGAAAGACAATTATGATACAAATGATAGAAAACAACACTTTTGGCCTTCTTTGAAGTGTATGGCCGTAGCTTCACTTGGAGAGAAAGAAGAGAATTTTTTTGCTAAGTTATTTTGCATGCAACTTGCAATAATGGAAAAGGTGATAGATTATTGTCTTCATCTTTTTCTTTGGCCTAAAAAGCCTACTCAAAATTGTCTCCTCCTTCCTTTGCATCTCCAAAACCGTCCCCCCTCCAAGAAATTTCCTAAGGATGCAAACAAAGCAATAAAGGAACATAATTGACTAAAGCAAAGCATAATTAACTAAAGCAACTAATAATACATTGAAACTTTTCCTTTAGCTTCATAAGAAGCATAAAACCGTCCCCCCCTTCCATTTTGCATGCAATAATGTTGTCATCTTTTTCAAGCCACCATTTAGAGCATTTTAGACCATTGATTAATTCAATGGTTAGGATTTAGGTACACTTTTGATTTAGAAGACTTAACCTAGGCCATTAGATTTTTCCTTCTTGAAATCTAAGCCATTAGATGCATCTCCAAAATGAAGGGTCAAGATTACTCCTTCGTACTTTTAATCCAAGGGTCATAATTAGTCTTTGCTACATTTTAAGACCAAATCTCCACCATTGATTAAATTTATATCCAATGGTCATAAATGGTCCTTGTTACTTTACAAGACCAAATCTCCACCCTTGATTAATTCTTCATCCAATGGTCATAAATGGTCTTTGTCACTTTTTGAGACCAAATCTCTACCATTGATTAAATCCATATCCTATGGTTACAAATGGTCATAGCCACTTTATATAACCAATTCTACACCGTTGATTAAATCGACGGTTGATATCAAAGCCTTCCTTATTAAGCTTGTTTAGATTAAATCTCCACCATTGATTAAATTAATGGTGGATATCCAAACCACCAATGTTGACTTAAGCAATATAATATTTATTTTTATATGCTAAAACCCCACAAAATTATATTTACTGTATTTTTTTATTGTCCGATAAATTAAATATAGTACAAAACAGAGTAAAAGAAAATTTCAAAAATTATTTTGGGATTCAGGTTTAGTAAGATCCCTTGTCTCCGTATAAACAGTACAAATTTTTCTATGCGTAGAAAAATTTTCACTTTACGGGACCCACGTGGGGCCACGTATGACCACGTGGGCCCACATACACCCCCTGGGCCCACAAACAGTAAAAAAATTCATAATCATCCACAAAAATCACAAAAATTAAAAAACACGCAAATATTAAATCAGATTACGTAAAATAATTAAAACCTAACGGTAAAAATTAAATTTCATAAAGTTTTCCCCGGCCTGAAAATTTTTATTTTCTTGACACAAAGTAAATCACTCAAAATGATCAAATACGTTGACAGAATAATCAAAATAATTTTACAGTATCCAGAAATTACTAAACAGTAAAATTCTATTAACTGTCAAAATTACTGTTTAAGAGATACGAAATTTTTAGGGTGTTACAATACTCCCCCTCTAAAAAGAAATTTCGTCCTCAAAATTTAATAACCATGATTTCACATCCTCGGAATATATACAAATATTCCTGTTCCATCTTTTCTTCCAGTTTCCATGTAGTTTCACTTCTTACGTTATTCAAACGATTTTAACCAATAAAAGTTCTTTATCTCTTGTTCACTTCTACTGATCACTTCTACGAATTTCCATTACCATATTAACTTTTCACACTGACGAACCTATTCAACTTTTGAAGAATCCATCACGCTTCTGCTGCGCCACTTTGATACGTTAACATGGATATAAAAATAGAAATATCCTTTCTTGCAAGATATTCCTTCAATTGCAGGAGATGAAAGAAAACATCATGGAAAATAACAAAACGAATTGAATATGTTATCGAACATATCCAGCAAAGAATTGGATGTAACCCCAATTTTCAAGAATAGATTTTCTCTGAATTACTCACACTTTGTTGAAATAATCTCATAGGATATGGTTGAAAAATAACCAATCCATTTTCAAAGATCACATCTGTTTATAAAACAAATCAAACTAACACAAAAATTTTGAACGACAAATCAAACTAACACAAAGATTTGATCTATAACAATAATTTGAACAACACAATTAACTCGATCGGCTAAGAATAAAAACAGAAATAAACAAATCAGAGGATAACGAATAACTCTAACATACAATTGATCTGCTCAATCATATGTTACAGAGAATAGGTTGCTCACAGAAATATTCAATATGGTTTATAGGATTAGCTTCAATGATGCAATCTCCATTGTTTAAGTCTTCCGCTCAGAACACTCCCATTCCATTCAGAGTAACAACTTCCCTTACTATCTAAAATTTCACTAACAGAAAACTCTATTTTCAAAGAGCATAATCTCTGGGAAAATGTGTCCAACTCTTTCGCAAATTGTTTCCTTGACGTACATTCCTTCATTAAGTACCTTATTTCACATCACTTACTGCTTTTGGTTTCCTCAATGGTTGTAAATACGTCTTCCGTTGAAATCAATCACTTTCCTAATATCCCTAAGAAGAAATACCAGGTACCAAAAATTACGAAATCTTATATTCCAAGACTGATTCTCTTTCATTAGATCCTGAACCTCAATTTTCAGTTCTTGCTGTTCAGTAATTCTCCGTTCCTATTGTACTATCACGTCAGTTATCTTTCGCATTGCTCCCATAGTTGCAACTGCATTACTGGTGACATGTTCTGCTTCCACGTATGTACAACTACCACGAGCTGTTTCTTTTCTTCAAAGATGGATGAATCAAAATAAAATGGAAACCAGATGTAACCATTTCAAATAAACATTTGTTTCCTTTCAGAAATTAAACACACAGAGAACACAACACAAGCAAAATAGACCTAACCACAAACCCCAAAAGACTCAAACCGTGCTCTGATACCAACTAATGTAACACCCTCCCTAGGGTATCACATGTTTGATTCCTGACTCAAAATCTGTAAAGAAGTTTGCACAAAGTTTGAGTTATAAAATATGGGTTTTAAATTTCTTTCTTGCTGCAACATAAACTTACTGATATTTGTAAGTAATACTGAAAAATAGATTTAACTGATTTAAAATCATATAACAAACACCACTTAATATTTAAAAATTTAAAGAAAAATATTAAACTAACAGACTCTCTTTTTAACAGTAGCAAACCCCATGACGGGTCCTACTTAATAGCACGGTACAACACTAACGAGAAAATTTAACATACTTATTCCTTCTTGTATCCATCTGGATGCAACAGACATCTGTTCTATATCTGTACTTTGTCCTCAGACATCTCTTCTTTGTCAACACTGTAAGCTATCCAATCTGGAAAGCTCATTCTCTGATGTTGTTTCCAAACGCAGAGGTATTTGTCACCCGTTATGTCTAAGATAAACTCGTTCCTTCTACTGTATAATTTTAACAATATAGACACAGCAAGACAATATAGCAAAGAGGTGAGATCACCTACACCAATACCAACATGGCAGTACAGAAATAACACAAACAGCAATATCATACAGGGATATCATACCAGACTTCCAATAATATATTTAATATTAATCAACTATCATCATCCAATCATATTTCAATTCAATTATCATAAACAACAATTACAATAATGCCCTCAACATTATCTAATTATCATCATCATCATCCAAGTATTCAAAACAATTGTCATAGCCAATATTCCTCAATTAATATATCAAACAGATATAAATGCTCAGTTCCATGCATGCGCACATAGACTCAGTTTTTCAAAAACAACTCTATGGAGGTTTTCATAATTTCGAGAAGAATGCTCTGGTTAATTGCCCAGCCTAAGCCCACAGACAATCTCCCAGTCGTTGAAAAGAATCGTGTTCTTGTCGGGTATCGTCAATGCGTTGCAACGACTGCATCGCCAAGTGGCATATGGTCCAGCCTTAGCCCACAGACAGATATCCATTAGTCGACCGCCGCGCCTTTAACGTCTCCAAGATCCATCATAGACCTCACTATCAATTCTCATTCCCTCTTCAACCATAAGGGCCAAAATAGCTTATTAGCTATACTTTATACAATGCACGAATATATCAGTGCAAGTCCAACCACAAGGGCAAATTCTTTTTAATTTCATTTGTTCAATGTAATCATATGCCTCAACGCATATTTTTCCAATGCATGTGTAATGCACCAATGCCAATCACAAGCATATCTTTCCAATGCATGTAAAATGCACTAAATGCCACTCACAGGCAAAACTTGTCATTTTCACAAACAGTGTATGGATACTGGTTCAATAGTATTCATACTGTATTTTCAACAGCGAAAATCATATTATCACATTTTCATCGTTATAAAACACTTTCGTCAAGTTTTCACAAAATTGCGCAATATTCCCGTTACGTTTTCACAATTCCAAAACGTTTTAGTTATATTTTCATAATACCGTAACACTTCTGTTATGTTTTTATAATACAGTAACATTTCTGTTTGTTTTCAAAATACCGCAACTCTTCTGTTGCACTTTTAAACCACGTACTAATTTTTCAATGTTATTCTCAATCACGTAAAAATATACATTTTTCAAATCACATAATATTTTTTTCACTGTTTCAAAATCGCATATCTTAAAAATCATTCTTTTAAGTCGCGTTAATCATTTTCCATCATTCTCAAAATATTTAAAACAATTTCCAAATCACATAACGATTTTCTGTCATTTTCACAATCACGTAAAAATATTTTATCAGTTTTTAATCACGTAGTGATTTTTCAACAATAGTTCAAATCACGTAATTCAAATAGCGTAAAAATATTTCAACGTATTTCAAATTGCATAGAAATATTTTACTGTATTTCAAATCAATTTTAAGATACGTAAAATATTTTTTAACATTTTACAATCACGTAAAATATTCCTCAGTATTCCAAATATTATTTTGGACTTAAATAAATCAATATTATTTTCAACACATTTTTCAAATTGCGTAGCTTAAAAATCATGTTTTTAAGATCGTAAAATATTTTTCATCACCATTTCATTACAGAAAATATTTCTTAACCTTCAAAAATTCCTTTTCATCCTTTGTCAAAATAATATGACTTTGTATTTTATTTTTCACATTTTCTTACTCAAGAAAATCTTTTTCCACATTTCTTTACTCAAGAAATCCTTTTCCAAAATATAATCTACAAAAAAATCACTTTTCCATTGATAAAAATCAACGTTTCAAAAGTTAACATTTTCTAACGTATTTCAAAACTCGAAAATCAGTTATACATTAGTAAATTTTCAAAACACCATTATATTCTCCATTTTTCCCAAATCATTTCCAAACACAACCTTCTTCAAAACATTTTCATTTACAAAAACTTCATTTTCTCAAGTGATAAATGCTCTAATTCCCTTTCCAAATTATTGTGCGAAAATCATTTTGTTATAAAATCAAGGTATCCGCAAGTCTTCAAAAACCGTGAACGTGTTCATTGAAAACTGTCAAATCTTTTGAGAGACAAAACACTTCATTTTATGAAATATCACTCTGTTCCATAAAAATTTAGGCATTACAAGCCTTCAAAAACGTGGACATGGCTATTGAAACCATCAAATATTTTTCCTTATAAATTGATATGGTTTTACACAAGGAAAACCATTAAAAATCCTTTACAAAAACCGTGAACACTTGGTCTTTGAAATCAAGTCATTTGTTCATTTTCATTTTTCACTTTCTTTGCAAATCCATTTTCACTTTCTTTACAAATCCTTTTTCACTTTCTTTGCAAATCCTTAAAATCAACATTGCTATTTTCATTTAAAACTCATGTTTAGTAAAACACTTAGAAACTTTTTACACAAAATAAATCAATAAAAATCCTTCTAAAACCGTGTTCATATACTCTTTAAAAATCAATAACGTACGTGCTTCGACATCTTAAGTAGAATGGAGCATCGATTCTTCAAGTGGAGCAAAAACATCTTAAATGGAAGAACTTAAACAAAGAAGATTGTATCGCAAAAAGGTGATTCTTTAACTATACTGTATAATTCTGAGAGTAACATATTTCTCTATGGCATATAATTATGTGGGTCAATTAGAGTTATCTGTGCTTTCATTATTCTTTTGGCCTGATTGTTTCTACTTCTGATACTAGAACATGTGGTTGAGGACTTGAGTTGCTTAAACCATTCTAAGTTTATTGAATAATTGAATCTTTTCTGTTGATTCAATTTGTATACTTCTTTCTCAAAACAGACGTGATCTACAAATATGGATTGGGTATTTTTCCAACCATCCATACTCTGTTAGACTTATCAGTTGAATTGTTCAAGTTAAAAAGTTCACTTTTAAATTCATCGTACCATATCAATTTCTTTATTGGATAGGTTCGGTGGTATGGATGATTCTATCATCTCTTTCTATCATCTCTTATTTCTATGTTTTCATAATATTTTCCTTATGCCGCAATTGCGAAAATATGTGGAAATGTACTTTTAGTTTAATCCATTCTTTTATGACTAATTAACTATTTGAGTTGATTAAAGCTATCAATATCTTTGTTACCTTTTGCCTTCTTTATTTCTCGCTTTTATTACCAAATCCATTGTTATTATCTAGTTCCTTAAATAATCTTTTCTCGTTAATCTAAACTGTCTACCTCTTTCGCGAGATAGATGTGATCTTATACATGGATTGGTTATCTTTAATCATATCCTGTAAATTATTTCAAGAAAATTTTGGTGTCCCGTAAATCTTATTCTTAAAATCAGCAATGTCAAATTCTTTGTTAGACAAGTCGATAACAATTCGAGATAATTTCTCTACCCTTTCTTCTAAATTTTTATAATGTCCTTTTGTGTGTTGCAATTGTAAAGAAAGGATGTTTTTAGTCAAAATTATGTCATAAGTATCAAATACAAGATATTGTTGAAAAAGAGAACTTGGATTGTGAGGCACTTCCGCTTAAAAGTAAAGGCGAAGAGTGAAGCGGTACAAAGTCGTGGATAATTTCAAATGGTACTGATCGAGTGGTGTGCAATGCGGAAGCGTAGTGGATAGTATCTTTCGTCCTTATTTAGACAAATTGTCATTATCTTTATTAACGACATTCTGATCTATTCTCGAAATCATGAAGAATCACACTAAAATGCTATTCTCCATGTTTTACGCGATGCAAGGAGTTTTCGTTAATCGAGGTAATCTGGAGTGGTGTAAACGGAGGTGCAACGTGAAAATTAAAAGACAAGACGAAGGAACTGTTCATAGATCTGCTGCGAATTTTGAGGCGAAATTCCTTTTTGGTGGGGAGTGTTGTAACATCCCAACTTTTGGGTAAAAGACCGTTGTGTCCCTATTTTATCTTGTTTCTTATTTTTCTCGTATCAAATACGAAAAAATAATACTTGTTTGTTATTTTATTTGGTAGTTTTACATAATTTGTTTCGATACAAGAAGATAAAAATTTTATCAAATTACTTGTTTTAAATTTTTCTCGTATCAAAAACAGGATGTATAATCTTGTCTAGTATTTTATATAATCGTTTTACGTATTTTCTTCAAGACAATGAAATAAAATTTTTCTTGAATCTATTTGTTTTAATTTTTCTGGTTGATATACGAGACAAATAATACTATCTGTAATTTTATTTGAACGTTTTGCATGATTAGCTACGTTGTGGGAAAAAATTGAAAAATGACCGTTACGTCCGACGAACGTCTTGTTTGTCTTGTTTTTGCTTTGTTTTTAATTGTTTTCTACATGATACGATTAATGTCAATATTACTGTCTGTAATTTTATATGGACTTTTTGTGTGATTTGCTCCGGGGTAGGAAAATAATATTTTTCGGACCGGGAAAATCTGTTTTTAATTATTCAGAGGCGGGGGATCTTACTAAACCCAATTCTGAATGAGCCTAAAATTAATCTTTTAATTTTTAGGATTTAACTGTCAAATAAAATAATTTTATATTATTATAAAATTATTTTATTAGTCAGTATAAATAAGTGACGGCGGACCCGGAAATATTTTGCGGGACCCACGTTTAGTCATCGAGTGCTGTACACGTGGACCAATGAGGAGCTGGTCAAAATTGGTGGCTATGACTCATCGCAACGGGCCAATAGGACGATGACACGTGGCGTGACACCTCAGCATCATGACTCAGCAGCTTCTAGAAGGTTCCAAAAGTGCTGACTCGGCCTGTGACTCACCGCAGTGACTCGCCAGTTCCAGAAGTTTCTCTGATGACTCAGCGCTGTGACTCACCATTGATGACGCAGCCAATGATGCAGTTGTGATGCAGTCAGTGACTCAGCATGCTGACTCGCCATGCTGACTCACCTGTTTTGGAAAATATCTATGCTGACTCATCTGCTCTAGAAAATATCTACGCTGACTCGCCATGTTGACTCACCCGTTCTAGAAAATTCCACGATGACTCATCATACTGACTCATCGTAGTGAGTCACATGTTCTAGAAATTTCTCTTTGATGACTCGCTTTATGACTCATCAAGGGCAATCAGTAGAAAAATGATCAATAATAATTTCTACTCTGCTAGTATAAGATAAAAATCTATGTATATTTTATCACCCATTAGACAATAGACATTGGCTTTATAAGCAATAATTGTTGTTCATTGCTTATGATATACCGAAAAATATCCTAAGCCTTCATCTTTTTCCTAGAGTCTATAAATAGGAGAGCCTTGGCTCATTTTCAACTTTGGCAAGAAGCTCTCACCTTCCTTTTCTCTCCATGTGCTCCACGGCCATGGCTCCCAAATGGAGACAATCTCCACCCATTCACCTCATTTACTCTTCTACACATCATTTTCTCCAAAGAACCAAAGACCAAGCAACCAAAATTCTCTCCTTTTCTCTTCCCCTTGATTTCGGCCAAATCACCAAGAACCATTCTCCAAACTTCAATAAATCCTACCAATATCATTTCTTGAATCCTTTCATCAAACCAAGACACTTTCATGTTAGGAATTTCTCAAGATTCCTTCATCTTCATCTTCCTATCAAGCAAAAACCACAAAAACTCATATCTCTCCCTTTCTTCAAGCTCACGGCCAACCCTCAAAAATCACCTTCCAAGCTTCAATAATTTTAAATGACCATAGATCTTGAATCTCCATGCATTTCTAAAGAACTTTCATGTTGGAAGTTTTTCCTAAATCTTCCATTTTCTACCTTGTTCTTCAAAGCTCAAGTTTGAAACCATGAAGGTGAAATTCTTTAATCTTCATGTTTCTATCCATTTTAAAGTTTTAATCATGATTTTAATCCATGATTATTCTAGTTTAGAGCCTTAGGTATTAATATTGTATGTTTTCTTTGTTTTCAAGGAGCTCTTGGAGGAGGAAGCTTGCTTGAAGGAGACATACAAAGGACTTGGAGGTTCTTCAAGAGGTAAGAGGGAGATTACCCTCATCAACCATGTGTTGGTGGTGAGGAATATTTGTGGTTGTGGTGAAGAATCCATAAGGATTCATTCACTTGATTGTTTATAGTTTTTCCTAATTGTGATTGATTATGTGTGTAAATTATTTATGTGTTTATTATTTGTGTGTTTGTTAATTTTGTGTTTGTTATTAGGTTGTTGTGTATTTGTTAGTAGCCTTCTTATTTGATGTTTGTAATAAATTGCATGTCTACAAGCTTTAATTTGCATGTCTACAAGCTTTGATAATATTGCATGTGTTAGAAATGCATGATAAAATATAGGATATGAATAATATGTCAAGGATTGTATGAGTGTTCCAAAGAACACACTAACAAGGCTCACGGGCATGATCCAAATGGGGAACCAAAATGTTCTCTTAATTTTCTTAAAAGGTGACCTAATTAACCTAAGAGAATTGGTAAGATATCCATTTGTTTAGATTAAGAAAAATGAATTTGGAAATTAAATGGCATAACCTTACATTTTCATCCAACATGTCTAACTTCAACACTTTGATTTCTAAAACTATTTTCTAGGGTAAGGATTAAATCAATGTAGACAATACAAGAGATTAAACATGTATTTAAAAGGTGAAAAATAATTTGGAAATCAAATGCAAAGTTTTTATCAAATTCGGCCAACATGCCAAATTAGACATTCATGATTTCTAAAATTAATTCCAAGCTATTTTCAATCAAGAAGAAGCAATACAAGTTAAAGTAAATTTTCTACAATGAGTTTTAAAGAAATAAAGTAGTTAGAATTAAGTTTAAGAGGTTAATACTAATGGTTTTTACTGTAAGAAGAAATACAGTAGCTTTATAAAATTTCTAACGTATAGCTCATCGTGTGTTTTTGAAGCACGTTAGGAATTTTCAAAAGTATAATTATTTGGTATTAATAAAAATGAAAAGGGCTTTTAAATGGTAAATTTAGGAAACCATTATTATAATTTATTAAACAAAATATCTTTTGTCAATTTTTAGTAAAAATGGATAAATAAGATAGAAAAGATGTCCAAAAGACAAGATACGCTATGAAAAATATTCTACGTAATTTGAAAGTACTAAATATTATTTCTTTTGTTTTAAACAGTTATTTTAAGGAAGTTGGACAAGAAAACGATTTAAAAATCTTACGCGATTGAGAAAACGTATTAAAAATTCTACGCGATTTTGAAAACGAGAAAAATATATTTACGCGTTTTGCAAACGTTTGTAAAAATGACGGAATTGTGAAAATACGATAAATGTTCTACGCGATTAAACGTTTTATTTTTGCTTTGTATTTATTTTTTTTTTCATTTGTCGGGAAAATGTGAACCCGACAAAATGTGAACCCGTTTGAGAATTTTTGAGGATCTTTATTGTCGGGAAAATGTGAACCCGTACAGGTTTTTGAGAATTTATTTGCTGTCGGGAAAATGTGAACCCGTCATGAGGCTTTTGAGAATTTATTTGTCGGGAAAATGTGAACCCTCTGAGGCTTTTGAGAATTTATCGGGAAAATGTGAACCCGCTTATTTTTGAGGATCTTTCGCTGTCGGGAAAATGTGAACCCGTACATGTGTTTTTGAGAATTTATTTGTGCCGGGAAAATGTTTTTTTTGAGTTTATCTGTTTGTCGGGAAAATGTGAACCCGTACGGGCTTTCTATTTAATTTTGGTGGATTGGTTGACACAGAATCATATCGTGTTGTCGATGCGATAAACGTAGTGTGGTTCATTGTTCTAATGAACTTGGAGACTTTAGTGTACGGGATCCCACATGTGGACAGTTGGTAGCTCCGCTGGGCCGTGGTAAACCGATAGCACACTATGGTACTCAACACGCACTATATTTAATCGAGATTTGTGAAATCTAGTAGTACATTTGCCTGTAGTGCCACAACGTGAGACCGTGAACTACACCACGCCTGGATGATGGATTCCTATGTCGTGGGGCTATAGACGCAACGTGTGACCGCGCAATAGTTGGTTGGGCAGCCGTGGTACTAATAGATTTTACGAGTCATTCCGCTCTCTGATACTTGTGTTTTCTTTAGCTCCATGGAGTAGGATTGTGTCTTATTATATATGTTGATATGTGGTGCATTATTATCTTCTATTTGTTATTTTTATCTATTATCTTTTATTTGTTATTTCTTTTATCTGTCATCTTTTATCTATGATATTTTTATTTGTGATTTTATTTGTGATTTCTATCTATGCTTTTTATCCGTGATTTTTATCTGTGACCTTCCATTTGTGATATTTATGTTGTTATGACATTTGATCTTTCTTTTATATTGTCTTGTTATGATATTTTATATGGTATGAATTGTTATATCTATCCCGATAATGTTATTACTTGTTTATTTTATTAGGTTATATGTATGTTAGAAATATTTGTAAATTGATAACATGACTATAATTGTGATTATCTGTGTGTATGGAATGACTTTGTCATTCGTATTATTCTTTACTACCGTATCTTGTGCTTGGTGAAAGGGGATCTCACCTCTTTCCCGTGTTGTTTTTGTTTGGTTTGTATTCTTCGAATTCGTATAGTAGGCGGAGCACATTCTTAACCCTAGGGAGACAATATTCGAAGATGGTGGCGGCGTCATTGAGTGGTCTTTCAAGTTTCAACAAGATGCAGTTGGTGAAGAAACAGACTATGTAGGTTGAATTTTTCTCGTTAGTGTTGTTCTGAGTGCTATTGGTAGTACCCGTCTTTGGGTTTGCTACTGTTTCTCTGAGTCTGTAAATATTACGTTTTAACTTATATGAAATGATTGGTGATGTGTATGTTAATCTGTTAAATTTAATTTCCATTTTACTTAAAATTTCCGGTAAGTTTGTATTTCCGCGACAAGAAATTTTAAAATCCATATTTTGAAACTCAAAGCTTTTATAAAATAATTTTAATTAGTTTTAAGATTTATTTATTTTTTTAAAATGTGACGCCCTACGGAGGGTGTTACAGGGAACTGAAATTTCTAAGTCTAATGACCTTATTCAGGGAGAAGGTGACATTGGAGGTAATCTTCTGACTGTGTTATATGATTCTGGTGCTACACACTCATTTATTGCATATGATTGTGTGGAAAGGTTGAAGTTGCCTGTGTCTTCTCTGAATGTTAAATTGAGTGTATCTACGCCAACTACTAAACTTGTAGTTACATCTAAGATATGTTTGGATTGTCCTGTTGTTGTGAAGGACCATTTATTTTTAGTTAACTTGATTTGTTTACCTCTTGTTGAGATAAATGTAATCTTAGGGATGGACTGGTTATCTTCTAACCATATCCTTATAGATTGTGCAAGTAAAACCATAGTTTTTCCTAAGGAAGAAAAGTCTGGATTCTTGACTGCTGTTAAGGTCAAGTCTTTGTTAAGAGATGGAGCACAAGGATATATGGTATTGTCTTCTCTAGAAGTTAAGAATGAGAAGGATGTGAATACTATTCCTGTTGTCAATGAGTTTCCAGAGATTTTTCCTGATGACGTACCTGGTTTACCACCTGAGAGGGAGATCGAGTTTTCAATTGATTTAGTACCAGGAGCAGGTCCTATCTCAATTGCACCATACCGTATGTCGCCAACAGAGTTGGAAGAGCTGAAAAAGCAATTGGTGGAACTGTTGGAGAAACAGTTTGTGCGGCCTAGTGTTTCACCATGGGGTGCGCCAGTGCTTTTGGTCAAGAAGAAAGACGGAACTTCTCGGCTTTGTATGGATTATCGTCAGCTGAACAAGGTGACTATCAAGAATAAATATCCGCTTCTAAGAATTGACAATTTGATGGATCAGTTAAGAGGAGCTGTGGTATTTTCCAAGATAGATCTGAGATCGGGTTATCACCAGATTCGTGTTAAGGGGGAGGATGTACCAAAAACAGCTTTTCGAACTTGTTATGGACATTATGAGTATCAGGTAATGTCATTCGGGGTGACAAATGCTCCTACCATATTTATGGATTATATGAACAGGATTTTTCGTCCGTATATAGACAGATTTGTCGTTGTTTTTATCGATGACATTCTGATCTATTCTCAATCTAAGGAAGAGCATGCTGAACATCTTTGTATTGTTCTTCAGATTTTGAGAGAAAAGCAGTTGTATGCGAAATTGGCTAAGTGTGAATTCTGGTTGGAAGAAGTTCAGTTTCTGGGTCACGTAATTTCCAAAGAAGGTACTGCGGTGGACCCATCTAAAGTGGAGACTGTTTTACAGTGGGAAAGGCCTAAGACGGTAATAGAAGTTCGAAGTTTCGTTGGACTTGCTGGTTATTACCGGAGGTTTATCGAAGGTTTTTCGAAGATTGTTGGACCACTTACACAACTTACGAGGAAAAGTCAAGCTTTTGAATGGACGGAAGAACGTGAAGCCAGTTTTCAAGAGTTGAAGAAGAGGTTAACAACTGCGCCGGTGTTGATCTTACCAGATTTTAACAGATCTTTTGATGTGTATTGCGATGCTTCTTACCAAGGGTTAGGTTGCGTTTTGATGCAAAACCAAAATGTTGTGGCGTATGCTTCTCGACAGTTGAAGGTTCATGAAAGAAATTATCCAATGCACGATTTGGAATTGGCCGCGGTGGTTTTTGCTCTGAAAGTGTGGAGGCATTTTCTGTATGGAGCGTTGTTCAATGTCTTTAGTGATCACAAGAGTCTAAAGTACTTGTTTGACCAGAAAGAATTGAATATGAGGCAAAGACGATGGTTGGAATTCTTAAAGGATTATGATTTTCAACTCCAATACCATCCGGGAAAAGCTAATGTGGTAGCTGATGCTTTGAGCAGAAAGGTGCTTAGTGTTTCGGCAATGATGATCAAGGAGGAAGAGTTGATCAATAAGTTCCAAGATCTATGGTTGTCTGTAGAGTTTCTGCCTGAAAGAGTTCGTCTATATAAGGTCGTGATCATAAATGAATTTCTTGATGTAGTCCGAGATAAACAAAAGGAAGACGTGTTTTTGCAAAATGAGAGGGAATTATTAAAGCAAGGTCATAAGGCGACGGTAGAAGAAGGAGCAGATGGAATCTTAAGGTTTAAGGGAATAATTTGTATGCCTGATGATTCTGAATTGAAGAAGTCGATACTAGAAGAAGCTCATACTAGTGATTTGAGTTTACATCTAGGAATGACCAAGATGTACCAAGGCTTGAAAAGGTTGTTTTGGTGGCCAAGGATGAAAAGAGACGTAGCAGGTTTGTCAAAAAGCGAAAGTGGAACATCAGAGACCAGCTGGAATGTTGCAACCGTTATCTATTCTAGAGTGGAAATGGGATAGTATCTCGATGGATTTCGTTACTGGTTTGCCGAAGACGAGGAAAGGTCATGATTCAATATGGGTTATAGTCGATAGGCTTACTAAATCGGCTCATTTCTTACCAATTAATATCAAGTATTCATTGGAAAGATTAACCCAGTTGTACATCAGTGAGATTGTCAGATTACATGGTGTACCTACATGTATAGTTTCTGACAGAGATCCGAGGTTTACGTCAAGGTTTTGGCGAAGTCTGCAAGAAGCTATGGGAACTAAGTTGCGACTGAGTTCGGCGTATCATCCGCATCCGATGGTCGAACAGAGAGAACTATACAATCCTTAGAAGATCATTGCATGCTTGTGTTTTGGAGCAACGAGGAAGTTGGGATGAATTTTTATCTTTGATAGAATTCACCTACAACAATAGTTTTCACTCAAGCATAGGGATGGCACCCTATGAGGCATTGTATGGAAGACGATGTCGAACACCGTTGTGTTGGTATCAAGATGGGAAAAATATGACTATTGGACCAGATCTTGTACAACAAACTACAGAGAAGGTAAAGATGATACAAGAGAAGATGAGGACGACGCAAAGCAGACAGAAAAGTTATGCGGATAAACGAAGACGACCTCTTGAATTTGAGGAGGGTGAGCATGTGTTTCTAAGAGTTACTCCTACGACCGGTGTCGGAAGAGTTATTAAGTCTAAGAAGCTTACTCCTAAGTTCATTGGACCGTATCAGATTATCCGACGTATAGGTCCTGTAGCATATCAGATTGCTTTGTCGCCTTTTCTATCGAATCTGCATGATGTATTTTATGTATCTCAGTTATGGAAGTATATACCAGATCCAACGCATGTTATACAACCAGATGAAGTACAGTTGAATGAGAATTTGACTTACGAGACTTTACCTGTTAGAATAGAGGACAAAAAGGTAAAGCAGCTTTGAGGGAAAATGATCGAGCAAGTGAAGGTCATATGGAATGATGTGACGGGTGATGCTACCTGGGAGCTGGAAGATAAAATGAGGGATCAGTATCCTTATTTCTTTTGATGTGCAGCGAATTTCGAGGACGAAATTTTTATTTGTTGGGGAGAGTTGTAACACCCCAATTTTTAGAAAAATGTCCTGAATGTTCTGTTTGTTGTTTTTCAAGCTTTTGTGTAAAAGACCATTGTGTCCCTATTTTATTGTTTCTTGTTTTCTGTATGAAATACAAATACGTTTTTACAGGCTAAGATTTTATTTAGTCGTTTTACGTAATTTGTTTCGAGACGGTAAAATAAAAGTTTTGTCAAGCTACTATTTTAATTTTTCTGTGTGATATACAAACATATATTACTGTCTGTAATTTTATTTGAACGTTTTGGATGATTTGCTTCGTTGTGGGAAAAAATGGAAAAATGACCATTACGTCCCGAATGTACTGTTTTTAATTTTTCTACCTGATACAGTGTTTAATATTACTGTCTGTGATTTTATTTGGACTTTTTGTGTGATTTGCTCGGGACGGAAAATAATATTTTTTCAAGTTGAAATCTTGTTTTAATTATTCGAGTTGGGGATCTTACTAAACCTAATTCTGAATGAGACGATAAATAATCTTTTAATTTTTAGGATTTAAGCTCACAAATAAAATAATTTTGTATTATTATAATATTATTTTATTAGTCGGTAGATAATTAGATGACATGATGGACCCTAAATGTTTTACGGGACCCACGTTTAGTTAAAACAGTTAACTTAGTAGCTTAATTAAGCATCATTAGTAGTAGAACTTTCAAGAACATGGTGACTAAGCTTAATGACTAGGCTAATTAGTGACTAAGCATGGTGACTAGGTTAATGACAATGCTAGAATCAACCAATGAGAGTTAAGCTTACTAACCAAGTTTTAATCTTGACCTTTGATCCATTCTAAGGCTTGGATGAAGCCAACCCAATGGACACCTTGCATGGCTCCATGTCTATGGCCATTTGGCCTTTGGAAGACCAAAAATCATTTCACTCTTCATGCATTTTCTAATGAGAGTTCTTGCAAAATCCTTCATTTGAGGCTTGGAAACCTACTTGGGAGATTTTACCTAGAAGGTGAAATTTCTTGTTTTTCATTTCTAAACTCTTTTTCAAAGTTCTAAGCCATGATTTATCCATGGTTTAAGCTCTCTTTTATGGTTAGTAACTTGTAGATTTTTGTTTAAGTTTGTTACGTTTTGAAGTAGAAAACCGAAACCCTAGAGGAGGTGTGAAAGAGTATTTTGTCTTCATTTAAGGTAAGAGGAAGACTAATCTTATCATCCTTGGGTGGTGGTAAGAAGATGGAGATTGATTGTTGTGATTGTAGAATCCATAAGGATTCCTTTGTGTGATTGTTAGTAGCTTATTTGTGTGTTTGTTAGTAGCTTATTTGTGTGTTTGTTAGTAGCTTTCCTATTTGATGTTTGTAATAATTTGTATGAAGTTGCATGTCTACAAGCTTTGATTTGCATGTCTACAAGCTTTGATAATTTGTATGTGTTAGAAATGCATGATAATTTATAGGATGTGAATAACATGCCAAGGTTTGCATGAGTGTTCCAAAGAACACACCAATGAGGCTCACGGCCCATTAACCAAAAATGGAGAACCAAAATGTTCTCATCATTTTCTTAAAATGTGATTTAATTAACATAGGCAAATTAACAAGATATAAAATTGTTTAGATGAAGGAAAATGAATTTAGAAATCAAATGACACAAGTGTATGTTTCGGCCAACATGCCAAACTAAGTATCCATGATTTCTAAAATCAAATCCAAACCATTTCCAAGTATAAAGATGCAATATATGTTAAAAAGAATTTTTCTAAAATGAGTTTTGAAGAAATGAATTGATTAGAATTAAGTTTAAGAAATTAAAACTAATGATTTTATTGTTAGAAAGGAAATACAAAGAACTTTTGTAAATTCCTAACATATGGCTCATGCTATAATTTTGAAGCATGTTAGTGGTTTTCAAAAGGATTAAATTATACGGTTAAAAATTAAGTAAACAGAATTTTTACGGAAAAATTAGGAAACCATTAATATAATTTTCTAAGCAACATACTGTCAATTTTTAGTAAAAACGGACAAATAAGATAGAAAAGATGTCCAAAAGACAGTATACGGTATGAAAAATATTTTACGTAGTTTAAACGTATTATTTATTATTTCTGTTTATTTAAACAGTAATTTTTAAGGGATTTGGACAATAAAATGATTTAAAAATCTTACGCGATTGAGAAAATGTATTAAAAACTCTATGCGATTTTAAAATCAGAAAAATAGATTTACGCGATTTAAAAACGTTTGTAAAAACGATGAGATTGTGAAAACGCTATAAAATTTCTATGCGATTGACCAAAACGGTATTTTCTGTATTTTTCTACTGTCGGGCTATGAGGTGAACCCGTACAGGCTTTGGAACAGTATTTGTCCGGTGGGACTTACTGTATCTTTTTATCTTTGAGGATATATTTTAATGAGGGTATTTTGGTAATTTCTTATTTTTGGATCATATATTGAGTTTATGCCAATTTTTGGTGGATTGGTTGACGAGGTGAATCACATCGTGTTGTCGATGCAATAAACATAGTGTGGTTCATTGTCTTTATGAACTTGGAGACGTTAGTGTACGGGATCCCATATATGGATATCGCTCGCTCCGGGGCGTGGTAACCGATAGCAAACTAATGGACTCGACACGCACTATATTTAATCGAGATTTTATAAAGTCTAATAGTACATTGCCCCGTAGTGACACAACGTTTGACAAGTGCTACACCACACCATGTGTTGTTGGGCTATAGGCATACGCAACGTGAGACAAATGGAATAGTTGGTTGGGCAAATAGTGGTACTAATGGACTTTACGAGTCATTCTCTCTGATATCTGTATGTGTTTAGCTCCATGGAGTAGGATCGTGTCATATTGCATATGGTTATATCTTGGACATTATTTTATTTTATCTGTTTATTTTTATCTGGTTATTATTATGATAAATTATCTATTTCTTATTTTATTTTATCGTCGTGATATTATTCTATCTCGTGATATTATTTTATCTGTGATACTATTTTATCTGTGATATTATGTGTTGTTGTGACATTTAAATCTTTACACTATCCTGTTATTAATTACTGTTATAGCTTTTCATATTGCATGAACTGTATATCTGTTGTTTGTCGTTTTCTTATTTACCATGTTTGTGATGATTTTAGATTGTCTTACCTCTTTATTGTATGTGTTTTCTGTATATATTTATTTAAGTGGTAAAGAGTTTAAGGAAGAGGACCAGCTTCTTGAGATTTTGTATCCTGAGGAGGAAGAAGAGCAGCAAGTCAAAGATCAGTACGATGACCAAGAACCATCTGATCATCCATATCCCTTGAATTGATTGTTGGGTATGGCAGTGCCAGGATTTTTTAGGTTTTGTACGTCTTGAGTTTCACGGTGGATCGTTAGCTTGGAATCATGGGGAGATAGAGACTCAGTGACTTACGTGGGACGGTTGCTGATGTGTCCCTACGACATGAGTTTGATGGAGAGCCAGTTATGACGACTACTGTATTTTTGCACTTAGAGTTACCTTTATCTCTTAGGCGTTATTGGGGTGGTGTGTCCACTGAGCCTAGTGAGATGAGTATCGTATCGACTGCGCGGTCTCGTTTCCGCCGAGTGTCGAGGCATCCTGGATATTTATCTCCTGAAGATCTTCCTGAGAGTGATCCTTCAGAGGGTTAAATATATATGATGTGTATTTTGGGCGCGTCTGCGTATGTATATATTGACTCTTTACTGTTTTTGTTTACTGTTTCTGTTTAAATATTTGTAGATATAGTTGTAAATTATTTGTATAACTTATAACTTGGACCATATGTATATTATGAGTGATGTTGTTCTGTTTATTTTATGTTTCCGCGTTATTTTATTTAATAATATTCTGTTTAACAGGAATTATTTTACAACCCATAGTAGTATGTAACAAATGTTTTACAACTTGGGTAGATTTTATTTATCTTTCTTTTATTTTTTTTATATATGTGACATACCCACAAGGGTGTTACAGTATCACCTTGGGGAGTACCAGTGTTGCTGGTTAAGAAGAAGGACGGTACTTCGAGATTGTGCGTGGATTATCGTCAATTGAACAAAATCACAATCAAGAACAAGTATCCATGCCGAGGATAGATGATCTGATGGACCAATTAAAGGGAGCAGTTATGTTTTCCAAGATCGATCTGTGATCGGGTTACCATCAAATCAGAGTGAAAGTAAAAGATATTCCCAAAATGGCTTTTCATACTCGTTATGGGCATTACGAATATTTGGTGATGCCTTTTGGTGTGACTAATGCGCCTGCAATATTCAAGGATTATATGAATAGGATCTTTCATCCTTATTTGGACAGATTCATCGTTGTTTTCATCGATGACATCTTGATCTATTCACAGAATCAGGAGGATCATGCTGAACATCTCAATATAGTTCTTCAGATTCTGAAGGAGAAAGAGTTGTATGCTAAATTGTCTAAGTGTGAATTCTGGTTGGATGAAGTGAAATTATTGGGCCATGTGATTTCAAAAGAAGGGATTGATGTTGATCCTTCGAAGGTAGAAGCTGTGCGACAATGGGAAAGGCCAAAGACGGTAACGAAAATCTGAAGCTTTGTTGGATTAGCCGGATACTACTGGAGGTTCATTGAAGGATTTTCTAAGATTGCCGGACCGCTCACTCAACTCACCAGAAAGAATCAGGTTTTTGAAAAGGAGACTAACTACTTCACCCGTGTTAATTCTGCCTAATCCAAATGAACCATTTGAGGTGTACTGTGATGCTTCTTACTAAGGATTGGGATGCGTTCTTATACAAGGTAGAAAAGTGGTGGCTTATGCCTCAAGACAATTACGAGTGCATGAGAAGAACTACCTTACACATGATTTGGAGTTAGCCATCGTGGTGTTTGCTTTGAAGATATGGAGACATTATCTGTATGGAGCAACATTCAATGTCTTTAACGACCACAAGAGCTTGAAGTATCTGTATGATCGAAAGGAGCTGAACATGAGGCAACGAAGATGGTTAGAATTTTTGAAAGACTACGACTTCCAACTTCAGTATCATCTTGGAAAGGCGAATGTTGTGGCCGATGCTTTAAGCAGGAAGACGAACAATGTTTCTACCATGATGAACAGAGAGAAAGATCTAATAGAGCAATTCAGAGACGTGTGATCTTTTTTGAAGCTAATACCAGGAAAGATTTGCAAGAACATGGTCACAATCTCGAATGACTTAATGGATGATATCCGAGAGAAACAAAAGGTTGATAAGTTCCTGCAAGAGGAAAGAGAATTGATAAAGCAGGGCGGTGTATCAACACTTGACGAAGGAAGTGATGGAATTTTAAGATTCTAAGGTAGGGTATGTGTGCCTAAAGATGAGGAACTCAGGAAATATATACTTGAACATGCTCATACGAGTTAGTTGAGTATGCATCCTGGTATACCCAAAATGTATCAAGACTTGAAGAAAATATTTTGGTGGCATGGGATGAAAAGAGATATTGCTAGATGCATATCATCTTTCTTGGTTTGCCAGAAAACGAAGATTGAGCATCAACGACCAGCTGGAATGCTATAACCCTTGACTATTCCCGAATGGAAATAGGATAGCATTGCCATGGACTTTGTTGTCGGATTGCCAAGAACGAAGAGAGGTCATGATTCAATATGGGTGATCGTGGATAGACTTACGAAGTCAGCGCACTTTTTGCCGATCAACATAAAATACCCATTGGAGAAGTTGACAAAATTGTACATCGGTGAAATTATGAGGCTACATGGAGTACCTACAAGTATTATTTCTGACAGAGATCCAAGGCTTACATCAAAGTTTTGGCAGAGTCTTCAAGAAGTAATGGGAATGAAGTTACGGTTGAGTTCTGCATACCATCCGTAGACTGATGGTCAATCTGAGAGGACGATTCAATCATTAGAGGATCTACTGAGAGCTTGTGCTATAGAGCAAACTGGAAGTTGGGATGAAATCTTACCGTTGGTAGAATTCACCTATAACAACAGTTATCATTCAAGTATAGGGATGACACCCTATAAGGCTCTGTATGGACGAAGGTGTCGAACACCCTTATGCTGGTATCAGGATGGAGAATGACTTACCGTTGGACCTGAACTTATTCAATAGACAACTGAGAAGGTCAAAATGATTTAGGAGAAGATGAGGACGACTCAGAGTCGACAAAAGAGCTATGCAGACAAAAGAAGAAAACCTCTTGAGTTCAAAGAAGGTGAGCATGTATTTCTGAAAGTCACGCCTACGACTGGGGTCGGTCAGGTTCTCAAATCTAGAAAGCTCACTCCAAAATTCCTTGGACCTTATCAAATTCTTCATCGGATAGGTCCTGTTGCCTACAAATAGCCTTACCCCCTTTTCTTTCAAATCTCCATAATGTTTTTCATGTGTCACAACTCCGAAAATACATTCCAAGTCTTGAGCATGTCATTGCACCTGATTCGGTACAATTAAAGGAGAACTTGACTTATGAAACAACTCCTGTAAGGATTAAGGATAGGAGAACGAAGCAACTCAGGGGAAAAGACATTTCATTGGTGAAAGTAATTTGGAACGAAGCAACTGGAGATGCGACATGGGAACTGGAGGACAAGATGAAGGAGCAATACCAAGAGTTATTTTAAGGTATCAAAATTTCGAGGATGAAATTCTTATTTGTTGGGGAGTGTTATAACACCCCCAAAATTTATTTCTTTTATAAAAAATGTTCATTTTATAATATTTTTGATTTTCTAGAATTTTTGTGAATTTTTCTGAGAACACGAAATATTTTAATATTATTCTTCGTTTTACGTGCACATTGGGTAGAGTCGAGAAAACGATTGTAACGCTCTGAAAGTTAGAAAATTTTATGTCGAATAGTTGTTTTATAATATTTATGATTTCTGGGAATTTTCTGGAATTTTTTCAGAAATGTCGAATATTTTAATATATTTCTCGTTTTACGTGTACGCTGAGCAGAAATGGGAAAATGAGATATTTTTCCTGAGAACCTTGATCTGTGGAAACATCGATGGGGGATCTTATTAAACTCGAGGCCGGACATGATTTACGAGATTTTATGTTTTTTGAGAAAATTTAACTGATAAATAATGAAATGCTGTGTAAAATTTATCTGTCAAACAAATTAATACTGACTTCTATCGACTGTAACTATTATCCATTGGATAATAGCATGTAATAAAAATCTTATCACCTTATCCTAATGCAATCTACTTTATATCTAATCAAGTCACTTTAATTCAAATTGTGCCTCCTAATTAAGAAGCTTCTTTAAGAAGCTTTGTCCTAAAGACTACAATGCCTTTCGCTTACATGAGAAGCCACAAATTTCCCTCTCTTCTCTCTCTCAATGCCGCGGCTAACGTTGGCCCAAGGAGGCAAAATTTGTGACCCATTCACTTAACCTAAACACTCCAAACTATCTCATTACTTACCTATTCACTTATCTCTCTAAAAACATCATCTTCTTCCTTCTCCTCCTTCTCTCTAAAACTCCATCATTGCTACGAAATTTGCAGCCCCTCCTCCTTCCATTTTTGTTCTCCTTTCTCTTCATTAAACTCATTTCCTTACTCCTCTTCATCTTCTCTACCACTTCTCTTTAGAAAATTTCTTCAAAAACCCAACCTTTCTCCATTGCCTTCCAAGACAAAGTCTCCATCTTTATGGTCAAACTTCAACCTTTCTTCTTATTTTTCTTCATTTTCGGATTCTAGGGTCTCAATGGAGACCCAAGATCCATTCTTTTTCATTCCTAATGTTGATTTTAATGGTTGAAAAATTAGGGTTCTTGGAGCCTTTGAAACCGAATTCACCAAGAAGCTTGGAGGAGTCATTTTCGTTTGTTCTTCCTTAGGTAAAAGGGAGACTACTCACTTCAACCAATTTTTGGTGGTGAGGGAACCCTTGTGTGTTCATGTGTTTTGTGATTTTTGGTTGTTTATGTGTTCTTGGAAATTGATTGATGTTTGATTTATGATTTTGAGTGGATTGGAATTGTTAAATGAGCTTGATCATGTTAGGGTTGCTAAATGGGAAATGTGGAGTACCTTACCCTAACATGAAGTTCACAGTTTTGAGAAGATTTTGGGTTGGGAAATTGGTTTCTTGTACATAATAAATTGAAACTATCAAATTAAAGATTGAATGTTAATGTTGGAATCTTGAGATGAAAAATTTTAAAGGTTTATTACCCACTTTGAAGCCACGGTTTTGACCTTAAAAACGTGGAAATTGGATTGATCTTGATAAATCAAAATTTAAGTGAACTAATAATAACAAACTAATGCATGAAAATGGAAATAAACATTGGACTTGAAGACCTAATGATGGCTACGATTTTGGCTTGAATGAGGGGGAAATGAATTGACTTTGATAAGCTAAGCATTAAGTGAATTGATGATAAGGAACTAATGCATAATATGGTGAAAGAATTGGACTTTGAAGACCCTTGAAGGCCACGGTTTTTAGAGATAAATTAGGGGCTAATTGATGCCTTGATTAATTTTTGGGGACTTAAGAATCTAGAGATTTGCATAATTCTTAATCAAGCGGAAGAATTAAATTGAATAATAACTTTTAGAGGTCCACGATTTTGAAGGGGTAAATTGCCTAAAATTTGTCATAATTAATCAAGCCAAAGACTTTGAAAACGTGAATTCATAATGTGGACTTGTGATAGTGGATGGAAACTTGAAATATGTATGGACATGGAAATTGATAAGCTATGTATGATTATATATTGATATTGAGAATATCATGATGTAATGATATTGCGAAATGAATATGTATGTGTACATGTATGTTTATGTACCATGGTGATATGATTATGATGAATGCATCATTGATGAATATGGTGATATGATTATGATGAATGCATCATTGATGAATATGCATGATTGAAATTGAGTCGTCATGCATAGATGTTGTCCATTGGACATTGTTGTAAAGGCTATGTATGCCTAGGAGTTTGAATAACACCTTTGTGCGGGTGCGAATAGACTAAGCGTAGGCGTCATATGTTGTTGACCCTGGGGGCGTCGGGGTGTGGGTGTTTCACAATAGACAGTGGTAGCTCCACTGGGGCCGTGGGATAGACCAATGCGACACACTGACGATCCTGACTGGGACGCTGTCTTGTATCGCGATCAACTGTCGAGGTGCCATGTATAAGCCATTGCGCAAACATTTTTATGAGATAAAGCACACTGTATTTTTAAGGCTGACGATATATTGGCATTACTCCTTGATCATTCACTACCCTTGCATTGCACATTGTGAGTCTCATAATACATTGATCATGAGCATTTATAACTGTCTTATTATCTGAGTTGTCGACTACTGAGAATACTGTTGTTATTTGTCTGTTATTGTAATTTCTTATTGCTGCTCTGTCTTTACTATTATTTATCTGTTATTGATGATTTTATTGCTATTTATTGTTATTCTACTTTTACTGTTAATTTTAATATTGCTGTGATTAAATGTATAAATCATGTTATGTGTGGGTGTCTAACGCCGTATTGTTTTCTTGCTGCCAATTTGGTACTAAAAGCTGGGTGTCTCACCTCTTTCTGTATTCCTATATTTTTTGTTTATTTGTATGATTCTGAGAAAACGAGTGTAAAGAAGAGGAAGCCCATGAGTTTCTAGGTTTCTGGCCATACCTCGACTGAGATCGTAGCTGCTGAGGATGACGTCTCGCCCTGTGGTTTTTTTTGGCTACGTGTGGATCACCTTTCACGGAGGTCCTGATTACTGGCACATCAACATGCAAACCGACCGTTCCATGTACCATGGCGAGCTGACTGTGTCCTTGGTGTGGGGTCGTTACGACGCCTCTATTTTTGACTTTAATGCTTTTGTGTGGCTGGAGTTTTACCTGCCCGTAAGGGACATGTGGGCTGACATGTATTACACCCCATGTGAAGACTCCTTTTTGTCTACTGCTCGGGCTCTCGCCTGTTGATCAATCAATTTTGAGCCATTCATTATTGCTTTATATTTGGCCTAATTGATGCTAATTATGTCCAATATTATGTTTGTAGATGAGTTTTAGATGATTGGTCTTCATTGAGCTTAATTGTAAAAACTTCATTAATTTTCAGATTTTAGCTCATTTTGACCTTTCTGTCTTGTACAGACCATAACTTGGGCTACAAATATTGTATTTGGATGATCTTAGAGTCCCCTGAAAGCTGAGATGAAGATATACAATCTAGTGTCTAATGCATTTTTTCTAATTCAGCTGGATTCAAGGTGAAATTGGGCCTCAAAATTAGGACGCTGTTGTTGTCACAAAGCTTGGACCTTTCCTCAATGATTTGGGCCTAACTCTCTCAATTTAAGCCCAATTAAGGCAAATGATATGTCTCTGAAAAGCTTATTCAGAGGGCTACAGTTTGGGCCAGGGGTAGATTAGGAATTACATAAGAATTTTCAGTTACAAATAGGTTAAGGCAGATTTTGAATTTACCTTTTGGGGAATTGTTGTTCAGTTTTAACAGATTTGAGCAGAAACCTTTTCTATCTTTTCATCTTCTCTATTTTCATTTTTCCCTCTGATCTGCATTTTCGTAATGGCCATGGAAGGCTAAAGCTCCAATCAATCCAAGGATATTAATGATTGTGGTTAGAGTTTTGAGTTCTCTTGTTTAAATTGTAATTTCTGTTGTGTTCTTCCCTCTTCTCCTTCTTCAATTGATTTCTGATTATGATTTCGAAATTGAAGTTAGAATTAGGGTTGATTAATCTGAATCTAATGGAGAATAGATCATCGATTGATAATCTATGTTAATCCAAATTTGTTCTTGGATCAATCTTAATCAAGAATTGCGATTGTGATTCTATTTTAGTTGATGAAATTCTAGGTGATTATCTAGTTGAATTCGAATTAACAAGAGGTGTAAGCAACATAATTTCATTCTCTTTGAACAATGATTAATTCTGCCACATGATTGAAGACCTTGGATTGGTGTTTCCTTAATTGAATTTTCTCAAAATTTGAATTCGTTTTCTGTTATTGTAATGAGCAAAACCCCCTACTTATTGATAACTTCTAACATGCTTAAGAAATCCGAATTAGTCCTTGGGAGATGACCTAGGTTATGCACTATACTATATTCCATAAATCCTAGTCTATTTTGAAGCGAGTGCGACATCGCCGATCAAAATTTGGCGCCATTGCCGGGGACCTATTTTCGATTTCTTAGGTTTATTAGGAGTTCCTAATAGTTGCTAACTTCTCTGCATGCATGATCAACTTTGCTGGAAATCCTTAAGTGCAGTTTGCTATTTTTCTACTACTCTACTGATTCTGCTACTGATTTTGCTATTGATTCTGCTACATTCTGCCTGCTGCATTCTGTTTCAGTATACATTACATTTTGTGCATGCTTGTTGCATTTCACAAGTTACTGTTCCATTGGCTCTTGTTTCATATGCTGCATAATTCACTTCTGTTGGTTGCATAATTCTGCTGCAGAATTCTGTTTTGCTGCATAATTCTGCATAATTTTGTTGTTTTGTTGTTCCAATTGTGTTTTTCTACTGCAACACACCATTGTTTGATTCTGGTATAAATCAGTTGCTTTCCATTTGCAATTCACTGGATTTTCGTTTTTACTGTTCCATTGGATTATTTACCATTCCATTGGATTTTTGCTACATTTCATGACTCCTGTGAATATGCATTGCTTCACTCAACACAATTGATACTTCTGTTGCACAAATAACACATTCATATGCTGTAGAATCTCTTGCATGATCTGCTGAGCTGCATAGCCTGATTTGTGCATAACCTTGCTGCGGTTACTGTTCCATTGGTCTCTTTGCACCACATTCAATTTTTGCATGTCATTTTACTGCATTTGATCATCCATATACTTCATTATTGATATTTGAAAGTTCTCATCTTCATTCTTGAGTTTCACCTCTACTTTCACTTTTGAGTTTCACTTGTCCCCATTTTTATGAATCCAAAAAGGCACAAGTAGACAGGAATTGTACTTGCGATGGAGTTTTGAGCTGAAACTTGGCCCCCAAAGGTAAACCATCATTCTAAGCAAACAGATCCTAAAAGGATTATTCCTGCATAATTTGGCCAAAATCCATCATTTGGTAAGGTTTTTGAGCAAATTTAGGTGAGACAATGACATTTTTGTAATTTTTGGGTGAGCAAACATGCTCAGAATGAGCTGAAAATTGGTGGGTTGAAGGAAAATGGCCTTCTCCACAAGGCTCATGCATTGCTATGAGCAACACCCTGGTTTGCTCAAAATCCTTCATTTAGACCACTTTTTCATTTTTTGAAGATTTTTTATTGTATTTTTGAGTTCTATTTTAGTGTAGTTTTAAGTGTGTGGTGGTCTCATATTTTTTAAAAATCATTTGATAGGTCAATTAGATTTATTGTGGTGCATTTCTAGTGTTGGATACTCCATTTTGTTGTTTTGCTATTTTTGAGTTTTGCATGTTATATGACTAGGTCCAATCCTGGTTATTTGCATAATTTTGATCCTGAGATAGATAGGACTTTTCATACCTTGTATAGGTTCAATAGATTTGATTCTGCATTTGCTGAGCATATAGGAAGTAGTGATTCTTCACATACTTATCATACTAGTGATTCTGCTTCTGAATTTTCTAATTCTGCACTTTCTGTCACTGATCCATCCTTCAATTCTGATTCTACTAAGCATATTGAGATTATGGATAATAGAACCTTGAAGGAGCTGGCTGCTCCTAATGTTACATATTAGTCTTTATGCATTCAGTATCCTGATGTTATATTCCATTTGAACTTAAATCTGGATTGATTCATTTGTTGCCTAAGTTCAATGGTCATGTAGGAGAAGATCCTCATAAGCACCTCAAGGAGTTCCACATTGTGTGTTCTACCATGAAGCCTCAAGGCATCTCCGAAGATCACATCAAACTTAGAGCATTCCTTTTCTCATTATAGGATGCTGCTAAGGACTGGCTGTATTACTTGCATCCAAGATCTGTCACTAGCTGGAATGATCTTAAGAGGTTGTTTTTGGAGAAATTCTTTCCTGCATCAAGGGCAGCGTCAATCCGAAAAGAGATATGTGGCATCAGGCAGTTTGACAGAGAACCATTGTCTGAATACTGGAAAAGATTCAAGAAGATGTGTGCTAGTTGTCCTTACCATCAGATTAGTGATCAGTTACTAATCTAATATTTTTATGAAGGTTTGCTGCCTATGGATAGGAGCATGATTGATGCTGCTAGTGGAGGAGCATTGGTAGAAAAGACTCCTATGGCTGCAAGAGCACTGATTGAGAATATGGCCACTAATTCCCAACAGTTTGGCACCAGAAGTAACTCAGTGGTGTTGAGTAGAGGTGTCCACAAAATTGAAGCACCTTATGCTGCAAATCACAGGAAATTAGAAAGCAAAATTGATGACCTTGCATCCTTGGTGAGGCAACTAGCTGTGACTCAACATCAGCAACCTGCTACAGTAGCTCCTGCCAGAGTGTGTGGCATTTGTATTTCTGCCAATCATTCCACAGATTCCTGTCCTACACTTCAGGAGGTTGACACTGATGGTACCCCAAAGGCCTATGCTGCAAACATCTATAACAATAGGCCTCAATAGCAGCAGCCACAACCGAGTTATAATCTGTCTTCCAACAGATATAACCCAGGCTGGAGAAATCATCCCAATCTGAGGTGGGGAAATAACTCTACACAGCCTACCCCTACTTAATTTAGGCAGCAGCAGCAGCTACCCTTCCAGTCCACTGCCGGACCCAGCAGACCATATCAGCCACATTTCATGCAGCAGCAAAATATGCAGTAGCCAAATAATGCACCTCCTAAATCCGAGCCAACCTTGGAGGAATTGATGAAATAGATGGCAGTGAACAACTTGCAGTTCCAGCAGAGGACAAAAGATACCATTCAGAATTTGGAGAATCAGATTGGCCAACTTGCAAGTTCTATGAACCAATTACAGTCACAAGATTCTGATAAACTTCCTGCACAAACTGTGGTGAATCCAAGAAATGTGAGTGCCATCACTCTAAGATCTGGTAAGACTGTTGATACATCAAACTGGGTTGCAACTTGAATTAGATAAGGAGAAGCAAGCCATACCAGAAATTCCATGTAGCAGCAAAAATAAAAAAATAGATTCTGGCCCCATTCCTACAGTTACTGCTGAGCATTCCATCCCACTACCATTCCCTCGGAGAGTTTTGCAGCTTAAGAAGACTCATGAGACTGACACAGATAGGGAGATCTTGGAGACATTTAGAAAGGTTGAGGTGAACATTCCTCTCATTGAAGCAATTAAGCAAATTCCAAGATATGCCAAGTTTCTTAAGGATTTGTGTACTCATAGAAGGAGACTCAAGGGAAATGAGAAGATCAGCATGGGAAGAAATGTGTCTGCACTTATACAGCCTACAATGCCCCAAAAATGCAAGGATCCTGGAATTTTTACTATTCCATGCACCATAGGCAGTAGCAAATTCGAAAATGCCATGTTGGATTTAGGTGCTTCAATTAATGTTATGCCTATATCAGTGTTCAACTCTCTTGCTCTTGGACCCTTGCAGAATACAGGAGTCATCATTCAGTTGGCAAGCATGAGTAATGCATACCCTGCTGGACTCATTGAGGATGTCCTTGTTAGAGTAAATGATTTGATTTTTCCTGCAGACTTCTACATTCTGGATATGGATGGAGAATCTAAATTCAGCAAGGCTCCCATCATTCTTGGTAGACCTTTCCTCAAAACTACTAGGACCAAAATTGATGTCCATATAGGCACTCTTTCCATGGAGTTTGGAGATAATGTGGTTCGATTTAACATCTTGGATGCCATGAAGCACCCCATGGAAGAACATTCAGTTTTCCATATAGATTTGCTGGCTGATATAGTTGATGATAGCTTTTCTGAGCTCTTTGCTGATGATCTTCTATTCTTTTCTAATTTTGTTGATACCTACACATGTGATGCTTGTACTGTTTCAAAAATGTGCAGTGTTTGTACTGAGATTGCATCATATTTACATGGTGATTCTGATACAGATATGGGGTCTGATCAATTAAATGGTGGTGTAGCTGCAGAATTAATGGAGCCAGAATGCAGTAGTTTGATCACAGTAAGTACCTCTGAATCAGATTTCGTTGGATTGCAGGCTGTCAACACAGCTACTCCCACTAGAATCCTTCCATCTGTAGTGCAGCCACCTACACTGGAGCTTAAGCCACTCCCAGAGCACCTTAAGTATGCATACTTAGAGGAGGATAAGAAGCTGCCAGTGATCATTTCTACTGCCCTCCATGCTGACCAGGAGGAGAGGCTGCTGCAAATATTGAGGAAGCATAAGAAAGCTATAGGTTGGACTTTGGCTTACCTTCCTGGCATTAGTCCTTCCATGTGCATGCACAGAATACTACTTGAGGATGGTGCTAAACCAGTGAGACAACCACAGAGGTGACTCAACCCGTTGATCCTGGATGTGGTGAAGAAAGAGGTGACTAAGCTTCTGCAAACAAGCATCAGCTATCCTATCTCAGATAGTGCTTGGGTGAGTCCAGTTCAAGTGGTTCCAAAGAAATCAGGAATCACAGTAGTGAAGAATGATCGTGATGAGCTGATTCCTACTAGAGTGTAGAGTAGCTGGAGAGTTTATATTGATTACAGGCGGCTCAACCAAGCGATAAGAAAGGACCATTTTCCTTTGCCCTTTATCGATCAGATGCTTGAGCGCTTAGCTGGAAAGTCTTTCTTCTGCTTTCTTGATGGCTTTTTGGGGTACTTCCAGATCTATATAACACCAGAGGACCAGGAGAAGACCACCTTCACTTGCCCTTTTGGCACTTTTGCCTACAAGAGGATGCCTTTCGGCCTGTGCAATGCTCCTGGTACCTTCCAACGATGCATGGTGAGTATCTTTACAGATTTTTTAGAGGATTGCATCGAGGTGTTTATTGATGATTTTACTGTTTATGGTTTCTCCTTTGATGCATGCTTGGACAGTTTGGATAGAGTTTTGCATAGGTGCATTAAGACTAACCTTGTTTTTAATTATAAGAAATGTCATTTTATGGTAGAACAAGGCATAGTTTTAGGCCATATCATCTCTCAGAAGGGTATAGAAGTAGATCTTGCTAAAATTAATGTTATTTCCCAGTTACCTTACCCCTCTTGCATGCTAGAGGTTCGTTCTTTTCTTGGCCATGCAGGTTTCTACAGGCGGTTCATTCAAGATTTCAGTAAAAATGCCCTTTCGTTGTCCAACTTGTTGCAGAAAGATGTTGTTTTTGATTTTGATGGCAAGTGCAGAGAGGCTTTTGATTGCCTCAAAGGAGCTTTGACCACCACTCCCATCATTCAGCCACCTTTGTGGTTGCTTCCTTTTGAACTCATGTGTGATGCGTCTAACTACGCATTGGGAGCTGTCCTTGCACAGAGAGTTGGCAGACTTCCTCATGTCATTTCATATGCTTCTCGGACTTTAGATGTTGCACAGGCTAACTATACCACCACTGAGAAAGAGTTGCTTGCCATTGTATTTGCACTTGATAAGTTCAGATCATATTTGCTTGGCTCTAGAGTGGTTGTTTTTACTGATCATGCAACATTAAAATTCTTGTTGAAGAAGGCTGAATCGAGGCCGAGATTGATTAGATGGATGCTGCTTCTCCAGGAGTTTGATTTGGAGATTAGAGATAGGAGTGGCGCAGAGAATTTGGTGGCGGATCATTTGAGCAGGATAGAAGGAGTTGTTGACCCTTCTCCTATCAGAGATGATTCCCAGATGAGCAGCTTATGCAGTTGCATAATACCCCACTTTCTCCTTGGTTTGCTGATTTAGTTAATTACTTGGTTGCCTCTGTTTTTCCTTCTCATGCATCTAGATCACAGAAAACTAAACTTAAGAGTGATGCTAAATATTATGTGTGGGATGATCCATATTTGTGGAAATTTTGTAGTGACCAGGTGATGTGCAAATGTATACCTGACTATGAGATCCAATCCGTTCTTCATTTCTTTCATGCCTCTCCAGTTGGAGGTCACTTTGGACCACAGTGGACCGTTAGGAAGATGCTGGATTCTGGATTCTACTGGCCTACCATTTTCAGAGATGCATATCAGGTTTTCAATACTTGTGAGCAGTGCCAGAGAGCAAGATTGGCTATCACTCGCAGGAAGGAGATGCCCCAGCAGCCCATTCTGTTCTGCGAGGTTTTTTATGTTTGGGGTATCGATTTTTTGGGCCCTTTCCCTGTTTCTTTTGGTTTCTCTTATATTGTGCTTGCGGTTGATTATGTTTCTAAATAGGTAGAAGCTAAGGCCACCAGGACTAATGATGCTCAAGTTGTTGTGGATTTTGTCCGGTCTAACATATTTTGCAGGTTTGGAGTGCCCGAGCTATCATTAGTGACCAAGGGACTCATTTCTGTAACCAGACTTTGGAGGCTTTGTTTTGGAAGCATGGGGTCGTGCATAGAGTGTCTACTGCATATCATCCCCAAACTAACAGGCAGGCCGAGATTTCTAATAGAGAGATCAAGCAGATTTTGGAGAAGATGGTGCAGCCGAATAGGAAAGATTAGAGCCACCGGTTAGAAGATGCTCTTTGGGCTCATCGTACTGCTTACAAGACACCTATAGGGATGTCTCCTTTCAGGGTTGTCTTTGGTAAACCATGTCACCTTTCGGCGGAGATAGAGCATTGTGCATACTGGGCAGTGAAGAGTTGTAACTTAGCATTTGACCAAGCAAGTTTAGAGAGGAAGCTTCAATTATAACAGCTGGAAGAACTTCGCTTGGAGGCTTATGAGAATTCAATGATCTATAAGGAAAAGACTAAGCATTTCTATGATAAGATGATTTCTAGAAAAGAGTTCTTCATTGGCCAAAAGGTGCTTTTGTTCAACTCTCGCCTTAAACTCATGCCCGGTAAGCTCCGTTCTAGGTGGGATGGTCCTTTTGTTGTCACTAGCATCTTTCCTTATGGTGCAGTGGAGATTTCGCATGCAGCTGCCAATAAGAGTTTCAAGGTTAATGGCCACCGTCTTAAGCCCTTTCTTGAGAGCCCTGCAAGCCTAGCATCTGTAGAGGAGCTCTCCTTGGCAAAGCCCACCTTTCCCCAAGTGCAAATCTTCCCGCCATGATAAGGGTGTTTTCTTCCCTTGCTCTTTTATTTCACATGTATACTTGTCTTTTGTTTTTGCTTTTGCTTTATGTTTCCATTGAGGACAATGTGTGATTTAAGTGTGGGGGACGAATTTTGCTTTGTTTCTGTTTTTCTTTTTTTTTTTTGGTTGTTTTTGTTTCTATTTTTCTCGCTTTTACTTTTCGTTTTTTTTCTACTTTTCTGTTTTTTGAATTTGTTGGATTTTGCTGTTTCTAATTCTATTTTTGTTTGTTTTAATTCTGTTTTGATCCATTTTGCATGCCTTTCATTGAATATCTTGGTTTGTACAGGTTGTGAATAATTTCATCATTCTTAGTTAGAGGTTTCTTGACATGATGTGAATATTTTTCTTTCATTTTTGGTTTAGCAAGCTGGCATTGAGAATTAAAGTGTTGCATCATTTGTGAGAGGCTTGTCCTTGGTGAGATTTTGAACCTTATACATGGATGGATTGCATTATGCCATTCTCTTTTCTTTCTTGTGTGATCTCACTCATGATTGTTGGTAATCTAGATCTTGACTTGATTCTTTTTGAAGCTCCTTGTTCACATGCATGTATTGAGATGATTGAGACCTTCTTTCTTTGTTTAGCTACTTTGGCCAAATAGCCAACCTTGCATCATTTCCCTTTGATTACCCCCTTTGAGCCTAATTGCCTATTCTTTGCTTTAGCTCATTTTATGCCTTTGTGAAAAACCATGATTTTACCGTACCTTAGGGAATGGGAGAGCATTGGTTCATTTCATTTGAGGAGCTCTTTTACTTGTAGGCAGTTGATAGTTCAAGTGTGGTGGTTATACAAAATTGATGTGTAATATGCATGCAAGGTTATAAATAAAAAGAAAAAAAAATAAAAGAAAAAAAATCGGTTCAAGAAAGGTTGTAAAAGCAAAAGGGAAAGGTGATCAAAGTAAGAGAATGTCCATTACTTATCATTTGAGTTCCTCCTCATTGCTCTTTTATTCTCTTGGGTGCTTAACTTGCCATATCCATATTGTTTCTTCCCTTGCCTTGGCCCCATTACAATCTTGAATAAAGTCCTTTTGATCTTTATTTGTATGTGTTTCAAGTGGTGAAAATTAGAGACTTGTCAAGCTTATAATAGTACTTGCTTTCATGGGTTCCTTGAGTGTAAATACAATCCTAAACACTTGAGAGTAGAGTATGCCTAGTGAGGATCTTATCACTTTTGGTTCATCATTTGATTCGATTTGTCTTCTTGCTTGCTTGAAATGTTGAAAGATATATTCATGTTTGTCTTGATTCCTTGATAGTTTGGATGTTTGAATCTTGATCACCACCTAGCATTCTTGCAATTCATTGGAAGGCATGTTAATTTTGTGTTCTTGTGGTGAATCCCCTTTTGGTTCAATTTTGAATTTTGCCCAGGAGTGCAAAGGTTCAAGTGTGGGGGATTTTGATCAATTAATTTTGAGCCATTCATTATTGCTTTATATTTGGCCTAATTGATGCTAGTTGTGTCCAATATTATGTTTGTAGATGAGTTTTAGATGATTGGTCTTCATTGAGCTTAATTGTAAAAACTTCATTAATTTTCAGATTTTAGCTCATTTTGACCTTTATGTCTTGTACAGGCCATAACTTGGGCTACAAATATCATATTTAGATGATCTTGGAGTCCCCTGAAAGCTGAGATGAAGATCTACAATCTGGAGTCTAATGTAATTTTTATAATTCAGCTGGATTCAAGGAAAAATTGGGCCTCAAAGTTAGGACGCTGTTGCTGTCACAAAGCTTGGACCTTTCCTCAATGATTTGGGCCTAACTCTCTCAATTTAAGCCCAATTAAGGCAAATGATATGTCTCTGAAAAGCTTATTCAGAGGGCTACAGTTTGGGCTAGGGGTAGATTAGGAATTACATAAGAATTTTCAGTTACAATTAGGTTAAGGCAGATTTCGAATTTACCTTTTGGGGAATTGTTGTTCAGTTTTAACAGATTTGAGCAGAAACCTTTTCTATCTTTTCATCTTCTCTATTTTCATTTTTCCCTTTGATCTATATTTTCGTAATGGCCATGGAAGGCTAAAGCTCCAATCAATCCAAGGAAATCAATGATTATGGTTAGAGTTTTGAGTTCTCTTGTTTAAATTGTAATTTCTATTGTGTTCTTCCCTCTTTTCCTTCTTTAATTGATTTCTGATTATGATTTCGAAATTGAAGTTAGAATAAGGGTTGATTAATCTGAATCTAATGGAGAATAGATCATCGATTGGTAATCTATGTTAATCCGAATTTGTTCCTGGATCAATCTTAATCAAGAATTGCGATTGTGATTCTGTTTTAGTTGATGAAATTCTAGGTGATTATCTAGTTGAATTCGAATTAACAAGAGGTGTAAGCATCAGAATTCCATTCTCTTTGAACAATGATTAATTCTGCCACATGATTGAAGACCTTGGATTGGTGTTTCCTTAATTGAATTTTATTAAAATTTGAATTCGTTTTCTGTTATTGTAATGAACAAAACCCCCTACTTATTGATAACTTCTAACATGCTTGAGAAATCCGAATTGGTCCTTGGGAGATGACCTAGGTTATGCACTATACTATATTCCATAAATCCTAGTCTATTTTGAGGCGAGTGCGACATCGCCGATCACCTGTTGATCTGTCGCTCCGATGGATGTTTCGTCGGATGAAGAGGACCCCGAGGAGGACCCTTCTACGGTCCCTTCTTAATCTCGTCAGTCTTAGGGACTGTTCCTATCGGTGGCTACTGATGGCTATTCGTTATCTTTTGGGGGAACCTAACGTATATGCTAGATTGATGGATGTATGTTTGTATCTTTTTGGGTGGGTACGTATTTTGCTTCTTTTTGTATATTTTGGAATGTAACTAATACAGGCTTATGCATATAAATATATATTGTGCATAGTTTATCTTGCGTTGTTAAATTCTATTTATTACAACTGTTTTAATTATGATCTCTATAAGTAATGAATTTCAAATTAACTCTTTTAACGCCACTTGGTAATGATTCACAATTTTAACTAAAAAAAATGACAATTACAAAAAGGAAATTAAATAACCATAAAAAAAATCGGGTTCATGACCATGAAAATAATTACCATTTTACCGCAGTTTAAATTATTCCGCGTTATGTCTAAAATTTATCATAGTGTGATGTTCCTTCTTCGCAAGCATACTTAGAAAAAGGGGCGTTACACTTGCCACAGTTTAGACATGCTGGTCCATAAGATTATGTCTGAGCCTGCTTCCCTTTCTCTTGTTGATTCTTTAGCCACTGACCATTTTTCCTGAACTTGTCATCTCCCCTCTTTCTCTTTTGAAATCCTTGTTGTTTATACTCCGGTTGTGGTTTTGGACCAACTGATTCCACAATTTGGCATCTATCCACTAAAGTCTGAAAATCTCTAATCACCAATGGCTTCACCATTCTCTTGGTTCCATCTTTTAATCCATCTTCAAATTTGATGCATTTCCAATTTTCATCTAGATTATACTAGAAATAAGAATAAAAATTTGATAGTTCCTCAAACCTTGCAACATACTAGCCCACAGACATATCACCTTGCTCCAATTTCAGAAATTCCAATTCTTTTGCTTCCTGCAAGTTCCTTGGAAAGTATTTGTCCAATAAAACCATTCTAAACACTTCCTAAGTCACGTGAATACCCACTGCCTCCTTTAACCTTCTCACATCATTCCACTAATTTTCAGCTTCCCCTATTAACATGTAGGAAGTGAAGGACACTTTCTAGTTGTCCCTACACCTCATTACTAAAAAGATTTTTTCCAACTGCCCCAACCATACTTTTGCTTTTGCTGGATCGTATTCGTCTTAAACGATGGAGGATTTTCCATTTGAAATTCAGATAAATCATGGAAGTCCTGGTTTTCTACCAAGGCCACATTTTGCACTGGAGCTAGTTGTGCATTGGCCCATATCTCTGCTAATATCCTATTAGTCTTGGCTGCTTGTTCTCTAACTACAGCAGCTATGTCTCTAACAGCCACAAATATATCTAGAGTATCACCTCTATCTTCACTAGGGGTTCTACCTCGGCCATGGGTGCGCCTGGTCAATGCCATAGCCTTCTGCACACACAACTCATTATATATTGAGTTGATCATGCTCAATATTATGTAACAGTGAGACAATTAACTATAAACATACAAACTCAAGGCAATTATGCAATTCTACCTAGGCATCTCACCATTAAGACAAGACAAATGCGTAACAAAGTATAGCTAGTCCATACTCTGACTCAACAGGATGAACGACTCTAATACCAAAATGTAACACCCTAACTATTATTATTAATAGTGTATCCGAAATTACACCATAACAACAATAGTAAGTACATCACTAAAAGTATTCATTGAAACTACAAATATACTTTATAATGATGTATAAAAATATGAGTCTGGACAAGGTGTAATAATAATTTACATATACTGACGGGAGTTTAAACAAGAGTACATAGTAACACAAATACATATATTATGCCTTCAAGGCATTTTCCATACATTCATTATAAAAGTCTTGTTCCAAAAACAAATATCCAATTCTAGTCATGCCATTGCGCAACGAGTATTGAACCTGAAATTATCATGGAATACATAATAATAATAATAATGATAATAATAATGATGATGATGATGATGATGATGATGATGATGATGATGATGATGGGTTGAGAATACTAATTCTAAGTAGATTCTATTATGAAAAAGATGTCATCACAATAATTCTAGTTGTTTCAGGGAAAAACACTTTTCTTTAAAATAATTTAAAGTCATTATATAAATGTATGAGTATAAAGGTGGCAAAAATGCCAAATCTGATCATTTCTCTTTCTGAAATAAGATTTCATTTAATAATTTTCAAAAACATATATTTCAAGCCATACTGATTTTATTCAAAAACAATTTCAAGAATTGTTTCCAAATATAGATTTCCATAATATCAAATTCATACAATGATTCAAATACTTATTCAAATCATAATATGACATATAAATTAAATACAAACATCAGTGCTTATTCAAATACTCGTTTATCTCATAGAACCCATATCTCAAGCACCACTAGGGTAGAAGTCACCTCATATAGCTCGGGTTCTATATACTTATGGTAGGGAGTGATTCAGGGCCTCACACTACCACTAGTATCCTATTAGGGAATTAATACATAAGGATTATACTGATACTGATACTATGAGGAATTTATTCAAGAACACAAGATCCCCCTTCCTCACAAGAGGTCGTCTCCATGGTTCTAATGAAATTTCGAATACCCTGCCCTCATACATGATCGTCTCTGAAATCCACTATACTAAGTAAAACATAGTTCACATAAAACAAATGATACTGAGTAGGAAAGTCTAGACTAATTGCCTTCCTATTCAAGGATAATTGTCTAATTCTCATTTTCATTTCAAATACAAATTCGTTGAGCACTGATCATACAAGCATTCATTCAATACATATTCTTAGCTCAACCTTAAAATAAAAGGAAGCATTTCTTCAAATTCATAAGATACAATTCCAATTCATAAATTCAAGATAGAAGAGTGCATTCAAACCACCATTTCAAATTTTTTATTCATACAATACCAATTCTCAATTCACAAGAATAATACCATATCAATACAATTACTTTAATGCACAAGAAATGTTCCACAATTTTATAACATAACATACTTAGGAAATATGCACAAGGTATCCCAAAATGGTTTAAAGAAAACATTTCATCCAAACACATTTATTTTCCTTTTGTGTTTTGCAATGGGCGCTTGATGCTCGTTCACTAGCGCCTGGGCGCTGGGCGCACGACAGCAAAGGAATGTGTTTCAGGCACCCAATGCTTGGGTGCTCACGCTTCAGCTCCTGAACGCTGAGACACTAGAGATGCTCCCCTGTTTCTGCATACAAGTTCCAATCCATTTCCAACCTCAAAAATCCCAAATCTAAACCATTTCCAAACTCAATCATGAACTCAACATCATTTACAAACATTTAGAAACCTTTCCAAATTATTTCCAAAGTAAAACATCAATCAAAATCTATAAACAATTCATTCAATTACAATTCATCATCTATGGAAAACAAATCATGAAAACTATCAAAGTTTCCTTCTCAATCAAACAAGCAATTCTAAGTACTCAGAAAATGAAGAGAAACTAAGAAAACATTTCCCCTACCTTTACTCTATTCTTATTCCTTTGCCCTTATCCTTCTTATTTATTTCCTCTTGCTTTGATTCTTCAATCTTCACCCCTCCTTCTTTCTCCCCTTTCTTTTCTTTTTCTCCTTCTTTTTCTTTTGATGTTGGTATAGTAGATACGAGAGAGAGAGAGAGAGACGAGATAGTGAATGAGAAAATGTCCATATACAAAGTCAACTAATGATTAAAAAATGAGAGAGAGCAAAGGCAGTGGACAATAAAAAATAGGAGGAAATTCTGTAACTTTGTATCTCCTAAGGATGTTTTAATATTCCTTTAATGAATTTTCCAACCTTCAATAGTGTTATGGAAAATTCTAGGATTCTATTCATTTCTCAGTTTCTTCATTCATTAATTTTTCATATATACCTTTATCGTTTACTAAGCTTCAATGTTCTTTTCTAGGTTCATTTAAACCTATGAAATGGAACTAGGAAGCTTATAAATATTCCTTTTAACTTGTTTTCATCATCAGATTACTCTCCATCCTCTCTTTACCACTTACTCAAAGTTTCATAATTTTTTGAGCTACTTTTCTATTTAATTTGGCCTTTAGACATTCACTAGTGTTACTAAAAATGTCAAACTAATTCATTCAATCTTTAAAAATTTACTTCAACTCTTTTCCATGATTTATGCTTTAGAAGTAAATTTTCCACATTTATTTCTATCATATCAGCTATTTAAGCTAAATTTATTAGTTATTATTCATATTCAGTGGTATAGAATTATACTCAAACTAATCCAAAGGATTACCAAAATTATTATCCAACTTATACTTATAGTATTGAGCTTCTATAACCTTGATTAGTATCATTAGGGTAAGGAGGATGTTACATTATCCATGTCTACAATAAAGAAGTCCATGGGAAAAATGAATTTGTCCACCTTTATAAGAACATCTTCAACCATACCCCAAGGATATACATGTGATCTATCAGTAAGTTGCAGCATAGTGAAGGCGGGTTTTGGATCTTTCAAACCTAATTTTTCATAGATAGACAATTGCATCAAATTGACACTAGCCCCCAAATCACAAAGTGTTTTTCCTAAAAATTGTGAACCAATCTCACAGGGAATGGTGAAACTACTGGAGTTCTTGAGCTTTAGTTACAACTTCTTTTCTAAAATAGTATTACACTCTTCAGTAAGTGCCACAGTGATGCTGTCCTCCAGCTTCGTCTTTCTAGATAAGATCTTTTTCATGAACTTAGCATAAGAGAGAATTTGTTCAAGAGCTTCAGTAAAGGGGATGTTTATTTTCAATTTCTTGAAGACATCTAAGAACTTTGAGAATTTCCTTTCTTAGTTTTCCTTCTTCAATCTTTGCGGGAATGAGATCTTGGCAAATGGTGATGGTTCATATACTGTGTTCTGCTCACAATCCTTCTTCTTTCTCTACCAATTTGGTTGTTCATCCTTAGCTTCGTCTTTGTTGTCCTCTTGAATTGAGACATCATGGGGAACATCAGTCTTCTCCTTTTCTATTCCCACAAAACTTAGAACTTCCTTATGTAACACCCCTTGATTTAATAACCATGGCATAATCGTCATTATGCCACAATCACTAAATTTAGGTGTGCTACAACTCGACAACAGATTTCCAAATTTAATCATTATGCATTTATAGAAAATATGAGCCACGAATGAAGTATATTTAGTACATAGCTCTTAAAGTACAGCCTCCGAAAGAAAATACATTCGATATATATACAGACATGTCCTTAACATAAAGTACTAGTAACATTAAACATAACACTTACATATTCAAACAATAGAAGACGTGTACAACTACCATATAAAAACTTGACCCAATCCAAATCCAAACACCTGAACAGTAATATCCCCCACTTGGTCTTCCTCTGGAGCCAGAATGGGCAAATTGAAGTGTGATGTGTGGTTGAGAGAAAATGAAAGATAGAAACTTTTGAGTGAAAATGAAGTGTGATGTGTGGTTGAGAGAAAAGATGACAAATTGTTATCCTTTTCCTTCCTTCAACCGTAGCCATACAATAAGAGAGAGAAGGGAGAAGCTTCTCCAACAAGCTTGGTAGAAAGCTTCTTCATTAAGTTTTGAGGAAGCTTCCTTAGGAAGCTTGGTGTTACTTTTTGAAAAAGTCAAGGATGATGTCATCTATGTGATGTCATAAAGTGAACCTTCTATAAAGATGACTTGTATTTTACTAAAAGCTATTATCCAATGGATAAATATTACAGATAACAAAAATCAGTAGTTATTATCCAACGGATAATAAAATGTACTCCAATTTTTATTTATCAAATAAAAATCTAGAAAAACATAAACCTCGTAAACTGTATCCGGCCTCGGGTTTAGTAAGATCACTTGTCGACGTTTCCACAGTTCAAGGTTTTTCAGCCTAGGGGAAAATATTTTATTTTCCAAACTTCGTTCATCGTATACGTAAATTGAGAAATATATTAAAATAATCAACGTTTCCAGAAAAATCCACAAAAATTTGCAAAAATCACAAATATTATAAAATGACTATTTATCATAAAACAAACAATTTTCAGGGTGTTACATAAATGATGATGCTTATGCTAGAATTAAGAATTGCTTTAGTTCCAAAGAAATTGTGGACATCCTTGATGCTCTTTATATTGCTAACAATGATTTTGTGTATAAAGTTGTATATAGAAAGCAAGAAAAGCAAAAGTCATTGACGGAAGCTTGTCATGAAAAATGTCTTCAAGAAGATGTTCAAAGTAAAAAAAATGAGTTCAATGCCTCTTGGTGACGATGGTGCACAATTTGAAGAAGAGAAAATGCAAAATAAAATTGAGAAGGAAGATGTTCTTGAATCCTCAATGGACAACAATAAGGAAAATGGTGATTTCCTCAAAGATCCAAGTAAGCTAGAAATTAAGACTACTTCCTATATGGCTAAAATGGACTTTGAGGTAAATAACCCTAAACTAGATTATAGTCCTTCTTATGACGAGCTACAATGTGCATATGATGAATTGTATGATGGCTTGTTGAATTTAGAAAATAAAAAACTTATCTTGTTTGAAAAACATTTCCTCCATTGAAAATGAAATTGAGACTTTGAAAAATAAATATGCTTTTCTTGATGAGAAAATGCCTTTAAAATGTTAAACCTCAACTTCTTGTGAAAAGTGCATTGATTTACAAAATCAAGTTGAGGACTTATCTTTTGAATTTGTCAAAACTAATGATTTTAATTGTTTACATTCCATGTTTAATAAGAATGAAATTAATGTTATTCCGTATAGAAATTCAAGCAAGGCTTGTAATACCCATAATAGGGTATCACATTTAAGACTAATCCTAATTGTAACACCTCAAAATTAGCTATTTTACAGTAATGACTAAATCATACTATTTTATGATTTCTGAGTGCTGTAAATTTATTTTGATTGTTCCATGATTGTATTTGATTGCTGCGTGTGATTTACTTTGAGTTAGGAAAATAATAATTTTCAGGCCAGGAAAAATCTTTATGGATTTATTCGGAGCCGGGGGATTTTACTAAACCAGATTTCGAGAGATATGTGTCATAATCTTTTAATTTTAAGAATTTATCAGTAAAATAAAAATATTCTATATTTTTATTATATAGTGGACAAATACTTACTGACTTATAAGCAATATGTTCTATCCATTAGATAATAATTTCCGTAACTATTGTCCATTTGGATAATAGTCTGTATAAAATGTTGTGATGATTTATTTTGTTAGCCAATTAGAATATTAGAAGCTTGATGAAAACCAATAGTAAATGGTCAATGAAAATGGCTAGACTAGTTAGCTATGTAACTAAATGAAATTAGATAATTTAAACTAAGTTAGCATAAAGCCTAAGTAGTAACTAAATGGAACAAACCTAGTTTGCTTCCCATTAGGGCTTCACGGTTTTGGGAGAATCTAGGAACTTCTAGAAGATTTGTGAGTTACACTTAAAGCAACTAGATAGTTAGCAAAGAAACTAAGAAATCGAACTAAGTTAGCTTAAATTGGTTAGGAAGCAATTGAATTAGAAACTTGGTTAGCTTTCCATTGAACTCTATAGTTAGGAAACTACAAGTATCATCTAGAAACTACTTGACTACTTTACCTAAACCTATAGGAAACAAACTTAAGGGTGAAGATCTTGAATATTAACCATTGATTCAATCTATGGTCATTAGGAGTCTCACAAAGTTGCTTGGATGAACTTGGACACTCCCTTGGTGTCTAAGGGGGGCTCACGGCCATAAGGCTTTAGGAAGAGCAAAGGATGACTCTTACTTCATTTGACTTCATCTTCATCATTTCCATATAGTAAAAATTCACAAATTCTCTCCATTTCTCTTAAGGCACTTCACGGACAAGCTAGAGAAAAACCTCCTCCCATCTTCAATAATTTCTATCAACCTTACTTCTTAAATCCTCTCATCATTCTAAGACTCCTTGTAGTTGGAGTTTTAGCCTAAATCATCCATTTTCATATACTTTCTTCAAGATCAAGTTCTAAGATTTTAAGGTGAAGATCATGAAAAGCTTCACTATTTGTTTAGTCTTCATACTCTAGGACCATACTTTGATTCATGGTCTCTTTATTCAAGCTTTAGGTACTAATATGCTTGTGTTTGTTCTTGTTTGTAAGAATCTTGTGGTGGTGAAGGACTAGTTCAAGAAGAAAAGCAAGGAGCTATGGAGGCTTCACCACAAGGTAAGAGGGAGATCTATCTCACCAACCAAGTATGGTGGTGAGAGATGAACTTGTATTTGATGGGTGGTGAATCCATGTGAGGATTCATATCCATGGTTGTGTAATTTGTTCGTGTGTGTTTATGTGCTTAAATTTATTTATTTATGCTTTTATGCTTTACATGATTTTAAGAAAGGAAAATAATTTTTGGTTCCAAAGACCATAAGGCTCACGGCCTCAACACCTCAAAATAGGTGTTTCCAAACTAATATTTTCATGAATGGTAAAATTAGATGTTTAGGAAGGCAAGGAAAGGAATTAAAGATTTGGTTCCAAAGACTATGAGAGTCACGGCCATAATGTTTTCAACATGGTGTTTTGTTACAAAAATTTATTTGTCAAATACAACTTAGATGGTTAGGCATAGAAGGAATTAATTCAAGGATTTATTAAATAAAATATTAAAGGATTTTAAGATATAACAATGAGAAAAGCTTATTTTGGGAATTAATTAGATTAGTGGATTTAGTTTATGAATAAAAAATAAATTGGTCACTAGAAGTTTACTGACGTATAGCTCACCCTTTGGGTTTTGGAGCGCGTTAGGAAATTTTAAGCTAGAACCAACCATTGATTTAAATCAATGAAAGAGTAATTTTGTGGAAAATTTGTGGAAATGATTTCTTAAGTGAGAAAATGTAGAAAAATGAAGTTAGAAATTATATTAAATTTTAGAAAGACCAAAATGATGTTTAGAATATTGAGAAATATTTTATTACACAGTTGAAAAATGATGAAAAATATTTTACACGACTTAAAAATGTGATTTTTAAGCTACGCAATTTTTGAAAACATTGAAAAATCGCTACACGATTTGAAAAATGTTTAAATATTTTTACGCGGTTGAAAAAATGTTGAAAAATAATTATGCGATTTGAAAACGCGATAGAAATGTTGCATTGATGTGAAAATGTGATAAAGTGATTATGCGATTGAAAATACAGTAGAATTACTGTTGGGCCAATGTATGAACCTATATATGTGAAATTGTGACTTTGGCCTGTAATTGGTCTGTATGCATTAAACATGCATTGTGAAGTCCGATGGACTATGTTAAGGCAAGTGGCCTAGGAGAGAATTACACTTTATGCGGGTGCGATAGGCATAGTGTAGGTCACTTGTTGAACTTGGGGGCATCAGGGTGCGGGTTTTTCACAATAGGCAGTTGATAGCTCTGTTGTACCGTGGATCAGACCGATGCAACGCACTGACGATCCAGACCGAGACACTATTCTTAATCAAGATCCGGTGTAGACTGTCGTGTACAATGCAAGATGTGCAAAACTGATGAAAGTTGTGGCACTTGGTCTAAGGCAGTTATGATACTGATAGATCTTCTAGATCAATCTCTCTGACTTGTGTTTAGCTCCATGGAATAGGAAATTGGGTCAGTATGCATATGCATAATTTGTACACATATATAAATTATTGTGATATTTTGTTTGTTAATATTGATTAAATGCTTGATGCCATGACTATATTCACTGTTATTATATCTGTATGACATTATTATCATTTCTATCTCTTTATTGCCATGTTGGTACTGATGTTGGTAATCTCACATCTTTATTGTATTGTACTGTTTTATTTTATGTTTGGTAAAGACGTTGAAGAAGAAGAGGAAGCAGCAGGATCACCTCCTTTCATTTCTGTTGATTGATTTGGTATGGCGATGCTGAGTTTTCTTGGGTACATGAGGCTACAGTTCTAAAGGGGTTCGGTGGCTTGGCGTGTTCACTTAGATAGAGAGAGTATTATCTACATAGGAGATCTGATTGTTTCCCTAAGAAGGGTTTATCATGGAAACCCTTACTTTGATGTCAATATTTACATGCATTTGGAGTTCCCATTATCTATTAGACAGTATTGGGGTGGTTGTTACCATATCCCCAATGAGATCAGTATTGTGTCGTCTGTTCGGTCACCTATCTGTAGGGCCATACGTCATCCAGGGTTCCTATCTCCCAAGGATCCATCGGAGGATCTGTCGAAGCGTCAGAACTTTTAGTTATGCACTTGGGCAAGTCTATAGTTTATTTTGAATCAACAATTTATAGTTCTATCTAATAGTGTGTATTTATATGTGTCTTTAGAAATAAAATTATATATATAATTATGGTGTGTTGTAACACCCCAACTTTTGAGTGAATTACTGTTTTGTCCTGATTGTACTGTTTTAAGTTTTTCTGTGTGTTATAAAATTAATTTGACTATTTCGTAACTGTATTTGACTATTGTGTGTGATTTACTCTAAGTCAAGAAAATAATAATTTTCGGGACAGGAAAAATCTTATTTTAATTATTTGGAGCTGGGGGATCTTACTAAATTAAATTCCGAATGATACGTGTATCAGTCTTTTAATTTTTAGAATTTATCTGTACAATAAAATAATTTTATATTTTTATAATATTATTTTATTAGTAAGTACAAATAAAATGATCATGGACCCGGAAAAGGTCTGTGGGACCCATAATTGGTTTGCGGGACCCACGTTTAGAAAAAGTAGTCAACGTTGATGGCTTGATTTATTTTTAAGCCAATAGGAAATTAGTCAACAAAGAGGGCTTGACTTGATTTGCATCATTGGATGAGAAGGTTTAGTTTTGAATATTACCCGTTGATCTAATCAATGGTTGTAAAGATAAGCTTAATAATGAAGGCTTTGGATATCCACCATTGATTTAATGTACGGTGGAGATTGGTCTCACAAAATAGCTAGAAACATTTGTGACCATTGGATGGGAAGAATGTAGAGAAGATCTTGACCCTTGATCTAATCAATGGCTCTTGAAGCTTGGTTACAAGAATGCTAATAATTAAGTAATGTAACTAATTTTCCTAGTTAAGTTAGATTAAATGTGCATAGAAACTTAATGAGATTAGTAACTTAATTAATAACCTATGATCATCATTAGGGTAGAACATTCAAGAACATGTGACAAGGCTTGAATGAGCCAATTAGAAACAAGCTTGGAGGAGAAGCCTTTGCAAGTGAACCCTTGATGAAAGCTAGGGCTAGGATGGAGTCTTGGAAGGTCAAACAAAGTGGCCACCTCCTCTTGAATGAGCTCCACGGCCATGCACCATTTGGAGACCATTTTCACTTTATTCTTCATCTTTGCTAACACTAAATCTCTCTTCTCTCTCTTCTAAAACAAAACCCACCATTGTTGTTTCCTTTGAAGAACCATTCGGCCACATCATTATACATCATCATCCAACCTTCAAAAATTTTATCTAACTCATTTTTTCAAACCTTAACACCATTCTAAGAACATCTCTAGTTGAGAGTTCTTTCAAAATCTATCATCTTAAGCTTGGAAAATTGCTTTGGAGTTTTTTTCTAAAAGGTGAAGATCCTTGTTTTTCATTTCTAACTTCATTTCTAAGGTTCTAAGCCATGATTGATCCATGATTTATGTTTTTATCCTATAGTTATAACTTGTAAAAATTTATTTGAGCCTATTTTTACTATGACTTTATATTTACATCTGGAGATGCCGTTAGATCTGAGGCATCACTATGGAGGACTTTTTCGTGTTCCCAGTGAGATTAGTATAGTGTCAACAGCGCAGACTCCTGTCCGTAGAGCTGTGAGATATCCTGGATTCCTGTCACCTAAAGTTTCATCTGAGAGTGATCCTTCAGAGGGTTAGGGATCTATGATGTGCACTTGGACACTTTATGATGTTGTACTATATAATGACTCTTTACTGTTTTTTTTAAATATTTTGTAGTTGTAAATTATTTGCCTAACTTAAAACATATCTTATGTATATTATGTGTGCGATAACAGTTTGTTGTATTTCATATTCCGTGTTGTTTTATTTAAGGTTATTATGTATAAAAAGAAAATTTGTAACTCATATTAATTATTTATCAAATGTTTTATAACTTGGGTAATATTTTATTTATTTTTATTTTATTGCATCATAAATGTGGTATCCCCATAAGGGTGTTACATGTGTTATATTCAGTAATTGTATTTCATGTTATGTCTTATTTATTTAATCATGTTATCCGTAAAAAGAAAAATTTTATAACTCGTACTATTATATTAATAAATGATTTATAATTTGGGTAAGGTTTTATTATAAGTATTAATAAATGTGACATCCTACGGAGGGTGTTGCACTAATAAAACTTACCCAAGTTGTAAAAGAATTAATCTTGTAAAACACTGATTTTAAAATTTCGTTTGCGGAATAACTAAAAAAAAATAAAAACCATAAACACAAAATGTAACTGAAAATAAAGTCTCCATAATTTACATACATATTAAAACATTGTTTACAAATAATTTATATAAGTACACACTTACTCTTAAAAGATAAGATATACAATACACACAACAAATCATAAAATACTAAACTATAACCTCTAAAAACCAGACTAAGGATTAGGGCCCTCAGAAGGATCCTCCTTCTCAGTATCACCACTAAAGAACCCTGTCAAATACATCACACGTCGGGCTGGCATCTTAGCAGACGACACCATAGAATCATCCTGCGGGGTATAGATACTACCACCCCACATATTGGCATAGTGAACTCAAGACGCACAGACGCATGCTACGTCAGAACAAGAGTCCCATCCCGAGTACCACTAAGGTTTAAAGTTAAGTCTCCAGTGTAAACAAAACGTTCATTATTAAAATCAAATCTCCAAGCGTAAGTTCCGCCGTGAAACTGAACTCGGACAAAACCCAAAACTTGGAGCCTCATCGCCATATCAACAAACACACAAAATGTATCACTGGTGGTAAACAGAATTACTAGCTTCCCCGTCTCCTCAGTCTTCATCAAATATATACAATAAAGACATAAATAATACAACAAAGAGGTAAAATCCCCTACATCAATACCAATGAGGCAGTATTAAAAATGACAGTAAATAGTATAGATATAATATTTTCACATACAATCATATTATCACATCACGATAATATATCGATAAGCATAATTATCATATCAATATGTCACCCACTATGCATATGCACAAAGACCAAATCCTACTCCATGGAGCTAATCACAATTTCAGAGAGAAAGATAGGGAGTACATGTCTATTAGCTATGACAACCATCACCCAAGAGGGGGTGAATTGGGTGATTACAAATTTTAAAACACCTTTGAGAAATTAAACATTTTGAATAACTCAATTAATAAATGCAACAAAATAAGTTTAACAAAGGTGCAACTATTAGAGATTTCTCAAATACCACTTGGGCTATAGGATAAATCAAGTAAATAAGCTAGATATCAAATTCAACTCAAGCATATATAATTAAGGCACAAATGTAAAGAGATAGAGTTGAGAAGATCAAATATAAGATTTATCTTACTTCAGCCACTAATCCAATTGTGGCCTGCATCCAGTCCTCAAGCTTAACTTGTGATTTTCTTCACTATCTCCTAGACTTCACGGGTTCTAAGAAAACCTTTGTACAAACAAGAGCACTCCTCACACCTTGGGATATCTCACCCTTGTGCTAGAGCCTCCAATTCTTCGAGCTTCACAGGTGCTTGATGACCTTTATAATCAAGAGCACTCACAACACATTTGGGATACCTCACCCTTTGTGTTTGAGTCTCACTACAAGGGATACCTCACCCTTTCTCTCTTGAGGGATACTTCACCCTCTTACAATGATTTCAAGGTGAATAGAAAGAATAAAACCTCTCACAAGAGTAGATATACAACTTGAAGAACAAAGTATGGATGATAGAAAACTCTCTCAAGAGTGGATAACACAAATTGAAGAACAAAAGAATAGATGGATTTTGCAATAAAAAGCTCCAAATATGATTTTGGTGATTCAAGGATCAAATCAAGTGTTCAAAAGGTGTATAAGCTTCATACAACACTTATATATAGAGTCCAAGTGATAAAATAGTCGTTGGTAGTGTTTAGAAATGATTTTTTATGAAAACTAGCCGTTTATAGCCGTTGGGAACATTTCTGGGCACTTGGTAATCGATTACACACTTCTGGTAATCGATTACATGGCTTCTGTCAACGTTGTAATCGATTATAGGACTTGTGTAATCGATTACATCATTTCAAGTTTTGAAAGCTGACTTTAAAATTTCATAACTTCTTCATTTCTTATCCGATTAAAGCAAATGATCAGTCATTAGAAAGATCTTTGAGTCTATTTTCAAATGAAAGAAGTTCACAACAAAAATCAAAGTATTTTGAAAGTTATGATCAAAAGAGTGACCAAAGGTCAGCTTTTCAAAACTCAAACTTGACTATATTTCATAATTTAAAACAAATGGTCATAACTTCTTCATTTCTTATCCGTTTAAAGCAAATGACCACTTATTGGAAAGATATTTAAGTCTATTTTCATATGCAATAAGTTTCACAATAAAAATCAAAGTAGTTTGAAAGTTATGATCAAAATAGTAATCAAATGTCAGCTTTGCAAAACATAAACTTAACTATTTTTCAAAGGTGTGAACTGTTGGTGATCCATAACTCCGCAAGTGCACAGGTCGACAAGTAATATAAATGAGAGTTAGAGTATCGTGTCCTAAGAGATTGATAATTAGAAGAATGCTAAACTTAACCAAATTTCACAAATTTTTATCCAAGTAATCGAAGGAGAGTGGGTTGCAATTAAAATAACAACTTGAAGGAAACAAAACAAGAGAGCACCAACACCAAATCCATAAGAGAAAATGAGAATGATTAAAGCCCAGGGATCCCTATTTACTTACTACTTCAATGATTAATTGCAATTAACAAGTACCTATCAATGAAATGATATTTGTTAGCTAATAACTATCAATAGATAAGAGCCTATGTCTAGGACAATTACCCACTATGTGTCCATGTGAGTTAACATAAGAATCACTCATTGAGACCAATTATCAAACACTTGCCATGCATGACCAAGAGGTATGTGTCAATCCCCTTAATTAAACATACATCAACCATACCATAACCATATTCACAACACTTATTTCTAGTTCAATTGGAACATTAAAATCATGCAATTGATGGCCAATCAATAACAAGCACTAAGCATAGACATGGATGAACAAAACTAATTTCATTGAAAGAATACTCAACTAATTACAAGTTAATCAAATCCATAGCAAGATCCTAGGAGCCCCTAGATTAGAGTTTAGTTACATATTATGAAGGAGAAGAAAACAAATGAAATTAAATGATCCATCAAGTTACAAATTAAGAGAAAAAAGGGAAAGAATAAAAAAATTAAATGTTGAAAAATAATTATGCGATTTGAAAACGCGATAGAAATGTTGCATTGATGTGAAAATGTGATAAAGTGATTATGCGATTGAAAATACAGTAGAATTACTGTTGGGCCAATGTATGAACCTATATATGTGAAATTGTGACTTTGGCCTGTAATTGGTCTGTATGCATTAAACATGCATTGTGAAGTCCGATGGACTATGTTAAGGCAAGTGGCCTAGGAGAGAATTACACTTTATGCGGGTGCGATAGGCATAGTGTAGGTCACTTGTTGAACTTGGGGGCATCAGGGTGCGGGTTTTTCACAATGGGCAGTTGATAGCTCTGTTGTACCGTGGATCAGACCGATGCAACGCACTGACGATCCAGACCGAGACACTATTCTTAATCAAGATCCGGTGTAGACTGTCGTGTACAATGCAAGATGTGCAAAACTGATGAAAGTTGTGGCACTTGGTCTAAGGCAGTTATGATACTGATAGATCTTCTAGATCAATCTCTCTGACTTGTGTTTAGCTCCATGGAATAGGAAATTGGGTCAGTATGCATATGCATAATTTGTACACATATATAAATTATTGTGATATTTTGTTTGTTAATATTGATTAAATGCTTGATGCCATGACTATATTCACTGTTATTATATCTGTATGACATTATTATCATTTCTATCTCTTTATTGCCATGTTGGTACTGATGTTGGTAATCTCACATCTTTATTGTATTGTACTGTTTTATTTTATGTTTGGTAAAGACGTTGAAGAAGAAGAGGAAGCAGCAGGATCACCTCCTTTCATTTCTGTTGATTGATTTGGTATGGCGATGCTGAGTTTTCTTGGGTACATGAGGCTACAGTTCTAAAGGGGTTCGGTGGCTTGGCGTGTTCACTTAGATAGAGAGAGTATTATCTACATAGGAGATCTGATTGTTTCCCTAAGAAGGGTTTATCATGGAAACCCTTACTTTGATGTCAATATTTACATGCATTTGGAGTTCCCATTATCTATTAGACAGTATTGGGGTGGTTGTTACCATATCCCCAATGAGATCAGTATTGTGTCGTCTGTTCGGTCACCTATCTGTAGGGCCATACGTCATCCAGGGTTCCTATCTCCCAAGGATCCATCGGAGGATCTGTCGAAGCGTCAGAACTTTTAGTTATGCACTTGGGCAAGTCTATAGTTTATTTTGAATCAACAATTTATAGTTCTATCTAATAGTGTGTATTTATATGTGTCTTTAGAAATAAAATTATATATATAATTATGGTGTGTTGTAACACCCCAACTTTTGAGTGAATTACTGTTTTGTCCTGATTGTACTGTTTTAAGTTTTTCTGTGTGTTATAAAATTAATTTGACTATTTCGTAACTGTATTTGACTATTGTGTGTGATTTACTCTAAGTCAAGAAAATAATAATTTTCGGGACAGGAAAAATCTTATTTTAATTATTTGGAGCTGGGGGATCTTACTAAATTAAATTCCGAATGATACGTGTATCAGTCTTTTAATTTTTAGAATTTATCTGTACAATAAAATAATTTTATATTTTTATAATATTATTTTATTAGTAAGTACAAATAAAATGATCATGGACCCTAAAAGGTCTGTGGGACCCATAATTGGTTTGCGGGACCCACGTTTAGAAAAAGTAGTCAACGTTGATGGCTTGATTTATTTTTAAGCCAATAGGAAATTAGTCAACAAAGAGGGCTTGACTTGATTTGCATCATTGGATGAGAAGGTTTAGTTTTGAATATTACCCGTTGATCTAATCAATGGTTGTAAAGATAAGCTTAATAATGAAGGCTTTGGATATCCACCATTGATTTAATGTACGGTGGAGATTGGTCTCACAAAATAGCTAGAAACATTTGTGACCATTGGATGGGAAGAATGTAGAGAAGATCTTGACCCTTGATCTAATCAATGGCTCTTGAAGCTTGGTTACAAGAATGCTAATAATTAAGTAATGTAACTAATTTTCCTAGTTAAGTTAGATTAAATGTGCATAGAAACTTAATGAGATTAGTAACTTAATTAATAACCTATGATCATCATTAGGGTAGAACATTCAAGAACATGTGACAAGGCTTGAATGAGCCAATTAGAAACAAGCTTGGAGGAGAAGCCTTTGCAAGTGAACCCTTGATGAAAGCTAGGGCTAGGATGGAGTCTTGGAAGGTCAAACAAAGTGGCCACCTCCTCTTGAATGAGCTCCACGGCCATGCACCATTTGGAGACCATTTTCACTTTATTCTTCATCTTTGCTAACACTAAATCTCTCTTCTCTCTCTTCTAAAACAAAACCCACCATTGTTGTTTCCTTTGAAGAACCATTCGGCCACATCATTATACATCATCATCCAACCTTCAAAAATTTTATCTAACTCACTTTTTCAAACCTTAACACCATTCTAAGAACATCTCTAGTTGAGAGTTCTTTCAAAATCTATCATCTTAAGCTTGGAAAATTGCTTTGGAGTTTTTTTCTAAAAGGTGAAGATCCTTGTTTTTCATTTCTAACTTCATTTCTAAGGTTCTAAGCCATGATTGATCCATGATTTATGTTTTTATCCTATAGTTATAACTTGTAAAAATTTATTTGAGCCTATTTTTACTATGACTTTATATTTACATCTGGAGATGCCGTTAGATCTGAGGCATCACTATGGAGGACTTTTTCGTGTTCCCAGTGAGATTAGTATAGTGTCAACAAATTGCAGACTCCATCCGTAGAGCCGTGAGATATCCTGGATTCCCGTCACCTAAAGTTTCATCTGAGAGTGATCCTTCAGAGGGTTAGGGATCTATGATGTGCACTTGGACACTTTATGATGTTGTACTATATAATGACTCTTTACTGTTTTTTTTAAATATTTTGTAGTTGTAAATTATTTGCCTAACTTAAAACATATCTTATGTATATTATGTGTGCGATAACAGTTTGTTGTATTTCATATTCCGTGTTGTTTTATTTAAGGTTATTATGTATAAAAAGAAAATTTGTAACTCATATTAATTATTTATCAAATGTTTTATAACTTGGGTAATATTTTATTTATTTTTATTTTATTGCATCATAAATGTGGTATCCCCATAAGGGTGTTACATGTGTTATATTCAGTAATTGTATTTCATGTTATGTCTTATTTATTTAATCATGTTATCCGTAAAAAGAAAAATTTTATAACTCGTACTATTATATTAATAAATGATTTATAATTTGGGTAAGGTTTTATTATAAGTATTAATAAATGTGACATCCTACGGAGGGTGTTGCACTAATAAAACTTACCCAAGTTGTAAAAGAATTAATCTTGTAAAACACTGATTTTAAAATTTCGTTTGCGGAATAACTAAAAAAAAATAAAAACCATAAACACAAAATGTAACTGAAAATAAAGTCTCCATAATTTACATACATATTAAAACATTGTTTACAAATAATTTATATAAGTACACACTTACTCTTAAAAGATAAGATATACAATACACACAACAAATCATAAAATACTAAACTATAACCTCTAAAAACCAGACTAAGGATTAGGGCCCTCGGAAGGATCCTCCTTCTCAGTATCACCACTAAAGAACCCTGTCAAATACATCACACGTCGGGCTGGCATCTTAGCAGACGACACCATAGAATCATCCTGCGGGGTATAGATACTACCACCCCACATATTGGCATAGTGAACTCAAGACGCACAGACGCATGCTACGTCAGAACAAGAGTCCCATCCCGAGTACCACTAAGGTTTAAAGTTAAGTCTCCAGTGTAAACAAAACGTTCATTATTAAAATCAAATCTCCAAGCGTAAGTTCCGCCGTGAAACTGAACTCGGACAAAACCCAAAACTTGGAGCCTCATCGCCATATCAACAAACACACAAAATGTATCACTGGTGGTAAACAGAATTACTAGCTTCCCCGTCTCCTCAGTCTTCATCAAATATATACAATAAAGACATAAATAATACAACAAAGAGGTAAAATCCCCTACATCAATACCAATGAGGCAGTATTAAAAATGACAGTAAATAGTATAGATATAATATTTTCACATACAATCATATTATCACATCACAGATAATATATCAGATAAGCATAATTATCATATCAATATGCTGACCCACTATGCATATGCACAAAGACCAAATCCTACTCCATGGAGCTAATCACAATTTCAGAGAGAAAGATAGGGAGTACATGTCTATTAGCTATGACAACCATCACCCAAGAGGGGGTGAATTGGGTGATTACAAATTTTAAAACACCTTTGAGAAATTAAACATTTTGAATAACTCAATTAATAAATGCAACAAAATAAGTTTAACAAAGGTGCAACTATTAGAGATTTCTCAAATACCACTTGGGCTATAGGATAAATCAAGTAAATAAGCTAGATATCAAATTCAACTCAAGCATATATAATTAAGGCACAAATGTAAAGAGATAGAGTTGAGAAGATCAAATATAAGATTTATCTTACTTCAGCCACTAATCCAATTGTGGCCTGCATCCAGTCCTCAAGCTTAACTTGTGATTTTCTTCACTATCTCCTAGACTTCACGGGTTCTAAGAAAACCTTTGTACAAACAAGAGCACTCCTCACACCTTGGGATATCTCACCCTTGTGCTAGAGCCTCCAATTCTTCGAGCTTCACAGGTGCTTGATGACCTTTATAATCAAGAGCACTCACAACACATTTGGGATACCTCACCCTTTGTGTTTGAGTCTCACTACAAGGGATACCTCACCCTTTTCTCTCTTGAGGGATACTTCACCCTCTTACAATGATTTCAAGGTGAATAGAAAGAATAAAACCTCTCACAAGAGTAGATATACAACTTGAAGAACAAAGTATGGATGATAGAAAACTCTCTCAAGAGTGGATAACACAAATTGAAGAACAAAAGAATAGATGGATTTTGCAATAAAAAGCTCCAAATATGATTTTGGTGATTCAAGGATCAAATCAAGTGTTCAAAAGGTGTATAAGCTTCATACAACACTTATATATAGAGTCCAAGTGATAAAATAGTCGTTGGTAGTGTTTAGAAATGATTTTTTATGAAAACTAGCCGTTTATAGCCGTTGGGAACATTTCTGGGCACTTGGTAATCGATTACACACTTCTGGTAATCGATTACATGGCTTCAGTCAACGTTGTAATCGATTATAGGACTTGTGTAATCGATTACATCATTTCAAGTTTTGAAAGCTGACTTTAAAATTTCATAACTTCTTCATTTCTTATCCGATTAAAGCAAATGATCAGTCATTAGAAAGATCTTTGAGTCTATTTTCAAATGAAAGAAGTTCACAACAAAAATCAAAGTATTTTGAAAGTTATGATCAAAAGAGTGACCAAAGGTCAGCTTTTCAAAACTCAAACTTGACTATATTTCATAATTTAAAACAAATGGTCATAACTTCTTCATTTCTTATCCGTTTAAAGCAAATGACCACTTATTGGAAAGATATTTAAGTCTATTTTCATATGCAATAAGTTTCACAATAAAAATCAAAGTAGTTTGAAAGTTATGATCAAAATAGTAATCAAATGTCAGCTTTGCAAAACATAAACTTAACTATTTTTCAAAGGTGTGAACTGTTGGTGATCCATAACTCCGCAAGTGCACAGGTCGACAAGTAATATAAATGAGAGTTAGAGTATCGTGTCCTAAGAGATTGATAATTAGAAGAATGCTAAACTTAACCAAATTTCACAAATTTTTATCCAAGTAATCGAAGGAGAGTGGGTTGCAATTAAAATAACAACTTGAAGGAAACAAAACAAGAGAGCACCAACACCAAATCCATAAGAGAAAATGAGAATGATTAAAGCCCAGGGATCCCTATTTACTTACTACTTCAATGATTAATTGCAATTAACAAGCACCTATCAATGAAATGATATTTGTTAGCTAATAACTATCAATAGATAAGAGCCTATGTCTAGGACAATTACCCACTATGTGTCCATGTGAGTTAACATAAGAATCACTCATTGAGACCAATTATCAAACACTTGCCATGCATGACCAAGAGGTATGTGTCAATCCCCTTAATTAAACATACATCAACCATACCATAACCATATTCACAACACTTATTTCTAGTTCAATTGGAACATTAAAATCATGCAATTGATGGCCAATCAATAACAAGCACTAAGCATAGACATGGATGAACAAAACTAATTTCATTGAAAGAATACTCAACTAATTACAAGTTAATCAAATCCATAGCAAGATCCTAGGAGCCCCTAGATTAGAGTTTAGTTACATATTATGAAGGAGAAGAAAACAAATGAAATTAAATGATCCATCAAGTTACAAATTAAGAGAAAAAAGGGAAAGAATAAAAAAAATGGAGAGATTCCAAGCTTGATCTTCCTCCTTGATCTTAATTCTCCCCTAAATCACCTTCAATCCAAATGGGTTCCTCTTCCTCTCACTTGCTCTCTGGAATTCATCCTTTTGTCCTAAACCCAGATCCTCCTCTCTTTCTCAAAAATCAGAATATAAGGGTTAAACTCGTGTGCCAGGAATTTTCCCATGCCTAGGCGTGGCTTTCCCACGCCTAGGCGTGGTTATGAATCACGTGCCTTTCCTCTGCTTGCCATGCCTAGGCATGACTTTTCCATACCTAGGCATGGGGGTCTCTATCTGGAAACACTAAAAAACTGAACTTGGGTGTGGCTTTTCCATGCCTAGGCATGGATGTCTCTGCTTGGGATCCCTGAGAAACTGCAAGGGCCACGCCTAGGCTTGGATTTGTCACGCCTAGGCATGGGTTGACAGCACCTTCTCTTGATGTTTTCTTCACAACTTGAGCCTCTCTTCACTTTCCTCATCCCTTCCAAGGCCTTTCCCACCTTAGATACCTGTGTCAAAACAATGCTAAAGTCCATCAAACCATAATCCGTCTAACTTCTATAAACAAGATCTTCAAAGATTCAATTCTTAATCATTTGAATTAACAAACTTAATTCACCAAAGTCATGCAATAATTGAACTTATGGCCTTGAAAACTTAAGGATAACATGCTCAAATACAATCAAATTCAAGTGAATTAACTTCATTTTCTGAAGTTATCATGAACTACCACCAAGATTAACTTTTCAAAAACAGTTTGTTGGGCATTTAAACATATAAGAACCATTTTTAAAGACTTAAAAATATATTTGAGCTCTTTTCTTGTAAAACCTCTATCTTTACACAAGAGAAAACCTAAAAGGAAAATATACCAATTCTAGTCCTTAGACTTCTTGATGTAATCCAAGCTTCTATAAATTTCTTCTCTTCGAATCTTGTAAATTGCTTGGAACATCATTATCATTCTCATTCTTCTTGAGTTGGGCATAGTTGTGATCTTTTGCTTTGTAGTTGCAATGCTCACTCTTGGTACTAGGATTATCTTATAAAGTATTGCTCACTTAAAACAAGCATAGTTAGTCCAAATTCATAACTTAATATCTTAATATGCATGATTCATAAGTGTATAACTCTAATTAGTCTAACATGCATGTAAGAATGTTGCATATATCTCATTGCATGATTATTAAGTGAAGTATAACTAAATAAAGTATATAATCATGCATGATCCAATATATCTCTTTTAAGCACATATATGTAACATGATCAATATTCTTTTGTGATGCATTTGTCATCTATAAAGCACATCTATCAAGCATAAGTATCATTCTTTTTGTCTTGTATTTGTCATCATCAAAACTTAACATATTAAACCATTGGGAGAAACCTATTTCCACAATCTCCCCCTTTTTGATGATGACAAATCACCAAAGAAAAATATGTTGAGGAATATACATGAATAGATATTCATGTAAGCATATCAAACAATAAGTACAAGAACATATTTTTTTTCCAATTTTCACTCCCCCTATTTGACGTCAACAAAAAGGCTTAGGAAGCAAAGACAATATTTTCTATCATCTTATAGATAAAACTCATGTTGTCAAAAAGAGTAAAATCATTAAAACCAAAAACTGCTTCAAGTTATTCAAAACATAATTGTCTCCCTTTAGTTGATTCTACACATGATTCAAGAATAGAGAGATGAAACAAGCATGCTTTCAAGATATAAAAGATTATTCATGCAAAGCTTGTCATATTTTGGTACATCAACATTTAGCACATGATAGTAATGACTTTAAGAAATTATGTCCAGCATATAATATCTTGCATACCAGATGATAAATAAGTACCACTTGATATCACTTGTTAGGAGTTACAAAATATTCGTGTAAGATCATGGATTTGACGTTTTCAAATGAAATATCATACAACTTGTCACATATCAAGCATTTCTCAATGAAAGAATCAAAAAATATAAAGTTTAAGAATGTTTACCTTCTTTCATTGATAGAGGGAAAGACAATAAGAGATGATCTTTGTTGACATGTTGATAGTATTAACAATAAAATACTTCATGTCAAATAATGATGTAAGCCAAGAGATATTAGCAACAATTTGAGAACTAGGCTCCCCCTCAAAATATGCATATTATCAAAATATCAAACATAATAGTTTAACATAGTTATGCATATGTTCTTATTCAACAAGGATATGGAAGAATGATATGTAAGATAAGCTCCCCCTTATTGAAGCACAAGATAGATAAAGTGAAATATGCATGCCAAGATCATGTAAGCATATTACCATAAAGTAAAGCAAGGCAAAAAGATACTTATTCTTAATCCATCAATCAAAAAACCATTTTAAAACTTCTCCCCCTTTCAAAAAGAATTTTACAAGAACACATTACATTTTCAAAAGCATTTTAGAAGAGTAGACATATTTTATATTAAACCACATATTCTTTTCAAAACAAGAACAAGATTCTCAAAGGTTTTATACCACTAAGAAACCATAGATCAAGAGAATCATATATATCAAACATTCACCTTGATGATATATGATATAGGAATCAAAGTATGTATAGAACTAATATCATCCACCCTATATGCAATGACAAAAATTAGCAAGTTAATATCCAATTAGGCACTTTGTCAATGTTAAGTATACTTCTCATGTATGGAAAGCATCTAATCATTTAAGATCAATTTATCAACAAGTATCATACAATCCATAACATATAGAATACCACAATAGCTTAAGGATAGAGATACTTATTGAGAGAGTGATGCTTCTTTAGAATGTTCTTCATTTATAGGTTCTTTGAGTTTGTACTTTCTTCCATTGAGTATTTCATTCCATTTCACTTGAAGAAAGTATCCTCATGTTCCTCTTCCTTCAACATTTCTCATTTATCCACATATACTTGACATTTCAAAATTTGATTACTATATTTCAAAAGTTCTCTAAAATATGGGTTAGCATCAAATATCATTTAAACTTATTTATAAGCATAATTTAGGTTGATATACAATGTAAAACATGTACCACATTATCAACCATGCAATGTTAGCTCTTACAAGAATAAAGGAAGAACATATGCACTTGAATCCAAAAGCATAGTTTAAGCATTTTCAAAGCAAGATTCAAGTTTGTCAAGAAAGATATGATCATCATCAAAACATATATAAGCATTTTGGGGTAAACAATGATCTTGTAAGGCATGTAAAAATAACTCTCTACTTCTCCAAATATCACATGATATTCAATTTAAAACATAGATGAGGATAAGAGATTGATGTCACCAAAAATGTACTCTTTGAGTTTTTATAGGTGATTCCAACTTATATGCATTAAGGCTCCTTGAGAATGTTGTAGTTCTCCAAGCCATCCTTTTATGTTTTCATTACTCTTGGAGAACTTGGACCATTTCAAATTTTTCCAACCTCAAGTGGTATAGTTGTATTTCACTTCAATGCATGCTTGAGTAAATAGTCACCCTATAACACAATTCAAAGAACTTTCTTTGGTATCCACCAATTTTGGATCCATAGAGGTTAGTCATTATACCAAACTCATGAGCAAATAAGCATTAAAAAAATAATAAATGAGTTCACAAGGGCAAAAGATATTTCATTTCATTGATCATTGAGCACATACCAAAAGAAAAGGTGAGTAACAAAAGAAATATGACTTTTTGCGCACTGAAACTCATTTTTAAAAGCTTGTGTAATCGATTACAATGTGTGTGTAATCGATTACCAGTCCTCTGGAATCTATGTAATCGATTACATGTTTAGTGTAATCAATTACCAACTTTCCGGGAACCTTGTAATCGATTACAGGGTTGGTGTAATCAATTACATGAGTTCTGGAAACATTGTAATCGATTACATAGTATGTGTAATCGATTATAGGCTCTCTTACTTTGCTTAGAACGCTTGGCAGAGCCTCTATAATCAATTACAAAGGTCTTGTAATTGATTACAAGCTTGCTGAATTCAGTTTTGCACTTCAAACAGTAAATGACCGAACTCAAAGCTTTCAAATTAGTTCCAAAACTTCCCAAAACACTTCCAAACATCATGTAAGCATAAAAATTGACCAGTTCTTGATCCAAAACACATGTTTATGCAAAAACTACAAATTATGCAGAAGATTGTAACTTTATGCAATAAAAGTTATGATTTTTAGCAAGAGTTAGACTTATGATTTATCCAATATGCCAAGTTCTAAGATGTTTTCATCAAATGTGCAATTTCAAACAAGAAGTGAACTTATCTAGCATATTATCACATGTAGAGATATATAAAAAATTTAAAGCATAGAAAGCATCCATAGTCATATAATACCCTATTATCAAGAAATATGCAAGGTAGTGAGTAAAGAGTGTAACAAGAATATAATCATGTGCTATATATAATATTCAAATTTTACCAAGTACACATGATTCAATTAATCACTTAAGGCCTACAAGGAATATACCTCAAATTCATTGACTATACAAGTGAATGTGCATAAGAGGTAGAAACTTTTGATACCTTAGCCTTAGTAGTCAAGGAAACTATTTTCCTTACCCATTGCTTCTCTTTTAGTGTTTTTAACTTTGCAAGTTTCACATTTTGTACTTGAGAAGCTTTGGTTGAAGCCATCTTCCTGCTTTGACCAAAACTTCTACCAATGGGCTTTGGAAGCATTCTTCTTGATGATTCCTCTTTCTTTTGACCAATTAGTCCATCCTTTTGAGAAACTTTCTGTATAATTGAGACACTAAGAGGACATTTTGGTACCCACTTCATCTTAAGTCCTTGAATGTTAGTACTAGAACCTTTAAGATTTTTCAAAACCCAAACTAAGTTATTTCTCATATAACGATTTCTTCTATAATTGCACAAATGAGAAATATGTCCTAGATGACCACAAAAATTATAAACAATTGAATTTAATGATGACTTGGTCCTTTGAAGATCATTTTTGGAAAACATAAGCTTTTTGTTGTTTTTATATTCTATGTCATTTTTGCCATAAGCCTTACTTGAATTTCCATGTGAAATAACATCAATTTCATTCTTATTAACAATCATGGATTGTAAACAATTAGAATCATTTGCTTTGGCAAAATTGGAATATAAGTCCTCAACTTGATTTTCTAAATCAATGCACTTTTCACAAAATATTGAGGTTTCACATTTCAAAGGCATTTCATCATTAAGAAAAGAATATTCATATTTCAAAGTTTCAATTTCATTTTCAAAGAAGGAAATGTTTTCTAAACAAGATAAGTTTTTATTTCTAAATTCAACTAATCATCATATAATTCATCATATGCACATTTTAGTTTATCATAGGAAGGACTATAATATGGTTTAGTATTATTTACCTCAAAGTCCTTTTTAAGGGAATCACCATCTTCCTCATTATTGTCCATCAAGCATTCATGAACATTTTCTTTCTCAATTTTGTTTTGCTTTGCCTCTTCTTCAAATTGAGCACCATCATCACCAAGAGGCATTGAGCTCATTTTCTTGCTTTGAACATGTTCTTGAGGACATTTTTCAATGTTGTTTTCCTCTAGAGGTTTTTGCTCTTCTTGCTCTCTATATACAACTTTATGCAAGATATCATTGTTAGCAAGATAAATCAAATCAAAAGCATCCCATATATCTTTAGCACTAGAGCAACTCTTAATTTTAGCATAAGCATCATCATTTAAACTATTTCTTAACATTTGCATTGCTCTAATGTTCAAGGAAAAACATTTCTTATTATAGGCATTCCAAGAATGTTTTGATTTGCAAGTAAATCCATCAAGTACAATATCCCATAAATCAAGATCAATAGATTGCATATAAATTTCCATTCTATCTTTCCAATAAACAAAATTCATATCATCAAAGAATGGTGGTTTCTTAATTTCAAAACTATTCATTTTGAAAAGCTTTTAATGGTTGCCAACAAATAAGGATCTTTAACCCTAAGTAGTTAAGCTTTTACCAGAGCACGAAGCTCTGATGCCACTTGTTAGCCATGACAACCATCACCCAAGAGGGGGGTGAATTGGGTGATTACAAATTTTAAAACACCTTTGATAAATTAAGCATTTTGAAAAACTCAATTAATAAATGCAGCGGAATAAGTTTAACAAAGGTGCAACTATTAGTGATTTCACAAATACCACTTGGGCTATAGGATAAATCAAGTAAATAAGCTAGATATCAAATTCAACTCAAGCATATATAATTAAGATACAAATGTAAAGAGATAAAGTTGAGAAGATCAAACACAAGATTTATCCTACTTCAGCCACCAATCTACTTGTGGCCTACATCCAGTCCCCAAGCTTAACTTGAGATTTTCTTCACTATCTCCTAGACTTCACGGGTGCTAGGAAAACTTTTGTACAAATAAGAGCACTCCTCACACCTTGAGGTACCTCACCCTTATGCTAGAGCCTCCAATTCTTCGAGCTTCACAGGTGCTTGATGACCTTTATAATCAAGAGCACTCACAACACCTTTGGGATACCTCACCCTTTGTGTTTGAGTCTCACTACAAAGGATACCTCACCCTTTTCTCTCTTGAGGGATACCTCACCCTCTTACAATGATTTCAAGGTGAATAGAAAGAATAGAAACTCTCACAAGAGTAGATATACAACTTGAAGAACAAAGTATGGATGATAGAAAACTCTCTCAAGAGTGGATAATACAAATTGAAGAACAAAGGAATCGAAGGATTTTGCAATAAAGAGCTCAAAATATGATTTTGGTGATTCAATGATCAAATCAAGTGTTCAAGAGGTGTATAAGCTTCATACAACACTTATATATAGAGCCCAAGTGATAAAATGGCCGTTGGTAGTGTTTAGAAATGATTTTTTATGAAAACTAGCTGTTTATAACCGTTGGGAACGTTTCTTGGCACTTGGTAATCGATTACACACTCCTGGTAATCGATTACATGGCTTCTGTCAACGTTGTAATTGATTACAATACTTGTGTAATCGATTACAACATTTCTGATTTTGAAAGCTGACTTTAAAAGATCACAACTTCTTCATTTATTATCCGATTAAAGCAAATGACCAGTCATTAGAAATATCTTTGAGTCTATTTTCAAAAGAAAGAAGTTTTATAACAAAACTCAAAGTATTTTGAAAGTTATGATCAAAAGAGTGACCAAAGGTCAGTTTTTCAAAACTCAAACTTGACTATATTTCATAGTTTAAAACAAATGGTCATAACTTCTTCATTTCTTATCCGTTTAGAGCAAATGACCACTCATTGGAACGATATTTGAGTCTATTTTCATATGCAATAAGTTTCACAATAAAACTCCAATTAGTTTGAATGTTATCATCAAAATAGTAACCAAATGTCAGTTTTACAAAACATAAACTTGACTATTTTTCAAAGGTGTGAATTACCACAAAGATTAACTTTCCAAAAACAGTTCGTTGGGCATTTAAATGTGTAAGAACCATTTTTAAAGACTTAAAAACATATTTGAGCTCTTTTCTTGTAAAACCTCTATCTTTACACAAGAGAAAACCTAAAAAGAAAATATACCAATTCTAGTCCAAGGCTTCTTGATGTAATCCAAGTTTCCACAAACTTCTTCTCTTCAAATCTTGTAAATTGCTTGGAACATCTTTATCGTTCTCATTCTTCTTGAGTTAAGCATAGTTGTGATCTTTTGCTTTGTAGTTGCAATGCTCACTTTAGGTACTAGGACTATCTTATAAAGTATTGCTGACTTAAAACAAGCATAGTTAGTCCAAATTCATAACTTAATATCGTAATATGCATGATTTATAAATGTATAACTCTAATTAGTCTAACATGCATATCAGAATGTTGCATATATCTCATTGCATGTTTATTAAGTGAAGTATAACTAAATAAAGTACATAATCATGCATGATCCAATATATCTCTTTTAAGCACATATATGTAACATGATCAATATTCTTTTGTGATGCATTTGTCATCTATAAAGCACATCTATCAAACATAAGCATCATTCTTTTTGTCTTGTATTTGTCATCATCAAAACTTAACATATTAAACCATTGGGGCAAACCTATTTCCACAATGTTTGTATATCGTTAGCCTCAAATCATATGCCAATATATCATATCAATGTGCGCAACATGGCTCATACAAGACACTCTCAACCAATCATGAAAAGAGTAGCAACTCTGTCAAGACCGTTGATGTGTTTGCATAGGATACCACAGCATAGAGCTGCTACCAATTGGCCACATATGACTTTCCACACCCCGACGTCCCCAAGATCATTGAAGATCGTAACTACTCAATTCTCACCCGCACGAAGGTGTAAATTCAATCTCCTAGGCAAATTTGCCTTAACCAAATAAGATGACACATTTTTCTATGCATGATGTATGGTTGAAAAACACATACAAACATCATTCTCATAGTATTTCACATACACACACCATCTCTTGGCGGTATCACTTTCCAACACAACAGGGCCCACCACAACAGCCCGACAACAAACTGTTGTTGTTTCCTATCGCGTAAATATTTTATCACGTTTTTCACAATCGTGGAATATTTTTCTTACGTTTTCAAATTGCGCAAGTATTTTCTAACTTTTTTGCAATAGCAAAAATATTTTCAAATGTTTTCTAAACCGCGTAGAGATTTTTAAACATTTTCTCAATCTTGTAGCGATTTTAAATCATTTTCTCAATCGTGTAGCTTAAAAATCACTATTTTTAAATCGCGTAAGATTTTTCTAGCATTTTTCACTTGCGTAAAATATTTCTTAGCTTTCTAAACTTATTTATAAAATTATCTACATAATGCAAGCATTTTGGCCTTATTTAGAATATTTTCTTACTAAAAATTCTTAAAGTAATATTTTCTACTATTTCTTACAAAAATTGCACTTCTTTGATTTAATTAGATATTACAGCTCAAAATTTTCTAATGCGCTTCAAAACCCAAAGGGTGAGCTATACGTTAACAAATTTCAAGTTTTAATTTTATTTCTCATTATAACATAATTATGCTAATTTAATTTTAAACATTTAGTCCACTTTCTCTTTTACTTCTAAATATCCATTAAATTGAATTCTTGTTTAATTAATTACCTAAGTCTATGCTAGAATAATTTTGGATCTAAAACACCAAACCTTGGCATGTTGGCCAAAAATCCATTTGTGCTTTATAAATTATATTTAATCATTTTCTATCACATAATTCTTTGTAAAAACCCTTAATCTAATTTCTCATCATTAAATCATTAAATCCATGATTAGGAAAATAATTTAAAATATTTTGCTCTCTTTGTGGTATTGAGGCTGTGATCCTCCATGGGTTCATTGGAACCTTCATACTCATTCTCATCATATAATTCATATCATGCCATAATAAAAAATCAACATGCTTTAATATTAACATACTTAAGCATATAATCAAAGCCAATAAAGCATACCAATCAAAAATCATCATAAACAAAGCAAGCTTAAACCACACAAGTGAATAAATCCTTATGGATTTTTCACCACAAACAAGCCATTTCCTTACCACCAACACTTGGTTGATGAGGTTAATCTCCTTCTTACCTCAAGGAAGACAAATCCCACAAGTTGCTTTCTCCAAAGATTTCATGTAGCCTCCAAAGAAAATCCTAACAAGTTTAAACCAACACAAAGTCATAAACTAAGCTTGAAAAAGAGAAGCCATGGATCAAACATGGCTTAGAAACTCAAGAGCTAAACTTTGTATCAAGAAACAAGGCTTTTACCTTTAAGAGTAGAAAACTCAAGCTTGATTTCCAAGCACTAGATGGATGAACTAGCTTAAGTTCACATCACGAAAAGTTCTTAGAATGGTGTTTAGGTTTAGGAAATGGAGTTAGATAAAATTTTGGAAGCTTGGATGGTGCTTCTAGGTGGGCTGGCCGAGAGCTTCAAGGAAAGGAAGAATGGAGTTTTTGGTTGTGTTTGGAAGTGAGAGAATGGAGAGAATGGTTTCTTTGTCTCAAAATGTGATGGAGATGAAAATGAATATCCTAACCTAAAGCTCCTTGTCGTGGAGGTGTATAGGAAAAGGAAAGTCAAAAACTTTGCTAACAGTTATGATTAGCACATGGCTAATGTCACCAAGTGATCATGCTTTGACCACTTGATTTCTTATTGGTTTAGACTTAAGAGTCATGCAAGTGAATCACCAAATTCTAGATGGTGCATGAAGCTTCTTGGCCGTGGAACTCAATGGGGAAGGCTAACCAAGTTTTGATTCAATTGGTTCCTAACTAACTTAAGCTAACTTAGTTAGATCACTTAGTTTCATTGCTAACCATTTAGTTACTTAGGTGTGAGTCATACATTCTAGAAGATACTAGAAAACCCTTGTAACCATGAGCTCTAATGAGTAGCAAACTTAGTTTATTCCATTTAGTTACTACATAGGCTTTAGACTAACTTAGTTTATGTCATCTAGTTTCCTAGCTAACTGGTCTAGCCATTTTCATTGACCACTTTCTATTAGTTTTCATCAAGCTTTAAGTCTTCTAATTGGTTCACAAAATAAGTCATCAAAACTTTCTCTAAAGGCTATTGTCCAATGGACAATAGTTATAGAAACTATTACTCAATGGACAAAATATACTGCTCAAAAGTCAGTAAGTATTGTCCGCTAGATAATAAAATACATAATATTTTTATTTCAAAAATAAATTTTAAAAATTAAAAGATCGAGACACGTATCTCTCGGATTCGGGTTTTGTAAACTCCCTCGACTTCGAATAAATCAGCGAAGATTTTCCCCAGCCTGAAAATTATTATTTTCTTGACTCAGAGTAAATCACACACAACGATCAAAAACAGTCACAAAACAATCAAAATAAATTTACATCACATAGAAATCACAAAATAGTACAATTCAATCATTACTGTAAAATAGTAAATTTTGGGATGTTACAAGGCTTATGACTAAAATAGCTTAGGATGTAATAATAATAAATGTAACATCGCTAGATCTAATAACTGCAGCATAATCGTCATTACACCACAGTCACTATATCTAAGCATGTCATAGTCTCAAATACAGCATTTTCAAAATTCCATTATTTATTTTCATTATGCGTAAATAGAAAATATAAGCCCCGAATGAATGCATAATTAGTATCCAACTATTGTAAAACATAACCACTAAAAGAATACATACTCCATAAATAATATTTTTGTCCTTAACACAATGCACTGATAATACAAAATATAGTACTTATATATTGAGTATAAAAGATAACGGGTACAAGAGTACAAAAGGGAAAAGTAGTAACCCTGGGATAGGCACTACTAGCAGACAGAGCCGCAACCCCAAATATATGTGATGCTCGGAGTCTTGGTCGTCAAATCAGGCATCAATGCCCCCATGAAGTTGCAGCTGTATGTAACCGAAGAAATCTCATCCAGATGCCACCTCGAAAATAATGAATCGATCCAGTGCAATCAGCAAGGATGTGGTCCCTTTTCGTCTTCCTCAAGATCTTTTATCAAATACAAATATAAAACGAAAAATACAAGGATACATGAAAGAGGTGAGATACCCAACATTCAATACCAATATGGCAGCAAGAAAACGGAACGGCGCAGACGCCCAAATAACATCACAACACATACATTTATCAATAATAGCGATAAAAATAAGAATTTAGATAGAAACAACAATAACATCTCAGATAATGAACAATAAGGCAATTCAAATAATCATAACTTCATTTAAAGCAATAGTCCCATCACAGTAATAATTAGAATTAATAGTAAAAGCAACAATGTGATAAAGATTTTTACTATAAGCTAATATTTAATGGACAAGTGTTACAATTGACTGAAGTTAGTATTAATTTATCTGACAGATAAAATTTACACAGCAATTATTATTTTATCTGTTAAAATTTCTCGAAAAATATGAAACCTCATAAATCGTGTCTGGCCTCGGGTTTAGTAAGATCCCCCATCGACGTTTCTACAGCTCAAGGTTCTTGGAAAAAATATCTCATTTTCCCAGCTCCGCTTAGTGTGCACGTAAATTAAGAAATAATATTAAAATATTCCACGTCTCCGAAAAAATCTAGAAAAATTCATAAAAATTACAAATATTATAAAATGACTATTTATCATGAAATTATTAATTTTCGGAATGTTACAACTCTCCCCATAAAACAAGAATTTTGTCTTCGAAATTTTCATTCCTTAGAATAACTATAGATGTTGTTTCTCCATCTTATTTTCTAACTTCTACGTCACACTTCTCTAATACCAGGAATGAAACACCCTAACTAGTGTAATCTCCTTGCCTCAGTGTTACTTTGCGCTCTAAGCATTGACCTTTACAGGAAGTGTTTCACAGATCAAATCCTCTCTTAATGGTACTGTGTCCAGTTCGATGACATGGCCGGATCGAGGATATACTTTCGCAATTTTGACACATAGGAAACATTATGAAGATTCAGAAAGAAAGGATGACAAAAACTAGTTATAGGCTACTAGACTAATCTGAAAAAGAATTTGATATAGCCCAAAAAATTTAGGAGTGAGTTTACTGGCAGCTTAGACAAGATGACACACATTTAGCAACATCTCTCTTCATCCCTTGTTACCATTACTTCTGTTTTAGATCTTGAGATATCTTGGTCGCTTAGGAGTGTATACTCACTTTACTCCCGTGAGCTCCATTGAAAATTAACTTCTTAAGTTCTGACCCATCTGGCATACAAACCTTACTCATGAGCATAAGTATTCCATCGAATTCCTTCACTGCAACCTGATGTCATGCCTTGTTTTAATAGCCCCTTCATTTCTTGTACAAATTGGTCATATTTCTACTCCTCTTGGATCTTTCCCAACAGGTCATTCGAAATAGTGACTATATCTAGACATACCTCATCCAGTGTCATTTCTGATGACAACCACCTGCCCTTGAATTACTCTATTAATTCCTTCTTCTTAACCATCACAATGAAGGTATTAGGTAGTTTCCGATTCAAAGCGTCCGCCATGACATTTACTTTTCCAAGATGACACTAAAGTTAGAAATCATACTCTTTCAAAATTCCTAGTCACCTCCTCTGTCTCATGTCCGGTTCCTTTTTGTCGAACAGATACTTTAGCCTCTTGCGATTGCTATAGGCATTGAACGTTGTCCCATACAGAAAGTGTCTCTTTATTCTCAGAGCAAATACAACTGCGGCTAACTCCAAGTCATGTGTTGGGTAATTCTCAATGCACCCTCAACTACCTTGAGGCATAAGTCACAACTTCCCAACTTTGCATAAATACACATCCTAGACCTTAATGTGAAGCATCACAAAACACGTCAATTGTCTCATTGGAATCGGCTAGGACCAAAACTGGCGAGTCTTCGAATGTTTCTTTAATCCTAGGAAAACTTTCTTCACGTGTGTTATCCCGTAAAAGTTTTGATTCTTTTCTTGTAAGCTGAGTAAGATGTCCTATTATCTTGGAGGATCCATCGATACTCCTTCGATAACAACTAACTAATCCCACTAGCTATGAATCTCCTTTACGGTCTCCAACCTTTCCTTTTGAAGAACTGCTTCGATCTTTTGTGAATCCACAATAATTCCTTTATTTGGGATTTCATAATCCAAAACTGAACCTCCTCAAACGAGAATTCATACTATAATACCTTGGCATTCACTTCTTCTCCTTCAAAGTCTGGAAAATTATACCGAGGTGTCCAACGTGTCTCTCCATATGTTCGAGAATAGATCAGAATGTCATCATTGATGACAACGACAATTTTGTTCTAGGTAAGGATGGAAGATCCAATTCACGTTATCCATGAATATGACAGGAGCATCTATTACTCCGAACGGCATTACGAGATATCCATAATGTCCATAGTGCATTTGAAATACTATTTTGGAGAACATCCTCAAATTCCCACGAATTTAATGATAACCAAAACGTACATCTATCTTGGAGAGAACAATAACTCCTTTCTCGCTAATCCATTATTCTCCTTAACTGACAGCGCTGTAACTCATCATGTGAAACTCTTTGACTAGAAGAGTGACATTTATATTCCCCTTGCTTTTGTCCTCCAAGGAAGATATTAACATGTATCCTTAGGCTCCTTTCCCTCACAAGGCTTCAACTTTGTTGGCCGTTACGAATTCGAAAGTCCTAGTTTCAGGAACACTAAGGTCTTCATTGGAATGATCCAGTCGAACGTAATTAGAAAATAATCAATCTATCCCTAAAATCATGAACTCTAAACAGGTGTGATTGTAGGTAAGCAAGTCAAATTAACAAAAGATTCAATCCTTAGTAGAAACAGGATAGATTAACAAACTCAAGCGTCAACGACAAGTCTTAGTAACAGAAGTAGAAATAACTAAGCCAAAGATAGTTGAAGACATAGATGAATCCAAATGATCCATACAGTCATACGTTATGAAGGAATAGGTTGCCCCCAGAATTATACAGCACAAGTACGGGATCGTCGCTTGAGGCATAATTATTGTTGTTTAGATCTTTAAATTTAGAGACCTCAACGCCACCCAGGGTATAAATCCTATCTTTTGCTTGCGATTCCCCAACTCTTGCCGCATTAACTAAAGGCTCTGCCTTCGCTTGATTGTAGTTGCAAGAAACGTGTCCAGGCTCTCCACATTGAAAGTAGATGATTCCTGCAATTGTACAATTCCTGGTTAGGTGCTCCTTTCCGCACTTGAGACAGACTATCTTCTTGGTCTTACATTCCTTCGTTGAGTGGTTCTTTTCGCATTTCTTATATTTTGGTAAGGATGTCGGGGTCTGATTGGATCCATTGCCACTAGCACTTTCCCTATGAGTTGGATGTAGCTGTCACTTTCCTGACAATCAAGAGTATGGTTTCCACTTGAATTGATTAGCCTTCCTATTACTCCTTCTTTAGTATTTAGGCAGTCCAAGGTTATCCCAAGTCTGACTTTCCTTCAACAGATTCGGAACCTTAACCTCTAATTCTCGTGGTTGGGTGGCCCTCTGATTTTGGTGAGCTATCACATCAACCATCCTCTCCATTTCCTCTTCAGTCGCAATCATGCTTCCATTGTCTTGTTCTGCACCCATATACGTACGTTTACCACGAGCCATCGATTTTTCTTCAGAGACGGACAAAACATGCCACAACAAAACAAACGTAATTATTTCAAACAGTATTGTCTCCTTTCAGAAACCAAACACAAAGAATCGCACATTTCAAACAAGATAAATCCAATCTACGAATCCTAACATGTGAATGCTTATGTCATGAAGCATATCAAATAAGTTTTTGATGATAACAAAGCCAAGAGAAGAAAACCAAGATCAAAAGAAAAGACCAAGATCAAAAGAAAAGTTCAAGATCAAAAGAAAAGATCAAGACCAAGAGAAGAAGACCAAGATCAAAAGAGGTATATTAGATATAGGTCTTAGAACATCAATGTGAAATGCTCTCAAGGTATCTCAATTATATTCAAATGGTTTTTCAAAGATCTTATAAATCAACTTGTTTTCAAAGTTCATATTTTAAAGAAATGTTGATTTCAATCTTGGATTATGGTAAACATTTGTAAATCTTGTTTTGTCCAAGTACCCAAATGATAAAAATGGCCTAGAGACTTAATTTGGATTGAAAAATGTGTTCAAAGTGGAAAGTAATCGATTACACCTCTTGGTAATCGACACAAGAAGTCGAGAGAACTTGTAATCGATTACGGATCCATGTAATCGATTACCATGTTCCCGCAAATCCAAGAACACGATCAAAAGGCCATGTAATCGATTACATCAATATTGTAATCGATTACCGAAAAATCGAGGGCGTGTAATCGATTACACAAGTCTTGTAATCGATTACCACAAACCCATAAAGCCAAGAACACGTTTTAACTGTCATGTAATCGATTACCAGAACCCTGTAATCGATTACCAGCATTCTGACAAGCCCAACGGCTATATTATTTGGCTTTTAATGATGCCCATTAAAGCCCCCAACGGCTCTTTTGTTCCAACAACTTATAAATACTCATCTTGGGGCATCATTTGTGGTTGAACAACACTTGAGAAACATCTTTCAATCACTATAATCTGAGATTCATCCTTAAATCACTTTTGCTCTGTTTTTGTATATATTGTTGAGATATTCTTGAAGAGCATTATAGGGCTTCAATTTGTATCATCTACTCTTGTGAGAGTTTTCATTTCATAAACACTTTGATTCTTTGTAAAGGGGGTGAGGCATCCCTCTAGAGAAAAGAGAGTGAGGTATCTCTCTAGGTTTGTAAAGGGTGAGGTATCCCTTGTTGAAGGTGAGGCATCCTTCAAAGGTTGTAAAGAGGGTGAGGTATCCCTCTAGTGAAAAGGGTGAGGCATCCCTGGTTTGAGGCTCAAGCTCAAGGGTGAGGCATCCCAAGGAGTTGAGTGCTCTTTTGTGTAAAGGTTTTCAAGCACCCGTTCAAGCTTGAAGTTTAGTGGAAAATCTCGAGTGGTTTGCTTGAGGACTGGACGTAGATCATAAGTGGATTGGTGATCGAACCAGGATAAATCTTGTGTTTGTTCCTCTCAACTCTATCTCTTTACTTTGTGCTTTAACTATATTTGCTTAAGTTGAGTTCGATATTTTGCTTTGCTTGAATTCTTTCTATCTTGAGTTGTTTATTTGTGAGTGAAGTATTCAATCTCGTTTATCTATTCACTTCAATCATCCAATAGCTTCAACGAAAATTGTTAATCAAACGTTTTGCGAAAGATTTACGAAAATATTTTACATACTAAATTCACCCCCCCTCTTGAGTATTGAGGCCACTTGGTCACATAACAGTGTCCAACTCGAGCTTCTTCATTCTGCCTCCTATGGCATAACCTCTTGCAAGTCGTCAACCCCCAACAGCTTCTCAAACCAAACTTACACCATTTATTTCTTTCTTCAAAAGATCGATTTTCCAAAACCTCTTGATCTTCTCACAAAAGAGTTCCTATTTTCCTAGTACAGTACGCCTAGGTGAAGTCATAGTTTCTCGTACACACAGAACATTACATATTGAGTAGGCCAATCCTCAATATCATGCAATTGTATAACAGTAGCCACTAACATTCATCCTACTGCAAGTCATGCATTCCTTTCCCATCATCTCAATCAAGAGACAAGGAAGCGCACAACATATAAAAATTCTAATATGCCTAAGCATAGCAAGTCCATACCCCAGCTCAACAAGATGAACTACTCTGATACCACCTAGTGTAACACCCCTAGATCTAATAACCGCGGCATAATCGTCATTACACCACAGTCACTATATCCAAGAATGTCACAGTCTCGAATACAGTATGTTCAAAATTCCATTATTTATTTCCATTATGCGTAAATAGAAAATATAAGTGTAACACCCTAACTTTTGCATAAATGACAGTATTGTCCTAAATGTACCGTTTTGTGTTTTTCTGTATGTTATAAAATTTATTTGACTGTTTCATGATTATATTTGAGTGTTTGATGTGATTTACTCCGAGTCAAGAAAATAATAATTTTCGGGCTGGGGAAATCTTATTTTAATTATTCGGAGCTGGGGGATCTTTCTAAACCCAATTCCGAGTGATATGTATATTAATCTTTTAATTTTTAGGATTTAACTGTGCAATAAAATAATTTTATATTATTATAATATTATTTTATTCAACAGAACTTACTGTCTCAAAAATAGTAGAAATCTGCTCCAAAAAGACCATGGACCCGGAAAAGTCTATGGGACCCGTGTTTAGTGAACCAGTCAACGTTTCTGACTAGACTAAATTCTAAGCCAATAGGAACAAGTCAACAATGTAGGCTTGAAAATTCTAGACCAATAGAAATTAAGTCCACAAAAATGGTTAGACTTATTAAGATCAAACTAGAAAGCTTAACCAAGTTAGCTTAAAACCTAACTAAGTTAGTATAGAAAGCTTATGTAGTAACTAAATGATGGGAACCTAGTTAGCTATCTAGTTAAGTTCTTGTTAGAGAATGTTCTCAAAATATCAAGACAAAGCATGGTTAACCAAAGTAACTATATAGTTAAGCTAGTAACTAAACAAACTAATCAATTTTACCTAAGTATAACTAGAAAACCAAATGAAGCACAAACTTGGTTTGCTTCTCTTTAGGGCCAAGAGAAGAGCTTTCAAGAACCATCAAGAAGAGCTTAGTCACTTGCATGACTAGATTTCCTACACCAATTAGAGACAAGCTTGGAGCCAAAGCCTTTGTTCTCCACCCTTGATCAAATCTAGGGTCATTAGGTGATAGGAGGAGTCAACAAAGGAGGCCACCTCCTTTGGTGAAGCTCAGGGCCAAGTAGAGCTTTGGAGAGCATTTTACTTCATTCTTCATCTTTGCTATCACTAAACTTACTCTTTTCTCTCTTCAAGAACAAAAACTCACCATTATTGCCCTTTGAGAGCCATTCGGCCAACACACTTAAACCATACATCCACCCTTCTAAAATTTCATCCAACCTTATTTCTCAAATCCAAACAGCATTCTAAGAGCATCTCTAGTTGGAGATTTCTTCAAAAAAATCATCTTGAGCTTGGAAAATCACTTTGGAGATTTTTCCTACAAGGTGAAGATTCTTGTTTTTCATTTCTAACATGATTTCTAAGGTTCTAAGCCATGATTGATCCATGGTTTATGATTTTCTCCTATACTTATGACTCTTTAAATTTTTGTTTAAGATCTTTTAGGTTCTCTTGGAGGGTCACGAAATTCATAGGAAGGAGAGTAGAAGGTGTTATCTTCTTTTAAGGTAAGAGGGAGATTTAATTTCATCAACCTTGTGTGGTGATGAGAAAATGGATTGTACGTGTGTGAAGAATCCATAAGGATTCATTTATGTGGTTGTTTAAATGCTTTCATTATTTGTGATTGATTATATTTGTATGTATGTTTATAGCTTTAAAATATATTGCATATGTTTATAAATGCATGATTATTAATTAGGATGTGAATAACATGTAAGGTTTGCATGAGTGTTCCAAAGAACACAATATGGAGCTCACGGCTTCACCATGAAAAAGAGAACCAAAATGTTCTCAACCATTTTCTAAATGAAGGATTTAATGGAATTAGGTAAATTAATGAATTCTAAAATGATTTAGATGATGGAAAATGATCCAAAGATCAAATGCAAAGATTTTGTTAAATTCGGCCAACATGCCTTTTAACGTGTGATTAATCCAAAATTTGTTTTCTAAGTGTAGACTAGTTGTTTAACCTACAAAGAATACATTTGCAATGGGTTTTCAAGACTTAAAGAAGTAAACAAATTTTTATTAGAAATATGGTATCAAAGAGAAATAAACAAAACTCTTGAAAAATACTTACCTTTGAGTTTTAAAGTATAATGGTAATTTTCAAAGTGTATTTTGTAGTTATAAATTAAACAAAGGAATTTTTAATGGAAAACGTAGAAAACACATTTTAATAGATTTTCTAGACAAAATGTTGTCAAAATTGATTAAAAATGGTCAAGTAATAAAGAACGTTTCAAAAATAAAATTTATAACGTAAGGGAAATATTCTACGTAATTTAAAAGTATTAAAAATAGCTTATGCGGTTTTACAATATAGATTTTAAAGCTTTACGGTTAAGAAAATGATTTAAAAATCTTACGCGATTGAGAAAACGATTTAAAAACACTACGCGATTTTAAAAACAGCAAAATATATTTATGCGTTTTAAAAACGTTTGTAAAAGTGATGCGATTGTGAAAATGCGATAAAATTTTTACGCGATTAATTGGAACAGTGAGTTTTGCTGTCGGGCCAAAGTGGTGGACCCGGACATGTTGAGATATGGTACTGTCAAGTGGAAATGTACTATATATTGGAATTTTGAGATTGAGGGCGTTTTTGTAAATATGGCAATATTTTGAGACCAAGGGTATTTTTGTAATTATATTCATGCATCAAGAGTTGTGCCAATTTGGTTGATATTGGCGATTGATTGACGAGACGAATTATACCATGTTGTCAGTGTGATAAGCGTAGTGTGATTCATTGAGTGGACTTGGAGGCATTAGTGTGCGGAATATTCCACATGTGGACAGTTGGTCGCTTTTTTGGGTCATGGTAACTGGCAATACACTAATGATCTCGACACGCACTATACTTAATCAAGATCTTGGAGAGACTATTTAGTACAATGCCTGTAGTGCACGACGTGTTTGGACTGTGTGCTACTACACAATGTTGGACTGTGGGCTATAGACACAACGTTGGACAGTGTAATAGTTTGGTTGGGCAGCTTGAGGTACTGATAGTTCTTTTCGGGTCATTCTCTCTGATGTCTGTGTCTAGCTCCACGGAGTAGGAATGAGTCATATGCATTTGCATTTGTGGCATGCATCATAACATTATTATTTGTGATATTATATGATGAGTTAATGTGTGTTATTATTTATGAGATTGTGGTATGCATTATTGTGTTAAATTGTGTTATTATTTATGATGCTATGGTATGCTTTATTATATTTAACTGTGATATCTGTTGTATTGTCATTTTCTTATTTACCATGCTGGTATTGATGTAGATTGTCTCACCTCTTTATTTGTATGTGTCTCTGTATTATTATTTTATTTCTGTAAAGAGTTTGAGGAAGAGGTAGAGGAATAGCCTCTAGAGATTCTGTATCCTAAAGATCAGCAAACGGACGATCAGTTTGACGAGTGTGAGCCGTCAGATCATCCATAGCATCTAGATTGATCTTGTGGTTATGGCGTTGCTGGGATTCCTAGGTTTTGTGAGACTGGAGTTTCATGGAGGCTCTGAAGCCTGGCGACTGCGGGAGGATAGAGGATCGGTTGTCTACGTGGGGCGTCTGGCTGTGTCCCCACGAGGAGAGTTTGATGGGGAACCTGTTTTTACTACTACTCTATATTTACATTTAGAGTTGCCTTTAGCGTTGAGACGTCACTGGGGAGGACTGTTTTGTGTAACACCCACCGTAGGGTGCCACATTTACGTTACTTAATTACTAAATTTCCTTCAAGTTAAAAAATGTGATGTTGTGATAAAATATGAGTTGTAAATTTCTTTCTTTATTCTTTGATAACGATAAAATAAACTTAACGGAAAATAAAAATATTATACATCATCACATATAATTTACATCATCATACATTACAAATGTACTGTTAGGATTATTTATATACAGATCAAGTTCTTAAAATAGTTAAACATAATTTTAAATATGTACAGACGTAGTTCATAACAATGCTTAGACTTGCCCAAGTCTAACTAGATAGCAGAACCCTCAGACGGGTCCTTCTCAGATTCCTCTGCAGGAAGGAATCCAGCACGACGCAAAGCTCTATGGACAGGTGTCCGACCAGACAACACGATACTAATCGCACTATGAGTACGGTATGTAAGCTCCCCAGTACTACCTAATGAATATAGGAAACTCTAAGTGTACATAAATAGTTACATTAAAATAGGGGTTCCCTTGATCAAGCCTACTGTAAGTAATGTTTAAGTCCCCTATGTAGAAAAAACACTGCCTGTCTAAATGAACATGCCAAGCTTCCGGTCCTCCACGAAACTGTAAAGTTATATAACCTAGAAAACTGGGCTTCTCCATCTTCTCAAAATTCTGCTTCCTCAGTCGGAATCTGCTCTTCTTCACCCTCTTGTACTATGCCTTGCTCAGCATCTTTACAAATATAATTACAGTACAAAATAATATACAAAGAGGTGAGATCACCTACGCCAATACCAATATGGTAGCACAGGGATAACACATACAACATATCATACAGATATATCATACCATAATTACAATCATGCCATCAACATTATTATCATAACAAATACAATAAATAATAATTACTATCATGCCATTAACATTATTATCATCATCATCATCCAATTATTCCTCAACAAAATAATTGTCATAGCCAATATTCCCCAATTATTATATCATACAGATATAAATGCTCAGATTCATGCATGCGCACATAGACTCAATTTCCTACTCCATGGAGCTAACACTCAGTTCGGAGAAGTTGATCCAAAAGATCTGTCTGTACCAATATGTCTTAGACCGCGTGCTACAATTCTTATTTGTATTTGCACATCTAGCATATACACGACAGTCTTTACGAGATCTCAATTAAGAATAGTGTCTCGGTCAGGATCATCGGTGCGTTGCATCGGTCTAACTTACAGAAAGAAGACCTACCAACTGCCCATGTAAGCAACTCGCACCCTGATGCCCCCAAGGTCAACAAGTGACTTACACTACGCACATCGCACCCACTCAAGAGGTGTACGTCTCTCCTAGGCAAATAGCCTCATGCAGTCTATCGGACCTTTCCAATGCATGTTCAATGCACCAAGGTCACTCATAGGCAAAAATTCTTATATAGTGTTCATACACCAGTTTATGCATATATACAGGAAAAATTCATCATTTTCTCATACAGTAGTCCAATAATAATACTACTATTTATTCAGTCATGAAATCATATTATCGCATTTTCGTAGTCGTGAAACATTTCTGTTATGTTTTTATAATTTTGCAACATTTTCGTTGCGTTTTCAAATCACATATAGATTTTTCAACGTTTTCATCAATCACGTAAAAATATTCCATCGTTTTTCAATCATGTAGTGATTTTTCAATAATATTTCAATCACGTAAAAATATTTAAACGCTTTCCAAATCACGTAGAAATATTTTAATATTTTTCAAATCGTGTAACTTAAAAATCACGTTTTTAAGTTACGTAAATCATTTTTCACCATTTTTCAACTTCGTAACATATTTCTCAAAGTTCAAAAATTCCATTTTAACTTTTCTTAAAATAACATGACTCCTTACATTATTTTCCACATTTTCTTACTCAAGAAAACCTTTTTCGCAATATATTTCATAATTTCACCATTTCATTGAATTAAATCAATGTTTCTAACTTTCAAATTTACTAACGCTCTCCAAAACCCAAAGGATGAGTTACACGTTAGAAAATCCCAAGTCACCAACGTATTCTTTATAATTCCAAATCAATTCTAAAAATCAATCCTTTTTAAAATAAATTGAGGTTCAAACACTTTCAACCTCTCTTTTCCATTCATAATCAAAAACTCCATTTTCTCAAGTGATAAAACACTCTGAATCCCTTTCCAAATTCCTTGTATTAAATCAAGTTATATTTCCACTTTGAAAATCACCTTGTTTTCACAAAACCAAGGCATTACAAGTCTTCAAAACCGTGGACATGACCAATGAAACCATCAAAATATTTTTCTTTCTAAATCATCTAAGTTCTATTCATGATTTTACACAAACAAAACTATTAAAAATTCCTCACCAAAACCATGAGCTCATGTTCCATGAAAACAAACCATTTGTTTATTTTCCTAGCTTTTCTAAACATCTATTTTTACCATTCATGAAAATATTAATTTGTGAACACCTATTTTGAGGTATTGAGGCCGAAATCCTCATGGTCTTTAGAATCAAAAATTATTTTCCTTTCCAACAATTTTTATGGCATACAACATATATAATCAACATATATATCACAAGCATGCCATAATCAAAGCAATAGATCATGCAAATCATACCAAGCATAGGCAAATAATCAAAGCACATAAACACTCACAAATTATTACATGACCATAGATATGAATCCTCACATGGATTCACCATCCATCAAATATAAAATCATCTCTCACCACCATACTTGGTTGGTGAGATGGATCTCCTTTTTACCTCTTGAAGAACCACAAAAAGCTCCTTGCTTTGTACTTTGAACAAGATCTCCACCAACAAAAGTTTCTTGAACATAAAACAAACACAAAGAAATTAGTATATCAAGCTTGAATAAGAGGAACCATGGATCAAACATGGTTTAGAACACGAAAAAGAAGAGAAGAAATGAAGTTTTCCATAACTTCACCTTAAGAACCCTAGAACTTGCTCTTGGAAAAACTCCTTGAAGATGAAAGATTTAGAACTTGGTGTAAACTACAAAGTGTCTTAGAATAAGGTATAGATTCAAGAAATATGGTTGTTTGAAATTAAAGAGTGGTGGAAGGTGGAGTAGGGTGTTATGGCCGTGAGGTATGTTTGGAGAGAAAGGAGAGAAAATTTTTGCTAAGCTTTGCTTTAGGAAAGATCATGAATGATGAAGAATGATCAATAATGACTAAGGTGATCAATTATGGTCTTCAACTTGTGCTTTAGCTTATAATGCAGCACCAAAAACCGCCCCCCCCCTCTATGCACTCTTCAAAGAGAGACCAATCTCCTAGCCATCATTTTAGGCAATCTTAACCATTGATTAGATCAATGGTTAGGATTAATGTAGGTTTTAGGTTTAGGCTTTAGATAGAAGACTTAATCTAGGCCATTGGATCTTTCCTCCTTGAAATCCTAGCCATTAGATGTATCTCCAAAATGAAGGGTCAAGATTACTCCTTCAAACTTTACATCCAAGGGTTATGAATGGTCCTAGCCACTTTATAAGACTAAATCTCAACCGTTGATTAATCAAGATCAAGTCTCCATTGTTGATTACATCAATGGTAGATATCCAAGCCACTAATTTGATTATAAAGTACAATATTTATTTTTTTTATCTGCTATTGCCCTTTGAATAATATTTTTATTGTATTTTTATCACCCAATAATTAAATACAATGCAAAACACAGTAAAAGAAAATTTCTAAAACTGTTTTCGGATTCAGGTTTAGTAAGATCCCTCATCTCCGTCTCAACAGTACAAATTTTTCTGGCTATAGAAAAATTTTCACTTTTCTAGACCCACGTCGGGCCCACATACAACCTCCCTGAGCCCACCGACAGTCCACGGATAACGCTACAATAATCAGAGTAATATAAAAATTTCATAATCACACACAAAATCACAAAAATTAGAAAACTTATGAATATCAAATTAGATTACGTAAAATAATTAAGACTTAACAGTAATAATTAAATTACGTAAAATTTTCTCCAGCCCGAAAATTATTATTTTTCAGACACGGAGTAAATCACACAGAACGATCAAATGTAGTGATGGAATACTCAAAATAATTTTACAGTACACAGAAATCACTAAATAGTAGAATTCTGTTAACTGTCAAAATTACTGCTAAATATTTAGGAAAATTTGGGGTGTTACAATACTCCCCCTCTAAAAAGAAGTTTCATCCTCGAAACTTGATAAACTTGACTTCACACCCTTAGAATAAATATGGATACTATTCTTTGATCTTTTCTTCCAATTCCCATGTAGCTTCACCATTTACATCGTTCCAAACGATTTTAACTAATGAAATTTCCTTACCTCGAAGTTGCTTGTTCTTTGATCCTCAATCTTAATTGGAAATGTTTCATAGTTTAAGTTTTCCTTCAACTGTACCGTGTCTGATTCGATAACATGGGTAGGATCAGGAATTTATTTTCATAATTACTATACGTGAAATACATTGTGAAGATTTGATAACAATGGTGGTAATGCAATCTGGTAAGCGACCAGACCTATCCGACGTAGTATCTGATACGACCCGATAAACTTTGGAGTGAGCTTCTTAGACTTAAGCACTCGTCCAACTCTATCATAGGTGTCACTCACAGAAATACATGGCCACCTTCTTCAAACTCAAGCGATTTTCTCCTTTTATCAGCATAGCTTTTTTGCTGAGTTTGAGTTATTCTCATCTTATCTTGTATCATCTTCAATTTCTCAGTTGTCTATTGAACAATCTCTGGTCCTAATACTACACTTTCACCATCCTGATACCAACACAATGGTGTTCTGCATCGTCTTCCATACAATGCCTCATAAGGTGCCATCCCTATGCTCGAATGAAAATTGCTGTTGTATGTGAACTCTAACAATGGTAAAAATTCATCCCAACAACCAGTTTCTTCTAGAACACATGCTTTCAACAAGTCCTCTAACGACTGAATTGTTCTTTCTGACTGACCATCAGTCTGTGGATGGTAAGCAGAACTCAAACGTAACTTTGTTCCCATAACTTCTTGCAAACTATTCTAAAATCTCGACGTAAATCTTGGATCTCGATCCAAAATAATACTGGATGGTACACCATGAAGTCTAACAATTTCATTGATGTACACTTTGGCCAACTTTTCTATTGAGTACTTAATATTAACCGGCAAAAAGTGCACCGACTTAGTAAGCCAATCAGCAATTACCCAAATAGAATCATAACCTTTCCGAGTTTTTGGTAGTCCTATCACAAAATCCATTGTTATGTCATCCCATTTCCATTCAAAAATAGGCCAAGGTTGCAACATTCCCGAAGGTCTTTGATGTTCCACCTTAGCCTTCTGACAGACCAAACAGGATGATACATACTCAGCAACATCCTTCTTCATTCCTTGCCACCAATATAATTATTTTAAATCCTGGTGCATCTTTGTGGCTCCTAGATGCATACTCAACTTACTCCTGTGAACTTCATCCAAAATCAATCTCCTAAGTTCTGAATCATTAGGCACACAAACTCTTCCTTGAAACTTCAAAAATCCATTAGTACCTTCTCTAAATTCCACTTCTGCACCTTGGCTCTTAGCTTCTTTAGCTTCTTGCAAATACTGGTCACTGTTTTGTCCATCTCGTATTCTATCCATCAAATCATTTGAAATGGTGATCATGTTTAAACGCATCCTTCCTGGCGAAAGTTTCACAGACAAATGAATATCCTGAAATTCCTCTATTAATTCTTTCTCCTTAATCATCATAACAAAAGCACTAAGCATTTTCTTACTCAACGCATCTGCTATGACATTTGCCTTTCCGGGATGATATTGTAACTGAAAGTCATAGTCCTTTAGAAACTCTAGCCATCGTCTTTGTCTCATGTTTAACTCTTTCTGGTCAAACAAATACTTCAAACTTTTATGATCACTAAAAATAGTGAATGTTGCTCCATAGAGAAAATGTCTCCACACTTTCAATGCAAACACCACAGCTGCTAACTCCAAGTCATGAGTTGGATAATTCTTCTCATGATTTTTCAGTTGTCTTGAAGCATAAGCCACCACTTTACGATTCTGCATGAGTACACAACCTAATCCTTAGTACAAAGCATCACAATATACATCGAAAGGTTCGTTCGGATTAGGTAGAATCAATACTGGTGAAGTAGTCAATCGTCTTTTCAACTCTTGAAAACTTTCTTCACATGCATCAATCCACACGAATGGTTGATTTTTTCGTGTAAGTTGGGTAAGAGGTCTTGCTACCTTTGAAAACCCCTCAATAAACCGTCTATAGTAACCAACTAATCCGACAAAACTATGGATTTCTGTTACAGTCTTTGGTCTTTCCCATTCCAAAGTTGTCTCCACCTTTGAAGCATCAACTTCAATTCCTTCATTCGATATAACGTGTCCCAAAAATTGAACTTCACTTAACCAAAATTCACATTTGGACAATTTGGCATACAACCTATTCTCCTTCAAAATTTGAAGAACCACTCTGAGATGTTCAGCATGTTCCTCCTGACTTTGAGAATAAATCAAAATGTCATCTATAAAGACAACAACAAATTTATCCAAGTACGAATGGAAAATTCTGTTTATAAAATCCATGAATATGGCTGGTGCATTCGTCACACCAAACGACATCACTAGATATTCATAATGCCCATAACGAGTTTGAAATGCAGTTTTGGAAATATCATCCACTTTCACATGAATCTGGTGATAACCAGATCGTAAATCAATCTTGGAAAATATTGCGGCTCCTCGCAATTGATCCATCAAATCATCGATTCTTGGAAGTAGATATTTATTCTTAATCGTAATCTTGTTCAACTGACGGTAGTCTACACATAGACGAGATGTTCCATCCTTCTTCTTTACCAACAATACTGGAGCTCCCTATGGTGACACAGTAGGTTTCACAAATTGTTTCTCCAACAAATCCTCCAGTTGTTTCTTAAGCTCTACTAACTCTACCGGCGACATCCGATATGGCGCAATAGATATAGGTCCAGCTCCAGGTACTAAATCAATAGCAAACTCAATTTCTCTTTCAGGCGGTAGTCTAGGTATATCTTCAAGAAATACCTCAGGAAATTCATTGACCACGAAAATATCCTTTAAGACATCTTCACACTGAACCTCCAAAGAAAACAACAATAGATACCCATGATCTTATTCCTTCAAACAAGCTTCTACTTGAGTAGCCGTTAGGAATCTAGGATCCTTAGCCTCAGGAAATACTAATGTCTTATTCGAACAATCAATTAGGATATGGTTAGAAGATAACCAATCCATTCCTAAGATTACATTAATCTTAGAAAGAGGCAAACATATCAAATCCACATGAAAGATTCTATCCCTAACACATACAGGACAATTCAAACATACTTTTGTAGTTATCACAGGCTTATCAGTAGGAGTAGCAACACTCAAATCATATGGCAATGTAGTCACAGTCAATCCCAAACGTTCTACACAATCACATGCAATGAAAGAATGTGTTGCTATAGAGTACGGTTAAAGGATTACCTTCTATAGCACACTCCTCCATGATTAAGTCCTCAGATTTTTCGGCTTCCTCTCCGTTCATAGTATACACTTGACCACCCGCCTATGGCCTTGCAGTACGAACATTCCCAACAGAAGGTTCCTTCTTAATCTGATCACAATCCCTGGATAAATGTCCAGGTTTCCCACATCTAAAACAAACAATTTGTTTATGCTGACAAACCTTGGTCAGATGGTTCTTCCCACACTTGAAACAGTTATACATAGGAGTTCTAGCTTGACTTGCCTTACTGCCACCAAAACTTCCTCCAACAAACTGCTGCCGATTCTGATTTCCTGCCGGTTTTGCATATGGCTTCTGCTGAAAACGGTTTCCTCCGCTATTCTTTCCTCTTTGGAATCTTGCAGGTCCAAAGTTCTTATTTCTCGCCGCCCGTTGAAGATCAATCTCCTCAACCTTACGACACTTATCCAATAATTCTAGAAGCTGTTCAATTCCCAGGTTTGCTACAGCCCGCTTAATGTCAAGCTTCAATCCTTCCTCAAATTTCCTACACTTCCAGTCCTCATCTGGGTGCATCTGGAAATACCTCGAAAACTTTGACAAGCTCTCAAATTTTGCTACATACTCACTTACAGACATCACCCCTTGCCTCAGACTAAGAAATTCCATCTCCTTAGTATGACGCAAATTTGCTGGAAAATACTTTGCCAGAAACTTCTACCTAAAGAGCTGACATGTCACAACTCTTCCTTCAGCTTCTAACAATCTTTGGTCTCCTGCCCACCAGTTTTCACCATCTCTGACTAATATAAAAGTTACAAAAGTTAGCTTTCGTTCATCAGTACAACCCATACCTTCAAAAATTTTCTCTAATTCCTTAATCCATAGATCAGCTTTGTCTGGATCAAACTCTCCATGAAACTTGGGTGGATTGTTCTTGTGAAACTCTGACAAACTGTGAGCATCCTCAGTTGCTCTTTGATTTTGTTGTGCAACGACATTAGTCATCCGTTGCATTGCTGCTACAGCTACAGCCATGTTCTGGTTATCATTACCAACATTTTCCATTCCTGTTCTAGTATTGACACGTCCTTGTCCTCGTCCAGCCTTTACTTTTCTCTACTCAAACTAGACAGCACAAGAAAGTAATATCAATCTTTAAACAATATTGTTTCTTTTCAAAAAACAATCACAGAGAATCACACAACACAAACAAGACAGACCTAACCACAACCCAAAAGACTCTAACTTGGGCTCTGATACCAACTAATGTAACACCCACCGTAGGGTGCCACATTTATATTACTTAATTACTAAATTACCCTCAAGTTATAAAATGTGATGTTGTGATAAAATACGAGTTGTAAATTTTTTTCTTTCTTCTTTGATTACGATAAAATAAACTTAGCGGAAAATAAGAATATTATACATCATCACATATAATTTACATCATCATACATTACAAACGTACTGTCAGGATTATTTATTTATAGATTAAGTTCTTAAAACAGTTAAACATAATTTTAAATATGTACAGACGTAGTTCATACTAGTGCTTATACTTGCCCAAGTCTAACTAGATAGCAGAACCCTCAGACGGGTCCTCCTCAGATTCCTCTGCAGGAAGGAATCCAGCACGATGCGAAGCCCTACAGACAGGTGTCCGACCAGACGACACGATCGTACTAGGAGTACGGTAGTAAGCTCTCCAGTACTGCCTAATGGATATAGGAAACTCTAAGTGTACATAAGTAGTTACATTAAAATAGGGGTTCCCTTGATCAAGCCTACTGTAAGTAATGTTTAAGTCCCCTATGTAGAAAAAACACTGCCTGTCTAAATGAACATGCCAAGCTTCCGGTACTCCACGAAATTGTAAAGTTATATAACCTAGAAAACTGGGCTTCTCCATCTTCTCAAAATTCTGCTTCCTCAGTCAGAATCTGCTCTTCTTCACCCTCTTGTACTATGCCTTGCTCAGCATCTTTACAAATATAGTTACAGTACAAAATAATATACAAAGAGGTGAGATCACCTACGCCAATACCAATATGGTAGCACAGGGATAACACAAACAACAAATCATACATATATATCATACCATAATTACAATCATGCCATCAACATTATTTATCATAACAGATACAATAAATAATAATTACTATCATGCCATTAACATTATCATCATCATCATCATCTAATTATTCCTCAAGAAAACAATTGTCATAGCTAATATTCCCCAATTATTATATCATACAAATATAAATGCTCAGATTTATGCATGCGCACATAGACTCAATTTCCTACTCCATGGAGTAACACTCAGTTCGGAGAAGTTAATCTGAAAGATCTGTCTGTACCAACATGCCTCAGACCACGTGCTACAATTCTCATTTGTATTTGCACATCTGGCATATACACGACAGTCTTTACGAGATCTAGATTAAGAATAGTGTCTCGGTCAGGATCATCGATGCATTGCATAGGTCTAACTTACAGAAAGAAGAGCTACCAACCGCCCATGTAAGCAACCCGCACCCTGATGCCTCCAAGGTCAATAAGTGACTTACACAACGCATATCGCACCCACTCAAGAGGTATATGTCTCTCCTAGGCAAATAGCCTCATATAGTCCATTGGACCTTTCTAATGCATGTTCAATGCACTAATGCCAATCATAGGCAAAAATTCATATACAGTGTCCATACACCAGTTTATGCATATAAAATGCACCAATGCCAATACAGGCAAAATTCATCATTTTCTCATACAGTAGTCCAATAATAATCCTACTATTTATTCAGTCGCGAAATGATATTATCACGTTTTCATAGTCGCAAAACATTTCTGTTACGTTTTCATAATTTTGCAACATTTTCGTTGCGTTTACAAATCACATATAGATTTTTCAACGTTTTCATCAATCACGTAAAAATATTCCATCGTTTTTCAATCACGTAGTGATTTTTCAACAATATTTCAATCATGTAAAAATATTTAAACGCTTTCCAAATCGAGTAGAAATATTTTAACGTTTTTCAAATCGCGTAGCTTAAAAATCACGTTTTTAAGTTACGTAAATAATTTTTCACCGTTTTTCAACTTCGTAACATATTTCTCAATGTTCAAAAATTCCATTTCAACTTTTCTTAAAATAACATGACTCCTCACATTATTTTCCACATTTTCTTACTCAAGAAAACCTTTTTCGCAATATATTTCATAATTTCACTATTTCATTGAATTAAATCAATGTTTTTAACTTTAAAATTTACTAACGCTCTCCAAAACCCAAAGGATGAGTTACACGTTAGAAAATCTCAAGTCACCAACGTATTCTTTATAATTCCAAATCAATTCTAAAAATCAATCTTCTTTAAAATAAATTGAGGTTCCAACACTTTCAACCTCTCTTTTCCATTCATAATCGAAAATTTCATTTTCTCAAGTGATAAAACACTCTGATTCCCTTTCCAAATTCCTTGTATTAAATCAAGTTATATTTTCACTTTGAAAATCACCTTGTTTTCACAAAACCAAGGCATTTCAAGTCTTCAAAACCATGGACATGGCTATTGAAACCATCAAAATATTTTTCCTTCGAAATCATCTAAGTTCCATTCATGATTTTGCACAAACAAAACCATTAAAAATTCCTCACCAAAACCGTGAGCTCATGTTCCATGAAAACAAACCATTTGTTTATTTTTCTAGCTTTTCTAAACATCCATTTTTACCATTCATGAAAATATTAATTTGAGAATACCTATTTTGAGGTGTTGAGGCCGAAATCCTCATGGTCTTTGGAACCAAAAATTACTTTCCTTTCCAACAAATTTTATGGCATACAACACATATAATCAACATATATATCACAAGTATGCCATAATCAAAGCAATAGATCATGCAAATCATACCAAGCATAGGCAAATAATCAAAGCACATAAACACTCACAAATTATTACATGACCATAGATATGAATCCTCACATGGATTCACCATCCATCAAATATAAAATCATTTCTCACTACCATACTTGGTTGGTGAGATGGATCTCCCTCTTACCTCTTGAAGAACCACAAAAAGCTCCTTGCTTTGTACTTTGAACAAGATCTCCACCAACAAAAGTTTCTTGAACATAAAACAAACACAAAGAAATTAGTATATCAAGCTTGAATAAGAGGAACCATGGATCAAACATGGTTTAGAACATGAAAAAGAAGAGAAGAAATGAAGTTTTCTATAACTTCACCTTAAGAACCCTAGAACTTGCTCTTGGAAAAACTCCTTGAAGATGAAAGATTTAGAACTTGGTGTAAACTACAAAGTGTCTTAGAATAAGGTATAGATTCAAGAAATATGGTTGTTTGAAATTAAAGAGTGGTGGAAGGTGGAGTAGGGTGTTATGGCCGTGAGCTATGTTTGGAGAGAAAGGAGAGAAATTTTTTGCTAAGCTTTGCTTTAGGAAAGTTCATGAATGATGAAGAATGATCAAGAATGACCAAGGTGATCAATTATGGTCTTTAACTTACGCTTTAGCTTCTAATGCAGTACCAAAAACCATCCCCCCCCCTCCATGCACTCTTCAAAGAGTGACCAATCTCCTAGCCATCATTTTAGGCAATCTTAACCATTGATTAGATCAATGGTTAGGATTAATGTAGGTTTTATGTTTAGGCTTTAGATAGAAGACTTAATCTAGGCCACTGGATCTTTCCTCCTTGAAATCCTAGCCATTAGATGTATCTCCAAAATGAAGGGTCAAGATTACTCCGTTAAACTTTACATCCAAGGGTTATGAATGATTCTAGCCACTTTATAAGACTAAATCTCAACCGTTGATTAAATCAAGATCAAGTCTTCATTGTTGATTACATCAATGGTAGATATCCAAGCCACTAATGTTGACTATGCAGCACAATATTTATTTTTTTTATCTGTTATTGCCCTTCGAATAATGTTTTTACTGTATTTTTATCACCCGATAATTAAATATAGTGCAAAACACAGTAAAAGAAAATTTCTAAAGCTGTTTTCGGATTCAGGTTTAGTAAGATCCCCCATCTCCGTCTCAACAATACAAATTTTTCTGGCTACAGAAAAATTTTCACTTTTCTAGACCTACGCCAGGCCCACATATGACCTCCCTGAGCCCACAGACGGCCCACGGATAACTCTAAAATAATCAGAGTAATATAAAAATTTCATAATCACACACAATCACAAAAATTAGAAAACTCATGAATATCTAATCAAATTACATAAAATAATTAAGACTTAACAGTAATAATTAAATTACGTAAAACTTTCTCCAGCCCGAATATTATTATTTTCTTGACACAGAGTAAATCACACAAAATGATGAAATGTACTGATGGAATACTCGAAATAATTTTACAGTACATAGAAATCACTAAACAATGGAATTCTTTTAATTGTCAAAATTACTGCCAAATATTTGAAAAAATTTGGGGTGTTACATTTCGTACACCCAGTGAGATCAGTATTGTATCGAAAGCACAGACTCCTGTCCGTAGAGCTACGAGACATCCTGGATTTTTATCATTCGAGAGTGATCCTTCAGAGGGTTAGGAGTCTTTGATGTGCACTTGGGCACTTTATGTTTCTAGTACTGTTATGCTAACTCTTTACTATTTTATTTAAATACTTGTACTTGTAAATTATTTGTACAACTTAAAACAAAATCATATGTATATTATGGAGTGTGATAATAGTTTGTTTTATTTTATGTTTCGTGTTATTTTATTTAACGATATCCAGTATAAAAGGAGAAATTTTATAACTCATATTAATTATGTATCAAATGTTTTGTAACTTGGGTAAATTTTATTTTATAGCATCATAAATGTGACATCCCCACAAGGGTGTTACAATAAGCCCCGAATGAATGCATAATTAGTATCCAACTATTCTAAAACACAACCACTGAAAGAATACATACTCCATAAATAATATTTTTGTCCTTAACACAATGCACTAATAATACAAAATATAGTACTTACATATTGAGTATAAAAGATAACGGGTACAAGAGTACAAAAGGAAAAAGTAGTAACCCTGGGATAGGTACTACTAGCAGACAGAGCCGCAACCCCAAATATATATGACGCTCGAAGTCTTGGTCGTCAAATCAGGCATCAGTGCCCCCATGAAGTTGCACTCGTACATAACCGAAGAAATCTCGTCCAGACGCCACCTTGAAAATAATGAATCGATCCAGTCCAATCAGCAAGGATGTGGTCCCTTTTCGTCTTCCTCAAGATCTTTTATCAAATACAAATATAAAACGAAAAATACAAAGATACAAGAAAGAGATGAGATACCAACATTCAATACCAATATGGCAGCAAGAAAACGGAACGGCGCAGGACGGCCAAATAACATCACAACACATACATTTATCAATAATAGCGATAAAAATAAGAATTTAGATAGAAACAACAATAACATCTCAGATAATGAACAATAAGGCAATTCAAAAAATCATAACTTCATTTAAAGCAATAGTCCCATCACAGTAATAATTAGAATTAATAGTAAAAGCAACAATATTCAACAGCAGTAAGAATTATCAATAGTAAACTAATCAAATAATTATTACAGTAATAAAACAATTATTGATTCATAGTTACAAATGCTCATGCTCGATGAATTATGAGACTAACAATTCACAATGCAAATAGTACCAAAATTCCTACTCTATGGAGCTAGACATAAACATTTTCAGAGTGAATGATCAAGGAGTAATGCCAGTATATCGTTAGCCTTTAAAAATAGTGTGCTTCATCTCATAAAATATTTGCACAACAATGGCTTATACATGGCACCTCAACAGTTGATCGCGATATAGGATAGTGTCTCAGTCCGGATTGTCGGTGTGTTTGCATCGGTTTACCCCACGGCACAGAGGAGCTCTTAACTGTCCATGATGAGGCACCCGCACCCCGACGCCCCCAGGGTCAACAACATATGACACCTACGCTTAGTCTATTCGCACCCGCACATAGGTGTTATTCAAACTCCTAGGCAAACATCGCCTTTCTAACAATGTCTAATGGACAACACATATGCATGATGACACAATGTCCAATCATGTATGTTTATCAATGATGCATTCATCATAAGCATACCACAATGGCATATATATTCATTCTCAATATCATCATGTCATAATTTCATCAAGAACTTGGTCTCGCATAGGAACTCACAATTGCAGCAAATAATCCTCGATATCAATACATATACATGTACATCATTCCACATATACCGAAATTTCCATGTTATGGATCCAAAATTCCATTTTCAAAATCATTTCTCCCTCATTGGTTTGGATATATAATCCTGTCGCATTTAAGTGAAATAAAGTCCTTGAATCTAGGGTTCAAGATTTATGTTTGAGTTACAAGGAATAAGGAACCATATTTTCATCATTTTCAGCTCAAAATCTCATTTTAGGATCCTAGTAATCGATTACACAGCTCTGGTAATCGATTACCAGCTCAATAGAACCTCTGTAATCGATTACATACTGAATGTAATCGATTACATAGCTTCCCAGAAACACGATTTGTAACTCCAGGGACCTGGTAATCGATTACACAACTTTGGTAATCGATTACCAACTGGACAGAACCTCCGTAATTGATTACAGACAGGATGTAATCGATTACGTGATTCCCAGAATCACGATTTTGTAACTCCAGAGGCTTGGTAATCGATTACAGGCACTGGGTAATCGATTACCACGCATAAACTTGTAGAAAAATGATCTTTAAGCCATCTAAACTCAAACCAAATCAATCAATAACATTTTCAACATCAAATTAACTCAAACATGCATCCAAAATCACCTAAAGGCAGTCAATGACTTATACAAATCCAACCAAAAACACCATTGTGAAAAAGGAAGAAAAATAGCATAACAAAAAGGGAAATCCACTCATGGATCCCTCAATCAATAATAACATGCAAGACATCTCCTTACTACCAAGATTGGTTGAAGAGGATCATCTCCCTCTTACCTAAATGAAGACAATCACAAGGATGCTAGCTCCTTTTTGTTCTTGATTTTCGTTTTTACCTTCAAGAAAACACTAATGTGAGTGACTTCCACAATGTCCACTCAAGCCATGGAAAGATGAGTGACCAAGAAAAATGAAAATGAGAAGAAAATGGAAGAAAGGTGAAGACTTTACCTCAAAGTTCAATGCTTTAGCTTCAATGGTGGAAAAATGGAAGAAGAAGAAGAACCAAAAGATGACCACCAAAGAGAATGGCCTTGGAAGGGTGGAAGGAAACAAGGAATATGATTTGTTTAGCAAACAATGGAAATGATCTCCAATATGTGTGTGCATTGTGGAGAAGGAAGAAAAAGAGAAGAAGAGAAGAATGCTTGAAGAAAATGAGAAGAAAGAAAAGTGTTAAGTGTTTTGTGTTTAGAAAAATAGAAATGAGGTGATAAAAGGGAGAAAACACTTTTGACTCCCCCAAAAGAGGGTGTCGACCGTGGAGTGAGTGGGGAGGGAAGAGAGAGAAAAAGAAACATGTGTATTATTAGGGAAATTTCTAGGAAGCTTCCCTCATTAAGCTCTTGATTAAATTAATCTTTCTTTTGAAATTAAAGCTAATGGGTGTGACGCAAAGTGGATTTTGGATAATGTGATAAAGATTTTTACTACAAGCTAATATTTAATGGACAAGTATTACAGTTGACCAAAGTTAGTATTAATTTATCTGACAGATAAAATTTACACAGTGATTATCATTTTATCTGTTAAAATTTCTTAAAAAACGTGAAACCTCGTAAACCGTGTCTAGCCTCAGGTTTAATAAGATCCCCTATCGACGTTTCCACAGCTCAAGGTTCTCGGGAAAAATATCTCATTTTCTCGGCTCTGCTCAGTGTGCACGTAAAATGAGGAATAATATTAAAATATTCCACGTCTCTGGAAAAATTCACAAAAATTACAAATATTATAAAACGACTATTTATCATGAAATTATTAATTTTCGGGATGTTACAATAAAAGGATTAAGTTTTCCAAAGATGATCTTCAAAGGACCAAACCACCATTGAATTCAATTGTTTACAATTTTTGCGGTCATTTAGGACATATTTCTCATTTGTGTAACTATAGAAGAAATCCTTATATAAGAAATAACATGATGTGGGTTCCTAAAAGTCTTAAAAGCTTTAGTACTAACATTCAAGGACCCAAGATGAAATGGATACCAAAATGTCCTCCTAATGTTTCAATTATGCAGAAAATTTCTCAAAAGGATGGACAAATTGGTCAAGTGAAGAAGGAATCATCAAGGGGAATATTTCTAGTGCCCATGAGTTGAAGTTTTGGTCAAAGAAGGAAGATGGCTTCAATCAAAGCTTCTCAAGTACAAAATGTAGAACTTCCAAAGTTCAAGACACTAAAAGAGAAGCAATGGGTAAGGAAAAGAGTTTCTTGATTACCAAAACCAATGTATAAAATGCTTTTACCTATTATGCATATTCACTTGTAAAGTCAATGAATTTGAGGTATATTCCTTGTAAGCCTTAAGTGAGTGATAGAATCATGTGTACTTGGTAAAATTTGAATATTATGTGTAGCACATGATTATATTCATTCTTATTGTACCATAGCTCAATAATTTGTTATATATCTTGGTACATAAGGTTCTACGTTGCTTAGGTATGCTTGCTATATTTTAAATTGTATGTATATATATCATGAAAGTAAGCATGCTATTGGCTATATCTTTAATGGTAATTGATTATTTAATTTGTTGTACTCAATTTACATACTATGGAAAAATTGATCTTTATGAGAGCAAAATGAATTAAGAATCAATGACTAACCTCTATGGATCCAAAATTGGTGGATACCAAAGAAAGTACTTTGAATTGTGTTGTAGGGTGAGTATTATCTTAAGCATGCATTGAAGTAAAATATAACTATGCTACTTGAGATTCGAAAAATTTGAAATGGTCCAAGTTCTCCAAGAGTGATGAAACATAAAAAGAATGACATAGAGAACTACAACATTCTCAAGGAGCGTTGAGACATGAAAGTTGGAGTCACCTACAAAAACTCAAAGAGTACACTTTTGGTGATATTAATCTCTTATCCTTATTTGTGCTTTAAATAGAATATCATTTGATATTTGGATAAGTAGAGAGTTATTTTTATGCCTTAACATGTGATAATCACATATTTTATACATTAATAAGTTTGGTCTTGATTTGTAAGTTTGGTTCAAATTAGGCTTCAATGATATTTTTCAGCATTGTTGAGATTTTACACTATTTCTGTATTTCGGCCATATCTTGAGTTCTAATGTCTAGAAATTATGAATTTTACCTTGTAGGAAAGCTGAGAGAAAGCTCTATAACTTTGATGAGAGCTCGAAGTCTCAATCGGACATCTAGTGGAGCTAATTAGGCTTGGAAGTCATAACACGAGTTTTGTGATTAGAACCTGAACAATGTGCAATAATCAGGACATAACTCGTGCTGTAGGTGGTCTTTTGAGCTAAAACCGGTGGCATTGGAAAGCTAAGACAAAACCCTTCAACTCTTATGAAGACCACATTTTGATATTATGACGTTATGATAGACTTATGGTCATGTGAAGAAAACTGATTAGTTGAGTGCAAAGACAAGCATGATAATAATCCAACCACTCATTAATCACCCCCTTTGTCACTTTGTATCCTTCATACTCTATAAATAGCACCATTGACTACTCATTGGGGGAGTGAGTTTTGGAGATGTTAGTTTAGAATTATTATTCTTGGTTTTAGATCAAGATCAGGTTATTATGTTATTTACTTTTGTAATTTTTTTTGGTTGTAAATAAAAGTTATGATCATCATCTTCTTTTTCTCTCTTTCTTTCTTCTTGCTCATGGGTAACTAATCTTCATCTTGCTTGGGTGAAGGGGTGAAGCTTTTGGTAATAAAATAAGGTTAGATTAATTTCTTTCTTGTGCTTAAATGATATATTATCAAGTGGTTATTATATGTATTGTATTTTGTTTCTAATCAATTTAGAAACCCTCCTTGTAAAGTAGAGTTCTTGATTCATTGTAGATAAGTGGTTTGACACAATGAATGCTTGAACCCATTTACAAGTGTTGGTGTTGGTAAATAATTCTTCCTTGTAAAGTGGAGTTCTTGATTTATTATAAACAAGTGGTTTGGCACAATGAATGCTTGAACCTATTTACAAGTGTTGGTGTTAGTAAATAATTAAAGGAACCAAAATATAACCACATATATAATTCTGAATAGACTTTGAATGTTTAATTTTTTAATTGGAACCTCCGTTGTGCATAGATTTTAATTAAGTTATAAAAAAAATTAATCTTGTCCTTAAATTATTAACAAAAGTGGTTCCCCTAGCGCAAGCAAGTTCTTTAATTTAATTGTGAACAAGTTTTAATATCTTTATTGTTGTGACAAAGTCTTTCCTTACCTTAAAGAATTCTTCTTCATCAATTCCCTGTTGATCGACCTCGCACTCCTGAGAAATTTATTACTTGAGACAACCTGCACTTGGGTTTGCATCCTTTAATTTGCATCAAGTTTTTGGCGCCATTGTCGGGGACTTGATTTGAAGTTTTAATTTATTAAGGTTCTTTTTCTTTAATAAAATCTGTTCTCTCTTCTCCCTCACCGGAGCAAAAGATCAGCTTATCGGTCCTTCGATTTCTTTACCAACTCTCTAACTTTCTAACTTTCTAACTTTATAAACTTGCTAACCTACTAACTTTCTAACTTTTATATTTATGTCATTTATTTATGCTTACTAACTTTCTAACTTTTTAATTTATGTCATTTAATTTTTCTTTTTGACTTACTAACTTGTACATTTTTTTTATTTTTAAGTCATTTATTTATGCTTAATAAATAATGGTTGGTTTATACTGCTAACTTATACATTATTTTTTTTTATTTTACGTCATTCATTTATGCTTGATTAGTAGCATGATTTAAATTCTGGTCGTTTAGTTAAAATTAATCCTAGTACTTTATATATTGATTTGTTTGAATTACAATTATACACAATTGACACAACGGCTGAAAATAAAAGTGTACATGATGAACATGAAAATCAACCGTTGCGAACCATGCGTGAATATTTGCAACCACCTCGAAATTCTAGTCCATCATGCTTTATCTTTCCACTCAATGCTAACAATTTTAGATTTAAGGCAGGTATGATTTATTTACTTCCTAATTTTCATGGTTTAGAATCTAAAAGCCCATATTTACATCTAAAAGAATTTGAGGAAGTATGTATTGCTTTCAATGATCAAAATTGCACTGAAGAAATTGTTAAGCTTAAATTGTTTTCTTTTTCTTTAAAAAATAAAGCAAAATCTTGGCTTAACACTTTGAAACCAAGATTAATTGGCACATGGCAAGAAATGCAAGGTGAGTTCTTAAAGAAATTCTTTCCAACATTTAAAACCAATGCTATGAAAAGACAAATACAAAATTTTTTCCAAAATTCAAATGAAGCATATTTTCAGTGTTAGGAACAATTTAAAGATTTGTTAAATTCTTGCCCACATCATGGTTTTGAAAAATGGTGCACTATAAGCTTCTTTTATGAAGGTTTAACACCTGAAACCAAACAATGTGGAAACAATATGCAATGGTGAGTTTCTTGATAAAGAACCTGATGAAGCTTTAGACTATTTAAACCAGTTAGCTGAAAAATCTCAATCTTGGCATAGTACTAACCCTTCTGAAAATTCAATTAGATCTAACCTTGCAAGTGCTAATAAAGGAAAATATCACCTTAGTCAATAGGAAGATCTAAATGTTAGGTTTGCTAGTTTGGCTAGAAAGGTTGAAGCCATAGAATTAGAAAAAGCAAAAGAAATCAAATCTATGCAAAATGAAGAAATTTGTGGCATTTCTGATGACTTAGGACACTCAACACATGAATGTCCTAAGATTCCTGTTTTTAAAGAAGTTGTACATGACCAAGTAAATGTAATGAATAATTTTAAAAAGCCATTTACTTCTTCTTTTTCAGATACATACAATTTGAGATGGAGAAATCACCCCAAACTTCAGCTAGAGGAATATTAATCAGTCACAATTCGTGCAACTACTACCTCCTCAGGCACAGTAGGGCTCTCAAAATTCTCAAGGATATGCACCTTATGTCCCACCACATAGGAAAAACCTTGAAGAAACATTGCATGCATTCATAGAAAAGCAAGAGGCCATTAATAAAAAAAACAATCAAACCATGATTGACATAAAAAAAACTCTTACTAAACTTTCTTTTGCACTCACCATTCACGAGAAAGGAAAATTTTCTTCTCAACCTCAACCAAATCCCAAGGGTCAGTATAGTCTAAATGAGGGTAGTTTAGAAAACTAACAAATAGATCAAGTCAAGTCAATGATAACTCTTAGGAGTGGAAAGGTTATTGAAAAATAAATTCCCAAACCTTGTGAGAGAGATCATGAACCAATTCCCTAAGAAAATGAAGAAATTGACTAAAAAGAGACCAAACTCTTGCTTGCACCCCTATTTCCTCAAGCATTAAACAATTCAAGGAAATTGAACCATAACACTGAAATTTTTGAAATTTTGAAACAAGTGAAGGTCAATATTCCTCTATTAGATGCTATCAAACAAATTTCTTCTTATGCTAAATATTTGAAGGACTTGTGCATTGTTAAAAGGAAACTAAATATGAAAAAGAAAGCCTTTTTGGCTGAATAGGTAAGCTCCATTCTTCAGAATAATAATGCCTTGAAATATAAAGACTCTGGTTATCCTACAATTTTATGCATTATTGGAGAACATAAAATTGAAAAAGCTTTACTTGATCTTGGTGCTAGTGTCAATTTGCTTCCATATTTAGTTTATCAGTAACTTAACTTGGGTGAGTTAAAACTAACTTCTGTAACTCTTCTACTTGCCGATAGATCAATTAAAATTCCAAGAGGAATAGTGGAAGATGTGTTGGTACAAATTGATAAATTCATATATCCTATAGATTTTATTGTCCTGGATACTAAACCTATGGTTGATAGTTGCAAGTCAATTCCTGTTATTTTAGGTTGTCCATTTTTAGCAACATCTAATGCTTTGAAAAATTGCAGAAATGGAGTGGAGAAGCTAACATTTGGAAATATGACACTAGAGCTCAATATTTTTAACATGTGCAAGCAACCACAGGAAGCCCTTGATGAAAAGAAGGAAGTTAAAGGAATTGAAGCCATCATAGATGATCATCTTCAAACAATGAGTTCTTCTAACCCATTACAAATTTGTTTAGTCAATTCATTTGACTCATACATGCCAGGTCTTGGTAGAAGTTCAGATTCTAAAAGGATAAGAACAAAAAAGTTACAAGTCTGTCACAAATGTGCACGATGGAATTGTAACAAGCGATGTCATTCTTAGGGAATGGTTTCCGCAAATCGAGAAGATAAAATATTTTTCATTAAGAATGGACTGAGTAAAGAGTCATTATATGATATCTTATTGACTCTTGAGACGCATTCTTGTGGATTTGCGCATCGTGAACTTCTTAGTTGTGGAATCTCTTCAAGGACGAACAAAAACATTACAGTCTTGGGAATCTAACTCTAAAAGACCATGTTTTCCAATTTATAAGGAAATTGGATGGGAAACTTATCCTCGATTCATAGAAGGCATTTAAACCGTTACTGGACATAAAACTAGAGGAAGATATGAGTCACAATCACAACAACATGTATATTGTGGATAAATGACCCTAGTATGTTTGGATTAATGACTAAACTTAACATGATTATTACTCTAATTCACTAACTACTTGCCAAGCTTCACTTTTTCAATGAGATTTAATGGAGCAAGAAAAGTGGATGCAAAGGATCATGGAGCAAATCATTTCAATGCAAGGATCATGAAGGAAAACTTGAAGAAAGAGCATCATGAAGAAGGAATTCAAGGAAGATCATTAGGAACCTTTTTGTATAGAAAAGACTTAGTATAACTCTTTGATTAAGCTCTCTAAAGTAAGTAAAAATGGTTTTCAAAAGTAAAAATGGACTAAGAATGAAAAAGGTTAATTAATAAGTCTGTACATCTATGTGTACATTGATGTACTTTTAGTTAATTAACTAACTTTTAATGAAAACCTCAGTGTACATCTATGTATAAGTGTTACATATCTATGTATACATTGATTGATTCTAGACTTCCTTGATCAGTATGTACCTTTGCATCTGTACATCGATTAGTACATCGATGCATAAGCCAAAACAGAAGCAAGGACTTTTTGAAATAGCTATACAATCGATTAGGTAATCGATGCATGAACTTCTGGGCTGAAAATGCAAGTGTTTCTCAAGAACAACATCGATGTACTCATGTGTGTATCACTCAAGATCAAGAACATCCAAGAACACAATCGATTAGGCAATCGATGTACCACATTGTAAGAGTGAAATTTTGTTTAATACATCTGTGTACTAATCGATTGACTGATAACAGAATTTTTCAGATAAGTTTGTTTTGATCTTAACTGACTTGTAAAGTGTGTCCAACGGATCTATTTTGAAATATACCTATATAAGGACATTGGCAAACACTTTCTTAATAACAATTCATTCAAAACTTGAGATCAAACACACAAATACTGAGAGAGCTTTTCATTGAAAGAAACTGAGTATTTTTCTGTAGAACTTCAAATTGTAATATCTGATTTCTTAGAATCTGATTCAATCTTTTCATATTGTAAAAGAGAGATAAGAGAGAAGGTTCTCTTGTTGATTAAATCAAGAGTAGAAGGGACTCTTGGTGTTGTGCAAGAGTAGAAGGAACTCTTGTAGGAATTGCAAGATTGCTTTGACTGGAAAAAGCTATCATTTGGGTAGAAGGAACTTAGAAGTGAAACTTATGTAAAGAATCTTGTAAATTGATTTTTAATAGTGGACGAAACTCACAGTGATGTTGGGACTGGATGTAGGTTACCAGAGAAGGTAGCTGAACTAGGATAAAACTCGGTTTGCAATTTTCTCTACCCCTTAACTCATTATTTGCTTTATTGTTGAATATATGAATTAAGCAATATGTTAGGGATGCTTGCATGATTTGATTAGTTTTTTATCTTGTTCATATCTGAAATTAACCTTATTGTTAATATTTCTTTATAAGTTTCAAGTCTTGATAGAAACACATCTTGCAAAAACACATTTTGGTTTGTTGGTTGACAAAATCTTTTTCATAGTTAAAGAAAAGAATTAGTTTTTGCAAAAAGGGGAAAAACTTTGAAAAGTTATCGTACTCAATTCAAACCCCCCCTTCTTGAGTATTCAGAAGCCACAATTAACAAGTGGTATCAAAGATTTCACTCTTGTGTAAAGCTTAACAGCTTAAGAGGATGACTTCAAATGACATCTTGGGAGAAGGGGCTTCCTTGGCAAGATCCCCTGCTTTCTGCAACACCTACCGTAGGGTATCACATTTAAGACTAATCCTAATATAACTTACCCAAGTTATAAAAGAATTAATCTTGTAAAAACACTGATTTTAAAATTTCTTTTGCGGAATAACAGATGTGAAACGTAATTAAAAACTAACACACCTTATATTATATATTACAAATCTTGTTCACAAATAATTTACATAATTACACCCCCAAAAGTTAATATATACATTACACATCAAAAATAGAAGACGTGCACAACTACCAGATAAAAACTCGATCCAGCCCAAGTCCAAACACCTGAAGATTAATATCCCCCACTTGGTCTTCCTCTTGAACTGGAACGGTCAAATTCCCAAGTCGAGACATGTCACAACGGACGGGAGTCCGAGCAGTTGACATCATAGCATCCTCATGTGGTGTATAAGTATTATTATTCTTACTCCAAATCTCACGTATAGGCATGTAAAACTCTAAACGAACGGACACATTGTAACACCCCAAAATTTACTTTTCTACTCTCAGGATTCATTCTAAAAATGTTTATGATTTTCTGGAATTTTCTTGGAATTTTCTGCGAACGCAGAATATTTTAATATATTTCTCGTTTTACATGTGTACTGAGCGGAACCGGAGAAATGAGACATTTTCTCCGAGAACCTTGAACTATGAAAACGTCGACGGGGGATCTTACTAAACTCGAGGCCAGACATAGTTTACAAGGTTTCACATTTTTCGAAAAATCTTAACAGATGAAATGATAAAACACTGTGAAGAATTTATCTGTCAAATTTGTTAATACTGACTTCTACCAACTATAACTATTGTCCAATAAATAATAACATGTATTAAAAATATTATCACATTATTCAAAATCTAATTTTTTGTATCACATCTATTAGTTTTAATTTCAAAAGAAAGATTAAATTTAATCCAAGCTTGTTATGGGAAGCTTCCTAGCAATTTCCCTTGCAACACATTTTTCTCTCTCCCTTTTTCCCACTCTTCTACGGTAGAACTACAAGGGGAAGCCCAAATATTACCCCTCAATTGCCTCAATATTCACTCTCATTTCTCTACACCCAAATACCCATTTCTCTTTTTCTCTATTCTTCTTCCTCTCCACCGTCCACACACACATACCATCATATTGGAGACCAACTTCCTCAATTGCCAAACAAATCACATTTTCTTGTTCCTTCCACCATTCCAAGACTATTCTCCTTGTTGGTTATCTCTTGGTTCTTCTTCTTTTTCTTCTTCTTCCATTTCTCTTCCACCATTAAAGCTAAAGCTTGGAGCTTTAAGGTAAAGTCTTCAACTTTCTTCCATTTCCTTGCTATTTTCGTTTTCTCACTACAACAAAAATGACCTAGGGTAACTCTTCAAAAGTGTACTCTAAAGTACACTAAAGTGTTGCCTTTGATAAAGGCTACGCTTTTTGGTCCTAAGGCAACACTTTTAGAGTGGTGGCCTATTCGAGCGTGGCCTATTATCTAAGGCTACGTTTTTTCTGCATCAAAGGCCACAATGCTCAAAAGTGTAGCCTTTGATGAGTACAAAGGCAACGCTTTTCTCCTCACTCTATGGGTACGTTTATAAAGTGTTGCTTATTTGGCTACATTTAAAAAACGTTACCTTATGTCAACCCCTATGACTACACTTGTAAATAGTTCCCTTAAATCGAACTCTATGGGTACACTTGTAAAGCGTTCCTTTATGTCATCACCCTATGGGTACACTTATAAGGTGTTTCTTTATATCAAACCCTATGGGTACACTTGTTAAATGTTCCCTTATGTCAAATCCTATGGGTACACTTGTTAAACGTTCCCTTATGTCAAACTTTATAGATACACTTTTAAAGTGTTACCTTTTCTGTTACTAATTTTTTTTAACATCCTATAATAATTATTACAATTTTAACAATTGCAAAATTACCATTTGTTGTTACTTTTACACAACATGCTTTCTAGTTAAATTTGGTTAAACAATTAAAAATACTTATTTTTTTAAATATTATTAATGCCATTTATTTTATTTATTATTTTATAGAATTTTAATTTCGAATATATATATACTATTCATTTATATATAGTATAACATTTCAAGCAATAATATAAAGTAATTTTAATATTTAACACATTGTTCAAAGTAATAACCAAATATCCATAATAACCCATTGATTAAAATATTAATCAAGTAATCCAAAGTACAAAAATAGTCATCATCCTCATAATCCAGAACACTTAATCAAAATAGAGATATATATAGTTCACAATATATGAGAAAATCATCTTCATCAGGTTCTCTTCATGAACATCAAATCTACTAAATAGATCTGTTGTCATCTCCAAATGAAGCACCAACATTGTCCTACAAATTTAAATTGAACAAAAGAATTAGTAGTATATATGATATATGTTAGGAAATTTGATGATAATCTATACAAAAATATCAAGTCATTAAGATAACTGAATATGATATGAATTATGAATTGTTGTTGATGAAGATGAATCACTAATAATTTATATAAACATGTTAACAATAATTTATATAAAAAAATATTAGATCTCGACAGATACATGAAAAAAGTCGTCTGATTGGAAGAGAAAATGAAACTTGCTGCAAGCACAAAAACTTGTCAACAAGTCATCTTCATAATGCTTGGATTATGTGTTCAAGGATCTATTAATGCTCCTAAGTCCTACTAATCCATTGATTTTGAGAAACTAGTTGGGCAGAATCAAGTAAACTAATATAGCAGTTAAAGTTCCATTAATTATTAGTCATTATAAACATTAAATAGACTAGCATTCATAAGTAATTTTTGAAAAAAATTACTGTCATAGCATTCATAAGTCCCACATCGACTAGCATTTAATACAAGTAAACTAACCCATTCATTTTGAGAAAGTAGTTAGGCAAAATCAAGTAAACTAATACAAACATTCCAAGTTCCACCTTAGACAACCTCAAACTAAGATCCTCTATATCAGTCACAACAATAGCATTGACAATTCACAGCAATAGCATTGACAAGTCCCACCTTACTTAATAATTCAAGCAATCTAAATTCTAAGTCCATCAAAGACTTGTACAATGATACATTTGTTGTGTTTTCTTAAAATCATACAAACTTTCTGTCCTCTTGTGAGAGCATCAAAATTGCTTCCTTTTGTTTATGAAAAATTACCTATAGCTAGCAGAATAAATAGAAAGATAAGAAAGTTAACAACTCATGTATGACATTTGGAACTAGTAACATGTAGTAAGGTTTTTGTTTCAAAATTCATTACTATGGTGAGCAGAATCACATCACACAATATAATTAAAATAATTTAATAATATAATTAAAACTTTGATTAATCCTATACATAAAACTTATTGGAATTATATAATTTGATTGGACTTGATTAAAGTTAAGACTTTGTAGTTTTCAAACTTTAGAATTTTATATTTTCCAAAATTAAAATGATATAGCATCTCCCAAATAGAAAATAGTTAAATATAACCCAAAATGAATAGCTGCCATATGAGCAGTATTATCATACCTATATTTCACTGCATATAACATTGACAATATTTTTTTTTATATATTTGATCGGTTATTCTCATAGGATTTTAACACAACACCAACAACATTAAAAAGTCCAAACCTATTTCACATTGTGTTAGAATGAGCTTAGTAACCAATACCAAAGCCATCACATGTACCAGCACATGCAAATAGCCCAAACCCCAAAATTTCTAAATTCTAATAGAGTGAATTCAGCATTTTAGTTCAAATAACCAGCATCTATACTATTGTATAACTAGCATAGAAGAATCAACATTTCAACAAGCAATTGGTCAGCATAGCAATTTAATCTTAACAATACAACATCACTTAAAAGTTTGCAGCTAAAACCCAAAGTCAATACTATTAGCATTTTATCAAGAAACAAATGGGACCAAAACAACACTAATTTTGCATCATGGTATTGGTGGAATAACAGCTACTGTGCCAGAGGGGCTCCATCAAAGGTAGCAGCAACAACAACATCCCTTCTTGTAACCTCAGCTTCGTCAAAACACCTCAACTCCCATCACATGGACCATTGAAAATTGATAATTATACACTCTATTCTTATGTTGTTGTTCCACAAGCTTTTTCTACTCTTTAAACTACTAGACTACACTAGACTAAAATGGATTGCAGTTTTGCTGGGAAGAATGAGTTTGTCTAATTGTTTGCTTTTGCATCAGATATGATGAAATAGGAAGTAATTGGGGGAACTCGACCAATCTCTATAATAATAATAGTAACCATCTAAGATGGGATGGGATGGAACCCTTGTACTTGTAGAAGAAGACCATCCAATTGTAACAGAGAAGTTCATGTTTATATATTTCTTTGCTTTCTAATCTCTTGTTTCTTAATTTTCTCTTGTCACTGCCGAACACTGAACAATGACATAATGAAATTGAAGTGCTTTCAAGTTTCAACTTTGATTAATTATGAATTTTGCATTGGTTGGCTACCTAGACATGATATTGAATTATTGATAAGGAGGCAGCGCTTGAAAAGAAATGACATTGCACTCAAATTGAGCTCTATTTTATTTATGCTATAAATGGTTGTCTGCGTTGAAGAAACTAAATATCAAGTATAAATAATGAAAACTACATATTATATGTGCAAGATCTATCAGTCTTTCTTTTCCTGAGCTTTTATGGGCATTTTTTTATCTCATTTTTTCTCCTCTACTGCTCTGCTACTCCAATCAAGGGCTGACATTTATAAAAAAAACAAAGCAATGAATGGAAGTATGGAACTTACCTTTCACAATCAGTGTATGTAGTTTCAGAAAATAATGAAATTGTTGCCAGTGCTGCTCTAGAGTAAAGTAACCTATATATATACTCACCTTGCGTACCTGCAACCTATGTTTTTTTTTAATATTTTATATATATTAGGAATTTGCTATCCTATGCTCGAGTGGACAAGCTCTCGAGCTTCTCTGCCATTTACATGAATAAAAATCTCAAAACTCATCTTCACCAATCCCATTTAACAATAGAATAGAAAATGAAATTCTAATAGAAATATTTATTTCATTGTTTTATTTGATTTTTCTCTTTCAGTTAGAGACATTCTGTAATGGGAACACGAACAGAGCATGAAACAAATAGCAAAAAATGGTTATCCTATTCCTACCCATTATACCACAACACAACAATAACGAATGAAATAAAATGCAGGAAATGCACAATGTACCTATATTTGGCAACAGAGAAATGGAACGCAACAATAGAGCAACAGAGCAAACCCTAACGGAGAAAACGCAACAATGTGTGAGGAAAGAGACAAAGAAGGACAGAAAGAGATGAAGGAGTGGTGAGGGAGTTGTTAATGGAGAGAGGAAAGTGGTCGTGGTGAGGGAAATATTCTGATGAAGAAAGTGGTGTTCTGGAGAAGAAAGGATTTGCAAATATTATGACTGAAAAATTTTGTGGGAAATGTTTGGCGCGTATTAGATAAAGATTAGAGCACGCTTTTTACAGGGTTGCATTTGATTGTGAAATGGGTAACGCTTATGAAGTGTGATATTTAATAGTTAAATGGGCAACACTTGTTAAGTGTATTATTTGATTAGAATAAGTGTGCCTAAATGTAGTATGATATGGTAACATTTAAAAAGTGTACCAATTACACTCTAAGGGTACACTTTTCAAGTGTTGCCAAAAAATCGTTGCCAAAACTTCTCAGAAAAGGCTACCCTTACAAAAGTGTTCTCTAATAAGACTTAAGAGTACATTTTTTAAGTGTATCCTAAAAAAATGTGGTCATAGGCTAATTTTGTTGTAGTGTCTCTTGGCCACCTTGGTGACCAAGAACCTATTTTTCATGGTTTGAGTGAACATTGTGGTGATCACTCACATTGGAGTTTTTCTTAAAGGAGGGAAAACGAAAATCTAGGACAAGAAGGAGTGGCACATTGTGTTGTTTTCTAAATAGGAAAGAGGGAGATGATCCTCTTCAACCAACCTTCGTAGTAAGGGAATGTCTTGTATGTGTATTGTTGTTGATTTTTAAATCCATGTATAAAGTTCTCTCATTTTTATGTTGTTCTTGATGATAATGCATTTCGTTGGGTTTGTATGATTTATTGATGTCTCTTGCATGATTCGAAGGCGTATTTGAGTATCTTGTTGATTTAATATGATGAGAAATGGTTTGGTTTGAGTTAGAGGATCTGAGAACTCTGTTTTTTTACAAATTTACGTGTGGTAATCGATTACACGGGGCTTGTAATCGATTACCAAGCTCTTAAAGAGGCAAAATCGTGATTCTGGAAATCTGGTAATCGATTACATCTGGTGTGTAATCGATTACAGAGATTCTGTTTAGCTTGTAATCGATTACAAGAGGAGTGTAATCGATTACCAAGCCTCTGATGTCACGAAATGGTGCTGCTGGGAATCACGTAATCGATTACAACTTGTGGGTAATCGATTACGGAGGTTCTGTCCAATTGGTAATCGATTACCACGGTTGTGTAATCGATTACCAGTGCCTTGAAGTTACGAAACGTGATTCTGGGAATCACGTAATCGATTACAATGAGATTGTAATCGATTATAGAGGTTCTGTTTCTCAGGTAATCGATTACAAGGGTGTTGTAATCGATTACCAAGACCAAAAATGAGATTTTTGAGCTGAAAATGATTGAGATTATGGTTCTTTATCCTTTGTAACTCAAACATAACCTAACAACCCTGGATTCAAGGATTTTACTTTACTAAATTATGATAGAAATGTGCATTCACCCCAATAGGGAAGAAATTATTTTGAATGTAGAATCCTTGGACCCATGATGTGGAAATTGCAGTATGTATGTAATGAGGAATGCATGTTGATGCTGAGAATTATTGATGAAGTACTCAATGAGATAAGGATGATGATATGCCATTGAGGCAATGTTTTGAATAAATGTATTGTTGATATGTCATGTTGGACATTGAATATTGCTTATGTGCCATGAGGAAAGGCGTATGCTGAATGCATCATTAATGAACGTACATGATTGGGCATTGTGTCATCATGCATGCGTATTGTCCGTGGGACATTGTTGAGAAGGCTATGTTGCCTAGGAGTTTGAATAACACCTATGTGCGGGTGCGAATAGACTAAGCGTAGGTGTCATATGTTGTTGACCCTGGGGGCGTCGGGGTGTGGGTGTCTCACAATAGACAGTGGTAGCTCCACTGGGGCCGTGGGATAGACCAATGCAACACACCGACGATTCTGCCTGAGATGCTGTCCTATGTTGCGATTAACTGTTGAGGTGCCATGTGTGAGCCATTTTGCGCAAATGTTTTTATGTGATGAGCACACTATATTTTTAAGGCTAACGATACACTGGCATTACTCCTTGATCATTCACTCCGAAAATATTTATGTCTAGCTCCATGGAGTAGGAACTTTGGTACCCTTGTTGCATTGTGAATTGTCAGTCACATGGTCCATTGAGTATTTATAATTGAATAATGTGTTTACTATTATGAATGCGATATGTATTTGACTCTTGGCAGTGCTAATGTTGCTAGCTGGCTATGGTTAATGTTATCTATTGTTCTTTGCTGCTTTACTCTCGTTAATTGCTCTCATGTATTACTATACTTGTATGTATTAACTGTGTCTTACGTGGGCGTTCGACGCCGTTTATTTTGTTGCTGCCCTGTTGGTACTGAAAGCTGGGAATCTCACCTCTTTCCTATATTTGTCAATTTTTGTGTTTACATTTCTGTTTGATCAAAGATCGTAAGAGGAAGATAAATAGGGACCATACCTAGGTTGATTGACTTGAGCATCTGGACAAGATTTCTTCGACTACGTAAGAGTGCAGCCGCGTGGTGGCATTGATGCCTGTCATGTCAACTGGGGCACCTTGTGTCATGTGCATATGGGGTTGCGGCCTTGTCTGCTGGTAGTACCCATCCCTGGGTTACTACTCCTCCCCTTTAATTATTTTTTATTCCCGCTGTATTTCATTTGACTCTGTAATTATTATATTCTATGTTATCAGTGATTCGTGTAAGTTGGTTATAAACTATATACATATAAGGACGTGATTTCATTCCAATGGTTGTATTAAGGGTTTAATACATTTATATTTCATTCATGGCTCATATTTTCTAAATGCGAAAAAGGAAAAAAAATTAAACTCGTAAATTTGGAAACTATTGTTATCATGACTGTGACACACCTGGGTTTAGTAACTATGGTGTAATGACGATTGTGCCGCAGTTGTTAGATCTAGGTGCGTTACACTTTGGTGGTATCAGAGCAGTTCATCCTATTGAGCCGGGGTATGGACTTGCTATGTTTAGGCATATTAGAATTTGGTCTGTTGTGTACTTCCTTGTTTCTTGATTGAGATGATGGGAAAGGAATGCATGGCTTGCCGTAGGTTGAATGTTGATGGCTACTGTTATACAGTTGCATGATATTGAGGATTGGCCTACTCAATATGTAATGTTCTGTGTGTACATAAAACTATGACTTCACCTAGGCGTACTGTGTTAGGAAAATAGGATTTCTTTTGTGAGGAGATCAAAAGGTTTTGGAAAACTGATCTTCTAGAGAAAGAAATAGTTGGTGTAAACTAGATTTGAGAAGCAGTTTGGAAGTTGATGGCTTACGAGGGATCACGCTGTGGAAGCGGAATGAAGAAGTTCAAGCTGGAGATTGTTCGGTTGTATGGAATTGAACTTGTCTTGCTTGAATTGTATGAATTGTATGACTCCTTGTATTTGGTTTTCATAGGGAGATAACGCTGTTTGAAGTAATTTTGGGTTTGTTGTATCTATGTCCGTCTTCAGAGAGATTCAATGGCTCGCCGTAGACATGCAAGGGCGATGGCTCGTGACAGACGTATACATGTGAGCGCGGGATAGGACAATAGGAGTATGGCTGCGACTGCCGAAGAAAGGCAAATGATAGCTGCGGTAACAACTTACCAGGATCGGAAGGCCACGCAACAACGAGAATTGGAGGTTGAGGTCCAGAATCTGTCGGAGGAAAGTCGGCTTTGGGGCAAACTTGGACTACCTAGATTCCAAAAGAGGAATAATAGAAAAGTTAACCGGTTTAAGCGGAAACCATACGCACGGGTATCAGGGAAACAACAACAACAACCAACTCCAGTCAGACCCCGACATCTTCACCAAGATGTATGAAATGCGGAAAGGAACACTTCACGAGGGAGTGTAAGGTCAAGGGGATAATCTGTTTTAAATGTGGAAAGCCTGGACACGTCTCCCACAACTGCGACCAAGCAAAGGCAAATTCTTCAGTCAATGCTGTAAGGGCTGTAGAACCACAAGCAGAAGCCAGAACTTATACCCTGGGAGGTGATGAGACTTCTAAATTTGGAGATCTAAACAAGGGGAGTTACGCCTCAAATGATGATCCCATAATCGTGCTGTATAATTCTGGGGGTAACCCCTCCTTTTACAATTTGTGACTGTATGGATCACTTGGATTCATCCTTATCTTTATCATCCTCGGTTTAGTTGTTTCCATTTCTGTTACTAAGACTTGTCGTTGACACCTAAGTTGTGTAACCTATCCTATTTCTATTAAAGATCGAGTCTTTTGTTGACCTATCTTGCTTACCTCGAATCATATCTATTCAAGTTTATGATTTTAGAAATTGATCAGTCATTTTCTGGTTAGTATCTGCTAGAGCGTTCCGATCAACACCTTGGTAATTTTTGAAATTAAGGCTTTTAAACTCGTAACGGCCAACATGGTCTAAACCTCATAAAAGAAAGAAGCCCGAGGGTACATGTAATGTTCTCCGTAAAGGACCAAGAGTAAAGGGAATGTAAATGCCACTCTTATAGCCAAAGAGTTCCGTGTGTTGAGCTAAGATGCTGTCGGTAAAGGAGAAGAATAAAATTTCTCGGTGATACGAGGACTAACGCCAGTTAAACAAGATTATGATCAAAGATGAGTATTCTCGGAGGAAGGTAAATGATTTGATGGATCAACGAAAAGGAAGTCGTTGTTCTCTCCAAGATAGATGTATGTCCTGGTCACTGATGGATTCGTGGAAATAGAGAATGTCCCCAAGATGATTTTTCGAGTGTGCCTTCAACATTATGGGTATCCCGTGATGTCAGCCAGAGTGACAAAACGCTCATGTTGTAATCTTGGACAACATGAATTGTATTTTCTATCCTTACCTAGAACGAAATCGTCGTTGTCATTAATGATGACATTCTGACCTATTCTTGAAGATATGAGGAGATACGTTAGACATCTCGATATAGTTTTCCTAATTTTAAGGAAGGGGGGGTAAACGCCAAAGTATCAGAGTGCGGATTCTCGTTTAAGGAGGTTCCGCTTTGGATCATGAGATTCCAAATGGAGGAATCGTGTGGATTCACAAAAAGGTTGAAGCAGTTCCTCAAAAGGAAAGATCGGAAACCGTGAGGGAGGTTCATAGCTAGTGGGATTAGTTAGTTCTTATCGAGGGAGTATTGACGGATTCTCAAAGATAGTAGAACAACTTACTCCGATACCAACAGGAGAATCAAAACTCTTACGGACCATCACAGGCGGAGAAAGTTTTTCAAAGATTGAGGAAATATTTCGATTTCGATACTGCCCGATCCCAGTGAAACATTCGAAGTGTTTAGGGATGCTTCACATCAAGGTTTGGGATGTGTGTTCATGCAAGGTCGAGAAGTTATAACTTATGCCTCGAGGTTGTTGAGGGTGAGTGAGGAGAGTATCTGATCCATGACTTGAAATTGACCGTTGTCGTATCTGCTCTGAGAATATAGAGACACTTTCTATATGGAGCGATATCCAATGCCCTTCGCTGTCATAAGAACTTGAAGTATTTATTCAATGAGAAGGAACCAAACATGAGGCAGAGAAGTGACTAAAGATTTTGAAAGAACATGATCTCTAACTTTAGAGTCATCTTGGAAAAGAAAACGCCATGGCAGACGTTTTGAACCGGAAACTGCCTAATGCCTTCATTATGATGGTCGAGAAGAAGGAATTAGTAGAGTAATTCAAGGACAGGTGGCTGTCATTAGAAATGACACTGGAAGAGGTATGTCTAGATATAGTCGCTATTTCGAATGATCTGTTGAGAAGGATTCAAGAGAAGTAGAATGGTGACCAATTTCTACAAGACAAGAAGAAGCTATTAAAACAAAGCATGGTGTCGGAATGCAAAGAAGGAACTCGATGGAATCTTAATGTTCACAGGTGAAGGTTGCAATACCAGATGATTTAGAACTTAAGGAGTTTATTCCCAATGAAGCTCACGAGAGTAAACCGAGTTTACACATCAGAGTGATCAAGGTATATCAAAATCTAAAACAGAAGTGATGGTAACAATGGATGAAGAAAGACGTTTCTAAATGCATGTCATCTTGTTTGGTCTACCAGAAAACGAAGATTGAACATCAAAGACCAGCTAGACTGTTACAACCCTTGACTATCCCCAAATGGAAATGAGATAGTATCGCCATGGACTTTGTTATCGGGTTGCCAAGGACTAAGAAAGGAAATGGCTCAATATAGGTAATTGTGGATCGGCTTGCAAAATCAGCTCACTTTTTGCCGATCAACATAAGATATCCATTGGAAAAGTTGAGTCGAATATATGTTAGTGAAATTGTCAGACTTCATGGTGTGCCCACAAGTATGATTTCCAACAGAGATCCAAGATTTACATCTAAGTTTTGGAAGAGTTTTCAAGAAGTTATGGGAACGAAGTTACGATTAAGTTCGGCATACCATCCGCAGACTGATGGCCAATCAGAGAGGACAATCCAGTCATTAGAGGATCTGCTAAGAGCTTGTGCGATAGAGCAAACTGGGGATTGGGATGAAATCTTACTATTGGTGGAATTCACCTACAACAACAGTCACCATTCAAGTATAGGGATGGCGCCCTATGAGGCTCTATAAGGGCGGAGGTGTCGGAAGCCTCTGTGCTGGTATCAAGATGGAGAACGGCTTACCGTTGGACCCGAACTCATTCAGCAGACAACTGAGAAGGCTAAAATGATTCAGGAGCAGATGAAAACGGCTCAGAGTCAACAGAAGAGTTATGCGAACATAAGAAGGAAACCCTTTGAGTTCGAAGAAGGAGAGCATGTCTTCTCGAAAGTCACACCTACGACTGGGGTCGGTCGTATCCTCAAGCCTAGAAAACTCACTCTTAAATTCTACGAACTATCCTAAATTCTTTTTCGGACTGGTTCAGTATCCGTAACTGATCTTTGCTATCCTTTCTTTTAAATCTTCATGATATCTTCCGTATGTCATGATCACGAAAGTATATCATTGGACCCAGCCATGTTATCAAACAGGACACAATACGATTGAAAGAAAGTCTGGCCCATGGAATACTTCCTGTAAGATCGAGAGTAGGAGAGCAAAACCACAAGGAGGCAGGGAGATCACATTGGTAATAACAATTTGAATTGACGTGATTAGAAGCGCGATATGGAGGTCAAAACATAAGGTGAAGAAACGACGTCGATATTTATCCTAAGGAATGAAAATTTCGAGGACGAAATTTCTATTTGTTGGGGAAAGTTGTAACACCCTAAAATTTACTTTTCTACTCTCAGGATTCATTCTAAAAATGTTTATGATTTTCTGGAATTTTCTGCGATTGCGGAATATTTTAATATATTTCTTATTTTAGTGTGTACTGAGCGGAACCGGAGAAATGAGACATTTTCTCCGAGAACCTTGAACTATGAAAACGTCGACGGGGGATCTTACTAAACCCGAGGCCAGACACAATTTACAAGGTTTCATATTTTTCGAGAAATCTTAACAGATGAAATGATAAAACACTGTGAAGAATTTATCTGTCAGATTTGTTAATACTGACTTCTACCAACTATAACTATTATCCAATAAATAATAACATGTATTAAAAATATTATCACATTATTCAAAATCTAATTTTTTGTATCACATCTATTAGTTTTAATTTCAAAAGAAAGATTAAATTTAATCCAAGCTTGTTATGGGAAGCTTCCTAGCAATTTCCCTTGCAACACATTTTTCTCTCTCCCTTTTTCCCACTCTTCTACGGCAGAACTACAAGGGGAAGCCCAAATATTACCCCTCAATTGCCTCAATATTCACTCTCATTTCTCTACACCCAAATACCCATTTCTCTTTTTCTCTCTTCTTCTTCCTCTCCACCGTCCACACACACACACCATCACATTGGAGACCAACTTCCTCATTTGCCAAACAAATCACATTTTCTTGTTCCTTCCACCATTCCAAGACTATTCTCCTTGTTGGTTATCTCTTGCTTCTTCTTCTTCTTCTTCCATTTCTCTTCCACCATTAAAGCTAAAGCTTGGAGCTTTAAGGTAAAGTCTTCAACTTTCTTCCATTTCCTTGCTATTTTCGTTTTCTCTTGGCCACCTTGGTGACCAAGAACCTATTTTTCATGGTTTGAGTGAACATTGTGGTGATCACTCACATTGGAGTTTTTCTTGAAGGAGGGAAAAAGAAAATCTAGGACAAGAAGGAGTGGCACATTGTGTTGTTTTCTAAATAGGTAAGAGGGAGATGATCCTCTTCAACCAACCTTCGTAGTAAGGGAATGTCTTGTATGTGTATTGTTGTTGATTTTTAAATCCATGTACAAAGTTCTATCATTTTTATGTTGTTCTTGATGATAATGTATTTTGTTGGGTTTGTATGATTTATTGATGTCTCTTGCATGATTCGAAGGCGTATTTGAGTATCTTGTTGATTTAATATGATGAGAAATGGTTTGGTTTGAGTTAGAGGACCTGAGAACTCTTTTTTTTTGCAAATTTACGTGTGGTAATCGATTACACGAGGCTTGTAATCGATTACCAAGCTCTTAAAAAGGCAAAATCGTGATTCTGAAAATCTGGTAATCGATTACATCTGGTGTGTAATCAATTACAGAGATTCTGTTTAGCTTGTAATCGATTACAGGAGGAGTGTAATTGATTACCAAGCCTCTGATGTCACGAAATGGTGCTGCTGGGAATCACGTAATCGATTACAACTTGTGGGTAATCGATTACGGAGGTTCTGTCCAATTGGTAATCGATTACCACGGTTGTGTAATCGATTACCAGTGCCTTGAAGTTACGAAACGTGATTCTGGGAATCACGTAATCGATTACAATGAGATTGTAATCGATACAGAGGTTCTGTTTCTCAGGTAATCGATTACAAGGGTGCTGTAATCGATTACTAAGACCAAAAATGAGATTTTTGAGCTGAAAATGATTGAGATTATGGTTCTTTATCCTTTGTAACTCAAACAAAACCTAACAACCCTGGATTCAAGGATTTTACTTTACTAAATTGTGATAGAAATGTGCATTCACCCCAATAGGGAAGAAATTATTTTGAATGTAGAATCCTTGGACCCATGATGTGGAAATTGCGGTATGTATGTAATGAGGAATGCATGTTGATGCTGAGAATTATTGATGAAGTACTCAATGAGATAAGGATGATGATATGCTATTGAGGCAATGTTTTGAATAAATGTATTGTTGATATGTCATGTTGGACATTGAATATTGCTTATGTGCCATGAGGAAAGGCGTATGCTGAATGCATCATTAATGAACGTACATGATTGGGCATTGTGTCATCATGCATGCGTATTGTCCGTGGGACATTATTGAGAAGGCTATGTTGCCTAGGAGTTTGAATAACACCTATGTACGGGTGCGAATAGACTAAGCGTAGGTGTCATATGTTGTTGACCCCAGGGCGTCGGGGTGTGGGTGTCTCACAATGATAGGCAGTGGTAGCTCCACTGGGGCCGTGGGATAGACCAATGCAACACACCGACGATCCTGCCTGAGATGCTGTCCTATGTCGCGATCAACTGTTGAGGTGCCATGTGTGAGCCATTTTGCGCAAATGTTTTTATGTGATGAGCACACTATATTTTTAAGGCTAACGATACACTGGCATTACTCCTTGATCATTCACTCCGAAAATATTTATGTCTAGCTCCATGGAGTAGGAACTTTGGTACCCTTGTTGCATTGTGAGTTGTCAGTCACATGGTCCATTGAGCATTTATAATTGAATAATGTGTTTACTATGATGAATGCGATATGTATTTGACTCTTGGTAGTGCTAATGTTGCTAGCTGGCTATGGTTAATGTTATCTATTGTTCTTTGCTGCTTTACTCTCGTTAAAATTGCTCTCATGTATTATTGTACATGTATGTATTATCCTTATGTGGCGTATAAGTATTATTATTCCTACTCCAAATCTCACGTATAGACATATAAAACTCTAAACGAACGGATACATGTTGTGTCATGACAGGACTACCATCCCTAGTACCACTTAGAGTCAGAGTCAAGTCCTCAATATACACAAACCTTTCCCTATCTAAGTTAACTTGCCACGCATCAATTCCACCATGGAATTGTACTGTGACATACCCTAAAACTTAGCACCTCGCCGCCATACTAAGCAAGCACAGAAAACTGTTACTGGTAGTAAAAAGACTTATCAGCCTCCTCGTCTCCTCGGTCTTCATTAAATACATACAATACACAGATATAACATAATAAAGAGGTGAGATCCCCTTTCATCAACACCAATGAGGCAGTACAGAAAATGACAGTAAAAGATACAGGTACAATAGATCACATACCGTCATATCATATCATATCATAGAAAACTTATAAAATAAGCATAAGCATCACACCAATATGCTGACCCACAATGCATGTGCACAATGACTCAATTCCTACTCCATAGAGCTAATCACAATTTCAGAGAGAATGATAGGGAGTACATGTCTGCATATCGTTAGCCTCAAATCATGTGTTGTTTATCATATCATATCATAGTGCGCAACATGGCCGATACAGACACTCTCAACCAATCACGAAAAGAGTAGTAACTCCATCGAGACCGTCGGTGTGTTTGCAAAGGATACCACGACGCAGTGGCGCTACAAACTGGCCACTTGTGACATTCCATACCTCGACGTCCCCAAGATCACCGAAGATCGTAACTACGCAATTCTTGTAACATCCCGGGACTGCCTGCAGGATTGACGAGTGTCTCCACAAACCAACATAGGTCTTTTCAGCGTGCTTTATCCTCACTCACACGCATCCTAGGAAACTTCCCAGGAGGTCACCCATCCCACAATAGCTCCAGGTCAAGCACACTTAGCAATGGAGTTCTTATGTTCTAGGCTCCCGAAAAGAAGTTGCAACTTGTTGATATGGCTACGCCTAATCAATTCCTTTAAGTCATCCTCAACTATGCAGTCCCATACCTGCACAGTCTCTAAATCCCTCTCATTCTGGTGTGTATTCAGTTCATTCATGGGACCCTTTGTAACACCCCAAAATTTATTGATTTCATTATGGATATTCATTTTATAATATTTGAGATTTTCTAGAATTTTCTGGGAATGCAGAATATTTTAATATATTTTTCGTTTTACGTGCATAATGGACAGAGTCGAGAAAATGACTGTAATGTTCCAAAAGTTGGAAAATTATATGACGAATAGTCGTTTTATAATATTTGCAGTTTTTGAGAATTTTCTAGGAATTTTTCGGGAATGTCAAATATTTTAATATATTTCTCGTTTTACGTGTAAGCTGAGCGGAGCCGGAGAAATGAGATATTCTCTCTGAAAACCTTGAACTATGAAGACATCTACGAGGGATCTTACTAAACCCGAGGCCGAACACAGTTTCCAAGGTTTAACATTTTTCAAGAAATTTTAACAGACAAAATAATAAAACACTGCGTAAGAATTTATCTGTCAGATTAATTAATACTGATTTCTATCGACTGTAACTATTATCCTCTGGATAATAGCATGTAATGAAAACCCTATCACCTTATCCCAATGTAATCTACTTTATGTCATAACAAATCCACTTTAATTCAAATATATTGCTATTTTAATCAAGTTTCTAGAAGCTTTGACCCAAGAAAAGACCCAACCACCCCTAGCATGCTTGAGAAGCTTGTCAACTCCCTCTCTCCTCTCTCCATTGTTGCGGCATTCACTAGGGAAAATGGGGGATTTTGGTTTCAATCACTTAACCTAATTCACTCAAACACCTCACCACTTAACCTAACAACTTCTCTCTCTACCTTTTCATCTTCTTCCTTGCTCTCCCTTCTCTCTAAACCTCCATAGCCAAACCGAATTTGCAGCTCACTCTTCCACTCAACCTCTTCATCTTTTCTCTTCATCAACTACACATCCTTACTCTCCATCACCATCTCTACCACTTTTTTTTACAAGGTTACACCAAAATCCTCCATCTCCATTTCGGGTTACCATATCCACCATCACCATTTTGGGTTTCTAACTTCATTAACCTCATTTCTAGCTTCTCTTCATCATTCTAAGACCTTTTCCTTCCATACCCAAGACCGAAATCTCTCATCTTTACCAATCTCCTTCAAGGGCAAAGTTTAAGACTTTGAGGTAAAGATCACAACTTTCTTCTCTCCTCTCCTCTTTTTCGTGTTCTAAGACTATTTTCATGGTCAAGGATGCTCTCTTTTCATATTGTGGTGTTGATACCTTGAAGTTGCTTTCTAGGGTTTTTGGAGGAGCCAAAACCGAATCCACAAAGAAGCTCCTTGGTGGCCATTTTCGTGCTCTCCTCTTTGGTAAGAAGGAAACCACTCCATTCAACCTATAATGGTGGTTGGAGGCTTGCTATTTGTGTATTTGTGAGAAACCCTAATAAGGGTTACTTCTTTAAATGTTATTGTCTTCTATTTGATTCTTTACATTTCTATTTCTTTCTTTAAATTTTGTATGGAATTGATTCTTGATAATGTGGCAATAACCCTCTTGGATTTGGAATTGATGAACTTGAGACAATTGCCCCTTGCATTGTGCAAGGAGGCTCACGACCAAGTCCCCCATTGAAGGGGTGTGGATGTTTAAAATGCTTGTAACATAATTGAATGGATGATGACTAAAGGAGACATAAAAATATTTGGACCCTAGCCCTATGATGGCTCACGGCCATGGGAGGCAAAAATGGTGGAAATTGTGACTTGGATGATGAAATTGACAAAGACAATTTAGAGGATAATTAGGGATTCATAATGTGTAAACAAAATTAATTAAAGGCTAAGCTTGGTAACTTGAATAATTTGACCTAAAGAAAGAACTTGAGTGTGTGAGTTGAGGGGATTTTGGAACTAAACACATTAAGAGAATTAGTAATAAGTTACTAATGCATTAAAAATGAAAATAAACACTTGACTTAGGGATCTAGTGAGGGCCACGGTTTTGGGCTTGAGTAATGTGGTCAAAGAATGACAATTTTAAAGATTCCTGAAAGTGATGGTAATAAAGAATTAAAGTGACAAAAAATTTTCACATTAAATCAATAATATGTAATCTTGAAAATGGGAATCATAGTAATAAATGAGCACTTGAAAGTGATGTTGATATAAAACTTGACCTTAATGCAATTGTGGACCCGAACGTGAGATGAACATTTTATAAACATGGATTATCAGAATACCTGGATATGACAATATCAATAAATGAATTTATGTACGTCTGTATATAAGTATACCATTGTGAAATACAGTAATGATCATACATGATTCGACATTGTGTCATCATGCATGTGTATTATCCGTTGGACGTTGTTAGAAAGGCTATGTATGCCTAGGAGTTCGAATAACACCTATGTGTGGGTGCGAATAGACTAAGCGTAGGTGCCATATGTTGTTGACCCTGGGGGCGTCGGGGTGTGGGTGTCTCACAATAGACAGTGGCAGCTCCACTGGGGCCGTGGGATAGACCAATGCGACATACCGACGATTCTATATGAGACGCTGTCCTATATTGCGATCAACTGTTGAGGTACCATGTATAAGCTATTGCGCAAACCTTTTTACGAAATAAAGCACACTGTATTTTAAGGCTAATGATATACTGGTATTACTCCTTGATCATTCACTCCGAAACTGTTTAAGTCTAGCTCCATGGAGTAGGGTTTTGATATACTTTTGCATGAGTGAACTGTCAGTCGCATAACTCATTGAGCATGAGCATTGATAATTATAAAGCATATTTACTGTTACTTTTGTAATAATTGTTAGTCACTGGAACAATTGACTGCTGATGATATTTTTATCATTTTAAAGTTGTGATTCCGCCTTACTGTAAATTTAATGATGTTATGATTAAATGTATAAAATGTGTTGTATGTGGGCATTCAGCGCCGTCTAGTTTCCTGCTACTATTATTGGTACTGAATGACGAGTATCTCACCTCTTTACTGTATATTTTGCTATTGTATATTATCATATGATTGTTCAAAGACGTTCGTGAGGAGGATAAGGAAACCACTGAGTTTCAAGGTTTCTAGCCATATCTTGACTGAGATTGAGGTTGCTGAGGATGTCATATCGCCCTCGTGGATTCTTTGGTTACGTGCGGATCAACTTTTATGGTGGTTCGGATTGCTGGCATATCAACATGCAACTGATTGATGTGTGTACCACGGTGATTTGACTGTGTCCTTGGGGTGGGGACGTTACACTGCTTCTATTTTTTACTTCCATGCTTTTGTTTGGCTGGAATTCTACCTGCCTGTGAGAGACATGTGGGCGGACATGTACTATACCCCACGTGATGACTCTTTCTTGTCTACTGCTCGGGCTCCTGCCCGCTATTCCGTCGTTCCGATGGATGTCTCGTCGGACGACGAGGACCCTGTGGAGGATCCGTCTACGGTTCCTTCTAGTTCTCATCAGTCTTAGAGACTGCTTTAGGTAGATGGCTACTGATGGCTGTCTGTTTATTTTGAGGGAGCCTGATGTACTAGTGGATCAGTGGGTATATATTTGTATCTCTTAGGGTAGGTACATATTTTGTATTTTTGTATGCATTCTGGAAATGTAATTAATACAGGCTTGTACATATGATCATGATAATGTAATTTCGATGTATGATTTAATTTCTATTGACTGTATTATAATCGTTCAGTGCTTGAGGTTTTGCTACAACAGGGATTTTCTGGTATTATTATTCTACCACTTACAATAGCTTACAAAAAAAAATTATAAACAAAGGGAAAAATTTTAGATCAGCAGTAATTACACCGGGTTTTGGAAACCTTAAAACAAACACTATTTTTCGCAATGTTATCTATCTTAAGCTTTATCATTACCTAAGTACTATAGTGTGACGTTCCTTCTTCGCGTATATCGAATTAGAAAAAGGGGCATTACACCCTTCACCTAGAAGCATGCCAGCTCCTTGTATGTGCTTCTCATGCACCGACGTCCACTCCCTGCTCTCATCAACCCTGGGACACCACATGCCCACCAGCTTCCGCCTGGTTCGTCCCCGAACCACACCCTACTGGGAGAGGTCCCGGCTCTGATACCATCTGTAACATCCCGGAACTGCCTGTAGGATTGACGAGTGTCTCTATAAACCAACACAGGTCTTTTCAGCATGCTTTGTCCTCACTCACACGCATCCTAGAAAACTTCCCAGGAGCTCACCCATCCCACAATAGCTCCAGGTCAAGCACACTTAGCAATGGAGTTCTTATGTTCTAGGCTCCCGAAAAGAAGTTGCAACTTGTTGATATGGCTACGCCTAATCAATTCCATTAAGCCATCCTTAACTATGCAGTCCCATACCTGCACAGTCTCTGAATCTCTCTCATCCTGGTGCGTATTCAGTTCATTCATGGGACCCTTCACCTAGAAGCATGCCAAGAGCCGCTCCTTGTACGTGCTTCTCATGCACCGGCGTCCACTCCCCGCCCTCATCAACCCCGGGACACCACAATTCTCACCCGCACAAGGTGTAATTTTCATCTCCTAGGCCAATCGCCTTAATTGACATGCTTTTTCATGCATGATGTATGATCCAACACATACAATTTTCTATTATTTCACAGTATTTCACATATACACATCATTTATTGATAGTATCATTTTTCAACATAATGGGGCCCACCATGACAGCCCAACAACCATCTGTTGTAATTTCCAATTGTGTAAATATTTTATCACGTTTTTGAAACAGCATGATGTTTTTCTTACTTTTTCAAATTATTAATATTTTTCAACGTTTTCGCAAATGCGTAATTAATTTCAAACGTTTTTCTAAATCACATAAATATTTTCAATGTTTTTCAAATCACGTAAATATTTTCAAACGTTTTTAAATTGCGTAGAGGTTTTTAAACATTTTCTCAATCGCATAATAATTTAAAATCATTTTCTCAATCGCGTAATAATTTAAAATCATTTTCTCAATCGCGTAACGTAAAAATCAATCCCGTAGCTTAAAAATAATAATTTCTAAATCACGTAATGATTTTTTAGCATTTTTCACTTACGTAAAATATTTTTCTCAACTTTCTAAATTTATTTTATAAAATCCTTATAATATATATATATTTTGGCCTTCCTAAAAATATTTTCTTTCTAAAAATTCTTTATATAATATTTTCTATGGTTCTTTCCAAAAATTTGATTTTCTTTGATTTTCTAAAATAATATAGCTTACATACTAATTTAATTCCTACCCTTAAATCCATTTTTCCTTTTCCTACTAAAAATTCCTTAATTCCAGTTCTTGTAACTAATTATCAAAATCCACACTAGGTAAAATAATTTAGGGTTTAAAATAACACACTTTGGTGTGTTGGCTGAAAATTAAGTTTAGTTTTCATATTCAAATTTAATCATTTATCATCACCAAGATCCTTTACCAAATCATTTTTCACCATCAAAATCTTTTACAAAACCTTTAATCCAACTTCTCACCCTTAAATTCATCAATCCATAACTTAAGAAATAATTTGAAACATCTTGTTTCCTTGGTGATAGTCAAAACCGTGAGCCTCCCCCTAGGTTCTTTGGAACCTTCATAAAAATTTTCTGATCATAATAATCATATCCTTCTTCATATAAATATCATCATAATTATGGAAGCATATAATCGAGCATAAAATCAAGTAAACCAACATATAATCAAATAAACAAGCATAAATCAAAGCTTTAAAAATAAACCAAACATAAATCACCACAAACAAAGCAAGATTAAAACTATACAAGTGAATAAATCCTTATGGATTTTTCACCACAAACAAGGTCATCTCCTCACAACCAATATATGATTGATGAGGGTAATCTCCCTCTTACCTCAAGGAAGACAAAATCTACCAAATTGTCTTGCTTCAAGCATTTCGTGAACCTCCCAAAGAAAACTCTAGCAAGCTTAAACCAAACCAAAGTCACAAACAAAGCTTGAAAAAGAAAAACCAAGGAACAATCATGGTTTAGAAACTCAAAAACCAACTTGGAACAAAGAAGAAGAACTTTTACCTTGAAATCTCAAGAACACTAACTTGTAGAAAAGGTAGTAGATGAAGGATTTTGCTTAAGTCTTCAACATAGAAGTGTCTTAGAATGATGTTTAGGTGTAGGAAATAAGGTTAGATAAAATTTTAGAAGCTTGGATGGTTGGTCTCTAGGTGATGGCCGAATGGTGCTTTGGGGGAGAGAAATGAAGTTTTGGCTAAGTGTAGAAAACAAAGAGAATGGCTTAGGGTACAAAGGTGATATAATTGTGATAGATAGTCTATCCTAGAGCTTGTTGCCGTGGAGTGCTAGAGCTAGCATGTGGGAAATTATTTGCATGGTCAATCAAGGTGCAAAATCAAACACATGTCATTAAGTCATTCTTTGGTCAACATTTGATAACTCACTAACTTTTTGAATGTCCTAGAACTCCTTCATTGCCGTGCAAGTCCATGCAAATTGCTATCCAATAATTGTTTTAATTTGTGACCATTTAAGCTTAGGTTAGCTTACTATTTCATCTAGCTTAGTAACTAATTTAAACAAGTCATTTTTGTTGACTTATTACCATTGGTTAATTTTTATGACTAGCCATCAAATTTGACTTCTACTATCTAGTGACACATGGCCATCACATGACTAGTACCTAGCTAAAGCTATAAAAATTTATTACTCATAGAATAAAATTACGGCTCACAAATTGGTAATTATTATACAGTGAATAATAAATTCACAGTATAAGAAAAATTAGTAACTGTATCCAATTTCGGGTTTAGTAAGATCCCCTGATCCCGTATCAATGGTACAAACTTTTCTTAATAATAAAAATTTTTAGTGTTTCCGGGCCCACTGTGGTCCCCACAAACGGCCCAAAATATTACTAAAATATTTTTATTCTCAGAAAAATCCAGAAAAATTCTCAAAAATCACAAAAATTAAAAAATTAATATTTGTGTAGAAAAAACGAAAATCGGGATGTTACAACTCTCCCCTACTAAAAGAATTTCGTCCTCGAAATTTACCATACCTCAGAACAATTGAGGATATTGTTCCTTCATTTTGTCTTCTAGCTCTCATGTAGCATCTCCCGTTGTTTTATTCCAGATCACTTTTACTAATGGAATATCTTTCCCTCTAAGCTGCTTCATCCTCCTATCTTCAATCTTAATAGGAAGTGTCTCATACGTCAAATTTTCTTTTAATTGTACCTCATCGGGTTGAATAACATGAGTTGGATCGGGAATATACTTTCTCAATTGAGATACATGGAAAACATTGTGCAAATTGGAAAGAAAAGGTGGCAAAGCAATTCGGTATGTGACTGGACCTATCCGACAAAGAATTTGATAAGGTCCAACAAACTTAGGAGTGAGTTTTCTGGATTTTATAACCCTTCCAACACCAGTCGTAGGTGTAACTCATAAAAACACATGCTCACCTTCCTCAAATTCAAGAGGTCTTCTTCTTTTATCAATATAGCTTTTTTGTCTACTTTGAGTCGCCTTCATTTTCTATTGGATCATCTTCACCTTTTTAGTTGTTTGTCGTATCATTTCAAGTCCAATAGTTATACTTTCACCATCCTGATACCAACACAAAAGTGTTTGGCATCGTCATCCGTAAAGTGCTTCATAGGGTGCCATCTCAATACTTAAGTAAAAACTGTTGTTGTAGGTGAATTCTACCAAAGGTAAAAATTCATCCCAACTCCCTTTTTATTCTAACACACAAGCTTTTAATAGGTCTTCTAGTGATTGTATTGTCCTTTCTGTTTGACCATTCGTCTACAGATGATAAGCAGAACTCAAATGAATTTTAGCCCCCATAGCTTCTTGTAGGCTTCACCAAAACCTTGACATAAATCTTGGATCCCTATCAGAAATGATACTAGTGGGTACACCATGAAGTCTTACGATTTCACCAATGTACACCTGAGTCAACTTTTCCAATGAATACCTGATATTGATTGGCAAGAAGTGAGCTGACTTCGTAAGCCTATCAACAACGACCCATATAGAATCATATCCTTTTCTGGTCTTTGGCAAACCTGTAACAAAATCCATTGCTATACTATCCCATTTCCATTCTGGAATAGTTAGAGGTTGTAGCATACCCGCTGGTCTTTGATGTTCAACCTTCACTTTCTGACACATAAGACATGATGACACATGTTCAGCAACATCTTTCTTCATTCTAGGCCACTAAAATAATCGCTTCAAATCGTGGTACATTTTGGTCATTCCTGGATGTATACTCAATTTGCTGGTATGAGCTTTATCTAGAATCGTCTTTCTAAGATCAGGATTATTAGGTATACAGATTCTGCCTTTAAACTTTAGGATCCCATCAGATCCTTCCTTAACCGTTGCAACTCCGCCATGCTTTAACCGCTCTCTTTCTTCTTGTAAAAATTCATCATCATATTGTTCTTCTCTAATTTCCTCAAGTAAATCATTCAGAATTGTGACCTTATTCAAACGCATCCTTCCAGGAGCTAATTCTACCGACAACCCCAAATCTCTAAACTGCTCTATCAGTTATTCCTTTTTGATCATCATAGCAGAAACACCGAGCATCTTTCTACTCAAAGCGTCTGCCACAACATTAGCTTTTCCAGGATGATATTGGAGTTAAAAATCATAATCCTTCAAGAATTCTAACCATCTTCTCTGCCTCATGTTCAACTCTTTCTGATGAAACAGATACTTCAAACTTTTATGATCATTGAAGACGTTGAACGTAGCTCCATATAGAAAATATCTCCAAATTTTCAATGCAAAAAAATTACAGTTATTTCCAAATCATGTGCTGGGTAATTCCTCCCATGTACCTTCAGTTGTCTTGAAGCATATGCTACTACTTTTCTATTTTGCATCAAAACACATCCTAACCCTTAGTATGAAGCATCACAATATACTTCAAAAGATTCATTTGGATCTGGTAGAATCAACACCGGTGCAGTAGTCAACTTTTTCTTTAGTTCTTAAAAACTTTCCTCACACTTTTCTGTCCAGACAAACGCTTAATTCTTCCTGGTGAGTTGTGTAAGAGGTCCGGCTATCTTGTAAAAACTTTTAATAAATCTTCGATAATATCTAGCTAATCCAACAAAACTTTGGATCTCAGTTACTATAGTTGGCCTTTCCCACTGAAGAGCCGTCTCCACCTTTGCTGGATCCAGTGCAATTCCATCCTTTGAAATCACATGACCCAAAAATTGAACCTCGTCTAACTAAAATTCACATTTAGACAACTTTGCGTACAACTTCTTCACCTTTAAAATCTGAAGAACTCTACTGAGATGTTCAGCATGCTCTTCTTAATTTTGAGAATAGATCAGAATGTCATCAATAAAAACGATGACAAATCTGTCTAGGTATGGATGAAAAATACTGTTCATATAATCCATGAATATAGCAGGAGCATTCGTCACCCCAAACGGCATTACAAGATACTCATAAAGACCGTAACGCATTCAAAAAGCTGTCTTAGGTATATCCTCTACCTTGACACGAATTTGGTGATACCCTGAGCGTAAATCTATCTTAGAGAAATAGCTGCTCCTTTCAACTGGTCCATCAAATTATCAATCCTTGGAAGTGGATATTTATTCTTAATTGTAACCTTGTTCAACTGGCGGTAGTCCACACACAAGCGCGAAGATCCATCCTTCTTTTTGACTAGAAGCACTGGAGCTCCCCAAGGTGAAACACTAGGTCGCACACACTATTTTTCCAACAGTTCCTCCAATTGCTTCTTCAACTCTACTAACTCAAATGGTAACATCTGATACGGTGCAATTAAAATTGGACCCGCTCCTGGTACAAGATCGATAGAAAACTCTATCTCTCTTTATGGTGGTAGTCCAGGTACATCGTCAGAAAAAACTTCAGGAAACTCGTTTACAACAGGAATAGCATTCACATCATTTTCACTCTTGACGTCTAAAGAAGATAACAACATGTATCCTCGTGCTCCATCCCTTAATAAAGATTCAACTTGATTGGCAGTCAAAAATCTAGAAATCTCATCCTTAGGAAATACTAAGGTCTTTGTAGAACAATCTAATAGAATATGGTTAGAAGATAACTAATCCATTCCTAAGATTATATCTACATCAGTAAGAGGTAAACAAATTAAATCAATAGAAAAGACTCAATTTTTTATAGTAACAGGACAATTCCAGCAAACTTTAGAAGTACTAACAAGTTTGACAGTAGGTGTAGAAACAATCAATTGGAAGTTCAAAAAAGATACAGGCAATTCCAAATGATCCACATAGTCATTTGCAATAAACGAATGAGTTGCACCCGAATCATATAGTACAGTTAAAAGATTACCTGATATGACACCTTCTCCCTTGATAAGATCATTAGACTAAGAGGCTGCTCCACTCATCGTATAAACTCGTCCTATAGCTTGAGACTTGGCAGCACGAACATTGCTTACTGAAGGCTCCACCTTCACTTGATTACAATCCCTCGCAAAATGACCAGGTTTTCCATATCTAAAGCAAATGATTCCTCTGATCGTATAGTCCTTCGTTGCATGACCCTTTTCACACTTCAACCATCTTGTTGGTTGTGCCATATTTTGACCAAAATGATCATACAGTCCTTCGTATAGACTGCTGTTGTTGTTGTTGACTTCCCGATGGTCTTGAATATGGTTTGTGCTGGAAACAGTTGTTGTTACTGCTTCCTCCCTTTTGGAACCTCGATGGTCCAAAGTTACGATTCCTGTTATCTCGCGATGGCTCCAACTCTTCAAGTCTACAACACGTATCCATCAGTGCCGAGAATTGAGTCATTTGCATTGGCAATACTCCTTTCTTCAGTTTAACCCTCAATCCTTCCTCAAACTTGCGACATTTCCAATTCTCGTCAGACTAACTCTGAAGATAACGTGAGAATTTAGACAAACTCTCAAACCTTGCTGCATACTCATTCACTGTCATCCCTCCTTGTCTTAATCTAAGAAATTCCATCTCCTTCGCATGCCTTGCTCCCTCTGGGAAATATTTGTCCAGAAACACCTCACGAAATACCTCCCATGTAATTACCCTTCGTTGTTCTTGTAAAACTCTACGAGTAGCCTTCCACCAATTTTCACCATCTCCTAGTAACATGAAAGTGGCATAAGTCACCTTACGATCATCTGCACTCCCCATTCCTTCAAAAATCTTCTCCAGCTCTTCTATCCATAGACTTGCCTTTACTGGATTAAACTCGCCTCAAAATTGCAGTGGATTGTTTCGATGAAATTCTGACAAATTCTGAACATCAACATTCGCCTCTTGTTGTTGTACAACTTGTTGATTTTGTTGCACGATCACCTCAGCCATACGCTGCATTGCTGTTGCAGCCGCTATCATTGGATCATCATTGTGTCTCACGTTCGCACGTGCACCTCTATTACGAGACATAACTTTCTTCACCAGCAACCAAAACACAATAACAGTCAAATATCATCTTTCAATAACAAAACACAGAGAATCACACAACTTAAGCAAAATAGACCTAACCACAAACCCAAAAGACTCTAACCGGGATGCTCTGATACCAACTAATACAACACCCACCGTAGGATATCACATTTAAGACTAATCCTAATATAACTTACCCAAGTTATAAAAGAATTAATCTTGTAAAAACACTTATTTTAAAATTTCTTTTGCGGAATAACAGATGTGAAACGTAATTAAAAACTAACACACCTTATATTATATATTACAAACCTTGTTCACAAATAATTTACATAATTACACCCCCAAAAGTTAATATATACATTACACACCAAAAATAGAAGACGTGCACAACTACCAGATAAAAACTCGATCCGGCCCAAGTCCAAACACCTGAAGATTAATATCCCCTACTTGGTCTTCCTCTTGAATTGGAACGGTCAAATTCCCAGGTCAAGACATGTCTCGACGGATGGGAGTCCGAGCAGTTGACATCATGGTATCCTTATGTGGCGTATAAGTATTATTATTCCTACTCCAAATCTCACGTATAGACATATAAAACTCTAAACGAACGGATACATGTTGTGTCATGACAGGACTACCATCCCTAGTACCACTTAGAGTCAGAGTCAAGTCCCCAATATACACAAACCTTTCCCTATCTAAGTTAACTTGCCACGCATCAATTCCACCATGGAATTGTACTGTGACATACCCTAAAACTTAGCACCTCGCCGCCATACTAAGCAAGCACAGAAAACTGTTACTGGTAGTAAAAAGACTTATCAGCCTCCTCGTCTCCTCGGTCTTCATTAAATACATACAATACACAGATATAACATAATAAAGAGGTGAGATCCCCTTTCATCAACACCAATGAGGCAGTACAGAAAATGACAGTAAAAGATACAGGTACAATAGATCACATACCGTCATATCATATCATATCATAGAAAACTTATAAAATAAGCATAAGCATCACACCAATATGTTGACCCATAATGCATGTGCACAATGACTCAATTCCTACTCCATGGAGCTTATCACAATTTCGGAGAGAATGATAAGGAGTACATGTCTGCATATCGTTAGCCTCAAATCATGTGTTGTTTATCATATCATATCATAGTGCGCAACATGGCCGATACAGACACTCTCAACCAATCACGAAAAGAGTAGTAACTCCGTCGAGACCGTCGGTGTGTTTGCAAAGGATACCACGATGCAGTGGTGCTACAAACTGGCCACATGTGACATTCCACACCCCGATGTCCCCAAGATCATTGAAGATTGTAACTACGCAATTCTCACCCACACAAGGTGTAATTTTCATCTCCTAGGCCAATCGCCTTAATTGACATGCTTTTATATGCATGATGTATGATCCAACACATACCATTTTGTATGATCCAACACATACAATTTTCTATTATTTCACAGTATTTCACATATACGCATCATTTCTTGATAGTATCATTTTTCAACATAATAGGGCCCACCATGACAGCCCGACAACCATCTGCTATAATTTCAAATTGCGTAAATATTTTATCACGTTTTTGAAACAGCGTGGCATTTTTCTTATGTTTTCAAATTATGTAATATTTTTCAACGTTTTCGCAAACGCGTAATTAATTTCAAATGTTTTTAAATCACATAAACATATTTAAACGTTTTTCTAAACCACATAAATATTTTTAACGTTTTTCAAATTGTGTAAATATTTCCAAACGTTTTTAAATTGTGTAGAGGTTTTTAAATGTTTTTTTAATCGCGTAATAATTTAAAATTATTTTCTCAATCGCGTAACGTAAAAATCAATCCCATAGCTTAAAAATAGTAATTTCTAAATCACGTAATGGTTTTCTAGCATTTTTCACTTACGTAAAATATTTTTCTTAACTTTCTAAATTTATTTTATAAAATCCTTATAATATATATATATATATATATTTTGGTCTTCTGAAAATATTTTCTTTCTAAAAATTCTTTATATAATATTTTCTATGGTTCTTTCCAAAAAATTGATTTTCTTTGATTTACTTAAATAATATAGCTTACATACTAATTGAATTCCTACCCTTAAATCCATTTTTCCTTTTCCTACTAAAAATTCCTTAATTCCAATTCTTGTAACTAATTATCAAAATCCACACTAGGTAAAATAATTTAGGGTTTAAAATAACACACTTTGGTGTGTTGGCTGAAAATTAAGTTTAGTTTTCATATTCAAATTTAATCATTTATCATCACCAAGATCCTTTACCAAATCATTTTTCACCATCAAAATCTTTTACAAAACCTTTAATCCAACTTCTCACCCTTAAATTCATCAATCCATAACTTAAGAAATAATTTGAAACATCTTGTTTCCTTGGTGATAGTCAAAACCGTGAGCCTTCCCCTAGGTTCTTTGGAACCTTCATAAAAATTTTCTCATCATAATAATCATATCCTTCTTCATATAAATATCATCATAATTATGGAAGCATATAATCGAGCATAAAATCAAGTAAACCAACATATAATCAAACAAACAAGCATAAATCAAAGCTTTAAAAATAAAACAAACATAAATCACCACAAACAAAGCAAGATTAAAACCATACAAGTGAATAAATCCTTATGGATTTTTCACCACAAACAAAGTCATCTCCTCACCACCAACATATGGTTGATGAGGGTAATCTCCCTCTTACCTCAAGGAAGACAAAATCCACCAAGTTGTCTTGCTTCAAGAATTTCGTGAACCTCCCAAAGAAAACTCTAGCAAGCTTAAACCAAACCAAAGTCACAAACAAAGCTTGAAAAAGAAAAACCATGGAACAATCATGGTTTAGAAACTCAAAAACCGACTTAGAAACAAAGAAGAAGAACTTGTACCTTGAAATCTCAAGAACACTAACTTGTAAAAAAAGTAGTAGATGAAGGATTTTGCTTAAGTCTTCAACATAGAAGTGTCTTAGAATGATGTTTAGGTGTAGGAAATAAGGTTGGATAAAATTTTAGAAGCTTGGATGGTTGGTCTCTAGGTGATGGCCGAATGGTGCTTTGGAGGAGAGAAATGAAGTTTTGGCTAATTGTAGAAAATGAAGAGAATGAAGAGAATGGCTTAGGAAACAAAGGTGATATAATTGTGATAGATAGTCTATCCTAGAGCTTGTTGCCGTGGAGTGCTAGAGCTAGCATGTGGGAAATTATTTGCATGGTCAATCAAGGTGCAAAGTCAAACACATGTCATCAAGTCATGCTTTGGTCAACATTTGATGACTCACTAACTTTTTGAATGTCCTAGAACTCCTTCATTGCCATGGAAGTCCATGCAAATTTCTATCCAATAATTGTTTTAATTTGTGACCATTTAAGCTTAGGTTAGCTTACTAATTCATCTAGCTTAGTAACTAATTTAAACAAGTCATTTTTGTTGACTTATTACCAGTGGTTAATTTTTATGACTAGCCACCAAATTTGACTTCTACTATCTAGTAACACATGGCCATCATATGACTAGTACCTAGCTAAATTTATAAAAATTTATTACTCACAGAATAAAATTACGGCTCACAAACTGGTAATTATTATACAATGAATAATAAATTCGCAGTATAAAAAAATTAGTAACTATATCCAGTTTCGGGTTTAGTAAGATCCACTGGTCCCGTATCAACAGTACAAAATTTTCTGGCCAATAAAAATTTTTAGTGTTTTCCAGCCCACCGTGGGCCCCACAGATGGCCCAAAATATTACTAATATGTTTTTATTCTTAGAAAAATCCAGAAAAATTCTCAAAAACCACAAAAATTATAAAATTAATATTTGTGTAGAAAAAATGAAAATCGGGATGTTACACTTTCAATGGCATTGCCTATATGTATTGGAAAGAAAGGATGTTAATATTCCTTGAGGCAAGTGGTATTGATGTATTAGGTGCTGTTGAGAATGGTCCATACATTCCTTACACTCTTGATGCAAATAGCACCAAGAAAGAAAAACTTAGAAGTGAATGGGATGATGAGGACAAAAAGAGAGTAGGTTATAATGCTAAAGCTAAGAATATTATAACTACTGCCTTGAGTTATGATGAATTTTTCAGTGTTTCAAATTGTAAGACAGCCAAGCAAATGTGGGATATGCTACAAATTACTCATGAAGGAACCAGTGATGTAAAGAGAGCAAGAATGAACTCACTCATGCACGAGTATGAACTCTTTCACATGAAGAATGGTGAAGACATTAATGATATGCAAAGGAGGTTCACTCACATAGTGAATCAGCTGAATGGACTTGGAAAGAGCATTTCAGATGAACAATAAATCAACAAGATTATGAAATGTTTGACAAGAGAATGGCAACCAAAGATTACTACTATAGCTGAATCAAAGGACTTAGCAATCATGAATATTGCTACACTATTTGGAAAACTTAAAGAGCACAAGATGGAGTTGCATAGATTGAATGACCATAAAGAGAAGGAGAAAAAGAAAAGAGGCTTATCACTTAAAGCACATGTCTCCAAAGAAAGTCTTGACAGTGATGAAGATGAAGAAGTTGAAGAAGATGGTGAATCTGAAGAGGATATGGGACTGCTATTAGAAAGTTCAAGAGATTCCTCAAAAAGAAGAAAACCTTCAACAAAAGGCCCTCAAACTTCTTTTCCAAGAAGAACACTTCAAAAGTTAAAAGTTCAAATGTGAAGTGTTATGAATGTGGCAAACCTGGACATTACAAGAATGAGTGTTCTAAACTTCAAAAGAAGGACAAACATGACAATCATGAGTCCAAGGACAAGAAGAATAGAAAGCCAAGAAGAGCATACATAGCTTGGGAGGAGAATGATATGGATTCCTCTGAAGATTCTGAGGAAGAAGAGGTCAATCTTTGTCTCATGACTAATCATCAAAGTGACAATGAAGATGAGCTAAATGAAATCCCCCTACCTATGATGAACTATAAGATGCTTTTGATGAATTGCATAGTGAATATCTGAAAATTGCTAAGCAATTAATGTCATCTAGGAAAGTCATTGCTAAACAATGCAGTGATTATGCATCTCTTCAAATTAAGATTAAAGAATTAGAAGCTAAGAACAATAAGTTAAGTGCATCTAGTTCTACATGTTCTAATTGCAATATTCTAGAAAAAGAAGTAGAAAAATTGAAAATCACTCTATCTAAATTTACAATAGGAAGAGATAATCTAAATGCCATATTAGGATAACAAAAAAGAGTATATGACAAAGCTGGAATAGGCTATAAACCAGCATTGCATGAAAAGGCTTTTAAGAAACTCTTTGTTGCACCTAAATCCTCTATTAGTCCTCTTGTTAAATGTTTCTATTGTGCAAGAAAAGGACATACAACTTCTACATGCTATTTTAGAAATCCTTCAAGGATTAGTGTTAAACAAATTTGGGTTCCCAAGGGAACATATGTTATGACTAACACCAAAGGACCCAACAAAATTTGGGTACCTGAGACAAATGCTTAAAATCTGTTTTGTAGGTGTGTTTGAGAGCCAAAAGTTCAAATTGATATCTTGATAGTGGCTGCTCCAAACATATGACTGGAGATATCAAAAGGTTCTCATCCTTCACTCCTAAACAAGGTGGAAGTGTCACCTATGGTGATAACAATAAAGGAGGGATCTTAGGAGTTGGAACAATTGGAAGAAGCATAACTACCAAGATAGAAGGTGTACTATATGTGGAAGGGCTCAAGCACAATCTACTAAGCATTAGCCAACTATGTGATAAAGGTTATAAGGTATTCTTTAACTCTAGTAGTTGCATTATAGAAAACAAGCATGATAGTAATGCAAAGCTGTAGGTAATCGATTGAATAACATATACATGATAGATTTAGAGAGTATTTCTGCTAGTGATGTATGTTGTTTGATATCTAAGGAAGAGGGGAATTGGCTGTGGCATAGAAGAATAGGACATATTCATATGGATCATCTAAACAAACTCATTTCTAAAGAATTGGTAATTGGACTTCCTAAAACCAAGTTCTCAAAAGATGGTTTATGTGATGCATGCCAAAAGGGCAAGCAAACTAAAGTATCTTTTAAGCCTAAAAATATAGTTTCAACTGAAAGACCTGTACAACTATTGCACATGGACTTATTTGGACCCTCTAGGACCAAAAGTTTTGGAGGAAATTTGTATGCATTAGTTATAGTTGATGATTTCTCTAGATTTACATGGACTTTCTTCTTAGCACATAAGAATGAAGCTTTTACAGCCTTTAAGAAAATGGCTAAGTTAGTACAAAATGAAAAAGACATGAAAATAACTTCTATAAGGAGTGATTATGGTGGAGAATTTCAAAATGAAGAATTTGATAATTTCTGTGAAGAGTTGAAAATTCAACATAATTTCTCTGCTCCAAGAACTCCATAACAAAATAGAGTTGTGGAAAAGAAAAACAAATCTTTAGAAGAAATAGCAAGAACTATATTGAATGACTCAAACATGCCAAAATATTTTTGGGCAGATGCTGTAAACACAGCTTGCTATTTAATGAATAGAGTCTTGATTAGACCAATTTTGAAAAAGACTCCATATGAACTCTATAAAGGTAGAAAACCAAAATGTTTCACATTTTCATGTCTTTGGTTGTAAATGTTTTGTACTAAATAATGGAAAGGACAAGCTAGGAAAGTTTGATCCTAAAGCTGATGAAGGAATCTTTCTAGGCTATTCATCATCTAGTAAAGCTTTTAGAATCTTCAATAAAAGAACACAAACAATTGAAGAATTTGTACATGTTACATTTGATGAAACTAACCCCAAAAGGTTGGGAAAGGAATTTGTTGATGATGTTGCAGAAACTTTAGAAGAGATTCAAATAAAGGAAAAGTAGGACAATGCCAAAGTGAATGAAGTAGTGGAAATTCCAAGAGAGGCTCAACATGAAGATCTACCTAAAGAATGAAAAACTGCAAGGAATCACCCTCTGGACAACATAATTGGTGAAATATCCAAAGGGGTAATCACTAGACATTCCTTAAGCAATGCATGCAATAATATGGCTTTTGTATCACAAGTTGAACCTAAAACTATAGATGAAGCAATTATTGATGAAAACTGGACTATGGCAATGCAAGAAGAACTTAATCAGTTTGAAAGAAATAAAGTTTGGAAACTTGCTCCAAAACCCAAGGATAAACAAATAATTAGTACAAAATAGGTGTTTAGGAATAAGCTTGATGAAAATGGTATCATAGTAAGGAATAAAGCTAGATTAGTAGCAAAAGGCTATAATCAAGAAGAAGGAATTGACTATGATGAGACATATGCACTTGTGGCTAGATTAGAAGCCATTAGCATGTTATTAGCATATGCTTGTATCATGGATTTTAAATTGTATCAAATGGATGTTAAGAGTGCATTCCTAAATGGATATATACAAGAAGAAGTGTATGTTGGTCAACCCCCTGGATTTGAAATAAATGAATTTCCTAATCATGTGTATAAACTCACTAAAGCCTTATATGGACTTAAACAAGCTCCAAGAGCTTGGTATGAAAGGCTAAGTAATTTCTTACTTCAAAAGGGATTTATAAGAGGAAAAGTTGACACAATACTTTTCACTAAAAGAAAAGCACAAAGCATACTACTTGTTCAAATTTATGTTGATGATATTATATTTGGTGCTACTAATGCATCTTTGTGTACGGAGTTTGCCAAACTAATGCAAAAGGAGTTTGAAATGTCTATGATGGGAGAGCTTACATTCTTCCTCAGATTACAAATCAAACAATGTGATGATGGGACTTTCATAAGCCAAACTAAGTACTACAAAGAACTATTGAAGAAGTTTGGAATGGAGAATGTGTAACACCCCTTTGGAGGATGTCACACATAAAAGAAAATAAAAGAAAGAGAAATAAAATCTACCCAAGTTGTAAAACATTTGTTAAATAATATTACATATTGTAAGATAATTCATGATAAACAGAATATTGTTAAATAAAATATGCGGAAATAGCAAATAAACAAAACAACATTACTTAAAATATATAGATGATTTAAGTTATAAGTTGTACAAATAATTTACAACTAAAACTACAAATATTTAAATGAAAACAGTAAATAAAGAAATAAAAGAGTCAATATATACAGACATACGCAGACGCGCCAAAAAAACATCATGCATATTTAATCCTCTGAAGGATCACTCTCAACATGAAAATGATCATCGGAGACAAATATCCCTGATGTCTCGACTCTCGGCGATAACGAGATCGCGCAGTCGATACGATACTAATCTCACTAGGCTCCGTGGTCATACCACCAAAATGACGCCTAAGAGATAAAGGTAACTCTAAATGTAAAAATACAGTAGTAGTCATAACCGACTCTCCATCAAACTATTGACGTAGGGTCACAGATCAACCGTCCTACATACGTCACGAGTCTCGGTCTCCTCGCAGATGCCAAGCCAATGAACCTCCATGAAACTCTAGCTGTACAAACCCCAAAAATCCTCGCACTTTATCTCCCACAATCAATCCAAAGGATATGGATGATCGGATGGTTCTTGGTCGTAAAACTGGTCGTCGATTTGCTGATCTTCCTCCTCCTCCACGGGGTACAGGATCTCAAGAGGCTGTTCCTCTTCCTCAAAGTCTTTACCGCGTAAAATAAATATACATAAATACATACAACGAAGAGGTAAGACAATCTAAAATCACCATAAACATGGCCAATAAGAAGACGACAAACAACATGTATACAGTTCATGCAATACGAAAAGCTATAACAGTAATAATAACGGAATAGAGTAAAGTTTAGACATCATAACATTACATAACATCACAGATATAACATAGATAAAAACATAGATAAGACAATATCACAAATAGAATAAAATAAGAAATAGACAACCATCATAATAATTACCAGATAAAGATAAATAGAGAAAATAGAATAATATCCAAGATATAATCATATACACTAAGACACGATCCTACTCTATGGAGCTAAACACAAACAGATATCGAGAGAATGACTTGCAAAATCTATTAGTACCACGGCTGCCCAACCAACTATCGCGGCTGTCACACGTTGCGTCAATAGCCCACGACACTTTGGGAATCCACCATCCAGCGTAGTATAGTTCACGGTCTCCGTTGTGGCACTATAGGCAATGTACTACTAGACTTTACAAACCTTGAGTAAATATAGTGCGTGTCGAGTCTATTAGTGTGCTATCGGTTTACCACGGCCCAAATGAGCTACCAACTCATCCACATATGGGATACCGTACACTAACGTCTCCAAGTCCATTAGAACAATGAACCACACTACGTTTATCGCATCGACAACACGATGTGATTCACCTCGTCAACCAAATTCACCAAAAATTGGTAAATTACCGAATACCCTCAAGGTATAAAAATATATGCCCTCAATGGCAAAAATATACAGTAAGTCCCCCTTGGACAAATACTGTCTCAAAGCCTGTACGGGTTCACCTCATAGCCCGACAGCAGAAAAATACAGAAATCCAGAAAAATACTGTTTCGGTCAATCGCGTAGAAATTTTATCGCGTTTTCACAATCTCGTCGTTTTTATAAACGTTTTGAAATCGCGTAAATATATTTTTTTCTGTTTTCAAAATCGCATAGGATTTTTAATACGTTTTCTCAATCGCGTAAGATTTTTAAATTATTTTCTTGACCGAATTCCTTAAAATTTACAGTTTAAATAAACAGAAATAATAAATAATACTTTTAAGCTACGTATAATATTTTCCATACCGTATACTGTCTTTTGGACATCTTTTCTATCTTATTTGTCCGTTTTTACTAAAAATTGACAGTATTTTGTTTATAATTTTAATAATAGTGGTTTCCTAATTTTTTCGTAAAAACTCTGTTTATTTAATTAAACCGGATAATTTAATCTTTTAAAATTCCTAACATGCTTCAAAATATAGCATGAGCCATATGTTAGAAATTCTTTAAAGATTACTATATTTTCTTTATAACAATAAAATTTTTTATTTTAATTCCTTAAATTAATTCTAATCAATTGATTTCTTTAAAACTCATTTTAGAAAATTTCTTTTTAACATATATAGCATCTTTATAAGTAAAAATGGTTTGGAATTGATTTTAGAAATCAAGAATACCTAGTTTGGCATGTTGGTCAATTTCATAAACCCTTTGCATTTGATTTCTAAATTATTTTCCATCTTCTAAATACCTATCAAATTTATTGTATTGTCTAAATTCATTTAGTCATCATTTTTAGAAAATGGTTTTTGAAATCAACACATTCATTTTAGGCATGTTGGCCCAAAATACTAAGTTTTACCATTTGATTTCTAAATTCATTTTTCATGATCTAAACAACTTAATATCTTGCTAATTCTCCTAGGTTAATTAAATTACCTTATAAGAAAATTAAGAGAACATTTTGGTTCCCCATTTGGTTAAAGGCCGTGAGCCTTGGTGTAGTGTTCTTTGGAACACACATGCATTTCCTTGACATGTTATTCACATCCTATACATTATCATGCAATTCTATACTTTATCATGCAATTCTAACACATGCAATATTATCAAAGCTTATAGACATGCAACTTAAAGCTTGTAGACATGCAATTTATTACAAACAACAAATAGAAAAGCTACTAACAAATACACAACCACATCAAATAAGCTACTAACAAGCACAAACATGAATCCTTATGGATTCTACAATCACAAAATCAAACTCCATCTTCTTACCACCATCCATAGGTGATAAGATTTGTCTTCCTCTTACCTTAAATGAAGACAAAAGGATTTCTTTCACTCCTCCTAGGTCACGGTTTTCTCCTTCAAAATACCTAGCAAACTTAAACAAAACTACAAGTTACTAACCATTAAAAGAGAACCTAAACCATGGATAAATCATGGCTTAGAACTTTGAAAAAGAATTTAGAAAAGAAAAACAAGAGATTTCACCTCCTTGGTACAAACTTCCAAGTAGGTTTTCAAGCTTCAAATGTAAGATTTTGAAAGAACTCTCAACTAGAGATGTACTTAGGATTGTGTTTAGGTTTAGAAAACTTGGTTAGAAGAAATTTTGGGTGATTGGATGGTGTGGATATTGTCTTGGCCGAATGGTGAAGAAAGGAAGCAACAATGGTGTTTAGGGTTCTTGGATGAGAGAGAAGAGAGAAAAGCATGAAAGATGAAGTGAAGAATGGTCTTCCAACCCCTCTTGGCCGTAGACATTCAATGCATGCAAGGTGTGCATGGATTTGGCTTCATCCAAGCCCTTGGATGCTTCAAAGGTCAAGATTAAAACTTGGTTAGCAAACTTGTTTCCTATTGGCTACTCCTAACCTAGTCATCAAGCCTTAGTCACCATGCTTAGTCACTAATAACCTAGTCATCAAGCCTAATCATCATGTTCAAGAATGTTCCTTCACTAATCATGTTTAATTAAGCTACTAAGTTAATTGTTTTAGCTAAACGTGGGTCCCGTAAAACATTTTCGGGTCCACTGTCACTAAGTTATACTGACTAATAAAATAATATTATAATAATATAAAATTATTTTATTGGACAGTTAAATCCTAAAAATTAAAAGATTAATTTTAGGCTCATTCAGAATTGGGTTTAGTAAGATCCCCCGCCTCTGAATAATTAAAAACAGATTTTACCAGTCCAGAAAAATATTATTTTCCTGCCCCGTAGCAAATCACTCAAAAAGTCCATATAAAATCACAGACAGTAATATTGGACACTAAATCAAGTAGTAAACAATTTAAAACAGCAAAAACAGTACAAACAGCACGTTCAGGACGTAATGATCATTTTTCCATTTTTTCCCACAATGTAGCTAATTGTCCAAAACGTTCAAATAAAATTACAGACAGTATTAATTGTCTGTATATCATCCAGAAAAATTAAAATAGTAGCTCGGAAAAACTTTTATTTTACCGTCTCGGAACAAATTACGTAAAAAGACCAAATAAAATTTGAGCCTGTATAAAGGTATTTGTATTTCATGCAGAAATCGAGAAACAGTAAAATAAGGACACAACGGTCATTCACACGAAAGCTTGAAAAACAGCAAACAGTACATTCGGTACATTTTCTAAAAATTGGGTGTTACAACTCTCCCCAACAAATAAAAATTTCGTCCTCGAAATTACATTCCTCAAAACAAATGAGGATACTTGATCCTTCATTTTATCTTCCAGGCTCCCGGAGTAGCTTCACCCGTCACATCATTCCATATGACCTTAACTAGCTCGATCATCTTTCCTCGAAGCTGCTTTACCTTCTCGTCCTCAATTCTGACAGGTAAAGTTTCATAAGTCAAATTCTCCTTCAGCTGCACTTCATCTAGCTGTATAACATGCGTCGGATCTGGTATATACTTTCGTAACTGAGACACATGAAACACGTCATGCAGATTCGACAGAAACGGCGGCATAGCGATCTGATATGCTACAGGACCTATACGTCGAATAATTTGATACGGTCCAATGAACTTAGGAGTAAGTTTCTTAGACTTAATAACTCTTCCGACACCAGTCGTAGGAGTAACTCTTAGAAACACATGTTCACCCTCCTCAAATTCAAGAGGTCATCTTCGTTTATCCGCATAACTTTTCTGTCTGCTTTGCGTCGTTCTCATCTTCTCTTGTATCATCTTTACCTTTTTCGTAGTCTGTTGTACAAGATCTGGTCCAACAGTCATGCTTTCCCCGTCCTGATACCAACATAACGGAGTTCGACATTGTCTTCCGTACAATGCCTCATAAGGTGCCATTCCGATGCTTGAATGAAAACTATTGTTGTAGGTGAATTCTATCAGAGATAAAAATTCATCCCAACTTCCTTGTTGTTCCAAAACACAAGCACGCAACAGATCCTCTAAAGACTGTATAGTTCTTTCTGTCTGACCATCTGTCTGCGGATGATACGCTGAACTCAGTCGTAACTTAGTTCCCATAGCTTCTTGTAGACTCCGCCAAAACCTTGATGTAAACCTCGGATCTCGATCAGAAACTATACATGTAGGTACACCATGTAATCTGACAATTTCACTGATGTACAACTGGGTTAATCTTTCCAATGAATACTTAATATTAATTGGTAGGAAATGAGCTGATTTCGTAAGCCTATCGACTATAACCCATATCGAATCATGACCTTTCCTCGTCTTTGGCAAACCAGTAACGAAATCCATCGATATACTATCCCATTTCCATTCTGGAATAGATAACGGTTGTAACATTCCAGCTGGTCTTTGATGTTCCACTTTCGCCTTTTGACAGACTAGACAAGTTGACACGCACCTAATAACATCACTCTTCAATCCATGCCACCAGAATAACTTCTTCAAGTCTTGGTACATCTTTGTTATGCCTGGATGCATACTCAATAGACTAGTATGGGCATGTTCCACAATATATCGCCTCAGCTCCCGGTCACGAGGAACACAGACTCTACCCCGAAACCTCAGAATTCCATCAGTTCCTTTTTTGAACTCTATTGTCTCATCTTGCTTTATTTGTTCTCTTATTCTTTGCAAAAATTCATCGGCATTCTTCTTTTCCCTTATGTCTTCCATTAGCTCGCTCGAGATAGTAACTATGTTAATACAGATCTTCCCCGGTTTCAATTCAACAAATGACCACACATCTCTAAACTGTTCAATGAGCTCCTTTTCCTTGATCATCAGAGCAGAAGCACTGATAATCTTTCTACTTAAGGTGTCAGCCACGACATTCGCCTTACCAGGGTGGTATAACAGTTGAAAATCATAATCTTTCAGGAATTCTAACCATCTCCGCTGCCTCATGTTCAGCTCCTTCTGATCATACAAGTATTTCAAGCTCTTGTGATCACTGAAGATGTTGAACGTTGCTCCATAGAGAAAATGTCTCCATATCTTTAGAGCAAAAACCACAGCGGCCAATTCCAAATCGTGCGTTGGATAATTCCTCTCATGAACCTTCAATTGTCGAGAAGCATATGCCACAACGTTCCGATCTTGCATCAACACGCATCCTAGCCCTTGATAAGAAGCGTCGCAATACACATCAAAAGATTTCGTCGAATCTGGTAGAATCAACACCGGTGCAGTTGTTAATCTCTTCTTCAACTCTTGAAAACTGGCTTCACGTTCTTCCGTCCATTCAAAAGCTTGACTTTTTCTCGTAAGTTATGTAAGTGGTCCAGCAATCTTAGAAAAACCCTCGATAAACCTCCGATAATAACCAGCAAGTCCAACAAAACTTCGAACTTCTGTTACCGTCTTAGGTCTTTCCCACTGTAAAACAGTCTCCACTTTAGATGGGTCCACCGCAATACCTTCTTTAGAAATTACACGACCTAAAAATTGGACTTCTTCCAACCAGAACTCACACTTAGCCAATTTCGCATACAGCTGCTTCTCCCTCAAAATCCGAAGAACAACACCAAGATGTTCAGCATGCTCTTCCTTCGATTGAGAATAGATCAGAATGTCATCGATAAAGACAACAACAAATCTGTCTAGATACGGACGAAAAATCCTGTTCATATAATCCATAAATATGGCAGGAGCATTCGTCACCCCGAATGGCATTACCTGATACTCATAATGTCCATAACGAGTTCGAAAAGCAGTTTTCGGCACATCTTCCCCTTTTACACGAATGGGTGATAACCGGACCTCGGATCTATCTTGGAAAATACCACGGCTCCTTTCAACCGATCCATCAAGTCGTCAATTCTTGGAAGCGGATATTTATTCTTGATAGTCACCTTGTTCAACGACGATAATCCACACAAAGCCGAGAAGTTCCGTCTTTCTTCTTGACCAAAAGCACCGCGCACCCCATGGTGAAACACTAGGTCGCACAAACTCTTTCTCCAACAGCTCCACCAATTGCTTCTTCGGCTCCTCCAATTCCACTTGGCGACATACGATACGGTGCAATTGAGATAGGACCTGTTCCTGATACTAAATCAATTGAAAACTCGATCTCCCTCTCGGGTGGCAAACCAGGTACGTCATCAGGAAAAACATCAGGAAACTCGTTGACAACAGGAATAGTATTTACATCCTTCTCATTCTTAACTTCTAGAGAAGATAATACCATATATCCCTGCGCTCCATCTCTTAACAAAGACTTGACCTTAATAGTAGTTAAGAACCCAGACTTTTCTTCCTTAGGAAAAACTATGGTTTTACTTGCACAGTCTATAAGGATATGGTTAGAACATAACCAGTCCATCCTTAAAATTACATCTATCTCAACAAGAGGTAAACAAATCAAGTTGACCATAAACAAACGGCCCTTCACAACAATAGGACAATTCAAACAGATCTTAGATGTAACAACAGGTTTAGCAGTTGGCGTAGATACACTCAATTTAACATTCAGAGAAGACACAGGCAACTTCAATCTTTCCACACAATCATAGGAAATAAATGAGTGTGTAGCACCAGAATCATACAATACAGTCAGAAGATTACCTCCAATATCTCCTTCTCCCTGAATAAGATCATCAGACTTAGAAACCTCAGATCCCATCATTGTATATACTCGTCCTCCTGACCTTGGTTGAGTACTTCCAGATTTTTGCTGATTAGCTCTAACATACCGAACAGCAGGTTTCCTCTCCGGCTGTGTACAATCCTTCGATATGTGCCCAGGTTGCTTACAGTTAAAACAAACTGTACCTTTAACCGTGCACTCGGGAGAGATATGACCTTTCTTCCCGCACTTAAAACAGGTCGGCGTAAACGCCACTCTCTGTCCAGCTCCACTACCACTTGCACCTCCACTAACTGATGGTCGTTGAGATTGATTTCCTGTTGGCCTGGAATACGGCTTACGCTGAAACCGATTTGTATTACTACCTCCACCTCTCTGAAACCTTGTCGGCCCAAAGTTCCGATTCCTCTGATCTCGCGACGGTTCAAGCTCCTCAAGTCGCGCACATGCATCCACCAAAGCATGAAACTGAGTCATTCTCAAGGATACTACCCCTCGTTTCAGTTCCACTCTTAACCCTGATTCAAACTTCCTACATCTCCATGTAACACCCTCCTAGAGGATGTCACATTTATCAAAAACAATAATTAAAATATAAACCCTTACCCAAGTTATAAATCATTTCGTAATAAATATTTTTTTTTTGTATGAAACATTATATTTTAAAATACACGGAACATAAAATAAAACAACTATTACATACACATCATAATTATACATATGATTATGTTTTTAATAGGTACAAATAATTCACATAATATAAAATATTTAATAAAACAGTAAACTATCTGGTTTAAAGCAAACCATAAACTAGCCCAAGCATAACACTAAAAGTTTTGATTCTCCAAAGGATCTTCCTCGGAAAAATCATTATAATACAGAAAACCTCGGTTAATGTTATCCCACGTCGAAATCAATCCATATAATATGGGTGATCTCGAGGCTCACCCTCCTCAAACTGCTCGTTCAGTTGTTGCTCTCCTTCGTACTGAAAATCCAGCGGTTGTTCCTCTTCTACTTTCTCAACTATTTTACAAAGACATAAATAATAACACGTAAAAATATACACAAAAGAGGTGAGACAATCTACATCATTACCAAGTATGGCGGAAAGAAAACGACAATACAAACAGATAAGAAACACAAACAGATATAACAATTAATATAACAATTCATATTATCGATCATACATAATATCAAACATAAATAAACTCAATCATGTTATAATGCGACTACATATGCAAATACACACGAGACACATACCTACTCCATGGAGCTAAACATAACCATAACATCAACATTGACATCAACATCCGAGAGAATAATCCTGATAGACATGTCGCACATCAAAAACAATGGTCTGCCTCAACCAACTGTTACACGGTCAAATACGTCGTGTAAACAAAGACACAACAAATACGTCGTGTAGATGGTACACGATCAAATACGTCGTGTACGACCCAGGCAATGCGCACCGAGCACGGTCCCCATGGATTCTCGATTAAGACGAGTATTTGTCGAGTTCATCAGTGTGTGATCAGTTACCACGGCCCAGAGGAGCTACCATCTCGTCCACATGTGGAATATACCGCACACTAACGCCTCCAAGTTCAAACACACGAACAACTCCGCTTATCACCCCGTAACACGTGTCATTCATCTCATCACCAAATGCCTTTTGCAACCAAATTGGCATGTTCAAAAATACGTAATGAACCAAAATCTCCAAAATACGTTCATATCCACCATAACTCATAATTACAAAAATACCCTTGGTATTGATAATTTCCAAATACAGTACGTTTTCACTTGACAGTACCATTTCTCAATATGTCAAGGTCCACCACTTTGGCCCGACAGTAAAAACTCGTTGTTTTCATAAATCACGTAAATAATTTATCATTTTTTTTCATAAATATGTTACCTTTTACAAACGTTTTTCAATCGCGTAAATATTTTCAAACGTTTTCTCAATTGCGTATTTCAAAAATTACTGTTTTAAATACGTGTAAGTTATTTCTACTGTTTTTCACTGTATAAAATTCATTTGTTTGGTTATATCCATAAAATACCCTTCAAAAATTATGAACATACTTTATAACTCAAAAGTAAATATTTTTCAAGAGTCAAAAATTCATTTCTTTTATATACTAGACTTCTACAAAAATTCATTTACTTACTTGATTCTTGAAAATTTATTAAAAATTGAATTCTTTTTAGGTTAACAAAGTCATTTACACTCCAAAAATTCTATGATGGCCGAAAATCACCTTTCCTTAAAAATCATTATTCAAATTATTTTTCATCTATAAAATCATTGTAAAATCCTTTAACTTAATTAGATAAATTAGGTCATCCTTTTAAAAAAATGATTGAGAACACATTGGTTCTCTTTTTCATAATAAAACCATAAACTCATCATCTTGTGTTCTTTGGAACATTTTTACAAATCTCAAAATAATATTCATATCCAACCAATTATCATAAACTCATAAACACATACATATATTTATGAACACATACCATATAATAAAGCAATAGACATACTTGCAATAAACAAGAGAATAAACATACACACAAAATTAATCACAAATAAAAAGACACCAAGCAATCAAATGGATGAATCCTTATGGATTCTTCACCATAAACAAATTCCATTCTCCCACCACCACACATGGTTGATGAGATTAAATCTCCCTCTTACCGATTTAGATGACAAAAATCTCCTTGAACTCCTCCTTAGAAATTCTTGTTGTAGCTTCAACAAAAATCCTAATAAGCTTAAACAAATTTTAAAGTTATGAACTATGGATGAAAAAGATAAACCATGGATCAATCATGGTTTAGAACATCAAAAATCAAATTAGAAACAAGAAAGAAGAATTTTCACCTTATAGGAAAGAAACTTCAAAGTGATTTTCCAAGCTCCAAATGGATGATTTTGCAAAAACTCACAACTAGAGATGTTCTTAGAATATGGTTTAGGATTAGAAAAGTAGGTTGGATAAATTTTTTGATGGGTGGAAGTAGGATTTGTGGTGCTTGGCCGAATGGGTGGTTTTTTGTGGACTTAGGAAATTTTCTTTGGTTTCTTGTTAGAAAGAGAGAAGAATGAAAGTTTAGAATGATAGAATCATTGATTTAGGAGTGAATGATAGCCTTGAGACTTAAATAGCTCTCCTTCCAAGTGCAGCCCCCATTTTTTATGTTTTTGTTCCATTATGGGTTTGGTAATTTGCATGATACATTAGTTAAGTAATAAAACATCTATTGATTGCTTAATGGTTTGCATAAGCATGCATTATGGCCATAGAATACTAATGAAAAGAAGCCCTCCTTTTGACATTTCTCTTAGTGCTAATTTAGTGGATGCATAATAAAATATATATAGTTTAGTGCTTAATTAATGGATGCATAATAATAATAATAATAATCTAGTGCTAAATTTAGTGGATGCATAAATAAATATATAATAGTTTAGTGCTTAATTAATGGATGCATAATAATAATAATAACCTAGTGCTAAATTTAGTGGATGCATAATAATATATAATAGTTTAGTGTCTTAATTAATGGATGCATAATAATAATAATAATAATAACCTAGTGCAAAATATAGTGGATGCATAATAATATTAATAATAACCTAGTGCTAAATTTAGTGGATGCATAAATAAATATATAATAGTTTAGTGCTTAATTAATGGATGCATAATAATAATAATAATAATAACCTAGTGCTAAATTTAGTGGATGCATAATAATATATAATAGTTTAGTGCTTAATTAATGGATGCATAATAATAATAATAATAACCTAGTGCTAAATTTAGTGGATGCATAATACATTAGGACAAAAATGCTATAGGAAATCTATTAAGTTAAAAAAAAAATTAATGCATTAGGACAAAATTGCTATAGGAAAATCCATTAAGTAAAAAAAATAATAATTAATGCATTAGGACAAAATTGCTATAGGGAAAATCCATTAAGTAAAAATAATAATTAATGCATTAGAACAAAAAAAATTGCTATAGGAAATCCATTAAGTAAAAATAATAATTAATTGATTAGATAATTTAGAAATTTACAAGTATTTTTACGTTGGTAAACTTTTCCTAAAAGTGGGTCCCACAAAACAAAAGTGGGTCCCACAAAAACAAAAACAAAAATGTGGGTCCCACAAGACAAGACAAACGTGAGTCCCATAGATTTTCCGGTATGGTAAATATTTTATTACACCGAAAAATCCGCAAAAATAAAAGATTGATATACGCATTATTCGGATTGGGTTTAGTAAGATCGCCCAGCTCCAAATAATTCAAACAAGGTTTTCCTACCAAAATTATTATTTTCTTGGCCCTGAGCAAATCACACAAAACAATCAAATACAGTCACAGAACAGTCAAATTCATTGCATAACACACAGAAAACAGAAAAATAGCGCAATAAGGGCAAAATCGTAATTAGTCAAAAATTGGGGTGTTACACTCCACACATCATCTTGCCGTGTCTGAGCATAATCTGAGAATTGAGACAAATTCTCAAATTTTGTGGCATACTCATTCACCGTCATATTCCCCTGTCGCAAACCAAGAAATTCCATTTCTTTGGCATGCCTAGCACTCGCAGGAAAATACTTATCCAGAAAAGCATTAGAAAACACTTCCCATGTGATCTCAGTCCCTTCAGCTTGCAATACTCGGCGGGTTCCTCTCCACCAATGTTCTGCATCTCCTCTCAGCATGAAAACAACATAAGTCACCTTCTTATCATCTGCACATCTCATTCCTTCAAAGATCCTCTCCAAATCTTGCATCCACTGACTTGCTTTCTCTGGATCAACCTCGCCTCTAAACTGTGGCGGATTATGACGCCTAAACTCAGCCAAATTTAGGGCATCAGCAGTAGCATCTTGCTGTTGAGCTGCTCTCAGATTTTGCTGAGTAATCACTTCAGCCATCTGCCGCATAGCCTCAGCAGCCGCAATCATAGGGTCCACATCACGATTCATGTTCATACGTCCTCTACCTCGTCCAGACATCTTCAAACAGAACAAAACAAAATTAGATGCATCCTTTTAGATACTTCCGAAAGGATATAAATCACAGAGAAGCACACAGTACAAACAAAAACAGACCCAACCACAACCCCAAAAGACTCTAACTGGGGCTCTGATACCAACTAATGTAACACCCCTTTGGAGGATGTCACACATAAAAGAAAATAAAAGAAAGAGAAATAAAATCTACCCAAGTTGTAAAACATTTGTTAAATAATATTACATATTGTAAGATAATTCCTGATAAACAGAATATTGTTAAATAAAATATGCGGAAATAGCAAACAAACAAAACAACATTACTTATAATATACAGATGATTTAAGTTATAAGTTGTACAAATAATTTACAACTAAAACTACAAATATTTAAATGAAAACAGTAAATAAAGAAATAAAAGAGTCAATATATACAGACATACGCAGACGTGCCCAAAAAAAACATCATGCATATTTAATCCTCTGAAGGATCACTCTCAACATGAAAATGATCATCAGGAGACAAATATCCTGGATGTCTCGACTCTCGGCGATAACGAGATCGCGCAGTCGATACGATACTAATCTCACTAGGCACCATGGTCATACCACCAAAATGACGCCTAAGAGATAAAGGTAACTCTAAATGTAAAAATACAGTAGTAGTCATAACCGACTCTCCATCAAACTGTTGACGTAGGGTCACAGTCAACCGTCCTACATACGTCACAGAGTCTCGGTCTCCTCGCAGATGCCAAGCCAATGAACCTCCATGAAACTCTAGCTGTACAAACCCCAAAAATCCACGGCACTGCCATCTCCCACAATCAATCCAAAGGATATGGATGATCGGATGGTTCTTGGTCGTAAAACTGGTCGTCGATTTGCGATCTTCCTCCTCCTCCACGGGTACAGGGATCTCAAGAGGCATTCCTCTTCCTCAAAGTCTTTACCGCGTAAAATAAATATACATAAATACATACAACGAAGAGGTAAGACAATCTAAAATCACCATAAACATGGCCAATAAGAAGACGACAAACAACATGTATACACTTCATGCAATACGAAAAGCTATAACAAGTAATAATAACGGAATAGAGTAAAGTTTGGACATCATAACATTACATAACATCATAGATATAACACGTATAAAAATACGGATAAGACAATATCACGGATAGAATAAAATAAGAAATAGACAACCATCATAATAATTACCGGATAAAGATAAATAGAGAAAATAGAATAATATCCAAGATATAATCATATACACTAAGACACGATCCTACTCCATGGAGCTAAACACAAACAGATATCGAGAGAGAAAGACTTGCAAAATCTATTAGTACCACGGCTGCCCAACCAACTATCTATCGCGGCACACACGTTGCGTCAATAGCCCACGACACTTTGGAATCCACCATCCAGCGTAGTATAGTTCACGGTCTCCGTTGTGGCACTACAGGCAATGTACTACTAGACTTTACAAACCTCGAGTAAATATAGTGCGTGTCGAGTCCATTAGTGTGCTATCAGTTTACCACGGCCCAGCGGAGCTACCAACTATCCACATATGGGATACCGTACACTAACGTCTCCAAGTCCATTAGAACAATGAACCACACTACGTTTATCGCATTGACAACACGATGTGATTCACCTCGTCAACCAAAATTCACCAAAAATTAGTAAATTACCAGAATACCCTCAAAGTATAAAAATATATGCCCACAATGGCAAAAATATACAGTAAGTCCCCCTTGGACAAATACTGTCTCAAAGCCTGTACGGGTTCACCTCATAGCCCGACAGCGGAAAAATACAGAAATCCAGAAAAATACTATTTCGGTCAATCGCGTAGAAATTATATCGCGTTTTCCCAATCTCGTCGTTTTTATAAACGTTTTGAAATCGCGTAAATATATTTTTTTCTGTTTTCAAAATCGCGTAGGATTTTTAATACGTTTTCTCAATCGCGTAAGATTTTTAAATTATTTTCTTGACCGAATTCCTTAAAATTTACAGTTTAAATAAACAGAAATAATAAATAATACTTTTAAGCTACGTATAATATTTTCCATACCGTATACTGTCTTTTGGACATCTTTTCTATCTTATTTGTCCGTTTTTACTAAAAATTGACAATATTTTTTGTTTATAATTTTAATAATAGTGGTTTCCTAATTTTTTCGTAAAAACTCTGTTTATTTAATTAAACCGGATAATTTAATCTTTTAAAATTCCTAACATGCTTCAAAATATAGCATGAGCCATATGTTAGAAATTCTTTAAAGATTACTATATTTTCTTTATAACAATAAAATTTTTTATTTTAATTCCTTAAATTAATTCTAATCAATTGATTTCTTTAAAACTCATTTTAGAAAATTTCTTTTTAACATATATAGCATCTTTATAAGTAAAAATGGTTTGGAATTGATTTTAGAAATCAAGAATACCTAGTTTGGCATGTTGGTCAATTTCATAAACCCTTTGCATTTGATTTCTAAATTATTTTCCATCTTCTAAATACCTATCAAATTTATTGTATTGTCTAAATTCATTTAGTCATCATTTTTAGAAAATGGTTTTTGAAATCAACACATTCATTTTAGGCATGTTGGCCCAAAATACTAAGTTTTACCATTTGATTTCTAAATTCATTTTTCATGATCTAAACAACTTAATATCTTGCTAATTCTCCTAGGTTAATTAAATTACCTTATAAGAAAATTAAGAGAACATTTTGGTTCCCCATTTGGTTAAAGGCCGTGAGCCTTGGTGTAGTGTTCTTTGGAACACACATGCATTTCTTTGACATGTTATTCACATCCTATACATTATCATGCAATTCTATACTTTATCATGCAATTCTAACACATGCAATATTATCAAAGCTTATAGACATGCAACTTAAAGCTTGTAGACATGCAATTTATTACAAACAACAAATAGAAAAGCTACTAACAAATACACAACCACATCAAATAAGCTACTAACAAGCACAAACATGAATCCTTATGGATTCTACAATCACAAAATCAAACTCCATCTTCTTACCACCATCCATAGGTGATAAGATTTGTCTTCCTCTTTGTGAACACTCAATTTTGACCGGACTAAAAAATAAAATATAAAAAAAGAGAGAAAATTAATTAAAAAAAGAAAAAAATCAAAAATTATGGCCCACCTTTTAGCCCATTTTACTTAGCCTTTTTTTGTCTAAATAGATTAAACTCATCTTAGTCTGAAAAATAATAATAATAATATAAAAAAAACAAAAATAAAAATAAAAAATAAAAAATAAAAAAAAATATAAAAAAAAGAAGGCAATCACAATCCACTCACTTTCACTCACGTAGCACACACTACACTTTCTTTTACAAACACACACGCAACACTCTTTTTTTTTTTATTTCTTTTACACACACAAGACAATCCACTCATTAATTGCACTCCCACTCACTCACCTAATTGCACTCCCACTCACTAATTGCACTCCCACTCACTAATTGCACTCCCACTCACTAATTACACACGGCACTCACCAAATTGCACAATCCACTTACGGCACACACAGCACACACTCACTCACCAAATTGCATTCTCACACACTATATAGACAGCCCCTCTTCATTCTCAGAAAAAAGATATAAACAGCCCCTCTTCATTTTTTTTTCTGGACGGCTTGATCCCATACCCACCATTTTTCTTGAACCCCCAAGCAACTTCCCTTCACTCTCACCTCCATCTCCCTCCAACCGTAGCACCATACCACTTCCATTTTTTTTCCATAACAGCAACCACCTCCATTCCCTCCAACCTTCTCTTTACCACTCAAACAGCCCTTCCATAATCATCTCCCACGCAAGCACAAGGATATTACAGGGGAGAAGATCACAGGAGGGGGATTTTTCTTTTCTCTTCCCACGCATGAACTACCCGTAGCCACCATCTCCCTCATCTCCACCCATAACCAACCAAGCTCCTCTCCAAACTCATCCACGTAAAACCTTCACTTCCATAAACTCTCAACCTCTCACTCCCAACTCCATTCACTTCCCCTCAACAGCCCCTCACCGTGAAACCATAGAGGACCAGAGCAGGGGGACTTTTTTTTTCTTCTTCATTTCGCACCACACCAATTTTCCTACACAACAGCTCCACCCACCCAACCGCAACCATCCATCACCTCATGCACCACCAAGCCGTCCCATGTCCAGCTGCTGCACCCTCTTCCCTCCAAAAAACTAGAACCAGACCCCAACCTCACTACCTCACCTTCTTCACTCCATCACCCGTAACCACCATTTTCTTCCTTACAAACCAACCAGCCCACTCTTGTTCATCATCTTCCTCACCACCCTCCATGTATCCACGTCCAAACTACTCTCCTAAACCGTGAAGCCACCTCCACCCACTCCTGTTCATCATCATCTTCCTCTCCATTTCCGTTCTCAAGCTCCAATCGTGACCAAGCAGCCACCATCATCACCTTCCAAGACCAAGCGCCACCACCATTCAACCGTGACCTTTACCACGAGCCACCACCCTGCATGCAAACCTCCACCGTACCCATCGTGCTCGTGCAAAGATCTTCTCACAACCACCGTCTACTCTCCCCCATTTCGTTGGACTGGACTTGCGCGACAATCTAGCTCCATCATGTTGCTTTCTCTTTGAACGGAAAATCAAGCAGCAAATTTGTGACCACCCAACCTCACCACTTTCTCATCATCTCAACTTACGTATGTTAAGCTCGTAATGAGCTTCCTTTTCTGGTTTTTATTAGCTCCTCTATCCTTCTTCTTTTTATTATTTTTATTGTTATTATTATTAGTACTATTATTATTTTTGTTCTTTGATAAGGAAAGGTCAGTTTTGATTACTACTATTACTCCTCGTTTCTTAACTTTAGAGTGTTTTGATTGTATATATATATATATATATATATAAAATAAAAAATAAAAAAACAAAAAATAAAAAAAGACAAAAAAAAAAAAGATATGAAGTAAATTTTTTTTTTAAAAAAATAAGTATAGTGTTTGTTTAAATAAAAAGGAAGGTAAAAATAAATAAAAATAATAAAAATGAATAAAATAAAAATAAAAATAATAAATCATTTGCAATGATCAATAATGATAATTGAATAGCGGATCTTGTCTTCAATGTCGGTTAGATCATAAGGATCTATTGAGTAGTCCAGTGCTACCTTAAATCCTGTGCAAAATTGATTTTGATTTTCAAACAAAAATATCTTTCTTCTTTTTTTTAAAAAAAATTAAAATAAAAAAATCAACCTCTAATTCATTTTCTACAGAACTACGTGACTTTGAGTTTCTCATTGCACCTGAGGGTACGCGTAGGAGCAGAATTTCAATTCTGTCAAGTCAAAATTTAATTTTCACAATTTGATTTTCCTTTTCTTAAAAAAATAAATAAAAAAATAATATAAAAATAAAATATTTAAAAAAAGTTTTTTTTAAAAGGGGTAAAATAAATAAATTTGAGATTATTAAGTTTTTGCACAATTGACTTAAGGTACCGTCTCAGGACGGGTGTGTTAGGGGTGCTGTGGGATTAAGTTTCTACCCTTCCTTAACCATAACCGACTCCCGAATCCAATCTGGTTCCAAAGACCATTTTCTAAAAAGGTTTTCCAATTTTTTCCTAAATTCAAATAAAATTGGTGGCGACTCCATTTCCATTTTCATATTTTAATTTCATTTTTAAAATCACGCGAGTTGCTTTATTTCCCGCCGCGATCTCGGTCACGACAGCCATGATTTGATGATGGAAAGAAAATTAATTTTGGTCCCAATGGCCAAGGAAGAGCTACGGTATTGATGCCCTTGATTAGGGTTCATGTTGAAAATTTTCAAGAACAAGGGAATTGATTTTTGGGTCCCTAGAACTTAGTGAATTTCGGTCAAGACACCTCAACATAGGTGTTTACAAATTAATATTTTCATGGAAGAATAAAATTGGATTGATTTCAAGAGTATGGAAAATAAACCAAGGGTTTGTTTTTCAAGAGAACATGAACATGATTTTTGAAGGATTTTTATTGATTTATTTTGTGTAAAAGGATCCCAAGTATTTTTCTAAACATGAATTTTAAATGAAATGGGCAATGTTGATTTTAAAGAACTTGCAAAGAAAGTGAAAAAGGATTTGCAAAGAAAGTGAAAATGAATTTGAACAAATGGGTTTGATTTTTATAACCATAAGTCTCGTGGTTTTGAAAACAAAATTTTAATGATTTTCTTTGTGTAAAACCATATCAATTTAGAAGGAAAAATATTTGATGGCTTTAATGGCCAACGACTCTATGGTTTTTGGAGGTTGGAATAATTTTGGTTTTATGAAACAAAGTAATTTTAAAGTGGAAACAAAATGTTTGAACAAAATGTTTTAGTATAAGGATTTGGAAAGGGAATCAGAGTGTTTTATCACTTGAGAAAATTTTGTAAATGAAAGACAAAGAGAGGTTGAAAATGTTTTAACTTGAATTTATTTTGAAGAGAATTGATTTTAAAATTGATTTGAGAAAAATAGAGAATATAATGGTGATTTTTGAGAATTTACTAACGTATAACTTATTTTCAAGTTTTGGAGTACGTTAGGAAAATTTAAGATTTTGAAACATTGATTTACATCAATGGAAAAGTAATTTTGTGAATTATCTTCTGAAAAGGATTTCTTAAGTAAAGAGATGTGGAAAAAGATTTTCTTGAGTAAGAAAGTGTGAAAAATGAAATACAAAGTCATATTATTTTGAGAAAAGTGGAAAAGGAATTTTTTGAAGGTTAAGAAATATTTTCTGTAATGTAATTGTGGTGAAAAATTATTTACGTATCTTAAAAACATAATTTTTAAAGTACATGGTTTGAAATACAGTAAAATATTTTTACGCGATTTGAAATATGGTAAAATATTTCTACGCGATTGGAGATACGTTGAAATATTTTTAAGCGATTTGAATTACGTTTAAATATTTTGAGAACAATAGAAAAGTTTTAAATATTTTACGTGATTTGAACTACTGTTGAAAAATCAATATGTGATTTAAAAGTGATAGAATATTTTAACGTGATTGTGAAAATGACGAAAAATCGTTATGTGATTTGGAAAGTGTTTTAAATATTTTGAGAATGATGAAAAATGATTTACGCGACTTAAAAGAATGATTTTTAAGTCACGCAATTTTGAAACAGTGGAAAAAATACTATGCGATTTGAGAAACGTATATTTTTACATATTGAGAAAAACGTTAAAAAATTTGTACGTGGTTTAAAAGTGCAACAGAAGAGTTGCGGTATTTTGAAAACGTAACAGAAATGTTACAAAAATTTGTAAATGTAACAGTAATGTTACAGTATTGTGAAAACGTAATAAAAATATTTTGGAATTTTAAAAACGTAACAAAAGTGTTACGGTATTTTGAAAACACAACAGAAGTGTTGTGGAATTGTGAAAACGTAACGGGAATGTTGCGCAATTTTGTGAAAACACAATAACAGTGTTTTATAACTATGAAAACATGATAAGATGATTTGTTATTGAAAAATATATAATGATTACTGTTGAACCAGTGTCCATACACTGTTTATGAAAACAACGAGTTTTTCCTGTTATTGGCACGTGGTGCATTTTAGATGCATTGGAAAAATATATATATATATGCGTTGAGGTATATGATTTAATTGAACAAACGAATTTGAAAAGAATGGCCCTTGTGGTTGGACTTGCACTGATATATTCGTGCATTGTATAAACTATATCTGAGAAATTATGAGATATACCCGTGATTAGTATTATACCTGTGATTGGTATCTGGTGCATTATACATGCATTGGAATGGTCCGATGAGGACTGGATATGGTTGATTGCCTAGGAGAAACACACCTCTTGAGTGGGTGCGATATGCGTAGTGTAAGTCACTTGTTGACCTTGTGGGCATTGGGGTGCAGGTTGCTTACACGGGTGGTTGGTCGCGCTTCTTCCCGTAGGTTAGACCGATGCAACACACCGATGATCCTGACTGAGACACTATTCTTAATCAAGATCTGATAAAGACTGTCATGTATGTGCTAGATGTGCAAAAATTGAAATGAGAATTAAAGCACGTGGTCTGAGGCACGTGGTACTGGCAGGTCTTTTCGATCAATTTCTTCGACCTGAGTTTTAGCTCCATGGAGTAGGAAATCGAGTCTTGTGTACATGCATAATCTGAACATTTATATCTGTGTGATATATTAATTGAGGAATATTGGCTATGACAATTGTTTTGAATACTTGGATGATGATGATGATAATCATGTTGATGACATTATTGTGTGATGATAATAATGTTAATGGTATGATAATGATAGTTGATTAATGTTGAGTGCATTATTGGAATTCTGGTATAATATATCTGTATGATATGTTGTTTGTGTTATCTCTGTGCTGCCATGTTGGTATTGGTGTAGGTGATCTCACCTCTTTGTTATGTTGTCTTGCTCTGTCTGTATTGTTAAAATTAAACAGTAGAAAGGATCGAGTTGTCTTAGACATAACAGATGATGGATACTCTAAGGTTGGTGACAACAATAAGGAGTGGACATTCAGGACTCGAAGGTGTACAGTGTTGACATAGAACAGATGTCTGATGCATCCAAATGGATACAAGAAGGAATAAGTATGTTAAGTTTATCGTTAGTGTTGTACCGTGCTATTAGTAGGACCCGTCATGGGGTTTGCTACTGTTTAAAAAAAAAAGTCTGTTAGTTTTATATTTCTCTTTAAATTGTTAAATTTTAAGTGATGTTTGTTATATGATTTTAAATCAGTTAAATCTATTTTTCTGTATTACTTATGAATTTCAGAAAGTTTATGTTTTAGCAAGAAAGAAATTTTAAAATCCATATTTAATAACTCAAACTTTGAGCGAACTTCTTTTCAGATTATGAGTCGGGAGTCAGACATGTGAAACCCTAGGGAGCGTGTTACACCCTGTGCCACTTGGCAATGCAGTCCGTTGTAACGCATTGATGATACCCGACAAGAACACGATTCTTTTCGAAGATTGGAGATTGTCTATGGGCTAAGGCTGGACAATTAACTAGAAAGATTGGAGATTGTCTGTGGGCTAAGGCTGGACAATTAACCAGAGCATTCTTCTCGAAATTGTGAAAACCTCCATAGAGTAGGAAATTGAGTCTATGTGCACATGCATAATCTAAGTATTTATATCTGTGTGATATATTAATTGAGGAATATTGGATGATGATGATGATAAATAATGTTGATGGCATTATTTTAATTATCGTGTGATTTGAATAATGTTAATGGCATGATGGTAATTATTATTTATTATATTTGTGGTGATAAATAATGATTAAGGGCATTATCGTAAATATTATTTATGATAATTGAATTGATGAATACTTGGATAATGTTGAGGGCATTATCATAATTACTATTTTATTACGTCTGTGTGATGACAATAATGTTGAGGACATTATTGTAATTATGGTATGATGTATCTGTATGATATATTGTATGTGTTATCTTTATGCTACCATGTTGGTATTGACGTAGGTGATCTCACCTCTTTGTTATATTGTTTTGCTGTGCTTGTATTGTTAAAAATGTATAGTAGATGGAATGAGTTTCTTAGACTTGACTAGAAGCAAATATTCTGAGTTCGATGACAACATCGAGGAGTGACCATCCCAGATTCGATGGTGTACAGATTTGAGGAGGAGCAGATATATGAAGCATCAAGATGGATACAAGGCAGAATAAGTATGTTGAGTTTTATTGATAGTGTTTTACCGTGCTATTAAGTAGAACCCGTCAAGGGATTTGTTATTGTTTAAAATTGAGTCTGTAAGTGTTATTTTTCCTAAATAATTGTTAAATATTTTGTGGTATCATTAATATATATTAATCAGTTTAAAGTATTACCTATAAATTTCAGTAAGTTTATGTTTCCGCAAAAAGAAATTTTAAAACTGATGTTTTATAACTCAAACCTTTTATGAAATCATTTTCAGATTGTGAGCTTGTAGTCGGAAATGTGATACCCTATGGAGGGTGTTACACGTATAAATGTTTCAAGTGTGGGAAGGACCATTTGACCAAGGATTGTCAGCATAAGGGAGTTATATGTTATAGATGTTGGAAACCTGGACATTTCTCCAGGGAATGTAATCAGTTGAAGGCGGAACCATCGGTGGGGAATGTTCGTACTGCGAGGCCACAGGCGGGTGGTCTTGTGTATACTATGAGCGGGGAAGAAGCATCAAAATCTGAGGACTTAATTATGGAGGAGTGTGCTATCGAAGGTAATCCTTTAATCATACTCTATGATTCGGGAGCAACACATTCTTTCATTGCATGTGATTGTGTGAAGCGTTTGGGATTGACTGTGACTACATTGCCTTATGATTTGAGTGTTGCTACTCCTACTGATAAGCCTGTGATTACTACAAAAGTATGTTTGAATTGTCTTGTTTGTGTTAGGAATAGAATCTTTCATGTGGATTTGATTTGTTTGCCTCTTTCCAAGATTAATGTGATCTTAGGAATGAATTGGTTATCTTCAAACCATATCCTATTTGATTGTTCAAATAAGACACTAGTATTTCCTCAGGCTAAGGATCCTAGATTCCTAACGGCTACTCAAGTAGAAGCTTGTCTGAAGGAAGGAGATCAAGGGTATTTATTGATATCTTCATTGGAGGTTCAATGTGAAGATGTCTAATGAATTTCCTGAAGTATTTCCTGAAGATATACCTGGACTACCGCTAGTAAGGGAAATTGAGTTTGCTATTGATCTAGTACCTGGAGCTGGACCAATATCTATAGCGCCCTATCGAATGTCACTGGTAGAATTGGCAGGGCTTAAGAAACAGCTGGAGGACTTATTGGAGAAACAATTCGTGAGACCAAGTGTGTCACCATGGGGAGCTCCAGTATTGTTGGTAAAGAAGAAGGATGGAACTTCTCGTCTATGTGTAGACTACCGATAATTGAACAAGATTACGATTAAGAATAAATATCCACTACCAAGAATTGATGATCTGATGGATCAATTGCGAGGAGCCGCAATATTTTCCAAGATTGATTTACGCTCTGGTTATCACCAGATTCGTGTGAAGGTGGAAGATATTCCCAAAACTACATTTTAGACATGTTATAAGCATTATGAATATCTAGTGATGTCGTTTGGTGTGACGAATGCACCTGCCATATTCATGGACTTTATGAACAGAATTTTCCGTTCGTACTTGGATAAATTTGTTGTTGTCTTTATAGATGACATTTTGATTTATTCTCAAAGTCAGGAGGAACATGTTGAACATCTCAGAGTGGTTCTCCTGATTTTGAAGGAGAATAAGTTATATGCCAAGTTGTTCAAATGTGAATTTTGGTTAAGCGAAGTTCAATTTTTGGGACACGTGATATCGAAGGAAGGAATTAAAGTTGATGCTTCAAAGGTGGAGATGGTTTTGGAATGGGAAAGACCGAAGACTGTATCAGAAATCCGTAGTTTTGTTGGATTAGCTCGTTACTATCAACGGTTTATTGAGGGGTTTTCTAAAATAGCAGGACCTCTTACCCAACTTACACAGAAGAATCAACTATTCGTATGGACTGATGCATGCGAAGAAAGTTTTCAGGAGTTGAAAAGACGATTGACTACTTCACCAATATTGATACTACCTGATCCGAACGAACCTTTCGAAGTATATTGTGATGTTTTGTATCAAGGATTAGGTTGTGTACTTATGCAGAACCATAAGGTGATGGCTTATGCTTCAAGGCAGTTGAAAGTGCATGAGAGGAATTATCCGACTCATGATTGGGAATTGGCAGCTGTGGTGTTTGCATTGAAAGTGTGGAGACATTTTCTCTATGGGGCAACGTTCACTGTTTTTAGTGATCATAAAAGTTTGAAGTATCTGTTTGACCAAAAAGAGTTGAACATGAGACAAAGGCGCTAGCTAGAGTTTCTGAAGGATTATGACTTTCAGTTATAGTATCATCCCGGAAAGACGAATGTCGTAGCGGATGCTTTAAGTAGGAAAATGCTTAGTGCTTCTGTTATGATGATTAAGGAGAAGGAATTAATAGAAGAATTTTGGGATATGCATTTGTCTGTGAAATTGATGCCAGGGAGGATGCGTTTAAACATGATCACCATTTCAAATGATTTGATGGATAAAATACAAGAAGGATATAATAGTGACCAGTATTTACAAGAAGCTAAGGAAGCAAGGAGCCAAGGAGCGGTGTTGGAATTTAGCGAAGGAATGGAATTTTGAAGTTTAAAAGAAGGGTTTATGTGCCTAATGATCAAGGACTTAGGAAATTGATTTTGGATGAAGCTCACAGGAGTAAGTTGAGTATGCATCCAGGAGCCACAAAGATATATCAAGATTTGAAACAGCTATATTGGTGGTAGGGAATGAAGAAAGATGTCGCGGAATATGTATCATCCTGTTTAGTCTGTCAGAAGGCTAAAGTTGAACATCAAAGACCATTAGGAATGTTGCAACCTTTGCCTATTACTGAATGGAAATGGGATGATATAGCAATGGATTTTGTGACAAGACTACCAAAGACTCGAAAAGGTCATGATTCTATTTGGGTAATTGTTGATCGGCTTACTAAGTTGGTGTACTTTTTTTCGATTAATATTAAGTACTTAATGGAAAAGTTGGCCTAAGTATACATCAATGAAATTGTTAGACTTCATGGTGTACCATCCAGTATTATTTTAGATCGAGATCCGAGATTTACGTCGAGATTTTGGAATAGTTTGCATGAAGCAATGGGAACAAAGTTACGTTTGAGTTCTGCTTACCATCCACAGGCTGATGGTCAGTTAGAAAGGACGATTCAGTCGTTAGAGGACTTGTTGAGAGCTTGTGTTCTAGAACAAACTGGTTGTTGGGATGAATTTTTACCATTGATAGAATTCACGTACAACAACAGTTTTCATTCGAGCATAGGAATGGCACCCTATGAGGCATTGTATAGGAGACGATACAGAACACCATTATATTAGTATCATGATGGTGAAAGTGCTATTGTAGGACCAGAATTTGTACAGTAGACAACTAAGAAAGTGAAGATGATTCAAGATAAAATGAGGATAACTTAGACTTGGCAAAAGAGTTATGCTGATAAAAGGAGAAGACAACCTGAGTGTAAGGAAGGTGACCATGTATTTCTGTGAGTGACACCTATGACTGGAGTTGGACGAGTGCTTAAGTACAAGAAGCTCACTCCAAAATTTATTGGGTTGTATCAGATTTTACGTCGGATAGGTCTGGTAGCTTATCAGATTGCATTACCACTTTTACAATCAAATCTTCATAATGTATTTCACGTATCACAACTACGAAAATATATTCCTGATCCCACTCATGTTATTGAACCAGATGCGGTACAGCTGAGTGAGAATTTAACCTATAAAACGTTTCCAGTCAAGATTGAGGATCGAAGGATGAAACAACTTCGAGGTTAGGAAATTTCATCGATTAAAATAGTTTGGAACGATGTAAGTGGTGAAGCTACATGAGAACTGGAAGAAAAGATAAAAGAACAATATCCATATTTATTCTGAGGGTGTGAAATCAAGTTTATCAAGTTTCGAGGACGAAACTTCTTTTTAGAGGGGGAGAGTTGTAACACCCCAAATTTCCTAACTATTTGACAATAATTTTGACAGTTAACAGAATTCTACTGTTTAGTGATTTCTGTGTACTGTAAAATTATTTTGAGTATTCCGTGAATACATTTGATCATTTTGTGTGATTTACTTCGTGTCAGGAAAATAATAATTTTCGGACCAGGGAAAATCTTGCATATTTTAATTATTATTGTTAAGTTTTAATTATTTTATGTAATCTGATTTGATTTTCGTAAGTTTTATAATTTTTATGATTTTATGGATGATTATGAAATTTTTATATTTCTCTGATTATTTTAATATTATCCATGGGCTGTCTGTGGACCCAAGGGGGCTGTATGTGGGCCCAGGTGGGTCTCGAAAAGTCAAAATTTTTCTGCAGCTAGAAAATTTTGTACTGTTGAGACGGAGACGGGGGATCTTACTAAACCTGAATCCGGAAATAGTTTTTAAAATTTTCTTTTACTGTATTTTATACTGTATTTAATTATCAGGTAATAAAAATATAGTAAAAAAATATTGTTTGTAGGGTAATAGCAGATAAAAATAAATATTATACTGCTTAGTTAACATTGGTGGTTTGGATATCCACCATTGATTTAATCAAGGGTGGAGATTTGGTCTTACAAAGTGGCTAGGACCATTTTTGACCATTGGATGTAAAGTATGAAGGAGTGATCTTGACCCTTCATTTTAGAGATACATCTAATGGCTAGGATTTCAAGGAGGAAAGATCCAATGGCCTAGATTAAGTCTTATATCTAAGGCTATACCTAGAATCTACATTAATCCTAACCATTGATCTAATCAATGGCTAAGAATGCTTAAAATGGTGGCTAGTGAAATTGGTCACTCTTTGAGAGTGCAAGAAGGGGGGGATGGTTTTGTGAGGCTTTAAGGCCATAGCAAAAGTTTTAAGACCATTATTGCTATTCTTGATCATTTCCAAGAAGCAAAGTTCTTCAAACTTTTCTCTCCATTTCTCTTTATGCTAGTTTCGGCCAAGGCACCCAAGACCACCTTCCATTACTCAAAAATTTTAAACAACCTTACTTCTTGAATCTATACCTCAATCCAAGAACCTTTGTAGTTTAGACCAAGTTCTAAATCCATCATCTTCAAGGACTTTCTTCAACAACAAAGTTATAGGGTTTTAAGGTGAAGTGTAAGGAAACTTCACTACTTGTCCTATTTTCATGTTCTAAACCATGTTTGATCCATGGTTCTCCTTGTTCAAGCTTAATATGCTAATAAATACATGTTTTGTTTTATGTTTGAGAAGCCCTTGGTGGTGAAGGACTTGGAAAAAGAAGCAAAGCAAGGAGCTTTTGAGGTTCTTCAAGAGGTAAGAGGGAGATCCATCTCACCAACCAAGTATGGTGGTGAGAGATAAATTTTGCATTTGATGGATGGTGAATCCATGTGAGGATTCATATCCATGGTCATGTAATTATTTGTAGGTGTTTATATGTTTTGATTATTTGCTTATGCTTGATATGATTTACATGATTTATTGCTTTTGTTTATGGCATGCTTGTGATATATATGATAAATATGTATATGTATGCCATGATTTGATGATGGAAAGGAAAACAATTTTTGGTTCCAAAGACCAAGAGGAATTTCGGCCAAGACACCTCAAAATAGGTGTTTACAAATTAATATTTTCATGAATGATAAAATTAGAGGATTTGAAGAGCAAGGAAAATGAACAAATGAATTGGTTTTAAAGACCATGAGTCTCATAATTTTTGAAGGAAATTGTAATGGTTTTGTTTGTGTAAAAACAAGAATGATACTTAATTGATTTAGAAGGAAAAATATTTGATGGTTTCAATGGCCAGGTACCATGGTTTTAAAGGCTTGTAAATGCCTTGATTTTATGAAATAAAGTGATTTCAAAGTGGGAAAAATAATTGATGAAGTATAAGGATTAAAGAAATGGAAACAAAGTGTTTTGACACTTGAAAAATGGAATTTTTGTATATGAATGGAAAAGAGAAGTTAAAAATGTTTGAACCTCAATTTATTTTAAAGAGGTTTGATTTTTAGAATTGATTCATGAATTATGGAAAATACGTTGGTAACTTGAAATTTTTTAACGTATAACTCATCCTTTGGGTTTTGGAGAGCGTTAGGAAATTTTAAGTTAGAAACTTTGATTTAATTCAATGAAGTGGTGAAATTATGGAATATATTACGAAAAAGATTTCTTGAGTAAGAAATTGTGGAAAATAATGTGAGAAGTCATATTATTTTGAGAAAGGTTGAATTGAGATTTTGAAGATTAAGAAATATTTACAATATTGAAAAATGGGGAAAAATAATTTACGTAACTTAAAAACATGATTTTTTAAGCTACGTGATTTGAAAAACATTTAAATATTTCTATGCGATTTGGAAAGCGTTTAAATATTTTTACGCGATTGAAATATTGTTGAAAAATCACTACGTGATTTAAAAATGATGAAATATTTTTACGTGATTGAGAAAACGATGGAAATTGCTACGCGATGGAAATTGCTGCGAAATTGTGAAAATGTAACAGAAATGTTGCGCGATTGTGAAAAACGCTACAAAAGTGTTTCGCGACTATGAAAATGAGATAATGTGATTTTACGATTGAATATACAGTATGATTACTATTGAATCAGTGTATGGACACTGTATGAGAAAATGATGAGATTTGCCTGTGATTGTCATTGGTGCATTTTACAAGCATTGGAAAGGTCCGATAGACTGGATAAGGCTAATTGCCTAGGAGAGACGTACACCTCTTGAGTGGGTGTGATATGCGTAGTGGAAGTCACTCATTGACTTTGGGGGTATCAGGGTGCGGGTTGCCTACAGTGGGCAGTTGGTAGCTTTTCTGTACCGTGGGTTAGACCGATGCAACACACCGATGATCCTGACTGAGACACTATTCTTAATCAAGATCTAGTAAAGGCTATCGTGTATATGCTAGATGTGCAAACACATATGAGAATTGTGGCACGTGGTCTGAGGCATGTTGGCACAGACAGATCTTTCGAATCAATTTCTCCAACTTGAGTATTAGCTCCATGGAGTAGGAAATTGAGTCTATGTGCACATGCATAATTATTGAGTATTGGTTATGATAATTGAACTGTTGAATACTTGGATAATGTTGAGGGTATTATCGTAAATATTAAATATTTATATCTGTGTGATATAATAATTGAGGAATATTGGATGATGATGATAAATAATGTTGATGGTATTATTGTAATTATCATGTGATTTGAATAATGTTAATGGCATGATGGTAATTATTATTTATTATATTTGTTGTGATAAATAATGATTGAGGGCATGATTATAATTATTGTATCTGTGATGATAAATAATGTTGAGGGCATTATTGTAATTTTGGTATAATATATATGTATGGTATGCTGTTTGTGTTATCTCTATGCTACCATATTGGTAATGGCGTAGGTGATCTAACCTCTTTGTATGTCTATTTTGTACTGTAAATATATTTGTAAAGACGCTGAGTAAGGGATTGAACAAGAGGGTGAAGAAGAGCATATTCCTCCAGAGGAAGTGGAGTTTTGATAAGATGACATCAAGACCTAGTATCTTTGGTTACGTGAGACTACAATTCCATGGTGGAGCTGGAGCATGGAGGACTAGTCCCAATGAGAGGGGACTAATATATCAGGGAAATCTGACAGTCAACATGAGTAGGGAATTTCTTGGAGATTCGTTCCTTTCTATAACTATTTATGTACATGTCGAATTTTCACTGTCAATTAGGCAGTATTGGGATACTAGGTATTATGTCCCTATAGAGATTTGTATCGTGTCGTCTGCTCAGACCCCTGTTCGTAGGACTGCGTGTCGAGCTAGATTCCTACCTGCTGAGGAATCTGAGGAGGACCTGTTTGAGGGTTCTGCTATCTAGTTTATACTTGGGTAGTATGTTAATTTTAAATAATGTTCAAATACTTTGAGGACTATGTCTGTATATAAATAATCTTGACAATATGTTTGTAATGTATATATGATGTAAATTATTTGTGATGATGTTGTAATATTTTTATTTTCTGCTAAGTTTATTTTATCGACATCAAGAAATTTTACAACTCATATTTTTATTATAACATCACAATTTATGAACTTGGGGGTAATTCGGTAATAATAACATTTAAATGTGGCACCCTACGGTGGGTGTTACACAAACCGAGAAGATAAAATATTTTTCATTAAGAATGGACTGAGTAAGGAGTCATTAGATGATATCTTATTGACTCTTGAGACGCATTCTTGTGGATTTGTACATCATGAACTTCTTAACTTGTGGAATATCTTCAAGGATGAACAAAAATGTTACAGTCTAGGGAATCTGACTCTAAAAGACTCTGTTTGCCAATTTATAAAAAAATTGGATCAGAAGCTGACACGTGCAACAGATACACTAAGAGCAAGTGCACTCTATCACCAAATAACATAGGACTTTGAGTCTAGTTATCGATCCCACGAGCAATAAGTGATAATTACTAAATTTGTAAAACTCTTTTGTTATTTAGACAATTGAAAAGATATGCTAGATCCAATTTAAAATCAGAAAACTAATAAAGAAAATAAAGATCAACTAAATAAAGAAAAGATAAATAAAGATAGAGAGGTACTAGAGCGCAAGGTTCACTTGAGTTTTATTATTTAGATCTTCTTTCAATTATAATACAGGTAATTCTTTTGCCAATATTCTCTTATTTGCTATTGAATCCCAATGGTTATAGATGAAGCAATATTCTATTCTTAATTTAACCCAATTATTTGGTCATTTAGTTAAATTAATAAAAAATGCATTAAGCTTCAATTCAAGAGATGAACCAACATCCTGTCAATTCCATTGGTAGGAAAAATTGATGTTTAGTCATTCACCAATATAATCCTAGGCTTATAATATAGATCCACTCATTGAGTGTGGATGGTCACCAGTCAAACAATGAATTAATAAATGCCACAACTGATTAAGTTATGACAAGAATGCAAGCAATATAATAAGCCCATAAAGAAATTACCATTATTAAATTAGAAATCAGATCAACATAATTAAAAACTCAAGATCCCCCATAGCTCTGGCTATGAGTTTAGCTACACATATTAACTACAAACAAACTCAAAATAAGATACAATTTCATAAAAGGAAAATTAAATAAAGGAAAAAAACAAGAGAGAAAGAAAGATCAAAATCCCTTTGCAGGGATTAAGAACTTCAAACCTACAAGAAATTCTCCATTTGAACCTTCCTACTTTAGAGAAACTGAGAGAAAACAGAATTTTGGACGTTTTCCTTCAGCAGCGCAGCTCCAATTTATAGAAAATTTGAGTGAACAATACTCACACGGGCCATGTCCTTTGGAGGCACAGCTGTGTCTAGTTAAAATTCCAAATCAGAAGCTTCCCTTGCTTGAACAGTGGAGGAACGACCTTGTGAATGTGAGACACGGCCATGTCTCATGACATCATTGCTTACATAGGTTCCTTAATCATTAAGTCTTGGGAGGCACGACCGTGTGAGTGTGAGACACGGCTGTGTGAATGTGAGACACGGTCGTATCTCTTGTAAAAATGCTTTTCTACATGTTTTTGGGTAGGCACGGTTGTGTGAGTGGGAGACATGGCCATGATTCAGTTCAAAAGCTTCATCCAAGTTAGACATGGCCATATCTAAGTCCTTAATCGCTCCTGAACTAACATGGAACCCTACCAAAGCTAGAATGGACCTCTTTTGCCTTAAAAACTCGGTATCTTCGCTCGCTTTTACTCCAAATGTATTACATCTTTATAAATTTGCAAAAACAAAGATAATGATCAGGATCCATTAAAACTCGTCTGAAAATACAAGCAAATCACCACAATTTGTTCAATTAAATATTATAAAATATAGGCTTATTAAAAGCTTATCCTCTACTCATAGAAGGCGTTTAAGCCGTTACTGGACGTGAAACCAGAAGCAGATGTGAGCCATATCCACAATAACCTGTACCTATTATCTTCTTCTTCTTCATGTTCTTCTAAAAAAAAAACAAAACAAAACAAAAACAAAATAATAATAATAATAATAATTAATTTCAAACTTTTCTTACAACAGCCAACCTACCCTTATAGGTGCTATTATTACCCTTTCCATTCACTCTTGGTCGAACACTTGCTGCAAGGAATATTCATGTTATATATAGGGGAGGTTGCCATAGGTTAATGAGGGCTGTATCACTTGTTGCTTATATATGAGGCAGTCAGGTTTTAGGTGTTATTCTTAAACCTTTAACTCAACAGAACATCACTAGAAAGACAATTGGGGAGGAACTTAAGGTATCATCTATGCATGAATAAATGAAGACAATGCTTGCAAACTCTGATGCATTCATTGCCTTACCATGTGGTTTTGGTACTTTGGAAGAAGTTTTTCAAATTGTCTCTTGGGCCCAACTGAACATCCACCATAAACCCATAGGTTTGTTGAATGTTAATAATTTCTTTGATCTTTTGTTATTTTTTTTTTGACAAAGCTATGGAATAGAAATTTATCACACCTGCGGTAAGACTACTTCTTATCTCTGCTTCCATTATTGATGAATTGATTGATAAATTAGAAGCTTTTGTTTATAAACCTGATCCAGTAATAGCTCAGATAGATTAGTCAGAAGGAAGCAGTGAGAAAAGCAGCATGAATTTGTGTCAGATTTCTTTTGTTTATAACTTTTCTTTACCTTTGGTTTTATTTATCGTACTTTGTTTCTGTTTAAATTTGTGTCAGATTTCTCTTTTCAGTAATTGCCACAATAGGTAATATCTCTATCCTTTACTCATCTATATTTTAACATGCGGACAATGTTGTGATCTGGTTGGGGGTAAGGATAGTTGACCCAAAAAAAAAGAAAAGAAAATAGGAAGTATGATATGATTGTCATGAACTTACTAAACCAATGAATGATGGCAGAGTAAGGAGTAATTTTACTCTTGAGATGCATCTAAATTGAGAAGTATACTTAGTGATATGACTATCAGAAATCTACAGCAAAACCAATTAGGGATGGTAGAGTAAGGAGTAATTTTTCTTTTGAAGTAAATTACTCCTGAGACGCATCTAGATTGGGGAAGTAACTATTCTGTGATAATTTGTGGAAGTAACAAAGTTTTATCATTTGATTTCCTTTGAATGATTCAAGTGAATGAATTCTCACATCCTTTAAAGCAATTGAAATTCAGGGATCATAACATGGTTGAATAAATTGTCTTCTGTCTTAAATTTCACATGCTTGGTTATGGATGTTGAATTGATAGATTAAGAATGATAAATATATGCCTTGTGTGATTTTGAGCCTATTGATGAATGGACTGAATATCTGTATCATTCTCTTCTTTCTTGTGTAATTTTTTTCACTCATGGAATTGTTACTCTAGAACTTGCTTTGAAATAGCTACTTTGACCAAATAGTCATCCTTGCATATTTTCCCTTATTTAACCCCTTTGAGCTTATTTGACCATTCCTTGTTTTAGCTCATTACGTGCCTTAAGAAAAAAACATGTTTTTACTCAACCTTAGGGAATAAGAGAGTATTGGCCTTGTTCTTGAACAACTATGGGGGGTGTATGTGCAAAATGTTGAAAGAAAAAAAAAAGAAAAATAGCTAACCACCGCTACAATTAAAGGATTATTAGAATCTCCTGATACACCAAGTGACATATCCATACCTAGAATGAAGGTGGATGCTTGGAAACAACAGGAAGAGAAAGAGAAAGTTCAGGCCTAACAATGAATTCAACCTACCAATTTGGCATTGATCTTCAACAAAACATTAGTTAAATATTAGTCATTGTCCTTTATGATGAATGTTCTCAAGCATCTTCTCCACTCTAACTGTACCATAATGCTCTTATATTCTCTTTGATATTTATCTTGTCATATCCATATTATCCCCTCTCCTTTACCATGACCCTATTACAACCTTGAATAAAGTCCTCTTGATTTTTGTGTGCATGTGTTTTGAGTAGCGGAGAAGTAGAAGATAAGCAAGCTTATGGTAGTGCAATTTTTCATGGTTTGAATAAAGTAAAATACTTACCTTTTAAACACTTAAGGGATTGAGAGTGAATTCTGTGAGGATTTATTAGTCTTGATTCATTCTTTTTAACTGAAGTTTCCTTGCTTGTTGATTTGAGATGTGAAGAAATGTTACCTTATTAATGCTTTGATCCCTTGAATTTCTGGTTGCTCTTCTTGATTCATCGAGTCTTTTAGAGTTTTTAGCTTTTGAGTCTATGTCGTTTTTCTTTCATTCCTAGCTTTGGTCTTATGTGTTTTGCCCAGGAGTACAAAAGCTAAGTGTGGGAGAATTTAATAACAATATATTTTATACATTTTATAACCCTCTTACTGGGCTTCTTAAGATATTGGACCTAATTGGATCATTGAAAGAATTATTGCATTAATTAGCCTTAATTTATCTCTTCGACACTATTCAATACATTAGCTATAATTTGAGTTACATATGTCTGATTTATGTGATTTTTGTCTTGTAGGAAAGCTAAGACAATTCCATACAACTTTCATGAAGACCTCAAGAGCCATATCACAAGCTTGAATAACTCAAATTGGAATTGAAGCAAGAACTAGAGTACTGATCCTGACAATTTGACCTCTGTGTACTCATCAGGCCCTATCTCGGGATGTAGGAAAGATAATGGGTTGAAATTTTGATAGTTGATATTTAAGACCCAAATCTACAACTTTCATGACACTTTTTGAGATTCTGAGGTCTAGTAGGTCATATTGGACTTGCAAGTTAGAATAGAGGAGCTGAAATTGGGCCTAAGAAGTTGCAATGATTGGGTCATATCTTGGGCTATAGGAGGCCAAATTGGATGGTTCAAGTAGGCATTTGATAGCCAAGACAAAGACCTACAACTTTTATGAAGGACACTTTTTGAGATTCTATCGGCAAGCATGAGTTTGGAACCAAATTATTTTGTACAAGTGAAGACAAGCATTTTTTGCAATCATCCACCTACTCCTTAATCATTCACTTAATCATCCACCCACTCTTTAATTATCCACCCACTCATTGTCATTTTTTGCTTGTAATGCTCTATAAAAGGTAGCCTTGGCTGCCTATTAGGATAATCTTGGTTTTAGATCAAGATCATGTTATTATATTATTTACTTGTTGTAATTTTCTTTTGTTGTAAATAGAAATTATGATCTTCTTCCTCTTCTTCTCTCTTTCTTTCTTCTTGCTCATGGGTAACTAATTTTCATCTTGCTTGGGTGAAGGGGTGAAGCTTTTGGTAATAAAATAAGGTTAGATTAATTTCTTTCTTGTGCTTAAATGATATATTATCAAGTGATCATTATATGTATTGTATTTTGTTTCCAATCAATTTAGAAACCCTCCTTGTAAAGTGGAGTTCTTGATTCATTGTAGACAAGTGGTTTGGCACAATGAATACTTGAACCCATTTACAAGTGTTGGTGTTAGTAAATAATTAAAAGAACCATAATATAACTACATATATAACTCTAAATAGACTTTGAATGTTTTATTTTCTAATTGGAACCTCCGTTGTGCGTGGATTTCAATTGATTTATAAAAAGAATTAATCTTGTCCTTAATTTATTACCAAAAGTGGATCTCTTAACCTAAACAAGTTCTTTAATTTAATTGTGAACAAGTGTTATTATCTTTATTGTTGTGACAAAGCCTTTCCTTACCTCAAAGAATTTTTCTTCATCAATTCCATGTGGATCGACCTCAGACTCCCGAGAAATTTATTATTGCGATAACTTGCACTTGGGTTTGTATCCTTTAATCTGCATCAGATGGGTACGCGGACTTTGTGATAGCACATTATTGAGGCCGATGATACACAGACATGTCTCCCCGATCATTCTCTCTGATGTTGTATTTAGCTCTATGGAGTAGGGTTTGGTATGTCATGCATATGCATAGTCGGTCGACATATTTATCTGACATAAATATATATGTATATGTGCTTATTGAATTTCTCTTTCATTGATATTATGACTGCCTCAATTATAGAACTGTTTATTATCTGACTTTAATGTTGCTTATTGTTTTCGATACTTGAAAGGCATTGTGTGTCATTCCTGTTTCTTTACTGCCATAACTGGTATTGATGTAAGAGATCTCACCTCTTTATTCTGTTATTTTGTTTATGTCTGTGTTTCTTTAAAGACTGTGACGGGAACAAGCCAGAGTTTGCCAGTTTCCATTTGGGTTAGTTTTCTATTCTTGCTATGGCGTCCAAACGAGGTCTTCTTGGTTATGCTAGGCTAAGGTTTCATGGAGGCATCGACTCATGGCATGTCAACCTGAATACTGAGCGGTTTGTTTATGTGGGTGAGGTGACCTTGTCTTTTGCGATGAGTCGTCATGAAGCTCCTACCTTCTCTTTTGATGTCGTTGTGTGGCTGGAGTTTTACATGCCGATCCGAGAGTTGTGGAGTGACCACTCTTATACCCCACAAGAGGACTCGATTACGTCTTCTGCACGGGCCCCTACTTGTGAATCTATGGCTCCTATTAGGATCTCTTCTTTTGAGGAGGATCCGTCTGAGGGTCCTTCTCAGTAGCTTGTGGGGCTTGTTATATTTTGTAACTTTTGGGGCCTGATGTCTTTTTATTATTTTGGTAGCTGATGTGTATAATCTTTTTGGGCATGTAAAGATATTGCTTATGTTTTATTAAGATCCTTTGATGTAAGTAAGTACTTATGATATGTATCTTTTGGTTTGATGTATGGAATGTTCATTATATTATTCTCCCTTAAGTTTATATTGTTTCCACATATTAAAAAAATGGTAAATTCATATAATTATTTGATAATCAATAATTTTTTATAATTAAGTAAATTTTTATAAACCGAATTTTAGTTTCTTTTGAATTTTGTTCTTTCGGTGTGATGCCCTTTATGGAAAGGGGCGTTACACCAAGTTTTAGTATTAGAGTCTCGATTTGAGTTTTCTTTTAGGTTTGTGGTTAGATCTGTCTTGTTTGTGCTGTATGATTCTCTGTGTTTGGTTTCCAAAAGGTTACATATGATTTTCTTTGTGTTTTGTTCGGTCTAACTCTGAAGAAGTGTTATGGCACGCGGTATAGGTGGACACGTTAACATGGGACGTGAGAATGAGAGTATGGCTGCAGCTGTAACACCCCTTTGGAGGATGTCACACATAAAAGAAAATAAAATAAATAGAAATAAAATCTACCCAAGTTGTGAAACATTTGTTAAATATTATTACGGGTTGTAAAATAATTCCTGATAGACAGAAATATGTAATAAAAAGATAATGCGGAAAATACGAAATAAAAACAAACATCATCACTAATAATATACATAGGATTAAGTTATAAACTGTACAAATAATTTACAACTAAGACTACAAATATTTAAACAAAAACAGTAAAGAAAGCAATAAAAGAGTTAATATATACAGACATACGCTGACGCGCCCAAAAAAAAAACATCATGATTATCTAATCCTCTGATGGATCACTCTCAGTATGAAAATGATCATCAGGAGATAGATATCCTGGATGTCTCGACACACGGCGATAACGGGATCGCGCAGTCGATACGATGCTTATCTCACTAGGCTCAGGGTTTTCAGCACCCCAATAACGCCTAATGGATAAGGGTAACTCTAAGTGCAGAAAAAGTGTCGTAGTCATGACAGGCTCTTCATCAAAATGATGACGTAGGATCACAGTCACACGTCCTGCATACGTCATAGTCACGATCTCCTCGTAGATGCCAAGCCGAGCACCTCCATGAAATACCAACTCTATGAATCCCAAAAATCCAGGCGTCGCCATCCTTCACAATCAATCCAGAGGATATGGATGATCGGATGGTTCTTGATCGTCAAACCGATCGTCTGCTTGCCGGTCTTCCTCCTCTTCAGGGTACACGATCTCAAGGGGTTGTTTCTCTTCCTCGAAGTCTTTACCGCGTAAAATAAATAAACAGAAAATACATATAACAAAGAGGTAAGACAACATAAAATCATCACAACATGGCCAATAAAAAGACGACAAACAATATATATATACGCTCATGTAATACATAAAGCTTTAACAATTATAATAATAAATTGAAGTAAAATTCAGACATCATCACAATATGTCACATCATAGATAAAACCTCACAGATAAAATAAGAAATATAAGAATAAACAGATAAGATATAATAACGAAATATAGTAATAGTAACCAAATAAAATAAACAAATAAAATACAGATAAACAATAAATAGATAAGATAGAAACAAATATACATAGAGATAAATAATATGACAAAATCCTACTCCATGGAGCTAAAGAAAAACACAAGTATCAGAGAGAGGAATGATTCGCAAAACCTAATAGTACCACGGCTGCCCCACCAACTATTGCGCTGTCACACGTTGCGTCTATAGCCCCACGACACAGGAATCCATCAATCCAGGCGTGGTGTAGTTCACGGTCTCACGTTGTGGCACTACAAGCAAATGTACTACTAGACTTCACAAATCTTGATTAAATATAGTGTATGTCGAGTACCATAGTGTGCTATCGGTTTACCACGGCCCAAATGAGCTACCAACTGTCCACATGTGGGATCCCGTACACTAAAGTCTCCAAGTTCATTAGAACAATGAACCACACTACGTTTATCGCATCGACAACACGATGTGATTCGTCTCGTCAACCAATCCACCAAATACATGGCACACATAACGATAGATGGAAAGCACATGCGGGTTCACATTTTCCCGACAATGAGATATAGTCTCAAAAGCATGTGCGGGTTCACATTTTCCCGACAGCATATAAATTTTCAAAAGCCTGTACGGGTTCACATTTTCCCGACAGCAAATAGATTTTCAAAAAGCCTGTACGGGTTCACATTTTCCCGACAACATATAAATTTTCAAAAATAATCTGTACGGGTTCACATTTTCCCGACAGTATAAAGATAGTAACGGTCAATCGCGTAGAAATTTTATCGCGTTTTCATAATTCCGTCATTTTTACAAACGTTTAAAAATCGCGTAAAGATATTTTTCTGTTTTTAAAATCGCGTAGCATTTTTAATACGTTTTCTCAATCGCGTAGGATTTTTAAATCATTTTCTTATTCGAATGCCCTTAAAATTACTGTTTAAACAAACAGAAATAGTACTTAGTACATTTAAACTACGTAGAGTAATTTTTCATACCGCATACTGTCTTTAGGATATTTTTACTATCTTATTGGTTCATTTTTACTAAAAATTGACAAGATTTTTTGTTTAGAATATCATAATAATGGTTTCCTAATTTATCCATAAAATTTCCATTTACCTAATTTTTAACCATATCATTTAATTCTTTTTGAAATCTCTAACATGCTTCAAAACCTTAAGTGAGCTATATGTTAGAAAATTTCTCAAAATTTTTGTATTTTACTTCCTAATGATAAAATTACTAGTTTTAATCCTTTAAGCTTAATTCTACTCAATTTGTTTCTTCAAAAATCATTATAGAAAATTTCTTCTTAACTTGTATTGTCTCTTTTTGATTGAAAAAGGTTTGGAATCAAGTTTTAGAAATCATAATTACCTATAGTGGCATGTTGGCCGAATTTTGTAAAACTCTTTCATTTGATTTCTAAATCATGTCAAAGGTATTATCTTATCTAAGTTCATTAAATCATGTTATAAAGTAAAGATTTTGAATCAAATAAACCCTTTAGGCATGTTGGCCCAAATTTACTAAATCTTTACCCTTTGATTTCTAAATTCCTTTTCTTTGATCAAAACAATTTGAAACCTTCTTATTTCTCCTAATTAATTAAGTTGCACTTTAGGAAAAATGAAGAGAACATTTTGGTCCTCACACTTTGTCATTGCCGTGAGCTAGGGAATGTGTTCTTTGGAACACTCATACAAATTTACACATGTTATTCACATCTTAAACCTTATCATACAATTCTAACACATGCATTTATATTTCTAACACATGCAAAATATTTCTAACATATAAAACCTAAATTAAAGCTTATAGACATACCATCAAAAGCTAATAAACATGCAAAATTATTACAATCACCAAACAAGAAAGCTACTAACATACAACACTTAAGCTACTAGCAACCACAAAAATTAACAAATACACATCAATAAACACACCACAACCGAATCCTTATGGATTCTACAAACAATCCATCTTCTTACCACCATCAAGGGATGATAAGAATTGTCTTCCTCTTACCTTAAATGAAGACAAAAAGCTTGCTTTCACACCTCCTATGGTTCGGTTTTCACTCCACCAAATACCTAAAAATCTCAAATAAAATCTACATGTTATTAACCATGAAAAAGAAGCTAAACCATGGAGAAATCATGGCTTAGAACTTTGAAAAAAAGAAGAGAGGAAAGAAAAATATGATATTTCACCTTCTAGGTCAAATCTACAAGGTTGATTTCCAAGCCCTTAATGGAAGATTTTGAAGAAACTTCCAACTAGAAAGGTTCTTAGAATAGTGTTTAGGTTAAGGAAACTTGGTTAGAAAAATTTTTGGATGGTTGGATGGTTAAGAAACAAGCTTGGCCGAATGGAAGGAGAAAAAGGAACAACAATGGTGGCTAGGGTTCTTGATGAGAGAGAAGAGAGAAAAGTGATGAAGGAGAAATGTGATTTTGGTCTTCAAAGGCCTCTTGGCCGTAGCACTCAAGTGGTGTGCAAGGTGGGCACCTTGCTTGGCTTCATCCAAGCCATTGGATGCATGAAAGGCTAGGATTAAGTCTTGGTAAGCAAGCTTGATTTCCATTGGTTGGCTCATGGTGACTCACATGCTGAGTCACACAGTGTATTTAATTTTCTGCTGAGTCAGCTAGCTGAGTCAGCCTGTTCTGGAAAGTTCTACAGCTTACGGTGATTAACTAAGCTACCGATCTAACCGTTCCGCTAATTGTGGGTCCCGCAAAATATTTCCGGGTCCACTGTCACTAAATTATACTGACTAATAAAATAATATTATAATAATATAAAATTATTTTATTTGACAGTTAAATCCTAAAAATTAAAAGATTATTTTTAGTCTCATTCAGAATCGGGTTAAGTAAGATCCCCCAATTCTAAATAATAAAATAAGATTTTCCCCGGCCCGAAAAATATTATTTTCCTGCCTCGGAGCAAATCACACAAAAAGTCCATATAAAATCACAGACAATATTTTCAGGCATTAAATCAAGAAGAAAACAATTAAAAACAGTAAAAACAACGAAAACAGTACGTTCGGGACGTAACGATCATTTTCCTATTTTTCCCACAACGTAGGTAATCGTCCAAAACGTTCAAATAAAATATCCAAAGCAGATTATATATATAGTTGTATATCTTTCAGAAAAATTAATACAAGAGCTCGAAAAAATTTTTATTTTACCGTCTCAAGCAAACTACGTAAAACGATCAAATAAAATTTGAGCCTAGTATTATCGTAATTGTTTTCATACATAAATCGAGAACGTAAAAAATAGGGACACAGCGGTCATTCATACAAAAGCATGAAAAACAGAAAATAGTACATTCAGAATATTTTCTAAAAATTGGGGCGTTACAGCAGCAGCTGAGGCGATGCAGAGGATGGTGAATGTCATTGTGCAACAAAACGAGAAGGCTGCCCAACAACAAGAGGCAACGAATGAAGTTCAGAACCTATCAAAATTTCACCGCAACAACCTGTAACACCCCAAACTTTAGGATAAATGACCGTTGTGTCCTGAATTGTACTATTTGTTGTTTTCCTGTATGATACAGAGTTTTATTTTACTGTCTGTGATTTTATTTGAACTTTTTGTGTGATTTGCTCCAGGTCAGGAAAATAATAATTTCCGGGTTTGGGAAATCTTATTTTAATTATTCGGAGCTGGGGGATCTTACTAAACCCAATTCTGAATGATACTGTTATTAATCTTTTAATTTTTAGGATTTTACCTTGTGAAATAAAATAATTTTATATTATTATAATATTATTTTATTAGGCAAGATAAATAAATGACAATGGACCGAAAATGTTTTATGGGACCCACATTTAGAGAAACAAATAATGATTTTGGCTAGAGAGATTTCTAAGCCAATAAGAGTGAGTCAACGGAGTAGGCTTGAAATTTCTAACCAATAAGAGGAGGTCAACAAAAGTGGTTAGACAAGTTAGTTTATAACTAGAAAACCCAAGCTAGTTAGTTTGAAACCTAATTAAATTAGTTTAGAAGACTTGTTAAGTAACTAAGTGATAGTAAATTAATTAACTATCTAGTTGGTTTCTAAGTTAATAAAAATCTATTAGTACCAAGTTAACTAAGTTAACCTAAGTAACTAACTAGTTAGATAAGTAACTAGATTGTTTCACCTAAGTGTAACTAAATAACTAAGGAGAAGCAAACTTGGTTAGTTGCCTAAGGAGGCCACATGGCCAAGAGCTTTTGGAAGCTCCAAGAAGTGCATAGTCATAAGCATGACTAGGTTTGTATGCACCAATGAGAGCTAAGCTTGGAGGCCAAGGGTTTATCTTAGCCTTTGATTATTTCTAAGGTTTGGATGAAGCCAACAAAGTGGACACCTCTCCAAGTGACTCCACGGCTACAAGGGGGAGAGAAGGGTTAGGTTTGTTAAGTTTTCTATCACTTTTCTCTCTTGCAAAAACAAAACTCCATTGAAGCTCTCTTTGTGCTCTATTCGGCCAAACCACCCACATAACCATCCATTCACCCAAAATTTTATCTACCTCACTTTTCTAAACCTAAACACAATTCTAATAACATCTCTAGTTGAGAGTTCTTTCAAAATCCATCATCTTGAGCTTGAAAAACTACTTTGGAGATTCTACCTAGAAGGTGAAAATCCTTGTTTTTCATTTCTAATCTTATTTCTAAAGTCATAAGCCATGATTGATCCATGGTATATAGTTTTCTCTTATAGTAGTAACTTTTTAAAATTTTGTTTAAGATCCCTAGGTTCTTGGAGGGTGAAACCAAAATCTATTGGAAGGAGAGGAGAAGAGTTTGTCTTCATATAAGTTAAGAGGAAGACTTGAATCTTATCATCCTTGGGTGGTGATAAGAAAATGGAATTGTTTATGATTGTAGAATCCATAAGGATTCATTTGTGTGTTTGTTGTAATAGCTTTCTTAGTTGTGTTTTGTATTAATATGCATGTTTACAAGCTTTGAAAATATTGTATGTGTTAGAAAATGCATGAATAATTAGTAGGATGTGAATAACATGTTAAGGTTTGCATGAGTGTTCCAAAGAACACAAATCCAAGGCTCACGGCCTCAACATAAGATGAGAACCAAAATGTTCTCAACAATTTTCTAAAAGAGTGATTTAATTGACTTAGGTAAATTGACAAGATACAAATTAATTTAGAACAAGAAAAATGAATTTAAAGATCAAATGGAAAATTTTGTAGATTTCGGCCAACATGCCAAGTCAAATGTTTTTGGTTTCTAAAATTATTTTCAATCAAGGTTAAGTAATAATGTCAAAAAAGATTTTTAGTATAATGAGTTTTGAGGAAATAAAAATGATTAGATTAAATTTAAAGAGCTAAAACTAATGATTTTACTGTTTAGGAGAAAATACAGTAGCTTTTGTGAAATTTCTAATGTAAAGCTCACATTATGTTTTGAAGCCCGTTAGTGGTTTTCTAAAGTATAATTAGATGGTTGTAATATAATTAAGAGAATTTTTAACAAAAAAGAAAAATTTAGAAAAACATTATCATAAATTTTCAAAACAAAATACTGTCAATTTTTGTTAAAAACAGACAAATAAGATAGAAAAGATATCCAGTATATTGTATACGGCATGGAAAATATTCTACGTAGTTCAAAACATATTAAATATTATTTCTGTTTATTTTAATGGTAATTTTTAAGGAATTTGAACACGGAAACGATTTAAAAATCTTACGCGATTGAGAAAAGGTTTTAAAAACAGTATGCGATTTCAAAAACAGTAAAATATATTTACGTGATTTAAAAAAGTTTATAAAAACGATGAAATTGTGAAAACGCGATAAAATTTATACGCGATTGATGAAAACAATAAGTTTTACTGTCGGGCCAAAGTGGTAGACCCGGACAGATTGAGAAACAGCACTGTCAAGTGGGATGTATTGCGTTAGATGTTTAATGGCGTTTTAGTAATTATTTGAGATTGAAGGGTATTTTGGTAATTATAATCTTGTTCATATTTTTAGAGTCAAGTCGATTCGTTTTGGAATTGGCGATTGATTGACGAGATGAATTACACTATGTTGTCAGTGTGATAAGCGTAGTGTGGTTCAACTTGTGTGAACTTGGAGACATTAGTGGGCGGATTATTCTATATGTGGACAGTTGGTCGCTTCTCTGAGCCGTGGTAACAGGTAACACACTAGTGGTCTCGACACGCACTATTCTTAATCGAGATCTTGTAAGAACTATTTTAGTACAATGCCTGTAGTTACATGACGTTTAGACTGTGTACTACACCACGATGTTTTGGACAGTGGGCTATAGACACAATGTGAGACAGTGCAATAGTTGGTTGGGCAGCCTGAGGTACTAATAGAACTTGCAGGTCATTCTCTCTGATGTCTGTGGTTGTAGCTCCATGGATAGGATTGAGTCACATTACATATGATTATGAGTTGTACATTATAATATTATTATCTGTAATATTTTTATCTTTCCGTAACTTATCTATCTGTAACATTATATGATGTTGTTTCTGTGTATATTATATGCTGTTGTGGTATGTTATATTGTATAAACTGTTGTATTTTGTTGTATTGGCGTTTTCTTGTTTACCATGTTTGTGATGATATAGATTGTCTTACCTCTTTATTGTATGTGTTCTTGTATTTTAAATTGTATGATAAAAGAGTTTGAGGAAGAGGAACAGCCTCTTGATTGTGTATACCCTGAGGAAGTGGAACAACAACAAGCCGAGGATCAGTTCGACGACCAAGAACCATCCGATCATCCATACCCATTGGATTGATTGTGTGAGTATGATGCTACCAGGATTCTTTGGTTTCATGAGGTTGGATCTTTCATGGAGGCTCAGAAGCCTGGCGACTGCGGGAGAACAAAGATTCGGTGACTTACGTAGGGCGTCTAACTGTGACCATACGTACAGAGTTTGATGGAGTGCCTATCTTTTCTACTATGTTATATTTACATGTGAAGCTACCGCTATCTCTTAGGCGTCATTGGGGTGGTATGTTCGATGCGCCTAGTGAGATTAGCAGCGTATCGACAGCACGGACTAGAGTCCGTAGAGGGTCGAGGCATCCTGGATACTTATCACCTGAAGTTTCATCCGAGAGTGATCCTTCAGAGGGTTAGAATTCTATGATGTGTACTTGGGCGCGTCTGCGTTTTGTATATATAAACTTCTTACTGCTTTATTTACTATGTTGGTTTTAAATATTTGTAGTTGTAAATTATTTGTATAACTTAAAACAAAAATATATGTATATTATGTGTGATGACAGTTTACTAATTTTATGTTCTGTGTTATTTTATTTGGTAATATTCTGTTTAACCGGAAAAATTTTATAACCCGTATTACTATGTAACAAATGTTTTACAACTTGGGTAGAATTTTATTTATCTTTATTTTATTTGAGTAGTAAATGTGACATCCCTACAAGGGTGTTACATTAGTTGGTATCAGAGCCCAAGTTAGAGTCTTTTGGGGTTGTGGTTGGGTCTGTTTTTGCTTGTGTTGTGTGATTCTCCGTGATTTACTTCCGAAAGGATGTATCTGACTTTGCTTTGTTATGATTGAAGAAAGAAGATGTTTGGCAGAAGAGGAGCACGTGCAAATGCAAATCGTGCTATGGATCCAATGATTGCAGCTGTTGAGGCTATGCAGAGAATGGCTGAAGTAATTACTCAGCAGAATCAGAGAGCAGCTCAACAGCAAGATACTACTGCTGATGCCCTAAATTTATCTGAATTTAGGCGTAACAATCCGCCGTAGTTTAGAGGCGAGATTGACCCTGAGAAGGCAAGCCAATGGATACAAGACTTGGAGAAGATATTTGAAGGAATTAGATGCACAGATGATAAGAAGGTGACGTATACAACTTTTATGCTGAGAGGAGACGGTGAACATTCGTGGAGAGGAACCCGTCGATTGTTGCAGGCTGAAGGAACGGAAATTACGTGGGAGGTATTTCCTGATGTGTTTCTGGAGAAGTATTTTCCTGCGAGTGCTAGATATGTCAAGGAGATGGAATTTATTGGTTTGCGTCAAGGCAACATGACAGTTAATGAGTATGCTTCTAAATTTGAGAGCTTGTCTCAGTTCTCAGATTATGCTCAAACTCGACAGGATGACGTGTGGAGATGTAGGAAGTTTGAGGCAGGGCTGAGAGTGGAATTGAAACGAGGAGTGTTATCCTTGAGAATGAATCAATTTCATGCGTTGGTGGATACTTGTGCACGACTCGAGGAGTTGGAACCCTCACGGGATCCCAGAAACCGTAATTTTGGACCAACAAGGTTTCAGAGGGGTGGTAGCAGTAACAATAGTTGGTTTCAGCGCAAGCCATATTCTAGACCACCAAGGAATCAACCTCAATGACCATCTATTGGGGAAAATGTTAGTGGTAGTAGAGCTGGACAGAGAGTGACGTTTACACCAACATGTTTTAAGTGCGGAAAGAAAGGCCATATCTCTACTGATTGCTCAATCAGAGGAACAATTTGCTTTAATTGCAGACAACCTGGACATATAGCTAAGGATTGTACTCAGCCAGAGAGGAAACCTGCTGTGAGAAATGTTCGTGCTACTCAGCCGAGGTCAGGAGGGTGAGTATACACTATGACTGGAACTGAAGTTTCACAGTCTGAGGATCTGATTCAAGGGGAAGGAGTTATTAAAGGTAATCTTCTGACTGTGTTATATGATTCTGGTGCAACACATTCATTTATTGCATATAACTGTGTGGAAAAATTGAAGTTGCCTGTATCTTCTCTGAATTTTCAATTGGTTGTGTCTACACCAACTGCTAAACCTGTACTTACATCTAAGATATGTCTGAATTGTCCTGTTGTTATAAATGATCGTGTGTTTTCGGTCAACTTGATTTGTTTGCCTCTTGTTGAGTTGGATGTAATATTAGGGATGGATTGGTTATCTTCTAACCATATCCTTATAGACTGTGCAAGCAAAACTATAGTCTTTCCTAAGGAAGAAAAGTCTGGATTTTTGACTTCTGTTAAAGTCAATTCATTGCTGAGAGATGGAGCACAGGGATATATGTTATTATCTTCTCTAGAGGTCAAGAACGAGAAAGATGTGAATACTATTCCTGTCGTCAATGAATTTTCAAAGATTTTTCTTGATGACGTACCTGGTTTGCCACCGGGGAGAGAGATCGAGTTTTCAATTGATTTAGTACCAGGAGCAGGTCCTATCTCAATTGCGCCGTATCGGATGTCTCCAGCGGAGTTGGGGGAGTTAAAGAAGCAATTAGAGGAACTGTTGGAGAAGTAGTTTGTGCGACCTAGTGTTTCACCATGGGGAGCACCAGTGCTTTTGGTCAAGAAGAAGGACGGAACTTCTCGACTTTGCGTGGATTATCGTCCGCTGAACAAGGTGGCTATAAAGAATAAATATCCACTTCCGAGGATTGATGATTTGCTGGATCAGTTAAAGGGAGCATCTATTTTCTCTAAGATAGATCTACGATCGGGATATCATCAGATTCGTGTTAAGGTGGAGGATGTACCTAAAACAGCTTTTCGAACTCGTTATGGACATTATGAGTATCAAGTAATGCCATTCGGAGTGACAAATGCTCCTGCCATCTTTATGGACTATATGAATAGGATTTTTCGTCCATACCTAGACAGATTTGTCATTGTCTTCATTGATGACATTCTGATTTATTCTCAGACCAAAGAAGAGCATGCTGAACATCTCAGCCTAGTCCTTCAGATTCTAAAAGAAAAGAAGCTGTATGCGAAGTTGGCGAAGTGTGAGTTCTGGTTGGAGGATGTTCAATTTTTAGGTCACGTGATTTCCAAGGAAGATATTGCAGTAGATCCATCGAAGGTGGAGATTGTTTTACAATGGGAAAGGCCTACAACAGTGACAGAAGTTTGAAGTTTTGTTGGACTTGCTGGATATTACCGGAGGTTTATGGAAGGTTTTTCCAAGATTGCCGGACCGCTTACATAGCTCACAAGGAAAAGTCAAGCTTTTGAATGGACGGAGGAACGTGAAGCAAGTTTTCAAGAGTTGAAGAAGAGGCTGACAACTGCACCAGTGCTAATTTTACCGGATCCTAACAGATCTTTTAAGGTGTATTATGATGCTTCTTACCAAGGGTTAGGATGTGTATTGATGCAAAACTGAAATGTGGTGGCTTATGCTTCTAGACAGTTGAAGGTTCATGAAAGGAATTATCCAACATATGACTTGGAATTAGCTGCAGTGGTTTTTGCATTGAAGGTGTGGAGCCATTTTCTGTATGGAGCTATGTTCAATGTCTTTAGCGATCACAAGAGTTTGAAATACTTGTTTGATCAGAAAGAATTGAATATGAGGCAGAGGCGATGGTTGGAATTCTTAAAGGATTATGATTTTCAACTCCAATACCATCCAGGAAAAGCAAATGTGTTAGCTGATGCTCTGAGAAGAAAAGTGATCAGTGTTTCTACAATGATGATAAAGGAGGAAGAATTAATTAACAAGTTTAGAGATTCGTGGGTGTCAGTGGAATTGGAGCCTGGAAGGATTCGTCTAGGTAGAGTTGTGATCTTGAATGAGGTACTTGATATAATTCGAGATAAACCGGAGGAAGATGCGTTTTTACAAAACGAAAGGGAATTATTGGAGCAAGGTCATAAAGCAACAGTGGAGGAAGGATCATATGGAATCTTAAGATTCAAGGGAAGGATTTGTATACCTGATGACCCTGAACTTAAGAAAGCAATTATGGATGAAGCCCATACCAGTGATTTGAGTATGCATCCGGGAATGACCAAGATGTATTAAGACTTGAAAAAGTTATTTTGGTAGCCAAGGATGAAAAGAGATGTAGCGGAGCATGTGGCGTCATGTCTGGTTTGTCAGAAGGCCAAAATAGAACATCAGAGGCCAGCCGGTATGTTACAACCATTAGCTATTCCAGAATGGAAGTGGGATAGTATCTCCATGGATTTCGTTACTGGATTGCCAAAGACGAGGAAAGGTCATGATTCGATATGGGTTATAGTTGATAGGGTTATGAAGTCATCACACTTCTTGCCGATCAATATCAAGTATTCATTAGAAAGATTAACCCAGATGTTTATCAGTGTGATTGTTAGACTGCATGGTATGCCTACATGTATAGTTTCTGACAGAGATCCGAGGTTTACGTCAAGGTTCTGGCGAAGTTTGCAAGAAGCCATGGGAACTAAATTGCGATTGAGTTCTGCTTATCATCCGCAAACTGATGGACAGACGGAGAGAACTATATAGTCTTTGGAAGATTTGTTGCGAGCTTGTGTATTGGAACAACGGGGAAGTTGGGATGAATTTTTATCTTTGATAGAATTCACCTATAACAATAGTTTTCACTCGAGTATAGGGATGGCACCCTATGAAGCGCTATATGGACGACGATGCCGAACACCTTTATGTTGGTATCAAGATGGAGAGAGTATAACTTTTGGACCAGATCTTGTTCAACAGACTACAGAAAAGGTGAAGATGATACAAGAGAAGATGAAGACGACGCAAAGCAGACAGAAGAGTTATGCTGATAAGCGAAGACAACCTCTTGAGTTTGAGGAGGGTGAGTATGTGTTTCTAAGAGTGACTCCTACGACTGGTGTCGGAAGAGTTATCAAATCTAAGAAACTTACTCCTAAGTTCATTGGACCGTATCAAATTATCCATCGAATAGGTCCTGTAGCATATCAAATTGCTTTGCCGTCTTTTCTATCCAATCTGCATGATGTATTTCATGTGTCTCAGTTGAGGAAGTATATTCCCGATCCGACGCATGTAATACAGCCAGACGAGGTACAGTTAAGGGATAACTTGACGTATGAGACATTTCTTGTTAGGATTGAAGACAGGAAAGTGAAGCAGCTTCGAGGGAAAATGATTGAGCTGGTGAAGGTAATATAGAATGATGTGACAGGTGATGCTACCTGGGAGCTAGAGGATAGAATGAGGGAGCAGTATCCTCATTTGTTTTGATGTATAACAAATTTCGAGAACAAAATTTTTGTTTGTAGGGGAGAGTTGTAACACCCCAAACTTTAGGATAAATGATCATTGTGTCCCGAATTGTACTGTTTGTTGTTTTTCTGTATGATACAGAGTTTTATTTTAATGTCTGTGATTTTATTTGAACTTTTTGTGTGATTTGCTCCGGGTCAGGAAAATAATAATTTCTGGGCTGGGGAAATCTTATTTTAATTATTCGGAGCTGGGAGATCTTACTAAACCCAATTCTCTGAATGATACTGTTATTAATCTTTTAATTTTTAGGATTTTACTGTGAAATAAAATAATTTTATATTATTATAATATTATTTTATTAGGCAGTATAAATAAATGACAGCGGACCTGAAAATGTTTTGCCGGATCCACATTTAGAGAAACAGTCAACGATTTTGGCTAGAGAGATTTCTAAGCCAATAAGAGTGAGTCAACGGAGTAGGCTTGAAATTTCTAACCAATAAGAGGAGGTCAACAAAAGTGGTTAGACTAGTTAGTTTATAACTAGAAAACCCAAGCTAGTTAGTTTGAAACCTAATTAAATTAGTTTAGAAGACTTGTTAAGTAACTAAGTGATAGTAAATTAATTAACTATCTAGTTGGTTTCTAAGTTAATAAAAATCTATTAGTACCAAGTTAACTATGTTAACCTAAGTAACTAACTAGTTAGATAAGTAACTAGATTGTTTCACCTAAGTGTAACTAAATAACTAAGGAGAAGCAAACTTGGTTAGTTTCCTAAGGAGGCCACACTGCCAAGAGCTTTTGGAAGCTCCAAGAAGTGCATAGTCATAAGCATGACTAGGTTTGTATGCACCAATGAGAGCTAAGCTTGGAGGCCAAGGGTTTATCTTAGCCTTTGATTATTTCTAAGGTTTGGATGAAGCCAACAAAGTGGACACCTCTCCAAGTGACTCCACGGCTACAATGGAGAGAGAAGGGTTAGGTTTGTTAAGTTTTCTATCACTTTTCTCTCTTGCAAAAACAAAGCTCCATTGAAGCTCTCTTTGTGCTCTATTCGGCCAAACCACCCACATAACCATCTATTCACCCAAAATTTTATCTACCTCACTTTTCTAAACCTAAACACAATTCTAAGAACATCTCTAGTTGAGAGTTCTTTCAAAATCCATCATCTTGAGCTTGAAAAACTACTTTGGAGATTCTACCTAGAAGGTGAAAATCCTTGTTTTTCATTTCTAATCTTATTTCTAAAGTCATAAGCCATGATTGATCCATGGTATATAGTTTTCTCTTATAGTAGTAACTCTTTAAAATTTTGTTTAAGACCCCTAGGTTCTTGGAGGGTGAAACCGAAATCTATAGGAAGGAGAGGAGAAGAGTTTGTCTTCATTTAAGGTAAGAGGAAGACTTGAATCTTATCATCCTTGGGTGGTGATAAGAAAATAGAATTGTTTATGATTGTAGAATCCATAAGGATTCATTTGTGTGTTTGTTGTAATAGCTTTCTTAGTTGTGTTTTGTATTAATATGCATGTTTACAAGCTTTGAAAATATTGTATGCGTTAGAAAATGCATGAATAATTAGTAGGTCGTGAATAACATGTTAAGGTTTGCATGAGTGTTCCAAAGAACACAAATCCAAGGCTCACGGCCTCAACATAAGATGAGAACCAAAATGTTCTCAACAATTTTCTAAAAGAGTGATTTAATTGACTTAGGTAAATTGACAAGATACAAATTAATTTAGAACAAGAAAAATGAATTTAAAGATCAAATGGAAAATTTTGTAGATTTCGGCCAACATGCCAAGTTAAATGTTTTTGGTTTCTAAAATTATTTTCAATCAAGGTTAAGTAATAATGTCAAAAAAGATTTTTAGTATAATGAGTTTTGAGGAAATAAAAATTATTAGATTAAATTTAAAGAGCTAAAACTAATGATTTTACTGTTTAGGAGAAAATACAATAGCTTTTGTGAAATTTCTAACGTAGAGCTCACATTATGTTTTGAAGCCCGTTAGTGGTTTTCAAAAGTATAATTAGATGGTTGTAATATAATTAAGAGAATTTTTAACAAAAAAGAAAAATTTAGAAAAACATTATCATAAATTTTCAAAACAAAATACTGTCAATTTTTGTTAAAAACAGACAAATAAGATAGAAAAGATATCTAGTATATTGTTTACGGTATGGAAAATATTCTACGTACTTCAAAACGTATTAAATATTATTTCTGTTTATTTTAATGGTAATTTTTAAGGAATTTGAACGCGAAAACGATTTAAAAATCTTACGCGATTGAGAAAACATTTTAAAAACAGTACGCAATTTCAAAAATAGTAAAATATATTTACGCGATTTAAAAACATTTGTAAAAACGATGAAATTGTGAAAACGCGATAAAATTTCTACGCGATTGACGAAAACAGTAAGTTTTATTGTCGGGCCAAAGTGGTGGACCTGGACAGATTGAGAAACAACACTGTCAAGTGGGACGTACTGTGTTAGATGTTTGAGGGCATTTTAGTAATTATTTGAGATTGAAGGGTATTTTGGTAATTATAATCTTGTTCATATTTTTAGAGTCAAGTCGATTCGTTTTGGAATTGGCGATTGATTGACGAAATGAATTACACTGTGTTGTCAGTGTGATATGCGTAGTGTGGTTCAACTTGTGTGAACTTGGAGACATTAGTGTGCGGATTATTCCATATGTGGACAGTTGGTCGCTTCTTTGGGCCGTGGTAACTGGTAACACACTAGTGGTCTCGACACGCACTATTCTTAATCTAGATCTTGTAAGAACTATTTTAGTACAATGCCTGTAGTTACACGATGTTTAGACTGTGTACTACACCATGATGTTTTGGACAGTGGGCTATAGACACAATGTGAGACAGTGCAATAGTTGGTTAGGCAGCCTAAGGTACTAATAGAACTTGCAGGTCATTCTCTCTGATGTCTGTGGTTGTAGCTCCATGGAGTAGGATTGAGTCACATTACATATGATTATGTGTTGTACATTATAATATTATTATCTGTAATATTTGTATCTATCCGTAACTTATCTGTCTGTAACATTATATGATGTTGTTTCTGTGTATATTATATGCTGTTGTGGTATGTTATATTGTATAAACTGTTGTATTTTGTTGTATTGGCGTTTTCTTGTTTACCATGTTTGTGATGATATAAATTGTCTTACCTCTTTATTGTATGTGTTCCTGTATTTTAAATTGTATGATAAAAGAGTTTGAGGAAGAGGAACAACCTCTTGATTGTGTATACCCTGAGGAAGAGGAACAGCAACAAGCCGAGGATCAGTTCGACGACCAAGAACCATCCGATCATCCATACCCATTGGATTGATTGTGTGAGTATGACGCCACCAGGATTCTTTGGTTTCGTGAGGTTGGATCTTTCATGGAGTCTCAGAAGCCTGGCGACTGCGGGAGAACAAAGATTCGGTGACTTACGTAGGGCGTCTAACTGTGACCATACGTACAGAGTTTGATGGAGTGCCTATCTTTTCTACTATGTTATATTTACATGTGATGCTACCGTTATCTCTTAGGCATCATTGGGGTGGTATGTTCGATGCGCCTAGTGAGATTAACAGCGTATCAACAGCACGGACTAGAGTCCGTAGAGGGTCGAGGCATCCTGGATACTTATCACCTGAAGTTTCATCCGAGAGTGATCCTTCAGAGGGTTAGAATCGTGTGATGTGTACTTGGGCGCGTCTGCATTTTGTATATATAAACTTCTTACTGCTTTGTTTACTGTGTTGGTTTTAAATATTTGTAGTTGTAAATTATTTGTATAACTTAAAACAAAAATATATGTATATTATGTGTGATGACAGTTTACTAATTTTATGTTCTGTGTTATTTTATTTGGTAATATTCTGTTTAACCGAAAAAATTTTACAACCCGTATTACTATGTAACAAATGTTTTACAACTTGGATAGAATTTTATTTATCTTTATTTTATTTTAGTAGTAAATGTGACATTCCCACAAGGGTGTTACACAACCCACCTCAATTCAAAGGAGAGTTCGATCCGGAGAAAGCAAGCCTTTGAATCAAGGAGTTGGAGAAGATATTTCGAGGAATGAGATGTGTTGACAATAGGAAGGTAACTTATGCTACCTTCATGCTTGTTGGAGATGCTAAAGATTGGTGGACTGGAGCGCAATGATTGATGGAAGCTGAGGGAAGAGTGATCACATGGGAAGTCTTTAAGAACAAGTTTCTGGAGAAGTACTTTGCAGCTAGTGCGAGGCATGCTAAAGAAATGGAGTTTCTTGGTCTTAAACAAGGGAGCATGTCAGTCAGTGAGTATGCAGCAAAGTTCGAAAGCTTATCGAAGTTCTCGAGATATTTCCAGCTACAGCCTGATAAGGAGTGGAAGTGCCGAAAGTCCGAAGAAGGATTGAGACATGACTTGAAAAGAGCAGTACTACCATTGTGAATTGAGCAATTCCCAGCCTTGTTGGACAAGTGTCGTGGGATTGAGGAGTTGGACCAATCACGAGACACAAGGAGTCATAACTTTGGACGTTCTAGGTTCCAAAGAGAGAATAGCAGCAATGTTAATCATTTTCAAAGGAAGCCTTATTCCCGACCGCTAGGGAATCAACATCAGCCACAATCACATGGTGGAGGTTCGAGTGGAAATTTTGGTGGCAATCGAGTTGGTTAGATTGTTGCATCTTTGCCAACATGCTTGAAGTGTGGAAGGGACCTCTTGACCCAGGAGTGTACAATGAAAGGGGTTATTTGCTTCAAATGCGGGAAGCCCGACCATACCTCTAGAGACTACAATCACCCAAGGCAGAGCCTTCTGTTGGTAATGTGTGAGTTGCAAGACCCCAGGCATGAGGAAGAGTTTATACTATGAGTGGAGCAAAAGCCTCCAAATTCGAAGATCTGATAAAGAGAGATTGTGCTATAGGATATAATCTTTTATCTGTACTATATGACTTGGGGGCGACCCATTCTTTTATTGCTATGACTGTGTGCATCGATTAGGATTACATGTGTCTTCTTTACCTTATAATTTGAGTATTTCTACCCCTACTGCTGAACCTGTTGTTACTACCTAAGTTTGTTTGAACTTCCATATAACTGTTGAAGGTCAAATCTTTTCTGTTGATTTGATCTATTTACCTCTTTCTCAAATAGACATAATCTTAGGAATGGATTGGTTATCTTCTAACCATATCCTGCTGGATTGTTCCAATAAAACCCTAGTTTTCCCTAAGACTAAAATTTCTGGATTTTTGACGGCTAACCAATTTAAAGTTTTCTTGAGAGAGGGAGCTCAGGGATAAATGCTATTGTCTTCCTTAGAAATCAAGAACGAGATGGATGTGAATGATATTCCAGTAGTCAATGAGTTTCCCAAAGTTTTTCCCGATGATGTACCTTACAACACCCACCGTAGGGTATCACATTTAAGACTAATCCTAATATAACTTACCTAAGTTGTAAAAGAATTAATCTTATAAAAACACTGATTTTAAAATTTCTTTTGCAGAATAATAGATAATAAATAAAAACTTTAAACGTAAAATGAAATTAAAACTAACACACCTTATATTACATATTACAAACCTTGTTCACAAATAATTTACATAACTACACCCCCATTAGTTACGTATACAGTACACACCAAAAAAATAAAAATATTAAACTAGAACTCCATCAAACTAAAGGTTCAGGCTCTCGTTGGGATCCTCCTCCTCCTCATCTTCAGTGTTGTTATCAAAGAAACCTGGCGGATATAGCACACACCTGGTTGGTGTCCTAGCAGTCGACATCACGAATTCCTCGTGTGGAGTATAAGTATTATTATTCCTACTCCAAAGTTCACGTATAGGCAAATAAAACTCTAAACGCACAGACACATGTTGTGTCATGACAGGAGTACCATCCCTAGTACCTCTTAAAGTCAGAGTCAGATCCCCGGTATACACAAACCTTTCCCTATCTAAGTTAACTCGCCAAGCATCAATTCCACCGTGGAATTGTACTGTAACATATCCTAAAATTTGACGCCTCGCTGCCATACTAAGCAATTATAGAAAAACCAGCTATTGATAGTAAAAAGACTTATCAGCCTCCTCGCCTCCTCGGTCTTCATCAAATACATACAATACACAAATACAACATAATAAAGAGGTGAGATCCCCTTTCATCAATACCAATGAGGCAGTATAGAAAATGACAGTAAAACATACAGATACAAAATATCTCTTATAGTCATATCATATCATAGAAAACAAATAAAATAGGCATATAAAATAGGCATAATTGTGACCTTATTCAAATGCATCCTTCCAGGACCTAATTCTACCGACAAACCCAAATCTCTGAATTGCTTTATCAGTTGTTCCTCTTTGATCATCATAGTAGAAACACCGAGCATCTTCCTACTCAAAGCATCTGCCACAACATTAGCTTTTCCAGGATGATATTGAAGTTGAAAATCATAATCCTTCAAGAATTCTAACCATCTTCTCTGCCTCATGTTCAACTCCTTCTGATCAAACAAATACTTCAGACTCTTATGATCACTAAAGACGTTGAATGTAGCTCCATATAGAAAATGTCTCCAAATTTTCAATGCAAAGACTACTGCAGCTAATTCCAAATCATGAGTTAGATAATTTCTCTCATATACCTTTAGTTGTCTTGAAGAATATGCTACTACTTTTCTATTTTGCATCAAAACACATCCTAACCCTTAATATGAAGCATCACAATATACTTCAAAAGACTCGTTCGGATCTGGTAGAATCAACAACAGTGCAGTAGTCAACTTTTTCTTTAGTTCTTGAAAATTTTCCTCAGACTTTTCTGTCCAGACAAACGCCTGGTTCTTCTTGGTGAGTTGTGTAAGAGGTCCGGCTATCTTAGAAAAACCTTCAATAAATCTTCGATAATACCCAACTAATCCAACAAAACTTCGAATCTCAGTCACTGTAGTTGGCCTTTCCCATTGAAGAACCGTCTCCACCTTTGCTGGATCCACTGTAATTCCATCTTTAGAAATTACATGACCTAAAAATTTAATCTCGTCCAACCAAAATTCACATTTAGACAACTTTGCGTACAACTTCTTCTCCTTTAAAATATGAAGAACTATACTGAGATGTTCAGCATGCTCTTCTTGATTTTGAGAATAGATCATAATGTCATCAATGAAAACGACGACAAATCTGTCTAGATACGGATGAAAAATCCTATTCATGTAATCCATGAATGTGGCAGGAGCATTCGTCACCCCAAACGACATCACAAGATACTCATAATGACCATCACACGTTCGAAAAGTTGTCTTAGGTATGTCTTCTACCTTGACACGAATTTGATGATACCTAGAGCGTAAATCTATCTTAGAGAAAACAGCTGCTCCTTTCAACTGGTCCATCAAATCATCAATCCTTGGAAGTGGATATTTGTTCTTGATTGTGACTTTGTTCAACTGGCGGTAATCCACACACAAGCGCGAAGATCCATCCTTCTTTTTGACTAGCAGCACTGGAGCTCCCCAAGGTGAAATACTAGGTCGCATAAACTATTTTTCCAACAGTTCCTCCAATTGCTTCTTCAGTTCTACTAACTCAGATGGTGACATCTGATATGGTGCAATCGAAATAGGAACCGCTCCTGGTACAAGATCGATAGAAAACTCTATCTCTCTTTATGGTGGAAGTCCAGGTACATCGTCAGGAAAAACTTTAGGAAACTCATTTACAACAGGAATAGCATTCACATCATTTTCACTCTTGACTTCTAAAGAAGATAACAACATGTATCCTCGTGCTCCATCCCTCAATAGAGATTCGACTTGATTGGCAGTCAAAAATCCAGAAATCTCATCCTCAGGAAATACTAAGGTCTTTTTAGAACAATCTAACAGAATATGGTTAGAAGATAACCAATCCATTCCTAAGATTATATCAATATCGGTAAGAGGCAAACAAATTAAATCAACAGAAAAGACCCGATTTTTTATAGTAACAGGACAATTTAGACAAACTTTAGAAGTACTAACAAGTTTGGCAGTAGGTGTAGAAACAATCAATTGGAAATTCAAAGAAGACATAGGTAATTCCAAACGATCCACACAGTCCTTTGCAATAAACGAATGAGTTGCACCCGAATCATATAGTACAGTTAAAAGATTACCTGATATGACACCTACTCCCTTGATAAGATCATCAGACTGAGAGGCCTTGGCTCCACTCATCGTATAAATTCGTCCTGCAGCTTGAGACTTGTCAACACGAACATTACTCACTGAAGGCTCCACCTTCGCTTGATTACAATCCCTCGCAAAATGACCAGGTTTTCCACATCTAAAGCAAATGATTCCCTTGATCGTACAGTCCTTCGTTATATGACCTTTTCCACATTTTCTACATTTCATTGGAAATGCTACATTCTGATTGAAACGATTGTTATTGCTACCTCCTCCACGTGACTGCTGTTGTTGTTGCTGACTTCTCAATGGCCTTGAATATGGTTTGTGCTGAAAACGGTTGTTGTTACCGTTGCCTCCCTTTTGGAACCTCGATGGTCCGAAGTTACGGTTCCTGTTATCTCGCGATGGCTCCAACTCTTCAAGTCTACAACACATGTCCATTAGTGCCGAGAATTGGTTCATTTTCATCGGTATTACTCCCTTCTTCAGTTCAACCCTTAATCCTTCCTCAAACTTACGACATTTCCAATTTTCATTAGGCTGAATCTGAAGATAACGTGAGAATTTAGACAAATTCTCAAACTTTGCTGCATACTCATTCACTGTCATTCCTCCTTGTCTTAATCCAAGAAATTCCATCTCCTTCGCATGCCTTGCGCCTTCTAGGAAATATTTGTCCAGAAACGCCTCACGAAACACCTCCCACGTAATTACCCTTCGTTGTTCCTGTAAAACTCTACGAGTAGCCTTCCACCAATTTTCACCATCGTCTAGCAATATGAAAGTGGCATAAGTCACCTTGCGATCATCTGCACACCCCATTCCTTCAAAAATTTTCTCCAACTCTTCTATCCACAGACTTGCCTTTTCCGGATTAAACTCGCCTAAAAAATGCGGTGCATTGTTTCGACGAAATTTTGACAAATTCTGAATATCAGCATTTGCCTCTTGTTGTTGTGCAGCATGTTGATTTTGTTGCACAATCACCTCTGCCATACGCTGCATTGTAGCTGCAGCCACTATCATTGGATCATCATTGTGTCCTACGTTCGCACCTGCACCTCTATTACGAGACATAGCTTTTTTCACCAACAACCAAAATGCAAAAAGAGTTAGATGTATTCTTTCGGAAACCAAATACAGAGATTCACACAACTTAAGCAAAACAGACTTAACCACAAACCCAAAAGACTCTAACCGGGATACTCTGATACCAACTAATACATCCCGGGACTGCCTGTAAGATTGACGAGTGTCTCCACAAACCAACACGGGTCTTTTCAGCGTGCTTTGTCCTCACTCACACGCATCCTAAGAAACTTCCCAGGAGGTCACCCATCCCACAATTACTCCAAGTCAAGCACGCTTAACCATGGAGTTCTTATGTTCTAGGCTCCCGAAAAGAAATTGTAACTTGTTGATATAGCTACGCCTAATCAATTCCTTTAAGTCATCCTCAACTATGCAGTCCCATACCTGCACTCTGAATCCCTCTCATTTCGGTGCGTATTCAGTTCATTCATGGGACCCTTTGCCTAAAAGCCTCCCAGGAGCCGCTCCTTGTACGTGCTTCTCTTACACCGGCGTCCACTCCCCGCCCTCGTCGGCCCCGAGACACCACATGAAATTCTTTAATCCATAACTTCATGTGGTGTCCCGGGACCTCTCCTAGTACGGTGTGGTTCGGGGACGAACCAAGCGGAAGTCGGTGGGCATGTGGTGTCCTGGGGCCGACGAGGGCGGGGAGTAGACGCCGGTGTAAGAGAAGCACGTACAAGGAGCGGCTCCTGGAAGGCTTCTAGGCAAAGGATCCCATGAATGAACTGAATACGCACCAAAATGAGAGGGATTCAGAGACTGTGTAGGTATGAGATTGCATAGTTGAGGATAGCTTAAAGGAATTGATTAGGTGTAGCCATATCAACAAGTTGCAACTTCTTTTCGGGAGCCTAGAACATAAGAACTCCACGGTGGGCATGTGGTGTCCTGGGGCCGACGAGGGCGGGGAGTGGACGCCGGTGTAAGAGAAGCACGTACAAGGAGCGGCTCCTAGAAGGCTTCTAGGCGAAGGATCCCATGAATGAACTGAATACGCACCAAAATGAGAGGGATTCAGAGACTGTGCAGGTATGAGATTGCATAGTTGAGGATAGCTTAAAGGAATTGATTAGGTGTAGCCATATCAACAAGTTGCAACTTCTTTTCGGGAGCCTAGAACATAAGAACTCCATGGTTAAGCGTGCTTGACCTGGAGTAATTATGGGATGGGTGACCTCCTGGGAAGTTTCTTAGGATGCGTGTGAGTGAGGACAAAGCACGCTGAAAAGACCCGTGTTGGTTTGTGGAGACACTCGTCAATCCTGCAGGCAGTCCCGGGATGTTACATACCTAGTTTACCGCTGGAGCTGGAAATAGAGTTTACTATCGATCTTGTACCTGAATCTGGTCTTGTATCCATAGCACTATACAGGATGTCGCCGTCAGAGTTAGTTGAACTCAAGAAACAGTTGGTGGAACTTTTGGAAAAGTAGTTTGTCAGGCCTAGTGTATTACCGCCAGTTGAACAAGGTCACAATCAAGAACAAGTATCCACTCTCGAGGATAGATGATTTGATGGATCAGCTGAAGGGAGCCGCTATTTTCTCCAAGATTGATTTATGTTCTGGCTATCATTAGATCTGAGTGAAGGTAGAAGATATTCCCAAAATGGCCTTTCGAATGCTTTACGGCATTATGAGTATCTTGTGATGTCGTTTGGAGTGATGAATGCTCCTATAATATTCATGGACTACATGAACAAGATTTTTCGTCCTTACTTAGATAGATTTATCGTTGTCTTTATTGATGACATTCTGATCTATTCTCGAAATTAGGAGGAACATGCTGAACACCTCGATGTAGTTCTTCAGATTTTGAAGGAGAAGAAGTTGTACGCCAAGTTGTCAAAGTGTGAATTCTGGTTGGAAGAAGTTAAGTTTTTGGGTCATGTGATTTTGAAGGAAGGAATTGTAGTGGATCCGTCGAAGGTTGAAATAATTCTTCAATGGGAAAGATTGAAGATTGTGACAAAGATTTGTAGCTTTGTGGGATTAGCCAGTTATTATCGAAGATTCATCGAAGGATTTTCCAAGATAACGGGACCTCTCACTCATCTTACAAGAAAGAATCAAGCTTTTCTATGGACTGATGCATGTGAAGAAAGTTTTCAAGAGTTGAAGAGATGACTAACTACTTTGCAAGTGTTGATTCTTCCTTATCCCAATGAACCTTTTTAGGTGTTTTGTGATGCTTCACATCAAGGCTTAGGATGTGTGCTCATGCAGAATAGGAAGGTTATAGCATATGCTTTAAGGCAGTTGAGAGTGCATGAAAAGAATTATCCTACACATGACCTGGAGTTAGCTGCTGTTGTGTTTGCTTTGAAAATATGGAGAAATTTTCTGTATGGAGCAACGTTCAATGTCTATAGGAATCATAAGAGCCTAAAGTACTTGTTTGACTAAAAGGAGCTGAACATGAGGCAAAGGAGGTGGTTGAAGTTTTTGAAAGATTACGATTTTAAACTTCAGTATCACCCCAGAAAGGCAAATATCGTGGCAGACACTTTAAGTAGGAAGATGCTTAGTATCTCTACTATGATGGTCAAGGAGAAGGAATTGATAAAGCAATTAACAGATATATGGACGTTTGTGGAATTGACACTGGGAAAAATTTGTTTGAATATGGTTACTATTTCAAGTGATCTAATGGAAGAGATTCGAGAGAAACAGAAAGGTGACAATTTTTTGTAAAATGAGAGGGAGCTGATGAAGCGAGACATTGTGTCAATAGTTGAGGAAGGACTTGACAGAATCCTAAGGTTCAGACGTAGGGTTTGTGTGGCCAATGATCCGGAGCTTAGGAAGTTTATTCTCAAAGAAGCCCACAGAAGCAAGTTGAGTATGCATCTGGGAATGACCAAGATGTACCAAGACCTGAAAAGTTATTTTGGTGGCACGGAATGAAGAGGGACGTTGCCAAGTACATGTCATCTTGTCTGGTTTGACATAAAGTTAAGGTTGAACATCAGAGACCTTCAGGAATGTTGCAACCTCTGACTATTCCCGAATGGAAATGGGATAGTATTGCAATAGATTTCGTGGTTGGACTGCCAAGGACCCGAAAGGGGTATGATTCGATATGGGTGATCATTGATCGGGTTATGAAGTCTGCGCACTTCCTACCGATTAACATAAGGTATTCGATGAAGAGGCTGACTCAACTGTATATTAGTGAAATTGTTAGACTTCATGGTGTGCCTTCTAGTATTGTTTCTAATAGAGATCTGAGGTTTATATCAAGGTTTTGGCAAAGTCTACAAGAAGCGATGGGAATAAAACTTCGTTTGAGTTCTGCTTATCATCCACAAATAGATGGTCAATCAGAGAGGATAATTCAATCGCTGGAAGATCTGTTAAGAGCTTGTATTTTAGAACAATCTAGAAGTTGGGATGAATTTTTACCTCTGATAGAGTTCACCTACAATAACAATTTTCATCCTATTGAGCCGTGGTATGGACTAGCTATGCTTTGTTATGCATTTGTCTTGTCTTAATGATGAGTCGTATAGGTAGAATTGCATAACTACCTTGAGTTTGTATGTTTATTGTTAACTGTCAGATTGTTACATAATATTGAGCCTGATCAACTCAATATATAATGTGCAATGTGTGTAGGAGACTATGGCATTGACCGAGCATACCTGTGGACAAGATAATAGGATCCCTACTGGTAATAGTGTGCCAGATATGTCAGAGACCTTTAAAAACATAGCTGACGCTATGAGAGAAAAAGCATATATGATTATTAGAATATTAGAGGAGATAAGAAATATTGCAGTTCTAGTGGGGAAATCATGATTTTTATAATTTATCAGAGTTTAGAAAGATGAATTCCCCATCCTTTAGAGGATAGTTAGTTAGAAAAGATAATTGTAGTGATGAGATGTGCAGATGACCTAAAGGCATCATTTTATATTTATATGTTAAAAGAAGAAGTTGAGTATTAGTGGACTAGTGCCAGAAGTTTAAAGGAAAGTGTCGGGATTGAGATAACATAGGGAATGTTCAAGATAACTTTCTTGGACAAGTATATTCAAAAGAAGTGGCAAGAAGAGAAAGAGTTAGAATTCCTGGAACTTAAGCAAAGAAATATGACCATGGAGTAGTACAAAACGAATTTTGAAGAACTATTTAAATTATCTTTATATTTCAGATATAATCCAGATGAAAACTAGAAATATGTAAAATTTGAGATTGGATTAAGAAAAGAGATAAGGAGAATGGTGAGGCCTTTGCATGTAACATCCTCCTTAACATGTTAGTAATGTTTATGGACAAAATGAGCTATAATATGTGTCTAACATGTCCAAGCAATTTTGTGATTTTCTAAGTTGATTTAGGCACTTTGTCGCAGCACAGAACGTGCAAAATGACTATTTTAACTCAAGAAAATAACATAAATTGCTTAAATAAGGGAAATAAAAATGAAAAATTTATTTCTAAGCCATAAATGTATGAAGTAAGGTGTAGTTAAACTTTCAAGACAAATTAAGTTGATTTGGTATTTTTAAGTACACCGGTTGTGTGTTTTAATACCGAAATAACTTGTAGTAGATATGAAAAATTATGGAATGATGAAACTAAAATTTAGGTGAATCCTAGAAGTTATTTTAGTATCGTTGGAGGTTAGAAAACTTGATTTAGTAAAATCAAAGTGTTTCTAAGAGATACAAAATTTCAGTAACCTATACAGAAGTCATAAAAACTTATCCTTTTATTTGACTTTTGTTTAAGCCTTTCACTCACTCTCTCAACGAAATCTCTAGAAAACAAAGAAGGGAGAAAACAAAGGAGCCGTGCAAGAGAATAGGGAAGGAAAAGAAAAAAGAAAGAAGGAGAAATAAAGAAAGACCAAGCTTGAACTTCAAGATCTTTGGAGATTAGAGGTAGGGGAAAATGTTTCTATGATATTCAACTTTTCTTCTTCTATGCTTTTCATGTTTTGATGGCCGAAACAAATATGGATTTCTGTTGAAAATCATGGTTTCCTAAGTTTAGTTTCTTTGAATGATGAATGAATGGTTTATAGGAGTTTTCTTTTATGACTTTAAATGTTGTGGTGATTGGAATTATGTAAACTTTGTTGGAATGAATTAAATGATGTTTGAATGGTTATAGGGTTATTGAATTGGTGAGATAGTTTGGTTGTGAATGGAAAGAACGTTCATGGTTGATGTTCTATTGATTTATGGAAAAACCAGAAATCTGATCGGAGGCTACGACATTACTTGATAATGAGTTGCGACACTTGACTTGCAACCAGCAGAAAACTGCTGCACCGAGACATGGAGGCCGTGACACTCCAAAAGTAGAAGCCGCAACCCTCTTCAAAGAAAATTGAAATTTTGTTGCATAGTGAAGAAAAATGCCAACCTTTTTAGATCCAAATGATATCTTATGATGTATAATTGTTGAAATGATGATAAGAACCTTTAAATGATCACTATTAGATGTTGATTATAGTTGAAACCTTAAGCTATGTTATGAAATATTGATGAAGAACATCATAGTATTCAATTGATCAAGAATGGATTTAACATATTTATGCAATGTTTTTATTTTCAAACTTGTTATTTAATATTTTCATGTATTGTAATATTATGGCTTGGACAAAAAGGCTTCAAGTACCAAAGTTAGAAATGTTTGGTAGTGCAAAGGAACAAAAGGGCGTCCTGCCTACCCTCATACCCAAAAATAATACAAGGAACAATAGGACTTCCTGGAACAAAAGGGCTTCTTGGAAATAGTCAACTAACATGTGCTTTTCTAAAATAAAATTGTTTTGTAAAATCATATCACAAGCATCATAAGACACACATTAGGCATATCCATTCATTATCATGCATTACATAATTTGACAATTGTATGAGCTATTGTTTTGTGTTGTATAAAAAGAATATTTAAGTTTAATGATCATTTATCTACTGATAGTTAAATGTTCTATTTAAGTTAAGATTGTTATGTAATTGACTAAAATTATTTTATTTAATTAATTTAGTTATCTGCTTCAGGAAGGGAAAGGACTAAATTTTGGCCTGTGCCATCTTTCCAACTATTTTTCTTGTATATGAACTAGTTTTACCTTGAAGTAGCTGGATTTATGATGATGCCATCTTTTAAATTTACTGCTGAGAATTGTCATTCTCACCCCATTTTCTTATTTCCATAATAAATTCGGCAAATGAACATAGTAGGAGCAAAGAAGGATGATGAAGACTTAGTTAGCTACTTTGTATATATTTTACTGTTGTATTTAGTTTACTAGTGTTGTAATTATACCTTTTTGGCTTATTATATTTCTTTTGTATTTCTCAGACATATGTTGTAATTACGTAGTCAAGAACAAGTTTTCAGTTGTGTAAAATTATCTTGTTCTCTTTGTTGTCATTAAAGGCTCTATATAATTATATGCTGATAATTACAATATACGTTGATATTCACGCTTAGATTTAGAAGTGACTATCCTGATACTACTTGTTTGATTATATTGATGTTATACACAATGGTAGTGTTAGGGTGTTACACTGGAGATCAAAGATTTCCCAATGTTGGTAAATAAATGAAATATTATGGAAGGAATCATGGAAGTAGGCCCTATTTAGTGGATCAGATCATATGCTATACGTGTGGCAAGAAGGGGAATTATGCTAAGAGCTACCCATAAAAGTAGAGAGCAATACCTCTTTCCAAGTCTCAAACCAGAGGACGAGCTTTTACTCTAAATGATAAGGAAGCTACTCAATCTTCTGATTTGATACAAGGTAAGTGCATAGTTAAAGGTATTCTTTTATCTATTATTTGATTTAAGAGCATCACATTCTTTTATTTAGTATGTTTGTGTAAGGATGCTCGAATCATCTGTCTTAAATCTTCTATATAATCTGACAACGTTTACCTCTATTGGAAATCCTATGTCAACTTCAAAAGCATGTTTAAATTGTTGTGTAACCATTGAAAATAGAAACTTCTTTGTAAAATCTCATATGCCTACCCCTAGTTTATATAGATGTCGTTTTGGGCATGGACTAGCTATCAACAAATGATATTATCTTAAATTATTCAGACAAAATCCTAATATTCATGTCTGACACTTCTTCTATAAATTCTTCTTCAAAATCCATATACCTGAATGTCAATCAAGTTACCAATTACCTAATGGAAGGGACTCAAGGTTATGTTCCCCTATTTTCTTTAAATTCCGAAAGTAAGCAGAGATTAGAAGATATACCTGTGGTTAGAGAATACCTAGAAATGATCCCAGATGAGATCAGTGAATTACCACTTGAGAGGGAGATAGAATTTTTTATAGATTTAGTATTAGGAACTGAGCCTATTTCTATAGCATCATATAAGATGTACTTTTTAGAGTTGGCTGAGTTGAAAAAGTAAATAAAAGAGTTGTTGGATAAGAAGTTTATCAGACCCAATGTTTCACCATGGGTAGCTCCTATACTCTTAGTTGAGAGGTGTAGTTTCTAGGACAAGTGATATTAGAAAAAGAGGTATTTGTAGGTCATAGTATAATAAAGGTAGCATTGTAGTGAAAGAGTTCAGAAAGAGATAAATTCCTCTAGTGAGGTGTTTGGCAAGGTGGTGATTCTGAGGAAAAAGCCAAGTAGGAGCTTGAGTTTAATATGATGTAAATCTATCTATAGCTTTTTGTATAAGGTAAGCAAATTTTAAGGACAAAATTTTAAAAAGGGGGAGGGGGAATTGTAACATTCTCCTTAACCTAATAATTCTAATAAGGGTTATTGTAACACCCTCCTCAGGGTATTACATTTCTGACTCCCAACTCATAATCTGTAAAGAAGTTCATAAAAGGTTTGAGTTATAAAAGGTGAGTTTTAAAATTTCTTATTATAGAAATATAAACTTACTGAAATCCATAAATATTACTAAAAATATATTTAAACTGATTAATATACAATATTGACACCAATTAATATTTAAAAATTTAAAGAGAAATATAAAACTAATAGACTCTCTTTTTTTTAACAATAGTAAACCCCATCACGGGTCTTACTTAATAGCACGATACAACACTAACGGTAAAACTTAACATACTCATTTCTTCTTGTATCCATCTTGATGTATCAGACATCTGTTCCTTGTTCACACTGCACACTATCGAATCTTGAATGGCTACTCCTCATTGTTGTCACCAATTTCAGAATATTTACTTCCTGTCACGTCTAAGAAACTCATACCATCTACTATTTAATTTTAATAATACAAACACAGCAAAATAATATAACAAAGAGGTGAGATCACCTACGCCAATACCAACATGATAGCATAAAGATAACACAAACAGTACACCATAAGGATATATCATACCATAATTACAATCATGCTGCCAACATTATTGTCATCACACAGATACAATAATTACAGTCATACTATCAACATTATTATCATCATCATCATCATCCAATATCCCTCAATTAACATAGCACACAGATATAATTATTCATTAATATTTACGATAATGCCCTCAACATTATGCAGGTATTCAATAGTTCAATTATCATAACCAATGCTCAATAATGATGCATATGTTATGCATGTAAACTCAATGTCTTACTCCATGGAGGTTTTCACAATTTCGAGAAGAATGCTTTGTTAATTGTCAGCCTTAGCCCAAAGACAATCTTCCATATTAGCCCACAAACAATGCCCAGCCTTAGCCCACAGACAATTGTCCAGCTTTCGAAAAGAATCGTGTTATTGTCGGGTATCGTCAATGCGTTGCAACGGACCGCATCGTCTGGTGGCATATGGTCCAGCCTTAGCCTACAGACAGATATCCATTGGTCGACCGCCGCGCCTTGACGCCCCCAAGATCCATCACAGACCTCACTATCAATTCACATTCTCTCTTCAACCACAAGGGTCACAATAGCATCAGCTATCAAATTTTTCTTCAATGCACGAATATCTCAATGCAATTTTGTTCAATTTCCTCATATGCCACAATGCATATTTTTCCAATGCATATTCAATGCACTAATGTCAATCATAGGCAAAATTCACCATTTCCAATACATGTTCAATGCACCAATGCCAATCACAGGCAAAATTCACAATTTCATATTCAGGGTCCACACATTGGCCCATTCTCAGTTTAATTTCATAATCTCATAATCAAGGTCCACACACTGGCGCAACAGTAATCCTACTGTATATTTAATCGCAAAATCATGTTATCGCGTTTTCATAGTCATAAAACACTTCTGCCACATTTTCACAATTTTGTAACATTTCTATTACGTTTTCACAATTTTGTTATGTTTTCAAATCACATATTGATTTTTCAACGTTTTCATCAATCACGTAAAAATATTCCACCATTTTTAAATTGAGTAGTAATTTTTCAACAATATCGTAAACGTGTAAAAATATTTAAACGCTTTCCAAATTGCTTAGAAATATTTCAACATTTTTCAAATCACGTGGAAATATTTAAACGTTTTCCAAATTACGTAGCTTAAAAATCACGTTTTTATGATACGTAAAACATTTTTCACCATTTTACAATCATGTAAAATATTCCTCAATATTCCAAACATTATTTTGGACTTCCAAACAAATCAATATCATTTCCAATATCATTTTTCACATTTCACCTTTCAGAAATTCTTTACCCAAAATAATATGACTTTTCACATTATTTTCCACATTTTCTTACTCAAGAAAATCCTTTTCACAATATATTCTACAAATTCACAACTCCATTGAATTAAATCAATGTTTCTCACTTAAAATTTCCTATCGCGCTCCAAAACCTAAAGGATGAGTTACACGTTAGAAAACATCAAATCACTCTTATATTCTCCATTTTTCTCAAATCAATTCTAAAATCAATTTTCTTCAAAATAAATTGAGGTTCAAACACTTTCAACTTCTTTTTGTCTTTCGTAAACAAATTCCATTTTGCAAGTAACATAACACCTTATTTCCATTTTCTTTAATCCTTGTACTAAAACACTTTGTTCAAACACTTTGTTTCCACTTTGAAATCACTTTGTTTCATAAAACCAAAACTATTCCAATCTCCCATACACCATGGAGTCTTTGGCCATTGAAGCCATCAAATATTTTTCCTTTTAAGTCAATATGGTTTTACACAAACAAAACCATTAAAAATTCTTCACAAAAACTGTGAGACTCATAGTCTTTGAAATCAAATCATTTGTTCATTTTCATTTTTCACTTTCTTTGCAAATCCTAAAAATCATCAACTCGTTACTCTTTTCATTTAAAACTCGTGATTAATAAAATACTTAGAATCTTTTGATTCAAAAACATCCTTCAAAAATCGTGAACACTTTTTCTTTGAAAACAAACCCTTTGTTTATTTTCCTTGCTTTCCTAAATATCCAATTTTACCATTCATAAAAATATTAATTTGTGAACACCTTTTTTGAGGTATTGAGGCCGAAATCCTCATGGTCTCTAGAACCAAAAATTATTTTCCTTTCCAACAATTTTTATAGCATACATCACATATATTCAACTTATATATATCACAAGCATGCCATAATCAAAGCAATAAATCATGCAAATCATACCAAGCATAGGCAAATAATCAAAGCACATAAACACCCACAAATAATTACATGACCATGGATATGAATCCTCACATGGATTCATAATCCATCAAATACACAACCATCTCTCACCACCATACTTGGTTGGTGAGATGAATCTCCCTTTTACCTCTTGAAGATCCTCAAAAGCTCCTTGTTTTGCTTCTTTTTCCAAGTCCTTCACCACCAAGGGCTTCTCAAATACAAAACAAAACACACACATAATTAATATATAAGACTTGAATAAGAAACCATGGATTAGAATCATGGTTAGAACCTTGAAAATCAAAAGAAAAGTGAAGATTAATAAACTTCACCAATAAAGCTTCAATCTTTAGCTTGAAGAACAAAGTTGAAGATGAATGATTTAGAGAAAATCTTCAACATGAAAGTTGCTTAGAATATCATGTAGATTCAAGATCTATGGTTGGATGAAATTAAAAGAGATTGGATGGTGATTTTGGGTGAATGGCTGAATGGTTCCTCTTGAAGAACATGGTTAGAGTTTTTGATTTTTTTTTGAAAGAAAGGCTTCTTAGACTTGGTTAAGGTAAAGAATGAAGTGAAAACACTTAGTTTTCCTTCCTACCAATTTCGTAGAGCTCCATGGAAAAATCCCTAAAAATCATAAACAAATGTTAAAATCAATAACAAGTGTAGAAATAGGTAAACCATGGTTCAAGCATGGCTTAGAAAATCAAAACTAAAAGATTGCGTGAAGAAATAAGAACTTTACCCTTTATGATTGAAACTTGAAGCTTGGATTTGAAGCTCAAGATGAATGATTTTGTGAAAACTCATAACTAGACATGTTCTTAGAATAAGATAAGGATTCAAGAAACTAGGTTGGTTAAAATTTTTGAGTGATGGAAGGCATTCTTAGGTGCTTTGGCCGAAACATGCATGGAGAAAGAAGTAGAGAAAATATTTGATGAAGTCTTGGCTTTTTGGAGAAGACAAAGATGAATTATGATAGCAATAATGTGGTCTTCAACTTTGCTAAGCTCTTAAGCTCCTCCAAAACCGTCCCCCCCCCCTCTTCATGCTTCTCCTTATGCATTCAATAAATGACCATAATAATTAGCCACCATTTTAAGCATTTCTAGCCATTGATTAATTCAATGGTTAGGATTAAGGTAGACTTTTGATTAGAAGACTTAATCTAGGCCATTAGAACTTTCCTCCTTAAAATCCTAGCCATTAGATGCATCTCCAAAAATGAAGGGTCAAGATTACTCCTTCTTACTTTCAATCTAAGGGTCATAATTAGTCATAGCCATTTTAGAAGACCAAATCTCCACCATTGATTAAATCCAAATCCAATGGTCATAATTGATCCATCTCCACCGTTGATCAAATCCAAATCCAATGATCATAAATGGTCCTAGCCACTTTATAAGATCAAATCTCCACCCTTGATTAATTCTTCATCCAATGGTTATAAATGTTCATAGCCATTTTATTAGACCGATTCTACACCGTTGATTAAATTGACGGTTGATATTCAAAGCTTCAAAAATTAAACTTGCTTCCTATTAGTCCGTCAAAAGTTGTCATAACTATTAATGTTGACTCAGCAGTACAATATTTATTTTTATCTACTATAACCCCACGAAAGAATATATTTACTATATTTTTATCGCCCGATAATTAAATACAGTACAAAACATAGTAAAGAAAATTTTAAAAACTGTTTCCGGATTCAGGTTTAGTAAGATCCCCTATCTCCATCTAAACAGTACAAATTTTTCTATGCGTAGAAAAATTTTCACTTTGCGGAACCCACTTGGGCCCACGTAAGGCTACTTGGGGCCACAAATATCCCAAAAACAATCTGATAAATATAAAAAATTTATAATCATCCACAAAAATCATGAATATTAGAAAACGTATGAAAATCAAGTCAGATTGTTAAAAAATAATTAACAATCAAGAAAAATAAATACATAAAGATTTTTTCTGGTCCAAAAATTATTATTTTCTTGACACGGAGTAAATCACTCAAAACGATCAAATGTACTCACGGAATACTCAAAATAATTTTATAGTACACAGAAATCACTAAACAGTAGAATTTTGTTAACTGTCAAAATTACTGTCTAATATTTAGGAAATTTAGGGTGTTACAATACTCCCCCTCTAAAAAGAAATTTCATCCTCGAAATTTAATAAACCTGATTTCACTTCCTCAAAATAAATATGGATATTGTTCTTTTATCTTTTCCTCTAACTCCCATGTTGCTTCACTGCTTGCATCGTTCCAAACGATTCTAACTAATGAAATCTCTTTATCTTTCATTCAACTTCTCCTGATCAAACAAATATCTCAGATTCCTATAATTACTGAAGATGTTAAATTTTACTCCATAAAGAAAGTATATCCATACTTCTAATACAAACACAACATCTACCAACTTCTATTCATGCGTAGAATAGCTTTTCTCAAGTGACTTCAATTTCCTAAAATCATACCCTACAACTCTTCTATTCTGCATAAGCATATATCTTGAACTTCAACGTAACACATCACAGTACACCTTCAATGGTTTACTGAGATTAGACAAAACTAATACCAGAAAAGTATTCAAACATATTTCAACTCCTAAAAATTCTCATTGTATGCATTAGTCCATTCAAACACTTAATTCTTTCTGATAAGCTAGGTAAGAAGTCCTACGATCCAGAAATTTTGCAATATTCCCATTACTGTGTTTGATTTTTCTCACTGAAAAACTGTTTCAACTTTTGAAGGATCCACTACGCTTCCGCTATGTCACTCTGATACTATGATATGGATATAGATAGGAATATCCTTTCTTGCAAATTGCGATACATGAAAAACATTATGAAAGACAGCAAAACTATCTGATATGTTACTGGACATATCCAACAAGGAATTTGATATCACTCGATTTAAGAACAAATTTTCTGGAATACTAACACTTTATTGTGACAATCTCATAGGATATGGTTGGAAAATAACCAATCCGTTTCAAAGATCACGTCTATTTATGAAAGAGATAAACAGATCAAACTAACACAAAAATTTGATTCATAACAACAATAGGATAATTTGTATAACTTGAGTTAGAAGATAACAAAGACACAGATTACTCTAATTGATCTACACGATCATATGCCATAGAGAAATGGGTTACCTCTAGAATTATACAGAACAATCAAAGGATCACTTTCTATGACACAATCTTCTTTGCGTAGGTCTTCAGGCTGGGGTATTTTTTTTGCTTCACTTGGAGAATCGATGCTCCATTCTACTTGAGATGTTGAAGCACGTTTATTATGAACAGATGACTTCGTCTTTGATGGAACACAATCTTTGAAAATGTGTCCAGGCTTTCCGCACTTAAAACAATTTTTTTCCTTGAATGTACAATCCTTTGTCAGATGATCTTTCCTACACTTCTGACATTTCAGTGCAGATGTCACGGTCAGACCAAAACCAACTATTACTAGTACTTCCTCCACAAGATTGCTGCTATTTTTTACTTCTCTAAGATTTCAAATACGTTTTCTGTTGGAATCGCTTGACCTTATGATTTCTCCTTCTTCGTAACCAATATGGTCCAATGTTACATGGTCTCACATCCTGAAACTGATTCAACTCTAACAAAATCTTAGTTTCAGCTATCAATTCTTGCCGCTGAACAATCTTATGAGTTTGTTGTATATTTACACCAGTCGTTTTTCGTATCACTTCCAAAGTTGCCATCATATCACCATCATTATGTCTCGCTTCCACACGCATACGTCTATCACGAGCCATCGTCCTCTCTTCAAAGACACACGAATCAAAATACAATGGAAACCAGATGTAACCATTTCAAAAAAACATTTGTTTCCTTTCGAAAATCAAACACACAGAGAACACAACACAAGAAAAATAGACCTAACCACAAACCTCAAAAGACTTAAACCGTGCTCTGATACCAACTAATGTAACACCCTCCTCAGCGTATCACATTTCCGACTCCCAACTCATAATCTATAAAGAAGTTCATAAAATGTTTGAGTTATAAAAGGTGAGTTTTAAAATTTCTTATTACAGAAATATAAACTTACTGAAATCCATAAATATTACTGAAAATATATTTAAATTGATTAATATACAATATTGGCACCAATTAATATTTAACAATTTAAAGAGAAATATAAAACTAACAGACTCTCTTTTTTTAACAGTAGCAAACTCCATCACGGGTCTTACTTAATAGCATGGTACAACACTAACGGTAAAACTTAACATACTCATTTCTTCTTGTATCCATCTTGATGCATCAGACATTTGTTCCTTGTTCACACTGCACACTATCGAATCCTGAATGGCTACTCCTCAATGTTGTCACCAATCTCAGAATATTTACTTCCTGCCACGTCTAAGAAACTCGTACCATCTACTATTTAATTTTAATAATACAAACATAGCAAAACAATATAACAAAGAGGTGAGATCACCTACGCCAATACTAACATGGTAGCATAGAGATAACACAAACAGCACACCATACAGATATATCATACCATAATTACAATCATGTTGTCAACATTATTGTCATCACACAGATACAATAATTACAGTCATACTATCAACATTATTATCATCATCATCATCCAATATCCCTCAATTAACATATCACACAGAAATACTTATTCATCAATATTTACGATAATGCCCTCAACATTATGCAGGTATTCAATAGTTCAATTATCATAACCAATGCTCAATAATGATGCATATGTTATGCATGTAGACTCAATGTCCTACTCCATGGAGGTTTTCACAATTTCGAGAAGAATGCTCTGTTAATTGTCAGCCTTAGCCCAAAGACAATCTTCCAGATTAGCCCACAGACAATGCCCAGCCTTAACGCACAGACAATTGTCCAGCTTTCGAAAAGAATCGCGTTATTGTCGGGTATCATCAATGCGTTGCAACAGACCGCATCGCCAAGTGGCATATGATCTAGCCTTAGCCTACAGACAGATATCCACTGGTCGACCGCCGCGCCTTGACGCCCCCAAAATCCATCACAGACCTCACTATCAACTCACATTCTCTCTTCAACCACAAGGGTCATAATAGCATCAGCTATCAAATTTTTGTTCAACGCACAAATATCTCAATGCAATTTGTTCAATTTCCTCATATGCCACAATTCATATTTTTCCAATGCATATTCAATGCACCAATGCCAATCACAGGCAAAATTCACAATTTCATATTCAGGGTCCACACATTGGCCCATTCTCAGTTTAATTTCATAATCTCATAATTAGGGTCCACACATTGCCCAACAATAATCCTATCAGTATATTTAATCGTAAAATCATGTTATCGCGTTTTCATAGTCATAAAACACTTTTGTCGCGTTTTCTTAATTTTGTAATATTTCTGTTACATTTTCACAATTTTGTTACGTTTTCAAATCACATATTGATTTTTCAACGTTTTCATCAATCACGTAAAATTATTCCACCATTTTTAAATTACGTAGTGATTTTTCAACAATATCTCAAACGTGTAAAAATATTTAAACGCTTTCCAAATTGCGTAGAAATATTTCAACATTTTTCAAATCGTGTGGAAATATTTAAACGTTTTTCAAATCACGTAGCTTAAAAATCACGTTTTTAAGATACGTAAAACATTTTTCACCATTTTACAATCACGTAAAATATTCCTCAATATTCCAAACATTATTTTGGACTTCCAAACAAATCAATATCATTTCCAACATCATTTTTCACATTTCACCTTTCAGAAATTCTTTACTCAAAATAATATGACTTTTCACATTATTTTCCACATTTTCTTACTCAAGAAAATCCTTTTCACAATATATTCCACAAATTCACAATTCCATTGAATTAAATCAATGTTTCTCACTTAAAATTTCGTAACGCGCTACAAAACCCAAAGGATGAGTTACACGTTAGAAAACATCAAATCACTCTTATATTCTCCATTTTTTTCAAATCCATTCTAAAATAATTTTTCTTCAAAATAAATTGAGGTTCAAACACTTTCAACCTCTTTTTGTCTTTCATAAACGAAATTCCATTTTGCAAGTAACAAAACACCTTATTTCCATTTCCTTTAATCCTTGTACTAAAACACTTTGTTCAAACACTTTGTTTCCACTTTGAAATCACTGTGTTTTATAAAACCAAAACTATTCCAATCTCCCAAACACCGTGGAGTCTTTGGCCATTGAAGCCATCAAATATTTTTTCTTTTAAGTCAATATGGTTTTACACAAACAAAATCATTAAAAGTTCTTCACAAAAACCGTGAGACTCATAGTCTTTGAAATCAAATCATTTGTTCATTTTCATTTTTTACTTTCTTTGCAAATCCTAAAAATCATCAACTCATTGCTCTTTTCATTTAAAACTCATGATTAATAAAATACTTAGAATCTTTTGATTCAAAAACATCCTTCAAAAACCGTGAACACTTATTCTTTGAAAACAAACCCTTTGTTTATTTTCCTTGCTTTTCTAAACATCCAATTTTACCATTCATGAAAATATTAATTTGTGAACACCTATTTTGAGGTGTTGAGGCCGAAATCCTCATGGTCTTTGGAACCAAAAATTATTTTCCTTTCCAACAATTTTTATAGCATACATCACATATATTCAACTTATATATATCACAAGCATGCCATAATCAAAGCAATAAATCATGCAAATCATACCAAGCATAAGCAAATAATCAAAGCACATAAACACCCACAAATAATTACATGACCATGGATATGAATCCTCACATGGATTCACCATCCATCAAATACACAACCATCTCTCACCATCATACTTGGTTGGTGAGATGAATGTCCCTCTTACCTCTTGAAAATCCTCAAAAGTTCCTTGTTTTGCTTCTTTTTCCAGGTCCTTCACCACCAAGGGCTTCTCAAATATAAAACAAAACACACACATAATTAATATATAAGACTTGAATAAGAAAACCATGGATTAGAATCATGGTTAGAACCTTGAAAATCAAAAGAAAAGTGAAGATTAATAAACTTCATCAATAAAGCTTCAATCTTTAGCTTAAAGAACAAGGTTGAAGATGAATGATTTAGAAAAAATCTTCAACATGAAAGTTGCTTAGAATATCATGTAGATTCAAGATCTATGGTTGGATGAAATTAAAAGATATTGGATAGTGATTTTGGGTGAATGGCCGAATGGTTCCTCTTGAAGAACAAGGTTGGAGTTTTTGATTTTTTTGTGAAAGAAAGGGTTCTTAGACTTGGTTAAGGTAAAGAATGAAGTGAAAACACTTAGTTTTCCTTCCTACCAAATGAGTAGAGCTCAATGAAAAAATCCCTAAAAATCATAAACAAATGTTAAAATCAATAATAAGTGTAGAAATAGGTAAACCATGGTTCAAGCATGGCCTAAAAAATCAAAACTAAAAAATTGGGTGAAGAAATAAGAACTTTACCCTTTTATGATAGAAACTTGAAGCTTGGATTTGAAGCGCAAGATGAATGATTTTGTAAAAACTCATAACTAGAGATGTTCTTAGAATAAGGTAAGGATTCAAGAAACTAGGTTGGTTAAATTTTTTGTGTGATGGAAGGCATTTTTGGGTGCTTTGGCCGTAACATGCATGGAGAAAGAAGGAGAGAAAATATTTGATGAAGTCTTGGCTTTTTGGAGAAGACAAAGATGAATTATGATAGCAATAATGTGGTCTTCAACTTTGCTAAGCTCTTAAGCTCCTCCAAAACCGTCCCCCGCCTTCATGCTTCTCCTTATGCATTCAATAAATGACCATAATAATTAGCCACCATTTTAAGCATTTCTAGCCATTGATTAATTCAATGGTTAGGATTAAGGTAGACTTTTAATTAGAAGACTTAATCTAGGCCATTAGATCTTTCCTCCTTGAAATCCTAGCCATTAGATGCATCTTCAAAAATGAAGGGTCAAGATTACTCCTTCTTATTTTCAATCCAAGGGTCATAATTAGTCATAGCCATTTTAGAAGACCAAATCTCCACCATTGATTAAATCCAAATCCAATGGTCATAATTGATCCATCTCCATCGTTGATCAAATTCAAATCCAACGATCACAAATGGTCCTAGCCACTTTATAAGATCAAATCTCCACCCTTGATTAATTCTTCATCCAATGGTTATAAATGTTCATAGCCATTTTATTAGACCGATTCTACACCGTTGATTAAATCGATGGTTGATATTCAAAGCTTCAAAAATTAAACTTGCTTCCTATTAGTCTGTCAAAAGTTGTCATAACCATTAATGTTGACTCAGCAGTACAATATTTATTTTTATCTGCTATAACCCCACGAAAGAATATATTTACTGTATTTTTATCGCCCAATAATTAAATACAGTACAAAACATAGTAAAAAAAAATTTAAAAAACTATTTCCGGATTCAGGTTTAGTAAGATCTCATATCTCTGTCTAAACAGTACAAATTTTTCTATACGTAAAAAAATTTTCACTTTGCGAAACCCACCTGGGCCCACGTAAGGCCACCTGGGCCCACAAATAGTCCAAAAACATTCTGATAAATATAAAAAATTTATAATCATACACAAAAACCATAAATATTAGAAAACATATGAAAATCAAGTCAGATTGTTAAAAATAATTAACAATCAAGAAAAATAAATACATAAAGATTTTCCCTGGCCCGAAAATTATTTTCCTGACGCGGAGTAAATCACTCAAAACGATCAAATGTACTCATGGGATACTCAAAATTATTTTACAGTACACATAAATTACTAAATAGTAGAATTCTATTAACTGTCAAAATGACTGTCTAATATTTAGGAAATTTGGGGTGTTACAGTTATAAAAGCTCAGTACCACTAGTAAGAGTTATCTATTAATTTGGGTAACCTTCTGAACTAGTTTGAGCATAATTCTATAACATCGAATATAGAAGAAAATTAAAGTATCTGTAAAATCAGTTAATATGATGGAAATAAATATGACAAATTTATTTCCTCGCTAAGAACCATTGATAAGAGTTGCAGAAAATTTTGGAGAATCAACTGAGGTAGATTGGTATTTTTAAGGATATCGAAGAAGGATTAATGGAACTGTTATAGAACAACTAAGTATCTCATAAAATTATGAAATTTTATGGAGATGATAAGTATAATATAGGGAATATTTTGGTATAAAATACCAATTAACATAAGTATCAGTAAACATATTTACTTAATCGCTCGGTTTAATTTAACTTGGGATTGAGCAATGAAGCTTAACTAATAAATTGTAGTATATCGAAAGTTATGGAAAATGGGTCTGAGGACTAAGTTGAGTTCTACAATTTTTCATAACACTTATGAATACTTAAAAACTCAACTTTGAAAGATTAAAGTATACGTAGCGGATCCAAAAGTTCTAGTACTTTATTTTCCTATTCACCACCGCCAAACCACTTTACTTTACTTTTATCATTATTTAAGTTTTTCCTTCATCTTTTTGGCTTTTCACTTAATGTTTTCCAACCCAAAATAGAAACAAGGCAGAGACAAAACAGAGAAGAAAAGAAAGAAACGACAGTTAAGGGAAGAAAAAGAGAAAGAAAAGAAAGAAGAGAGGAGGAAAGGAAGGAAAAAATCTAGCCTCTACAAGTTAGAGAATATAGGTAGGGGATGTTATGTTTAATTCTTTCAGTTCCATCTTCTATTCTAAGTTTATGTTAGAAATTAAAGGAATAAATTGCTTTGAGTACATAATTAATTGATATTATGTTTGGATTTGTATGATTTTGATATTTATTAGTGGTTGTATGATGATCTTAAAACAAAACTCATACTTTTGTGCAATGGGTAGGGTTCGACCAAAGAATATTTGCGGGGACCTAGAGCTTGTTTATTTGGTTGTTCATGAATTTGTTAAATTAAGCTTTGTTGAGATTTTAGTTATGTGGTTGTTCATGCCATTTAGTTAGATTTTTCCCTCCTTAGTTAAATAGATGTTTTGTACCCAAGGAAGGGTTTTGAATTGAAATTGTGTTCTTGATGATGTTTGGGGATTAATTGATAATGGTTGAGTTGAAAAATGAAAGGAATTGAAATTAGTACTAATTGGGTTTCATAGGATAATTAATACTAAGATGGTTTGTTTCACTATTCTAAATTGAAAATTGACTATGATCAACCCAAGGTTACCTTAATTGAGTGATTAGGCATGAATGAAAAATAAAGCTATGTTCACACCTTGTACTTGAGAGGCTCACTGCCAACAAGGTTTGATTAGGAGAATCTTGCCTAATTTGTGTCTTCATCATTTCTCTTGATTATGAGAACTTTGTTGAAGAATTTAATATGTGCAATGGAGACATTAAAGCTAGGATGTTTGTTAAAATTTGTGAATTCTCATTCTTTCATATTCACTTGTTAATCAAGTTGATTAATGAAATGATGTGTATCTTATGAGTTTGTAAATATGGTCTTGATGTGGACCTTTGCCGTGACGTATACTTGATAATTGTACTTGATCTTTTGTACTTGATTACTTGTGCTTGTTATTGATTATTTACAGTATTATGAGTTTATGGATAAATTGACCATATAGGTCTTACCTTGGCCTTAGAGGCCGAATAATAACTCAAGAAGATATGACGATTCTCTTGTTATGCCTAAAGCTTTTATACTTGAACTATTGTTGTTTGGAAAATTTCTTGGAAATATGATAATGTGTATTTGATATTATATTGCTCTTTGAATACTCAAGTTGCGCTAAGATTTATATTAGTATTGCTCTTTGATTAGTCAAGTTGAGCTTGAGTTTGAATTAATATTGTTCGTTTGAATATGAATATGAGAATAACTCCCTTGACTCTTTAAGGTTGAGCTAGAATGTGTGATTAAACGATCAGTGCTCATGAGAATTATGGTTATTTATCCTTGAATGGAAAGATAATGATTTTAATATGTTATTCCCAACTTATAAGTATCCTCTTTGCATTTGAATATATTTAGCATTTTGTCATATGTGAATTTGTTTGGGCATTAGTGAATTCTAGAGTTGATCCTTTGTGAGGGAAAGGTATCCAGAATTCTATCAAAATTATGGAGATGCATTTTTGTGAGGAAGGGGATCCTATATTCTTAAAATTCCTCACCAATATCCTCACTTACCTCATTTTCCCTCATGTATGTAATGATATATGTAATTGTTCTGTGTGACAAGTGAATTGTCATAAATAGGTTGGAACGTATTAACCTGAAAGCAGACTATTGCCAAGTTGAATAGGATACTTAGAATAGTTCTGTGTGACAAGTGAATTGTCATAAATAAGTTGGAGTGTGTTAATCTGAAAGTAGACTATTACCAAGTTAGAATTTAGGTTATGTGAGATGACCTAGTTCTGTGGGAATTAGCACTGGATAATGAGCACTGAGATGAATTTGAAATTGGATGTCATATTATGACTTTGATATATTATAAGAACTGATGCATGAGCTTGATATCATGGTTCTTGTTTATAAATTGTTTCTGAAATTATTTATGAATATAAATTGTGTTGTTTGATAATAAATGTTTTTGGAAATAGTTAATATTTGAAATTTTGTTTCGGGAAGAGAAAGGACTAGATTTGGCTTTTGCCACCTTACTACTTTATAAAATGAGTTTCGAAATGATTTTTTCCCAAAGCAGCTAGAAGTATTATAATAACACATATTTTTTTAATAGTACTACTAGAGTTCTTAAAATTCTCACCCCGTTTCTATTTGTATTCCATAATATTTTTAGGAATGCGTACTTCAGCAAGGAGACAGAAGACGAAGACGTAGACTAGCTTGAGTGTTGTTTTGTATCTTGGGTTATATATTTAGTACTTTGTAATAAATTATGTAAATACTGAGTATTGTAATATATTATGTATATTGTTCTTTATAATATTTGTATGTTATTCAACCAGAACATGCTCATACTTTGTATAACTCTTATATTTATTTTCAAACACATTATGTTATGTACAAGTGACATACTTAATTTCTGTTACTAATACGTAGTTTCGGATACATTATTAGTAATAATGTTAAGGATATTACACTTACTAAGGGGCTTGGTAAAGATATTTGCCCATTGATGGTCAGCATCCATAAATTTAAGTTCAAAATCACCTTTTTGGACATGATCATGAATAAAGTGATGTTTTATCTCAATATGCTTTGACCTTGAATGCTGAATGGGATTTTTATACAAGTTTATGACACTAGTATTATCACATAAGATTGGGATATGATTATACCTCATGGAGTAATCCTCCAATTGATGTTTAATCCACGAGAGTTGTGAGCAACAACTAACTGCTGAGACATACTCAGCTCTATAGTTGAGAGTGCTATGGTGTTTTGCTTCCTACTTGTCCAAGTCACCAATGCATTCCCAAGGAAGTGACTTGCATCACTTGTGCTTCTCTTCTCAACTTTTCCCCAACAAAATTAGCATCACAGTACCCTACTAGATCAAAACTAGAGTCTTTCTTATACCACAAACTATAGTTAGAAGTACTAAGAAGATATTAAAAATTCTTTTAATAGCTTTAAGGTGTGACTCTTTAGGACAAGATTGAAATATTGCACATAAGCCAACACTAAACACAAGGTCAAGTCTACTTGTAGTTAGATAAAGTAATGAATGAATCATACCTCTATAAAGCTTGTCACTTACTTATTTACCTTTCTTATATTTCTCAATCACATTTGAAGTATGCATAGGAGTGTTTATTGACTTGGCCCCTTCCATGTTGAATTTTCATAACAAGTCTTTTGTGTATTTCTCTTGATCATTGAAGATTCCAGACTTGTCTTGCTTGATTTGTAGGCCAAGAAAGAATTTCAACTCTCTCATCATGCTCATCTCAAAATCAATTTTCTTCAATTTAGAAAATTCTATGCATAGGCACTCATTAGTAGATCCAAATACAATGTCATCTACATATATTTGGACTATTAATAGCTCATTTTTAAATGTTTTCTAAACAAGATAGTGTCCACTTTTTCTCTTGTAAAACCAAAATTGTTTAATCTCTCATACTAAGCTCTTGGAGCCTGTTTTAGGCCATAAAGGGCTTTGGAGAGCTTATAAACATATTTTGGATGTTCAATATCCTCAAATCCAAGGGATTGATGGACATACACTTCCTCATTTATGAAACCATTCATGACTACACTCTTAACATCCATTTGAAATAATTTAAAGCCTTCGAATGTAATATATGCAAGAAGAATTCTAATTGCTTGTAATATAGCTATAGAGGCAAATGTTTTATCATATTTTATACCTTCTTGTTGGTTATAACCTTGAACAACTAACCTTGGGTTATTCTTTACCACTTTTCCATTTTCATCTAGCTTGTTCTTAAACACTTATTTTGTGCCAATTAGAGAGTGATCTTTAGTTACAAGTACTAGAAACCACACTTTGTTACTCTTAAACTGATTGAGCTCTTCTTGCAATGTCTTAATCCAATATTCTTCTTGAAGGGTCTCCTCAGTGTTTTTTGGCTCAATTTGAGAGAATAGGACAAACTGACTTGTGTGCTCAGATCTTCTAAAAGCTAATCTAGTCTTGACACCAACATATGCTTCACCAATGATTAGTTCCTTTAGATGAGAAGGATGCAACTTCTAGTCTTTAGGAAATTGAGAGGGTCGGTGAGAAGATTCATGAGATGGTTCATGAACTAGCTCATCAGTTGGCTCAACTTTCTCATCCATAGTCTGATCCTTCTTGCTACTTGAACTTGTTCCATCTTGCTTCTTTTCATTTTTATCATTAATCTCATTAAGAGAAAGCTTTTGAAACTCATCATCAAGGTCCACATGCTTATCTTTCTCATTGAGAGAGTTAGTTTCATTAAATACAACATGCATGCTTTCCTCAACAACTAGTGTTCTCAAATTATATACTATATATGCTTTAGATGTCAAGGAATATCTAATAAAAATACATTTATTAGACTTTGAATCAAACTTTTGTAACTGATCTTTGGTATTCAACACAAAGCATTCACATCCAAGAGCATGAAAGTATGAAATGTTAGGTTTCCTTCCTTTCCACAATTCATATGGTGTCTTCTTTAGTATTGACCTTATGGAAACTCTATTTAAAACATAATATGAGGTGTTAATTGCCTCAACCCAAAAATATTTTGGCAATTCAATGTCATATAAGAAAGTTCGAGCCATTTCTTGCAAGGTTCTATTTTTCCTTTCCACAACTTTATTTTGTTGTGGAGTTCTTGGATAAGAAAAATTATGAACTATGTCATTTTCTTCATAAAAGGTTTTAAAAAGAACATTCTCAAACTCTCCTCCATGATCACTTCTTATGGCGGTTATTCAAAAACCTTTTTCATTTTGAATTTGTTTGCAAAAGGTTTTAAAGGCCTCAAAAGAATCAAACTTGCTTCTTAGGAAGAGTACCCATGTAAATCTTAAGAAATCATCAACTATAACAAAGCCATATATCTTTCCACCTAAGCTAGTAGTCTTAGTAAGTCTAAAGAGATCAATATGAAGAGTTCTATAGGTCAATGAGTTATGAGAACAGTTTTAGACTGAAAACTTGTCTTTATTTGCTTGCCTCTTTGGTATGCTTCACATACCATATTATTTGCAAATTTAATTTTAGGCAAACCTCTCACAAGGTCATGTTTTAGCAGGTTGGAAATTGTGTTCATGTTTATATGGCCAACTCTCTTGTGTTATAACCATTTATCAGAACTCATAAACACAAGACATTCAATATTTTGATCACTAAGGTCCTCTAACTTAATGCTATAGACAATCTTGTCTTGGTTTCCAGAAATACTTGCCATTTTAGCTTCTCTAACAATGCATTTTGTTGGTTCAAACACTACTTCATAGCCATTATAAAAAAAACTGACTTATGCTAAGAAAGTTGTGTTCCAAGCCTTTCATATAATACACATTATTAACAGTTTTAGAGTTCTTCTTACCAACTTTACATGTACCTTTTATTTTTGCTTTGCTATTGTCTCTAAAAGTGACATCACCTCTATCTTTGTCCTTGAGGGTCATAAATTTATTTTTGTCCCCTCTTATATGCTTTGAACACCCACTGTCTAGGTACCATTTATTCTTCTACTTCTTTGTGATAAGGCAAACCTATATGAGAAGGTATCATGCCTTTAGGTACCCAAACTTTCTTGGGTATTTTCATGTTAGATGGTTGAAGATTTTATGGTAGCATTTTAAGGCTTTATGACCTGTCTTGCCACAACAGAAACACACCACTTTAGTCTTCTTAGCAGGCACAAAAAGATTCTTATACAACTTATGTTTTACCCCTCTTGTATCCTAGTCCAACTTTGTCAAAGGTATATTGTTGGCTTCCAAGAAGCTATTCAAGATTCTTGGTACCATTAACAAACTTGCCTAGGTCAATGGTCAGTATTTCTACCTTCCTTTGCAATAACACATTCTCTTCTAACTTTTGAAAGAGTTGTTCAGAAGGTTAGTGAGAAGGTTCAATCTTCTTAGACTAAGCTTCCAAATCATTATTCAACTTCACTAAGGATCCAGTCCTGTTGTTTCAAGTTGCATTATCTCTCTTTAATAAATCATTTTCCTTTTGTAATTTAGCCTTTTTTGGATTTGAGAACAATGTAGTTTTGAGCTAAGAAATTAGAATCAAACAGAAGATTGTCAAAAGCTAGTTTAAGTTCATCATAAGAAGGATGAGAGAGTTTAGTAGTTGATACCTCATCATCACTTTCTTGATCTCTAGCAACCAAGCATAAAATTGAAAATTCTTCTTGATCTTCCTCACTTGAAGAGTTATCGAGATCATCCAAGGTTGCCATCATTCCCTTCTTCTTTGAGATCTTTGATCCTTTCTTCAAAAGTGGACATTCAGACTTGAAGTGACCATACTACTTGCACTCATAGCAAACTACCTAGTTCTTGTTGCTGATTCTAGATTCTCCTTTTTGACGTTCTCTTTTGGATTAGAAGCCTCTTCCTCTTCTTCCTTTCTTCCTCCATATCTTTTAAATCTTTCTAGATATGAATGAAAACTCATCTTCATTAGATTCATCATCTTCGTCATCTTCGCTTTCCTTTTTAGATTCAGCTCTAGAACTGAGAGAGCTTTGACAAGGTTGGTGAGAGAGTTGCTTGACTTCCTTGTGGGTGGATTTGAGAGCAATGCCTTTTCCATTTCTTAGTGCATCTTCCTCCATTTCAACAAGTTCTTGATCATGCATTTTCAAGGAACCGAGCAGCTTATCCAACCTCAAAATTGATAGGTCTTTGGCTTCTTATATAGTAATCACCTTAGGCCTCCATATCTTAGGCAACCTTCTCAATAGCTTTCTCACATGTTCTTGATTAGAGTAAATCTTTCCTTGTGACTTGAGCTCATTCACTATTACTGTGAATCTGGCAAACAACTCATCTATGCTTTCATGCTCCTTCATTTTGAACATTTCATACTGATGCACAAGTATAATTATTTTTGTTTCCTTCACTTGGTTGTTCCTTCATGAAATATGATAAGAGTGTCCCATATCTCTTTAGCTGTAACATAACTAGTAATCTTATCATATTCTCCTCTACTTAAGGCACATGTGAGGAAGTATTTTTCCTTAGAGTTCTAAAGATATTTGTTCATCTCAACTTCTATTCACTTAGCTTTAGACTTTTTAACTAGGATTCCACCTTCACTAGTTGATATAGGAGTGTAAAGACCCATTTCTATAATATCCTAGAGATCAACATGCTGGGATTTAATGAAGAGCTTCATCATTTCCTTCTAATAGTAGTAGTCCCTTCTATCAAAAGTAGGCGATCTGTTGGTAGAAGAATTCTCTGGCAGGTAAGTTCCACCTCCTTTTTGCATTGCCATACTTCCTTCAGGATCCTTTTCCTCTCACATTATTAGGTGTGCTCAACCAAGAGGCTGAGCTCTAAAACCAACTAAATTGGCTATAATACAAGAAGGGGGGTTGAATTATTTTACTTTTTCCTAAGAATTTTAGCCTTCTCATGACTTTCTCAAGTTAATTAGACTTGGAGATGAGAAGGATACTTTAAGATACAATAGTTAGATAAGAGAGTTCAACAATGTATGAGATGAAGATTTAATAGTATAGGGTCAAAGAGTTCATAAGAGAGTTTACTGGTTGAGTTAAAATGAACCATCTCACAGTTTTAGTGTCAATAGTAGAAGCTTTTCAAGTTAATCTCTTAAAACACCAACACTTTATCTTTGAAAAAACTTTCTTAATAAGAATAACTTTTGGAAAACGCAGAATCAAACCTTAGAGAAGGCATGTTCATGTTGAGTTTGTTACCAAATGGCTTCAATACTCAAGAGGGGGTGAATTGAGTTTATAAAAGATTTTCACAATTCTTTCGTAAAACACTTGAATATCAATTTTTGTTGAAGCTATTGTTTGATTGAGGTGAATAGATAGAGAAGATTGAATATTTTCACTTATATATGAATAAGCCAAGATAGATTGTATTTGAGCAATCATATAGAAACAAAGCACAAATATAAAGGAGTTGAGTTTAGAAGATCAAACACAAGATTTATCCTAGTTCAGACACTGCTAGTACCTTACATCTAGTCCTTAAGTAATCACCTAAGATTTTTCACTATAACTTCAAGCTGGAATAGATGCTTGCTACCTTTACAAACTAGAGCACTCGACACACCTTGGGATGCCTCACCCTTCGTGCTTGAGCATCAACAACAAGGGATACCTCACCCTTACAGTTCTTTGAGGGATACCTCACCCTTATAGTTTTTTAAGAGATATCTTACCCTCTTTACAAAATAAATAAAGTATAGATGAAATGAAACTCTCACAAGAATAAATAATATAATTTAAAGCTCAATAGGTATAAGGTTGATCACACTTTTAAGCTCAAAATAGAGATTTTATGAGGATGACTATAATAACTTGTATTAATGCTCAACAACACTTTTTAGATTGATTTCCAACTCATCTTAAATGCCCAAAGACTTGTATTTATAGCCCAATAAAACTAATAGTTGTTGGGAGGTTAGTAGGAGCATTTAATGCCATCAACTAGCCGTTTATTTCTGTTTCTGGTATTCGTGTTTATTTGAATAAGATATATGTTACTTGAATAACACTTTACATAGCACACAAGCAACATAGTTCTGTAACATGTTATTCGAATAACCTTTTGGTTATTTGAGTAAACCCTTTTAAAATAGTTTCTAAAAAACATTGTTATTCAAATAACTAATGTGTTATTTGAATAAATATTTTAAAACAGAAGGCGCATAAGCTTAGTTTAAACCTTTATTCTAATAATACCTTGTGTTATTCGAATAAAGCTTCATGAAAAGGGAAAGTTGGCATTCTGACTTTGGTTATTCGAATAAGGAATCCTTTATTCAAATAAACCTATTTGAAAAATATTTTAAACAACTTTTAAACCTTTCCAATTGTTTCCAAAAGTTTCAATAAGCTTTAGAGCACTTAAATGCTATTTCATGATAAACCAAAAATGATTTTGAAGCCTTGCAACTATGTGTGCTATTTGATTCTCTGAAAAATAAGTTTAGAACTTAAGTGTAAACTTTTTTTTACCTTTACACAAAGATCTAAGTCCTAATGCTATTCTTGAAGGTCTTGGACTTGATCTTGCCATCATCTTTATGTTTGTTATCATAAAAACAATTCTTCAATAGCCAATAGCCAATTGTATTCTCCCTTTTTTTTATGATAACAAATAACCATTGAGTAAAGAGTTAGTTGTATAAATGAGAATTCATAATGTTGTTAGAGAGACTTACTCCCTTTCTTTTTTGTAAAAGGTGAATTAATTTATAGAAGTGTACAACTCTCCCTTACTTTTGGAATCCCAAGATTCATTTTTATATTAACCTATCTCTTCTAAAAAAAAACGACATTCAAATCATAAATCTAGTTTTTTTCTCTCCCTTTGGTCACGATAAAAAAGATAGGGCAAGAGAAAGCCAAAGCATAAGAAATTGAGAATCATTCAAGTCCAACAATATATATGCATTCATATCAAACTTAGAATAGCATTGTAATCATGCTTTAGACACAAGATAGTTAAAATAAAATCAATTTTATTCATTCAAACAATGTTGGCCAATTACATTTACATTTGTCTCATTTATGATAACCAATACAAGCAAAAACAACAGAGATCCTAAGCCTAAGGATCCTAGAAGTATGCATCCGATGGTGGAAGAAGGGAGGGAGGCGCTCTGCCAGTCAGCAAAGCTCGCAAGGCAGCCTGCTCACCCTCTACGCTTTCAATCCTATCAAAAAGGGCAGTAGTGGTGTTCTCTATATAGGTGTTGAGCTCTAGTATGGTCACCATTAGTTGTTCGTTGGTGACCGAGCCAGCAACAGCAACAGCAACAGTAGTTTCCTCTGCTTCCTCATGATCAACATCTGCTCTGCCTTCTTCCATCTCATTCGCATACACCAATCCATCTTCATCTCTTATCATCTTCATCTTCTTTAGCATGTAGCATCCAAAGACATTGTTGTGAGTCATCTTAGTGGGTACTTCCATTTCCAAGATGTGCGAGTATTTTTGAAGAAAGGCAGTGACCAACAGGGCATATGGCAGGTTAGATTTTTCTTTTCTTTAGCCTTTATAATGTATTTCACGATGAAATTGGGCTAGTTGAAGACCTAAACCATGAAAATGTCATCTTCAACAAAGTAGGCATAGTTGCCTCCTTGAGGAGCGAGGATATGCGTATACGCATAGTGTAGCAGCCTATCTTGGCTTTTCAGCATTCCACCTTTGATGCCAGCCTTGGGTATTTCTAGACCAGGCTTCATTATTTTTGCAAGAGCTTCTGATCTCTTAAACTCATTGATATATGGCCCTCTATCTTCCTCAATATTGGGATCATCTTACCGTAAATCAAACATCTACAACCAATCTTGTGGAGTGATCACCATACATTGATCCTTGACTTCTGAGTGGAGGTTTTGACTAACGATTTTCAGATTGCAGAAGAACACTTGACAAGGTCAGGATAAATATCTGTAACATTTTCTCCAACCACATAGATTTAATCAGGGTTATAGAAGCTCAATAACACTAGTATAAGACACTAGTTAATTATTGTAACTAGCTGACATATTTTGAGCATGAATCTATGACACTGAATGTGAGAAATTGCTCTTTTGTGAAAATTGACAAAGAAGATAGAAATAAATAAGAAATATTTATTTCTAAGTTATGAACAATAAAAATGGATATATGAAAGCTTCTTAATTCACTTCCATAGGTTTAATTTAACCCAGGAAAGAATAATGAAGCTTAGAGACTGATAGTGCAGTATAAGAAAATTGGTGGAAAATTAATAAGGAAAATATGATGAAATTCCATAATTTTCTACAATATCTATGAAGGTTAGAATTTCGTTTCTGAAAGATTAAAGTGTTCCTAGCTGATAAAAAGTTATTAATTGGAATGCTTTATTTGAAAAGGCTTCCCCATATTTTGCACTATTCTATTCTGATGCTTTTTCACCTAATATAGACTTTGGCTTCTATTTTCTCTCCATTCTCACGTTTCCTCATTTTCTCACTTTGGCTTTCACTCATTTTCTCCATTCTTTTTCTTGGTCTCACATCCACCAGAAGGGAAGAAAGGGAACAAGAAAATCAAGAGGGGAACAAGTGAAGGAGAGGGAGGAAGCAACCAAGTGAAGAAAAAGGAAAAAGGAAAGAGAAATGTGGAAATTTAAGGATGGGGTTTTCCTCACTTTGTTCATCTTCTCTTTCTATTTGAAAATAATGGATTCATGATTTTTGTTGAGGTTTGAGATGATGAATAAGATTATGTTCTTGTGTTTATGTTAATGATTTCAAGCCTCCAAACTTTGATTTTGATGCATGTTAAACTTTGAGATTTGAAATGGGTATGAAACCCATATTTGATTTCTTACTTTGAAAGTGTTTTGAATGCTTGAGTATGATGAATTTGATGTTTAATGGTTTGGTTTAGGTTGGAATGGCTTAAAGTCTCTATTTTATGCAAATATCCATGTGGTAATTGATTACACAACTGTTGTAATTGATTACCAAGATTCTGGAGCTGTGAAATGTGCTTTTGGGCAGCTGGTAATCGATTTCATAGCCCATGTAATCAATTACCTGGCTTCTGGGTAAGATGTAATCAAGTACATCATCCTTGTAATCGATTACCAGGGTTCTGTCAAGCTGGTAATCGATTATGAAGGCCATGTAATCGATTACTAGGTCCCTAAACTAAGGTTTTTGATTTAAAAATAATAGAAACAAAGTTCTTTATCCTATGTAACCTAAATGCAAACCTTAAACCTTAGAATAAAAGATTTTGATTCAATTAAATGTGATGTGCTCATGCATCCAAACAGTTTTGACAAATGATTTTTATAATGTTAATGCATCAGATGAGACTGAATGATAAACTTGATTATTGATGATAAGAGAAAACTTCATGTGCATATTATTGCATGATTGATGAATTGATGAATAAGATGAATGACTCAATATGAGATTTGATTTTTATGAGTAACCCACTATCTAGGATATCCTTGGTCCTAAGGGGACACTTGGAAAGGGTGGTTGAGGAAGGATATTTCCTTACCACCTGAGTTATTGAGGCTGAGGATATATAATTCCCTCCCTCTTTACCTGAGCTCTTCCTGAATGAAATTGTAGTTGAGGATGGATAATTCCCTCACTACTTGAGGTACTCCTGGATTAGAGATAATGTGAGGAAAGAGATACCCTCCCTATCCTAGTAGTTGAGAATGAATAAATCCCTCTCTACTCACAACTTTATATGAGGATGGATAATTCCCACATAAGTTATGGATTGATGTGGGTTACTCAAAGTAGCTCTGTGTGGCAAATAGATCGTCATAAATATGTTGAAGTGCACTAACTTGAAAGCAGGTTACTACCAAGTGAATGGTACTGTGAGGACAGATAATTCACTCCATACCACTTTGATAGATGATAATTGATGATTATTGATAACTAATTGATGATGATGATTGATAAATGACCATTGTGAGATAGCTTATTGTGTAAGCCTATCATGGATGGACTTCCATATATGATTTTGAGATTTTGATAAGATTATGATGATTAATTTGATTATTCAAACAATTTTGGTAAAGGATATAAAATAAACCTCTGTTTCAGGAAGAGGAAGGACTTGCTTTAGCTTTTGCCACCTTTCTACTGATTATATGTTATTGATTTGAAATGATTTTGCCCCGAAACAGCTGGAATGATTATGATGACATGATTTTAAAATGATTACTAAGAATTGTAAGATTCTCACCCCATTTCATTGATTTCCATAATGATTCCAAGAAATCTTGGTGTAGACTGTAAAGGAGATGAAGGACATAATCTTTAGATATTTTGATTCTTTTGATTTGACTAATGTAAATGGTTGTACACCATTTTTATGCTACAGAGGCATATAATGTATTTTGATTTTTTTGATGTACCTGGATGTATCACTTGTATATATACACAGTTCATTAGGTATGTATTATGTACTTCTGCTTCAGGCTCATATTTTGTATATTAAATATGTGTTTCTACAAAAAAATTTGATATTGATCTAAGTGACATACTCTAATATGATTACTAATGCATATTTCCATATATATTATTATTAGTTGTATTAGGACGTTACAATGTCAGTCTTGAAGGAACACAACTTCAGCACCCCTTGGTGTGCTAGGAGATCCAAGAACTCGAACCCACCTTCTTCTTCTTCTTCTTCTTCTTCTTCTTCTTCTTCTTCTTCTTCTTCTTCTTCTTCTTCTTCTTCTTCTTCTTCTTCTTCTTCTTCTTCTTCTTCTTCTTCTTCAAAGAACGCCATATCTATGTGCTTCGGTTGCACAAGGTGTCTATTCACAAAATGGGTTCTGAAACGACCAAGGTCTTCCTAATCATAAGAGAGTCTTTGCAGGTCCATAGGGTTGTCCGTGGGAGTAGTTTTGGTTCTTTGGCATTTTGGGTTAAAGGAAGAGGCCATGTTTGAAGCTTGGAGGAATAGGTATAGTGTTTAGGAAGAAGTTAGTGCGTGGGTGAGGAGAGAGGGTGTAGGGAGAGTTTGCTACTTGAAAGAGAGGAGAGAGAAGAGAAAATGATGAGAATAAGGGAGAAGAAGGTTGTTTGCTTTTATAAAGCCCGAGTTTATTCGAATAACGTAGGTGTTATTCGAATAAAATCGTGGAAAACCAATGGTCATGGCTTGTCTACTAAGGTTTATTCAAATAAAATTTTTGTTATTCGAATAAAAGCATTTAGACTTGGCTTTCTGGTAAACATTATTCAATAACCATTCAGTTATTCGAATAAAACCAGCAACAATAAGATTTTAAATGCTTCTGCTAAGCATTATTCGAATAAGGACTTCCTTATTCGAATAAAACATTCAAAAGCACATATTTGGGGGCTACTGACTTTTGTTATTCGAATAAGCATAGCTTTATTTGAATAAAACTAATTGAAATGGAGCAATAAGTTAAATCAATATGATCAAAGATTGAATCTTGAGAAGAGGATTCTTACCTAATAGTTGGAGTACCTGTAAAACAAATTTTAGAGAAACCTCCAATGCTTAAGTTTGCAATAATTCAAAGGAATTAATTCAATGATAAAACAATAAACACAAGTATTCATTCATATGCATGATTGATCAATTATGTCTAATTATCTTCTAATGTAAAAGAATGCTTCTTTTGCCAATGGTTTAGTGAAGATATCTATCTGAAAGTTGTTTAGATGTTTCAATAAATTCAAGCATGCAATCTCTTTTTTGCACATGATCTCTTATAAAGTGGTGCCTAATTTCAATGTGCTTAGTCCTAGAGTGCAAGATAGGATTTTTAGATAAATTGATTGCAATAGTGTTATCACACCTTATAGGGATGTGATTAAGCTGGAGTCCATAGTCTAAAAGTTATTGCCTCATCTAAAGGATTTGTGCACAACAACTCCCAGCTACAACATACTCAACTTCAGTAGTAGACAATGCTACACTATTTTGTTTTTACTATGCCAAGAAACTAAGGAGCTTCCAAGCAAGTGACATGTCCCACTAGTGCTCTTCCTATCTAATTTGCACTCTGAAAAGTTAAAATTATAATAACCAATTAGACTACATGAGGCACCTTTGGGGTACCATAATCCCATTTATAAAGTGCTTACTAGGTAATTCATTATTCTTTCTGTAATGCACCTAGATATAATAACCGCAGCAAAATCGTTATTATACCACAGTCACTAAACCCAGGCGTGTCACAACCTCAATATCAGTAATTTACAAGATTTAAGGTTGTTTCCATTATGCGTAAGTAAAAAATATGAGCCACGACATGAAATACAATTACATTGACTTACAATCCAAATACAATATTAGTTTAATATAAAATACATATCCATAATCAATGCATAAAATAGCTTACAACAGTATTAAACTCAGGTTTCACATAACCTAATACAACTACCATATGAGGGTTCGGCCTTCCCCGAAGTCTAACACATGAATGGAATGGTCCTGCACCTGATCTTCTTTAGCATTCTCGATGGGTAATATTCCTTGCGGCACTTCCGGACGGACGGGAGTATGAACATGCATCATAACCAAAACCTCTTTAGGGAAGAGGCGGTGGTTACTCCATATCTCCCCAATGGGTATAGGGAACTCCACACGTACGGGAACATAAGATATATTTGTACCAGCTCCAAGTTCATTACCGCACTGAACCAGGGTCACATCCCCAATGTAAGTAACATGCCCCCCTTCACGATCAAAATGCTAGGTCTCCGAGCCACTATGAAACTGTATCCATGTACGTAATAGAGGAGCTTGTCCAAATGCCATCACGATGAAATAGAAGTCGATTCTCCAATAATAAACTAAGTAAATCCAACTTGGGCTCTTCACAGTCTTTATTCATGCGACATAAGACAGAGTAATGAAATAAAGAGGTGAGACACCTAACTTTCATTACCATTATGGTAGTAAGAAAACAACATGGCACAGAGCATCCATATAGCAGTACAGTTCATATATTCATTAATAGTAATAGTAGAATTGATTATAAAGTAGTACAATTATAAGCAATAGTAAGAATCAATAACAACAGGCAAGTCGCCATAATATCTCAAATAATCAGTACAATATCCAGATAATTATCACAGAAATAGAACAAATAATTTCACAGTCACAATCGTTTATGCTCAACAATTTATGAGACTGACAATGAACTATGCACAATGCATTATGGTACCAAAAACCCTACTCCATGGAGCTAGACATAAACATTTTCGGAGTGAATGATCAAGGAGTAATGCTAGTATATCATTAGCCTTTAAAAATAGTGTGCTTCATCTCTTACAATATTTATGCAACAATAGCTTATACATGGCACCTCAATAGTTGATCGCGAGATAGGACAACGTCCAGTCAGGATCGTCGGTGTGTTTGCATCGGTCTACCCCACGGCACAGAGGAGCTATTAACTATCCATGTGAAGCACCCGCACCCTGACGTCCCCTGGGCCAACAACATATGACCCTCCGCGTAGTCTATTCGCACCTGCACATAGGTGTTATTCAAACTCCTAGGCACATATCGCCTTTACAACAATGTCCAACGGACGACACATATGCATGACGACACAATGTCCAATCATGTATGTTTATCAATTTAAATATGTCCAATGGACAACACATATGCATGACGACACAATGTCCAATCATGTATGCTCATCAAAGGTACATTTATCATATTCAATACCACGACGACATATAATTCATTATCAATGTCAATACATCATAGTTTCCTCAAGAATTCCATCAATAATTTCTTAGCCCCTCATAGGGTCTTACAACAGTATGGAACCACTCCTCAACCTCAATGTATGTTTATGGTCCATCCATTATCAACATTCCCCATTAAGGGTTCAACGTTTCCAATAACTTAAGTCTTAATAAATTATGAAATTCTTTAGGTTAAACAACCTTTAAAACCGTGGCCTCACAAGCCTTCAAGATTCTAAACTCTCTTCCATTTTATGCACTAGTCTCTTGACACCTAATTACGTAGCTTTCATTTCACATGGGGTCAATTCAATCCCTCAACATGTACTCATATATAGCTCATCAAATTCCACAAGTTCATATTTTGGATTTATATTTTCAAAGTCTTTAACTTTGGTTAATTATGATAATCTTAGGGTAAATAACCCTTCAAAACCATGGTCTTCTCAAGTGTCATTATTCAATTAAATTCTTCCACTTCATTATGGGTTATTCATGTCTCTAATTTCTTAGTTTCCAAAGGTGCACCAAGGCATCATTTAAACCTTAAACTTTCTCTCTAATACCGTGGTCCCTCAAGGTTCTCAAAATCACAATTCCTCTCCATTTTATGTATTAATTTCTTGATATCCAATCACTTCAATTTTAGTTCACCTGTAACGCCCCTTTTTGGGAGGGAACGTCACATTGTCAAATAGAAGAAAATGCAGAACATAAAATTTTTCTAAATTAAGACCCGGTTCATTTAGTTAAAGTTAACTTGTTTGATGCTTTAATACATGAGTAAAATGGCGGTATATTTTTTTTTGTTAATCAATAAAACTAAGTGACAAAACTGGAATGGCAGTAAAGAGTAAGACAGAAAATAAAGTTCGCATCTGAATAATACGTATATATATATATATATATATATATATATATATATATATATATATATATATATATATATATATATATTTAAATATCAAGCTTTAAATACAAGCCTGAAAATTTCCAAAAAGCAAAACTATACCTGCCCAAAGGATCATACATATACATCCCCAAGTATCAAAATATACAGCCCACCAAAATACAAAACATCAGGCCCCCAAAATAAAACACTGGCAGCCATCAGCAAGGTCAGTCCTTCAGATGAGGAGGGACCGTATCAGGATCCTCAGCGGGGTCCTCCTCATCCGAGAAAACCTCCATCGGAACCACAGAGCCACGGGCAGGAGCTCGAACGGTGGAATCAAAAGAGTCCTCCTGCGGGGTGTAGTAGCGGTCACCCCACATCTCTCGAATGGGCAGATAAAATCTAAACGTAGGCTGATGTACCAGGTAAAGATCAGTGTCTCATGACGTCTCCAGGCTAAAGAAATCGACATGTCCCCCAGATAGACGCAGCGATCGGAACTCAAGTTGATGTGCCAACACTCTGGCCCCCCAAGGAAGGTCAGATGCACATCATCCAGAAATCTGCACATGCGTGCCTCCATGCTCCACAGTAGGTGCTAGTCTTGATCAGGCCAGAAGCTGGGAAAATCGGGAGCTCCAACCTCCTTGTCATCGTCTTCGATAGATACAATATACGCACAGGCAACAAATAATAGAAATACAGGAAAAAGTAAGACATCCTACCATTATTACCAATTATAGCAACTAGAAACAGGACGGCGCATAGCGCCCAGGTAGCATGTAGAAAAGATAGTCAACATACTAGGCATTTAAGTACAACAATAAACAGACAACAGCCTCAGGTAGATATTCATTACAATAATAACCAAACAATTCATATTTGTGGAAAGTAAAAATTTACAATGACAGATTATTCCAAGATGCACATGCATGTTTTCCCAAATTCCTACTCCATGGAGCTAGACACAAACAGTCAGAGAGAAAAATCAGGAGACATGTCTATAACTCGGCTGCCGCGACCAAAGTGCTATAAATCAATAATTCCCACGTGCACATCCAGGCATTGTACAGACAGTCCACACTAGATCACGATATAGGACAGTGCCTCGGTTCGGATCGTCTGTGCGTTTGCATCGGTTTGCCCCACGGGTAGGAGAGCTACCAACTACCCATTGTGAAAGACCCGCACCCCGACACTCCCAAGGTCATAACATAACCTACACTAGTCTACTCGCACCCGCACTAAGGTGTGTTCAATCTCCTAGGCAACTTGGCCTTACAACAGTCCACAAGACATTCACAATGCATAATACTCCATGCATGAACATGTATGATTCACAATTTCATACAATTCCATAATATGCCACAATTGGCCAAGAGAGTATCAATATACAAATGGTCACTCACATGGACCCATAGCATCATAATATTGAGATCAAATCACACGGTACATTCTTAGGTCCATTATGAATCCTAAGTTAAATTTTGTCTTTCCTACAAGGTTTATTTCCAATTAAATTCTCATAGTTAGCTTAATCTTCCTAATACCATTCATTCTCTTACATTAGTAAATTCTCATAGGCTCTCAAAGACTCACACTCTCTTGTTCTTGCTCTCTTGAACCTATCCTAAGTCTTATGAAAGTTTCGCTCTTGGTTCCTTTAAAATTTATGAAATCTCTAATCATATTGAGTCCTTCCAATTTATTAATTACCTATCTCTTTACATAGATTTTTAATCACTTGATTACCTAAGCTTCTAAGTTACTAAAGTTGCATAATTAAGCCTCAAAAGGCAGTAGAGGCCGTGGCCTCTCAAAGGGTTTAATTCCCAAATCTCTTCAAGTCATCACATTACATGTTATACTCTTGATTCACTTAATCTTTCACTTGTTAAATTAGTTCACCAAGAACCCCAATTTTTGGGCTCAAAAATCGTAACCTCTCCTAAGGGCACTCTCCATGATTTTTCTTCAATTCCAAGTCATTCAATCCAATCCAATAATTCAAAATACATAACCAATCAATCCAATGTCACAAACATCATAAATTAAGCATGTAAACATTTAATTCATCAATTTAAAGAATAACCCTCATTAGGGTTTTTCCATAAACAACACAACCAAGGTTCCTAGATGCTAATAGAGGTTAAGGAGGAGTGTCTTCCTCTTACCCAAGTGAAGAAATCAAGAGAAACCTCTAAGAACTCCCTTGAAATTTCGGATTGGTGCCACCCAAAACCCTAGAAATTTCAACTTGTTTAGAATAGCACAAGGGCTTCAAAAATGGAGTGTAGATCGTCATCAAAAGACCCTTGAAACCAAAAATGAAGAGAAGAGGAGAAGAGTCTTGAAGCTTACCCAAAAACCCTAACCTTGAAGCTTGAAGAAGATGATGAAAATGGTGGATTTTTGAAGAAGTTCCAAGCAAGAAAGATGTTTAGGAGAGGGAGAGGATTAAGAAAATATGGTTGGTTGAAAATTTTGTGAAGATTGAGTAGGGGAGAGAGGGCTGGCTGTAGCACTTCCTAGAGAGAAGGAGGAGGAAATGGTTTGAAGAAGAAAGAAGAAGAAAGGCTTTAGGTGAATTTTGAAATTATGTGATATAATGAATTAATGAAGCAAATCAATTCCCCCCTTATTTTGGGCTGCTGCCGTGCATGAAGAGAGAGGTGAGGGAGAGTGTTTTGGCTTCCCTTGGAAGCTAAGGGCATTGTGGTCATTGTTTGGTCAAAGCTTCTCAAAGAAGCTTTGATTATTTTACATTAAATTTGAATTAAAGTGAATTAATTGGACATAAAGTAGATTACATTAGGATAATGTAATAGAATTTTTATTACATGCTATTATCCAATGGATAATAGTTACAGTTGATAGAAGTCAGTATTTAATTAATCTGATAGATAAATTTCACGCAGTATTATTTTATTTCATCTGTTAAAATTTCTCATAAACCGTGAAACCTCGTAAACTGTGTCCAGCCTCGGTTTTAGTTAGATCCTCCGTCGATGTGTCCATAGTCCAAGGTTCTCGGAGAAAACGTCTCGTTTCTCCGGTTCCGCTCAGTGCGCACGTAAAATGAGAAATATATTAAAATATTCGACGTTTCCAGAAAAATCCCAGAAAATTCTCAAAAATTGCAAATATTATAAAATGACTATTCGTCTAATCATTTCCTAATTTTTGAAGTGTTACAGTCGTTTTCCCGACTCTGGTCAATATGCACGCAAAACGAGGAATATATTAAAATATTCATCATTTCCGAAAAATTCTGAAAGAATTCACATAAATCACAAATATTAGAAAATGACTATTTATGGTGAAATAAATGATTTCCGGAGCGTTACACTGACCTTTGTAGAAATATATTAAAATATTTTTCATTTCCGAAAAATTCTAGAAAAATTCCTAAAAATCAAGAATATTATAAGATGATTATTTATAATTAAACAAACACTTTTCGAGATGTTACATCACCAAAGCCAACTCAATGCCTCATGTATCCAAGCCCAAAACCGTGGCCTCCCTTTGGGGTATTAAGCCCTTAAACTTTTCCATTTATTACATTTAACATCATTATTCAATACTTAATCATTTAAACTTCACTTGACTCTTATTGCAAACCAATTTTACATTCCTAGGTTCTCATCAAACCGTGACATCCATAGTTGTTAGGAAAAACCTATGTTTTCCATAATCAATTCCATTAGAATCCTCAATTCTTTAATATCCCATTGCACAATTATTGTGGCTTACCAATTTAATCCAAACTCCTATTTACTTAGGTTAAAACCGTGGCCTCCCTTGGGTGTAGGATGTAACACCCCAAGTTTTCCTAACTAGTTGACAGTAATTTCGATAGTTAACAGAATTCTACTGTTTAGTGATTTCTGTGTACTACAAAATTAATTTGAGTATTCCGTCAGCGTATTTGATCATTTTGAGTGATTTACTCCGTGTCAAGATAATTTTCGAGCCGGGAAAAAATCTTTATGTATTTATTTCTCTTGATTGATAATTATTTTTAACAATCTGAATTGATTTTCATACGTTTTCTAATATTTGTGATTTTTTTGGATAATTATAAATTTTTATATTTTTATCTGATTGTTTTTGGGCTATTTGTGGGCTCAGGTGGTCCTTACGTAGGCCTAGGTGGGTCCCGCAACGTGAAAATTTTTCTACGCATAGAAAAATTTGTACTATTTAGATGGAGACAATGGATCTTACTAAACCTGAATCCAGAAACAGTTTCTAAAATTTTATTGTACTGTGTTTTGTACTGTATTTAATTATCAGGTGATAAAAATACAACAAATATATTCCTTCGTGGGATTATAGCAGATAAAAATAAAAATTATACTTCTTAAGTCAACAATAGTGGTTATGACAACTTTTGATGGACCAATAGGAAGCAAGTCTAATATTGAAGACTTTGATATCAACCGTCGATTTAATCAACGGTGTAGAATTAGTCTAAGAAAATGGCTATGACCATTTATGACCGTTGAATTTAGATTTAAATCAAGGGTGGAGATTTGATCTTATAAAGTGGTTAGGACTTTTTGTGACCGTTGGATTCGGATTAAATCAACGGTGGAGATGGATCATTTGTGACCATTGGATTTAGATTTAATCAATGGTGGAGATTTGGTCTTCTAAAATGGCTATGGCTAATTATGACCCTTGGATTGAAAGTAAGAAGGAGTAATGTTGACCCTTCATTTTGGAGATGCATCTAATGGCTAGGATTTCAAGGAGGAAAGATCTAATGGCCTAGATTAAGTCTTCTAATCAAAAGTCTACCTTAATCCTAACCATTGATCTAATCAATGGCTTAAATGGCTCTAAATGGTGGCTAGAAAAGATGACAACTTTATTGAATGCATGGATGGAGGGGGGGACGGTTTTGTGCTTGTTTTAGGAGTTAAAGAAAAGTTTGAAGACATTATTAGATGTCTTGGTCAATTATGCATCATTATTGATCATTATTGATTCATTTAGCAATCTTAGGAGAATGCATGGAGGGGGGACGGTTTTGGTGAGTGCTTAAGAGCATAGAATGGTTTCAAGACCATTATTACTCCATCTTGGTCACTTATTGATCATTCTTGATCATTCTAAAAACCTAAAGCTCTTAGAAAATTTTCTCTTCTTCTCCTTCAAGCATATTTCTGCCAAGCACCCTAGAGTTGCCTTCCATCACTCAAAAATTTTATCTAACCTTATTTCTTGAATCCTTATCTTATTCTAAGAACATCTCTAGTTATGAGTTTTCACAAAATCATTCATCTTGAGCTTCAAATCCAAGCTTCAAGTTTCTATCAGAAAGGGTAAAGTTCATATTTCTTCATCCAATCTTCAAGTTTTAATTTTCTAAGCCATGCTTGAACCATGGTTTACCTATTCTTTTACTTGTTATTGATTTTAAGATTTGTTTATGATTTTTAGGGATTTTTCCAAGGAGCTCTACGAAATTGGTGGAAGGAAAACTAAGTGTTTTCACTTCATTCTTTATCCTAACCAAGTTTAAGAAGCCTTTCTTTCACAAAAATCAAAAACTCCAACCTTGTTCTTCAAGAAGAATTTTGGCCATACCACCTAAAATTACCATCCAATCTCTTTTAATTTCATCCAACCATAGATCTTGAATCTATATGATATTCTAAGCAACTTTCATGTTGGAGACTTTCTCTAAATCATTCATCTTCAAACTTGTTCTTCAAGCTAAAGATTGAAGCTTTATTGGTGAAGTTTATTAATCTTCCCTTTTCTTTTGATTTTCAAGGTTCTAACCATGATTCTAATCCATGGTTTATCTTGTTCAAGCTTGATTTACTAATAAATATATGTTTTGTTTTGTATTTGAGATGCCCTTGGTGGTGAAGGACTTGGAAAAAGAAGCAAAACAAGGAGCTTTTGAGGATCTTCAAGAGGTAAGAGGGAGATTCGTCTTACCAACCAAGTATGGTGGTGAGAGATGGTTGTGTATTTGATGGATGGTGAATCCATGTGAGGATTCATATCCATGGTCATGTAATAATTTGTGGGTGTTTATGTGCTTTGATTAATTGCCTATGTTTGGTATGATTTGCATGATTTATTGCTTTTGATTATGGCATGCTTGTGGTATTTATGATGAAATATGTATATGTATGCCATGATTTGATGATGAAAAGGAAAATAATTTTTGGTTCCAAAGAACCATAGAAGCACACGGCCTCAAGGGTATTTTTGAGTAAAAAGATTCTAAGTATTTTATTAATCATGAGTTTTAAATGAAAAGAGCAATGAGTTGATGATTTTAAGAATTTGCAAAGAAAGTGAAAAATGAAAATGAACAAATGATTTGATTTCAAAGACTATGAATCGCACGGTTTTGTTAAAGAATTTTTAATAGTTTTGTTTGTGTAAAATCATATCAACTTAAAAGGAAAAGTATTTGATGGCTTCAATGGCCAAAGACTCCACGGTGTTTGGGAGATTAGAATAGTTTTGGTTTTATGAAACAAAGTGATTTCAAAGTGGAAACAAAGTGTTTGAACAAAATGATTTAGTACAAGGATTTTTGGAAAGGGAATCAGAGTGTTTTATCACTTGAGAAATGAAGTTTTCATATGTAAATGGACAAGAGAGGTTGAAAGTGTTTGAACCTCAATTTATTTTGAAGAGAATTGATTTTAGATTTGATTTGAGAAAAATGGAGAATATAATAGTGATTTGATATTTTCTAATGTGTAACTCATCCTTTGGGTTTTAGAGAGCGTTAGTAATTTTTAAAGTTAGAAACATTGATTTAATTCAATGAAATTGTAAATTTGTGGAATATATTGTGAAAAAGATTTTCTTAAGTAAGAAAATATGGAAAATAATGTGAAAAGTCATATTATTTTGAGCAAAGAATTTCTTAAAGGAGAAATGTGAAAAATGATGTTAGAAATGATATTGATTTACTTGAAAGTCCAAGATAATGTTTGAAATATTGAGAAATATTTTACGTGATTCTAAAATGGTAAAAAATGTTTTACGTATCTTAAAAACGTGATTTTTAAGCTACACGATTTGAAGAACGTTAAAATATTTCTACGCGATTTGAAAAATGTTGAAATATTTCTACACGATTTGGAAAGCGTTTAAATATTTTGAAAATGATGGAAAATGGGTTACGCGACTTAAAAGAATGATTTTTAAGTTACGCGATTGTGAAAATAGTGGAAAATCGCTACGCGATTTGAGAAACGTGTAAATATTTTTACGTGATTGAGAAAATATTGTAAAATCAATACATAAATTGAAAATGCAACAGAAGTGTTGCGGAATTGTGAAAACGTAACAAAAATGTTGCGCAATTGTGAAAACACGACGAAAGTGTTTTGTGACTATGAAAATGCGATAATATGATTTCGCAATGAAAAATACAGTAAAGATACTGTTGGGCCAATGTGTGGACCCTGATTATGACATTATGAAATTAAATTGAGAATGAGCCAATATGTGGACCCTGAATATGAAATTGTGAATTTTGCCTGTGATTGGCATTGGTGCATTGAACATGCATTGGAAAGGTCCGATGGACTGTATGAGGCAATTTGCCTAGGAGAGACGTACACCTCTTGAGTGGGTGCGATCTGCATAGTGTAAGTCACTTGTTGACCTTGGGGGCATCGGGGTGGTCGCGCTTCTTCCCGTAGGTTAGATCGATGCAACGCACCGATGATCCTGACTGAGACACTATTCTTAATCGAGATCTCGTAAAGACTGTCGTGTATATGCTAGATATGCAAAATCAAAATGATTATAGCACTTGGTCTGAGGCATTTTGGTACAGACAGATCTTTTGGATCAACTTCTCCGAACTAAGTATTAGCTCCATGGAGTAGGACATTGAGTCTATGTGCGCATGCATGAAACTGAGCATTTATATCTATGTGATATATTAAATGAGGAGTATTGGTTATGATAATTGAACTGTTGAATAATACTGGATGATGATGATGATAAATAATGTTGAGGGCATTATCATGTATATTGAATGATATTTGAACTGATAAGTGATTGGATGATGATAGTTGATTAATGTTGAAGGCATTATTGGAATTCTGGTATGATATAGCTGTGTGATATGTTGTTTGTGTTATCTCTGTGCTACCATATTGGTATTGGCATAGGTGATCTCACCTCTTTGTTATATTGTTTTGCTGTGTTTGTATTAGTAAAATTAAATAATAAATGGAACGAGTTGTCTTAGACATGACGGGTGGTAGATATTCTAAGATTGGTGACAACATCAATGAGGGATCATTTAGGACTCGTTAGTGTGCAGTGTTGACAAGGAACAAATGTCTGATGCATCAAGATGGATACAAGAAGAAATAAGTATGTTAAGTTTTCTCGTTAGTGTTGTACCGTGCTATTAAGTAGGACTCGTGATGGGGTTTGTTACTGTTAAAAAAAGAGAGTCTGTTATTTTTATTTTTCTCTTTAAATTATTAAATATTAATTGGTGTCAATATTGTATATTAATCAGTTTAAATATATTTTCAGTAATACTTATGGATTTTAGTAAGTTTATGTTTCTTTCGTTGATGAAAAGAAATTTTAAAACTCACCTTTTATAACTCAAACCTTTTATTTACTTCTTTACGGATTATGAATTGGGAGTCGGAAATGTGATACCCTGAGGAGGGTGTTACATAGGAAACCCTCAAAAATTTCTATTCATTGATTCCATCATTATCATTTAACATTTGATTACATAGCTTTATTTTTATTTGTGTACAAAAATCAATTTACAACCCAAAATCTCACTCAAAATCGTGGCACCATGTTAAGGTAGGAAACTCCAAATTTTTCATTTAACAGCCCTAACATGATCAAGCACATTTAACACATTCAATATATACAAAATCACTATTCAAGAACATATAAACATGTAAAATCACCAAATAAAGTGAGCATACAAAGATGGATTTTCCATCAACAAGCACACAAAGTCTCCTCACCACCAATAGATGGTTGAAGTGAGTAATCTCCCTCTTACCTAAAGGAAGAACACGAAAATGGCCTCCTCTTTTCTTCTTGGTGAATTCGGTTTTGGGGTCCAAAAACCCTAGAAATCTCAAGACAAAGAATCAACATCAATGGTTGAAAAAGAATAGATCCATGGTCATCAATGAGGCCATGGAGCACGAAAATGAAGAGAAGAAAGAAGAAAAATGAAAACTTTACCTTAAAGCTTGAAGCTTTGTCTTGGATGACAACGGAGGAAAAATGAGTTTTTGAGAAAAACCTTCCAAATAGAAGTTGTAGAGGAGGTTGAGGGAAGTGTAGAAATGGTGTTTATGAAGAGAAATGTGAAGAGAAGTGGTTGGTAATGGTAGAGGAAAATGAAGGTGAAGATGGAAAATGAAGAAACTTTCTAAATGAAGAAGGTAGAGGAAGTAAAGGTGAGTGTGGAAATGAGCTTGGTGAAGAGAAAAGATGAAGAAAAATGGTGGAGGATGGGGCTGCAATTTCGTGCTTGAGGGAGAGGAAGAAGAGAGAAGGAGGAGAAAATGAAGAAGAAGAAACTAGAGAGAGAAAGTGATAGTTGAAAATGTGATAAGTTGGGTGAGATAGGTTAAGTGTATGGGAGCAAAATTTTGCTCCGCAAGGCTTAGAGTGTTACGGCAATGAGAGGGAAGAGAAGGGTGGAGAGGCTTCTCCAACAAGCCAATGGAATTGTTGTCCTTTGGTCATCAAAGTTTCTCAAAGAAGCTTTGAAGAAAGTACACAAATTTGAATTAAAGTGGATTTAATTTGACATAAAGTGGATTGCATTAGGATAAGGTGATAGGATTTCTAATGCATGCCATTACCCAATAGACAATTGTTACAATTGACAAAAGTCAGTATTAATTGTCCAGCGGATAAAATTACACAGTAATTTATCGCTTTGTCAGATAAAATTTCTCGAAAAATATGAAATCTCATAAATCGTATCCAGCTTCGGGTTTAGTAAGATCCCCCGTCGACGTTTCCACAGTTCAAAGTTCTCGGGAAAAATATCTCATTTTCTCGGGCCCGCTCAGTTTGTACGTAAAATGAGAAATAATATTAAAATATTCTGCATTAATAGAAAAATCCAGAAAAATTCACAAAAGTCCTAAATATTATAAAATGATCATTTATCATGAAATTATTAATTTTTTGGATTTTACCTCGGCTTCACTCAGTGTGCATGTAAAACGATGAATAATATTAAAATATTTCACATTCTCTAAAAAATACAGAAAAATTTCCAAAAATCACCAATATTATAAAACGACCATTTATCCTAAAATTATAAATTTTTAGGATGTTACACTTTCTACTGCACTTAAGTGTGATTCACTAGGAATAGATTAATATCTAACACACATACATACACTAAACATAATATCTGGCCTACTTGCAGTAAGATAAATGAGTGAGCTAATCATAACTCTATATTTTGAGATTTCTACAGGTTTACATCCTTCATCCTTGTCCAAATAACAATAAGTGTCCATTGGTGTAGCCATATGCTTGGTATTGTCCATTCCAAACTCTTTGAGCAGCTTCTTGCAATATTTGGATTGACTTATGAAAGTTCCACCCTTTGTTTGCTTTATTTGGAGTCCAAGAAAGAAGTTGAGGTCATCCATCATAGATATCTCAAACTCATTTTGCATAATGTTAGCAAACTCCTTACAAAGAGATTCATTAGGAGCATAAAAAATTATGTCATCCACATAAATTTGTACCAGAAGTATATCATGCTTTTTATGTTTAATGAAGAGTATTGTGTCAACTTTTCCTCTAGAAAAGTAGTTTTCTAAAAAGAACTTGCTTAACCATTCATACCAAGCTCTAGGAGCTTGTTTTAAGCTAGAAAAGACATTTTTCAATTTAAAAACATTGTTGGGCAGTTCAAAACTTTCAAAACTAGAAGGTTGTTCTACATACACTTCTTCTTATATAAAAACATTTAAGAAAGAACTTTTGACATCCATTTGATAAAGTTTGAAATCCATGATGCATGCATATGAAAGTAGCATTCTAATGACTTCTAATCTAGCTACGAGTGCATATGTTTCTTCATAATCTATGCTTTCTTCTTGATTATACCCTTTACCTACAACCTAGCTTTGTTCTTTATTATTAAGCTTATTTCATCAAGTTTATTCCTAAAGACTCATTTGGTACCAATTATGGGATAATCATTGGGTCTTGGAACTAACTCTCAAACTTGATTTCTTTCAAATTAGCTTAGTTCATTTTGCATAGCCAAGATCCAATGTTCATCACTGATGATCTTATTTATGTCTTTAGGTTCAACTTAAGAGACAAAGCCATATGATTACATGCATCTCTAAGTGAGTTACGAGTAGTTACCCTTTTTTATACATTACATATCACTTTATCAAGAGGATGATATCTTAATGTCCTCCATTCCTTGGAGAAGTCCATGATTTGTGAATCATCTTGCCTTGGGGGATCAAACAGGGTTTCTTCTTGCTTCTTAGCTTCTTTCTCCTTGTTCTCCAAGTGTGTTCTTGCCAAGATTTCCGCAACATCATCAACCAAATCCTTTCTCAGTCTATTTAGGTTAGTTTCATCAAATGCAGCATGAATGGACTCTTCTATGGTCATAGTTCTTTTATTGTAAACACTAAAAGCTTTACTATGCATAGAGTAGCCAAGAAATATACCTTTGTCTGATTTGGCATCAAACTTCCCTAAGTTATCCTTTTTATTGTTCAGAACAAAACATTTACGTCCAAAGACATGAAAGTGTGATGTAATGCCCTTATATTATTTCTATTCATGTTTCCGGAATTACATTATAGTAATAATAGTATGCACATCATGTAATATATTTATAAAAAACTTCAAATTATACTTTATAATATTATATAAAAGTATGAGCTTGGTCAAGGTGTAATAATAATTTACACATGCTATAGGAGTTTATACGAGTGTACATAATAGTCCAAATACATATTATGTGCCTTATAGACATCTTTCCATATAAGCATTAGACAAACATTCAAATCCAAAAGAAATAAAATAAATGTCCTCTTTAGCTCGTATCCCGATGCGACAATTGCTAAACCTAGAATTATCATGAAATACATAATAATAATGGGGTGAGGATACTAATTCTCAGTATATTCTATTATAAAAAAAGTAGTGTCATAATAATAATTCCAGTTGTTCGGGAAAAATTCACATTCTTTAAAATTTTAAAAACAATAATTAAATACATTTATACGTTTAACTAGGAAAGTGGCAAACTACCAAATATGTTCCTTCCTCTTCCCGAACAGAATTCCATTTAATATTTTTTGAAATATCCATCATCAATAGTATATATTACATTCATAAATAATTTATAAAAACAAATTTTAATCATAATACTATAATGTGAAATTGATTTAGATATTCAGGCATACATTTAATTCGTAGTCATAACATACTAATTCAATTAAATTTTCCAATGCTCAATTAAATTCTTATTTATCAAATTATTGCTTATCCTACATAACCCATATCTCAAGCATCACCAGGATGAGAGCCACCTCATATAACTTGAGTCCTATATTCTTATGGTAGAGAGTGATTTAGGGCCTTGTACTACCACTAGTATCCTATGAGGGAATTAATACATGAAGATTATACTGATACTATTATGAATTTATTCAAGAATGCAGGATCCCCCTTCCTCACAAGAGGTCATTTCCATGGTTCAAATGGAATTCCGAATACCTTGCCTTCATACAGGATCGTCTCCGAAATCCATTATACTATAGTAAAACATAGTTCGCACAAAACAAGGATACTCAGTAGGAAAGCATGGACTAATTACCTTCCCATTCAAGGATAATTGTCTAATTCTTATTTCAAATTCAATTATGAGAGCACTGATTATTTTATCGGTCGCGCTATATGTCCAACGAAAATACTCCAACTATTGTCCACCTTCGTATTTTGTTGATTCACCCGAGAGAATTTAAAATTTGAAATTTGAAACTGAAACTATTCATGCGACATAAAACTTGTGAATGCCGCGGCACAAGATTTCTGGTTAATACATTAAGAATAAGTGGTTAATCAGTATAAGTTTCTGGTGAACTGTTCACGCGGCACAAAACTTGTGAATGCCGCGGCACAAGATTTCTGTTAATACATTAAGAATAAGTGGTTAATCAATATAAGTTTCTGTTCAGCTCACGCGGCACAAAACTTGTGAATGCCGCGGCACAAATAACTGGTTAATACATTATGAATAAGTGGTTAATCAGTATAAGTTTCTAAAAGAAAGAGTTCTCAATAATCGGATACTACGTTAGGAATAAGTGGTTAATCAAGATAAGTTTCTGGTTAATACATTAATCTATATCGGTTTCTTGTGAATCCTTCCCAATAATGAATAAGTTTAATACGTTAGTAATAAGTGGTTAATCAAGATAGGTTTCGGAATCAAGAAAGAGTTTCCAATAATGAGTAAGTGGTTAATACGTTAAGAATAAGTGATTAATTAGTATAAGTTTCAATCCAAGAAAGAGTTCCCAATAATGAGTAAGTGGTTAATACGTTAGGAATAAGTGGTTAATCAAGTATTTTAAATTGAATCCAAAAAGCGGGAAATAAGAAGCGAGAAATTAAAATATTGACATACAAAAAAGTCAACAAACATACGTACGGAAACATACGGTGGAGGAAAGTTGGAGTATTTTCGTTGGACGAAAAACGTTTTCCTTATTTTATTACACATTCAAGCTCAACCTCATGAATTAAGGGAGTATCATCAATGAACAACCTAGCTCAACCTGAATGGTCAAGGAGCATTATAACAAATTCTATCATCACATTTCATAACTTTCAATAATTCATATTCAAGATACTTGATAACTCTACAAAAGTAGAGTTAAATTATCACTAATTGTGTTAATTTGTATTAGTTTCCTTGTATATTCTTGATATCTTGAGCTTGAATTTGATTGTTGGAGCTATAGTGGAATTGGAACCTATTGAGCACTCTTTTAATCAATATTGACAAGCTTTAATGAAATGATTTTGGAATTAGTACTCACTTGATTTTCATGCTTGATAGGTGGTTGAATCCCATGATTCATGAAGAGTTTGAAGAATGGAGATAAAGCTTTGAAGAAGAGAAGTGGAGAAAAGGAAGAGTGTGAAAGCTCAAGAAAGATCATTGAATTAAGGGAGCAAGATAGGAATCCAAGAAGTCAAGTATTAGTTTCATTTCAATGAAGAAAAAGTGTTTGAATCAAAGTCATATACTATGTCTTGACCTCCAAAACTATGCCTCGGCATAGTATATCAGTTTTGGAAGCATCCTGGCAGGAGGCCGCAGCATCCTCTTCCAAGGCCACGACATCGTGCTGTGATTTTGTGCTTTGCGCACCAAGAGGCCGAGGCATCCTGGAAAGAGGTCGAGGCATCCTGCTAAATTTGTATTAAGAGGTCGTAGCATCCTCATTCAAGGCCGCGGTATTCTGCTAAAATTCTGCTACGTCATTTTGGCTCCACAAAGAAGGTTTTTAATGAGCTATGGCATCCATTTCGAGGGAGATTCATTCCCTAACACTCCCTTGACATTTTCTGAACTTGGGCAGCTGTGGAGGACCTCAACAAACCTAGGGAAACTGCATTTGGAGTGGATGCAACAAGGAAGTTCTTGGAGATTTGCATGTTTTTCACCATTGGAGCTAGCTTGGTCTTCATCTTCTTCATCATTTCTCTTTGGTTTCTTTTGGGGTTTTCTCATTCTCTTTGTTTTGGCTTAATAGATGTATTATTTGGTTTGATTGATTGTCCCTAAATGTTGAACATGAGCTAAATTTGTTTCTAGGATTGTAACTCCTATTGATATGTAGCTTGGATTATTGAATGTTTGTTTGCCCATTTCAATGTTATAAGAAGTTTTTATCCATTCTTATGCTTCATGCTATTGATTGATTGGCCACCAATTGGTAGATATTTGGATTTGATTTGAACTTGGGAAAGGGAAATTGATCCTAGAACTAGAATGGGTGACACTTGAAGTTCCAACTCTAGGGTTGAGCTTGGGGGTTTTGTTCTAAGACATAGGGATATGCTTAGGACCAAGTGTAATCTTGCATAGAACGTGTTCGATATAATGCTTCTTTGTTAATTGATTCTAATAGGGATATTATGTGTTGATTAAGTGAGAAAGGCATATCGCCATCAAGAGAGGGGTATGTTTACACTAGAGTTCTAGATTAATTCTTTAAGTAACATTGAGTGGGCTGATGGGCATGATTTAATCCAAGTGAAATATCAGGAAGGGTTACAATCCTAAATTTTTACCATTGTGAGAATTTGATACTTGGTCAATTTTATTACTTGCTTATTTTTCATTTCAAGTTAGATTGCTCTAAGTTTTTATTCTTTTTACATCAATTTATTGTTGTTTGGATATTAGTAAGGCCTCCTATACTAATACTTAGTTGGAAAATTAGTTTTAGTCCTCGTGGGTTCGACTTGTAACACCCTCCGTAGGGCGTCACATTTTAAAAAAATAAATAAATCTTAAAACTAATTAAAATTATTTTATAAAAGCTTTGAGTTTCAAAATATGGATTTTAAAATTTCTTGTCGCGGAAATACAAACTTACCGAAAATTTTAAGTAAAATGGAAATTAAATTTAACAGATTAACATACACATCACCAATCATTTCATATAAGTTAAAACGTAATATTTACAGACTCAGAGAAACAGTAGCAAACCCAAAGATGGGTACTACCAATAGCACGGTAACAACACTAACGAGAAAAATTCAACCTACATAGTCTGTTTCTTCACCAACTGCATCTTGTTGAGACTTGAAAGACCACTCAATGACGCCGCCACCATCTTCAGAATATTGTCTCCCCTAGGGTTAAGAATGTGCTCCGCCTACTATACGAATTCGAAGAATACAAACCAAACAAAAACAACACAGGAAAGAGGTGAGATCCCCTTTCACCAGTACTAGTACGGTAGTAAAGAATAATACGAATGACAAAGTCATTCCATACACATAGATAATCACAATTATAGTCATGTTATCAATTTACAAATATTTCTAACATACATATAACCTAATAAAATAAACAGTAATAACATTATCAGGATAGATATAACAATTCATACCATATAAAATATCATAACAGTACAATATAAAAGAAAGATCAAATGTCATAACAACATAAATATCACAAATGGAAGGTCACGAGATAAAAATCACGGATAAAAAGCATAGATAGAAATCACAAATAAAATCACAAATAAAAATATCATAGATAAAAGATGACAGATAAAAGAAATAACAAATAAAAGATAATAGATAAAAATAACAAATAGAAGATAATAATGCACCACATATCAACATATACAATAAGACACAATCCTACTCCATGGAGCTAAAGAAAACACAAGTATCAGAGAGCGGAATGACTCGTAAAATCTATTAGTACCACGGCTGCCCAACTAACTATTGCGCGGTCACACGTTGCGTCTATAGCCCCACGACATAGGAATCCATCATCCAGGCGTGGTGTAGTTCACGGTCTCACGTTGTGGCACTACAGGCAAATGTACTACTAGATTTCACAAATCTCGATTAAATATAGTGCGTGTTGAGTACCATAGTGTGCTATCGGTTTACCACGGCCCAAATGGAGCTACCAACTCCATCCACATGTGGGATCCCGTACACTAAAGTCTCCAAGTTCATTAGAACAATGAACCACACTACGTTTATCGCATCGACAACACGATATGATTCGTCTCGTCAACCAATCCACCAAAAACTTGGCATACATAAATAGAAAGCCTGTACGGGTTCACATTTTCCCGACAGCAGATAAACTCTCAAAAGCCTGTACGGGTTCACATTTTCCCGATAGCAAATAAATTCTCAAAAACCTGTACGGGTTCACATTTTCCCGACAGCGAAAGATCCTCAAAAATAATCTGTACGGGTTCACATTTTCCCGACAGCGAAAATTCTCAAAAGCCTGTACGGGTTCACATTTTCCCGACAAATAAAATTCTCAAAAGCCTGCGGGTTCACATTTTCCCGACAACAAATAAATTCTCAAAAACCTGTACGGGTTCACATTTTCCCGACAGCGAAAGATCCTCAAAAATAATCTGTACGGGTTCACATTTTCCCGACAGCGAAAATTCTCAAAAGCCTGTACGGGTTCACATTTTCCCGACAGCGAAAATTCTCAAAAGCCTGTACGGGTTCACATTTTCCCGACAGCAAAAATAAATACAGTAATGTTTAATCGCGTAGAAATTTTATCGTATTTTCACAATTCCGTCATTTTTACAAACGTTTGCAAAACGCGTAAATATATTTTTCTGTTTTCAAAATCGCGTAGAATTTTTAATACGTTTTCTCAATCGCGTAAGATTTTTAAATCGTTTTCTTGTCCAACTTCCTTAAAATAACTGTTTAAAACAAACAGAAATAATATTTAGTACTTTCAAATTACGTAGAATATTTTTCATAGCGTATACTGTCTTTTGGACATCTTTTCTATCTTATTTATCCGTTTTTACTAAAAATTGACAGTATTTTTGTTTAATAAATTATAATAATGGTTTCCTAAATTTACCATTTAAAAGCCCTTTTCATTTTTATTAATACCAAATAATTATACTTTTGAAAATTCCTAACGTGCTTCAAAACACACGATGAGCTATACGTTAGAAATTTTATAAAGCTATTGTATTTCTTCTTACAGTAAAAACCATTAGTATTAACCTCTTAAACTTAATTCTAACTACTTTATTTCTTTAAAACTCATTGTAGAAAATTTACTTTAACTTGTATTGCTTCTTCTTGATTGAAAATAGCTTGGAATTAATTTTAGAAATCATGAATGTCTAATTTGGCATGTTGGCGAATTTGATAAAAACTTTGCATTTGATTTCCGAATTATTTTTCACTTTTAAATACATGTTTAATCTCTTGTATTGTCTACATTGATTTAATCCTTACCCTAGAAAATAGTTTTAGAAATCAAAGTGTTGAAGTTAGACATGTTGGATGAAAATGTAAGGTTATGCCATTTAATTTCCAAATTCATTTTTCTTAATCTAAACAAATGGATATCTTACCAATTCTCTTAGGTTTTAGGTCACCTTTTAAGAAAATTAAGAGAACATTTTGGTTCCCCATTTGGATCATGGCCGTGAGCCTTGTTAGTGTGTTCTTTGGAACACTCATACAATCCTTGACATATTATTCATATCCTATATTTTATCATGCATTTCTAACACATGCAATATTATCAAAGCTTGTAGACATGCAAATTAAAGCTTGTAGACATGCAATTTATTACAAACATCAAATAAGAAGACTACTAACAAATACACAACAACCTAATAACAAACACAAAATTAACAAACACACAAATAATAAACACATAAATAATTTACACACATAATCAATCACAATTAGGAAAAACTATAAACAATCAAGTGAATGAATCCTTATGGATTCTTCACCACAACCACAAACATTCCTCACCACCAACACATGGTTGATGAGGGTAATCTCCCTCTTACCTCTTGAAGAACCTTCAAGTCCTTTGTATGTCTCCTTCAAGCAAGCTTCCTCCTCCAAGAGCTCCTTGAAAACAAAGAAAACATACAATATTAATACCTAAGGCTCTAAACTAGAATAATCATGGATTAAAATCATGATTAAAACTTTAAAATGGATAGAAACATGAAGATTAAAGAATTTCACCTTCATGGTTTCAAACTTGAGCTTTGAAGAACAAGGTAGAAAATGGAAGATTTAGGAAAAACTTCCAACATGAAAGTTCTTTAGAAATGCATGGAGATTCAAGATCTATGGTCATTTAAAATTATTGAAGCTTGGAAGGTGATTTTTGAGGGTTGGCCGTGAGCTTGAAGAAAGGGAGAGATATGAGTTTTTGTGGTTTTTGCTTGATAGGAAGATGAAGATGAAGGAATCTTGAGAAATTCCTAACATGAAAGTGTCTTGGTTTGATGAAAGGATTCAAGAAATGATATTGGTAGGATTTATTGAAGTTTGGAGAATGGTTCTTGGTGATTTGGCCGAAATCATGGGGAAGAGAAAAGGAGAGAATTTTGGTTGCTTGGTCTTGGTTCTTTGGAGAAAATGATGTGTAGAAGAGTAAATGAGGTGAATGGGTGGAGATTGTCTCCATTTGGGAGCCATGGCCGTGGAGCACATGGAGAGAAAAGGAAGGTGAGAGCTTCTTGCCAAAGTTGAAAATGAGCCAAGGCTCTCCTATTTATAGACTCCAGGAAAAAGATGAAGGCTTAGGATATTTTTCGGTATATCATAAGCAATGAACAACAATTACTGCTTATAAAGCCAATGTCTATTGTCTAATGGGTGATAAAATATACATAGATTTTTATCTTATACTAGCAGAGTAGAAATTATTATTGATCATTTTTCTACTGATTGCCCTTGATGAGTCATAAAGCGAGTCATCAAAGAGAAATTTCTAGAACATGTGACTCACTACGATGAGTCAGTATGATGAGTCATCGTGGAATTTTCTAGAACGGGTGAGTCAGCATGGCGAGTCAGCGTAGATATTTTCTAGAGCAGATGAGTCAGCATAGATATTTTCCAAAACAGGTGAGTCAGCATGGCGAGTCAGCATGCTGAGTCACTGACTGCATCACAACTGCATCATTGGCTGCGTCATCAATGGTGAGTCACAGCGCTGAGTCATCAGAGAAACTTCTCGAACTGGCGAGTCACTGCGTGAGTCACAGGCCGAGTCGATTTCGGAACCTTCTAGAAGCCGCTGAGTCATGATGCTGATGTGTCACGCCACGTGTCATCGTCCTATTGGCCCGTTGCGATGAGTCATAGCCACCAATTTTGACCAGCTCCTCATTGGTCCACGTGTACAGCACTCGATGACTAAACGTGGGTCCCGCAAAATATTTCCAGTCCGTAGTCACTTATTTATATCTTGATTAATAAAATAATATTATAATAATATAAAATTATTTTATTTGACAGTTAAATCCTAAAAATTAAAAGATTAATTTTAGGCTCATTCAGAATTGGGTTTAGTAAGATCCCCCGCCTCTGAATAATTAAAAACAGATTTTCCCGGTTCGAAAAAATATTATTTTCCTACCCCGGAGCAAATCACACAAAAAGTCCATATAAAATTACAGACAGTAATATTGAGCACTGTATCATGTAGAAAACAATTAAAAACAAAAAAAGCAAAGACAAACAAAGACGTTCGGGACGTAACGGTCATTTTTTTCAATTTTTTCCCACAACGTAGCTAATCATGCAAAACGTTCAAATAAAATTACAGACAAAAGATATTATTTATCGTATATCAACCAGAAAAATTAAAACAAATGAGATTCAAGAAAAATTTTATTTCAATGTCTTGAAGAAAAATACGTAAAACGATTATATAAAATACTAGACAGTATTATACATCTGTTTTTTATACAGAAAAATTTAAAACAGTAATTTGATAAAATTTTTATCTTACTGTATCGAAACAAATTATGTAAAACTACTAAATAAAATAACAAACAGTATTATTTTTCTGTATTTCATACAGAAAAACAAGAAACAGTAAAATAGGGACACAACGGTCTTTTACCCAAAAGTTGGGATGTTACACGACTCGTACTTTTCACTCTATTACTTGAGCAACGTGTATACTTGCAATACCTTATACTATCAAGAAAATGGAAACAAATCATAATCTCACAAAAACAATCCATATACAAAATTGAAGCATACACATCCAAGCATAAGTCACGACCATGTCTTATTCAAATTGCCATGGTCATAAATTCATTTTCAATCAACATTCCTATAATCAATTCAACTAACAATTAGTGTAATAATCCAAAGAGTTACACAAATTAACAAAATTTGATAACCTCTCTAGGTATGGCCGTGAGCCTTCATCAATGCCAAATTCAAGCATTTTCTTTCCATACATGCTAAATACAATTTACAAGAGATTCAAGACAATAGAAACTCATTAGAACACAAACAAAATCATCATTTCCTTGCCTGCCCTATTTTGGCCGTGAGCCATCATCAATGCTAAATTCATGGTTTCAAAATTTTACTTCGTAACATCACAAATTCATCACAAGAATTAATGGAAAAAGAAGCATACATTGAAACCAAAAATCATGAAATCATGGCATGCCCTAACCATGGGCTACTAAGTGAAAAAACACAATTTTCAGTCCAAGAAACAAAACTTCAAAACATCACAATCAATTTACAACAAAAATAGAATACAACAAAAACCATTTACAGCAAAAACATTTTTACAGCAGAAATATAATACAACAGAAATCATTTATAGCGAAATAGAAAATAGCAAAAATCATTTACAAAAGAAACACAAATAGCAAAAATCATTTACAACGAAACAAAAAATAGTAGAAATCATTTAAAGCGAAACAAAAAACAAAAGAGAACTGATTTATAGCAAGAACAAAAAATAGCAAAAATCATTTATAGCGAGAAATAAAAAATAGCAAAAATCATTTACAATAATAAAAATAGCAGCAAACAACAACATTAAAATAGCAACAAAAATAGCAATAAATAACAACAACAAATAGCAACAAATAGCAGCAAAAATATCAAAAACAACAACAATAAAACAACAACAATAAAACAACAACAAAATAGCAATAAACAACAAAAAAATAGCAATAAACAACAACAAAAATAGTAGCAAACAACCTCTACCTCAAGCCTTTAGCTTGTCACCACTTTCTTCCCTTTCTTCCCTTTAACTTCCTCTTCTTGCTTCTTGATTTCTCCTTGATTTTGCTTGTATTTTATCTCCTTTCTTGGAGTTGTTTCACATCCAGCAAATAATAGAGAAGAAGAGAGAAAGATGAGATGAGAATTAAGTGGAAGAAAAGATGTAGAGAATGATATAGAATTATCTAGACCTGGACGACTAATTTTGACCAAGTTATAACTTAAGTTTTGATGCAGGAATTTTTATATCTGCTAAGCATTCTTTAATTTTCCAATACCAATATTTTAAGTTAACATAGATATTAAGAAAAAATTTAGGACTCAACCTAGTCCTTGGATTTATTTTTCCACAATTCTCCATATATCGCTATTTATCAATTAAGCTTTATTACTCAGTCTTAAGTTAAATTAAACTGCGGATTAAGTAATTATACTTACTAATGCTTATCTTAGTTGGTATTTTATACCGACATATTCTCTATATTTTACTTGTCATTTCTATGAAATTTCGTAATTTTCTGAGATACTTAATTATTCCATTAATTTCTTATTGGTATTCCTAAAAATACCAAACTTGCTCTGTTGTTTCTCCAAAATTTTCTACAACTCTTATTATTGGTTCTTAGCTACGAAATAAATTTTTCATATTTATGTCTGTTATATCAACTAATTCAGCAGATACTTTAATTATTATCTTGTATTCAATGTTATAAAATTATGTTCAAACTAGTTCAAAAAATTATCTGAATTAACAAATAACTCTTACCAGCCATATTAAGCTTCTATAACCCTGATTAGGATTATTAGGTTAAGGGGAATGTTACATGTGAAACATTTGATTTTCTTCCTTTGTATAACTCATAGGTGGTTTTCTTTAAAATTGACCTTATTAAGGCCCTATTCATAACATAACAAACGATACTTACCGCATCCTCCCAAAAGTTCTTAGGAAGGTTGACCTCATTGAGCATAGTTCTTCCAATTTCTTCTAAATATTTATTTTTCCTTTTTATAACTCCTCCATTTTATTGTGGAATTCTAGGGGCAGAAAAATTATGCTCAATGTTATGTTCATCACAAAAGGTTTCAAACTCATGGTTTTCAAACTCATCACCATGATTACTTCTTATGGATGTAATGCAAAAACCTTTTTCATTTTAGATAACTTTGGTAAGTTTCTTAAAGGATTGAAAAACATCATTTTTGTGAGATATAAATAATGTCCATGTAAACCTAGAAAAAGCATCCACAATCACTTCTTATGGATGTAATGCAAAAACCTTTTTCATTTTAGATAACTTTGGCAAGTTTCTTAAAGGATTAAAAAGCTTCATTTTTGTGAGATATAAATAATGTCTATATAAACCTAGAAAAATCATCCACACTCACTAGTGCATAGTAATTCCCACCAAAGCTCATTATTCTAGAGGGACCAAAAAGATCCATATGCCAAAGTTGTAAAGGTCTAGTAGTTGAAACAACATTTTTAGCTTTAAAGGAGACCTTTACCTATTTTCCCTTTTGACATGCATCACATAGTTTATCTTTTTCAAATTTGAGTTTGGGTAGTCCAATTACTAGTTCTTTTGAGACCAACTTATTTAAGTGATCCATGTGAATGTGAGTAATTCTTCTATGCCATAACCATGGATCATCTTCTTTACTCATAAAACATTTGACATCATTTGAAGATATATCATCAAGGCTAATCATGTATATGTTGTTGACTCTATGACCAACAAACTTAACTTGTTTATCATCTTTTCCTTCAATTACGTAACAATTAGAATCAAATATAACTCTATTTCCTTTATCACACAATTGACTAATGCTAAATCAATTATGTTTAAGCCCTTCAACAAGTAAAACATTTTTAATAGAAGAGGAAGGAATTTTACCAACTTTGCCAACTCCTAGAATCTTCCCTTTATTGTTGTTACCATAGGTTACATGCCCATGCTTCTTGGGGACAAGGAAGGAAAACTTAGAGTCTCTCTAGTCTTGTGCTTGGAGCAACCACTATCAAGATACCAATTTGAGCTTTTAGTCTTCAAGCACACCTACAATACACATTTAGTTTTTAACCTTTGGTACCTAAATTTTCTTGGGTCCTTATGTGTTAGCTTTGGGCAAGGAGTCCTTGGGGACCCAAACCATTTTAGTCCCAACTTTGGTGTTGATGTTTTTCCTCACATTACATGTTGAAGCACTATGCCCTTTCTTCCCACAATGAAAGCATTTAATGAAAGGATTACTTGAAGTACTTGGGGAAATGAAGAAATTTTGTAAAGCTTTTGTTGGTTTTGGGATTGTACCCTGAACTAGCCTTTTGGAAAACACATCTTTGTTTCCCTAGTAATATATTCAAGTTGTCTCTTCCAAAGGTAAATTTTGAAAGAGTTTTTTTCAAATCCTCAATTTCTTTTTCAAATGCTTTACATGATGAGCAAGATGAGGATGTATATGCATTTTCATATGAAGAGCAACCTATGTATGAAAAATTAGCATCAATTAGTCCTAGAGTCTCATTCTCAATTTTGAGTTCCTCAATTTTCGTGTTTAAAATGGAAATTTTGTTTTCCAAAAAGGAGATTGTTTTCTATGATGAGGAAACTAATTTTGTAAGCCTCATAGACTCATCATGCAACTCTTCAAATACATCTTGTAATTCATTATAGGAAGGGGAAGAGTCAAGGTTAGAAGAAATTACCTCCATGTCACTTTTTTTTTTCTCCTCCTCTAGTCATAAGACATAGATGAGCTTCCTCATTATCCAAACTATCTGTGGAGTCCATGTCATTGTCATCCCATGCTATGTAGGTTCTTCTTCCTTTATTTACCTTAGAAGGTTTCTTTCCAAACTTCTCAATCTTCTTTTGATAAACGAGACACTCCATCTTTATGTATCCCGATTTTCCATATTCGTAGCATATTGGTGTGGATAAGGTTCCTTCTCCATTATGATAGGTCTTCTTTGGAGGGAAAGACGACCTTCTTTGGATTCTTTTCTTCTTCAGGAGTCTTCCAAACTTTCTTACAACGAGACTATGATTCACCTCATTTAGCTCAAAGTTCTCTATGCCATCACCATCATCTTCATCCTCATCATCAATTGTGGAAGAAGTGGCCTTGAGAGCAATCTCCCTTTTTTTCTTGTCATGCTCCTCATTTTGATTGATCCTATTTAGCTCCAACCCATGCTCTTGGAGCTTTTCAAAGAGAGTAACTAGTGTCATTGTTTATAAATTTCTTGACTCTGTAATAGCCATCACTTTGGGTTGCCAATTCTAACTCAAACACTTTAAAACTTTGTTAATAAGATCTTCATTAGGAAAAGTTTTTCCTAATGATGCAAGATGATTCTTATGACTTTCTCAAGTTAATCAGACTTGGAGGTGAGAATGTTACTTTAAGACACAATAGTTAGATAAGAGAGTTCAATAATGTATGAGATAAAGATTCAATAGTATAGGGTCAGACAGTTCGTAAGAGAGTTTGCTGGTTGAGTTAAAATGAACCCTCTCAAAGTTTTAGTGTTAATAGTAGAAGCTTTTCAAGTTTATCTCTTAAAAAACCAACATTTTATCTTTGAAAAACCCTTTCTTAACAAGAATAACTTCTGAAAAATGCAGAATCAAAGCTTAGAGAAGGCATGTTCTTATAGAGTTTATTACCAAGTGGCTTTAATCCTCATTAGGGGGTGAATTGAGTTTAGAAAAGAGTTCGCAATTCTTTCGTAAAACACTTGAATATCAATTTTCGTTGAAACTATTGATTGATTGAGATGAATAGATAGAGAAGATTGAATATTTTCACTCACAAATGAATAAGCCAAGACAAATTATATTCAAGCAATCATATAAAAACAAAGCACAAATATAAAGGAGTTGAGTTTAGAAGATCAAACACAAGATTTATCCTGGTTTAGCCACTCCTCACCCAAGGTTTTCCACTATAACTTCAAGCTTGAACAGGTGCTTGCTACCTTTACAAACTAGAGCACTCAACACACCTTAAGATGCCTCACTCTTTGTGCTTGAGCCTTAACAATAAGAGATACCTCACCCTTACAGTTCTTTGAGGGATATCTCACCCTCTTTATAGAATAAACAAAGTATATATGAAAGAAAACTCTCACAAGAGTGGATAATACAATTTGAAGCTTAATGAGTATAAGGTTGATCACACTTTTAAGCTGAAAACAAAGATTTTATGAGGAGGTTTGTAATAACTTGTATTAATGCTCAACAACACTTTTCAAATTGATTTCTAACTTGTCTTTAATGAGCAAAGACTTGTATTTATAGCCCAATGAAATTAACAATCATTGGGTGGTTGGTAGGAGCATTTAATGCCATCAACTGGCCGTTTATTTATGTTTCTAGTATTCGTGTTTATTGGAATAACATATATATTATTCGAATAACACTTTAAATAGTGCACGGGGCAACATGATTCTGCAACATATTATTGGAATAACCTTTTAGTTATTCAAATAATCCTTTTTAAAACATTTTTTTGAAAAATATTGTTATTCGAATAACCAATGTGTTATTCGAATAAATCTTTTAAAACAAAAGGCACGTAAGCTTAGTTTAAACCTTTATTCGAATAATATCCTGTGTTATTCAAATAAAGCTTCATGAAAAGGGAAACTTGGCATTCTGACTTTGGTTATTCGAATTAGGAATCCTTTATTTGAATAAACCCGTTTGAAAAATAGTTTAAACAACTTTTAAACCTTGTGAATTGTTTCCAAAAGTTCCAATAAGCTTGAGAGCACTTAAATGCTATTTCTTGAGAAACTAAACCATTTTGAAGCCTTATAACCATGTGTACTGTTTAGGTTCTTTGAAAAATAAGTTTAGAGCTTAAGTGTGAATCCCTTTTTACCTTTACACTAAGATCTAAGTCCTAAAGCTATTCTTGAAGGTATTGGACTTGATCTTGCCATCATCTTCATGTTTGTTACCATCAAAATAATTCATCAATGGCCAATAGCTAATTACAAAGTTCAATTTTAACACATATATCACCTTAGTTCGTAGAGTATAACTCAAATTTTCTTAAGTATAGAATTAGAATGAACTAAAGAAGTTAAACTGAGGGGAGAGAAGCAAGACACAAGGATTTATATTAGTTCACCCCAAAACCATTTGGGGCTATGTCTAGTACCTAGTAAATACTATGATTTTCACTATAAAAACTATTTTTTCTTACCAAGCCTCTTCAAGCTCTTACATTGAGTATTCTTTTTCCTCAGCCTCTCTAGGGGCAAAACAACAAGTATTCTTTTTCCTCAGCCTCTCCAGGCACAGACAACAAGCTTAACTAAGATTCTTAGTGGCTTGTGCAATCCACAAGCTCATTACCAACACTCAACAATCTAAGTCAAGTTTGAGGTGTTTGATACAAATGGGTAGGTTCGGAAATCACTCAAAGAGTGTATAAAGAAAATTTAGCAAGGCCTACAATATACCTACTAAAGATTTGAGAACTTTAAGAATAAAGTAGGTAAAGATGAGAGATTTATTCCTCGTATGCTCATCTTGATTCTTGTTCAGATCATTAACTAACTCTTTTTAAAGCTTGGGACCCTTTATATCCTTCAAAATATAACTGTTGAAGGCTTCTAACGGTCACTTGTCCTTTTTGTGGTGGGTAGCCATTATTTTGTTTTATGTGCTGAGTTAGCATAAGTCACTTATGTTCTTGCACAAGTGAGAACATTCTCTTGAGGAACTCTCTCATGAACCTTCTCAACTAACCTTCTCAGCAATTTTCTCAAGCTTAATCTTTCACAAATCTTCTTGTCCTTTGATTCCAACATCAGTTTCATTTTCTTCTTGATATCTTGGATGGTGATAGCTTCATTCTGATCTTTGGTTAGCTCTTGGACTAGTCATTGTGGAGATTCTTAATGTTTATGAACTTTCTCACAACAACCTTCTTAGGATGAACTTTCTCATGTTCTTCAGGAACTTTCTCAATATGCACTTGAACTCTCTTTAGTTTGAATTTGATCTTCTTATCCCTTTCTAACCATCCAGAGAGCTTCCTTACTTTTAATTTAGTCCTAAAAAAAGTTATTACTAAAAAGAAAACTCCACAATAATCATGCTAGCACAATTAAAATACTTAAGAGCAAACATTCATATTTTTCAATGTAGTTGTTATCATCAAAACATAATTTGCAATCTTAGGCACAAAAGGACTTTGGAGCTTACACCATTCCCCTGACATATTTACAAATTTTGTTAACCTAAGACAACAAGTCATAGGTTTCTCAAGTATCTACTATTTGTGTGTGTTTGCTATCTAGCGCTATGATAATTATCGTATGATATTAAAGCATTTACTACCAAACTTTAACGTATATACAAATTTTAAATATGTTAATGCCTAGTGGTATGTACCTAATATCATGTGATAATTATCTTAAATCTACCTAGTAAATGGTAAAATGATTTGGGGTAATATGAATATAATTGACTGTGAATAACAATATTATACCAATAATATGGATGTAAGGTTTGGTAATCTATTTTGGATTATTTTTCTTGGCTTTTGACCAAAGTATCCTTGTAGGCAATGCTAAAATGTTAAAATATAAATAGAAATCATTGAAATTAATGTGTATTTTTAAATTGAGTTTCTATTTACTCTGGAATATTCTTAAGTAATAATTTATATATATATATATATATATATATATATATATATATATATATATATATATATATTATATTTAAACTTGATAATTTTTCTATTATTGTATTTATTTTAATCAATTTAGTCTCACTATATAATCATTTTATTTTATAGGTTAAAATGAGCAAAGAATAGACAAGAAGAAATTAAGACTTGGACCCACAACAAATAAAAAGATTGGGGTATTAAGCAAGTGAAACGGTAGGTGCAGTGCATTAAAAAAAATCAAATCTAACTTATTTAAAAGGACAAGGATATGCTGCAATATTAGAAGTACTTACCTAATTATAAAAAGGGCAACATGGCACAACAAAAAGCAAGCAAAGAAATAGATTAGGCTGGACGGAGTAGAGCACCGCGCCACCAGAGAAAGAAAATAAAAAAAGGAAAAAAAAAGCAACAACAAAATGTAATTGGGTGCGCCATTCGAGAAGGAGAAAAGAAATAGATTTGAGACATGATGGCCATTGTGCTGCACAACAACAAGAAGAGGGAAGGCACGCTGCATTTGATATATATGCAATGGAGAGTTTTAGTAAGATAATTTTGTTGTGTTCTAAACTTAATATGTATTGTTAAATTCTTTATACTAAGGGAATGATGAAATCCTGATTATTTTGACATTACTATATTGAATTATTTTTACCCAATTTTAGAATTTAATGATTATTGATTCTATTTTCCTATCAAATTATATGAATGAGTTTTAAGATGAGTTTAGTCATGTTTTTCTTATGCTTTGTAATTTAATTGTGTTATCTGAGTATTAGTGGTAATTATTGGATATCAATTGTGATTTCTTATTAGGGATATATTTTATGATTTGATAATTCACTACTAATTAGAGAGATTTTATCATACACTTGATTATTATTTTTAGTGCTTTATTGGTAGATCTTTCATGATCACATGCTTGCTGCTAGATGTTCATGAGTAAAATTATTTGGATATAATAATTTTACATAGTTAATGTTAAAATTAATCTTAGTAAATTGTGAACCTTAGTCATCATACATCTATTAGAAACCAAATTTGTTGACTTTGCTTCACTTAAAATTATAATCAAAATTAATCTTATTTATTATTAATCATTTAATAATTTTCTTTATTTTCTTTGTTCCTTTAGCTATTCTTTTAATTTTTCTCTCTATGAAATCGATACTCCAAAGCTGTGCTACAACTACTGCATTATTCTTTAGGAGTAATCAAACTTTGGCATCATTACCGGGGAGACGGTAGAAGAATTGCTAGACAATTTTTCTTTTTAGTAGTTTGTAAAGGCAGTAATTTCGTTCCTTTTTTAAGCCTACTGCATTTTTATTTTATTTTATTTTATTTTTTGTAGTGTTTTTGAGTGTTGCATTTTTCTCTACCTTGCATGCACATGTATAGAGACTCCTTGGATCAGTTTGCTTATAGACCTGTGTTAGAGTCAGAGTTTGATTTTTCAATTCATTTGTTTTATACTTCTTCTAATTCCGAGGAAATGAGCGAACATGAAGATTAACCCATTAAGACCCTTCAAGATTACCTCAACCCTACACTCACAGTCACACCATCATGTATCATGTTTCCACCTAATATTCCCAAACTGGATTTTAAAACAGGGATGATACAGTTACTCCCTACTTTTCATGACTTGGAAAATGAAAATCTATATTTGCACATTAAGGAGTTTGAGGAAGTAGTTGAGACTTTTCATAGTCAAAATGCAATTGATGACGTTGTGAGACTTAAGTTCTTTCCTTTCTCTTTGAAGGATAGAGCTAAGAGTTGGCTATACTCGCTGAGACCATGATCTATTAGGTCATGGAATGAGATGACTCAGGAATTCTTTAATAAATATTTTCCCCAACTTAAGACCAATGCTTTAAAAAGGCAAATATCCACATTTGCACAAAAGGATAGTAAGACTTTGTATCAATCTTAGGAGAGATTAAAGGAGTTGTTGAGTATGTGTCCTCACCATGGATATGAGAATTGGCGCTTAGTGAGCTATTTTTATGAGGGACTTATACTTAGAGAGCTCCAATTTGTGGAGCTGATGTGTAATGGTGAGTTCTTAAAGAAAGATCTTGATGAGGCCATAGAGTACCTTAATGAACTTGCTAAAAAAGATCACACTTGGACTGGACCTAGTGCTACTGAGAGCACAAATAGGTCACGACCTACAGGAAACCCAAATGGTGGTGGAATTTACCATCTTAGAGAAGAGCATAAGCTAAAGGCTAAGGTTGATATGCTCACTAGGGAGCTAGAGATGTTAAAAGATGAAGGACTTAAAGCCAACACATGTGGCTAATCATGCAGAGTCTTTTAGATCATGATTTGTGTATGGTGGGGTAGATCACCTCACCTAAGAGTGTGCCACATTTTTTGAGATGAGAGGGACGTACGAGGAACAATGTAATGCCTTAGGTATGCACAAGAAGCCTTTTACATCTTTCTTTGATACCTATAATCTGGGGTGGTACAATCACCTTAATTTTAGCTAGAAGTCAAAAAATCAACCGCTTGCACAACCCCCCTAGATCATATCCTACACCATATCATCCACATTCATCTTCTAGGAGTCCTTTAGAAGACATTTTGCATGCTTTTATTAAGGCATATGGTAAGACTAACCAAAAGTTTGAATCCTTGATTACACAGGTTATTGAAGAAAACATAGAGATAAAGTACCAAGTGTCCAAATTGATCAGCTCCTTGAGTGTGAATGAGCGAGGTAAGTTCCCTTCTCAAGCTCAGTCCATACCCCATGGTCAACAAATGGCACAAGAGAATTTGAAGGATGTGAATGCCATTGTGACACAAAGTGGTAAGTCATTACATATCCAAACAACGAACAACTCAGAGGATGTTGAAAAAGAATCAAGATAGTAGTAATGCTGAGCTGCCCAAGGAACCTGAGGTGACATAGAGTCATATTAAAGTACCATTCCCTCAAGCTTTAAAATCAAGCAAGCTAACTCTAGATCCTAACAATGAAATCCTTAAGAATCTAAGGCAGGCAAAAATCAATCTTCCTATTTTGCATGTGATTAAACAAGTTCCTACTTATGCAAAAGTTCTCAAGGATTTGTGTACAGTTAAGAGGAAGCACCATGTTAAGAAGACATTGTTCCTGACAGAACACGTTAGTGTAACACCCCAACTTTTGGAAAAATGTCCCGAATGTTCTGTTTGCTATTTTTCAAACTTTTGGGTGAAAAATCGTTGTGTCCCTGTTTTGCTGTTTCTTGTTTTTCTGTATGAAATACAAATATATATTACAGTCTATGATTTTACTTGGTCGTTTTACATATTTAGCTTCAAGACCGTAAAATAAAAATTTTGTCAAACTACTGTTTTAAATTTTTTTGTGTGATATACTGATATATTTTACCGTCTATAATTTTATTTGAGTGTTTTGAATGATTTGCTTCGTGGTGGAAAAAAATGGGAAAATGACCATTACGTCCCGAATGTACTGTTTTTAAATTTTCTATATGATACAGTGTTTAATATTACTGTCTGTGATTTTATTTGGACTTTTTGTCTGATTTGCTCTGGGACAGGAAAATAATATTTTTCGGGCTGAGGAAATCTTATTTTTAATTATTCAAAGCTGGGAGATCTTTCTAAACCTAATTCTGAATGAGACAGTAGTTAATCTTTTAATTTTTAGGATTTAACTGTAAAATAAAATAATTTTATATTATTATAATATTATTTTATTTGTCAGTATAATTAAATGACAGTGGACCTGAAAATGTCTTGCGGGACCCACGTTTAGCAAAGCAGTAAACGTTTTGAGCTAGAACAAATAGCTAATGACTAGGCTAGTGACTAGGTTAGTGACTAAGCTAGATGACTAAGCACGGTGACTAGGTTAAGTGACAAGGCTAGGATGGACCAATGAGAGCAAAGCTTGGTGAACAAGGCTTGATCCTCACCCTTGATCTATTCTAAGGCTTGGATGGAGCCAACACAAATGGACACCTCCTTGCCCATTGAAGTCTACGGCCATTTGGCTTTGGAGGACCATTCTTCACTTGGTTTTTCATGCAATTTCTCTCTTCTCTCTCTTTCAAGAACACCAAACACCATTGAAGCTTCCTTGAAGCACCATTCGGCCAAACACCTTACTACACCATCCAATCACTTAAAATTTCATCCAACCAACTTTTCTAAACCTAAACATAATTCTAAGAACATTTCTAGTTAAGAGTTCTTGCAAAATCCTTCATTTGGAGCTTGAAAACCTACTTGGAAAATTTTACCTAGAAGGTGAAATTTCTTGTTTTCCATTTCTAAATTCTTTTGCAAAGTTCTAAGCCATGATTTATCCATGGTTTCAGCTCTCTTTGATGTTAGTAACTTGTAGAAATTGGTTTAAGCTTGTTAGGTGATTTGAAGGAGAAAACCGAAACCTTAGGAAAGGTGTGAAAGCATATTTGTCTTCATTTAAGGTAAGAGGAAGACTTAATCTTATCATCCTTGGGTGGTGGTAAGAAGATGGAGATTTGTTTGTGATTGTAGAATCCATAAGGATTCTTTTGTGTGTTTGTTAATAGCTTTCCTATTTGATGTTTGTATAAATTTGCATGTCTACAAGCTTTGATAATATTGTATGTGTTAGAAATGCATGATAATTTATAGGATGTGAACAACATGCCAAGGATTGCATGAGTGTTCCAAAGAACACACCAATGAGGCTCACGGCCATTAACCAAAATGGAGAACCAAAATGTTCTCATTATTTTTAAAGTGTGATTTAATTAACCTAGGAAAATTAATGAGATATAAAATTGTTTAGATCAAGGAAAATGAATTTAGAGATCAAATAGCACAAGTATATGTTTCGGCCAACATGTCAAACTAAGTATCCATGATTTCTAAAATCAATTCCTAACTAGTTTTAATCAAAGAGATGTAATATATGTTAAAAGGAAATTTTCTACAATGAGTTTTGAAGAAACAAATTGATTAAAATTAAGTTTAAGAGATTAAAACTAATGATTTTATTGTTAGAAATTAAATACAGTAACTTTTGTAAATTCCTAACATATGGCTCATCTTATATTTTGAAGCATGTTAGTGGTTTTCAAAAGGGTTAAATTATATGGTTAAAAATTAAGTATACAGAATTTTTACGAAAAAATTAGAAAACCATTATTATAATTTTCTAAACAAAATACTGTCAATTTTTATTAAAACGGACAAGTAAGATAGAAAAAGATGTTCAAAAGACAGTATACGGTATGAAAAATATTCTACGTAGTTGAAACGTATTAAATATTATTTTCGTTTATTTAAACAGTAATTTTTAAGGAATACGGACAAGAAAATAATTTAAAAATCTTACGCGATTGAGAAAACGTATTAAAAATCCTACGCGATTTTAAAAATAGAAAAATATATTTGCGCGATTTAAAAACGTTTGTAAAAACGAGGAAATTGTGAAAACGCGATAAAATTTCTACGCGATTGATCAAACTGGATATTTTTGCTGTCGGGCTAAGTGGTGAACCCGAACAGGCTTTGAAACAGTATTTGTCTGGTGGGACTTACTGTATATTTTTTCCATGAGGGCAAGCCATGAGGGCAATTTTTATATGCTATTGAGGGCATTTGCGTAAATACGCATATTTTATACCGTTGAGGGTATTTTGGTAATATTGGAACTATTTTAAGATCATATATTGAGTTGTGCCAATTTAGTTGATAATTGGTGGATTGATTGACGAGGTGAATCACATCGTATTGTTGGTGCGATAAGTGTAGTGTGGTTCAACTTTGAATGGACTTGGAGACTTTAGTGTGCGGTATTCCATATGTGGACAGTTGGTAGCTCCGCTGGGCCGTGGTACCCGGTAACACACTAACGGACTCGACACGCACTATATTTAATCGAGATCTTGTAAAGTCTAATAGTACATTGCCTGTAGTACCACAACGTTAGACCGTGAACTACACCACGCCATGTGCCGTGGGGCTATAGACGCAACGTGTGACAGCGCAATAGTTTGGTTGGGCAGCCGTGGTACTAATAGATTTTGCGGGTCATTCTCTCTGATATCTGTATGTTTTTAGCTCCATGGAGTAGGATTGTGTCACATTGCCTATTTATTTATATATGGTGCATTATTATATTCTTATCGGTAATTTTATATTGTGTATAGATATATGTTTATCTATGATATTAATTCTTATATTATATCTCCGTGTTGATATTACATTTTTACATTGTTTCTATATTGATATTAATTCTATGTTGATATTAATTCTTATATTGTGTTTGTGTTATACTGTATTTATGTTTATGTTGTTATATCATGAATTGTATAACTGTTGTAATTGTCGTTTTCTTATTTACCATGTTTGTGAAGATTTAGATTGTCTTACCTCTTTCTTGTATATTCTGTTGTATTTTTAATTTATGTGGTAAAGAGTTTGAGGAAGAGGAACAACCTCTTGAGTGTGTATATCCTGAAGAAGAGGAGGAGCAGCAAGCCGAAGATCAGTACGACGATCAAGAACCATTTGATCATCCATATCCATTGGATTGATTGTTTGAGTATGGCGGTGCCAGGATTCCTTGGTTTTGTGCAGCTTGAGTTTCATGGGGGATCGGCAGCCTGGCGACTGCGTGAGGACAGAGACTCGGTGACTTACGTGGGACGGTTGACTGTGTCCCTACGTAATGAGTTTGATGGAGAACCAGTCATGACGACTATGGTGTTTTTGCATTTGGAGTTGTCGTTATCTCTTAGGCGTTATTGGGGTGGTATGTTCACTGCGCCTAATGAGATTAGCAGCGTGTCTACTGCGCGGTCTCGTTTCCGCCGAGAGTCGAGGCATCCTGGATATTTATCTCCTGATGATCTTTCTGAGAGTGATCCTTCAGAGGGTTAAATGTTTATGATGTGTACTTGGGCGCGTCTGCATTTGTATATATAGACTGTTATTGCTTTTGTTTACTGTTTCAGTTTAAATATTTTTAGTTGTAAATTATTTGCATAACTTATGACTAAAACCCTATGTATATTATGTGTGATGTTACTTTGTTGATTTTGTGTTTTTCGCGTTATTTTATTTAATAATATTCTATTTAACAGGAAGAATTTTACAACCCGTATTATTATGTATCAAATGTTTTACAACTTGGGTAGATTTTATTTATTTTCTTTTATTTTCTTTTTAAATGTGACATCCCCATGAGGGTGTTACATTAGTTGGTATCAGAGCCCAAGTTAGAGTCTTTTGGGGTTGTGGTTGGGTCTGTTTTTGTTTGTGTTGTGTGATTCTCTGTGATTTACTTCCGAAAGGATGTATCTGACTTTGTTTTGTTATGCTTGAAGAAGGAAGATGTCTAGTAGAGGCAGAGGACGTGCGAATATGGATCGGGCAGTGGACCCAATGATTGCGGCTGCTGAAGCTATGCAGCGGATGGCTGAAGTAATTACGCAGCAAAATTTGAGAGCAACTCAACAGCAAGATGCTACTGTTGATGCCCTAAATTTATCTGAATTTAAGTGCCACAATCTGCCACAGTTTAGAGGCGAGGTTGACCCTGAGAAAGCAAGTCAATGGATACAAGACTTGGAGAGAATTTTTGAGGGAATGAGATGCTCTGATGAGAAGAAGGTGACATATGTAGCCTTTATGTTGAAAGGAGATGGTGAACATTGGTGGAGAGGAACCCGTCGATTATTGTTAGCTGAGGGAGTAGAAATTACATGGGAGGTATTTTCTAATGCTTTTCTGGAGAAGTATTTTCGTGCGAGTGCTAGACATGCCAAGGAAATGGAGTTTCTTGGTTTACGTCAGGGTAATATGACGGTGAATGAGTATGCCACAAAATTTGAGAGCTTGTCTCAGTTCTCAGATTATGCTCAAACACGACCAGACGACGTGTGGAGATGTCGGAAGTTTGAAGCAGGGTTAAGAGTGAAACTGAAACGAGGAGTGATATCCTTGAGAATGAATCAGTTTCATGCTTTGGTGGATACATGTGCACGACTCGAGGAGTTGGAGCCGTCGTGAGATCAGAGAAATCGTAACTTTGGGCTAACAAGGTTTCAGAGAGGTGGTGGCAGTAATACTACTCGGTTTCAGCGCAAGCTATATTCCAGACCACCAGGAAATCAACCTCAATGACCGCCAGTTGGGGGAAATGCTAGTGGTAAGGGAGCTGATCAGAGAGTGGCGTTTATGCCAACGTGTTTTAAGTGCGGAAAGAAGGGCCATATTTCTCTGGAGTGCACAATTAAAGAGACAATTTGTTTTAACTGTGGACAGCCTGAGCATATGTCAAAGGATTGTACTCAGCCTGAAAGGAAACCTGCAGTTCGTTATGTACGTGCAAATCAGCAAAAGTCAGGAGGTACTCAACCGAGGTCAGGAGGACGAGTATACACTATGACGGGAACTGAAGTTTCTAAGTCTGATGACCTTATTCAGGGAGAAGGAGTCATTGAAGGTAATCTTCTGACTGTGTTATATGACTCTGGTGCAACACATTCATTTATTGCATATGATTGTGTGGAAAGATTGAAGTTGCCTGTGTCTTCTCGAATGTTAAGTTAAGTGTTTCTACGCCAACTGCTAAACCTGTAGTTACATCAAAGATATGTTTGGATTGTCTTATTGTTGTGAAGGACTGTAAGTTTTTGGTCAACTTGATTTGTTTGCCTCTTGTTGAGATAGATGTGATATTAGGGATGGATTGGTTATCTTCTAACCATATCCTTATAGACTGTTCCAGCAAAACTATAGTTTTTCCTAAGGAAGAAGAGTCTGGATTCTTGACTGCGGTTAAAGTCAAATCTTTGTTGAGAGAGGGAGCGCAGGGATATGTGGTGTTGTCTTCTCTAGAGGTTAAGAATGAGAAGGATGTGAATACTATTCCTGTTGTCAACGAGTTTCCAGAGATTTTTCTTGATGATATACCTGGTTTACCACCTGAGAGGGAGATCGAGTTTTCAATTGATTTAGTACCAGGAGCAGGTCCTATCTCAATTGCACCTTATCATATGTCGCCAGCAGAGTTGGTAGAGTTGAAAGAGCAATTGGTGGAACTGTTGGAGAAACAGTTTGTGCGACCCAGTGTTTCACCATGGGGAGCGCCAGTGCTTTTGGTCAAAAAGAAGGATGGAACTTCCCGACTTTGCGTGGATTATCGTCAGCTGAACAAGGTGACTATCAAGAATAAATATCCACTTCTAAGAATTGACGACCTGATGGATCAGTTGAAGGGAGCAGTGGTATTTTCCAAGATAGATCTGAGGTCGGGTTATCATCAGATTCGTGTTAAGGGGGAAGATGTACCAAAAACAGCTTTTCAAACTCGTTATGGACATTATGAGTATCAAGTAATGCCATTCGGGGTGACGAATGCTCCTGCCATATTTATGGACTATATGAACAGGATTTTTCGTCCGTATCTAGACAGATTTATCGTTGTCTTTATCGATGACATTCTAATATATTCTCAATCTAAGGAAGAGCATGCTGAACGTTTGGGTATTGTTCTTCAGATTTTGAGGGAAAAGCAGTTGTATGCGAAATTGGCAAAGTGTGAGTTCTGGTTAGAAGAAGTCTAATTTCTAGGTCACGTAATTTCAAAAGAAGGTATTGCGGTAGACCCATCGAAGGTGGAGACTGTTTTACAATGGGAAAGATCTAAGACAGTGACAGAAGTTCGAAGTTTTGTTGGACTTGCTGGATATTACCGGAGGTTTATCGAGGGTTTTTCCAAGATTGCTGGACCGCTTACGCAGCTCACGAGGAAAAGTCAAGCTTTTGAGTGGACGGAAGAACGTGAAGTCAGTTTCCAAGAATTGAAGAGGAGGTTAACAACTGCACCGGTGTTGATTTTGCCAGATTCTAAGGGAACTTTTGATGTGTATTGTGACGCTTCTTACCAAGGGTTAGGATGCGTGTTGATGCAAAACCGGAATGTTGTGGCGTATGCTTCTCGACAGTTGAAGGTTCATGAGAAGAATTATCCAGCGTATGATTTGGAATTGGCTGCGGTGGTTTTTGCTCTGAAAGTGTGGAGACATTTTCTGTATGGAGCGATGTTCAATGTCTTTAGTGATCACAAGAGTCTAAAGTACTTGTTTGATCAGAAATAATTGAATATGAGGCAGAGGCGATGGTTGGAATTCTTAAAGGATTATGATTTTCAACTCCAATACCACCCAGGAAAAGCTAATGTGGTAGCTGATGCCTTAAGTAGAAAGGTGCTTAGTGTTTCGGCAATGATGATAAAGGAGGAGGAATTGAATAACAAGTTCCGAGATTTATGGTTGTCAGTGGAGTTTCTGCCTGAAAGAGTTCGCCTATGTAAAATTGTGATGATAAATGAATTTCTCAACGTAGTTCGAGATAAACAAAAGGAAGACGTATTTTTGCAAAATGAGAGGGAATTGTTAAAGCAAGGTCATAAGGCGATGGTAGAAGAAGGAGCAGATGGAATCTTAAGGTTTAAGGGAAGAATTTGTATGCCTGATGATTCTGAGTTGAAGAAGTCGATCCTAGATGAAGCTCATACTAGTGACTTGAGTTTACATCCGGGGATGACCAAAATGTACCAAGATTTGAAAAGGTTGTTTTGGTGGCCAAGGATGAAAAGAGACGTAGCAGAATATGTGGAGTCTTGCCTGGTTTGTCAGAAAGCGAAAGTGGAACATCAGAGACCAGCTGGAGTGTTGCAACCATTATCTATTCCAGAATGGAAATGGGATAGTATCTCTATGGATTTTGTTACTGGATTGCCGAAGACAAGGAAGGGTCATGATTCGATATGGGTTATAGTCAATAGGCTTACAAAGTCGGCTCATTTCTTACCAATCAATATCAAGTATTTGTTGGAAAGATCAACCCAGTTGTACATCGGTGAGATTGTCAGACTGCATGGTGTGCCTACATGTATAGTTTCTGATAGAGATCCGAGGTTTACGTCAAGGTTCTGGCGAAGTTTGCAAGAAGCAATGGGAACTAAGTTGCAACTGAGTTCGGCGTATCATCTGCAGACTGATGGTCAGACAGAGAGAACTATACAATCTTTGGAAGACCTGTTGCGTGCTTGTGTTTTGGAACAACGAGGAAGTTGGGATGAATTTTTATCTTTGATAGAATTCACCTACAACAATAGTTTTCACTCAAGTATAGGGATGGCACCCTATGAGGCATTGTATGGGAGACGATGTCGAACGCCGTTATGTTGGTATCAAGATGGGGAAAATATGACTATTGGACCAGATCTTGTACAACAGACTACGGAGAAAGTAAAGATGATACAAGAAAAGATGAAGACGACGCAAAGCAGACAGAAGAGTTATGCGGATAAACGAAGACGACCTCTTGAATTTGAGGAGGGTGAGCATGTGTTTCTAAGAGTGACTCCTACGACTGGTGTCGGAAGAGTTATTAAATCCAAGAAGCTTACTCCTAAGTTCATTGGACCGTATCAGATTATCCGACGGATAGGTCCTGTGGCGTATCAGATTGCTTTGCCGCCTTTTCTATCAAATCTGCATGATGTATTTCATGTATCTCAGTTACGGAAGTATGTTCCGGATCTTATGCATGTTATACAACCTGACGAAGTGCAGCTGAAGGATAATCTGACTTATGAGACTTTACCTGTTAGAATAGAGGACAAAAAGGTAAAGCAGCTTCGAGGGAAAATGATCGAGCTGGTGAAGGTCATATGGAATGATGTAACAGGTGATGCTACCTGGGAATTGGAAGGTAAAATGAGGGATCAGTATCCTCATTTGTTTTGATGTGCAGCGAATTTCGAGGACGAAATTGTTATTTGTTGGGGAGAGTTGTAACACCCCAACTTTTGGAAAAATGTCCCGAATGTTCTGTTTGCTGTTTTTCAAACTTTTAGATGAAAGACCGTTGTGTCCCTGTTTTGCTGTTTCTTGTTTTTCTGTATGAAATACAAATATATATTACAGTCTATGATTTTATTTGGTCGTTTTACATATTTAGCTTCGAGACCGTAAAATAAAAATTTTGTCAAACTACTGTTTTAAATTTTTCTGTGTGATATACTGATATATTTTACTGTCTATAATTTTATTTGAGTGTTTTGAATGATTTGCTTCGTGGTGGGAAAAAATGAGAAAATGACCATTACGTCCCGAATGTACTGTTTTTAAATTTTCTATATGATACAGTGTTTAATATTACTGTCTGTGATTTTATTTGGACTTTTTGTGTGATTTGCTCCGGGACAGGAAAATAATATTTTTCGGCCGGGGAAATCTTATTTTTAATTATTCAGAGCTGGGGGATCTTACTAAACCCAATTCTGAATGAGACAGTAGTTAATCTTTTAATTTTTAGGATTTAACTGTAAAATAAAATAATTTTATATTATTATAATATTATTTTATTTGTCAGTATAATTAAATGATAGTGGACCAAGAAATGTCTTGCGGGACCCATGTTTAGCAAAGTAGTAAACGTTTTGAGCTAGAACAGATAGCTAATGACTAGGCTAGTGACTAGGTTAGTGACTAAGCTAGATGACTAAGCTTGATTAGTGACTAAGCATGGTGACTAGGTTAAGTGACAAGGCTAGGATGGACCAATGAGAGCAAAGCTTGGTGAACAAGGCTTGATCCTCACCCTTGATCTATTCTAAGGCTTGGATGGAGCCAACACAAATGGACACCTCCTTGCCCATTGAAGTCTACGGCCATTTGGCTTTGGAGGACCATTCTTCACTTGGTTTTTCATGCAATTTCTCTCTTCTCTCTCTTTCAAGAACACCAAACACCATTGAAGCTTCCTTGAAGCACCATTCGGCCAAACACCTTACTACACCATCCAATCACTTAAAATTTCATCCAACCAACTTTTCTAAACCTAAACATAATTCTAAGAACATTTCTAGTTGAGAGTTCATGCAAAATCCTTCACTTGGAGCTTGAAAACCTACTTGGAAAATTTTACCTAGAAGGTGAAATTTCTTGTTTTCCATTTCTAAATTCTTTTTCAAAGTTCTAAGCCATGATTTATCCATGGTTTAAGCTCTCTTTAATGTTAGTAACTTGTAGAAATTGGTTTAAGCTTGTTAGGTGATTTGAAGGAGAAAACCGAAACCCTAGGAAAGGTGTGAAAGCATATTTGTCTTCATTTAAGGTAAGAGGAAGACTTAATCTTATCATCCTTGGGTGGTGGTAAGAAGATGGAGATTTGTTTGTGATTGTAGAATCCATAAGGATTCTTTTGTGTGTTTGTTAATAGCTTTCCTATTTGATGTTTGTATAAATTTGCATGTCTACAAGCTTTGATAATATTGTATGTGTTAGAAATGCATGATAATTTATAGGATGTGAACAACATGCCAAGGATTGCATGAGTGTTCCAAAGAACACACCAATGAGGCTCACGGCCATTAACCAAAATGGAGAACCAAAATGTTCTCATTATTTTTAAAGTGTGATTTAATTAACCTAGGAAAATTAATGAGATATAAAATTGTTTAGATCAAGGAAAGTGAATTTAGAGATCAAATAGCACAAGTATATGTTTCGGCCAACATGTCAAACTAAGTATCCATGATTTCTAAAATCAATTCCAAACTAGTTTCAATCAAAGAGATGTAATATATGTTAAAGGAAAATTTTCTACAATGAGTTTTGAAGAAACAAATTGATTAAAATTAAGTTTAAGAGATTAAAACTAATGATTTTATTGTTAGAAATGAAATACAGTAACTTTTGTAAATTCCTAACATATGGCTCATCTTATATTTTGAAGCATGTTAGTGGTTTTCAAAAGGGTTAAATTATATGGTTAAAAATTAAGTATACAGAATTTTTACGAAAAAATTAGAAACCCATTATTATAATTTTCTAAACAAAATACTATCAATTTTTATTAAAACAAACAAGTAAGATAAAAAAAGATGTTCAAAAGACAGTATACAGTATGAAAAATATTCTACGTAGTTTAAACGTATTAAATATTATTTCTGTTTATTTAAACAGTAATTTTTAAGGAATTCGGACAAGAAAATAATTTAAAAATCTTACGCGATTGAGAAAACGTATTAAAAATCCTAACCGATTTTAAAAACAGAAAAATATATTTGCGCGATTTAAAAACATTTGTAAAAGCGAGGGAATTGTGAAAATGCGATAAAATTTCTACGCGATTGATCAAACTGGATATTTTTGCTGTCGGGCTAAGTGGTGAACCCAAACAGGCTTTGAAACAGTATTTGTCTGGTGGGACTTACTGTATATTTTTGCCATGAGGACAATTTTTATATGCTATTGAGGGCATTTGCGTAAATACGCATATTTTATACCGTTGAGGGTATTTTGGTAATATTGGAACTATTTTAAGATCATATATTGAGTTGTGCCAATTTAGTTGATAATTGGTGGATTGATTGACGAGGTGAATCACATCGTATTGTCGGTGCGATAAGTGTAGTGTGGTTCAACTTTGAATGGACTTGGAGACTTTAGTGTGCGGTATTCCATATGTGGACAGTTGGTAGCTCCGCTGGGCCGTGGTACCCGGTAACACACTAACGGACTCGACACGCACTATATTTAATCAAGATCTTGTAAAGTCTAATAGTACATTACCTGTAGTGCCACAACGTTAGACCGTGAACTACACCACGCCATGTGCCGTGGGGCTATAGACGCAACGTGTGACAGCGCAATAGTTTGGTTGGGCAGCCGTGGTACTAATAGATTTTGCGGGTCATTCTCTCTGATATCTGTATGTTTTTAGCTCCATGGAGTAGGATTGTGTCACATTGCCTATTTATTTATATATGGTGCATTATTATATTCTTATCGGTAATTTTATATTGTGTATAGATATATGTTTATCTATGATATTAATTCTTATATTATATCTGTGTTGATATTACATTTTTACATTGTTTCTATATTGATATTAATTCTATGTTGATATTAATTCTTATATTGTGTTTGTGTTATACTGTATTTATGTTTATGTTGTTATATCAGGAAATGTATAACTGTTGTAATTGTCGTTTTCTTATTTACCATGTTTGTAATGATTTAGATTGTCTTACCTCTTTCTTGTATATGCTGTTGTATTTTTAATTTATGTGGTAAAGAGTTTGAGGAAGAGGAACAGCCTCTTGAGTGTGTATATCCTGAAGAAGAGGAGGAGCATCAAGCCGAAGATCAGTACGACGATCAAGAACCATTCGATCATCCATATCCATTGGATTGATTGTTTGAGTATGGCGGTGCCAGGATTCCTTGGTTTTGTGCAGCTTGAGTTTCATGGGGGATCGACAGCCTGGCGACTGCGTGAGGACAGAGACTCGGTGACTTACGTGGGATGGTTGACTGTGTCCCTACGTAATGAGTTTGATGGAGAGCCAATCATGACGACTACGGTGTTTTTGCATTTGGAGTTGCCGTTATCTCTTAGGCATTATTGGGGTGGTATGTTCACTGCGCCTAGTGAGATTAGCAGCGTGTCGACTGCGCGGTCTCGTTTTCGCCGAGAGTCGAGGCATCCTGGATATTTATCTCCTGATGATCTTCCTGAGAGTGATCCTTCAGAGGGTTAAATATTTATGATGTGTACTTGGGTGCGTCTGCGTTTGTATATATAGACTGTTATTGCTTTTGTTTACTGTTTCAGTTTAAATATTTTTAGTTGTAAATTATTTGCATAACTTATGACTAAAACCCTATGTATATTATGTGTGATGTTACTCTGTTAATTTTGTGTTTTCCGCATTATTTTATTTAATAATATTCTATTTAACAGGAAGAATTTTACAACCCGTATTATTATGTATCAAATGTTTTACAACTTGGGTAGATTTTATTTATTTTCTTTTATTTTCTTTTTAAATGTGACATCCCCATAAGGGTGTTACAGTTAGTGCTCTAATTGAGTAGTGGATTCCTCTCAAGTACAAAGATCCTAGTTGTCCAACCATTGCACGCAGCATCGAAAATCATGATTTTAGGCAAGCTTTTCTAGATTGAGGAGCTAGTCTGAGTCTAATGTCATATTCTATTTATTTGCAGTTGAGTTGGGAGAAATCAAACCAAACCACTGTGGTATTATAATTGGCTCACCGTTCAGTCAAAGTACCTTGGGGTGTGGTAGAGGATGTTCTAATTCAAATTGACAAATTTTATTATCCTGTTGATTTCCTAATCCTCGACACTAGATCTGCTGTTGATACTACTTTTAAAATTCCTTTGATTTTAGGTAGGTCTTTCCTTGCCAAAGTTAATGCTCTTATTAATTGTAGGAATGAATTCATGAAACTATTTTTTTGAAACATGACTGTTGAGGTTAATATCTTCTATATTCCAAAACAGCTAGAAGATGATGACGAGGGCCACCAGATATACATGATTGACTTACTTGTTGATATGAAAGTTTCTTCAGCCCATGATTTTAATCCCCTTGAAACTCAGGATTATGGCACTCAGGCATGGCAACCAAAGTTTGAGGAGCTGCTTGAGAAAGGTTGAAGCGTTGCTAATATAAAAGGTGGTAGTCCCTTGATCTATTCTCATAAAATTAATTTGGTGGAAGGTAAATGGTCAGCAGTTGAAGCCGTAACTTGAGTTGAATGATCCAAATGTAGAAGAGACTTTGGTAGACAATCTTGTCTTCTAAAACTAAGGTAAATTTTTAGTATTTTGTTTATGTTTTTACTGAGTCGGCTTAAGTGTCTCCTAGATTTCAGAGCCTTTATATGGGGATGTAAATAGTGTTGGCCAACAAAAAAATTTAAAAAATTCAAAACCCAAAAAAAAATAGTTTGCATGCTTGTTTATTTTATTTTACTTTATTTTGCTTTTGTTATTTTTGTTATTGCTAACCATTGTCAGAGTGTAATTATCTTCTTCTTGTCTTTTCTTTTTAATTAGTAAGCATTTCAGGCATGTGACTCCTCCCCATTACTCTATTTATTTTTCTCCTAATAATTTCTTTGATGCATATTGGTGATTATTTCTTAAGTGTGCATTTAATTTGAAATATTGAAGACAATGTTTGTAACACCCCAAACTTCTTAAATATAAGATAGTAATTTTGACAGTTAACAGAATTCTACTATTTAGTGATTTCTGTGTACTATAAAATTATTTTGATTATTCCGTGACTGCTTTTGATCGTTGTGTGTGATTTACTCTGTGTCAGGAAAATAATAATTTTCGGGCCTGGGAAAATCTTATGAAATTTAATTATTACTGTTAAGTCTTAATTATTTTACGTAATCTGATTTGATATTTGTGCATTTTCTAATTTTTGTGATTTTGTGTGTGATTATGAAATTTTTATATTACTCTGTTTATTTTAGCGTTATCCGTCGGCCGTCTGTGGGCCCAAGGAGGTCGTATGTGGGCCCTGCATGAGTCCAAAAAGGTAAAAAAATTTCTATAGCCAGGAAAATTCGTACTGTTGAGATGGAGACGGGGGATCTTACTAAACTTGAATCCGGAAATAGTTTTAGAAATTTTCTTTTACTGTGTTTTGCACTGTATTTAATTATCAGGTGATAAAAATACAGTAACAATATTATTCAAAGGACAATAGCAGATACAAAAAAAAATATTGTATTGCGAAGTCAACATTAGTGGCTTGGATATCTACCATTGATGTAATCAACGGTGGAGACTTGTTCTTAATTTAATCAACGGTTAAGATTTAGTCTTACAAAGTGGCTAGGACCATTTATAGCCCTTGGATGTAAAGTTTGAAGGAGTAATCTTGACCCTTCATTTTGGAGACACATCTAATGGCTAGGATTTCATGGAGAAAAGATCCAATGGCCTAAATTAAGTGTTCTATCTATAAGCTAAACCTAGTAGCTATTTTAATCCAAACCATTAATTTAATTAAGGGTTAAGATGGCTTAAAATGGTGGCTATGAGATTTGTCACACTTTGATGAAGCAAGGAAGGGGAGGACTATTTTTGGAGATGCAAAGGAGGGGGGGACGGTTTTGGTGAGTGAATGTGGAGCTAAAGCAAGTTTGAAGACCATTATGGATCACCTTGGTCATTATTGCATGAAAATTTACTTAGCAAAAATTTCTCTCCTTTCTCCCCCACCATAGCTACGGCCATAACCTCAAGAACACCCTTCCATCCCTCTTTAATTTCAAACAGCCATATTTCTTGAATCTCTACCTTATTCTAAGGCACTTTGTAGTTTACACCAAGTCCTAAATCTTTCATCTTCAAGGAGTTTTTCCAAGAACAAGTTCTAGGGTTCTTAAGGTGAAGTTATGGAAAACTTCATTTCTTCTCTTCTTTTCCATGTTCTAAACCATGTTTGATCCATGGTTCCTCTTATTCAAGCTTAATATACTAATTTCTTTGTGTTTGTTTTATGTTCAAGAGACTTTTGTTGGTGGAGATCTTGTTCAAAATACAAAGCAAGGAGCTTTTTGTGGTTCTTCAAGAGGTAAGAGGGAGATCCATCTCACCAACCAAGTATGGTGGTGAGAGATGGTTTAATATTTGATGAATGGTGAATCCATGTGAGGATTCATATCCATGGTCATGTAATAATTTATGTGTGTTTATGCGCTTTGATTTATTTGCCTATGCTTGGTATGATTTGCATGATCTATTACTTTGATTATAGTATGCTTGTGATATATATATTGATTATATGTGTTGTATGCCATAAAAATTGTTGGAAAGGAAAACAAATTTTGGTTCCAAAGACCATGAGAATTTCAGCCTCAACACCTCAAAATAGGTGTTCACAAATTAATATTTTCATGAAAGGTAAAATTTGATGTTTAGAAAAGTTAGGAAAATAAACAAATGGTTTGTTTTCAAAGAACTTGAGCTCACGGTTTTGGTGAGAATTTTTAATGGTTTTGTTTGTGTAAAACCATATCAATTTAGAAGGAAAAATATTTGATGGTTTCAATGGCCAAGTACCACAGTTGTGGAAGGCTTGAAATGCCTTGATTTTTATGAACAAAGTGGTTTTCAAAGTGGAAATATAACTTGATTTAATACAAGGAATTTGGAAAGGGAATCAGAGTGTTTTTAACACTTGAAAAATGGAATTTTCATATATGAATGGAAAAGAGAGGTTGAAAGTGTTTGAACCTCAATTTATTTTAAAGAGAATTGATTTTTAGAATTGATTTGGAATTATAAAGAATACGTTGGTGACTTGGGATTTTCTAATGTATAACTCATCTTTTGGGTTTTGGAGAGCGTTAGAAAATTTTAAAGTTAAAAACATTGATTTAATTCAATGAAATGATGATTTTATGGAATAAATTACGAAAAGGATTTTCTTGAGTAAGAAATGTGAAAAATAATGAGAAGTCATATTATTTTGAAAAATGTTGAAAAGGAATTTTTAAAGGTTGAGAAATATTTTATGAAGTTGAAAAATGATGAAAAATGATTTACGTAACTTAAAAACGTGATTTTTAAGCTACGCGATTTGAAAAAAAATTTAAATATTTCCACGCGATTTAAAAAACGTTGAAATATTTTTACGCGATTTGAGATGCGTTTAAATATTTTATGCATTTGAGATATTATTAAAAAATCGCTACGCGATTTAAAAATGGTGGAATATTTTTACGTAATTGATGAAAACGTTGAAAAAACTATATATGATTTGAAAACGTAACAGAAGTATTGCCAAATTGTGAAAACGCGACAAAAGTGGTGCGCGACTATAAAAATACGATAATATGATTTTCACGATTAAATATACAGTAGGATTACTGTTGAACCAGTAAATGGACACAGTATGAGAAAATGATAAATTTTGGCCTGTGATTGGCATTGGTGCATTTTATATGCATGAAATGGTGTATGGACACTGTATATGAAATTTGCCTATGTTTGGCATTAGTGCATTGAACATGCATTGGAAAGGTCCGATGGACTATATGAGGCTATTTGCCTAGGAGAAATGTACACCTCTTGAGTGGGTGCGATATGCATAGTGTAAGTCACTTGTTGACCTTAGGGGCATCGGGGTGCGGGTTGCTTACATGGGTGGTTGGTAGCTTTTCTTCCCGTAAGTTAGACCGATGCAACGCACCAATGATCCTGACCGAGACACTATTCTTAATCGAGATCTCGTAAAGACTGTCATGTATATGCTAGATGTGCAAATACAAATGAGAATTGTAGCACTTGGTCTGAGGCATTTTGGTACAGACAGATCTTTCGGATCAACTTCTCCGAACTGAGTATTAGCTCCATGGAGTAGGACATTGAGTCTATGTGCGCATGTATGAAACTGAGCATTTATATCTATGTGATATATTAATTGAGAAATATTGGCTATGACAATTGTTCTGTTGAGAAATACTTGGATGATGATGATGATAATACTGCTAATGGCATGATGGTAAATATTATTTATTGTATCTGTTATTTAATACATTATGATGATGTCATAATTGTAATTATGGTATGATATATCTGTATGGTATGCTGTTTGTATTATCTCTGTGCTACCATATTGGTATTGGCGTAGGTGATCTCACCTCTTTGTATGTTTATTTGGTACTGTAAATATATTTGTAAAGACACTGAGCAAAGGGTCGAACAAGAGGGTGAAGATGAGCAGGCTCCAGAGGAAGTGGAGTTTTGACGAGATGGCATCAAGACCTGGTTTCTTTGATTACGTGAGATTACAGTTCCATGGTGGAGCTGGAGCATGGAGGACTAGTCCTAATGAGAGGGGACTAATTTATGAGGGAAACCTGACGGTCATGATATATAACGCACCTAGATCTAACAACTGCGACACAATCGTCATTACACCACAGTTACTAAATCTAAGTGTGTCACAATCATGATAACAACAATTTAAATTCTCAAGACTCTATATTTATTATTATTTTTTTTGACAATTTTGCATAAGTAGAAAATACGAGCCTCGAATGAAATATAAACATATTCAACCCATAATACAACCACTGAAATAAAATCATATTTCTTATATATATATATATATATATATATATTATATATATATATATATATATATATATTTTATAGTCAATTTACACAAATCACTGATGACATAGAACATAATAGTTACAGAGTCCAATAAAATACAGCAGGAATAAAAACACTAAAGGGAAAAGTTGTAACCCAGGGATAGGTACTACCAGCAGACAAAGCCGCAACCCTATGTGTACATGGCACTCGGTGTCCCAGTTGACACGACAGACATCAATGCCCCCACGTAGCTGCACTCTTACGTAATTGAAGAAATCTTATCCAGATGCCCAATCTACTCAATCAGCGTATGGTCCCTCTTCATCTTTCTCACGATCTTTTATCCAATACAAATATAAAACAGAAATACAGGAAAGAGGTGAGACACCCATCTTTCAGTACCACTATGGCAGTAAGAAAACAATACGGCGCAAAGCGCCCACGAAGCAATATAGTTCATATATTTATCAACAACAGCAATGGAATTTACAACACAAGCAGTTCAGTTACAAGCAATAATAAGGATCAATAATAACTAGTAAACATCAGCAATACTCTAGACAGTCAACAAGGTCTCAAATATTGAACAGTTAAAACATTTCAGGTAATCATGGCATCAAGATCACAATAGTTTATTGATCATATAAAAGAGTGACATATGACATGCAGACTCACAATGCCGACTCTCAATGCTAACTCACAATGCTGACTTACAATGCTGACTCACAATGCCGACTCACAATGCTGACTCACAATGCTTGTGCACTTGGTACCAAGATTTTCCATTTTAAAACATAAACATTCCGGTAGTCTCCGCCGCCTTAAACAGTCTATGCCGGACCACGAAAAGAATAGTGCTTGTCGGTTCCTCGTTAGTGCGTTGCAATCGGCTTTCCGGCCAGAGGTATTTTACTATGTGATAACATCATCACCAGAAGGATCACCGCACCCTGACGCACCCAGAGATCCATCATAGACCACACTATCCAATCCTCGTTCATTTATCATAAAAAGAATAGTGATTTGTCAGGCTCATAATACGTGCAATCAGCATACGCCGCACCTTACGCCCCTCTAAGATCCATCACAGACCTCACCATTCACTTCTCATTAATTCAATGCGTAAAGAATAATGATTTGTCAGGCCCGTAATACGTGCAATCGGCATACACCGCGCCTTACGCCCCCCATAGGTCCATCATCGACCACATTATTCGGTTCGTGTTCATAGGCCCATACAGCCTTTTAACAGTCATCGACTGAGCAATTTGTTCAATGCATACCGGTTAAATGCATAATCATAGGCTCATCTAGCCTCTTAACAGTCATAGATTGAGCAAATTGACGATAACTTAAATCAAAATCGGAGGCTCATCCAGCCTTTTAATAGTCAGAGACTGAGCAATTTATAAAATACATGCTGACTCAATGCATGATCCTAGCTCATTCGACCCTTTAACAGTCATTGATTGAGCAAACATCTAATGCATGTGGACTCCATGCATAAACAGGTTCACAAATATTTCACAATACACAATCTTCTATAATATGCCACAATTAGGCCAATTCAACCATTAATAAATCTTATGAGATCATCGTAAAGTCCTACTCAAGTTATCATCCCTTGGAAATTCATTCCCTAGAGAAACTTCTCTCGAAGTCCTTATTCAAGCTTCTTTCCTTTAGGTTGATCAAGTTCCTTAACCTAATCAATTATGTTCACTTAAAATTTACTAGCAGGTTTTACAAGTCTCCCAACTCTCTTGTTCTTCCTCTATGTTCCAAATCACTTAACTCTCATTGTACTCTAAATAAATCTAACTTCCTAGAATCCATCATCAAAACCGTGGCCTCCCAAAGTCCATTACTAACATCAATTTCTCCCATTTTATGCTTGATTTATTGATATCATTTACTTAAATTTTGTTTCCCAAGTTCATTCCAATTCATTGTAGTTTCAATCTAAAACCTTGGCTTCAAATTGAGTTAATAAACCTTTAAAACCTTCCATCTCAGATTCCATCATTAACATTCAAACCTTCAATCACATAGCTTCATCTCACAGTTACCTAGCTGGTTCTGTGCTGGGCACCTAGACGCCATATCTGGAGCGCCTGAGCGCTGGTGTAGCGCCTCGGCGCTGACCACGAAGCGCCTGAGCACTAACCAGGCCGCGTCACAAGGAAAACTTTCTGGGCATAGAGCGCCTCGGCGCTCTATGCACAGCGCTTGAGCGCTAGTGCATTAACAAGGGTTCTGCAGAATTCGTTTCTGCAGAGCCCTGGCCCATCCTTCATCAAAGTTTCTCATTTATTTTCCAACAATCCAAAATATGATACATGACATCTAAATACAAAATAGCAATGTATAGGTTCATAATCATCAAGGCACATAATGCAAATCCATATATTTATACAAATCAAACAACCACAAAATCATGGAAATAACATAGTATAACAAAGAGGGAAATCCAACATGGATTCCCTCATCAACACAATACACAAGACATTTCCTTACTACTAAGATTGGTTGAAGAGGATCATCTCCCTCTTACCTAAATGAAGACAATCACAAGGATGCTATTCCTTTTGCCCTTGATTTTCGTTTTCCCCCTTCAAGAAAAACCCTAGGGTGAGGAATTCCCAAAGTGTTCACTCCAATCACAGGAAAATGACTCCTTGGCCACATAGGTGACTAATAAAACGAAAATGAGAAGAAGATAGAAGAAACTTGAAGACTTAACCTCAAAAGCTCCAAGCTTTGACTTCAATGGTGGAAAATGGAAGAAGAAGAAGAAGAAGAAGAACCAAGGATGGCCACAAGGAAAAATGGTCTTGGAATGATGGAAGAAAGCTAGATATGGAAGTGGTGAAGCAAGAAAGTGAAGATGGTGAATGGTGAGGGTGTACGGTGGAGGAGGAAGAAGAAGAAGAAAAAGAAAAAAAGAAAAAGAAAAAGAAGAAAGGAAGAAAAGAAGAAGAAAACATGATGATTGGCTCCAAAGGAGCCTCTGCCATGAAGAAGAGGGGAGAGGGAAGAGAAAGAGAAATGTGAAATGGGAGGAAATTTCCTAGAAGTTTCCTAAAAGAGTTTTTGGAATTAATTTAATCTTTATTTTGAAAATAGAGCTAAAGGAGTTTGACACAAGGTAAACTTTGAATAATGTGATAAGATTTTTATTACATGTTATTATTTATTGGACAATAGTTATAGTTGGCAGAAGTCAGCATTAACAAATCTGACAGATTAATTCTTCGCGATGTTTTATTATTTCATCTATAAAAATTTCTCGAAAGGCGTGAAACCTCATAAACCGTTTCCAGCCTCGGGTTTAGTAAGATCTCCCGTCGGCGTTTCCATAGATCAAGGTTATCGGGAAAAATATTTTATTTTCCCAGCTCTGCTCAATATACACGCAAAACGTGGAATATATTAAAATATTCATCGTTTCCGAAAAATTCTGAAAGAATTCACATAAATCACAAATATTAGAAAATGACTATTCGTAATAAAATTTTTCAACTTTGGGAGCGTTACAGTCGTTTTGCCAATTCTGCCCAATGTGTACGCAAAACGAGAAATAATATTAAAATATTCTGCGTTCTCTGAAAAATCTAGAAAAATTTCTAAAAATCCCAAATATTATAAAATGATCATTTATCCTAAAATTATAAATTTTTGGGATGTTACAACACTCCCCTTCAAATAGAAATTTCGTCTTCGAAATTTTCATTCTTTAGGATAAATATCGACGTTGTTTCTTTACCTTATCTTCTGACCTCCATGTCGCGCTTCTAATCACGTCAATTTAGATTGTATTTACCAATGTGATCTCCCTGCCCCCATGTTGCTTTGTTCTCCTATTCTCGATTTTCACAAGAAGTATTTCATAGATAAAACCCTCTTTTAATTATACTGTGTCTCGTTTGATGACATGGCTGGGTTGGGGATATACCATCGCAATTATAACCTATGGAAGATAATATGAATACATTAGGATGAAAAGGTAGTAAGGTTAGTTGCGAAGCTACCGGACCAATCCGACAGAAATTTGATATAGTCCGTAGAACTTTGGAGTGAGTTTGCTGGCAAATCCGACATGATGACATTGGAGCTAGACGTCATACCCCTTCAAAAATTCTAATCACCTTCTCTGCCTCATGTCCAGCCCCTTTTTATCAAATGGGTACTTTAGGCTTCAATGATTGATAAAAGCATTGAACATTGCTTCACACAGAAAGCATCTCCATGTTCTTAGAGCCGATATAACCGCGGCAAACACCAGTTCGTGAGTCGGCAATTCCCAACACACCTTCAACAACCTCGAGGCATAAGTTATAACTTCTCAACTTTGCATGAACACACATCCTAAACCTTGATGTGAAGCATCCCAAAACACTTCGAATGTTTCATTGGGATCGGGCAGTATCGAAATCGGAATATTTCCTCAATCTTTGAAAAACTTTCTCCGCCTGTGATGGTCCATAAAAGTTTTGATTCTCCTTTTGTAATCGGAGCAAGTTGTCCTACTATCTTCGAGAATCTGTTGATACTTCTTCAACAAAAACTAACCAATTCTACTAGCTATGAACCTCCCTCACGGTTTCCGATCCTTCCTTTTGAAGAACTGCTTCAACCTTTTTGTGAATCCACACAATTCCTCCATTTGGAATCCCATGATCCAAAACAGAACCTCCTCAAATGAGGATTCACACTCTGATACTTTGGCATTTACTTCCTCTTCTTTAAAGTTAGGAAAACTATACCGAGATGTCCAACGTATCTCCCCATATCTTCGAGAATAGACCAGAATGTCATCATTAATGACAACGACAATTCTGTTCTAGGTAAGGATAAAAAATACAATTCATGTTGTCCATGAATACAATAGGAGCGTTTGTCACTCCGATTGACATCACGGGCTGCCCATAATGTTGAAAGCACACTCAAAAGAATCATTTTGGGAACATTCTTAATTTCCACGAATCCATCAATGACCAGGACATACATCTATCATGGAAAGAACAACGACGCTTTCCTCACCAGCCCATTGAATCGCTCATCTTTCTCCGAGGACACTCATCCTTGATCGTAGCCTTGTTTATTTTGTGACAGTCCTCGTCTCACTGAGAAATTTCATCCTTCTCCTTTACTAACAGCAATGTAGCTTGACATGTGGCACCCCTTGACTACAAACGCGGCATCTATATTCCCTTTACTCTTAGTCCTCTAAGGAAAACATTAACATGTACCCTCAGGCTCCTTTCCCTTATGAAGCTTAGACCTTGCTGTACGAATTTCAAAAGTCTTAGTTTCAAAAATCACTAAGGTTTTTATCGGAACGACCTAGCAGATAATAACCAAAAAATGACTGATCAATTTCTAAAATCATGAACTCTAACTGGTATGATTTTAGGTAAGCAAGATAGGTCAACAAAAGACTCGATCTTTAGTAGAAATAAGATAGATTACACAACTTAGGTGTCAACGACAAGTCTTAGTAATAGAAATAGAAGTAACTTAAGTTGAAAATAAGAAAGATACAGATGAATCCAAATGATCCATACGGTTACAACTGGTAAAAAGAGGGGTTACCCCCAGAATTATACAGTACGATTACAGGGTCGTCGTTTGAGGCGTAACTTCCCTTATTTAGATCTCTAAATGTTGAGGTCTCAACATCACCCAAGGTATAAGTTCTGACTTCTGCTTGTGGTTTCACAGCCCTTGCAGCATCGATTGAAGACTTTGCCTTTGTTGGGTTGCAGTTGCGGGAAACGTGTCCTGGCTTTCCACATTTAAAACAGATTATGCCTTTGATTTTACACTCCCTCGTGAAGTGTTCCTTTCTGCATTTCATACATCTTGGCAAAGATGTCGGGGTCTGACTGGATACACCACCACTAGTACTTTGTCCAGGAGTTAGTTGTTGTTGTTGTTTCCCTGATACTCGTGCGTATGGTTTCCGCTTAAACTGATTAACTTTTCTATTATTCCTCTTTTGGAATCTAGGCAGTCCAAGGTTGCCCCAAAGCCGACTTTCATCCAACTGATTCTGGACCTCAACTTCCAATTCTCGTTGTTGCGTGGCCCTCTGATCCTGGCGAGTTGTCACCTCAGCTATCATTTGTTTTTCTTCTGCAGTCGTAGCCATACTCCTAATGTCTTGTCCCGCGCTCACATGTATACGTCTGTCACGAGCCATCGCCCTTGCATGTCTACTGCGAGCCATTGAATTTCTCTGAAGACGGACATAGATACCACAAACACAAAATTACTTCAAACAACGTTATCTCCCTATGAAAACTAAATACAGAGAGTCACACAATTCATACAATTCAAGCAAGACAAGTTCAATTCCATACATCCTAACAATCTCCAGCTCGAACTTCTTCATTCTACTTCCACAGCATAATCCCTCGTAAGCCGTCAACTTCCAAACTACTTCTCGAATCTAGTTTACACCAACTATTTCTTTCTCCAGAAGATCGGTTCTTCCAAAACCGTTTGATCTCCTTACAAAAGAAATCCTATTTTCCTAACACAGTACGCCTAGGTGAAGTCAAAGTTTCTTGTACACACAGAACATTACATATTGAGTAGGCCAGTCCTCAATATCATGCAACTGTATAACAGTAGCCATCAACATTCAACCTATGGCAAGTCATGCATTCCTTTCCCATCATCTCAATCAAGAGACAAGGAAGTGCACAACAGACTAAATTCTAATATTCCTAAACATAGCAAGTCCATACCCCGGCTTAACAGGATGAACTGCTCTGATACCACCTAATGTAACGCACCTAGATCTAACAACCACGGCACAATCGTCATTACACCACAGTTACTAAATCTAAGTGTGTCACAGTCATGATAACAGTAATTTAAATTCTCAAGAGTCTATATTTATTATTTATTTATTTATTTTTTGACAATTTTGTATAAGTAGAAAATACGAGCCTTGAATGAAATATAAATATATTCAACCTATAATACAACCACTAAAATAAAATCATATTCCTTATATATATATATATATATATATATATATATATATATATATATATATATATATATATATATATATATATATATATAGCCAATTTACACAATGGAATTTACAACACAAGCAGTCCAGTTACAAGCAATAATAAGGATCAATAATAACCAGTAAACATCAGCAATACTCTAGACAGTCAACAAGGTCTCAGATATCGAACAGTTAAAACATTTCAGGTAATCATGGCATCAAGATCACAATAGTTTATTCATCATATAAAAGAGTGACACATGACATGCGGACTCACAATGCCGACTCTCAATGCTAACTCACAATGCTGACTCACAATGCCGACTCACAATGCTGACTCACAATGCTTGTGCACTTGGTACTAAGATTTTCCATTTTAAAACATGAACGTTCCGGTAGTCTCTGCCCCCTTAAACAGTCTATGCCGGACCACGAAAAGAATAGTGCTTGTTGGTTCCTCGTCAGTGCGTTGCAATTGGCTTTCCAGCTAGAGGTATTTTACTATGTGATAACATCATCACCAGAAGGATCACCGCACCCTGACACACCTAGAGATCCATCATAGACCACACTATCCAATCCTCATTCATTTACCATAAAAAGAATAGTGATTTGTCAGGCTCGTAATGCGTGCAATCAGCATACGCCGCGCCTTACGCCCCTCTAAGATCCATCACAGACCTCACCATTCAATTCTCATTAATTCAATGCGTAAAGAATAATGATTTGTCGGGCTCGTAATGCGTGCAATCGGCATACAACGCGCCTTACGTCCCCCATAGGTCCATCATCGACCACATTATTCGGTTCGCGTTCATAGGCCTATACAACCTTTTAACAGTCATCGACTGAGCAATTTGTTCAATGCATACCGATTAAATGCATAATCATAGGCTCATCTAGCCTCTTAACAGTTTTAGATTGAGCAAATTGTTCAATACGTTAACTTAAATCAAAATCGGAGGCTCATCCAGCCTTTTACCAGTCAGAGACTAAGCAGTTTATAAAATACATGCTGACTCAATGCATGATCCTAGGCTCATTCGGCCTTTTAACAGTCATTGATTGAGCAAACATCTAATGCTTGTGGACTCCATGCATAAACAGGTTCACAAATATTTCACAATATACAATCTTCCATAATATGCCACAATTAGGCCAATGCAACCATTAATAAATCTTATGAGATCATCGTAAAGTCCTACTCAAGTTATCATCCCTTGTAAATTCATTTCCTAGAGAAACTTCTCTCGAAGTCCTTATTCAAGCTTCATTCCTTTAGGTTGATCAAGTTCCTTAACCTAATCAATTATGTTCACTTAAAATTTACTAGCAGGTTTTACAAGTCTCCCAACTCTCTTGTTCTTCCTCTATGTTCCAAATCACTTAACTCTCATTGTACTCTAAATAAATCTAACTTCCTAGAATCCATCATCAAAACCGTGGCCTCCCAAAGTCCATTACTAACATCAATTTCTCCCATTTTATGCATTGATTTCTTGATATCATTTACTTAAATTTTTGTTCCCCAAGTTCATTCCAATTCATTGTAGTTTCAATCTAAAACCTTGGCTTCAAATTGAGTTAATAAACCTTTAAAACCTTCCATCTCAGATTCCGACATTAACATTCAAACCTTCAATCACATAGCTTTATCTCACAGTTACCTAGCTGGTTCTGTGCTGGGCGCCTAGGCACCATATCTGGAGCGCCTGAGCGCTGGTGTAGCGCCTCGGCGCTGACCACGAAGCACCTGAGCGCTAACCAGGCCGCGTCACAGGGAAAACTTTCTGGGCATAGAGTGCCTTGGCGCTCTATACACAGCGCCTGAGCGCTAGTGCATTAACAAGGGTTCTGCAGAATTCGTTTCTGCAGAGCCCTGACCCATCCTTCATCAAAGTTTCTCATTTATTTTCCAACAATCCAAAATATGATACATGACATCTAAATACAAAATAGCAATGTATAGGTTCATAATCATCAAGGCACATAATGCAAATCCATATATTCATACAAATCAAACAACCACAAAATCATGGAAATAACATAGTATAACAAAGAGGAAAATCCAACATGGATTCCCTCATCAACACAATACACAAGACATTTCCTTACTACCAAGATTGGTTGAAGAGGATCATCTCCCTCTTACCTAAATGAAGACAATCACAAGGATGCTATTCCTTTTTGCCCTTGATTTTCATTTTCCCCCTTCAAGAAAAACCCTAGAGTGAGGAATTCCCAAAGTGTTCACTCTAATCATAGGAAAATGACTCTTTGGCCACATAGGTGACCAATAAAACGAAAATGAGAAGAAGAAAGAAGAAACTTGAAGACTTTACCTCAAAAGCTCCAAGCTTTGACTTCAATGGTGGAAAATGGAAGAAGAAGAAGATGAACCAAGGATGGCCACAAGGAAAAATGGTCTTGGAATGATGGAAGAAAGGTAGATATGGAAGTGGTGAAGCAAGAAAGTGAAGATGGTGAATGGTGAGGGTGTACAGTGGAGGAGGAAGAAGAAGAGAAGAAGAAGAAGAAGAAGAAGAAGAAGAAGAAGAAGAAGAAGAAGAAGAAGAAGAAAACGTGATGATTGGCTCCAAAGGAGCCTCTGCCGTGTAGAAGAGGGGAGAGGGAAGAGAGAGAGAAATGTGAAATGGGAGGAAATTTCCTGGAAGTTTCCCAAAAGAGTTTTTGGAATTAATTTAATCTTTATTTTGAAAATAGAGCTAAAGGAGTTTGACACAAGGTAAAATTTGAATAATGTGATAAGATTTTTATTACATGTTATTATTTATTGGACAATTGTTATAGTTGGCAGAAGTCAGCATTAACAAATCTGACAGATTAATTCTTCGCAGTGTTTTATTATTTCATTTGTAAAAATTTCTCAAAAGGCGTGAAACCTCATAAACAGTGTCCAACCTCGGGTTTAGTAAGATCCCCCGTCGGCGTTTCCACAGATCAAGATTATCGGGAAAAATATTTCATTTTCCCGGCTCTACTGAATATGCACGCAAAACGAAGAATATATTAAAATATTCGTCGTTTCCGAAAAATTCTGAAGAATTCACATAAATCAAAAATATTAGAAAATGACTACTCGTAATAAAGTTTTCCAACTTTGGGAGCGTTACAGTTGTTTTGCCAATTCTGCCCAATGTGCACGTAAAACGAAGAATAATATTAAAATATTCTGCATTCTCTGAAAAATACAGAAAAATTCTTAAAAATCCCAAATATTGTAAAATGATCATTTATCCTAAAATTATAAATTTTCGGGATATTACAACACTCCTCTTCAAATAGAAATTTCGTCCTCGAAATTTTCATTCCTTAGGATAAATATCGACGTTGTTTCTTTACCTTATCTTCTGACTTCCATGTCGCGGTTCTATTCACGTCAATTTAGATTGTCTTTACCAATGTGATCTCCCTGCCCCCGTGTTGCTTTGGTCTCCTATTCTCGATTTTCACAAGAAGTATTTCTTATATCAAACCCTCTTTTAATTATATTGTGTCTCGTTCGATGACATGGCTGGGTTGGGGATATACCACCGCAATTATAACCTATGGAAGATGTTATGAATACATTAGGATGAAAAGGTTGTAAGGTTAGTTGCTAAGCTACCGGACCAATCCGACAGAAATTTGATATAGTCCGTAGAACTTTGGAGTGAGTTTGCTGGCAACTCCGACATGATGACACTGGAGCTAGACGTCATACCCCTTCAAAAATTCTAATCACCTTCTCTGCCTCATGTCCAGCCCCTTTTTATCGAATGGGTACTTTAGGCTTCTGTAATTGATAAAAGCGTTGAACATTGCTTCACACAAAAAGCGTCTCCATGTTCTTAGAGCCGATATAACCGCAGCTAACACCAGTTCGTGAGTCGGCAATTCCCAACGCACCTTCAACAACCTCGAGGCATAAGTTATAACTTCTCAAATTTGCATGAACACATATCCTAAACCTTGATGTGAAGCATCCCAAAACACTTCGAATGTTTCATTGGGATCGGGCAGTATTGAAATTGGAATATTTCCTCAATCTTTGAAAAACTTTCTCCGCTTGTGATGGTCCGTAAAAGTTTTGATTCTCCTTTTGTAATCGGAGCAAGTTGTCCTACTATCTTCGAGAATTTGTCGATACTTCTTCGACAAAAACCAACCAATTCCACCAGCTATGAACCTCCCTCACGGTTTTCGATCCTTCCTTTTGAAGAACTGCTTCAACCTTTTTGTGAATCCACACAATTCCTCCATTTGGAATCCCATGATCCAAAACGGAACCTCCTCAAACGAGGATTCACACTCTGATACTTTGGCATTTACTTCCTCTTCTTTAAAGTTAGGAAAACTATACCGAGATGTCCAACGTATCTCCCCATATCTTCAAGAATAGACCAGAATGTCATCATTAATGACAACGACAATTCTGTTCTAGGTAAGGATAGAAAATACAATTCATGTTGTCCATGAATACAATAGGAGCGTTTGTCACTCCGATTGACATCACGGGATGCCCATAATGTTGAAAGCACACTCGAAAGAATCATTTTGGGAACATTCTCAATCTCCACGAATCCATCGATGACCAGGACATACATCTATCTTGCAAAGAACAACGACGCTTTCCTCACCAGCCCATTGAATCGCTCATCTTTCTCCGAGGACACTCATCCTTGATCGTAGCTTTGTTTAATTTGTGACAGTCCTCGTCTCACCGAGAAATTTCATCCTTCTCCTTTACTAACAGCAATGTAGCTTGACATGTGACACCCCTCGACTACAAGAGCGGCATCTATATTCCCTTTACTCTTGGTCTTCTACGGAAAACATTAACATGTACCCTCAGGCTCCTTTCCTTTATGAAGCTTAGACCTTGTTGGCCGTTACGAATTTCAAAAGTCTTAGTTTCAAAAATCACTAAGGTTTTTATCGGAACGACCTAGCAGATAATAACCAGAAAATGACTGATCAATTTCTAAAATCATGAACTCTAACTGGTATGATTTTAGGTAAGCAAGATAGGACAATAAAAGACTCGATCTTTAGTAGAAATAGGATAGATTACACAACTTAGGTGTCAACGAAAAGTCTTAGTAATAGAAATGGAAGTAACTTAAGTTAAAAATAAGAAAGATACAGATGAATCCAAATGATCCATGCGGTTACAACTGGTAAAAGGAGGGGTTACCCCCAGAATTATACAATATGATTACAGGGTCATCGTTTGAGGCATAACTTCCCTTGTTTAGATCTCCAAATGTAGAGGCCTCAGCACCACCCAAGGTATAAGTTCTGACTTCTACTTGTGGTTTCACAACCCTTGCAGCATTGATTGAAGACTTTGCCTTTGTTGGCTTGCAGTTGCGCGAAACGTGTCCCGGCTTTCCACATTTAAAACAGATTATGCCTTTGATCTTACACTCCCCCGTGAAGTGTTCCTTTCTGCATTTCATACATCTTAGCGAAGATGTTGGGGTCTGACTGGATACACCACCACTAGTACTTTGTCCAGGAGTTGGTTGTTGTTGTTGTTTCCCTGATACCCGTGCGTATGGTTTCTGCTTAAACTGGTTAACTTTTCTATTATTCCTCTTTTGGAATCTAGGCAGTCCAAGGTTGCCCTAAAGTTGACTTTCCTCCAACTGATTCTGGACCTCAACTTCCAATTCTCGTTGTTGCGTGGCCCTCTGATCCTGGCGAGTTGTCACCTCAGCTATCATTTGTCTTTCTTCTGCAGTCGTAGCCATACTCCTATTGTCTTGTCCCGCGCTCACATGTATACGTCTGTCACGAGCCATCGCCCTTGCATGTCTACTGCGAGCCATTGAATTTCTCTAAAGATGGACATAGATACCACAAACACAAAATTACTTCAAACAACATTATCTCCCTATGAAAACCAAATACAGAGAGTCACACAATTCATACAATTCAAGCAAGACAAGTTCAATTCCATATATCCTAACAATCTCCAGCTCGAACTTCTTCATTCTGCTTCCACAGCGTAATCCCTCGTAAGCCGTGAACATCTAAACTGCTTCTCGAATCTAGTTTACACCAACTATTTCTTTCTCCAGAAGATCAGTTCTTCCAAAACCTTTTGATCTCCTCACAAAAGAAATCCTATTTTCCTAACACAGTACGCCTAGGTGAAGTCATAGTTTCTTGTACACACAGAACATTACATATTGAGTAGGCCAGTCCTCAATATCATGCAACTGTATAACAGTAGCCATCAACATTCAACCTACGGCAAGTCAGGCATTCTTTTCCCATCATCTCAATTAAGAGACAAGGAAGTGCACAACAGACTAAATTCTAATATGCCTAAACATAGCAAGTCCATACCCCGGCTCAACAGGATGAACTGCTCTGATACCACCTAATGTAACGCACCTAGATCTAACAACCGCGGCACAATCGTCATTACACCATAATTACTAAATCTAAGTGTGTCACATTCATGATAACAGTAATTTAAATTCTCAAGAGTCTAATTTATTATTATTATTTTTTTGACAATTTTGCATAAGTAGAAAATACGAGCCTCGAATGAAATATAAACATATTCAACCCATAATACAACCACTGAAATAAAATCATATTCCTTATATGTATATATATATGTATATGTATATATATATATGTATATGTATATATATATGTATATATATATATATATATATATGTATATATATATATATATATATATATATATATATATATATATATATATATATATATATATATATATTATAGTCAATTTACACAAATCACGATGACATAGAATATGATAGTTACAGAGTCCAATAAAATACAGCGGGAATAAAAACACTAAGGGGAAAAGTAGTAACCCAAGGATAGGTACTACCAGCAGACAAAGCCGCAACCCTATGTGTACATAACACTCGGTGTCCCAGTTGACACGACAGACATCAATGCCCCCACGTAGCTGCACTCTTACGTAATTGAAGAAATCTTGTCCAGATGCTCAATCTACTCAATCAGGGTATGGTCCCTCTTCAACTTTCTCACGATCTTTTATCCAATACAAATATAAAACAGAAATACAGAAATACAGGAAAGAGGTGAGACACCCATCTTTTAGTACCATTATGGCAGTAACAAAACAATACGGTGCAAAGCGCCCATGAAGCAATACAGTTCATATATTTATCAACAGCAGCAATGGAATTTATAACACAAGCAGTCCAGTTACAAGCAATAATAAGGATCAATAATAACCAAGTAAACATCAAGCAATACTCTAGACAGTCAACAAGGTCTCAGATATCGAACAGTTAAAACATTTCAGGTAATCATGGCATCAAGATCACAATAGTTTATTCATCATATAAAAGAGTGACACATGACATGCGGACTCACAATGCTGACTCTCAATGCTAACTCACAATGCTGACTCACAATGTCGACTCACAATGCTAACTCCCAATGCTGACTCACAATGCTTGTGCACTTGGTGCTAAGATTTTCCATTTTAAAACATGAACATTCCGGTAGTCTCTGCCCCCTTAAACAGTCTATGCCGGACCACGAAAAGAATAGTGCTTGTTGGTTCCTCGTCAGTGCGTTGCAATCGGCTTTCCAGCCAGAGGTATTTTACTATGTGATAACATCATCACCAAAAGGATCACTGCACCCTGACGCACCTAGAGATCCATCATAGACCACACTATCCAATCCTCGTTCATTTACCATAAAAAGAATAGTGATTTGTCAGGCTCGTAATGCGTACAATTAGCATACATCGCGCCTTACGCCCCTCTAAGATCCATCACAGACCTCACCATTCAATTCTCATTAATTCAATGCGTAAAGAATAATGATTTGTCGGGCCCATAATGCGTGCAATCGGCATACAACGTGCCTTACACCCCCCCATAGGTCCATCATCGACCACATTATTCGGTTCACGTTCATAGGCCCATACAACCTTTTAACAGTCATCGACTGAGCAATTTGTTCAATGCATACCGGTTAAATGCATAATCATAGGCTCATCTAGCCTCTTAACAGTTATAGATTGAGCAAATTGTTCAATACGTTAACTTAAATCAAAATCGGAGGCTCATCCAGCCTTTTAACAGTCAGAGACTGAGCAGTTTATAAAATACATGCTGACTCAATGCATGATCCTAGGCTCATTCGGCCTTTTAACAGTCATTGATTGAGCAAACATCTAATGCATGTGGACTCCATGCATAAGCAGGTTCACAAATATTTCACAATACACAATCTTCCATAATATGCTACAATTAGGCCAACTCAACTATTAATAAATCTTATGAGATCATCGTAAAGTCCTACTCAAGTTATCATCCCTTATAAATTCATTTCCTAGAGAAACTTCTCTCGAAGTCCTTATTCAAGCTTCATTCCTTTAGGTTGATCAAGTTCCTTAACCTAATCAATTATGTTCACTTAAAATTTACTAACAGGTTTTACAAGTCTCCCAACTCTCTTGTTCTTCCTCTATGTTCCAAATCACTTAACTCTCATTGTACTCTAAATAAATCTAACTTCCTAGAATCCATCATCAAAACCGTGGCCTCCCAAAGTCCATTACTAACATCAATTTCTCCCATTTTATGCATTGATTTCTTGATATCATTTACTTAAATTTTGTTCCCAAGTTCATTCCAATTCATTGTAGTTTCAATCTAAAACCTTGGCTTCAAATTGAGTTAATAAACCTTTAAAACCTTCCATCTCGATTCGACATTAACATTCAAACCTTCAATCACATAGCTTTATCTCACGGTTACCTAGGCGGTTCTCAGGCTTTGGGCGCCTAGGCACCATATCTGGAGCGCCTGAGCGCTGGTGTAGCGCCTCGGCACTGACCACGAAGCGCCTGAGCGCTAACCAGGCCGCGTCACAGGAAAAACTTTCTGGGCATAGAGTGCCTAAGCGTTCTATGCACAGCGCCTGAGCGCTAGTGCATTAACAAGGGTTCTGCAGAATTCGTTTCTGCAGAGCCCTGGTCCATCCTTCATCAAAGTTTCTCATTTATTTTCCAACAATCCAAAATATGATACATGACATCTAAATACAAAATAGCAATGTATAGGTTCATAATCATCAAGGCACATAATGCAAATCCATATATTCATACAAATCAAACAACCACAAAATCATGGAAATAACATAGTATAACAAAGAGGAAAATCCAACATGGATTCCCTCATCAACACAATACACAAGACATTTCCTTACTACCAAGATTGGTTGAAGAGGATCATCTCCCTCTTACCTAAATGAAGACAATCACAAGGATGCTATTCCTTTTTGCCCTTGATTTTTGTTTTCCCCCTTCAAGAAAAACCCTAGGGTGAGGAATTCCCAAAGTGTTCACTCCAACCATAGGAAAATGACTCCTAGGCCACATAGGTGACCAATAAAACGAAAATGAGAAGAAGATAGAAGAAACTTGAAGACTTTACCTCAAAAGCTCCAAGCTTTGACTTCAATGGTGGAAAATGGAAGAAGAAGAAGAAGAACCAAGGATGGCCACAAGGAAAAATGGTCTTGGAATGATGGAAGAAAGCTAGATATGGAAGTGGTGAAGCAAGAAAGTGAAAATGGTGAATGGTGAGGGTGTACGGTGGAGGAGGAGAGGAAGAAGAAGAAGAAGAAGAAGAAGAAGAAGAAGAAGAAGAAGAAGAAGAAGAAGAAGAAGAAGAAGAAGAAGAAGAAGAAGAAGAAGAAGAAGAAGAAGAAGAAGAAGAAAGAAGAAAAGAAGAAGAAAAACGTGATGATTGGCTCCAAAGGAGCCTCTGCCATGTAGAAGAGGGGAGAGGGAAGAGAAAGAGAAATGTGAAATGGGAGGAAATTTCCTGGAAGTTTCCCAAAAGAGTTTTTGAAATTAATTTAATCTTTATTTTGAAAATAGAGCTAAAGGAGTTTGACACAAGGTAAACTTTGAATAATGTGATAAGATTTTTATTACATGTTATTATTTATTGGACAATAGTTATAGTTGGCAGAAGTCAGCATTAACAAATCTGACAGATTAATTCTTCACATTGTTTTATTATTTCATCTGTAAAAATTTCTCAAAAGACGTGAAACCTCATATACCGTGTCCAGCCTCGGGTTTAGTAAGATCCCCCGTCGGCGTTTCCACAGATCAAGGTTATCGGGAAAAATATTTCATTTTCCCGGCTCTGTTCAATATGCATGCAAAAAGAGGAATATATTAAAATATTCGTCATTTCCGAAAAATTCTGAAAGAATTCACATAAATCACAAATATTAGAAAATGACTATTCGAATAAAATTTTCCAACTTTGGGAGCGTTACAGTTGTTTTGCCAATTCTGCCCAATGTGCATGCAAAATGAGGAATAATATTAAAATATTCTGCGTTCTCCATAAAATCTAGAAAAATTCCTAAAAATCCCAAATATTGTAAAATGATCATTTATCCTAAAATTATAAATTTTCGGGATGTTACATGATAAGCAGAGAGTTTTGTAGAAATTCGTTCTTTTCTGTAACTATATATGTACATGTTGAATTTTCACTGTCTATCAAGCAGCATTGGTGTAACACCCACCGTAGGGTGCCCCATTTATGTTACTTAATTACCAAATTATCCCCAAGTTATAAAATGTGACGTTGTGAAAAAAATATGAGTTGTAATTTTTTTTCTTTCATCTTTGATAACTATAAAATAAACTTAGCAGAAAATAAAATATTATACATCATCACACATAATTTACATCATCATACATTACAAACGTATTGTCAAGATTATTTATATACAAACCAAGTTCTTAAAACAGTTAAACATAATTTTAAATATGTACAGACATAGTTCATAACAGTGTTTAGACTTGCCTAAGTCTAACTAAACAGCAGAACCCTCAGTTGGGTCCTCCTCAGACTCCTCAGCAGGTAGGAATCCGATTTGACACGAAGCCCTATGGACAGGTGTCCGAGCGAACGACACGATACTAATTACCGTCGGGACATAATATCTAGTATCCCAATGCTGCCTGATAGACAGTGAAAATTCAACATGTACATATATAGTTACAGAAAAGAACGGATTCCTATGAAACTCTCTACTCATAATAACCGTCAGATTTCCCTCAAATATTAGTCCCCTATCATTGGGACTAGTCCTCCACGCTCCAGCTCCACCATAGAACTGCAAGCTCACGTAACCGAAGAAACCAGGTCTTGATGCCATCTCGTCAAAACTCTGCTTCCTCTAGAGCATGCTTTTCTTCGCCCTCTTGTTCAACCCTTTGCTCAGTGTCTTTACAAATATATTTACAGTACCAAATAAACATACATAGAGGTGAGATCAGCTATGCCATTACTAATATGGTAACACAGAGATAATACAAACAGCATACCATACAGATATATCATACCATAATTACAATTATGACATCATTATAATGTATTAAATAACAGATACAATAAATAATATTTACCATCATGCCATTAACAGTATTATCATCATCATCATCCAAGTATTTCTCAACAGAACAATTGTCATAGCCAATATTCCTCAATTAATATATCACATAGATATAAATGCTCAGTTTCATGCATGCGCACATAGACTCAATGTCCTACTCCATGGAGCTAATACTCAGTTTGGAGAAGTTGATCTGAAAGATCTGTCTGTACCAAAATGCCTCAAACCAAGTGCTACAATTCTCATTTGTATTTGCACATCTAGCATATACACAACAGTATTTACGAGATCTCGATTAACAATAGTGTCTCGGTCAGGATCATCGGTGCGTTGCATCGGTCTAACTTACGGGAAGAACATCTACCAACCACCTATGTAAGCAACCCGCACCCCGATGCCCCCAAGGTCAACAAGTGACTTATACTATGCATATCGCACCCACTTAAGAGGTGTACGTCTCTCCTAGGCAAATAGCCTCATACAGTCCATCAGACCTTTCCAATGTATGTTCAATGCACCAATGTCAAACATAGGCAAATTTCATATACAGTGTCCATACACCATTTCATGCATATAAAATGCACCAATGCCAATCATAGGCCAAATTCATCATTTTCTCATGCAGTGTCAATCCACTGGTTCAACAGTAATCCAACTGTATGATTAATCGCGAAAATCATATTATCGCATTTTTATAGTCGCGCACCACTTTTCTCGCGTTTTCACAACTTTGAAATATTTCTGTTACGTTTTCAAATCACATATAGATTTTTCAACGTTTTCATCAATTACGTAAAAATATTCCACCATTTTTAAATTGCATAGCGATTTTTTCAATAATATCTCAAATGTGTAAAATATTTAAACGCTTCCCAAAATGCGTAGAAATATTTCAATGTTTTTTTCAAATCGCATGGAAATATTTAAATGTTTTTCAAATCGCGTAGCTTAAAAATCACGTTTTTAAGTTACGTAAATCATTTTTCACTATTTTTCAACTTCGTAAAATATTTCTCAACCTTTAAAAATTCCTTTTCAACATTTCTCAAAATAATATGACTTCTCACATTATTTTTCACATTTCTTACTCAAGAAAATCCTTTTTGTAATTTATTCCATAAAATCATCATTTAATTGAATTAAATAAATGTTTTTAACTTTAAAATTTACTAAAGCTCTCCAAAACCCAAAGAATGAGTTACACGTTAGAAAATCCCAAGTTACTAACGTATTCTTTATAATTCTAAATCAATTCTAAAAATTAATCCTCTTTAAAATAAATTGAGGTTCAAACACTTTCAACCTCTCTTTTCCATTCACATATGAAAATTCCAATTCTCAAGTGTTAAAACACTCTGATTCCCTTTCCAAAATCCTTGTATTAAATCAAGTTATAATTCCACTTTGAAAATCACTTTGTTCATAAAAAAATCAAGGCATTTCAAGCCTTCAAAACCATGGACATGGCCATTGAAACCATCAAAACATTTTTTCCTTCTAAATTGATATGGTTTTACACAAACAAAACTATTAAAAATTCTCACAAAAACCATGAGCACTTGTTTCTTGAAAACAAACCATTTGTTTATTTTCCTAGCTTTTCTAAACATCAAATTTTACAATTCATGAAAATATTAATTTGTGAACACCTATTTTGAGGTGTTGAGGCTGAAATCCTCATGGTCTTTGAAACCAAAATTTGTTTTCCTTTCCAACAATTTTTATGGCATACAACACATATAATCAACATATATATCACCAGCATGCCTTAATCAAAGCAATAAATCATGCAAATCATACCAAGCATAGGCAAATAATCAAAGCACATAAACACACACAAATTATTACATTACCTTGGATATGAATCCTCACATGGATTCACCATGCATCAAATAAATAAACCATCTCTCACCACCATACTTGGTTAGTGAGATAGATCTCCCTCTTACCTCTTGAAGAACCACAAAAAGCTTCTTGCTTTGCACTTTGATCAAGATCTCCACCAACAAAAGTCTCTTAAACACAAAACAAACACAAAGAAATTAGTATATTAAGCTTGAATAAGAGGAACCATGGATCAAACATGGTTTAGAACATGAAAAAGAAAAGAAGAAATGAAGTTTCCTTACACTTCACTTCAAAACCCTAAAACTTGCTTTTAGAAAAAGTCCTTCAAGATGGAAGATTTAGAGCTTGGTGTAAACTACAAAGGTTCTTGAATTGAAGTAACGATTCAAGAAATATGATTGTTTGAAATTAAAGAGTGATGGAAGGGTGTTCTTGAGGTTATGGCCGTAGCTATGGTGGGAGAGAAAGGAGAGAAATTTTTGCTAAGTAAATTTTCATGCAATAATGACCAAGGTGATCCATAATGGTCTTCAAACTTGCTTTAGCTCCACATTCACTCACCAAAACCGTCCCCCCTCCTTTGCATCTCCAAAAACCGTCCCCCCTTCCTTGCTTCATCAAAGTGTGACAAATCTCATAGCCACCATTTTAAGCCATCTTAACCCTTAATTAAATTAATGGTTTGGATTAAAATAGCTACTAGGTTTAGCTTATAGATAGAAGACTTAATTTAGGCCATTGGATCATTCTTCCTTGAAATCCTAGCCATTGAATGTATCTCTAAAATGAAGGGTCAAGACTACTCCTTCAAACTTTACATCCAAGGGCTATAAATGGTCCTAGCCACTTTGTAGGACTAAATCTCAACCGTTGATTAAATCAAGATCAAGTCTCCACCATTGATTACATTAATGGTAGATATCCAAGCCACTAATGTTGACTTCGCAGTATAATATTTATTTTTGTATCTGCTATTGCTCTTCGAATAATATTTTTACTATATTTTTATCACCCGATAATTAAATACAGTGCAAAACACAGTAAAAGAAAATTTTAAAAACTGTTTCCGGATTCAGGTTTAGTAAGATCCCCTATCTCCATCTCAACAGTACGAATTTTCTTAGCTATAGAAAAATTTTTACCTTTCTGGACTCATGCGGGGCCCACATACGACCTCCCTGGGCCCACAGACAGCCCATGGATAACGCTAAAATAAACAAAGTAATATAAAAATTTCATAATCACACACAAAATCACAAAAATTAGAAAATGCACAAATATCAAATCAGATTACGTAAGATAATTAAGACTTGATAGTAATAATTAAATTACGTAAAATTTTCCCAGCCCGAAAATTATCATTTTCCTAACACAGATTAAATCACACACAACGATCAAAAGCAGTCATGGAATAATCAAAATAATTTTACAGTACACAAAAATCACTAAACAGTAGAATTCTGTTAACTGTCAAAATTACTGTCTTATATTTAGGAAGTTTGGGGTGTTACAATACTCCCCCTCTAACAAGAAGTTTCATCCTCAAAACTTGATAGACTTGATTTCACACCTCAGAATAAATATGGATACTATTCTTTGATCTTTTCTTCCAGTTCCCATTTAGCTTCACCACTTACATCGTTCCAAACGATTTTAACCAATGAATTTTTCTTACCTCGAAGTTGCTTTGTTCTTCGATCCTCAATTTTAACTGGAAACGTTTCATAGGTTAAGTTTTCCTTCAACTATACTGTGTCTGACTCGATAACATGGGTAGGATCAGGAATATATTTCCGTAATTACGATACGTGAAATACATTGTGAAGATTTGATAACAATGGTGGTAATGCAATCTGATAAGCTACTGGGCCTACTCGACGTAAAATCTGATACGGCCCGATAAACTTTGGAGTGAGCTTCTTAGACTTAAGCACTCGTCCAACTCCAGTCATAGGTGTCACTTGCAGAAATACATGGTCACCTTCTTCAAACTCAAGTGATTTTCTCCTTTTATCAGCATAGTTCTTTTGTCGAGTTTGAGTCATTCTCATCTTGTCTTGTATCATCTTCACTTTCTCAGTTGTCTGTTGAACAATCTCCAGTCCTAACACAACACTTTCACTATCCTGATACCAACACAACGGTGTTCTGCATTGTCTTCTATACAATGCCTCATAGGGTGCCATCCCTATCGTCGAATGAAAACCATTGTTGTATGTGAACTCTATCAATGGTAAGAACTCATTCCAACCTCCACTTTGTTCTAGAACACATGCTCTCAACAAGTCTTCTAATGACTGAATCGTTCTTTCTGATTGACCATCAGTCTGTGGATGGTAAGCAAAACTCAGTCGTAGCTTTGTTCCCATCGCTTCTTGCAAACTATTCCAAAATCTCGACGTAAACCTTGGATCTTGATCCGAAATAATACTGGATGGTACACCATGAAGTCTAACAATTTTACTGATGTACACTTAGGCTAACTTTTCCATTGAGTACTTAATATTAATCGGCAAAAAGTGCGCCGACTTTGTAAGCCGATCAACAATTACCTAAATAGAATCATAACCTTTTTGAGTTTTTGGTAGTCCTGTCACAAAATTCATTGCTATATCATCCCATTTCCACTCAGGTATAGGCAAAGGTTGCAACATTCTCGAAGGTTTTTGATGTTCCACCTTAGCCTTCCGATAGACTAAACAGGATGATACATACTCAGCAACATCTTTCTTCATTCCTTGCCACCAATATAATTGTTTTAAATCCTGGTACATCTTTGTGGCTCCTGGATGCATACTCAACTTACTCCTGTGAGCTTCATCCAAAATCAATCTCCTAATTTCTGGATCATTAGGCACACAAACTCTGCCTTGAAACTTCAAAATTCCATTAGCACATTTGCTAAATTCCACCTCTGCACCTTGGCCCTTTGCTTCTTTAGCTTGTTGCAAATACTGGTCACTGTTTTGTCCATCTCGTATTCTAGCCATCAAATCATTTAAAATGGTGATTATGTTTAAACGCATCCTTCCTGGCGTCAATTTCACAGACAAACAAATATCCTGAAATTCTTCTTTTAGTTCCTTCTCCTTGATCATCATAACAGAAGCACTAAGCATTTTCCTACTCAACGCATCCGCTACGACATTCGCCTTTCCGAGATAATACTGTAACTGAAAGTCATAATCTTTCAAAAACTCTAGCCAACGCCTTTGTCTTATGTTCAACTCTTTCTGGTCAAACAAGTACTTCAAACTTTTATGATCACTAAAAACAATGAACGTTGCTCCATAGAGAAAATGTCTCCACACTTTCAATGCAAATACCATAGCTGCCAACTCCAAGTCATGAGTTGGATAATTCCTCTCATGCACTTTCAACTGCCTTGAAGCATAAGCCACCACCTTACGACTTTGCATAAGTACACAACCCAATCCTTGGTACGAAGCATCACAATATACATCAAAAGGTTCATTCGGATCAGGTAAAGTCAATACCGGTGAAGTAGTCAATCGTCTTTTCAACTCTTGAAAACTTTCTTCGCATGCATTAGTCTATACGAACGGTTGATTCTTCCGTGTAAGTTGGCTAAGAGGTCTTGCTATCTTTGAAAACCCCTCAATGAACCGTCTATAATAACCAGCTAATATGACAAAACTACAAATTTCTGTTACAGTCGTTGGTCTTTCCTATTCCAAAACTGTCTCCACCTTTGAAGCATCAACTTCAATTCCTTCCTTAGATATAACATGTCCCAAAAGTTGAACTTCGCTTAACTAAAATTCACATTTGGACAACTTGGCATACAACTTATTTTCCTTTAAAATCGGGAGAACCACTCTGAGATATTCAGCATGTTCCTCCTGACTTCGAGAATAAATCAAAATGTCATATATAAAGACAACAACAAACTTGTCCAAGTACGAATGAAAAATTCTGTTCATAAAGTCCATGAATATGGCAGGTGCATTGGTCACACCAAACGGCATCACTAGATATTCATAATGCCCATAACGAGTCCAAAATGCAGTTTTGGGAATATCATCCACCTTCACACGAATCTGATGATGACCAGATCATAAATCAATCTTGGAAAATATTACGGCTCCTCACAATTGATCCATCAGATCATCAATCCTTGGAAGTGAATATTTATTCTTAATCATAACCTTGTTCAATTGTCGATAATCTACATATAAACGAGAAGTTCCATCCTTCTTCTTTACCAACAATACTGGAGCTCCCCATGGTGACACACTAGGTCTCCCAAATTGTTTTTCCAACAAATCCTCCAGTTGTTTCTTAAGCTTCGCCAACTCTACCAGCAACATCCGATATGGCGCAATAGATATAGGTCCAACTCCAGGTACTAAATCAATAGCAAACTCAATTTCCCTTTTTGGTGGTAGTCCAGGTATATTTTTAGAAAATACCTCAGGTGTAACGCCCCAATTTTTAGAAAATATTTCGAATGTACTGTTTGCTGTTTTTTAAGTTTTTGTGTAAATGACCGTTGTGTCCCTATTTTACTGTTTCTCGATTTCTGCATGAAATACAAATACGTTTATACAGGCTCAAATTTTATTTGGTCTTTTTACGTAATTTGTTCCGAGACGATAAAATAAAAAATTTTCCGAGCTACTGTTTTAATTTCTCTGGAAGATATACAGACAATTAATACTGTCTGTAATTTTATTTGAACTTTTTGGACAATTAGCTACGTTGTGGGAAAAAATAGGAAAATGACCATTACGTCCCGAACGTGCTGTTTTTGCTGTTTTTGCTGTTTTTAATTGTTTTCTATTTGATATAATGTCCGATATTACTGTCTGTGATTTTATATGGACTTTTTGTGTGATTTGCTCCGAGGCAGGAAAATAATATTTTTTCGGGCCGGGGAAATCTTATTTTATTATTTAGAATTGGGGGATCTTACTAAACCCGATTCTAAATGAGACAGTAAATAATCTTTTAATTTTTAGGATTTGACTGTCAAATAAAATAATTTTATAATATTATAATATTATTTTATTAGTCAATATAATAAAATGACAGTGGACTAGGAAATGTTTTGTGGGACCCACGTTTAGCTAATACAGTTAACTTAGTAGCTTAATTAATCATCATTAATAGAAGAACTTTCCAGAACAAGCTGACTCAGCTAGCTGACTAAGCTGATAATAAAAGAACAGTGTGACTAGGCTTGGGGAGTCATCAATAACCAACTAATAGGAGACAAGCTTGTTAAGCAAGCTTTAATCCTAACCTTTGATGCATCCAAGGGCTTGGATGAAGCCAAGCAAGATGCACACCTTGCATGCTCTTTGAGAGCTACGGCCAAGGGAGGTGGGAGATCACTCTTCACTTTGCTTGCATGCAAAAATTCTCTCTTCTCTCTCATCAAAAACCCTAGCCACCATTCTTGTTTCTTTTCTTCACCATTTTCGGCCAAGCTTGTTCTTTGATCATCCAACCACCCAAAATTCAATCAAGCCAACTTTTCTAAACCTAAACACAAACCTAAGAACATCTCTAGTTGAAAGTTTCTTCAAAATCTTTCATTTGGAGCTTGGAAATCAATCTTGAAGATTTTACCTAGAAGGTGAAATATCATGTTTTTCTTTTCTCTCTTCTTTTTCAAAGTTCTAAGCCATGATCTATCCATGGTTTAGGTTCTTTTTCATGGTTAGTAACTTGTAGAATTTCGTTTGAGTTGCTAGGTAACTTGGTGGAGGAAACCGAATACTAGGAGGAGTGAAAGAAAAACCATTTGTCTTCATTTAAGGTAAGAGGAAGACAAATCTTATCACCTATGGATGGTGGTAAGAAGATGGAGTTTTGATTTTGTGATTGTAGAATCCATAAGGATTCATGTTTGTGCTTGTTAGTAGCTTATTTGATGTGGTTGTGTATTTGTTAATAGCTTTCCTATTTGTTGTTTGTAATAATTTGCATGTCTACAAGCTTTAAGTTGCATGTCTACAAGCTTTGATAATATTGCATGTGTTAGAATTGTATGATAAAGTATAGAATTGCATGATAATATATAGGATGTGAACAACATGTCAAGGAAATGCATGTGTGTTCCAAAGAACACTCCATGATGGCTCACGGCCACTAACAAAAATGGAGAACCAAAATGTTCTCTTAATTTTCTTAAAAGGTGATTTAATTAACTTAGGAGAATTAAGAAGGTTTCAAGTTGTTTGGATCAAGAAAAATGAATTTGGAAATCAAATGGCATAACCTTATATTTTCGGCCAACAAGTCTAATTTCAATACTTTGAATTCTAAAATTATTTTCTAAGGTAATGATTTAATCAATGTAGACAATACAAGAGATTTAACATGCATTTAGAAGGTGAAAAACAATTTGGAAATCAAATGCAAAGTTTTTTATCAAATTCGCCAAGATGCCAAATTAGACAATTTATGATTTCTAAAATTAATTTCAAGCTATTTTCAATCAAGAAGAAACAACACAAGTTAAAGTAAATTTTCTACAATGAGTTTTAAAGAAATAAAGTGGTTAGAACTAAGTTTAAAAGGTTAATACTAATGATTTTTTTACTGTAAGGAGAAATACAGTAACTTTCAAAAATTTCTAACATATAGCTCATGCTATATTTTGAAGCATGTTAGTAATTTTCAAAAGGATTAATTATATGGTTTAAAAATTTAATAAACAGAATTTTTATGGTAAAATTAGGAAACCATTAATATAATTTTTTTTAAACAAAATACTGTCAATTTTTAGTAAAAATGGACAAATAAGATAGAAAAGATGTCCAAAAGACAGTATACGGTATGAAAAATATTATACGTAGTTTAAAAGTATTATTTATTATTTTAGTTTATTTAAACAGTGATTTTTAAGAAATTCGGTCAAGAAAATGATTTAAAAATCTTACGCGATTGAGAAAACGTATTAAAAATCCTACGCGATTTTGAAAACAGAAAAATATATTTACGCGATTTCAAAACGATTATAAAAACGACGAGATTTTGAAAACGCGATAAAATTTCTACGCGATTGACCGTTACTGTATTTATTTTCGTTGTTGGGAAAATGTGAACCCGTACAGGCTTTTGAAGATTTTTCGCTGTCGGAAAAATAAGAACCCGTACAGGCTTTCTATTTTTCTGCCATTGATGGCATATTATCTTGAGGGCATTTTCGTAATTTCATATTTTTGAAATTATGTATTGTCTTTATGCCAAATTTTGGTGTTTTGGTTGACGAGACGAATCACATCGTGTTGTCGATGCGATAAACGTAGTGTGGTTCATTGTTCTAATGAACTTGGAGACTTTAGTGTACGGGATCCCATATATGGACAGTTGGTAGCTCCATTTGGGCCGTGGTAAACCGATAGCACACTAATGGACTCGACACGCACTATATTTAATCGAGGTTTGTAAAGTCTAGTAGTACATTGCCTATAGTGCCACAATGGGAGACCGTGAACTATACTACGCCTGGATGGTGGATTCCCAGTGTCGTAGGCTATTGACGCAACGTGTGACAAATGTGATAGTTGGTTGGGCAGCCGTGGTACTAATAGATTTTGCAAGTCATTCTCTCTGATATCTGTTTGTGTTTAACTCCATGGAGTAGGATTGTGTCTTAGTGTATATGATTATATCTTGGATGTTATTCCATTTTCTCTATTTATCTTTATCTGGTAACCATTTTCTCTATTTATCTTTATCTGGTAACCATTTTCTCTATTTATCATTATCTGGTAATTATTATGATGGTTGTCTATTTCTTATTTTATTCTATTGTGATATTGTTTTATCTGTGTTTTTATTTGTGCTATATTTGTGATGATATGTATCATTGTGATATCTAAGCTTTACTCTAGTCCATTATTATTATTGTTATAGCTTTTCGTATTGCATAAACTGTATATATTGTTGTTTGTCGTCTTCTTATTGGCCATGTTTGTGGTGATTTTAGATTGTCTTACCTCTTTATTGTATGTGTTTCCTGTATATTTATTTTATGCAGTAAAGAGTTTGAGGAAGAAGAAGAGGAACAACCTCTTGAGGTCCTATACCCCGAGGAGGAGGAAGATCAGCAAACCGACGACCAGTTTTACGATCAAGAACCATCTGATCATCCATATCCATTGGATTGATTAGTTTTGGTATGGCGGTGCCGGATTTTGGGATTCGTGACTCGGAGTTTCACGGTGGATCTCTATCATGGAACATGAGAGGAGATAGAGACTTCGGTAACATATGCGGGACGGATGACGGTGACCTTACGCCATAGGTTTGATGGAGAGCCGATCATGACTACGACAAGTGTTTCTACATTTAGAGTTACCCTTATCCATTAGGCGTCATTTCGGTGGTATGACCACGAGCCTAGTGAGATAAGTATCGTGTCGACCGCGCGATCACGTTATCGCCGAGAGTCGAGGCATCCAGATATTTGTCTCCTGATGATCATTTTCATGTTGAGAGTGATCCTTCGAGGAGTAAATATGCTTGATGTTTTTTTTGGGCGCGTCTGCGTATGGATGTATATATTGACTCTTTTCTTGTTTTTTATTTACTGTTTCGTTTAAATATTTGTAATTGTAGTTGTAAATTATTTGTATAACTTATAACTTGGAACATATGTACATTATAAGTAATGTTGTTCTGTTTTGTTTTTTTTTATTTGCGATTTCCGCATATTTTATTTAAGAATATTCTGTTTGACAGGAATTATTTTACAACCCGTAATAGTATGTAGCAAAAGTTTTACAACTTGGGTAGATTTTATTTCTCTTTCTTTTATTTTCTTTTATGTGTGACATCCTCCAAAGGGGTGTTACATCAGGAAATTCATGGACCACGAAAATATCCTTCAGAACATCTTCACATTGAACCTCCAAAGAAGACAACAATAGATACCCATGATCTCCTACCTTCAAACAAGCTTCTACTTAAGTTGCCGTTAGGAATCTAGGATCTTTAGCCTCAGGAAATACTAACGTCTTATTCGAACAATCAATTAGGATATGGTTAGAAGATAACCAATCCATTCCTAAGATTACATTAATCTTGGAAAGAGTCAAACAAATCAAATCCACATGAAAGATTCTATCCCTAACACATATAGGATAATTCAAACATACTTTTGTAGTAATCACAGGCTTATCAGTAGGAGTAGCAACACTCAAATCTTATGGCAATGTAGTCACAGTCAATCCCAAACGCTCCGCATAATCACATGCAATAAAAGAATGTGTTGCTCTCGAATCATAGAGTACGGTTAAAGGATTAACTTCAATAGCACACTCCTCCATGATTAAGTCCTCAGATTTCGCGGCTTCCTCTCCGCTCATAGTATACACTTGACCACCCGCCTGTGGCCTTGCAGTATGAACATTTCCCACAGAAGGTTCCCTCTTAATCTGATCACAATCCCTGGATAAATGTCCAGGTTTCCCACATCTAAAACAAATAATTCCTTTATGCTGACAATCCTTAGTCAGATGGTTCTTCCCACACTTATAACAACTATACGTAGGAGTTCCAGCTTGACTTGCCTTATTGCCACCAGAACTTTCCCAACAAATTGTTGCCGGTTCTGATTTCCTGCCGGTTTAGTATATGGTTTTTGTTGAAAACGGTTTCCTCCACTACTCTTTCCTCCCTGGAATCTTGTAGGTCCAAAGTTCTTATTTCTTGCCGCTCACTGTTGATCAATCTCCTCAACCTTATGGCACTTGTCCAACAATTCTGGAAACTGCTTAATTCCCAGGGTTGCTACAGCTCGCTTAATGTCAAGCCTCAATCCTTCCTCAAATTTCTTACACTTCCAGTCCTCATCTGGGTGCATTTGGAAATACCTCGAAAACATAGATAAGCTCTCGAACTTTGCCCCATACTCACTAACAGACATTACTCCTTGCCTCAGACTAAGAAATTCCATCTCCTTAGTATGACGCGCACTTGCTGGAAAATACTTTGCCAAAAACTTCTGCCTAAAGAGCTGCCATGTCACAACTCTTCCTTCAGCTTCTAACAATCATCGAGCTCCTGCCCACCAGTTTTCACCATCTCCGACTAACATAAAAGTCACAAAAGTCAACTTACGTTCATCAGTACAACCCATACCTTCAAATATTTTCTCCAACTCCTAGATCCACAATTCAGCTTTCTCTAGGTCAAATTCTCCCCGAAACTTCAGTGGATTATTCTTATGGAATTCAGATAAACTGTGAGCATCCTCAGTTGCTCTTTGATTTTGCTGTGCAACAACATCAGCCATCCGTTACATTGCTGCTACAGCTGCAACCATGTTTTGGTTGTCATTACCAACATTTTCCATTCCTATTCTAGTATTGACACGTCCTCGTCCTCTTCTTGCCATTACTTTCTCTACTCAAACTGGACAGTACAAAGAAAGCAAGGTCAATCTTCAAACAATATTGTTTCTTTTCAGAGAACAATAATAGAGAATTGCATAACACAAACAAGACAGACCTAACCACAAACCCAAAAGACTCTAACTTGGGCTCTGATACCAACTAATGTAACACCCACCGTAGGGTGCCACATTTATGTTACTTAATTACCAAATTATCCCCAAGTTATAAAATGTGACGTTGTGATAAAAATATAAGTTATAAATTTTTTTCTTTCTTCTTTGATAACTATAAAATAAACTTAGCGAAAAATAAAATATTATACATCATCACACATAATTTACATCATCATACATTACAAACATACTATCAGGATTATTTATATACAGACCAAGTTCTTAAAACAGTTAAACATAATTTTAACTATGTACAGACGTAGTTCATCACAGTGTTTAGACTTGCCCAAGTCTAACTAAACAGCAGAACCCTCAGTCGGGTCCTCCTCGGACTCCTCAGCAGGTAGGAATCCGATTTGACGCGAAGCCCTACGGACAGGTGTCCGAGCGAACGACACGATACTAATTTCTGTCGGGACATAATATCTAGTATCCCAATGCTACCTGATAGACAGTGAAAATTCATCGTGTACATATATAGTTACAGAAAAGAACAGATTCCTATGAAACTCTCTACTCATAATAACCGTCAGATTTCCCTCAAATATTAGTCCTCTCTCATTGGGACTAGTCCTCCACGCTCCAGCTCCACCATGGAACTGCAATCTCACGTAACCGAAGAAACCAAGTCTTGATGCCATCTTGTCAAAACTCCGCTTCCTCTGGAGCCTGCTCTTCTTCATCCTCTTATTCAACCCTTTGCTCAGTGTCTTTACAAATATATTTACAGAACCAAATAAACATATAAAGAGGTGAGATTACCTACGCCATTACCAATATGGTAGCACAGAGATAATACAAACAGCATACCATACAGATATATCATACCATAATTACAATTATGACATTATCATAATGTATTAAATAACAGATACAATAAATAATATTTATCATCATGCCATTAATAGTATTATCATCATCATCATCCAAGTATTTCTCAACAGAACAATTGTCATAGCCAATATTCCTTAATTAATATATCACATAGATATAAATGCTCAGTTTCATGCATGCGCACATAGACTCAATGTCCTACTCCATGGAGCTAATACTCAGTTCGGAGAAGTTGATCCGAAAGATCTGTCTGTACCAAAATGCTTCAAAACAAGTGCTACAATTCTCATTTGTATTTGCACGTCTAGCATATACACGATAGTCTTTACGAGATCTCAATTAAGAATAGTGTCTCAGTCAGGATTATCGGTGCGTTGCATCGGTCTAACATACGGGAAGAAGAGCTACCAACCACCCATGTAAGCAACCCGCACCCCGATGCCCCCAAGGTCAATAAGTGACTTACACTACGCATATCGCACCCACTCAAGAGGTGTACATCTCTCCTAGGCAAATAGCCTCATACAGTCCATCGGCGCTTTGCAACGCATGTTCAATGCACTAATGCCAAACATAGGCAAATTTCATATACAGTGTCCATACACCATTTCATGCATATAAAATGCACCAATGCCAATCACAGGCCAAATTCATCATTTTCTCATATAGTGTCAATCCACTGGTTCAACAGTAATCCTATGGTATAATTAAACGTGAAAATCATATTATCGCATTTTTATAGTTGCGCAACACTTTTGTCGCATTTTCACAACTTTGAAATATTTTTCTTACGTTTTCAAATCACATATAGATTTTTCAACGTTTTCATTAATTACGTAAAAATATTCCACCATTTTTAAATCGCGTAGCGATTTTTCAATAATATCTCAAACACGTAAAATATTTAAACGCTTCTCAAAACGCGTAGAAATATTTCAATGTTTTTTTCAAATTGCGTGGAAATATTTCAACATTTTTCAAATCGCGTAGCTTAAAAATCACATTTTTAAGTTACGTAAATCATTTTTCACCATTTTTCAACTTCGTAAAATATTTCTCAACCTTTAAAAATTCCTTTTCAACATTTCTCAAAATAATATGACTTCTCACATTTTTTTTCACATTTCTTACTCAAGAAAATCCTTTTTGTAATTTATTCCATAAAATCATCATTTCATTGAATTAAATAAATGTTTTTAACTTTAAAATTTACTAACTCTCTCCAAAACCCAAAAAATGAGTTACACGTTAGCAAATCCCAAATTACCAATGTAATCTTTATAATTCCAAATCAATTCTAAAAATCAATCCTCTTTAAAATAAATTGAGGTTCAAACACTTTCAACCTCTCTTTTCCATTCACATATGAAAATTCCAATTCTCAAGTGTTAAAACACTCTGATTCCCTTTCCAAAATCCTTGTATTAAATCAAGTTATAATTCCACTTTGAAAATCACTATGTTCATAAAAAAATCAAGGCATTACAAGCCTTCAAAACCGTGGACATGACCATTGAAACCATCAAAACTTTTTTTCCTTCTAAATTGATATGGTTTTACACAAGCAAAATCATTAAAAATTCTCACAAAAACCGTGAGCACTTGTTTCTTGAAAACAAACCATTTGTTTATTTTCCTAGCTTTTCTAAACATCGAATTTTACCATTCATGAAAATATTAATTTGTGAACACCTATTTTGAGGTGTTGAGACCGAAATCCTCATGGTCTTTGGAACCAAAATTTGTTTTCCTTTCCAATAATTTTTATGGCATACAACACATATAATCAACATATATATCACCAGCATGCCTTAATCAAAGCAATAAATCATGCAAATCATACCAAGCATAGGCAAATAATCAAAGCACATAAACATACACAAATTATTACATGTCCATCGATATGAATCCTCACATGGATTCACCATCCATCAAATAAATAAACCATCTCTCACCACCATACTTGGTTGGTGAGATGGATCTCCCTCTTACCTCTTGAAGAACCACAAAAAGCTTCTTGCTTTGCACTTTGATCAAGATCTCCACCAATAAAACTCTCTTAAACACAAAACAAACACAAAGAAATTAGTATATTAAGCTTGAATAAGAGGAACCATGGATCAAACATGGTTTAGAACATGAAAAAGAAGAGAAGAAATGAAGTTTCCTTACACTTCACTTCAAAACCCTAAAACTTGCTCTTGGAAAAAGTCCTTCAAGATGGAAGATTTAGAGCTTGGTGTAAACTACAAAGGTTCTTAAATTGAAGTAAGGATTCAAGAAATATGATTGTTTGAAATTAAAGAGTGATGGAAGGGTGTTCTTGAGATTATGGCTGAGCTATTGTGGGAGAGAAAGGAGAGAAATTTTTTTGCTAAGTAAATTTTCATGCAATAATGACCAAGGTGATCCATAATGGTCTTCAAACTTGCTTTAGCTCCACATTCACTCACCAAAACCGTCCCCCCTCCTATGCATCTCCAAAAATCGTCCCCCCTTCCTTGCTTCATCAAAGTGTGACAAATCTCATAGCCACCATTTTAAGCCATCTTAACCCTTAATTAAATTAATGGTTTGGATTAAAATAGCTACTAGGTTTAGCTTATAGATAGAAGACTTAATTTAGGCCATTGGATCATTCTTCCTTGAAATCCTAGCCATTGAATGTATCTCCAAAATGAAGGGTCAAGATTACTTCTTCAAACTTTACATGCAAGGGCTATAAATGGTCCTAGCCACTTTGTAAGACTAAATCTCAACCGTTGATTAAATCAAGATCATGTCTTCACCGTTGATTTCATCAATGGTAGATATCCAAGCCACTAATGTTGACTTCGCAGTACAATATTTATTTTTGTATCTGTTGTTGCTCTTCGAATAATATTTTTACTGTATATTTATCCCCCGATAATTAAATACAGTGCAAAATATAGTAAAAGAAAATTTTAAAAATTGTTTGCAGATTCAGGTTTAGTAAGATCCCCCGTCTCCGTCTCAACAGTACGAATTTTCTTGGCTACATAAAAAATTTTACCTTTCTGGACCCATGCATGGCCCACATACGACCTCCCTGGGCCCACAGACGGCCCACGGATAATGCTAAAATAAACAGAGTAATATAAAAATTTTATAATCACACACAAAATCACAAAAATTAGAAAATGCATAAATATCAAATCAAATTACGTAAAATAATTAAGACTTGACAGTAATAATTAAATTACGTAAAATTTTCCCTGGCCCAAAAATTATTATTTTCCTGACACGGAGTAAATCATACACAACGATCAAAAGCAGTCATGAAATAATCAAAATAATTTTACAGTACCCAAAAATCACTAAATAGTAGAATTCTGTTAACTGTCAAAATTACTGTCTTATATTTAGGAAGTTTGGGGTGTTACAATTGGGATACTAGATATTATGTCCCAACAAAAATTAGTATTGTGTCGTCCGCTCGGACACCTGTCCATAGGGCTTCGCGTTAAATCAAATTCCTACCTGCTGAGGAGTCTGAGGAGGACCCGACTGAGGGTTCTGCTATTTAGTTAGACTTGGGCAAGTCGTTTAATTATTTAAGTATGTTTAAATACGTTGAGAACTTGGTCTATATAAAAATAATCTTGACAGTACGTTTGTAATGTATGATGATGTAAATTATGTGTGATGATGTATAATATTTTATTTTTCGGTAAGTTTATTTTATAGTTATCAAAGAAGAAAGAAAAAAATTTACAACTCATATTTTTATCACAACGTCATATATTATAACTTGGGGGTAATTTGGTAATTAAGTAACATAAATGTGGCACCCTACAGTGGGTGTTACAATGTTTGGTTTTGATTTGAGGAGGGAGTTACTTGAATTTCAGTCATGTTATTATTATGCCACTTTTGTGAGGAAAATTTTTCTATCATCTTGCTTAACTTGTTTCACATTATTCATAACTGCTTTTGCATGTCACTTTATTGAAAAATTGAAATAATTAGAATAGTTGATAAAAGCATGTGGATACCATATTTTTGCTGAGTGAGTTTTGAGCCATTCATTTTTATTGTGAGGGTGTTTTCTTGGCCATCCAATGTTTATTGTGGTGCTTATGATTTTTGTTTTTGTTTTCACTAGATCATTTCATTATTGTTTTAGCTAAAGAGAAGTTTTATATCACACTTGCATTTAATATGATATCATGGAAGTTGGTAGAATTGTGTGTTTCCTTGAGACATGATATTAGGCTATATTTTTTATTTTGAGCCTTGGAATAATGTTGTTGTTCTTTCACATATTGTCGCCAGCCACCTATTTGAGCCTATTTATTGAGCCTTTCTTTCTTAACCCTTTTCCTAAAGTATTTTAGGAAAGAAGCAATATTATTGCAATATGGGAAGGTATAAGGGAAGAAAAAAAGAGAAAAATAAATAAAAAAGATGGCAAAGTGAAAGTGCAAGAGAAAAAAAAAGAAAAAAAAACTTTCACAAAGCTACAAAGTTGAAAAAAAATTGAGAAAAGAAGTGAAAAGAATCTGGTTTAGGAGCTTTAAAAAAAGTAATTTAAAGAAGGTAAAGAAAATTATATTGAAAGTGTAGCAATCAAGCTTCTAAATATTCCTGAAACACTTTTGATTTTCATTATTTTCCCTAGCCTTCATATTTTCCCTTTACCCACATTACAGGCTTAATAAAGTCCTATTTGATCTTAAAGGATTGCATGGTTCTTCCAAGGTACATGACTAATCTTAAGGTGTGATGTAAAGTATTTTCTTGGCATCTTTTCATGAAACGATATTTGTTCTATTTTTTCAGCGTTCTTTCTATAATTTTATATGTAAGATATTTGTTTTGATTTGTGCCTACTTCTCTACTCACATATACTTGCTATGAGTGACACCATACTTTTGAGTGATTTTCATTGTTAAGTGCAACTCTTGTATGGATTGTATATGGTTGAAGGATGTTTTTTTATGGGGATTCTAGTTGTGATATTTGGAGACAATGAGTAAATGCTATAGTAGTTATATTATTCACACACTTTTAGTTTGATGATGGTAGAGTTTTTGTGGCAATTGTGGTGTTTTGATACATGACTGATATTCTTGAGTAAGATGATTTTCACTTTGAGCTTTGTTTTAAGTCGTTTTCATTGCTAGGGACTAGCAATAAGCAAGTTAGCGGGTGTGATGAGTGTACAAAAATGCTCTCTAAATACTTTATTATTGGACTAAATTGCTAAAATGTGAATAGATATCATTGGAATTAATGTATATTTTTAAATTGAGTTTCTATTTACTTTGGAATATTCTTAATATATATATATATATATATATATATATATTATAATATATATAAATTTTTAAACTTGATAAATTTTCTATGCTTGTATTTATTTTAATCAATTTAGTCTCACTATTTAATCATTTTATTTTATAGATTAATATGAGTAAATAATAGACAAGAAGAAATCAAGACTTGAGCCCACAACAAATAAAAGAGATTGGGGTATTAAGCAAGTGAAGCGGTAGGTGCAGTGCATTGAAAAAAAAAATCTAACCTATTTAAAAGGATAAGGATATGTTGCAATATTAGAAACACTTACCTAATTAAAAAAAGGGCAACATCGCACAACAAAAAGCAAGCAAAGAAATAGATTAGGCTACACGGAGTGGAGCATTGTGTCATTGGAGAAAGAAAATAAAAAAGGAAAAAAAGCAGCAGGAGAACTTAATTGCGGCGCACCTTTCGAGAAGGAGAAAAGAAATATATTTGAGACGTGACAGGCACTATGTCTCATAACAAGAAGAAAAGAAGAGGGAAGGCGCACTGCATTTGATATATATGCAATGAAGAATTTTAGTGAGATAATTCTATTGTATTCTAATCTTAATATGTCTTGTTAAATTCTCTGTATTAAGGAGATGATGAAATCTTGATTATTTTTACATTACTATATTGAATTGTTTTTACCCAATTTTAGAATTTATTGCTTATTGATTCTATTTTCCTATCAGATTATATGAATGAATTTTAAGATGAGTTCAGTCATGTTTTTCTCATGTTTTATAATTTATTTGTGTTATTTGAGTGTTAGTGGTAATTGTTGGATATCAATTGTAGTTTCTTATTAGGGATACATTTAATAATTTGATAATTCACTAATAATTAGGAAGATTTTATTATACACTTAATTATTTTTTTTAGTTCTTTATTAATAGATCTTCTGTGATCACATGCTTGTTGTAACACCTCAATTTTTAGAAAAATGTCCCGAATGTTCTGTTTGCTGTTTTTCAAGCTTTTGTGTAAAAGACCGTTGTGTCCCTATTTACTGTTTCTTGTTTTCTGTATGAAATACAAATACGTTTTTACATGCTAAGATTTTATTTGGTCGTTTTACGTAATTTGCTTCGAGACGGTAAAATAAAAATTTTCTCAAGCTACTGTTTTAATTTTTCTGAGAGATATACAGATAATTAATACTGTCTGTAATTTTATTTGAATGTTTTGGATGATTTGCTTCGTCGTGGGGAAAAATAGAAAAATGACCATTACGTCCCGATTGTACTGTTTTTAATTTTTCTACATGTTACAGTGCTTAATATTACTGTCTGTGATTTTATTTGGACTTTTTGAGCAATTTGCTCCGGGACGAGAAAATAATATTTTCCGGGCCGGGGAAAATCTTGTTTTAATTATTCAGAATTGGGGGATCTTACTAAACCCGATTCTGAATGATATTGTATTTAATCTTTTAATTTTTAGGATTTAACTGTCAAATAAAATAATTTTGTATTATTATAATATTATTTTATTAGTCAGTATAATAAAATAAAATGAGGGACCCGAAATGTTTTGCGGGACCCACGTTTAGTTAAAACAGTTAACTTAGTAGCTTAATTAAGCATCATTAGTGATGGAACTTTCAAGAACATGGTGACTAGGCTTAATGACTAGGCTAATTAGTGACTAAGCATGGTGACTAGGTTAATGACAATGCTTAAATCAACCAATGAGAGTTAAGCTTGCTAACCAAGTTTTAATCTTGGCCTTTGATCCATTCTAAGGCTTGGATGAAGCCAACCTAATGGACACCTCTTGGTCCTTTGAGGTCTATGGCCAAGCCACCTTTGAAGGCCATTAATCACTTGTTTTTCATGCAATTTTCTCTCTTCTCTCTCTTCCAAAAACCCTAAACTCCATTGAAGCTTTCTTGGAGCTCTATTCGGCCAAGCCATAAACTACACCATCCAACCACCCAAAATTTTATCCAACCAAGTTTTCTAAACCTAAACACAATCCTAAGAACATCTCTAGTTGAGAGTTCTTGCAAAATCTTCCATTTGAAGCTTAGAAACCTACTTGGAAAATTTTACCTAGAAGGTGAAATTTCTTGTTTTCCATTTCTAAACTCTTTTTCAAAGTTCTAGGCCATGATTTATCCATGGTTTAAGCTCTCTTTTATGGTAAGTAATTTGTAGTTTTGTTTAAGCTTGTTAGGTGACTTGGTGGAGTGAAACCGAAAACCTAGAGGAGGTGTGAAAGAGTGTTTTGTCTTCATTTAAGGTAAGAGGAAGACAATTCTTATCATCCATGGGTGGTGGTAAGAAAATGGAGATTGATTGTTGATTGTAGAATCCATAAGGATTCCTTTATTTGTGTTTGTTAGTAGCTTATTTGTGTGGTTGTTAGTAGTTTTCCTATTTGATGTTTGTAATAATTTGTATGAAGTAGCATGTCTACAAGCTTTGATTTGCATGTCTACAAGGTTTGATAATATGTATGTGTTAGAAATGCATGATAATGTATAGGATGTGAATAACATGCTAAGGAATGCATGAGTGTTCCAAAGAACACCACACTAAGGCTCACGGCCATTGACTAAAAGGAGAACCAAAATGTTCTCATTATTTTCCTAAAGTGTAATTTAATTAATCTAGGAAAATTAACAAGAGATAGAATTGTTTAGATCAAGGAAAATGAATTTAGAAATCAAATAACACAAGTGTATATTTCGGCCAACATGCCAAACCAAAGATTCATGATTTCTAAAATCAATTCCAAACCATTTTCAATTAAAAAGATGCAATATATGTTAAAAAGAATTTTCTAAAATGAGTTTTGAAGAAATGAATTGATTGGAATTAAGTTTAAGGATTAAAATTAATAATTTTATTGTTAGAAAAGAAATACAGTAACTTTTGAGAATTTCTAACATATGGCTCATGATGTATTTTGAAGCATGTTAGGGGTTTTCAAAAGGATTAAATTATATGGTTAAAAATTAATTAAACAGAATTTTTACGGAAAAATTAGGAAACCATTAATATAATTTTCTAAGCAAAATACTGTTAATTTTTAGTAAAAACGGGCAAATAAGATAGAAAAGATGTCTAAAAGACAGTATACGGTACGAAAAATATTTTACGTAGTTTAAACGTATTATTTATTATTTTTGTTTATTTAAACAGTAAATTTTAAGGAATTTGGACAAGAAAATGATTTAAAAACCTTACGCGATTGAGAAAACGTATTAAAAATCCTATGCGATTTGCAAAAACAGCAAAATATATTTACGCGATTTAAAAACGTTTGTAAAAACGATGAGATTGTGAAAACGCGATAAAATTTCTATTGGATTGATCAAAACGGTATTTTCTGTATTTTTTTCTGCTGTCAGGCTATGAGGTGAACTCGTACAGGCTTTGGAACAGTATTTGTCCGGTGGGACTTACTGTATCTTTTTATCTTTGAGGATATATTTTTATTGAGGATATTGTGGTAATTTCTCATATATTGAGTTTATGCCAATTTTGGTAGATTGGTTGACGAGGTGAATCACATCGTGTTGTCGATGCGATAAACGTAGTGTGGTTCATTGTCTTTATGAACTTGGAGACGTTAGTGTACGAGATCCCATATATGGACAGTCGGTCGCTCCGCTGGGCCGTGGTAACCGATAGCACACTAATGGACTCGACACGTACTATTTTAATCAAGATCTTGTAAAGTCTAATAGTACATTGCTTGTAGTACCACAACGTGAGACCGTGAACTACACCACGCCTTGGATGGTGGATTCCATGTGACGTGGGGCTATAGACGCAATGTGTGACAGCGCAATAGTTTGGTTGGGCAGCCGTGGTACTAATAGATTTTGCGGGTCATTCTCTCTCTGATATCTGTATGTGTTTAGCTCCATGGAGTAGGATCGTGTCATATTGTATATGGTTATATCTTGGATATTATTTTATTTTATCTATTTATTTTATTTGGTTATTATTATGATAATTTGTCTATTTCTTATTTTATTTTATCTGTGGTATTATTTTATCGTGATATTATCTTATCTCGTGATATTATTTTATCTCGTGATATTATGTGTTGTTGTGATACTATTCTGTTACTAATTACTGTTATAGCTTTTCATATTGCATGAACTATATATCTGTTGTTTGTCGTTTTCTTATTTGCCATGTTTGTGATGATTTTAGATTGTCTTACCTCTTTATTGTATGTGTTTTTTGTATATTTATTTACGTGGTAAAGAGTTTGAGGAAGAGGAACAACCTCTTGAGATTTTGTATCCTGAGGAGGAAGAAGAGCAACAAACTGAAGATCAGTACGACGACCAAGAACCATCTGATCATCCATATCCATTGGACTGATTTGTTTGGGTATGGCGATGCCAGGATTTTTGGGTTTTGTGACACTCGAGTTTCACGGTGGATCGTTACCTTGGCATCTGCGGGGAGATAGAGACTCAGTGACTTACGTGGGACGGCTGACTATGTCCCTACGTCATATGTTTGATGGAGAGCCAGTGATGACGACTACTGTGTTTCTACACTTAGAGTTGCCTTTATCTCTTACGCGTCATTGGGGTGGTGTGTCCACTGAGCCTAGTGAGATGACTATCGTATCGACTGCGCGGTCTCGTTTCCGCCGAGTGTCGAGGCATCCTGGATATTTATCTTCTGATGAGTTTCCTGAGAGTGATCCATCAGAGAATTAAATGTTTATGATGTGTATTTTTTGGCGCATCTGCGTATGTATATATTGACTCTTTACTGTTTCTGTTTACTGTTTTTGTTTAAATATTTGTAGATATAGTTGTAAATTATTTGTATAACTTATAACTTGAACCATATGTATATTATGAGTGATGTTGTTCTGTTTATTTTATGTTTTTCACATTTTTTTTATTTTTAACAATATTCTGTTTAACAGGAATTATTTTACAACCCATAGTAATATGTAACAAATGTTTTACAACTTGGGTAGATTTTATTTATCTTTCTTTTATTTTCTTTATATATGTGACATCCCCATAAGGGTGTTACACTTGTCACTAGATATTCATGAGTAAAATTATTTGGGTATAATAATTTGACATAGTTAATGTTAAAATTAATCTTGGTAGATTATGAGCCTTAGTCATCTTACATCTATTAGAAACCAAATTTGTTTACTTTGCTTCACTTAAATTTACAATTAAAATTAATCTTATTTACTATTAATCATTTAATATTTTCATTAGTTTCTTTGTTCATTTAACTATTCTTTCAATTAGTCTTTCCATTGAATCGATACCCCAAAGTTGTGCTACAACTACCACGTTATTCTTTGGGCATAATCACACACCTAGCCTCTTCATGCTCACTCAGAAACCTCATAGACCACTACCAAGTCTAGGTTACAAAGAGATAGTAAGTTTGGGCTGGTGTTTACACGCTCATACACTCACGAAGTGAATTACAACACTTAAGATCAGAGAGAAAGAGCTTTTCTTTATAAGAGATAAATTGATAAACATCATTTTTATATATTAGTTAACCCTCATATTCAACATTTTAGACCTCTCACATGCTTAATTGATTGGTTTTGGCCATCATTTATAAGTTTAGGTTCAAATTGGGCTTAGTTATATTTTTTAGCATTGTGGCAATTTTACACTATTTCTATATTTCAAGTATAATTTGAGTTATAGACATCTAAAAATTATGAATTTTTCCTTATAGGAAAGCTGAGAGGAAGCTCTTTAACTTTTTTGAACAGCTCTGGAGCTTAATTGTAACGTCCTTAATAACATTACTAATAACGTATCTGGATTTACGTATTAGCAAATAAAATTAAGTATGTCATGCAAATTTAATAAATTACTTTTATACTATATTTAATTGATATACAGAAATATGAGCCTATCGCAGAATAATATAATGTTTGTACATTAAAAGAATAGTATACAATGTAATTTACAGTACAATAATTTACATAAGCTTTTACAGAGTACTAATTATACAAAACACAATACAATATAACTTCAAAACTATTCCATGTCTTCTGCTTTGGTCTCCTTGCTGAAGATCTTGACCCTGGAAATATTATGAAAATAAGAACAGTAAAGGGGTGGGAATTCAAAGAATTCTCAATAATACCATTAATATTAGTGACATCGTAATGCTTTCAGCCATTTCGGGGAAAAACCATTTAAAAACTCATTTTATTACGTAGGATGGTGGCAAAAACCAAAACAAGTCATTCTTCTCAAAACAGAAATTCAATTATTATTAGTTTATGAAAATATTTGTTATCAAACATCTCATTTAACATCCACAATAAATTTCAGAAACACAACTTTAAATAAGCATCATATTTAGTCAAATAAATTCAATTTCATCGTAATGCTTATTTAAATTACTTGACAGTAGTCTGTTTTTAGGTTAGTGCACTTTAACCTATTTATGACCATTCACTAGTCACACTGAACTACTCCAATAAATGCGTAACCTAGCCACCTCTAGTGAGGGAATGTTCATCCTTAACATAGAGTTGTGAGTAGAGAGGGAAGGAATGGTCGTCCTTACACTATCCACAAACTGGGATCACCGCTATCACCTAGAAAGAATTTGAGTAAAAGGTGAGGGAATGTCCATCGTTAACCTTAATTACTCTGGAAGGGAAGGAATGTCCATCCTCACACTTCTATTCTCTCTAATGATAGGGATCATTTCCAAAGGGCCACTCAATTAATTAACAAATTTCAAACACATCAACACCAAAATTTTGGTCTCAAAGGGCAACTTTGTGCCATGACCTTTAACCATCATATATGTCACAATATTATGCTAAAAAATAACAACATTTATGGTCACACAAGGTAGCAATTCTGCCATGTCCATTTATCATCATTTAAGCATCATTTTTATGCAAAACATATCAAAACTCTAGCCATTAATGGGCAACATTTTTTCATGAAAATTCAACACCATTTAACATCATTCAAGCCATGTTTTCACACATTAAAATCTTCCACATTCAAATTAAAAACAGGATAGCATACTACCCTTGTCATTTATCATTGTTCAAAGCTCTAATTCGAGCACAAAAGCTATTATAATTCCATCACAAAAAGGCAACACCTTTGCCACATTTTCTAACATAATTCAAGTCATAAATGCAACATTTAATCATTATAAAATGAGCTTAAAAATAGGGCAGCGACTTCTTTAGCAATTCAATTCAAAATACCCAACGAAATCTCCATTTTCTTAACATATTCAACATTACACTTCAACACCAATTTCAATAGAAATGTGATGAACAATCAAAAGGATACAAACACCATCATATCTTAACATAGCCATGAGTTATAGGACAACACATTACTAATCAATTCATAATGTTTTGCTCTATAACTCAAAGAAGGAATAAAACTAGAGCAAAGTGAGATAGAAGCACAAAATAACCAAAACTCAAGCTATTTTTTTTAAGCTACTGGTCATGAGCTTCCAAGCTCCAAGGACCAGATTTTTGGTTAAAAAATAATGTAAAAAGAAGAGCAAGATGATGGCAAGGAACCCCTACCTCACTTCTAGCTTTGTTCCCTTGAGTTTCCTTACTTTTCCTCTTGTTTTTGCTTCTTGTTTCTCTTCTCTTTTTTCGTCTTCCTCACAGTGGAGTTGTTGTATTGTGTGCCCTTCTGCCTCTATTTTAGCTAGAGAAGTGTGAAGAGAAAGTGAGAAAATTGTAGAGATTTTTAGATATAAAATGGATGGCATTTTAGTCAAAGTTTATGACCAAATTTTTGTACTGTAACTTTTGTATCTGTTAGGCACTCTTTAATCTTTTAAAGCTAAATTTTTAAGTGTCCATAAGTATTATGGAGAATTTTAGGATTCATCTTAGTCCTTGATTCCATTTTTCCAGGAATTTTCATATACTGCTATTTACCAGTTAAGCTTAATTGATCAGTACCAAGTTAAATTAAAATGAGAGATTGAGTAAATATGCTTACTAATAATTATCTTAGTTGGTATTTTATACCAAATTATTCTCCATATCTTACTTATCATTTCTATGAAATTTTCTGAAATACTTAGTTGTTCCATTATTGTTCCCTTAATTTCTTTTCGGTATCCTTAAAAATATCAAATTAGCTCAGCTACTTCTCCAAAATTTACTACAGCTTTTACCCATGGTTGATAGCTAGGAAATAAATTTTTCATATTTATTCCCATTATATTAGTTGTTTACGCAAAAACTTTGGTTATTTCATAGTATTTAGTAATATAGAATTATGCTCAAACTAGTTCAGAAGATTACATAAATTAATAGATAATTCTTACCAGTATTACTGAGCTTCTATAACCTTAATTAGGATCATTAGAGTAGGAGGATGTTACATGATTCAGATGTCTAGTATGTCATATTAGGCTTGGAATTCAGAACAGAGGTGTTGTTGCTAGAACCTAAGCAATGTGCAAATATTGGGTCGTATATTGAGCTATAGGAGTCATAATGGGCTAAAATTAGTTCCATTGGAAAGCTAAGACAAAACACTTTAACTTTCACACAGATCACTTATCAAAACAATGACTTTTTAATAGGGTTTTTAACACCTGAAAGGAGATGCTAGATCTAGGAGCTGTTAAACATGGTTTGAATATAACTCTTTCATTAGGTGTTCAAATCTTGCAAATTAGGTGTCCAATTAAAGCTCATTGGAAGAGGAAGACTCTAAGCTTGGGAAAAACTTGTAATTTCACTTTTAGTGTCTGTTATGAGGGAGAGAAAGCCCAAAATCGAGACCATTCCATTCAATTTTCACTTTTCACTTTGTCTCTCCATCTTCTCTCTTTCTCTCCCCTCCCCTCCCCTCTCCTCTCTTCTTACTTTTCCTTTATATATATGTACTTTTACTTTTCTATTTGTACTCTCCATTCATGGAGAGCTAAAGCTTTAATCAATCCTAGGGATTGAAACACTCTTGATGTTTAATTTTGAGATCTTGTGATGAATGTTTCCATTCTTGTTGTTAATTAAATTTCTCTCTTCCTTCTCTTGATTCTGTTTCATATTGATTGAGTGCTTAGATCAATTTTGGTATTCATGTGATAGTTGCTTAACTATCATGTGTTTGCAGAAAGTAGATAATGCATCAAACGTGTTTGTTGTATTGTCTAGCTAGCTTGAATTCTAGAATGAGGTTGATCTAGGGTTATGCTTAATCAATTTTTTGTTGATTGGCCAAATCCTAGGTGCTTACCTAGTAGAGAATTCATGCTTGTATGAGGATTTCACATGAGATTAGGCAATGCACCAAAGGTGTCTGATGAATTGCCTAACTTGGTTGAATGATGAGTTTTAGGTTGATTTAGGGTTGGATGGATGCTAACTTCATCTAATGTTGATTAATCAAATGCTAGATGCTTATCTAGTGGAGCATATCAAGAATTTGGTTAGCATATGAATGAGTTCATAGTGGTCAAGAATGGATAAAACTCAAGAGTTGTTGATTCCCTTGGATTAGTTGTTTTTCCTCATCCTTTTTACAATATTTTAATTACTATCTTTTAATTATTCTTGCAAACCAAACTCTCTGTTAACCCTTTAATATAATTGATTAACTGGAATGATCCAAGGGCTCGACCCGATTGCACCATATACTATAAGTACTTGGTGAATCGATTAATAAATCTAATCTAATTTGGTAGCTTTGATAGCTATTATAAATATAATATACAAGTAGAATCGGTGTTTGACTATCAGAGAACATTATAACAACTTGACAGCACAATCAAAAAGTTTTTCATTAACAAGTGTAAAACTTGGATATTGCAGTAATGGTTTCACCAACCAAGGATTCAACTTAAATGAGCTTCATCAACTTCATTTTATTGTCTTCATCGAATTGTAACCGTTGGAAGTTATTTAATGTAGTTGTACCATATACTGAAACTTGCTAGAGAGAGATAGTCATTATTTTGTCTTTTAGTGGCAGCTTTTTGTAGATTTCTCTTGACTGGTATAGTAGCTTTTATACTTGTTAGGCAAATGTTCCATGCATTTTGACTTTGAGATAACACTCCTAAGTACTTTCAGCCTTCCATGTTGAATGTAACACCCCTTTATGTAGCAACCAGAGCGTAATCGTCATTACACCACAGTTACTAAATCCAAGTGTGTCACAGACATGATAACAGTAATTTAAATTCTCAAGAGAGTATTTTTTTTTTTTGACAATTTGCATAAGTAGAAAATACGAGCCTCGAATGAAATATAAATATATTCAACCCATAATACAACCACTGAAATAAAATCATATTCCTTATATATATATATATATATATATATATATATATATATATATATATATATATATATATAATCAATTTACACAAATCACTAATGACATAGAATATAATAATTACAGAGTCTAATAAAATACAGCGGGAATAATGTAACACCCTTGTGGGGATGTCACATATATAAAAAGAAATAAATAAAATCTACCCAAGTTGTAAAACATTTATTACGTATTAATATGGGTTGTAAAATAATTCCTGTTAAACAGAATATTATTAAATAAAATAATGCAGAAATATAAAATAAATAGAACAACATCACTCATAATATACATATGATCCAAGTTATATGTTATACAAATAATTTACAACTACAATTACAAATATTTAAACAGAAACAGTAAAGAAAAACAGTAAAGAGTCAATATATACATACGCAGACGTGCCCAAAATATATCATAAATATTTAATCCTCTGATGGATCACTCTCAAGAAACTCATCAGAAGATAAATATCTAGGATGCCTCGACACTCGGCGGATATGAGACCGCACAGTCGATACGAGTGTCATCTCACTAGGCTCAGTGGATACACCACCCCAATGACGCCTAATGGATAAAGGTAACTCTAAGTGTAGAAACACAGTCGTCGTCATCACTGGCTCGTCATCAAACCTATGACGTAGGGACACAGTCAGCCGTCCCGCATACGTCACGGAGTCTCTGTCTCCTCGCATATGCCAAGCTAACGATCCACCGTGAAACTCGAGTGTCACGAACCCCAAAAATCCTGGCACCGCCATACCCAAACTAATCAGTCCAATGGATATGGATGATCAGATGGTTCTTGATCGTCGAACTGATCTTCGGCTTGCTGATCTTCCTTCTCCTCGGGATACAGAATCTCAAGATGCTGTTCCTCTTCCTCAAACTCTTTACCACATAAAATAAATATACAGAAAACACACATACAATAAAGAAAGAGGTAAGACAATCTAAAATCATCACAAACATGGCAAATAAGAAAACGACAAACAACAGATATACAGTTCATGCAATATGAAAAGCTATAACAGTAATTCAATAACAGTATAGTGTAAAAATCTAATTATCATAACAACACATAATTTCACAGATAAATCAATAACTCATACAATATAACATCACAAATAAAATAATTTCAGAAACAGACAATTTTTCAGAATGATAACCAAATAAATAAATAAATAAATAAAATAAATAAATAATGTTCAAGACATAATTAAATGCAACATGACACGATCCTACTCCATGGAGCTAAACACAAACAGATATCAGAGAGAGAATGACTCGCAAAATCTATTAGTACCACGGCTGCCCAACCAAACTATTGCGTTGTCACACTTTGCGTCTATAGCCCCAAGTCATATGGAATCCATCATCCAAAGCATGGTGTAATTCATGGTCTCACATTGTGGCACTACAGGCAATGTACTATTAGACTTTACGAAATCTCGATTAAAAATAGTGCGTGTCGAGTTCATTAGTGTGCTATCGGTTACCACGGCCCAGCGGAGCGACCGACTGTCCATATATGGAATCCCGTACACTAACGTCTCCAAGTTCATAAGAATAATGAACTACACTACGTTTATCGCATCGACAACACGATGTGATTCCCCTCGTCAACCAATCCACCAAAAATTGGCATAACTCAGATAAAAAGATACAGTAAGTCCCACCGGACAAATACTGATCCAAAGCCTGTACGGGTTCACCTCTTAGCCCGACAGCAGAAAAATACAGAAAATCCCAAAAAGAATATGGAAAATACCATTTCGGTCAATCGCGTAGAAATTTTATCGCGTTTTCACAATCTCGTCGTTTTTACAAACATTTTTAAATCGCGTAAATTTATTTTTCTGTTTTCAAAATCGCGTAGAGTTTTTAATACATTTTCTCAATCGCGTAAGATTTTTAAATCATTTTCTTGTCCAAACTCCTTAAAAATTACTTGTTAAAAAAAACGAAATAATAAATAATACGTTTAAACTACGTAAAATATTTTCAATACCGTATATCTTGTCTTTTGGACATCTTTCCTATCTTATTTGTCCATTTTTACTAAAAATTGACAGTATTTTGCTTAGAAAATTATATTAATGGTTTCCTAATTTTACCGTAAAAATTCTGTTTATTAAATTTTTAAACCATATAATTAATCCTTTTGAAAACTACTAACATGCTTCAAAATACAGCATGAGCCATATGTTAGAAATTCTCAAAAGTTACTGTATTTTCTTTCTAACAATAAAATCATTAATTTTAATCTTTAAACTTAATTCAAATCATTTTGTTTCTTTAAAACTCATTGGAGAAAAATTCTTTTTAACATATATTGCATCTTTATACTTGAAAATAGTTTGGAATTGATTTTAGAAATCATGAATTCTTGGTTTGGCATGTTGGCCGAAATATATGTTTGGATCATTTGATTTCTAAATTCATTTTCCTTAATCTAAACAATGCTATCTCTTGTTAATTTTCCTAGGTTAATTAAATTACACTTTATGGAAAATATGAGAACATTTTGGTTCTCCTTTTGTGTCCATGGCCGTGAGCCTTAAGTTTGTGTTCTTTGGAACACTCATGCATACCTTAGCATGTTATTCACATCCTGTACATTATCATGCAATTCTAACACATGCAATATATTTCTAACACATATAATCCAAATCAAAGCTTGTAGACATGCAATCAAAGCTTGTAGACATGCAAATTATTACAAACATTAAATAGGAAAGCTACTAACAAGTACACAACACATAAACAAGCTACTAACAATCACACAAATGAATCCTTATGGATTCTACAATCACAAAAATCACACTCCATCTTCTTACCACCATCCATAGATGATAAGATTAGTCTTCCTCTTACCTTAAATGAAGACTAAAACTCTTTCACACCTTTCTTTATGTTTCGGTTTTCTCCTTCAAAATCACCTAACAAGCTTAAACAAAACTACAAGTTACTAACCATAGAAAGAGAGCTTAAACCATGGAGAAATCATGGCTTAGAACTTTGAAAAAGAGTTTAGAAAAGAAAAACTAGGAATTTCACCTTCTTGGTTGAATCTTCCAAGTAGGTTTTCAAGCTTCAAATGAAGGATTTTGCAAGAACTCCCAACTAGAGATGTTCTTAGGATTGTGTTTAGGTTTAGAAAACTTGGTTGGATGAAATTTTGGGTGGTTGGATGGTGTAGAACAAGGCTTGGCCGAATGGAGCTTCAAAAGAGCTTCAATGGTGTTTAGGGTTTTTGGAAGAGAGAGAGAGAATGTTGCATGAAGACAAAGTGAATTTGGTCTCCCAAAGGCCAAATGGCTGTGAACTTCATGCCATGCAAGGTGTAGCCTTGCTTGGCTTCATCCAAGCCTTAGAATGCATCAAAGGCCAAGATCAAAACTTGGTTAGCAAGCTTGGCTCCTATTGGTTCATCCTTGCCTTGTCATTAGCCTTAGTCACCATGCTTAGTCACTAATTAACCTAGTCATCTAGCTTAGTCACTTGTTCTAGAGAATTCCTTCACTAATGATGCTTAATTAAGCTACTAAGTTAACTGTATTAGCTAAACGTGGGTCCCGCAAAACATTTCTGAGTCCACTGTCATCTAATTATACTGACTAATAAAATAATATACAAAATTATTTTATTGGACAGTTAAATCCTAAAAATTAAAAGATTAATTATTGTCTCATTCAGAATTGGGTTTAGTAAGATCCCCCAGTCTGAATAATTAAAACAAGATTTCCCCGGCCCGGAAAAATATTATTTTCCTGTCCCGGAGCAAATCGCACAAAAAGTCCAAATAAAATCACAGACAGTAATATTAAGCACTGTAACATATAGAAAAATTAAAAACAGTACAATCGGGACATAACGATCATTTTTCCATTTTTTCCCACGACGAAGCAAATCATCCAAAACGTTCAAATAAAATTACAGACAGTATTAATTGTCTGTATATCACCCAGAAAAAATTAAAACAGTAGCTCGAGAAAATTTTTATTTTACCATCTCAAAGCAAAATACGTAAAACGATCAAATAAAATTTTAGCCTGTAAATATATTTGTATTTCATACAGAAAAACAAGAAACAGTAAAATAGGGACATAACAGTCATTTACACAAAAGCTTGAAAAACAGCAAACAGAACATTCGGGACATTTTCTAAAAATTGGGGTGTTACAAATAAAAACACTAAAGGGGGAAAAGTAGTAACCCAGGGATGGGTACTACTAGCAAACAAAGCCGCAATCCCATATGTACATGATGCACGGCGTCACAGTTGACACGACAGACATCAATGCCTCCATGCGGCTGCACTCTTACGTAGTCGAAGAAATCTTGTCTAGACGCTCAAGCCAATCAACCAAGGTGTGGTCCCTCTTTATCTTCCGCACGATCTTTTATCAAATATAAATATAAATCAGAAATGCACAAATATAGGAAAGAGGTAAGACATCCTACCATCATCACCAATTATAGCAGCCAGAAACAAAATGGCGCAACGCGCCCAAATAGCAATTCAAAACAACATTTTGAATTAATAAACAGTAGATCCAACAATAAGCGAATAAACAATTCTAGGTAGATGTTCATTACAGTAATGATAAGACAATTCACAGTTACGGAAAGTAATGATTTACAATGACAGATTGTTTCATGATGCACATGCATGCTTTCCCAAATTCCTACTCCATGGAGCTAGACATAAACAGTTGGAGAGAAAGATCAGGGGACATGTCTGTAACTCGGCTGCCTCGGCCAAAGTGCTAAAATCATTAATTCTCACGTGCACATCCAGGCATCGTACAGACATTCCACGCTCGATCATGATATAGGACAGTGTCTCGGTCCGGATCGCCAGTGCGTTTACATCGGTTTGCCCCACGGGTAGGAGAGCTACCAACTACCCATTGTGAAGGACCCACACCCCGACGCCCCCAAGGTCATAACATGACCTACACTAGTCTACTCACACCCGCACTAAGGTGTGTTCAATCTCCTAGGCAACTTGGCCTTATAACAGTCCACAAGACAATCACAATGCATAAGACTCTATGCATGAGCATGTATGATTCACAATTTCATACAATTCCATAATATGCCACAATTGGCCAAGATAAGCATCAACACATAAATGGTCACTCACATAGACCCATAATGTCATAATATTGAAATCAATTACGGTAATACCTTTCTAAGGTCCATTATGCATTCTTATTCAAGATTTGCCAATCATACAAGAATCCAACACTAAGTAAGTTTTTATAATTAATTGAATTTTCTAAAGTAATTTATTCTCATACACTTAGAATGATTATTCTAAGATCTCAAATCTCACACTCTCTTGTTCTTACTCTTGTAAAATTTTCTCAAGTTTCATGACAAGTTCCTTCCTTAGTCCTTTAAAATTTATGAATCTCCAATTGTATTTAATTCTTCCAAATTTGCTACCTTACTAATTTATTGCCTATGATCTAATCATTTAATTTTCTAAATTCCAAGATCACCAAAAAATTACATAATTAAGTCCTAAATAGCCCTAGAGGCCATAGCCTCCCTAGTGGATTCAATTCTCAATTTTTCCATTCCATTGATTTTATATTACACACTTGATTAATTTAGTCATTCACTTGTTAAAATTCGTTCATCAAGAACACATCAATTTTCTCCTCAAAACCGTGGCCACCCAAGAGCCCTTCCAAATTCATTTTCTTGCATTTCAAGCCATCCAATCCAATCCAACATATCAATATACACAATAAATCAAATCAAGGTCATGAACTCCATAAATCAACATGTAAGCATTTAATTTAGCAAATCAAAGAATAACCCTCATTAGGGTTTGTCTACAAACAACACAACCAAGGTTCCCAGATGCTAATAGAGGTTGAGGAGGAGTGTCTTCTTCTTACCTAAGTGTAGAAATCAAGAGAGACCCTAAGAAATCTCCTTGTAATTTCGGATTGTATCTCCAGGAAACCCTAGAAATTTTGACTTGATTAGAATAGCATATGGACATGAAAAATGGAGTGTAGATGGTCATTAGAACATCATTGAAACCAAAAATGAAGAGAAGAGAAGAAGAGTCTTGAAGCTTACCCAAAAACCCTAACCTTGAAGCTTGAAGAAAGTGATGAAGATGGTGGAATTTCAAGATGCTCTAAGCAAGAAAGATGTTTAGGAGGTAGAGAGGATTAAGAAAATGTGGTTGGTTGAAAAATTTGTGATGGTTGAGGTGTGGGAGAGGGGCTAGTCGTAGCTCTCATGTAGAGAGAAGGAGGAGAAGAAGAAAATGAAGAAAGAAGAAGAAAGGTAGAAAGAGAAAGTGTTTTAGGTTAAAATGAATTTTGGGTGGTAAAATGAATTAATGAAAGCAAAAAAATTTCCTTCCCCTTTGTTTTGGGCTGCTGCCAAGTTTGAGGAGAGAGGGAGGAGAGAGTTTTTGGCTTCCCTTGGAAGCTAAGGGCCATTTGGTCATTATTTGGTCAAAGCTTCTCAAAGAAGCTTTGATTATTTTACATTAAATTTGAATTAAAGTGAATTGATTAGACATAAAGTAGATTACATTAGGATAATGTGATAGGATTTTTATTACATGCTATTATCCAATGGATAATAGTTATAGTTGACAAAAGTCAGTATTTAATTAATCTGACAGATAAATTTCGTGCAGTATTATTTTATTTTATCTGTTAAAATTTTTTGAAAAATGTGAAACCTCGTAAACTGTGTCCAGCCTCGGGTTTAGTAAGAACCCCCGTCGACGTGTCCATAGTTTCAGGTTCACAAAGAAAACATCGCATTTCTCCAGTTCCATTCAGTGCGTACACAAAACGAGGAATATATTAAAATATTCGACGTTTTCGGAAAAATCCCAAAAAATTCTCAAAAATTAAAAATATTGTAAAACGACTATTTGTCTAATCATTTCCCAATTTTTAAAATATTACAGTCGTTTTCACGACTCTGCTCAATTTACATGCAAAACGAGGAATATATTAAAATATTTGTCGTCTCCGAAAAATTCCGAAAGAATTCACATAAATCACAAATATTAGGAAATGACTATTTGTGGTAAAATAACTAATTTTCGGAGCGTTACACTGACCTCAGCAATTCTCAGTTCAGTGTGCATGCAAAACGAGAAATATATTAAAATATTCGTCGTTTCTGAAAAATTCCAAGAAAATTCCTAAAAATCAAGAATATTGCAAAATGATTATTTATAATTAAACAGATACTTTTCGGGATGTTACATTGAAATCCCATGAACATAGCTTTATGAACAATTAGCTTTCTAATGTCGAGCTTTCTCAGGAGTAGCTTTATGAATAAGAGATTTCTGAGCACTGAAAGCGCATAAGTTTGATTGAAGCAAATTATTTTCTCCATGATAATTCTTTTATGACCTTAACATATTTCAACAAATAATTAGAAAAGCTCACATAGTACAGTAATACTTAAGCTCAACTAATGATATGATCAAATGAGTGTATTAGAGCAAATATAACATTGAATTTTTTTATGCAAGCTTTATGATTTTCACTTGAAAGAACAAGTTTGTTATCATCAAAACTAAAAGATAGCATAATGATTAAGACATGTGTAGGAGTCTTAAGACTTTGGAGCTAACAATCTCTTCTTTTTTTATGATGACAAACCATTACTTGCATAAGTATTTAATATAGATATTTTTCGATAGATCTTGCAGACTTTAGAGAGCTCTTTCTCAACTTAACCATTAGTATATGTTTGACTTTTTGAATTAAGGTTATAAGAGGACTAGAGAATACATGTCATATTATGATAAGAATCAAAGCAAGATAATTGGTCCAGAATCTTAAATTCTATGTTTGGGATTATCAAAGAATTAGGATAAAAAATTGTAATTCTAAATTCAATTATAATTTCATTGTTTAAAGGTATGATTTAAAACATTAAAAAATTATTTAAAAAATTAAAATTAATAAAAATATTCATACAATAATATTTTTATAATATAATAGTCATATATTTTTTCATAAAAAAAATTCATCAATTTTTTTTAGAAAAAAATAGCTATTATAATAATTTTTATATAAATATAAAAACAATTTTCTATATAAATATAGAATCTCAATAAATATGATTGTTCATAAATAAATGTAGAGAAAGAGAGAGAGTTTAATTTTTAAGCTATGAAATTAGTAATTCTTAAGGTATAGGCTAAGAATTGAGAAAGGTTTAACTTAGTTATTTTTCAATTCCATGGAATTGATTTATGGAATTACAATTCCAATTCTAAATGACATTCCAAACATAAAAATTAGAATTAATAGGTCCAATTCCAATTCCAAACTCTAATTTCATACTCAATTCTAGGAGCCAAATGGACACTTAGAGTAAAATTTTACAAACCATATTCATTGTATTGATCAAAGTGATGATCTAGCATTAAATACATTAAATTGCAACTTACAAAAAAAAATGACTAAGGGGTTTAGGAGGGAATAAATCCATTCTTTTCCTTACTTCTCCTTTGTCATCACAAAAAGATAACAAACTGCAACTTTCACATCATAGACAATAAAATATTAATCTTAAGCATTATCAAAATAAGAAGGAATGTTGATAGGATTAGGAGGATTTAGGTGATGAGTTTGGAAAGGTTTGTTTATAGGATCTAGTGGTGCTAGGTTTGAGTTCCATTTCATACTTGAGAACCCACCATGCCTCAAATTGTTTGAATTGGCCCTTGAATTCCTCTATAGCAGAAAACACTTCATAAAACCTCTTATTCATTTCATTTCTAAGTTCTCTTTGCTCTTGTTTCAACTTTCTCAGCCTGGTATTCATCATTCCAAGCTATTCTTCAACAGACCATGCATGCTTAGTCTTTTGATAATGCAATAGATACTAATGCAATATGGCCAGGTTAAGATCAAATTCAAGTTTAGCAGCAAGAACTTTTCTTTCAAATTCACTAGGTTTCTCAACAACGAATTCTTCAGCTAGTTTCTCACCATCAGAAACCTTTTCCATTTCACCACTTAATACTTCTTTTTCTGTTGATACCTTAGAAGACTTTTTCTTTTGGAGGGTGCATTGAAACTTGTTCCATTAAGTTAGCAACATCAATTACCTTGTCAACTAGGCTAGATATTGCTTCAGCAACAACTATCTCAATGTTAGCATCAAAAGTTGGTCTTTGAACAGATGGAGGGGTAGTAGGTGGAGTTTCCAGAATTTTAGAATTACTAGACTTAGCAGGTTGAGTTTGATCATACTTAAGTGATTCAACAAAAGGTGAAGAGGGACGAGTGTAAAACAAGGGTTCAACATGTTGTACATAGATCATACCTTCCAGGTTCAATTTAGAGAGCTCAAGAAAACTGGAATTGCTTGCTCCTTTTGCAACTTCAGTTTCCTTTATCTTTCTGACTTCCACAACCTCATCAAATTTTCTCACTTATTCCTCAATATTTATTTCTTCATCTTCATTTTTTTGTTCTTCTTCCTCCTTAACATAATTTTTCCTTTCTTCACTTTCTTAGCTTCAACAGGTTTCTCATGCTCAGCTTTCTCAAGATTATCCTCTTGACCTTTCTCTTGTACTTCCTCTTGATCTTTCTCAAGCTCAAGTGATTTAGATTCTTTTTTTGGTTCTTTTTTTTTAGACATAGGTTTCTTTATCAAGCCTTTTTCTTTGTCAAGCATGAAGATGGCTAGATGCACAAGAAAGAGGTTGAATTGTGCCTTTTTGAAAACTTTTCAAAACTTAAAAAAAACTTTTTCAAGTATTTAACTTGGATAAACAAATCAGATTGCTAGCAAAATAAGATAAAAAAAAGGTAGTAGGGTTCAGAAAATTGTTTAGAATGCTTTCAGAAACTTTTACAAATAACACTTAATCAGAAAACAGTTTTCACAAACTTTTCTCTTTATTAGAAAGAACTTGCAAATGATAAAAAAACTAAGTATGCAACAAGTTCAGAATCCAAAGAGAAAGGGAAGAAAAATAATACAAATAGAATTTATATTGGTTTAGTGCAACCACTTGGCTTATGTCTAATCCCCAGCAAAACACTAGGAGTTTCACTATTCTGAGTATTCTTTGAACCACAACCTCTCCAGGCTAATTACAACATAGTATTCTTTGAACCATAACTTCTCCAGGCTAACACTTAGAGTATTCTTTTCTCACCTAGGCTCACCAGGCTCAACTCTAAGACAACCACTAGGTCAGGTTATAACGAAATAGAGTTTGGTTTGTGTTTAAGCTCACTAACACTCAAAGAGTGAATATAAATACTTCGAATCAGATCAAAGACGTTCTTTTCTACTTAAAATATACAAAGAGTAGGAGTAGAAGAACTTTCTATAGATCAAAAAGGTATTATAGAGTTAAGAAAATTATCAAAGAGTAGCAATAGGACTTTTCTCAGCAATAAATTTGTTTACCAACTAAGTCTTCTAGCCTTTAATGTTTTGAAATAGCTTCAATTTATAAGCCTTGATTAATTCTAGCCATTGAGAGTGCATTAAATGTGCTTGGTAGCTTTTCTAGTGCTTTAGGAAAAACTAATTGTTATTTTGTCTTATTCTGATCAGCTTTCCAACATCTCTTCAAGGTAATAGAATGTTTGTTTGGTGATAGAGACATGCTATGAAGCAATTGGAATGTCTTGAGTCTTGTCCTTGAAGTACTTTTCTGATTGAGCTATTCTAATGGTTTTATGATCAACTTTTCTAATAGTTTTTTTAGATGTGCTTGCCCTTTTATGTACTGCAAGTGCACAGGTAGTGCAAGTAATATAATGATCAGTAGGATATTGTTCCCACGAGGACAAGGTCAATTTCTAATGCCAACTATCAACCAATAACTTAATTAATGCTATTCAAGAACATTCAAATTAGGAAAAGGTTTGTGTAAGCTAACTACAAAGTAAAAGACTTAGAAGTTGTAAATCAAGAATAAAAGATAATGATTAGAGAATAGGGAATCCTTCTTCACCTCTACTTCAATTGTAACACCCTAAATTTCTTAAATATTTGATAGTAATTTTGATAGTTAACAAAATTCTACTGTTTAGTGATTTCTATGTACTGTAAAATTATTTTGAGTATTCTGTGAATACATTTGTTCATTTTGTGTGATTTACTCCATGTCAAGAAAATAATAATTTTCGGGCCGAGGAAAATCTTATATAATTTAATTATTACTGTTAAGTCTTAATTATTTTACGTAATCTGATTTGATTTTCGTAAGTTTTATAATTTTTATGATTTTGTGGATGATTATGAAATTTTTTATATTTCTCTGATTATTTTAATATTATCAATGGGCTGTCTGTGGGCCTAGGGAGGCTGTACGTGGGCCCAGGTGAGTTCGAAAAAGTGAAAATTTTTTCGCAGCCAGAAAATTTTGTACTATTGAGATGGAGACGGGGGATCTTACTAAACCTGAATCTGGAAATAGTTTTTAAAATTTTCTTTTACTGTGTTTTGTATTGTATTTAATTATTGGGTAATAAAAATACAGTAAAAATATTGTTTGTAGGGTAATAGCAGATAAAAATAAATATTATATTGCTTAGTCAACATTAGTAGTTATGACAGCTTTATGACGGACCAATACGAAGTAAGCTTAATGTTGAAGCCTTTGGATATCCACCATTGATTTAATCAACGGTGGAGATTTGGTCTTATAAAATGGTTAGGACCATTTATGACCATTGGATGGAAAGTATGAAGAGGTGATCTTGACCCTTCATTTTGTAGATACATCTAATGCCTAGGATTGTAAGGAGAAAGATCCAATGGCCTAGATATAGTCTTACATCTAGAGGCTATAATTAGAATCTACACTAATCCTAACCATTGATCTAATCAATGGCTAACAATGCTCAAAATGGTGGCTAGTGAAATTGGTCACTCAATTGAGTGTACAAGGAGGGGGGCGGTTTTGTGATGGCCTTAAGCCATAGCAAAGTTTGAAGACACCATTATTGTTTATCTTGATCATTCTTAATCATTCTAAAAACCTAAAGCTCTTACAAAATTTTCTCTCCTTTCCCTTCAAGCTAGTTTAGGCCAAAGCACCCAAATCCACCTTCCACCACTCAAAAATTTTAAACAACCTTACTTCTTGAATCTATACCTCAATCTAAGACAATTTGTAGTTTAGGTCAAGTTCTAAATCCATCATCTTCAAGGACTTTCTTCAAGAGTAAAGTTCTAGGGTTTTTAAGGTGAAGTGTAAGGAAACTTCACATCTTATCTCTTTTTCATGTTCTAAGCCATGTTTGATCCATGGTTTACCTTGTTCAAGCTTAATATGCTAATAAATATATGTTTTGTTTTGTGTTTAAGAAATCTTTGGTGGTGAAGGACTTGAAAAAGAAGCAAAGCAAGGAGCTTTTGAGGTTCTTCAAGAGGTAAGAGGGAGATCCATCTCACCAACTAAGTATGGTGGTGAGAGATGAATTTTGTATTTGATGGATGGTGAATCCATGTGAGGATTCATATCTATGGTTGTGTAATAATTTGTGGGTGTTTATATGGTTTATGTGCTTTGCATGATTTATTTGTGCTTGCATGTTTAGTATGATTTCTATAGCTTTTATGGTATGCTTGAAATATAATATGTTGATTAGATGTTATGTATGCCATAATAATTGTTGGAAAGGAAAACAATTTTTGATTCCAAGGACCATAAGGATTTCGGCCTCAACACCTTAAAATAGGTGTTTCCAAACTAAAATTTTCATGAATGGTAAAATTGAATGATTAGAAAGGAAAGGAAAAAGAAAAGATGGATTGGTTTTAAAGACCAAGAGTTCATGGTTTTGAAGGAATATTAATGGTTTTGTTTGTGTAAAAAAAAACATGAATGGAACTTAGTTGATTTAGAAAGAAGAAATGATGGTCTCAATGGCCAAGTACCACATGGTTTTGAAAGTTTGAAATGAGAAGAATTTTGTATGAAATTATGATTTAGAAAGGGAAAGTAATGAATTTTAAAGAAAGTGAGAATAAGGATTTTGAAATGGAAACAAAGTGTTTTATCACTTGAAAAATAGAAATTTCGGTTATAAGAGAAAAAGAGAGGTTGAAAGTGTTTGAACCTCAATTTATTTTAAAGATAACTGAGTTTTAGAATTGATTCATGATTTATGGAAAATACATTGGTAACTTGAAAATTTCTAACGTATAACTCATCCTTTAAGTTTTGAAGCGCGTTAGGAAATTTTAAGTTAGGAACATTTGACTTAATTCAATTGAATAATAAATTTGTGGAATATATTGTGAAAAGGATTTTCTTGAGTAAGAAAATGTGAAAAATAATGTGAGAAGTCATATTATTTTGAGAAAGGTTGAAATGGAATTTTGGAAGGTTGAGAAATATTTTACGTAGTGGAAAAATGGTGGAAAATGATTTACGTAACTTAAAACGTGATTTTTAAGCTACACGATTTGAAAAAAATGTTTAAATATTTCTACGCAATTTGGAAAGCGTTTAAATATTTTTACGCGATTGAAAAATTGTTAAAAAATCGCTACGTGATTGAAAAATGATGAAATATTCGTACATGATTGAGAAAACGATGAAAAATTGCTACGCGATTTGGAAACGTGACAGAAATGTTGTGAAATTGTGAAAACATAACAGAAATGTTGCACGATTGTGAAAAATACGATAAAAATGTCGCTCGATTGAGAAAATACGATAATGTGATTTCGCAATTGAAAATACAGAAAAGATACTGTTGGGCCAGTGTGTGGACCCTAAATATGAAATTGTGAATTTGAACTGAGAATGGTGCATTGTACATGCATTGGAAAAGTCCGATGGACTGGATAAGGCTATTTGCCTAGGAGAGACGTACACCTCTTGAATGGGTGCGATATGCGTAGTGTAAGTCACTCGTTGACCTTGGGGGCATTGGGGTGTGGGTTGCCTACAATGGGTAGTTGGTAGCTCTTCTGTACCGTGGGTTAGACTGATGCAACGCACTGATGATCCTGACCGAGACACTATTCTTAATCAATATCTATTAAAGACTGTCGTGTATATGCTAGATGTGCAAACACTAATGAGAATAGTGGCACGTGGTCTGAGGCATGTTGGTATAGATAGATCTTTTGGATCAATTTCTCTGACTTGAGTTTTAGCTCCATGGAGTAGGAAATTGAGTCTTTGTGCACATGCATAATCTGAATATCTATATATGTGTGATATATTAATTGAGGAATATTAGTTATGATAATTGTACTGTTGGATATTTGGATAAATGTTGAGGGTATTATCATAATTATTGTTTATGATAATTGAATTGTTAGATATTTGAAAGATGTTGAGGGCATTATCGTAATTATTGTTTATGATAATTGAATTGTTGAATATTTGGATATTGTTGAGGGCATGATCATAATTATTGTTTATTTCATCTATCGTTATGATAAATGATGCTGATGGCATGATTGTAATTATGATATGATATATCTGTATAGTGTGTGATGTTTGTGTTATCTCTATGCTACCATGTTGGTATTGGTGTAGGTGATCTCACCTCTTTGTATGCCTATTTTGTACTGTATTTATATTTGTAAAGACGCTGAGTAAGGAATTGAACAAGAGGGTAAAGAAGAGCAGATTCCTGTGGAGGAAGCTGAATTCTGAGAATATGGCCCAGTTTCCTAGGTTATATGAGGTTGCAATTTCGTGAAGGATCGGAAGCTTGACATGTTGACCTAGATAGAGAGTGTATTTTCTATATAGGAGACTTGAATGTTACCCTGAGTAGGCTTTATCAAGGGAACCCTTATTTCAGTGTAAATATTTATGTATACTTGGAGTTTCCGTTGTCCATTGGGCAGTACTAGGGAGCTTACTACTGTACTCCTAGTGAGATTAGTATTGTGTCATCTACTCGGACACCTATTCGTAGGACTTCACGTCAAGTCGGATTCCTACCTGCTGAGGAATCTGAGGAGGACCCGTTTGAGGGTTTTGCTGTCTAGTCATGCTTGGGCAAGTATGCTAGTTTTAAATAATGTCAAATACTTTTGAGAACCTAGTCTGTACATAAATAATTTTGACAGTACTTTTGTAATATATATATGATGTAAATTATTTGTGATGATATTGTAATATTTTTATTTTTTGCTAAGTTTATTTTATAGACATCAAGAAATTTTACAACTCGTATTTTTATTATAACATCACAATTTATGAACTTGGGGGTAATTCGGTAATAATAACGTTTAAATGTGGCATCCTAAGGTGGGTGTTACATCAATTGCTAATATGCAATCCTCTTAAGCAACATAAATGAAAAGAGATTTGTTAGCCTGAGAAACTAACTTAGTTAAAAGCCTATGTCTAGGCCATTTAACCATGCTTCATTTACCTAGTTCACTATATTTCCATGAGAGCTAGTGCAAACTCCACTCATTAATAATGATTCTTAACAATAACTATGCATGACCAATAGGAATATGTCTATTCCATTAGCTAATTAACTCATCCTACCAATTGAATGAAATTAAACATGCATTAACTATATCCATGATCTCAAACCGAAATCCCTATGTCTAGTTCACTAGATTTAATCACATCACCTTAAATATTGGTCAAACATTCTAGAGCATTACGAGAAATATGGTTAAACAAACCTAAATCATCTATATTAACTCAAAGGGTTACAAAATCAGCAATATTCATAGAAGGATCCAAAGAAATCTTTATATACAACTTAGCTACTCATTATACACAAAAATCTATCACAAATAATCATGTTCATGCCAATAGAAGAGAAGAAGTAAAAGGAATAAGAGAGGGAAGCTTAATAGATGTGCTCTTTGATGCTTGAATCTTCCTTCTTGAAGAAGATGGCCTCTAACTTTACTTTTTTTAGCTTCCTTTCAACCTCAAATATCAAACCTAGCAGCTGTGTTCTAAGTTCCCAAAAGCTTCTTTTCTGAATTGCCATAAATTAGTATTTATAGGCTCAATTTTTAGTTTCACATCGTGGCATGAACCATCTTACGCCAAGACGCACATTAAATTTAGGTCACCACACCGCGGCATACTCTCTTTTGCACCGTGGCGTTTTAGCCTCGGGTTTTAGTATGCATCAGGCAGAGTGCACCATGCCACAACATGAACCTACTTGCGTTGTAGTGTGAGATGGTGAAATTCACCTTGGGCTTTCTCTTCCAATGTAGGTCCAAGTCTTCCATAAATCTGCTTGTTTAGAGCCCTTCCTACAATAGAGAAATCACTAAGTTAATAATAGTTGCAAATTCACTTAATCATATAAAGAATATGCTAGATTTTCTCAAAATCATTTAGGAAGATATCACAATTGAATTCGATGAATATAAGCCTAAAATCTTTCATATATACATAATAACAAGGACTAAGCATTCTATATAGCATATATATAGGACATAAATAACTACATTTTATGGAGTTATCACACCTCCAAACCTAAGTTTTTGCTAGTCCTCGAGCAAAACAAAGTATGATTAAGTAAACCTGCTTGACAAATCATGCTTCAACAAACATTCAACATCTATTATGAATTCTATTTCCACATAAACCACAACTAGTGTACAATGATTGTTTAACCCCTCAAAGAATGATAGTGCCTCACAATTAACTCTGCACAAACACAATCCTTAGCATGTTAACATTCAAGGCCTCTTTTCATGCAAATCACATCTCCCACAACCATGCAAGCTAAACTTCTCCTAATCAAGTCATACACATCCGGATAAGTTTATGAACTACATGCATAGAAATAATATAATCCACAAGATCGTCTTTAATCTCTCTCTCTAGTAATGTAAATCATATATAATTGAGGATCAGAAGGGCCTTCAACAGCTTATAATGTAAGGCCAATGGTTATGGGTAGAAGAATAACAAGGAAAGGATTTAATGCAAACATTGAGAAACGTAAACATATTATTTCAAGACTTGAGCCTCCAAGTGAAACCATTAGGGTATTCAAAAGTGAAAGGCTAGAACTCTCTAGAACCATTCAATGCTTTTTGGATTAGACTTTTCTTTTTTCATTCACTTGCTTTTTTTTTATACTTGAACAAAGCAATGTTTTTTTCTTTCTTTTACTGCATATGGTTCTTTCAAGATCATAATGTTTTGAACATGCATTAATACCCCTAATCACTTGACTCACTTCAAGAAATAATAGATTATATACTCAACAACATTGATGGTAAGATGAAAATGCAATGTTTTCACATACATTAGAATGGTTACATGGTAAGGAATATGAGGTTGGTTAAAAAACATTCAAGGCCAAACATGTATAAAGCTTCAAAAGGGACGTAAGGATACAATCTTATCAAGATAAGCTTGAAAAGCTCAATTAGTCCAAACAATGCCCTAATCATTTCCTTAATCACACATAATCTAGGATTTCACTTCAAGAAAGTTTAAATACAATTTCAAGGATATCTGAAATCTCAACATACACAATTCATAAAGTTTCTCTAGACAAACACTCATATCATTCTCAAAGTTCCCCAAGCATACGAGTGGGATCTAAATCAAGCATTAAAAAGTGACTAGATTGTTTCAACATATTTCTTTTGATTGCATATGGTTTTGCTTAAAAGAGGGAAATTTGCAAGCAATATTATCATTGGACAACCAAAACTACACTAGCGATTGGCACATTGTGATGTATTTTATAAGATTTGACTTTGCGATGAATATTCAAAACATGCACTCCATTTGGCTCATGTTCATTAAAACATAAAAACTATATAATCACTTAGCAGTAATAACCAAAGCACTATATAATCTAGTGATAAAATATATTAATTAAAAATCATGTTGTTTAAACATCATAAAATGTTATACAATCATTAACATATTATCCCAAAAAAAAAAAAACATGTTATAATGCTCCCCCAAACTAAAGGGAAACAATGTCCCCACTATACAACAAAATATCAAAATATATCATGAAAGAAATTACCATGTATGTAGCAGGGATAGTCATCATCCTCCTAATCAGCATCATGTGCTCCCTCTCCATCTCCATGATCTGTAGCCTCGGCGTCATGCTGTGGCTGGGGAGAGTCAGCTACTGCCTTAAGTGGGAACTCTAGAATAGGGAAGTCATCCATATAAAGTCCTAAGCACTCTGCCATCCACCGTTATGTGTGAATGGTGTACTGATATTGGCAGGTCTACAAGGCAGCGAGATGTGCTATCTGATCCTTTATCTATGTATGCCACTGAGCATCATGTAGAGGGGCTACTTTGGGCTCTCTACAAGCCTGTCTCTGTCCAGTAGGTACTAGGGCTAGAGTTGCTCCCAGCCTCTCAATGATATAATCATTAAGAGGTTGTTTAACATCAATGAGCTCCTTATGTGGCCCCTATTGTATATGCTACCGACTGTATAATGTATGGATGAAAGAAAGGAAGAAAAGCCTCTTGTACTCCATTGCTGACCTCTTGATCTAATGGAGGATGAGTTGAGCGATATCTATAGAGCAATGCTCAAGGATAACATAAATCAGAATAGCCCAGTCACTGGTCACCTTAGATAAGTTTGTTAAATGGGAGAATCCAGGTGTAGATGATAGGGGGATGAACCTTGGCCTCTGTGGTCAAGCAGGATCGGGGGACGAACCTTGGCCTCTGTGTTTGCACACTCAAGGTCCAGACCATAGGTTGAGCCTCAGGATTATAGATCCTGGACGTGACTGTGTTAAGGTCATTCCCCTCCTCAGTTTCCCAATAGAGGAGCTCCGTGTACTTGCAGATCTCCGGGGGAGCAGGCAAGCTCAAAGCTACTCTAATAGCCATCGTAGATTAGAAGATTATGCGTCCACACTCTTTGACTATAGTCCCTAGCTTAGAGAAGGCCGCGTTCGCATAGAACTTGCGAACTACTGGAAGAATAGCAACAGACTCCGGCTGTTTGGCAAACACACCCCAGTTGTATTAGTTAATGAGCCCCTCTTTCTCCTGATAGATGGCCCATGAGAAAGAGAAGCCACGCTCCAGAATGAGTGGTCTGGTGACCAATACAATGTATCTCTGAGCAGCAACCGCTGATATAAGTTTCCTCCTATCAAACTCAGGAGGAGGAGGAGAAGGCTCCCTGTGGCACTGGCTAGTGGAAGCTCTTTGGCGTTTAGGCGGCATAGTATACCTAGACCTATAAAAAAATACCAAATGTCAGAATTTTTCATTCAAAAGTATGAAAAACGCATAAAATAGAGTAATTATACACATGTTAGGGTCATATGTTGCGGCATGAACCAAGTGCGTCGCAGTATTCAAGTAAAATATCATCTCATGTCGCGGTATGAAACTATCACGTCGTGACATTCATACAAATTTAAGCTTACGCTATCGCATAAATGTGACACGCCGCAACATTCATAAAAAAATCAAGATTACGCTGTAGTACACTAGGGCTTCACGCCATGATGTTTATGAATATTTAAACAGACGTCGCGGCATGACCTGAGCCACCTCGCGGCGTAAGGACAAAAAATTATGCTTTTGCCCAACAGCACGTAGGCCAGCACCAAAACACAATATATTATATACTACTATGCAAAAACAGGGAGAAATCAAATAAGAATAAACCAAAAATAGAAAAACACACCAAAAACAAAAACAAAATAAACTAAAGCACAAAATAAAACAAAAACAAAGGCACAATAGGAAAATAAACCAAGTGAAATCACTACATACCTTGAAAGGAAGTGCAGGAATCTAGATTACATGGTGGGGAAGGCAGGAAACAAGGGAGAAATGCAGAGAAATAGAGAAGCAAAAGGAGAGAAAATGGGAAAGAAGCATGAAATGCCAAGGCATTTAACCCTATTTGCCGCATAATTAATTTCCCACTTTTTTATTTATTTAAACTATTATAATTATCCTTATTTTTTATTATTTTATTTTATTTTAACAGGCACGTCGCGACATGCACACATGTTGCACCGCAATATGTTACTCTCGGGTTATTAGCCCTGATACACCAAAAATGCACTTGTGCCACGGCGGGACAAGTCGTATGCCATGGCCTGAGGAGTCTATCTGCATAATTCTACAGCAAACTTCATTCGGCTACCATTTTTGCTTCATTCTGGTCTCCAGCACTTGCAAAATTTGTCTAGAGGGTCAAATTACAGTTTGTATAACAAAAATATAATAAAACCATAAAATCAAAGTATTAACATATTTAAAGACTTAAAACTAAAGGATTAAACACATGGGTTCCCACCCAAGAAAGGCCTTATTTATAGTCCCGGCAGGACTTGATTTTGCTTTTATGATCATTTAATGTGAGGAAAGTCTTCTTTCTTTCAATCTCTCCTCTATGATATGGTTTTAGGCGCTGGTCATTGACCTTAAAACTTGATGAGCTATTCGGTAGAGCAATCTCTATGGCTCCATGGGGGAACACTTTCATCACCACAAATGGCCCCGACCACCTTGATTTCAGCTTTCTAAGAAACAATCTACGCCTGGAGTTGTATAGCAAGACTTGTTGTCCTAGCTCAAATCTCTTATCAACAATAAGCTTATCATGCCATCTATTGACTCTTTTTGTATAAAGCTTGGCATTTTCATAAGTATGAAGGCGAAATTCGTCTAGCTTATTTAACTAGAGCAGTCATTTCTCACCTATTGCTTGAATATCAAAATTGAGCTTTTTAATAACCCAATATGCTTAGTGTTCCAATTCAACCGGCAGGTGACAAGCCTTTCCAAACACAAGGTAGTAAGAAGACATGCCAATCGGAGTCTTAAAAGTAGTGCGATAAGCCTATAACGCATCCTCTAACCTCTTTGACCAATATTTTCTTAAGGGACTTATAGTTTTCTCTAGGATTCTCTTAATCTCACGGTTGGAGATTTCAGCTTGCCCACTTGTTTGTGGGTGGTATGTTGTGGCAACCCTATAAGAGACTCTATACTTCCCTAAAAGCTCTTAAAATCGTTTATTGCAAAAGTGAGACCCTTCATCACTTATAATGGCTCTTAGGGTGCCAACGCGGGTGAAAATGTTCTTATTGAGAAATTGCACCACCACTTTTGAGTCATTTGTAGGCAAGGCTACTGCTTCAACCTAGTTGGATACATAATCAATCACCACCAATATATACAATTAACTGAAGGACAGTATGAATGGTCCCATAAAGTCAACCCCCCAAACATCAAACAACTCAACCACCAACATGATGTTCAATGGCATTTCATTCTGTTTTGAGATGTTCCTTATTTTTTGGCACCTATCACATCTGGCCACAAAGGAAACAACATCTTTAAATAGAGATGGCCAATAAAATCCCACTTGCAAGACCTTAGTGGCAGTTCTATCTCCTCCAAAATGACCACCATAAGGGGAAGCATGACACTGTTCGAGGATAGCCTCAGTTTCCTCTAAAGGCACACATCTCCTGATTAAATGATTAGCACACTGCCTAAAGAGATATGGCTTATCCCATAAATAAAACTTCATGTAACACTCTCTTTTTAGCATGTTAGACTTGTATATGGTCATAAAAGTACCATAATACTTGTTTAATATGTTCGCTAAATTTTTTGATATTTTGAGTTAATTTAGGCACGTTGTCGTAACACAGAACATGCAAAATGACTATTTTAATTTAAAAAAATAGCATAAATGCTAAATTTAAGGAAATAAATAAATAAAATTTATTTCTAGGTTACAAATGTGTAAAAGATGATGTAGTTAAATTTTGAAAATAAACGGAGTCAGTTCGATATTTTTAAGGACACTGAGTGAGTGTTTAAGTATCGGATTGAGATGCAACATATATGGAAAATTATGAAAATGATGAAACAAGAATTTAGATGAATCCTAAGATTTATTTTAATGTTGTTGGAGTTTAGGAAACTTGATTTAGTAAAATTAAAGTGTTTTTAACAGATACGAAGTTTTGGTAAAAGACCAAAGTGCCCCTAATTTGTTTTTAAAAGTGAGATTTCATTCACTTTCTCTCCTCTCTTCCCACAACCAGCAACAGACAGAGGAGGAAAAAACAAAGGGAAGGAAGGGAGAAAAAGAAAGAGGAGGAGAAGAGGAAAGAATCAAGAGACAGAGGCAAAGGGTGGAAGTTCATCTTCAAGCTAAAGGTAGGGGAGTTCTTCATCTTTTTCCTTCATCTTCTTCTTCTTCTTCCATGTATGATGTTATATGTGTTTGGTTTAGGATAGGGGTTTGGATGATTTTTGTTTCCTTTGGCTAAATTTGGTTTACTTTTGGCTAAAACTATGCATGATTGATGATTATGAATCCATGAATCTTCTCGGTTTGAAGGTTGAAGAATAGGGGTGAGGGTTAGGGTTTTGATTCCAAAATCATGCTTGCTTGGTTTGAATCAATTCATGTGATGTAATTGATGTTTAAAGGTGTTTAGAGGTCATGTTTGTGATTGGAAACCCTTTCGGGTGTTTTGAAATGGTGGCTCTCGGCTTGTGTTTTGCAAAATTCTACAAAACTTAGAGTTTTGAAGGAGAGCTACAGCACAAATTTATGGGGAGCCATGACCCTCTATTCTCTAGTGTGCAAGAATTTTCAACTGAGCGCAGGGAGCTATGACATAAAAGAATTTGTGCCGTGACACAAACCTTTATGTCGCTACACTCTTGAGGTGAAGTTGCGGCACAATTGGGAAAAATATCTAATTTTGAGATTTTGCTATATAATACAAGGTGTTTTGGCATAAAGTGATATAATGGAATACCTTAACATATGATTAATCAAATAGAAATGTATTAAGCCACATTATTAGATGGATTGGTGAGTTTGCATGCTATTACATATTGATGATTTGAGAAGTAATTTTAAGATGATACTGTATGCTATTTAGATGAAGATAAGTATGAGTACTTTATAATCAGTGTGATTAAGCATGAGTTTAATTATGAAACAGGAACCTTGATTTTTTATTGATTGGGAATTTGATTCCTAATGTAATGTAATGTTTTGTCAAATATGATAATGTATAGGTTTATTATGAATGCAAAGATTTATGAGATGATTGAGTATTAAATGATGATAGAAAATGGAAAGGATAGTATCTTGTTATGTCAAATGGAAATATGTATGATGTGAATCATTGTTTATGCCTTGTATGAAATTAATGGCAGCCAAGATGAATAAGATGTTAAATGATGTTGACAAGTATAGTATGGAGAAGCATATTGACTTGTGCATGTTAATAAATGATGTTGATGAGCATGATATTGGGAACCAATATAAATAGAAAGGATAAAGGTAGATTGAGGTTGAAAGAGTCCCTCTATACAAGCATATAATGAATGTATAAATGAAAAGTTTGATAATTATGGTTTTGCTTCCCTATTATGCAAGGAAAAGCAAGGTTATGTGAAAAGTGAATGAAGGAAAGGTTTTAAATATTCTTGCATGTTTTGTTTTTCAAACTTATTGCTTGCTAATTTCTATGTATAAATGGCCCTAAGGCTTGAACCAAAAGGGAGCTCCTAGTGCCAGGGTTATGGGTATTAAGTATAACACCCTGGAAAACATGATAGACTTGTATATGGTTACAGAGGTAGCTTAATACTTGTATATCATGCCTGTTAAGTTTTGTGACTGTCTGAGCATGTTTAAGCACTTTACTGCAATGCTATGTGTGGAACATAGTTGTTTTTAGTCTCATAAGTGGCTTAAACTACTTAGTTAATGGAAATTAGTGTGGAGAACTTGTTTCTGGGTCACAAATATGTGAATTGCGCTATAGTTAAAATTTGAGATTTATCGGAGTTAGTTTGATATTTTTAAGCATACTGGTTATATGTTTTAATGTCGGATTAACTAGCAGCTGATATGGAAAATAGTGATTTTGGTGCAACAAGATTTTTGATAAATCATGTGATTTATTTTAAACTTGTTGGCTTTAAGAAAACTAGATTTGGTGAAATCTAAGTGTTCTTCACAGATCGGGAATATGACACATGGTCACTTAAATGACCAAGGTCACTCATGTAACACCCCGAAATTTTATTTTATGATTTTTATGATTTGTGTGAATTATTGATTTATTTTAATTATTTTATTATTATTATTGGACTTTATGTGTATTTGAGGTGGTGCCGGAAAAATATAATTTTTTGGGGGCGAAAAAATTTTGAATGTTAACGCGGAGCCGGGGGAGCTTACTAAACCTGAAATTGAAAATAGATTTTGAAATTTTTCTTTTTTTGAGATTTTATCTGACAAATAAAATCTAAGTACGTTTTATTATCCATTGGACAATAACAACTGGTTTTGCTAGTAGTAACCTTTGTCCAATGGATAATAGTTTTCAATAAAGATCTAGATGGATGATTCTAGACACAAGCCTAATCATCTCCTCTAGATGCTTCTCTTTGTGACTCATCCTGGTTTTGAACCAATGAGAAGAAAGCTTACAAGCTAAGTTTGATGGATTTCCAACTTGGTGGCTATGACTCAAAGTGATGAACCAATGGGAAGCAAGCTTAGAAGATAAAGGCGAAATGGTTACTCAAGCTTGAAGAAGAATCTTGGAGGAGAAGTTCAAATTGGTTACTTCATCACTCATAAGCTTATCTTGTCATCTTTTCTTTAAAGAAGCAAAGTACCAAAAAATTCTCTCATCTTTTCTCCTTGGTGAGTTTCGGCCAAGGCTAAGCTTGGAGGACAAGCTTTTCTCTTAGTTCATTGTATCTTTCTTTCATGAAGCAAAACACAAAAACTCTCTATTTTCTCTCCTTTGAAGGTTTCAACCAACCCACCCAAAACACTCTCCAATCTTGTTTAATTCAAAACAACCCTAGATCTTGAACCTAAACTCCATTTCAATACACTTTCATGTTGTGATCTTCTCCAAATTCATCCATCTTCAACCTTTTTCTTCAAGCCGAAGTTTGAGGGTTTTTAGGTGAAGTTCTTGATCTTCACTTCTAATCTTATTTTCAAAGTTCTAGACCATAATCTTGATCCATGGTCATCTTATTTCAAGCCTTAGTTTGTAATATGTGTATGTTTGTTTGTTTTAAGGGTTTGTTTTAGTGGTGGATGTTTACTACAAGGAGGCAACAAAAGGGCTTTTTGATCAACATCTAAGGTAAAAGGGAGATTAACCTTATCGACTAAACTTGTTGGTGAGAAATGGAATTTGTGTTTGTTCACTTGGTTGTGTAAATTTAATGGTTTATGCTTACTTGTTATATGTGTGCTTATTTGCTATGTGTAATTATATGACTTTGATTGGTTTATGCTTATTTGGCTTTATGTGATTATATGATGTTGATAGTATGCATGAAATTGCTATGGTTGCTTATTGGCTATATGTGATTATGTGATTTTGATAGTATGCATGAAATTGTTATGATAGGAATTGATATTTGAAATGTTTTGCATGTGTTGAATCATGTGAGAATGACAAAGTTTTGGTTCCAAAGACCATATATGGCTCACGACCATTTGGCGTAAATGGGGTATCCAAGGCAAAAATATTTTATAAATTGTGAACTTGGATAATTAGGTGATAAGAATATGAGTTAAGAATTTACAAGATGAAAAAGGAGATGAACAAAATTTTATCATTTGAAAAGAAGTGATTTTTTGCCATGAAAATGGAAAATGAGTTTGAAAGATGATTTGAAATTTAAAACATTTTATTTAAGATGGTTTTTAGTAAAGGCAATGGAAAAAGATTTTTGTCCTATAATGTTTGATTAAATCAAAATATTGTAGATTTTGTGAAAAACATTGGAAAATATCACTTAGAGGAGATTTGGTAATAAAACATTGGAAATAAGGTTCAAACTTTATATTAAATATAGAAAGTCTCAAAATTAAGTTTAGATTGTTAATAAGTGTTATACGAAATGGAAAAATATTGATAAAACCTTTCACAATTTAAAAACAATGATTTTTGAGTTACGCGATTAAGAAAATGTTTAAAAAAATTTGTGCGATTGAAAAATGACATAAAATTGTTACGCAATTTGAAAACATAACAAAAGTGTTACGCGATTGTGAAAATGCGATAAAAGTACCACGCAATTGAGAAAAAACAGCAGATTATTGTTGGGCTGACATACTGGACCCGGAGACGTCAGTGGATGATTTAGCCCAGTGGTGGCTTGTTTCTGTGGAATTATGTTATTGTTAATTATTGATTCTTTGAGTCATTTGATCATGCATTGTGAAAGTCGTGGGGACTGTGTTTGTTAAGGCAGTATGCATGGGAGATAAACTTAACCTTAGTGCGAGCGCGATTTGCGTACTGAAGGTCAATTGCTGATCTTGGGGGTGTCGGGGTGCAAAATTCCACAAGTAGCCAGTTAGTAGCACAACTGTGCCGTGGCAACCGATGCAAACGCACCGATGATCTCAATGAGATACTATTCCTATTCACGTTCTGGTGTAGAATGTCTTATACAAGTCATGATGCGCACATTGAGAAAGTTGTAGCACTTGATTTGAGGCTGACGATATACGAACATGTCTTCCGATCATTCTCTTCGATGTTGTGTTAGCTCCATGGAGTAGGGGTCGTCCATTATGCGTAGGCATAGTCAGTATACATATGGTTGTGGCATAGTCAGCATACATATTATTGTGGTATAGTCAGTATTCATGTTATTATGATATACGTTCGTTGAATTATCTATTAATTGATATCATGATTATACCTGTTGTTTTTGTGTTATTTCTATATTAAATGACATTGTTGTTATTATCATTTCTTTACTGTCATATTGGTATGTGATGTAGGGGATCTCACCTCTTTATTGTATTGTTCTATTTGTTTTGTTTTATATTTATGTTTTATGAAGACAGTGATGGCGACAAGGCAGAATCTTCTGGGTTTCATTAGGGTGCAGTTTCGTGGAGGCAGTATGTTGGAGATGTTACCTTATTTTGGAGTAGGACCCGTCATAGGGCTGCTACTTTTTTGGTTGATGCTGCTATTTATTTGGAGTTTTATATGCCGATTAGGAAGTTACAGGGTGATCTCTATTACACTCCTAGGGAGGATTCTGAGGTATCGTTTGCTCGGACTCCCGTCCGTAGAGACATGCCCCGACTGGTTGTACATATTCTTTTGAGTACGTAAGTCTTATGTATTTGTGTGTTAGTAAATCATGTTATGTATATATGAAATGTGTATTATTCAGTTTACTATGTTTTATGTTATTTATATTTTTGTTAAGTTCATGTGATCAATGAAAAGAAATTTTAAAATCAATATATTACAATATTAAATCTTTTATGGCTTGGTTCTAGCTTTTTAGTTTTTAGTCTGAAATTTAATTTCCTAGGGAGGGTGTTACATTAGTTGGTATCAGAGCCCAAGTTCGAGTCTATCGGGTTTGTGGTTAGGTCTGTCTTGTTTGTGTTGTGTGTTTCTCTGTGTTTTGGTTTCTGAAAGGAGACAATGTTGTTTGAAATGATTTTCATTATGTTATGATTTGCCTATCTTTGAAGAAAGGCAATGGCTCGTGGTAGATGTACGTATGTGGACACGGGACATGGCAATGATGATATGGCTGCGGTTGCAGGAGCAATGCAGAAAATGGTTGATATAACAGTACAACAGAATAAGAGGGCCACTCAACAGCAGGAAGCGACAGCTGAGGCTCAGAATTTGTTAGAGTTGGATTAGTCTTGGGATATGAGACCCGTAACTTTGAACCATCTAGGTTCCAAAGGGGGAGTAACAGTAAGGTCAATCGATTCCAGCAGAAATCGTATTCACGACCACCGGGAAATCAACAACGACAACAAACATATAGAGGGAGTGCTAGTGGCAGTAGATCCAATCAGACCATGACATCTATACCAAAATGTATGAGGTGTGGAAGAGGTCACGTAACAAAGGAGTGTACATTCAAGGGAATCATCTGTTTCAAGTTCAAGAAGCCCGAACATGTTTCCAGAGATTATACTCCACCAAAGACGGAGTCTTCCATTAGTAATGTACGTGCTTCAAGACCTCAAGCAAGAGGGATAGTCTATACCCTGAGTAGAGGAGAAGCATCCCAATCTAAAGACCTAGTCAAGGGAGATTGTGCTATAGGGGGTAATTCTTTAACTATACTGTATAACTCGGGGGGCAACCCATTCTTTCGTTGCCTATAACTGTGTGAATCAATTAGGGTTGTTTGTGCCTTCGTTACCATTTGACTTGATTATTTATGCTCCCATTGCTAAACCTATTATTACTACTCAAATATGCTTAAACTATCCTATTACTGTTAGAGACCGAATCTTTTTCTATTAATCTAATTTGTTTACCTCTTTCACAAATAGACGTGATTTTAGATTGGTTATCTTCCAACCATACCCTGTTAGATATATCGGTCGGGTTATTAAATCCATAAAACTCACTCCCAAATTCATCGGACTATATCAACTTCTTCGTTGGATAGGTCTAGTAGCATGTCCGATAGCTTTACCACTGATGAACCTTTAAAAAGTCATGCTTTTACAGTTCATTTTCTTGATTTTTCATCCTCTTTTAAATTATTTCACTAAGTTTTATCTTTAAGTTTATCATAATTTTAATATTTTAAATTATTTTTCTTATTTATTATTTTCTTATATTTTGATAGATTTTTGCACAAGGATGAAGAAGGGAAGTGATTTCATGGAAGAAAGGTTGAAAATGCTCTCTAGACATTCAGCGCTCAAGCGCTGGCTAAGTAGAACTGGGAGTCTCTCTGTTATCCCAGCGCTCAAGCGCGTAATTGGCAAAATTAAGCTTTGATAATTACATATTTTATACATTAATAAACCCTTATTTTTAATCATTTACACTCTCTATGTACTTAATTGATTGAGTTTTGTCATGTTTTGTTAGTTTGGGTTCAAATTAGGCTTAATTGATATTTTCCAGCATTATTGAGATTTTACACTATTTCTGTATTTTGAACATATCTTGAGTTCTGGATGTCTAAAAATTATGAATTTTACCTTGTAAAAAAGCTGAGAGAAAGCTCTACAACTTTGATGAAGAGCTCGAAGTCTCAATCAGACATCTAGTAGAGCTAATTGGGCTTGGAAGTTAGAAAACAGGTTCTGTAACTAGAATCTGTAACGCCCCTTTTTGGGAGGGAACGTCACATTGTCAAACAAGATAAAATGCGGAAATTAAATAAACAAGCGATTAAGACCCGGTTCATTTTATTTAATTGATGTTAACCATGTGGGCAAAATTGGCAATATTTTTTTTAATAATATAATAATGTTGATAATACGGAATGTGGATAAAAATGACGAGTAAAACAATACACAGAATTTGCACCTGAATAGCATACATAGATATATAAAATTTGATACAACTGTTTTGTAATTACAAGCCTGGCCATCATCAAAAAGCAAAACTATACCCACCCCAAGGGAAACATGCATATATACCATCATGCATATACAAAATGTACAGCCCAACCAAAAAGAAAAATACATCAGGCCCCCAAAAATAAAACACTGGCAGCCATCAGTAGCCACCAACGATCATCGACCCCTCAGATAAAAAGGGACCGAATCAGGATCTTCAAGAGGACCGTCATCAGGATCTTCCTCATCCGAGGACTCATCCATAGGAACCACAGAAGCACGGGACGGGGCCCGAGCGGTGGAATCAAAAGAATCCTCCTGTGGGGTATAATAACGGGCACCCCACATCTCCCTAATGGGCAGGTAAAACTCCAGGCGCAAGCTGAGGTAGCAGGTGAGGACAGGTGCCTCATGACGTCTCCAGGCAAGCGTTATCGACACGTCTCCCAAATACACGCAGCGGTCGAAGTTCAGGTTGATGTGCCAGCACTCTGGCCCCCCAAGGAAGGTCAGACGCACATCTCCCAGGAACCCACGCATACGTGCAGACATCGTCGCAGTAGAGGTCAATCTTGTGCGGCCGAAGCGGGAAGGCGGGATCTTCTCGTCTCTTCACCGTCGTCTTCGATCGACGGGGTACACATAAACGAAAATAATAGAAGCACAGGGAAAGAGGTAAGATATCTTACGTCATTACCACTTATAGCAACTAGAAACAAAACGGCGCCACGCGCCCAAATAGCAATCCAACACATCATATTCAATTAATGAGCAGTAATCTCAACAGTATGTAATTTAACAGTCACAGGCATATAATTATTATAATAACAGTTAGATCAAGTATAGCTTCAGAAAATAAGAATTAATGATGACAGTGTATATCATGACTCGTATGCATGCTTTCCTAAATTCCTACTCCATGGAGCTAGACTCAAACAGTCGGAGAGAAAGATCAGGAGACATGTCTGTGACTCGGCTACTGAGGCCAGTGCTATCAACAAATTTTCTCGTGCACAATCATGGCATTGCACAGACATTCTACACTAGATCACGATATAGGACAGTGTCAAGTCCGGATCGTCGGTGCGTTTGCATCGGTTTGCCCCACGGACAGAGGAGCTACCAACTGCCCATTGTGAAGGACCCGCACCCCGACGCCCCCAAGGTCATAACAAGACCCACACTTGTCTACTCGCACCCGCACTAAGGTGTGTTCAATCTCCTAGAAAACTTGGCCTTACAACAGTCCACAAGGACATTCACAATGCATATAACACTATGCATGGATATGTATGATTCACAATTTCATACCATTACATAACATGCCACCATAGGCCAATATAAGCATCAACATATATATTCCTCATCACACACATATCACAATTTCCATATCATAGATCTAAGAATTTCGTTTTCAAAGTCATTTCTTTTCTATCGGTATGAATACATATTCCTATCATGTTTAAGTGAGGTAAATTCCTTGAATCCAGAGTTTTGAGGTTACGTTTGAGTTACAAGGGACAAAGAACCATAATTTCAATCATTTCCAGCTCAAAATATCATTTTTGGATCTTGGTAATCGATTACACACCATTGTAATCGATTACACCGAGAAATGAACCTCATGTCGATTACAATTTCATTGTAATCGATTACGTGATTCCCGTAATCACGTTTCGTAACTTCAAGGCACCGTAATCGATTACCAATTGAACAGAACCTCCGTGTCGATTACCCTCTAGTTGTAATCGATTACGTGATTCCCGAGGCATCATTCCGTGACATCGAGGCTTGGTAATCGATTACACCATTCTTGTAATCGATTACAAGCTAGTCGAAATCTTTGTAATCGATTACACACGAGATGTAATCGATTACACGTTTCCGAATCACGATTTAGTACCTTTAAGAGCTTGGTAATCAATTACAAGCCTCGTGTAATCGATTACCACGTGCAATCTTGCAGAAAACAGAGTTCTCAGGTCCTTTAACTCAAATCAAACCAATCATTATCATATTTAATCAACAAGATACTCAGATACAGCTTCAAATCGTACAAGAAACATCAATAAATCATACAAACCCAACAAAATACATCATCATCCAGAACAACATAAAATGAGAGAACTCTATACATAGACTCAAACAAAATCAACAACAATACACATACAAGGTTCCTAGGTGCTAAGAGAGGTTGAGGAGGAGTATCTTCCTCTTACCTAAGTGAAGAAAACAAAAGAAGAACACCAAGAACTTCCTTTGAATTTTCGGATTTGAGCTCCAAGAATCCTAAAAATGGTGACTTTGTTAGAATAGCATAATGGCTTGGAAAATAAGCCATGGATGGCCAACATGAAGTCCATGACCATGAAAATGGAGGAGAAAGAAGAGAAGTCTTGAATCTTACCCAAAAAGCTCAAAGCTTGGAGCTTGAAGAAATGGTGAGAATGGTGGAATCTCAAGTTACTCCAAGAAGAAAAGGTGCTTAGAATGGTGAGAGGAGTTAGGAAATGTAATTAGTTTGAATTTTTGTGATGGTTGAGGGAGAAGAAGGGAGGCTGGCCGTAGCATGTAGAGAGGAGAAGAGAAAACGAAAATGGAGGAGAAAAAGAAATGGTAGTAAGAGAAAGTGTTTTGATAGTTAATGAATTTGTGTGATAAAAATGAAATAAGGAAATGCAATATTTCCTTGCTTTGGGCTGCCATGCAACCGTGCATGAAGGAGAGAGAGAGAAAAATGGGCTGCTTTGCATGGGGAAGGAGGAAGAGGAAATTTCCAAGAAGCTTCCTCCAAGCTTCCATGAGAAGTTTCGCACGTTTCTCGATAAAATGGAAGTAAAGTTATTTCCTAATCGGGCACACTAACACAGATGAATATTTACACTGTCAGTATTACTTTTCCTCCAGTGTAGAAGAGTTACTGATGATGAAAATACTATTTTATTATTCATCAGATGATTTTACAATACCACGATTTCATTCATCGGGTAAAACCTCGTAAAATGTAAACTTCATAAATTGTGCCCAGTCTCGGGTTTAGTAAGATCCCCCGTCGACAAGTCCATAATTTAGAGTTTAACAGCCATAGAGAATACATCGCATCTTCCCGGGTCTGCACAGCGCACACGTAAAACAAGGAATATATTAAAATATTCATTGTTTCCGAAAAATTCCAAAAGAATTCACATAAATCACAAATATTAGAAAACGACTATTGGTAGTGAAATAATTAACTTCCGGAGCGTTACACTGGTCTCAGCAATTCTCAGCCCAGTGTGCACGTAAAACGAAAAATATATTAAAATATTCGTCGTTTCAGAAAAATTCCTAAAAATCGAGAATATTATAAAATGATGATTTATGATCAAATATGTATTTTTCGGGATGTTACAGAATCTAAGCAGTGTACACTAATCAGGCCATATCTTGGGCTGTAGGAATGATAATGGGCTAAAATTTTGATAGTTGATAGTTAATACCTAAACCTACAACTTTCATGAAGAACACTTTTCGAGATTCAGAGGTCTAGTGGGTCATATTGGGCTTGCAAGTCAGAATAGAGAAGCTAAAATTGGGCCTGAGCAGTTGCAATGATTGGGTCATATCTTAGGTTGTATGATGCCAAATTGGATGTTTCAAACACGCAATTGATAGCCAAGACAAAGGCCTACAACTATCATGAAGGCCACTTTCCGAGATTCTGTCGGCAAATATGAGTTTGACACCAAATTATTTTGTGCAAGTGAAGACAAGCATTTTTTGCAATCATCCACCTACTCCTTAATCATCTACTTAATCACCCACCCACTCCTTAATTATCCACCCACTCATTATCCCACTCATTGCCATCTTTTGTTTGTGATGCTCTATAAAAGGTGGCCTTGGCTACCTATTAGGGTAATCTTGGTTTTAGATCAAGATCATGTTATTATGTTATTTACTCGTTGTAATTTTCTTTTATTGTAAATAGAAGTTATTATCATCTTCTTCTTCTTTTCTCTTTGTTTCTTCTTGCTCATGGATAACTAATTTCCATCTTTCTTGGGTGAATGGGTGAAGCTTTGGGTAATAAAATAAGATTAGATTAATTTCTTTCTTGTGCTTAAAAGATATATTATCAAGTGGTCATTATATGTGTTGTATTTTGTTTCCAATCAATTTAGAAACCCTCCTTGTAAAGTGGAGTTCTTGATTCATTGTAGACAAGTGGTTTAGCACTATGAATGCTTAAATCCATTTATAAGTGTTGGTGTTAGTAAATAATTAAAGGAACCAAAATATAACTATGTATATAATTCTATATGGACTTTGAATATTTTATTTTCCGATTGAAACCTCCATTGTGTGTGGATTTCAATTGAGTTATAAAAAGAATTAATCTTGTCCTTAATTTATTACCAAAAGTGGATCTCTTAGCCCAAGTAAGTTCTTTAATTTAATTATGAATAAGTTTTATTATCTTTATTGTTGTGACAAAGTCTTTCCTTACCTCAAAGAATTTTTCTTCATCAATTTCCTTTCGATCGACCTTGGACTCTTGAGAAATTTATTACTTGAGACAACCTGCACTTGGATTTTCATCCTTTAATCTGCATTAAGTTTTTGGCGCCGTTGTCGGGGACTTGATTTGAAGTTTTAATTTATTGAGGTTCTTTTTCTTTAATAAAATCTTTTCTCTCTTCTCCCTCACCAGAGCAAAAGATCGGCTTGTTGGTCCTTCGGTTTCTTTACTAACTCTCTAACTTTCTAACTTACTGACTTACTAACTAACTTATTTATTTATGTCATTTATTTATGCTTACTAACTTTTTTTATTTATGTCATTTATTTTTACTTTCTCGACTTACTAACTTGTTTATTTATGTTATTTATTTTTATTTTCTGACTTAATAACTTATACATTTTTTTATTTATGTCATTTATTTATTGTTAATATTTTAATGGCTAGTGTAAACTGCAGACTTGTACATTATTTTTTCTATTTTAAGTCATTTATTTATGCTTAATTGGTATCGTAATTCAAATTCTGGTCATTTGGTTAAAATTAATCCTGGTACTTTATATATTGATTTATTTGAATCACAATCACACATAATTGACATAATAGTTAAAAATAAAAGTGTACATGATGAACATGAAAATCAACCGTTGTGAACCATGCGTGAATATTTGTAACCACCTCGAAATTTTAATCTATCATGCTTTATCTTTCTACTCAATGCCAACAATTTTAGATTTAAGTCAGATATGATTTCTTTACTTCCTAATTTTCATAGTTTAGAATCTGAAAGCCCATATTTACATCTAAAAGAATTTAAGGAAGTATGTATTGCTTTCAATGATCAAAATTACACTGAAGAGATCGTTAAGCTTAAATTGTTTCCTTTTTCTTTAAAAGATAAAGCAAAATCTTGGCTTAATACTTTGAAACCAAGATCAATTGGCACATGGCAAGAAATGCAAAGTGAGTTCTTAAAGAAATTTTTTCCAACATATAAAACCAATGCTATGAAAAGACAAATCCAAATTTTTTCCCAAAATTCAAATAAAGCATATTTTCAATGTTGGGAACGGTTTAAAGATTTGTTAAACTCTTGCCTACATCATGGTTTTCAAAAATGGTGCACTATAAGCTTCTTTTATGAAGGTTTAACACCTGAAACTAAACAATTTTTGAAAACAATATGCAATAGTGAGTTTCTTGATAAAGAACTTGATGAAGCTTTAGACTATTTAAACTAGTTGAATGAAAATTCTCAATCTTGGTATGGTACTAATATTTTTGAAAATTCAATTAGATCTAACTTTGTAAGTGCTAATAAAAAAAAATATCACCTTAGTCAAGAGGAAGATCTAAATGCTAGGTTTACCAGTTTGGCAAGAAAGGTTGAAGCCATAGAATTAGGAAAAGTAAAAGAAATCAAATCTACGCAAAATAAAAAAATTTGTGGTATTTGTGATGACTTAGGACACTCAACACATGAATGTCCTAAGATTCCTGTTCTAAAGAAGTTGTACATAAGCAAGTAAAAGTAATGAATAATTTTAAAAAGTCATTTACTTCTTCTTTTTCAGATTCATACAATTCGGGATAGATAAATCACCCAAACTTCAGCAGAAGGAATAATAATCAGTCACAATTCGTGCAACCACCACCTCCTCAAGTGTTGGCTCTTTTGCTTACCATAAGTGCACGGGTCGCACTTGTAGTATAGCTAGGAGTCGGCTATTGTTCCCACGAGGACAAACGTTAAATTCAATACTAAATATAAACCAATAACTCAAGTACTTCTATTCAAGGACATATAAATCGGAAAGGTTTGTGTTAACTAATTTTAAGAACTTAAAAACTATAAGATTGAAATTAGAGTTGATGATTAGAGAATAGGAAATCCTTTTTCACCTCCTACTTCCATTGATAACAAGCAATCCTTATGAGTAATATAAATGCAATGGCTAGGTTAGCTTGGGAATCTGATTTAGCCAAAAGCCTATGTTTAGGTCAATTAACCCTGGTATCACTTGCCTAATCCACTATATTTCCATGAGAACTAGTGTAAGCTCCACTTATGAATGATCTATTCCTAATAATTACTATGCATGACTAATAGGTATATTTCTATTCTATTAACGAATCATTTCATCTAAGCTAATTGAATGAAATAGAACATGCATCAATCATACACACGATCTCAAATCCAAATTCCTATGTCTAGGTTCATTAGATTTTAACAAATCAATTGAAAACTGATCAAACACTCAAAGCATTAAGCACTATACGATTGAAACAAAACCAAATCATATATATAACTCAAAGGATTACAAGTATAATTAATATCCATAGAAAAATCCAAAGTAAAACCCTATAAACAACCTAGCCAACCATGACAAACGAAAATATATCACAAATACTCATAGTCATAGAGATGGAAAAGAGAAAGGAGAAGAAAAGGGAAGAACAAAGCTTAAGGAGATGATCCTTCAAGCTTCATTCCTCTACCAAGATGAAGAGAGACTCCAAACTTGGTCACTTCAGCTTTCTATCAGAGTGAAGTTCAATATCCTAGCCGTAGCTTTCTAAAAATATGACCTAACCTTTCAGAAAATTAATACAACAGTATTTATAGGGCTTAGAAAATATAGTCATGCTGCGACATTCAACTACTTACGCCGTAGCGCATTACATTTTAGGTTGGGATGCTACGACATTCAACTCATCTCACTGCGGCGTGCAGAATGCGTAGCTCTCTAACTTTGATGCAAGAGAGGCAAAACGCTGTGACATTCATATTCCACGCTGCAGCGTGACAAGCTGATCCTTGCACTCAGCTTTCTCTTGTGATGTTAGTCCAAATCTGAAATGGTTCACTTGGTTGGAACCTTACCTGCCATAGAGAAATTTGTAATTTAATAATCAGTGCAAATGTACTCAATATATCTAAGAATCAGACACATTTTCTTAGAATCATGATGGAAGATGTTGAAATCAAATCATATGAGTATACAACTAAACTCTTCCATTCATGCATCAAAACAAAGACTAAGCAGACAATAAAGCACAAATATGGGGCACAAATAACTACAATTTGTGGAGTTATCATCAAGCACAACAGGGCTTTCAAAATTCTCAAGGATATGCACCTTATGTCTCACCATATAGGAAAAACCTTGAAGAAACACTACATGCATTTATAGAAAAGCAAGAGGCCATTAATAAACAAAATAATCAAACCATGAGTGACATAAAAAATACTCTTGCTAAACTTTCTTCTGCACTCACCATTCACGAGAAAGGAAAATTTCCTTCTCAACCTCAACTAAATCCCAAGGGTCAATACAGTCTAAATAAGGGTAGTTCAGAAAACCAACAAATAAATTAAGTCAAGTTAGTGATAACTCTTAGGAGTGGAAAGGTTGTTAAAAAATAAATTCTCGAACCTTGTGAGAGAGATGATGAACCAATCCCCCAAGAAAATGAAGAAGTTGACCAAAAAGAGACCAAATTCTTTCTTGCACCCTTATTTCCTCAAGCATTAAACAATTCAAGGAAATTGAACCATAACACTGAAATTTTTGAAATTTTAAAATAAGTGAAGGTCAATATTCCTCTGTTAGATGCTATCAAATAGATTCCATCTTATGCCAAATATTTGAAGGACTTGTGCACTGTTAAAAGGAAACTAAATGTGAAATAGAAAGTCTTTTTGGCTGAACAGGTAAGCTCCATTATTCAGAACAATAATGTGTTGAAATATAAAGACCTTGGTTGTCCTACAATTTCATGCATTATTGAAAAACATAAAATTGAAAAAGCTTTACTTGATCTTGGTACTAGTGTCAATTTGCTTCCATATTCAGTTTATCAGCAACTCAACTTGGGTGAGTTAAAACCAACTTCTGTAACTCTTCTACTTGCCGATAGATTAATTAAATTTCCAAGAAGAATAGTGAAAGATGTGTTAGTACAAGTTGATAAATTCATATATCTTGTGGATTTTATTGTCTTGGATACAAAACCTATGGTTGATAGTTACAAGTCAATTCATGTTATTTTAGGTCGTCCATTTTTAGCAACATCTAATGCTTTGATAAATTATAGAAATGGAGTGGTGAAGCTAACATTTGGAAATATGACATTGGACCTTAATGTTTTTAGCATATGTAAGCAACCACAGGAAGTCTCTGATGAAAAAGAGGAAGTTGAAGGAATTGAAGCCATCGTAGATGATCATCTTCAAACAAGGAGTTCTTCTGACCTATTAGAAATTTGTTTAGTCAATTCTTTTGATTCAGACATGTAATTAGATGATGATATCTCTGAAATATGCTTTTTGCTTGATTGTACATAGGTAATGGAGTACAAGGGATGGATGTAACACCCTAATACAGATATCCAGATATATCCTAGATAGACAGAGATATATAAAGATAACCAGTACTAGAGAAGTCACTTCTATACTACATACTAACATATATCTATAATCACAACTGAGTAATTATAGAAAGCCTTGAGAGATTGCGGAAAAACTTAAACTCATACATATATATATACAAACTTAGCCACCTGAGGCTTATTGTAATACATATAACATAAAACTTACAGAACAAACATAAACTTATTACATAAGTTCTGTCTACTTAAAGCAATAAAAACTATTCTAGTCTTCATGCTTTATCTTCTCATCCTTGGCAAGGTTTGCATCTCTGTACTGCACCTTTATCTTTATCGGTACTGTACTGCATCCGGATTTACATGGAATAGCAATCGGGGTGAGAATTAACATTCTCAGTATAAGCAATTCTAATACCAGTTCTCTATAACATTGTATATAACAAATATACATAACAAAAGCTATACTTCTAACTTAGGAGTTTCCCCCTCTATTTTCATAACTTAGGAGTTTCCTCCTCTATTCTCATAACTTAGGAGTTTCCTCCTCTATTCTCATAACTTAGGAGTTGCCTCCTCTTTTCTCATAACTTAAACACTTTCTAATAGTGTGATAACAATCAAGAGTGAACACACTGCTAATATATACAGCGCCCATACATCTGTACATACCAACAGTGACGGACAATGCCCATACAACTGTCCGTAAATGCAATGCTAATGATATGTAATGAATATGCCTAAGGAATCCTAAGTGCATGTGAATGAAATGCAAATGCAGAGTTTTGATTTGGAGCGAAGGAATTTGCTAGGAACTAGTCAGTATATCATCTAGTGGTAAATAGAGGAAACCTCATCCTCACCTTACACGTATCCTGGCTCATTGAGAAATTCGGGCTTCATCCTTGCTCAAAGAGCGTCTCTGGATTTCCCACTTATCTCTTTAGGCCTTGGCACATCGAGACATCAGGGTTATGTCCTTCTCAAAAGTCCTTCGGACACCCATCTATCTCCTTTTTGCCTTCATGATTAACATCAAAGGATACTCACTAGATCGATCCTACTTGACTAATTCATAGACTTTCGTACATACTTATATACTTAGTTTCTCTCGAGCTAAGCATATTCTAGTCTTCTTATGTTTACCCCTTGTGATGAGGAGAATCTGTAACCTCATACTATATGTAACCTTAGCACTTGGTTAGGAATACTTGTTCCCTTAGGAACTTCTCTGATCCCTTACCTCCTGGCTGAATGACCTCACGTCATATAACGTTACATTCTCAGGTAAACATTACTAAACTATGTCTCTTACTTGTACCTAAACTTCACCTCATCACTCCTTTCTCTTAAGTGATCTCTAATGCAACCTTACGTTGCTGAGGTGTTAGGTACTTATCTTTGGCGAACCACTAATCTTGGTTGCCCTAAGGTCCTTTCTCTTCATCTTCACACTAGCTTAACTCTCTAGTGTGTGAAGAGCTCAGTGTTATGTTTATCTCTTACATAAACACCATCTTACTCTTTTCTATAGACTCAACTCATCCTAGTGAAAGAGTCTATCTTAACTAATGCCTCATCTAACCTTGCTTAAGGAACTGAGAGCATTTCTCTAAAACTTTGCATAATTAACTCCACTTTGTCTAAAGAGAGTAGTTCATGCATCTAACTTTCCTTTTCTATCACACTTCTCGGTAGTAGCGTATACTACACTTGTGTGCTAACATACTTATTCTAAACTCAACTTCCATGCTTTACTTGCATCTAAGGAAGTATCTTCTCTTTATCTTGTACTTCTAACTCATCTTAACTTATACTTGAGTTGTTGTACATTTACTGTTCTACTTTCTGCTATCTCGTATCTTGTACTTCTAACTCATCTTAACTTATACTTGAGTTGTTGTACATTTACTGTTCTACTTTCTGCTTATGACATCTTCTTAGTCATAATTCCTCTTCTTGTGTATTTAACAATGTACTAAGTCTCGCTTAACTTGAGACTAAGTACCTAAACGTCCTCTCCGTGGAACTCATACACAATCTTATCTCCACTCATGTAATCTAACTCTAGAGTGGCTCTTACTTGCAACTCTTTGTTGCCTAAGCTTCTAGGTACCTTCCTAAGGTAATCCACTATTCTTGGATTTCCTAAGGTTCATACCTTTCTCATCATTCTCTACTAGAGTGAATACTATTATTCATCTCTATTGCACTATCTCATCACATCTTAAGTGATATCAGTTGCAACATTAAGTTGCCTAAAGTGCAATATCATTACTTAAAGCAAACCTTTCCTTTAGGATGCTTAAAAGCCTATGCTTTCTCATACTTGATGGATAGATATTTTCCACTTGAAAATATCCCATCTTATGCCTTAACACACTTAAGAAACATGTCTTAATGATTCCCTTAACTATGGCACCTCAAAGCATCCAAAAACATCATTTTGGAGCTTCAGGATCTCATGCCGCGGCACAACATTTGCACGCCGCGGCGCCCTTCTCTCGAGGGCTACTGCTGGGCTAATTTTTAACCTCACGCCGCGGCATGCTTCCTCCACGCCGCGGCATTCCCGGCGAAAACTCTCGTGCTGCGGCGTGACTGATCTCCACGCCGCGGCGCCATCGCCAGAACCACAGTTCTGCAATTCTCAGCCGCGGTTTTCTTTGCTCTATTGATCATTTCTGCTGATTCCAAGCCATCTCAATCCAAATTCTAAGTAATTCTAAGTCCCTAATCAATTCTTTAACATTTAGGAACATCAATTACTCTCTTAAATCTCTTAATTTGGATTATGGCTAGAATTCTTCATTCTTTAACTTAAGGCTCACTTTGTGATTCAAGGGTCTTCTTTCTTAAGTTGATGTTATAGACAAGTCATAAATGACCCAAGGAACACTTCTATGCAAGCCAAACTCTTCTAACATCTCTAAAACTCAAATTAGCATATTATGTATCGATATGCATACATAGAGAATAGAGATGAATAAAAGCTCTAAACCCCTACCTCTTGAAGATTGAAGCCTTGAATCTTGAAGCTTGATCTTCCTCTTCCCTTCTTCTTCCCTTCTCTCCTCTTCCCTTTCTCTCTTTTCTTCTCTGGTTTTCGGTTTCTCTTCTTCTCTGCCGAGGAGAACCAAATATAAAGGGGAAGGGACGTGCGAGGAATTATGGGAAAAGATTAATACTTGAAACTTCTATCTCTATGGATACCCGAATCATGCTAATTCGAGTTTCCTGCTTCCAACAACCTTAGAATAAATCATAAGATTCATCTAAGTTGTTGTTTCTCTTTCTCATTATTTTCTATATCTCTAGGGATCAATCGGCATTAAAAGCACAACCTGTATGCCTAAAAATACCAAACTGACTCTGATTCTCTTGAAACTTTTACCACATCTTATTTGGCTTATTTGTGACCTAGAAATAAACTCTCTATGTTTATTTCTCTTAACTTAGCAACTTATGCTATTATCTGAGTCATTTTAAGCCATTTTACAACTTTTATGTTGCAACTAAGTGCCTAAATGAACTCAGATTGTCACAAAACTTGACTGACATGCTAAACAAGTTAAATGCTACCTTTCGTAACCATTTACCAGTCTAACATGTACTTAAGGGTATTACAATGGAAGCCAATATTTGAAGAGCTAAAATCCAGGAATGATAATACCCATGAAGAAGTACCCACACTGGAACTAAAGTCATTACCTACTGGGTTGAAGTACACATTTTTGGGAGAAGAGCAAAGCTTTCTAGTGGATGCCAAACCAAGATTAATACGGTAGATCTTGTTGCTTCAAGAATTTAACATCATAATAAAAGATAAGAAAGGAGTCGAAAATGTTGTCGCAGATCGTTTGTCCAGACTTACAACAGGCTCACCTTTTCATAACTCACCCATCAATGATTCTTTTCTTGATGAATTTTTATTTTCTGTCAATTTCATGTCTTAGTTTGCTAACATAGTCAACTTTCTTATAATAGGAAAGATGCCGCCTCAATGGATGCACTAAGATAGAAGGAATTTTTTTATAGAGGTGAAAATTTTTTATTAGGATGACCCATACTTGTTCAAATATTATCCTAACTAAATCTTTCGGAGATATGTGCCCGACAATGAGGTAGGTAGTGTCATTAAAATTTGTCACTCAAAAGCATGTAGAGGTCACTTTTCTTCAAAGAAAACAGCTGTGAAAATCTTACAGTGTAGATTTTATTGATCCACTTTATTTAAGGACTATTATACTTTTTGCAAAAGTTGTGAAAGCTATCAGAAATTGGGCTCTATTTCAAAAAGAAACATGATGCCTCTGAACCCTATCCTTGTCATTGAAATTTTTTATTGTTGGGGAATTGATTTCATGGGTCCATTTCCATCCTCATTTGGATTTGTGTATATTTTGGTTGCAGTTGATTATGTCTTAAAATGGATTGAGGTGATTTCATGCCGACACAATGATCATAAAATTGTTCTCAAATTTTAAATAGCAAATGTCTTCTGTTGATTTGGAATCCCTCGAGCTATCATCAATGATAGGGGAACACATTTTTGTAATAAACCATTTGAATCTTTAATGAAGAAATATGGTATTACACATAAAATTGCCACCCTTTATCACCCTCAGACAAATGAACAAGTTGAATTGACAAATAGGGAGATTAAACAAATTTTGGAAAAAACAATTAACCTAAATCATAAAGATTGGTCTTTAAGACTAAACGATGCACTTTGGGCTTACCGTACTGCTTTCAAAACATCTTTGGGCATGTCATCCTATCAGTTAGTCTATGAAAAACCTTGTCACTTACCTGTAGAATTGGAACATAAAGCATTTTGGGTCATTAAAGCTTTTAATCTAAACCTTGATGATGCTTGCAAGATACATAAATTGCAATTAAATGAACTTGAGGAATTGAGAAATGATGCATTTGAAAACTCAAAGATTTATAAAGCTAGAGTAAAAGCTTTTCATGACAAGTCAATTTGAGAAATTTTTTTGAAATTAGTCAAAAAGTTCTGCTTTATAATTTTCGTCTGCACCTATTCCCTGGCAAATTAAGATCTAGGTGGAGTGGTCTTTTTTGTTGTCAAACATGTGTATCCTCATGGGGCCATAGACATTAAGAATTCTAGAAATGGTAATGTGTTTAAAGTCAATGGACAAAGACTCACACCATTTCTGGAAAACCAAGTTGATGAGGTAGAATTCATCTCTCTTTCTAATCCTTGTTATGAATATAATTTATTCTAATGTTGTTGCCTTCTTTTTGCAGTTATTTGTGTTCCCGGTTAAGTGGTGGATAATGGTACTCTGTGGCTCTCGAGTTGGTTTGTTTTCAATTTTTCATAATAACTGAATCCTTCTCCTTTAAAATGGATGTCATTCTCTCAAATTTAAGAAAATATTTTCATTCCCTCCCTCAAAATGCTCTGACAAAAATCTACAAAGCTAGATGTGAAAGATTGAGATTGTTAATGCACAAAGGTATGCCAGAAGATGTACATTTGATAATTAAAGCAAACGTCCATCTAGCAGGTGAGTCTTCAATTTCATTTGACTCATACATGTCAAGTCTTAGTAGAAATTCATATTCTAAAAGGAGAAGAGCAAAACAGTTACAAGTCTATCACAAATGTGCACGATGGAATTGTAATAAGCGATGTCGTTCTTTGGGAATGGTTTTCACAAACTAAGAAAATAAAATATTTTTCATTAAGAATGCACTGAGTAAGGAGTCATTAGATGATATCTTATTGATTCTTGAGATGCATTCTTGTGGATTTGTGCATCGTGAACTTCTTAATTTGTGGAATCTCTTCAAGGACGAAAAAATGTTACAGTCTTAAGAATATGACTCTAAAAGACCCTGTTTACCAATTTATAAGAAAATTAGATGGGAAGCTTATCCTCGACTCATAGAAGGCGTTTAAGTCGTTACTGGATGTAAAACCAGAGGAAGATGTGAGACACAATTACAACAACATGTATATATTATCTTATTCTTAAAAAAAAAAGAGAAACAAAAGAAAAAAAAAAGCGAAAAAAAAACAAGGTTAAAAGAGACAAAAAAAAAAGCAAAACTTCAGTTGTACTTGGCCTTTAATTCGATTAGAAGCCCTGAGCAGATGCCCGTCTTGTCATAGACTCAGGAGAAGATCTTCACATCCCAGTATGTAAATAAGGTTCGTGTGCCATGCTCTGTAGAGAGCCACGTGTTACATTTCCAGTTCTTGGCACCAAGGCTCTATAGCGCTGATGGACAGAAAGAAGCATCCCATCTTTATAGTGAACATAAATTGTTACTAAGCCGTATAGTTACTTTAATTAGTAGGCCTCACTGGCGAGTTCTGATTGGCTGAGATCAGGTACCATCTTCTTAGAATACAGGCCTTTAATTAGGTTTGTAGGAAGATAGAGGGCTGCTATTCTACAAGCGGGATGAAAAGGACTCAAAGGTTGTTGTTGTTGGTTCGGTAATCCTTGTGAAGTTCATATGTTGCACTGGTAACACGCAACTCAAAGATATGCCACTACTATACTCATGACGCACAGTATAAAGATACGCCATGAAAATTGTACATAAAGGTATGTCATCATTTACTATTATATTTCTTTTATCTTTGTATGATTTTGTTGTATTTTGATTTTGGACAGATGATCCTTTGAGCAGGGTCCTTAAAGGGTTTCTAGACTTCTTTATCCTGATGGTTTTCTGGAAGTTAAAAAAAAACAAAAAAAACAAAAAAAATAAAAAAAATGTTTCTTAATTTCAAACTTTTCTGGACAACAGCCAACCTACCCTTATAGGTGCTATTATTAGCTTTTCCATTCTTTTTCCTATTTAAATACTCCATTTTCTCCACTTTCCTCTAACTCAGAATCATTCAAAGGGAGAGTGAGTATAGAAATGGGACCTCTAGTTCATAGACTTACAAATATCTGTGATTTTTGTGGGTCAATTTATGAGAATAGTTTAGAGTTTGTAAATGCCACAAGCATTCTTGGTTGAACACTTGCTGCGAGGAATATTCATGTTATATATGGGGGAAGTTACCGTGGGTTAATGGATGTTGTATCACTTGCTGCTTATATAGGAGGCAGTCATGTTTTAGGTGACCTTTAACTAAATAGAATATCACTGGAAAGAAAATTAGGGGAGGAACTTAAGGTATCATCTATGCATGAATGAATGAAGACAATGCTTGAAAACTCTGATGCATTCATTGCCTTACCAAGTGGTTTTGGTACTTTGGAAGAAGTTTTTCAAATTATCTCTTGAGCCCAACTGAACATCCACCATAAACCCATAGGTTTGTTGAATGTTAATAATTTCTTTGATCTTTTGTTATTTTTTCTTGACAAAGCTATGGAATAGAAATTTATCACACCTGCGGCAAGACTACTTCTTATCTCTACTTCCACTGTTGATGAGTTGATTAATAAATTAGAAGCTTTTGTTTATAAACTTGATCCGACAATAGCTCAGATAGATTAGTCAAAAGGAAGCAATGAGGGAAGCAACATGAAAAGAAAGTCAAATCTGACACTTCGTCTATAACTTCTCTTTACCTTTGATTTTATTTATCGTACTTTGTTTCTGTTTAAATTTGTGTCAGATTTCTATAACAGGTAATATCTTCTATCATTTACTCATCTATATTTTAACATTAAGGACAATGCTGTGATCTGGTTGGAAGGAAGGATAGTTGACCAAAAACATTTTTTTTTAGAAGTATGATATGATTGTCATGAACTTACTAAACCAATGAATGATGGTTGTAACACCCTGAAAATTGTTTGTTTCATGATAAATAGTCATTTTATAATATTTGTGAATTTTTGTATATTTTTCTAGAAATATTGATTATTTTAATATATTTCTCGATTTAAGTACACACTGAGCGGAGCTGGAAAAATGAGATATTTTCCCCGAGGCTAAAAAACCTTGAACTGTGGAAACATTGACGGGGGATCTTACTAAACCTGAGGCCGGACATAGTTTACGAGATTTATGTTTTTTGATATTTTTATTCGATAAATAAAAATCATAGTACATTTTATTATCCGTTGGATAATAAATATTGATTCTTGTGTTAACTGTAACATTTTTCCATTGAATAATAGTTTATAGTAAAATGCTTATCATCTTTTCAAGAGTGTTATCTTTATGTCACATCATGTTAACTATTGCAAAAAACTAACAAAGAAGCTTTACCCAAGTTTCTAGAAGTAATTTTCCCTCCTCTTTTCTCCCATGTGGCCACGGCAATGAGGGGGAAATGTGACTAAATTTTGTCACATTTCCACTTATGCCATCCATCCTTTCCCATTTCAAAATCCTAAACACTTTTCTGACACTTTCTCTCTCTACCTTTCTCTTCTCTCACTTTCTCTCAACTTTTCTCTCTTCTCTTTCTCCTCCATACCCTCACAGCAGGCCCTCACCATTTTCCTCCATGGTTTGCTTGATTTCAAGTAACCATCTTGCTTGAATCCACTCCTCCCTTGAAGCTTTTTTTTTCTTGTTGAAATCACCTACAAAGAACTCAACTTTCTTCTCCATTTTCTCACCATCTCCACGGCCAAAGACCACCATTTTTGGCCATCCAAACTTTTCACTCAACCAACCTCATTTCCTACCTCTTCTTATCATTTTGAACCTTTTCTCTTTGATGACTATCTCTTGAATCCACCATTTTCATTTTTTTCCATCAAGCTCTAAAGTTTGAAACTTTGAGATAAAAAGTTCATGACTTTCCCTTTTTCTTCTCATTTTCATGTTCATGGTCCTCACCATGACTATAGATCTCTTCTTTTCAAGCTTGAAAATATTGATTTTGTGAGTTTGAATGTCCTAGGGTTTTTGGGTTGGTGGAGGACGAAATTCAAGAACAAAGAAGCTTACTTTCCTTATTATTTCTCTTGGTAAGAGGGAGATCATCCACTTCAACCTCTCTTGGTAGTGAGGAGCTTGTGTATTTGTTGGTTGTGAGAAACCCATGTTAGGGTTGTTCTCTTTGTTATGTGATTTTCATGACTTTTGTATTAACTCTTGTCTTGTATGACTTTATTGGTTGCATTGTATATCTTAATGAAATTTTAGAGTGTTTGAATGGATTGGATTATGTTTGGGAATCAAGGGCTCCTTTCCCTCTTTATGGTGGCTCATGGCCAAATGCCTTTTTATAAGGTGTTCTTGGTTAAAATTTTATAACAAGTGGAAAATTGACTAATCAAGTGATTAACAACTAATGGGGTAATGGAAAATTTAAGTTCCTAGCTCATTTGAAGCTCACAGCCTCTTAGGGAATATATGGACAAAATTATGTATTAAAATGGAAACTTGGCTAATTAGTCAATTAGAGGTTAATTAAGGACTCATAAGATGGAAAAGACTTAACTTAGAATAAATATGACCAAGTGAAGAACATGAGTGAAAGTGAGGTATTAGGTAACTTAGGTTAAAATTTCCCTAAATGAAGTAGGTCTAAAATTGAATGACGAACTTGCTTAATTTGAGTAATAAAGACTTCTTAAAAATGCAAGAGAATTCCTCTAGAGAAAGACCTCATAAGAAACGTTTAATTAAAGTGAAATTCCCTAATAAACATTAAAAGCATATTTTCACATTTGAAAAGTTGACAATATATTGATGAGGGTCCATATAGGACCAAGAATTTGTTGATAATGACATTGGCCACTCGTGGCATGTTTATGGAAAAGTGTATGATTATTGAATTCTTGTGAATATGCATTGAGTCATCATGCATCGTAAAAAGTTCGGTGGACTTTGTTGTAAGGCTTTATGCCTAGGAGATTGAGTCACACCTTAGTGCGGGTGCGAATAGACTAGTGTAGGTCACTCGTTGACCTTGGAGGTGTCGGGGTGCGGGTATCTCGTAATAGGCAGTTGGTAGCACCTTTGTGCCATGGGATAGACCGATGCAAACGCATCGACTATCCGGACCGAGACATTGTCCTATATCACGATCTTATGAAGATGTCTTGTATGAGCCATGTTGCGTAATTTTGTTGAGATTGAAGCACTTGATTTGAGGCCGATGATATACAGACATGTGTCCTCGATCATTCTCTCCGATGTTGTATTTTAGCTTCATGGAGCAGGATTTGGTACAATAATGCATGTACATGGTCAATCATCATATTTATCTATCTTATATTCATTTAATTATGAAAATGTTTCTTTGATGATGCTATGGTTGCCTGGATTATTAAATTGCTTATTACTTGATCTTGATGTTGTTTACTGTCTTATTGCACTGTTTGGCGTTATGCGCCATTTATGCTTCTTTGCTGCCATAATTGGTAACAATGCTGGGTATCTCACCTTTTTACTTTGTTACTCTGTTTGTATATATACTTGTGCTTTTGTAAAGACCAAGGCGTGGACGAGCCTGAGTTTCCTGGATTCTAGTCCAATTAGTTTTCTAATCTGAGATGGCATCTCGGCGAGCCTTTTCGGGGCATGCCAGATTGAGGTTCCATGGAGGTGGTGATAGCTGGCACGTGGATTTCGATATGGAGCGTTTTGTTTATGTTAGAGACATGACTGTGTCTCTAGCATGGGGTCGTTATGATCCACCTGTTTTTTCCTTTGATTTTCATGTTTAGTTGGAGTTCTATATGTCTATGCGAGAGGTATGGGGTGAACGTGTGTACACCCCTCGTGAGGATTCAGATTCATTTCTGTCCTCCGCATGAGCTCCTACTCGTAGGTCAGTTGTTCCTATATGGATTTCCTCTTCCGAGGAAGATCTTGAGGAGGACCCATTCGAGGCTCCTTCTTAGCTGTTGAGGGAGACATATCTCTTTTTGGTAGCCTTGTGGGTGGCTGGCTGTATATCGCTTTGGGGGCCTGTTGTTTTGTCTTTTTGGTGGGTTGTATATGTATAATCTTTTTGGAGTATGTAAAGCTTTTGCTTCTTTTGTATAATTATTGATGTAACTAAACACGTATGTATGTATATATATATATATATATATATATATATATATATATATATATATATATATACTCATCATGTTAATTTCTACTGTAATTATGTTTTTATCATTTCTTTTAAAAAAAAAGAATTCGTCAAATTATTATACGCTTACAAATGAATAAGTTATTATCTATATCTGTATGAACTGGGTCTTAGTTTATATTTCGTTTTCCGTTCGTGGTTTGGTGTGACGGTCCCTCTCCAAAAAAAGGTGTCACAATGGCAGAGTAAGGAGTAATTTGACTCCTGAGATATATCTAAATTAGGAAGTATGTTTAGTAATATGACTGTTAGAAACCTACAACAAAACCAATTAGGGATGACAGAGTAAAGAGTAATTTTACTTTTGAAGTAAATTACTCCTGAGATGCATCTAGATTGGGGAAGTAACTATTCTGTGATGATTTGTGGAAGTAACAAAGTTTTATCATTTGATTTCCTTTGAATGATTCAAGTGAACGAATTCTCACATCCTTTAGAGCAATTGAAATTCAAGGATCATAGCATGGTTAAATAAATTATCTTCTATCTTAAATTTCATATGTGTGGTTATAGATGTTGAATTGATAGATTGAGAATGATAGATATATGCCTTGTGAGATTTTGAGCCTATTGATGAATGGATTGAAACATTTGTACCATACTCTTCTTTCTTGTGTGATTTTCACTCATGGAATTGTTACTCTAGAACTTGCTTTGATTCTTTTTTAAGCTACATTTTCACATGCATACATAAACATGATTGATGCATTTTTCTTGAAATAGCTACTTTAACTAAATCGGTAGCCTTACTCAGCAGCATATTGTCTCAATATGATATCAAGAACTCTTATGACTTCTTTGAAATTCTTTGATTCCTGGTAACGTAAGGCATTAGAAATGGCCTATTTTCCCTTGCTTAAAACCTTTGAGATTTTTTACTATTCTTTGTTTCTAGCTCATTATGTGTCTTAAATGAAAAACTAGGTTCTTACCTGACTTTGGTGAATAAGAGAGCATTGGCTTTATTAATGGATGAGTTCTTGAACAAGTATGGGGGTGTGTGTGCAAAATAGTTGATGAAAAAAGAAAGAGTAGCTAATTAAAAAAATGTGTGTGTATATTTATGATCTAAAAAAAAAACAAATGTGTAAAGAAGGGTCAACAAGGCAAAAAGGGAAGGGAAAAGAATATATAAAGGGAATTTGTATTAGGTGGAGTTGGGATAAACTTTCATGCTTGTTAATTGAACTCAGCTTCATGCTCTTTTATTCTCTTTGGTTTTTAACTTGTCAAATTCATATTACCACCCTCCTTTACCTTGATCTCATTACATCCTTGAATAAAGTCCTCATGATTTGTGTATGCATGTGTTCTGAGTAGTGGAGAAGTAGAAGATAGGTAAGCTTATGGTAGTGCAATTTTCATGAGTTGAATAAAGTGAAATACTTACCTTTTAAACACTTGAGGGATTGAGAGTGAATTCTGAAATGATCTATCATTCTTGATTCATTCTTTTCAATTGAAGTTTCCTTACTTATTGGTTTAAGATGTAAAGAAATGTTACCTTATTAATGCTTTGATCCATTGAATATCTAGTTGCTCTTCTTGATTCATCGAGTCTTTTAGAGTTTTTAGCTTTTGAGTCTATGTCGTTTTTCTTTGTTTCCTAGCTTTAGTCTTATGTGTTTTGCCTAGGAGTGCAAAAAGCTAAGTGTGGGAGAATTTGATAATCACATATTTTATACATTAATAAACCCTCATTTTTAATTATTTATACTCTTCATGTACTTAATTGATTGAGCTTGGTCTTGTTTTGTAAGTTTGGGTTCAAATTAGGCTTAATTGATATTTTCCAGCATTGTTAAGATTTTACACTATTTCTGTATTTCGGCCATATCTTGAGTTCTAGATGTCCAAAAATTATGAATTTTACCTTGCAGGAAAGCTAAGAGAAAGCTCTACAACTTTGATGAGAGCTCAAAGTTTCAATTAGACATCTAGTGGAGCTAATTGGGCCTGGAAGTCAGAAAATGAGTTATGTCACTAGAACCTGAGCAGTGTACATTAATCAAGCTATATCTTGGGCTGTAGGAATGATAATGGGCTGATATTTTGACAGTTAAGACCCAAATCTACAACTTTCATGAAGAATACTTTTCGAGATTTTGAGGTCTAGTGGGTCATATTAGGCTTGCAAGTCGGAATAAAGGAATTGAAATTGGGCCTGAGCAGTTGCAATGATTGGGTCATATTTTGGGCTGTAGAAGGCCAAATTGGATGGTTCAAGTGGGCATTTGATAGCCAAGACAAAGACCTACAACTTTCATGAATGCCACTTTCCAAGATCCTATCGGCAACCACGAGTTTGGCACTAAATTATTTTGTGCAAGTGAAGACAAACATTTTTTTACAATCATCCATCTACTCCTTAATCATCCACTTAATCATCCACCCACTCATTGTCCCACTCATTGTCATCTTTTGCTAGTGATGCTCTATAAAAGGTGGCCTTGGCTGCCTATTAGGGTAATCTTGGTTTTAGATCAAGATCATGCTATTATGTTATTTACTTGCTATAATTTTCTTTTGTTATAAATAGAAGTTATGATCATCATCTTCTTCTTCTCTCTTTATTTCTTCTTGCTCATGGGTAACTAATTTTCATCTTGCTTGGGTGAAGGGTTGAAGGGGTGAAGCTTTTAGTAATAAAATAAGGTTAGATTAATTTCTTTCTTATGCTTAAATGATATATTATTAAATGATCATTATATGTATTGTATTTTGTTTCCAATCAATTTAGAAACCCTCCTTATAAAGTGGAGTTCTTGATTCATTGTAGACAAGTGTTTTGGCACAATAAATGCTTGAACCCATTTACAAGTGTTGGTGTTAGTAAATAATTAAAGGAACCATAATATAACTACGTATATAATTCTAAATGGACTTTGAATGTTTTATTTTCTAATTGGAACCTTTGTTGTGCGTAGATTTCAATTGAGTTATAAAAAGAATTAATCTTGTCCTTAATTTATTACCAAAAGTAGATCTCTTAACCCAAGCAAGTTCTTTAATTTAATTGTGAATAAGTTTTATTATCTTTATTGTTGTGACAAAGTCTTTCCTTACCTCAAAGAATTTTTCTTCATCAATTCCCTGTGGATAGACCTCGGACTCCCGAGAAATTTATTACTTGAGACAACCTACACTTGGGTTTGTATCCTTTAATCTGCATCAAGCTTTTTTCTAATGGCTCAGGACTCAGGCATTGGGAAGCTAGCACTCAGGCACGTGCATCAAGGCAATTTTTGGCTTCTGGTAAGCCAGCGCTCAGGCGTTGGATGTGTAATTGCACATATTTCTAAAATTATAAATAGAAAGTTTTGCCAAATTGTAACACACTCTGCAACAACCATTAAGACAACTCAATCGTAATTTGGTGTGGGCGCATCAAGGCTTGAAGATTATGAATTCTCTTCAACCTTTCCACTAATTATCAATGGAGTTTGTCATCTTCTTTCCTTTATTTTGTTCTTTTCTTATGTGTAACTAACTTCTCCCTGTTAGGGGGATGATGGATCTTGATACTTGGATAATGTAATATCTTTTATGGGTTTAATGTATGTTTCTATTTTATGATTTACGTGTTTATCTCTATTCTTAATTCTTTTCTAAATCTGGCCAATTTGGGAATGATCTTTTGTGTTGATGTATGATTTGGGAAAATTTGCATGAACCTAGAACTTGTGATAAACACCATAATTTCAGCAATCACTAGGAATAGACGTTGTGGGTTATGTGGTCTTTCTTTTAATTCCCTCGTTCTTGTTAATGCCTTTCTGTTTGGGGTTAGACTAAGGGATTAGTTCATTCTAAATAGTGTAAGAGGATTAATATACCAAGGGATTGGATATTGATTAATTTTGGGAATTAACCATAAATCATTAAATTAGAACATGTTTAAACCAATAATTGAATGTGCATTTAAAGAGTTCAAGTGAAATCTGAACCCTAACACCATAGTGTTAGTTTATCGAACTTAGTAATTGGCAATATAATCCTTGTGGGACGATACTTCTTTTCACCACTTTATTACTTTTTATGATTCGGTGCACTTGCCGATTTTCACATCAACCACCTTTTCTTTCTAACTTTCATAATGTTTTCCATGTATCACAATTGCGAAAATAATTCCTGATGCAACCTATGTCATAGCACCAGATACTGTACAATTAAAAGAGAATTTAACCTATGAGACACTTCCTGTTAAGATCGAAGACAGGAGAGTGAAACGACTTAGAGGAAAAGAAATTGTCTTAGTAAAGGTAATTTGGAATGATGTGACTGGTGTAACGCCCCTTTTTCTCAGTAATCATGAAGAAGAAACGTCACACTATGATACTTTAAAACAAACATAAACCGAAATAAATTAAAATGTGAAAAATGGCAATTGTTTTTTAAATTCATAAACCCGGTTCATTTTACGATTACTTAAGATCCTTTATAATTGTCACTATATATTTTCTTTTATTTAAATCATATATTACCAAGTAGAGTCAAAAAAGTTAATTTAAGAATCCATTACGTATAGAAATAATAATTAGAACAGTCACAATAAAAATCGACGTATGTTAAACCATACACAATATATATATATATTCATATCTATATGCATAAGCCTGTTTAATTACATTTCAAAATATACAAAAAGCAAAACCTATACCCACCCAAGGCAGTTACAAATTTACACCCATCAATCTAGCAAAACGTCAGGCTCCCCCAAAAAGATAACGGATAGCCATCAGTAGCCACCGACAGAATCAGTCCCTAAGACTAACGAGAAGGAACCGTAGAGGGGTCCTCCTCAGGGTCCTCTTCATCTGATGAAACATCCATCGGAGCGATAGAGCAACGGGCAGGAGCTCGAGCACTGGACAAAAAGGAGTCATCACGTGGGGTGTAGTACATGTCAGCCCACATGTCCCTAACGGGCATGTAAAACTCCAACCAAATAAAAGCATGAAAATCTAAAATAGGGGTGTCATAACGACCCCATGCCAAGGACACCGTCAACTCCCCATGGTACATGCAACAGTCCGTCTGCACATTAATGTGCCAGCAGTCAGGGCCTCCATGAAAAGTGATCCGTGTATAGCCCAAAAATTTGCGGGGGCGCGACGTCATCCTCAATAACTTCAATTGTAGTCTGGCCAGAAGCCTGGAAACTCAAGAGCTTCCTTGTCTTCCTCACGAACGTCTTCTCAGAAGTACACAATCCGACAGAATACAAAAATAGAGAAAATACAGAAAAAGGTGAGACACCCAGCTTTCAGTACCAAAATAGTAGTAAGAAAATAAAACGATGCTGGATGCCCACATATAATACAGTTCATACACCCAAGTTACAGTAACAATAGAGAGTAACAGTAAACACAGAATGACAACTAATAAGAGTAAATATTATTAATCAACAGGAAGATGACATCAATATTTTCGATATTCAATCAGTTTAAGAAATCAAATAATTATTTCAGTCATAACAGTAAACATGTTCCACAACTATAAATGCTCATGCATAATGAATCATGTGACTGATAGTTCACAATGCAAAAAGGTACCAAAATTCCTACTCCATGGAGCTAGACATTAACAGTTTCAGAGTGAATGATCAAGGAGTTATGCCAGTATATCGTTAGCCTTAAAAATATAGTGTGCTTCATCTCATAAAACATTTGCTCAATTGGCTTACACGTGGCACCTCAACAGTTGATTGCAATATAGGACAACGTCTCAGTCAGGATCGTCGGTGTGTCGTATCGATCTATCCCACAGCCCCAGTAGAGCTACCACTGTCTATTGTGAGACACCCGCACCCCGACGCCCTAGGGTCAACCACTATGACCCTACGCTTAGTCTATTCGCACCCACACATAGGTGTTATTCAAACCCCTAGGCAACATGGCCTTTACAACAATATCCAATGGACAACACATATGCATGATGACACAATGTCCAATCATGTATGTTTATCAATGATATATTCCTCATAAACATTGCATATCATATGCATTCATCAATAATGTACTTATCAATAACATACCACATTGTGTCCATGAGAAACACCAATAATATTCATGTGTATTTATCAATAATATACTCATTCGTAACATGTCATAATTCACACAACTTAGACATCCATAATTCCCTAGTCCAATTCATGGACTCAAAATAACATAGCATTGAGTTCTCAAGTGGTAAAGCACTTCTTAAGGTTCATTATGGAATTTCACTTTAGATTATTCATTCTTATGAAATCTCCTTCTTTAGAGGAATTCTCTTAATAAATCAAGTCCTTTACTTTATTTTGGGTTGTAATATCTTCATATTGAAGTCTTAGCATCATTTCACGGTTACCTAGCTGATTCTGCTCTGGGCGCTTAGGCACCATCTCTGAAGCGCCTAAGTGTTGGTTGAGCGCATGGACGCTAAACACGAAGTGCCTGAGCGCTCACCAAGCCGTGTTACAGGGAAAATTTTCTGGGCAGAGAGCATTTAGGCGTCCCAACTACAAGGCCTAAGCGCTTGTAGAGAACCTAGGCGCTCTATGCATAGCGCCTGAGCACTAGTGCATTAGCAAGGGTTCTATAGAATTCGTTTCTGCAGAACCTTGGCCTATCCATTATCAAAGTTTTTCAGTCATTTTCCAACAATCCAAAATATGATTCATGTCATCAAGATACAAAATAACAATCAATAGGTTCATAATCATCAAAACACACAATACAAATCCATATATTCATACAAATCAAACAACCACAAAATCATGGAAATAACACAATATGACAAAGAGAGTAATCCAACATGGATTCCCTTATCAACAACAATATACAAGACATTTCCTTACTACCAAGATTGGTTGAAGAGGATCATCTCCCTCTTACCTATTTGGAAGATAACACAATGGTGCTACTCCTTTTTGCTCTTGATTTTCGTTTTCCTCCTTCAAGAAAACACTAATGTGAGTGACTTCCACAATGTCCACTCAAACCATGGAAAAATGGGTTCTTGGTCACCTAGGTGACCAAGAAAAATGAAAATGACAAGAAACTAGAAGAAAGTTGAAGACTTTACCTTAAAGCTCTAAGCTTTAGCTTCAATGGTGGAAAATGGAAAAAGAAGAAGAAGAACCAAAGGATGGCCACAAAAGAGAACTTGGAATGGTGGAAGAAAGCTAGAAATGGGATTGATTTAGCAAATCATGGAGATGGTCTCCAATGGGTAGGTGTACGGTGGAGAAGGAAGAAGAAGAAGAAGAAGAAGAAGAAGAAGAAGAAGAAGAAGAAGAAGAAAGAAGAAGAAGAAGAAGAAGAAGAAGTGCTTGAAGAAGAAGAAGAAGAAGAAGAAGAAGAAGAAAATGAGAGAAAATGAGAAAAAAATGTGTTTTAGAATGTGAGAGTGAAGTAGTGAAAGTGAGAATGTGAAAAAAACCAATTTGACTCCCCCAAGGAGTGCTCTGCCATGGAGAAGAGTGAGGAGGGAAGAGAGAGAAAATGTGTTATTAGGGAAATTTCTTGGAAGCTTCCCATAATGAGTTTTGAATTAATTTAATCTTTATTTTGAAAATAAAGCTAATAGATTTGACACAAGGTAGATTTTTGGATAGTGTGATAAGGATTTTTTTAACACATGTTATTATCAAATAGACAATTGTTACAGTTGATAGAAATCAGTATTAATTGTCCAGCGGATAAGATTTACACAGTGATTAATTATTTTATTAGATAAAATTTCTCAAAACATGTAAAACCTTGTAAATCGTGTCCAGCCTCGGGTTTAGTAAGATCCCCCATCGACGTTTCCACAGATCAAGGTTCTCGGGAAAAATATTTCGTTTTCCCAATTCTGCTCAGTTTGCACACAAAATGAAAAATAATATTAAAATATTTTGCGTTCTCAGAAAAATATAAAAAAATTCTAGAAAATCACAAATATTATAAAATGAATATTTATAACAAAATAAATAAATTTTGGGGTGTTACAACTAGAGGTGCAACATGGGAATTAGAAGGTAGAATGAAATAACAATATCTGCTTTTGTTCTAAGGTATGATAATTTCGAAAATGAAATTCTTTTTACAGGAGGAGAGTTATAACACCTTGAAATTTCATTTTATGATTTTTATGATTTTTTGTGAATTATTGATTTATTTTGATTATTTTATTATTAATTTTGAACTTTAAATGTGTTTGAGGCGGTGCCGGAAAAATAATTTTTTTGGGGCCAAAAAAATTTTGACTCTTAACGCGGGGCTAGGGGAGCTTACTAAACCTGAAACCGAAAACAAATTTTGAAATTTTTATTTTTCTGAGATTTTATCTGACAAATAAAATTTAAGTACGTTTTATTATCCATTGGACAATAACCATTGGTTTTGCTAGCAGTAACCTTTGTCCATTGGATAATAGCTTCCAATAAAGATCTAGATGGATGATTCTAGACACAAGCCTAGTCATCTTCTCTAGATGCTTCTGTTTGTGACTCACCTTGGTTTTGAACCAATGAGAAGAAAGCTTACAAGCTAAGTTTGATGGAAGTCTAACTTGGTGGCTAAGACTCGAAGTGATGAACCAATGGGAAGCAAGCTTAGAAGACAAAGGCAAAATGGTTACTCAAGCTTGAAGAAGAATCTTGGAGGAGAAGTTCAAATTGGTTACTTCATCACTCATAAGCTTATCTTGTCATCTTTTCTTTCAAGAAGCAAAGTACCTAAAAATTCTCTCATCTTTTCTCCTTAGTGAGTTTCGGCCAAGGCTAAGCTTAGAGGACAAGCTTTTCTCTTAGTTCATCTTATCTTTCTTTCATGAAGCAAAACATAAAAACTCTCTCTTTTCTCTCCTTTGAAAGTTTCAGCCAACCCACCCAAAACACTCTCCAATCTTGTTTAATTCAAAACAACCCTAGATCTTGAACCTAAACTCCATTTCAAGACACTTTCATGTTGTGATCTTCTCCAAATTCATCCATCTTCAACCTTTTTCTTCAAGCCTTAGTTTGAGGGTTTCTAGATGAAGTTCTTGATCTTCACTTCTAATCTTATTTTCAAAGTTCTAGACCATAACTTTGATCTATGGTCATCTTGTTTCAAGCCTTAGTTTGTAATATGTGTATGTTTGTTTATTTTAAGGGTTTGTTTTAGTGGTGGATGTTTACTTAAAGGAGGCAACAAAAGGGCTTTTTGATCAACATCTAAGGTAAGAGGGAGATCAACCTCATCGGCCGAAATAGAATTTGTGTTTGTTGGTGAAAAATCCATATAAGGATTTATTCACTTGGTTGTTTAAATTTAATGGTTTATGCTTACTTGCTATATGTGTGCTTATTTGCTATGTGTAATTATATGACTTTGATTGGTTTATGCTTATTTGGCTCTATGCGATTATATGATGTTGATAGTATGCATGAAATTACTATGGTTGCTTATTGGTTATATGTGATGATGTGATTTTGATAGTATGCATGAAATTATTATGGTAGGAATTGATATTTGAAATGTTTTGCACGTGTTGAATCTTGTGAGAATGACAAAGTTTTGGTTCCAAAGACCATATATGGCTCACGACCATTTAGCCAAAATAGGGTATCCAAGGCAAAAATATTTTATAAATTGTGAACTTGCATGATTAGGTGATAATAATATGAGTTAAGAATTTACAAGATGAAAAAGGAGATGAACAAAATTTTTCATTTGAAAAGAAGTGATTTTCGGCCATGAAAATGGAAAATGAGTTTGAAAGATAATTTGAAATATAAAACATTTTATTTAAGACAGTTTTTAGTAAAGGCAATGGAAAATGATTTTTGTCCTGTAATGTTTGATTAAATCAAAATAATGTAGATTTTGTGAAAAACATTAGAAAATATCACTTAGAGGAGATTTGGTAATAAAACATTGGAAATAAGGTTCAAACTTTATATTAAATATAGAAAGTCTCAAAATTAAGTTTAGATTGTTAATAAGTGTATTACGAAATGCAAAAATATTGATAAAACCTTTTGCAATTTAAAAATAATGATTTTTGAGTTACGCGATTAAGAAAATGTTTAAAAATTTTTACGCGATTGAAAAATGACGTAAAAATGTTACACAATTTGAAAACGTAACAAAAGTGTTATGCGATTGTGAAAATGCGATAAAAGTACTATCCAATTGAGAAAAACAACAGATTATTGTTGGGCCGATGTACTGGACCCAGAGACGTCAGTGAATTATTTAGCCCAATGGTGGCTTGTTTCTGTGGAATTATGTTATTGTTAATTATTGATTCTTTGAGTCATTTAATCATGCATTGTGATAGTTATAGGGACTGTGTTTGTTAAGGCAGTATTCATGGGAGATGAACTTACACCTTAATGCAGGTGTGAATTGCGTAGTGAAGGTCAATTGCTGATCTTGGGGGCATCGGGGCGTAGAATTCCACAAATGGCTAGTTAGTAGCACTATTGTGTCATGGCAATCGATGAAAACGTACCTACGATCTCAACGAGATACTATTCCTATTCACGATCTGGTATAGAATGTCTTGTATAAGCCATGATGCGCACATTGAGAAAGTTGTAGCACTTGATTTGAGGCTGACGATATACGGACATGTTTTCCGATCATTCTCTCTGATGTTGTGTTAGCTCCATGGAGTAGGGGTCGGTCCATTGTGCATAGGCATAGTCAGTATACATATGATTGTGGCACTGTCAGTATACATATTGTTGTGGTATAATCAGTATTCATATTATTGTGATATACGTTCATTGAATTATCTAATAATTGATATCATGATTATACCTATTGTTTTTGTGTTATTTCTGTATTGAATGGCATTGTTGTTATTATCATTTCTTTACTGCCATATTGGTATATGATGTTGGGGATCTCACCTCTTTATTATATTATTCTGTTTATTCTGTTTTATTTTTATATTTTATGAAGACTGTGATGGCGGCAAGGCAGAATCTTCTGGGTTTTGTTAGGGTGTAGTTTCATGGAGGCACAGACGCATGGCGCATCCATTTGGACACGGGGCGCATTTAGTATGTTGGAAATGTTACCTTGTTTTGGAGTAGGACTCGCCATAAGGCTGCTACATTTTCTGTTGATATTGTTGTTTATTTGGAGTTTTATATGTCGGTTAAGGAGTTATGGGGTGATCTCTATTACACTCTTAGGGAAGATTCTAAGGTGTCGTCCGCTTGGACTCCCATCCATAGAGACATGTCCCGACTGGGGAATTTGTCTGTTAGGGATCTCGAAGAAGATCCAGAGGAGGATCGGGTGCAGGACGCTTCTCATTAGGTGTTTGGACTTGGGCCAGGTTTAGTTTCAATATGGTAGTTGTACATATTCTTTTGAGTACGTAAGTCTTATGTATTTGTGTTGTTAGTAAATCATATTATGTATATATAAAATGTGTATTATTCAGTTTACTATATTTTGTGTTATTTATATTTTTGTTAAGTTCATGTGATTAGCGAAAAGAAATTTTAAAATCTATATATTAAAATATTAAATCTTTTATGGCTTAGTTCTAGCTGTTTAGTTTTTGGTCTAAAATGTAATTCCCTAGGGATGGTGTTACAACTCACGGCTGCCTTATATTAAGGCATAAGATGAGACATTTGGATCTTATTTCTCACTCTTTTCTCATCTTTCTTTCACAATTGCAGCTGCCAAAGGAGAGGCAAAGGAAGGCCAAGCAAGGAAGAAGAAAGAAGAGGAAAAGGAGAAAGAAGGGGAAAGGAAAAGGAAGGGGAAAGCTAAGGCTTTATCATCCTCACCATCTTTGATCTAAGAGGTAGGGGTTATTGTGTTCTTCTTAACTCTTTTCTTCCATTTTCACCATTGAAGCACACTTGGTGCTTAATAGGTCATTTTGGGTTTTAGAGTTGTTTGAAGAGTTTTTCTTGCTTGGATGAGTCTCTTAGGTTGTTTATGACTTGTTCATGGATGAGTTTGTGTTAGAAGTTTAGAACTTGTCATTTGAATCTTTGATGCTAAAAGTGAGAAAGTTAGGTCATGGATGAGGGTTTTGGTTTTTGGATCCAAATTGGAGGTTTTTGTTTATAATTAATGATTCATATGTGTTAGTGAACTTGTTAGGGACCTTAAATCACCTAGAAACTAAATTGGAGTGGCCAAAATCCATAAATTGTTCCAATGGAATAGTAACACTATTATGCAGAATTCTCTATCGTAGGGTCACGCCTAGGTGTGGGTGAGACAGAGAGTGTTCTGCCTAGGCGTGACAAAGATACGCCTAGGCGTGGTTTCTTGGAAGTTACAGGATTGTTGTCCTTCCATCTTCATGCCTAGGCATGGATGGGCAGCGCCTAGGCATGACTTGCAGTGTTTGTTAAGTGTTGAATCTTGATGTTTTGGAGTTCCCTAAGTGTTGGGATCATTCATATATGCTTTCCTAAGTGTGTTGAGACACAAATGGGGGTAATTCATGGGGAGAATAACCTTATGGCATATATCTACAAGTTGTAAAACCTAAGCATCATTTGAGATATGGAATGCTTAGATTAGTGTTTAGAATTGTAAGTAAACATGATATTGATTTTGCTATCATTTGTGATGATGCTAGGTGATAGGAATGACACATAGGGCGAGTATGTGGGTTTTCCTAAGTTGATAGTTGGAAAAACCTCATGGAGGAGGATGGGCACGTTTAAGGGCATTGGTTATGAACTCGTGTAGGAAAGTAACCGCTGTGGTGTTGAATGTGTGTTAAATATCACTTTGCATGTTTTCTCACACACTTGCTATTTCCACATATCTGTGAATGGTATATAAGATGGTAACAATACACTCATTGTTGTGAGATAGAATTGTCTATTCGTTGCCAGGTTGTGATTTAAGGTTGGAGCCTCACTACTCAGAGAAGTAAAAAGGAATCGTAGTTCCTGGAAATAGTTGAGTTTCATGACATTGCACTAACACTATTTCTACTTCATTACATTGTCATTGACTTAGGACATATTAGGCATAAACATACAACATAATAATCCTTACATTTGCATGGTGATTGTATGGGCAATTACCTTAATCAATGATATTTACGTTTGTATGGACGGTTGTGTAATATTGTTGATAGTTTCATTTTGAGGTTATAGTTATAAATTACCTTGTGAATGTTATATAAGTTGTATACTAATATTCTTGTGGCGATGAACATTGGCTCATTTGTTTGTTGCAGGTGCAGTTGAATGTTTATAGTTTTATTTATTCTTTGTTATGGACAAATACTAGTATTGGAATGCTTATTTTGAGAAATTGTGATTTCTTACCTCGATTGTGTTTCCATATAAATCCAGGTGGAAGCATTTCAAAAGAAAAGAGGAAGACGTTTGAAGACGCATAATATAAATGCTCTTTTAGGCTAACCTTGTATGTATTTTATATTTGTTTAGTTTGTGCAATGTAATGTATAACAGTACACCCTTTTGAGGTTGTGATGTATATATATATATAAAATCCTTTGATAGTGTGGCTCCCCATGATGATTTATTAATATGAATGTTATGGGTTTTGTTTAAAGTAGCATGACTAGTATCAATTGTTCATATATATGTTAAATATATCGGAATAACAATATTGGGATGTTACATTAAGAGTTAATCTTACTGTTGTAGGAGAAAATAATAATTATATCTAGTATGATATATAGGGAACAATATGGCATCCCGAAACAAAGGATTTCTTGGAAATGTGCAAGTAACATGTGTTTTCTAAAATAAAATCTTTTAAACTCATTGCATAGGCATATTTTAGGGCTTTCATTAGGCATATTCATACATCACCATGCATTGCATAAAAATGACAATTGTATGAGCAATTGTCTTGTTTTCATTAAGTGTGAAGATCAAGGATTAGAGTTAGTTAGAAAAAGGCTAGGAATAGTACTTAAAGTGAGTTAGGTATTGTTCCTAGTATAATGATAAATATTTAAAGTATATGTTGTTCAAACTGACTATCTGTAATAAATAAATTATTTTGTAATTAAAAGAATCGTCTGCCTCGAGAAGGGAAATGATTGAGTTTTGGCTTATGCTACCTTTCCATATATTATGTTAAAAATAGGTTTTTTCCTAAAGCAGCTGGATTTGTTGTGACATCATGTTTTTAAAAATGTACTACTGAGAATTTATAATTCTCACCCTAGTTTTCTATTTCCATGATAAATCCAGCAAAGGACTAAAGCAAGTGCAAGACAAGGCGATGAAGACTTAATAAAGTATTCATATATATATATATATATATATATATATATATATATATATATATATATATATATATATATATGAATTTGTACTTAAATTTATGGTTATGTAATTAAGTCTATTCGGCTAGTTTTGTAAAGTATGTAATCTCAGACATATCATGTGATTGTTTAGTAAAGAGCAAGTTTCCAAAGTATATAAAATGTTTTGCTCTCTTACTTTTATCAAGGCTCTATATATTTATACGTTTAATGATTATTATACAGGTTATGTAATTACGTTTTAAGTTTAAAAGTGGCATACTTAATTCTACTTACTTAGTGTACTTTGACTATACTACAATATCTAGAATTAGGGTGTTACACTTCACATCAAGTAGGAACTTTTTCCTTTGATGGTTATTAAGATCCGGTGGTAAAACACTGCTCACAAGATAGTTGGCATAATTAGCATACTATGGAAACTCATGATGTTTCACTAGAAAAAGTTGCTCATCAGGGAATGACTCATTGATCAAGGTTGAATTACCTTGGCTTAACTTGCCTTCCAATCTTGACAAGTGATTAGCCACTTGATTTTTAGACCCCTTCCTATCGTGGATTTATAAATCAAACTCTTGAAGCAAGAGTATCAACCGAATCAATCTTGGTTTTGCATCCTTTTTTGTTGATAAGATACTTGATGGCAGAATGATCTGTATATACAACAACCTTTGTGCCAACAAGATACGAACGGAACTTATTGAACGCAAAAACCACTGCTAGCAACTCCTTCTCGGTGGTCGTATAATTCAATTGAGCATCCTGGAGAGTTTTATTAGCATAATAAATAGAATAAAAAATTCTATCTTTCTTTTGACCCAACATAGCACCCACCGCATAATCACTAGTGTCACACATCAATACAAATGGTATGGTCCAATCAAGACTAGTGATAATTGGTGCTGAAAAGAGTCTTTCCTTCAACTTTATGAAGGCATTCATGTATGCCTCATCAAATTTAAAAGGCACATCCTTCTCTAATAAATTACAAAGTAGTTTGGCAAGCTTGGAGAAGTCTTTTATAAATCTCCGGTAGAATCCCACGTGCCCTAGGAAACTCTGGACTCCTTTCACCGAGATTGGTGGTGGAAGTTTCTCCACAACCTCTATCTTTCCTCTATCCACCTCCATCCCTTTCTGAGACACTTTATGGCCAAGAACTATGCCTTCTTGGACCATAAAGTGACACTTCTCCCTGTTCAACACCAAATTTGTCTCCTCACATCTTTGCAAGACTAAAGCTAAATAATTAAGGCATTCATCGAAGGAATCACCAAAGACTGAAAAGTCATCCATGAAAACCTCCAAACACTTCTCTACCATATTAGTAAAGATAGCCATCATACATCTCTAGAGGGTTGTTGGTGCATTGCACAAACCAAATAGCATCCTTCTAAAAGCATATGTACCATAGGCGCAGGTGAAAGTTATTTTCTCTTGATCATCAGGTGCGATAACAATCTGATTGTATCCCAAATATCCATCCAGAAAATAATAAAAAGCACGGCCTGCCAATCTGTCCAGCATTTGATCAATAAATAGAAGTGGGAAATGATCCTTTCTGGTTGCAGTGTTCAGCTTCTTATACTCCATACAAATGTGCCACCCTATAACTATCTTGGTGGAGATCAAGTCATTATTTTCATTGGCAACAACTATCATTCCACCCTACTTGGGCACACACTGAATAGAGCTTACCCATTTACTATCAGTGATTAGTTATATGATGCCCTCATCTAATCCCTTGATGATCTCTTTCTTGACCACCTCCTTCATAATAAGGTTCTAACGCCTCTGATACTCAATGGTTGGCTTAGCATCAACTTCCATCAAGATTTAATGCATGCATATTGTAGGACTAATGCCTTTTATGTCTGCAATAGTCCACCCCAGAGCTTTCTTGAACTCCCTAAGTACCCTCAATAACTTTGATTCCTGTTCTTCTGATAAAAATGAAGAAATGATGACAGGCAATGTAGATGATTCTCCCAAGTATGAATACCTTAAGTGTTTAAACAATGGCTTCAGTTCTAACTTGGGTGGGGTGACTATGGAGGGTTAGAAAATGGGCTTCTCAGTGGATATATTTAATGGCTCAAAACTTGGTTTCCAGAAATAATTAACAGACGAATTAAGCAGCTTAATGCATTCCCTAACATCATCCCTATCTACATGCTCATCATTTGATATCAAGGATAAAGCATGAGAATCATCAGGATAATTTTCATGAAATGCAGTATTCACTACTTGATCAATCAAACCAATATAAGAGCATTCTTCTTGATTATTGGGGAATTTCATGGCCTTATAAATGTTAAAGGTTACCTTCTCATCATTGACTTACATGGTAAACTCACATTTTTGCACGTCAATGATTGTCTTACTGGTTGCTAAGAAGGGCCTCCCCAAAATCAATGGGACATTGTGGTCCTCCTCCATGTCAAGTATGATGAAATCAATAAGGAAGATAAACTTGTCCACTTGGACCAATACATCCTCAATGACCCCCTTCGGATAAGTAAGGGTTCGGTCAGCTAACTGCAAAGTAACTGAAGTTAGCTTCATTTCCCCCAAACCTAGCCTTTGGAAGATGGATAGGGGCATTAGGTTTATACTTGCCCTTAAGTCACATACAGCTTTACCAAAAAATTGACTTCTAATTGTGCATGGTATGGTGAAGCTTCCTAGGTCTTTTAACTTGTGGGGTAACTTGTTTTATAAAATGACACTACATTCCTCTGTCAGTGCCACTGTTTCGTAATCCCCAAGTCGTCTTTTCTTGGACAAGATGTCCTTCATAAACTTCACGTAACTTGGCATTTGTTCTAAGGCCTAAGTGAATGGTATGTTTATGTGAAGTTTCCTAAAAATTTCCAAAAACTAGTGGAATTGAGTTTTCAATTTTTGCTTAGCTTGTCTGTTAAGGAAGGGTATAGGTGTTGTATAAGGTTTGTCCTCCTTCTTCTTGTCCTCTACCTTCTTTTTGAAAACTTCATCTTTCTTGTTAATCTCCTCGTTCACAACCTCTTAGTCATTTGTCACCTCACCATCTTCTTCAAGCACCTTTGTCTTAGGATTTCCTTCTATGTCTTTCCAACTCCTCAATGATATGGCTTTACAATGTCATTAAAGGCACCTTTGGGATTGTTGATAGTGTCACTCGGAAAAGTCCCTGGGGGCCTATTATTTACAGCATTTGCCAACTGCCCCACTTGTGTCTCTAATGCTCTCATCGAAGCTATTTTGCTTTGGATCACTAAATCATTCTTGGCCAAATGAGTGTTTGTCTTAGTCATATGGGAATCTGTCTTGACCATTAGCTGCATAAACATATCTTCTAAACATGATTTCTTTTCTTGCATAGGCTTCCTGGATTGTGAGGAGAAACCAGGAGGATAGTTTGGTCTCTCATTTCTAGCCGATGAAGAGGATGCTCCTTGATTATCTCTCTATGAGAAGTTTGGATGGTTCCTCCATCCTGAATTGTATTGATTTAAGTAGGGGTTGTGCTGTTGTGGGCAGTAGTTCCTAACATATTGAGCACTTTCTGACATGGAAGGGTATTTATCATTTGCATAATTGTCACCATACTTGTTGCAAAGAACAAATGGGTTCTAGTGAGGGCTTTGTCCTAAACTCTCTAGCTTGTTTGCAATTGTTGTCACTTGAGTAGATAGTGAAGTAATTGCATCAATATCATGTACTCAAGCCACCTTCCTTGTAGCATTTCTCATTGAAGGCCATTGGTAGCTATTGGCTGCCAATTCTTCTAGCAATTGAAATGCATTGTCAAAAGATTTGCTCAATAATGAACCTCCAACAGCAGCATCCACCTTGGGACAGTGGTGTGGTAGCAAACCTTTGTAAAAAGAATAGATCTAGTGCCAAAGAGGTATTTCATGATAGGACACCTGCAAAGAAGATCCTTGTACCTCTCTCAAGCTTCGTACAAGGACTAAGATTTAGATTGGGTGAATGAGGTGATATCATTCACCATTTCAGTAGTCTTGGCTGGTGGAAAGTATTTATTAAGAAATTTGTTGTAGACATCGGTCCAAGTTGCTATTAATCCTGCCGGTGGAGATTGCAACCAACTCTTGGCTCTATCTCTGAGAGAGAAAGGGAAAAGTCATAGGCGAATAGCATCCTCAGAGACTCCATTATGCCTAAAAGTGTCACATATCTCCAAGAAGTTAGATAAGTAAGCATTGGGATCTTCACTAGGAAAACCGCCAAACTGCATCAAAGTTTGCATAATTTATATTATGGTCCATTTGATCTCGAAATTGTTTGCGCGGATGGGATGCGGTCTTATACGTGACTGTAAATTTTGCATTTGAGGAGTAGTGAACTCCCTCAAAGGCTTCGTATGGTTATGGTTATCCTCCATTTTAACTATACTTATAACAGATAAAGAATAGAAACTTAAATAAAAAAGAAACTTGAATTAGAACTAAATAAGCTCGTGCAGGGTTGCACAAGTAATATAATGATCAATAGGATATCGTTCTCACAAGGACACGATCAATTTCTAATGCTAACTATCAACCAATAACTTAATTAATGCTATTCAAGAACATTCAAAATGGGAAAAGGTTTGTGTAAGTTAGCTACGAAGTAAGAGACTTAAAAGTTGTAAATCGAGAATAAAAAATAATGATTAGAGAATAGGAAATCCTTCTTCACCCCCTACTTCAATTGCTAATATGCAATCCTCTTAAGCAACATATATGAAAGGAGATTTGTTAGCCTGAGAAGCTAACTTAGTTAAAAGCATATGTCTAGGTTATTTAATCATGCTTCATTTACCTAGTTCACTATGTTTCCATGAGCTAGTGCAAATTTCACTCATTAAGAACGATTCTTAACAATAGTTATGCATGACTAATAGATATATGTCTATCCCATTAGCTAATTAACTCATCCTACTAATTGAATGAAATTAAACAAGTAACACCCTCCTTAGGATGTCACATTTACGACAAATTAAAATAAAACCTTACCCAAGTTATAAATCATTTATTAACATATAATAATATAAGTTGTAAAATTTTTCCTTTTATACATTATATCATTAAATAAAATAAACAGAACGTGAAATAAAATAGACTATGAAATACACACCATAATTATAAATATGATTTTGTTTTTAAGGATACAAATAAATAAAAACTATAAACTATTTAATAAAGCAGTAAACTGTTTGACTCATCACAAAATATAAACTAGCCCAAGTGCACATCTAGAAGTTTTGATCCTCCGAAGGATCCTCTTCAGGTAGATCATCGGAAGACAGAAATCCCGGATGTCATGTAGCCCTACGGATAGGAGTTTGTGCGGTCGACACACTACTAAACTCGCTAGGGGCATGGAAATGTCCACCCCAATAGCGCCTAATAGACAAAGGCCACTCTAGATGCACATATACAGTAGTAGAAAACATAGGGACTCCATCATAGTCCCTACTTTGGGACACAGTCAAACGTCCACATAAACAACTGACTCCCTTTCAGCTTGCAGATGCCAGGCTTCAGAACCCCCGTGAAACTCTAGTTTCACGAACCCCAAAAAACTTGGTAGCATCATACCGCATCAAAATCAATCCAAATGATAAGGATGATCTAGAGGCTCGCCCTCCTCGCATTGATCACTCGAATGTTGTTCCTCCTCGTACTGACAATAAGGAGGTTGCTCCTCTTCTTCTTCTTCTTCACAATCTTTACCGATAGAAATAATAATACAGAAATACATACAAAGAGGTGAGACAATCTACATCACTACCAGCATAGCAGTATAGAAAATGACAGTACATACAAATATAACATTCAATATGTCAAATCATATTATCTCATCATACAAAATATCTCAGAACAAATATAAATATCACATCATGATGCAGACCACATATGCGGATGTACACAGACTCATTCCTACACCATGGAGCTAACCACAAACATCAGAGAGAATGATCCGGAAGGTCCGTCTGTAGCTCCGGCTGCCCCAGCCAAGTATTACACAGTCAAAACATCATGCACAACAGGCATTGTACTGGACAGTCTTCGCTAGATCGTGATTAAGAGGAGCTACCAACTGTTCACATGTGGAATCCTCCGCGCACACTAACGCCTCCAGGTTCACTCAATGAACCACACTACACCTATCGCACCCGCACTATGGTGTAATTCTGTTGGTGTATGCCCTAGTGGCCAATACATTTTGTTTGTATTTACATACATTATATTATGTTATTTTATATGAGGCATTTCATTTATTGTGTTCTTTTTGGTAGACATAATAAAGTCCTTAGAATAGTAAGTTTGATACCATAGGACATCAAGTGGATGACTTGATCGTGAGATCCTATTGGATAAAACACTATTCTTAAATGTCCCTAGTCAAGTATTATTGTTAATTAGGACAATAATAATACATTGAGGCTAGTATGTGCGTAGACTGATGACCACATCTCACGGGTCATGGATATGAGATATCAAGTCTACACATGGATACATATTAGAGTAATGATGTATTGGACAGACCCGCCATGAGAACGCTACGTGGATCGTTACGTGAGTGTCATAAGCGATTCTCATAGTGATAATGGTGTATATGGTCCTTTGACCTGAAATCACTACTATTCCTACATGAGGAGTTGTGTGTTTTAATGCCATCAAACGTCATCTGTAACAAGATGATTATAACGTTGGTTATTAGACATGCCGCAATACATGTGGAGGAATGTGAGTGACCTAGATGGGATTTGTCCCTCCTACATAACAGGAGCGATATCTTCGGGCCCCCGATTGAGTGAGACTACGAAATGCATGGTCATGCTCAAATGAGTCAATATGAGATATTGATCTTATTTGTTATTACTATGTCTACTCGGGAATCGAGAGCGAAAGATTGAACTAAACAAGGGTGACACATTCCATGCCTTGTGTTCAATCTGGATATCTGGACAAAGGGACTAAACTACACGGAAACATTGGTCACAGATAGGTTATGTCAAATCACTGACATTCTCATTACTTGGGTAACAGTGATGTGTTGCTAGATACCGCAGAAACATCGTCGCTATTACGGTGTTGGTGATTCACCTCGCTTGTGTCTATCACGCTTCAAGAGGTAAAAAATGTAAAAACTCGGATTATGGATTTTTCGCATGGATCCTGAGAGGGAATTCTGTTATTCCGCTGCGAGACTTTTGATCCGCAAATTCCCAACAGTGGTATCAGAGCCACTTGCGAAACCATGATTCGATTTTTTGCTTTTCTTGTTATATGCGATAACATGATTCGTTGCTTTCTTTTGATAAAAGATATGATCTTTATATGTTGTTTCTGAAACCATGAAGATGTTCATATGTCGTTCGAAAACTGTTTTGAAAGCTTTACTGTTTCTGCGTTTTTCGGTATATATATATGTGATATGTATGAATGAAAATCGTTTTGAATGCTTTCTGTTTTTGCGTTTTTCTCGGTATATACATATGTGATATGTATGATTCTACTGAAACTGTTTTGAAAGCTTTCTATTTCTACATATTTTTTACGTATGAATGCGATATACACAAAGAGTAGCGACACAAGGTTTTGGAAACCTTGTTTCCGTTTTGCGACGGCCATGAAGCTTCCTCATGACATGAAGTGTTCATGTCTTCACGCATTTTGGAAACCTTGTTTCTGGATAGGTGATGACGGCTGTGAGGAACCCCTGCGGCACATGAAGCATTCATGTGTTTGCGGGCCTTAGGGTTCAAGTGTTGTTGCCCTAGCCGTCATAGAGGCAGAAGGGGTCCAACTCAAATTTTTGTTCAAGTAACCAGTGGTGGTATGTGAATGAAAAATTTTGAGCCGGGGTGCTGCCCCGCACCCCGCAAGAGGGCCCCCTTGACCCCGCTTCGACCGGGCAATGCGGGACCCCGTCAGGGCGCCGCCCGAATCCCGTTTCGTGGTGTGTGATATTCGAAAGTGCAATATTCAAATCTGTTTTTATAATTCACAAAATAATAATGTGTTATTGCTTTGTGTTTATGTATTCTTAGAGATGCATGGTGCATGGTTATGGCCTTAGTCTTTATTTTATGCTATTTTGGTTATTTTAAATACGACTGCGTGTCGTGCCTTTCTCTCTACATTCGATTGTACATTCTCTTCTCATCTAACTCCCCAAATGTAAAAGAGGTTTCTATAATGTAATCTTCATGTGGAGACAAGGAGACGACATCAAGTGAGGACGTTGGTGGGAGACGCTTGGTGAAGCCGGCATTAATTAATGCTACTCTCTTAGAGGCCATAATCATGTCACGTTTATTATATGCTTTATATGTATGAGATGCATGGATAATGTTTATGGTATGTTAAACAAGTTTAATAAATGGTGAGATCTAATAATAAAATTTCCTCAAAGAAAATATTAAGTCATTATGTGATGCCTTCCAATGCGTGACACTCGTCAAGACTAATATCGATCAAGTGTAGGTCTTGCCAAAGCAGGGTGCCTTTATCTATATTAGTAAGATGCGATAGGATAATAGTAATATCCAATTGTCAACCATTGGGTTTGACTTAACTAGGCCATTTCAATAGGATTGAAGGCTTAGAGGCATGAAGTTGGGCTTTAGTCCATTAGATGGATTAGAATAAGTGTTATTCACCCAACTATCCAAGAGTTGCATATGATGTAATTGGAAAGAGTTTCCTACCTAAATAACTGAATTTTGGGCGATCAGCCAAAGCTGACTCAAAACTAGGTGAAATATGGATCTTGGCCCACTAGAAAATCTTCCAATGGGATTTTCCAAGTCAATGCTGAGGGTCATTGATTTGAATAAAAATAGTGGGAGACGTATTTAATTAAAAGACCTTGTTAAATATGTTTATAGCATAATACTTATATTTTGCATATTTCTATTGATAGATTACCATGGCAACAAACACATCAAGTAACTTATCATTGCGATCGGTCCTTGAGAAGGACAAGTTGTCTAGGACAAATTTCCTAGATCTGAGTACAGGGAACTTGAGGATTGTCCTCAAGCAAGAGAAAAAGTTGTATGTTTTAGAACAACCTATTCTGAACCACTGCTTTGCTAATGCCCCTAGAGAGTGAAAGAGATGCTTATAAGAAGCATCAAGATGATGCCTTGGACATTGGATGTCTAATGCTAGCCACCATGAACTCTGAGCTCCAAAAGCAACACGAGAACATGGAAGCATACGATATGATCGTACACCTCAAAAAGCTTTATCAAGAGCAGGCTAGACATGAGAGATATGAGGTCTCCAAAGCACTCTTTCAGTGTAAGCTGGTAGAGGGAAGCCCTGTTGGTGCTCATGTACTCAAGATGATTGGGTACATTGAAAACCTTGAGAGACTCGGTTTTCCTATGGGCCAAGAGTTGGCCACTGACTTAGTCCTGCAATCATTGCCGGATAGTTTTAGTCAATTTGTCATGAACTACAACATGAATGAAATTGACAAACCACTACCAGAGCTGCTAAGCATGTTGAGAACTGCTGAGCAGAACATAAACAAAGGCAAAGGAAAGGCCATAATGATGGTCCATAAGAATAAGGGCAAGAAACAGCAGAAAAAGCCCCAGGACAAGTGGAAGGGTAAGGGCAAGGAAAAGTCCAAGCCTAGCACTTCTAGCTTGAAACCAGTGGGTGGAGTGGCTAAGGAAGGTACATGCTTCCACTGCGGTCGACCGGACATTGGAAGAGGAACTGTGCCAAGTACCTAGAGGAGCTCAAGAAGAAGAAGGGAAGTGAGACTTCCACTTCAGGTATTTTTGTTATAGAAGTCAATTTATCTACTTCTGCATCATGGGTAATTAGATACTGGATGTGGATCTCACATTTGTGTAAATGTGCGAGGATCAAAAGAGCATGAACCATTGACTAAGGGCGAAGTCGACCTACGAGTGGGAAATGGAGCAAAGGTTGCTGCACTAGCCGTAGGGACTTATTTATTAGCTTTGCCAACTGGGCTTGTAATTGAATTGGATAATTGTTATTTTGTGCCTGCCATTAGCAGGAATATCATTTCTGTTTCTTGTTTGGACAAGAAGGGTTTTACTTTTATAATTAAGAACAAAAGTTGTTCTCTTTATTTGAATGATATTTTCTATGGTAGTGCACATTTGAGTAATAGACTTTATGTCCTTGATCTCGAAACGCCCATTTATAACGTAAATACAAAGAGGTTCAAGTCAAATGATATGAAACCGACTTATCTCTGGCATTGTTGTTTGGGCCATATAAATGAGAAACGCATTTCCAAACTCCATAAAGATGGATTCTTGGACTCGTTTGATTACGAATCATATGAGACATGTGAATCTTGTTTATTGGGAAAGATGACTAAGGCCCCATTCACTGGACAAGGTGAAAGGACTAGTGATCTTTTGGGCCTCATACATAGTGATGTATGTGGGCCACTAAACACACTAGCTAGAGGCGGTTTTCAGTACTTCATTACATTTACTGATGATTTCAGTAGATATGAATTTGTATATCTTATGAAGCACAAATCAGAATCCTTTGAAAAGTTCAAAGAGTTCAAGAATGAAGTACAAAACCAACTTGGCAAGAGTATTAAAATCCTTCGATCAGATCGAGGAGGTGAATACTTAAGCCAACGGTTTGATGATCATCTGAAAGAGTGTGGGATAATATCTCAACTCACTCCTCCCGGAACACCACAATGGAATGGTGTTTCGAAAGGAGGAACCGGACCTTGTTGGACATGGTCCGATCCATGATGAGTCATGCGGACCTTCCAGGCTCCTTCAGGGGACATGCTCGTTAACGCAGCTTTCACACTTAATCGTGTTCCATCTAAGACGGTTCAGCAGACACCATATGAGATGTGGACTGGGAGAAGACCCAGTATGTCTTTTATGAAGATTTGGGGTTGCAAAGCTAATGTGAAACGTCAAGTTTCTGATAAGCTTGGCCCAAAATCAGATAAATGCTTCTTTGTGGGGTATCCTAAGGAAACCAAGGGATACTATTTCTATAATCCTACCGAGGGCAAAGTGTTTGTCGCACGGACTGCTGTATTCCTAGAAAAGGAGTTTATCTCCGAAGGAATCAGTGGGAGGAAAGTAGAACTTGAAGAAATTCAAAGTTCACAAAGTAGCAGCGAACCAATGGTGGAAATAAAGCAGCCTCCACAAGTCGTTGTGGAACCACAATCTGCTCTAGTAGCACAAGACCCGCGTAGGTCTAACAGGATACGTCGTCAACCAGAGAGATATGGATTTCTCATGACTCAACAAGGTGACGTATTACTCATGGATCAAGATGAGCCTGTGACTTACCGGGAAGCCATTATTGGCCCGAGAATCGAAAAATGGCTTGAGGCCATGAGATCCGAAATGGAATCCATGTATACCAACCGGTATGGACCTTGGTTGACCCACCGAAGGGATAAAACCCATTGGGTGCAAGTGGGTTTTTAAGAAGAAAAAAGCCGACATGGATGGTAATGTGCATACCTTTAAGGCGCGATTGGTGGCTAAAGGTTTCAAGCAAATTCATGGTGTAGACTATGATGAGACTTTTTCCCCAGTTGCGATGCTTAAATCTGTTCGGATCTTGCTTGCTATTGCAGCATACCATGATTATGAAATCTGGCAAATGGATGTCAAAACTGCTTTCCTTAATGGAAATCTTCTCGAGGATGTGTACATGACACAACCTGAGGGTTTTGCCACTCCACAGGATGCTACAAAGGTATGCAAGTTACAACGATCTATTTATGGATTGAAGCAAGCTTCCAGAAGCTGGAATCTTCGTTTTGATGATACAATCAAACAATTTGGTTTTATCAAAAATGAAGAAGAATCTTGTGTCTACAAGAAGGTTAGTGGGAGCACAGTTGTCTTTCTAGTATTGTATGTAGATGACATACTACTAATTGGAAATGACATCCCTACCCTATAGTCCGTAAAGACTTGGTTAGGGAAGTGCTTTTCTATGAAGGACTTAGGCGAAGCCACCTATGTATTAGGTATCAGGATCTATAGAGATAGGTCGCAGAGATTGCTTGGCCTAAGTCAGAGTACATACATAGACAAAGTGTTAAGACGTTTTAACATGCATGAATCCAAGAAAGGACTCTTGCCTATGTCGCATGGTATAAGCCTATCTAAGGCTCAATCCCCTTCCACCCAGGATGAGAGGGATCGCATGAGTAAGATTCCATATGCATCTGCAATTGGATCTATCATGTATGCCATGTTATGTACTCGACCAGATATCTCGTATGCTTTGAGCATGACGAGCAGGTACCAGTCTGATCCAGGTGAGAGTCACTGGAGTGCTGTCAAGAACATCCTTAAGTACTTGAGAAGAACTAAGGATTCATTTTTGGTATATGGAGCCGAAGAGGAACTAGTAGTAAAGGGTTACACTGATGCTAGCTTCCAAACCGATAAGGACGACTCCAGATCGCAATCGGGTTTTGTTTATTGCCTGAATGGTGGGGCTGTGAGCTGGAAGAGTTCAAAGCAGGAGACAGTCGCTGATTCTACCACAGAGGCTGAGTATATTGCTGCCTCCAATGCAGCAAAGGAGGCCGTTTGGATTAGAAAGTTCATTATTGAGCTTGGTGTAGTTCCTAGCATTGTGGACCCAGTGGACCTCTATTGTGATAATAATGGAGCCATTGCACAAGCTAAGGAGCCCGATCTCACCGGCGATCCAAACATATACTTAGGCGCTTCCATCTCATTCGAGAAATCATCGATAGAGGAGATGTGAAGATATGCGAGTACCAACAGATGATAACATTGCTGATCCACCGACGAAGCCTCTTGCACAAATGTGAAGCATGAGGGTCACACTAGGTCTTTAGGCATTAGAAATATGCTTGATTGGCTCTAGTGCAAGTGGGAGATTGTTGGTGTATGCCCTAGTGGCCAATATATTTTGTTTGTATTTACATACATTATATTATGTTATTTTATATGAGGCATTTCATTTATTGTGTTCTTTTTGGTAGACATAATAAAGTCCTTAGAATAGTAAGTTTGATACCATAGGACATCAAGTGGATGACTTGATCGTGAGATCCTATTGGATAAAATACTATTCTTAAATGTCCCTAGTCAAGTATTATTGTTAATTAGGACAACAATAATACATTGAGGCTAGTATGTGCGTAGACTGATGACCACATCTCACGGGTCATGGATATGAGATATCAAGTCTACACATGGATACATATTAGAGTAATGATGTATTGGACAGACCCGCCATGAGAACGCTACGTGGATCGTTACGTGAGTGTCATAAGCGATTCTCATAGTGATAATGGTGTATATGGTCCTTTGACCTGAAATCACTACTATTCCTACATGAGGAGTTGTGTGTTTTAATGCCATCAAACGTCATCTGTAACAAGATGATTATAACGTTGGTTATTAGACATGCCGCAATACATGTGGAGGAATGTGAGTGACCTAGATGGGATTTGTCCCTCCTACATAACAGAGCGATATCTTCGGGCCCCGATTGAGTGAGACTACGAAATGCATGGCCATGCTCAAATGAGTCAATATGAGATATTGATCTTATTTGTTATTACTATGTCTACTCGGGAATCAGGAAACTGAAGATTGAACTAAACAAGGGTGACACATTCCATGTCTTGTGTTCAATCTGGATATCTGGACAAAGGGACTAAACTACACGGAAACATTGGTCACAGATAGGTTATGTCAAATCACTGACATTCTCATTACTTGGGTAACAGTGATGTGTTGCTAGATACTGCAGAAACATCGTCGCTATTACGGTGTTGGTGATTCACCTCGCTTGTGTCTATCACGCTTCAAGAGGTAAAAAATGTAAAAACTCGGATTATGAATTTTTCACATGGATCCTGAGAGGGAATTCTGTTATTCCGCTGCGAGACTTTTGATCCGCAAATTCCCAACAAATTCATCTCATCAGCAACTTGCCAATCTCAACCAAATTGACATATTTCTCTATGCATATGCATGAGCCAAAATACATACATAACAACGTTATCATTATTTTTCATAACAGTACGCCACCACTTGGCAGTACCATTTTTTAGCATATTCGGGTCCACCACTTTATCCCGACAGCAATTGCTGTTATTTTCAATCATGTAAATATTTTATCGCGTTTTCACAATTGCATCATATTTTCCAACGTTTTCAAATCGCGTAAATATTTTTTGAAATTTTTGAAATCGCGTAGTATTTTTAAATCATTTTCTCAATTGCATAACGTTTTTAAATCGTTTTCTCAATCGCGTAGTTTAAAAATGATTATTTTAAATACGTGTAAGGTATTTCTAATATTTTTCAACTACGTAAAATATTTCTTTACTTTCTAAATTAAATTTTGAAATATCTCCATTATATATTTATTTTTAGCTTTATTTACAGCATTTCCTTTTAAAAATCCTTTAAGTAGTATTTTCTACGATTTCCTTTAAAAATTATCTTTCTTGGATTTAACTAATATTTACATCTCGAAACTTGCTAACACGCTTCAAAACCCAAAGGGTGAGCTATACGTTAGTACTTTTCAAGTGTTTATTTTATTTCGCAAGCTTACTTAATTTCTTTGATTAAGTTTCTAAAATAAATTCATTCATTTTATTCTCTAAAATCCATTAAATTGAGTTCTCTTAAATTTACATAATTCTATGCTTAGGAAATAATTTTGAATTAAAAACATCATAAGTAGGCATGTTGGCCAAAAATCATTCTATGCTTTATAAACCATACTTACTTATTTTTCATCATCCAATCTCTTATAAAAATTCTTAATCCAATATATTATTATTAAATCACCTAATCCATGATTAGAAAAATATTTAGAACATCTTGGTTCTCTTTGTGGTGGTGAAGCCGTGAGCTTCATGTGTTCTTTGGAACACTCTTGCAATTCCTCAACATGTTATTCACATCCTATTACATATAATAACTATCATGCATCCATAAGCACATATTAAAACATATATCAAAGCTATAGACATACTTGCATAAAAAATCATCACAAATAGGAAAAACTTTAAACAATCAAGTGAATGAATTCTTATGGATTCTTAACCACAAAGACACCTATTTTCTTACCACCAATACATGGTTGATGAGATTAAATCTCCCTCTTACCTCTAAGGAAGATAAACTCTTCTTGGACTTCCTCCTAGGGATTTCGTATAGCTCCAAAGAAAAATCCTAACAAACTTAAACAATTTATAAAGTCATAAACTATGATTGAAAAAGAAAAATCATGGATCAATCATAGTTTAGAACTTCAAGAATCAAGTTAGAAACAAGAAACAAGAATTTTTACCTTGTATGGAAGACACTTAAAGGTTGTTTTCCAAGCACTAAAAGGATGAATTTGAAGAAACTCACAACATAAAAGATGTTTAGAATGATGTTTAGGTTTAAAAAGTGGTGTTGGATAAAATTTTAGAAGAGTGGAGGTATGAAAATGGTGTGATGGCCGTGAGGTTCACAAGAGAGAAAAGGAGAGAATTTTGGTGAAGTTTTCTTTAGAGAATGGATGAAGATGAAATGAACTTAGCAAAATGCCATCCTATCTCTTCCTAAAGCCCTTTGGTCGTGGAGCTCCCAAAGGAGGTGGCCACTTTGGTTGACCACTCAAGACCTCCTAATAGCCTTAGATGAGATTAATGGTTGATCTTCAAAGCTTTGCCTCCAAGCTTGTTTCCTATTGGCTTAGAGAATCAAGTCATCAAGTTTCTTGAAGCTTCTTGAAAGTGCCATAACTGAATTGTTCAATGGGAGAGCAAACCAAGTTTTGGTTCATTTGGTTTCCTAGTTATGCTTAAACCATTCTAGTTAGGTTTCCTTTGCTTCTAATGAAACCAAGCTAACCTAGTTTGATCTCCTAGTTACTTGGGTGTGAATCTTCAATGTCTAGGAGAATGGTGAAGCTTCCTAACTATGGTTTCAAAGGAAAAGCTAACCAAGTTTCATTTCATTTAGTTACTACATAGAATATATGCTAACTTAGTTAGGTTTTCTAGTTACTAATCTAACTAGTCCAACCATTTTTATTGACCTCTTCTTATTGGTTTAGAAATTCAAGCCATTTATTTTGACTAAATCCTATTGGTTTACAGAAAATATTTTCCAGACAATAGTTACAAAAATTATTACTCAATGAACAGAACATTACTGCTTACAAAACAGTAAATATTTGTCCGCTGTAAAATAAAAATATAGTATATTTTTATTTCATAAATAATTTCTAAAAATTAAAAGATTGATACACGTATCACTCGGAATTGGGTTTAGTAAGATCTCCCAGCTCCGAATAATCAAATAAAGATTTTCTCCGGCCCAAAAATTATTATTTTCTTGACTTGGAGTAAATCACACACAACAATCAAATATAGTCACAAAATAGTCAAAATAATTTTACAGCACACATAAAACACAAAACAATACAATTCAGACAATACCATAATTTAGAAAAAATTTGGGGTGTTACAAAATATGCATTAACCATATCCATGATCTCAAACCTAAATCCTTATGTCTATTTCACTAGATTTAATCACATCACCTTAAATATTGGCCAAACATTCAAGCGCATTGAGAGAAATATGGTTAAACAAACCTAAATCGTCTATATTAACTCAAAGGGTTACAAAATCACCAATATTCATAGAAGGATCTAAAGAAATCCCTATATACAGCTTAGCTACTCATGATACACGAAAATCTATCACAAATAATCATGTTCATAGCAATGGAAGAGAAGAAATAAAAGGAATGAGAGAGGGAAGCTCAATAAATGTGCTCTTTGATGCTTGAATCTTCCTTCTTGAAGAAGATGACTTCCAATTTTGCTTCCTTTAGCTTCCTTTCAACCTCAAATATCAAACCTAGTTGTTGTGATCTAAGTTCCCAAAAGCTTCGTTTCTGAATTGCCTTAAATCAGTATTTATAGGCTTATTTTTCAATTTTACGCCGCGACATAAACCATCTTGCGCTGCGGCGTGCATTAAATTTAGATCACCACGCTGCGACATACACTACTTTGCATCGTGGCATTCTAGCCTTGGGTTTCAGTATGCATCAAGCAGAGTGCACCACGCCACAACATGAATCTTCCTGCGCCATGACATGAGATGCTGAAATTCACCTTGGGCTTTCTCTTCCAATGTAGGTCCAAGTCTTCCACAAATCTGCTTGTTTGGAGCCCTTCCTACAATAGAGAAATCACCAAGTTAATAATAGTTGCAAATTCACTTAATCAAATGAAGAATATGCCAGATTTTCTCAAGATCATTTAGGAAGATATCACAATTGAATTCGATGAATATAAGCCTAAAATTTTCCATATATGCATAATAACAAGGACTAAGCATTCTATATAGCACATATATAAGGCATAAATAACTACATTTTATGGAGTTATCAAGCAACATTTTGATATCTTTCTGAACAACTTTCTAATGAAATTTTTTAGTAGCCAAGTGTTAGATGCTAGTGTTCTTCATATAACAATTAGATTTCAAAACCTAACACACTTCAACACACACATTAGCAAGGCTCAACTAATAGACATAATCAGTTAGAATAAGTTATCAGAATAATATGAATGTAATGAGTTTTCTAATGAAAGCACAATATATGGACATAAAAATATTGATTTGTTAAGCATCAAAACTAAGATAGACTTAAAAAACTTAAACATAGAAAGGGATCTTAAGATTTTGGATCTAACATTCTCCCCCTTTTTAATGATGACAAACCATTCTTTTCTGAGGATAGTTTTCTAATCAAGAACTTTTCTGATGTAGGTTTTTTTTTATGATGAAGCTCCCTCTTAACTTATGCAATCAACAAATGTTAGTCATAAAGAACAGGTTAAGAGCTATGAAATGTATCAGAGCATTTTATGATATAAGAATATCAAAGTGAAAAGTCTCAAAACATATGTATATGTATCTGAGCATACTTCAAAATAAGAAAAGCTAAAGGTAATGATGAGAATACTGAAATAATGAAAATCCTCAATTATATTCATTCATATTTTCAATAGGTTTTAGAAAAGATTAGCTCTTCCTACTTCCTCTTTGTCATCACAAAAACATAAAATATGTATTAAAGTGCTTGATCATCATGGATTACCATAGGATGCAGCTGAATCATTAGAAGTTGAGTCATTATCAGAAGATGACACATGAATGGGTTTTGATAGTTGAGGTCTTCTGGCAGGCATATGTTTAGTTATATAGGTAATGAACCTTCGACCTTTCATTTCAACTTCATACTTGATCAGCCACTACCTGTCAAGACTCTTGAATCTTTCCTTGAATTCCTCAAGTGAATTGAGAACAATATCATATTTCTTATTCACTTCTCTTCTTAAGGCTTTTTGACTTCTCTTTAGCCTTTTTGTAACACCTACCGTAGGGTATCACACTTTATATTAATTATTACCAAATTACTTCCCAAGTTAAAATATATCATTTAATCAAAATACCAGTTATAAAATTTCTTGATATCGATAAGATAAACTTAGCAGAAAATAAAAAAATTAAACATCCTCAAAAATAATTTACATCATATACCTTACATAAGTACTGTCAAACTTATTTATATACAAACTAAGTTTTCAAAAGTATTTAAACATTTATACATTACCATACTTGCCCAAGTACATCTAGACAGCAGAACCCTCAGACGGGTCCTCTTTGTAACACTCGAAACATCCTAAATATAAGACAGTAATTTTGACAGTTAACAGAATTCTACTATTTAATGATTTCTATGTACTGTAAAATTATTTTGATTATTCCGTGACTGCTTTTGATCATTGTGTGTGATTTACTCCGTGTCAGGAAAATAATAATTTTCGGGCCGGGAAAAATCTTACGTAATTTAATTATTACTATTAAGTCTTAATTATTTTACGTAATCTGATTTGATATTTGTGCATTTTCTAATTTTTGTGATTTTGTGTGTGATTATGAAATTTTTATATTATTCTGTTTATTTTAGCGTTATCCGTGGGCCATTTGTGGGCCCAAGGAGGTCATATGTGGGCCCCGCATGGGTCCAGAAAGGTAAAAATTTTTCTGTAGCCAAGAAAATTCGTACTGTTGAGACGGAGACGGGGGATCTTACTAAACCTGAATCCAGAAATAGTTTTAGAAATTTTTTTTTACTGTGTTTTGCACTGTATTTAATTATCGGGTGATAAAAATACAGTAAAAATATTATTCGAAGGACAATAGCAGATACAAAAATAAATATTGTACTGCGAAGTCAACATTAGTGGCTTGGATATCTACCATTGATGTAATCAACGGTGGAGAATTGATCTTGATTTAATCAACGGTTGAGATTTAGTCTTACAAAGTGGCTAGGACCATTTATAGCCCTTGGATGTAAAGTTTGAAGGAGTAATCTTGACCCTTCATTTTGGATACACATCTAATGGCTAGGATTTCATGGAGAAAAGATCCAATGACCTAAATTAAGTCTTCTATCTACAAGCTAAACTTAGCAGCTATTTTAATCCAAACCCTTAATTTAATTAAGGGTTAAGATGGCTTAAAATGGTGGTTATGAGATTTGTCACACTTTGATGAAGCAAGGAAGGAGGGGGACGATTTTTGGAGATGCAAAGGAGGGGGGACGATTTTGGTGAGTGAATGTGGAGCTAAAGCAAGTTTGAAGACCATTATGGATCACCTTGGTCATTATTGCATGAAAATTTACTTAGCAAAAATTTCTCTCCTTTCTCTCCCACCATAGCTATGGCCATAACCTCAAGAACACCCTTCCATCACTCTTTAATTTCAAACAACCATATTTCTTCAATCTCTATTTTATTCTAAGACACTTTGTAGTTTACAGTAAGTCCTAAATCTTTCATCTTCAAGGAGATTTTCCAAGAACAAGTTCTAGGGTTCTTACAGTGAAGTTATGGAAAACTTCATTTCTTCTCTTCTTTTTCATGTTCTAAACCATGTTTGATCCATGGTTCCTCTTATTCAAGCTTAATATACTAATTTCTTTGTGTTTGTTTTATGTTCAAGAGACTTTTGTTGGTGGAGATCTTGTTCAAAATACAAAGTAAGGAGCTTTTTGTGGTTCTTCAAGAGGTAAGAGGGAGATCCATCTCACCAACCAAGTATGGTGGTGAGAGATGGTTTTATATTTGATGGATGGTGAATCCATGTGAGGATTCATATCCATGGTCATGTAATAATTTATGTGTGTTTATGTGCTTTGATTTATTTGCCTATGCTTGGTATGATTTGCATGATCTATTGCTTTGATTATAGTATGCTTGTGATATATATGCTGATTATATGTGTTGTATGCCATAAAAATTGTTGGAAAGGAAAACAAATTTTGGTTCCAAAGACTATGAGGATTTCAGCCTCAACACCTCAAAATAGGTGTTCACAAATTAATATATTCATAAAAGGTAAAATTTGATGTTTAGAAAAGCTAGGAAAATAAACAAATGGTTTGTTTTCAAAGAACTTGAGCTCACGGTTTTGGTGAGAATTTTTAATGGTTTTGTTTGTGTAATACCATATCAATTTAGAAGGAAAAATATTTGATGGTTTCAATGGCCAAGTACCACGGTTTTGGAAGGCTTGAAATGCCTTGATTTTTATGAACAAAGTGGTTTTCAAAGTGGAAATATAACTTGATTTAATACAAGAAATTTGGAAAGGGAATCAGAGTGTTTTTAACACTTGAAAAATGGAATTTTCATATGTGAATGGAAAAGAGAGGTTGAAAGTGTTTGAACCTCAATTTATTTTAAAGAGAATTAATTTTTAGAATTAATTTGGAATTATAAAGAATACGTTGGTGACTTGGAATTTTCTAACGTATAACTCATCTTTTGGGTTTTCGAGAGCGTTTGTAAATTTTAAAGTTAAAAACATTGATTTAATTCAATGAAATGATGATTTTATGGAATAAATTACGAAAAGGATTTTCTTGAGTAAGAAATGTGAAAAATAATATGAGAAGTCATATTATTTTGAGAAATGTTGAAAAGGAATTTTTAAAGGTTGAGAAATATTTTACGAAGTTGAAAAATGGTGAAAAATGATTTACGTAACTTAAAAATATGATTTTTAAGCTACGCGATTTGAAAAAAACGTTGAAATATTTCTACGCAATTTGAGAAGCGTTTAAATATTTTACGCGTTTGAGATATTATTGAAAAATCGCTACGCTATTTAAAAATGGTGGAATATTTTTACGTAATTGATGAAAACGTTGAAAAATCTATTTGTGATTTGAAAACGTAACAGAAGTATTGCCAAATTATGAAAATGCGACAAAAGTGGTGCGCGACTATAAAAACGCGATAATATGATTTTCGAGATTAAATATACAATAGGATTACTGTTGAACCAGTGAATGGATACTGAATGAGAAAATGATAAATTTTGGCCTGTGATTGGCATTGATGCATTTTATATGCATGAAATGGTGTATGGACACTGTATATGAAATTTGCCTATGTTTGGCATTGGTGCATTGAACATGCATTGGAAAGATCCGATGGACTGTATGAGGCTATTTGCCTAGGAGAGACGTACACCTCTTGAGTGGGTCCGATATGCATAGTGTAAGTCACTTGTTGACCTTGGGGGCATCGGGGTGCGGGTTGCTTACATGGGTGGTTGGTAGCTCTTCTTCCCGTAAGTTAGACCGATGCAACGCACCGATGATCCTGATCGAGACACTATTCTTAATTGAGATCTCGTAAAGTCGTGTATATGCTAGATGTGCAAATACAAATGAGAATTGTAGCACTTGGTCTGAGGCATTTTGGTGCAGACAGATCTTTCGGATCAACTTCTCCGAACTGAGTATTAGCTCCGTGGAGCAGGACATTGAGTCTAAGTGCGCATGCATGAAACTGAGCATTTATATCTATGTGATATGTTAATTGAGGAATATTGACTATGACAATTGTTCTGTTGAGAAATACTTAGATGATGATGATGATAATACTGTTAATGGCATGACAGTAAATATTATTTATTGTATCTGTTATTTAATACATTATAATGATGTCATAATTGTAATTATGGTATGATATATCTGTATGGTATGCTGTTTGTATTATCTCTGTGCTACCATATTGGTATTGGCATAGGTGATCTCACCTTTTTGCATGTTTATTTGGTACTGTAAATATATTTGTAAAGACCCTGAGCAAAGGGTTGAACAAGATGGTGAAGAAGAGCAGGCTCCAGAGGAAGCAGAGTTTTGACGAGATGGCATCAAGACCTGGTTTCTTCGGTTACGTGAGATTACAGTTCCATGGTGGAGCTGGAGCATGGAGAACTAGTCCCAGTGAAAGGGGACTAATTTATGAGGGAAACCTGACGGTCATGATAAGCAAAGAGTTTCGTAGAAATCCGTTCTTTACTGTAACTATATATGTACATGTTGAATTTTCACTGTCTATCAGGCAGCATTGGGATACTAGATATTATGTCCCAACAAAAATTAGTATTGTGTCGTCCGCTTGGACACCTGTCTGTAGGGCTTCACATTAAATCAGATTCCTACCTGCTAAGGAGTCTGATGAGGACCCGACTGAGGGTTCTACTGTTTAGTTAGACTTGGGCAAGTCGTTTAATTATTTATGTTTAAATACTTTGAGAACTTGGTCTGTATATAATAATCCTGACAGTACGTTTGTAATGTATGATGATGTAAATTATGTGTGATGATGTATAATATTTTATTTTCCGCTAAGTTTATTTTATAGTTATCAAAGAAGAAAGAAAAAAATTTACAACTCATATTTTTATCACAACGTCACATATTATAACTTGGGGGTAATTTGATAATTAAGTAACATATATGTGGCACCCTACGGTGGGTGTTACATTAGTTGGTATCAGAGCCCAAGTTAGAGTCTTTTGGGTTGTGGTTAGGTCTGTCTTGTTTGTGTTGTATGATTCTCTGTTATTATTTTCTAAAGAGAAACAATATTGTTTGAAGATTGACCTTGCTTTCTTTGTGCTGTCCAGTTTGAGTAAAGGAAGTAATGGCAGGAAGAGGACGAGGACGTGTTAATACTAGAACAGGAATGGAAAATGTTGGTAATGACAACCAAAACATGGCTGCAGCAGTAGCTGCGATGCAACGAATGGCTGATGTCGTTGCACAGCAAAACCAAAGAGCAACTGAAGATGCTCACAGTTTGTTTGAATTCCGTAAGAATAATCCACCGAAGTTTCGGGGAGAATTTGACCCGGAGAAAGCTAAATTGTGGATCCAAGAATTAGAGAAAATATTTGAAGGTATGGTTTGTACTGATGAATGCAAGCTGACTTTTGTAACTTTTATGTTAGTCGGAGATGGTGAAAACTGGTGGGCAGGAGCCCGAAGATTGTTAGAAGCTGAAGGAAGAGTTGTAACATGGCAGCTCTTTAGGCAGATGTTTTTGGCAAAGTATTTTCCAGCAAGTGCGCGTCATGCTAAAGAGATAGAATTTCTTAGTCTGAGGCAAGGAGTTATGTCTGTTAGTGAGTATGCGGCAAAGTTCGAGAGCTTATCTATGTTTTCGAGATATTTCCAGATGCATCCAGATGAGGACTGGAAGTGTAGGAAATTTGAGGAAAGATTGAAGCTTGACATTAAGCGAGCTATAGCAACCCTAGGAATTGAGCAGTTTCCAGAATTATTGGACAAGTGCCATAAGGTTGAGGAGATTGATCAACAACGAGCGGCAAGAAATAAGAACTTTGGACCTACAAGGTTCCAGAGAGGAAAGAGTAGTGGAGGAAACCGTTTTCAACAAAAACCATATACCAAACCGGTAATAATTTATGGGAGGAAGTTCTGGTGGCAATAAGGCAAGTCAAGTTTGAACTCCTACGTATAGTTGTTACAAGTGTGGAAAGAACCATCTGACCAAGGATTGTCAGCATAAAGGAATTGTTTGTTTTAGATGTGGGAAACTTGGACATTTATCCAGGGATTGTGATCAGATTAAGAAGGAACCTTTTGTGGGAAATGTTCGTACTGCAAGGCCAGAGGCGGGTGGTCGAGTGTATACTATGAGCAGAGAGGAAGCCGCAAAATTTGAGGACTTAATCATGGAGGAGTGTGCTATTGAAGGTAATCCTTTAACCGTACTCTATAATTCGGGAGCAACACATTCTTTTATTGCATGTGATTGTGTGGAGTGTTTAGGATTGACTGTGACTACATTGCCATATGATTTGAGTGTTGCTACTCCTACTGATAAGCCTATGATTACTACAAAAGTATGTTTGAATTGTTCTGTATGTGTTAGGGATAGAATCTTTCATGTGGATTTGATTTGTTTGCCTCTTTCCAAGATTAATGTAATCTTAGGAATGGATTAGTTATCATCTAACCATATCCTAATTGATTGTTCAAATAAGACGTTAGTGTTTCCTGAGGCTAAAGATCCTAGATTCCTAACGGCAACTCAAGTAGAAGTTTGTTTAAAGGAAGGAGATCATGGGTATCTATTGTTGTCTTCTTTGGAGGTTCAATGTGAAGATGTCTTGAAGGATATTTTCGTGGTCAATGAATTTCCTGAGGTATTTCCTGAAGATATACCTAGACTACCGCCAGAAAGAGAAATTGAGTTTAGTATTGATTTAGTACCTGGAGTTGGACCTATATATATTGCGCCATATCGGATGTCGCCGGTAGAGTTGGCAAAGCTTAAGAAACAACTGGAGGATTTGTTGGAAAAGCAATTTGTGAGACCTAGTGTGTCACCATGGGGAGCTCCAGTATTGTTGGTAAAGAAGAAGGACGGGACGACGGGACTTCACGTCTATGTGTAGACTACAGACAATTGAACAAGATTACAATTAAGAATAAATATCTACTACCAAGAATTGATGATCTGATGGATCAATTGCGAGGAGCCACAATATTTTCCAAGATTGATTTACGATCTGGTTATCATCAGATTCGTGTGAAAGTGGAGGATATTTCCAAAACTGCATTTTGGACTCATTATGGGCATTATGAATATCTAGTGATGCCGTTTGGTGTGACTAATGCACCTGCCATATTCATGGACTTTATGAACAGAATTTTTCGTTCGTACTTAGATAAGTTTGTTGTTGTCTTTATTGATGACATTTTGATTTATTCTTGAAGTCAGGAGGAACATGCTGAACATCTCAGAGTAATTCTCCAGATTTTAAAGGAGAATAAGTTGTATGCTAAGTTATCCAAATGTGAATTTTGGCTAAGCGAAGTTCAATTTTTGGGACACGTGATATCGGAGGAAGGAATTGAAGTTGATGCTTCAAAGGCGGAGACAGTTTTGGAATGGGAAAGACCAACGACTGTAACAGAAATTCGTAGTTTTATCGGATTAGCTGGTTACTATAGACGGTTCATTGAGGGGTTTTCGAAGATAGCAGGACCTCTTACCCAACTTACACGGAAGAATCAACCATTCGTATGGACTGATGCATGCGAAGAGAGTTTTCAAGAGTTGAAAAGACGATTGACTACTTCATCGGTATTGATTTTACCTAATCCGAATGAACCTTTCGATGTATATTGTGATGCTTCGTATCAAGGATTGAGTTGTGTACTTATGCAGAATCGTAAGGTGGTGGCTTATGCTTCAAGGCAGTTAAAAGTGCATGAAAGGAATTATCCGACTCATGATTTGGAGTTGGTAGCTGTGGTGTTTGCATTGAAAGTATGGAGACATTTTCTCTTTGGAGCAATGTTCACTATTTTTAGTGATCATAAAAGTTTAAAGTACTTGTTTGACCAGAAAGAGTTGAACATGAGACAAAGGCGTTGGTTAGAGTTTCTGAAGGATTATGACTTTCAGTTACAATATCATCTCGGAAAGGCGAATGTCGTAGCAGATGTGTTGAGCAGGAAAATGCCTAGTGCTTCTATTATGATGATCAAGGAGAAATAACTGATAGAAGAATTTTGGGATATGCGTTTGTGTGTGAAACTTACGCCAGGAAAGATACGTGTAAACATGATCACCATTTCAAATGATTTGATGGCTAGAATACGAGATGGACCAAACAGTGACCAGTATTTGCAAGAAGCAAAGAGCCAAGGTGCGGAGGTGGAATTTAGCGAAGGTGCTAATGGAATTTTGAAGTTTCAAGGCAGAGTTTGTGTGCCTAATGATCCAAAAATTAGGAGATTGATTTTGGATGAAGCTCACAGAAGTAAGTTGAGTATGCATCCAGGAGCCATAAAGATGTACCAGGATTTAAAACAATTATATTAGTGGCAAGGAATGAAGAAGGATGTCGCTGAGTATGTATCATCCTGTTTAGTCTGTCAGAAGGCTAAGGTGGAACATCAAAGACCTTCGGGAATGTTACAACCTTTGCCTATTCCTGAATGGAAATGGGATGATATAGCAATGAATTTTGTGACAGGACTACCAAAAACTCAGAAAGGTCATGATTCGATTTGGGTAATTGTTGATTGGCTTACAAAGTCGGCGCACTTTTTGCCGATTAATATTAAGTGCTCAATGGAAAAGTTAACCCAAGTCTATATCAATGAAATTGTTAGACTTCATGGTGTACCATCCAGTATTATTTCGGATCAAGATCCAAGGTTTACGTTGAGATTTTGGAATAGTTTACAAGAAGCGATGGGAACAAAGCTACGTTTGAGTTCTGCTTATCATCCACAAACTGATGGTCAGTCAGAAAGAACGATTCAGTCGTTAGAAGACTTGTTGAGAGCTTGTGTTCTGGAAGAAACTGGTTGTTACGATGAATTTTTGCCATTGATAGAGTTCACATTCAACAATAGTTTTCATTCGAGCATAGGGATGGCACCTTATGAGGCATTGTATGAGGGACGATGCAGAACACCGTTGTGTTGGTATCAGGATGGTGAAAGTGTTGTGTTAGGACCGGAGATTGTTCAACACACAACTGAGAAAGTGAAGATGATTCAAGACAAGATGAGAGTAACTCAAACTCGGCAAAAGAGCTATGCTGATAAAAAGAGAAAATCGCTTGAGTTTGAAGAAGGTGACCATGTATTTCTGCGAGTGACACCTATGACTGGAGTTGGATGAGTGCTTAAGTCCAAGAAGCTCACTCCAAAGTTTATCGAGCCGTATCAGATACTCCGTCGAGTAGGTCCGGTAGTTTATCAGATTGCATTACCACCTTTTCTCTCGAATCTTCACAATGTATTTCACGTATCACAATTACAAAAATATATTCCTGATCCTACCTATGTTATCGAGCCAGACACAGTACAACTGAAGGAAAACTTAACCTATGAAACGTTTCCAGTCAAGATTGAGGATCGAAGAACAAAGCAACTTCGAGGTAAGGAGATTTCATTGGTTAAAATCATTTGGAACGATATAAGTGGTGAAGCTACATGGGAACTAGAAGAAAAGAAAAAAGAGCAGTATCCTTATTTATTCTGAGGTATGAAATCAAGTCTATCAAGTTTCGAGGACGAAACTTCTTTTTAGAGGGGGAGTATTGTAACACCCCAAACTTCTTAAATATAAGACATTAATTTTAACAGTTAACAGAATTCTACTGTTTAGTGATTTATGTGTACTGTAAAATTATTTTGATTATTCCGTGACTGCTTTTGATCGTTGTGTGTGATTTACTCCGTGCCAGGAAAATAATAATTTTTGGGCCGGAGAAAATCTTATGTAATTTAATTATTACTGTTAAGTCTTAATTATTTTACGTAATCTGATTTGATATTTGTGCATTTTCTAATTTTTGTGATTTTGTGTGTGATTATGAAATTTTTATATTACTCTGTTTATTTTACCGTTATCCGTGGGCCATCTGTGGGCCCAAGGAGGTCGTATGTGGGCCTCGCATTGGTCCAGAAAGGTAAAAAATTTTCTGTAGTCAGGAAAATTCATACTGTTGAGATGGAGATGGGGGATCTTACTAAACCTGAATCAAGAAACAGTTGTAGAAATTTTCTTTTACTGTGTTTTGCACTGTATTTAATTATCGGGTGATAAAAATACAGTAAAAATATTATTTGAAGGAAGCAGATACAAAAATAAATATTGTACTGCGAAGTCAACACTAGTGGCTTGGATATCTACCATTGATGTAATCAACGGTGGAGACTTGATCTTGATTTAATCAACGGTTGAGATTTAGTCTTACAAAGTGGCTAGGACCATTTATAGCCCTTGGATGTAAAGTTTGAAGGAGTAATCTTGACCCTTCATTTTGGAGACACATCTAATGGCTAGGATTTCATGGAGAAAAGATCCAATGGCCTAAATTAAGTTTTCTATCTATAAGCTAAACCTAGTAGCTATTTTAATCCAAACCATTAATTTAATTAAGGGTTAAGATGGCTTAAAATGGTGGCTATGAGATTTTTCACACTTTGATGAAGCAAGGAAGGGGAGGGATGGCTTTTGGAGTTGCAAAAGAGGGGGGGACGGTTTTGGTGAGTGAATGTGGAGCTAAAGCAAGTTTGAAGACCATTATGGATCACCTTGGTCATTATTGCATGAAAATTTACTTAGCAAAAATTTCTCTCCTTTCTCTCCCACCATAGCTATGGCCATAACCTCAAGAACACCCTTCCATCACTCTTTAATTTCAAACAACCATATTTCTTGAATCTCTATTTTATTCTAAGACACTTTGTAGTTCACAGTAAGTCCTAAATCTTTCATCTTCAAGGAGATTTTCCAAGAACAAGTTCTAGGGTTCTTACAGTGAAGTTATGGAAAACTTCATTTCTTCTCTTCTTTTTCATGTTCTAAACCATGTTTGATCCATGGTTCCTCTTATTCAAGCTTAATATACTAATTTCTTTGTGTTTGTTTTATGTTCAAGAGACTTTTGTTGGTGGAGATCTTGTTCAAAATACAAAGCAAGGAGTTTTTTGTGGTTCTTCAAAAGGTAAGAGGGAGATCCATCTCACCAACCAAGTATGGTGGTGAGAGATGGTTTTATATTTGATGGATGGTAAATCCATGTGAAGATTCATATCCATGGTCATGTAATAATTTATGTGTGTTTATGTACTTTGATTTATTTGCCTATGCTTGGTATGATTTGCATGATCTATTGCTTTGATTATAGTATGCTTGTGATATATATGTTGATTATATGCGTTGTATGCCATAAAAATTGTTGGAAAGGAAAACAAATTTTGGTTCCAAAGACCATAAGGATTTCGGCCTCAATACCTCAAAATAGGTGTTCATAAATTAATATTTTCATGAAAGGTAAAATTTGATGTTTAGAAAAGCTAGGAAAATAAACAAATGGTTTGTTTTCAAAGAACTTTAGCTCACGGGTTTGGTGAGAATTTTTAATGGTTTTGTTTGTGTAAAACCATATCAGTTTTGAAGGAAAAATATTTGATGGTTTCAATGGCCAAGTACCACAGTTTTGGAAGGCTTGAAATGCCTTGATTTTTATGAACAAAGTGGTTTTCAAAGTGGAAATATAACTTGATTTAATACAAGGAATTTGGAAAGGGAATCAGAGTGTTTTTAACACTTGAAAAATGGAATTTTCATATGTGAATGGAAAAGAGAGGTTGAAAGTGTTTGAACCTCAATTTATTTTAAAGAGAATTGATTTGGAATTATAAAGAATATGTTGGTGACTTGGGATTTTCTAACGTATAACTCATCTTTTGGGTTTTGGAGAGTGTTAGAAAATTTTAAAGTTAAAAACATTGATTTAATTCAATGAAATGATGATTTTATGGAATAAATTACGAAAAGGATTTTCTTGAGTAAGAAATGTGAAAAATAATATGAGAAGTCATATTATTTTGAGAAATGTTGAAAAGGAATTTTTAAAGGTTGAGAAATATTTTACGAAGTTGAAAAATGGTGAAAAATGATTTACGTAACTTAAAAACGTGATTTTTAAGCTACGCGATTTGAAAAAAATGTTTAAATATTTCCACGCGATTTGAAAAATGCTGAAATATTTCTACGTGATTTGAGAAGCATTTAAATATTTTAAGCGTTTGAGATATTATTGAAAAATCGCTACGTGATTTAAAAATGGTGGAATATTTTTACGTAATTGATGAAAATGTTGAAAAATCTATTTGTGATTTGAAAACGTAACAGAAGTATTGCCAAATTGTGAAAATGCGACAAAAGTAGTGCGCGACTATAAAAATGGGATAATATGATTTTTGAGATTAAATATACAACAGGATTACTGTTGAACCAGTGAATGGACACTGTATGAGAAAATGATAAATTTTGGCCTGTGATTGGCATTAGTGCATTTTATATGCATGAAATAGTGTATGGACACTGTATATGAAATTTGCCTATGTTTGGCATTGGTGCATGAACATGCATTGGAAAGGTCCGATGGACTGTATGAGGCTATTTGCCTAGGAGAGACGTACACCTCTTGAGTGGGTGCAATATGCGTAGTGTAAGTCACTTGTTGACCTTGGGGGCATCGGGGTACGGGTTGCTTACATGGGTGGTTCGTAGCTCTTCTTCCCATAAGTTAGACCGATGCAACGCACCGATGATCCTGACCGAGACACTATTCTTAATCGAGATTTCATAAAGACTGCCGTGTATATGCTAGATGTGCAAATACAAATGAGAATTGTAGCACGTGGTCAGAGGCATTTTGATATAGACAGATCTTTCGGATCAACTTCTCTGAACTGAGTATTAGCTCCATGGAGTAGGACATTGAGTCTAAGTGCGCATGCATGAAATTGAGCATTTATATCTATGTGATATGTTAATTGAGGAATATTGGCTATGACAATTGTTATGTTGAGAAATACTTGGATGATGATGATGATAATACTGTTAATGGCATGACGGTAAATATTATTTATTGTATTTGTTATTTAATACATTATGATGATATCATAATTGTAATTATGGTATGATATATCTGTATGGTATGCTGTTTGTATTATCTCTGTGCTACCATGTTGGTATTGGCGTAGGTGATCTCACCTCTTTGTATGTTTATTTGGTACTGTAAATATATTTGTAAAGACACTGAGCAAAGGGTTGAACAAGAGGGTGAAGAAGAGCAGGCTCCAGAGGAAGCGGAGTTTTGACGAGATGGCATTAAGACCTGGTTTCTTCGGTTACGTGAGATTACAGTTCCATGGTGGAGCTGGAGCATGGAGAACTAGTCCCAGTGAGAGGGGACTAATTTATGAGGGAAACCTGACGGTCATGATAAGCAGAGAGTTTCGTAAAAGTCCGTTCTTTTCTGTAACTATATATGTACATGTTGAATTTCCATTGTCTATCAGACATGATTGGGATACTAGATATTATGTCCCAACGGAAATTAGTATTGTGTCGTCCGCTCGGATACCTGTCCATAGGGCTTCGCGTCAAATCAGATTCCTACCTACTGAGGAGTCTGAGGAGGACCCGACTGAGGGTTCTGTTGTTTAGTTAGACTTGGGCAAGTCGTTTAATTATTAAAGTATGTTTAAATACTTTGAGAACTTGGTCTGTATATAAATAATCTTGACAGTATGTTTGTAATGTATGATGATGTAAATTATGTGTGATGATGTATAATATTTTTTTTTTCGCTAAGTTTATTTCATAGTTATCAAAGAAAAAAGAAAAAAATTTACAACTCATATTTTTATCACAACATCACATATTATAACTTGGGGGTAATTTGGTAATTAAGTAACATATATGTGGCACCTTACGGTGGGTGTTACACTCCTCAGCATCAGCCTTAGATTCCTCAGAAGGTAGGAACCCGATTTGACGTGTCATCCTATGGACTGGTATCCGAGCAGACGATATAATGCTGATCTCAGTTGGGACATGGTAACCAACTGCGGGATTTAAATGATGCAAACCCAAGTGTAGGTTGTCTCAAGTAATAAATTTCTTGGGAGTTCGAGGTCGATCCACAGGGAATTGATGAAGAAAAATTAATTGAGGTAAGAAAAGGATTTGTCACAACACCAAAAGTAATAAAAGATGTTCACAAATGAATTTAAGAACTTGCTTAGGTTAGGAGATCCACTCTTAGTAATAAATTAAAGGCAAGATTATTTCTCTTTATAACTCAATTGAAATCCACACACAACGGAGGTTCCAATCGGAAAATATAGCATTCAAAGTTCAATTATATATGCAATCATAATATGATTCCTTTAATTATCTACCAACATTTGTAAATGAGTTCAAGCATTCACTGTGTCAATCCTATTGTCTACAATAAATCAAGATCTCCATTATACAAAGAAGGTTTCTAAATTGATTGGAAACAAAATACAACACATATAATATCCATTTGATAATATATCATTTAAGCACAAGAAATAGAATAATCTAACCTTATTTCATTACTAAGAGCTTCACTCTTTCACCCAAGCAAGATGAAGATTTAGTTACTCATAGATAAGAAGAAAGAAAGAGAGAAGAAGAGAAAGATGAACATAGCTTTAATTTAGAGCAAGAGAAAATTACAACAAAGGAAAATAATAAACAAGCATAACCATAACTTCTAAAAACTAAGCCTAACACCTAGAGCACCAAATGATCAGCCAATGGTGCCTTTTATAGAGGATTAGGGATACAAAATGACAAGGGGGCTAATTAAGAGTAGGTGGATGAATGGGTGGAGTAGTTGGATGAGTGGTTGGATTATTGAGATTCTTTGTCTCTGAAATCATTCATTGCTTAACTTATGGATGCCGTCATCAAATAGAAAAGTCATCTTCATGAAAGTTGTAGATCTGGGTCTTAACTTTCAGATATCCAAATTTCAGCTTATTTCACCACCTACAGCCTGATATATGATCCAATTACTACAGACTGTTTAGGCCCAGTTTCAGCACCTCTATTTTGAGTTCCAAACCCAATATAACCTCCAAGATGTCCGATCTGAGTTTTGTGTTCTTCATAAAAGTTGTAGATATGGGTCTTAACTTTCAAGTATCCAAATTTCAGCCCAAATAAGTTCCTACAACCTGAGTTATGCTCTAATTACTGTACACTTTTTAGGTTCTAGTCACAAAACTCGTGTTCTGACTTCCAAGCCCAATTAGCTCCACTAGATGTCTGAATGGGACTTTGAGCTCTTCATCAAAGTTGTAAAGCTTTCTCTCAGCTTTCCTACAATGTAAAATTCATAATTTCTAGACATCTAGAACTCAAGATATGACTAAAATACAGAAACAATGTAAGACCCAAATAATGCTGAAAAAATCAATTAAGTCCAATTTGAGTCCAAACTTACAAAACATAACCAGGCTTAATTAATTAAGTACATAGAGAATGTAAATGACTAAAAATGAGGGTTCATTATTGTATAAAATATGTGATTATCAAATTCCCCCACACTTAGCTTTTTGCACTCCTAGGCAAAATACATAAGACCAAAGCTAGGAAACAAATAAAAGCGACATAGAGTCAAACGCTAAAAACTCTAAAAAACTCGATGAAGCAAGAAGAGTAACCAGAAATTCAAGGGATCAAAGCATTAATGAGGTAACATTTCTTCACATCTCAAACCAATAAGCAAGGAAACTTCAGTTGAAAAGAATGAATCAAGAATGATAGATCCTCACAGAATTCACTCTCAATCTCTCAAGTGTTTAAAAGGTAAGTATTTCACTCTATTCAACCCATGAACAATTGCACTACCATAAGCTTGCTTATCTTCTACTTCTCCGCTACTCAAACCACATGTATACAAAAATCAAGAGGACTTTATTCAAGGTTGTAACGGGGTCATGGTAAAGGAGAGGGGATAATATAGATATGAGAAGATAAATACCAAAGAGAATAAAAGAGCATTATGGTACAGTTAGAGTGAACAAAATGTTTGAGAACATTCATCATAAAGGACAATCACCAATATTTGACTAATGTTTTGTTGAAGATCAATCCCAAATTGGTGAATTGAATTCATTATTAAACTTGAATCTTCTCATTTTCTTCCTGTTGTTTCCAAGCATCCACCTTTATTCTAGACTCTGATAATCCTTTGATTGCAACGGTGGTCAGTTTTTTTTTATTAGAACACACACCCCCACACTTATTTAAGAACAAAGCCAATGCTCTCTTATTCTCTAAGGTTAGGTAAAACATATTTTTTTTTAAGGCACGTAATGAGCTAAAAACAAGGAATAGTCAAATAAGCTCAAAGGGGTTACACAAGGAAAAATATACAAGGATGGCTATTTGGTCAAAGTAGCTATTTCAAAATCCCTCAATCATATTTATATATGCATGTGAAAATGTAGCGTAAAAAAGAATCAAAGCAAGTTCTAGAGTATCAATTCCATGAGTGAAAATCACATAAGAAAGAAGAGAATGGTACAGATATTCAATCCATTCATCAATAGGCTCAAAATCTCACAAGACATATTTCTATCATTTTCAATCCACCATATCAACATTCATATCCAAGCTTGTGAAATTTAAGAAAGAAGACAATTTATGCTAAGATCCAAGAATCCATTTGCTACTTCTACAAATAAGCACTAAATAGTTACTACCCCAACTAAGATGTGTCTCAAGAGTAATAAATTGTTTCCAAAATTTACTCCTTACTCTGTCATCCTTAATTGGTTTTACTACGAATAGGTTTTTGACAGTCATATCACCAAATATACTTCACAATTTAAATGCATCTCAGGAGTGAAATTACTCTTTACTCTGCCATCATTCATTAGTTTAGTAAGTCCATGACAATCATATCATACTTCCTAAACAAGAAAAAAAAATTGGTTAACTATCCTTCCCCCCAACTAGATCATAACATTGTCCTCAATGTTAAAATATAGATGAGTAAAAAATAGAAGATATTACCTGTTGGAGAAATCTGACACAAATTTAAACAAAAACAAAGTACGATAAATAAAATCAAAAGTAAAGGAAAGCTATAAACGAAGTGTCAAATCTGGCTTTTTTTCATCCTGCTTCCCTCACTGCTTCTTGCTGACCAATCTATCTGAGCTATTGCTGGGTCAGGTTTATGAACAAAAGCTTCTAATTTATCAATCAACTCATCAATAGTGGAAGCAGAGATAAGAAGTTGTCTTACCGAAGGTGTGATAAATTTCTGTTCCACAGCATGGTCAAGAAAGATTAACAAAATATCAAAGAAATTATTTACATTCAACAAACCTATGGGTTTATGGTGGATGTTCAGTTGGGCCCAAGAGACAATTTGAAAAACTTCTTCCAAGGTGCCAAAATCACTTGGTAAGGCAATGAATGCATCAGAGTTTTCAAGCATTATTTTCATTCGTTCATGCATTGATGATACCTTAAGTTCCTGCCCAATTGTCTTTCCAGTGATGTTCTGTTGAGCTAAAGGTTCAGGAATGACACCTAAAACCTGACTGTTTCCTATATATGCAGCAAGTGATACAACCCCTATTAACCCACGACAACCTCCCCCATATACAAGATGAATTTTTCTCACAGCAAGTGATCGAACAAGAGTGGTAGCTATGTTTACAAACTCTAAACCCTTCCCATACTTAGTTCCACAAAATACACAGATATTTTTAATTTGACGAACAGAAACACTTTCCATCTCTATACTCACCTTTCTCTCTGAATGATTCTGAGTTGGAGGAAAGTGGAGAAAATGGAGTGTTTAAATAGGAAAAAGAATGGAAAGGGTAATAATAGCACCTATAAGGGTAGGTTGGCTGTTGTCAGAAAAGTTTGAAATTAAGAAACACAGAATCCTTTTTTTTTTTACTTCAAGAAAACCATCAGGGTAAAGAAGTCTAGAAACTCCTGAAGGACCCTGCTCAAAGGATCGTCTGTCCAAAACCAAAATACAACAAAATCATACAAAGATAAAAAAAATATAATAGCAAATGATGACATATCTTTATGTACAGTTTTCATGGCGTATCTTTATACTGCGCATCATGAGTGCAGTAGTGACATATCTTTATACTGTGTGTTGTAACATCCCGGAAAAAAACATATTAGACTTTTATATGTGTACAAAGGTAGCATATAAGCTGTTTGATATGTCAGTGAATATTTGTGACAAACAGAGTTAGTTTAGGTACTTTGCTGCAACACAGAGTGTGGAAAGTGGCCTATAATGACTCAGTAAATAGCATAAATTGCTATTTGAAGGGAAACAAGTTTAGATAATTTGTTTCTAGGTCACAAATAAGTTAAATAAGGTATGGTTAAAGTTTCAAGAGAATCAGAGTCAGTTTGGTATTTTTAGGCATACTGGTTGTGCATTTTAATACCGAATGACTAGCGACAGATATAGAAAATGATGAGAATTATGAAACAATAATTTAGATGAATCGTATGATTTATTCTAAAGTTGTTGGAAGCTGAAAAACTTGAATTAGCATAATTCGGGTGTCCTTAGCAGATATAAGTTCCAGTATAGTTTTAGGGGCAAAATGGACTTTTCCTCCATTATTCCCCTCTTATCTCTCGTTTGGGAGGAGAAATCGAAAATAGAAAAAAGAAAGAAAGAAAAGAAAAGAAGAAGAGAGAAAGGGGAAAACGAAGGGGAAAGAGAAGAGAAGAGAAGAGGAAGGACCCAAGCAAGAAGATCCAAGGCAAGAACAAGAGCAAGGCTTGAAGATCATCATTCAAGCAAGAGGTAAGGGGTTTTCTACTCATCTTTTCCCTTTAATTCTCATTTGATGGGGTTAGGGATTTTGAGTAGAAATAAGGGTTTGGATGGCCAAATCCTAATTCTTAGCTTGGTTCTTGATTCCAAGAACTAGGTTAGGATAGTTTAAGCTTAGAGAATGCTAGATAGCTATTTATGACTCAAGGACAACCATTAGAATCCATAGGAAATGGATTTGGAAAATGGTTGGGGTTAGGTGATTTTGGACCTAGATCTATGCCCTAAGAGAATTTATAGGTTGTAAAAGAGTCACAACACGTTTAAGGGTCTAGGTTAATGTTAAAAATCACTTAGAATCCATGAGGAAAGGTTTGGAAATTGGTTTTTCAACCAATTATGCAGAATTTGCATTCTGCAGAATTTTCTGCAGAATGGTCACGCCTAGGCGTGATATTTCCAAGCCTAGGCGTGGGTTGATCAGTTTTCAGCCCTGCGAGACAGAGAGAACCACGCTTAGGCGTGGTAAAACCAAGCCTAGGCGTGGACAGGGCAACATTCAGACAACTTGCATTGTTTGTTGCATAACTTGAGTTGTAGATATCAGAATGACCTGATTCCGGAGCCATTTGAAAACTAAGACATAAGAATTCAAGTGGTATAAATTTTAGAATCATTGAAGTTAGGATGTACCTCTGGTGCATTTATGAAAATTAGCTTTTTAAAGGGTCCAGAGCAGATTTCATCAAAGATGTTATTTTGATGATTTGAAATTCCTAGTTGTTAAGATCCTTTGTTTATGCTTAGTAAAGATTGTTGAGAAACTTGAGAGGTTATTTCTTTGAAAGAAAGACCTAGTGGCATACAAAGGGAGATACAAGAAAAGTGAGTGCATCCATTAGACATGGATTGCCAAAGATCAAGAGCTTAGCTTCTTAAGCAACTTAAAGTTGCAGAGATGTCACAAGAGAGGTGATAAGAGATTTAAGAAGTGAGATGGCATTAGTAGAGTGCCATAGTGCCTAAGTTGCAAAAGTTAAGGGCCAAGGTGCCAAGATGGCAATAGTGGAGTGCCATAGTGCCTAAGTGGCAAGAGTTAAGAGCCAAGGTGCCGAGTTAGCAAAAGTTAAGTACCATAGACCCTAGCTGGCAAGGGTGAATGCCATAGTGCATGAAGAGCTCTCAAAGAGTTAAAGAGAGTTAGTAATGCAAGGACAGCAGTGTACTAAGTCTAGTTGGCATTGGTTTAATGTCGTAGTGCATGAAATACTCCCACAAAGAAGAGGTGGAGTTAGTAATGCAAGATGGACTTAGTATGAGATCATGTGGTGGTTATGTTAGAGTTAGGACATAACTCCGCATTACACACACTTCACATTTCACATATGCTTGCTATTCCTAGAGAGCAGATGGTGGAGGCATCCACTCAGTTTATGGTAGGTTATAGGAGGTTACATGATATGATTGCAGACTCCCTCCCTACTTGGTAGGTTATAGGAGGTTACTTGTTATCGTATCAGATTCCCTCCCTACCTAGGGGTGTAGGAGGTCATGTGTTATGATGACAGACTTCGTTCCTAAAAGTAGGCTATAAGAGGTCACACGTTATCATGGCAGAATTCCTCTGCCCCTCGGGGAATAGTTAAGTATTCATGACATTGCACCAACACTATCATACACTTTTCTTTGAGCATAAGCATACATCATTCCATCATTGCATTATGTAATATTTTGTTTGGTGAATATATTTGTGTAATTGTTGTGTATGTGTTACTCTGTGTTATTGGTGATAGCTGTATGGGCGGTTGTTTGGCCGATGATTTCAAATAATTGTATGGGCGGTTGTTTGATATCATCGTGCTTTCGGTTATCAGAACAAAATTATAGTTTGCTTAAGAACGTTACATAAAGAGAGAGTTGTAATTGTTTCTTATACAGGAAATATTAGTTCAGTTGGATTTATTCATTTTGAATGTTTAAACTGCTGGTTTTGGTATACTTATACTGAGAAATGTGATTTCTCACCCCCGTTGTTGCCATGTAAATCCAGGTGGAAGTTCATCAAAAGGCAAGAAGAAGAAGTATAAAGACAAAGATAGTTTTTATACTTTCTAGTTTAAAGCTTGTATTTATTTACATGCTTTTAGCTTGTACAAGAAGTTATGTATACAATGAGCCCTTTAGTGGCGATGTTATATGTATAACTTTTAGTTTTCCGCAAGGCTCTCCATTATTATTTGTTTAAATGATATGGATTAGTGTTATGTTAAGTTAGAAGTAGCATAACTAATACTGCTTATCCAGGTATATTCTGATATACTAGGTTACCGGTATTAGGGTGTTACATTATGGTATCAGAGCAGTTCCTCCTGTTGAGCCGGGGTATGGACTGACTAGGCTTAGACACGTTTAGTGTTTTTCCGCTAAGTGTGAGGCATTTCTTTTCTCATATGTTTATTGTGATGCTTGAATTGCATGTTTTGCTTTGAGTTGGTGGTTATTAGCTACTGTTACATGATTACATGATATTGAGATTGTAGCTCAATATTAATTGTGTCGGTGTGTGCAAGAAGCTATGGCACCAAAGAAGCGAACCAGAGCAGCAGGGAACACAGCTCCTGAAGATCCCAACATGGCCAATGCAGTGGTGGCTATGACCAATGTGATGACAAGGATGTTAGAGAGGTTGGAAGCCAATCAACCTATACAACCTGTGCAGCAAGAACCAGTCAGAAGGAATCAGAACTTCCATGACTTGGCAGCGTTCATACAGATGAACCCCCCACCTTTTAATGGTGAGTTTGACCCAGTGAAAGTAGAAGGGTGGTTAAATGAGATAGAAAGGATTCTTCAAGTGATGACCTGCACTGATGAGCAGAAAGTTTCTTTTGCTTCTTTTATGTTGAAGGAGAGCGAAGGTGGAAGAGTATCACAAGAGTAATGGCGATTCTTTGGAACTAAGATGACTAAATGTTTAAAACAACTTTCTTGGGAAAGTATTTTCCAAAGGAGTTGAACTTTGCGTGATGCAAAGGAGGTAGAATTTATGAGGTTAGAACAGGGAGTATGTCAGTGGGCCAGTATGAGGCCAAGTTTGAGCAGCTATCAAAGTTTTCATATCATTTCAGACATGGCCCGAATGAGAACTGGAGATGTGTGAAATTCGAGTCTGGTCTGAGAGCTGATATCAGATATGTGGTAGAGCCCTTGGAGATCAGAGATTTTTCTTCTTTGGTCAACAAGTGTAGAATAATAGAGAAACGTGAGAGGAGACCTACAGTGGACCAAGAGTCTCAAGGTTCTCAGAAAAGGAAGCATAGTGAGTCATGTTACCCAAGTGGCTACAGTACTCAAGAGGGGGGTGAATTGAGTAATTAAGGATTTTTCGCAAAAGCCTTAAACAAATAAATTATACTGAATTTAATTATTAAAAGTCGTGAATGAGATGAAGATAAGAAGAACAATTAATAATTAAATTGCAAGAATAAATAAAGTGCATAAAGATAAAAGATTAAGGGTAGAAAAGCGAGGCACGATATTTATCCCGGTTTGACCACCAACCATTTGTGGCCTACGTCCGTCCCATGAAACACGCTTTCGAGATTTTTCACTATTCAATACAAGCTTAACAACAGGGATGCTTGCAACCTTTACACAATAGAGCACTTTTCACACACGGGGAAACTCTACCCTTGTGCTAAAGCCTCACTGGAGGGATACCTCACCTTACACAAACTTTAGAGGATACCTCACCCCTTTGAAGGATACCTCACCTTCTTTACAACAAGGGAAACTTCACCCTCACAATTTCACTAAGGGATACCTCACCCTTTTACAAAGAAATAGAATATAGATGAAGAGAAACTCTCACAAAGAGCAAATGTTACAAATTGAAGCACTAGGAAGCTCTCTTATGATATCTCAAGGTTTTGGCGAAAAGAGCACAAAAAATATGAGAAAATAGAGAATCACGTTTTTGGCACAAGCAAAAATAGTTCAGATCATGGGGCTGGTGTAAAAGATGACCAAAACCATGTATTTATAGTGTTCCAAGAAAAAGAGCACGTTGGGTATTAATTTCATTCATTTAAAAGCTCCGAAAATAGCCGTTACGTGATTTACTTGTGGTATTCGAATACCTTATGTGGTATTCGAATAGATCCTTCAAAAATGTGTTTTGGAACGTTTTCTATGTTGAGGTATTCGAATACCTTGTGTGGTATTCGAATAGATCCTTAAAAACATGTTCTGGAGACATTTCTGGGGTGTGGTATTCGAATACCTATATGGTGTATTCGAATACACCACTCCGATTTTGAAATCCAACTTTAAATGGTCATAACTTCTTCATTTCTTATCCGTTTAAAGCAAATGACTAGTCATTGGAAAGATATTTGAGTCTATTTTCAAATGAAATAAGTTTAAAAACAAAAATTAAATTATTTTGAAAGTTATGATCAAAAGAGTAACTAAAGGTCAGATTTTCAAAACTCAAACTTTGCTATTTTTCATAAATTTGAACTACCATCATAACTAAACCTTCAAAACTTGTTTGTTGGGTATTTTAATATGTGAAAACCATTTTTAAATATTTGAAAACATATTTGAGATATCTAGAAGGCTTCTTACAAAAAGACCCTAAGTCCTATAAGCTATACCATTTAATCTTCATTTGGACTTGGTCTTTGACATGATTTTGTTGTTATCAAAACCTTCTTCTCCTTGAGTTGAGCATAAATGAGATCTCTGTTTTCTTGTTACAATGCTCACTCTTGGTACTTGAACTATACATTATCTTCATCATGTTTGTTATCATCAAAACTATTTTCCATAGCAGCTAGCCAATTACAAGTCAAAGTTCACAAAAGGTGAAAAAGGTAGATCAGAGCAGGTGGAGTTTAAGAAGGGTCAATGCCCTAAGTGTGGAAGGCAGCATGGTGATAGACCTTGTTTAGCAGGTCAGTCAGTGTGCTATAAGTGTGGACAGCCAGGGCATTTTGCCAGGGAGTGTTCGAAAAAGGAAGAAGAGGTTCAGCCCGATAGTAGACCCACAGCTCCGAGAAGGGTTTACATCGTGCAAGGCAAGGAGACAAGGCAGCCTAAGGATTCAGAGAAAGGTAAGTGTTTGGTTTTGTTTCTTCAAGGTTTGGTTGTACTTGTTTTAAAGTGTGAGTTGCATGTGACTTCTTACATGAGGTAAACCAAATTTTGGGGACAAAATTTTAAAAAGGAGGGGAGAATGTAACATCCCGAAAAAAAACATATTAGACTTTTATATGTGTACAAAGGTAGCATATAAGTTGTTTGATATGTCAGTGAATATTTGTGATAAACAGAGTTAGTTTAGGTACTTTGCTGCAACACAGAGTGTGGAAAGTGGCCTATAATGACTTAGTAAATAGCATAAATTGCTATTTGAAGGGAAACAAGTTTAGATAATTTGTTTCTAGGTGACAAATAAGTTAAATAAGGTGTGGTTAAAGTTTCAAGAGAATCAGAGTCAGTTTGGTATTTTTAGGCATACTGGTTGTGCATTTTAATACCGAATGACTAGCAACAGATATAGAAAATGATGAGAATTATGAAACAATAATTTAGATGAATCGTATGATTTATTCTAAAGTTGTTGGAAGCTGAAAAACTTGAATTAGCATAATTCGGGTGTCCTTAGCAGATATAAGTTCCAGTATAGTTTTAGGGGCAAAATGGACTTTTCCTCCATTATTCCCCTCTTATCTCTCTCTCTTGGGAGGAGAAATCGAAAAAAAAAAAGAAAGAAAAGAAAGAAAAGAGAGAAGAGAGAAAGGGGAAAAGAAGGGGAAAGAAAGAGAAGAGAAGAGGAAGGACCCAAGCAAAAGTTCCAAGGCAAGAACAAGAGCAAGGCTTGAAGATCATCATTCAAGCAAGAGGTAAGGGGTTTTCTACTCATCTTTTCCCTTTAATTCTCATTTGATGGGGTTAGGGATTTTGAGTAGAAATAAGGGTTTGGGTGGCCAAATCCTAATTTTTAGCTTGGTTCTTGATTCCAAGAACTAGATTAGGATAGTTTAAGCTTAGAGAATGCTAGATAGCTATTTATGGCTCAAGGACAACCATTAGAATCCATAGGAAATGGATTTGGAAAATGGTTGGGGTTAGGTGATTTTGGACCTAGATCTATGCCCTAAGAGAATTTATAGGTTGTAAAAGAGTCACAACAAGTTTAAGGGCCTAGATTAATGTTAAAAATCACTTAGAATCCATGAGGAAAGGTTTGGAAATTGGTTTTTCAACCAATTATGCAGAATTCGCATTCTGCAGAATTTTCTGCAGAATGGTCACGCCTAGGCGTGATATTTCCAAGCCTAGGCGTGGGTTGATCAGTTTTCAGCCCTGCGAGACAGAGAGAACCACGCCTAGGCGTGGTAAAACCAAGCCTAGGCGTGGACAGGGCAACATTCAGACAACTTGCATTGTTTGTTGCATAACTTGAGTTGTAGATATCAGAATGACCTGATTCCGGAGCCATTTGAAAACTAAGACATAAGACTTCAAGTGGTATAAATTTTAGAATCATTGAAGTTAGGATGTACCTCTGGTGCATTTATGGAAATTAGCTTTTTAAAGGGTCCAGAGCAGATTTCATCAAAGATGTTATTTTGATGATTTGAAATTCCTAGTTGTTAAGATCCTTTGTTTATGCTTAGTAAAGATTGTTGAGAAACTTGAGAGGTTATTTCTTCGATAGAAAGACCTAGTGGCATACAAAGGGAGATACAAGAAAAGTGAGTGCATCCATTAGACATGGATTGCCAAAGATCAAGAGCTTAGCTTCTTAAGCAACTTAAAGTTGCAGAGATGTCACAAGAGAGGTGATAAGAGATTTAAGAAGTGAGATGGCATTAGTAGAGTGCCATAGTGCCTAAGTTGCAAAAGTTAAGGGCCAAGGTGCCAAGATGGCAATAGTGGAGTGCCATAGTGCCTAAGTGGCAAGAGTTAAGAGCCAAGGTGCCGAGTTAGCAAAAGTTAAGTACCATAGACCCTAGCTGGCAAAGGTGTGATGCCATAGTGCATGAAGAGCTCTCAAAGAGTTAAAGAGAGTTAGTAATGCAAGGACAGCAGTGTACTAAGTCTAGTTGGCATTGGTTTAATGTCGTAGTGCATGAAATACTCCCACAAAGAAGAGGTGGAGTTAGTAATGCAAGATGGACTTAGTATGAGATCATGTGGTGGTTATGTTAGAGTTAGGACATAACTCCGCATTACACACACTTCACATTTCACATATGCTTGCTATTCCTAGAGAGTAGATGGGGGAGGCATCCACTCAGTTTATGGTAGGTTATAGGAGGTTACATGATATGATTGCAGACTCCCTCCCTACTTGGTAGGTTATAGGAGGTTACTTGTTATCGTATCAGATTCCCTCCCTACCTAGGGGTGTAGGAGGTCATGTGTTGTGATGACAAACTTCGTTCCTAAAAGTAAGCTATAAGAGGTCACACGTTATCATGGCAGAATTCCTCTGCGCCTAGGGGAATAGTTAAGTATTCATGACATTGCACCAACACTATCATACACTTTTCTTTGAGCATAAGCATACATCATTCCATCATTGCATTATGTATTATTTTGTTTGGTGAATATATTTGTGTAATTGTTGTGTATGTGTTACTCTGTGTTATTGGTGATAGCTGTATGGGCGGTTGTTTGGCCAATGATTTCAAATAATTGTATGGGCGGTTGTTTGATATCATCGTGCTTTCGGTTATCAGAACAAAATTACAGTTCGCTTAAGAACGTTACATAAAGAGAGAGTTGTAATTGTTTCTTATACAGGAAATATTAGTTCAGTTGGATTTATTCATTTTGAATGTTTAAACTGCGTATTTTGGTATACTTATACTAAGAAATATGATTTCTCACCCCCGTTGTTGCCATGTAAATCCAGGTGGAAGTTCATCAAAAGGCAAGAAGAAGAAGTATGAAGACAAAGATAGTTTTTATACTTTCTAGTTTAAAGCTTGTATTTATTTACATGCTTTTAGCTTATACAAGAAGTTATGTATGCAATGAGCCCTTTAGTGGCGATGTTATATGTATAACTTTTAGTTTTCTGCAAGGCTCTCCATTATTATTTGTTTAAATGATATGGATTAGTGTTATGTTAAGTTAGAAGTAGCATAACTAATACTGCTTATCCAGGTATATTCTGATATACTAGGTTACCGGTATTAGGGTGTTACATTATGGTATCAGAGCAGTTCCTCCTGTTGAGCCGGGGTATGGACTGACTAGGCTTAGACACGTTTAGTGTTTTTCCGCTAAGTGTGAGGCATTTCTTGTCTCATATGTTTAATGTGATGCTTGAATTGCATGTTTTGTTTTGAGTTAGTGGTTATTAGCTACTGTTACACGATTACATGATATTGAGATTGCAGCTCAATATTAATTGTGTCGGTGTGTGCAAGAAGCTATGGCACCAAAGAAGCGAACCAGAGCAGCAGGGAACACAGCTCCTGAAGATCCCAACATGGCCAATGCAGTGGTGGCTATGACCAATGTGATGACAAGGATGTTAGAGAGGTTGGAAGCCAATCAACCTATACAACCTGTGCAGCAAGAACCAGTCGGAAGGAATCAGAACTTCCACGACTTGGCAGCGTTCATACAGATGAACCCTCCACCTTTTAATGGTGAGTTTGACCCAGTGAAAGCAGAAGGGTGGTTAAATGAGATAGAAAGGATTCTTCAAGTGATGACCTGCACTGATGAGCAGAAAGTTTCTTTTGCTTCTTTTATGTTGAAGGGAGAGGCAGAGTATTGGTGGAAGAGTATCACAAGAGTGATGACAGTTGCTGGAACTAAGATGACCTGGGAAATGTTTAAAACAACTTTCTTGGGAAAGTATTTTCCGCAAACTTTGCGTGATGCAAAGGAGGTAGAATTTATGAGGTTAAAACAGGGGAGTATGTCAGTGGGCCAGTATGAGGCCAAGTTTGAGCAGCTATCAAAGTTTTCATATCATTTCAGACATGGCCCGAATGAGAACTGGAGATGTGTGAAATTCGAGTCTGGTCTGAGAGCTGATATCAGATATGTGGTAGAGCCCTTGGAGATCAGAGATTTTTCTTCTTTGGTCAACAAGTGTAGAATAATAGAGAAACGTGAGAGGAGACCTACAGTGGACCAAGAGTCTCAAGGTTCTCAGAAAAGGAAGCATAGTGAGTCAAAGTTCACAAAAGGTGAAAAAGGTACATCAGAGCAGGTGGAGTTTAAGAAGGGTCACTGCCCTAAGTGTGGAAGGCAGCATGGTGATAGACCTTGTTTAGCAGGTCAGTCAGTGTGCTATAAGTGTGGACAGCCAGGGCATTTTGCCAGGGAGTGTTCGAAAAAGGAAGAAGAGGTTCAACCCGATAGTAGACCCACAGCTCCGAGAAGGGTTTACATCGTGCAAGGCAAGGAGACAAGGCAGCCTAAGGATTCAGAGAAAGGTAAGTGTTTGGTTTTGTTTCTTCATGGTTTGGTTGTACTTGTTTTAAAGTGTGAGTTGCATGTGACTTCTTACATGAGGTAAACTAAATTTTGGGGACAAAATTTTAAAAAGGAGGGGAGAATGTAACATCCAGAAAAAAAACATATTAGACTTTTTTATGTGTACAAAGGTAGCATATAAGTTGTTTGATATGTCAGTGAATATTTGTGATAAACAGAGTTAGTTTTGGTACTTTGCTGCAACACAGAGTGTGTGGAAAGTGGCCTATAATGACTTAGTAAATAGCATAAATTGCTATTTGAAGGGAAACAAGTTTAGATAATTTGTTTCTAGGTGACAAATAAGTTAAATAAGGTGTGGTTAAAGTTTCAAGAGAATCAGAGTCAGTTTGGTATTTTTAGGCATACTGGTTGTGCATTTTAATACCGAATGACTAGCAACAGATATAGAAAATGATGAGAATTATGAAACAATAATTTAGATGAATCGTATGATTTATTCTAAAGTTGTTGGAAGCTGAAAAACTTGAATTAGCATAATTCGGGTGTCCTTAGCAGATATAAGTTCCAGTATAGTTTTAGGGGCAAAATGGACTTTTCCTCCATTATTCCCCTCTTATCTCTCGGTTGGGAGGAGAAATCAGAAACAGAAAAAAAGAAAGAAAAGAAAGAAAAGAGAGAAGAGAGAAAGGGGAAAACGAAGGGGAAAGAGAAGAGAAGAGAAGAGGAAGGACCCAAGCAAGAAGATCCAAGGCAAGAACAAGAGCAAGGCTTGAAGATCATCATTCAAGTAAGAGGTAAGGTGTAACACCCTCCATAGGGTATCACATGTCTGACTCCTGACTCATAATCTGAAAAGAAGTTTGCACAAAGTTTGAGTTATAAAAAGTTGAGTTTTTAAAATTTCTTTTCTTGCAGTAACTTAATCTTACTGAAAATTTATAAGTAATACTGAAAAATGTATTGAAACAGATTCATATACAATATTGACACTAATTAATATTTCACAATTTAAAGAGAAATATAAAATTGACAGACTCTTTTGTTCTTTCTTTTTCCACAGTAGCAAACCCATTACGGGTCCTACTTAATAGCACGGTGTAACACTAACGATGAGAATTTAACATACTTGTTCCTTCTCCTGTATCAAACTTGATACATCAGAACTCTACTCCTTGTCAATACTGCTCCCCAACGAGTCATGAATGTCCACTCCTTATTGTTGTCCCCAATCTCAGAGTGTCCATCGGAATGTCCATCTTGAAGCATCAGACATTTGTTCTAAGTCTGTTCCTTGTCCTCAAACATCTTTTCCGTTTCAACACTGTCTGCAAGGTCATTCTCTGATGTTGTCTCCAAACGTAGAGGTATTTGTCACCCGCTGTGTCTAAGACAACTCGTTCTTTCTACTGTATAATTTTAATAATACAGACATAGCCAAAACAACATAACAAAGAGGTGAGATCACCTACACCAGTACCAACATAGCAAGACAGAGATAACAACACAAACAACAATATCATACGGTTATATCATATCATAATTACAATCATGCCATCATCATTATGGTTATCACACAGATACAATATTAAAATCATGCTATCAACATTAATCAACTATCATCATCTAATTATTCAAAACAATTGTCATAACCAATATTCCTCAATTAATATCATAATGATATAAATGCTCGGATTTATGCATATGCACAAAAACTCAATTTTTCAAAAACAACTCCATGGAGGTTTTCACAATTTCGAGGAGAATGCTCTGTCAATTGTCAGCCTTAGCCCAAGGACAATCTTCCAGTTGTTGAAAAGAATCGTGCTTTGTCGGGTATCGTCAATGCGTTGCAACGGACTGCATCGCCAAGTGGCATATGGTCCAGCCTTAGCCCACAGACAGATATCCACTGGTCGACCGCCGCGCCTTGACGCCCCCAAGATCCATCATAGACCTCACTATCAATTCTCATTCCCTCTTCAACCACAAGGGCCATAATACAATGCACGAATATATCCGTGCAAGTCCAACCCCAACGGGCCAAATCTTTTCATTCTTATTTGTTCAATGTATCTTATGCTTCAACGCATATTTTTCCAATGCATGTATAATGCACCAAATCCAATCACAGGCATCTCTTTCCAATGCATATAAATTGCACCAAATTATACTGTATTTTCCACAGCAAAAATCATGTTATCACATTTTCATAGTTATAAAACACTTTCGCCGTGTTTTCACAATTCTAAAACGTTTTGTTATGTTTTCAAAATATTGTAACACTTCTGTTACGTTTTCAAAATTCTAAAACGTTTCCGTTATATTTTCACAATACCGTAACACTTCTATTACGTTTTCAAAATGTTGCAACTCTTCTCTTTGCACTAATCTTTCAACGTTTTTCTCAAACACGTAAAAATATACGTTTATCAAATCTCCTAATATTTTTCCACTGTTTCAAAATTGCGTAACTTAAAAATCATTATTTTACGTTACGTAAATCATTTTCTATCATTATCAAAATATTTAAAACACTTTCCAAATCTCATAATGATTTTCCACTATTTTCATAATCACGTAAAAATATTCTGTTACGTAATAAAACTTTTTCGTCGTTCTCGTAATTCAAATCTCTTAAAAATATTTTAACGCATCTCCAATGCGTAGAAATATTTTACCGTATTTCAAAATTGCGTAGCTTAAAAATTTCATTTTTTTTTTTAGATACGTAAATAATTTTTTTTCACCATAATTTCATTACAGAGAATATTTCTTAACCTTCAAAAATTCCTTTTCACCTTTTCTCAAAATAATATAACTTTATACTTCATTTAATATATTTTCTTACTCAAGAAAATCTTTTTCCACATTTCTTTACTCAAGAAAATCTTTTTCGCAATACATTTCATAATTTCACTATTTTTCCAATACGCAAAATATTCTTTAATATTCCAAACGTCATTTTGAAAACTACGTAAAATATACCTCAATATTCCAAATATTATTTTGGACTTTTAAAAAACTCAATATCGTTTCCAATGTCATTTTTCACATTTTCTCTTTTAAGAAAACCTTTCCAAAATATATTTCACAAAATCACTCTCCAAAACCCAAAGAATGATTCATATGTTAGAAAACGTTAAATTATTATATTTTTCATTTTTCCCAAATCATTTCCAAAATCCATCTTTCTCAAAATAATTTATTCAAGAAAATCCTTTTTCATAATTTATTTCACAAGTTCACAATTCCATTGATTTTAATCAATGCTTTTAACTTTAAAATTTCTAACGCTTTCCAAAAATTCAAAGTTATATTCTCCATTTTTTTTTCAAGTGATAAAACACTCTGATTCCCTTTCCAAACTTCTTGTATTAAAATCAAATCTCTTTGAAAACAAAGTGAGTTCATTTTGGAAACTTGTTCATAAAATCAAGACATTTCAAATCTTCATAAACGTGGGCATGACTATTGAAGTCATGAAAACATTATCTCTCTCTAAGTTGATAGGATTTTACACAAACAAAACCATTAAAATCTTTTACAAAAACGTAAGACTCACAGTCTTTGAAATCAAATCATTTGCTCATTTTTATTTTTCACTTTCTTTGCAAATCCTTTTAAATCATCATTGCTATTTTCATTTAAATCTCATGTTTAGTGAAACACTTAAAAACTTTGTACACAAAATAAATAAAAATTCTTCTAAAATTGTGTTCATGTTCTCTTGAAAAATAAACCTTTAGTTTATATTCCATATTCCTCAAATCAATCCCATTTTATTCTTTCATAAAAATATAATTTGTAAACACCTATGTTGAGGTGTCTTGATCAAAATTCACTAAGTTCTAGGGATCCAAAAATCAATTTCCTTGTTCTTGAAAATTTTTAACATGAACCCTAAACAAAGGGCATCAAAACCGTAGTTCTTCCTTGGCTATTGGAGCCAAAAATCAATTTCCTTTCCACCATCAAGTTATGGCATATACATATATATTTCATTATAAATAATATAAGCATACCATCAAAGCCATAAAAGCATGTATAGCATCTCAAGCATATTATCAAAGCTATAAAATCATGCAAAGCATATCAAGCATAGAAAATTAATCAAAGCTCATAAACACCCACAAATTAATTACATGACCATGGATATGAATCCTCACATGGATTCCACATCCATCAAATAAAATACCATCTCTCACCACCATGCTTGGTTGGTGAGATGGATCCCCTCTTACCTCTTGAAGATCCTCCAAAGGTTCTTGATTTGCTTCTTTTTCCAAGTCCTTCACCACCAAGGGCTTCTCAAATACAAAATAAAACACACAAATAATTAATATACAAGACTTGAATAAGAGAACCATGAATTAAAATCATGGTTAGAACCTTGAAAATCAAAAGAAAGGTGAAGAGTACCAAATTTCACCATTAAAGCTTCAATCTTTAGCTTGAAGAACAAGGTTGAAGATGAATGATTTAGAGAAAATCTCCAACATGAAAGTTTCTTAGAATATCATGGAGATTCAAGATCTAGAGTTGGATGAAATTAAAAGAGCTTGGATGGTGATTTTAGGGTAGATAACCGAATGGTGTATCTTGAAGAACAAAGATGAAATTTTTGATTTTTGATAGAAACTTGAAGCTTGAATTTGAAGATCAAGATGAATGATTTTGGAAAAACTCATAACTAGAGATGTTCTTAGAATGATGTTTAGGTTTAGAAAATCAAGTTGGATGAAATTAAAAGTGATGGAAGGTGCTTCTTGGAGAGCTTGGAATGGTGTTATTTTGGGAGAGAAATGGAGTTTTCTTTGGTTTTGCTTCTTGAAACTTGAAAGAAAAGGTGAGGATGTAATAATAGAAAACATGAAAATGAATTCTTTGGTCTTCTTTAGAGTGAATGACCGTAGCCTTACTTGGAGAGAAAGGAGAAAATAATTTGCTAAGTCTTGCTTTTGAAAAATGATGAAGATTGATCAAGATAGGTACTTAATAATCTTCAAATTTTTCTTTGGCCTAAAAAGGCTACTCAAAAATGTCTCCCTTCTTCTTTGTTTTCTTCAAAACCGTGCTCCCCCTCCAAATGACTTTTAAGAATGCAAACAAAACAATAAAGGGTAGTTTGTCTCCAAAAAGAATTGCATGGTCATATAATATATGTGCTAAGTCATCAAAAATTGACTAAAGCATTAAATAATGGTCCTAAAGTCTCCTTTGCTCCAAATTCATTACAAAAACCGTCCCCCCTCCTTCATGATGCATTTAATAATTTGTCATCTTTTCTAGCCATCATTTGAAGCCTTTCTAGCCATTGATTAATTCAATGGTTAGGATTTAGGTAGATTTTTAATTTTAGAAGACTAAATCTAGGCCATTGGATTTTTCTCCTTTAAATTCTAGCCCTTAGATGTGTCTCCAAAATTAAGGGTCAAGATTGCTTCTTCAAACTTTAAATCCAAGGGTCCTAATTAGTCTTTGCTACTTTAGAAGACCAAATCTCCACCATTGATTGATTCTTCATCCAATGGTCATAAATGGTCTTTGTTACTTCTTAAGATTAAATCTCCACCCTTGATTTAATCTAAATCCAATGGTTATAAATGGTCTTTGTCACTTTTCAAGACCAATTCTACACCTTTGATTACATCTATGGTTGATATCAAAGTCTTCCTAACCAAGCTTATTCTCACACCATTGATTAAATCAATGGTTATTATCCAAGGCTTCTTTATTAAGTTTGTTTCTTAACCTTTGAATAAATCAATGGTTAATATTCAAACTAAGTATTCTCATCCAAGGGTATAAATCAAGTCAAGCTCTCTTTGTTGACTACGCAGTGTAATATTTATTCTTGTATCCTACAAATAATATTTTTACTGTATTTTTATCATCTGATAATTAAATACAGTATAAAATACAGTACAAGAAATTTTCTAAAACTGTTTCCGGATTCAGGTTTAGTAAGATCCCCTGTCTCCGTCTAAACAGTACAAATTTTTCTATGCGTAGAAAATTTTTTCACTTTGTGGGACCCACCTGGGCCCACGTATGGCCACTTGGGCCCACATACATCCCCTGGGCCCACAACCAGTAAAAAAAATTTATAATCATCCACAAAATTCACAATTATTATAAAACACACAAATATAAAATCAGATTACGTAAAATAATTACCTAACGGTAAAAATTAAATTACGTAAAGTTTTACCGGCCCAAAAATTTTTATTTTCCTGACACGGAGTAAATCACTCAAAACGATCAAATACGTTGACGGAATAATCAAATTAATTTTACAGCGCTCAGAAATCACTAAATAGTGAAATTCTGTTAACTGTCAAAATTACTGTTTACGAGATAAGAAATTCGGGGTGTTACATAAGGGGTTTTCTACTCATCTTTTCCCTTTAATTCTCATTTGATGGGGTTAGGGATTTTGAGTAGAAATAAGGGTTTGGATGGCCAAATCCTAATTCTTAGCTTGGTTCTTGATTCTAAGAACTAGGTTAGGATAGTTTAAGCTTAGAGAATGCTAGATAGCTATTTATGACTCAAGGACAACCATTAGAATCCATAGGAAAAGGATTTGGAAAATGGTTGGGGTTAGGTGATTTTGGACCTAGATCTATGCCCTAAGAGAATTTATAGGTTGTAAAAGAGTCACAACAAGTTTAAGGGTCTAGATTAATGTTAAAAATCACTTAGAATCCATGAGGAAAGGTTTGGAAATTGGTTTTTCAACCAATTATGCAGAATTCGCATTCTGCAGAATTTTCTGCAGAATGGTCACGCCTAGGCGTGGGTTGATCAGTTTTCAGCCCTGCGAGACAGAGAGAACCACGCTTAGGCGTGGTAAAACCAAGCCTAGGCGTGGACAGGGCAACATTCAGACAACTTGCATTGTTTGTTGCATAACTTGAGTTGTAGATATCAGAATGACTTGATTCCGGAGCCATTTGAAAACTAAGACATAAGACTTCAAGTGGTATAAATTTTAGAATCATTGAAGTTAGAATGTACCTCTGGTGCATTTATGGAAATTAGCTTTTTAAAGGGTCCAGAGCAGATTTCATCAAAGATGTTATTTTGATGATTTGAAATTCTTAGTTGTTAAGATCCTTTGTTTATGCTTAGTAAAGATTGTTGAGAAACTTGAGAGGTTATTTCTTTGATAGAAAGACCTAGTGGCATACAAAAGGAGATACAAGAAAAGTGAGTGCATCCATTAGACATGGATTGCCAGAGATCAAGAGCTTAGCTTCTTAAGCAACTTAAAGTTGCAGAGATGTCACAAGAGAGGTGATAAGAGATTTAAGAAGTGAGATGGCATTAGTAGAGTGCCATAGTGCCTAAGTGGCAAAAGTTAAGGGCCAAGGTGCTAAGATGGCAATAGTGGAGTGCCATAGTGCCTAAGTGGCAAGAGTTAAGAGCCAAGGTGCCGAGTTGGCAAAAGTTAAGTACCATAGACCCTAGCTGGCAAGGGTGAATGCCATAGTGCATGAAGAGCTCTCAAAGAGTTAAAGAGAGTTAGTAATGCAAGGACAGCAGTGTACTAAGTCTAGTTGGCATTGGTTTAATGTCGTAGTGCATGAAATACTCCCACAAAGAAGAGGTGGAGTTAGTAATGCAAGATGGACTTAGTATGAGATCATGTGGCGGTTATGTTAGAGTTAGGACATAACTCCGCATTACACACACTTCACATTTCACATATGCTTGCTATTCCTAGAGAGCAGATGGTGGAGGCATCCACTCAGTTTATGGTAGGTTATAGGAGGTTACATGATATGATTGCAGACTCCCTCCCTACTTGGTAGGTTATAGGAGGTTACTTGTTATCGTATCAGATTCCCTCCCTACCTAGGGGTGTAGGAGGTCATGTGTTGTGATGACAGACTTCGTTCCTAAAAGTAGGCTATAAGAGGTCACACATTATCATGGCAGAATTCCTCTGCGCCTAGGGGAATAGTTAAGTATTCATGACATTGCACCAACACTATCATACACTTTTCTTTGAGCATAAGCATACATCATTCTATCATTGCATTATGTAATATTTTGTTTGGTGAATATATTTGTGTAATTGTTGTGTATGTGTTACTCTGTGTTATTGGTGATAGCTGTATGGGCGGTTGTTTGGCCAATGATTTCAAATAATTGTATGGGCGGTTGTTTGATATCATCGTGCTTTCGGTTATCAGAACAAAATTATAGTTCCCTTAAGAACGTTACATAAAGAGAGAGTTGTAATTGTTTCTTATACAGGAAATATTAGTTCAGTTGGGTTTATTCATTTTGAATGTTTAAACTGCTGGTTTTGGTATACTTATACTGAGAAATGTGATTTCTCACCCCCGTTGTTGGCATGTAAATCCAGGTGGAAGTTCATCAAAAGGCAAGAAGAAGAAGTATGAAGACAAAGATAGTTTTTATACTTTCTAGTTTAAAGCTTGTATTTATTTACGTGCTTTTAGCTTGTACAAGAAGTTATGTATACAATGAGCCCTTTAGTGGCGATGTTATATGTATAACTTTTAGTTTTCCGCAAGGCTCTCCATTATTATTTGTTTAAATGATATGGATTAGTGTTATGTTAAGTTAGAAGTAGCATAACTAATACTGCTTATCCAGGTATATTCTGATATACTAGGTTACCGGTATTAGGGTGTTACACGTGTCACTAGTGCAGTAGACACTTACGTCCGTTTATTCGAAGAAAAGAAAAAGAAGAAACCATCGTGGGTTTCCATCCTGGGCCTAGAACTTGGAGAGCTCATACTTGGGCTCGTAACATCAACAAAGATGCTAAAATCTGAAACCCATAATGTCCAAGATCCAGAACGTCCCATCCCAGGGCGCTGAGAGCCCCTTCTAATAAAAGGGAGGATTAAGCTCAGATGCCTCATATGCTTTGGCAGTCACGGGTTACTTCTCACTAGTAACCAGAGTGGGATGCTTCTGCTTGTCCATCAACTCCACAGTGCCTAGATGGTAAACATTGGGTTATGGAGTGCGGCTCTCTACAGAGCATGGTACACGAACCTTTTTTAAGGACCAGCGTGCAAAGGTCCACCCGAGTCAATGACGGGTCAGCCAAAGGCTGGGGCTCCACAACTAATTAAAGCCATGGTACTCTTTCCGGATCGCCCTTATTCAAACATTTTTTTCTTTTTTTTTTAGAAAACATGAAGAAGAAGATGATAATATGTACAGATTGTTGTGGAATAGCTAACATCTGCCTCTGGTTTAACGTCCAGTAACGACTTAAATGCCTTCTATGAGTCGAGGATAAGCTTTCCATCTAATTTTCTTATAAATTGGCAAACAGGGTCTTTTAGAGTCAGATTCCTAAGACTATAGCATTTTTCTTCATCCTTGAAGAGATTCCACAAATTAAGAAGTTCACGATGCACCAATCCACAAGAATGTGTCTCAAGAGTTAATAAGATATCGTTTAATAACTCCTTACTCAGTCCATTCTTAATGAAGAAAATTTTATCTTCTCTGTTTGTGGAAACCATCCCCAAAGAACGACATTGCTTGTTACAATTCCATCGTCCACATTTGTGACAGACTTATAACCTTTTTGCTCTTCTCCTTTTAGAATATGAACTTCTTCCAAGACCTGACAAGTATGAGTCAAATGAAATTGAAGACTCACCTACTAGTTGGACCTTTGCTTCAATTATCCAGCGTACATCTTCTGGCATACCCTTGTGCATTAACAATTTCAATCTTTCACATCTAACTTTGTAGATTTTTGTCAGAGCATTTTGAGGGAGAGAAGGAAAATGTTTTCTCAGGTTTGAAAGAATGACATCCATTTTAAAGGAGAAGAAGGATTCAATTATTTTGGAAAACTGAAAAACAAACCGACTTGAGAGTCACGAAGTACCATTATCCGCCACTTAACCGCCAACACAAAGAACTGCAAAAACAAGGCAACAAAATTAGAATAAATTCTATTCATAACAAGGATCAGAAAGAGAGATGAATTCTACCTCATCAACTTGGTTGTCTAGAAATGGTTTGAGCCTTTGTCCATTGACTTTAAACACATTACTATTCTTAGGATTCTCAATATCTATGGCCCCATGAGGATACACATGTTTGACAACAAAAGGACCACTCCACCTAGATTTCAATTTTCCAGGGAATAGGTGCAGGCGAGAATTATAAAGCAGAACTTTTTGACTAATTTCAAAAGATTTTCTCAAAATTGTCTTGACATGAAAAGCTATTGTTCTAGCTTTATAAATCTTTGATTTTTTATATGCATCATTTCTCAATTCCTCAAGTTCATTTAATTACAATTTGCGTATCTTGCAAGCATCATCAAGATTTAGATTGAAAGCTTTAATGGCCCAAAATGCTTTATGTTCTAATTCTACAAGTAAGTGACAAGGTTTTCCATAGACTAACCGATAGGGTGACATGCCCAAGGATGTTTTAAAAGCAGTACGGTAAGCCCAAAGTGCATCGTTTAATCTTAAAGATCAATATTTACAATTTGGGTTAACCATTTTTTCTAAAATTTGTTTAATCTCCCTATTTGCCAATTCAACTTGTCCACTTGTTTAAGGGTAATAAGGGGTGACAATTTTGTGTGTAATACCATATTTCATCATTAAAGATTCAAATGGTTTATTGCAAAAATGTGTTCCCCCATCACTGATGATAGCTCGAGGGATTCCAAATTGACACCAGATATTTTCTTTTAAAAATTTGAGAACAATTTTATGATCATTGTGTCGGCATGGAATCGTCTCAATCTATTTTGAGACATAATCAACTGCAACCAAAAAATACACATATCCAAATGAAGATAGAAATGGGCCCATGAAATCAATTCCCCAACAATCAAAATTTCAATGACAAGGATAGGGTTCAGAGGCATCATGTTTCTTTTTGAAATTGAGCCTATCTTTTAACAATTTTCATAACTTTTGCAAAAAGTATAGCAGTTTTTAAATAAAGTGGGCCAATAAAATCCATATTGCAAGATTTTCACACCTGTTTTCTTTGAAGAAAAGTGACCTCTACATGCTTCTAAGTGACAAAATTTAATGACACTACCTACCTCATTGTCGAGTACACATCTCCGAAAGATTTGATCGGGACAATATTTGAACAAGTATGGATCATCCCAATAAAAAATTTTCACCTCTGTCAAAAATTTCTTTCTATCTTGGTGCGTCCATTGAGGCGACATCTTTCCTGTTATAAGAAAGTTGACTATGTTAGCAAACCAAGGCATGGAATTGACAGAAAATAAAAATTCATCGGGAAAAGAATCATTGATAGGTGTGCTATCAAAAGGTGAGCCTGTTGTAAGTCTAGACAAATGATTAGCGACAACATTTTCAACTCCTTTCTTATCTTTTATTGTGATGTTGAATTCTTGAAGCAATAAGATCCACCATATCAATTTTGGTTTAGCATCCTGCTTAGACATCAAATATCTAACGGCAGCATGATCGGTGAAAATCACAATAGAAGAACCAATTAAGTAAGATTAAAATTTGTCCAGTGCAAAAATTATAGCAAGTAGTTCTTTTTCAGTAGTGGTATAATTCATTTGTGCACTTTTTAAAGTTCTACTTGCGTAACAAATCACATGAGGCTTACATTCTTTTCTTTGGTCTAAAACAACGCGCACAGCAAAATCACTAGCATCACACATCAACTCAAAAAACAAAGACCAGTCAAGAGATTGCATGATAAGAGCAGATGTCAGAAGACCAATTAATTTTTCAAAAGATTTTTGCCATTCTTGAGTCCAATCAAATGGTGTATCTTTCAACAGAAGATTACATAATGGTCTAGATATGGCACTAAAGTCCTTAATGAATTTTCTGTAAAATCTTGCATGTCCTAAAAATGAGCAAACTTCTTTCACTGTTTTTGGGGAAGGCAAATGGGCAATTAATTCAACTTTGGCCTTATCAACTTCAATTCCTTTAGAAGATATCACGTGACCTAACACTATTCCTGAGGTAACCATATAATGACATTTTTCCCAATTTAACACAAATCATTTTTCTTCACATCTTTTTAGAACTTTTTCTAAATTATCAAAACAATTTTCAAAAGAATTTCCAAAAATTGTCAGATCATCCATGAAAACCTTTAAATAATGCTCAATCATGTCACTAAAAATGCTTAACACGTATTTTTGGAATGTTGCCGAAGCATTACAACGGCCAAAAGACATTCTTCTATATGCAAAAGTACCAAATGGACATGTAAAAGTAGTCTTTTCTTGATCTTCCAATGCAATTGGTATTTGATTATAACCCGAATAACCATCAAGAAAACAGTAGTATGGATGTCCTGCTACCCTTTCCAGAATTTGATCAAGAAATGGCAAGGGGAAATGATCTTTCCTAGTAGCAGCATTTAATTTTCTAAAATCAATACACATACGCCAACTAGATGAGACTCGCGTAGGTATTAATTCACCCTTATCATTTTCAACCACTGTTATTCCAGATTTCTTAGGCACAACTTGTGTAGGGCTTACCCATTGGCTATCAGAGATAGGATAGATAATTCCAACATCAAGCAATTTAAGGACTTCAGCTCTAACTACCTCTTTCATGTATGGATTCAATCTTCTTTGAGGTTGTTGAGAAGTTTTAGCATTATCCTCTAAATGTATTCTATGTGTACAAATTAATGGATTAATGCCTTTTATGTCCTTTAATGTCCATCTAATTACACTTTTATGCCTTTTAAGTACTTCTGTTAATATACCTTCTTGTTCTTAAGTAAGAGACGAGGAAATTACTACTAGAAAGTTTTGCTTTTCTCCCAAAAAAGTGTACTTCAACTAAGCAGGTAATTGCTTTAGTTCCGGTGTGGGTACTTCTTCATGAGCCTTATCATTCATGGGTTTTAGCTCTTCAAATCTTGGTTTCCATCCCTTGTACTCCATTACCTGTGTACAATCAAGCAAAGAACATATTTCAAAGATATCATCTTCTAATTGCATGTCTGACTTAAATGAATTAACTAAACAAATTTGTAATAGGTCAGAAGAACTCCTTGTTTGAAGATGATCATCTATAATGGCTTCAATTCCTTCAACTTCCTCCTTTTCATCAAGGACTTCCTGTGGTTGCTTGCACATGTTAAAAACATTGAGCTCCAGTGTCATGTTTCCAAATGTTAGTTTCACCACTCCATTTCTGCAATTTATCAAAGCATTAGATGTTGCTAAAAATGGACGGCCTAAAATAATAGGAATTGACTTGCAACTATCAACCATAGGTTCAGTATCCAAGACAATAAAATCCATAGGATATTTGAATTTATCAACTTGTACTAACACATCTTCCATTATTCCTCTTGGAATTTTAATTGATCTATCGGCAAGTAGAAGAGTTACAAAAGTTAGTTTTAACTCACCTAAGTTGAGTTGCTGATAAACTGAATATGGAAGCAAATTGACACAAGCACCAAGATCAAGTAAAGCTTTTTCAATTTTATGTTCTCTAATAATACATGAAACTATAGGACAACCAGGGTCTTTATATTTCAACGCATTATTATTCTGAAGAATGGAACTTACCTGTTCAGTCAAAAATGCTTTCTTTTTCACATTTGGTTTCCTTTTAACAATGCACAAGTCCTTCAAATATTTGGCATAACAAGGAATCTATTTGATAGCATCTAAAAGAGGAATATTGATCTTCACTTGTTTCAAAATATCAAAAATTTCAGTGTGGTGATCCAATTTCTTTGGGTTATTCAATGCTTGAGGAAATGGGAGTAAAGGCGAGAGTTTGGTCTCCTTTTGGTCAACTTCTTCATTTTCTTATGGAATTGGTTCATCTTCTTTCTCATAAGGTTCGGGAATTTGTTTTTCAATAACATTTCCACTCCTAAGAGTTATCACTAACTTGACTTGATCTATTTGTTAGTTTTCTGAACTCCCCTCATTTAGACTGTACTGACCCTTGGGATTTGGTTGAGGTTGAGAAGGAAATTTTCTTTTCTCATGAATGGTGAGTGCAGAAGAAAGTTTAGCAAGAGTTTCTTTTATGTCAATCATGGTTTGATTGTTTTGTTTATTAATGGCCTCTTGCTTTTCTATGAATGCATGCAGTGTTTCTTTAAGGTTTTTCCTATATGGTGGGACATAAGATACATATCCTTGAGAATGTTGAGAGTCCTGTTGTGCCTGAGGAGGTGGTGGTTGCACGAATTGTGACTGATTATTATTCCTCCAACTGAAATTCAGGTGATTTCTCTATCTCGGATTGTATATATCTGAAAAAAAAAGAAGTAAATGGCTTTTTAAAATTATTCATTGCATTTACTTGCTCATGTACAACTTCTTTAAAAACAGGAATTTTTGGACATTCATGTGTTGAGTGTCCTAAGTAATCACAAATGCCACAAATTTCTTCATTTTGCACAGATTTGATTTCTTTTGTTTTTCTTAATTCCATGGCTTCAACCTTTCTAGCCAAATTGGCAAACCTAACATTTAGATCTTCCTCTTGACTAAGTTGATATTTTCCTTTATTAGCACTTGCAAGGTTAGATCTAATTGAATTTTCAGAAGGGTTAGTACTATGCCAAGATTGAGAATTTTCAGCCAACTGATTTAAATAGTCTAAAGCTTCATCAGGTTCTTTATCAAGAAACTCACCATTGCACATTGTTTCCACAAATTATTTAGTTTCAGGTGTTAAACCTTCATAAAAGAAGCTTATAGTGCATCATTTTTCAAAACCATGATGTGGGCAAGAATTTAACAAATCTTTAAACCGTTCCCAACATTGAAAATATGCTTTATTTGAATTTTGGAAAAAATTTTGGATTTGTCTTTTCATAGCATTGGTTTTATGTATTGGAAAAAATTTCTTCAAGAACTCACCTTGCATTTCTTGCCATGTGCCAATTGATCTTGGTTTCAAAGTGTTAAGCCAAGATTTTGCTTTATCTTTTAAAGAAAAAGAAAATAATTTAAGCTTAATAATCTCGTCAGTGTAATTTTGGTCATGGAAAGCAATACATACTTCCTCAAATTCTTTCAGAAGTAAATATGGGCTTTCAGACTCTAAACCATGAAAATTAGGAAGTAAAGAAATTATGCCTGACTTAAATCTAAAATTATTGGCATTAAGTGGAAAGATAAAGCATGATAGACTAGCATTTCGATGTGGTTGCAAATATTCATGCATAGTTCGCAACGGTTGATTTTCATGTTCATCATGTACACTTTCATTTTCAGCCATTGCGTCAATTGTGTGTGATTGTGATTCAAAGAAATCAATATATAAAGTACCAGGATTAATTTTAACTAAACGACTAGAATTTAAATCACGATACCAATTAAGCATAAATAAATGACTTAAAATAGAAAAAATAATGTACAAGTCGGCAGTTTACACTAACCATTAAATATTAACAAGAATGTGGTATAAACCAACCACCCAACAAATATTAATAAGTAAAAAGTTAGATAGCTGATAAAGTAAAAAGTTAAATAATTAGAGAGTTAATAATTAGTAAGTTAGAAGGTGCAGAAAGTAAAATACAGAAAGTAAAGTACAAAAACTAAAAGTGAGGAAACTAAATTTAAAATATGAAAACCGGAGAGAGGCAAAGCTCCACCAGAGTCGGCTAAAGATAAGAGAAGAAGAAAGATTATTTCATTATGTTAGAAAACAATAATAAATAATAGAAATTAAAAAGTCGAGAGAAAAAAAATAAATGACGTAAATTAAAAGTTAGAGAGCATAATATAAAAGTTAGTAAGCAAAAATAAATGACATAAATTAAAAGTTAGTAAACATAAGTAAATGATATAAATATAAATGTTAGAAAGTTAGTATGTTAGCAAGTTAGTAGGTTAGGAAGTTAGTAAGTTAGTAAGTTAGTAAATTAAAAGAGTAAAGATAGAATTTACTAGATGATGAATATACAAGATGATGAAATTTACTTAAAAAAAAAGAACCTCAATAAATTAAAGCTTCAAATTAAGTCCCCAGCAACGATGTCAAAAACTTGACTGCGGGATTTAAAGGATGCAAACCCAAGTGTAGGTTGTCTCAAGTAATAAATTTCTCGGGAGTCCGAGGTCGATCCACAGGGAATTGATGAAGAAAAATTAATTGAGGTAAAAAAAGGATTTGTCACAACACCAAAAGTAATAAAAGATGTTCACAAATGAATTTAAGAACTTGCTTGGGTTAGGAGATCCACTCTTGGTAATAAATTAAAAGCAAGATTATTTCTCTTTATAACTCAATTAAAATCCACACACAACAGAGGTTCCAATCGAAAAATATAGCATTCAAAGTTCAATTATATATGCAATTATATTATGATTCCTTTAATTATCTATCAACATTTGTAAATGAGTTCAAGCATTCACTGTGCCAATCTTATTATCTACAATAAATCAAGATCTCCATTATACAAAGAAGGTTTCTAAATTGATTGGAAACAAAATACAACACATATAATGTCCATTTGATAATATATCATTTAAGCACAAGAAATAGAATAATCTAACATTATTTCATTACCAAGAGCTTCACTCTTTCACCCAAGAAAGATGAAGATTTAGTTACTCATAGATAAGAAGAAAGAAAGAGAGAAGAAGAGAAAGATGAACATAGCTTTAATTTAGAGCAAGAGAAAATTACAACAAAGGAAAACAATAAACAAGCATAACCATAACTTCTAAAAACTAAGCCTAACACCCAGAACACCAAATGATCAGCCAATGGTGCCTTTTATAGAGGATTAGGGATACAAAATGACAAAGGGGCTGATTAAGAGTAGGTGGATGAGTGGGTAGAGTGGTTGGATGAGTGGTTGGATTATTGAGATTCTTTGTCTCCGAAATCATTCATTGCTTAACTCATGAATACCATCATCAAATGGAAAAGTCATCTTCATGAAAGTTGTAGATCTGGGTCTTAACTTTCAGATATCCAAATTTCAGCTCATTTCACCACATACAGCCCGATATATGACCCAATTACTACAGACTATTCAGGCCCAGTTTCAGCACCTCTGTTTTGAATTCTAGACCCAATATCACCTCCAAGTTGTCCGATCTGAGTTTTGTGTTCTTCATGAAACTTGTAGATATGGCTCTTAAATTTCAAGTATCCAAATTTCAACCCAAATAAGTTCTTATAGCCCAAGTTATGCTCTGATTACTATACATTGTTCAGGTTCCAGTCACAAAACTCATGTTCTGACTTCCAAGCCCAATTAGCTCCAGTAGATGTCTGAATGAGACTTTGAGCTTTTCATCAAAGTTGTAGAGCTTTCTCTCAGCTTTCCTACAAGGTAAAATTCATAATTTCTAGACATCTAGAACTCAAGATTTGACTAAAATACAGAAACAGTGTAAGACCTAAATAATGCTAAAAAAATCAATTAAGTCCAATTTGAGTCCAAACTTACAAAACATAACCAGACTTAATCAATTAAGTACATGGAGAGTGTAAATGACTAAAAATGAGGGTTCATTAATGTATAAAATATGTGATTATCAGTAACGACCGCCCCAATATTACCGAATAGATAAAGAAAATTCTACGTGTATATATATAGTAACAAAAAAGAAAGGATCTCCATGAAAGATCCTACTCATTAACTGTCAGATGTCCCTGATAGATAAGTCCCTCCTCGTTGGGCCTAATACGCCATGTACCAGCTCCTCCATAAAACTGCAGTTGCACATACCCAAAGAAACTTGATCGAGTTGCCATCAAATTAGAACTCAGCTTCCTCAGTAGGAATCTGCTCCTCGTTACCTTCTTGCTCAACACCTTGCTCAGCGTCTTTACCAAAAATAAATACAATATAAGAATAGGCATACAAAGAGGTGAGATTATCTACGCCAATACCAACATGGTAGCACAGAGATAACAAAGACTATACATCATACAGATATGTCAATCAATGATATAGATATAATAGACAATAACACAATCATTCCATTCAACATTTGTCAACATTTCGACAGATAATATATCATTAAATATTCAAACATGTTCAAGTTATGCACATGTTCACTGACTTATTTTCCTACTCCATGGAGCTAAACTCAGGTTGGAGAGATCGATCCAAAAGATCTGTCTATACCAACATGCCTCAGACCACGTGCCACAACTCTCATAAGTGTTTGCACATCTAGCATGTACACGACAATCTTTACCATATCTTAATTAAGAATAGTGTCTCGGTTCGGATCGTGGGGTGTTGCATCGGTCCAATCCACGATACAGAAGAGCTATCAACTGCCCATTGTGGAAAACCCGCACCCCGACGCTCCCAACGTCATCAAGTGACCTACACTACGCATATCGCACCCACTCAAGAGGTGTAACTCTCTCCTAGGCCATTGGCCTTATCACAGTCCATCGGACTATTCCAATGAATGTTCAATGCACCAAATGCCAATCATAGGCTAATCTCATAATTTCTCATATAGGGTCCACACATTGGCCTAATAGTAAATCCTACTGTATATTTAATCGCGTAATCATATTACTGCGTTTTCTTAATTGCGCAATATTTTTGTCGCATTTTTAAATCGCATATTAATTTTTCAATGTTTTCTCAATTGTGTAAAAATATTCGAATGTTTTCCAAATTGCGTAGCGATTTTTCAACATTTTTGAAATCGCGTAGCTTAAAAATCACATTTTTAAGTTACGAAAAGCATTTTCCATCATTTTTCCACTACGTAAAATATTTCTCAACCTTCTAAACATCTTTTCTCCATAAAATCACTTTCCTTGTCCTAAATCATAGTTTATCACTCAATTTCCTAACGCGCTCAAAAACCTAATGAGTGAGCTATATGTTAGTAAATTTTGAGTCACCAACGTATCCTCCATAATTCCGAAATCAATTCTAAAAATCCGTCCTCTTTTAAAATAAGTTGAGGTTCAAACACTTTCAACCTCTCTTTTCCTTTCATAAATGAAATTTCCATCTTTCAAGTGATAAAGTATTTTGTTTCCATTTCTTAAGTCCTTTTATTAATTTCTTGTACTAAGTCAATTAACTTTCCATTTCTAAATCATAATTTTTAATAAAGTAAAACCATTCCAACCCTTCAAAAATCGTGGCTACATGGTCATTGGAACCATCATATCTTTTCTTTTCCTTTTCCTTCTAATCATCCAAATTTTACCATTCATGAAAATCTTAATTTGGAAACACCTATTTTGAGGTGTTGAGTCCGTGAGCCTCTTGGTCATTGGAACCAAAATTATTTTCCTTGTTCACAATTATCATAGCATACATAATATATTCACATCATGCATATCATAAGCATACCATAAAAAAAAGAACAATAAATCATGCAAAGCATACAAAGCATAAGTAAATAAATCAAAACACATAAACATCCACACATAAGTTACACAACCATGGATAAGAATCCTCACATGGATCCATCATCCATCATAAATAATTTCACCTCTCACCACCATACTTAGTTGGTGAGCTAAATCTCCTTCTTACCTTAAGGAAGATCAAACTCTTCTTGGATCCTTCTCCTAGGAATTTTGTGTAGCTCTAAGAAAATCCTATCAAGCTTAAACAAAGCACAAATCATAAACTAAGCTTTGAACAAGAAGAACCATGGATCAATCATGGCTTAGAGAAAGTAAGAACCAAACTTTGAGTCAAAAACAAAGTCTTTATCTTTTTGAATAGAAATTTCAAGCTTGTTTTCCAAGCTCAAGATGGATGCTTTTGAAGAAACTCACTGTAACACCCCAAAATTTATTGATTCCATTATATATATTCATTTTATAATATTTGGGATTTTCTGGATTTTTTTTGAAATTTTCTGAGAACGCAGAATATTTTAATATATTCCTCGTTTTATGTTCACATTGGGCCGAGTCGAGAAAATAACTGTAACGTTCCAAAAGTTGGAAAATTATATGACGAATAATCATTTTATAATATTTGTAATTTTTGAGAATTTTCTGGGAATTTTTCGGAAATGCCGAATATTTTAATATATTCCAAGTTTCACGTGCGCGCTGAGCGGAACCGGACAAATGAGATATTCTCTCCAAGAATCTTGAACTATGGAAACGTCGACGGGGGATCTTACTAAACCCGAGGCCAGACACAGTTTACAAGGTTTCACGTTTTTCAAGAAATTTTAATAGATGAAATAATAAAATACTGCGTAAAAATTTATCTGTCAGATTTATTAATATTGACTTCTGCCAACTGTAACTATTATCCAATGGATAATAGCATGTAGTAAAAATCCTATCACCTTATCCCAATGTAATCTACTTTATGTCATAATAAATCTACTTTAATTTAAATATATTGCTATTTTAATCAAGTTTCTAGAAGCTTTGACCCAAGAAAAGACTTAACTACCCTTAGCTTACATGAGAAGCTAGCAAATTTTCTCTCTCTCTCTCGCAATGTCGCGGTTAACCTAGGGAAAAAAGGGGGGGGGGGAAATTGGTTCAATCACTTTAACCTAACTCTCTCAAAACTATCACACTTTAACCTAGTAACTTCTCTCTCTACCCTTACATGTTCATCCTTGCTCTCCCTTCTCTCTAAAACTCCATAGCCAAACCAAAATTTGCAGCTCACTCGTCACTTAATCTCTTCATCTTTTCTCTTCATCAACCACATATCCTTGCTCTCCATCATCATCTGTACCACTTTTCTTCACAAGGCTTCACCAAAATCCTTCATCTCCATTTCTCTCCATTTCGGGTTACCACTTCCACCACTACCATTTTCGTTTTCTTACTTCATTAATCTCATTTTTAGCTTCTCCTCATTATTCTAAAACCTTTACCTTCCATAGCCTACTTCAAAATCTCTCATCTTCACTAATCTTCTTCAAGGGCAAAGTTTGAAGCTTTAAGGTAAAAATCACAACTTTCTTCTCTTCTCTTTTCTTTTTCGTGTTCCAAGCCCATTTTCATGGTCAAGGATACTTTCTTTTTCTTGTTGTGGTGTTGATTCATTGAGGTTGCTTTCTAGGGTTTTTGGAGGAGCAAAAATCGAAACTCACAAAGGAGCACTTGGAGGCCATTTTCATGTTCTCCTCTTTGGTAAGAGGGAGATCACTTTATTCAACCTATAATGGTGGTTGGAGGCTTGTTATTTGTGTATTTGTGAGAAACCCTAATATGGGTCACTCTTTTAAATTTTATTGTCTTATGATTGGTTCTTACTTTTTTTACTTCTTCCTTCAAGTTATGTATGGATTTCATTTCTTGATAATGTTGTAATAACCCTCATGGATTTGAAATTGATGAACTTAAGACAAACACCCTTTGCTTGTGCAAGGAGGCTCACGGCCAAGTCCCCTATTAGTGGGGTGTGGGTACTTAAAATTCTTAAAACCTAATTGGATGGTGATGATTGGATGGATAAGGACTAAGAACAAAAGAAAAATGCTTGGACCCTAGCCCTATGATGGCTCACGGCCATGGGAGGTGGAAATGGTGGAAATTGTGACTTGGATGATGGATTTGACTAATGAGAAATTAGAGGACAATTAAGGATTCATAATGTGTAAACAAAATTAATCAAGAACTAAGTTTGGTGACTTGAACAAATTGATCTAAGAGAAAGAATTTAAGTGTGTGAGTTTGAGAGGATTTGAAGTAAATATTTTAAGAGAATTAGTAATAAGATACTAGTGTATTAAAATGAAAACAAACATGTGACTTAGGGATTTAGTGAGGGCTACGGTTTTAGGCCCAATTAATATAAGAATGGATTTAATTCAATACAAGGAATTGGGAGTAGAAGATTAAGACTTAATATAGTTAAAGGATGAAGATTTTAAAGACTCTTGAAAGTGATGGTAACAAAGAATTAAAGTGACCTAAAGTTGTCACATTAAATTAATAAAATATAACTTGAAAGAGGGAATCCAAAACATGAATTATAATGATGAATGAGCACTAGAAAGTGATGTTGACATAAGACTTGACCTTAATGCAATTGTGGACCCCTATGTGGGATGAACATTTGAAGATTGTGGATAACCAAAATACCTTGATGTGACGATATCAATAAATGAATTTATGCACGTCTGTATATAAGTGCACCATTATGAAATACCGTAATGATTATACATGATTTGACATTGTGTCGTCATGCATATGTGTCGTCCGTCGGATATTGTTGGGAAGGCCGTGTGGGCCTAGGAGTTTGAATAACACCTATGTGCGAGTGCGAATAGACTAAGCATAGGTGTCATATGTTGTTAACCCTAGGGGGTGTCGAGGTGTGGGTGTCTCACAATAGACAATGGTAGCTCCACTAGGGCCGTGGGATAGACCAATGTGACACACCATCCTGTCTGAGACGCTGTCCTATATCGCGATTGATAATCACATATTTTATTCATTAAGAAACCCTTATGTTTAGTCATTTACACTCTCCATATTCTTAATTGATTGATTTTGGTATGATTTTGTGAGTTTGAGCTCAAATTGGTCCTAATTGAATATTTTCAGCATTATTGAGATTTGACACTGTTTCTGTTTTTTAGCCATAACTTGAGTTCCTAACATCTGATAAACATGAATTTTACCTTGTAGGAAAGCTAAGAGGAAGCTATGCAACTTTGATGAAGATCTCGAAGTCCCAAACAGATGTCTAAAGGACCTAAGTTTACATGGAAGTCAGAATACGGGTTCTGTCACTAGAATCCGAATGGTGTGCACTCATAAAATCATATCTCAAGATGTAATAATGGAGATGGGCTGAAATTTGTATAGTTGATAGTCAAGATCCAAATAAACAACTTTCATGAAGAACACTTTTTGAAAAAATGAAGTCTAGTAGGTCAGTTTGAGCTTGCAAGTCGGAACAGAGGTGCTGAAGTTGGGTTTGAGCAACCTGCGGTATTTGAGACATATCTTAGGCTGAAGGAAGCCAAATTGGACGAACCAGATATGCATTTTATAGCCAAGACAAAGATCTACAACTTTTATGAAGAGTACGTTTCATGGATCTGAAGTATAGTGGGTCGTTTTTGGCTTCCAAGTCAGACACGAAATTTTCGTCCTCAACCACCCACTCATCCATCCACTAATCCACTCATCCACTCATCCACTAATCCAACCACTCAACCACTCCACCCACTTATCCACTAATCCATCCACTCACTCATTCATCTCCATAATTTCCCACTCACCAAAAGTCCTTTGGCATTTTTCACTCAACCAACCCACTCAACCATTCCATTCACTCATCCACTAAACCAATCCACTAAACCAACCCACTCAACCACTCCACTCAAACACTCCACTCACTCACCCACTCATCCACCCACTCCCCTTTGTCATTTTGTTACCCTAGACTTTTATAAAAGGCATCATTGGTTATCATGAATAAGTGGTATTCTCCTTCATTTTCTCTCATAGTTTCTTCTTGTTTCTTCATAGTTTCTCATAGTTTTTGTATATTTTGATGCTCCCCTTCATGGTAATGGAGGACTAAGCTACTTTCGGTCAATTTAGAACTCTTGAAGAGATTGTGGTTTGGATTCTTGAGACCTTGGTTATGTATTGTATTTGATTTGTAATTGAATTCCTCTTTTCTTCTTCTTTCTTCTTCTTCTTGATCTTGAATGCATGAATGGTAATTCTATTTATGTTGATCTGATTTGATCTTGGTTTAAGATTGAGATTTGTGATGAAACTTAGAACTGATTGATCTAAACTAATCACATAAATGAAGATTGAGATTTGTGATGAAACTTAGAACTAATTGATCTAAATTAATCACAAAATTGAAAAGGTTAGGTTACTGATTTGTGCCTAAGTTAATTGAATTCGGTACTTGAAATTAACATAGATCTTCATGAATGGTGCGATTGCGGATTTGTGTTTATCACTTGTTAATTGAATTCTAGACAATCGTCTAGTATGAATTCTGGATTTGATGCAGAGATCTTGGTTAGATCCAAATTAACAATTCAATTGCACTTCAAGTGTTCTATGAAGGGTCTATGATTCAATCCACCTAATCTTGGATAGGTTTCTAAATTGACTGCTTTTTAATTGTTATTTCTTCCTTTAATTTTGTTAAGTGCGATCTTAAACTGTCAAACTTCCCTTTTTGCTAACTTTCACTTGATTTGATTAAATTGCATCTACAATCCTCGTGGAGATGATCCGGTGTTGTCACTGTGCTACAAGCTTAGGTAATAACTTTAGTTATAATTTTGACTGAGTTCGGCACTTGTCAGCGATCAACTGTCGAGGTACCAAGTATAAGCCATTGCGCAACTATTTTATGAAATAAAGCACACTATATTTTCTGAGGCTAACGATATACTGGTATTACTCCTTGATCATTCACTCCGAAAATGTTTATGTCTAGCTCTATGGAGTAGGTTTTTGGGACACTTTTGCATTGTTAACTGTCAGTTGCATAACTCATCGAGCATGAGCATTATTCACTATGAAACATGCTTACTATTATTTCTGTAATAATTGTTGGTTATTTGAATTATTGACTGTTGATGGTACCTCTGTCATTTAAATGCAGTCATTCCACTTTTACTGTAAATTTTTAATACTGTGATGTTTAAATGTATAAACTGTGTTCTATTTAGGCGTTCAGCGCCGTTTAGCTTCCTGTTGCTATTGTTGGTAATGAATGACGAGTATCTCACCTCTTTCTTATATATTTTGCTATTATGTATTATCATATGACTGTCTGAAGACGTTCGTGACGAGGACAAGGAAACCATTGAGTTTCAGGGTTTC